>OZ018378.1:52845563-55450278 GCA_963969555.1 Polydrusus pterygomalis
ACCAATCTGCACAACGAACATATTTATTCCGATGAAAATCCACATGCCATTAAAGTTGCACATCATCAGCATCAATTTAAATTAAATATTTATACCTTATTGGTCCCACTGTTATTCCAGACAGGTTAGATGGAAATATTTATTTAAATTTTTTGCAAGACACATTACCAATTCTTCTGGACAATTTGCCCCTTTTACTTGCCCATTTTTCCGTTGCCGTTCGGCAATACTTACATCGTCAATATCCCAACCGATGGATTGGAAGGGGCAATGATGCACCAGTAAAATGGCCACCACGTTCTCCTGAGTTAAATATGTGTGACTTATTTTCGTGGGGCGCTATTAAAACAGAAGTTTACAAGACTCCGGTAAACACACGCGATGATTTATTGCAGCGGATTTTAAATGCAGGCAACCATTTTAATAACCCCGAGACATTAGATAGGGTCCAATATCATTTTTTAAGGAGTGTTAATAAGTGTATTCAGCAAGATGGCGGTCATTTTACACATTTGCTTAAGTGATCTTTTTGTTTTACTTAGTTTCTTACAATACATACTTTCAACTTTGTTGTACTTTGTTTTATTTTTATTGTTAATAATTGATGATTGTATGCAGGTAATTGTAAATATTTTCTTCTGGCAAAAGAGCTCATTCAACGAAAAATATTAAAGAGGTAAAATAGCTTCCAAATACATCCAGTCACTCTACAAAAATATCTGGGTTGTCATAACGCCGTTCGTATAAAAATGAGGAGAAATGTTGACTTATTATATTACTTTTATAACACTTCCACTTATTTACAGCCGGAGACTATACTACTAGAAAACGTAATTTTATAGTATTAGTCTACATACTAAAAATCATTAAAATCGATTAGCAGGTTTTCACGTAATTTAGGAAAAACCAATATTTTTACAAATTTTTGACGCCCTCTACCGGCTAAACGAGACAATTTTGGATATAACTAAGTCAGCTTAGATCGACCTATTTTGACGTCAGGAGTCTGTCGTCAAACGTTGCGTACACGTATTTTCCGGACACCCATACAGACTGTCCGCGCATAGGGTTTACAATAGCACAAATGGCTGAAAAATTTCATTTTTCGGGAAAAAGTCCTTGATAAAAAGTTTTGCTTGTAAAAAAAATGCAATTCACGAAGAGCAAACTTTGATTTTCTATACGGGGTTCGCAAAAACTTTAAAAACATGATTTTTCTCCAAGAGTTAACTATCATTATTTTTCATTTTTGACCAAAATGCCCATTAGAAAACCTACTTAGAATAACGTTTGTAATTTAAATCCCAGATTTAAAATAAATCTTCGATTTTTAATTTTTAGTGGTAAATGAAAATTTTGCTGCTCAATAAAAATATTATCTAATATAAAATTTTATTAGACTCTATCTTTTGTAAAAACAAGGACTTTTTTTACCTTTTTATTACTTTGCATTACGTATGGGGCAAATTTGTAGTCGTCAAATAAAATTTGATGTGTTTTGAAAATGTTGACCTTAGAACAAAGGGTTTATTTAGTTCATATTACGGTGCGGGCGAAAGTTCTTACAACCTTGTGATAGAGAAATTTAATCCAAGATACCCTAACGTTTACGTCTCAAAAATGGGACTTTCAGCAAACTGGTTCAGTTTCCAATTTAAAAAGAAACTATGATCAGAATGTCGCAGCTTCCCTAATCGTATTGCAGTCTGTTACTGACAATCCTACCCTTTCATTAAGAAACCGAGCTCAAGAACTTGATGTAGTAAAAAAAAACTCATATTCAGTATATTTTAAAGGCAAACAAAATATTTCCATTTAAGCCAACTTTTAATCAAATGTTGGAAGAAGCAGACGAAGCCAAACGTTTGGATTTTTGTCTTTGGGTCGGAAACAAAATTGTAAGTGAAAACAGGAATTTTCATAAATTTATCATGCTTCCGATGAATCGACATTTTTAACAAATGGGAAAGTGTCTTCTGCGAATATTAGATACTGGAGCGAAATTCCTGCAAGAAGAAAATATTACAAAAAGTAAATGTCTGGTGTGCGATTTTTTATTATGGCATTATTGGCCCATACTTTTTCGAAAACACGTGTAACCGTAGGAGTTACCTTGAAATGTTGGAAACATTCCTTTCTGACAACCTAGAAGAATTGCCTTTGTACAGGGTAGTTGTTCATACCTTCGATCAGCCAACTTTCGTACTACTAGAACAAAATAGTTCGAAACCGGTCTGCAGATGGTGACATCCTATTGAGATGATTTACTTTCAATATCTTAGTAGTACTTTGCAATCTGATTCTGCATTTTAATATCTAACTGTGTCAGATGAAATGCAACCTTATTCTATAAGGATTTTTCAGGTGGTTAGAAATAGTTATTTACCTAACAAGTGCGGAAAGTGGTACTTTTTCGCACGCGACGGCAGTTGCACGAACGACGCGAAGCGGAGTTCGGGCAAGCCGTTAAGGGCACAATTTGAAATGGTTTCAAACTGCATAAGAGGAATGTCATATCGGGAAGTTACTGATAATGTGGCCGCTGTCTATCAAAACCGTCCCATTCCCAGCAAGTCTACCGTACGACGATTGCATGGAAATTTCATGACTTCTGGATGTCCTGACGATTTTTATATAAAACGAAAAAGAAATTCATCTGTGGTAACTGAAGAATTCCGAATGGGTCTGTGCATGGCGATCCAATTTGACACACCTTGCTGAACGCTTCGACAAATCTAGAAGCAGTTGTTACAAGGCATTGAAGAAAGACAAATACATTTTTTAAATTCAAACGCACAGGAACTTTTACTTTGTGATTATTTTGAACGGATGCAGTTTTGTGAAGAATGGATGGAACGAATTATTAACAACCCAGGTATTTATTGGGTATACCTCACATCAAAAGTTTTTGATAACGTAAGAGGAAGACCAAATAATGATGTCGATGAGTTAAAAAACAGAATAATCGAGGCCTCACGCAGCGTCACAGCGCGACAGTTGTTGAATGTTTGTGTGCATTTTTATGATTGTTTGGGGCACTGTTTGGCTGTAAATGGAGGGCACTTATCTTATAACAGTTTATATGAGTTTTAAGTTTAGTGTTGTAGATGATATTTAGGAAAATTATTAAACTTTATTGAAATAAAAGTTCTGCTTTAGAATTAAGAAAATTAATACATTTTTAACCACTTAAAATAAAACATATTTAATACAAACTAAATAATCATCAGCATTGTATAATTTCGGTACAACTTGCCAACTATTAGAAAAATGTCACATACCAGCTTATGTCAAATATACCTGGGTAAACTTAATATACAGGGCTGGGCAAGACAGCGTGATATTATAACATAAAATGGTATTTTTCAATGTTTTGCGTTAGTGAATTTTGAATTATGAATTTTATTAACACAGAACATAACAAACCATAATAAACGAGGTAAAAATTTTACAAAAATTGTTAAGTATAAAATACAAACCAATGAAAACAAAAAATGCAATTACATCTTAAAAGCTATTAGGAAAAAAATATTACAGGCATAAATATGTACACAAAGTAAATTATAGTAATAAATAACAATTAAAAAATCAATGTAACATCGACAATATAGTTTTTAAAATGTGGGAAAAAAGGGAAATTGTTTTGTAAATATCGCTAATTTAATCGGTGTATTTCGATCCAGAGGAAACATACATAAATAATTATAAAATAAGTTTTTGAGTTCTCTGCTTATGGATTTTTTTTTTCAACGAATCCGTGAACAAACTTAATCAATAAGGACGTCAATTCGTTTACTGGTACCCTTGAAAGTTTTTGGGTCTGGCCCGATCATCTGGATAAGTTGCGGAACCTCCTGTCGTGAAATTTCCGCAAATCGGGATAACGCTTTCATGCATCGGAAAAGTTGTTCTCCGAGGGCTTCTGGTTAAAATACTAAAGAAGGGCCATCGTGAGTTCCACGGCTACATCATCAAAAACCACAGTTTTTACCTCCTTGGCCGCCAAATTGTGAATAATGGAGGCCCCTCGTTCTTGCAATACGTCATTGTCTGCGGCCAGAAGGCAATGAACGGCCACTTTGGTCGTTACTCTGATGTTACTGATCGTTTGGTTGTTGTATTGCCATTCCGAGATGTACAATAGCCATTCTGAAGAACTGAGGTTTTCAAACATGTTGATCATAAACAAAGCAAGTGCTTCTTGTTCCTCTTTGCTTAACCTGTCGATATCAAAGGCATAGTTCATAAGAATGTGATCTTTTTGGTATTGATGGAGAACTAAAATGACGTCGTCTTTCAGGGCGGCCATTGCTAATATGTTGATTATTTTGGTTCTTACTTCTTGTGGGAGTTGTTTGTCATTTAAAAGACGATCTAAAATAAAAATTTATAAAATGTAGCATCAATATACTCAACACTCAATACTCAATATATTACAAAAAATTAAAAATTTTACAGACAGTTTTATATGAAGTAGATTAATTACATAAATTATAACGCATTCAGGCAGGTACCTAGAAAGCTTAATTTCTGTATGTACCAATATAAATACAAAATTCAAGAGTTCAAGCAATTCTTAAGTCTATATCATTCGATCATCATTGGCAGACAATACAACCCATATAAACCAGCCTTACAAAGGCCATACAAAATAGAAGACGAAAATAAAAATAACGAGAAAATGGAAAAGAAAAAGTGTAGAAAAAAAAACAGAATGGTTATTTTAAACTTGTCAGAACAATGTTGCAAACTTTTCGAAGTTATTTGCTATAAAAGTTATACATTTTTGATAAAAAAGTTTTCTATTAGTTATCACTCTCAGTGCTGGCGGCAGAATGTTGTACATTCTGACTCCAAGATGGTCAATAGATCTAAGATTAGTACAGTAATACAAACATGGTCCTAAATTGGATATAAGACCACAAGAAATATTTGTGTAAAATTTCAACTCGTAGTTCTCAATAGAAATGTGCCTAACATAGACTTAAAGATTTACCATATAAATCCCTACGGCCCGCGTTAAAAAAAACGCACTGTATATATACCAAACTTTCAAAAAAATCATCTAGGGCCAAATAAGGTTTCAAAAGCGCCATCTCTCTCGCAAATTAAAATATTTATATAAATTTAGCCCAAGGCTTATCCAATTATTTACCGATTTATTTTTTGGCAAAGAATTTAAACATAACTGTAAACATTCCTTTCCGATAAATTAAAACAAAATCTATAGCAATTATTAGAACTATAATTAAAGAAAATTAATCAACCTTTTTTATTGTAATTTGTGTTGTTAACCTCCTTGCATCTCTTACTGCAATAATAAAACATACGTAGTTGTATTGAATTGCATTTTTTACCTAAATATGTTCGATATGAGGTTAAGGAAAACTCCATACCAGTAACAGATTTACCGAGATTTAATTGACTTGCAATTAAAGTGGGAAGCTAATTGAGGGATGAATGAAAAATTATGTCCTGAAATACTATAAAACAGCTTGGTAAGGTCTTACAGATATTAAACCGTTGTAATCTGCAGTGCTAAAGTGACACCTGAAGAAAAGGATAAAACAGAAAAACAGCAAAATGTTCAAAATCGTAAGTTTTGATTTACTTTTCGTATTTAATTGACTAAAATCATTATAGTAACGGAACAAGTGCCACTATTTCTAAAGGTCTTAAATAATTTAATTTCCAACTATAAGAAATGGTTTAAAAGTTAAAAATATTTTTGTCACGTTTTTAATTTTTCTTAAAAAATATAAAAATTAAAATTTATCACTCAGAGATCACAGAGTCATTAGTTTAGAAAATCCCGTGCTATTAGACAGTTGTGGTAAGTAGATTTGTAAATTTTTTAAAAGCAAACACTTTCTGGACCACAAAAAAATCTCTTATTAAGATTAAACGCTAGGGGCGCATTGGCGATTACGTTTTTTGATCAATGTTTCGTTACTTTCTTCCTTTTATCCAAAATTTGGCTAAATGCCCCTCTTAAGAGTACAAAAAAGCAGAAAAAGAAATATGGGTAAATTTGTCAAAATTTCATTAATTGCTTTTATTAATCTATCAATATTTTTTTTAAACTTAAAACTGCAGGTAATTGCTATCCAAACACGAGTATTTGGCGACACTTTGAAGGAAACGAAACGAAATATTGATAAGAAAATGAAATGGTGAATGCGTCAATAGTGTTTGCTTTTAATAAGTAATTTTTATTCATTCATAGTTAATATTCTTATTATGGGATACAGTAAAACAAAGTTAAACTTATAAATTTATGTATGTTAACAAGAAAATTACATGTTTCGCTAATACTGTATAGTTTCGTCAGATGACAATGATTTAATAAAAGTTGCAAATAAAAAGGCGTGCAATAAAATTAAATTATTGAAGATGCAAATAAAACAGTGGAAGGGTTATATTACAATAGCGGGAAAATCCAACAGAGGGTTTAATAAAAAATTAAATTAGGTAAAATATGGGTATTTTACAAAATCTTAAGTATATAGCCAACAGAACAAATTTAACAAAGGTGAATTATTTAAATCTAATTGATCATTAAGTAGCAGGTCCGTATTTTTAAGTTTATTTATTTCCATAGATTTTACCAAATTTAGTTTTAACCCTTTGTTTTCTGTATGTACAGTATACAGTAATTTAATTTTATTGCGCCCCTTTTCATTTTCAACTTTTATTAACAGTGTTAGCGAAACATGTCATTTTCTTGTTAATATAGTAGAAATTTTGTTTTACTGTATCCCATAATAGTATACTTATGGATTTCCGCCTAGTATCGGCTGAAATAATTAATTTAGTAATAATAGTAAGGGTAAGATATTTTTATATTATGTTTTTTTTTGTGTTTTATAAAGAAGCGGGATATACCCCGTAGAAAAATTAATGTATTTTAGCGATATCCGCCTGCAAAATATGAGATTCTTCGGTCTTATTGTTTTCGCGACATTTTTGGTAGTAGATCTAACATCGGACCTGCTTCTTATTATAGGTAATAATTTAAATCATTATGAGATATCAGGAAATCTTTATCAATAGATAGGATAATTTACATCTTTTTCATTTAATTCAAATAGTATTACAAGAAACAGTTAATTATTATTTATTATTGAGATTAGTTTATCTATTATATTAAAAAAAAATTACAATTTTTGAATTCTGAGAAAGGTGTTGTATGTAGAAAAATATCTCCTTATATTTAATTCAATTAAGATTATACGGATTTAAATTAAGATACACAAAAATCATAGGTATACAGGGTGACCGAAAAAACTATAAGAGATAGAAAGACGGCTAAGTGGGAAAAGTTATTTTGTTAATTACATTAGCAGTTTTATTGGTACTGGCGGATCGATTCTGGTTCTTTTTCTTTTTGAGATATTTTGAATAAACTTAAAATGTTGCATTTCCTTAGATCGGTTGTAACTATGTTATTTACCAAAACTTTTAAAATCTGTAAACACATTTTGATAATAACTTTTTACGTAGAATATGCCTACTTGGTACTATTTTAGTTACAACATTTTGGTTTCCTGGAACAATTTTCTTTTTTCTTATGACCGCCATATTGGATTTATCGAAAACGACTTAATTTTTCCTATAATTTGATACTAAAAACTGTTATAAATTAAACATTATAACCTCAAAGTAACTAACTATAATATATATTTTTAGGGAAAATTTGAACACCGACATATCGGGTGATCCTTTTACTTAAGATTAAATCTGTGGTACTAAGGCAGAACCCGATATGTCAAAATACTTGATTTTTCAGAAAACGAATTTTAAAGTTTGCGATATTGCCAAAATTAAGATTGCATTTACAGTAACTTGGCAAGTTCAGTAAAATATTTTACAATAAACATTCTTTTCGCTTGTAGCATTTCAAGTTAAAATTTTTCCGGATAACGAAGATATTTAGATTAGTTGGACATATCGTGTTTTTCCCTCTTTGGTTTCACCAATAAAATTGACATGTCACGTGGTAAAACCAATTCCGACAAGTTGAAACTGTGGCATAAACCGATATGTCAGACATACCGGGATATACAAATAAATGTTTGGCGGTGCGGGACGACACCACAACCCGATATGTCTAGCATATTGGGTTTTGCCAGCGACCAATTTTCATTTATGAAACATATCGGGATCTTATTTTATTAACCCACATTGTATAGGAGTAACAGAACCATATCGGGTTTTGCCATCATATTCGTCACCACTAACTGCATATATTGGCTTTAAAAACGGAAAATGGATATTTCTTGACATATCGGGTTCTGCCTTAGTACCACAGAAATATCTATTTATACTATTCTTAATTAAGTGAAAACGTTATAATTAATAACAAACTAATACTAAGGTTTAAAATGTCAACCATTTTTTTTCGACAGATCTGGATACATGATGAATGGTATTACGATTAATATGACTAAATATATTCAGACTTCGTTGCTGAAGAACGGGTTTCAAAGGGATTAAATGCGTATACCTCATTTTTGACAAATCCCTATAAATAAAATTCGAGTTGAGTAAGATCCGGAGACCTAGCAGGCCAGCGCACTGTGCGACCGGTAGATATTTACCTTTTCACCGAAAGTATCCGCTAAAAATATTTGTACTTGTCTGGAATTAGGCGTTATTAAAGTGATCATTAAGTGAACTTAATTCTTAAGTAAAAGGATCATCCGATATGTCGGCGTTGCCAAATATGTTCGAATTTTTCCTAAGGATGATATTAGTTTATTTTGAGGTTATAAATTTTAAATTTTTTATAGTTTTTAGTATCGTATCATGGAAAAAAATTAAGTAATTTTCGATAAATAAAATATCCAATATGGCGGTCACAAAAAAAAATTGATGATGATTCCAGGAAATCAAAACGTTGTAACTAAAATAGTACCAAGTAGGCATGTTCTATGTAAAAAGTTGCTATAAAAATGTGTTTGCAGAATTAAAAAATATTGGGAAATAACAGTTACAACCGATCTAAGGAAATGCAACATTTTAGTTTATTAACAATATCTCAAAAACTAAAAGAACCAGAATCGATCCACCAGCACCAATAAAACTGCTAACTGGCTAAAACTTTTCCCATTTAACCGTCTTACTATCTTTTATAGTTTTCCAGATCGCAATACTGTTAGCACCAATTTCGGACACCGTGTATAAAAAAAAAACATGTTTGTAATAATTAAAAAAAAACTATAACTACTAATTAAAAAGTATTTTATCAAATTAGAAATCAGTTCTTTTTTCTTTTTTTCAGATATTGTTCGTCAGTATTTTGTACTGTGCCTGCGCAGCACCTGCACCAGGTCTGCTTACAGCGCACGTCGTCACTCCGGTAGTACATCATCCAGTGGTACATCATTCCGCAGTAGTACACCACCCCATCGTACATCATTCTGTGGTACCAGTGGTACACACAGTACCAGTGGTTAGAACAGTTCATCATCCTATTTCAGTGGTACCGGTCGTTAAGACTGTGCATCCCGTTCTTATCCACTAATTATTTTAAAAACAAATTGTTTTTTCCTTTGTAAATACGAAAAAGGTGACTATTTATTTTTATATGTGTAACTAAAATTTTGTGAAATAAAATATTTCTTTATAAACCTTGTATATTTTATGTATATTTTAGCAGAAACGATTTTATGTCGAGATATGGAAATTTCAATTGTTTTTTGGTGAAATAAAGTTGTTTAAGTTGAGGGATACTATAATCTATAGGGTGTCCGGAAAATACGTGTACAACGTTTGACGACAGACTCCTGACGTCAAAATGGGTCGATCTAAGCCGACTTAGTTATATCCAAAATTGTCTCATTTAGCCGGTAGAGGGCGTCAAATATTCGTAAAAATATTGGTTTTTCCTAAATGACGTGAAAACCTGCGATCGATTTTAATGATTTTTAGTATGTAGACTAATACTATAAAATAACGTTTTCTAGTAGTATAGTCACCGGCTGTAAATAAGTGTTATAAAAGTTATATAATACGTCAACATTTCTCCTTATTTTTTATATGAACGGCGTTATGACAAC
Organism: Polydrusus pterygomalis; assembly: GCA_963969555.1. Classification (NCBI taxonomy): domain Eukaryota; kingdom Metazoa; phylum Arthropoda; class Insecta; order Coleoptera; family Curculionidae; genus Polydrusus; species Polydrusus pterygomalis. Next base: position 52,855,625 of record OZ018378.1, read on the forward strand.
CCAGATATTTTTGTATAGTGCCTGGATGTATTTGGAAGCTATTTTACCTCTTTAATATTTTTCGTTGAATGAGCTGTTTTGCCAGAAGAAAATATTTACGATATTTAGTATTATTAGTAATAATATTAAAATCAAATTACCTGTAACAATAATTTTTTAAGTGACCTTGTTGCTATGGCATTTAATAATTTGACAATTATTGACAAATTGTCACCAGTCTATGAAATTTAATTAAATTAAATTAAATTAAACTAAATTTAATGTAATTGGCGAAGATTGAAACTCTAATTAAAGACGATAAATCCAAATGGTAGAATTTCAATCTTCGCCACTAAAAAAATTAATTCGTTTACAAACGCTACAGGCGGACTTGACACGTACCCCAAAAACAATTTCTTTGCTGCATAAACGGTGCTGATGAACGTTGCTAACTTCACACATATGATTTCTTGTTGTTTTCGTTGGTATTGTGGATTGGGGGAGTTTAATATTTATGGATTTCTAGTTTTTATGGAGTTTTGTTAATTGTGTTTCGGCCTTTAGTGACTCGGATGCAATGACTAGAAAAGACCAAGTTATGATTTTATTATGCCCAAATAGGGGTATTTCCTATTTTTAGTACTTATAAAGTAGTAATGGTTCTTGATGTGAAATTTTATTTTATTATGATCAATTTAAACACACCTAACTAGGCCTAGGCTACTCAAACAAGATGTTAAAGTCCGGACCTGTATAATTTTCCATTCGTGAAACGATAATTTTGCAGTGCGCATGCCTCTATCGCATTTCTGTATGGTTTTGTTTGCATGCGCGAGGCCATAATTTTGCCACTGTGATGACGTGTAAATGATTTTGTTTTTGTCTTTTATTAAATTTGCAATATCTAGGATAAATTGTTGTAAATAACTAGGTACGGTGAATTATAAACAATGTAGGGTCAGCTGGGGTAATTGTAAATTCGGGGTTAATGTAAATAATAAAATTTCATTGCTTTTAAGTAATATATTTAAAACTTGGCAACGCTGATCTGACAGGCAATGATGTTTGTTTTGCGCGCCAAACTCGGCCAAACTATTCTGTTACCAGACGCCGTTGCAAGAAGAAGTATTTTGCCTTATTATCCAGTGTTACTAAAAAGTTGGTGTAGCAGTTGAGTTAAGGTGGCGTAAAAAGTATTTTTTGTTGTCTTAAAGGTAAGTGTAAAACATTGTTGTTATCCAGTTGTGAGTAAAATTGGTCAAAAAGCACATTTTTTAGCAAAAGAACAATAAGAAACATAACCTTTTTTTTTCATTAGAAGTTATTTACATTTACCCCAAAAAAAAATTAAGTGGGGAAAATGTAAACGTGAGTTTGGGGTAATTGTAAATGTGTTTAGTTGCTTATTTTAGGGTTTTTTATTATTGTTTTTTTGTAGCAATGCCTCGACAGTACAAAGGGTGTTTACTTAAAACAAACACTTTTGTATTGGTAGATTTCGTGGGAGGGCGACGAAATGCCGTTCATTACAAATATGTTTGTGAAATAACCAGACTTGATGATACTGATGGAGACATTACACTACAGGGATACAGAAAGTATGGGAAATTTGCCACAGAATATGTTCCACAAGAAAATGATATGTCAACGATACAGATGGACTTTATTATAGCCATACTTCCAGCGTTCCAGCCCCAGAAGTGTCAGAAAAAGATCGTCGACTGGTATACACATTTCCAGGAAAAGTGTCTGTTTTTGAACAGTAACTTTTTGGTTCCTAAAATTTGGTACCTAGTTATGCTTTGTGTTCCTTTTCTTGTATTTAGAAGTAAAAGTTGTTTTTTTACAGCAGTTTTTAAATAAACGCTTGATATTTAAATAAAACTTTTTAATTTATATTGCTTAATAAGACTTTCCTTAGGTATTTTGAATTGATTTTTTGGGGTAATTGTAAATAGCATTATTTTACATATTGCATTTTTATACAATTGAACGGACTTTTTCATATTCTTTTTTTGTTTACTAGTACCAAAAAAATAATTATCTACTAGGTTACGAAAAGAAATAGTTTTTTACAAATACCCCACATCTGTTTCCATTAACTCCCATCTGTGGGGCAATTGTGAAATTAGTGGTGTAATTGTAAATGCAGTTTTATTTTGTTAAAGAGGTAGTATTTTATATCATTTAAGAGCATGAATATAAAACAGAGGTGAGTAATAATATAAACAAATATAGAGAATTTAAGTAAGTTTAATACATTTCTGAATTATTCCAACTTTATTCAGAAACAGGTTTTTTTACTTACCCCAGCAGCTGACCCTACCTATTAAAGTTCATTACCTGTTGAAAGAAATATCCTCTGCCGCACTTTTCTTACTATTAAAACAATCATGCACTAAACACAGTGGCACTGTCAATACGTATTGTTTTGAAAACTTTAATATCACAAAAACAACAACAAAAATTTACTATTTGGCAATATCCTAAACGCAAGTAAAGATTTCTAATTATTCCGGGAGACATTAACTTACACTAATGTCTTATTCCTGCTTGCAACTCCTCAACATTTGGCAAGTAATAAAAATTTGAAATTTGGTTCTTATACAGCGTGTATCAGCCAAATGGAATAAATACAATAATAAAAACATGGTGGGCGTGTACGAAAAAACGCTCGGACACGTCGATTGGTATTTCTAGTTGAACATTTTTTTCAATAATTCTTTTTTATACAGGGTGTGTAATGTAACAGTGGCAATAACAACCTTCTTATTTTAAATGCAACACATTCAATTTTTGGATTCTTCAGAAAATTTTAGACATATTTTATGTACAATATTCGATACCTATCTTCAACTGTTTCGGAAATATTAAGTGTTTTTAGATTTATTGCATTTTAGCGTTTCTTTTTACTGATAATATGAAGTAAAAAAAAGTATAAATAGTTGTTTACTTTTGTTTAAAACTTCTGACCTTAGCAAATTGTTGTCTGTCTGCATGACCGAATAGTTGTCAGTGTTATAGTCGTTTGAATTTCGTTAACTGGATATCAAAAAAATGGTTTATTAACAGAAATTCGCAAAATAATAATTCTACAGCTGATTGGTTATGGAGATAAAATACGGACACAAATGGAAGTTGCTCCCTTATTTAATGAAAAATTTCCAAATTTGCCGCCTATAACTTAAGGGAAAATTAGTAAAATATAAAAGCAGTTTCGCCAGCTTGGACATGTAAAGCAGTTAAAAAAAGTAGCCACCAATGCAATAAGTGATGATATCAAATTAGATATTATGCTTAAGTTTGAGGAAAACCCACATACTTTTAGTCGAAAAACAGCCCCAATGTTTGCTATTAGCCATTCATCGATTATTCAAACATTACAAGAAAATTAAATGTATTCCTATAAAATGATACCTACTCATGAGCCCATGAAAGACGATTTTGATAGAAGAACGTTTTTTTGTGAACAAATGATGGCAATGTTAGCTAACAATGTGATCCAATTAGAACATGTTTTGTTTTCTGATAAGTGCACCTTTACACTTCACGGTCATGCTATTCGTCAGAATTGGCGCTATTGGGCTAGGGATCCTCACTGGATTAGAGAAGAACATACGCAGTATTCTAGAAAGGTTAATGTTTGGGCAGGAATAGTTGGAGATCATATTATCTTATATCCCTTCTGCATAAATGGCAATTTAAATAGCGATAATTATTTAGCACTGCTCCAAAATAATTTCTTGCCAAATTTGACAAACTTATATCCTGATCCAGCAAACCCACAACTTCCAGCAAATATGATATGGTTTCAGCAAGATGGAGCACCGCCCATTACCAAATCACTGTCCGACAGTACCTCAACCGAGTATTTCCAAATCGGTGGATAGAGAGGCGTGGATCGATGGAATGGCTAGGCTAGCACGATCCCCTGATCTGACGCCATTAGACTTCTTATGGGGTTATGCCAAAAATATTGTATACAAAACTAAACCCCTCGACTTAGCTGATTAAAGAAGACGAATAACGCTTGCGATTAGATCGGTCACGCCTGAGATGTAGAGTAACATTAGAAGAAATTTCTATTTGAAATTAGGATGTTGCCAAGACGCGGCAAGCATTTTCAACATCTTCTACATTAATGTTTTTTTTTGTTTTTTACATTATCAAGAAATAAACAGTACCTATTACTTATTCGTTTTTGAGTGTGTTGTTAATTTTTGCAATAAATCTGAAAATACTTAATATTTCCGAAAGAGTTGAAGATAGGTATAAAATATTGTATATGTCGTAGGCTGATAGTGAAATCCGTCATTTCATGAAAATCCTAGTCATATCATGAAGCGTGGCTAAAAGGTATATTGCAACTGGTTTGTTCGTTGTTCCCTAGAGCATTTTTTTCAATTTTTTCAACTAATATTATTTTATAAAAATAAAATTTTAATTAAATTAAAAAAAAATGCGCTGGGGAACAACGAACAAACCAGATGCCAATATACCTTTTAGCGTGCAGCATGATATGACTAGGCTTTTCATGAAATGACGGATTTCACTATCAGCCTACGACATATACAAAATATGCCTATAGTTTTCTGAGGAATCTAAAAATTGAATAACACACAGGGTGTTGTATTTAAAATAAGAAAGTTGGTATTGGCCACTGTTACATGACCACACCCTGTATAAAAAGTTTTTATTGACAAAAATGCGCGACTGGAAATACCAATCGACGTATCCGAGCGTTTTTTCGGACACGCGCCTATTTATTTATTATCGAATTTATTCCATTTGGCTGATACACACTGTATGTATAACTTAATAAGTATAATAGTTAAGGAGCTAGCGTGCAAAAAACGCCATAGTTGGCTGCCCGTCAGTCGAGTTTGAAAAAACGTTGCCATTACTCCACTGAACTGCTTGAAGTTTTGCTTTTACCCATCAACTTTAAGATTTATTGGCAATAATGACATAGGGCGATTGGCCATAGTGAGGAGCCCGTCAGTCAGGTTGAAAATTAGGTTCTGTAGGTTGCCAAGATCATGTATCTAAAATTTCGTTGCGATCTAACCACTAGATCGTGAATTAGGCCAAATGGAAGATTATAATTTGTTTTTTGACCGCCATTTTGTTGGCCATAGTAAGGAGCCCCTCCAAAACTTGTTTCTACCTCTTCGTTTGGATAAAATGACAGGAAAAATGCACTTGACTGACAAATCGAATCAAGACGTTCTTCCCTGGGTGACCTACAAAATCTCGAAAAATCCAATTTTTCAGTCTTTAGCACGGCTTTTTCAGAAATTCAACCAAAATCATCAGTAAATCATTTCCCCTGATTTTTAGACATCCAATTAAGTAGAAATCACAAACGACTGACATTTTCCTCGAATATTTTCAATTTGGCCATACTTTCAAAATTTTCTGATTTTGTACTTTTTTATAATGGCTCAATAATGCTGTTCCAAATGGACTTAAAAATAAAACAATGTATGACGATGATGTTTGATGACCTAAAAAACGTTGATTATATCATAACTATTACTATATATATAATATATATATATAATATATATTGATTATATTAAGTAAAAGTAATAGTTACAATATAATCAACAATTAAATATCTGTTTTTTTCTATATTGAAATTAAAATGTTACTAACACAACCCAGCTTGCTCAACCCAAATATGCCAACAATTTCATTCAATAAATAATAACCATTTAATTTTTGATTTTCTTCAGTAATTATTCATTTCTTACTGCTGAAATTGGTTATCGTATCTTTTTATGGCAAAAATTCTATATTTTTTGATTACTGAATCCAATATAATATAACATAAATTCAACGAATGAATAGGGGTGGAGGGTAGCAGAGGGGTGGAGGAAGGGGTAAATAGGTGATAGTTATGTATTGAAACGTTTTTTAGGTCATCAAACATCATCGTCATACATTGTTTTACTTTTAAGTCCATTTGGAACAGCATTATTGAGCCATTATAAAAAAGTCCAAAATCAGAAAATTTTCAAAGTATGGCCAAATTGAAAATATTCGAGAAAAATGTCAGTCGTTTGTGATTTCTACTTAATTGGATGTCTAAAAATCAGGAAAAATGATTGACTGATGATTTTGGTTGAATTTCTGAAAAAGCCATGCTAAAGACTGAAAAATTGGATTTTTCGAGATTTTGTAGGTCACCCAGGGAAGAACGTCGTGATTCGATTTGTCAGTCATGTGCATTTTTCCTGTCATTTTATACAAACGAAGAGGTAGAAACAAGTTTTGGAGGGGCTCCTTACTATGGCCAACAAAATGGCGGTCAAAAAACAAATTTTAATCTTCCATTTGGCCTAATTCACGATCTAGTGGTTAGATCGCAACGAAATTTTAGATACATGATCTTGGCAACCTACATAACCTAATTTTCAACCTGACTGACGGGCTCCTCACTATGGCCAATCGCCCTATGTCATTATTGCCAATAAATCTTAAAGTTGATGGGTAAAAGCAAAACTTCAACAGTTCAGTGGAGTAATGGCAACGTTTTTTCAAACTCGACTGACGGGCAGCCAACTATGGCGTTTTTTGCACGCTAGCTCCTTAACTATAATGAACTTTAAAAATAGTTGCTAAAAATTAGGGTCGTGATTTGAAAAAATTATAGATACCCTCATTTCTCTTATTTGGGAAATACTGTATCAATATTTTTTTTATAAAAAAAACAACTTAAAATGTCCACGCATTTTCCAAAAAAGAACTGTAGGGGAGACCGGGGCTAGTTGGTACAGTTTTTGCTTTTGATTTTTTTGTAACTTAAGTGTGAGTATTATTGAAATTTTAGCATAATGCTCGTAAACTACCTCTAGTTGGCTACCTATTTACTTAAGTTACAAATGAATTTAAAGCAACTAAAAGGTAAACAAATATATATATCTCCAACACGTTATGTGTACCAACAAACCCCATATGCGGGGTATGTTGGTACATACTAAGGGGTAAGTTGGTACAACCATTAAAGTTTTATGGAATCAACATAAACTATAAATGTTATGTCCGAGTCGTCGGAATCGCAGTTGTGGCATATATAAAACATAGGAGAATCACAACATGCTTCGAGCGCCCACAGTTTACGCATGTTGTACATTGAATCCATTTTTCACCGGGTGCACTATTTGAGAATGGTTCTACACATAGATTTTTCTTGGAGCCGCTTTTGGTAACATTTTTAGGATTTCCAGACAAACGGAAGATGTACTACAGCTAGGTAAGTTTAAAATGTCATCAATTGCATGACAAGGAGTTTCCACTGAAGTCGACGCAGTGGGCAATTTATGAGCTGCAGGTTCGAGATTAAGATCACCGACTCCTGTGGATTCGATATTAAGCAGCAGATCAGTTGCTTCATTGAATTCAATGTTGGGATCCTATCTGTCAGTTACATATTATGATGTCATATATTCGCTTTGGGGAAATATGTCTCGATTAAAGGGTGATATTTCAGATACTTTAAAACCACTTGTGAGATTGTTTGGTGTCGCAGCCAGAACTAGAGGTAAAGTAGAACCAACAATTCCAGGTCATGTGCGTTCCGGATTATTGGTCATCCATGCGTCAAAAGCGCTATTGACATATTTTTTTAACGGGCCATATACACTCCTGTCAAGGGATTGAAGCTTGTGGCTACAAAGTGGAGGAAAGGAAAAAACGGTTACACCATTATCCTTACAAAAACTAAGTCCTTCGACTGATGAGAAGCATGATTGTCGAGAAGTAACAAAACTGGTCGATCTACCGAAGCTTTTTTAAATTTCAACCAAATAGATACAATGTTTATTGATATTGGGGTTAGTTGGTAACGTATCAACTAACCCCAACAAAAATGTACCAACCAACCCCATAGCCATGTTTTTTCTTAAATGTTACCTAAGTCCTAAATTTTTGGTTTTTTTATTTATCTAAATTGACATAATGGTAGTATATTTATTATATACAAATTATAAAAAATAATTAAAATATAAAGTATGCTCATTAGATACTTATTAGGTATAAAAGGAAAAAAAATATATTTACTTCCGAGTAAACAAAACACAAACACCGTTCTACTTCGACAGCCGATAGATCCCTGAACCGGACACCTTCGGAGGATTTGTTTGCTTGTATAGTGAATGACCTGACGGAGCCATGTTGCAAGATTATTTATAATAACAGAAATATAGCGACTGTACCAACTTACCCCTGTGCTCAACTAGCCCCGGTCAACCCTACTGGAATTACTGAATTTATTTTAAGTTACAATCTAACACTGTGGTACATCCTTTGATTGTTTTATACGACGGCTATTAAGCAGTGGCGTAGCGTGGATGAAGGGGCGGAGGGGGCGGAAACTTCAAAGGCAAGGGCGGTTTTTTATGAGAGAGACGGCAAAAGAGGTCGAAAAAAAAACGCGCCGCAGGCGAAATTTTTTTGGGTACCACGCCCTTTTTTCAATGAAGTTGCCTGATTTTCAAGTGGAAAAAATATAAAATACACAAGATCCTCAAGAAAATCACAAAAAAACTAATCAAGTAAAAAAAAGTGCTTCGTTTTCATGGCGCATTATGGGTCCTGGGGGGGGGGGGGGGGGTAATTACCCCTTTATCTACGCCCATGTTGAAAGGGCGCCTCACTGCTAATGCATAATTTCGTTTGTTTAGTAAATTTTGGCCTGAGAAATAAAGTTTGTGATTCGTCATGTCTAAAATGGTCACATGAAAACAGAATATGAACACGGCAAGGGGAATTTTGTTAAAACTCTACAAAGTGTTTTATGCATAATATTACATAATTATTCTCATTGGCGACAATAACACACTTTTAAAAAGATAAAATTTAGTCTCTAGTAAATTAGAGATTTCAAGAAATTTTTAATTGTTACAAAAACAACTGAAAGAATACAAATTATTGATCGTGGCAAAATATTTTTAATATTAATTAAATTAAGTAGTGAAAATAAAATAGAATCTCGAAATAGGTAACGCACACAATTAATAATAACCTAATTAAAACCTGGAACTGGGAACTACTGGGAGAGTGGGAAGGGGGCGCCGTTTGGGAACGGGCTCAAAGGGCGGGGGGGGCGGTCGCCTCCCCTGGCCCCCTGCACGCTACGCCACTGCTATTAAGGTACCTAAAGTATAATGCAGCTTGACTAACTTCAACCAATTTTTAATAAAAGCACATACCCTCTGGTTGTTCCACGATTTACAAGTCCCTGTCAGAAAAAACTGAATGCATTTATTAAAAAAACAATTAAAACAACAGCAGAAAATTAGAGCACGTCGGCAATGGAACAAATTAAATGTATAAATCTTAAAATAAATAAAAGTGTACACAGCTTTGGCTGTGCCCTTTATAATTCTTTTATTAAAAGTTTTAACAAAGCAAAAATTTATTCGCCCTATTGTAGATCATGTCACAATCATGTGTGACCTAGTCGAATGAATGAAACCACTATTCCGCAATGAATTTCATTTACCTTAACCTAAATTCCATCATTGGTATATTTTTCGCGATTTTTATGCATCTTGCACTTATGTCTGTAATGCCTGTCTGTTTTGCGGAGGAAGTGACTTTTATTTAGTGCTAGGATTTATTTTATTGGGAAGCAATAAGTAGAGCAAACGTTAAAAAATAACCTACTTTACACTAAGGAAAATGATTTAATACAACAGGTTTGTTGAGACATAGTTTGTATTAATTGCTTATTATTTATTGACTTATATTAAATAAATTGCTAGTGTATCAAACCCGCTTTAGTGTTATGTCAATTCAAGATTTACTATAACAGTGTTTTTATGAATAGTAATCAGTTCCATTAGCAGCACAGTGTTGTGGAATAATGAACCACTTTTAATACAACAATTTTGTTAGGAATTAAATTATATCTTCTGAATGCGACGCATTTTGTTCCCAATAAAGCGCGTTCTCTATAATTAAGACGTAACGTAGAATTTATAAACAAGCTTTTTTAATTTATTTTTTACATATTCTGTATGATCAGAACATTTTAAGAACTGGTCAAATTAAACACCCAAATATTTTGTACATTCCATTTTAAGGCAATATACTTCTTGACATATTGACGAAGGTAATTTAATTCATTTGTAATAGTATCGCAGAATGTTATTGCTAGTAATCTTTAGTTTAATCGTAATGATAACAATGATTGCTTGTTATATCTATGCTTTATAATAACTTCACATTAAATGAACTATTTGGAAGGTATTTAAATTACACTAATTGTGTTTCCACTATCACCTCAATAAGAATTGTCATAATTTATTATAGTTATTATGAAACTAATTGCAGTTGTAATAGTAACATGTTTTATTTAGCGAAAAGCTACAATTAAATATTTTTTATACAACTTTGTTTTAAGAAATTTTATAGATTTATTTATTAATTTAAAACGCAACCTACATTAAAAAAACAAAGAGAAAAGTTAACCAAGTTGCAAACTTTATTAAATAATACGTATCATTTTGTTTTTTCATTAAATGTAATTGTAACGTTTTTTAAAAAGTTTTAATAATATTTGAGATTTAATAGAATTTATTATTTACGATATTATTTATTTTAATTAAAATCTTAAAGTTATTGGTAATTAGAATGATCCGAAAGTCTGGCTATAGGCCATAAAAAATTGGGTATTTGCAAGTCCTCTTATCTTTCTGGACGTCAAGCCTTGATGTACCTTTAGTGGAATTATGGAAGTATTTTCAATTTACGAAAAAAATTTTAGATTGTTGAAAAAGGTAACTTGGTACTTATTATGTATATTTTTTACCCTTTACACAAATAATCCTATACTGTAAAATCCTGTGAAAAGAGGTATAAGAGTTATAAGTCTTTGTACACTTGTACACTTCTTAACTATAATATGCAATATAAGTATACTTATACCCCTTTTCACAGACTACTAATTCCAACTCAGTATGTAAACAAACGTTGTAAGCTAGTTTATATTACCATTGTTCCGTTAGAAAACAGGTTTTTTGAAAGTTAGAGTGGAAGTTAAAGGGCAACGTTTACTCCAGAGGTTTTTTAGAGGTCTGCTAAGCCACTGGTGAGTTTGTTCCATGAATAACTACTAAATATTTGGCTCAAACCAACACAATTTATACCACATGTGCATTGTCTTGGACTTTAGACTCTAGGGAAGACCTTGCTATTCTGGTCAAAAATTGGGCGGTGTTGCCAAGAGGACTGAAATATCTGAACTGTTAAGAAGTCAGAATGACTAGCAAACTATGTAGGCTTTGTCGTAAGAGCATTGGGAAGCGCATCAAGCTGCAATGTGGTCGTTGCAGCGGTTATTTTCACCTTGAATGCGGAAATGTTTCGGAAGTGGATGCACGTCTCATGCAGTCCGAGAAAACCCCATGGACTTGCGGGGATTGCGAGGCACAAGCTAATGTCAGAAGGCGTTCATCATTGTTCGTCTCTCCCCCCAGAAATAATGGGGATGACATGAACGAACTAAAAAATATGATTAAGGAATTGCAGGGCGAAGTAAGAGAAGTTAAGAGGGCTATGGATTTTATAAATGAAAAATATGAGGAAGAAAAAAGACGTAATAAGGTTACGTCTGAGATGTTTGCTGAGATATCGAAAGATAATTTAATCTTAAAGGAAAAAGTACAGAAATTGGAAACTGTACTTTGCAATCAAAATTCAAATAAGATCAAGCATAATTTATGTATATCTGGACTTCCATTGAACGACACTAATAACAAGGCTTCCCCGGCTGACTTGATAAACCTCTGTACTTTTTTAAATGTTCCTGTCACCGCAAATGACTTTGATGACTTTCGTCAGTTTAACACACAAAAAGGCATTAAAATCACGGCTACTTTCAAGGACATAGAAATTAAAGAACGCATCCTAACTGCTCGCTCAAAAAGGGGAAGGATTACCCCCGCTCTATGTGGTTTAGGCACATCCGACGCCCCAATATTTCTTGATGAGGAACTAACTAACGAAACTTATAATCTTTTTAAGAGGGCCAAAGGTCTAAAAGAAAGAGGCTACAAATATGTTTGGCATCGTTACGGCAAAGTGTTGGTACGCAAAAACGATGATGATAAACCCATTTTCATAGAAACGAATCTGTTTTGAATGAACTTTTATCTTAAACGCTTTTGTTTATTATTTACGCTTATCTTCTTTTTTTATGCACACTTGAAATATATATTGATAATTCTATTGTTATAGGTAAAATTAGTTCTCTGTACTTTTTTTGTATTTTATATTTATATTAACAAAATTACGCCTACCATAAATAATTTAAAGATTGGACATGTAAACATACGTTCGCTTTTACCTAGCAAAAACAGTTTAAAACGCCAAATTTTAAAATCAGAGTTGGACATTTTAGGAGTATCAGAAACATGGCTTTCAGGTGATATACCTGATAATGAACTATCTATTGAAGGTTTTAATTTTTTTAGGGCTGATCGAGGCTCACGGGGGGGGAGGTGTCGGAGTTTATATAAGAGATGATTTGCCGGTGAGTAACGTAGATATTGGGGACAGAAACGACAGTATTGAGCAGTTATGGTTGACTATAAAGGTATGTGGCATGAACCTTGGGTTAGGTATCTTGTATCGCCCGCCCAAAGGTAATTTAATAAATAGTTTTGATTACTTGGAGAGTGCGGTTTCCGCTATAATTCCTTTGTCTGATGAGATTTTTATCATTGGTGATATGAATATTAATCTTTTGAACTGTAATAGTTCTGTCAACATGTTTGATGCTTTTCTCACTTCTTATTCGCTTTTTCAAGTTGTTAAAGCCCCGACACGCTATTCTGGTACACAGAGTAGCCTTCTTGACGTAATTATCTTATCCAATGGGAATCTGCTGGATGGAGATGTTGTGCATATTGACATGCACGATGTTACAGACCATCAACTAACTTTTTGTAAAATTAATTGTAGGGCTCCTGTTAGGCCACCAAAAATGGTAGAATTTAGGAGTTTTAAATATTTTGACATTAATCTTTTCAACTCGGATCTGATAAATACCAACTGGGCTGAAATTTATGACAAACAATGCTTGCACGAAAAGGTAGATTTACTTACTGGAAAAATACTACCTACAACTGTTTGACCGACATGCTCCTTTATGCAGGGTTCGAGTTACAAACCCTAAGGCCCCTTGGTTTACAGACGTCCTAAAAATTATGAAAAAAGAACGTAACAAGTTGATGTCAAAATACAAAAGAACCAAGGCTATTCAGGATTGGGAGGCTTATAAAGAGATGAGGAATTTATTTACCCGTGCTGTCCGTGACGAAAAAAAGGCTTATCTTGATTTTGTTGCAAGAAACAATAGTAAAAAAGATATGTGGCGCGCTTTATATAATTTAAATATATACAATAACAAAAAAAATAATCTAAGCCTGCCTAGTAATTTAAAAAAGCCCGAAAACATTAATAATTTTTTTATAGAATCAGTAATGAATATAGCGCCACCTGTTAGTGACGAATTTGTAAAAGCTCATCAAAATATTCGTACCAACTCTAGGTTCACACTCTCTAAGGTGTCTGACGCCGATGTCTTAGATGCAATATTCCAACAGAAATCGAATGCATCAGGAGCAGATGGTCTGTCTCTTGAAATGATTAAACTGTGCTGTCCAGTCATCGTACCATTCTTAGTCCACATCTTCAATTCATGTATAACCAACTCTGTGTTTCCTGCTAGTTGGAAGATTGCCATGGTCGTGCCTCTACCAAAGATAAATAGTCCCACAGATGTGTCAGAATTGAGACCAATTAGTTTATTGTCTGTTTTATCCAAGGTGCTCGAAAAAATTATTTATAAGCAGACTGTCAAGTACTTTAACGAAAATAGTCTGCTTTCTTCATCTCAGTCCGGTTTTCGTAAAGGTTACAGCACCGCATCGGTCTTATTGAAGGTCTTGGACGATATCATTGGGGCTGCTGATAGGGGTGAAACGTCGGCTCTGGTGTTGCTCGACTATAGTAAAGCATTTGACACGCTTGATCACCGGCTTTTATGTGCTAAGCTTCACTCGTTCGGCTTCACTGAGTCTTCAGTGAATTTCTTTAAAGAATATTTAAGAGGCAGGTCCCAATTTGTGCTCCTGGAGGGGCATCGTTCTACCTCTAGGGAGGTGCGTATGGGTGTGCCCCAGGGGTCGATCCTGGGGCCGCTACTTTTTGTAATTTATACAATTGATGTGAATGACTTTGTTAGGGGTTGCGATTTACAGAGGTACGCTGATGACACGCAACTGCGCACCAGTTTTAGTAGGGCCAGAGTTGTTGAGGCAAAAGATAATCTCACACAGTGCTTGAAATCGATTTATGACTACTCTCAAAACAATGGTTTAAAGTTAAATCCTAACAAATCCGCTATCATTTATTTTGGACCTGATTATCAATGGGCAGCTGAAAATATGAATGTGGTTATGGCTGATACGGTTCTACCCGTTGTGCAGGAATATAAAAATTTAGGGGTTATTTTTGATAGCAAGCTTCGGTTTAGGAGTCAGGTAGGTAAAGTTATTCAGAAATCGTATTTCTCTCTCAGAAACCTATATAAAAATAAGCACGTATTAAGACCTCAATTAAAGAAGGCACTGTGTGAAACTCTTGTTCTCTCTCACTCTAACTATTGTAGTTATGTATACGGGCCTTGTCTGGACTTTCAATGCAAAACGAGATTACAAAGGGTTCAAAATTCTTGTATTCGCTTTATTTATGGACTGCGAATAAGAGACCATGTCAGCTACAAGTTATCTGAGCTGAAATGGCTTAAAATAGTAGACCGACAAAAACTGCATTTTGCCTGCTTCATATATCGTTTGCTCTTGAGTGGTATACCCCAATACCTACGTGAAAAGCTTCATTTTCGGCATTTCACACATGATCGTTCAACTCGTTACAACACTTTCTTGGATGTACCGAAACACCGAACCGCCCTTTTTCAACGTAGTTTTTCCTATATAGCTCCTAAAGTTTACAATGCTGATATATGTAACACATTCCTTAACCTAAGTTCAAATTCATTTAGGGCCAAATATCGTAGGTTTTTGCTAGGAAATTATGCTTGAATTATTTTTAAAGATGTGTAGATTTAATATCAATGTATTATTACTTTTTAAGTTTTCTATATAATTAGATTTAGGTAATATTACTTACTCGAATTTAGTATTTTTTATTTTTTCTTTGTAAAATTAAAATTTTTGTTAATGTATTATACATGCTCGGTTAAGCAAACAGCTGTTGCTGACCTTCGCCGAGTCGAAAATAAAGACGTTTCTATCTTTCTATCTATCTAAACGATATGACTTACGCCCATGCGACACAGATCATTGAAAAAAAAATTTATGAGGCTGCCATCGAACATCCGCGAGATTGGATGCAACTGGTGCGCATGTGTGACAAAACCATTTAAGGTGATTGAGATGGAAAGAAAGGATAAATAAAATCGATCCGATATTCTCCTAATCATTTTGGAATAGTCCAATACAGAAATTCTTTAGTGCTGGAAGACGTCTTCAAGAAAATTAATTTTAGGCGTAAGGGAAAGACCTCAATCCCAACTAACGTATATAGCCTCCTCTAAGCTACAAGAGACCCGTTCCAATAAATACTAAAAAGAAAGAGAATTTACTTGAACTTTTGCCGTATATCAATAAAAATTTCCATCAGTTTTATCAGGACATTACTGCGAAAGATGATGTTCTATACCATTAAGCGACGATGAATCTGAGTAAGCAGCAGTTTTTTTTTAAATATTGGTAAAATTTATTTTGTTTTATTTAAGACATGTGAGGTATAGTAAAACTTTTAAATCCTTAAATATAATAAACATTTTTGAGAAAAAGTACAAAATATGCAGTTTTATTAAATTTCTTGCAGTGAGAAAAGAGACATAAGTTCTTTATTTTTCTTGGGTAAAAGGATTCAAGTCCATGTTTTTTTCTTAGTTCTGGGTAATGCTATTTTTGTAGAAAGTATAGTTTAATCTTTTAAAAACATGGACATTGACGAAAAATATTTTTGAGATTTTAATTTGTATTCAGTTGCTATCAATCTGTTTATTTTTCTTGTTTTCCCACAACTGTTAAATTTCGACTTATCCTCCTTTTCCCACCCATGTGCCAAATGTTTTAACGTCTGCTAAACTTATTATATTGAAATAAAACTGATTAATTTAGTGTCTTATTGCTGTATAAAAGTTATAAATCAACGCTAATCCCAGTATATTTTCAAGTGAGTGAATTATTATTATTTTATCATAGCACTGCCAGTTTGTCCCGTCTCGTCCCCATGAATTATGTCTGTGTCGCTTGACCTTCCGAAATCATTTGAACTTTTTTCGATGTTGGTTTCACATTTGCACGGATTTTCTTTTATGCATTTTAAATAATACAGTGTCCGCAAGAAAGTCTGCATCAAATGGGATTTTTTTTTATTATTAGGTATAGGTAAAAATTGAAAAGGCAGTTAGTTTTTGCTTACCTAAAAACCAAAAATGACGTATACTGCAGCAGCTGCACGACTTGCGTTATTATAATTTTGACTCTCTAATACAATTTTTATTTTTTGCCAGGTTCTTGAAAATTTTGATCAACCCTCGTAG
This sequence comes from Polydrusus pterygomalis, assembly GCA_963969555.1. Lineage (NCBI taxonomy): Eukaryota > Metazoa > Arthropoda > Insecta > Coleoptera > Curculionidae > Polydrusus > Polydrusus pterygomalis. The sequence goes on from OZ018378.1 coordinate 52,872,255, forward strand.
ATTAACTTTTATACATCGATGTAAAACCATTTGCCTTTACTTCATTTGTAATCTTAATGCAATTTTGTGTAAAATTTTTGTTTCCTATTATTTGTTTTGCTTCAAAAACTGAAATTGTTATTGATTAGTATGTAATGTTTGATGCAAAGTTTATCTAATTACATCAACTTTGCCAAAACCGACGTTTCCTATTTTTCTTAAGTTAGTAAACAGATGTACAAAAAGAAAATATTAGGAAGCTTTCGTTGAAATTTTACTTAATTAATATTGGATTAAAAAGAATATACCTATATTAATCGCTCGAAACATTTTATTCAACAAAAATATAGTTTAATATAATTAATTTAATTTAATATTAATTAAGTAAAATTTCAACGAAAGCTTCCAATATTTTCTTTTTGTACATCTGTTTACTAACTTAAGAGAAATGAGAAACGTCGGTTTTGGCAAAACTGATGTAATTATATAAACTTTGCATCAAACATTACATACTGATCGATAACAATTTCAGTTTTTGAAGCAAAATAAATAATAGGAAACAAAAATTTTACACAAAATTGCATTAAGATTACAAATGAAGTAAAGGCAAATGGTATTACATCGATGTATAAAAGTTAATCTACGTTGATCAACATTTTCAAAAACCTGGCAAAAAATAAAAATTGTATTAGACTGTAAAAATTTCGTATAGAGACTAAAAATGCCTAAATAAACAACTTTCTCAAATAAAGTTTTTCGATATTTTGATAAATAATGGCATTTTTGAACCTATTTTATTAAAAATGTCAAATTTGACAGGTAACGCAAGTCGTGCAGCTGCTTCAGTATACGTCATTTTTGGTTTTTAGGTAAGCAAAAACTAACTGCTTTTTCAATTTTTACCTATACCTAATAATAAAAAAAAATCCCATTTGATGTGGACTTTCTTGCGGACACTGTATGTACATCATCGTGTATGAAGTGCATCTCACTTGTATATTTTATTAAATAATAAATTCCTGGTTTAGCTTTTCAAGTTTTATAGTGAAAATAATGCCATATTGCTGTTGCGTTTTTAAACTCCTATTAAAAACCATACAAAAGATTAAAAAAAACTCGATAGAATACATTACAGGGTGGCGCACCGAAAACTTTCCACCCAGGTTTATTAAATAAATCAAAATTCGCTCGAACACGGGAACCTTAGTTCTCAGGGGGTCGAACATTGTGAACGTTTGACAATCGTGCTTATAGTTTGGTACTTGTTGTAAATCGCTCCCGAACACATTGCATTGGTAAAAACCGATCCTGATTAGCAGTTGTTTTCCTTGGTCGGCCATGCCCTGATCTTCTTTTATTCGATCCATCTTCTCGATACCGTTCTAAAAGTTTTGATATGGCCCCTTGCGTTTTATTCATGATTCTGGCAATATCAGACTGAGACCAACCCTGCTCAAACATTCTTCTGGAGATATGACTCGGATATTGGCATTCATTTAAAATAATAAACTAAACAAAAAGTCTTGTCAAGAACTACCAAGAAATTTCTAATCTTCATAAATTGACAAGGGCAATTTGTTGACTAGCAACGTACCTAAATCCAAATAAAAGTGAAACGTTTTCATCAGTCAATATAATTTTAATTGACACGAACGGCATTGCGCTGTAATTTGTATAGTAACCCAAGTAGCATTTTGGCGACGACAACCACATAATACACCAAAATAAACGTTGTATCTAGTGTAAAAAATAGTCACTTATAAAACGACGCCCCCGAAACCAGCGGACAACGTCGTCTCAATGTTGGGCATGACTTTGGTTAAACTGCGACGTTGTTACAACCTTTACCCAACCGATTGCAAATCAACTACAAGTAGTAAATATTAAGGTAATGGAAACAACGTTGTAAAAACGTTAAAGTGACAACTTAAGTTGTGTTCAACGTTTTCCTGGCGGAGAACCGAACTATATAATACAGTGGGCAATTTTTAGTTAAATTGAAAACGTTTTCGCGGAGTTATACTTACAACTATACTATAACCCTCAACTATTTAATAAGGGACAACCTAACCTAAAAAAAAATATTTATTCTCGATTTATGCGTTTGTTTCCTTTATAATCTTGAAATAAAAATGAAGCGGGCGTTTAAATACTCTGCCACCTATTATAGGCAAAAAAAGAGATTTAGTCGTGAAGAAATGTTGGGACGAGTTATAGAGGAAAATGTGACATATGACATAAGTGATGACAGAACTTCTTATTTGTTTTTGACAGCTGGAAAGGAGCGTTCAGTTTGTTTTTGGTCCGATAGGCAACTCCAGTCGTGTCAGCCGTAAAATGTTGGTTGCCTGGCTGCCTATGGTTAAAAATTAGTATATTATATGTTACCTCATAACATAAGTCGCATTGACGCCTATAATGCGTCTACGCCATATTAATGCCACAAAACGTCGTGGTCGGCCATTAAAATTTGAGATACAAGGAAATAATGACAAGGCGTATAGGCCCTATTTTAGATTTCTAAATACAATACATGCCTATTTATATTGGGTTTTAATTAATTATAAGTTTAAATACACTTTATGCAAATTTTTATTTTTTTTTATTTTTATATACATTTGAATTTTGAGAAATTCTTAACAGATTTAAGGCGCGCGTGTTTTTTCGCATAAAGTAATAGTATATTTGACAGTAAAGTGAAATGCGTTACTAATTTCTGCCTAGCAATCGGCTTTTTTAGCAATATTAATACACGGTAATGGTTAGTTCTCAGAAAGTTTTTTCTTAAGTGTCCAATTTGTCCATCAGTAAATTATTTGGTTAAGAAAATTACCATTTTCTAAACATTAATCAATCATCGCCGCACAAGATGGCGCAGGTGATGAGTCGTTATGCCAAAGTAAATTTCGCAACGTTTAGCAAACGACAAATCCTTAACTACAGTCAAAATGCAAACGTTTTAAAAACTCAAAAATGATTGACCATTTTGGTGTAGCAGAGGGTTGAAACGACGTTGTTTTAAGGTTAGTGACGCAACTTATGTTTGGTTGCGCAACCTATTTAAACCCGTCGTCCCAACGTTAAATTGCTACTTGGGAAGTATCTAACATGAAGCTGTAACCAATACACTAATAAAATTCAATTTTCATTGCTTCGTATTTAAAAAATCCACGATTGCCGTTTTGTTTTGGTGAGACCGCTTCATGTTATATTTAATCTATGTCTTAAGTATCAGTCAATACCTCAGATATGGAGAACTTCTAAAGTATGTCCTGTATATAAAAAGGGTGATAGGTCAGAAGTATCTAACTACCGACCAATATCAATTATCTGTAATTTTTGTAAAGTGTTTGAGTTCCTACTTCACGAGTCTGTCTTTCCGTTCATCCGCGGGCAAATAACTCAGCAGCAACATGGATTCTTTAAGGGTAGATCCACGATAACCAACTTGCTTAATATGGCACAAAATCTTTCTGAGTCGTTGGATGAGGGTATACAAACTGATGTAATATATTTAGATTTTTCAAAAGCTTTCGATCGACTTGATCATGGTATTTTGATTTCAAAATTAGAAAAGTTTGGATTTTCACAGTCGTTGTTGGCACTTATTAAGTCATATCTCTCCAACCGCTGCCAGTATGTTTCCCTTCATGGACTCAGCTCTAATAAATATACCGCTGGCTCCGGTGTCCCCCAGGGATCGGTGCTGGGGCCGTTACTTTTTATTCTTTTTATAAATGATATTGGTGATGATCTGGATGTTGACCATTTGATATACGCTGATGATATTAAACTATATAAAAGAATTAGAAACATCAATGATTGTATTGTTATTCAGCGGAATTTGGATCTAATTAATAATTGGTGTATTAAAAATAATTTAAAGCTTAACATTGAGAAGTGTAAAGTTGTTTCTTTTACAAATAAACTTTCTGTAATTAATTTTGATTATATTCTTGAAAATAAAATTATTTCTCGCTCTGACTCATTTTGCGACTTGGGTGTCGTTTTTGATTCAAAGCTTTCTTTTATACCCCATATAAATAAGATTATTAGTGAAGCCCTTCAGAGTTATGGATTTATTGTGCGCTGCACTAGGGATTTTAACAGCGTTGATGTCTTAACAAGCTTATACAATGCATATATAAGATCGAAACTAGAATATGCCGCAGTGATCTGGACACCTGAGTATAATGTTCACATTGATAATCTTGAAAGGGTGCAGCGAAAATTCTTAAAGTACCTTAGCTTTAGGGTCGACGGAATATATCCCATGCAGGGTTTTCCCCAGACTCTACTTCTTCAGAGATTTAAATATGAATCGCTCAGGGATCGCCGTGATTACCACCTATTAATGGCTCTGTATAAATTACTAAACAATCAACTCGACTGTATTAGTATATTGGGTAAGCTTAATTTTAATGTGCCACGATTGAATTCACGACAAAATATGACTTTCTACCTGCCTAATCCAAAGACAAATATTTTAAAGTTTTCTCCTGTCTTTCAAATGTGTGAGAGATATAATAAGCGGTTTGATTTAGATTTTTTCAGTTCTTCGGTCAGTACAGTAAAGAGGTTAGTGCTGCATTAATACTTTAAACTGAGATTGTGCGGCTGGTATTATTTTTTGTCCAGTGACATGATTTTCTATGTTCAGTCTCTCTTTTTCTTTTTTTACTGTTACTTTTCTTATATTCGAATAATTAGTTTAGGTTTACGTATAGACTAGCTTACTTTTGTTAGTATTTTTAGCTTCACTTTTAGTATATTTATTTTTTGTGTAAACTTTTTCATGGTCCTGCCTTGTAGTTGGGTTATTTAACCTGTAGGGTAGGTAATGTAAATAAATAAATAAATAAATAAATAAATAAATAAAAAATTTAACTAATCTACAAACTCACCTATCTAGTGAAACAGCCACTAAACTATAGACGGATGCAGCAACTGAAACACCTTGTATGTAAGGAACGGTTTTGCACATCCACCAACCAAGCACCCATGCTAAAATAAAAAAATATATCTTTTAGAACGGATCCCCTACATATTGGTAGCGTTATCTAGATATGTAAAAAATTTCAACTTCCCACCTAATCAGGAAGTCGGTTTGCTTTTCAGGAAAAATACAGGTTTTTTTGTTACATACAGCATTATACAGGATGATTCAGGAAGGGTGAAAAGCGGCTATATCTCACCATACACGCTACGGCCTTGGGATAAAAATTTATTATGAGACATGACCAAAAAATATTGTTGATTATATACCTCAATCCGATTCTGACCAATTAAACGCTGCTTTGCGACCAATCAGATGCATATTATACTGAATATACCCCGCATAAGTGGATATACCCCGGGCCACCTGCCACAACAATGCCAATGCATAACAACATCATAACAAGTTTAAAATATTTGATGGTTGCTATAGACCGTTTCTATAATAACAAAAATCCCTTTCAACAAATCAAGTTTTTGATGTTGTCAGATTCATGTCACATTTTTTTAAAAATGGAATCTTGCCGATTCGGTAATGTTTCAGTCGAAAATATAAGAAAAAACGCTGAAAATACTATCCCAGAAAATACAACAAAAACAAAAAAGTATATATGGACCCAATTCGAGAAATTCTGCGAAACACGGCAGTATATATTGACCAAAAATACAACTATAATACAGCTTGCCGCTATATTGGAAGACTGGAGTTTTAATATGAAGAAAAAGATGGTTCTGACTACAAGGAAGGGGTTATCAAGACAATGTGGAACCAAACAGCCCAACTGCTTCAAGAAAGGTACTACAATAAATTCAACATTAAATTTGATCCTTTTAAAGATCCTGAATTCCAAAAAGCACGTATGGCTAGAAATTCTAAAAGAAAACTGCTTCAGGCTGATCCAAAAAATCGCCGAAAAAGTGCAAGAGCACTAACCTACGACGAGTACAAAAAGATGGTAAAAATTTTTGACGAAAATAACCCCGAGAATTTACAGAAAAAGTTCTATCAAATAGCGGCTGTGGAATTAAAATTAGTTTTATTACTTTGTCAATTGTTTAGGTTTTGTTTCGTTTTGTCCGTTTTTCTAGTAGCTACATAAATCATTTTAAAAATGTTGCATTTCGTTGTATTTTTTCTTTTTTTTTTGGTATATAATCTCAACATATACCACTCGAGGTAAATATTTTATTTAGAATATTTTTTGATATTTTTCCGCAAAATTTCTATAAAAATTGCCCTTGACAAAAATTCTTTTAAAAAAATATCCCTCCAGCTTCGCTGTCGGGATATTTTTAAAGAATTTTTGTCTCGCGAATTTTTGACAGAAATTTTGCACAAAAATGTCAAAAAATATTCAAAAAAATATTCACCTCTTGTGATATAACTTATGAAAATTATCTTTAAGATCCCAATTAAGGATTAGGGTGCGTAGTCGCTATACTATGATACAAAGTTCTTAATTTCTACTAATAACTTCAATACAATGAAGGTCAGAAATTAAGTTTTTATAATCTCAATAATATCCCTTATAAATTGTGTAATAACAATTTTTTGTTGTTGCCATGGTAACGGCGTGGATAAGGGTAGCACTTGAAAATACATAAAAGGCTGTAACTTAACTTTAACTTTCAAAATGTCTTTATTCCAAACCTACCTTGTAGAGTTCATTACATGGAAAGTGACAACATAATATAGAAAATAATAACCATAAAAAAAAATAACAATAAAAAAAAATGGAAGTTAATCCAATTTAATTCATTAATAAAATCAATTTAAAAAAAAAATAGTATAAATAATTTAATTTAGTAAATATATCTTTAATTGTTTTTTAAAAGTTGCCAATTTTTTAATTTTTCTGATATTTTTTGGAAGATTGTTATATTTTATTATTACGTCATATAAAAGCGATTTTTTTTCCGAAATTACTTTTTACTGGTATAGTTTGATAATTTATACAATGTCTGGTGTTATGATCATGTAATGTCTTATTTTTCTGAAGTGTTATATGTTTGATTTTTTTTCTTTTAAAATAATAAAGTGAATTAGAATACAAATTTTTAATTTATAAATGTTTTGAACGTGTAAATACCCTTTCGGTCTATATAGATCAACAGTTGGTTCTAAATGTGGTAATTTGTGTATATGTCGTAGGCTGATAGTGAAATCCGTCATTTCATGAAACGCCTAGTCATATCATGAAGCGTGGCTAAAAGGTATATTGCAACTGGTTTGTTCGTTGTTCCCTAGAGCATTTTTTTCAATTTTTTCAACTAATATTATTTTATAAAAATAAAATTTAAATTAAATTTAAAAAAAAATTGAAAAAAATGCTCTGGGTAACAACGAACAAACCAGTTGCAAATATACCTTTTAGCGTGCAGCATGATATGACTAGGCTTTTCATGAAATGACGGATTTCACTATCAGCCTACGACATATACATTTAATAACTTTATATTGCAATTTTTGTAATGGTTTTAAGTTTGATAAACAAGCAGATTCCCATGCAGAAGCTAAGTATTGTAATTTTGAATATATTAATGAAAAATATATATTTTTGAAGTATTTCAAAGGAATGAAATATCTAGCTCTGTACAAAACAGATACCAAAGGAGATATCGAGTTAATAATATACTGGATATGGCATTTCCAATTTAAATTTTCGTCCAAAAGTAATTTTAAAAATTTTGTCGTTTTTGAATATTGAATATTTTCATTATTGAATGTTAAGGGGTTAATGATGGAATTTATTTTATTTTTAGTTATAAACATTAAAGAAGATTTTTTAAAATTTAACGTAAGTTTATTTGATTGAAGCCAAGAAAGAAGTATTTTTAAATCATTATTAATATCAAAATACATTTCTGCAAGAGTTTCAGCAAAATAAATGACTGTCGTATCATCTGCAAATAGCTTTATATTCGGTCTGCGTTAACCGAATTTAACAAACTATGGCTTATTTTAAAGAAAGTTTTATCCTAATTCGACGCTTATATAAATATTATTAAAATTAATGCTCCTTTATTAACTACATGTTAATAAAAAAGGGCACTTGTAAAAAAATATATTTATAGCTTCGATTTCTTAAAAGATTGAAATGTAACCATTTAACTATTTCATTGCTATTTTATAGCTAACTAGTTAGTAAAGAGGACTGACAAATCCTCTAGTGGTTTTCTCGTGTTTCTTAAAAGTTATCGCAAAAATAACAGCGGAAGGGTGTAATGACATTTCGGTTTTAAGAAAAGTTTTGCAATTCTCCTTTTATTAAAACGTTAAAATCCAATGGGAATATCGTTTTTGACTATATTTATTCATTTTAGGCGTTTAAAAAAAATAAATTATGACATTTTGTTATCTATTTTTGTCATTTATCTAAAAAATGCAATAAAAATCTAAATGTTAAATTTATTGCTAAAGCGGCCGTGGACAATTACGAAATCAAACAAAACTTGTAGTTCCTTGCGTTTAATGAATCAGGAATCATTGGTCTTTACTCTTTGTATATGTCATTAGTTAGTAAAGGTAATACATAAATAAACTATAATTAAAATCAACTTAAGCGGCGAGCTAAATGCTGAAAAACTTTTCTATAATGGTAAACTCTATAAGTATAATGCATTAAAGCCAAAACTGCATTTTCAAACATTTGAAAATAAGTAGCTAACATATACCGTGCGAGCAAAAATTATGTGCATCAAATAGGGCTTGGATTAAAAAACGTATAGGGCTTGGTTTACATCAAAATGATATGAGGATGATATATCTAACCAAATCGAGGTTAAAATTTTGTCAAATTCATATTAGGACATGATATGCCGAACTAATGAGTAATAAAATAAGTAGACAAATACAAATTTATTTTTGTTGTTTACAAAATTAACAAAGTAAGAATATACAGCAAAAAAAAAAAATAATTACATAAATTGCTGAAATTGGCCCCCGCCATGCTCCAAGCATAAATTCACACGTCTCTTCATATTTTCGAAAGTGTTGACCAGCATCTCTGGAGAAATGTTACCACATTCTTGGATACTCCTTTCTTGTAAGTATTGTTCTACATTTGCAACTTCTTGGGACAGGCGTTTTATAAAATTTGTTGGCGAATTTTGCATTATTTCACGAACGTTTGCAACAAGTTCTTCTGTTCTTCCAGATGCAACACAAAAAAAAGGAGCAGGAAGCTGCTCCTTTTTTGTGTTGCATAGAACCTTTTTCCCTAAACACAGCCACGGTTCTTTTCAGGCAATGATAAAAATCCCCAGCAATAAAAGCAACGTTAGGAAAATATTTGCCACTGACCATTTACTCTAACCCCGTTTCGAAAATACGCTTCAACCATGAATGTTTTGTGCTGTTCCGTAAAGCCCATTGTGTGAATTATTCAAAAAATTGAAAAAATTAGCGATGAATCAAATTACTTGTAATGACTGTCAAAGATGACGGAATAACTGATTGATTGTTAATTCAGGTAGTTACTGACACCCAACAGGTATTAAGCTCTACGGCTAAGCATTATGCCCTCTTTGATGCAAATAATTTTTGCTCGCACGGTATATGGTTTTGGAGATACAGCCGCCCTCCACACTTCGTGGATCATCCTGTATAATATCTAGATAAAAATGCAAGCAGTCCTTTTTTATGTTTTACCACAAAGTGAGTATTATGTATCAAACTAGGGCTAAATTTAACATTAGCATGTAATATTATATACCTAATAGAGATGTCAAACATAATTAAAAATTGTTCCCGGCATTTAATGAATGACTTTCGAGTAGAACTACTACAATAAACCGTAGGTGGTAAAGTGTTGACAAGAAGCAGGACTTAATTACTTCGCTCAGTGGGAAATTTACATTGCCATTATTCATTCCCTTAATTTCCATTAAATTAATGGCTTTGGTTTATTTCGCAAATTGCGTAGGATTGCATTTAATCTGCCGTTTAACTTTTTATTATTTTAACAGGAACCAAAACATAGCGTTAATAATTTTGAACTTTCCAGGGCCCAATATCAGATTTCCTTAACTAACCCAACAATAATTGTTTAAAGTGAAGAAATAGTCCATGCTTAAAGTGGAGTTGAAAGTATGGGAAAGAAAGAAAAAACTAAAAGTATTCCTCCACAAAATTTAATAGAATTAAAATATTTTAGGGGTCTCTACATGTTTCGAACGTAGAAACGTTCATCATCAGGAGACAGAAATTTATTTAATGCTGATGGTTTTAGCAGAAGATAAAATGGTGTAGATCCTTAATGGAACCTTTATGGAATTACAAAAATTGATGTGTAGAGAGATATAATATGAAGAAAATTGAGAAAAGTTAAAACATATTGAGTATGTGAAAAAGTCAGTAAAGGGGGTCTAAACCAACCAAATAAACTGGGGAAGAAGAAAAAACCCTTCTAAAAAAAGGTGTTGCAGATTATTTAAAATTTTTTTAAGTATATGTCCGTAAGACATTATAAGGATAAAATTAGTAATTATAAAGATATATCACAATAAAATTACATTCCGAAAAAAGTGTTTTGTGGGGTACTGAAAAAAGTTGTTTATTTTTAATTTCACGAATTTATTCCTTTTTAACTTGAAGAAATAGTCCATTCCTTTTTGCTCGAAATATACCTATGTAATTTTATTTTTTGGATTTTTTTTGGATTTGCTTGATTTGCCTGACTTTAAGGTGAATTTTAATGGGGATTTAACACAGTTCGTTTGAATTTGACTTTACCATTGGATTTATCTGACCAAAAGAAATGGGAATCAATTATTAACTCATTTCTGTCAAAAGTGGATTTATTCGGATTTGCTTGCTTGCTCCTCGACCCACCGTGATTATTTTCTCTAAAAAAAAAATGCCTTTCAAATAAATAGATTTGACGGGTCCGAGCGATTCTTGATTAAGTGGGCGGTGTTCTATATAAACGAGTGATCCGTTTCTTTATCATAACCCTGTATACAGGGTGTTTCATTAAGGGTGACTACCGGCCATATCTCGGAAACTACTAAGCATAGAAACTTGAGAAAAAAAAATTGTGATTAAAGCGGTCATGAGAAAATTCTGGTAATTATTTTTAAGTTCCTAATTTCGCCGCAAGAGGGCACAATTAAATTTTTTTTTTTAATTCTAAATTTCTCCGAAAATTCCCATATTAAGGTATAATTCTGATTACATCATCGAAAAGCTTAGACAATTCTGCATCATTTTGGTTTAAGGCTCGTTGGCGTACCGACCTTGATAAGAGTGGGGGAAGCTATTGAATGTGTAAACATTAAAATCGCTGTAACTTCTAAACGACTTATCCGATTTTACTAAATTTAAGCTTGTTTGGAAGGGAAAGGTAAGTATCTTCAATTGCCGTATCCAACATTACACGATAGTGTTTAATAAAATTGCTAAAGGGCGCAATTTGTAATAATAAAGTTTTTTCGATTTTATCCCGAAAATTTAAATCATACGGTATAACTATGAGATCATAATCGGAAAGTAGATGAAATTTGCAAGAAAAGATGTAAAGACCGCAGTTCGATATTCTTGTTCGTTTCAGAGTTATCGCCAAAATAATAATTTTTAATACAAATTGCGCCCTCTAGCAATTTTATTAGAAACTATCGTGTACAATTGGATACAACAGTTGAAGGTACTTACCTTTCTCTTCCAAACAAGCCTAAATTTAGTAAAATCGGATAAGTCGTTTAGAAGTTACAGCGATTTTAATGTTTACACATTCAATAGCTTCCCCCACTCTTATCAAGGTCGGTACGCCAACGAGCCTTAAAACAAAATAATGCAGAATTGTCTAAGCTTTGTAAGCTGATGTAATCAGAGTTAAACCTTAATATGGGAATTTTCGGAGAATTAAAAAAATTTTAATTGTGCCCTCTTGCGGCGAAATTAGGAACTTAAAAATAACTTCCAGAATTTTCTCAATACCGCTTTAATGTTAATTTTTTTTCTCAAGTTTTTATGCTTAGTAGTTTTCGAGATATGGCCGGTAGTCATTAATGAAACACCCTGTATAATAATGATAAATTTAATTTTTAAGAACAAATAACAAACAACAATATTTGCCCTAAAGTATTTCTCTGCTCTCGTTTATTGCAAAGAAAATTGAAGCGAAATGGTATAGAAAAAAATAATGAAAAATGATTACCTTTTTGACAGAGATTACAAAAATTAATTTATATTGAGTTCATTCCCCAAGCTTAAAACTTCGTCCGATTACTGCCAGTAAATTTAATCATGAAGGTTCTCGAGTTCGTATTATTATAATTAATATTTTCAACAAACTTTTTTTAATATTAGAAATAACTTTCTTTTACTCATTACTGAAAGCTATTTATCTGGGATAAAATCTTGAGCGCGGAAAGGCTGAAATCTAAATGGCGGCGGGATGAAAGTTTTTTATGCTATACCAACATTTTCAAAATGTTGCTTTTAATAACCTATTTTTAAAATATTTGTTTAACGTCAGGGCATATCTAGAAGCTCATAGAAGAGAAGAAGACAACCACAAGATAACCAAGTATATTATACAGGGTGTCCGGAAAATACGTGTACAACGTTTGACGACAGACTCCTGACGTCAAAATAGGTCGATCTAAGCCGACTTAGTTATATCCAAAATTGTCTCGTTTAGCCGGTAGAGGGCGTCAAAAATTTGTAAAAATATTGATTTTTCCTAAATTACGTGAAAACCTGCTAATCGATTTTAATGATTTTTAGTATGTAGACTAATACTATAAAATGACGTTTGCTAGTAGTATAGTCACTGGCTGTAAATAAGTGGAAGTGTTATAAAACTGATATAATACGTCAACATTTCTCCTCATTTTTTATATCATAACGGCGTTATGACAACCCAGATATTTTTGTAGAGTGACTGAATGTATTTGGAAGCTATTTTACCTCTTTAATATTTTTCGTTGAATGAGCCGTTTTGCCAGAAAAAAATATTTACAATATTTAGTATTATTAGTATTAATATTAAAACCAAATTATTTGTAACAAAAACTTTGAACGCAGGGGTCTTATGCGAACAACTCGAACTGTGGAAACAGAAGAGGTGATTCTGGAAAGAGTTGAAGAAGAACCAAGTACCAGTACCCGTTGCTTAGAACGTGACTTACATGTTCCTTAAACGATTGTCAAAGAGGTTTTAAAAGAACAATTGTTACATCCTTATCACGTGCAAAAAGTCCAGGAACTTTTACCGACTGATCCCCCCCATGCGGCTTACATTTTGTCAAATTATTAGAAACAAAAGAATCCGTGATCCAAATTTTTGTAGAACAATTATGTTTACTGACGAGGCGTCGGAGTAACCAATCTGCACAACGAACATATTTATTCCGATGAAAATCCACATGCCATTAAAGTTGCACATCATCAGCATCAATTTAAATTAAATATTACTTCGGAGGGAAATGTGGTATATGCATAATGGTGCCTCGCCCCATTTTTCCGTTGCCGTTCGGTAATACTTACATCATCAATATCCCAACCGATGGATTGGAAGGGGCAATAATGCACCAGTAAAATGGCCACCACGTTCTCCTGAGTTAAATATGTGTGACTTATTTTTGTGGGGCGCTATTAAAACAGAAGTTTACAAGACTCTGGTAAACACACGCGATGATTTATTGCAGCGGATTTTAAATGCAGGCAACCATTTTAATAACCCCGAGACGTTAGATAGGGTCCAATATCATTTTTTAAAGAGTGTTAATAAGTGTATTCAGCAAGATGGCGGTCATTTTACACATTTGCTTAAGTAATGTTTTTGTTTTACTCAGTTTCTTACAATACATACTTTCAACTTTGTTGTACTTTGTTTTATTTTTATTGTTAATAATTGATGTATGCAGGTAATTGTAAATATTTTCTTCTGGCAAAACAGCTCATTCAACGAAAAATATTAAAGAGGTAAAATAGCTTCTAAATACATCCAGTCACTCTACAAAAATATCTGGGTTGTCATAACGCCGTTCATATAAAAAATGAGGAGAAATGTTGACGTATTATATTACTTTTATAACACTTCCACTTATTTACAGCCGGTGACTATAATACTAGAAAACGTCATTTTATAGTATTAGTCTACATACTAAAAATCATTAAAATCGATTAGCAGGTTTTTACGTAATTTAGGAAAAACCAATATTTTACAAATTTTTGACGCCCTCTACCGGCTAAACGAGACAATTTTGGATATAACTAAGTCGGCTTAGATCGACCTATTTTGATGTCAGGAGTCTGTCGTCAAAGTTGTACACGTATTTTCCGGGCATCCTGTATAATTAATTTGTGTTGGGCTACCTGCTTCGTGAAACTGTTGTTCAATTGCACAGGAAGAAAAAATAATAACTAAAGTATTTTTAACAATAAATGGTTGACTCCATTTAACTACCTGGGACGTTTTGCAAGAGCTCGGCCATAAAAATGCAAATAAACTGTCGGTCAGGGTCGGATTATAATTTGTAATTATAGCAGGTAATATTTAACTATCTTGTGGATCTTATTTAGGATATTTCATGTCATTAAATGATATAGGTATTATTAATAACGAATTAAACATCTAAAGTCCTACCCTGTAGTGTATTTGCTTGTTGATTGTGTATAACAATGGGGTTAAACCGGTAGTTTTATTGCAGTCAATAGGTCGATACCATTTATGGTGAAAAATACTTTACTTGTTATGTTTCACAAATTTAATCAGTTTCCTGACACGTGTTTCGGCCCTTGCGAGCCATTGTCAAAGGAGTACAAGAAGATAATAAATTCTACGTGACATTACAATGGTATTTATATCATATTATGGTAATTATAAACTTGTCATAAAATTAAAATTAGAAGCTTGAATGATCAACTGTGGGTTTTCCTAACTTTTAAAGGTACAGATACATATTTTTAGTCCTAAATAAGTGTGCTATTAAGAATTAGGGAAGCGCCGGAAGGTATTTCGATTTGATTATAGCTTTTCCCCCAAGTTCCAGTTTTATGGCAATAAATTATGACAAGAACTTGGGGGCAAATTTTAGCTGTTTGCATATGAAAATAAATTGAAGGTAAACTTTTACAATTTCTTGAGCTAGAACTTTAATTTTAAAGCCCGGACCTGTCTATTTTCCCATTCGTTAAATGAGAATTTTGTAGTGCGCTTGCCTATTCCTGTATGGCTTTGTTTACATGCGTAATGCCATAAAATTGCCACATTCGGGAATATTAATTTGCTAATCTAGAGGTCTATGCCGCTGTATCTTGGAAATCGTTCACAGAAAAAAATATTTATTACAAAAGTGACTAAGAGAAATTGCTCGAAATTATTTTTGGTTTCTTGGTTGGCCTCTAGGGGGCGTATTTCTAGTGACCAATCAAAAAGCGGGATTTTCTCAAACATCCTTACCCCAAGATAGCTTTTTTCAATTTAGAGAAAATTATGGAAAACTTTTTTTCTAGTTTTTGCTCCATCTTTCTGTCTAAAAACGGGAAGGGGGGGCAGGATGGGACACATATTGCTATGAAAGTATATATTCACATTTGGTTTAGAGGAATTTGAAAAATTTGAACTCGATAAATAGATTTTTCTTGGGTTATTAAGTTAAATAAAAAAATAGGAGGAATAAAAATTTGAAAACTCATGCATATCATTATCTATTTACGTGACTTATTTCGAAACCCATAAGCTGATAACGCGAAGAAGTATTTTTTCAGGTGTTGGCAGGAATGTTACCTATACGAATATAATTTTTTTTGTAGGTATACCTACTCAGTGAGCATAAATTTACCAATGAAATTGGCAAATTAATTTTAAAATGTTAATGTTTCATGTATTCAAACAAAATTAAACCTGCAGGGCACTTAACGGTACCTGACGGGCAATTATCAATAGCTACCATACCATTATCAACAGTAGTATACCGATAGAGGAGGCGTCTTATCGGTAATACCGCGGTTTTTTACAAAAAAATCGATTTTCTGATAACTTTTTACGAAACGTAATTATTTTTACTTATAATCTGATATGATCCCGAGACCTTTAGCTCAAGGGTATTATTTTTGATTATAAGTAAAAATTACATTGAGTGAAAATTTTCTTAAAAAATCGAGTTTTGAGTGAAAAACAAAGGTATGAAGATAAGAAGCCGCCTATAGAGGTGTATTTTATTGGATAATTTACTGAACATAAAGGTCGTTAGGTGTTATTAATATATTTATTTTGAAATAGCAGGTTACAGAAAATAAAATATAAGATTAACAAATTATTCAAATAGTAAATAATCATTTTAAACAGACAATAAATCATTTCGGTGAATTTAAAAGAGTACAAAAAATCCAATATATAGCTTTGCTGACGACAGCACACTTATCTCATCTTTTACTTTGAAATCTTAAACATCGGCTGCTGACGCACATCTTCGCAGACAACATGAGGTATCACGCCTCAATAAAGACCTGGAAGAAATTTTGTCTTGGGGTGACAGTAACCAAGTCGAATTTAACGCTTAAAAAACCCAGGCAGCAGTTTTCTCTAAGAAGGTTAACATTGCAGAACCCGATATCGTTATGGCAGGACACGCAATTCCACTGACTTCGTCTATTAATTTGCTGGGTGTCAACCTAAGAGGAAATATGTCTTGGCATAATCACGTTGTGGCAATCGCCAAGGCAGCTTCTCAGAAGCTCGGTGTACTTTTCCGTACCAAAAAGTTGTATACACCTCAACAACTTTTGACACTCTATAAAGCCCAGATTAAACCATCACTGGAATACTGCTCTCATATCTGGAGTTCTGCACCGAAGCATACCCTTCGGTTGTTGGATTCCATCCAAAGGAGAGCCGTTCGTCTAATCGGCGACCACGAGCTGACTAAGAATCTCGACAGCTTAGAACATCGAAGACAGGTTGGTGATTTGACTCTCTTCTACAGATATTTCCATGGCAAGTGTTCGACAGATATTGTCCGCTCGATTCCACCTAGAGCAATACATAGCAGAAACACACGACGAACCACTGCCGCTCATCCCTATGTGGTTCAACTTAGTACACCCCGAACATAATTGTTTCAGAACTCTTTCATTTGGAGGACGTCATCTTTGTGGAACGGCCTTTCTGAGACCGTGTTTCCAACTGAATATAACCTCCAACGATTCAAGAAAAACGTGAATCGCTTTCTTCGCACACGCACCGCTCCCAGAGCGCCTTAAAGGATTTTTCCTATAGTGCTTGTGCTCGATCATAAAAAAAAACAGTAGTAATTATTATAAACAATTGAGCAATTATTAAAAGTTTGAGTTTTCTGCGCTGAATTTTCGACTTGTAGCAGTTCCACTATTATCCAATTCTTGTTGAAAGAAAGCGACAAGACATCTGGATGCTTCCCCACCACGCCATGCCAGTTCATTCATACGCCGCTATTTGAAAAATTATAATAAATTATAATTGTGTGTCACATTTATTTTGTAGTATCGTAGAGTTATAATATTTATGTATTAAACTTGATTTCTTTAAATCAAATACTGTTTGTTTCACCAAAAGCTACTAGCGTCTTGTCGAGGTAGCGGTATGTCTTATCGGGTAAGACGACCGTTACCAAGGTCTGGTGGTTGTTATGAAAATTAGCATTCTGATTGGTTTTATACACGTGAGGTAAATTATCGTAGCAATTTTTCGAAAATTGCACACTTATTATGGAATTTTTAACTCATGAGGGAAATATTCAAGGAAGGTGCCGAAAAATGGTATTTGCTGATTTTTTGTACTGTAACTATTCCTCCTGTAAAATGTTTTTTGGCTTTTATATCCTATGCAAAAAAAGGAAGTCTAAGTGAAACAAAATAATAATAACTTAATAAATATCCAAAAAGCCACCCAGCAATGTCATGTTAGGCGACTTCGTAAAAAAATAAATCACTCCTTATCGTGCTTATATTGATTAAAATTTATTAATATTAAAACTGCAAAGTACTTTTTAATGTGACCTCAATTTAAAAGATTATTTTGAGAAAGGTCAAAACATGATGCAAGAAGCAGACTTGCAGCATCGAGTTTAGAAAAAATTATGTCGATATTACATTCTATCATATTTTTTGTGAAAATGCATTTTCGATATTAGATTTCCGATATTGGATAAACTCGTAAAATGGGAAAAAGAAAAAGCTGGGAGTTAGTACCTAATTAAAATGTGAAAAGATTTACCATTAATTTTTAAAAGACATTTTTTGAGAAAATTGTAATATCAACACGTGCTTTTCCGACAACTTTTGTTGCTTAAACTATAAAAATTGAGTGGTTCTCTTGGTTTTATGTTGGAAGTATTCTTCATTCAATTAAATTAAAAATTGAGCTATGTAATAGTATATTACGTAATAAGTGTTGTAAAAAGCATTTTACGCACGAATGGAAAAGTTACGCACGACGCGCGTAGCGGCGAGTGCGTAATTCTATGAGTGCGTAATTGCATTACAACACGTATTACGTATACTTTACCTACGACCAACTTATTTACATAACATCATTTAGTTTTAGTTTTCCATCTGAACTGGTAACAATATTAATAATTTAAGAACGTGATAACATCAACGAGAAGGTATATATTGTAATATTTCTACAGTATGATTATTTAAATTTACAAATGTTATTTTTTATTATATTATTTATTCTCATTATGATAATTATTTATAGTTACAAAACAATTATTGAAGACAAAAGGTATATCGTTTGTTTCGCCTGTTGAAGCATAAGTAAGATTTACATTATTAGTTGCCTCAATGAAATTTTCATTAATACTATTAGTACTATTACTAGTACTTGCTATTGCAGATGATATCTTAGACGAATTGTTAGTTTGATTATTTAGGGAATTATCCACATACCCTTCAGCTACGGCTGAGGACTGCCATCCGCCGTGTCTTTTTAAATCTAATAAGTCACCACCCGCGTCAACAAGAATAGTCGCGGATGAGCGTCGAAAACAGTGTCCTGTATAAGTCGCTGCTTCTGGTAGTCCCAGATATATGGCTATTTGTTTTGGAACCTTTCCTAACTTGTTAATACCAACAGACTGTTTGGTACATTTTCCGTTTATACAGTTTAGAAAAAAAGGTAAATTTGGAGCTGTATTTACTGCAGAGCGAAAATTTATATATTTTTTAACCTTGGGGTAAAAATATTCTGACACCACAAAAGAACGTTGCCGTTTAGTTTTTGAGTCGGGAATATTAATAATTAGATTCTTCCCTGTGTCTTGAATATCTGACGGTTTTATATTACGCAACTCTTGTTTCCTGCATGCACCGCTTATACTTATAAGAGCAACCTAAAAGAACATTTAATATAAATTTACACATCTAACATTATATTGAGCTCAATATATTACCTTCATAAACAAATGTTTATCATCTGGTGCGTTTTCTAAAAAATCGTTTATATTCTTGCTTGTCAAAATCTTGGATTTTTTGGATTTAAAACCGTCCGATTTTCTCTTCAGGAGAGCTTGTAATTTGGAGTAGTTTGCAATATCGACATTGTGATTTATATTAATTGTGGCCTTTAACATTGAGTAAAATGACCAAAGTGAGGAAGACTTCATCGTTTTTGATAGTTCTTGGAAATATGCCATCATTACATTCTCGGAAAATGATTTAACGTCGTTCTTTAATCTCCATTCCATAAATCTTTGGTAAGTAAATTTGTATCGATATTCAGATTTCGCTGGTAACAAGTTGTTTTTAGCAGCTTCTGCAATTTCACTAATATTGGGTGGAGTTAAATTTTCTATTTCACTGTCACTCGACATTTTTTATGTAATCAAACTAATTTCACTTTATAATATTACTGACATACAAATTTGATCTGAGATTATGTCAGTTTTTGAATAAGTTTGTTTGTATTGACCGTGGCCCTGTTGTTAGAAAAACTGTACGATTTTTTTACCAAGCTGTGCGATTTTTTTACCGTGCATAATAGGAATCTTACATTGATCGAAGACGGTGTGTTTTTAAGTATTTACAGTAGTGGTCGTAGGTAAAACTATATTATATGTCGACGATGTATTTATAGAAAATTAGATTTTTAATAAATAATATTTGATACATAACCTTTAATATCAGAAGGTGACAAAACAGAAAATAAGGCCCACAAAATAGAATTGGTCTTTTTTCTAACCGAAAAAAAAATGCTAGATTCGAAGTCCATGTCATCCACGTCCAAAGAAAATATACAAGCTAACACTAAAGATAGTTGGTTTTTTAAGTTACACTGATAAAACTGTTTTCCTTTAAACAAATAAACTGATTTATTTGCCGAGGAAGTATTGGTAACAAATAAATATGATTTGAATTAACTCAATTTTATTTAATTAAAATAAGTCAGAGTATTTGTTTTTATTTATAAAATGATTTGACTGTTGGCGGATTTATGTCAAACAACGCAAGCTTTAAAATAAATATCTAAGCAATAAACTACAACAGTACAAAATCCAAATAATTTAATATTTACGCGAAATAATCCCGTATTAGGAACTAAATACCGTTAACCATAAATTAAATCATTATAGAACGAACTATTTGAACAACTTGGTTATTTAACTTTAATAATTAAGTATTAAAATCAAATCCTTAATTATTAAAAACTACCCCGGTTATCGGAAGACGTCACCCGCATTGAATAATATGATTGGTCGCACAAATGGAATGATGCGTCGTTTGGACCTGTTGTCCTGGTCGACCTTAAGTTTTGTCTTTCGTCGCCATTTTTCCAGATAGCCACACAGTACACCTCGTTGCATCTTAGAAATGAAAACCAGCAGTGAATTAAAATACCTATCAAAAAGTTAGCATTGTATATTGATACTGCCTTATGTGTTTGTTGTGTGATAATTTCAGTGTTTGTGTATAAACTTTATTTAATATACTTGAATATGAAAGATGCAATGCCAAATACCATGCCATTGATGTGTATCTTACTCAAATGGGGTATCGCCCACTCCAAGGTAGGAAACGATTTGGATATTTTAGTTATTCCATGATACGACTCAATAATACTTATTAAACCTAGGTATTTTTTTATAAACACAAAATACTTTTAAGAAAAATTACTTAACGTAGTAGTTATTTGTCTAACTAAATAGTTTTATTTTTTATTCTTAAACTAACACTTAAGAGCTCTCCATCGAGCCGTTAAAACTGTGTTTTTATCGTGAAAACACGTACCCACGTTATTCCAATCAACTGAGAAGTTATCGTAAAATACCAGAATAATTAGTTTCGAAAAAAAAATTTAAAACATAAATGATCCTTGCAAAATGATCTAGTTTTGATTTTTTCAAAAAAGAAATTTCAAAAAAAATATTTAGTTGTAATGTTGGCCATAAAACTGTAGTTTTTAAAATGTCTTGATATTGCCATTTTGGCCTTATTCAAAAAACTAAAACAAGAGTATTTTGCCCGTATCCCTTAAATTTTAAACTCTCTTTAGTTTTTGTTATAATTTAAAGTGGTTCTCTAGTTATTGACTGGAATATAAACCCCAGTTGACGGCGAAAACTAGCGAGTATTCTTAAATTTTTGGTTTGCAAGGTTGTATTATTATGATTTTATTTCTTTGATTATCAATAAGTATTGTGTGTTTTTTAAAATTCATATCTTTAAGCGTTGAGTTAATACAGTAGTATATCAATTTATTTTGAAGATTGATATGGTTAATTATCTGCTTGTTAATACATTTAAAAAAATGTAATGTAACATGTATTTCTTAAACTATTTTGTTCTTAGTTCGCTCTTATGCCTAACAACTAGTAATCGTTTTTTTTTAATTAGTATAGTTTGTGCAAACACTTTTTTACATTATTTTACTAGTTTTATGACGGGTGTTGCTCAGCCATTTTATTTAGATTTTCTGTTCTGATGTTTTCTTCTAACTATGTAATAAATGCATTAAAACCAATTAGTATAGTAAGCCATTGCGATACTAAAACAATAAAATACAAACATGCCACGATATTATTTTAAAATTTAGTTGTTTGAAATTAGAACTTTAGTTTTTTTTTGTTTATTGGATAGCATAGGGGTAGAGGGATTTATTTCAGTAAAATCAAGGATATGTTTCAGTGAAATCAACGATGTATTTAAAACAAATAACCTAAATTGTTGATAGGAAATAAACGACTGTGATCGCAAATAAATACTTAACAAAAATCAAACAAATATGTATTTCAATGAAAAAAGTTATTGTGACGGCAAATACATATTGAACAAAAGTAAACAAATAAATACTTTAATAAAATATGTACAAATTTCATTGAAATAAATATTTATTTAATTTAACTTTAAAATTATTCATTTCAAATCATTAACGCATTTCATTTAACTTAGGAGAAATTTGAATAAAATAAATATTAGCTAAAATTTTGTAAAAAGTGATTACTTCTAAATAAAAAATGATTTGTACCAAATCGAATAATAGTAAAACTTTAAATAATTTCTAGGTACAATTCAAATACATAATTGTTTGGCTAATAGGAAACAAATATTTATTTGAGTGAATGCCAAATTTTTTTAATTCAAATAATTACATTTATCAGTGTATGCGAAACCGAAATAAATGGCGATATGCGACATTAGTGTGCCATGTTGTGTCTTATCTAGGAGCACAAGGATTACATTGGATACATAGCTGATGGCCCAGGATGTCTTTGTTTGCCCAGATTGTACACTCTGAATAGACGGGCCTAATTACCTGCTCTACATGAAACAAGTCGTGTTTACAAGGTTCCAGTGGCGGTTCGTGCCTTGTTAACTTGGGGGTGCACTAAAAGCCGGCTGTAGGTAAAATGGTCATAAATTTTTAGTAAATATTTTTAAAATATATGATTACCTACTTATTTTATTGAAAATGAAATAAGATAAAAAAGGCCAATTTATTTTTCATTAGTGATGGGAACATTGTTTAAAAGTAAAATCCAATCTTCTGTTTTTGTTTGCAGCAAACTTATCAATAACAATAAAGTCCCTAGATTTACACTTTGTGATCTGTGTCAAGTTAATTTCGGGTTTAGGTCTTCCCTCAATTTTAATTTCAATTTTTTGCTCAATACTTAATGAGCTAAAATTGTTTCTCAAATATTCCACATTCATGGTCGTTTTGGCATTAAAACTGTTAATTTTTATTAAAATAAGTCTTTACTACCCCAAAATAATAACAAAAATATAAAGGAAAAGTCCAAATAATAAATTCATACGGCAATTAACACGCAATGAACTCAACGGCGCACATTTAAATTGTACGAGTTTTCCTATTAAAATCGCGCTTTCCCCCACCACACCTGCTAGTACAAGATGCATATAGACAAATAATAGAGATACAGCAAAAACCCCGCCTACTTTAACGCACGTGCGACTAGAATTCCTACGCGCCACATCGTCGCTCTTGACAACCGGTTTGGCGAGAGCTATTACATCACCTTTCGTTCGATTGTTTAAAATAGGAGGGTTCTAACTTTACGGTATCTTATATTATAGGAAGAGAAATTTAAATGAACATTGTTTTTTCTTTATGGGGTAATTCTTTATGGAGTATGGGAGGTGCACGTGCTCCTGTGCTCCTGTGGAAAAACCGCCACTGCAAGGTTCTTAAAAATTAAAGCGTTTTTGAATTTGTTGTTTTTATTTGTTATTGCAAATGTCACCGTTTATAGTTTTATGTCCATTTATTTCTTCAAAATAAAAAGTTCTAAAAAGTATGTGTAATTTTTGCAAAAAATAAATACCCATAGGTGGGCCTGATTACCCGCACTTACCTTATAAATTTTATAAATAAGAAAAATATTGGTCCAGCAATCTAAATCCTTGAAAATTTGAAGTAAAAAAATTATTCCGAAGTATTGCGACGTTTGTTTCAAACAAATTAGATACACTGCGTGGCCACTCGTTTTTTATTTTAACGTTTCTTATAAAATGTGTTCAAATTTGCGGTTGCGTTGTTAATTACACGCCATTTAAACATTTCATTGTCATTTGCCATATTTCAGTTGTAATGTTTTGTGAAATAAAAGCATTCAGTTATTAGTGGCGGTTTCTCCATAGGAGCAAATAAGCATGTGCACTCCCCTTACCCCATCAAGAAAAATAATCTTAATTTAAATTTATCTTATATATACGATAGGGAAATGTTATTTCGAACCTTCTTAGTATTTTTCGTACCGTCCAACAATCCAACTAAACGTGGTGTAATTGCCCTTACCGAGCCACCTGTCAAGTCTTGAATAGCAACCTCGTAGGAATTCGT
Source organism: Polydrusus pterygomalis (assembly GCA_963969555.1). Classification (NCBI taxonomy): domain Eukaryota; kingdom Metazoa; phylum Arthropoda; class Insecta; order Coleoptera; family Curculionidae; genus Polydrusus; species Polydrusus pterygomalis. The sequence goes on from OZ018378.1 coordinate 52,896,518, forward strand.
AGAGTTCGCACGTGCGTTAAAGTAGGCTTTTGAGGTTTCTATATACTTCTGGTCGAATACTAAAAAATGCTATTCGAATGCGAATACTGAATACCGTAATCAAAAATAGATTCGAAGACAGAGGATTTGACTAAATGTTTTAAAATGTATTCGAGTATTTGTATTCGTGTACTCATTAAAAATAAATATTGTCTAGAGTAATTACAGCCACTAAGGAAAAATATAGAAGAAATATATAGATAGCTTTATTAAAACACTTCTTTATAATATTTTTATTGCATATAAAAGTTGGAAAAACAAAAACAAAACTGGATAAACTACAGAATATTATGTTAGTATCTAAAAAAATAAAATGCGGTAAGGTAAAAAAGTAAAATTATTAATTATATTTGCTTTAATAAGACCAACACCCGAAACAGCTCGTCACTAAGTTGCTGTCGCTTAGGTGAAATAATCATGCCTGCGAAAGAAAACAATCTTTCAACTGGTGCTGATGATGGTAATATTGTGTTATACCGCATATACAGGGTGTTTCAATAAAATGCTGACACTGACACTGACACTGAGTTGAAGACCCTGCTGCAAGAACGCGGTAAGTCCACTTTTCATGTTTTCGAGATAATCGAAAAAAACTTTCTAGCGTTTTTAAAACTCGTTTCAGAAAGTTTATTTACCATACATTATATTGTATGGCGTAAGTCCGCACTTGCCTCGTTCTTGCACCAATCTGCTTTGGGGGAGGTAAGTCCAACATCGGTTTAAGCAACCAGGGATACACTGTAGATACATCGTTTTTGCACCAATCGATCGGGCTTGACGAATTGTATATAATGGTGTAAAAATGTAATTTTCGCAAAAAAGTGGACTTACCTCGTTCTTGCAGCAATGTCTTCAGTTATAATATTAATTATTATTTAATGATTTTTATTTTCCGGAGATATGCAATAAAATTGTTTTTATTTTTATTTCTCGAAAACGAAGCAAGATATGAAAACAATTTAACAGACAAGAAAATAATATTTTTGGTTCCTTAATCCGAAAAAAATATAAAAATTACCAAAAACTCAGTGGCGTCTCATTTTTTGCCCACATTATATGTTAAGGCGCCCCCTGAGACGTCACTGGACGTAATAACTACACGAGCGTTTTATCACTAAAATTATCATTACCAAAATTAAATTAAAATCTGCCAAAGGATATTAAAAATATTTTTAATTAAAATATTCGTAAAAATAAAAAAAAAAAAATATCTCCGTTCATGTTGGATTTATCAAAATCGGACATAATTTGATCAAAAATTAATTATCTTTCAGAACCACAACACTTAAAAGTTCCTGTCATCGAAAAAATTCTTTGCACCGTGGCGCCACCTACATCTTGTATTATTCAAACACATTTTTTACACAGTTGTGAAGCCAATCATAGAGGCTAGAAACTGGCGTTTACAGAATTAACATGTCACTCGAACACTTCGAAATAATTGGCCTGGGAGTTTTTATTGAAACACCCTGTATAGATTTTAAATTGCTGGGTAACCGTCCAGGTCCAGCATATCTAATGATGTTCCTTTATCCTCGAGATATTGGAGCAAGTTGAGCTGGACTCTTAAAACAACATCTTGAACGAATAGGCGTTTACAATAATGGACCTCTTGAATGCAGACCTTGCGGTGAAGAGAATGAAACCGCCTTTCATGGCATATAAGGCTGCGAAGCACTAACCCACAAAAGATTCCAAATCTTCGAGACTATTCAGCGCGGTGACAACCTCCCGCATGACAAACTTGGTAGGAAACTATTGGATCTTATAAAAGGAATAACTAATTTCTAACAGGACTGGGGTGCATAATGAGCCAGAAAGCTGCAGTGTGCCCACCCACTCAACCCCCGCCTTTAACCAACCAACCAACCACCTTCCTTTGCTATATTTTCATCACATCCGTATTATATCTCCTGAAGATGGACGTTACTATAACCGAAATATGTTGAGATTTATACAGGGTGGCGCATCGAAAACGAAACAGAGACATTTAATGGCAGCTCAGTTCCTTTTTGGAAAAACGCTCAGACCCGTCGATTTTGTTTTCGAGGGAACACAAAATTTGCAAAAAATCACGTTAACACGTGCAGTTCCCTCGATGCGCGTTTCTGTTCTCATGTCGCTCATTATAGTATTTTACGTTACAAGGCCTAACAGACGTGTATCGTATGATATTTTATTTCATTTTGTCATTATAATCCTTTTAAAAAGATTGAATAAAAATGTTTATTACAAATTTTAAAATGTTATTGGCAATATTAGTTGGTATCACTGGATATAGTTTAAATAAAATAAAAATTACTAACTTTAGTTAAGCAGAATATTTAAAAAATTATAAAAGAGAGTCTATTCTGTAGTTGCGTAATATTTTTCATTTACTAAAGTTGGTAGAAAAAATAATTTTACAAGTTAAAGCATCTAAACAGAGTTACTTGGGATCGATAAATATATAGTCAAAACAAAATAAAAATTACTAACTTTAGTTAAGCAAAATATTTAAAAAATTGTAAAAGAGAGTCTATTCTGTAGTTGCGTAACATTTTTCATTTACTAAAGTTGGTAGAAAAAAGTATATTATTTATAGTAAGACATGCAGCCAAAATAGCGATTTTCCAATAAATACTAGTCGGGGCGTGGAACGCTTTTTTATAGTCGGCCATGATTGCCTTTATTTTGTTTTAAATTATGACAGTTACTGTTATTATAAGTTTTAAAAACTTATATAGGCATTATTAATAATAATAATAATAATAATAATAATAATAATAATAATAATAATAATAATAATAATAATAATAATAATAATAATAATAATAATAATAATAATAATAATAATAATAATAATAATAATAATAATAATAACAAATTTTTATTAGTTCATTGAACTATTTAATTACATTTCAAATTTTTAATTTTTTTTTTCTCTCTTGATAGATAGGTAATTACAATCTAGAAAGACTATTTTATTAGACTTTTTTACATAAAATTTGATTCTTTAATTTTTTTACAAATAGTTTTAAATTACACCTTTTAATTTCATTTCCTAACTTGTTATATTCTATAGCACCACCAAAAAATATTGATTTTTGGGTCGATTTCAAATTTGTATGATCCAAAATAAAGTTATTTTTTCCTCTTGTTTCATGAATATGAACTTCATTAAATTTTGTCAAAAAATTTTCATAATATGGTGCTTATATTCCAAGTTTAATTTAGTTTAATGTATATATGATGAATTAAATAATTAATGCTCAATATGTGTACTTGAACATTTTGTTTCCTATAATTTTAAGTGACAACTTGTCAAAAATCCAAAGTAAAAAGTCATTATTTCTAAAAACAAAAGATGGTTGCTAGGCAATACTTTACAGTACCTGATACTGTAATATTCCACTTACCGGCCGCAAATGAGTACATGGTAAGTTGATTTACCGGACAAAATGAAATAAAATATTTGTGCTGTTCTATTAGCACACTGATTATTTCCGAAAAATATTTCGATAATTTCAACCCTTTCTGCCGTGGAATTGCTATGGGTAATTTGTATAAAGCGTTAAATAGTATATTACGTACCGAGGTGGAAAGTGTTTCATTACTGTCGAGAGACAGACATAGTTTACCGAAACGCGAAGCGTCGAGGTAAACTTCTATATCTCGGAGACAGTAATGAAACTTTTCATGGAGGTTTGTATACTATTTTATTTACAACCACATCCTACATCCACTTCTTATAATTTTTAACTAAAAATATTATTAAAAGAAAAATGTCATTTTGACGTAGTATTACAGAAAATATAATAATAAAAAAATCAAATAAATTTACAAGTAGGCATATTTTTAAATTAGGCGACGGTTGTCAAGGAAACGTTTGTTTGAAATTAAAACAATAAACGTTAGTTCAAGTCTGATCTTTTGCGATCAATACAATAAAGTTTAAAAATTAATGGAAGAAGAATCAATGGAGTGTACCCCGACGGAAATAAGGCTGAAGGAAATGATAAAATTTTAGTTAAAATATCACATTTTAGTGGACTGAAAATGAGGGCGGGGAATCAGGGTGGGAAGTCAGGGCGGGAAGTAGAGGTAGGTAATGTGAGAGTTCCCAACCTTCAATAAAGTCAGTAATGTCAACAAAACATTTATGGTTGTAAATAAGGGTATTTTAAAAACAAAGTTTGGTCGAATCAATCGCAAACTATGTACTAAATTCCTATTTTAAAAGTACAAGACATTCTTATCTTTTTTCCAGAAACAACTGTTTTTGCCACAAAAAACGCTCCAATCGCTATTTTCAACATCAAAATGATAAACAAACCATGGGCGTAGTGAAGAAAAGCATTTACTTATTAAGAATTTACTCAAATTTCTTCTGAAAAAAGTACAAACTATTCTGATGTACCTATTAAAGTCTACTTTAAGCTTTAAATCAATAAATCTCCAAAACTACTGAACTGAAGTACATGCATTTTACATAATTATAAAGGTATTTGAAAGATCTTTAAAATAAGGTATCACTCCATTTAGGATTTTAGGAGTGGTGCCACCTCGGCCCAGGGGGCTGCACGTGTTAACGTGATTTTTTGTCAATTTTGTGTCCCCCCTCGAAAACAAAATCGACGGGTCTGAGCGTTTTTCCAAAAAATAACTGAGCTGTTAGTAAATGCCTCTGTTTCGTTTTCGATGCGCCACCCTGTATAAAAAAATTCTTTAAAGTCAGTAACAATTAATTTAAAAAACCCTTGCTTGTGGCTTTTTCGCAAACTTAAACTGCTTTACCATTAATATATTAATGTCTTATTTCTTTGATTTAATTGCTATAATTTCAGTAATAGTTAACAAGAAAATTTCTTAAATTTGTTTTCAACCAATTAGAAGGCTCCTTTTTGTTTACGTTGCTTATAGCAACGGGAGACTATCCCGATAGTCAATAGCCTATTAACCTTAGGAAATTAATAAGTGATAATTTTTCTAAGGTATTACTACTACGACTTAATTTTAATTCAAATGTCAAGTCATTTCGAAGTGACTGGTGAGACAAACCAACAAGTAACAATCAGTTTTTTAGTCGTACCCGTGATATTTTTATTGTTACAATAATATTGTGTAAAAAATGATTCGTTTTGGTAATGAATCAGCAACTTCGATTGTTAAAGAAGTTGAGCAGTTAGCAACTAACTTATTTTTATTACTAAAATGTGAGAAACATTAAATAACAAATTTGTTATCTGAAATCCAATGTCTTTATAGTTTTAAATTCAAATATAACTTTAAAAACATATTTCCGATGAGTTTAGTTTAATATGACGCACTGTATTTTTACAATAGAAGTTGATTTAACTTGTTAGTAACTAAGGTTTATTACTAAAATTTTAGGAACATTAAAAGAAACTCCAATTTATGAAATTTTCTTACCGAATCTCCCATACAGCAGAATTAATTCCCGATAATTTTTTTCTCGGTTTCACTCATGAGTTTGTTGATAGAAAATGTCCCTCTTCTTCGACTCGGGATAATTTTCTATCAACAAAACCATTCGTGACTTTAAAAAAAATTATCGGTAATAATTCTACTGCTAGGAAGATTATAAGTTTAGTGATAATCTGCATTTCGGCTATGCTTTCTACGTCCGTTCATATTATATTAATTTTAAAAATAAATACCATCACCGGCCTGCGTATTATCAAAGGCTAACCCTGACCTACTGTTCAACGTGCCAAAATTGTAGGATGTATAACGTATATATTGTCAATAATTCATGGGGCCGCAATCATTAGTCCACTGGCAGAATTGCGGAAAATCAGGCGGGGAACAATTTGTCACGTCGCCCCATTAAATTAATATTCAGCTTTTGTCTGAAAAGCGGCTGTGATTCGTACATAAATTTATAATTAATAATCATCCACTGTATAACGTTTATTATGAGTATGTGATAAAGACATCTGGGGCACAACAATAACACGGATGCAGGAGAAAGCCAAATTCAAAATAGGAGCTGGAACGCTTAATAATAATTTGGCGAGGAAATTTTAGAAAATAGAAATAGCACAAGGATTTGTTTAATTATTATTTCCAGCGATTAATTAATTAACTTATGGTCAAATTATACCCTAAACACATTAATTAGTAATTTATGATGTTAGAATTAAAAAAAAAACATTTTATTTTGGGATTAGAAGAGCTCCATTCGAACAAAATAAGAACTGGGAAAGAAAGAAAAAACTAAAAGTCTTCCTCTACGGAAGCGTAGAAGGGCCACCAACTATTTTTTTTAATTTTTCCGACTTCTAAGTCGATTTTATCGAGTTACAAGTCGGAATAATATTTTTCTGACTTACAAGTCGGTTTTATCGACTTCTAAGTCGATTTTATCGAGTTAAAAGTCGAAATTATATTTTTCTGACTTAGAAGTCGGTTTTATCGACTTCTAAGTCGATTTTATTGAGTTACAAGTCAAAATTATCGTTTTCTAACTTAAAGCTCGGTTTTATCGACTTATAAGTCGATTTCATGGTGTCGTCTTAGTTGGGGACTTCTTACTTCGAGACTCTACCTGCTAAACTTAAAACTATTCTTATTTCGCCCCGCAATTATTTTCATACCTTTCTATGAACCCTTCGATTTCTTACTTGACCCCTTTTTACCTATATTACTTATAATTCGTAATAATTATTTTAATCCGTTTTCTTAGAGTGTATGTGTATTAAAACCTTATTATGCATGCAAAATGATTTTAATTACTATACATTTTAGTGAAACTGTTAATTAAGGAACCAAACTTATAGTATAAAATGCATGCCGAAATTTTTTGGTAACATTAGTTCCAATTTTCTTAATCATTTAAGAAAAATTATAAATTATTTAAATTCAAATGAAAATTACAACGGGGTTTTAACTAAGAAATTGATGAAAGAAACATTTACAGTTATTGGATATTATCTTCTTTACTTTATTGAAGTTTGTTTAAACAAAGGAGAAATTCCATTAGAACTTAAATGTTCATATATTACTCCGGTTCCAAAGATTAAAAATTCAAAACAATGGAATGAAATGAGACCAATAAATGTATTATGGAATATAGAAAAATTAATAGAAGAAGTAGTTTATGAACAAGTTATGGATTTTTTGAATAAAAACAATATTTTTATTTATTCTCAAGCTGGGTTTCGAAAAGAAAATTGGAAAAGAGCCTTGGAAAGAGAAGAATATGTAATAGCAGTATTTCTTGATTTTAAGCAAGCTTTTCAAACGATTAATAGAGATATATTATTAGAAAAATTATTTGAATATGGTATATAAGGGGTAAAGGTTATTAATGGTTTCAAAATTATTTAAATAATAGATCACAGAAAACTAAATTTGGTAATTTTTTTTCAACAAAGAAATTTAATAACATAGGAGTACCTCAAGAAAGTATTTTGGGGCCTTTACTTTTATCTTATTTATTAATGACATGCCATTAGTCCTAAAATTTCTTAAAATACAAATGTTTGCTGATGATACTCTTATCTATATAAGCGGTAAAAATCTTTTGGAAATTTTGGAAATTTTAAATTCAGAACTGATTCTATTGTCAAACTGGTTAAAAGTTAACAAATTAAAATTAAATGTTTCTAAAACAAAATGTATGGTTATGGGTGTAAATTTAAATAATTATACAAATATAAATATTTTAATTGATGGTGATAAACTAGAAATAGTCAATTCTTTTAAATATTTAGGTATATTGATTGATTCAAAATTAAAATTTAATAACCAATTCAAAAATTTAATTTACAAAATTGCGGGAAAAATTAGTTGTTTTAAAAGAATAAGTTTAAATTTAAAATTTTATTCAAAAAAAATTGTATACAATACTTTAATTTTACCACATTTTCTTTATTGTTCTACAATTTTGTTTATGGCGGATGAAGGTGTAATAAATAGATTACAAATTTTACAAAATAAAGCGATGCGAATTTTACTTAATATGGATAGATATACAATGTGATGTTAAAAAAATTAGAATGGTTAAATGTAAAAAATTTAGTATTATTTTTGGTTCTAATATTTATTTTTAAAATTTAAATGATTTGTTACCGCCACATTTAAAGCAATTGACTGTTCTAAATAGTGATCAACATAATTATTTAACACGAAATAACAATAATTTTTTTCTTAATAATTTTTCAAAAAATATTGCATATAAATCAGTTTTTCATACGTAAGGGTCTTATTGAATTTAATAAATTAAACAAGTCAATTAAAAATCAAAAAACTTTAAAATCTTTTAAAAAAAGTTTAACATCTTTCTTATTAACTTAACAGGACAAATAAAGTTTCAAAAGGTCATTTAATTCAAAAAATAAATAAAAAAAGGGTATAAACTTGTTAAAATGTATCATGTAGCCACGTGCTAAATAAATCTTTTTACTACTACTACTACTAGTTCATTTTACTAGTGATTGGTTTTACTATTTTCGCTTTTGCCATGGAGTATCAACCCATTAAAAGGACAAAAGGTGGTAATATTTTATTGGAATCTGGTTACCAATACTACTTTAAAAGGGAGAACAAAAATTCGACGGTTTTTTGGATCTGCAAGAATAAAAAAAACCTGTTCTGGTAGTGTAACTACTTCATCAAAAAACGAAATTGTGCGACGAACTATTAATCAGTGTGTCTCTAATGTTGCCGACAATGATATAAGTGTTTGTTTATATAATGCTAAAAAGAGATCAAGAGAAGAAGTAGCGCTAGTTACACAAAAAAAAACAAGAAATGGCACCCCTTATGGATGCTGGATTGGAGTTTATTAGTAGCCTTCCTACATTTTCCAGTGTTAAATCTTTGCTATATACTGCAAGAAATAAGGCAATGGGTGCTATAACATTCAAAAAACGGGAGGATGTTTCTATTCCTGAACAGCTATCGAAAGCATTTTTGCTTATAGACGACGGCCGCATGGACAAAATTTTGGTATTCGCCTCCCCCACTGCCCAACAAACTATGATGGCCTATTCAGATTTCTTTGAAGATGGTACTTTTAAAATCTGCAGGCCACAATTCCACCAATTTTACATTCATGCAGATATATAAAATATAATTTCGACTTGTAACTCGATAAAACCGACTTAGAAGTCGATAAAACCGACTTCTAAGTCAGAAAAATATAGTTTCGACTTGTAACTCGATAAAATCGACTTAGAAGTCGATAAAACCGACTTCTAAGTCAGAAAAATATAATTTCGACTTGTAACTCGATAAAACCGACTTAGAAGTCGATAAAACCGACTTCTAAGTCAGAAAAATATAATTTCGACTTGTAACTCGATAAAATCGACTTAGAAGTCGAGAAAACCGACTTGTAAGTCAGAAACATATAATTCCGACTTGTAACTCGATAAAATCGACTTAGAAGTCGGAAAAATAAAAAAAAAATAGTTAGTGGCCCTTCTACGCTTCCGTATCTTCCATAAAATTTAATAAAATAAAATTATTCAAGGGTCTCTACATGTTTCGAATGTAGAAACGTTCATCATCAGGAGACAAAAAATATATTTAAATAGTGCTGATGGTTTTTGGCAGAAGATAAAATGGTGAAGGACCCTAATGGAGCTTTTATAGAATTAAAAAATTATGTGTAAAAGAGACATAATATGGAGAAACTAATAAAAGTTAAAACATACTGATTATGTGAGAAGTCAGTAAATGGGGTCTAAACCAACCAAATAAACTTGTGAAGAAAAAAAAACTTTTCTAAAAAGAAAGTGTGAAAGATTATTTAAATTTTTTAAAAAACATTTTTAGGTATTTGTCAAAAAGACATTGTGAGGATAAAATTAGAAGTAATTATCAAAGTATCGCAATGAAAATTACATTCAGCAAAGAGTATTCATTTTTTAATTCCATAAAAGCTCCATTAAGGTCCTTCACCATTTTCTCTTCTGCTAAAACCATCAGCATATTAAAATACATTTTCTGTCTCCTGATGATGAACGTTTCTACGTTCGAAACATGTAGAGACCCTTGAGAATTCTTTCTATTAAATTTCGTGGAGGAAGACTTTTAGTTTTTTCTTTCTTTCCCATACTTTCAACTCCACTTTAAGCATGGACTACTTCTTCAAAATAAAAACTGTTTTAACGTATATACAGTGTGTCCCCGAACCGTTGCATAAATAGATAAAAAAGACTGATATCTTTTGAGTTAAAACTTTATCTTCTGGGGTTCAGCCCAGCTTGGATAGAAACTAATGTGTCTTAATTTTAGTTTCGAAAAATGAAACATGTCTTATAAATTTATAAAACATACTTTTTTCAACTAGTAAAATGCTTTTTTCCCTAGGAGATACGAAAAATCTCATTAAGTAAAGATATTTGAAAAGAACTGAGTTCGCATACAAAACTTTAAAGTCATAAGTATGCCTATTTTGGTATTTTCTAATATTTTCTTCTTTTTATACAGTGTCCGCAAGAAAGTTCGCATCAAATGGGATTTTTTTTATTATTAGGTATAGGTAAAAATTGAAAAAGCAGTTAGTTTGTGCTTACCTAAAAACCAAAAATGACGTATACTGAAGCAGCTGCACGACTTGCGTTACCTGTCAAATTTGACATTTTTAATAAAATAGGTTCAAAAATGCCCTTATTTATCAAAATATCGAAAAACTTTATTCGAGAAAGTTGTTTATTTAGGCATTTTTAGTCTCTGTACGAAATTTTGATAGTCTAATACAATTTTAATTTTTTGCCAGATTCTTGAAAATTTTGATCAACCCTCGTAGATTAACTTTTATACATCGATGTAAAACCATTTGCCTTCACTTCATTTGTAATCTTAATGCAATTTTGTGTAAAATTGTTTCCAATTATTTATTTTGCTTCAAAAACTGAAATTGTTATTGATCAGTATGTAATGTTTGATGCAAAGTTTATCTAATTACATCAGTTTTGCCAAAACCGACGTTTCTCATTTTTATTAAGTTAGTAAACAGATGTACAAAAAGAAAATATTAGGAAGGTTTCGTTGAAATTTTACTTAATTAATATTAAATTAAATTAATTTTATTAAACTATATTTTTGTTGAATAAAATGTTTCGAGCGATTAATATTTATTCTTTTTGATCCAATATTAATTAAGTAAAATTTCAACGAAAGCTTCCTAGTATTTTTATTTTGTATCTCTGTTTACTAACTTAAGAAAAATGAAAAACGTCGGTTTTGGCAAAACTGATGTAATTAGATAAACTTTGCATCAAACATTACATACTGATCAATAACAATTTCAGTTTTTGAAGCAAAATAAATAATTGGAAACAAAAAAATTTTACACAAAATTGCATTAAGATTACAAATGAAGTAAAGGCAAATGGTTTTACATCGATGTATAAAAGTTAATCTACGAGGGTTGATCAAAATTTTCATGAATCTGGCAAAAAATAAAAATTGTATCAGACTGTCAAAATTCGTACAGAGGCTAAAAATGCCTAAATAAACAATTTTCTCAAATAAAGTTTTTCGATATTTTGATAAATAAGGGCATTTTTGAAGCTATTTTATTAAAAATGTTAAATTTGACAGGTAACGCAACTCGTGCAGCTGCTTCAGTATACGTAATTTTTGGTTTTCAGGTAAACAAAAACTAACTGCTTTTTCAATTTTTACCTATACTTAATAATAAAAAAAAATCCCATTTAATGCGGACTTTCTTGCGGACACTGTATAGATACGAATAAAGAAGTATATACCGGGTGTTTCTCAAAAGACGTTCACCCCTATAACTTTTTTATATTTGGGAAAGAAAAAAAAACTCAAAGTCTTCCTCCACAAAGTTTAATAGAATAAAAATATTCAACAAAAGTCTCTACATGTTTCGAATGGAGCTTTTATTTAATTAATTAATTAATTAAATAAAAGCTCCATTAAGGTTCTACACCATTTTCTCTTTTGCTAACACCATCAGCACCAACTATAATTTCTGTCTCCTGATGATGAACGTTTCTACGTTCGAAACATGTAGAGACTTTTGTTGAATATTTTTATTCTATTAAACTTTGTGGAGGAAGACTTTGAGTTTTTCTTTCTTTCCCATACTTTCAACTCCACTTTAAGCATGGACTATTTCTTCAAATTTTTTATATTTATAAATATTAAAATGAAATTTTGAGATTATGCATAAGCGATGTGTCTGCATTTATTGGCATAATTTTTAATTTGTTAGAAAGTGCAACCGCCTATACAGCCGCCTAAACTATTAACTACTTACGCAGTTTTTTTGACGACAGATTGATCAGTTTTCGATCAGAAATTGAATTCCCACCTAGATCACCTTGTTTAACGGTTATGGATTACTTAGTTTTTCCTGATTTAAGGAACACTATTTTTAAAATACCAGTTGCAAATTTAGAAGAATTACAAGAAAGGATTATTCAAGAATGTGGTAACATTTCTCCAGAAATGCTGGTCAACACTTTCGAAAATATAAAGAAACGAATTTATGCTTAGAGCATGGCGGTGGCCAATTTCAGCAATTTATGTAATTATTTTTCTTTTTCTTTCTGTATATTCTTACTTTGTTAATTTTGTAAACAACAAAAATAAATTTGTATTTGTCTACTTATTTTATTACTCATTAGTTTGGCATATCATGTCATAATATGAATTTGACAAAATTTTAACCTAGATTTGGTTAGATATATCGTCCCCATATTATTGTGATCTAAACCAAGCCCTACGTTTTTTAATCCAAGCCCTCTTTGATGCAAATAATTTTTGCTCGCACGGCAGCTAATCGACAGTGTCCAGGGTAGCAATTAAGAGGAGAACCTTCCGTTAAAAGTGGTCGTCCTGGTATATCTGAGAAGAAAAAATAAATATATTATTATCACTACAGGAGGCTTCTCATAGCTCAAGCACATAACTAGGGCGTGACCACGACACTCACCAAACCACCTTATCTAAATTTTTAAACAAAGAGAAGTTTCATCTCTAATTGTGCAAGAGTTATTGGACGATGATCCTGATAGGCGAGAGCAATTCCATAAAATAGTGATTAAGCTAACAGATAATTACCCACGAATTGTCCAATGAACTAGTTTTTCAGATGAGGCTACATTTTCTTTAAATGGTCATGTTAATAAACAAAACTAGAAAAAAATTCATAGAAAACCATACCCAGTATAATTAAAAGGTTAATGTATGGGCGGGCATTGTTGGAAATAGGGTAACCTGATCATTTTTCTTTGATGAGAGCCTCACTGGAGCAAGATATATAAATTTCCTTTGAAATGATCTGGTTCTAGCTCTTACCACCCTATTTCCAGTTAATAATGATTCTAATTTACAAAGTTTAATCACATGATTTCAACAGGATGGTGCTCCCCCGGATTATGCTTTTTTTCCAGAGGGGTAAAAATATCTTCCAAAGACACCCTCAAGCCGAGGTGTTCTGGTGGCTGGGTAGTGTCGGATTCGGCCTGCTATGCAGCCGCCTGCCGACTAACTAAAAAAATTCCCCTCATCTACGCTCGCCACGCCGGAATCCGCTTCCGCATTGCTTCAATGTGGGTAGCTGCTTATTTTCTTGCTTGATGTTTGGTGTTTAGCCTCTACTCTCTATTACTTTGGTGTCTAACATATTTCTAACTACTTTGTAAGGTTTTTTCCATGTTTCTTCTCCATCCACTAGGCTATTCATCATATTCCTTGCAGTAAAGGTTATTTGCATTTCATGTAGAAAGGTTGTTCGTTCTTCCTGCCATCTGGGGCATATAAATAGCGTATGCTCTGCATCATCTTCTTGATTGTAGTAGAAGCAGTTGCTTATGTTGCCTACCGTAAAGGTATTTCTGAAAACAGCCATGTCCCGAAAGAGCTTGAGTTAGAAAATAATCAACCTCACCGCTGAATATTGGGAATCAATCTATGGGTCCATGTGCCGTGAATCTATTTAATAAATTTGTAGTCGCTACGTCTTTTGGTATTCCCATGTATTTTTCCCTTCTTTCCCTTATTAGTAGTTCAATGGGAGCTACTCCGGCGATGACTGCTGTTCCTTCTGCAGACACTGTCCTGTAAGCACTGCATATTCTAAGGGACATATTTCTGATTATCGGATTATGCTGCTTATGTAAGGGAGTACTTGCATATAATTTTTACGGGACGGTGGTTAGGTAGACGGGGATCAATCGAGGCCACTCAAATCATCCTATCTTAAGCCACTGGACTTTTTTTGTGGGGATACATCAAAAATATAGTTTATAAATCTCAACCCAACTTGATAGATACTCTTAAGAGGTCCATTCGAGGAATAATACAAGAAATATCTCCATAATTAGTACAAAATGTACAACAGGAATGTTTTGATTAATTCATTTACTGCAGAACAGGTTGCGGAGAACATTTTTAATATCTTATAAAATAGTTTCTTTTCATACTTTGTCGTTTGTCAATTTTGTTTTAATGTTTTGTAAACGGTTAAAGATAGGTATAGGCACAGAATATATAGCTACGCAAAGCTATATATTCTGTGGTATATGGCATGATTTATAAAAATGTCTAGACTTGATTGTAGAATATAAATATGGGAATATACAATATGTTCCATTAACAAAATTAAAGTTGCGACAAGTAACATTTTTATGATTCACAGTGCATAATATCTTTATCTCAGAAACATTCATTTCAAAAAAAAAATTATTGACCATTCTGTGCGATTCTTGATTAAGTGGGTGTTATTCCACGGTACTGAATTAGAAATTAAAGCTACTCAGGAGTAAAGTCTATGAATAATGACGTATACAAATCTTGCTGGAGGAAGTGATATCTTTAAAGCATATATGCTTATGGATAATCAATTTCGGATAAGTGATAGTAATAAGATGGGTAAAATGTGTGGCACTGGAAAAGAAATTCCTCGGGAAATTCTGAGAAATCCTCTCCCATATCCAAAGGTATAGTCAGAAATTCTGTCTGTCAAATAACCCAACCATTTAGTTTATCGTAAAAAATTGATATTTTAAGGGTTAATGACGAATACATAAATAACTTACCCTCAACCCCCGTGCAAGAAGGGAAAAGTAATCATATATTATATCACAAGACCTATAAATTTAATCGATTAAACCTTGCAACATATTTTGATCATGATTTTACTTGGAAAATAGTTGAATGCTCAATAATTTAATAAAAACTCGAGACTGCGAAGCGATCGAGGGTTTTTATTTTCAAATTATTGTGCATGAAACTATTTACCAAAAGTAAAATCATGATCAAAATATGTTGCATAGTTCGATTAAATTTATAGGTCGAGTGGTATACGGCTAGATTATTTCCCGAATAAGCCAAGAAGAAACAATTTTTTTAATGTTAATAGTGTTAATTGGTATACTTTTTTGAATTTCCAGATCGATATTATTACACGAAATATTACTAAAACGTGAATTATTCATTTTTACCAAAGTTAAATAAATACAAAAGATGTTTTATAATGAAATTATGATGCTTCGTTGATGTTTGTGTTTCTCTTACCATGGTTACGCATCCCATAAATGCATTGAAAAAGCTTGCTTAGCAAAGTGTGTATGTAAATATTACAAATTCTGATATATTTTCATCGCCTTATGTCAAAATATTTCTATAAAAATTTTATCGAAAATGACGTATTTACTGATAAAAACCAATATTAGGTTATTCAGACGACTAAGAAATTAATGTTTCTTTATAAACTCTTGCGAGAATTGTAAGAATTAGTGATAAACGATAAAACAAAAACCAATATGGAGGACGAAAGTTTAACCGCGGTTAAACAGGTCTTGGGATTTAATCAGTTATCTAAACAAAATTTATTTGAAAAATGATGGTATCTGATTGGTCTATTTGATAATGAGGGAAATAATCACTATAAATACCCCCAAATGAAGTAATGGATTAAAAATATGTACGTCAAAAATGTCAAAAAGTCATCCACCAATGCTTTTAGGGTTGAATGGGGTAAGGGTGAAAAATGTGTCTAATAAATAATTTAGAATTTAAAGCGGATAGCTTTATCCTAAATAATAGAGGTAGATTTCCAAGGTTAAGTTAAACCATGCTGGAGAAGCCACAGGCGCTTTTATTTGTTTACACTGGTCTATAAAATTTATAGTTACGCGAAAGCTTATCCCAGATTTTGATAGGGTAACAGCCCGTTTACACTATCAGATTTGCCAGTTTTAAACCCGATGGGATACGGAAGTAAAATAAAAATATTCCGACGCAATCAGGTTTTCAGTACGTTCAGGTTTACGATTATTTAAAAACTTTAGTCCATGTTTCGATGTTTTTGGGAATGGATCGTAATTCTATTATAGCTTTGTGATGCTTGTAAAGAAAGCTTAAAAAGCGACATAATATTATGTGTGTATTATGTGTGTATATAGAGGGATTTTTGGCACAAAATCGTAAATCGTCTTTTTGATATCAATTAACAAAATGCAAATTTCTATGCAACATTTTTTTTATTATTTACAACAGGCTAACAGGTTTTTTAGTAAAAGAAATCAGGATTAAAACATTTTTTAATTCCAGTTTTAATTCACAGTCTTAAAAATAAACTAATAACATGTTTCATAACTAATTTTACAACACGAACAAATGAAATAATACATAATTAATAAATTTGTCTAATTCGGTTTCACTGCCAGTGTCGTCATTTAGGTTAATAACAATGAGCTGCATATTAGTTTGTATACAGGGTGTCCGGAAACTTCGTTCGTATACTTTAAGGGGATATTCTACATATGAAAATATGAAAAAAAGTTCATATGAATGTAGGTCCTTAAATGACTTATAAGGAAGCTATGGCCGTCCAAAGGTGACCTCTAAAGATAAGTTTCTATTTTATATCTATGCAACCGCTTAAGGTACCGGTGGGCTTTTTGGCACACAAACTAATATTAACAATTGCTAATTTATGATATTGAGAGTTATTATGAAATTTAGTCAGGGACGTTCTTACATGGCTTAGTTTATTTATTCCTTATTTTTTTACACGACACATCAAGAAGCCCATGGTTAGCGTTAAAATAAATTAATTAAGTCAAAACGTTGTCTTATTGTCATTTTTAAACAAAATAAATTAAGAGTTGTTGGTTTAACAAGAATAATCTCAAAAAAATAGAAAAGTTACAACAAATGTTGAAAATGGTTTCCATTCATATCAATACAACCAACTAAACGATTTCTCATTGATGTTCGTACTCTTGCGAAAACTCCTTCCTTATTAAAAATTTCCTCGCAACAATAAATAACACGTTGTTTCAATTGTTGTACATTTTCAACAGGTTGAGGTACTGAATATACCAGAGACTACAGATATCCCCAAAGAAAGTAATCCAATGGATTGAGATCAGGTAAACGGGGAGGCCAGGCAATCGGTCTGGATATGTTTGATTTAAATGATCTCGAACCAATCTACTAAAATGAGGTGGAGCCCCATCGTGCATAAAATAGTTTGTAAGTCTTTGCTGGTACGGCACATCTTCAAGTAGAACAGGCAAAGAGTCTTGTAAAAAATCTAAATATGCGGGCCTATCTAAACGTTGAGGCATAATGTATGGTCCTATTAATCGATCGCCCAATATACCTGCCCAAACATTAATTGAAAATTTATTTTGAAATCGACTTTTGAAAACTGCATGGGAATTTTCTTCTGCCAATACATGGTTATTATGAAAATTTACGATGCCTTCACGGGTAAACCCTGCTTCGTCAGTAAGACTTTATGTAGAAAAAAACGGCCTTGATGACAAATTCTCTGCATCCACTGACAAAACTCTGCACGAGGAAGTAGGTCTTGAGGCTTACGCGCCTGAACTCTTTGTACATGGTATGGATAAAGAAGTTGTTCATGCAAAATTTCCCATGTTGTACTCTTAGGGATACCCTCTTGTAAGGCAATTCTTCTTGTGCTTATACCCGGATTGGCTGCAACGCATTCGAGCACTCTTTCTTCTGTTTGTGGAGTCCTAGTAGTACGGCTTCTTCCAGTTTCATTCATATTTGGCATAAAAGTTCCGGTTTCTCTTAATCGTTGATGTAAATTAATGAATAATTTCTCACAAGGAATTTGACGGTTTGGAAAATATTCTTTATACAACCTGCGAGCTTCTCGAGCACAACCATTAGCTTTGCCATACATAAAATGCATATCAGCTAACTCAGCAAATGAATAACCTGCCATTTTTTTAAATTTGCACCTTAATTAATCAAAAATACTTTGCACTTGATCAATGATCACTACAATAAATCACAAAAACGTCATTGTCAATTTATTTTAACGCTAACCATGGGCTTCTTGATGTTTTTTTACTTCAAATTTGTATTTGTCATAAGACTACTTCGATGTTTTAGTTTAAACACAATTCGATAATAGTTTATGCAATGATTTAAATAAATCTATTTTTCTCCTAAATCATTGGTCCAATAATTTTTTTTAAGAATACCTTTTTTGTGTAGAAAAATCACCGGAATTATAATTTTTGGGTAAAATTTTTTAAATGTGTCGTGTAAAAAAATTAGGAATAAATAAACTAAGCCACCCCCTGTAAGAACGTCCCTGACTAAATTTCATAATAACTCTCAATATCATAAATTAGCAATTGTTAATATTAGTTTGTGTGCCCAAAAGCACACCGGTACCTTAAGCGGTTGCATAGATATAAAATAGAAACTAATCTTTAGAGGTCACCTTTGGACGGCCATAGCTTCCTTATAAGCCATTTAAGGACCTACATTCATATGAACTTTTTTTCATATTTTCATAAAATATGTAGAATATCCCCTTAAAGTATACGAACGACGTTTCCGGACACCCTGTATATACGAATCTTCGATTTAAAAAATATGCTTTACCCACTGAATTTTTCCAGCTATTGGGCGGTATATTGTTTATAACAGTTGTAATTAATTTATGATGCGGGCACTTATGGCAGGGAAAATATTTTTTGCTCTCACCTTTGATTTTACTTGGTGCCACATACGCTCTATGTGGTTAAATTTACAATGATACGGTGGAAGACGTAAGACAGTATGACCCATCTTTTCCGCCAAGGTATCACATACGTATTGTTTTTTAATGTTAATTGTTAAGTATAATTATTAAGACTTCGAAAAGTTGTTCTTTTTTGTAACTCAATAAAAAAAAATAATTTTGTAATAAATATTCTTGTATTTCCGTTTTAGTACTTGATCTGTTTGGCGCTCTATAATTATAGCAAACGACTGTAATAACTTCTCTACTATAATTACGATATTGTCGGAGATATTTTTTTACAAGGTAATCTTCAAACCAGTTTTCCAAACGTTCCGCATTTGTGACTTAATGGTAATTCAAGCTCAACTCCTTAATATTCTTGGCAGACAACAGCAAGCAGTTTGGAACCCATCCATCTTCCGATCCAGCGTGAATGAATGCATGCCATTTCTAGAAAGAGCCTTTTAGTATACTTATTTTGCGATGTTAAAATTTTTATTGTCATAGTTTATATTATGTTTAAATTAAATGAAAGTGTTCAGCTAGGGCGCATCTCTCTGGATGCAGTCTACAGTCACTCTTGTGAGATGTGATTCTAATAGAAAGTGGCCTGGTAGTTTGGCCAATGTAGATTTTTCACACTCTGCACAAGGAATACTGTACACTACATCTGAGTGTTGTTACCTTGTATTTTAATTTTGAGTAAACAGAGCTTATTGTTAGAACAGATTATTGGACCAACTTTAGAGAGTACTATTTCCTTTGCTGCCAAACCCAATATTTCCTAGTTTATATGTATATATATCGTACCTAACGATGGTTACCATTTGTTTCCATCAGAAGCTGGCTCAAAGCTTTTAAAAATGCCAAAATTCCATTCATTATTAAATTGTTACAGTTTTCCGATTTATAATTACTATTGAAACAGTCTCCAAAGTTTTTAGATGTATGGGAAAGCAATTTAGCACCACAGGAGACTGGACTATTTTTCTGGATACTTCACGATATATTCCGACTTAGTTCGTGGGTAGTTATTTTAAAATTGTTTTAATAAAATACCAGCAGCTAGGTACATTATTCTTAATCTCTTATGGGTTTAAAGTGCCAGCTTTACCAATAGACCATCCAATTAAGGATTTGAAGCTACAGACTGCAAAAATATATTTTTGTCTAATTGACATTTAAATAAAAAAATTACTGTTGAAAATATTTAATAAATATTTTCGGATATAGATATAGTAGGAACTAGGCGTGAGATGTATCAAAGTATACTAACGAAAATGATCTAATACAACTAAGGTTTGCTAAGACATACTTTGTATTGATAGATTATTTTGTATTAACCCATATTAAATAAATTGCTAGTGTATCAAACCCGCTTTAGTGTTATATCAATTCCAGATTTGCTCGAACAGTATTTTTATTGGTAGTAATCAGTTTCATTAGCAGCACAGTCTTGTTGAACTACTTTTAATACAGCAATTTTGTTAAGAAATAAATTGTATCTTCTCAATGCGACGCATTTTGTTCCCAGTAAAGCGCCGTCTCTACAACTAAGAAAGCAGAACAGCGTCTCCATAAACGCATTGTATTCGTTAAAGCCTATAATCCACAAGGCGGGGAGGGGTCGTAGCAATCGGCAATCGCCGCGCGCCGTGTTATTAGTTTTAACGTATTTGTTGCGCAGGTTACATCCTTGTTTGGAGTCTTCTCGCTGTCCTGTCTGCATTTAAATTTCATTAGTCGTACCAATACCTGTTTCAATTAATTACGTTTTACTTTGTATTTAAGTTTTTTAAACTATGCATACAGGGTGATTCATTAAGGGAGGCGACCGGCCATATCTCGGAAACTACTAGGCATAGAAACCTGGAGAAAAAAAAATTATGATTAAAGCGGTCATGAGAAAATTCTGGAAATTACTATTAAGTTCCTCATTTCGCCGCAAGGGGGCATAATTATTTTTTTTTTTTTAATTCCAAATTTCTCCGAAATTTTCCACATTAAGGTATAACTCTGATTACATCATCGAAAAGCTTAGACAAATCTGCATCATTTTGGTTTAAGGCTCATTGGCGTACCGGCCTTGATAAGAGTGGGGGAAGCTATTGAATGTGCAAACATTAAAATCGCTGTAACTTTTACTAAATTTAAGCTTGTTTGGAAGGGAAAAGTAAGTACCTTCAATCCCCGTATCCAATAGTACACGATAGTGTTTAATAAAATTGCTAGAGGGCGCAATTTGTAATAATAACAGTTTTTTTCGATTTTATCCCGGAAATTAAAATCATACGGTATAACTATGACATTATAATCGAAAAGTAGATGAAATTTGCAAGAAAAGGTGTGAAGACCGTAGTTCGATATCTTTGTTCGTTTCAGAGTTATTGCCAAAACAATAATTTTTAATACAAATTGCGCCCTCTAGCAATTTTATTAGAAATTATCTTGTACCATTGGATACGACAATTGAAGGTACTTACCATTCTCTTCCAAACAAGCTTAAATTTAGTAAAATCGGTTAAGTCGTTTAGAAGTTACAGCGATTTTAATGTTTACAGTTTCACTTGATAAGAGTGGGAGAAGCTTTTGAAAGTGTAAACATTAAAATCGCTGTAACTTCTAAACGACTTATCCGATTTTACTAAATTTAAGCTTGTTTGGAAGAACCTTCAATTGTCGTATCTAATGGTACAAGATAGTTTCTAATAAAATTGCTAGAGGGCGCAATTTGTATTAAAAATTATTGTTTTTGCAATAACTCTGAAACGAACAAAGATATCGAACTGCGGTCTTCACATCTTTTCTTGGAAATTTCATCTACTTTTCGATTATGATGTCATAGTTATACCGTATGATTTGAATTTCTGGAATAAAATCGAAAAAACCGTTATTATTACAAATTGCGCCCTCTAGCAATTTTATTAAACACTATCGTGTACTGTTGGATACGGCGATTGAAGATACTTACCTTTCCCTTCCAAACAAGCTCAAATTTAGTAAAATTGGATAAGTCGTTTAGAAGTTACAGCGATTTTAATGTTTACACATTCAATAGCTTCCCCCACTCTTATCAAGGTCGGTACGCCAATGAGTCTTAAACCAAAATGATGCAGAATTGTCTAAGCTTTTTGATGTTGTGATGAGAGTTATACCTTAATATGAGAAATTTCGGAGAAATTTAGAATTAAAAGAAAAATTTAATTGTGCCCCCTTGCGGCGAAATGAGGAACTTAAAAGTAATTTCCAGAATTTTCTCATGACCGCTCTAATCATAATTTTTTTTTCTCCAAGTTTCTATGCCTAGTAGTTTCCGAGATATGGCCGGTCGCCACCCTTAATGAATCACCCTGTAGATAACGCAATAGAACATTCTTATTTCGCAAAACTCATCGTTAGTATTGGACTTAATAAGCTTCGGATGAATTTTTCTATCTCAGGAAACCATGTTGCATAATAGATAATCATATGCAATGTTAAACGACAAGAACAATATCACACTAGAAGCTATTCAAATTTTTGAGAACTACAGTACTGATTTTTAGTGCTTTATTAACCATAGCAAGCAAATAACATTATGATTAATGTTATGTTTCATTACAACTGCCAGTCCGAACTAATACAGTATGTAAAATCAGATTACACCCTCAATAGAACTTGATAATTACTGTGAGTATTCAGAGCAATAATGGCTATAAACCATTCTATGGTAGCACTAACTCCTGTTTCCTATTGACTAAATTACCGTGATATTATCACAACACAATGGTCTAGTAAGTTTCGTTTTCTGGCAGTAGGAAAGCACGTTGTGTCACATACAAGGTGTTATTCAAGTTTGTGGCCAAACTCTAAGGGGTGCTCCTTTAAGTGATTTTAAGAAGAAAAGTTTATATGAACCTGGATCCGAAAATGTATAGTTTTTACGATACAGGGTGTCAAACTTTAAAAAAAATTTGGAAGTTCGTAAATATCTCAATACTTCTTTTCGATTTTGTTGAAATTTGGCAAGTCTGTTTGTAATAACAAGAGGATAATTTAGCCTCAATTAGATTAAAATTATTAAGTCCAGTGGCGTCCCGGAAGACAGTCCAACTAATAGTTTTGACAAAGAAAATGCGCGCTACTGACTTTTTTTAAAATTATGTATTTGTTATCCAATTAAGCAACTACAAATACGACTATTTTATTTTATCTTGCTTTGTTTTCGAGAAAAATAAATAAAAACAACTTTATTGCATGTCCCCGGGACAATAAGTAAAAAATTTAAACTACTTACAATCTTACAAAGTATTAAGCAATTAAAATTACAGGAAAGTCCTCTTTTGAATTTTTTTTCACAGATTAAAACTGTTTTCGATAAAAGAAATTTACAGAAAATAATCACATAACGTAATAAGTTATTACTGCAATGTTTTAAAAGTAACAACTGACTATAACTCTTATTGTCCATGGGACATGCAATCGGTTTATATTTTTTTTTTCGAAAACGAAGCAAGATATGAAAAAAACTCTGGAGATAAAATAGTTTTATTTGTAGTTGCTTAATTGGAAAACAAATACATCATTTTTTAAAAAGTCAGTGGCGCGCAATTTCTTTGTCAAAAATATTAGTTGGACTGTATTCCGGGACGCCACGGGACTTAATAATTTTAATCTAATTGGGGCTAAATTATCCTCTTGTTATTACCAACAGAATTGCCAAATTTCAACAAAATCGAATAAAAGAGTATTGAGATATATGGGCGAATTTTCGTTACATGTACATTTACTGTCCCCAGCTTATTTTATTTTTATTTTTAACTTTTGTTGTAAAATTGGATATTTATTATATATAAATACGCCATTTCTGTGAACGCCCGTCATAATTTTCTTAATTTTTACGTCCCTTTTTGAAGTATGGCAGAAAAACTAGGTGAATTGTCCCGTTACCTAACTGTCCCCAGAGCCGATTTTTATATTTGGATTATTATATTTTTCTTTTTTGCAGCTTCCTTGAAAAAAAAATGCAATTTTTGGACAACCAAAAGTTCTCTTATTCATATATGAAAAAATAATAGGTTTGTACAAAATAGCTTGAACTCTAAAAAATGTTAAAGTTGACATTAAAAAATCTTGTCTTTTCCCTAACGCCGTCTTCCTTCCCGACTGCTGTAAAGCAGAGAGAGGTGGGGATAACTTCATGTTGTTTCCATGAAGCATCTAGTTTGTCAGCTCGACATCATAAGTGAGCGCGTGTGCAGTGTGTGGATTGTATTTTCTAAATATTTTAAAGGTAAGATGTTTTCGCGTACATATTTTTGTGTCTTTACAAAACGCTATATACAACTCTTGTTTTACATATTAACACTTCTGTTTTTATTTTGTTTTAAAGCATAGTGGGAGGGTCAAACAAATACCAACAGATTTTTTTGTGATCTAACCTCATTTTCTTGAATTGTAGAAAGACTAGGGAGATGTCCGTTGCCTAACAATGTGCGTGGTCTTTACCCTAATTTTCTTCCCCATATATTAAGGGTTAGGAGAATGACTATTATTCATGTTGCTTCTTTGCTTTAGGATCATGTTTAATATCAGCAAGGCCAATGAACTTAAAGAGAGATTGAAGACGATAAAGGAAGAAAGCTTAAAAAGGAATAAAAAACAGCAGGAAGAAAAATATGAAAGAAAACAGCAGCTACAACGGGAAAAGTATTGGAGAAAAAAAACGGAAGGTGAGTTGGTGTGCCAACTTCTTCTGTTACACTGCTTAGTGCAGAGAATGGTTCAACCGAAATAGTTGACAAAAACGTACCACCAAAAACAAATACACGACTTCAAAAAAGGAGTGGATAGCCGCTGTTTATGGCGACCAGTGGTATCCAGATATCATCGAAGATATTGTGGATGACCACCTGAAGGTATCGTTCATGCACCCAACACCTTATGGGGGTAAATTCTGTTGGCCGGCATCTGTTCATAGGCAGACAATTCAAGCCGAGGGAATTCTATGTAAAATAAAAGTGCCAAAACCAGTCACTAAACGCCACTACATATGTGAAGATCAAGAAGAAATCTTTTTAATTAAATACGATTTGTTTAGTTAAAAAAAATTGGTTACAACTAAAATGCGTCAGTGAGTTTACTTTTTAAAATTTTTTTAAATGTTTATTGTTTTTCATAATAAACGTTTTGAGGTTCATTACTGACTTGTCATTAACCTAACGCATGGTCATTGTCATTACCATAACGTTTCCTCTACGTTCGTTTTTTAACAAAGATACTGACACTCGCAAGACAAATATATTTTTTTATAATCATAATACCAAATTCCTTTGAAAATTATATAAAAATCATTTAATAAAGTAGAAAAAAATATAATTTATACATATTTAGCCTAAAATTTATTTAAAAAAAATAAAAATTCTTCCATCGTTCAGCAGTTTGTTCTTATTCTTTCATTTTAGTGTAACAATTACATACTATCATCATACAGTATTTATGAAAAAAAAAATTGCAAAAGATAATATTAGCGTGTCATATAAGTCTCAGGAAGATGCGTTATGGAAAAGACAATGTTTCCTTTCTTCCTTCTCTTCCCTCGTGATTTCAGATTATTCCTTATGTCTTATTTCTAAAAAAATCCATTTTCATAATATATGAACTTCCTAAATTTTTTTGCGGTATATTGCACTGTTTAATGACAAAAAAAAAGAAATCGATCCGATTTTTTTTTAAAGTTTGACACGCTGTATCGTAAAAACTATGCATTTTCGGACTCCTATTTATATGAACTTTTCTTCTTAAAATCACTTAAAGAAGCACCCCTTGGAGTTTGGCCACATACTTAAATAACACCCTGTAGGTATACTATTAAACAGTTGTATAAAGAGTATGTAAATATCATACAGAATAGAAGACTTTTCTCAGTGTAATAACAACAGAAAATTTGGTAAAAATTTGTACTTTGTCCTATTTTATTTTTAGATATATTATGGTATAGTGCAAAATGCGGCCCCATATATTATAGAAATCCTAATTTCGCTGAAATAATTTACAATTACATTCATTTGCATACATCCTACTTACTGGGTATTTTACACTTAAACATCTGCACAAATTACGGACGCTTTCAGACCATTCTAGAGTAACAACCAGATTAAAGCACGTAAATCCTTGCCTGTCGAATTATCTCAGCAGTTTATTCAAGCATAATAATATGGGATGAAGTATTTGTATAATAAGTCGTAGTATTTACCAAACATAATGGGCCATATATCTTCATAGAAAAATTAAGATTAGCTACGTCAACTAAAAGATTGAGATCCATAATAAGTCAAAAAAAAATCGTTAAATATAAAAATAAAATTTAAGCTTCAAAAATAAGACAAACACTGTCATCCAGGCACCAGGCATTAATACCTTGCGAGCAAAAATTATTTGCATCAAAGAGGGCCTTGCATCTAAGGACGTAATGTTCAGCCGTAGAGCTTAATACCTGTTGGGTGTCAGTAACTACGTGAATTAACAATCATTCAGTTATTCCGTCATCTTTGACACTCGTTACAAGTAATTTGATTCATCGCTAATTTTTCCAATTTCTTGAACAATTCACACAATGGGCTTTACGGAACAGCACAAAACATTCATGATTGAGTGGCAATACAATCCGGGTTTGTGCATGGACGATTTTCTTGAACATTTTCCTTTCGTTGCTTTTATTGCTGGGTATTTTTATCATCGCCTGAAAAGAACCGTGACTGTGTCTAGGGAAACAGGTTTTATACAATACAAAAAGGAGCAGGAAGACCATCTTTAACAACAGAAGAACTTGTTGCAAACGTTCGTGAAATAACGCAAAATACGCCAACAAATTGTATAAAACGCCTGTCCCAAGAAGTGGGAAGATCTTATGGAACATGCAGGACTATTCTTAAGAAGCAGCTAAATTTATTTCTTTATAAAGTGCAAGTATTATAATTTTGTAAACAACAAAAATAAATTTGTATTTGTCTACTTATTTTATTACTCATTAGTTTGGCATATCATGTCATGATATGAATTTGACAAAATTTTAACCTAGAATTGGTTAGATCTATCGTCCCCATTTCATTGTGATCTAAACCAAGCCCTACGTTTTTTAATCCAAGCCCTCTTTGATGCAAATAATTTTTGCTCGCACGGTATAAGACCTGTCGAAGCGACGCGTGGTTAAACCAACAACGCCTTTAAACACGAGGGGTTGTTGGGTTAAACCCAAAAGTAAATATCGGTGAGTCCAAGCGAGAATTGGTATAAACTGTGACGTCATCGTTTGACGTAGAACTACTTCATCGGTTAAACCGCCAGTAACCATGCTAGGAAGCTGGGTATTTACGGTTGACAATTGACAGGCGTGGTAATTCCGGTAATTTCGCCTTTTTGGTTATTTGTGTAAGCAAAGACCTTTTGGGATTTAAGTACAAGAGTAATGGAGCTCCATTAAGATTCTACACCATTTTCTCGTCTGCTAAAACCATCAGCATTAAATAAATTTTCTCTCTCCTGATGATGAACGTTTCTACGTTCGAAACACTTAGAGACCCCTAAAGAATTTTTATTCTATTAAATTTAGTGGAGGAAGACTTTTAGGTTTTTCTTTCTTTTCCATATTTTCAACTCCACTTTAAGAATGGAATATTTCTGCAAATTAAAACTTTAAATTAAAAAACAAACGGATGTCGACGTCTTGGCGTCTTGTCATAATTTAAGAAACAAAACGAACCCTAAGTTATTTAGTTGAACTCTTTGCCGCTGACTATAAGATGCCGCCTGTGATGGATCTCCCCTCGGAGACGCCCCCCCCCCTCCATTAGCAAGTATTTCAATACTTATATGAAAAAGGCTAAAAGTTAAAATTAATCTTTGTCGTAGTTTCGCCGTTAATTAACCACTTTATATGGATTTAAAATGGATTTAAGGGTCAAGGCTACAGAAAGCAGAAAGATATTTCAATGCTCGAAACAATATGTGTTTCAACAATCCGGATAAATCCCAACGGTGCTTTAACATAGCCACTCTGGCTCAGGTTGACTGAGCATTAATGAGAGACCTTAATCACTTTTGTAATGGATGTGCTATTATTGTATCAGTGCGATGCTTAGCAGTATATACCTTGTTAAGTTTAGAGAACTTCCTTAATTAATTTATACTGTGATGCTGTACGAGCTTAATTCTAAAGGAAATTGTGGCTTTATACAATACATAGGTAATTATAGGCCCCCAAGCTGGTTCCTATTTAGGGTTCTAAATAATCCTAAATGAAGGTGTCCGATTTGTTTTACATTATAGTATAATATTTAACGAGTATATAATGTAGGTCGTAATAAATGAGCGGCTTGCGGCGAGTGTATAATCGGCAGCCTGAATTAGTACTATGTATTATTAGTATAGTGTTTATTACACGTGACTTAAATACTTTGCATCATTTACAACCATCCACTTAAAAAGCAGTAAACCACAAAATCTTTTTAAATGAGAAAAGATCAATTTTTGCTTCATGTAGACATTTTATATTTTTTTTAGTTATAATGAAATTAATTTTATGTTATTATGATGCTATAACACCAGCAGAGGGAAGGGTGGCACAATGGCTGTTTGATATATATCTTTATATTAATAATTTCGCTACTGCGATTTTGGTTATTAAAATATAATTGTGGATCTCTGTCGAATTAATACGAAATCATAATGGTCCTTGGTGTTTTATGAGAAGTTATAATGAGCTTTCTTACTAAATGCAAACTTTTATTCTACCACGTAGAGAAATACAAAATAAAATTTTCTACGGTTTCAGTTTTTAAAATTTTGAATTATTGACTGAGAAAGTAACGTATGTCAAAAGTTTTGGCACAACATTTACACAAGTTAAAATAATCGATAATTATTATAAATAACATTGTTCGCTTTGAAAACAAAAATCTTCAATGGCTTACCTTTATTTTGATAATTCATTTAGGCAGATTATTTGCTTTGTAAATGACTTATCGTACAATAGATGAATGTGAGCAAGGTATACCATGCCTAAATTTACCAAAAAGTGGAAGACCCAGGATTTTTACCCATATAGATTGGTGAGGAGGGCTAAAAATAGAATTATGCAAAAAGGCTTTTAGTACATTTTACCGTCGTTCTTGGAATTGCTTGGGTTATGGCTATTCGAATAGAGTCCTAACAAGAACGAAACGGCCGTCGTGGTCTACCTGCCTCAGGGTATCCATTAAACTTGGAGCCCTGTGTATTCCAATATAAAAAATTGTTACACACTTGTACAATATGCCACAATATCTTAAAGAACACTTACGCAATGGGTGCAAAATAGACTGGTTCTGGTTTAGAACTCTTCAGGACTCAACAAATATTAAATTTAAACTTCAAACTGAATAGACAAACTGACATGGGTTACACTTATACTTAAATAATTGGTACAACTCTCTGAGTAAGTGATCTTTCAAGTTTTTATACAGTATTGCAACCCTTATCAACTGGAAGAAGGGGTTCCGTTTTG
Organism: Polydrusus pterygomalis; assembly: GCA_963969555.1. Taxonomy (NCBI): domain Eukaryota; kingdom Metazoa; phylum Arthropoda; class Insecta; order Coleoptera; family Curculionidae; genus Polydrusus; species Polydrusus pterygomalis. The sequence goes on from OZ018378.1 coordinate 52,926,070, forward strand.
CTATTTCAGCAATCTTTTTGCATGTTGATGTACTATTAGAAGTGGAACCCTTTATTCCAACCAATTACAAACAATTATTTCTTAACGACACTCGTCTATTGACTTCTCCTACGAAACTAGAAATGCCCTTGTCCTTGTTCTATGCACTATCTTTCCACTACACCTCTTCTTACCAAGCTCAACACCACAATAGAATTTGAAGACTAACTTGTGAGATAAAATGGCCGATATAAAGTAAAATTAGATCGTGTGGTTCTGTGTGTGACAATAACGGAATTTTTCAGATCCGGAGGATGGTAATCATGCCTATATTACGGTGAACTTCAAGTAAAACCAGTCTCAATATAGATTGGACCTTACCAAACAACAGTACAGAGACTGGATCGTGGACTCGTTAAATTTCTGGAAGATCTCCTTATAAACCCTAGCATTTTTAGTGCCTTCTTTTTAATATTTGTGATATGTAGCACCAAGCGATCCAATATTATCCCCAAATCAACCACACTATCAACTACATCCTTCCCAATACATATTGGTATGTAGGTGGAGTGCGAGACCTAGAGAACAGCGTCAAATGACACTTTGAATTATTAAGTTCCATTTCATTCAATATTGATAGAGTGGCAGACTTCTGGAATTGACCAAACAGTCACACGTAGTCCTATAGGACCTTTGTGGTATTCAATATTGATAACGACATAACATTGCTTATATCCAGGTATGGGAAACCTAAACTTGTCTTTTATTTCATGTATGACAACTGAAACAAGCTAATAAGAGGTTGCTCGGTAACTGCTCAGTGAATAGGCTCCTTAACGGTATAATTGGATCCACTTTTGGGTACTTAAAGACTGCGCCTGACTGTATTGAGTAAACGTATAGCTGAAGCCTGTAGAATATATAAATCTAAGGAATGCTTTTATTTTGGTTTTAAACATTAGCTTACAAACCATAAAATTAATTAAATAAGGAATTGCAAATGTAATTCTGCAACTCAGCCCAGGATAAATTGAATAGAATTCGGATCTTTTCAGGGTGACATTTGTAATTCATTACGTTGTTTTGATAATGTATAAAGTTAATAAAATAGGTAAGAGAGAGCAAGGTCGTGTTCAGAAAAAAAGTTGATCGGGGTGTTCTGTTAGTCTTACTTTATTTAATTGCCATTTTACGATACGCAACAAAAGGATAGTTCAATTAAAAACACACAAAAACATGAGTTGGTTCCATAGACATTTACCTTTAGATACGTACAGCCAGCGCCGGATTTAGACTTCGGCGGCCCATAGGCAGAGCATGTGGTGGAGGCCCTCAAATCGTTTGTGGTTAACTGTTGAAAGTTTCTATTAAGGTCAAGGTAAAGGAGCATTGTACAAGGTGTTATACGGATTAAATGAAGAAAAATCAGTCTTTTATATTAGTGTTTTGGGATCCAGAGCTATGTCGGCAAGAAAACATGCTGTATTTCTTGGGCTAGAACTGTTATCTATTACAGATGCAATATCTCTTTACTCGGAGCTCTCTAATAAGGAAACCAATATTTCCGCCAAAAAATACCTATTTAATGCTGTCCTAAAATACTTTATATAAAATCCTGTGGAGTCTGTGCTAGATTTGGTTTTTCTAAATATGAGTTTTGTGGATAAAAATGATACTGAAATGATGGTTAACTCTGTTGATTTGATACAAAAAAAATATAAACCACTTTTTTATGAAACAGTTTGGAATTTTTTGGAAGTTCTCCAAGGACAAGGGGTTAACGTTACTGATTTTAGACACAAACCACTTTATCTTATTAACACTTATGGAACGAGTTTTACGCTAAAATTAAACAAAGGTTTTTGTGAAGATATAATCAAAAAATATTTTTTATCAACTGGTGACAGTTTACAAAAGAAATCAAATGAAATAGATGGTTTCATAATAAATTATGTACTAGCATAATATTTAGATGAAACTCATTTTCAGTTTGTTTTCTATATTATTAAAACTTATAAGGAAATACATTGGGAATCTAATAATAAGAGTTCCAGAAAATATATATTTAGATTTTTTTCAAATGTTGTGCGTGTAACACGCCATTTTCCGCTGTTGCTATTGGTCTAGCGCGGCGCGGTAGAATGCGCGAAAGGCGCCATTTGTGTTCATATCTCGTGCTGCTTGATCTCGCAGATTTTTAAATGTTAACTTTTCCCGCTCAAAGATAAAAATAAGTTTTTCGTCTAACTATTTGTAACAAAACTTAGTATTTTTTTGTTTCTACTGAGCCTTTATTGATTTAATTTAATTTTTTTTTAGTGTGGTGGCGGCCCCTTTGTGGTGGCGGCCCATAGGCAACCGCCTATGTTGCCTGTGCTTAAATCCGGCACTGCGTACAGCTTACCTCCAACGCAAACAAAAGTTACGTTTTATGGGTGAAAAAATACGCCCGAGCGCATGGCACGCCGGTCGGCTGCCTTCCCTCCCAGCAGCATCGGGCATGCGCATAAACCTCTTGTGATCGGCCGCTCCTTCTTTAGCGACATTCTCAAATTACACTCCAGAACCATTTTTTTTGTTGTGTTTTAAGTTTTCTCTGTGGATTCGGTGCTGTTTATTGTGGGTGTTTAATATTTACCTACGGATTTCTAGTGTTTGTGTAGTTTAGTGAATTGTGGTTGTGCTTTTAGTGACTCAGATTATAATATAAGCAATGACTAGTAACAGCCATTGTATGATTTTATTGTGCCAAATAGGGGTAAAATACCTGGTATTTCGTATTTTCAGTAAGTATGGAGTAGTGATGTATCTTGATATATAACTTTTTTTATTTGGATCAATTTAAACACATCTAACTAGACCTAGACTACACAAACAAGGTATGAAAATAAAGAGAAACACACACCAATACATTATCCGGATGAATGTTTTGGTATATTTTATTTGCAGACCTGCAATCTAAGTATTGTACGCCTATTTTTCGGGCAATATATTGCTTCAAAAGGTTTAAAAGGGACTTTTCTCTCATTCTTATATTATATAAAAGAAAAAATGTAAATACCTAGGTAGTTTATATTAATCCACGGGTAAAGTTCTCGGGCAAAAACTTTTTCAAATTCTTGAACAAGAAATTTTGCTTAAAAATGTTTTACATGTACCCAAGTTTTTGCCAAATTGTAAAAATTAATACAAATTATAGACCAACTAATATTTTACTTGAGGTTACGTACGCGATAACATCAAAGATTGGTAATTTTGCTGGTTTTGTTTGTTTTTATATTCTAGTTTTATAGTTTATTTGACTTGTTCTCTTCCATTTTGAACTAAAAACATGACGACAAATTATTTTTAAACAAATTTTAGAAACAAACCTTTAAAAACAATTTTCTATGCTTAAAATCTGATAGGTTTGCAACTAACAAAAATACCAGAAATCACTTAATCAAAAATTGAGAAGAAATTCCAATTTTTGGCAAGAATTTGGGACCTATCTTAGCTGTTTACACGTACAAATAATTTGAAGGTCAACTTTTACAATTTTTTGAGTAAGAACTTAAATTACAAAGCCCGGACCTGTCTATTTTCCCATTTGTCAAATGATAATGTTGCAGTACGCATGTCTAATCATATGTAGCTTTGTTTACATGCGCAAATCCATAAATTTGCCACTTTCGTGATTATTGTTTGCTTATCTAAAAAATATTTATGATTTGTTCGGTTAATACAAAAAATTGTAATCATTACTATAATCCACTTTAAAGTTCAATGCTTAACGCTAAAACATTACTAAATAAAAATATTACCGCTGTATCGGGATTGCTTAGATTATGGCTGCCCGTAGAGTCCTAACGGGACAAAACGGCCTTCGTGGTCTACCCGCCCCGTGGTATCTATTGTGCTTGGGTCCCTGTGTATTCCAATATAAAAAACAGTTACACACTTGTCCGCTATGCCACAATATTCGCTTTTAATTATTTTCGCGGACACTATATTATCTCCTAAACCAATAATAAATTTTATTGTCCAATGAGTCCTTATGCCAACCCTGGTTTTTTTCACCAATTAATATCCAGACTCTAATAATTAATTCTAACAATTTTTGAAACTATCGTGCGACTAAAAATTATTTGGATCAAAGAGGGCTTTGATTAAAAAACGTAGGGCTTGGTTTAGATCACAATGATGTGGGGACGATATATTATTATCTAACCAAATTTCGGTTAAAATTTTGTCAAATTCATATTATGACATAATATGCCAAACTAATGAGTAATAAAATAAGTAGACAAATACAAATTTATTTTTGTTGTTTACAAAATTAACAAAGGAAGAATATACAGAAAGAAAAAGAAAAATAATTAAATAAATTGCTGAAATGGGCCACCGTCACTTCAAAACCGTTAAACAAGGAGATCTAGGTGGGAATTCAATGTCTGATCGAAAGCTGATCAATCTGATCTCAAAAATTGAGTAAGTAGTTAATAGTTTCGGCGGCGGTATGGGCGGTTGCACCGTCCTGTTGAAAATATCCAAAACGTAGTTCGTCGTCAAGTAATTGCTCCATAAATGGATTCAAAATATGGTCTCTATACCGCTGTGCTGGAACTGTGTCATGGAAAAAAATAGCACCAACAATTATTCTTCGGGAAACAGCTAACCAGATACCATTTTTGAGGGTGCAATGTGGACTTTACAAAAAAAAATGGGGATTTTCACTACTCCATAATATGCGTGTATTCTGAGAATTCACATAACCGGAGAGGTGGAAACAGGTTTCATCCGAAAAAAATGTCAGGTCTAATAAATCATTTATTTCCAATAAATTTTTGGTAAACCATTGAGAGTAATTCCTGAGTCTTTCATGGATCTGCATGGATCTTCCCACTTCTTGGGACATGCGTCTTATACAATTTGTTGGCGTATTTTGCATTATTTCACGAACGTTTGCAACAAACTTCTTACAAATGATCTTCCTTCTCCTTGTATTGTATAGAACCTGTTTCCCTAAACACAGCCACGGTTCTTTTCAGGCAATGATAAAAATCCCCAGCAATAAAAGCAACATTAGGAAAATGTTCGTGAAAATCGTCCATGCACAAACCCGGATTGTATTGCCACTCACAATTTACTCTAACCCCGTTTCAAAAATACGCTTCAACCATGAATGTGTTGTGCTGTTCCGTAAAGCCCATTGTGTGAATTGTTCAAGAAATTGGAAAAATTAGCGATGAATCAAATTACTTGTAACGACTGTCAAAGATGACGGAATAACTGATTGATTGTTAATTCAGGTAGTTATTGACACCTAACTGGTGTTAAGCTCTACGGCTAAGCATTACGTCCTTAGATGCAGGGCCCTTTTTGATGCAAATAATTTTTGCTCGCACGGTATGAGTTTTGTTTCATATAAATCGTTACATTACCGAACTATAAAGTGCCAACGATATATTAATGCCCCACAAAAAAGGTTGCCCATGGCCAACCAAGAGCTATTTAACCCCGACCCAAATGTGCAATTTGAGAATGGGCATTTTCTGTTAAATCACCTATGTTATCCATTTTGTGTGCTTTTCCTGCTTGTGTTTATGTTCGTCAGCCGATAAGCAGGCTTATAAGTGACCCTTTCCTTGACGGACAAATTTGGGACGGTCATGTTCACTCAAGAAAGAATAGCAGATTGAAAAAACATATTTAAAAGGATTTTATGAAGTTTAATATTTCTTGGGGAAACTATTGCTATATGACGAGTGCAACCGGATCGATAACATTTAAAAAGAGCGCAATGATAAAATATTTCTTTGGTATACAGGGTGTCTTACGGTGAACGGCCATTAGAATTTGAAGAAATAGTCCATACTTTAAGTTGAGTGTATGTTTAAAAGGGAAAGAAATAAGGCACTTTAAGTCTTCCTCTCCAATGGTATATTTTAAGTTTTATTGAATGGTAAATTCTCTACATGTTTCAAATGTATATACATTAATCATCAGGAGAATAGAACAAGGAATATAAAAAATAAAATAGGTGCGAACAGTCCAAAGGAAGCTACCGGATGATGGAAAGAACAAGTAAAGTACTTATTTGAAGAAACGTCCAACGTAATGATAGACTTAACGAAAGGCCATTCGTGACGTATTTCTAGAGCAGCACCATGGTGCTGTCTCAATAATATCTATGACACATAGCTTACTGCTATGATAACTTTATAACTTAGTTTCTACCAATACTTTACGAATGGCCTCTCATAAAGTCTATCATTACTTTGGACGATTCTCCAAATACTTTACTTGTTCTTTCCATTATCCGGTAGCTCCGTTTGGACTGTTCGCACCTATTTTATTTTTTATATTCCTTGTTCTATTCTCCTGATGATGAATGTATATGTATACATTCGAAACATGTAGAGAATTTACCCTTCAATAAAACTTAAAACTTATTTTAACTTACCAGTGGAGGAAGACTTAAAGTGCCTTATTTCTTTCCCTTTTGTCCATTAGAATATTTCGGAAAGTAAAGCAATAATTTGAATCCTGCAAATTTTGGATAATGGGTAAAAGCGATCATGTGCTACCTCGGGTTATTCCGGAAGTTATCTCAAACTTGCTTATTTTAAATGGAGCACCCTGTACAATATATTATTTTTGGGTTCTTGTCTTGATTTTCAATATTGAAAGTTTTTGTATCCTACTCTATCTGTTTCTGAGAAAAAAATGTTTGAACTGTTTTTCAGAAATTTATCGCCTAAAATTGAATATCTTCTCAAAGATAAAGAGAGAAATCCGAAATTCCGGTTAAAGATTAAGACATTATTGTGCTCGATTATTGAAATTTTAGATTCAGGGAAGTGAAAAACTAACAGTTTTTGATTTTTATCATAAAATTCAAAAAACCTTTTTTTAAATAAAAACGATGCTACCTACATTGCTGGTTCACTCAATGGATAATCGAGAACCATTTCTATCTGTTCACTTAAGGTGTCCCTATACCCAACTATACAGGGTATCCGGAAAAAGGAGATCACTTAAAATATGACTTTTATAATTCCATTTTTCATTTTTGCCCTCATGATCGATATACAGGGCGTCAAACTTTACGCTAAGCAAATAATAATCATGAAAGTGGCACATTTATGGCCTCGCTCATGTAAACAAAGCCAGACATGATTAGACATGCGCACTGCAACATTATCATGTGACAAATGGGAAAATAGACAGGTCCGGGCTTTAAAATTTTAGTTCTTGCTCAAGAAATTGTAAAAGTTGACCTTCAATTTATTTTTCCGTATAAACTGCTAAAATTTGTCCCAAATTCTTGCCAAAAAATTGGAATTTCTTCTCAATTTTTGATCAAGTTGGGAAATAAGGTAGTGATTTCTGGCATTTTTAGTAAATGCAAAGCTATAGTAAAAATCTTGAATACTCTCGCAAGATGGGGGCAAAATCACGTGACACTCTGTCAATTTTGGTCTATTAAATTTTTATAAGTTGGCATGAATTACAGGACCAGACTTGAAAATTATACATGTGATACCTTTTAAAACAATTTATGCAATAGCCTCATCGGTTCTACCGCTTTAATATTGCCAAATAATAAGTAATAGGTACCTACTAATTTCTTTTGAAAGTTTTGTTTTATAAATATTATAATTTAATTTAGGTAATAATAAGCATGAATTTCTATAAGGTTTAAAGATAAAGTGTCAAAATAGATTTAAAAAGTTTATAATATTATAAATATCCAAACCTTAAAAATACTAAACTAACTGAAACACAACTTAAAATAGTCACTGTCACTCATATTTAGAACAGATTTTTTTTTGTTTTATTTGTTCAGATTATACCTATAGGTAAAATACCTACAGTTCAACATAAACTAATTGAATTCAAGTTATTACATTCACTGTCAAGAAAATCCCCATATATGACTTACGTAAGGTACGTAGACCCAAATATGGTCTTTTATAGAATTTGTTGGCTATGGTACGGTTACATTTCTAAACTTGTATGTGGCTAACATAAAGTTAAAAGTTTCAATATAGCCAGGGATTTAATTTTTCTGGTGGAAACCCTACTTGAGTTTTTGACTTACATAAGGTACGTAGACCCAAAAGTGGTTTTTATGGAATTTGTTGGTTATGATACAATTATATTATTTCTAAACTTGTATGTGGGCTAACATAAAGTTAAAAGCTTCAATATAGCTAGGGATTTAATTTTTCTGTCAATGGAAACCCTAATTTAACAGTTTTTGACTTAACGTAAGGTACGAAGACCCAAATACGGTTTTTATAGAATTTGTTGGTTATGATACAGTAACATTCCTAAACTTGTATGTAGGCTAACATAAAAATAAAAGCTTTAGTTTAGCCATGGATTAAATTTTTCTGTCAGTGGAAACCATACTTTAACAATTTTTGACTTACGTAAGGTACGTAGACCCAAAAGTGGTTTTTATGGAATTCGTTTGTTAAAATGCAATTTATTGATACAGTTACATTTCTAAACTTGTATGTAGGCTAACTTTGTGTTAAAAACAAAAAAGAAAAGGATATCTAGATAATGTAAAATGCAAAAATTATACATTAGAAACCTAACCTTAACGAACAAAGATTTTAAGAACAAAAATTTTACAAACTAACTTTTCGACAAAAACGGCGTTCAGATGAAATAAAACTTATTACTTATCGATGAAACCAACTAACGAGCAAGGCAAACATTAATAATAATTATGATCCCTAATGAAAATAATTAAAAATTTTTAACCTGTATCTAAATTTTTGGTCAAATGAATAATAATTGTAGGTACTTACAATTAAATGTAACAAAAACGCAGTTTACAACTCGGTGTTTGGGCTCATTACGGTCCGCTACAAATCTAGGGATATTATTATGTCCCAATATCAGCTGATCGATGACAAATAACCGCTGTCATCTGTTTTAAAACGAGACTATTCGTGATATCAAGTATATCAGATTTTGAGAATAAAAAATTGATGTTAAGGGTTTGTTTCTAAAATTTGTTTAAAAATAATTCGTCGTCGTGTTTTCAGTTCGAAAAGGAAGAGAGCAAGTTAATTAAACTAGTCTTATACATCGAATATAAAAAAAAAAACAAGCAAAATAACCAACCTTCGATGTTTTCGCGTACCTAACCTCAAGTCAAATGGGTATAAAACTTGTATTGATTTTTACGATTCGGCAAAAACTTGGGTAAGTGTAAAATATTTTCAAGCACAATTTATTGCTCAAAAATTTGAAAAAGTTTTTGCCCGAGAACTAAACCCGTGGAATACTACCATCCATGGATTAATATAAACATACCTAGGTATTTACTTTTTTCTTTCATATAATATAAGAATAGAGAAAAGTCCCTCCTTTTAAACTTTTAGATTGCAGGGCTGCAAATAAAATACCAAAACATGCATCGGGATAATCTGTTGAAATTCCATTAATTATGATCCAGAAACAGGTAAAAATGGTATTAAATATTTATTATAATAAGTTTAAAAAAATAAAAGTAAAAAATTTCAGTGCCACGCCAGGCTTATTATATGGCTTATTTTTCATTTAATTAGTTTAATAGGCTGCTAAGCTACCGTGCGAGCAGAAATTATTTGCATCAAAGAAGGCCTTGCATCTAAGGACGTATAATGCTTCGTATAGAGCTTAATAGGGTGAAGTAAGGTAATTTCGTGGCATAGGTAAGTTCGTGATAGAATTATAATAATTTGTCAGCGAGTTGCCTGTTGCTTTAGATGGATGATTTCTCGGCTAGTGGAAAGCATACGATGCTACTAGATGGCGCTACTTGTCGCGTTTCGATATCACGAACATACCAGACATTAAAAAACTTTGTTTCCATGCCATGCGTATTTCGACGTGCTTTTTCTCGGGTTTTGCAATTGAAAATAGATCTGCTGCTTCAACAGGATTAACTGAAAAGTAGGCCTATGAAATTTATATGAATTATAGTATTTTAGATTGGGAATCTTTTTGTCAAATCCGATTAACAAATTCTGGCTTAGTTCTACCATAATTGCTTATTCCGTGGAGCTAATTTCTTATGATTTATGACTTCTATTGAAGATGTAAAAATTCAAGGGTTGTTCAATTTTAAATATCATTTTTCGTATGCAGTAAAATTATTCCGTATTCCAAGATTTATGTTATTTTTATCATTGCTTACGAATAAACCCGAACAAATCCGAACCTAACCCAAAAGAAACGTAATTATTAAACATATCACGAACTTACCTAGTATCACGAAGTTACCTATTGTTGTTTTTAATTTCAGCTTTAAAATGCAAGCAAACAAAAGAAAATATCGCAGTTATGAAATATCTGAATTAATAGAAGCTGGTAGGTGACTCAGAATAAGATTTGACGCATAAAATATTACCTAAATTTTTTTAGCATTAATGGTTGTCTCACGAATATACCTACCCCATATCACAAAATTAGATATCCTATCACGAAATTACCTTCCCTTAACTAGGGCTACACACAAAAAAAACTACTCTCAAAACAAGCTTATAGTAATGCTCAAACAAATAGCCTTATTTTGAAACTAACTTGCTTTATTTTGTGCCTAAAATATATTCATTTTTAAACTACTACTGGTTTTAAATTATATCATCAAGTTAATCAAAATTATGTTCATAAAGAGATTACATCATCATCATAATAAGATAATCTTATACTTGTTTTAAAAATAAGTATTGGAGTCAAAGTGAAATATTCTATGATGGGTTTAAAAATAAAAATAAATTTGTATTCTCACAGCGAGCACAAAGACAGTCTCTATACTCAACTTGAGTAAAATCTAAAGCCTTATTATTTCTTTGTTGCTATTTGCATCACGTGACCTCTTGTTCTGCGAGGAAACCACCGAAATAGGTTTAGTCGTTATTTAACATCCACGCAGACGTCGCGCGTCGATGCTCACCGATGCTGGTAGTGTGTGTTCTATTTTGCGCGTATTGTGTAATATAATGTGATGGAGGAATTACTCAGACTCTGGAAAATAATTTCTTCCTTACTCCTTGGCTCGTTGGTATGAGATCAACGGAATTAAATATACCAAATGTTATGTTCTAATACATGAATACACTACAGATAAGGTACCGAAAATATGCCAAATTCAACATATTCTTATGAATAAAATGATGACAGAGATGTACACTTTTTGGGCAACCCTGTACAAATTAGTAGGTAATTACAATAAACATTTTCGCGCACATAAAATAATTTGTAACGAAACTGGCAATAGCAATTTAATTTCCGTTAATGTAAGAAAACTATCTGTTCCATTTCCAATGATGGTTTATAGGGTGCAAGGTGAATCTTACATAGACATGAACTAAAAATATTATATTCGTTATAGTTATGGTTTTTTGATACCTGTTTGGTTACCTGTTTTTTTTTTTAATAAAACCAAAAGCAATAAAAAGTTGTTTTATTTATCACTTATCTGTTAGGGCTATATTCAGATCAGATACCTAAGGTAATATCACAATAGTATTTGATACCTATGTCACAAAGACATTTTAACTTGACATGTACAATTCTATTGACTGCGGTGAGCTTATCCTATCTGACCTTAATAATATAGTCCTTTCAGATCTATCTGTTTAAAAACTACATGATTTTAAATTTTACTCTATCTAATTTTTGAGATGATAATAAATTGACTTGTCTAGTTTCGCTGAGAATGTAGGATAGTCACAAATTGAAGATACAAATAAAATATGTGTGCTCAAATGCAACTTCGTATATTTAACTTAATAATAACTCATACTCAAAACGAAAATAACGAATATTCATTCTTAGAATACTTGGAATCAAACCAATATTAACGTATACTATATCTGCAACTACAATTATTGATAGGTTGATCATTTATTTTTATTACCCTAAAACTAAAGTAGAGTCAAGTTAAAAGAATGTAGTATTAATTTAAAACTATATTTTGATGCTAAGGTATTTTCTATTTAATTTTACTTTAGCATTGCTCCTATTTATGTCTATGATAGTTTCAGTTTGAAACTTTTAGGTTCAACTGGATACTAGATTTTTTTGTGTGTACTTTAAATGTTTATTTTTGTAGTGTTTCTGAGTTCTCTTTAAAGAAAATACCAAAATCTAAAAGCAAAATGTTAGGTCTTACTTCCCCGATAATTATTACAACCACCGCATGCCATTTATATTACTTTGCGACGAAAAAACTATAATTATCACGAACATACCTTACTTCACCCTACCTGTTGGGTGTCAGTAACTACCTGAATTAACAATTAATCAGTTATTCCGTCATCTTTGACAGTCGTTACAAGTAATTTGATTCATCGCTAATTTTTCCAATTTCTTGAACAATTCACACAATGGGCTTTACGGAACAGCATAAAACATTCATGATTAAAGCGTATTTTTGAAACGGGGCTAGAGTAAATGGTGAGTGGCAATACAATACGGGTTTGTGCATGGACGATTTTCACGAACATTTTCCTAGCGTTGCTTTTATTGCTGGGGATTTTTATCATTGCCTGAAAAGAACCGTGGCTGCGTTTAGGGAAACAGGTTCTATACAACACAAAAAAGGAGCAGGAAGACCCTCTGTAAGAACAGAATAACTTGTTGCAAACGTTCGTAAAATAATGCAAAATACGCCAGCAAATTGTATAAGACGCCTGTCCCAAGAAGTGGGAAGATCTTATTGAACATGCAGGACTATTCTTAAGAAGCAGCTAAATTTATTTCCTTATAAAATGCAAGTATTCCAAGAAATACAAGCCGCAGATTTTGAAAGACGGAGGAATTACTGCAGGAATTTATGCTTGGAGCATGGCGGTGGCCAATTATTTCAGCAATTTATGTAGTTATTTTTCTTTTTCTTTTTGATGTATATTCTTACTTTGTTAATTTTGTAAACAACAAAAATAAATTTGTATTTGTCTACTTATTTTTTTACTCATTAGTTTGGCATATTATGTCATAATATGAATTTGACAAAATTTTAACCTAGATTTGGTTAGATATATCGTCCCCATATCATTGTGATCTAAACCAAGCCCTACGTTTTTTAATCCAAGCTCTCTTTGGTGCAAACAATTTTTGCTCGCACGGTATTAAACCTTAGGTATTAATAAACCTTACTGAAAAATCTGAATATAAAAGTAGTGGTATTATTTTTTTTTAATTTAATATAGTCATAAAATTTATTAACTATTACAATTTTTCAAGAAGATTGTTTTTATTTTAAGAAATTCCAAAAATAAAACCTTGAAATAAATCAGTAAAAATAAATGAAAATTTAAATGTTTTAATGCTAAAATAAGGTACTTTTGAAAAATTGCTTGGTATATAAATACACTTTCCTTTTTAGCGAAACCCTAAAAAGTAACGGAGTTTAACTGAAATATAATCTCTTCATTTACATATATTTACATTTCTGAGCGATAAAATATGAGTTAATAGAGCGCCCTTCTGGGTTAATCCAAAAGTTATTAGAATTCAATTTGACGTCACAAAATGATGATGTGGTCCTAATGCACTGAAAATGGGGTAAAGGCCATTTCCTATGTCCCAAATATTTATGCAGGGATATCACGATATATTATTGGGGCAAATCGAACCATTTTGATTCTTGAACGAAATTCCATTAAGTTTGACCCAGAAATGGCCGAGATGCCTTATAGATTTAATATAATTTGTGTCAGTAAGTTTAATAAAAATCCACATAAGCGATGGTTTTCTAAAAACCTTTGATTTGTTGCAAAATTTCTAGTTTAAGAGTAAACACTAGTGACTTCTTCGTCATTTCGTTTTGTGATCAATATTTCGTTATTTCTTCGTTTTGTTCAAAAATCGGTCAAATATACGTATTTGTAGTACAATAAAATTACCACAGTTTTACGTTAAAAAAGATTGAATTTATAAATTAATAAATGCAAAAAGAGAATTATGGGCAAATTTAACAAAATTTCGTTTTACGGTTTTAATAATTTATCAATTATTTGTTTTTAACTAATTAGTAGTAGTAGTAACATGTTTTATTTAGCAAGAAGCTACAATTAAATATTTTTTTAATACTTTGTTTACATTTTTTTTTATAGATTTACTTTTAAATTTAAGAATGTCCCTCTTTACCCAATTTCTTCCCCTCTTTAAAAAACAGACAGAAAAGTTAAACAATTTCCAAATTGTATCAAATATTTCGTATAATTTTGTTTTTTAATTAAGTTAAAAGATTTTTTTAAGTTTTAATGATATTCGAAATTTAATAGAGTTTTCCAAATTACTATATTATTCTATCACACCTTTATGAAAATAGATTTATTGGTTAATTTGTTACACAGAAAAAATTCGATTACATTGTTCTTGTTTTATAATTATTATGATGGTCATAATTATTAATAAAACAAAAAAATTTTAAACAATCAGTACATAAATTATTTTTAATTTTATGTATAAAGATACATAATAAATAAAAAATTAGGTTTCTGACATGCAACCAATTTAAACTTTTTAACAAAAAATTTATTTTTGTATATTTGTCACAATTTAAAATTATCCGCATTGCCGTATTTTATAAAATTTGTAATTAATCAAATATTTCCTCATTAGCACAATATATTAATAAAATAAAAGAACAATAAAGAAAATGTGGTAATATAGTAGTATTGAATACAGTTTTTTTAGAAAAAAAACTTAAATTAGAACTGATTCTTTTAAAATATCCTACTTTTCCTGCAATCTTCGATATGATACTTTTAAAATAATTAAAGAACTTTAATTTGGAATCAATAATTATTTCTAAATATTTAAACTGTTTACTAATTTCAATTTTTCAGCATCACTCACAACATTTTATGTTTTGAGAAAGTAAATTATTTCCCATAACCTTACATTTAGTTTTTGAAATATGTAATATAAATTACTAACTTTCAGTCAATATATTATTTAACACAGAACAGAGTATTAAATATTTGAAATATTAATGTAAATTAAGGTGTAATCAGCAAACATTTGTAATTTTTAAAACTAAAGGTATACCGTATAAAAATAATTAATATTGGACCTAGTATACTTCCTTGGGGAACTCCTATATTTTTGACAGTTTTTTTTAATACGTTTTTGATATTTAGCAGCTTTTTGTAGAAAACGAATAATAAACAAAATATTGAAAAATATAATGGCGAATGCGCCAGTAGTGTTTGCTTTTAAAGGGGATCGGTGTCATTTTTATATGTGGAAAAATGTATTTTCCACACGCATAAAATTTTAATTCAAAAAATGGTTGTACGAAAAAAGTTGATCCTAACTCATGCGGAAAGTAATTTTTTCGCACTCAACTGCTTACGGGAGTTGCGTGCGCAAAAGCGTCTCTTCCCGCACTTGTTAGGATAATAACTATGTTTTTGAGATATTATAATATAATCACATGTAGACGTTTTAGAGTCCCTAGAACTCTCACGAAAAATATGTTTCCAATTTTTGTTGGAATGTTTGTATGTTGACCTAAAAGATTATTTAAACTACTTGACGAGATATGACAAAATTTTGTATACCGGGTGTTTCTCAAAAAAAGTTTACCCCTATAACTTTTTTATATTTATAGATATTAAAATAAAATTTTGAGATTATGCATAAGAGATGAGTCTGCATTTATTGGCGTAATTTTCAGTTTGTTAGCACTTCCGGTTTGACCGGAAGTGACCTTGACTTTGGTATTTTAAATGGGACATCTTGTATATTTTTACTTATTGGGATTAAGCATAATATTCTAAAAAATGTCCTAGTGAACTACCATCGTTCCATTTGGTAAAATGGAGTAAACGTCAAGAAAACAAAATTTCATTTTTTAAACGATTGTGAAACTTAGAAAGTCAATTATTATTATGAAGTAATTTTAATTTTCGTATACTACTTGACCATAAATTAACAGATTTCATTAATTTGTAGCACTCTAGATTAAATATAAAAAATAAACATAAACATGTTATAACACGTCAAAAAAGGATAAATGAGGTGTCATTTTACTCAGAAGGTTATGCTGAATCCCAATAAGTAAAAATATACAAGATGTCCCATTTAAAATACCAAAGTCAAGGTCACTTCCGGTGAAACCGGAAGTGCTAACAAATTGAAAATTATGCCAATAAATGCAGACTCATCTCTTATGCATAATCTCAAAATTTCATTTTAATATCTATAAATATAAAAAAGTTATAGGGGTGAACGTCTTTTGAGAAACACCCGGTATGTACCAGTTGGTCAACTAAGAATGACCGCTGGCTATATCTTAGAAACTCGTAATCACGAAGCATCCGGGTAACTTTTTACAATATACTTATATTTTAATCTTTACATATTCCTAATACTTTTCGTTTAACACAAATTTTCCGATCTAGTAAAATCATGTGGTGTCGGGAATTCAAATGTTTTTTTTAAATAAACAACGATTACTCAGGTTTTGCAAAACCGATTTAAAAAAAACTTGGTCTCGCTTGTTTAACCTACAAACCAGAGAACACACAGCCAACGAGAAGCGACAGCTGGGCGTTTTGCGGGTCCTGTTTTGGTACGCGCATGTCGCAAAGATGTTGTGTATCGGTAAAAAACATGTGCTCGTCTAAATTGTGTTTAGTCCGTGAGCTGACGTTGCGCCTAGCTATTTTTGGTATTATTTTGTTTTCGTTGTGTGTTGTAAAATGTCTGGATATTATTGTGCCTACCCGTATTGTTCAGTCAAAACCGGCCAAGGATTAAGTTTATTTAGTTTTCCAAAGGAGTACGAACGGTAATTATTATGATAATCAATTAATTATAATATGAATGATAGATTTAAAATTTTTAATCTTAAAGTTTTTTGGGATGTAGGTATGTACACATATTTTTAACAGACTTGATAAATAAAGATGGAGCTTATTAGTTTTCTTATGTTTTTATGTTTAATCGCGAATAATTGTTGATATGATAAAATAAAATAATAAGATATAAGTTGTAAAGGTCTGGTTAAAATAGTTTTTAGGTAGATTTATTTCAAAAGGGGTAGAAATAATGGATATTATATTGCTTTAAATACAATATTTTGTTATAGTGCAAAATTGTGGATAGACGCCTGCAGTAGGCCAGATTTATTGCCAAATATAATAAATGCACACAAAAAATAAGAAAAATATTTTTCAAGAAGTGCAACTATTAAAAAAACCTTATTTCCGCAAGCAGTACCCACAAAGTTTTCTAACCTTTCGCCAACATGTGAAGAAATGCCTGAAGAAATTATTCCTTCATTAGGAGAGCCTCCCAAAAAAATTATTATATTGTCAGGTTTGTATGCTTTATACAGTGAGTGGCAGAAAGTTCGCACCAAAGGGTTTTATTTTTATTTGAAAACTTACCAAATTTTTTTGGCGGTTGAAAAGTTTTGCATGTCCTTAAGCAAAAAAGAGCATAGACAAAACTAGTAAATATTGCGCCGTATACGAGGAAGAGGTGAAAACGGTAAATTCACTCAAGAATAAATTGCCCTTATTTTTCACTGTGGAATTTTTTTTTTATTAGGAAATGTTGTTTGCACTTAAAACTTATCCAAATACACCAAATTTTAGCTCGGTAGCACAAATATAAATATTTTTCATGGCTACTAGATTTAAATGAAAACGAATTTTATTGTAAGGGTTTAAACACCAGAAAAGTTGAATTATTTTTGACGTTATTTTATTAAACGTCCAGTTCTCGCGTATTTAAACAAATTTAAGTAAGTTATGTGTCTAATTGCCCAAGAGGTGTTAAAAAATTTAATTTATAGGTTGCATAGCTTCTATCGATTCGTTATACGAGGGGGCGTAAAAAAAAGTAAAAAAACATTTTTTTTGTGGTACCGAGCTGAAATTTGGTATTTATAGATAACTTTTAAGTGCAAACAACATTTCCTTATAACAAAATTTTCTACAGTGAAAAATAAGGGCACTTTATTCTTGAGTGAATTTAGCGTTTTCACCTCTCCCTTGTATACAGCGCAATATTTACTAGTTTTGCCTATGCTCTTTTTTGTTTAGGGACATGCAGAACTTAAAAAGTTATACGAAAGCTACGAATTTTATCACATATATAAGTTTTTTTAAATAGGCAAATGTAAAACAATATGTAATTATTATTCCTCTAGTAATTTCAGAATTAACATGTATTTCTGAATAAAATTTTTGTTTTTTTACAACAGCTTTTTACTTATTCAGGGTGAATTAACTTTTTTTTAATCCCCGAAGGACCACATTTTTTTATCCATGGGTAAGTAACTATGACACTAAAGCAATTGTCAAAAACGTCACTGTAGTTTTTAAAGCACAAAAAACTGTGTAACAAATTACTGACGTTTTAATAAAATGATATTTATCTCACGCCACCCCATATCTACGTATACCTAGTCACGATATATTTTGACGTACCTAATAGTGTTCTATAATTTATGTTATAGTAAAAATCTTGAATACTCTCGCAAGATGGGGGCAAAATCACGTGACACTTTGTCAATTTTGGTCTATTAAATTTTTATAAGTTGGCATGAATTACAGGACCGGACTTGAAAATTATATATGTGATACCTTCTAAAACAATTTATGCAATAGCCTCATCGGCTCTACCGCTTTATATTGCCAAATAATAAGTAATAGGTAATAACTTCTTTTGAAAGTTTTGTTTTATAAATATTATAATTTAAGGTAGGTAATAATAAGCATGAATTTCTATATGGTTTAAAGATAAAGTGTCAAAATAGATTTAAAAAGTTTATAATACCTATTATAAATATCCAAACCCTAAAAATACTAAACTAACTCAAACACAACCGAAAATAGGATTCTGTCACTCATATTTAGAACAGATTTTTTTTGTTTTATTATTTGTTCAGATTATACCTATAGGTAAAATACCTACAGTTTAACATAAACTAATTGAATTTAAGTTATTACATTCACTGTCAAGAAAATCCCCATATATAACTTACGTAAGGTACGTAGACCCAAAAGTGGTTTTTATGGAATTTGTTGGTTATGATACAGTTACATTCCTAAACTTGTATGTAGGCTAACATAAAGTTAAAAGCTTTAGTTTAGCCAGGGATTAAATTTTTCTGTCAGTGGAGCCCTACTTTAACAGTTTTTGACTTACGTAAGGTACGTAGACCCAAAAGTGGTTTTTATGGAATTTGTTTGTTAAAATGCAATTTATTGATACAGTTACATTTCTAAACTTGTATGTAGGCTAGCTTTATGTTAAAAACTTTATTTTATTGTCATACAAACAATAATAATAGTAATATCAAATAATAATTTCACTTATGTAAGGTACGTAGACACAGAAAATAGAATTATATATTTGTTCGCTATCCCATTACATACTAATATGGTTAGCTATTTTAACTACTATAGTAACATAATGTTACTTACTATTATATTTTATTATTTTATATTATATTATATTATTATAATAACAATAATAAAAATAATTCCTTCAAAATCAAATAGCTGCTTTTTAAAGGTTACCTAATAATATGGAAAGCTGTTTTGGCATTTGGTAGAACTAGGCGATACCCGGTTTTATCAACCTACCCGGTTTTGTCCAACTCTCCCCTACCTACCTAAGTCAGGGAAATACTTAATTTCTACTTATTTTTCTTGAAACAGAAAAGAATACCTGGATAATGTAAAATGCAAAAATTATACATTAGCAACCTAACCTTAACGAACAAACATTTTAAGAACAAAAATTTTACAAACTAACTTTTCGACAAAAACGGCGTTCAGATGAAGAAACTTATTACTTATCGACGAAATCAACTAACGAGCAAGGCACACATTAATAATTATGATCCCTAATGAAAAAGAATTAAAAAATTTTAACCTGTATCTAAATTTTTGGTCAATTGAAATTGTAGGTAAGTACTTACACAAAAGTAATTAAATTAAAATTTTGAAAATGTAATTAAATGTAACAAAAACGCAATTCATAACTCGGTGTTTGGGCTCATTACGGTCCGCTACAAATCTAGGGATATTATTATGTCCCAATATCAGCTGATCGATGACAAATAACCGCTGTCATCTGTTTTAAAACGAGACTATTCGTGATATTTAGTATATAACATGTTTATAATATATAAGTACGTATTTTTGCCCGTCACAAATCGAAGGAAACTCAAACAAATGTGTAAAAGCGTTAGAAATTTAAAAGTTTTTTAATATAATAATTTTTTTCATTTTCTACTTTAATAATATTCTTAATTCCCAAGACTAACAAATTTAAAACTTTTTTAAAGTTTTTATGTTTGAAAAATAAATCAAGTTATAACATTTGCACCTGTACTAAAAAGTAATGTCGTTCAGTGTAGAAAATAAGCAAGTTTTCTCGGAGTATTATGTTGTGGATCGACCGTTATCGTTGTGTGAAGGTCATTGAAAAACGACCAGTCGATATCAAAGGTGCCGACAGGTATTGTCGCTTCTGCTTGCTGTTAATATTCTGTGCTACAAACTAAGCATTTATTGGAAAGAAAGGAGAACTAAAAGTCTTCATCCACAAAATTTAATAGAATATAGAAATTCTTTAGGGGTCTCTACATGTTTCGAACGTAGAAACGTTCATCTTCAGGAGACGAAATTCTTTTTTATATGGTGCTGATGGTATTAGCAGAAGAGGTAATGGTATAAAACCTCAATGGAGCTGAAATGTAGAAGTGACGTATATAAAAAGTTGAGGAAAGTTAAAACATGCTGCGCATGTGAAGAGAGTTATTAGTAACGGAAGTATAAACAACCAAACAAATGAGGAAGAAGAATAAGAGATAAGAATCGTGTGTAGAAGTCATAAAGTTAAAATTGTTGAAAAATGGTTTTTGGGGTACTGGGAGTTAAAACCATTTTTCAACAATTTTGACTTTATGACTTCTACAGACGATTCTTATCTTTATGCTGTCTTACAGACATATCAATGATTTTATAAAAAAAAAAATTTTCTATAAATGATTTCAAAAATCCTCGACACCGTCTCTTTAGAAGGCCTTTTTCCTCTTCCTCATTTAGTTTGGTTATTTAGACTTCTCTCACTAACTCTCTTTACATGCGCCGCATGTTTCAACTCTCCCCAACTTTTTATATACGTCACTACATGTCAATTTTTCAATGCCATAAAAGCTCCATTAAGGTTTTATACCATTTTCTCTTCTGCTAATAGCATCAGCATTATATAGAAAATTTTCTGTTTCCTGAATATGAACGTTTCTATGTTCGAAACATGTAGAGGCCCCTAAAGAATTTCTATATTCTATTAAATTTTGTGGAGAAAAACTTTTAGTTTTTTCTTTCTTTCCCATACTTTCAACTCCACTTTAAGCATGGACTACTTCTTCAAATTAAGCATTTATTGTTTTTGTATCCTCGAGTTTTGTCGTCATTGCTAGTTGGCGTTAACTGAAATATAAGTAAACATTAAACTTTTTCTCAAAAAAGTGAATTGCAAGAAGGGGGTTATTTACAACTTTCTTCACATGCTCAGCGGGTTTTAACTCTCCTCAACCTTTTTGAATTGAAATTTAGAAGTGACGCATATAACTTCTAAATTTCAATTTTTCAATGCCATAAAAGCTCCGTTAAGGTTTTATACCATTTTCTCTACTGCTAGTACCATCAGCACAATATATATATTTTCTGTCTCCTGAAGATGAACGTTGCTACGTTCGAAACATATAGAGATCCCTAAAGAATCTATTTCTATTAAATTTTGTGGAGGAAGACTTTTTGTTTTTCTTTCTTTTCTACATTTTCAACTCGCGCCACTTCTAAATTTCAATTTTTCAATGCCATAAAAGCTCCATTAAGGTTTTATACCATTTTCTCTTCTGCTAATACCATCAGCACAATATAATTTTTTTCTGTCTCCTGAAGATGAACGTTTCTACGTTCGAAACATGTAAAGACCCCTAAAGAATCTATTTCTATTAAATTTTGTGGAGAAAGACTTTTTGTTTTTCTTTCTTTCCTACATTTTCAACTCCACTTTAAGTATGGACAACTTCTTCAAATTAAAAAAATTACGTTTTAACACTTTTACATCAGGCTGCTCATTTATGGAACAATGTGTCCTCTCCGAAGCTGCTACTTGCCCCCTCTACCAAATTTGACAAAAACAAAGACGTACAGAGAGGCAGTAATGCCTCTTCTATGCGACACGTCACTGTTATAAGCTACTCTAAAAATATTTAAAATCGAGCTAATGCTAATTTGATCCTAATGCACCAAAAATGAAGCAAAGGCCATTTTTATGGGTCCCAAATATTTATGCAGGACGAACAGGATATATCATTTAAGCAAATCGAACCTTTTTAACTCTTGAATGAATTTTCCATTAAGGGTGACTCAGAAATAACTAAGATATCTTATAGGCTTGATATAATTTAGTTTGTGAGATGGGAAAAATGTTCCTCTTATTTTCCATAATTTTTTTGCGTCGCTTAAAATGGTCTTGTCGGCGTTGGAGTGGAACATGAGAAGTGAATAAAATCGGTTACCAGAAAATAAATCAAATGCAGGTAGTCATAATTTTGAAAGGACCTCGACATGATTTATTTTCGCATACCTATTTTATATTCGTATTTTGTTAAGAGTTCATCATGGCTATCACTAAATTTCTCCAATTGGTACCTACCGTGCGAGCAAAAATTATTTGCATCAAAGAGGGCCTTGCATCTAAGGACGTAATGCTTAGCCGTAGAGCTTAATACCTGTTGGGTATTAGTAACTACCTGAATTAATAATCAATCAGTTATTCCGTCATCTTTGACAGTCGTTACAAGTAATTTGATTCATCGCTAATTTTTACAATTTCTTGAACAATTCACACAATGGGCTTTACGGAACAGCACAAAACATTCATGGTTGAAGAGTATTTCGAAACAGGGTTAGAGTAAATGGTGAGTGGCAATACACTCCGGGTTTGTGCATGGACGATTATCACGAACTATTGCTGGGGATTTAATCATTGCCTGAAAAGAACCGTGGCTGTGTTTAGGGAAACAGGTTCTATACAACACAAAAAAGTAGTAGGAAGACCATCTGTAAGAACAGAAGAACTTGTTGCAAACGTTAGTGAAATAATGCAAAATACGCAAACAAATTGTATAAGACGCCTGTCCCAAGAAGTGGAAAGATCTTATGGAACATGCAGGACTACTCTTAAGAAGCATCTAAATTTATTTTCTTATAAAGTGCAAGTATTCCAAGAAATACAAGCCGCAGATTTTGAAAGACGCAGGAATTACTCTCAATGGTTTACCCAAAATTTATTGGAAATAAGTGTTTTATTAGACCTGACATTTTTTTCGGATGAAGCCTGGTTCCACCTCTCCGGTTATGTGAATTCTCAGAATACACGCATGTGGAGTAGTGAAAATCACCATTTTTTTGTAGACTCTACATCGCACTCTCAAAAAATTGGTGTCTGGTTAGCTGTTTCCCGTAGAAGAATTGTTGGTCCTATTTTTTTCCATGACATAGTTACAGCAAAGCGCAATAGAGGCAATATTTTGAATCCAGTTGTGGAGCAATTACTCGACAACGAACTACGTTTTGGATATTTTCAACAGGACGGTGCAACCGCCCATACAGCCGCCGAAACTATTAACTACTTACGCATTTTTTTCGACGACAGATTGATCAATTTTCGATCAGACATTGAATTCCCACCTAGATCACCTCGTTTAACGGTTATGGATTACTTCGGTTTTCTTTATTTAAAGAACACTATTTTTAAACACCAGTTGCAAATTTAAAGCAATTACAAGAAAGGATTATCCAAGAATGTGGTAACGTTTCTCCAGAGATGCTGGCCAACACTTTCGAAAATATGAAGACACGTGTGAATTTATGCTTGGAGCATGGCGGTGGCCAATTTCAGCAATTTATGTAATTATTTTTCTTTTTCTTTCTGTATATTCTAACTTTGTTAATTTTGTAAACAACAAAAATAAATTTGTATTTGTCTACTTATTTTATTACTCATTAGTTTGGCAAATCATGTCATAATATGAATTTGACAAAATTTTAACCTAGATTTGGTTAGATATATCGTCCCCATATCATTGTGATCTAAACCAAGCCTCACGTTTTTTAATTCAAGCCCTCTTTGATGCAAATAATTTTTGCTCGCACGGTATAACTATGGAATATCACCAACTGACCTTGCCGAAATTAATAACTGAAAGTAGTAAGTATATTTTAGGCTTAATTTACATCATAGACCTTTTACAGAATAGGCTACATTGTTCGCGTTTTAAAGAATTCAAAGATTTCAGCGCTCACCGTTTGTCTGGTAAGCTGTATGGTCCACTATACTTAACATGAACATTAAAGGAAGCGCTGTTATCAAACTTACTGTTAAGTCACAAAAATTAATAAAATATACGTTGTACAAATATAATTTAGATAAATTACAAACGGTTAAAAGATATTATAGGTCGACCACGTTTTTGTTTCGTTGGTTTCAATAAATTAAATATGATTGTTGCAGGTCTTTGTATTTAGTACCTACTTATTTTAGTTCCATGTTCACAAAATCTAGAATGATAGCGGCAACCTTGGTTTCTCTTTTTCACGCTTCGGCCATTCACGGTTAGCAATAAAAACAGCTGTAGTAATTTAATAAACCCTTCTTTGAGTAATCGTAGTATTTGTTTTTGCGATATCGTAGTTAGGCGTCGGGATACTTGTATTTGTACGTGTATTGTGAGTTGTGTGAAGAATTTTTTTATTTTATTGTTATAAATACTGAACAGGTCAGATTTGTAAAAAATTAGATTCTTTTAATCCGAAATTATCTTTTCACAAGTAAGGTTGCGTCTGTATTATTTGCTCATTCAGTGATTTAGTAATCAGGAAAAGAGTAAATAAAAATAATTCTTGTTAACA
The DNA here is from genome assembly GCA_963969555.1 of Polydrusus pterygomalis. Classification (NCBI taxonomy): domain Eukaryota; kingdom Metazoa; phylum Arthropoda; class Insecta; order Coleoptera; family Curculionidae; genus Polydrusus; species Polydrusus pterygomalis. Next base: position 52,951,002 of record OZ018378.1, read on the forward strand.
TTTTTATCTATGAGATAACTTCTTATTGTTGTCATGGTAGTTAGGAATAGGTATGCCGGTTCAAGCGGGACATTAATAATATATACCTAGGGCTCCCTCATAAAATCAGGAAGAAAAAAATTAAATTTCTATTTATGTCATAGCATGTCAACAAAAATTTTGCTTTTTTAACAATTAAAGTACTTTTAGCTAGTACTGCAATGCAGCATACCAGATTATGTACAAATATCCTCTACGTGGTTACACATGATTAAATATAAAGAAATAAAATATTTCCTATTGTCTCTCGCCTAAAATTTTATTAATTTCATTCAATAATAACACTTTACATTCACAGCCCAGGCTATTTTTATAAGTTTCTTTTAATCTTCGCTTAAGTAAAAATTTATTAATACTTTAATAAAAACTTTGTTATTTATTATATTAAAAATCCTTGCCACACCCTGCGCTGCTGGTGTTGATTAATTGCTCCGAATTCTTGAGCCATTACAATTCCGCACGAGTTAGCTATTCATTAGCTGTTCATTAGCTGTTCATTAGCTGTTCAAAGCTGTTTATTAGCTGTTCAAAGCCGTTCATTATTGTTGTTCTAGAACGGCTATAAACAACTAATGAACAGCTTTGAACAGATTTGAACAGCTTTGAACAGCTAATGAACAGCTTTGAACGACTAATGAACAGCTTTAAACAGCTTATAAACCTGCGCAAATTGGCGCAGAACCCCTCATCTATCACTACTAGTGCTTGCTCTTAATTCTTCATTCAATTACATACAAAAAGACTAAAAGAGGTTTAACCTAAAATTACACAATTAAAACAATGTGTACTAAATAAAGCGTAATGTTCAGTGGCGTAGCCAGGTGGGGGCCAGGGGGAAGCGCCTGCCCCCCCCCCCTACCGCCCAACTTGCATGGCGCCCCTTGCCGCCCATAAGCAAAATAAAAATATACTTTAATAATACGCTATAATAAAGGTTATGGAAAGCATCTCCTCTGGTAAAATTGCAAGTACAAATGCAAGTCAAATAATTGATGCTCGTGGAATTTTAACTTATATAAAACGTTTTGAATTTGTATATCTTCTCTGCTTTTGGAAACAATCACTTTTAGGTATTCAAATTCTATCTAATTATTTACAAAAAGTCGATATGAATATATCAGCAGCAGTTTCTTTAATTATATCAACCATAAATGACTTAAAATCATTGAGAAATGAATCATTTAACAGCTTTGAAGAAAAGGCTATAGAAATTTCAAGTAAGTATGACTTGCGCAATGAATTTACAAGAAAAAGATAAAAAAAGGTCAAACTTTTTCATGATAAAAAAACGGCTGGACACATTGAAAATTGCCCTGGGCGAAATTTTAAAATTTGTGTATATTTTTCTGTACTGGACACATTTATTCAAACATTGAGATATTTGATGACTTTTTCTGATAGCAAACAAATTTTTATGCTTATATTAGAGGCGGAAAATATAGCTTTTTCTGAAGAAAATAAAAAATCTTTGTATGAATTATGTATTTTTTACAAATCTTCTATCCAACCGGAATTAGTTGATGAATACAAATCGTTTTGTAGTCTATTAACGGAAATAAATCAGGAATATGAGTTAAAAACTGAAGAAATATACCCTTTCTTAATTTTCAAAAAATTGGAATCAGTTTTTCCTAATTTATGTAAAATATACCGAATTTTTTTAATAACAGCTACCAACACTGCAACAGGCGAAAGATCTTTTAATAGACTACGAAATATTAAAACGTATAATAGGTCGACCATGTCTGAGGATAGGTTGACAAACATAGCATTATTAAATATTGAAAGGAATTATGCGTCTAATATTGATTTGCAATCTGTAATCGACAAATTTAAAACCATAAAGAGTAGAAGAATTATTTTGTGAAAATTATTTAGTATTATAGCATAAAATTAAAGTACCGACCTATTTACTATTAAGTATATGATGTATTTTTATTTACGAAAGTTACAGTATTTTTTGTCCGTTATGTTATGGCATGAATCCCATTTATTTTTGTTTATTATTTAGAATATATTTTGATGTGTCTTAACTCGATTTTTATTATTTCTATTTGTTTTTTTATACATTTTATAATGAAAAAACACCATATTTTTAATAATAATAATAATAATAATAATAATAATAATAGTGGTTGTAAAAAATCATAAAGCGCCCCCATATATGTTCCCCTCTCCCGCCCCGTAAGGCTGGCTACGCCACTGGTAATGCCCCACCATAAATATACTAAAACTATGGTATTATTCTTAGTTAACGGAAAACTTACACATAAAGAAAGTTTTATGATGCTCAACCATTGATTCATTGGCTTGATTTGAACCTAATTTCATTGCTGCTATAAAAACTTTTCCTTCTTCGTAATCCGAAACGTCCATATTGACTAAGCGATCCTTGTTACTAAGACAGACAGCTTAACATTTAAGCAATTAATTTTTCCTCGAGTTTATGTTATGATCATTTTGATGACCACTTTATTTTCGTAAATAAAAGGTTATCATAATTATTTTACGACACTGTCTAATGGCATGTGCTCATGATAAGAAAGTTCCCATTTACATTTGCTCAATATCCGAAAGTTCGTTGAAATTGTGTATTTTTCGCAGGCTGTCATTTAAGGCTTGATAAGAAAAAAAATCATAAAAAGCAGGTTAAATCCGTCTAGCGTATTTTCGCATATTTCTTATATTACCTAAAAGGTTTGCGTAAAAGCATATAATAAGTATGTAAAAAAAATTAATCCTGGGGATGAATATAAAAAGAAAATTTGAAAATTAAATACTTATAGAATTTTGTATAAAGGAGAGTGGGGGAATTGTGCGCACTTAAGCGGAAATTGTTATGGCACTGATGTCATTGTAGATAATTTAAATGTAAATACCGTAATGAAAGGACTATTTAGTTTACTCTCAGCATGTAAATCAATTTTAGGAAAAAATAAAGTTTTTAAAGTACAATATTGATGAAAGTACAAGAGTGTTCTTGCGCACCATTCCCGGCCCTTGCGGGTTTCCCCGCCGTTGCGGGTTTCCCCGCCGTTGCGGGTTTCCCCGCCGTTGCGGGTTTCCCCGCCGTTGCGGGTTTCCCCGCCGCTGCGGGTTTCCCCGCCGCTGCGGGTTTCCCCGCCGTTGCGGGTTTCCCCGCCGTTGCGGGTTTCCCCGCCGTTGCGGGTTTCCCCGCCGTTGCGGGTTTCCCCGCCGTTGCGGGTTTCCCCGCCGTTGCGGGTTTCCCCGCCGTTGCGGGTTTCCCCGCCGTTGCGGGTTTCCCCGCCGTTGCGGGTTTCCCCGCCGTTGCGGGTTTCCCCGCCGTTGCGGGTTTCCCCGCCGTTGCGGGTTTCCCCGCCGTTGCGGGTTTCCCCGCCGTTGCGGGTTTCCCCGCCGTTGCGGGTAAGGTAATCATGTGCAGAGGGTGGGGAATCGTGCGCATTCAAAGTATTAAGTATTCCGGCGTAGCTTTATCTCAGGTGATCTCCTTAAAAATCCATACACCGTCCTTCCCAGCTAATTATTTTCCTTTATCGAATTTATGGACACTGTTATGTTGCTCAGAATACCTAAAAGCTAGTCGTCACATGGGTGTTAGGCCATAAAATAGCTTTGCTAGCCTTAAAACGTACTCTATATTAACTCAGATTCTATTTTCTCTGAAAACACAGGCTGGCAACCCAAACGAAGAAGCTTCGAGTCATTTTCCGAGAGTTTTTTTCTGAGTGTCGATCCAGGAATATTGAAGGCCCTGCCTACCTCCCTTATTTTTCTGCTATCATTTCTTATCGCCAATAATGCATTTTTAAAATCTTCTACCGTATATGCAAGAATTGTGGATTTTCTTGTATAAGTTTTAGGCATCTATAAGAAAAAAATTACCAATAGATTAAGTGTGGGGGAATCGTGCGCATGCACGCGCATCATTACCCCTTTAGGTATTAAATGACAGTATTTTATTCAGTTAGCAAACTACTTAACCTAACAATGTAAAACAAGCATCAATAGATGCACAAGATCATACTTTTACATAAAATAAATATGTTCTATCGATCAGGGAAAAAAATTGACTCACCGTCTTATTTTCCGATATCAAAAAATTATAAAAATTTGCTTGATTTCAAATAAACAGAGCCTATTTCATGCAAACGTTTATAACTGATGTGACTAATGGTGTCGGTGCTCCACAATAGGAAGGCGACAGCGTTGCACTCGTCAGTGGCGGTTAAAAGCCCGCGAACTATGAAATAATTTGATGCGCACGATTCCCCGCTGGGCACGATTCCTCCACTCTCCCCTAGTTTTTACAATTTTCTCGTTCATCCGGTTTTGTATTCTAGATCATGACTTAACTTAACTATACTAATTAAAAAATAAAAGTATTTTGGGGGTTGTTAGCCGTGCAGATAACTGATTAATTGAAATCAAACAGAATCTTCGGAAAACAAGAAATAAAAATGTATTTTAATATTTTAACAGGAAAAATTATTGCTGACATAGCAAAACGGAACCCCTTCTACCAGTTGGTAGGGGTTGCAAAACTGTATAAAAACTCAAAGGAACGCTTAGTCAGAGAGTTGTAACAATTATTATTCAAGTATAAGGGTAACCTCTGCCCGTTTGTCTATCTATTCAGTTTAAAGTCAAGACTAAATTAAAAAAAAATTGAAGTCTTGAAGAGTTTTGCACCAGAACCAATCTATTTTGCTCCAATTGCGTAAGTGTTCTTTGAGTAATTTATTTAACTGTTAATTGTGAAAATTTTGTATAATTCTCATTTTGGTCAGAGTTATCTATTAAGTAGAAATTGTTTCTTTACACTTACTGGAATAACAACTTGCTAAAGTGAGTAAAAAGGGGCAATCTCTCTCCTTATTAGAGAACTATTTAAACACCGTTTTATACTCTCAAGTCGTTAATGTGTATTTTTATTCGCAATATTTATTGTAATTTTCATTCTCTTATTGCTTTGCTATCTGGCAAAAACATTTGCCTATCTTTTTTATATTTAGTATGAATAATTAAAACTTAAAGTTTACCCAAAACCCACAAAGATAATTTAGATAAAATAAATACAGAAATTCCTGAAATATCTTTAACTATCTAGATTTATATACCGGCACATTTCAACTGCCAGAACTGGGTTAAGTCTGGAAGTAGGGATGCGAAATTAATCCCGTAACTGTGCATAAAATGAGATAAACTTTTATGGAATAATGTCAGATCCGCCAGCTGCCTGCAGTAAATTACAATAAAGTTATTATCTGCGAAAATGGAAGCTAAATAACCTAATTTTTTGAAAATGAATTATTGCCCTAATGATGGTTCATTAGTTAAAACTATGGGTTTAAATTGAATATTTATCAAATTATTTTGACAATATACAGAGTAGACTTGTCATTTATAGCAAAGACCGAGCACCAAGTAACGTTTTATCGATTGAAAACGGATAGAGATACTAACTAAGCGAAACGTTGTGTTGTTACAAAATGAAGACAATGGAAGTCCTACAAGGTACCGTGCGAGAAAAAATTATTTGCATCAAAGAGGGCCCTGCATCTAAAGGGGGTCATAGACGCAACGGTTTACCTGTTCAAGTCGCCTGTACAGGCAAACAGGACCGTGTATGTGCCAATATCGGCAGGTGTCCCCACCTGGGCAGGCGACCTGACAACAATGGAAAATTGATATATTTTACCTGTTGGAAAGTGTTACCTTCAGGCAAACCTGCGCGTGTGTGATGCAGGCTTCAGTTGAACAGTTCAGTGCGAAGGGTAGAGAGGTCCCTTTTCGCGTGACGTAGTTTCAAAATATGGCGTCTCGGAAGCGCAACGGCATTATGGAAGACTTTATTGATTTATATAAATCCGAGCCTTGTCTTTGGCTTGTAAAGTCCAAAGACTACCACGACAGAAATAAAAAAACAGCTGCTTCACATGTCCCTGGAATAATTTTCCCAAGAGCTTGCGATGATATTATGGTAGAGAATTTGAGGCATTCGTATGTCCTGCCTGTTGCAAGAAATCTTAGCGTTGCTGTTAGTCGCTCATGTACTGTTATAGCTTATCTCATGACAGTGTCCTGTTTCCGAATGTAAGGAAGGAGTAAGCATTGATTAATAGTTTCTAATAAGTTGCTTCATCCATTCTTAAATAATTACGGTAATCTTCAGGCTTCACACTTAATTCCTTTATCAAATTGACGTGACAATATTGGTTTCTTTTTAACAGCCATTCTTTACACCACTTGTGTCGGGGTTTCCTGTTTTTCTTTCGGAGGACGATTAGAAGACCTACTATTGCTACGGCATCATCGTCGTCGCGCTGTACCGATCTCATCACAGGTTTGCCGCAACGTGTATGCCGAAACCAAACTTTGGTAAACCTGTCATGTTTACCTGAAAAGTTATACCTGTCAGGTAAACCGTTGCGTCTATGGCCCCCTTAAGGACGTACTGCTTAGCCGTATAGCTTAATACCTGTTGGGTGTCAGTAACTACCTGACAAAAATCAATCAATTATTCCGTCATCATTGACAGTCGTAATTTTTCCAATTTCTTGAACAATTCACACAATAGGCTTTACGGAACAGCACAAAACATTCATGGTTGAAGCTTATATTCGAAACGGGGTTAGAGTAAATAGTGAGTGGCAATACAATCCCGGTTTGTGCATGGACGATTTTAACGAACATTTTCCTAACATTGCTTTTATTGCTGGGGATATTTATCATTGTCTGAAAAGAACCGTGGCTGTGTTTAGAGAAACAGGTTCTATACAATACAAAAAAGGAGCAGGAAGACCATCTGTAAGAACAGAAGAACTTGCTGCAAACGTTAGTGAAATAATGCAAAATACGCCAACAAATTGTATAAGACGCCTGTCCCAAGAAGTGGGAAGATCTTATGGAACATGCAGGACTCTTCTTAAGAAGCAGCTAAATTTATTTTCTTATAAAGTGCAAGTATTATAATTTTGTAAACAACAAAAATAAATTTGTATTTGTCTATTTATTTTATTACTCATTAGTTTGGCATATCATGCCATAATATTAATTTGACAAAATTTTAACATAGATTTGGTTAGATATATCGTCCCCATATCATTGTGATCTAAACCAAGCCCTACGTTTTTTAATCCGAGCCCTCTTTGATGCAAATAATTTTTGCTCGCACGGTACTTTGTTTGGTAATACTTCATTGCCTACCACCATCAAACAAGAAAATTACATGTTTGGCTGACACTGTAAAATAAATTATTTCAATTTATATTCAACCTTAACTATATCATTGTCATCTGACGAAGCTACTGTGTTTTCAAAAGTTCAATTTTGTTTTACTGTATTCAATAATATTATTTATGGATTTCCACCCAGTATCGGCTAAATCAATTAATATCTATATTTGTTGATCATCTTATCTTCTTTTCAGGTAATATTATTATTTTTTAATTTTTTTTTTACAGCTTTTTGTTGGTAGGATTTCTGGTGTTTTTTTACAGTACAGAGAAGAAATTCATTTTAACCTGAACTGTTTATGGAAACTTCCATACTATATGGCAAGGACTTTGGACTTTGGAGGATTACGTTTTCTGAATTTGATTGTATAAATAATCTGAAAGGCCTACACTGAGAAAATCGACCAACCTTGGAAATTGGGTTAAAAAAAATTGGTTGTAGTAACTGATATTTTGGTTTCAACAACTTGAATTAACGGCTAATGGAACTTATTGCTTTTTCTTGTCACGTAGAAGTTGACACAACTCTAAGATTTGCTGCAGGAACTAAAAATATGGGTTGTCGGTCAATATTTGACCGAATTTTATAGTTGTCACTAAAGGGACTTTAGGGTTGATAACTGAAAGTTGCCCCAAAACCAATGTTAGGTTGTGACAACCGACCCGTCTGTGTTAGTACAACCGAGGACTGGCGGTCGCCCCAACCCTAACCGAAAACGCCCTGTTGATAAAAGGAAGAACCGCCATTTTATTATTGGCTATCGCTTGTGCTCGGACGAAATTGATGTTTTTTCACTGTTTTGGTTTAAATCAAAATGTTTAAAGTTAGAGTGGGGCTTTGGCAGACTACGTGGAATCATTTGAAGGTATGTACCTATACTTTTTAATTATAATAGTTAGCATTTAAATATTAATCAGCATCAAACACACTTTTCACAAAACATAAACTACCTATAACAAGACAGAATTTTTTATGGTAAATGTCTTTTATAGACCATATATAGATTTTGGTACCTTTTTACCCTACCTGCAACAAAGTCGCTGTGTGTGCTTTTCTAATTTTATAGCATAGACAATAATTATTTTATTCACATCGCAGTTTATTGCTGAAAAAGACCATTTTCTCCCAAAAATGTAACTCTAAATAAAGCCATTCAACTGGGCTTTAGAAGTATAGGTTAACTATAGGAAATGTATTAAAGGTACTATTAATAAGAGGGGTTTAAATCTAGGTCAATACCATGTCAGAAAATCAGTGTTTTTGTTTGTCGGCACTAAAGTCCTTAAATGTCTCATATTGTTACGAGCATTTTGTGATAAGCCATTACGTAGCCAATGAGGTTCTTTTATACTACGATAGTCAATATAACTAAAAATCCTGGTGAAAAAATTATTCGTTTCAAAGAAAATACACTGATTGGGCATAAATAGCCATTACCCTGATGGCCATTAATTACTATTAGACTTCAGTACAATACATCAGATATTACAACAACTGCTGGGATAGTTGGGTTACATGGATTTTGTGGGGTTTTCAGTTTGTTTTAGATGACCCCTTTGCCTTTGTAATAACTGACAATCAGCATGTCACAAATTTGTAGCTCAACTTTTCAAGCAACTCCCCTAAAAAAATTTAAAGTCTGAAAGGGTTGTTTCTATTAAAATATGTTAATAGTGTTAAAAATAAATAGTACTTTAGTGAAATTCTGCTTCTATACTATCTAATGATTTTTTCGTTTTCAGTAGAACTGCATGGAACAAAAAAGAATAGACCATTTACTTTTGGCGAATGTCGAATGCGCGCCAATCAAAATATTATGATGAAGACGAGTTCGACCCACACAATATGGTGAAGGCTACACGGAAAAAATTGAAACATAACAAATGTCAACAATAATGGTGATTTACATTTTCAACAAATTGCGAAATATTTTCTTACAATTGTGAAAGATATTAATAAGTTTTTTTAAATAAGTTAATCAGTTACTTGTAATTTTTACTATTGAATTGTATTTAATAGTTTGTAGTAAAACATAAAACTATTACTTTTAAACGCTAATATAGCTTTTTGTAAACAATATATGTAATAAAACTATTAGGAATTACTACATTTTACTAACCAATAATTCATCTAAACTTTTAAAATCTGATACAATTTGTGGTAAATTTTAAAACTGTCCCGTTTTAAAATGTTTGATAATTTACTTCAAATAATAAGTGTTGTGTTCCGGTTCCATTTGATGTTCTCTTTGTTTAACCTATTCAATAAAAAATCATATGTGTGTAAACGTGTGTCTCATCTTGAATCGCAATTCAGGGGTACCAGCATATTGAGTAATATTGGCTCAATTCTTTGTACCCTACCCGGCTTTCCCGGCATTTGGTTGTTTAGTCAGCCATTTTCCATTTACGTGCTTGCCTTTGCTTCGTGTGCTCGGTTTGCAGGGTGTGCTGGTGCCTGGTGATTGAAAAATGGAAGAATTTTGGCGGACCTATTAAGTAGTTGGGGGTTTGAACATCTAATAGATTAATTTACAGGTAAGTAATTTATTTAGATCATATTTTAATATCTAAACTGGTAAATATCTAATACCTTTACGCTCACCAGGCCAAAATTGATGATTTTTTTAAGAACGATGAATTTTGGGGCGTAGATTACAAATCTAAAAACTATTTTGGCCGGATGAGCTAAGTTTTTGAGATATTTCTTTTTAAAGTGTCTGTTCTTAATTATTATATATTAAAATTCGGCCACCATCAATCTCCGCAGCCAGGCCGTCGAGAAAAAAATCGAGTCCCGGGGGTAGTAAATCTATGGGCCCCCTGCACCTGTTTTTTCGTTCCACACAGTTACAAATTTGTAGTTAGAGTAGATTATAAGATAGTAGCCCCACGCCCCTCTTGCCGGACCTGACCTCAGCTACTATTATAGTTGTCTGTCTTTGGAGGTAAGAGAGTTTTTTTTCGAAAATCCCTAGAAAAATTTTGGGTTCAATGAATTTGAATTTTTTTTATTTCCATTTTTATCTCCAAGATGCCTAGGCCACTTGCAGGAATTGCATGATGATGGCCGAATATTAAATTTCTATAATTTTACGCCCGGCATGAGGGCATGTAGGTGATAGATTGTCAATTAACAAGAATGCATAATGTTCGGAGCACCTAACATTTTAGGTTAAAATTCAAATTTAAAAAAACCAAAAAATAATATACTCCTTTCATAAGAACCATTATTATTTTTAGGATGCTGCTGACATGGAAGAGAGTAAAGCTACAACAGAGGCAAGAAAAATATGAGTTATTTGGTCTGACTGCTTAGCCACTCCCGATAGTAATAATTAACGACAGCAACATTGATGTAAATATCAACATGATTTTATGCCTAGTCTTTTGACACCGCTAATGGGGAAATACTATGTTTCCACTAGACATGCATTATAGTTATTTTTTACTTGTCTTTTATTCTAAGAAATAAAATATTGGTTGTGCTCTAGGAATATCACTTCTTTAATAAAAACTAAAAGTTATGCAACGTGGAATTATTGTTAATGATTTTCTAGAACATTTTGTTTTTAATAAAAGTTTATGTAGTTTGTTAAACAGTTTTTTTGATTTTTTTAATTTTTAGCTTTTGGTATCTCGACAGCCGTACCTACCGACCGGGTGTCCTACTAAGACTGGCTCTCGGCCAAACAAAAAGAGGGATTTTCTCAAAAATCCTCATAGTAAACAGTTATCAAAAATTGCATATTTTCAATCAAATGAAAATTCTATATAACTTTTGTTTTTTAGTTTTTGCTCTACCGTTTTTGTTTAAGGGGGTAGGAGGGGAAAATATTGCTATGAAAAAATATTTACAATTTTGGTTTGGCTTATCGGAATTTGACAAATTTGATCTCGCTAAATAAGGATTCTTTTGTTTTGTCTGAATTCCGTTGCGATAGCTAGAGGACGCTATTTAGCAGAATCAAAAATTTCTTAATTTTTCTCAAGAATTTTAAATGTAGCGTAAGTATTAAAAAATCAGTTTATTCTTCAACTCACTTTTGTAATATTATATATTTTCCATATCTCTAGTTTTAAAAAATGCGGTTTTCTTATTGATACTTCTTTTGCTTAATTAAAAAAAATAGATATCTTTCCATTCAAAATTATTGAGAAAATAAAGAAATTGTTGATTCTGCCAAACAGCGCTCTCTAGCTGTTCCAACGGAATTCAAAACGACTTTGTTTTTTTATAAAATTGATAAAACAAAAGAGTCTCTTTTTAGCGAGTTCAAATTTGTCAAATTCCGGTAAGCCAAACCAAAGTTCTGAATATTTTTGAATAGTAATATTTGTCCCCTCCTACCCCTCTTAAACAAAAAGGTAGAGTAAAAACTCAAATACAAAAATTATCCAGAATTTTCATTAGTTTATGCAACAATATTGTATCATACATAACACAACAGTGTGTTTTAAAAATTATTACAACATTGTATTAAAACGAACACTACAATTTTTTAAACTTTTTGTCACAATTTTGTATTAAAATCTAACACAATATTACAGTTAAAATAAGCACAAAAATAGTTAACTACCAAAACAATAAAATTGCTTTCTCTTATATTTTATGTGTAAATAATTCACAGCACAAAATAGGAAAAAAATTGACATATTATTATTTCAATGAAATTACCCCAGCATTTTTTTATATTATGCAACAAGAAGTGTAATTTGTTTTTGCAGGATTTTTTACAGTTTTGCACAAATAATTTAAATAAGATAAAGCAATATGATGGAGTTTTTTACAACAAATTGGAACTGTCCCTATACGTAAAACAATTTGGTGCAAAAATTTCTACATTTGTAATACATTTTACAACTTTTTTTTTTCCGTGTAGGCCAACCCAAAACAAGCGCTGCAGCAATCTCCATTATTTGTTACTGTAACCCAAGTTTCTAGTTGTCCTAATTAAAATATAAAGTTACAAGAACTCCATGAATTATTATTCCATCTGATTTTCTAGTTGTACCTACTAAAAAGAACCAAAATATATAGTTATAACAACCATCGCCTTTAGTTGCGACAGCTAAACAATTTAGTTACCACGACTTGGTTGTGAGAACCCAAAGGTTTAGTAACAGCAACTAGGATGACATCGTTTAAGGGTCAACTAATTTAAATAGGTTGTTACAACCCAAATCTCTAACTGTCCCCTATTTAATACATATTTTTTGTCGCTACAACCCGGATTTTAGTTGTGGCAGCCTAAATTTTCCCTCAGTGTAGTTTATCAAGTTGGGCTTAAAGTTTTTAGTCATAGCTCCTTCCACCGATATTATAATTGAAATTATATCTATTTTTTACAAGTTTATATTTTTTTTTATCTATTGTCAAATTTGAGTACTTGGTTTTTTTTTTTATTTCGGTTTTAGATAGGTTGTGCGTTAATGAAAAATCTATATCAATGAAAGCTTCTTTATTGTTATTGTCAATTAGATGAATATCCGGACGATTGTGGTCTACTGTCCTATCTGTTATTATTAACCTGTCCCAGTGATATTCAGGGGATTTAAGGACTGGTTTTGGTGAGCACTGATCGTATGGCGGAAGGTTTTCTTTTAGACCTAATTCATGAGCCAGTTCTTTGTGGATAATCCTTGCCACCTGATTATGCCTTCCTTGATAAGCATTCAATAGCATAGCACCACAACCCCCCGTGCGGGCAAAAATTATTTGCATCAAAAAGGGCTTGGATTAAAAAACGTAGGGCTTGGTTAAGATCACAATGATATAGGGACGATATATCTAACCAAATTTAGGTTAAAATTTTGTCAAATTCATATTTTGACATAAGTTTATGCCAAACTAATGAGTAATAAAATAAGTAGACAAATACAAATTTATTTTTCTTGTTTACAAAATTAACAAAGTAAGAATATACAGAAAGAAAAAGAAAAATAATTACATCTATTCTGAGAATTCACATAACCAGGCTTCACCCGAAAAAAATGTCAGCTCTAATAAATCATTTCTTTCCAATAAATTTTGGGTAAACCTTTCAGAGTAATTCCTGGGTCTTTCAAAATCTGCGGCTTGTATTTCTTGGAATACTTGCACTTTATAAGGAAATAAATTTAGCTGCTTTTTAAGAATAGTCCTGCATGTCAGATGGTCTTCCTGCTTCTTTTCTGTGTTGTATAGAACCTGTTTCCATAAACATAGCCACGGTTCTTTTTAGGTAATGATAATAATCCCCAGCAATAAAAGCAACGTTAGGAAAATGTTCGTGCATGCACAAACCCGGATTGTATTGCCACACACCATTTACTCTAACCCCGTTTCGAAAATACGCTTCAACCATGAATGTTTTGTGCTGTTCCGTAAAGACAATTGTGTGAATTGTTCAAGAAATTGGAAAAATTACGACTGTCAATGATGACGGAATAACTGATTGATTGTTAATTCAGGTAATTACTGACACCCAACAGGTATTAAGCTCTACGGCTAAGCATTACGTCCTTAGATGCAAGGCCCTCTTTGATGCAAATAATTAGGGTAGGATACCCTATATATTAATGAGTTCTCCCTCCTGATAATATTCACTTATAATCTCCCTAGCAGCAGATTTATTACCGATAATTTTTTTCAAGGTCACGAATGGATATATTGATTATTCCGAGTCGAAGACGAGGAAAATTTTCTATCAACAAAAACATGAGTGAAACCGAGAAAAAAATGATCGGGAATTAATTCTGCTGCGTGGGAGATTCGGTAAGAAAATTTCATAAATTGGAGTTTCTTTTAATATGATGAGATGATGAGACCTACGACCTATTCTCAATAAAAATTATAAGTTGGCAACAAAATGTATTTTGATTTCATTCTAAGTGACGTTTGCCAATAGATATAAAGCACTTCATTTTTGACAGAAAAATTATCGCTTATTAATTTTCTTAGGTTAATAGGCTATAGACTTAGTCTCCCGTCGCTATAAGCAACGCAAACAAAAAGGAGCCTTCTAATTGGTTGAAAATAAATTTATGGAATTTTCAACAGTAATATCACAAAACCTCATTTTTTATCGGTTAAATTTTTCAGCTGTCACGAAAACTTTTTTGTTTGGAAATTTGACGAGTTGAATTTGGAAATGTTTATTCTGATTAGATCACGAGAGCGAAGCTCGCGGGATTTAATCTTTGAATAAACATGCCCAAAGTTCAACGAGTAAAATTGCCAAAAAAGTTTGAGTGAAAAATGGAAAATTTAACCAATAAAAAATTATGGTTGAGTGGTATTTGACACGATTATTTCGTGAACCCCAAATGTTCCATCCACATCTATTGAGTAATAATGTTTTATATATTTCTAAACAGTTTACTGCTGGCAACCAAACATACAATTATATTTAAGTTTATAATTATTGTATGTTTGGTTGCCAGCCTTATAAGCAGAAATTAGAATTTTAGATTAGTTCTATAATAAATGACATTTGATAAGTATTTTTAAAATGTGGTGTAATTTATAAAGAATAGCAACTTTATTGGATTAAACATAGGCATGGGTGCATTATAATATAAAAACAAGTAGGTAAATAAATATAGTACTAATGTTATTGTATTAAAATATCAGAAATTATCCGAAAAAGTTATAAAAAAAATAATTGACATTGATTTATACTTCGAAATATTGTGACAGAACTAGACGGACCAATGGCGGCGTTTAATCGCTATAATCCCACGTAGTTTTATTACTATTATACTAGCTGATTGGTTAAAACGAAACGGTTTGATTGGACGAAAAGGCGAAATTGACAGGTGTACGAAATAATCTATAAAATCCTAGAGTTTTCATCGATTACTATTACTATTATTATATTATTCTTTTTCTAGCTGAATGTAAGTTGTATTTTCACAAATCACTCATAACCGTTAGCGATCAGTCCCCGAAGATTAACGATTGAATAATGCGGGCTCAGTTATTTGATATTTAAATTCGACTTTTGTGAAAAAAGTAAGCCGGAAGACATTTTATTTTATTTTAAGCCTAAAAGTATTAAACATTCCAAGTTAATAAAAAGTTTCGAACTTGGGAATCAGAAATTTAATTCAAATTACTGTTAGCCAAACCTAATTGAAATGTTAATTTAATTTAAACCTTTTTAATAAAAAAAACTTTTAGAAGGCAGTCTCTTTTTAGTCAGTGCCGTGTTGTTCTCGTGGTAAATTCCCTGACCTAGATAATTATAATTTTCCCTCTTAGTTAATTAGTTTATGGAAATAAAAGAAATAGTTGATTATTTACTAATTGGATTATTGGACAATTGTAAATGAAATTGAAAATAATAATGTAATCTATTGGCCCGACATCAGATACCTGATAAAAGCATGTTTTTTGAACTCGGCCAGCTAAATTCTTTTCTATGTACCTACTGTAATTAGGTAGGTTTAAAAATATACTATAACAAAAGAACCCCGCACTTCTCTTATGGAAAATGGCCCTCGGTTAAATTTTCTAAATTTTTAGTATGTTGTAGAAAATGCTATTCTGATCAAAATTGTTCATGGCCACAATAATATCTGCCGACCAGTTTTTGAGATACAGGGTGTCCAAGTTGCAAAATATGAATTTTCAATACATTATATTTTCCTAGTTTATAATATGAATTCGTTTTGTTTTTCTAAATTTTTGATGGCCCTGTCGTAGATAGGATAGAATACTATAAAAATAGTTTAATTTTTTTTATTATATACCAGTTGAGTGACGAAAATTATTTAATATTTTTTGTTAAATCATTGTATTTTCGGTATCAAATTAAATGTTTACAAAGTAATACAGTAGATGACATTAGCTTGGAGCAAGCTATCAGAATTTATATTATTTATATATACATATATACAGGGTAACTCAAAAAAGTGAATATTTTTTTTATTAGTTTTGAAAGAAATATTGTAGATATTTCTTTATGTACTACTTGTCGCTTATCGTATGCTTCCAAATATATATAATTATCAAGGTTATACAGGGCGTTTCCGATGATAAGCGATAGAAAAATAACATAAAATTGCATGTATTTATAAATCACCCGGTATATTAAAAATTAATCGGTTAAATTTCGCTATTTTTTAATATTTTTTTGCTTGAAGTGTCTAACTTACATGTTTGCTATTGATTTCCCTTTTCCTATGACTAGTTCTGGAGATATACAGCTTCGAACATACTCAAAACTCAAAAAGTAATCAAATAAAATAACAATTTTTGTTTATTCTCAATAAAATTTGTTATGTAAGTTCATTTTATGGTTAAAAATAAATATATTCAATGCTATACAGGGTGTTTCAAATAATTAGGGCCTACTTATTATTTTTGGATAAAATAATTTGGATATAATAAATTGTTTATAGTTTTTATATATTTGTCTTATTTGCAATATAGTGTTAGAATACCCTAATTATTCGAAACACCCTGTATAGCATTAAATATATTTATTTTGAACCATAAAATGAACTTACATAACAAATTTTATTGAGATTAAACAAAAATTGTTATTTTATTTGCTTATTTTTTGAGTTTTGAGTATGTTCGACGCTGTATATCTCCAGAACTGGTCATAGGAAAAGGGAAATCAATAGCAAACATGTAAGTTAGACACTTCAAGCAAATTATATTAAAAAATAACGAAATTTAACCGACTCATTTTTAATATACAGGGTGATTTATAAATACATGCATTTTTATGTTATTTTTCTATCGCTTATCATCGGAAACACCCTGTATAACCTTGATAATTATATATATTTGGAAGCATACGATAAGCGACTTGTAGTTCATAAGGAAATATCTACAAAATTTCTTTCAAAACTAATAAAAAAAATATTAACTTTTTTGAGTTACCCTGTATTAATTTAAATAATATAAATTCTGATAGCTTGCTCCAAGCTAATGTCATCTACTGTATTACTTTGTAAACATTTAATTTAATGCCGAAAATACAATGATTTAACAAAAAATATTAAATAATTTTCGTCACTCACCCGGTATATAATAAAAAAAATTAAACTATTTTTATAGTATTCTATTCTATCTACGACAGGGCCAACAAAAATCTAGAAAAACAAAACGAATTCATATTATAAACTAGGAAAATATAATGTATTGAGAATTCATACTTTGCAACTTGGACACCCTGTATCTCAAAAACTGGTCGGCAGATATTGTTGTGGCCATGAATACTTTTGATCAGAATGGCATTCTCTACAACATACTAAAAATTTAGAAAATTTAACCGAGGGCCATTTTCCATTAGAGAAGTGCGGGGTTCTTTCTGTCAAGAACTTATCCAGTACCGACAAAAAGGATTAGGCGTCACAATATATTTTCGGGTTGTTTTCGCACCGCACCTTAGATTAATCATCGGTACATGTATGGGGTTTTCACAAAACATAATTATTAAAATGACACGGATTAGTTTGGCAGTCGACCACCATGTAAAAATTAAAACTATAAAAACAAAAAAGTAATAAAGTGAACATACCGTGCAAGCCACAATTATTTGCATCAAAGACGGCCTTGCATCTAAGGACGTAATGCTTAGCCGTAGAGCTTAATACCTGTTGGGTGTCAGTAACTACCTGAATTAATAATTAATCAGTTATTCCGTCATCTTTGACAGTCGTAACAAGTAATTTCATTCATCGCTAAATTTTCCAATTTCTTGAACAATTCACACAATGGGCTTTACGAAACAGCACAAAACATTTATGATTGAAGCGGATTTTCAAAACGAGGTTAGAGTAAATGGTGAGTGGCAATACAATCCGGGTTTGTGCATGGAAGATTTTCCCAAACATTTTCCTAGCGTTGCTTTTATTGCTGGGGATTTTTATCATTGCCTGAAAAGAACCGTGGCTGTGTTTAGGGAGACAGGTTCTATACAACACAAAAAAGGAGCAGGAAGACCATCTGTAAGAACAGAAGAACTTGTTGCAAACGTTCGTAAAATAATGCGAAATACGCCAACAAATTGTAAAAGACGCCTGTCCCAAGAAGTGGAAAGATCTTCTGGGATATGCAGGACTATTCTTAAGCGCAGATTTTGAAAGACGCAGGAATTACTCTCAATGGTTTACCCAAAATTTATTGGAAAGAAATGATTTATTAGACCTGACATTTTTTTCGGTTGAAGCCTGGTTCCACCTCTCCGGTTATGTGAATTCTCAGAATACACGCATGTGGAGTAGTGAAAATACCCATTTTTATGCTTGGAGCATGGCGGTGGCCAATTTCAGCACTTTATGTAATTATTTTTCTTTTTCTTTCTGTATATTCTTACTTTGTTAATTTTGTAAACAACAAAAATAAATTTGTATTAGTCTACTTATTACTTTGGCATATCATGTCATAATATGAATTTGACAAAATTTTAACCTAGATTCGGTTAGATATATCGTCCCCATATCATTGTGATCTAAACCAAACCCTACGTTATTTAATCCAAACCCTCTTTGATGCAAATAATTTTTGCTTGTACGGTATAAATACAAATATGTATTTATTATAAAAACAAAAATTAACTGTTTCATGAAGAAACAATAAAAAAAAAACACTTAAATATATGCGGGTAGTCTTTAACGGTCGCTTAGATGACGATCAGAACGATCACTTTGAGGTTTCCGTCACATTTTGGTATTTATCACATTTGGGTATATATAAACTTATCACAGTCACATGTAAAATGTAACAGCCAAATGTAAAACGTTACACTTTAGCTCAGCCAATAGTAATTTAAAAGTAAAGAAAAAGAAATATCGTTTTTATTTCGCTAATTTAACTTAGGTACTTAGAACTTGATTTCAGTTTTTTTAAATTTTATTTTACTATTATGTCCTATAGTGTAATTTTTTTACATATTATCCCTTGTATATCAAGCCTTATGGTTTTGGTGCTGGTTATCAAGATTAGGATTGACACCAATTTGTAGCTTCACGCTTGGTGAGTAAGTTTTAAGCCTTAATTTGTTTTCTAAGTTTGATTCGGATCTCGATTTCGGTATAAAAGTGTATGCATTTTATTTATTAACTCAACAACCCTTTTGAAAGCATCCTGGTGTTGTTGCTTGGGATTAATTATTTTAAATGCGTCACATAATATGTCATTTTAGTTTTAATTAGTCCAGGGGGTAAAGAAGAATTTATACAGAAGATGTAATAAGATAATAGGTAGTAAGGAGCTCTCGCAACAATCTATGAATATTTGATGTTCAGCATCGAGTCTCCTTGTGTTGGGTTCGTGGCCTTTGCAATATCCAATGTGTCCACGGATAGAGTTTGGAAGAGGAAAAACTTTTTTATTAGGTAGTAGATATAGAAGAAAAAGTCATTCCTTATAGAAACCTCTGCTTGTGCTGAAACTACAATTTCGAATAACAGATCTGAGATTACTATACAGGGTTCCTCACAAACAATAGTTATTGTTTTTTGATGATTAGCTAAATCATCACTTTGGGAACAAATGGATTGGAGGTACCTATGGTCGAAATCATGGCACGTAGGAGTCCTAATCTCACAATTATCGACTTTCATTTATGGGAATATCTAAATCCACATGTGACCACATAAAACCAATTTCAATAACAACTTGGATTTCTTGAAGGAAAAAATAAGAGTACTTATTGCAAATATCCCAATACAGCAAGTTAGGAACTGTTATCAGGAATTCAGATGTCGAGTTGAAATAATTGCGCTAATTCGGTGGTACCACGTTTGAATAAAAATTTTATTATTTATGATTGAACGAATTAAAGAAAACATGTAATAATAAAAATAATTTAAAAGTAGGCAAATAAAACATGGTTTTCTTACAACAAAATCGCTACTCGCCAAATATAAAATCATATTTGGAGTAAGAAAGCAACAATAGTTGCTTGTTTTTACGTTAATTTATTTTAAAAAGAAACTAAAAATGTTGTTTCTAACAAACCCTGTATAGTAATCGCAAATGTGATATTTGAAATTGTAGTTTCAGCACAAGAAAAATTCATTTAATAAATCAAGGAATTGAAAAAAAAAATCCTAAAAAGTAAAAATGTTGTTTTGACGAACCCTGAATAGTAATCGCAAATCTGATATTCGAAATTGTAGTTTCAGCACAAGCAGACGTCTTTATAAATAATGACTTTTTCTTCTATACCTACTAATAAAAAAGGTTTTCCTCTTCCCAACTCCATCCGTGGACACACTGTAGATGGCAATGATGATGCTGATGCGTTCCCTGGAAAGGAGCCGAACTAGTAGAGAATACTGTGGCTAGACCACAGTGATCAGTCAAAGAGGATAGCTAAACAACTTACGCAAAGCAGATGGATAGAGCTAACAACCTGTAGCATCTCCAAGCAATTATGGTCTCTACTTGATAACAGAAAAACCGCAGCGTTATAACAGCATAGTCAGAAAGACCTAAGCAATACCACTGCCGTAGTCACCGGACATTGTCTTTTCGGTAGACACGCCGTACGTATACAAGCGCTAATGTCTGTCTTCTGCAGAAGCTGCAGAGATAATGAAGAAGAGTGAAAGTATTCAACATTTCTTGTGTGAATGCCCTGGCCTCGCGAGAAGAAGGTTCAATGCCTTGGATGAGATGGAGGAAGTAAGCAACTTACAAGTGGGCAAACTCACTAAGTTTATCAACAGTAGTAGCTGGTTTGAATGAGCTGCCAATATTATTCTATGTTCTAGGTCGCGCTAACCATCAGGAAGCTGATGCGGATAGATTCCGCGGAACACGTGTGGTATCACAACGGTTCTCATAGAACTATGTGAGACTATTTAGATAGAACAAGAAGTCTGCCACTCTAACAAACAGAAAAAATTTAAGATTCTAATAAACTGCTTACTGACTTCCTAACCTTCCTGACCTGTAGACAATCGCCTAAATTTTTTAATTAAGTCATAAATATTTAATTATTACTTATACAGGAAGTCACAACGAGGATCAGAAACGATGTCATAATATATGCAAATTGCATTCTCTCATAATATGTTAATGGATAACTACTTACTTATCTAATCGTCATATCATGTACATAAAAGTTAATTAGGAACGGCATTTGGTTGGTTATTTTAAATGGATTTTCGTACAACGGTCATGAATTATTACAGTTTCAAAGTACTTTACCAAAGAGCAACTTAACCATATCATTCTTACCTTAACCTAGTTGAAAATATCATTAATTATTTCTACAAGAAACTAACTTTATGCTAAAGTGAATATAGGGTCGTCGAAAGTCCATCTATATCTATGGGAAAGTTTCCTTTTTGTCCCTATCAGATGTTAAAATCTGAAACTTTTACGGTTCAAGAACTAATGAACTTAATTAAAGTGTGTCAATGGGATCTTCTTGTGTTAGGGAACAGCATAAGTTGTGAAAAGTGGAGCAAAATGAAAAGGTCAAAAACTGAAACTTTGGACGAGAGTACGCCTAGAACAATTAGCGTGTTTACGAAAAATTGAGTTATGACACTTATGCATTGTTTGAAGTTTAAGTTTTATAAAAGCAAAGTATGTCATAAGAACCCTATGCTTTTGGGTTTGTACGTAGAAATCATGTTAACGATATCGAAGTATATTAATGCGGAAATGATAGTTTTTGGTACTGCAGCACGCATATAAATAAGAATAAACATTTAAGATGTCTAGTTGCTATGCGTTGCTAGTTACGAAAGTAGTACTTGCGGGGAGAAAAAGTAAAAGTTTTTAGAAATCATAGACAGTGTGTATTAGCCAAATGGAATAAATTCGATAATAAATACATGGGGGCGTGTTTGAAAAAACGCTCGGATATGTCGATTAGTATTTGTAGTAACTTTTAAAACAGGTTGTATAATGTAACAATGGCCAATACCAACTTTCTTATTTTAAATGCAACACCATGTATATTTTAAAATTTTTGCATTCTTCAGAAAATTTTAGACATATTTCATGTACAATATCCTATTATCTTTAACTGTTTCGAAAATATTAAGTGTTTTCAGATTTATTGCATTTCAGCGTTTCTTTTTACTGATATGAAATTAAAAAAAGGTATAAATAGTTGTATTTACTTTTGTTTAAAACTTCTGACCTTAGCAACTTGTTGTCTGTCTGCATGACAGTAGTTGTCAGTGTTATAGTCGTTCGAATTTCGATTACTGCACATCAGAAAAATGGTTTACTTAACAGAAATGTACAAAATAACAATTCTACAGATGATTGGTTATGGAAATAAAACACGGGCACAATTAGAAGGTGCTTTCTTATTTCATGAAAAAGTTACAAATTTGCCGCCTATAGCTTAAGGGAAAATTAGTAAAATAGAAAAGCAGTTTCGCCTGCTTGTAAAGCAGATAAAAGAAGTAGCTGCCAATGCTGTGATTATACCAAATTAGATATTATGCTTGAGTTTGAGGAAAACCCACATACTTTTAGTCGAAAAATAGCCCCAATGTTCGATGTTAGCCCTTCATCGATTATTCGATCATTAAGAGAAAATAAAATGTATCCCTATAAAATGATACCTACTCCTGAGCTCATGGAAGACAATTTGGGTAGGAGAACGTATTTTTGTGAACAAATGATGGCAATGTTAGATAACAATGTGATCCAATTAGAACATGTTTTGTTTTCTGATGAGTGCACCTTTACACTTCACGGAGTTCACGGTCATGCTAATCGTCAGAATTACCGTTATTGGTCTAGGGAAAACCCGCACTGGATTAGAGAAGAACATACGCAATATCCTGAAAAGGTTAATGTATGGGCACGAATAGTTGGAGATCATATCATAGGTCCCTTTTTCATTAATGGCAATTTAAATGGCGATAATTAATTAGCACTGCTCCAAAATAATGTCTTGACAGCTTTGACAAACTTATATTCTGATCCAGCAAACCCTCAACTTCCAGCGAATATGATATGGTTTCAGCAAGATGGAGCACCGCCCCATTACCAAATCAATGCCCGGCAGTACGTCAACCGACTATTTCCAAATCGGTCGATAGGGAGGCGTGTATCGATAGAATGGCCAGCACGATCCCCTGATCTGACGCCATTACTTCTTCTTACGGGGTTATGTCAAAAATATTGTATGCAAAACTAACCCCTTGACTTAGCAGACTTAAGAAGACGAATAACGCTTGCGAATATTGTATATAAAATATGTCTGTGTCTGTGACATAATATAAATTTTGCAATACAGATACAAAAATGACCATCAATAATTTCTTTTAATTTTTAAATTTTGTTGGAAGAAAAATCATTTTGACACTTTTTCTATTTTCATTTTACCTAGCGTCAAGAAATCACATTACATATTGTTAGTGCAAAAGCAAAAAAACAAGTTACCTGCTTTAAAATAGATTGTTTTCACTATTATGGTCAATAATAGTTAATTATAATTAACAAGGTAGAGAAAAACGATTTCTAAGGTTAATAATCGGTCAATGATGGCTGTTTTATATATTAGTGGTGGCAAAAAATAGTTATCGCGCCCATTAGAAGCCATGTATTTGAAACTCACTTGAAAAGTTTGCGCGTATAGCAGCGAATTCGTAAATATGAATTACCGATATTAATTTGAGCCTCCTAACCTCAAGTTCTCCATCGTCGAGACCTGCGTCCGATCCCGACTTAAACACTATTGAAAAATTTAGTAATTGTGGAGCAATTATTTAGTAGATTGATAGGAAAGCGAGAGGTTTCGGGTTTGACTACTGGCAGAAACATAAACACTTACTCGTACAACTGCTGTGAAAATACCTAAAAAAGTTTACACAACCTTCCTCTGTACAACTTTGATTATCGAAATTTAGTAGGTGGCCATTTTGGAATAATAGCGTCATAACTTCAAAGCTGCCCTTTTGTATAAATTTATGATAATAATGCGTGCAATAACGGACTAACCCACAAAAATTCAAAAAACGTTTTATTGCAGAATCTTATTCGGAATATCGACTTTTATCAACTCCAAAGTGGACCAACCGACCTTTTTCTTCTCGCTCCTAGCTGGCAGCACTAACCTAATTTTGGTATTTTATATTCGTTGGGAATACAGGGAAGCAAAGTGGACTAGCGCAGTCCACTTTGCTGCTATAACTTAGCAGCAAAGTGGACTAAACGCAGTAGTTGGTCCACTTTGCTGCTATAAGTTAGCTGTCTATGTGCATTGTTGCTAGGTTTAAAATTAGTTTGAGCGGAAAAAAAAACATACAGGTAGTTTTTCTTAATTTTTTAATATGAAAAAACGTCGAAAAAAAGCATATGTCAATCTGCCAAAATTTGACACCTGTCAAATGTAACTTTTTTATTTGAAGAGTTAAAAAAAAATGATTTGGGATTCTTCCAGGTACTATCCTAGATGAAAAAAAGCAGAAAGAAATTTGACACGTCTTAACTTTTATTTGAAGAATAAAAACTTTTTGATTTAGGATTCTTATAGGTACTGTCCCGGATGAAAAAATAGTTTCCCCTCCCCCCACCTGAAGACGAAAGGGATAAGATACTTTGTTAAGTTTTGTATTTTCTTTTTAAATTTATTTTATAATAATTAAGTTTGTCAGGAAGTATCGAGTAATAATTTATGATAATACACCAAAGAACTAAAAATATTCTGAGTGGACAGTGACATTCAAAAGTCGAAAATAAATCTCTAGTTAAAATGTTGTAAAAAAATTATTAGATATAGATGACCTTATACCCACTTTAGTTGATTTAATTCGGAATGATCTAGAAGAAAGTAATTATGAATGAACTTATTTTCACCATTTTTTCAAACCTATTTTCCTACATTTATTAATATTGGGGTCCGATATTACGCTCATAGCCTAAATTTTGTGTCGATAGATCGTAAAATAATGCTAATCTACAATTTAATATTTCATCAATATTGGCCGAAGGGTACCTAAGTACCGTCAAACGGGGCTATGTGGATCGGTCGGGGTAAGGTGGATCAAACACGTTTTCGTACAATAATAAATGCGCATAAGCCGAATGAGTAAGCTTGAACTTACTTATGACCGGTCACCTTGCTTCAGTGGTAGTGCAGACTCATTGAAAGGTGGTTGCGGCGCAATATTGAAGGTGAGTTCCGAGAAATAAGTGATAAAGCGGGTAACACATATTTCGCTATTTCTTAAAACTTTAAATTGGTTTGCTTCTGTACGCGACTGGGTGCACTTTATCAATTTCTTGCCACCATGGGTCAATAGCCCCATGTGTAACTTAGATCTGGGCGGTAAAATTAATTGAAAATCTGTCACCAGAGTCAATCTGTGATTTTTTTTTATAAATATTGTGCCATTGCGGGGTAAAGTAGATCAGCGCCCCTCCCCATTTTGGCGGGAGGCTCCCGATTATTTAATAAATCTCCTGCCTCCCGACTAACATATTAAAACCCCCGCTTTTCCTTTTTTTATACTTCTAGCTCAGAAAAGTACATATTAAAGTCAGAAAAATAATTACATGTCTATCTTGGAAAAAATAGACAATAAAATAGTGTTACAAAACAAAATCCTACTTATTAATGGAGCCAAAATATTTACCAATTTTAAACAATAATCTAATAATTTTTATGATATGGCGAAAGCGCAAAAATTATATCGGCACCTCCCGCTTTTTGTTTTCTGAAATCTGGCAACCCTAGTTTATTGTGTTATTTTGGGGTTACTATACTACCTAACCTACATAAGGTGGTCATTCCCAAAATTCTGCATTTATACATGCATGATTAAGTTAAGTTAACTTAAGCAATGAAAATTGAAAAATCGGGGTCTTCTTCCCAAAACGGTCTTTCCAACGAAATTAAAAGAAGCAGTCAATAAACTTGGCCCCAAATCTAAGCAAAATGCAGTTTCTGGCTTCAAAGCGTGTGGGATCGTGCCTATCAATCCGCAAGTGGTCTTGGACAAAATGGCATATCGAAAAGCACCGGCTGAAGGTGCTGATGATTCTTGGGACAAGTGTGCTTGTGGCACATCTTGATGAATTAAAAACTGGGGGTAATTCTGCTCCAAAACGCGGACGGTTAATTTTTAATATCAAGGAAGAAAACGAACATATTTTAGAATAGCATTTTCTCGTTTTGTTTCGACTCTTTTTAGTTTCGTTTTGTTATTATGCAGAATTTATTTAGTTTTCTACTTTTCTTTTGACTAATTTTAGTTTCG
Organism: Polydrusus pterygomalis; assembly: GCA_963969555.1. Classification (NCBI taxonomy): domain Eukaryota; kingdom Metazoa; phylum Arthropoda; class Insecta; order Coleoptera; family Curculionidae; genus Polydrusus; species Polydrusus pterygomalis. The sequence goes on from OZ018378.1 coordinate 52,977,440, forward strand.
TTATGTTATCATGCAGAATTTATTTATTTTTTAGTCGAAACGTGTGGCTGTAATAACATAAAAGTCTGAGAATAAACCTTTATTTTTTAATTTCTACCATTTATTAAATGCATGCATGAACCAAAAAAATTTTTTTTTTAATTTAAATTGCGATCCGCTTTTTTTTTAAAGATAAATTGTGATCCACTTTGCCCTAAACAAGTGTAAAACGGATTTTAGGTGATTTGAAAGGAGTGATCCACTTTACCCCAGAATGCAGGGGAAAGTGGATCACTATAAATGTATAAAAAAAAATATTATAAAGCTAGTTTTACATAATGTCACGATGGTATTCGAAGCCTAAAGAGTAAGAGAATCTAAAAATGAAGTTTCAACCAAAAATTCAAAGCGGTTACGAAGTTATTGCAAAAAAATCGATTATTTTGATCCACTTAGCCACGTTTGACGGTATATGTTAAATAATACAAAATTTCTTATTAAATTTGATAGCTAACAACAATACAGTTTAGGTCCGGTATTTTCACACTCTGTTAATTCGAGAAATATGTGACGTCGATTATTTATTAACAACGCTATAACAGCAGAATAAGGAAAATGGGTATTTTGACGGCTTTTTAACAGACAGTTAGGTAACATTAGATTTAATCGGAAGTACATATGACAACGTTGCAGAACACGACCTACGCCTACGCCGTGTCGAAGAGTAGTCACAGGATCGGACCAGTATTTTCTCTATGTAGTGTAATCAGCTGTCTCCTAACCAAAATCAACCTAACTTTAAAAAATTTATTTGTTGTTTTTAAATTGGTTGGTTTTTGTTTTTGGTAAAAGAGGATGAAACTAGTGTTGGGAAAAATCGACTTATTTTAATAATCGATTACCGAGTATTCGAGTGATTTAAAATACCGAATGATAATCGATTTTTCACTCAAATGCTAATATTAATATTGGCATTGGCGGTTCATCGTTTATGTTGATATACAGCATTTGTATTGGGAATAACTGACTCGGTGTTGTTAATCGATTGATTTTTTGCCGATTATTAAATGTAGCGGAGATATTTGTGGATTTTTTGGCATGGTTACCAGTTCCCAGATCTCACAATTTAACAACTTGACCTTGAAATGTCACGATATTGCATAACTCATGATATTTATGAATGCTGAATACTCACCACTAAACATTAAGTTTAGGAATTTGTTACAGAAAGAAACACTGAACATTTTTAAAACCGATATGAAGCCCTGAAAAAAATTATAAAAAAAAAATTTCAAGAACTGTTTCCTTTGATCAATGAAAAAATTCTGCATTATTCCAAAAATTAAAGTTGTCAATGAGTTCTCTCACGTTGTATTCTCTATGATTTGGCATTTCTTCTATTATCACTACATAGTATAAAACAAAGTCGCTGTCGCTGTCTGTCCGTCCCTCTGTATGCTTAAATCTTTAAAACTACGCAACGGATTTTGAAACGGTTTTTTTTAAATAGATGGAGTGATTCAAGAGGAAGGTTTATATGACGTATAATACATGCATAATATTGTAGAGAAACACTGATAAATTTAGAGGTTTCTAATGTGATGTCGTAAATACACACATTTTTGACCCGCGTGCGAAGCCGGGGCGGATCGCTAGTGTTAACTAAATTAATTACATCAATATTAAAGTATTCATCAAACTCCACCCTACATTTTATTTTATACCTATGTATACATATATTTATATATTTTAAAATTTTATGTTTATTGCCTTAAAACTCACATGATGTACTACCTACCAAAAAGAATTTAAAACTTTAGGTGTATAAATCTCGAAAATTTTATAATTACATTCAACAAATAAATATTTCTACTTCTTATAGGTTAGAAAACATACTTATTCTCCTGTTAACTATATATCCGCCCGATTTATTACCGGTTAGCTAACAAAGAATTAACAAACATTTAACAGACGGTTAAATTTAATCAGGAGTGAAAATACCATAAATTTCGTTTAACAAAGGAATAAAATTTAACCGATTTTTAACCAATGATGAAGATACCGGGCCTAAGTGATAATGTTATTTTAATGTTAAAACATCGATTTCCAGAGTATCGATAACGTTCCTTCGTCTTTATGCAAGTTACGGTAAAGGTCGGTATGTTGTTTTTATTTATAAAACTAAAATTTAGTTCATTTGCTACTGCTAGAGTTTTTGATCATTTATCATGAATTAATGGAAAAATTCACTTTTAGGAATAACTATATGATGTATTTAAATTACCTTTATCAACAAACCCCATCGAAAATCAAATCCATTACAATTGGAAAGGCCATTAATCATACTTATCAAGTTTTATTAGTTATTATAAAGTGCTGTACAGGGTTTTTCCGTATATTTTGGAGCACCACTGGAGCTTTTATTTGAAGACCTAGAAAAAACTTTAAATTACCAAAGTTGCATGATTTCTCCTGAACTGCCAGAATTTGTTTTCGGACAAAACAAATGAACATCGTAAATTTGTTTAATAATGCCAATGTCAATTTTTTTAAATGGAACACCCTGTATATTAAATTTTTTTTTAACTCCTCACTCTTTTCTGATTCCTAATATGTATATATGTTATATGTTTGTTTCATAAATTATTATCATTATTTATATTAATTATTGTTACTGAATAAGCATTATGTCCTAGCATGTTTTCCTCATACAATATAGATTTTCTAATCCGCAATATTTTGAAATGAAATTTTGCCTAAACGACTAAAGTAAACATATAACATATATACATATTTGGAATCAGAAAAGAGTGAGGAGTTAAAAAAAATTAATATACAGGGTGTTCCATTTAAAAAAATCGACATTGGCATTATTAAACAAATTTACGATGTTCATTTGTTTTGTCCGATAACAAATTCTGGCAGTTCAGGAGAAATCATGCAACTTTTGTAATTTAAAGTTTTTTCTTTGTCTTCAAATAAAAGCTCCAGGGGTGCTCCAAAATATACGGAAAAACCCTGTACAGCTGAATTGAAATTGGGAAAGCTTTTTTTTTAATAGCTTTAATGTAAATTTTTGATTTAAGTAGAATTAAAAAAAATTAAAACACAAATATTCACGGTACATTTTATGCTTTTTTTTGTAATATTCTTGCTGAAAATTTAGTCCAAAATAATTTTTTAAAACTGTATTTTACAAAAACTTTACCAGAAATGTTTGCCCAAACTACGGTGTTAAACCTTTATTTAATAGAACTTTCGCCGAAAATGTAATAAAATATAATTTTTTAAAACTGTATTTCGCTAAAACCAGAATATTTAAATAAAAGTTTCGTCGGAAATTTGGTCAAAAATACTCTACTAAAATTTAAATTTAATGGAACTTTACCAGTATTTTACTAAAAGTTTTATCGAAAATTTTGTATAAAATACTCTATTAAAACTTTACCAAAACCTTTTAGTAAATCTTTCATTAAAAATTTAGTCCCAAATAATACTCTACTAAAATTTTATTTTACTGGAACTTTACCAGTATTTTACTAAAAGTTTTATCCAACATTTTGTGTAAAATGCTCTATTGAAACTTTATCAGAACCTTTTAGTAAATCTTTCGTCAAAAATTTAGTACAAAATACTCTACTAAAATTTTATTTTACTGAAACTTTACCAGTATTTTACTAAAAGTTTTATCGAACATTTTGTATAAAATACTCTATTAAAACTTTACCAGAACCTTTTAGTAAATCTTTCGTCAATAATTTAGTCCAAAATACTCTACTAAAATTTTATTTTACTGAAACTTTACCAGTATTTTACTAAAAGTTTTATCGAACATATTGTATAAAATACTCTATTAAAACTTTACCAGAACCTTTTAGTAAATCTTTCATCAAAAATTTAGTACCAAATATTCTACTAAAATTTAATTTTACTGGAACTTTAATAGTATTTTACTAAAAGTTTTACCAACAATTTTGTCATATTATACTCTATTACAAATTTATTTTACTAAATCTTTATTATCATTTTATAAAAACTTTCGTCACAAATTTTGTCAAAAACACTACCCTATTTAAACTTAATTTTATTAGAACTGTACTAGAACTTTACAATGCTCTATCGACCAACCTGCACCGATAGATTACCAAAATTCAAAAATTTTGCAAAAAAGACGTTTTCTTATCCATTCGAGTACAAAAAACATTCGTTCGCTAGAATTTTTTTTTTGAGTTTCTTTAAAAAACATTTATTTAATGATAAAAGAGTTTTGATAGAGAGATACATACCAGTTAAAACTTTGTAATTTTTAACAAATAAATACTATGCAAGTCCAAAAATCTTTAGTCATTTAAGAAACATCATTGTCTCCAAACTTTTAACACAAACGTTTATTTAGTTTCAGGCATTTTAAAAATATTACCCAATATCTAAAAACGTCAAAAAACTCCACAAATAGCAATCTTAATAGTATAAAAATACTCCTGAAAATTTATGTATAATAAAGGATGTCAATTTAAAATACTTAGATTAGAAATATTATTATCAACTGAACCTATCTAAAAGGAACGTCCATTTATCATATTTATCAAGCTTTATTGACTTTTATGAAGTGCCATGAAGAACGCTAGGGATTAACTTGAAATTGGGACAGTCATTTCAGGAAATCGGGTAACGTTCTGTTTATTTCGTGCCTGCGTATTGACGGCAGGATTTGTACGGCCTGCTTTCTCTGGAGACGAATGGGAGCTTTTGCTTACGATAAACACCTGTACCCTGCCAACACCTGAGAGTTGTACGCAGCACAACGTGGATACAGCGGTGTTGTCATAGTTCCATTTCCTTATTGTTTTACCAAATGATAAATGAGTAGGTGGTTTTATTTACTTTGTCTACATTTCGATTTATTACCAGTGTAACTGCCTTTTGTATAGATTTGGGAAGGCGATATAATGTATTGAAGACCGCTTGACTTTTGCAAAATAGCTTATAATTCATCGTACCGGTATCTGTGGAGTTGCTTGCGTTATGGCTGCCCGTAGAGTCCTAATAACGACCAAACGGCCGTCGTGGTCTACCCGCCCCAGGGTATCCATTATGAATGGATCCCTGTGTATTCTAATACAAAATATAGTTACACACTTGTCCGCTATGCCGCTATTATATTGCTTTTAATTATTTTTCACGGACACAATAATTATAACTTGTAATACCACTAGAAGTCAAATTATATCCAGAAATATTTTTGAGACACGAATTTTATTAAAATATTCGCGCGCCAGAAAAAATTTTAAGGTGTAATTTGATTTCGAATGGTATTTGGCAAGAAAATTTCACAACAAAATGAGTTTATAATAGATATTTGTTATTAATTATTAGTTATACGTCAATAAATATAGAATGCTTTGAAATTACTTTAAATGTCAAATTTTTATTTACCAATTTTAGTAACATGACAACACCAATTGTAGGTTGCATATAACTCATATTGTTTCGTAATATTGGGTTTAGTTTACTAAAGTTGGTAGAAAATTATTTTTTAGAAATAAATCTACCATAAATGTATGCATTACTTTACATAATAATAAAAGAATCCTGGTTAAACTTTTTTTTACTAATTTTAATAATACAAAAACAACACCTTCAGATTTAATATATCTTATATTCTTATCTAATATTTAGTTTAGTTCGCTAAAGTTGGTAGAAAATTATATATTAGAAATAAATCTTTCCTTGCTATATTTGCCAAAACAAACCGAGCGATTTTGAAGCATGACAAAACATCGCCTACTTATTATTGTTTTATCTAGAAGGCCATGCTAATTTTGAGCATAAAAAATGTAAACAATTAAAAGTCGTTCGTAAGATCTGCATCTTGCTGATAGTTGTTCGTCGAAGTATTTAATTTAATATTCTAAAATTTGTATTTTGTGCAAAAAAATATTCGATCTTAAATTAAAACCCATCACCGTACTATGTTTTTTTTGGAAGATCTTATTGCCGAATGCAGTAGTGAATTAAGGGAAGACAATTTGTTCTCGATCATCCAGCAATATCTTTTAGAAAAATCAACAAAACACAGATTATTACGTGGACAAGAAGTTAACAAAATTGTGTCCAAATATTACCTATATTATTCAAAACACAGACATTTATTCAATAGAATTTGTCCATCGGATTATTCTCCATTGAAAAGGGAAGAGGTAGAAACAGAATTTAAGGTACATTTACAGTTTGTAACTAAAAATTATTTATCTAAAAAATAAATTATTTTGTATTGTTTAGGCGGTTTATTCCTTTAATACTAAATAACATTAATTTATTAAAGAAATTTAAAATTATTAAAAGTTTGACAAAACGTACTGGTTGATTGTTGACACATGACATTTTATAAAGTTCCGTGTTGTCACTTTATATTATGTCAAAAAATTTCCACTGTAATACCCTCCAGGGTACCCCAACAAGGGAAAATTTCCGAAAAAATATAAAGGTTGCCATGGCAACGTTATGAAATGATTATATTTCATTGAATGAATATTGATGGCGTGGAATTTTCTCCTAAAAACATGTTATGTAAATATCCACTTAAACATATATATTTTATAATTCAAATTTTTTAGTAAAGTATTGGTCAAGACCAAAATATTGCATCTAATCTGATAAATTAGAATATTAGCTCGAGATTAAAAATAAATACAGGGTTCCCCATTTAAAACGAAACAGGCTAAATATCTGGTTCCACGTTAATTTAAAACAAAAACGCACGGACCCGTCGATTTTTATTTCGAGGGGGATATCTTTTGCGTATACTGTCAATCTTGTTACTTCAAGCCCCTAGGAGGGAGGGAGGTAAGTTCTAAATCTTAAATGGGTATCCCTATTTTATAAAAATTTCTCGATTCTGCATAAAATTCTGAACATTATTTAATAAAAGCATTATTAGTCTATACTAAACAGTTTCCGAGATATTGACTCTTAAAAAATGAGATTTTTGTTACTTTGACAGCGTCTAGCTTTCTAACTGTACGTCTTAGAGTAAAACGGCTTACATGTCCCTATCTTCGACTTTTATTATCTTTTCAATAGTGTCAACTTCCGGTTAAACCGGAAGTACTATATTTCTCACAACCAGTTTAACCAGAAGTTGACACTATTGGAAAGATAATAAAAATCGAAGATAGGGACATCTAAGCCGTTTTACTGTAAAGGCGTATAGTTATAGAGCTAGACGCTGTCAAAGTTCAAAAATCTCATTTTTCAAGAGTCAATATCTCGGAAACTGTTTAGAATAGACTAATAATGCTTTTATTAAAAAATGGGTCCGAGCGTTTTTTTTTTAAATTAACGTGGAACGGGTCCGAGCGTTTTTTTTTTAAATTAACGTGGAACCAAATATTTAGCCTGTTTTGTTTTAAATGGGGAACCCTGTATATAAAATTCTGTGATTTTAAAAAGCTAAGGAATACCAAGTATATTTAAAAAATGCAGGGTGTACAAGTTTTAAAAAAATCTTTACAAATAAATGTATGTAGATAGAAAAAAACTAGTTACGCCTGGATGTTTAGTAATAATTTTAACTTGTAGGTTGAATATGAAAACTAAGATTATTATTAAAAATCTTTTACAAAATCTCTGGTTTCTTGAGAACAACCAAAAAAGCAAAACATACTGTCATGAAACACGTTAATAACTGGTAAGAAAACCTTTGAACTTTTAAGCCTTTCTTTTTTTTAAAGAACCAATGTAATACCTGTAAGTTACATACGTACCGTGCGAGCAAAAATTATTTGAGGAATGGATGTGTTTTGGACTTCCATTGCCTTTAGTTTTTCATATCACAACGTTTCAACTGGTAAGTATCTCCAGTCGTCTTCAGGTGAATACTAAACAAGTTAAAAAGCTAAGAGCCTATTTATACTACCTAGGGGGGGGGGGGGCGGAGCTAGTGACGTATGATCGGGTGCAGTCGTGAGTCATCTGCTTACGTCGGTGACGTAAGCAGATGACTCACGTCCACATTGTACCCTCAAAAAATTGGTGTCTGGTTAGCTGTTTCCCGAAGAACAATTATTGTTGGTCCTATTTTTTGCCATGACATAGTTACAGCACAGCGGTATAGAGACAATATTATGAATCCATTTGTGGAGAAATTACTTGACGACGAACTACGTTTTGGATATTTTCAACAGGACGGTACAAACGCCCATACAGCCGTCGAAACTATTCTTACCTACCTAGATCACCTTGTTTAACATTTATGGATTACTTCGTTTTTCCTCATTTAAAGAACAATATCTTTAAAACACCAGTTGCAATGTGGTAAAGTTTCTCCAGAGATGCTGGTCAACACTTTCGAAAATATGAAGAGACGTGTGAATTTATGCTTGGAGCATGCCGGTGGCCAATTTCAGTAATTTATGTAAATATTTTTTTTTCTGTATATTCTTACTTTGTTACTTTTGTAAACAACAAAAATAAATTTGTATTTGTCTACTTATTTTATTACTCATTAGTTTGGCATATTATGTCATAATATGAATTTGACAAAATTTTAACCTAGATTTGGTTAGATATATCGTCCCCATATCATTGTGATCTAAACCAAGCCCAACGTTTTTTAATCCAACCCCTTTTTGATGCAAATCATTTTTGCTCGCAAGGTATTAGACCCAGCACGGGCCAGGATTTTACGACCCGACCCGACCCGGCCTGGCAACCAAGACATTGACGCGGCCCAAAGAAATTATTAACTAAGAGCAAAAAAGCCCGGCCGGCCCGGTTGGCCCGGTCGGTCCGTAAACATGTATTAGGGCCCGACAACTCCAACCTTTATTGATTAATTGGCCCGACCCGACCCGAACCTGAGAGTCGGGCCGGGCCGCGTAGAGGCCTGAGATGAAAACCCGGCCCGTGTAGGGCTTTAATAGGGGAGACTCGGGCAAGAAGAACCATATAGGCAAAAGGAATCAATCAAATATTTTAAAATTTAAATTTGCCGCTCTAATTTTGTCATCTAGTTTCGATAGCTGCCGCATCTCTGCAGTGTTTGTTGTGAAATATATTACGGTAAGTTGTTTTTTTCATATTTTACAGTGAATATAGAAATTTGTACGTTCTGAATCATTTAACAGGGTTCAGGAGTTTTGAAACTATTTCTAAACAGTAAAAATGTGTAACATTATGATTGAATATATGAAAAAATGATCTTTCGCCTTACTTATCCTCAAAATATTTCCGCGGTATCTGAAATCCATTTATTTTAAACGGACTGATATATTTTAACTTACAAATAGGGCAAAAAGAACCGGGCAAAAGGAACTGATGGATTCAGTGTAATTTCTGCCAAAAGTGGGCGCATCACTTATGTGCCGACTACCATATACTGGTGTCTATATCTGTGACACTTGCAAGGGTACGGTTTTAAGCTCATTAAAAACACTAAATAATAATATTATTTTTTAAGGTTTGTGTTGCTCAAAGGCATTTTATATGTTGGTTCATTTTGCCCAAGGCAAAGGTTCGTTATGCCCGCGGGTCTGGGCAAAAGGAACAAAACGCAGAGTTTTGGTTTATGTTGTTTTTGAAAGGAAAATATATTTTCTTTTGTGTTTTTAATAAATAAGATTTGTTTCTAAAGATATGCTTTAAATTATTTTATTTTCCTGAAAATATGAGAACAATCGGAACATTTTGGCAGGCATTTAAAATTAAGTGGTTCTTCTTGCCCGAGTCTCCCCTACGTATTAATATACGTAGTATATAGTTTTCTAATAATATGTACAATTTGAGGTTATTGTAAAATTATTATGAACTAATTATGATGCAAACCCAAACTATGAAAGTCATTTAAATTTCATATTAGCTCGGAATAAGCAACAGAAACTTGCCCAGTTATTTCAAAATATCTAGGAGTCTAGGCCATGCGATGTGCCTAATATATTGCTTGCATACTTGGTACAATATCCTTGATGACCGAAACAAAGCAAATGAAACTTTTTGTGTTAATAAAACTGTAATAAAAGGCTGTTTAGGTTGTACCCATATCACCGTTGACAGATTTGTATCAAATTTTATTAATATAGATATGCAAAATAATTATGATTTTAAGAAAATTCTAATTTTAACTGGATTCGTGGCTTTAAAAGCGTCTCCCAAGGTCAAGACCTCGATAATTTATTATTATATCATATTAGCGCCTTTGTTTTTAATATAATTAATCAAAATAATAATTTAGCGCGGTTGGAAGATGCTAAGATTTATTACAAAATAAATTAGGAAAAGTTGTCGAATCATTTGGTATCAATCAATAAAGTTAAAAATACCTACAACGGAAAAAAATCTTAGAACTAATGAAATTTAAAAAAATAGGTCATTAAAATCTAAAAATTGAGTGTGAATAAAGATTTGAACTGGAAAAAATATATTTTTTATTTTTAAGTGGATATTTACATAACATATTATAGATCTTATATTTACTATTTCTATATTGTTGGTAAATAATACAACATTTTGACTTTCTTAGAAACCTACAAGTTCTAAGACAGTTTTTGCAATTTATTTATAGTTGGTTCGATTGCTTATGAATAAAGGGCGGAATATATGCATTTTTTTTATTTTAGTTTTGTACATTCTTTAGTATTTATTGGGAAGACTAAAAGGTAATAAAAGGCCAGCATGTCGAAACATGCAAGAGACTGCAGGAACCTTCATGTTACCAAAGACTCAAAAAAAGCATTTTTGACCATTTTAAAACCTACGGGGGGCACACTTCTTTTGACTTTGAAAATGTAAGCATTTTAAGGACAGATACTAATTATAAGAAACGCATTTTAGGAGAAATGATAAAAATTAAAAATGACCTGGAAAGTATCAATCGAAGGACATAATATATAGAAACCCTCAGTACTTCATACTTTAATTTAAAGAGATTTAAAACAATAATTTACTTCTACATTATCACCGCTAATACCTGACAAACAAGCCAGTTTCTCGCCTTGCATAGGTTGTAGTACAAAATTTTAAAAATTACTAATTGTTTACGGTGCCGTTTCTTACTTGTCCCTTTTACCATTGTGTCCTAATCCTATGTTTTAATTTTGGTGTACTTTTTAAGAAAATTAAAATACACAAATTGTCGTAACTTTCTTTTGTCTCTCTGTACAGTTTGCGCGTTATTTCTAAAGGTTTTCTTTTTCTCTTTAATCCCCATGAAATATAAAAGAAAAATGACACCTACTTGTAACTGTCTTACTCTTTAATATATCAAGGATATTATATATTATGTAATTTCTGTTATGTTATGTTATCGAAAATAATATTTGTAATTTTTCCAAACAAATCAATTATGTAATGTTTTTATCGGTTATTGTTGAAACCTAAGAAATAATTCTATTGTTTCAGAGCCCTGAGGAAGAAAATATATTTTCCAAAACGTCGGCAAATTGAAATTTGGGTTTCATTTGCTCCTTCAGATCCTTAAATCCATAAAACCACCTACATAAAAAGTCTATTGGATCATTAACAATTTTATTTTATGTTACGTATATGATTTCGTCATATTTTAAAAAAGGAACAATTTAGTTCCTAAAAAGTATATTTTAGTTATAAAAAGTTGGTTTATTTTAATTTTATTATTGTTATGTATATGTATGTTATTAAATAACCTTGTAGGAATTATAAAAATCATTTTGAAAAAATATTTAATTTGATACATATTTTTACCGTTAAACGGCATTCTATTATTGGAAAAAAGTATCGAATAGACGCACATATATGTTGTCAAAAAATGACCTTGTTTATGTCTAAACGAAATATCTTAGGGATAAAAAATTTTCTTCGGTGTACAGCTGCGAAGCACTAACCCACAAGAGATTGAAAATCTTCGGCAATATTCAGGAACAAACCTTTTTTAACAAGACTGGTGTGCACAATAAGCTAGTAGGCTAGAAGGCTGCAGTGCAAGAAACTTGGGCCACAACTTTAGTCAACCAACCAATCACTATAGTTCTTACCGAAACCTCACTGTCATTAATTTCTATACTTACCAATCATTTTTTCGATATATGGATTTCTTGGATATATTATGAATTAATTATTTTGTATTTACAATAAACCTGAACAATACCAAACATGACAACACTGTACAATGCAGTTCAATGCTCTGACCCGAGCTCTCGGCTGACCTGGTTCTCGTAACCCGGGTCGAGCAGCGATCACGCTCCTCTCAACCACCTTCCACTTGAAAATGTGTCTATCAGCTGATTTATAAATCAGCTTAGTATTCTTATGGGGTCAAATGCTTCTTTTTGAGGTCTTTTAATATATGAGTTTTGTGAAGTATTAGAAATTGCCTTTTTTCGCGTAAAAATTTGCATTTATATACTTTATCTTACGTAATTTATTATTTTTTTTTTCAATATATAGTCTCATTCCTGACTGTAATTTTTCGCCCTGGGATTAATCGATATGATATACACCGTGTCGAATATACTCGTATTAATTGCACTACTACCTATTGTTGTATGATTGTCGTGTTTTATTTTTGTCCTTAATTTAAAAAAAATATATATCATCTTGAAAATGTGTCTATTAGATTACCTAGCTTATTATTCTTATTATTATTCAAATCTTTTTTTGGTGCTTTTATCATAAAATTTTAAAAAATTGAATTTTTAAATTGAATGTCTTATAAGTTGGTAAAAGTTGACGTTCCCCATTATTTCGTAGCCTACATTCGCAATAATTAACTACAACTTAAAACAAATATGAACTTTTGTGTGGTGACTTTTCAAACCATGTCAAAGAGACAGGCTTTGGTGCATAATTTGAAATGAGGCGGTATTTTATTTACTTTGTTTACGTTTAAGAAAGCTAGTAATGCGAATAGGGTAGGTTCCGTTAAACATTGTGAAAAACAACAATAAAGTATTTATATATAAAAGAAGCACTGCAAATTGATAAAAAAATTAATTACAATTGGTAAAAGGACCCCGCATTTCACTCGGAAAATGGCCCTTGGTTAAATTTCCTAAATTTTTAGTATGTTGTAGACTGTAGAGAATGCCATTCTGATCAAAAGTTTGGAAAATAATAGTTTTACAAGGAGTGAAAAAGTTGATATTATATTATTATTGTCAGGCTCATTTTGCATTTTCGGAACCAGTTTTGGGTAACTAATAGTGCCGGGTTAGATGACGATGACGCCGATTAAAATATCTTTATGCGTAAAGTCGTGCAGCATCGGTTGAATTATTTCTACATTCTTCAAACACATATCAACTTTTTCACTCCTTGTAAAACTATTATTTTCCATGCTTTTTAAACAACAAACTAATTTACTGTGGCAAAAGCTGTTGGCATTTAAATTTTCTTCAGGGCATGATTTTGTTTTATCAGTTTTGCTGGTCACAGGCTACTTGATGCATTTAAATCTAAATTTATTCTCAAAATATGCTTCATTTTAGGAAAGTTCTAAGTTAACTTTTTAAAGTTTTTTAATGGCAGCTTTCCTAAAACCTAATAGTGTATGGTATCAAAATAATCGTAATATAATCCTCTTTTTTCTTAACCCGACGAGCCACCATGTTGCCATTTAAAAAAAATGGGTTATACAACTTTAAAGATTAAATTTTACATAGCACATAGCATTGAACCAAAAATAGTAAAATTGTATTTTTCCCAAGATTAAAGAACTGAAATCAGTGATTTTAAGGTATTCATAGCCCTCTAGATAAAACAATAAATTTGGAAAAAAAATATTTTCTTGGTGACAAAAAGTGACAAGTGACACATCGTTGTATTTAGAATGTCATATGGAGTCAAAAAAAGTAAAAAGATACCAGGTGTCCCATATAAAAATCGAAAGTTTATGTCACTTCCGGTTAAACCGTAAGTTCCATAATATTGAGTCACCTGTCAAAAAATGCAGTTTTATGTGTATACAAATCCCCCGAATTTTATTTCATTATCTTGAAAAACAAAAAAGTTAGAGGGGCGAGTCACCTTCCGTGGACACCCGGTATACAGTGTGGCCAGTAAAGTCCGCATCATATGGGATTTTTTTAATTAATAGCTTTATTCGAAATTTAACTTTGGTATCAAGCTCTGCTTCGATCGAGATGAAAATTAAGCACAAAAATAGTAGTCACGTGATTAGCATTATCTGTCAAATTAAAATTGTTTCCAAAAAATAATTCTAAAGTAGGGTTATTTCTGAAAGTATCGAAAAAAGTTATTAGAAAATTATTTTTTAATGCAGTTTTGTAATTTATTCCCATTTATTTCTATTTCTTATAAAGACTGGCTATTTAGGTAACTATTATTATTCGTAATAATCTCGCTACTATTCATTGTTGTATGATTTCCGTTTTTTAATTTCTTCCTTAATTAAACATATTATGATTTACCCTTTGTCGAGTAATATCATGTTTATGCTACATTCTCAAAGTAAATATATGTTACTATTATTTTCATTATTTTATCTTATAATATAAGCTACAATTTACTATTTGATAAAAAAGCTCTTGTTATTTGTATGGACATAAAACACTATTCATTTATAATTCTTAACTTAACAATATGACTTACACTGAATGGGATACACAGTGGAATTATTAACTGGAATAAATTTAGTATCAGAAAGCCTCTTCATTCTCTGAAAAAATACAGAACCGCGGCTGCGTTTATTTTTAGTTTGGCATATATTTTTCGTGTCTTCGTGAAGTTTACCCGTCTTCTGGGGGTAGAGACCGCCCTCTTTTTTTTTTTTGTAAAGTATAAGTATGCTCCTTGGAAAGGGCGTAAAAAGGGGAATACGATCCACTATTTACTTTTGCATTTTAGTTATGTAGACGCAAATTGTTTTATTGTAAATATTGTTGGAAATGTTGCCAATTTTTTCTTGATTAAGTACCCCTATACGAAAGTAAAAATTAGCTGGCAGTTCCACTTTTTTCAGGGATTTTTTTGTTCTTCGCTAGTCAAGTAAAACTTGTATGTGCAAAAAGTGAGTTTTGAAAAAAATTCCTTTTTTTTTCATGCAGTGCCATTTTGTCATTTTTATTAAGATATTTCAATGAAATTTGGAACATAAAATAGTAGGTTAATAATAATTCCTATTGCGGCAAAAACAGCCGATTATTTTTTTAAATTCAAAATTAATTGGGATAAATAGTTATATATGAACAATTCATAAACAGCTTTACCGTGGAAATATAATAGCAATATATTTAACGAAACAGTGTATGCAAAGAAAAAGCAATGCAATGCAAAAAATACTAAATTAAACTTGAACATAAGTTAAAGACCATCGTAAATTAAGTTAACTGATGTATCATTTTCGGGAAGCTCGACCCAAAACTGCTGCTTAGTTGTGGACATTTTCGTGGCTAGGTCTGCCATAATTTTAGTTTTCTTATTTAAGGTGAAGTGGAGTAAATGTAATAACGGGGCCAATGTGATAATCTCTTGCCACAGACCACAAGCCTTTATACTAGCGGCGCCATCTATTTGACAACCTCGATACTACAATTATTCATTAGTTTACCCCCACCAATAGTTTATGCAGACCGCGCAACGGCAGTTATCGGCTAGACATCAAGCTTCACTGTTGCCTCGTGAATAACAAGTTAATTGCCAATATAGTTTTATCTGTAAAAAATAGTATCAAAGCTGATAAGTACGTTTTTATTCGTTTTTTTATGTTGTTTCCTTAAACGTATTGGATAGTATATGCACTTTGAAAAATAGCTTGGCTTTTATAGATTTTTATGACTATGTCACATTTATAATGTCGACCATGGGGCAAATGTGATATACAGTAGCGGGGTAAATGAGTAATTTGTATCACAATTGCCCGATTCTGTTTTAGATTCATCATGGTGCGAAATTGCAAACGAAAAACATCTGACCAAAATGCAAAATACTCCAAAGAGAATCACTCTCTGATGAATCAAAGAGGACAAACATTTATAGGTCTTCCAAAATGTATAATATACCCTACGTTACGTTGTATTCTCGAATTTTATCATCTAATAGCAGTGAAGATCGTTCGTCTCCTCCATTAGAAGATTCCGATAACACTGATGAGTTTCTCAATGAGATATTGGACGAAGATATTGCTCAAGAAAATGATGTGAATAAATCTGAAAATGTTAAAACATCATTAGGATGTTGGGTTCTCGTTAAATACTTTACAAAAAAAAAATGTTAAATTTATGAAGCCGTACAAAAATAAATTTGTGTAGCCAAAATTCGAAAATACCGATACAGCAGAAGAAGAGAACATTTTAAAGATGCTACCAGAGCCATTGGTGGACAGACGAGGTTTATTTCAGTTTTCGTTTCGCTTTCGGTTACAATTTATAATATTGCATCTTTGTAATATTTTTTATTTCGGCCTAGCCGGTTTTTAAAAGTTTGTAACTTTTTAAATTTTTAAGCTATTAAAAAATAAAAAACAACAAACTAAAGATTTTTTCTGTATTTCTCACATTTACCCCATAAAATAATCCTGTGCATTTAAATGAAACAGTATAAATCATTATCACAATTGCCCCAAATCCTGGGGCAAATGTGAAATTATGACGTCATAAAAAAATTACGCCACAAAATTAGCAACGCTTAATATTTTTGAAATTTAAGTATCCCAGGGAATCATAGGAATTTTTGTGACTCTTAGATATGTTAAAGCTATAGTTAATAAATTTTAAAAGATCACCTCTTCTAAAAGTACATCACATTTACCCCACTTCACCTTACTGATACTCCTATGTAAGCGTATGTAAGTCGTATCAGGCATATTTTAATGTATTTTTTGTAATTATAAAGTCACCTTCTAATATTTCGGCCACTGCAAGCTTTGTCAATCGAAATCTTCGAAAAAATCAAGTTAAGCATCTCTTCAATATAATTTGGCCTCTTGTTAAAATTTGTAGAAAACTTATCTTGTACATTATCAGGTACATCTAGGTAGCCGTTATACGAGTCACGCAAGCTCTTATATGTCCATAACAATATTAGAAATGCAAATATTCAGCAAAAAATTAAAATAACAACACCAACAAAAAACTACTACTTTAAACAAAATGACGTTTCTCGACGTTTTCTAATCGCAATTAAGTAACTAATCGGCAAAATTTGGCCGTGTACAGATAATGGGCAATTAATTAAAAAAGTTGATTGCATGGTGGTTACCGATTTAATCATTTAAGCACAATAAAACCTTAGTTAGTTATTTATATTAGTGGTGGGTACGGGCATTATACTCTTATCACACAGCATGTAAAGACCAACAATATTTTTCTTATATAATTTTTATGTATTCTTGTTTCGTCTTTTAAAAGCCGTGGTACTGAAATGGATGCAAATAAAATACATCTGTGGTTTCTTTTAAAATACGCCATTATGTTGAGGAGTTAGATATCTCCTGACATATGCGAGTCTCTGAGCTTCCATAATATATATTTATGGCTTCATTTTTATAACTTTCTGGTAAAAAGGATTTAGATGTTAGTTATTCTTTAGAGTTTTTAAATTCTAGTTCCAACCAAAAAAAGACGTATAAATTAGGTAAAAAAAGCACTGCCAGCAAGTTCTTTTATAGAAATATAAAAAATTTTAGATCTCCTTAAAAATAGTATGTTCTCGTCAAATTTATGATCTATTTTTGTCAAATAGTCATCCCGTTAACAATGCTTATGCCCAATTATTTGTATTGGGATAATAATAGATGACTCTCATAGTTTTTACTACAATAATTCTATATTGCTTTATAATATTAATAGTATAATATATTTTTAAGCAAGGTTTAGAATGCTACTATTCTTGCCCGAACGTCGCGTTTCAATCAAACCTCATCGAACTTTTATTTGGCTTTTAGCCCCAAGAATATTTTTATATATTGATATATCGAATAACGATACTTATTTAAAAAAATAAAATATCGATATTTTTCGATAATAATTATCGATATTATCGATATTGTCGATATTGTCGATATTTATCGATATTTACCGATATTCATTATCGATATTGATCGATATTTCTGTACTCGGGAGGCATACGACACTATGTCCAATTTTTACAAAAAATGAGTATATTAAATGGAAATGGTATGCATTTTGGTAAAAGGAAAAGTAATAATAGACAAAATAAAAACTTATTGCCGCTTAAATACCGATAGTCATGCTGGCATTATGTGTAATCCCCACCTACTATTATATAGATCTAGTTAGAGGCATATAACACCAAGTGACTATATAATGTTCTATGCCGCTAAATGTGTTGCTAAAGATATTACCAAAGATCCGAGGCATACAGCCTACAGATATTATTACCTTGCGTCTTAGGCCTCTGAATAAAAATGCACATAGTGTTAAAAGTCTACCCTGTTTCTCAGCTACCAACTAATTGGATTTGGTGTTGTATGCCCCACAATATAGTTTAATTTTCTGAATAAAACTACATAGTTACCTAATTTTTGTGAAAATTGGACATAGTATCTCGTATACCTCCCGAGTACAGATTTATCGATATTTATTATCGATATTTATCGATGTTATCAAGTTTATCGATATTGTCGGACATGGAATGGGCACCCTTAAGGCTAGAGAAATAATTGTAACGTAACAGCGGTGTAAAGACTCTTAGGGTGGCGGAGATTATCGCAAAAAGGTGTGATAAAGAAAAACTAGTGTGTAGAAGAGAGACAGTGACAATTTGCATTAAATAATGAAGAGAGACAGTGACATTTGAGTTTAGTAGTAGGAGTCAGAATTAGAATGTTTAATAAAAAATACTTATTTGTAATTGGTTGGGATAAAGAATTCCATTCCCCTCTTTTTAGATTGTGGGAAGACAATACATGACACAGCGAAAAAGGAATCCCGTCTTCCAATTGGTAGGGGGTTACAAAACACTATAAAAACTCGAAAGAACACTTACGACGGTGAGTTGAAAAAGTTCAAGTTCAAGTGTAAGGGGAACCTCTGCCCGTTTGCCGGTTCAAGTAATTAATCTATTCAAGTGTAAGGGGAAACTCTGCCCGTTTGCCAGTTTGAAAAAATAGTTGTCTCAAGTTAAATTAAAGTAATGGAATCCACTGCTCCAGAGACAACCTACTTTGCTCCCATTGCGTAAGTGTTCTTTATCTATCGATTTATAAGTTGTAACTGTTTAAATTGTTTAATTTCCTTTTGACTTGAGTTATTATAAAGTCATAGTTGTTTCTTCTGACTTACTTGGAGTAAACTATCGTTCCTGAAGTGAGTCTTAAGAGGGCGACTCAACTTTAAAATAACTCAAGTCTAGCCTTAAGGGTGCCAATTCCATATCCGACAATATTTATCGATATTATCGATATTATCGATATTTATCGATATATCGACTATATCGATATTTTTTAATATCGATATTCGATATTGGAATTTTAATATCGCTCAGCCCTAGTTGTGGTCAAGGCTTACTTTTTTATAGAATCACTGTTTAAGCTAGTTTTGACTTGCCGGTATTGTAGCATTTTGTGGACCATCTTCGTATGGTAAAAATGCTCAGGGTGTGATGATGAGTAAAATTTCTCTAAGAATACGCCGCATCGTGTCTAAGTCGCCTGTCATTTATGGCACCATGTTGAAGTCTTATCTATTTTACGTTAAGATGTTGGCGGCAGAGACAGGACTGGGCTAAGTTTTTTACCATCGCATTCACATTATTTTAAACTTGTAAGGGGGTCTTAATGGTTTATTACCAGAATGGATTGCAATAATACACCATTATTTTTATTTTTAATTAAAACCTCGAACCCAAGGTACGATAGATTAAATGTTATGGCATTAGTCATTGATAAAACATAGAAATACATTTCACATGCACTAACATTACCAATGAAAAATGTCATGAACAACCCTGACAACATACAAGAGTTTCGCCGCCCAAACATTGTAGCTACGAGCCAATCGAGCGGTTAGCGGCACGCCTGCCCATGTTTCGCGTTCAATGCTGCGTTGCCTTATTATATTTTAAGTTCGCGGCGTAGTACAAAGCCGCCGAAATGCCATGTGTTTTTAAATACAGACAGCTGGATTAGTTGGCAACCTATTGTATGGCAATTAAAATGGATAATCCAATAATATTAAAATTATAATAGCAAATGATGATAAAAGTTAAATGTTTGTTATTGAAAATAGGAGAGTTAATTAATTTAAACTGGTTTATTCTACTCACTGTTCAACTTAAATATTAAACCCCAAGAAAATTTAGTCTCTGAAACCTGACGCGTGAGCTTGCTACGGCCCACTACTGAACTGGGAACTTTTAGGAAGAAACCAGTATCAGCTGTTAATGTCACATGTGGGTGTCAATTGTCCAAAAGCTTTGTTTTTAGAAAAAGTTTACTCTAGTGCTGTCGCGACCGTTATTATTAGGTTGTGAAAGGCGTTTCACAATATTTGTTTGGTGGATAGGAATGTTGATGTTCGTAGAGGCGTTTCTTCATGAGCATCTATCGCTTCAGGACTATATAAACGACTATATTGGTAGTACCAGGGTTTTCCTCTCCTGAAAATGCCGATTAGCTCCAACACTTATTCACATTTTTTTGGTGGAGAAAATGCAGTGTCTACTCTCAAGGGTAGGTGTTATGGTGTAAATTAAGTTTCTAAAGAAAAAAATCTCGATACACTCAGAGCCTGCAAGTGCCACTGCTACTGTCGAGGGGTCGACAATGAAGAGAGTGAAGACTTCTTTTCGAAATAAAATGCAACATGGGAGGCTGAGTTCTTAGGATGTACTTTCCATTCACTGGGAGATAAATGTTATACACAGTGTCACCAGTAAAGTCCGCATCATATGGAATTTTTTTTTATTAATAGCTTTATTCAAAATTAGACTTTGGCATCAAGTTCTGCTTCAATCGAGATGACAATTAAGCAAAAAATAGTAGTCACGTGATTCGCATTATCTGTCAAATTTTAATTTTTTCCAAAAAAATAATTCGAAAGTAAGGTTATTTCTGAAAATATCGAAAAAAAAGGTGGGAGTATCAACATGCTTGCCAACCTATAACCTATTTCGCGTAGATTTATTTATGTTTTCTAGCTTTTATACAAAATCTAAAGAAAATCAGTATCGACTTGATATTCTATAGGTAATAATTGACATATTTAATAAATATCAAGGAATTTCATAACTTATTTTAGGATAATTGTATAGCGAAAAATATCGGGTAAGATTTTTTTTTACATTATTATGTCATTGTCACTCATTGTTCTTTCACTATACAGTTCTCGCAAAATTAGCACTGTAATAAATTGATATTTTTGTAATATATCAGATACTACCTAAATAATGTACCGACGATATTGATTTTCTTTAAATGTTAGTTATTAAAATAATAAACTCAAAAAATCAACGCGAAATAGGTTATAGGTTGGCAATAGATTGAATGACGTTAAAATTCAGCCTTAAATGCAGTTTCTAGCCCACATAAGCTGCATAAGATAATTTTGATTTTTTACCTATATTTTGTAAATTGCACCACTTTTGAAAAATAAGACCCAACGTAACATACATAAAACTTCTTAGTTTTGACAATGCTTTATTTCAGATAAATTTTCTTTAAAGTAGCGCCATATTAAATGTGTGTTTTTCTACAAAATCAAAATTGGGCTATTAAAATTTGGTCGCATGTGATGCAAAGTTTATTTGTTATTGACCCTGTATAAGGTAACTTCATAAAATAAGTATTTTTGAAAACGTAGTTTTGTGCCTGAAAGTAATACACCTTAATATTAAGACAAAAAAGAACACAGTGTCTTCAGTAAAGTATTTTTTAAGTGAAAAATAAATTTTAGTTTAACGACGTAAATTTTATCTATTTTTAACGATTTAATTTAAAACCCCTATATTATAATTTATTATTAAGCTATGTCATAATAACGTTAACGTAAATTACTTTCAGACACAAACTACGTTTTCAAAAATATTTATTTTATGAAGTTACCTTATACAGGGTCAATAACAAATAAACTTTGTATCACATGCGACCAAATTTTAATAGCCCAATTTTGATTTTGTAGAAAAACACCTACATTTAATAAGGCGCTACTTTAAAGAAAATTAATCTGAAATAAAGCATTGTCAAAGCAAGAAGTTTTATGTAGGTTGCGTTGAGTCTTATTTTGCAAAAGTGGCGCAATTTAAAAAATATAAGTAAAAAATCAAAATTATTTTATGTAGCTGAAATTTTGCACGTGGGCTAGAAACTGCATTAAAAATATTTTCTAATAACTTTTTCGATATTTTTAGAAATAACCCCACTTTTAAATTATTTTTTGGAAAAAAATTTAAATTTGACAGATAATGCGAATCACGTGATCACGCGATCTATGCAGAACTTGATGCCAAAGTCAAATTTTGAATAAAGCTGTTAATAAAAAAAAATCCCATATGATGCGGACTTTACTGGTGACACTGTATAAAAGTGTTACGATGAATAACAAACTTATATTAGCTTTATAAAAATACTTGCACTTTTTAGTAAAACAACACATAATTTTGGACCCTCCGCCTCTACCGAATCTAAATCCTGAATGCGTGCCTGTTGATGATTGAACTTAAAAAAGCTCCGAATAAATATTTGTCATTTCCATGCAACAAGTTGAACCCTTTTTTTCCGAATAATGTTAGAACTTCCTTTCTAAATAAAAACCTGACTCGTTCCTTACATTAACTTTTTTGGGAGATAAAACGATACTTAGTGGAATTCTTAACTAAATAATTTCGCATAACAAATCTAGGTCTGACGCACTTAGCTTTCAGAAATAAACGACCCGTGATCTTTCTAAATATGATTGCACACTTCCGACCCTGTTGAAAATGAAAAATAATGTTCCTTAGAGGAAGGTCGCGGTATAATTTAGGGGAGCACTAACCTTTTTCGGCAATTTTATTACAAATAATGTCGACGACCTTTGACAAGATCTTTTATCTGGCCTAAGACGTAGAGAGAAGAAATATATACTATCTTAGGCTGAATTTTATTATTTTGCTTATATTAGTTTCATATCTTGAAAGTTTGTTCGGATTTTGTGGCAAGAAATTATATAAGCTGCTTCGCAGAGACATAAACTTTAGATTATCAGTCGTATAAATTATTTATATAGGGTGATTTACGGTAAGTGGCCTATTTGGAGAACGGGAAACATGGAAACATTATCTAATTGAAACTTTGGCACAGAGTGTAATTACCACTGAGCTTTTTTAGAAGATTAGCTGTTTAACGTTTCTGTCCTGTGCCGAATTTAACGGGAGGCTAAGGTGCTTATAGCCCCCGGCGTACATATTCGGAGGCAGCAGATGGCCATTGAAGGAATAAATTTATAATACGTAAATTGCAATAATAAAACTTTGAAATTAAATACATTTTTTTATAAACCTATTACTAAAGTAATTTTACCTAAATGAATCGGCAGCATAATAAAAATGTTTAACATTTCCTCTCAACTTAGGCCGGCTTCCTCGACAATATAGGCAGCGTTTCATGTTTCACATCGCCAAAACCAGAGGTTCCATATCGAATTTTCGGCTTTTCTAATAATTTTATTAACAAATTTAAAAGGAAATATTATAATATACTATACCGGGTATCCACGGAAGGTGGTTCGCCCCTCTAATTTTTTTGTTTTTCAAGATAATTGAATAACATTTGGGGGATTTGTATACGACATAAAACTGCATTTTTTGACAGCTGACTTAACATTATGGAACTTCCGGTTTAACCGGAAGTGACATAAACTTTCGATTTTTAAATGGGACACCTGGTATATTTTTCCTTTTTTTAACTCCATACTTATAACATTCTAAATATAACGATGTGTCACTTGTCACTTTTTGTCACCAAGAATAGTATATTGTTTTATTAGGAGTAAAAGCGATACTTTTCTGACGAGTCTGTAGGTTTGCCGGACGAACAAAGTGAGTCCGGCAATTACGGACGAGTCAAGAAGTTGCTTTTACTCCGAATAAAACATACTTTTTTTTTTTCAGACGTTGTTTAATATGAAAACACAAAGATACAAAATGTTTTAATTGTTTTATTTAAAAATTTTAAGTTTTGAAAAGGGGCTAGCGTTACTATGGATTTATTATTATATTGTTTGATAGCGACGTGCCATTCGATTTGACAAGTGTCAGCATTCATTATTGCGTAACTATATTTAATTTTTATCCTTTTAAAAATAGAATTTTTTAAAACTACATTTACTTCAAATTAAAATGTCAGACTCAGAATTTACCTGTACGCCCCCGGAGGTTGCCAAAATTGCAGCAAATGTTGCGCACAATTTGCTGCCAACAACTTTCTGGTATTATTTAATATATATTTAGTCATGAGAACACAGTCATACTTTTACTTCCGCTGCTATTGGCAACGAAAGAAAAAGTAAATACTTTTTCTTCCGTTGCCAAAAGCAACCGCCTTCTGACGAAAAAGTAGAACTTTAACGTCAAAAAATTAGTAGAAAAACGTCAAGTTTATTGACGTTTGAAGAAAAAATATTTTTTTTTCAAATTTATTGTTTTATCTAGAGCAGTGCTACTCAAACTGTGGTCCGCGGACCAGTGCTGGTCCGCGAGCCGATAGTAGCTGGTCCGCGAATCCTATCAATTAATTAAACATCAATAAATGCCGTTAATAAATATATTACATTTGGTACGCTATTTACTACAAAAATGAGAAATAAACCATATTTTCAAAGTAAATTTCTACTTATTTTGTTTGTAAAAGTAATCTTGGGCTCTACTCTGGTAAAAAATAGTACATTTGGTAGTCTTGTTAATATTCAATAGAAAAAAAATTGCAAATACAATAATGTAAACAAGAAACAATAAAAAAACAAACGTGTGTAATAATTAATATTGATTAATTAATTAAAATAAATTACATAAAAATTTTAAGGCGTGGGAGGCCCAGGGGCTTTATGTTATAATATTTTTGACTAAATATCAATATCGGATATCATTAAAACGCTCAAAAAAGTGGCGTGGCACCCAAAAAATTTTTCGCCTCCGGCGGCGGCCTCACTCTGGTTCACAGATAACATGACAAAATAATTAGTGGTCCGCGACTCAAAAAGTTTGAATAGCACTGATCTAGAGGGCTTTGAATACCTTAAAATCATTCATTTTAGTTTTAATCTTGCGAAAAATAAAATTTTACTATTTTTGGTCCAATGCCATGATGCTGTGTAAAATTTAATTTTTAAAGTTGAATAACTTATTTTTTTTTAAACGGCAACATTGTGGCTCGTCGGGTTAAGAAAAAAGAGAATTTTATTACGATTATTTTGATATCATACACTATTAGGTGTTAGAAAAGCTACCATTAAAAAACTTTAAAAAGTTAACTTGGAACTTTCCTAAAATGAACCATCTTTTGAGAATAAATTTAGATTTAAATGCATCAAGTAGCCTGTGACCAACAACAACCTAATTTACTTTGACAGAAGCTGTCGGCATGTCAATTTTCTTCAAGGCATGATTTTGTTTTATCAGAATGTCTCGCTAATCTTTCACTTTAGGCGTAGGATATCAGATATATTTAGAATGTTTATTAAAATAAAAAAATCGAGAAACATACGGGATGTTTCATAAGAAAAATATTTAATTATGTCATATCTTTAACATGTGTCACCCTGTACACGTCAAAAGATGCGTAAATTAAAATAAAAATTTACGTGTGCGAGCATTTTTCCGAAAAATGCATCCCTAATTTTTTATCGAATTTATGCAGGACTTCTGGTCCTCACTGTATAAAATCAATTCCATAACACCCTGAATATACCTAGTATGCGAAATAGGCCTTAAAATTAAAGAAAAAAAATTAAGGTTTGTTTTAAAAAAATGTTTCAATGATAACAAAAATTCAACTACCGTCCGTTATCTTCACTAATTTCGTATAATCGGATTTTCATTTTGCGAAATAAATTGCTTTTCAAGTAACAAAGTTACTCTGAATGGTTTCATGCAATCTAAAAGGCTGCTTCGTGTTTGATATGTTGATCGATAGAGTACGTTCGCATAAGCGATTTTTAATTATTTCCTTCTTTTTAACGACGAAGTATACGGGGGCATAATAAAAGTCCGAGTCTGCCACCTTCTTGTTAATTTTTCTTAGTAAAGGATTTGGTAATAAAATTTTTATTAACAGATACTGAGATAAATAATTATTTTTATCGTCAACCGTCAGTACAGCCGTAATTAGACAGTTTTCGTTGTCTTTCAAAAGTGATTCCGATAGCCGCTATTTGACAAC
This sequence comes from Polydrusus pterygomalis, assembly GCA_963969555.1. NCBI lineage: Eukaryota > Metazoa > Arthropoda > Insecta > Coleoptera > Curculionidae > Polydrusus > Polydrusus pterygomalis. Next base: position 53,003,724 of record OZ018378.1, read on the forward strand.
TTTGACATTTGAGCTGTCATTTATCTTTATCGTTACGGATAAGTGGCGGGAGCTAACGGACGGAAGACAAAGCCATAGCGAAAACGGAACGCATGCGTAATGACCATTTTCAATGACCAAATCGGAAATAAAGTTTGCATTCAGCATTATTATAGTTTTCTAAATTGAATTTTCCATACAACTGTGCTCGATACTGAATGTCCTGGCGATCAAGCACCTCCAAGAGAAGGGCATCATCCAAATCCGAATCACTGGATGAGTCCAATAAAAGTAACCTTTCGTCTATCATGATGTTTTAGAATTTTAGGTACTAGGAAATTAAAACCAAGCAAAAAAGATAGCACAAAACGTATTTGAAAATATGAACACAAACTATTAAAGATAGGTTATGTTATATTTGTTATGTTTACTGTCGAATTCGACTTAACGTTAAGAGAATTAAACGAAAACTATTTTTACGATCTGTCAAATAGCGGCTTCGTATTCGTATTCGCTATGGTTAACCGTTTGAATTTGCCAACTCTATTATCAGAGTGATTTCCGGAAGTAAACGAACATTTTATTTTATAGTTTTTTTTTACCCTCCGCAAATTAGTGACTTTGACGTCAAAAATCGTCTAGCTGTCACTGTCACGCCTTTCCCTATGACAGCTCGATAATAGTTTTCTCGCGATTTATTGCTATGAGTTATACCTCAATTTTTTATATTATAAATTCTGAACGGTTGGCGATAATAGTTTGTATGCACCACGTCAGTAAAGTGTCCTTGTCGACTCGCCTGTTATTCGCCTCGCTCGCTTTGCTCGCTTATCTCATAATTTCAGACTCTTCCGATAAAGAATCACTTTACTGCCTTGGTACATAAATAACTATTATGTTCTACTGCATCAAAAATACACTATTTATGATTCTGTTTGATGGCCACAATTTACTATAAATTTATTGAGCTGAGGAGAGAAAAATATGCCACATAAAAATTGTAAAGGTTTTTTCCCAAGATATTCTCGGATTTAAGGAGGAGTAAGTGAAATAAAATACAGGCCTGTTCATTAAAAGAAGCAGGTAAAATGTTAACGTTCTCGTGGAGCAAATATACAAACCAAACTGTGTATAGTTGAATTCACATAAACTTTTAACGCAGTGACATTTCAGTTCTGTCATACTTGTCAAATACTGCATCAACTCATAAAATATAAATTTCTAATGGCTAAATTTAATTAGTATAATTGTACTGCACACAAAGAATGTATATCTTGTATTATTTCATACGATTAAAAAGAGATAGAAATAAAAAGAGTTGGCCGAACAATTCCAGAAAAGAAAAAGAAAAAACACTGACCAATCTCAGCTGTATAAGAAATTTAGTAAGTTGGTGAAATCTAAAGTAACTAGACAATGACAAGTCTTGACATTTGGCATTAAAACTTTATGTGAATTTAACTATAGTCGAGAAGCAACCAAAATGGCAGTTAATATATTGTTATCAGGACGTCTTGTCATGATTTGACAAACAAACTAACCTAGAGACATACCTACCGATGTCAACGTCCTGTCATAAATTGATGACAAATAAATCTAACCTAAAAATATACCGATGTTAACCGTCCTGTTATAAAACTCACCCCCAAATATTAAATTTAATTAGGGAGTCCAAACCACGTGCGAAACTGACATTTTGCCAACAAGCGCCATCTTGAATATCCCTAACGCCACAAAACAAATATAGGTTAGGTACTACTCAAAGGTAAAAAACCATTCTTTATTCTTTTTCGTTTTTAATCCAAACCACGTGATCCAATGTGGCGGCTGTAGGCAAACAAGTTTGACGGGTCTATGGAGAACTAGAGGGTAGGAGGCCGATCGACAATGACAGCATTTTCAATTTCTGTCCCGGTTTTTTGGTTAGTTCGCTAGTTGGCCGATAGATGCTCTCGCTTCGCAAGTGGGCTGATGTCGTCTTCTTCTTCGTTTTTAACTTTTACTTTAATACTTTTGACAATTGACATTTTATTTTTCGAAACAACAAATAACGTTTGAAGGCAAGACAAGACAAATAACGTTGTATTGTAATTGATTTCCATATTTATGATGAATAATGATACAATTTATACAAGCAGAGTTTGCTTTGTGTCGAAGTGTAAAACAGGATCTTCTTCAGAGAGGAAACGCAGCCAAATAGGTCTCTTTCTAGCTCCAAAGGTAAAACCCTCTGTAGCTAGAATGTTCCTGTATTTTAAAAACCAAGCATCGTGGGAACTTTATATAGGCCGAGTTTACTAATAAGTATAACAAAGTAAGTGTAAATTCATATAAAAGTCCTTATTTGTTCCTTAAAGAACTAATTTAAATAAAAATAGTTATCGCGTCCATAAGAAACCATTTATTTGATAGCCCACTTCGAACACGAGCGCCATCTTACGGCGACTTGTAAAGCTGAATTACCGATGCTAATTTGGGACCGAATTCAATGCATTGCGATCGGCCTCTTACCTCAAGTCCTCCATAGACGGGTGATTGGATTCCCTAATTTAGGGGAAAGAAAGAAAAAACTAAAAGTCTTCCTCCACAAAATTTAATAGAATAAAAAATTATTCAAGGGTCTCTACATGCTTCGAACGTAGAAACGTTCATCATCAGGAGACAGAAAAATTTATTTTATGCTGATGGTGTTAGCAAAAGAGAAAATTAGAACCTTAATGGAGCTTTTATGGACTTAAAAAATTGAAGTGTAGAAGAAACATGATATGAAGGAAACTTATAAATGTTAAACCATACTGAACTGAGTATGTGAAAACGTTATTAATGGGGGTTTAAACCAACCAAATAAAATGGGAAAGAAGAAAAACCCTTTCAAAGAAGGTGTCGAAGATTATTTAAATTTAAAAAAAAAACTTATCAAACATATGTCTGTAAGACATTGAGGATAAAATTGCAGGTATCACAATTTGTGAAACATAGAAATTGAAATTAAAATCAAAGAGCGAAGGAGTACAGAAGTTTTTGAAATATTTTAGAATTTTTTTTTTAAATTAAAAGTAAGTAGGTACTTACAAAATCACGTGTTAAAAAGCATTTTTGGGGTACTGAGTATTAAACCTCATCAGTAACCCCGCGAGAGGTTAATTTAAAACCAATAAAAGCAAACAAAAAGTTACATAATTTTTAATCGCACGTCCACGTGCTTGGGCAAAAGCGAATGAAAGATAAATTGATTGACAAATATATTGACAGGTAGAATGGCGGTAAAATTTAAATTAAGTACCTAAAAGAAAAATTGTTCATAGAGAAAAAGCTCAATTAAGGTTAGGTAATTATAAAACTACTAACCAATTACCTAAAATAAACAATATAACTTAAAAGCTAAGAAATGAAAAGGAAAAATGTTTTTAATGTGGGAGAAAAATCATTTAGGAGAATGAAGGATAGGTGCCCTAAAATTTCTTTGTGTGTGGTGGTATCTGTAAATGAATTGCACAATTGCACAATAATTATTCGCTTTTAATTATTTTCGCGGACACTATAAAAATAATCTTTTAATAGGAATGTTTATTCTATACCTACTATGTTTTTTTTTGACACATCGGCAAACAGTGGCGTATTTAGGATTTGTTCGTGGGGGGGGGGGACCAAAAAGGATTTCTCCTTACGCCGAAGGCGCTTTTTTGCGCCGCAGGCGAAATTTTTTTGGGTGCCACGCCCTTTTTTGGGTAAAAAAAATATCTACAAAATCAAGTTTCCTGTTCTTAGAAGAGAAAATATTTATGATTTTGTAACAAAATCATAATTATTTTCTACACAACAAATATTGTAATAAATGTAATGTGCTTATTCAGTACCTAAAAATTGAAAATAAAAATTGAAAATAAAAATTGAAATTACATATCTTGGGGGGGGGGGGCTCCGAGGGCCCCCGTAAATACGCCACTGTCGGGAAATACACTTTAACTTATTGTGATTTACGACAATATCCTTATTATGCTGTATTTAATTATTCGGGTTTTTATTTCTAGTTTTTCTTATAGATTATTTTGTTGATTTGATATTTGGACCTGTTGCAATTATCTTCAGCCGCTACTGCTTGCCTTAGAGGGCATGCCACTGATTTTAACAATTTATATTTACCTTTGCATTATAATGATTATAATATTATACCGTATTTTACGTCTCATATAAAAATGTGAAATGGAATATTTATCAATAGATCTTGATTTATATTCACAACACGTGTCAGCAACAAAAGTCCGCTTAAACGCGTTTAAACTTTCTTAAATTTTATTGTTGCGGGGGTAAAGTCAGTGGCATAGTTAAAGTGGTTTTATGTTGAAACTTTTAAACTTTTACCGTTGCTATACGTTGAACGAAAATAAAAACAGCTTTATTTTATGAGGTCAAATAAAGGGAAACACTGTACTGCATTTAAAGAGACCGGTTTAATTGTTTTGAGATATATACGAACCGAGTAAACCGTTTGTGTTAGCAACTCGATTATTCTAACCTATTGCAGCGTTTGGTTTACAAGTTTTCTCACTTATGTCATTTTATTACTACACTATTTTTTAGTTTAAAGAGCAGCTTGATTTAATTAATTTATTTTATTTTGTTTTGAGCATAACAGTACCCAAGCAACAATCCGACATTGTTACAACGTCGCTGTAAGCAACCACGACGCTGCTATGCAACGTCGGTCCGGCGACGTTACGACCCACTTTTGCACTAATGTGGTCAATCAAATATGAGTTGGTACGACGTTGGATCCGACTTGATAGTTCAACCAAATAACCAAATTTGGAGTCGAGTTGACGTTGGCTATATTCACTATTTCCGACAGATCTAGTCGATCGAAGTCGGGCGTGCTACATTTTTCTGTACTAATGTTTTGTTGTAACTTTAGTAAAAATAAAACAACTAAGATTGAATGATGCTTATACTCTTTCTTACATTTAAAAGAAATAGATGACGAGAAAGGAAATCGCGTAAGTAAACGTTATATTATTATGTGGTATTTTATAATATTCGAAAATAATTTTCAATGGATTGAAAACCCAAACGAAGTAATTTTATTGATAAACATGGATGTGCTGAATTTAAAAACGGAAAGCGCCGCTCAAAAAGTGATAATTAATAAAATATAAGTAATTATACCGATTCTGCTATTTTTTTTTAAAATTATATTCTTCGTTAAAACAGTAAAGCAGTAATTTATTTAATATAATTAGTAACTGTTTAAAGCAGTTTATTGTGTTTCTTGAAAAAAACACTCAAATAATAAAAAAAAAACAGCAATTTTAAGCAATGGCTACCGAGTTCATCTCCCTACAACGTTTAAACAATGGCGTGGTTGGAAACATTCCTAAAATATTTTCACTTTGGACCAGGAGTCGGGCAAGTCAAAGAAACTATACTATCTACGACCTTTTAGTAGGCTTATTTGGTTAAAATATTTTTAATAACATTTTACTAACTGCAGACTTCGGTCAGAAATGATACGTAAACTAGACTGCGGACGACCGGTTGTGCAAGGAAATACACTAACAGTTGACCTTAACCGACTTGTCGGTAAAAAAACTGCCTTTGTTACCAACCCGCTGTCATCTGTCATCTGTCACTTTTTAATTTTTTAACCGAACTTCATTTCCAAAAAAACTGTTTTGGACCAGTGTTCTTAACGGCTCTAATATATTATTAAATAGATAATTATTATAATATAAAATGGAATTCACTCACCATTTTAAAGTGGTGCAAATTCGCGAAATTAATGAAATTGAAGCGGTTCCATTTGTGCGACTTTTTTTCTTCTTTCTTTCTAATTTAACCTTCTGTAATATGTAATAGAGGTAAGCAGCTTTATTGTTTCCATATTATCAATAATAAAATAAACAGAACCAAAACAAAACCTCACTTTTAAGTAGGAATAAGACTGCTGTGCCGACGTACGGTCCAACGACTAGCAGCAACTAAATACTTACCAAGAACATTTAGTCTGTTTCCAACGTTATCTGAACGTTGCCCATATTCCCAACAGTGTACTTGCTCATAGCTGGTCAGTAACCGACGTTTTACCAACGTCGGTTAGTATCCAAATCTTTGGGGTTGGGTATGCAAGGTTGGAACAACGTCGATTAGACGTCGGTTTACATCCTACCGTATTTAAGTGATATTTCGACGAAATCTGTAACTACCACAACGTGGCGCTTAGTAAAACTATAGCTGGAAGTCAGAAAAATGCTGCTTGGGTAAAGCTGTATAATTTAATTATATAAACTAAATTTTTGACGTAGCTATACAAAAAAAAAACTCCAGTAGGTTAAGATCGGGCCATCTGGGTGGCCATTCTATTGACCCCCGTCTACCTATCCGCCCAAAATTATTGTATTAAAATACTCCCTTTAATGAGCAACATAATGCGGGGAAGCACCATCCTGTTGAGACCATAAGGTTAAATTTGGTAAATCAGGATCATTATTATTTGGAGACACAGTGGCAAGAGCTGGAACCAGATCACTTTGGAGGAATTTTAGATATCTTTCTCCAGTAAGGCTCTCATTAAAGAAAAATGGGTAAATTTATTAACAAACAACAAATAAAATACTAATATTTAATTGCTTCGCCATTGGATTCTAATACTAATCGTAACCGTTTGTGGCATTGACAAAATAATACTTCTGGTGTAATCCGTAGTTAGCCCCTTCCAAATTTCTTCTATTTTATCAAATACCTAACTCTATTTCATTCTGTGGTTTAAAATTTATTTTGTACATTTTTTTTACCATCAATCCCCAAACATTTTCAATTGGATTTAAATTAGGACTTCTTGAGCACCAAGCAGACATGTTACGTTGTTTTGTCTAAACCAGTTTCCTATATTTCTTGCAGTATGCACAGGGCAGTTATCCTGCTGAAATATAAAGTTATTTCCTTGAAAAACTATCGCGGCAGAAGGAAGAAAAACATTTTCCAAAATATGAAGATATATATTACTGTTTAGTGTTTCACCAATATTCCAGCATATACCTGCACCGTAAACACTTATCCATGCCCACACATTAACGGAGAAATGTCCACTGGTTTGCTTTTTTTTGAGTATACTTCTCATCATGTCGGGAATTTGGTGGTCTATATAGTCAAATTCTTCCATTATATGTAGACTGAGAAGTTTTCTCATGGAAAAAGATAACATTTTGCAAAAAAAAATACATTTTCTGGTAAAAATTGCATAGCAAACCCAATTCTTTGTTCCGTATCACTATTTCTTAAAAACGGTTTGGATGCAACTGCTCGATTTCTTAATTGGGAACATTGTCTTACTCGGCGTTGCGCAGTTCTAGATGAAGCAGGGAATCCTGTTATGTGCATAGCGAATACTAACTGCAGTTTCAAATGGATTTTGCCTTAAATACTCCACCAAATTTCGATCTTCTTCATTTGATGATTTTCTATTATTTAAACCAGACCCAACAGATCTTTTAAGTGTTTGATGATAGCGTCATTTTTTTACCATTCCTTGAACAGTACTTCTAGGTACTCTAAAATGATCAGCTATTTTTTCATAGGACCACCCTATTTCTACTAAACATATTCTTGTTTTTTTAATAATACTTAAATGAGGCATTTTTAAATCAAATAAGATAATGACAATAATTTAACCGATATCATAATAAAGAATTAACACGTTACAAAGGTAATAAAGTTGCATTTACAGTGTCACAGTTTAGTGTACGAAATTATCTGTCGTCAACTGTACGTCGTACAAAATTATGAGCATTAAAATGTTTTCATTGGATGGTTTCTCTTGGTTTTGTTCGGTTTTATTTCTCCATGGTAATTGTTTTGTCAGGCAAGACACAAATATCTTGTAAGAAAGGAAAGAAATTACCAAAACTGGACATATTTAGGTGAGATATACGAATATTGAAATAGAACGTGCCATATGACCTGTAAATAATTTTTTAAAGCTGACACCCAACCCTTAAGTGAATTTAATCTTCGACCTTGATAATATAAATCGTACGAAATGAAACAATTTGTCCAAGTCCTCCAAGATGCTGCCGTATATATAACATTCTTTTTTTATTTCCTGTTAGTTTTTCACATCGGCTACTTGCCAAGAAAACCATAAATTTTATCCGCTTTTCCTTTTTGGTCATATTTGCTTAAACGTCGAGTCAATAAGTTAATAAAGTTGAATATATGAGGAAAAGGGGTTTTGACAGGGCTTTTAGTTATTATTGATTTGTTCAGAGCGTTAGATAAGACTGTAAGATATGACGAATTACGGTTATCTGTGATCGCCAGAAAAACACTATCTGCATTAATCAAACTTGAATTTTTCTCTTACGTGAAGACTTTCTTTGACTATGTTGGGTTGTGGAGATAAAAGTAGAAGTCATAGGGAAGCCCATGATATGTTTAATAAAAAATACCTAAATCGTCCACCTATTAGCCAATTCACAGTATCTAATTAAGTGGAGAACTTTCCATACTGTTCAAGATAGTGTATCCTGGGATACCTATACTTACCAAAGCACCGTTGCTAAATTTAAAAAAAGGGAAGTTTTATACCGTGCGAGCAAAAATTATTTGCATCAAAGAGGGCTTGGATTAAAAAACGTGGTGCTTGGTTCAGATAACAATGATATGGGGACGAATATTTCTCTCATGTGTAAAAACTACCATATGAAGCGGGAACTTTCCGACGAAAATTGCCCAGTAGGTGAGAAAATGTCCCGCCGAAAATTTCCCTATAGGTCCGTATCTAAGTAACAATAATTAATATTTACAATAGCACCTTGTAGGTGTATTATTGTGTTGATATTATGTATTTGTCATTGTAGGTGTATTATTGTGTTGATATTATGTATTTGTCATTTTGACATACATAAATCAAATTTAAAAAGTCGTAAAAATGTCGCGATTTGGAAGTGATTCATTAAGTTTTATTTTAGAGAAAGTTACCGAAAGTAAACCCAAAAATACATTACTAAACCACCAGTATATATGGAGACAGTTCATGGATTTTATTAAAGAGAGAAATTATAGTTTAAACGAAAATACTTTAATACCGACGCTGGCCAATATTCTGACTGACTGGGCCTACAATATGAAAATGAAAAATGGTGAGGATTATACAGATTTTATGTAAAGACTATTTGGAACGTTACGTCAAAATTATTAATGGAAAAATATCAAAACGAATATAACATTAAATTTAATCCCTTTACTGATACGGAATTTAAAACAGCCCGCGAAGCAAAAGGTGCCAAAAGGAAGCAGTTGCAGACAGACCCGCAGAAAAGAAAGGAAAGCGCTGTATCACTTAAATACAATGATTTTAAAAATATGGTATAGAATTGTGATGAAGAAACGCCTGATGGTTTGCAAAAAAAATTGTTCTTTGTTTTATCATACGAACTAGCATGGCGAGGAGGAGAGGGAGTAAAATGTTTAATTTCGTATTTCAAAGACGATATTAATAACGCAGGAGAAAAAACAGGCAGAATGGAATACAACCCAATATTCGACAAAACAACACAAGGAGGAGAAAAACCTTGTGCACCATCCAAGTGGCTAGTTAAAAACAAAATTAATCCGGATTTGTGTCCAGTAAAGTTCTTAGAAAAAAGAAATAACATAAATATTCCGCGATTGTTTTTAACTGTTAATCCTTTCTGGAAATTGGGCAAGTGGTATAAGAATATCCCTGTCGGAAAAAATATAATCACTCGGTGGACCTCAACGGAAGCAAAAAAGTCAGGTTTAGCGACTGAAAAGGTTAAAATCACTAACCATTCACTGCGTGCAATAGCTGTTTCGGAATTAGCAAAGCAAGGGGTTGAAGAAAATACGATAATAAAAATTATTGGACATTTTAACCCAAAATCCATAAAGCCGTATCTTCAACTAGACGAGGAACACCACTCTAATATAGTAGAAAAAATGAGGGAAGACAATGATAAGGCTAATCATAACCCAGAAACTATTATCTGTATGCCAGGTTCTACAAGTTCTAATTCAATGGCAAACTCACATAGTAATTCAGCAGACTCCAAAAATAGTAATTTTTACAATAATTGTGTTTTCCACTGCAATTCATGCAATTTTTAATTTGTTTATTTTCATATAATTAAATATAACGTTTAAATAAAAATATTAAATTTTGTGCTTTTATTTCACGTACTCGAAAAAAATTCTACCGAATTACATTCGTGCATCAAAATAGACCTGATAATTTTACATTCAAGCATGTTGTCAGTAAAAAACTGGATTCGGTTATTTTCATATTTTGTTTAAAGAGCCCTCCACCTTCGGTGTCGGGCTCTTTTGCCAAAATATGAAAATAAACTCATCCAGTTTTTAGACAACATGCTTTCATAAAAAATTATTTTTGATGCACTTATGTAATTACTTACGATAATATCTAACCAAATATAGGTTAAAGTTTTGTCAAACTTATATTATGATATTCCAAACTAATGAGTAATAAAATAAGTAGACAAATAAAAATTTATTTTTGTTGTTTACAAAATTATGAAAATAAGAATAAACAGAAAGAAAAAGAAAAAGAAATACATAAATTGCTGAAATTGCCCACCGCCATGGCGCTCCAAGCATAAATTCACACGTCTCTTCTTATTTTCGAAAGTGTTGACCAGCATCTCTGGAGAAATGTTACCACATGTATATATATATATATATATATATATATATACAGTAATTCCTGCGTCTTTCAAAATCTTCGGCTTGTATTTCTTGGAATACTTGCACTTTATTAAGGAAATAAATTTAGCTGCTTCTTAAAAATAGTCCTGCATGTTCCATAAGATCTTCCCACTTCTTGGAACAGGCGTCTTATACAATTTGTTGACGTATTTTGCATTATTTCACGAACGTTTGTAACAAGTTCTTCTGTTCTTATAGATGGTCTTACTGCTTCTTTTTTGTGTTGTATAGAACCTGTTTCTCTAAACTCAGCCACGGTTCTTTTCAGGCAACAATAAAAGCAACGTTAGGAAAATGTTCGTGAAAATCGTCAATGCACAAACCCGGATTGTATTGTCACTCACCATTTACTCTAACCCCGTTTCGAAAATACGCTTCAACCATGAGTGTTTTGTGCTGTTCCGTAAAGCTCATTGGGTGAATTGTTCAAGAAATAGGAAAAGTTAGCGATGAATCAAATTACTTGTAACGACTGTCAAAGATGACGGAATAACTGATTGATTGTTAATTCAGGTATAGTGGATTTCACCTTAGTTTTTAATGGCCGCCGCTGACACATGTCATTTATAACATTTCTTTTTACAGAACTTAAGGATTGGCAAGGGCCGGACTTAAAAATTATGTGTGAACATGGGTCAATTTATTTGTAGTTGTAATTATGGATGGATACGAGAATTACCTAAGCAATTTATAAAGATATTTCAAAAAAAAAACACTGAAGGGGAATGGAAATAGGATAGAATATCAGAAAAACAATTTCATTTCATTTTTATTCATAATATAATAAAGTGCTGTTATTTTGGTAAAAACACACTCTTAATTTAGTACAATAAAAAATATACAAGGGGCAGTCGTGAATCTAGTATCATCAATAATTAACTACGTTTTTTATTAAAGAATTATTTTGTTTTTTAATTTGATTTTAGACCATGCAGTGTTAAGTTGAAAAAATCTATATATTATATTTAATAGCTTATTGTTTACTTTTTTATTTTCTTATTCACGGGTAGATATTTTTTTCTTTAGACTAGGTTCTAAAGAGTTTGAAGTTTACAATAGGTCTAACTTTTCGTTGGTTTATAATAAAACAACAAAAGTTTGTAATGTTATCGAATTAGGTATTTTTTTAATGAATAAAGAAAAAATAATGATTGTAGATACTACAAAAAAATATTTTTGTCCATGCGTTTGCAGAACAGATACCTCAAGCACTCTTCAATACAACTGTATGTAAAACTTATTTTAGCATAATGGTTCACTGTGGTTTTCAAATTTAATTTTGTTGCAAGTTCCCTATTTTTTTTGGTCTTCATCTGACAAGCTGTCGATGTCGTCGTCACCGTCCGAGACATTAATAATTATTTACTTACTTTTGCATAAAAAGAAACACGTCACAGATTCACACAGTCTGGCAGTTTAAAACCAAAAAGTCTAATACGCACAAAATATAAGCAAAATGCTGTCTGAAAAATACCAAAAACAATAACACGAACGATCAAGAATGCACGCGGTGCGCGGTGTGTCCCAATGCGGCTCTGTGATATTTAAAGAACGCGACGAGACAATCGAATCAATGAAATACGAAAAGAGATATGCGAGAGCAAATGCGTAAGACAAAGATGCACATACTAACGGCATATACGAGCGATACTGTGCTTCTGACGAGTTTGAGCTCATTGAAGGGCAACGTATTGAACTGTGTAGTGTGCATCTTCGTCATGTACATGTAACTATACAGTCAGTTATATATCCATCTCTTGTTAATCTAGCCAATGCCCGTGCCTGAAAGCCGTTTATAGAATTAGGGATTTTAAAGTCACGTGTTGGCTAGTATGTTTGACAAGAGAGACGTCAAAGCATTAAAAACTAAGGTGAAATCCACTATAGTTACTGACAGTTTTAAGCTCTACGGCTAAGCATTACGTCCTTAGATGCAAGGCCCTCTTTGATGCAAATAATTTTTGCTCGCACGGTACCTATAAGAACCAATAATTGTAGAAGTACAAGACTACACGTAATTATTATATCTTGTATCCCTGGTAATACTACAACAGCTGACTTGATTTAGTATTTGAAAATTAGGAGATTTGCGTAAGCCGCGTTGTCATAAGTTAAGGACCCATACTTTTCAAATTATCTCCAAAACGCATCATGTCATCAAAATTTTATAGGAGACAAAAATACAGTTTGGAAGTGACTGGCGCACGCACTAAAAAATAAAGGAGGTCAGCTGGGACTGGAAAAGTTGTCACATATTTAAAGTAGGGGAACTGAATATTTGACAATTTTTTTTTGGTTTGTGTTTTTCAAAAGATGTAACTCTTTATGCGGAAGCAATGTACCAAATTTTAATTTAATATCTTATTAAATACTTAAATTACTGAAAAAAATCAATTTTTAATTTCAAACTTATATCGAACACAAGGGTCACAAATGAAAAATGGCATTATAATAGTAATTTACGTTACAAGACCGTAAAGTAGTGTTATTCAGGACGAGACAAGCATTTCCAGGGCGGGCCGTAGGCGAGTCCTGCAAGCTTGGAGAGACCTGCACAACACTAATTTTCGGTTGCGTGACGTACAATATTTTTTTTTTAAGACCGACACTTCGATATACTTACATTAAATTATTTTATTTTATATTATTTTTAAATGCGTCGTATGATTTCTCGTAACGGGCTTTTGATTTTACTGGCAATATATCATAAGTCGCTTTCCTTGCTGCTTCCAAAATTTCTTCTGAAATCTTATTTTCCGTGTCGGATAGCTTGTATTATAAAAGAGCGATTGGGAAAACAAAAAACAGGGACCGGAAAAATCTTTTTTTTAAAACCGACCACAAAATTTACACTTTCTGGACCATTTTTCGTCCGGAAAAATCTTTTCCGGACTCTAATGTCACTTTTCCGGTCTTGCGATCGGAAAAACGTTATTTTCTAGAAGAAAAATGGTCCAGAAAGTGTAAATTTTGTGGTCGGTTTTAAAAAAAAGATTTTTCCGGTCCCTGTTTTTTGTTTTCTCAATCGCTCTTTCATAATACAAGCTATCCGACACGGAAAATAAGATTTCAGAAGAAATTTTGGAAGCAGCAAGGAAAGCGACTTACGATATATTGCCAGTAAAATCAAAAGCCCGTTACGAGAAATCATACGACGCATTTAAAAATAATATAAAATAAAATAATTTAATGTAAGTATATCGTGTGTAAGTGTCGGTCTTAGAAAAAAAATATTGTACGTCACGCAACCGAAAATTAGTGTTGTGCAGGTCTCTCCAAGCTTGCAGGACTCGCCTACGGCCCGCCCTGGAAATGCTTGTCTCGACCTGAATAACACTACTTTCCGGTCTTGTAACGTAAATTTCTATTATAATGCCATTTTTCATTTGTGACCCTCATGTTCGATATAAGTTTGAAATTAAAAATTGATTTTTTTCAGTAATTCAAGTATTCTATAAGATATTAAATTAAAATTTGGTACATTGCTTCCGCATAAAGAGTTACATCTTTTGAAAAACACAAACCAAAAAAAATTGTCAAATATTCAGTTCCCCTACTTTGAATATGTGACAATTTTTCCAGTCCCAGCTGACCTCCTTTATTTTTTAGTACGTGCGCCAGTCACTTCCAAACTGTATTTTTGTCTCCTATAAAATTGATTGACATGATGCGTTTTGGAGATAATTTGAAAAGTATGGGTCCTAAATAATGACAACGCGGCTTACGTAAATCTCCTAATTTTCAAATACTAAATCAAGTCAGCTGTTGTGGTATTACCAGGGATACAAGATATAATAATTAAGTGTAGTCTTGTACTTCTACAATTATTGGTTCGTATGGGTACCGTGCGATCAAAAATTATTTGCATCAAAGAGGGCCTTGCATCTAAGGACGTAATGCTTAGCCGTAGAGCTTAATACCTGTTAGGTGTCAGTAACTACCTGAATTAACAATCAATCAGTTATTCCGTCATCTTTGACAGTCGTTACAAGTAATTTGATTCATCGCTAATTTTTCCTATTTCTTGAACAATTCACACAATGAGCTTTACGGAACAGCACAAAACACTCATGGTTGAAGCGTATTTTCGAAACGGGGTTAGAGTAAATGGTGAGTGGCAATACAATCCGGGTTTGTGCATTTACGATTTTTACGAACATTTTCCTAACGTTGCTTTTATTGTTGCCTGAAAAGAACCGTGGCTGAGTTTAGGGAAACAGGTTCTATACAACACAAAAAATAAGCAGTAAGACCATCTGTAAGAACAAAAGAACTTGTTGCAAACGTTCGTGAAATAATGCAAAATACGTCAACAAATTGTATAAGACGCCTGTTTCAAGAAGTGGGAAGATCTTATGGAACATGCAGGACTATTCTTAAGAAGCAGCTAAATTTATTTCCTTAATAAAGTGCAAGTATTCCAAGAAACACAAGCCGAAGATTTTGAAAGACGCAGGAATTACTGTATATTATGTGGTAACATTTCTCCAGAGATGCTGGTCAACACTTTCGAAAATATGAAGAGACGTGTGAATTTATGCTTGGAGCGCCATGGCGGTGGCCAATTTCAGCAATTTATGTATGGTCTCTAATGTCACTGTCACCCTGTTTTTTGTTTTTCCAATCGCTCTTTAATAATACAAGATATTTTGATTTCGGCATTATGACAACAACATTTCGATGTATTGTCGAGTGACAGTTCGTTGATTTTTAATTTTGTTCTTTATGTCAATTGTTTCGCGTAGATTATAAAATATATCGAAGTGTCGGTCTTAAAAAAAATATTGTACGTCACTCAACCGAAAATTAGTGTTTTCCAGGTCTCTCCAAGCTTCCAGCACTCGCCTATTGCTCGCCCTGGAAATGCTTGTCTCGACCTGAAGAACACTACTTTCCGGTCTTGTAACGTAAATTACTATTCCGGTCTCTAACGTCAATTTTCCGGTCTCTATCGACAAAACGTTATTTTCTGGACGAAAAACGAAAAATTGTCCAGAAAGTGTATATTTTCTGGTCGGATTTAAAAAAAAGTCATATTGTTTTTGCTCTAGGAATGTATGGTTAACGAATTGACCTCCTTTTTCCGGACACCCTGATTATTTTAGTTACTTATTTCACTTTCATTATTTTCGGTGACTTAAGAGTTAGCCTATCAGGTGAAATAGGTTAATTATTATAAAAACTTACCTTTTTTGTATTAGTTTTCAAAACTTTTATGATTTATATAATGAAAAAGTTTGACAAAACAGAATAACCTTGCTGCAAAATTCGAAACCTATAAACCTTGACACGAATTTCATTCAAAACACAAAAAAGTAAAGTTGAAAAAAATTGGAAACATCATAGTTGTTATTTGTTATGAATAAGTTTATCGAATAGGCTTTTATTGATTTGCTGACGAAAGAAAACACAAAAAGGGTATTTCTCCATGGCACTGTTTTTTCTCCGTTCCGTTCGTCCGAAGAAATTCTAGATTTATTTTTAATCGTGTTATTGTTCGACACAGATAATCTGTTTCACGATTCACGTCAAGGCTGTTTAATATATTTTGAAGAACTACAGTGTGACCGGTAAAGTCCGCATCATATGGGATTTTTTTTTATTAATAGCTTTATTCAAAATTCAATTCAAGTTCTGCTTCGATCGAGATGAAAATTAAGCAAAAAATAGTAGTTACGTGATTCGCATTATCTGTCAAATTTTAATTTTTTCCAAAAAATAATTCAAAAGTGGGGTTATTTTTAAAAATATCGAAAAAAGTTATTAGAAAAAGTTTTTTTAAATGCAGTTTCTAGCCCACATAAGCCGCATAAGATAATTTTGATTTTTTACCTATATTTTGTAAATTGCACCACTTTTGGAAAATAAGATTCGACGCAACCTACATAAAACTTCTTAGTTTTGACAATGCTTTATTTCAGATACATTTTTTTTTAAGTAGCGCCATATTAAATGTGTGTTTTTCTACAAAATCAAAATTGGGCTATTAAAATTTGGTCGCATGTGATGCAAAGTTTATTTGTTTTTAACCCTGTATAAGGCAACTACATAAAATAAGAATTTTTGAAAACGTAGTTTGTGTCTGAAAGTAATACACCTTAATATTAAGACAAAAAGAACACAGTGTCATCAGTAAAGTGTTCATTAAGTGGAAAATAAATTTTAGTTTAACTTAACGTAAAGTTTATCTATTTCCAACGATTTTTAAAACCCCTTTTATTTTTTTACTTTCAGACACAAACTACGTTTTCAAAAATACTAAAATTAAAAATTAAAATTTGACAGATAATGCGAATCACGTAACTACTATTTTTTTGGGAAAGAAAGAAAAACCTCAAAGTCTTCCTCCACAAAGTTTAATAGAATAAATATTCAGTTGTAAGAGTCTCTACATGTTTCGAACGTAGAAACGTTCATCATCAGGAGACAGAAAATATATTTGTTGCTGATGGTTTTAGCAGAAGAGAAAAAAAAGATGTAGAACCTTAATGGAGCTTTTAAAAATTTTTGGTGTGTAAAATAGACATACCATCATCAATAATTTCTTTATATTATGTCCATTTTACACACCAAAAATTACATAAAATCTCCATTAAGGTTCTACACCTTTTTTTTTTCTCTTCTGCTAAAACCATCAAATAACACACCAACAAATATATTTTCTGTCTCCTGATGATGAACGTTTCTACATTCGAAACATGTAGAGACTCTTACTACTGAATATTTATTCTATTAAACTTAGTGGAGGAATACTTTGAGTTTTTTCCTTCTTTCCCATACTTTCAACTCCACTTTGAGCATGGACTATTTCTTCAAATTACTATTTTTTTGCTTAATTTTCATCTCGATCGAAGCAGAACTTGATGCCAAAGTCAAATTTCGAATAAAGCTATTGATAAAAAAAACTCCCATATGATGCGGACTTTACTAGTGACACTGTATATCGCATATACGTATCTTATAGGTAGAACTTTAGGTCTTCCTTTATAGAATAATACAAAAATATTTAATAGTTTAGTGAATAAATTCTTATGTTTCGGGCGCATAGACATCCATCATCAGGAGAAATGAAACAAAAGCATGTTGAAATGAAAAAAAGGAAATGTATCTTTTATATATCTTCCTTTTTCTCAGACCCACATATTGTATGTACGTAGACGAAATTGTTGCACTTTATTATTATATACTATATATATATTCGGGTAACGGAAGTTGCGTGTGGAAAAGTGTCTCTTTCTGCGCTTGTTAGGATAATAACTATTCCAAAAACAATCTTATAACAAAAAGTTTTTTCGGCATTCTGTATTTTCTGAATGATTCCAACCAAATTTTTTTCAAATAAATTGCAAAATAACAATCTCTCTATGAAAATAGAAATCTCAATTTACAAACAGTAAACAATATACTGAAATTGCTTTGTAGGTTCTTAAATGGGATATGGAGATATTTGTAGATAAAAACAAATAATGTTTTTGGTGTTTACTTTTTGAATATAAATGGGCTTATTATTTGTATTATTTAATCTTTTTTTATATTTACCTATATAACTACAGAAAAATTTACAAAAATACAAAAGATTAAATAAATCTTTTGGGAAGCGAATGCCAAAGAGCAGTATCCAAAGGAAATCTTTAAATTAATAGTTCTGTCTAGAACGAAATTACAGTCATTTGGGACGTGGGCTTATATACTGGTCGCTTAGAGATATAGAACATCGGTTATGTTGTAAATAAGGAATTCTGGCATTGTATAAAACTAATTTTATTCTTTAATTCGTCACCTTGTTATACATAGGAGAAAGGCCAACAATAAAGAGTTGATGTTTCTATTAAAACACATAGGAAAACGCTCAATAATCAATCAATTGTTTAGACAATAATTAACAACGCACGTGTATGCCGCGGAGAACTAAAGTTTACTGCTACCAAGCAAATGATGCAGGGGTCGACCTACCTTAAAAAGTTGAAAGCAATCGCTAAACTAAAAAAAGCAATTCCTTAATTTATTCATCACATTTTAAGCGAACGATTGCATATGTTTCTAAAGGGTGTTATTTTAGGTTAGATAGAACTTTAGTTAGGAATCACTGTCAGACCGAACTGTCAATCTGCCGCTGTTTATAAAATTTATATTTAGTACAGTTTTGCAAATCATCATGCACAGACTCACGCTTGAACAACGTTACCAAATTATTCAAATTTACTTTGAAAGTATGTCGTCGATTAGCGAAACGTATAGAAGACTTCGTGAATTTTACGGCGCACATAATCGTCCTTCTGAGCTAACTACCCTTCGCACTGTGGATAGATTTCATACCACATATTCTCCACAGGATGTAAAAACACCAATTCGTCTAAAGAACGTGCGTAATGAAACAAATCTCGCTGTTGTACGTGAAAGTGTGGAAGAAAATCCAAATTTATCCATTCGTCGTTGGTCGTAGCAAGTTAGGCTCACCCCGTCGACTATGTGGACAATTTTGCGGAAATATCTTTAGTTATACCCATATAAGATCCAGCTGGTGCAGGAATTAAAGCCGCAAGATCATGGCTTGCGTCGTTGTTTCGCTAATTGGGCTTTAGCACAGTTGGAAGTTGACCCGATGTTTTACCGCAAAATTTTGTTTAGCGATGAGGTTCATTTTTGACTTACCGGATTTGTAAATAAACAGAATTGCCGGATATGGTGTGATGCCAATCCACAGGAGATTCAACAGACCCCATTACATTCAGAAAAGTGTACCGTTTTGGTGCGGTTTACATGCTGTTCTTTATCATCGGACCTTATTTCTTTAAAAATGAGGCTGGGGCTAACGTTACGATCAATGGAGAACGTCACCGGACCATGATTAATGAATTTTTCTTCCAAAATATGAATGATTTTAATCGAGGCGAGATGTTAATGCAACAGGATGGCGCTACATGTCGCACCGCGAACGAAACTGTCGCCTTATTCCAAACAAGACTTGGTGATAAGTTAATTTCGAGAAATGAACCTGTTAACTGGCCACCCAGGACCTGTGATGTGACGCCCCTAGATTATTTCCTATGGCGCTACGTCAAGTCATTGGTTTATGCTAATAAACCAGCAACACTTGACACCTTAGAAGATAACATTGTTCTCGTTATTCATGACGTACGTGCTTGAAAAAGTCACCCAAAATTGGACCCAAAGAATGCGCTACCTCGTGAACAGCCGCGGTGGCCACATGCCCCAAATCATTTTAAATGTTAGTGCCATAGAATGGTTTTTTAAATAAAATTAGTTTGTAGTAAGAAATGGAAAAAAATATATTTTCAATAAAATTATGCTTTTAATTTCCTAAAATAAAGAACTAAAAATAAACGCCTTAAACTAAAATAATATCAGGTCCCTGCTGAATAAATAGGTATATAAATAAAAAATCACAACAACCCCTTTCGTGAGCCCTCGACTTCGATTTACTCGACATCAACGATCACGCAGGTGCAATTAAGGTGAATCCTTTTCTCCGGCCTACATACTACGCGGCGTCGCGGGCGTCGCGATGCAAAACTAGGTCGCCGACCTGGTCAGCAGCCCAGGTGAAAAGGAGAACGAACGGAGCCAAGGCCAATAGTGCATCGGGAATTATGCGGAAATATTTATGTAACGAGCGTTGGTATTTTGTATTTTACACAGTATTTTAGAAACATATTTTGTCGAGGGTAAAACAAAATACGGTTTCGTCATACAGGAAGTATCTGGAGTCTGCTTAAATTATTGCAAATAATTATGACAAAAAATAGCATTTCTATTGGTTAAGTAGTGTTAGTATGATTCTTTATATAAACGAGATTTATTGCTAATTTCAAATCTCGACTTTAACTACATAGGATATTGTTGCATAACTGACTCTTAAAAAGTTATATAAAAACAATGTTTTACTTATCTAGAGAAGAGAAGTGTCCATAGAATTAAAAAAAAACATTATACACCTTAAAATTTAAGTTAAGGCTGGACATAATTATACAGGGTCCTGCAATAGTGCGTCAGGCTTCCATAGCTCCTATACGAATGGGGTTACGAATTTTATTAATATGCCGACTTAAACCGCATAGTACGGGGTACTTCCGGAAAATATTTTCTCATATACAGGGTGGCCCAAAAAAGTGTGGTCACATAAAGTTGTGATTTTTTAAATGGAATACCCTGTATATTATTAAATTAAAAAAATATTATAATTTTACGTAGAATGTGAAAATTTAATAATATACAGGGTATTCCATTTAAAAAATCACAACTTTATGTGACCACACTTTTTTGGGCCACCCTGTATATGAGAAAATATTTTCCGGAAGTACCCCGTACTATGCGGTTTAAGTCGGCATATTAACAAAATTCCTAACCCCATTCGTATACGAGTTATGGAAGCCTGACGCACTATTGCAGGACCCTGTATATCATAGGTATTTTCAGGTAGGTACATGTAACAAAAATTTTTGCTTTTGTACAAAAAATCTATTTAATTTAATAGATAAATTTTATTAATAATAGGTAGATAGCTGACGTTCCATAGAGATTGGTACTTTGTACCGGGTGGCCATATAAGAATGGGCGCCCGACCATATCTCTGGAACCATTTGTCACAAAGTTTTGAAATAACATTTTTTATTACGAAATCGATCAGGAGAAATGGCTGGAAATAATTTTCAAGTACTCAAATTTACCGCTAGATGGTGTTCAACATTTGACTAAGAAGATTATCGGGTTTTTATCAATAATATGCCAAATAAAGTTATATAAAAATTTAAGTGTTTTATTTTTTGAAATATACGGTGTATTCTACTTACTAATAACTCCGGCTTGCCTTACCTAAATTTGATAATCTTGTACTCGTTTGAAAGAGCTCATTCTACATTTACAATTTTCTATGACTATTTTTTGTTATATTCATCGCCGCTAGAAAGGGCATGTGCACAACCACAACCACAACCACCTTGAAAGAAGCCGTGAAACAGAAACATCGACAACACTGCTTGAAGATCCATGTGTTGAGTAACTTTTTTGAGGTTATCCATGCTTTAGTATGTAATTTACGAGCGAATTAGGTGTTAACTTTGCGGTTTTTCGTATTAATTTGTATTTTTATTCGGTTTTCGATTGATTTCTAATAGAAAATTGAAGTGACATGATTGCTAAGAACCTCTATAAAATATCCGTAAACATTTTTGGATGCGGATTTGCTGTAATAGCATTAATAAAGTAAAAAATCCAACAGCCTGGCCGGCCTGGCGGTTTGTTTACTGGTCTTATAATGGTAACAGAATTTTATTTGTTTAAATTTAAAAGTTGTGTTTTTTGTAGTCTAGTTAGCTCTTTGGGATAAACTTTATTGTTTTGTGGCTACAGTTAAAAAAAATTGGAAAAATGGATAAAAGGTAACTTTGCTGTAATCTCAACTAAAATTGGTTGGCTTTAATTATTGTTTTGGTATACCTAGGTTCACTTAAATTTAAATTATGTTATAATTATAAGGAGAAAATGTGTATTATTTACTTTCTAACGAGGCACACACATATCCTCGGATACAAGCTGCCTCTCTTGCATTATTTCAATCAATCAATCAATCAAAAAAGGGCTTTATTTGTTCAAAAATAATTGGGTATATCAAATAATTAACTTAACATAATATAAGATATAAATATATGAAATATAAATATAATTGTATAATATTTTTCATCATGAAATAAATAAATAAATAAATTAAATTAAATTAAATATTGAATTGTTTATTTAACTTAAAGGTATATGTAAATTAGTTTAAAAATATTACTAGTAGAGATAGTTCGTAAGTTGATATGATACCTCAAGATACCTAGGTAGCTACTTAGGTAAGTACTATTTTTCTGTATTCCTGTGTAACTTTAACTATAAAAGTGTTTTTAAAGCAGGTGAAGAAAGTATCAGTTTTTCACTTCCCAAAAGATGAAAACCTGAAAATTCTATGGCTAAAAGTCATTCCAAAAAGCTAAATGATCGCTCACGCAGTATTCTGTAGTTTGTGCTAAGCATTTTGTCCCCAGGGACATTATTCGTGGTCTCAGCTTGAAAACTTATTGTCTCGGTACCAATTCATACATTGTGAAAGTAACGAAGTTGCCCAGTAGGTGACTTTCTTAAGACAAGCGTAGATTTCTTAAGCAAAGCCTTAAGCTTACTAAATTTTGAGAAGATGATAGTCAATCCTGTAATTTAAACGCAGAAGATAATAATTTGTATAATAGAATATTACTTTTGATCGATCAAATAAATCTACTCGTAGTGAAACAAAAACATCTTCTCAACGCTATTATTATTATTTAATAATTAGGTAAGTTGTTCTTGTTATCCAAAACTATCTATTATTTTTTTGTACATTTTTCAATATCAATATTGTGGCAACAGAGCCACAAAAACAAAAAATATCAGAAAGAATAAAAAAACTCGCCCGTTGCCGCGCGTCATAATAATAGCTTGTGGATCCGCAACTCCCAGCTGATGCGGCGTTGCCCGATGTCACTTCATGGCTTCTTTTCAAGGTTGTTGTGGCACAACCATCAGATTTTTCAATTTTTTTCTAAAATTTTAAATGGAACCATATATAAATATTTATTTAGATATAAAATAGATTAAAAACGAAGAAAACTTGTGAAATTAGCATATCGATATCTTAATTAAAATTAAAACCAGAGATATAGAGAAAAATATTAAATAAAAAAAAAAAATTACCTACTTGCTTTGCGTTCAGTCAGTGGCGCAGCGAGGGGGGGGGGGTTTAGGGGTTAAAACCCCCCAGACGCCCAGACTAAGATGGTTTTCTACGGTTTAGACCAGGGCTGAAGCCTTTGAAAATGGTAAAAAGTGAAAAAAAATAATATTAGGATGAAACCCATTTGAAAAGGAAGAGAATATAACAAAAATGATAGGAAAAATAATTTACGGGCGATCCGAGGTCGGGATGTGAAAAGGGGTGAGTTTTTAAGGGTAGAAAACGATTTATCTCGATTTCCGGCAAAACTACAAGTTTCATGGAAAAACGTTAAATGGCAAAGTTGTAGTTAATAAAAAGATCTACACCTTTTGTATTTACACTTTTTTCACATAAACTCAAAGTTTATGTGAAAAATTCAAATAACCAAGTTTTTGGTTTTTTATTTTTATCTTTTACAAGAAAATTTTTTTTTTACGAAATTAGGTGAAAACTTACCTTTTTTGTCCCAAACACACTGTCATTTTTTTGATTTAAAATATTTATTTTTTCACCGTATTTTGACTTAATATCGAAAAAGCACCCTAATTTTCAATCGAAAATTCTCACGTCAAACTATCTGCTTTTTTAAAAAAGTCGGTGGGCTTTTTGTTCGTTGAAATCTCTACTTTCTGATGGTGTAAAAAAAATATACATTACTATGGAAAATGTGATGAAATCTCCTTTAAATCCTACCTTTAATTATATTTAGAACAACTATTTTCGCATATTTTTTGCGATCTTTATGTTTTATGGATTTTTAATTTTTTTGCTTATCAATGTAACATCGGATCTTACGTTTTTCGAGTAATTAAAGTATAAATTTTAATAAATAATAGCTCAAAATTGTACATAATAATTTTAAAAAAATTGTGATTCGAGTTTTTTTCGTTTCTTTGCATTTTTTGAGAACATTTACCATAGTAATGTATATTTTTTACACCATCAGAAAGCAGAGATTTCAACGAACCAACGAACCAAAGGCTCACCGACTTTTTTAAAAAAGCAGATATTTTGACGTGAGAATTTTCGATTGAAAATCAGGGTGCTTTATCGATATTAAGTCAAAATAAGGTGAAAAAATAAATACTTTAAATCAAAAAAATTACAGTGTGTTTGGGACATAAAAAGGTAAATTTTCAACAAATTTATTTTTCTTGTAAAAGATAAAAATAAAAAACCAAAAACTTGGTTATTTGAATTTCTCACATAAATTTTGAGGTTATGTGAAAAAAGTGTAAATACAAAAGTTGTAAATCTTTTTATTACCTACAACTTTGCCATTTAACGTTTTTCCATAGAACTTGTAGTTTTGCCGGAAATCGAGATAAATCGTTTTCTACCCTTAAAAACTCACCCCCTTCCACTTCCCGATCTCAAATCGCCCGTAAACTATTTTTCCTTTCATTTTTGTTATATTCTCTTCCTTTTTCAATGGGTTTCATCCTACTATTATTTTTTTTGGTTTTAAAAACTATCGACCGATCGACGATTTAACTTTAGTTTTTAAAATTTTGAAATCCTGTTCTTTTTTCTGAAAACCCCCCCTAATACAAAATTCTGGCTGCGCCACTGCGTTCAGTCTCTCCTCAACTACTAGATACTGCTATTTTTACAAGAAAAAATACTATGACATCGGCAGCAAGGAAACGTCATTTAAAAAACAATACGTTATGTAAAAAATATTTAAACACTATTTCGGTTCCTATAACTTTTTTATATTTATAGATATTAAAATCAAATTTCGAGATTATGCATAAGATATGAGTCTGCATTTATTGGCATAATTTTTAATTTGTTAACACTTCCGGTTTGACCAGAAGTATCCTTGACATTGATATTTTAAATGGGACATCTTGTATATTTTTACTTAAGTTTTTGGGTTTAGCACAACATTATGAGTGAAATAACACCTCACTTATAATTTTTTGACGTGGTATAAAATTTTTTTCTTTATTTTTTATTTTCAATCTAGTGTGCTACAAATTAATTAAATCTGTTAATAATTTATAGTGAAGTAGTATGTGAAAATTAAAATTATATCATATTAATTGACTTTCTAAGTTTCACAAGCGTTTAAAAAATGAAATCTTATTTTCTTGACGTTGACTCCATTTTTCCAAATGGAACGATGGTGGTTCACTAAGATATTTAAAACGAGCATTTTTTTTTTCGACAATTGGATACCATCGAGGGGCATACCACCCCCCATTATATGTACACGAAAATTCCCCTTTTGTCATAAATACCCCTTAAATACCCATAAATACCCCTTAAATACCCATAAATTCCCATAAATAGACCATAAATGCCCCTTAAATACCCCTAAATACCCCTAAATACCCATAAATACCCCTTAAATGACCATAAATATCTTAATTTCCCTTTAAATTCCCTACATTGTACACCAAAATTGTAATGATTTTATTCTTTGACAGGTGTCAACTTTTGACAGGAGAATTTTATGCGTATTTTTCTTGAACTCTCAGCGTCGAATACCATACGACCATACTTTGTTTCGTCAATATCGCACTTTTTTTTTATACTTGACAGCTATCAAGATTTGACAGGAGATTTTTTGCTTATTTTTCCCAAGGTCTCCGCATTAAATACTATAATATGACCCCATATTTTGTTTCGTCAATATCGCTTTTTTGTTTTATTCTTGACCGCTGTCAAATTTTCACAGGAAAATTTTTTGCGTATTTTTCCCCTATTCCTTGGGTCACTTTCTATACGACCTGCTATTTTTTTTGACAGATATTGAAAATTGCCAAATTTGACATTTTGACAGGTTTTCTATATACCGCTTGTCAATAACATTTTGACAGATCTGAGATATACGTTTTGTGGTATACCACTACCATAGCCACCATACCAAATTTTGTCAAAATCGGATAAACTATAGCGAAAATAAAATCTAGAAAGATCGCATTGTAAGAAGTGCAGATCGCACGGTACATACGATTTTCACCAAACCTTTTTTTTTATGTTTCTCTTTCCGCAAGGACGACGATCTACTGTATGGCGTTTCTCGGAAAAAAATTTTTAAAAAAAATTTGACATTGACAGGTGCAAAATTTTGACAGTGGAATTTTTTGCTTATTTTTCCCGAAATCTCCGCCCTAGAAGGAATCCGCCTATAATTTTTTTTTAAGACCACTTTTATGCTCGTTTCAGCTCGCTCGCGTCGCGTCGTTTATGGTGAAAAGTTGTAATGAGCCCACCAAACATCCCGATTAGAACATAAAGTGAAATGACGACAGCCGAGGATAGAGGCATACGCTAGATGGCGATAAGATGCACTACCAGGTTTCTGCCTAATCAAAATAGATGGCGCCACACGTAAATGGAATAATCTGAATTTTATCGGCTATCCCTCGGCCTATCCTATCGTATGTTCTATACGTTCTTGAAAATTCGCAGGCGCGACACCATTTGGCGCATGCGTAGAACTTGTTATATAATAATAAATTCCTCTTAAATGGCCATAAATACCCATAAATTCCCATAAATACCCATAAATTCCCCTAAATACCCCTTAAATGACCATAAATACGTTAATTTCCCATTAAATTCCCTACATTGTACACCAAAATTCCTAGGTGAAATCCCCCTCGGATACCATACACTCCTTTGCTATTTTAAAATTGACACTGAAAAATTTAGGAGGCTTTGAAAAACAATGGAATGGTTTTGAAAAGCAATATGGCTTTAATTTAACTCTCAAAAATTAGGAGAATATCAATTTGTTCATTTCTAGTAGAACTAACCATTTTATCTGATTTACAATGTAATTTTAATAAACGACTGACATTACAATTTTAATTAAAAACCATATTGGTTTTCAAAACCATTCCATTGTTTTTTAAAGCCGCCTTTATATTTCTTTAGAAAAGACAGGGCGGCAATAATGCATAACGCTTTTAAATTTGCGATTGGGACTTAAGGCAAATTTTTTGGTGTTTATTTCAAAATAGCATACGAGTGTATGGTATCAAATTGTTGGAAAAAAAGTGCTTGTAATAAATATATCCTACTGAACTACCATCGTCCCATTTGGAAAAATGGAGTAAACGTCAAGAAAACAAAATTTCATTTTTTAAACGCTTGTGAAACTCAGAAAGTCAATTATTATGACATAATTTTAATTTTCATAATATTCTACTTAACTATAAATTAACATTTATTTAATTTGTAGCACTCTAGATTGAAAATTAAAAATAAACATTAAAATGTTATAACACGTCAAAAAATTAAAAGTGAGGTGTCATTTTACTCAAAATGTTATGCTGAATCGCAATAAGTAAAAATATACAAGATGTCCCATTTAAAATACCAAAGTCAAGGTCACTTCCGGCAAACCGGAAGTGCTAACAAATTGCCAATTATGCCAATAAATGCAGGCTCATCTCTTATGCATAATCTCAAAATTTCATTTTAATATCTATAAATATAGAAAAGTTATAGGGGTGAACGCCTTTTGAGAAACACCCGGTTTATTATGCAGTCTATTTCTACCAAGACGTCATGTTATAGTTTTAAGAACATTTTAATTTCTGAATTGACTTTATGATCGCCCAACAGCCTTTAAATGGCTGTTCGATAAGACATGTGTTGAGGCCTATTATACGTAAATAGGTACATATCACTGACTTCCTATATAATTTCATCAGTGGTACAGACTATTTAACCGAGATAAAAGCTTAACTAACTAATGTAATATAACCTGTTCCTAACAATTCTACTGAAAGCCTCTTCACAGCAAGTTCAAGATATGTGTACCTAATGTATTCGACGCCCGAAGCAGCTCAAAGGATGAAAGTTATATTGAGGCACGTTTCGGATAAAAATTTTTCATTAGCGGATGGATCTTATTATTTTTATTCCTAATAAAATTGGACCAATTATTTTACGGTAGAGAATGTATCTGGGTGTATACTATTTTGGAATATTGACTATAATAAAAACTCTTGAGATAAAAACATACTTAATGCCAGACAGCTTCCAGCATTAAGACCTTCCATTTGGGTTATAGCTATATAAAAACCGTTATTTGTTGTTTGTATGTAAGGAGACTAGCTTAGCCTTTTCAAAAAAAAATTCTTGCTGTAGTAAATATGTAAAACTACAATGATAAAAATCAATTTCCAAATGTATAATAGAAAGCATTAAATATTTTTTTCCTACGAGCGTGCTAAAAGTAGTACTTTTCCGCATACACTTCCGTGCTCAAAGTTTCCTTTCTAGAGGCCGCAAACTCTGCAAGTTTAAATTTATTGCCCGCTAAATCTCACCAAAAATATGAGAAACAATATAAACATTTTGAATACCTACTGGCAGTGCTGGATTTACCAGTAGGCTGAGTAGGCTGGAGCCTAGGGCGGCAGATTTTAGGGGGCGGCAAATGGCCCAAAATTTTTTTAAATCTTACAGAAATAAATGTTACAATCTTTATTCATGGTTGACGGGTAGTATTTTTTTAAATAAACTTTATTGTTGGCCGTGTCTGTTAATGGGGATAAAAAAAGGTAGTTGGAACTTTACTGGCTTTGCAGAAAGAAATTTCATTTTCAATAAAATAAGTAGGTAATCATAAATTTTTAAAATATTTACTAAAAATGATTGAGCAAAAAAAAATTTTTGCCTTTTTCTTTCCCGAACACTTCACCTGTTTCACAACTCACGAGCCGTCACTGGTAGGGGCGACAAAAATTGAATAGCCTACTAGCGTCAAATTTGTAAATCCGCCACTGCCTACTGGTGCCGAAACAAAGGAACAAATATTATCAAGGAGGAGGTGTTCTTAGCCTATTTTGCAGATTTACGAAAAAAATTTCAGCCTAATGCTTTATGAAGTAAGTACTCTATGTTAAAAAGTCTCCTTAAAGTAAAAATAATTTTGATTTAAGTCAATATTTCAAGCTAAAGTCTGTTCAATGACCGCTGACCGTTACGTCATATTCTCCAAATTTGCGGTACGTCATAAATTAATTTAGTCAGTTTGACTTACCGGTGGTAAAAGTTACGATTTTTCTTAGGCTTCATCTACATAAAGGATGCATGTGAACAAGTAAAATACAAACGCGTTTTTTCAAATTTTTAATTATTATTTTTATACTGTTAATAAAGTCAGAAATAAGTAGTTTATTTAGGGTAAAAGCTATCATGGGATGAAACATTTTGTTTTTGTAAATCAGTATGAAATTTTTAATTGATTTAAATTTACTGAAAAATAAATAACACTAATTTATAAAATTTAAAATTGAATCATATGTTTTTTCTGTCTAGTGCATCTCAGTGCATCAGTTTATAAATTTTGTTTCAAATATTTTTATCTTATTTATAAAATCATAAAGAAGAAAATATAATAAAAAATTACAACATAACAAAATATAGTTTTTTAATAAGTAATTAAAATAAATTATCTCCGCAAGAATCACCATCATTAGATTCGTCCAAATTAATAATAAGGGGAAGAGTTTCTGAAGCATCAATAAATCTTTCCCGTATAAAATAATTTTAAAAAATAAACAGCACTTTTGAGATTACTTCTGACGTTTGGGTGGGATATACTGTTTCACTATTATCCAGATCTGATCCTTCATTGTAAATGGTGAAATCGAAATTTGTCTTTGTTCTAATCATGCAACAAGTAATCTTTTTAACCAACTTGTATTTGGAATTTTTTCGATTAGCCCACAATGATATGTAGTATAATAATAATAATAATAACAAATTTTTATTAGTTCATTGAGCTATTTAAGTACATTTCAAATTGTAATTTTTTTCTTCTCTTCTGATAGATAATTACAATCGAGAAAGACTATTTTATTAA
This sequence comes from Polydrusus pterygomalis, assembly GCA_963969555.1. Taxonomy (NCBI): domain Eukaryota; kingdom Metazoa; phylum Arthropoda; class Insecta; order Coleoptera; family Curculionidae; genus Polydrusus; species Polydrusus pterygomalis. The sequence goes on from OZ018378.1 coordinate 53,034,026, forward strand.
ACTTTTTATATAAAATTTGATTCTTTAATTTTTTTACAAATAGTTTTAAATTACACCTTTTAATTTCACTTCCTAACTGTTATATTCTATAGCACCACAAAAAAATATTAATTTTTGAGTCGATTTCAAATTTTTGTATGATCCAAAATAAAGTTATTTTTTCTTCTTGTTTAATTAATATGAACTTCATTAAATTTTGTCAAAATATGGTGCTGTTATATTTAAATTGATTTTATGAATAAAAATCAAAATACGAAATAATAAAAAATTTCTATATTTATCCATTGTAAACAATTTAGCATTTCCGTTATTTTAGTGTATTTATTACATTCCAATATTATTCTCATAGCTCTATTTTGTAAAATCTGTAATCTGTTTTTATCTTGTGAACATATACAGTGTGTGTATAAAGTCTGGAAACGGCTTAATAACATCACAATTTACTGGCCGATTTAAACCAAATTTGGTACAGTTGTGTAAGAGCATCTAACGCACCGAATGACGATATTGGCGTTGTTGCCAGCTTTTTAGTTTGTCTGGAATTCGAACGAATTTTATATTTTTATATATAACACCCAGTATATTTTTACATTTTTAAATTCCACATAAAATTATAATAATTTTTATTAAATGCATTATTAGTCTATACTTAACAGTTTCCGAGATATTGACTCTCGAAAAGTGACATTTTTGAACTTTGACAGCTTATAACTTTCTAACAGTACGTCTTAGAGCAAAACGGCTTACATGTCCCTATCTTCAATTTTTATTATCTTCCCAAAAAATCAACTTCCGGTTAAACCGGATGTAACTCGAAAGCAAGAAATATAGTTGTTCCGGTTTAACTGGAAGTTGATTTTTTTGGGAAGATAATAAAAATTGAAGATAGGGACATGTAAGCTGTTGTGCTCTAAGACGTACTGTTAGAAAGTTATAAGCTGTCAAAGTTCAAAAATGTCACTTTTCGAGAGTCAATATCTCGGAAACTATGAAGTATAGACTAATAATGCATTTAATAAAAAATAATTATATTTTTATATGGAATTTAAAAATGTAAAAATATACTGGGTGTTATATTTAAAAATATAAAATTTGTTCGAATTCCAGACAAACTAAAAAGCTGGCAACAACGCCAATATCGTCATTCGGTGCGTTATATCCTCTTACACAACTGTACCAAATTTGGTTTAAATCGGCCAGTAAATTGTGATGTTATTAAGCCGTTTCCAGACTTTATACACACATTTTATATAAAATTGAACTACAAAAAACAAAATGAGGTAAAATAATACAATTGAAAATAATTTTTTTACTATAAATGCTTAAGTGTCCGCTTAATCTATTTAGTACTCCTATTTTTTTTTATTTTTTTACAAATATAATCCATATGATCATGAAATTTTAAATTTTTGTCGATAATATCTCCTAAATATTTAACTTCAGTAACAATTTCAATAGCTTCGTTATTTATTTTAAAAGAAATATTTTGATTTTAAACCTCATTATACTGTTTATCAGACCTTAGTAACAAACATTTTGTTTTATCAATATTTATTTTTAATTTATTTTTACACATCCATTTATATATGTATATGTTCTAGTATATTGTTCATATTATTTATTAGAGATATTAAAATACAATCTGAAATATAAATTACTGTATCATCAGCGAAAAAATGATATTTACAAATGTCTAGATTGTAGGCTAAATCATTAATATAAATTATGAATAATAAAGGACCAAGTATACTGCCTTGAGGTTCACCAACATTTATACCTTTGTTAACAGTATGTTATTAAGCAAATGTTCTTCCAAGTTTGGTAACAATTTTTCTTCAAACCATTTCTCAAAGTTTTGACTATACACCGAATCATGATAATTACCAGATTTTAAGCCAGACTTAAATATCAAACTTGCATTATTCACAAATCCATTTGAACCAGTATGTAAAATAATATACCGTACACTCTTTGACGATTTTTTTTACCTGTATAAAGAGTATCGACTTGCCAACTTTACCTAAAAGCCCCTTTACTGTATATCCAGGTTTCATCCAGAAAACCAGGTTTTAAGGGAAATTGACAATATTCTTAAATTCTCTTAAAAATTCTACTCTACTGGGCTATATTATGGGGTTGCTCTATTAAAAAATCACCTGTTTGATACAGTACATTTACGCCATTTAAATTTTATTTTTTTATTCAGTACGCTAATGAACCAGCGGATATTTCATCACCATCAATGATTTTAAGGTTTAGTTGTATTAAGGAAATAGTAATGTATTCACCTGCTCTATACATTCCATAATTGCGCTCTCATATGGTATGTTCCTGAATTTCGTAAAGTTGTCGACCATGGATTGACAAAATAGCAACATCGCTTACGATTTTTAACATCTAGATCCTACTCTATCCCCTTTGCCTTAATTCGCTGGATTGTTGAACACGAAAATCCCAAAGCATCAAAAACTCTCTAAAACTGATATAGTTAAATTCACATAAAGTTTTAATGCCAAATGTCAAGCCTTGTCATTGTCTAGTTACTTTAGATTTCACCAACTTACTAAATTTCTTATACAGCTGAGATTGGTCAGTGTTTTTTCTTTTTCTTTTCTGGAATAGTTCGACCAACTCTTTTTGTTTCTATCTCTTTTTAATCGTATAAAATAATACAAGATAGACATACTTTGTGTGCAGTACAATTATACTAATTAAATTTAGCCATTAGAAATTTATATTGTATGAGTTGCTGCAGTATTTGACAAGTATGACAGAACTGAAATGGCACGGCGTTAAAAGTTTATGTGAATTCAACTATAGGTATTTATAAAAACATTATATTTTTCTTGTTTTTATTTATGTTTTCACAATTTATTCTTTATTATATCTACTTTCCTCGTAAACTGCGTTAAAGCTTAAAAAAAGTCTTTCCGGTATCGCTTCCTTTTTGAAAATAATCAAATAATTTTAAAATGAGTGCTTGTTCTTTTTTTTAAAACCGACCAGAAAATTTACACTTTCTGGACAATTTTTCGTCTAGAAAATAACGTTTTTCCGGTCTCTAATGTCACTGTCACCCTGTTTTTTGTTTTTCCAATCGCTCTTTAATAATACAAGATACCTTGATTTCGTTATTATGACAACAACATTTCGATGTATTGTCGAGTGACAGTTCGTTGATTTTTAATTTTGTTCTTCATGTCAAACTTGTTTCGCGTAGATTATAAAATATATCGAAGTGTCGGTCTTAAAAAAAATATTGCACGTCACGCAACCGAAAATTAGTGTTTTCCAGGTCTCTCCAAGCTTCCAGGACTCGCCTATGGCTCGCCCTGGAAATGCTTGTCTCCACCTGAAAAACACTACTTTCCGGTCTTGTAACGTAAATTACTATTTCACAATAGCGTGACATTTTTGAAATAATGTTGATTAAAAATGTCACTGTCAAAAATGACAATACAAATTTTTTAAATGGTAAAATTATACGACATTCATTATTGACGAAAATTTACTATCTCACCTAGTTCACGAATGTTAGAAAGATAAGCACTAGTCATGACGTAACGGTCAGCGGTCATTGAACAGACTTTATGTCGTTTTTAAAAAAGCAAAATATGAGATACCGCGAAAAAAAAGCTAAAATTTTTGACAAAATTGTTAGAAAAAGTTACCAGATTTATCGAAGAAACATCTGATCAAATTTACCTTCTAATAAAGGTCACCACCAATTTTGGGTTGGACGATGCTGGTAGGCGCGATGAGCTATGCTAGATAATGGTTGAGATTAGTATCTATACAGGGTTAGGAAAAATTACCAGAACGGTCGATTATTTCAAAATATACAGGGGTTATCAAAAAACGTCTTAAATAAAAAATGTAGGGCTGTTAAAAATCTACATATCGGTGATAAACTAAAATATACAGGGTTGCCCACAAAGTTGTGGAGAATGATAGTTATATTTTTTTAAATGGAACACCCTGTATATTTTTACATTTTTAAATTCCACATAAAATTATAATTATTTTTTATTTAATTCATTATTAGTCTATACTTCATAGTTTCCGAGATATTGACTCTCGAAAAGTGACATTTTTGAACTTTGACAGCTTATAACCTACTAACAGTACGTCTTAGAGCAAAACGGCTTATATGTCCCTATCTTCAATTTTTATTATCTTCCCAAAAAAATCAACTTCCGGTTAAACCGGATGTAACTCGAAAGCAGGAAATATAGTTGTTCCGGTTTAACTGGAAGTTAATTTTTTGGGAAGATAATAAAAATTGAAGATAGGGACATGTAAGCCGTTTTGCTCTAAGACGTACTGTTAGAAGGTTATAAGCTGTCAAAGTTCAAAAATGTCACTTTTCGAGAGTCAATATCTCGGAAACTATGAAGTATAGAATAATAATGCATAGTGATGCCGCCGAGACGAGAAATTCTCGTGTCTCGTCTCGTCTCGTCTCGTCTCGTCTCGACGAGACGAGAGTGAAATTTTTTTCTCGAGAGAAGTCACGAGACGAGACGAGAGAAGACTGTTTCTCGTCGAGAAATTTCTCGTTTTTTCTCGAATTTTCTCGAATTTTCTCGTTTGCTAGAACACTGCATTTTAGGTATCTCCTAATATACAGGGTGTCCCATAACTTATGGGCCGTAGAGTAACTGGAGATACTAGACATCAAAGTAAGCCGATTAAGTCATATAAGTTCTTTCGGATTGTTACTCGTTCTAGAGATACAGGGTGTTGAAAGTAAAAGTTTATTCTCGAAAATAAGCCATAATTTTAAAACCGTTTAATGAATTGAATTGAAAGTTGGCAGTATTATGTTTTTACGAGCAAGAAATAAGAATTTGTAGAAATTTTTAGGTTTCACACTAGAGGGCGCTAGTTGCATACACTGGGCTTCATAAATCTATGATTTTTTTTCTTACCTGTTATATTAGGTGTTTTTCAATTAAAGTTTCTTAAAGAAGGGCATTTTCTGAGTCAAAAAGGTGTACTTGATTGATCTTAATATCTTTAACGGTTTTCGAGATATTTCCCCTTAAACATCCCAAAGCATAAAAAAACATAGTACATAATTAAATTAATATTTTAATTATCACAACGCAATAAATTCGAAACAGTGGAACAAAAACAAGAAGCTCACTTTAGTAAATGTTGAAAGTGACCACCATTGACCTCAATACACTTTATTAAACTTTTAACTAAATAAATAATAATATTAATAATAATTATAATAAACTTTTACTTTCAACACCCTGTATCTCTAGAACGAGTAACAATCCGAAAAAACTTATATGACTTAATCGGCTTAGTTTGATGTCTAGTATCTCCAGTTACTCTACGGCCCATAAGTTATGGGACACCCTGTATAGACAGAAAAATATTGTGTTTAACGTTCTTACTCTATCGTATTGTGAAGGCATTTACCTTAAAACAGATATTCAAGAGAACAGAATCAAATTGTCTAGCCTCTTTCTTCTGTCTACGGTTAGTAGTTGACATTTTTAAATAATTAACCGATTTCGAATTCGATTAAAAACACAATATCGAAAAGGACCCCAGTCAAATTTCATTCACAAGGCGAAAGGCGATAGATTTTGACTAAATTTAACAATTTTGTATCAAAAATTCGAAATTCGCCAAAAACTTCTCACACACAAATCATTAATAAAAGTGTGAATTTCATTTCATATCTCTCTTACCAGTTTTAATATTTGACATTACTTTCATAACACCCTGTATATCAACCGAAACTTTATTAGGAAATCACAGATAAAGGCAACGGAGGGCCATGAAACTAGTGTTATTGAAACAATAGCATTAAGTTAATAGTATCAATTATGACATTAGTAAATAAATTAAAAATAAAAAGTCTAATATAATAGGTAAAGTGACATTCAGTACGAATGATTCAAGTGTATGCCTTATTTTGCCTCATTTTATTACACAGGTCTCGGACATAAATTTGGCTATTGAAAATAATTATTAAATGCAGTAAATGATACTTTTCCGCACGAGGTGGCAGTTGCACGAACGGCTCGAAGCAAGTCCGGGCAGGCCACTAAGTGAGTGTGAAAACAAAACTTTTCGCACATGTTACTTACAATATTTTTCCTAATTGCGTAAAATTAAGCTTGTTCGTAATAAATTTTTGTATTTTTTGGGTAAAAGGAGCAAAAAATGAAGTGAATTTTTAAATTTTGATATGTCAAATAGAGCATTTTCGGAAATACTTCTTTAAGTTCTTTCTCTTGCACTTTCTATTAATGTAATAAAAAAAATTAAGGTTTTTCCCCGAATGACATTCTGGGCTGATCCCTTTATTTAGTCGAATATTTTCCAAACTATTGCAGTTAATTATGCCCCGAATTATGCCAAAAAATAAATAATAAAAGAAGGAAAGTTCCATTATGAATCAATTATTATTATTATAAATCGTTCTCTATTCTGTATCTTTTACCACCCCGTATATTTTGGACTGAAAATACCTCGGTGCCAAGCTTATTACATTACGTGAATTATGTCTTATGGCCGCTTGCAATATTTTGCTGATCTAAGAAAAATAGTTTCTAAGTCACATGACTAACAAACCGACTTATATTAAACCCTTCTGCGAGACGACCAGATACTTTTAAATGTTTACCCCCTTTAAGATTTGTATAAAAAAATATTTTTTATGATTCCCTACTCACGAGAAAAAACGAGACGAGACGAGACAATGGCACTCTCGAGCGAGAAAAACGCGTTTCTCGCCGAGACGAGATAAAAAAAAATTCTCGCCTCACGAGACGAGACGAGAATGGGCCAATTCTCGTCTCGTCTCGTCTCGCGGCATCACTAATAATGCATTTAATAAAAAATAATTATAATTTTTTGTGGAATTTAAAAATGTAAAAATATACAGGGTGTTCCATTTAAAAAAATATAACTATCATTCTCCACAACTTTGTGGGCGACCTTGTATATTTCAATTTATCACCAATATGTAGATTTTAAACAGCCCTACATTTTTTATTTAAGACGTTTTTTGATAACCCCTGTATAGGTATTCAAACAGGATATAGTTAGCTGTACACCTTTACAATATGTACGACACACCTTTATGTATATGGTGTGAACAGGAAGATGATACAGTTTAACATAATATTATGCTTTGTCGATCGTACCGTGAAAGATCCATTCTCGGCAAGTCAACTACTTTAAATCTGTAGGTTGGCTAAAAGCTGACTCTTTATCTTAAATTGCTAAAACATGATACACAAAAAGGCAACTGTGGCCTAAGTGCTGTAGAGCCAAGATCACCGTTCACACCTTCCAGATCTAGATTCAGAACATTTCGCAATAATATAGTTGACTAAAGAAGAAATTAAAAATGTTAATGCCCTGATTACTAACTTTTAGCAAATTTAATAAAGAAAGATTTTCGGAAAGTTCCTTCAAAAAATATAAATTTTATAATACTTAATCCTGATTACTTACCTACTTACTTACTCTAAATAACCATAATAACCAAAATTGGAATACAGAAAAGCAAATTTCAAGCATACTTTGTATGTTTACCACAAATAATAGTCCTGCAAAAGTTAAAAATTGAATCTTGCCAAAACTTTTCTCTTAAAATATCTAAAGTTCAAAGATAAATTACAGCATGGTTTGGGCCCTTTATTCTAGACTCAGACTTCCAAATCACTTTTGAGCCACCGGGATAAAGGACGCTTGATAAATTGAAATTACTTTTTATGCCACTATTGACTAGAAATTATGGAAAATAAACAAAATAGTGTTATTTTTGTCCTGCTGCAAGCATCGGATTTATTTAGTTATTTTGTTTCTTTTGGTTGTCGTTTCACATAATTATACATAATAAAGAATTTACTAACTCTTATTAAATTAAAAGACTTCTAACAAGCAATGGACAAAAATTTTGGATGAACTTCTCAACCTAAATCGATTTTTTGTCGTCGAGATACTGCTCACAGTAGACAGAGAGACGTTTAACCAGTACCGATAGAAAGATGTGGTATTTTTAAAACGCTTTTATTAGCTTCACCTGTATGTTTGTTTGTTTGTCCGTAACCGATTTTGACCCACTTTAAAAGGTCAGATTTAATTTAGATTTTGTAGACTTATCAAGAACCGCGGACAATACAATAATCTACACGCAAAAAATTCTCCTGTCAAAATTTGACAGCTGTCAAGTATAAAACGAAGAAGCGATTTTGACGAAACAACTTATGGGGTCGTATAATATTCGATACGGAGACTTCGGGAAAAATAAGCAAAAAATTCGCCTGTAAAAATTTGACAGTTGTCAATATGTCAGATTGACGGTGAAAAGTAAAAAAAAAAGACGCAAAAAATTCTCTTGTCAAAATTTGACACCTGTCAATATGTCAGAATTATTACAATAACCGATAGTAATGAAATAAACATGGGGTCGTATAGATATTGTCGCTAAGAATAGAGAAAAATTAAAAAAAAATTCTACCCGTCAAAATAAAATTTTGACAAATTTTTTTTAAAAACTTTGAAAATTTTTGTCGTTTGTTCGGGTTTCTATGTATGTTTGTTTGTAACCGAGTTTTTTGAACCCGATTTTGACCCACTTTAAACGGTCAGATTTAATTTAAATTTTGTAGACTGAAGAAGAACCGCTGACAATACAATAATCTACTAATCTAGCTCAATCTACTAAAAAATTTTTTTTTTAACAATAACTCAAAATAAAAAATGAAAAATAATTATAGTTTAAAAAAACTAAAAAACACGCTTTAATAATTGATCAAACTTAAAAGCGAAAAATAAATATAGTTTAAAATAATTTTTGAAATTCTTAATATAGGCAGAAAATAATAATGAACGGTAAACATTAGTATTATAGTAAAAAAAGCGTGGGACGCTTTGTGCTATATTTTTTGTATATCGAGCACACCACGCTTTTTTCACAATAATACTAATGTTTATCGTTCATTATTATATTCTGCCTATATTAAGAATTTCAAGAATTATTTGAAACTATATTTATTTTCCGGTATTAAGTTTGAATAATTATTAAAGCGTGTTTTTTAGTTTTTTTATACTATATTTATTATAGTGACTCCTTGAATTTTATATTAACAGGAAATAACAAAAATGTATTATTCCTGCCTATTTAATGTCACTTTTCTAAATTAATTTGACGTGTTTAAAAATCCTTTATTTTTATACATTATTGGAATCGAAGCTAAATTTAAACCTCAGTTAATAAATCATATTTAATGTAAAAGCCGTGCGTGGTATCGCGTATGTTCGTGGTCATCATGGGGTTGATTTTTAAAGATGTCACAACATGGCGTAAAAAAATTTCTATTTAAAACCTATATAAAAACTCAGATAGCACAATGACATTTATACACTGGTATTTTAATAATAATAAAGGTCTAAAGGACACATAAAAAGTACATTTTTCAACTGTACTTAAAATGCGGGGCTTTTACATTAAATATGATTTATTAAGAGAGGCTTAAATTTAGCTTGGAATCCGAGAATGTAATTTAAATATATTAAAAAATAAAGGATTTTTAAATAATATGTCAAATTAATTAGAATAAAAACGTAAGATTAAAGAGGCAGGAATGATACATTTCTGTTATTTCCTGTCAATAAAAAATTCAAGGACTCAATATAAAAATACCTCATGTCAAACGCCTCTCCTCTGTCTACTATCAGCAGTATTTCGACGACAAAAATCAATTTAGGTTGAGAGGTTCATCCAAAATTATTGTCCATTGCTTGTCTTTATTAGACAAAAATAATGCTGTTATGTTTATTTTCTATAATTTCTAGTCAACAGTAGTATAAAAATTAATTTCAATTTATCAAGCGTCCTTCATCCCTGAGGTTCAAAAGTGATTTGGAAGTCTAAGTCTAGAATAAAGGGCCAAACCATCTTTGAATTTTAGATATTTTAAGAGGAAAGTTTTTTAAGATTTAATTATTAACTTTTGCAGGCCTATTACTTGTGGTAAGCATCCAAAGTATGAAACAAAATACAAACACTTCACTTTACGCACCAGTGTGTAAAGTATTTTGTTTTATATACTATAAAGAATTCACCATTTGTCTATGGCCAACCAGACCAATTTTAATTAAAAATCGATGTATGCATATTAAAGTATTTTCATTCAATTTACTTTAAGCATCAGCGTAAAAAGTTAAATTTTATAAATTTTTTTTTTATAGTACGTAAAGTTAGTATTTTACGCACGGTAGTAGAAAATAGTATATTAACGTACACGTTTTATAAAGCATCATTTTATAGCACGCGTCCATGTTAAAAAACGAGGCGCTTGCGGCGAGTTTTATAACGGGACAAGTGCTTAAAACTGCTTTATATAAAACGTACGTTATACTATTTTTTCTAATTTGTAGTTTTTTCAATAAAAAACACATATTTAAAAAGAAAATAAATCCTTCAAATTTTGTAAATTTTTATGTCTAAATTTTATGTTAGTAATACTATTTTTTTTATCATAGTAGCCTCTGGACAACAAAAATTATTTTGCGAACTGTCACTTTTTGATTTATTGGCCCATTTTCACCACGACATTCTAAAGTTATTTTTGGCGATATGAGATTTGAAATTGGACGGAATACGTCGTGTGATCCTTGTACATTCGGTACATATACAGAGCGTTCGGAACTTCGGGCGATTTTGCTACTTTTTTTCGAATTTCAAAAGACGTGATTTTACGTCACGGCATTGCAATTTAGTATAGGGAAGATGGAAAATTCCAATAAAGTTGAAGTTAAAATCGACATTGGAAGGTTAGTAGATCGAATTTTGGATAGGATTTGGCAGAAATTGATAGCTTGAAGCATCTACAAAAGATTAATTTATAGATTTATGCAACCAACATACATGACTGTTATCCACACAGAATAAAAAAGTAGGTTTCAAGTTATTTTTCCTCTGCGAAAAATGGGTTTTCTCGTAAATCACAAAGGCCGCGCAAGTCAATGAAATAAAACATTTAAATGTTACCAACATCAAATAAAGAGAAAACGCGTATCGAAATAGCTTCATTACGATACGCAAATGCGTATCGTAATGAAGCTTGTTACGATGCCAAATTAGAAAAAGTATTTTACGCAGTTTTTTATATGCTTACCCTTAACTACAATAATTTCATATGCAAAATTCTATTGAAAAATTTTTTTCACGTAAATTGAAATTATTCTTTTATATGGGTAACTTCATAAATTTAATATTTCCAAATAAATTATGACGTTTAAAATATTCAACTGTTTTCCAAAGGTCATTTGATTTTATTGATAAAAAAATATATTTTATGTATTTGTATAATTTAAAAAAGTACAGTTTGTACAACGATTGCATAAATATTTTTTTAAATAAACAACTGGGAAAACTGCGGCATGGTTTTTGTTTTTATTTTCATTGACACAAATAATAAACATGGTATTTTAACATAAATAAGTTTAGGAATAACATATCAAAAATATTTTTATTGCATAAATTTTGGATACTGACCAAGAAACTATCGTAATTTGAAACAGTGGCGGATCTAGGATAAAGTTAGGGGGGGCTACAGTAGGCCCGTAGCCAGCGAGAAATTTGCAGGGGGGGGGGTTCAGAATTAGTTCGTTTGTGATGTTCTACTAAAGCAGTGGGAAAGTGCAAGAAGCAATGCGCCACAGGCGAAAAAATTTTGGGATCACGCCCAAATTTATTAAGAATTCAGCTAATAAAAAATTTTGCATTAAAAGGTATAAAATAGTAATAATGTTAAAGCAAATTGCGAGGCAAATTGCAAAAAAAGATAAAATATACAGCGAAAATTAATTTTGGAGTGATAGAGGGAGGGGGTTTACTGACAGAAATCAGCTGATCATCATAATGACAAATTTGTAAAATTATATGAATTAAACCAGTAAAACTTTTTTTGGTAATTAAAGGTTTCAATTTTTAAATAAATATTTGTGACTATTTCTGTAGATCAGGGGGGGGGGTCAGAACCCCCATTACCTTCCTCTTGGGTACAGTCAATAGCTAGAAAATTGAAAAGGTGTTGAACAATTTATATATTCTTATCCTTCAATATCCTAAAATTAATTTGAAAAAATAGAGCTGTTTTTTAGTATTTTCGAAAACACACCTCATAGGGAGAATTTATTATTATTTTTATTTAATATATGGCCATTGGGGGGGGGGGGGTAAAGCCACTAGAGTACCCCTCCTCTCCCCCTATAGACCTGCCACTGATTTGAAACAAGTCTTATACAAAATTTTGAATTTAGATGAAGGACCCCTTGTTTAGGTTCAATTAGTCAATTACTATCCTGCAATATTTATATTTTTTTCTTATTATAAATGCTTTTATATCGTTTAAAACTGCATAAATCAAGCAGGCAAAAGCGGATTACAGATAATGGGATATGAGTAGGTACTGTACCCCATTATTTGATTAGTTTCCGGTCTAGACCGCTAAAGTCATATTTTCTGGATAAAAAGTGTATATTTTCCGGTCCGTTTGAAAAAAAAAAAGATAATTTTAAACAAATAAATATAAATACCTTTAAGCCGCGAATTCATTTCCAAAATAAACTTTTAAAGCAAAAGATTAAACCTACGTAAAAATTTGTAATAACCTTTTCTATGTAGCATTGATAGGGGCAGCAATATTTTTTGTATAAAACTTCTTTTTGTAATTCCAGTGTTTACTAAGATAAATAAGAAATAGTGTTTATCTACATCTCTACTGATTTGAGTGCGGTAAGTATCACTCTACCGCACTAGTGCTGTAAGTTATTACATACTATAAAAACAAGTTTAATATTATTCAAGTGTATTTTTTATTTTTAAAAGAAACTCTATTAAACATTATACAGGGTGTTCATTTGAAAACTTCCTACCTCGATTTTCCTGCTTTAAAATGAAAACGTGGAAAATCGCTCGGACCAGTCGATTTTTATTTCGAGGGGGACAATCCTAAATGGATACCCCTATTTTATATAATTTTTTTGGATTCTGCATAAAATTTTGAACATTTTTTAATAAAAGCATTATTAGTTTATACTTAACAGTTTCCGAGATATTTACTCTTGAAAAATGACATTTTTGAACTTTGACAGCGTCTAGTTTCTAACTGTACGTCTTAGAGCAAAACGGCTTACATGTCCCTGTCTTCGATTTTTATTATCATAAAAATACTATTACATTTAAAAATAGAGTAAACAAAACAATAGCACACAAACATTTTTTGAACATCAATCCATATATTTTTGATATGCTACCACAGTCAATTAAAATAATTAAATCGTTAAAGAATTATAAAAATAAAATTAAAAATTGGATATTATCTAATCCAAGAGATATATTCAAGAACGTCATTAATAAATAATGAATAAAATAAAGAATATATATTTGTATTTCCCTAGTTTCTTTCAAATATATTTATATATATATATATATTATATACATAACGTATTGTATCTTCGTATATTGTAGTGGTATAAAATACAAACAAAATATTGTCATGTTTGTTTTATATTATAACATAGTTGTGTCTGAATTATGAAATATATTCTTTAAAATAAATATTATATTATTATTTAACTTTAAATTTATATTTAACTTATTATTATATTTAACTCAATACAAGTATTTACTTCTGAGTTTCGGAATTAAGTTTATTCAAAAATATTTATATTAACATTAAATGTACTTAAACAAAAAATGTTGAATAAACTTTTTATTATTATTATTATTATTATTATTATCTTTCCAATAGTGTGAACTTTCGGTTAAACCGGATGTAAGAAATATAGTACTTCGGGTTTGACCGGAAGTTGACACTGTTGGAAAGATAATAAAAATCGAAGATAGGGACATGTAAGCCGTTTTGCTCTGAGACGTACAGTTAGAAAGCTAGACGCTGTCAAAGCTCAAAAATGTCATTTTTCAAGAGCCAATATCTCGGAAACTGTTAAGTATAGACTAATAATGCTTTTATTAAAAAATGTTCAGAATTCTATGCAGAATCAAAAAAAAATTATATAAAATAGGGGTTTTTTTTTTTTTTTTTTTTTTTTTTTTTTTGGCTTGAGCTGTGCAGCTATTCAGCCAGTCGCATATAGATATATTCTTCAACCAAATAATTTCCAAAGCCAATTAAGTCTAGCTCCTAACCTAACAAACCTAAAAAATAGGGGTATTCATTTAAGATTTAGATCTTACCCCCCCCCCTCCCTCCTAGGGGCTTAAAGTAAAAAGATTGACAATATACGCAAAAGATGTCCCTCTCAAAATAAAAATCGACGGGTCCGAGCGATTTTCCACATTTTTATTTGAAAGCAGGAAAATCGACGTTGGAAGTTTTGAAATGAACACCCTGTATATATAACAAATACTTACATATTTAAATTTCAAAACTAATCCAAACTTGTAAATAAAGAAATAATAATATTAATTGTAGAATTTGTAACATTTCCAAACGATATCGATAAAGGAAGTGTTTTAGGTACTATCCGATGAGACACAAGAATTTAAAGTTACAGATTTACTAAAACAGGAGGTTCTCTCTGCATATTCTTCTGCACCATTTCTTTGCTTTGCAATTCCTATTTTATTTTGTAGATAAAATATCTTACAATACACTTACGGTAGGTGTCTAATCTACGCCTTCGGCTCATTTTGTTAAACATCATGCACATGCGGTAAAGACGTACCTACCGTACTTGTTTTGTAATATACTATTACGATGGCGGCCATTGTGTTTTTCGCACGCAGAAATTAAACGCATTATTTTTGTACAGTTTAAGGGGGACTATAAAGTAAAAGGAAAGACAATGAAAAAATTTAATAGCTTGTATAAGTTTTGCGTAAATTTCAATGATAAATTAAATAATTTGTCTCCTGTTTAAGCAACTTCTTATCACTTGCTGCAGCTGAAATCCTTATATCACGCTTTCCAATGTCGGACATCCTGTACATGACTATTTGCTTCAAGTTGCGAAGTTCGAATGGACTATTTCCCTTAATGTAAGTCGATAAGCCCTTGGACATGGTGCCTGTATAAGATAAATGTAACTTTGAGCCAGTTATAGAAGTTCATAATTTTTCAGTGTTATTTGTTGGTGCTATTCGACTGAAATTTCCAGTAAGTAATGTAGAGCTCCTTAGAAACATGGTCTGGTCGATATACCAATTTATTTTCTAATATTTCTTGGTCTTGAATAAGGCTCTATAAGTGCATTTTATACTACTGGTATTTAACAAGGTAATGGTTACTACATTTCAAAGAGTTAACTAATACTGCACTGAGGAAAATGATGAATACAACAGGTTTGCTAAGACATAGTTTGTACTGATTGAGCTTATTTTTTATTAACACGTAATAAATAAACTGCTAGTGTATCAAACCCGCTTTAGTGTTATATCTATTCCAGATTTGCTAGAACATTGTTCAGTTCCATTAGCAGCACAGTCTTGTTGAAAAACTAACTACTTTTAATACAGCAATTTTGTTAAGAAATAAATTGCATCTTCTCCATGCGACGCATTTTGTTCCTAGTAAAGCGCTTTCTCTACAATTAAGAAAGCAGAACAGCGTCCCCAAAAACGAATTGTATCCGTTAGAACCTACACCGAGAAAATTAGTTTACTAAATTTCTTTGCTAAGAAGAAATGAGTAAGAATGGCAAATTATTTAGTTAAAGTACCAAAAAAACGTGCAACTTTAGCCTATTAGGGTTTTTGTAGCAACTAAAATCATTTTGCTATGGAAATCTATTAAGGATTAGTATTATTTTATTTAATTTAACTAAATAGCATATTGATAACTAAAAAAGTTTCTTGCTAAATAGTTTCTACCATCGATCTATTAGATACAACTCGAAATAATTTTTAGTCTTACTGGTAACCAAATTTTCTAGTGGATTTAGCAATATCTCCATTAAATTCTACTCAGACGAAGTAGTATGTTTAACTACATTACCAGGCAAGGTAATCGTTCGCGAGGAGTCGGCGTATTCGAATACGTAATGAAACTTCACGAAACCACTATTTACACGTTAGCTCCGACATGGCGGGGCGGCATTAACATTTAGCTTTACGCAAATTATGGATACCTGAATTTTTTCTTTTGTGTTTGTGTCTTGATTATTTCATAATAGGTATTTAGTATTAAGGTAAGTTGAAAGTTAATAGCAAGTGCCTACAGTGGATACGGCACCCTGCCGGGTGGCCCCTGCGTTCTATTTGGTCCTGGGATATTTTATAACCAATTATTCTTTTATTTCAGTATCAAAATGGAATTTAATTCAAATGATAGAGCCGACGCCATATTGTTATGTGTATTTTGGAGCTTGGAGCATACAGATTAATAAATATGAAAAAATTTTGGCAAACAACTATTTTCATAATCCCACGAACGCTTGATGTCATCCAGAAATTAAAACAATATTAATAATAGGTAAGTGCCAATGATTTTTAGATGTGATTACGAGGGTGTTTTTTTGGTTTAGTAGCTTTTATAAATTCTATACAAATGTAGATTTTTAAAGAATTTAAATTTAAAATCCAGTTTTTCAATATTACAGCACAGTAAAGGGAAATAATTTTTTTTAATTAATAAAAGTAAATAGAACAAAAATCCTGTAGAAATTATTGTCAGTGACTTTTATTATACCTATAATAATATTTGGTCTCTAACCTATATCTATAGTGTTTTATACTTATTTGTTTTTGCAGAACCTTAATTTAAGATAGAAAACGTTAATATAATATACGACTCTAACGTTATAAGGCCAATTCTGTTCTCGTGTTATCAAAGAGAAAAGTGAAAAAAATATCTAAAAATGTATTTTTCGCCTGTCACTGTGTCTAATTACTCTTTGTCTGACAATATAAAAAATCTTCTCGGTTTAGAGGTTGCACAAAACAAATACTAGTGATAGAAATTTAAAAATTTTAAAGTTTTCATAACCCCAGATTTTTTTAATTTTGCACGGGACGCCGAATGCATGGGACTTTGGCTTTATTCTTATAATGACCTCTAACAAAAACTGCTAATAAACGTTTACTAGGTATACACTAATCAAACTAATTTTTTTTAGACCTTTCATGCCATAGAGTTCTAGAAGAAAGAATAGCAACAAAAATGATTTCAATGTTACATCGCTACTGTCTGGAAACTCCGGAGTGCAATTGATAGAACGTTCGACTGGTATTCAAGGGATTCTGAGTTTATATCTAAGCGGACGCATAAAAGTTTTTAAATTTTGAAAACTGTGTCTTCACGCCACTAACAATTTTTTAGCTAAAGTTCTAAAACCAAAAAATATTTAAGCAAATCGTAGGTACCTACTATAAATTACTTCTTTAATCTATATGTATCTACTAGATTTCTGATTGATCTTGTTATTGTTTAAGTTTGTTATTACTAAATAAATTCTATTGAAATAAAAATAGGTACAAATTTACACATATTTTTATTTTACTCGTTAAAACAAAAAAAATTACATGGTAAGGGCATTATTATAACAAAAAAAAAAGGATCTTTAAATCGCATTTTTAGCAAGATAAACTTTTAAGGTTAGCTATAAGAAATAGTAGCTTTTGCAAATACATTAATCTAATTTAAGTAAGATCATCAATTTATTGTTAAAAATAAAAGTATGTAACACAGCTAAAGAATAAGTTTAAATAGTATGGTAAGGATACCAAATAAGCTAATGCATTTAGTTTCTTCTACTAAATGCCTTCCTTTTTTTAATAGGTTATATATTAAAACTACTAAATACTTTTAGTTAGCGCAACTTAAGTTTATAGTAGCTCCAACTATGCAGAAAACAGCAAGTATTTTTAGTTGCAACCATTAGATAATTCTAGCAAAATAGATTTAGTAAAATCAGCAAGTCATCTAACCTGGGGCCTATTCTACTACAGATTTTAGTTCGGTTAACTAAATATCGAGTTATTTTAACTAAATTTTTTTCTCGGTGTATAATCCACAATACGTTGGTGGGAGATCGTAGCGATTGGTAATCGCCGCGCGCCCTGGTACTGGTTTTAACGTATTTGTTGCGCAGGTCACAGCGTTGTTCGGAGTCTTCTAGCTGCCCTGTCTGAATTTAAATTTTATTGATCGTATCAATACCTGTTTCAATTAAATTATTTTTACTTAGTATTTAAGTTTTTTGTAAACTTTGCATGTTAGATAAAGCAATAGAAGATTCTTATTTCGCACAAACCCTTCATTAGTATTTGAGTTTATAATCTATGGACGAATTTTACTATCTCAGTAAACCATGTTGCATAATAGATAATTATATGCAATGTTAAACGACAAGAACAATATCACACTGGAAGCATTTAAATTTTTGAGAACTACAGTACTGATTTTTAGTGGAAAGTAGGTATATATATATGCTTTATTAACCGTAGCAGGCTAATATTATTATGATTAAAGTTAAGTTTGAATAGTGCCAGTCGGAACTAATACAGTATATAAAACCAGATTACACCACAAATAAAACTTGAGAATTACTGTGAGTATTCAGAGAAATAATGGCTCTAAACCATTCTATGGTAGCAATAACTCATATTTTCTATTGGCTAAATTACCGTAATATTATTACTACACAACATTTTAGCAATTTTCGTTGTCTTACAGTGAAAGTGCGTTGCTGTAATATATAGGTAGTAGTAAACAGTTGTATAAAGAGTATGTGAATTCCCATAAAAAATAGTGTAGTGTAGCTGGGATAAATATTATTGTTGGCTTGAAACAAATCCGAATTTATCATATTTCGCACCACATGACATCCTGAATTAGAACCGATTGAAAATATATTCCATTAAGTAACAAAAATCTTTCTAGAGTGACATAATATTTTTCCAGACTCAATTTAAAAACGTCGGGAAAGTAGAAATTTTAATAACAGACGAACGTCCGTAGCACATGTAATTAGCAGTTTATTCTAAACTTAAAATTAAAATCTATAAAGCCGCTTATGTCTATAACATAGGTGTAGGCATGAAAGCATCTTAACATAGTATAAAACAAAGTCGCCATCGCCCGTATGTCCCTATATCCCTATATGTGCTTAAATCTTTAAAACTACGCAACGGATTTTGAACCGAATTTTTTTAATAGATAGAGTGATTCAAGAGGAAGGTTTTTATGTATAACTAGCGACCCGCCCCGGCTTCGCACGGGTGCAATTTCAGAAAGTGGCATGCCGGGTACTAATATATCGGGTTTGTTCGGGTTTGTATTTATACCAGCGGGTTGCAACGCATGCCGGGTACACGCTAGTGAGGAATAAAATGTACTGTTTAGAAATGCCCCGACAAAGAAGCCGAAATGATTCTTGCTTTTCGCCGTCGTTTTTAAGTAAATATCAGTTTTGGTTGAACCTTTATTTTTAACTTGTGTTTTCGACTTAGTTTCGAAATTCGTCTATCCAGCCCTTGCAATTTTATTTTCATCGGGAGTAGAACCATTTTTTTTATAAAAAAATGTTACTAGATTGTAGTGAAAAGAAATCTCGCTTTAAAGGTGTACGAAGTTTTTTTCAGTGCGATAGATTGATAAAAGAAATAGCATGTTTCGGAGTTGTTGCACTTACGTTTCATTTTATTTTCCACTTTCGTCTTCGAGCAGCGGTTCCCAACCTGGGGTAATTACCTTCAAACAGTGGCGGTTCTTCCATAAGATCATTTGACCAATGACATCCCTCAGTTTTTCTCTTCTTATGTAACTTAATATTCATTTAGTAAAAATTTAGTTTAAAATCCATCCTTCCATTCATCAGCCAAATTTCGTTTGTTTCGGTACTATTACCATAACCTCTATAATAATATCCCTCGTATTCACGAGCATTTCCTGATCACAATCACGCTTTGCGAAAGTAACTATACACGTAACGATACTTATCGCACATCCCCGCAGTATTTTGGGTCCAAGCGAGCCTTGACCACGGACCATAGCTTTCTGTTTACTTTACCGACAATTTAATGGGCGAGCGGGTAAGAGAGAAATAAACGTATGCTACTACTGAAAGAAAAACAAAGAAAAAGAGTCTGTTGCGGCTAAAAGCCAAATAAAATTTCAACGAGGTTCCGACGAACGTTGCCATTTTGCAGAAACGTGTGGGAAGAAGAGCGGAATTATATTGCGGGAGCAGTTCTTAACTTATTTCCTAGGAAAATTTGTTGGCTCAAGTTCTCAGCCTATTTCTGCACTAAGGAGGATTGTATAATGTATAATCAAATATTCATTGTCAATTTGTATTAGCAACACTGTAGCGTGTTCCGAAAAATGTTCGCCCGCGGTTTTTTTTTAACTATACTTTTTTGGGGGGTATTTGTTAATATCTAATCAGCCTAATGGGTAATAGCCGCAAAAAGGTTAGGAACCGCTGCCTTAGAGGATATACTTTTCATGTTGTGGATATCTACACTTTGTAAATCAAATTGTGTTTAAGGAAAAATTATGCATTCAACTCACGGAAACACGCGAAAATAAAACGTGACTAAGACGTTTTTATAACTACAATTTTGCATTCTTTATTATAGGTTTCGAATACATTGCAGCTAGTATAAACATTTTAATTTTACTACCATTTAGTAGCTAATTTTTGTGTTTTAAAATGCAATACAATGTAACTCGTACCATTTTGAATTATTAAGGGTAGTCAACTGTTTTAATATGTCATAAACACAATGACACGATATTTATACATATAATTAGGGTAACAACATTTTTTTTGCATGTAATATAAAAATTTTCTTCTGGGTTGATGTAAAGACAACATTTTTCAGAAAAATAATTATTTATTTTATGTACACATAATAGTGTTGCTATGCCCGCGCAGGTATAACGTACCTACACTTTATGGCCGCGCGGGGCAAACGACATAAAAAATACAGTTCGTGATTAAAAGAAAACACTAGTGACGCCAATTTGCTCTTACTTATTAATATTATTGATGACTATTTCGTTGGAAATTTCAAAACTTTTCTGCCTTTTGACTTTTTAAATTTGACAGCTAGCAAAAATTGTTTATCCCAACAAGTACAGCATTTCTCTAGCAACGATATCGTCAATATTTATATTGTGGATGCAATCACGAAGTTCGACATAAGACTTTATACCCAAGTACCATTTTTTAGTAATTCATCGACTTACGACTTATTTTTGACAAAATTTAACGTTGTCCTGCCGACAAAATTAGTTGCCCAAAAGGGCGTATACTACCCGTCGTTGTATCAACGTCGTATTTACGTAAATACGTTTTAGTTTATCACCAACAACGTTAAATATCGGCAATTTAGGTTCTCGCTTAAAACGTCACCCAAAAAAGACCATTCTCGACGTTGAAATTCCTTAGATTAGGAAACGTAATACACTTTAACGTTATCAAACGTCACCTGTTGCTAGGAGACATATCCAACGTACAATAACGTTGTTAAACGTTATAAATGCCAACCACAAGCCAACTAAAAGGACTCTTCTTTTTTTTGTCTGTCAGTGGTTGATTGGTTGTCATTAAAGTCAACTGAGAAAAGTTAGGTTTGAAAGGATCTGGCACAGAAGACGATCGTCACAGAAGTAGCATCACACTGTTTTGTCCTCGTTTTACTTTTCGTTGGAGGCCAATATAGTACGCTATTCTGTTCCCAAGAATGGGGAACAGGTTCAATTTCATTTAGCTGCGTTATATATAATAATAATAATAATAATAAACGTATTTTATTAGGTGTTGATTAAATTTAAATTTACAGGTTTTTTTTGTCTATAAACAAAACATACAGCCATAACAGGGCGAGATTTAGCTGCGGTAGCTATTCTTGCACCTACTTTAAAGTTTTGCATATAAATTGTAACGGAAATTGTTAAACTGCCGCACTTTCGAATTTGTAGGGTTATGTTGTTTTCTTTCCTGGATTCTTCTTTTCTTTACAGAAATAAAGTTTTAATTAGTTGTGAATTTTGACCTTTTTTGGTAGTTTATTGTTAAGTTTGCACTAGTTAGCGCCACCTATTTAAACTTCAAGTTAAAAAAGGTATCAAATAGGTGCAATTTTCCAAACTTTTGAGTCTTAAAAAGTAGACTTTTCCACTTAATGCGTGCTCTTGTTAAAATAGGTGATATTTTAGAATAAACTGCGGACCTCTCCATTTTTAATTTATTAAAGAACGAGATCAAAATGTCGCCATGTTTGACTACTTTGAAATTTATCAAATTTTAGTATTGTAACATTCTTTTTAACGCTTTAACTTAATTTAAGTTGACAATAATAAATGTAGATTTATTTTAACTCACAATGTGAACCAAAATGATTAAGTTTTTTTTTAACTTTTTGCCATTTTTATTACAATTTTTATTAAAAAATCATTATTTTTAGGGCGATCCCTAAATTTTGGAAGTATTATATTAATATTTAACAGTAAAGTGGCCATTGTTATCATTTTTAATACATATCTTTGGCAATTTACTTCATTTAAGCAAACACTGTAAGTGCAGTAAATAATTATATATAATAATACTTTTAAGAACAAACACTCATTTGCTACACTAATTCCCATGTATAGTTTAATTAAATAAACCTAAAGGTAATAAACAGTTGACGTTAGAAAATTTTAACCTAGGATAGGTAAATATTTACTGAAAAACTTGTTTTAAATTAACGTTAAAAATGGTTTACAAAATAACCCTAAATAAACTTTAAGCCGTGGGGCAACGTCGTAAAAACCCAAATTTTATTCCCCAAAGTGGTATAAATAAGGGTCGCACGGACGTCGTGTTAACGCTGTGCGTTAACGTTAAGTCGACGGCACAGACGTTTGCCCAACGTTAAAATGCTACTTGGGTATGTATTGGGGAAATTAGTAGATTTTGTTGTTCCCTCGAGGCATACACATACACTGAATGTCCTGGGTACATAAATAACTATTATCCTCATTAAAATAATAAATTAAGAACATGCCCATACAATACAGTTATTAAAAAATGTACTATCACGAAAGAGAAAACTAACTAATCCCAATGATACAAAGAACACAAGATATAGAAAACGGCACGAATTCACTCGTTCTAAAACAGATGACAGCAAAAATTTGTCATCGATCAGCTGATATTGGGACATAATAATATCCCCCAGATTAGTGGTGGACCGTAATGAGCCCAAACACCAAGTTATAAATTGCGTTTTTGTGCTTTTTGTTACCTTTAATTACGTTTTCAATATATTTTGTCGTTATGGTGACTTTTATTTTTACTTTCATTGAATTTTAATTACTTTTGTATGGCCGGTTACCTACAATTATTATTATTCATTTGACCAAAAATTTACAAGTTAAAATTTTTTAATTCTTTTTCATTAGGGATCATAATCATTAATGTGTGCCTTGCTAGTTAGTTGATTTCATCGATAGGTAGGTAAGTTTCATTTGATCTGAACGCCGTTTTTGTCTAAAAGTTACTTTGTGAAATTTTTGTAAAAGCATTTATGAGGGTAAATCATCCAACGAAGTTGTATCATGGCCTTATATTTTGCTACATACGTTGCAGTATTATCTGATTACATCAGTAGATGTTGAAAGAAGCTTCTCTTTCTATAAGCATATTTTTACTAATAGAAGGCATTCCTTTTTTACGAAGGCGTAGAAGGGCCACATAAATTAATTTTTTTAATATTCCTACTTTAAAGTCGAAATTTAACGAAATTGCGACTTTAAACTCGGAATATTATTGTGTATAACAATATGTTATATATTGTTTATATTGTAATATATGTTTTATATTTCTTTTCTCAGATAATTTTTAAAACCGTAGGGCACTAACTGACTAAAACGCCATTTGTTTATTTGACCTTTTTGGGCAAAAAATTAAAGCGTAAACTTTCTAGGTTTTAATAGCATTAAAAAAGGTGTGGCACCAAAATTTTTTTGTGAAAGAAAGAAAAAAAGGAAGAAAGAAGGACAGTATAGGGTTGAAGTAAAGCCACCAAAAAAATGTCAGGCTGGTGGCGCCCCTGCTGGCATGTGGCATCTATAAATAAGCGAAAATATGTAAATAAAGAAAGTTATATTGTTATTCATTTTACACTTTATCGTTTATATACACTATTATATTATAGCACTGAAATCTTTCACAATACACTCCTATTTCCGATGCTGAAACTCACGAAAAATACAATGTTGTTAAATTCCGAGTTTAAAGTCGGAATTTAGTGAAATAAAAATAAAATTTATGTGGCCCTTCTACGCCTTCTTACTTTTTATTTAAAAATTTTAAAAATTATTTAGTAATAAATGCCTTTTATGCAATTTTAGGTTAAAAAATTGTTTAGGTACTTTTATTTATCTTTGTTTTTTTTTGCATTTTTTTTTTAAATAAACATATTTTTTAGAACCCAATGTGTTTCTTTATCTCATTTTACTATAAAAAATTAGGAACAAGTATGCAGATTTGGTAAAAAAAATGCAAATAACTGCATATTTTAAAGGCAATCAAGGCGCAATATGCGCATATTTTGGCTGTATTTAAGTGCATATAATCCGCCCTTTAATTGAGTAATCCCCATCCTGGATAAAACATACAACAAAGATGATAAAACCTAATCTCAATGCTGCAAGTACGGAATTATAACACTCAAATGCTCTACTAATTAATAACAATAACCTTTTTTTGTTATAGGTCAGATCCTAAATCCTTAGACTGAACTAAATTGAAAAATGTACCCATCATAAAAAGTAAAAAGAATCATAAAAACACCCCAGAAATAATCCAACATAGGAAAAGTAATGTAACACTTTACGACTTTTTCGGTTACAAAAATAAAAAAGTTTTCTAGAAATACAATAAATTATAAGAAAAGTCATTGAAAGTACCAAATTATATTTCTGGGTTAAGTTAATAAGTTTTAACAGTATAAATCTAGTTTATGGTGTCAAGAGTTACGGCATTTCACAATGTTTCAACACCCCTTTACTAAAAACCACACCTTAATAAATTTGTGGACTATCAAACTGAATATTATTTAAGCCTTTTCTTATGGCACACTACAAACTACGCTATATCAATGGAGGAAAACCTTATTGTGTAAAGTTCAGGATTTAATTATTATCTAAGCTTAAAAGTATATATTTAAAATGCGGTATGACTAGACTCCCCTTTTAATTTAATTATGTTTTTCGATATGGCAGAATCCGCCATCTGGAATACCTAAACAACATATTTTTTTGTCATAAGTAAGTAATTCTCATTTACAAATACCGAATTTAAATAATATGTCTCAATATTAGGGGGAGGGGTGGACTTTATGCAAGACTGAATAATTTAAAACAAACAGACAAACATAAAAAACATCAACATTTGAGTAACATAGCTGTACAATTTAGCAAACTTTTTTCATTTATTTTTTATTACGTTAAGAGACATGAACTTGCCAAGAATAGTGTATTTGGTAAAGTTCTCATTTTCTTTCATGTTCTCGTAACAAAAAATATTACTTGTGGTTTAGTATTTTTGCATAATATCATGCGTCAAGTCCAAACGACTAAAAGTTTTTAGGGAGCAAGAATAAAATGTCTCAAGAGTGTTTTCTTGGACTTAAAAACAATACTTTCTTTGGCAGTCTAAAATATTACAGGTACGATATTAAGTATTTTTTTTATGAATTTAATAAAATAAAGAAAAATTACATTTATAAGTACTCTTTTATTTAATTATGACATTACTGAATGTTTACTCTACTCTATGGGTTTTATATTTGCAGACGATCTAAAGCTTTATAGGGCGATAAGAGGTGAGAGGGATGCAGTGAAACTCCTTGACGCCTTGTGGCAATGGACTCTTGTTAATCATTTATTGTTAAATACAGGGTGTTCTCAAAGTTGAGTCATTTATTTTACCAGGTTGTACAACTCGTAAAAATAAGTAATTGTACCAAAAATCATTTATATAAAAGTTGCAGAATAAAGAAAGTATTAACAATTGAAAAAATGTAAAGTTTAAAAACGGTAAGACCTGATTTTTGATATTCTCGACCACTGCGTTATCAATGTTTTGTTTACTGGCGATACTGGGTATGGCTTATTTTTTTGTAGGTTACAAATTACTTATCATTCATTCATTTTACGGGTTTTAGTGCGAATTTCGATTTGACCAGTGGTAAATAATTCGCTAAATTGCGTGATATTTTTTATTTTTGGGCATTTAATGACTTCTTTATTCTGCAACTTTTATATAAATAATTTTTAGTACAATTACTTATTTTTACGAGTTCTACAACCTGGTAAAATAAATGACTTAACTTTGAGAACGCCCTGTATAAATAAATGCACATTAATCAACTTTTACCGTGGTAGGAGTAGAGTTCCCACCGTCAAAGATCTCGGTGTCTACTTAGTAAAAGAATGACCTTTGCTGAACATGTTTCAAAAGTGAGTCTGAAAGGAACGAGAATGCTAGGATTTGTCTGGAGAAACTGCTCCCAATTTTCAATTGATGTTATAAAGTTATCATTCTTTTCGCTGGTTAGATCTAACCTAGAATATGCTACTAATATTTGGTCTCCATCTTACACTACATTAATTTGATTATGAAACCGATAATATGTAAGTAATTTTTACTAGCTACGTTATTGTTAGTATTTTTATTATTGTTATCGATACTATTAGGTACAGGGTTATCCAACCAAGACTAGACAAAGCGATTTTTTGACTTTTCCTGTACTTTTATAAAAAAACTGAAATAGCCTAGTCATTTTCTCCCGCGAATTCGAATATCTTCAGCAAAAAACAATTGAACATCAAACAAAAGTACTAGGGGTCACTTTGATATTTTTTTAAATGGAACACCCTGTATATTTTTACATTTTTAAATTTCACATAAAATTATAATTATTTTTTATTAAATGCACTATTAGTCTATACTTCATAGTTTCCGAGATATTGACTCTCGAAAAGTGACATTTTTGAACTTTGACAGCTTATAACTTTCTAACAGTACGTCTTAGAGCAAAACGGCTTACATGTCCCTATCTTTAAATTTTATTATCTTCCCAAAAAAATCAACTTCCGGTTAAACCGGATGTAACTCGAAAGAAGGAAATATAGTTGTTCCGGTTTAACTGGAAGTTGATTTTTTTGGAAAGATAATAAAAATTGAAGATAGGGACATGTAAGCCGTTTTGCTCTAAGACGTACTGTTAGAAAGTTATAAGCTGTCAAAGTTCAAAAATGTCACTTTTCGAGAGTCAATATCTCGGAAACTATGAAGTATAGACTAATAGTGCATTTAATAAAAAATAACTATAATTTTATGTGGAATTTAAAAATGTAAAAATATACAGGGTGTTCAATTTAAAAAAATATCAAAGTGACCCCTAGTACTTTTGTTTGATGTTCAATTGTTTTTTGCTGAAGATATTCGAATTCGCGGGAGAAAATGACTTAAGATGGCTATTTTAGTTTATTTTTATAAAAGTACAGAAAAAGTCAAAAAATCGCCTTGTCTAGTCTTGGTTGGATAACCCTGTACATTATGTCTATACCAACCTTCCTTTTCACATTATTTGTAACGTTTTTAAATAAAAATAGATTGGATTTTTTTAGAGTTAGAGTTGTATAGTGTTTCTTAGGTCAATTTAATGACATTAAACTGTGGGAATTTCCTAACCATAGGCGTTTCACACAAATAATTAATATGCGTATACACACTTATAAGTTTGTTTTACATTAGGCGTTTGTACATACTACACTTAATAAACCCACTGTATATATAATAATATTATATTAAAATAATAAATATAAGGTAACTCAAAAATTCTATATACAAAACTAAAATCAGAAAAATAAACCTGACACGGCACCACGACACTGCTCAGAAAATGCTTTAATTTTTTTACCAGAACTTCATTCTCGTCAACCAGACTCCGGCCCGTTCATCAAGGCATAACCACGTATATTTTATCTCCGTCTCTTCCACGCCATCGGCGGTGACTGGCCTATCTCTGTCTGGCAGAATCAATCGTCAGACGAGCCGGGTACCGGTTCAGCTTATATCCTGGCGCTTGCAATCGCAACAAATTACATCCTGTTGCCAATTCTTCAAAATTTTCGGATTTGTAAGCACTATGTAAGTATATACGAGAAACAAGGGTTTGTTAATTAGTTGTTTTTAAACACTGAAAACACTTTTTGTCTTGATTTCAGTTATATTGTTTCTTAAGAACTAAAGAATGTATTATTATAACAATGAATGGCTTGTTATTTTTTTCTGTCACACTCAAAACTCCTCGGTTTAAAGTATATTTGCAAACTAGCTTTCAAAGAAAGTTACTGACTAACAATTGAATACTGATATAAATGAAATATCTTAAATAAAAAAACTTAAAGAATTGAAGAAGAAAGATCTGACAACCCTGGTTGTGCGGTCGGTCTCTTTGAGACTGTTTACCGCCGTATGGAATGATTGGAATGTCCTCAAACTGAGATTGGATAAATAATAACTAATTAACTTTTTTTTCATAGAACTATTTGGGATAAATATTTGATACTATCAGGAAAAGGTAATGTAAACGGAGGAATCGAATTCAATATAAAAAAGAGTAGTGTTACATTTGAAAAAAAAACATTCCTTGAGTTACAGAAAAAACTAAAAATCTGGCAACGTCGCAATTGTCAATTTTTAATTTAATTTTTTAAGTTATCCACCTGTACCAAAATTCATTGATTTAGCCTTGGTAGTTTTGAAGAAAATTAGCCGTTCCAGTTATTTCAACTAACCCTGTATAAACCATTCAACAAATCAGAAAATTACAAGCGGTAAAAATTTAAAGCATAAAATGGTTTCTACGATCTAGGATCAGCTAGCGGCGCTCTATTAAACAGTTGTTGGGGGCAAAAGGAAATATGTCCCAGAAAAAAAATTCGCTGTATATTTTTCAGAACCTTTTCATAAAGCTTACTTATTATGGTACTGTATGCGGTATACAATACACGTTGTATGTAAGCTGTAGTCCAAAAACGATAAAAAAGGTAAACATCCTTTAAAATTTTAGGACGTGATCATATAAACTTTTTTTCTTAAAGTCGCTTGCAGAATCACCGTTTTTATTATTAGCATGACATTTTAGACCATCCTGTATAGTGTATAATATACCTACTTTGTGTGTGTTATACGCTTTTTTTTAACCACAAAGGCTTGAAAAGGTTTAAACTAGGCTGTCTTCTGAAAAAGATAATTTACTTTAAAATACAATTAAACAAACTTACACTTAGTTCAGAACTGAATACTGTGCAGGATCGTAAAATGTTGCCACTCGGCACAAAACGGCCCGACCTTTTGGTAATAGAAAACTTTGCTAGTTATTTCCATATTCGAAAAATTTCCGTATTTGGCAAGGGTCCAATGAAATGCATAAAATTTTCACTTGGACCGAAATCTATTTTGTCCGTGTAATGGATATTGTTATAACAACCTTGGACCTTCATAGACAGTGGTCCATTTCAGCAGTGGCGGATTTACAAATTTGCCGCTAGTAGGCTATTCAATTTTTGCCGCCCCTGTACCAGTGACGGCTCGCGAGTTGTGAAACAGGTGAAGTGTTCGGGAAAGAAAAAGCCCATTGCAGGCGAAATGCGCCACAGGCGAAAATTTTTTAAGACCACGCTCAAATTTGGTCAATAATTTTTAGTAAATATTTAAAAATTTATGATTACCTACTTATTTTATTGAAAATGAAATTTCTTCTGCAAAGCCAGTAAAGTTCCAACTACCTTTTTTTATCCCCATTAATAGACACGGCCAACAATAAAGTTTATTTAAAAAAATACTACCCGTCAACCATGAATAAAGATTGTACTATTTATTTCTGTAAGATAAAAAAAATTTGGGCCAAATTTGCCGCCCCCTAAAATCTGCCGCCCTAGGCTCCAGCCTACTCAGCCTAATGTTAAATCCAGCACTGCATTTCAGTGATACTTATATCAAAACTAGAGTAGCATCAATTAATTAACAAGTAATTTTTACTGCTTATAGACCAGGGTCGATAATTTTTGAAACCAAAGAAAATAATAGTAGGATGAAACCCATTGGAAAAGGAAGAGAATATAACAAAAATAAAAGGAAAAATAATTTACGGGCGATCTGAGGTCGGGAAGTAAAAGGGGGTCAGTTTTTAAGAGTAAAAAACGATATATCTCGATTTCCGGCAAATTTACAAGTCCTATGGAAAAACGTTAAATGGCAAAAATGTAGGTAATAAAAAGATCTACAATTTTTGTATTTTTACACTTTTTTCACATAACCTCAAAATTTTTGTGAAAAATTCAAATAACCAAGTTTTTGGTTTTTTATTTTTATCTTTTACAAAAAAATTTTTTTTTCACGAAATTTGGTGAAACCTTACCTTTTTATGTCCCAAACACACTGTAATTTTTTTTGATTTAAAATATTTATTTTTTTACCTTATTTTGACTTAATATCGAAAAAGCACCCTAATTTTTAATCGAAAATTCTCACGTCAAAATATCTGCTTTTTTAAAAAAGTCGGTGGGCTTTTTTTTTCGTTGAAATCTCTACTTTCTGATGGTGTAAAAAATATATCATTACTATGGTAAATGTTCTCAAAAAATGCAAAGAAACGAAAAAACTCGAATCCGAATTTTTTTTTTAATCCATTATGTACAATCTTGAGCTATTTATTAAAATTTATATTTTTGTTACTCGAAAAACGTAAGATTTCATGTTACATTGATAAGCAAAAAAATTACAAATACATAAAACATAAATATCGCCAAAAACATGCGAAAATAGTTGTTCTAAATATAATTAAAGGTAGGATTTAAAGGGGATTTTATCACATTTACCATAGTAATGTATATTTTTTTACCCCATCAGAAAGTAGAGATTTTAACGAACAAAAAGCCCACCGACTTTTTTAAAAAAGCAGATATTTTCACGTGAGAATTTTCGATTGAAAATTAGGGTGCTTTTTCGATATTAAGTCAAAATAAGATGAAAAAATAAATATTTTAAAACAAAAAATTTACAGTGTGTTTGGGACATAAAAAGGTAAGTTTTCACCAAATTTCGTGAAAAATTTTTTTTTTTGTAAAAGATAAAAATAAAAAACCAAAAACTTGGTTATTTAAATTTTTCACATAAATTTTGAGGTTATGTGAAAAAAGTGCAAATAAGAAAGTTGTAGATCTTTTTATTACCTACAACTTTGTTATTTAAAGTTTTTCCATAAGACTTGTAGTTATGCCGGAAATCGAGATAAATCGTTTTCTTCCCTTAAAACCTCACCCCTTTCCACTTCCCGACCTCGGATCGCCCGTAAATTATTTTTCCTTTCATTTTTGTTATATTCTCTTCCTTTTCCTATGGGTTTCATTCTACTATTTTTTTTTTTCACTTTTTACCATTTTCAAAGGCCCTGGTCTATTAAGGTTGCCACATTATTGCAATCAACCACGATTAAGTAAATATAGACCACGTATCTCTTTCTTAAACGTACTTTTCCGACGAGCCGGCATCTCATTGTTTATAAAGGACATTCTATCATATGACATGTCTATGAACACTTACTTGTTAAATGGAAATCTTGGCACAAACTCAATTAATTTACAGAGTTGATATTGACTTAGTACATTGTTTTGTTACAATTTTTACACAATACGTTAAATTGTTTAAATTCCATGACTATTGTCACAGTAACCTAACTTGTCAAAATTGTCATTTTATTTTCTTATTTCCACTTGCTACCGCCAGGACGCAGACGTAGCGACGAATATTCCAAATAGTACACTGAGGAAAATGATCTAATACAACAGGTTTGCTAAGCTATAGTTTGAATTGATAGGTTATTTTGTATTAACCTATATTAAATAAATTGCTAGTGTATCAAACCCGCCTTAATGTTATAATAATATCAATTCCAGATTTGCTAGAACAGTATTTTCATTGGTAGTTATCAGTTCCATTAGCAGCACAGTCTTGTTGAATAATGAACTACTTTTAATACAGCAATTTTTTTTAAGAAATAACTTGTATCTTCTTAATGCGACGCATTTTTTTCCCAGTAAAGCACTTTCACTACAATTAAGAAGGCATAACAGCGTGCCCAAAAACGAATTTAATCCGTTAGAACCTATAATCCAAAAGACGTTGGTGGGGGTTCGTTGCGATCGGCAATCGCCGCGCGCCATCTTATTAGTTTTAACGTATTTGTTGCGCAGGTTACATCGTTGTTCGGAGTCTTCTAGCTGTCCTGTTTGAATTTAAATTTTATTGATCATTCCAATACCCGTTTCAATTAATTTATTTTTACTTTGTATTTTAGTTTTTTTAAACTTTGCATGTAAGAAAAAGTAATAGAATATTCTTATTTCGCACAACTCATCATTTGTATTTAACTTTATAATCTATGGACGAATTTTAAAAGCTCAGTAAACCATGTTGCATAATAGATACTCACATGCAATGTTAAACAAGAAGAACAATATCGCACTAGAAACTATTTAAATTTTTGAGAACTACAGTACTGATTTTTATTGATAAGTATATGCTTTAATAACCATAGTAAGCTAATATTTTCTATAATTAATATCAAGTTTCATTACAACTGCAAGTCGAAACTAATACGGTACCTATATAAAACCAGATAACACCATCAATGGAACTTGATAAAAGCTGTGAATATTCAGAGCAATAATAGCTATAAACCATTATATCATATGATAGCATTAACTCCTATTTCCTATTGGCTAAATTACCGTGATCTTATCACTAAACAACGATCTAGCAATTTCCGTTGTCTTACAGTAGGAAATCGAGTTGCTGTCACATATAGTATTAAACGTTGTATAAAGAGTATGTGAATTCTTTTAAGGAATAGAAGGCCTTTTTCTCAGTGAGTGAGAGTGAATTGCATTAAGAAAATTGGCCCAGCTACATTTCTATGCTGAAAATTTTAAGTAATCAAAGCTTTAATAATTGTAACCACCACTATATTTTATTTGCTATAACTAAGCCCGATTACTTATAGATTAGAATTTTATTTGAAAATTTTTTAATTGAGTATTTACCCGTGCTATAACGGCACATGGTGCCGGTTTTCAGCAAAGCTGTTGGCTGGCACCCAATCATAATTTAAACATCACAGTCAGAATAGTATACTAAGGAAAATTTTTAGTAACAGCTACTAGAAATCAACTAGCCACATCTAGAAATCGTAATAAAATAGGGGACAGGTAATCTCCGTTGCTGCGGTTAGAGTCGATTCACTCAGTAAACCTGCAAGATGGCCGACATGTCATATGACAAAAGTCATATTCCAGCTAAATAAAATAAATTTTTGCATTTTCAATGACTTTTGTCATATGACATGTCGGCCATCTTGCAGGTTTACTGAGTGAATGAAAAAGGATTTTCAAGTTGCTGATTTGCACAAGAAAGTGAGGTTATTTCAGGTTAGCGTACACCATCAATGAATATACAAAGGTACAAAATGAGAAGAAAAACTACTATAGATACTTCAAGAAGTAAGCAAGCACAAATGCGAAGTGCGAATTTATGATTATTTATTTTTGTGAAAAAGAATTATGGAACTCCAGACTTAAACGAACGGAAAGCTTCACACATTAATATCAGCAATAAAGTATTATATATAACTAAAACACAGCACGAATTCAAATCGAACGTTAACAGTGTGCGAATATTTTTCAAAAATAGCGTTTTTAAACAAGTCTTTTTTGTTAGTGCACTTTTAAATAATATACTTTTTAGTCGAGATAATAAATGGCTGAAAGCTGGCTGTAAATGAATTTTAGTTAACATTCATAATCACTAACTACATGAAGAAAGACTGAAAACTTTGATTTATCGTCGTTCGAATATACCCCTAGACAAGCTAGACCTCGATAAATCTTCCCATAAATTAAAATATCCTATAAATTTCGACTACGTCCGGTTTGGGGAAATCTATTTTCACAGACAGCAAGGCAATAAAATACATACTTGTTAGTACCTTGTAGTTGACGTTATTCAAGGTAATAGTAGCCATAGGTCACTAACAGCTCAAAGGAGGACAAGCAATTAAATTCGCTTCCAGTAGCGCCATGTAATTGATGTGTCTCATTCAATCAATTTTACATAAAATATAACAACAAAACTGAAGTCGGCAAAATGTAAAAGGTGAAGAAGAAAAATGGATTTGTTGATGATATTGTGTATTCGTCAATAATTTCACAATGTGGCTATCACCATGGAGTCGTAGAAAAACCTCTACATATCAATATGCTGTTTTCTTTACAATTTTACTAAATGGATGAATAAGCTATTCCAGTTAACTGAACCGATATAATTTCATATCCACATTTGTTGGTACCGTGCGAGAAAAAATTATTTACATCAAATAGGGCTTGGATTAAAAAACGTAGGGCTTGGTTTAGATCACAATGATATGGGGACGATATATCTAACCAAATCTAGGTTAAAATTTTGTCAAATTATAAGATGATATGCCAATTTAATGAGTAATTAAATAAGTAGACAAATACAAATTTTACGGAAGTGGTCCATTATCTCAAAGTGGAGCTGTAGAGATATAGGGAAAAACCCACATTCGTCTTCACAAATATAATATTTGTGGAGACGACTGTGGTTTTTTTCCCTAAATACAAATTTATTTTTGTTGTTTACAAAATTAACAAAATAAGAATATAGGTACTGAAAGAAAAAGTAAAATAATTACATAAATTGCTGAAATTGGCCACCTTTGGCATAAATTCATGCGTCTCTTCATATTTTCAAAAGTGTTGACCAGCATCTCTGGAGAAAAGTTTCTTCATTCTTGGAATACTTGCACTTTATAAGGAAATAAATGTAGCTGCTTCTTAAGAATGGTCCTGCATGTTCCATAAGATCTTCCCACTTCTTGGGACAGGCGTCTTATACAACTTGTTGGCGTATTTTGCATTATTTCACGAACGTTTACAACAAGTTCTTCTGTTCTTACAGATGGTCTTTCTGCTCCTTTTTTGTGTTGTATAGAACCAGTTTCCCTAAACACAGCCACGGTTCTTTTCAGGCAATGATAAAAATCCCCAGCAATTAAAGCAACGTTAGGAAAATGTTCGTGAAAATCGTCAATGCACAAACCCGAATTGAATTGCCACTCACAATTTACTCTAACCTCGCTTCGAAAATACGCTTCAACCATGACCTTTGATGCAAATAATTCTTGCTCGCACGGTATATAAAAGAGTCAAATCACAGTCTGTGTTTAGTACCTACCCATCAGATCCGTATTTAAAAATACATACCTGATGACCCGAAGGACAAAACGTAAGAATCAGCATTTCATAAACATTTTCGACCTGAACAATTTTGCCCCAATTTCCCCTTCGCTGAATCTCTAAGCGTTTTCGAGATCCCAATGGTGAAAATCGAATTTGTTCCACCCTATATTATAATCAACATACTAAACATTAAATATCTAATTTTCCTTTTCTGAAAACAAAAATAGATTTATTCTTCTTTACTGCAACGTGTTTTATTAAGGGAAAGCTTTTCAATATACAGAAAATATTTTCGTACGATCTTATAGTTGACAAGTCCCGTACTGCTTCATAGGGTTCCAAGAATTCTGACAAGAACCCTATGTATTTTTTATTTAGGGTAAAAATATCACATTTTGTTTTTGGAAATCAGTATGAAATTTTAAAATAATTTAAATTTACTAAAAAATAAGTAAAACTCATTTGAATCATTATGTCTAGTGCAGCTATACTCTAAGTGTGTTCCGCGGAACCCTAGGGTTCCGCGATACCTCTGTAGGGGTTCCTCAAGAATTTAGAAAAAAAATCAAAACACCTCTCTCTGGTCGAACGTTTTGACTCCGCGGCCGCGCGTAGGTATATTTATTTATTTATTTGTATTTGTATAAACATGTGATACAATAGCTGGTACAATATCTCATAAGTTTGGTATCAACATGTATACTTGTATACTTGTGAGCGCGCAGTCCCTTTGATAAAAGCCGCCTCTGAATTGTTTACAACGCAATTTTTATATTTTTTTTTTATTTTTGCTTTTTGTTTATCAAAGGCGCCGACTCGAGTATTTTCGAGAATATTCGAGATCGAGTCTAGGACTAAGTATAAAAGCGGCGATCGCGCGTCGCGCCTCGTCAGTCAGTTGACGATTAGCGTTCGGAGCGATAAGTTCCTACCTACCTACTACAAGCTCGCTAGCGAGAAACTAGTGTTCATTGTTCTACTGCCTGCTGTATTCTGTTGTCTCAGTTTTATACATTTCTTCATTGTACTAAACTTGGTCTCTTATACGCAGTAACGATTGTGCATTATTTAGACCCCACCATCCTGACGTGTAACATTATAAATAAAGAAGAATGGAACGTTGGCTTAAAGGTGTTAAACGTGTTGCAACAACATCTTCTAATGACATGAATGTTCAAAAGCAGTACGCGCGGAGAATATAGCAATCACCGATCCAGACGATGATGCCACGACGTCAAGCTCGACGGTTTCAAAGACGAAAAAAAGGAAGTATGATGAATCATATATCAGTTTTGGATTTGTTGATTCCAACGGCTCACCTCTCTGCATGCTATGTAGTAAACTGCTTCCTAATAATTCCATGGCACCTGCCAAATTGCGCCGACATTTACAAACTGTACACCCCGAGTCTAAAGACAAGAATAAATAATTTTTTGTTCGTAAAAAAGATCAGTTATTGGAAAGTCAAAAAAATATGATGCATGTAACAAAAACTATCAACGAAAAGGCCACGGAGGCATCATATTTAGTTAGCTATCGCATTGCACAAGCAGGTGAAGCGCACACTATCGCTGAGAATTTAATAAAGCCATGTGTATTAGACATAACAAAATGTATGCTCGATGAAAAATCTGCAAAGCATCTTTCTACTGTGCCGCTATCAAACGATACTGATTCACGGCGAATCCATAATCTGGCAAGCTACATTAAACAAGAACTAGTTACACATCTACAAAAAACACGATTCGCCTTGCAAATGGACGAGTCAACTGATGTCGCTGGTTTGGCTATCTTGCTGGTTATCGTGAGATATCCATATGAAAGTTCTTTTGAAGAAGACATGCTTATGTGTTCACCGCTGCTCACAAACACTACCGGGGAAGAAATTTTTAATAAAATAAATATATTTTTTGAAGAAAATAATCTCAGTTGGAACAATTGCATTGACATTTGTACAGATGGGGCCAAGGCGATGACAGGTAAAACAGCAGGAACAGTGTCACGAATAAAAATAAAGCGCCTAATTGTAGTGCCAGCCATTGTATTCTGCATAGACAAGCACTTGCGATGAAGCAAATGCCGTCAAATCTAAAATTAGTTAAGGATGAAGCGGTAAAAATAATTAATTTTATCAAATCACGACCACTACAATCCCGATTGTTCTCATTATTGTGTGAAGATTATGGCAGCAAACATAAAACGCTGCTGCTCCATACAGAAGTGCGATGGCTGTCTCGGGGTAAAACTTTAACAAGGCTATTTGAACTTAGAGCCGAGTTACAAATGTTTCTTTCAGCAGATACTTCTTTTAATTTGAATGACCGTTTGTATGATAAAACTTGGTTGTTTCGATTGTCTTTTATGACGGATATCTTTCAAAAACTGAACGAATTGAATTTATCATTGCAAGGTAAACAGACAACAGTGTTTCAGGCCTATAACAAAATAACTGCCTTCAAAAGAAAATTAGATTTTTGGATTATTTGCGTTGGTAAGAAAGAAATAGAAAGCTTTATGTCACTCAGTGAGTTTGTTAGCGATAACGACTCAGAAATGTTTCAAGATGATGTGTTTGAAGAATTGGTCCAATATCTCAGTTCGATGCGCGCATCTTTTGAAAAGTATTTTTCCGAAGAACAGAATACAAAAATGAAACTGAATTCATGGATTCATAATCCTTTTTTAACCAACTTGGAAAAGCCCGAAAGTATGTCAAATGAGATATATGAATCTCTTTTAGAAATGTCATCAGACACAAGTATGGAGTCACTGTTCAAAACGACGCCTCTCAACGATTTTTAGTGCAGAATCCGTGATGAATATCCAATGCTTGGCAAAATGGCTCTGAATATTCTTCTCCCGTTCCCAACAACATATTTGTGCGAAACAGGATTCTCAACCTATGCAGCCACGAAAACAAAATATCGCAATAGACTGGACGCCGAACCTGATATGAGACTTCAACTGTCTTCTATCAAACCTGATATCAACCAATTGATGAAAAATAAAAAACAGTTTCATACCTCCCATTAGTTAGATTTTTCTTTTTTAATATCTTCTATTATTGTACTTGCCATGTGGTAAAGTAAGTAATAATTAGTAACTGTTACATTGTACTTTTATTATGCTTATTAATAAAGAATACACTTTTAAAAACTATTGTTTTATTGTAGGGTTCC
Organism: Polydrusus pterygomalis; assembly: GCA_963969555.1. Classification (NCBI taxonomy): domain Eukaryota; kingdom Metazoa; phylum Arthropoda; class Insecta; order Coleoptera; family Curculionidae; genus Polydrusus; species Polydrusus pterygomalis. The sequence goes on from OZ018378.1 coordinate 53,072,535, forward strand.
ATCAAGTAGTTTGCTTCCCAAAAGGGTTCCGTCACCAAAAAAGTTTGAGAACCGCTGGTCTAGTGTATCAGTCTATACATTTTGTTTGAAATATTTTCATCTTAAGGGAGTATCAACATGCTTGCCAACCTATAACCTATTTCGCGTAGATTTATTTATGTTTTTTAGCTTTCATACAAAATTTAAAGAAAATCAGTATCGACTTGATATTCTATAGGTAATAATTGACATATTTAATAAATATCAAGGAATTTCATAACTTATTTTCGGAGAATTGTATAGCGAAAAATATTGGGTAAGATCTTTTTTAACATTATTATGTCATTGTCACTCATTGTTCTTTCACTATACAATTCTCCCAAAATTAGCAATGAAATAAATTGATATTTTTGTAATATATCAGATATTACCTAAGTAATGTGCCGACGATACTGATTTTATTTAAATGTTAGTTTAAAAAATAATAAACTTAAAAAAATAACGCGAACTTGGTTATAGGATGGCAATAAATTGAACGACGTTAAGAATTTAACCTTAAATGGTAAAATAGTCTTTCAGTCAAAAATGACAATAAAACTTTTTTGACAGGCAAAATTATACGACATTCATTATTGATGCAAATTTACTATCTCACCTGGTTTACAAATATAAGATAAGCACTAGTCGTGACGTACAGCGATCATTAAACAGACTGTCAATTTATTTAACAAAACTTACTTGGTGCATCTACAGGTACTAATTCGTTTAGAAATATTTTGAGGTATTTAGTTACTTTTAAAACTGTGACAGACACAACAACTGTCAAAAACTTCAAAACAGATTAAAAAAAAATTAAAAATTTTCAGTAAGAATTAGCAGTTATGGATACCTCCATGTTTAGCTCAATAAATACCACTTTGAATACCACAATGGATAGTACAATGGCTAACATTGATTTTGACAATATTCTTAAATCTTGTCATTGCGGTGACGTAGATGATTTAAGTGAAGATGAAGAAAAAACATTTGTATATATTGAACCGACAGACCGAGACAAAACTACCTCGGAAGATGATACAGAACTTTCTGAAACCGTATGGTTTAACATGAAGCCACCAAAGTTGTCCAATTTTGAATATACCCCACTGGTATCAGCAAGGCAGCTTCAAATTAAAAGAATTCAGCTACAAGGCAAAAGAAAATTAGCTGGGGATGATCAATATAAAGAGGAAGTGAAATCAAAAATTAATGTTAATATTAATAAGCAGAAATCTGCAGTCCAATTTCTTTCTAGCACTTCTCTAGAAATAAAATAGCATAATACTTAAAATAAAGCATAATTATTTTTTATTTTAAACTTTTGTTTTATTCGAAAAGAAGAAATAGGGATATCTTAAAGAAATAAAAGAAAATACAAAATTATAAAATGATAATATAGTGTCCGCAAAAATATTAAAAGAGAATAATTGTTGCATATCGGACAAGTGTAATTGTTTTTTATATTGGAATACACAGGGATCCAAGCATAATGGATACCCTAGGGCGGGTAGATCACGACGACTATTTCGTCCTTGTTAGGACTCTATAGGGTCAGCCATTACCCACACAATTCCGACACGCGTATTATGAATTCCTACAGTGTCTCAGCACACTTACAGCGTTGAGACCCAGTAGGGAATCCAAGCATAATGGATACCCTAGGGCGGGTAGATCACGACGACTATTTCGTCCTTGTTAGGACTCTATAGGGTCAGCCATTACCCACACAATTCCGACACGCGTATTATGAATTCCTACAGTGTCTCAGCACACTTACAGCGTTGAGACCCAGTAGGGAATCCAAGCATAATGGATACCCTAAGGCGGGTAGATCACGACGACTATTTCGTCCTTGTTAGGACTCTATAGGGTCAGCCATTACCCACACAATTCCGACACGCGTATTATGAATTCCTACAGTGTCTCAGCACACTTACAGCGTTGAGACCCAGTAGGGAATCCAAGCATAATGGATACCCTAGGGCGGGTAGATCACGACGACTATTTCGTCCTTGTTAGGACTCTATAGGGTCAGCCATTACCCACACAATTCCGACACGCGTATTATGAATTCCTACAGTGTCTCAGCACACTTACAGCGTTGAGACCCAGTAGGGAATCCAAGCATAATGGATACCCTAGGGCGGGTAGATCACGACGACTATTTCGTCCTTGTTAGGACTCTATAGGGTCAGCCATTACCCACACAATTCCGACACGCGTATTATGAATTCCTACAGTGTCTCAGCACACTTACAGCGTTGAGACCCAGTAGGGAATCCAAGCATAATGGATACCCTAGGGCGGGTAGATCACGACGACTATTTCGTCCTTGTTAGGACTCTATAGGGTCAGCCATTACCCACACAATTCCGACACGCGTATTATGAATTCCTACAGTGTATCAGCACACTTACAGCGTTGAGACCCAGTAGGGAATCCAAGCATAATGGATACCCTAGGGCGGGTAGATCACGACGACTATTTCGTCCTTGTTAGGACTCTATAGGGTCAGCCATTACCCACACAATTCCGACACGCGTATTATGAATTCCTACAGTGTCTCAGCACACTTACAGCGTTGAGACCCAGTAGGGAATCCAAGCATAATGGATACCCTAGGGCGGGTAGATCACGACGACTATTTCGTCCTTGTTAGGACTCTATAGGGTCAGCCATTACCCACACAATTCCGACACGCGTATTATGAATTCCTACAGTGTCTCAGCACACTTACAGCGTTGAGACCCAGTAGGGAATCCAAGCATAATGGATACCCTAGGGCGGGTAGATCACGACGACTATTTCGTCCTTGTTAGGACTCTATAGGGTCAGCCATTACCCACACAATTCCGACACGCGTATTATGAATTCCTACAGTGTCTCAGCACACTTACAGCGTTGAGACCCAGTAGGGAATCCAAGCATAATGGATACCCTAGGGCGGGTAGATCACGACGACTATTTCGTCCTTGTTAGGACTCTATAGGGTCAGCCATTACCCACACAATTCCGACACGCGTATTATGAATTCCTACAGTGTCTCAGCACACTTACAGCGTTGAGACCCAGTAGGGAATCCAAGCATAATGGATACCCTAGGGCGGGTAGATCACGACGACTATTTCGTCCTTGTTAGGACTCTATAGGGTCAGCCATTACCCACACAATTCCGACACGCGTATTATGAATTCCTACAGTGTCTCAGCACACTTACAGCGTTGAGACCCAGTAGGGAATCCAAGCATAATGGATACCCTAGGGCGGGTAGATCACGACGACTATTTCGTCCTTGTTAGGACTCTATAGGGTCAGCCATTACCCACACAATTCCGACACGCGTATTATGAATTCCTACAGTGTCTCAGCACACTTACAGCGTTGAGACCCAGTAGGGAATCCAAGCATAATGGATACCCTAGGGCGGGTAGATCACGACGACTATTTCGTCCTTGTTAGGACTCTATAGGGTCAGCCATTACCCACACAATTCCGACACGCGTATTATGAATTCCTACAGTGTCTCAGCACACTTACAGCGTTGAGACCCAGTAGGGAATCCAAGCATAATGGATACCCTAGGGCGGGTAGATCACGACGACTATTTCGTCCTTGTTAGGACTCTATAGGGTCAGCCATTACCCACACAATTCCGACACGCGTATTATGAATTCCTACAGTGTCTCAGCACACTTACAGCGTTGAGACCCAGTAGGGAATCCAAGCATAATGGATACCCTAGGGCGGGTAGATCACGACGACTATTTCGTCCTTGTTAGGACTCTATAGGGTCAGCCATTACCCACACAATTCCGACACGCGTATTATGAATTCCTACAGTGTCTCAGCACACTTACAGCGTTGAGACCCAGTAGGGAATCCAAGCATAATGGATACCCTAGGGCGGGTAGATCACGACGACTATTTCGTCCTTGTTAGGACTCTATAGGGTCAGCCATTACCCACACAATTCCGACACGCGTATTATGAATTCCTACAGTGTCTCAGCACACTTACAGCGTTGAGACCCAGTAGGGAATCCAAGCATAATGGATACCCTAGGGCGGGTAGATCACGACGACTATTTCGTCCTTGTTAGGACTCTATAGGGTCAGCCATTACCCACACAATTCCGACACGCGTATTATGAATTCCTACAGTGTCTCAGCACACTTACAGCGTTGAGACCCAGTAGGGAATCCAAGCATAATGGATACCCTAGGGCGGGTAGATCACGACGACTATTTCGTCCTTGTTAGGACTCTATAGGGTCAGCCATTACCCACACAATTCCGACACGCGTATTATGAATTCCTACAGTGTCTCAGCACACTTACAGCGTTGAGACCCAGTAGGGAATCCAAGCATAATGGATACCCTAGGGCGGGTAGATCACGACGACTATTTCGTCCTTGTTAGGACTCTATAGGGTCAGCCATTACCCACACAATTCCGACACGCGTATTATGAATTCCTACAGTGTCTCAGCACACTTACAGCGTTGAGACCCAGTAGGGAATCCAAGCATAATGGATACCCTAGGGCGGGTAGATCACGACGACTATTTCGTCCTTGTTAGGACTCTATAGGGTCAGCCATTACCCACACAATTCCGACACGCGTATTATGAATTCCTACAGTGTCTCAGCACACTTACAGCGTTGAGACCCAGTAGGGAATCCAAGCATAATGGATACCCTAGGGCGGGTAGATCACGACGACTATTTCGTCCTTGTTAGGACTCTATAGGGTCAGCCATTACCCACACAATTCCGACACGCGTATTATGAATTCCTACAGTGTCTCAGCACACTTACAGCGTTGAGACCCAGTAGGGAATCCAAGCATAATGGATACCCTAGGGCGGGTAGATCACGACGACTATTTCGTCCTTGTTAGGACTCTATAGGGTCAGCCATTACCCACACAATTCCGACACGCGTATTATGAATTCCTACAGTGTCTCAGCACACTTACAGCGTTGAGACCCAGTAGGGAATCCAAGCATAATGGATACCCTAGGGCGGGTAGATCACGACGACTATTTCGTCCTTGTTAGGACTCTATAGGGTCAGCCATTACCCACACAATTCCGACACGCGTATTATGAATTCCTACAGTGTCTCAGCACACTTACAGCGTTGAGACCCAGTAGGGAATCCAAGCATAATGGATACCCTAGGGCGGGTAGATCACGACGACTATTTCGTCCTTGTTAGGACTCTATAGGGTCAGCCATTACCCACACAATTCCGACACGCGTATTATGAATTCCTACAGTGTCTCAGCACACTTACAGCGTTGAGACCCAGTAGGGAATCCAAGCATAATGGATACCCTAGGGCGGGTAGATCACGACGACTATTTCGTCCTTGTTAGGACTCTATAGGGTCAGCCATTACCCACACAATTCCGACACGCGTATTATGAATTCCTACAGTGTCTCAGCACACTTACAGCGTTGAGACCCAGTAGGGAATCCAAGCATAATGGATACCCTAGGGCGGGTAGATCACGACGACTATTTCGTCCTTGTTAGGACTCTATAGGGTCAGCCATTACCCACACAATTCCGACACGCGTATTATGAATTCCTACAGTGTCTCAGCACACTTACAGCGTTGAGACCCAGTAGGGAATCCAAGCATAATGGATACCCTAGGGCGGGTAGATCACGACGACTATTTCGTCCTTGTTAGGACTCTATAGGGTCAGCCATTACCCACACAATTCCGACACGCGTATTATGAATTCCTACAGTGTCTCAGCACACTTACAGCGTTGAGACCCAGTAGGGAATCCAAGCATAATGGATACCCTAGGGCGGGTAGATCACGACGACTATTTCGTCCTTGTTAGGACTCTATAGGGTCAGCCATTACCCACACAATTCCGACACGCGTATTATGAATTCCTACAGTGTCTCAGCACACTTACAGCGTTGAGACCCAGTAGGGAATCCAAGCATAATGGATACCCTAGGGCGGGTAGATCACGACGACTATTTCGTCCTTGTTAGGACTCTATAGGGTCAGCCATTACCCACACAATTCCGACACGCGTATTATGAATTCCTACAGTGTCTCAGCACACTTACAGCGTTGAGACCCAGTAGGGAATCCAAGCATAATGGATACCCTAGGGCGGGTAGATCACGACGACTATTTCGTCCTTGTTAGGACTCTATAGGGTCAGCCATTACCCACACAATTCCGACACGCGTATTATGAATTCCTACAGTGTCTCAGCACACTTACAGCGTTGAGACCCAGTAGGGAATCCAAGCATAATGGATACCCTAGGGCGGGTAGATCACGACGACTATTTCGTCCTTGTTAGGACTCTATAGGGTCAGCCATTACCCACACAATTCCGACACGCGTATTATGAATTCCTACAGTGTCTCAGCACACTTACAGCGTTGAGACCCAGTAGGGAATCCAAGCATAATGGATACCCTAGGGCGGGTAGATCACGACGACTATTTCGTCCTTGTTAGGACTCTATAGGGTCAGCCATTACCCACACAATTCCGACACGCGTATTATGAATTCCTACAGTGTCTCAGCACACTTACAGCGTTGAGACCCAGTAGGGAATCCAAGCATAATGGATACCCTAGGGCGGGTAGATCACGACGACTATTTCGTCCTTGTTAGGACTCTATAGGGTCAGCCATTACCCACACAATTCCGACACGCGTATTATGAATTCCTACAGTGTCTCAGCACACTTACAGCGTTGAGACCCAGTAGGGAATCCAAGCATAATGGATACCCTAGGGCGGGTAGATCACGACGACTATTTCGTCCTTGTTAGGACTCTATAGGGTCAGCCATTACCCACACAATTCCGACACGCGTATTATGAATTCCTACAGTGTCTCAGCACACTTACAGCGTTGAGACCCAGTAGGGAATCCAAGCATAATGGATACCCTAGGGCGGGTAGATCACGACGACTATTTCGTCCTTGTTAGGACTCTATAGGGTCAGCCATTACCCACACAATTCCGACACGCGTATTATGAATTCCTACAGTGTCTCAGCACACTTACAGCGTTGAGACCCAGTAGGGAATCCAAGCATAATGGATACCCTAGGGCGGGTAGATCACGACGACTATTTCGTCCTTGTTAGGACTCTATAGGGTCAGCCATTACCCACACAATTCCGACACGCGTATTATGAATTCCTACAGTGTCTCAGCACACTTACAGCGTTGAGACCCAGTAGGGAATCCAAGCATAATGGATACCCTAGGGCGGGTAGATCACGACGACTATTTCGTCCTTGTTAGGACTCTATAGGGTCAGCCATTACCCACACAATTCCGACACGCGTATTATGAATTCCTACAGTGTCTCAGCACACTTACAGCGTTGAGACCCAGTAGGGAATCCAAGCATAATGGATACCCTAGGGCGGGTAGATCACGACGACTATTTCGTCCTTGTTAGGACTCTATAGGGTCAGCCATTACCCACACAATTCCGACACGCGTATTATGAATTCCTACAGTGTCTCAGCACACTTACAGCGTTGAGACCCAGTAGGGAATCCAAGCATAATGGATACCCTAGGGCGGGTAGATCACGACGACTATTTCGTCCTTGTTAGGACTCTATAGGGTCAGCCATTACCCACACAATTCCGACACGCGTATTATGAATTCCTACAGTGTCTCAGCACACTTACAGCGTTGAGACCCAGTAGGGAATCCAAGCATAATGGATACCCTAGGGCGGGTAGATCACGACGACTATTTCGTCCTTGTTAGGACTCTATAGGGTCAGCCATTACCCACACAATTCCGACACGCGTATTATGAATTCCTACAGTGTCTCAGCACACTTACAGCGTTGAGACCCAGTAGGGAATCCAAGCATAATGGATACCCTAGGGCGGGTAGATCACGACGACTATTTCGTCCTTGTTAGGACTCTATAGGGTCAGCCATTACCCACACAATTCCGACACGCGTATTATGAATTCCTACAGTGTCTCAGCACACTTACAGCGTTGAGACCCAGTAGGGAATCCAAGCATAATGGATACCCTAGGGCGGGTAGATCACGACGACTATTTCGTCCTTGTTAGGACTCTATAGGGTCAGCCATTACCCACACAATTCCGACACGCGTATTATGAATTCCTACAGTGTCTCAGCACACTTACAGCGTTGAGACCCAGTAGGGAATCCAAGCATAATGGATACCCTAGGGCGGGTAGATCACGACGACTATTTCGTCCTTGTTAGGACTCTATAGGGTCAGCCATTACCCACACAATTCCGACACGCGTATTATGAATTCCTACAGTGTCTCAGCACACTTACAGCGTTGAGACCCAGTAGGGAATCCAAGCATAATGGATACCCTAGGGCGGGTAGATCACGACGACTATTTCGTCCTTGTTAGGACTCTATAGGGTCAGCCATTACCCACACAATTCCGACACGCGTATTATGAATTCCTACAGTGTCTCAGCACACTTACAGCGTTGAGACCCAGTAGGGAATCCAAGCATAATGGATACCCTAGGGCGGGTAGATCACGACGACTATTTCGTCCTTGTTAGGACTCTATAGGGTCAGCCATTACCCACACAATTCCGACACGCGTATTATGAATTCCTACAGTGTCTCAGCACACTTACAGCGTTGAGACCCAGTAGGGAATCCAAGCATAATGGATACCCTAGGGCGGGTAGATCACGACGACTATTTCGTCCTTGTTAGGACTCTATAGGGTCAGCCATTACCCACACAATTCCGACACGCGTATTATGAATTCCTACAGTGTCTCAGCACACTTACAGCGTTGAGACCCAGTAGGGAATCCAAGCATAATGGATACCCTAGGGCGGGTAGATCACGACGACTATTTCGTCCTTGTTAGGACTCTATAGGGTCAGCCATTACCCACACAATTCCGACACGCGTATTATGAATTCCTACAGTGTCTCAGCACACTTACAGCGTTGAGACCCAGTAGGGAATCCAAGCATAATGGATACCCTAGGGCGGGTAGATCACGACGACTATTTCGTCCTTGTTAGGACTCTATAGGGTCAGCCATTACCCACACAATTCCGACACGCGTATTATGAATTCCTACAGTGTCTCAGCACACTTACAGCGTTGGGACCCAGTAGGGAATCCAAGCATAATGGATACCCTAGGGCGGGTAGATCACGACGACTATTTCGTCCTTGTTAGGACTCTATAGGGTCAGCCATTACCCACACAATTCCGACACGCGTATTATGAATTCCTACAGTGTCTCAGCACACTTACAGCGTTGAGACCCAGTAGGGAATCCAAGCATAATGGATACCCTAGGGCGGGTAGATCACGACGACTATTTCGTCCTTGTTAGGACTCTATAGGGTCAGCCATTACCCACACAATTCCGACACGCGTATTATGAATTCCTACAGTGTCTCAGCACACTTACAGCGTTGAGACCCAGTAGGGAATCCAAGCATAATGGATACCCTAGGGCGGGTAGATCACGACGACTATTTCGTCCTTGTTAGGACTCTATAGGGTCAGCCATTACCCACACAATTCCGACACGCGTATTATGAATTCCTACAGTGTCTCAGCACACTTACAGCGTTGAGACCCAGTAGGGAATCCAAGCATAATGGATACCCTAGGGCGGGTAGATCACGACGACTATTTCGTCCTTGTTAGGACTCTATAGGGTCAGCCATTACCCACACAATTCCGACACGCGTATTATGAATTCCTACAGTGTCTCAGCACACTTACAGCGTTGAGACCCAGTAGGGAATCCAAGCATAATTTGCCGTTATGCAAGTTTTAAACCATACACGAATTTTGTGCTGGGCTCGGGGAGGAATTCGAATGGAGTGCCGCGTGCCGCCTAATTCAACGCTTGAAATCCTACTTGGCAATAACGTATCTAATAAAATATATTTAAAATATTAAAGAAAATGGCGGTTTTGTGTTATTATGAAACAGATCTTATTATTAGGTAAGGTGTTATGCTCGGTTTTATGTTACAAAAACATATGGGCACTCGATAAATATATGTTATTGTTGCTGGTATGTAAAAATATAAACGTAACTCAAAATGATTAAAATAAGCAATATTTTTTAGTGCAAAGCCATTGTTTAAAAAATTTTTTTTTTAATTTTGCTGCTTTTAAGCCGGGAATAAAAAACACAACGGAATAAAATATTTTTGTTATAATACTATATTTACTGTAAAATAAACGACCTACGTGGCTTTATAAACCAAATTAATTATTTTTTAGCATTTGGCACATTATTTTGAATATTCTTCTGTAAGGAGTGGCTTCTTTTTTTTAGGACCCTTCCTGACTGAACTCTATTTTTTGTTTTTGCTCCTTTCAATGAATTTTTTCTGCGACTGATTGCTGTGGGCTGTACTTTTATTTTTCTACTTCTTCTAAAAACCATCGTATTAAGTATTAAATCGACAGCTTGATTTGATGTTGTGATTTGTTTCAGTTGATTAGTCAGTGAATTTATTGCTTTTAAACCACCAGAACTTAGATTTTGCTTAAACGTTTCCTCTAATCTATTAGCTTCTTTTTCTAAATTTGAAAGCGAGGTTTGGTACTGAATTTGAAACTCTTGTGTATTTATTTCATTTGATAAGTTTTCTGAGGCAATATTATCGTTATTGAAAATAGAAGAATATGTGTTCTGCAAATTAAAACTGGCTAAACTATCATGTTCGCTTGAGCTACAATTTATCATACTTTCATAGAATCTTTCATCCACTACTCCCAAAGCTAGTTTGGCAAACATAATTCGATCTTTTGCGTCTATCTTTGGTGAGTTTTGAAATATTATATATAATATATATATATATATATATATATATATGTCAATGGGCAGTTTTGAGGACAAATTTTTAGGAGTATCAGTGCTAACGAGGACACATGGTGCTTATGAGGTCTGTCCTCCTAAGAATACATGTCAATTGGTGGTTGTCAAGACTGTCCTTATAAGCTTTATATGTAAATAGGCTATTATAAGGACACAAGATATTTATGAGGACTATATCAGATTATCTCGTAACCAGGGCCGGATCTATATCGGGGCAAGCGGGGCAGCGCCCCGGGGCCCCCGACCCAGAGGGGCCCCCCGGCAGGGGTTGGAAAAAGGATATTATTTAGCTTTATTCGAATACATTGCAAACAATTTTTTTGTCAATACTCCGACAAACTTAAAAAAAAAGTTAAAGAACATGCTCAGCTACTAAAAAAAAGCAAATCTCAAAGTTTGCTGATCGGACCTAATGTTATCAAGGGATTTTAAATTTCCCGCGCCAGTGGTTCATGTTCATATGCCATATTGGCCATACAGCTATTCGAGAATCAAGACTTGCGATGCGCGTGCGGATGGACTTTCTCCAAATTAAAGTTGATAAAAAACTACTTGCGTACCTGAATGGGACAAAATAGACTCAGTAATTTAGCGCTACTGACCATTGAAAATCGAAGAGCGCGCAAAATTGACTTTAATAAAGTGATAAACGAATTTGCGACTATAAAATCTAGAAATAAGTGTTTTTAGTTTTAAGTTCTTGCGTTTGTGACAAAATATCATGAGAGCGCGGTGTTTACCTAGATTCTATGTATAGAAGATTGCCAGATTATAGTAATAGCTGTTCTAACAAGTTGGTATAAGATACAATAAATATCTACATTAACAAAATACTGTTATTCTTACCCGACATTAATACTGTGGTATTATCAAAAGTAATTTCAATAAGGGGCCCCAAAATTTGTTTTGCCCCGTGGCCTATCCAGCTCTAGCTCCGGCCCTGCTCGTAACACGTAACAGCGTAGCGTTGCAACAAAATTATCATGTCTAGTGATTTTAAACCCAAGATTTTTAGTCCGAACAAAACATTGTTACTTCTATTATTTTCTCGATTGCTTTTTTTTAAAGAATATCCGATCAATATTTTTTTCTTAGAAAGAATAATATTAAACAAGACCAAAAACATTGCGTTCACATGACCCAAATCCTGGCCATGTTAATTAATCGACTTCCGTTGTATACATGTACGTACAGACAGTTTTAAAGACAAATTTCTAGAAATACCGGTGGTTGCGAGGACACTTGGTGCTTATGAAGTCTTTTCATGCAAGAATTTCTGGTTATCTTTGTGATAAGCCTAAGAAAAATAAAGCATAAACGTTAAAATAGAAACCTTGTGGTTAACCTAAAACAAGGTAATATCCCATCTAAGGAGTTTCCTTTTTTCCTCTCTCTATCTTTCTAAAGGAATGTGATTATCAGGTAGATTCTTAGGCCAGCAGAAAATAATGACAGATCGAGATTTTATTGTATTAATAAACTTAGGCTATATAATTATAAACGTTTTTATTCAATAATTTCAATATGATGACAAAAGCTACGAAATACTTTGCAAAATAATATCAAAGACAAGTTTTTTTTAAATGGTGCCAGTTTTGCATTGATAAAAGAATGTATCTTTCTAAATTTCGAAAACATTTTTATTATTATTTATCATGGTATTATTGAGAATGACTGCTCGTTACTTAAGGCACCTTTTCCAGTCTATAACGCAAATTAATTCATAATTTACTTTATATACAATATATATGTACAGGCAGTTTTAAAGACTTATTTTTAGAATTAGCAGCAGTTACGAGGACACTTGGTGCTTATAAGGTCTTTCCAGATGAGAATTTCTGTTTAATCTACTTATCATGATATTGATAATTAATGTAATATAAGAACCATAAAGAATTAACATCAAAATTACCAAGTTTGCTTTAAGTTGGACTATATAGTTTATACGATACCAACAGCTAAGTTAATAATAATATTCAGCATTGACTTGGTTACATCGTGTATACCTATGTATGTTAATTGACGGTTTACCTATACAGGATTTTTTATCTCTTTGTAAAAGTGAAAAAAAAAGATACACCAACCAGTAGCGTAAATTTTCTTTTTAAAGATTATGGTCCAAAACTTTACAACAGATTATATTAACTACTAATCTAGTAAGAATTAGAAAAAAAACAACACAGAGAGAGAGAATTCCTTCACTGAAAAGAATTCAAGATTCGTAGGTTAAATATATGATTCGTTTAACCACAAGGTTCTTCGGTTAACCAATATGTTTTGTAGGTCATGCATTATGATTCTTAGGTTAATCATTATGTTTCGGAGATTAACCGTAAATTCTTACATGGAAATAAGTCATGAGCTTACCAAATGTCCTCGCAACCACCGGTATTTCTAATAATGTGTCTTCAAAACTGCCTGTACATATACGTATACGGTTAAAGTGAAACTCTGGGTTTGTTGACTGGATTGACAAGAAGCATATTTTTAATAACGAACATCCCATGGAAGTTCATTTTGGTAAAGCCATACGGACGTCCATAAGGTTCGTAGGTTATTTTTTATGGTTCATTTAAACTGTTTGTACATATATTTATACAGCGGCATAAATAAATTAGTGTGCGGTATAAAATAAAAATGGCATTAAAAGGTTTTTTTTTTAAATGAGAAGGAATGGATTTTTTTTTGGCTTTTACGATTTATTATTATCTTTAGTAGGTATTATTCGAAACGACAGCACGTCCGATTTATAAACCCATCAGAGTTTACACTTAACCGTTTATATGCATGCTTATTTATATTTTCCTTTGTATACATGTACGTACAGGCAGTTTTAAAGACAAATTTCTAGAAATACCGGTGGTTGCGAGGACACTTGGTGCTTATAAAGTCTTTTCACGCAAGAATTTTTGGTTATCTTTGTGATAAGCCTAAGGAAAATAAAGCATAAACGTTAAAATAGAAACCATGATGGTAAGCCTACTAACCATGTGGTTAACCTAAAACAAGGTAATATCCCATCTAAGGAGTTTCCTTTTTTCCTCTCTCTATCTTTCTTAAGGAATGTGATTTTCAGGTAGATTCTTAGGCCAGCAGAAAATATGACAGCTCAAGATTTTATTGTATTATTAAATTTAGACTATAATTATAAAAGTTTTAATTTAATATGATGGCAAAAGCTATGAAATGCTTAGCAAAATAATACCGAAGACAAGTTTTTTTTAAATAGTGGCAGTTTTGCATTGACAAATTTTTCTTAAAGATGAAAAGGAATGTATTTTTTTAAATTTTAAAAACATTTTAATTATTATTTGTAATGGTATTATTCAGAATGACGGCACGTTACTTAAGGCACCTTTTCCAGTCTATAACGCAAACTAATTCATAATTTACTTTATACAGGGTGACGCGGATCTAAATGAACATACTTCAACACAAGACAAAGAATACCTTGGGGGTTCTTAATCACCCATCTTTGAAAGTTCAATTGTCGATAGTTAATAAGATACAGGGTCTTTTATGAACTTCAGCAATTTTTTGTTCTTGTCATATTTTTTAATGCACTCCGTATAAAATTTTCATATTGGGTCAACATCTGTAACCTATCTGTCGCTTAAAATTGCAGTATCAGAAAATTTTAAATTCCAGGCACGTATTAAAAAAAGATGACATTTTCAATTTTTACATTTTTAACACCCTGTAGATCAATTTTTTCAAAATATTATTTTTTTATTGGAAAGAGCATAAAGAATTGACCCTAACGGCATAATTTTCAAAGTTCCCGCACCCATCACTTGATTAGAATAAATGGTTGTTTTGTAAAAAATTTCAAAATGGTGCATATTTGGAAATTAGAAATTAAGAAAATAACAATAAAAAAGCAAAAACTGCTTCCGAAGTAAAAAAATAAATGTACAAATCGTTTAATAGTTTTAACAAGACTAAATTTTAGGGAACAACACAACAACAAATAACAAAGTAATAATAATAATAACAAAACTGCAAGTTAAAATCGACTGCTTAAAATCTAATACATAGAAAAAGTTTTAAGCAAGAATTAATTTTAAGAGCACTTTAGCAGAACACTGTTATTTAAGAAGCTGTTCAAAATGCCCTCCATTGGCTTGTTCACATCTTCGTCTTCTGATGTTTAAATTTGACACTGCTTTTCTAATTGCGTCTGGGTTATTTTTTATTTCCTGAAAAGCATTAATAATTCGTTGCAAAAGCTGCTCCCGCTTGTTGATTTCTTCTAAATAAACCAAATTTTTCATATTCCCCCAGAAAAAAAAATCCAAAGGATTAAAGTCCGGCGACCTGGCTGGCCATAAATGGGGCCCTCCACGGCCTATCCATCTGTTAGGAAACGTAATATTTAAAAATTCAGATACAACCCTTGCAAAATGTGGTGGGGCCCCATCATGTTGAAAAAAGAGCCCTCTCACGTTAGCATTTTCATTCTGCATAAGTCCTGGCAAAATGTTTTGTAAAAAATTTAAATATTGATTTCCATCTAATCTTTCAGCAAAAAAGTGCGGCCCAATTAATTTATTATTTATTATACCCGCCCAAACGTTTATGAAAAATTTGTGCTGCGAATGCGATTGTCTGATGGCATGTGGATTTTCTAACGACCATACATGAGAATTCCTTGAATTATTTACACCATCTCTGGTTAATTGTGCTTCATCGGTCCAGAGGACTCGATAAAGACTCCTTTGGTGTCTACTGAGCCACTGGCAAAAGAGTAACCGGTTTGCATAATCGCCAGGTTCCAATCTTTGAACTTCTTGAACATGAAACGGATGCAAGCCTTCCTTTTGCAGTGTTACATTAACTCTTTTTTGCGGGATTCCTAGACGTGTCGCAATTTTTCGAGTAGATGTTTTGGGATTATCTTCAACAAGATTTAAGATATCTTCTTCCTCCTGAACTGGATGTCGTATTGGTTGATCAATATTATTGTCAGTGGGAAAATGTCCATGTTCTCCAGCAAATAAAAATACATTTGCAAACGTTTTGTGATATGGACATCTTCTACCCGGAAATCGCCTACGATATTCCCGAACAGCAGCTCTTCCATTACCGTTACAAAAACCGTATACAAAAATAATGTCGGCATATTCGGCATTTGAAAATTGGTAAGGCATCTTCAACAGAAAATTGCAATAATTGTTAACCGAATACTAACAAAGGTCAGACAACTGTCACATATCTGATAGTGACTTGAATTGTTGCTATGGAACAGTAACTCGATAGTCTTTGGTTTGTTTTTTAATGAGGCAAAGCCTACTTTACAAAGTTTAAAATTTCTGACTGTAATTTACGATTTTTTGTCGATGTCTAAAAAGCAATCATCTTGCAGTTTTGTTATTATTATTATTACTTTGTTATTTGTTGTTGTGTTGTTCCCTAAAATTTAGTCTCGTTAAAACTATTAAACGTTTAGTACATTTATTTTTTTATTTCGAAAGCAGTTTTTGCTTTTTTATTGTTATTTTCTTAATTTCTAATTTCCAAATATGCACCATTTTGAAATTTTTTTCAAAACAACCATTTATTCTAATCAAGTGATGGGTGCGGGAACTTTGAAAATTATGCCGTTAGGGTCAATTCTTTATGCTCTTTCCAATAAAAAATAATATTTTGAAAAAATTGATCTACAGGGTGTTAAAAATGTAAAAATTGAAAATGTCAACTTTTTTTAATACGGGCCTGGAATTTAAAATTTTCTGATACTGCAATTTTAAGCGACAGATAGGTTACAGATGTTGACCCAATATGAAAATTTTATACGGAGTGCATTAAAAAATATGACAAGAACAAAAAATTGCTGAAGTTCATAAAAGACCCTGTATCTTATTAACTATCGACAATTGAACTATCAAAGATGGATGATTCAGAACCCCCAAGGTATTCTTTGTCTTGTGTTGAAGTATGTTCATTTAGATCTGCGTCACCCTGTATACATATAAGTACAGGCAGTTTTAAAGACCCAGTTTTAGAATTACCGGCAGTTACGAGGACACTTGGTGCTTATAAGGTCTTTCCAGATGAGAATTTGTGTTAAATCTAGTCATCTAGTCATGATAATTAATATACAAGAACCCTGAATAAATAACATCAAAATTACCAACTTTGCTGTAAATTGGACTCTATAGTTTATTATACGATACCAACAGTTAAGTTAATAATAATATTCCGCGTCGAATTTGTTACATCGTGTATACCTGTGTATGTTAACCGACGGTTTATACAGGATTTTTTAATCTCTGTGTAAAAGTGAAAAAAAATATACACCTAGACGTAGCGTAAATTTTATTTTTAAAGATTATGGTCCAAAACTTTACAACAGATCATAGTAACTACGATCTAGTAAGAATTAGAAAAAAAAACAACACAGAGAGATAATTCCTATACTGAAAAGAATTCCCGGTTCGTAGGTTTAATACATGATTCGTTTAACCACAAGGTTCTTCGGTTAACCAATATGTTTTATAGGTGATGCATTATGATTCTTAGGTTAATCATTATGTTTCGAAGATTAACCGTAATTTCTTACATGGAAATAAGTCATCAGCTTACCAAATGTCCTCGCAACCACCGGCATTTCTAATAATGTGTCTTCAAAACTGCCTGTATACCGGGTGTTTCTTAAAATATATTCACCCCCATAACTTTTTTATATTTATATTAATGAAATTATGAGATTATGCATACGAGATGAGTCTGCATTTATTGGCATAATTTTCAATTTGTTAGCACTTCCGGTTTGACCGGAAGTGACCTTGACTTTGATATTTTAAATGGGACATCTTTTATATGCCGCCCTCTCTATATATATAAAGGCGGCTTTGAAAAACAGTGGAATGGTTTTAAAAAGCAGTATTTATGGCTTTAATTTAAAGGTGTAATGTCATTAGTTTATAAAACATACAATACATACAATCTTGCGGCTTTAGAAAAATTTTTCTGATCACTTCAAAAATTAGGAGCATATCAATTTGTTCATTTCTAGTAAAACTAACCATTTTATCTGATTTAAAATGTTAAAGTTTAATAAACGAATGACATTACAATTTCACTTTAAAACCATATTGGTTTTCAAAATCATTCCATTGTTTTTCAAAGCCGCCTTTATATTTCTTTAGAAAATAAAGGGCGGCAATAATGCATAACGCTTTTAAATTTGCGATTGGGACTTAAGGCAAATTTCTTCGTGTCAATTTTAAAATAGCATAGGAGTGTATGGTATCAAATTGTTCGAAAAATGGAGTAAACGTCAACAAAATTAAATTTTTTTAACGCTTGTGACACTTAGAAAATCAATTATTATGACATAATTTTAATTTTCATATACTACATGACTGTAAACTAACAGATTTAATTAATTTGTAGCACTCTAGATTAAAAAAAAAATAAACATAAAAATGTTATTACACGTCGAAAAATGACAAGCGAGATGTCATTTCACTCAGAATGTTATGCTGAATCCCAATAAGTAAAAATATACAAGATGTCCCATTTAAAATATCAAAGTCAAGGACACTTCCGGTCGAACCGGAAGTGCTAACAAATTGAAAATTATGCCAACAAATGCAGACTCAATCTCTTATGCATAATATCTAAATTTCATTTTAATATCTATAAATACAGAAATGTTATAGGGGTGAACGTCTTTTGAGAAACACCCGGTATACGTATACGGTTAACGTGAAACTCTGGGTTTGTTGACTGGTATGACAAGAAGCATAATAACTAACAGGACATAATTATGAGCAACGATTATTGAACTTGGCAAAAATACCATAAAATAGGAAATTAAAGGACTATCCTAAAATAATTCATTATCATAAAAAAATGTTTTTCATATCTCACATTGCATTAAATTTTACCCAATGTGGGCTAATCATTCCTATTTTGGACACCTGGTAGATAAATTAGTTTAGGGTAATTTTATTAAAAAAAAAACCAAATGAGTGCAAAAGAAAAAAAAAATACCTGTCTAACAGTGTTAGATGAAATACAACTTTATCGTATAAGGACTAGGATTAATCAGGAGGTTAGAAAAGTATACCGGGTGGCCAAATAAGAACGGCCCTCGGTCGTATTACAGCTTTAGGAAAAAAATTTTGTTAGTATATACTGCTGAGAGAAATCGCTGGAAATTATTTTCAAATTCGAGAGCTGTCAGCTAGTATGATCAGATAGAAAATTAGGTTTTTCTCGTTATGTTGCCTCATTAAGAGGTACCGAAAAAATCACATTTTGATCCTTGGGGGCATTTTGAAACAATATGCTGGGCGAACGTTAAAATTTCCTTAATAAGTGTTTATGTTATTATTTTGTCGATGATATTAGAAAAGTCATTATTTATGTTAAAAAATGGTTAAAATTATTTTTACCAATGAAGAATCATGTGATTTGATTGTTATACCAATTCGTTTATGCTTTATGAAATAGCCCTATTATTGCCCCAAAGATTATAAAATTTGTGAAAAGAAGAAACCCAACACCAATAATGTACAGCTTTTCTTTAGAAATCAACCGTTTATCTCCAACATCCCCCAAAAAAATGTTTATAATAAAATTATTGTTTTCAATAAATGTAGCTTTTTAAAGTACCCCGTAGTCTTTGACTTTTAATAAATTCTCGATCTGTTGTCTTTTTAATACAATAGCGTTTATCATTAAACGTCGATTGGTAAAAATTACAGTTCTTGATAAAAATTACTTTTGGAAAGTACCCCGTAGTCTCTGTTTCTCGTTAACTTCTCAATATGTGGTGTTTTAAATACAATAGGGTTTTTCATAAGGCATAAACGTCGATTAGTAAATATTACGGTTTTCAATACAAATAAATTATTAAAAGTACCCCGTAGTCTCTGATTTTTAATAAATTTTCGATCTGTTGTGTTTTCTAATATAATATTGTTTTTCATAAGGTATAAACGTCAAATGGTAAAAATTGCAGTTTTTGAAAAAAAATAAGTTTTTAAAGTAACCCGTAGCCTCTGATTTTTAATAAATTTTCCATATATTGTGCCTTTTAATGTAATAATGTTTTTCATAGTATAAACGTCAATTGGTAAAAATTAGGGTTTGTTGATTTACCTAAAAACCATGATAAGTAACCTAAAAAACCATGTTGGTTAACCTACGAACCATGATCATCATGGTAATCCTGGAAAGTATAATTGATATTCTTTATACGAACTATAATGGCCTTAGAACCATGATTATTAACCTACAAACCAGGTGATTATCCTAGAAATCATGTGGTTAACCTACGAACCATATTTTTAATTTAAAAACCGTTAAAATAGCCCTACGAGATTCCTCCTTTCCCTTTGCATTTTCTTAAGACAGCTAAGAGTCTACCCTTATTTACATTCCTTAAAAAAGAGGAAGAGAGAGAGGAAGAGAAAGAAAACTGCTACCTCGTTTTAGGTAAACCACATAGTTAGTAAATTTTAACGTTTATGGTTGGTATAGATTTTTTCTTCCTGGTTCTTAGGTTAGGTAATCATAATGTTTCGGAGAAACTTATATGGAGACTTCATAAGCACCAATTGTTCTCGCAACAACCGGTATTTCTAAAAATTTGGCTTCGAAACTGCATGTACGTATATGTATACAGGGTGTTTCATTAAGGGTGGCCACCGGCCATATCTCGGAAACTACTAGGCATAGAAAAAAATTATGATTAAAGCGGTCATGAGAAAATTCTGGAAATTACGTTTAAGTTCCTCATTTCGCCGCAAGGGGGCACAATTGAAAATTTTTTTTTAATTCTAAATTTCTCCGACAATTCCCATATTAAGTTATAATTCTGATTACATCATCGAAAAGCTTAGACGATTCTGCATCATTTTGGTTTAACGCTCATTGGCGTACCGACCTTGATAAGAGTGGGGAAAGCTATTGAATGTGTAAACATTTAAATTGCTGTAACTTCTAAACGACTTATCCGATTTTACTAAATTTAAACTTGTTTGGAAGGGAAAGGTAAGTATCTTCTATCGCCGTATTCAGCAGTGTACGATAGTGTTTATTAAAATTGCTAGAGGGCGCAATTTGTAATAATAACAGTTTTTTCGATTTCATCCCGAAAATTCAAATCATACGGTATAACTATGACATCATAATCGAAAAGTAGATGAAATTTGCAAGAAAAGATGCGAAGACCGCAGTTCGATATCTTTGTTCGTTTCAGAGTTATTGCCAAAACAATAATTTTTAATACAAATTGCGCCCTCTAGCTATTTTATTAGAAACTATTGTGTACCATTAGATACGACAATTGAAGGTTCTGTCAAACAAGCTTAAATTTAGTAAAATCGAATAAGTCGTTTAGAAGTTACAGCGATTTTAATGTTAACATTTTCAATAGCTTCTCCCACTCTTATCAAGTTCACATAAGTGGCCCCCGTATGTACATCCAATGGAAGTACAAAAATTGTCGACACACGTCCAGAAGATGTCCAAATTTGGTTCAGTTTGTGCCCAGTGAATGTCCAATTGATGATACAAATTAGGACATCCATAGGATCTTCCGTTTAGGACATTCAATGAATGCCCTTTAGGATGACGCCCATAAGTTATCCCCTTATGTACATCCAATGGAAGTTCGAAAAATGTCGACAACAAGTCCAAAGTATGTCTAAATTTGGTTTATTTTTGATCTAATGCATGATACAAATGTCACAAATTAGGACATCCGCTAAATGGGCCTTTTAGGACATCCAATGAATGTCCTCTAGGATACCACCCATAAGCTGTCCCTTAAGGTAAAAGTACGCAGACCAGGGACAATAAAATCAAAAATAATGGGTTTCTGTTCCCTGGGCCCAGGTACACAACATGAAGGAACCCCTTTCAGTTGTATCCTTATTGGGGGCTAGGACATGACTCATTGGACTTGAGTTCAGGTGGAAGAAAATAATAAAACGAAAAGTCCTTATATACACCAGTACATAAAAATATTGCTTATTTTTGATTTTTTTTGAAAAAAATTTGTATACATATGTTTCTATATGTTATATAAACTGATGTATACAAAAAACCCATAGCTTTTAAAAATGTCCTCATAACCGCCTATCGACATATATATATATATATAAATTTAAGTGACCATTAGCCAAGTATGTAAAACTATCTGCTTCGTATTTTTCAATAAGTTTCATCTCATGATATGTTTTTGCGGCGCTTGGTGTCATACCTGATTCAAAATAGGCCTCAAAATCTCGTTTAATATTTGGCTCACAACGTAGATAACTAAATGCTTCAGCTACCTCAATAAGATGGGAATGTTGAAAACATACACTTATAATAAAATTGAGTCCTTTTTTCAAATATTCATCATTTCTCTGTGTAAACCTATTTATTTTCTTTGCACGAAATTCTATCTTAGCAGTACATAGCTTATTGCGATTCCTATATTTAGTTTTTTTTTACAGTTTTGTTATGAGAGAAATGTTGACATACAAATGTTTTTCGAAAAGCTAATATCTTAATATTAGGATAAGTACACCTTACTATCCAATTTGTTCGAGTTAACAGCGAAAATTTGGCCAGCCATTCGGAAGCGAACTTATTATAATCTTCTTCATAACTGTCTTTTATCTTACAAATAATGTCCAAATAAAAAATTTCCTGTGATTTATAATCAAACTTTGAAATCACGTGATCGTCACAAATATCATTTAAGAGAATCACTAAAGTCTTGCATTGAAAGTGTCATTTTTTAAAACTTTTTGTAAGTAACGGAACACGGAACACTATAACAAATACTTGGTGTTTTACAAATATAACATTATTAAGGATAGAAGGTAAAGAAAGTCTTCTCCAAGACTTTCTTTACCTTCAATCCTATATATATATATATTTACACTCCACTTCGGAATGGACTTCTACCAAACTATATAACATTATTGTTTAGATTTCTGTCTTCTGTATAAAAACTCTAAAAATATGTAAAAACTTAAACATAAATATAAACAATAAAGTTACATTTGTTGGGCGTAATTTACCTCTTATATTATTAAACAATTCTATATAAAACACTTGTTGCCACCCCGTTATAATTATACTTGCTTCCAACACAACACGAGTAATAATTCTGAGACGGACAGACGGACTTTTGTCTGCTCATTTATAAATCACCACGCGATAAAAAATCTATGTTAGCACGCGGTAGGGTTTTAATAGTGCTTTGACAACAATAGCCATGGAATTCCTACTGGATCTCAACGCTGTAAGTGTGCTGACACGCGGTAGGGTTTTAATAGTGCTTTGACAACAATAGCCATGGAATTCCTACTGGATCTCAACGCTGTAAGTGTGCTGACACGCTGTAGGAATTCATAAATCGCTTCCGACACAGCGATTCGATATATTAAAAGCCTCTTTACAAAAGCAAAGCGGCTATCAATACACCGTAGCGCCATCCCAGCGAAATTAACTCCCGGAAGATGAATTTTCAATTCAAAAAATTTCAACCTTTTTCACCTATTCACCTTTTCATGTGTCGATCTTGGGACACACTGGCACACTGTATGTATCGTGTAAAAAAAGAAAAGCTTTCGAAACCGGAATGCTACAGAGCATTTTGAAAACCTTTATTTTTACCTCGTATACTAACGAATATCAGGGTGGAATCAAAGATATCACTTTTTGTAAAAGGTTTCCATATCTACGAGCAACATATTTTGATTTCTTTTCTTATACCAGTACCGCAGTGGTTAATGAGCCATAACACGACCCACCGTTAGTACAGCCAGCATCTCATGAAATATTAAATAAGTGATAAGAGTTCTCTAAAGATTGTTACCTGCAGCCGCAGCCTATACTATACAGGAGAAACCTATTGCAATTAATATTTTATAACATTTTGCTTAATGAAAAACCAGGTAACTTTTACTGGCACAAAATGTTTAAACAACTCGTAAACAGCTTATAGAAATTTAAATACTTAAAATAAATCGATGTCATTTATTCCTGCTCGTAAAAATGAATGAATATAAGACCCTGCGCCGTATAAAATGCATTGTCGCATCCTAGGCTTCCAACCCCGCTTTCATAATATTTCGTAGGAGGCTATAAAAAGTAGGTAATCGGATGTTCAATAAACTCAGTTTTATTACTTGGATTAACGTTTGACTTTAGCAGAAAACGCAATAAAAATGAGTTAATAGTACGAGGTTCCCTCCAGACGTTATACAAGACAAATTGCAAAAACACTGAAGTGAAAAAGAAAGTTATAGGTAACTATAAAATTATAAAGACCGTGATTACAAAAAGTCCTGAATCAAGCTTAACTTTTGGACACAAGATTACCCAACCAGGTGATAAATAATTAAAAGGTAATTACGGCCTATTTATAAAACATACTTAAGCACAACACCAGGCATACCCATCAAAATATGGTAGGCCAAAGATAGCCCAATAAAAGCAGCGTTGCCTATTAAGTATTATCTTAAAGTCTACACTCTACCACCTTCCTGCAAGGTACTGATTACTGAAGCATATTTATTGCAATATCTGGCAAGGACGATTTGCTCGGACGGTAAAGCCTAGTTCGCATTAGGCTAGTAATTTAGTCGAGTGGCGAGTAATTTAGTAACTAAAATAAGTAAAAATCGCCAAGAAGTGTTCACATTAAGATGAGTACAGTGGTCAGTGGTGTCAAAATGAACCGGCTAAAACGCAAAAAACAAAAAGTAATAAATATGATGATAATGCTTGCTGCAATGACGAGTTTGGAAGAGCTGGAGGAAGAAATTAGTCAGATAAATGTTAAAAAACTATGAATACGAAAATAAATTAATAGAATAAATGATAAAGCGGAGATTTATGTTCCAGAGGCACTCATGTTGTAAACATTGCGTAACAAATTTTACAGTCGTATCTTCGCTACAACGAGACATTGTGGGGCGAACTAATGAACTCGACTAAAACACGGTGTTCGGACTTGAATTTAGTAAACAGTGAAGCGTGGTGGGAGGTGCTACTCGCCCGCAAAAATAAAATGGAATAACTCTACTAAATTACTTACTACACTACTCGACTAAATTTTCGCAGTTCGTACACGTTTAGTAGTAGCCTAATGCGAACTAGGCTTAAGGCGCAAGATTTTGGAATAGAATGTTGTTGGTTCGAATCTTGTAGGTGGTAAACTTGTTTTTAAATTTTGGTAAAAGAAAATATAAACTCGGTACTAGAAGGTAGAAGGTAGAAGGGTTTGTTGATTTATGTTGTAAATATTTTTTGACCATAAAAATGATGGCCCTCAGCAGCCATTAAAAGTCACGGCTTGGATTGGAATGTTTTAAAAGAAAGCGTTGTGTATATTTTGGCAGGTATGTTGTTCCTTATGAAGTGTGCTGTAACCGCGTATGTTGTGCTTAAGTAGAATTTGAAAATAAGCGACCAGACTGACCATCTGACAGTCACGAAATAGATGGCAGGGAATGCTATCTTACTTTACTCCTTTAAAATCGAGTAGGCTATGGTTTAAACTATGGCAGTAATATAAACTGTTAAAATGGAGAAGATTCTTTATATGTATTGTGGGTTGTATACCTAATAAACTTGGACCATGGACAGTACTGTATTAAATTAAAATGTTTCTATAGACAAATAAATAATTCAACCATCAATAGACAATGATCTGGCACCTATAGATGGAACATGTCATTCATAAACGCTATTAAAATGTGTTGACAACGTTGCTTGTAGAAGAGAGGCGGTGACGAGCTGGGTAGGGCAGGGAGTAGAGATTACGATGGATTTCCCTTGAAATGTGACCTTGCTACTATAGTTTAAACCTAACCTACAATTTTTCTATTTAGTCAACTATAAAAAGTAACTGCAGAATTATTATTTTACGAATTCTCTTGCAAAAACACTAAAAACATAGCAATTATTACACAAAACCGATAAACTGAAGAAAATTTCAGACCGCTGCTGTCAAATAAACACCAAACGGAAATAGGGATGTTTAATATACTTCGACGTATCGAAAACATGGATATTTTCAATGCGATATATCGGTTTTAAGTGAGGCATCCAGGCAATTTAATATTTGTCGATACATCGATGTATTGGGTTAATCTTTAGTCAACAAAACATTTTACATATTTAAGTTATTTTTAATTCTATTAATTTCAATTTTGATTATACAGGGTGGAATTTTTAACTGGAATAACTTCAATATTAAAAAGCGTCTTTATTTGCTGAAAAAATTGCAGAACTACGGCTGCTTTTATTTTTAGTTAGGCATAATTTTTTCGAATCTTTATAAAATTTACTCCGAAACGTAGAAACCGAACCTAACTTTTTTTTTAAATGTAAAAGTATGTATTGTGAGATTGTTAGAAATGTTGCCCATCTTTTTCTTGACAAACCTCTAATCTAAAGTAAAATTCATTCTTGACATTATGTACCATATCCGTGGTTATTTGGCAAATTTCGTGTAAAAGCCTTATGTTGCCTAAGTTCCCCCAAATTTTCTGCTTTTGTTACTTTAACTTTGGTTTTTAGGTGACCCAAAAGGAAATAATTTACAGGATTAGTGTCCGGCGATCGTGGCGGCCATTCAATTGATTCTAGCATTTCTTCCTAAACAACGGTTTGTTTAAACGTCACTTAAATATTGTCGAACATTTACGGCGTAATGAGGCGGCGCACCATCCTGAAGTAGGAATCATATTCTATCATCATTATGATCAGCTTCTGCATGGTGATAAAATAAAAGCATAAAAAGCTGGAATTAGTTCTCCTTGTAAAAAATCCAGGTATGTAAGTTACTTTCAAGGAATATTAGCCCAATGACACGGTCACCAATTATGCCTGACCAAACATTAAGTTTTTACAGAAGCTGGGTGTGGTTTCTCGCATCCAGAGAGAATGTTCTGCGAACCAATATTAACAGTTCTGCTTTATTGACTTCACCATTTAGTAAACAAGTACACTCATCTGTAAAAAGTGCATTCATCGTTAGTTCATTAAACTGAAGAAGGCGGTCCGAATCATCTTCCAGTAACTCTTATACCATTAACACTTATAGGACGCAATTGCATGATTTCAGTAACTTATATACAAATGTATGGCTTATGTTATTTTGTTTTGCAAGTTGCCGAACTAGAGTAATAGGATTTTCTTGAAGAGCAAGTAAAACTATTTTTTTTTAAACCGACCAGAAAATATACACTTTCTGGACAATTTTTCGTCCAGAAAATAACGTTTTGTCGATCAAGACCGGAAAATTGACGTTAGAGAGCGGAAAAGATTTTTCCGGTCCCTGTTTTTTGTTTTTCCAAGCTCTTTGATAATACAAGCTACCTTGATTTCGTTACTATGACAACAACATTTCGATGTATTGTCGAGTGACAGTTCGTTGATTTTTAATTTGTTGTTTATGTCAAACTTGTTTCGCGAGTGCGCAAAAGAAATTTTGGAAGCAGCAGGGAAAGCGACTTACGATATATTGCCAGTAAAATTAGAAGCCCATTACGAGAAGTCATACGACGCATTTAAAAATAATATAAAATAAAATAAGTTAATTTAAGTATATCGAAGTGTCGGTCTTAAAAAAATATTGTGCGTCACGCCACCGAAAATTAGTGTTGTGCAGGTCTCTCCAAGCTTCCAGGACTCGCCTACGGTTCGCCCTGGAAAGGCTTGTCTCAACCTGAAAAACACTACGTTCCGGTCTTGTAACGTAAATTACTAGATTGCGTGTCTCATCTATTACTCTTATTCTTGGTATGCCTCTGACGTGACCCACTTCACAATAACATCATTCAATTTTGCTGATGGTGCCTTCGGGAATTGGTGGTAGATCGTGGTGTGTTTCATGCAATAAAGCTGCTACTTCTGCTTGAGAACGCGATCTGTCGCCAAAGCCAATCATCATTAAAATTTCGATTTTGTGTGATTTAGTTAAATAATCCGTTTAGTATAGCCAACATACTTTTTACTATAAAGTAACGCTTTAAACAGCACAAAATACCACATCCAGTTATTAACTTTTTCCGAGACTTTTTCTAAACCTTAAATAAAGTGACTATTCGAATACGACATCAAGTAAACAAAAAACCTTATCAATAATATGTTTCTTTTTTTCAATACAGTCTGCGCTGGCAATACCAAATTGTAGTATCAACGAGCTATCACAATACATACCTTTACATTTGAAAAAAAAAGTTGGGAGAGGATTCTACTCCCAAAAGAGGGGTAATTTTGACAGTAACATTCAAGACAGGAAAAAGGTATGTCAAACTAAAAATAAACGCAGCCGTAGTTCTGTATTTTTTTAACAAATAAAGAGGCTTCTTAATACTGAATTTATTCCAGTTAAAGATTTCACCCTGTATATAATACATGTTTATATACCTACAATTTTGCTAGTTGCTGTTTAAGGTCTTTTATTATATAATTAAATAATATTAAAAATAATCTGAAATGAATGCCTTGTGTAAAAATCAAACGTTCATCATCCTTATCATATTTTTACATAATACTTATTTTATTTTTAATTACATTTCTATTTTGATTATATTATTCTTTCATGTGGCACATGTCTAACACATTTCGCTTATAATAAAGCAGATATGCAGAGATAATAATTATTTTAAGAGGTTTTGAATTTAACTAAGGCCCAACTGCATACCCAAAAAAAAGTTTTATACTGTTCTTAGACTACTTAGCCCTCTCGGCGAGACTGCATGTTAGCCCTGAGAATAACTGCAAAATGCCAGACAAAAGTAAAGTTGAATATGACAATAAAACCTTAAAGACCGTAAAAGTAAAACTATTTAATCTTAATTTCAAATTTTCCAAAACTTTCACTTTGCCACAAAATTCGCAATCCGAGGCGGTGTTTAATGGTGTAAACACTAATTCGAAAAATACATATTTTATTATAAAGTCTCGGATTTGGTGTCGTTCATCTAAGGGAAACAGTATATATGTTGTCTGGGAGTTTAGATATATAGAGAAAATAATTATATATTAAAAGGTATATTTCAAGGCGTTTAGCTTCCTTTAGTTCATTTTTAGTTTGCCCTTATATATTTTTTAAAGAACTATATAGAGACTTTTGTGCAAACAGGCAAGAAAAGACAAAAGGTGCATCAATATAGAAATAATGGCTTCAAGTAAAGGTTCAGTAGGAATACTAGACGCCCATAAAGTACAAATTGGTATGCTAGAGGGTAAATCAAACTGGACAACATGGAAATATAAGATGTGTATACTGCTAAGAGGAATTTCTGGAGGAAAAGATATTATTGAAGGTACTTTATCTTCTCCTAAGTCTATGTCAGCTACTAGTTCTGAAGAAGAAAAAAGGCTTTATGAAGAAAAGTTAGAAGAATTTAGTAGGGCTGATAGCAGTACACTTATTATACTTACTACAAATATGACAGAAGAAACTCTTAAGAAAGTAATGAGATTTTCAACGGCTCGTGAAGTATGGTTAGAATTACATAGACTATTCGACGGTAAAACGGATGATAAAACCTATGATTTATGTACCCAGTTCTTCAGTTATAAGAGAAAAGCTGGTGATGATATTGTAACACATACTTCAAAGTTAAAGAATATTTGGAATCAGCTACAAACAGAAATTTCACGCGACAAGTTAGCTGGCAGTAATACCTGTACTTGCGATCTACCTGATCTTCTACTAGTATGTAAGATTTTAGAAACATTACCTGAAGAATATTTTCCTTTTAAATCGAGTTGGATGTTTACAGCAAAATCAGATAGAACCATAGACAATCTGACTAATCAACTTTGTGCTTATGAGAAAGTTCTTTTAAGCAAAAATGAAAATAATCGAGAGGTTTTAGTGACAGAAAAGTCTTATAAGAATGGAGGCAGATACAGAAAAGGTTTAGTTTGTCATTACTGCAAGCAACAAGGGCATATAGTTAGACAATGTGAGAAGTGGAAGTCTGATGGAAAACCTTCAAAGTCAAGTAAGCAGCTAGATAAAAGCAAGGAATGCAACAAAAATACTTTGTTGGCTGTAACAAGTACAGTACTAATAGCTGACTGTGACAGAGATAATTGGTACGTTGATAACGGAGCAACTAATCACATTTCTAACAGAAACGATATATTTGAAACGTATGAACCTTTTACAAAACAGTGTTCAGGGACCACTGCAAATGGAGATTCAACTGAAGCACTAGGAAAAGGCGCGATGATCGTTGAAGCAATTGTCGGTAAAAAGATAGAAGAAGTAACACTTTCAGATGTTTGGTATGTACCTGAAATTAAGAAGAATTTATTTTCGGTATTGTCAGCCCAAGACAAAAATCCAAAAAGTGAATTTATTTCAAAAGCTGAAGAATGCAAATTTAAAATTGATGGACAGTTGTTGCTGGTTGGAAAAAGAGACAGATTTAGGGGTCTGTATAAGCTTTCAGTAAGAAATGTGAAACCAAAAAATGCAGATGTGTCAAATGTAGTCTTGAATGAAAATTTACTGCAGTTATATCATGAGAGACTTGGACATCAAAATAAGAGGCACGTCAAGTCACTAATATCCCGAGAGTTGAATATTAATGTTAAACTGGATTGTGAGCTGTGTGAAGGCTGCATTTATGGTAAAGCGCATAGGATGCCTTTTGGGACAAGAAAGCGTGCAGAAAAATCTGGTGAATTATGGCACTCTGATGTGTGTGGACCGTTTGAGAAGTCTCAATCCGGTTACCAATATTTTGTACTGTTCAAAGATGACTACAGTAGATTTCGATATGTGTTCTTCCTAAGAGAAAAGTCTGAGGTTCCCGACAAGTTGAAAATTGCTCTAAGTGAAGCAAAAGCTACAGGTCATATTGTCAAAGAACTCCTTAGTGACAATGGTGGTGAATTTGATAGCAAAAAAGTAAGAGATATTTTGCATCATCACGGAGTAAGACAGAGACTGACCATGCCATACACTCCACAACAGAATGGTTGCGCTAAGAGGGACAATCGAACAGTTGTTGAGATGGCCAGAGCTATGTTACATTCAAAGGAAGGATTACCTCAAAGTTTATGGGCAGAAATGATAAATTCGGCTACATACATTCTCAACCGATCAGGTGTATCAGGTGCATGGCATTTTTAGTTTGCCCTTATATATTTTTTAAAGGTGTAGTTGGTGGATATATTAATAAAATAGTTGTCATAAAAAGTCCATAACTGTCGTATTTATTTAAAAGAGTTTTTTATCTAATTTAGAGCTTCCTGCTAGAAACTTAACACATTTTGGTCATCAGTAATGAAATCAACAACCTATGGATATCATTTTAGAATTAATCAACTTCTATTTATGGACGACATCAAACTCTCTGCCGAAATCAAAACTCATTTAAAGTAATTCCCTAAATCAAGTAACTAAGACATCTGCGACAATAAAATATCGTTTGGATTGGAAATGCGCAATCTTGAATGTCATAAAAGGAAAAATCGAAGAAAATCATGTACTGTTTAAAGGCAAAGATATACTAGACAAGGACAAAACATTTAAATATTTGGGCATTTCACAAAACTAACTAATAAATCACATGAACCTAAAAGGGAATGAATATTAATATAAAAGGAGCTTACCAAAGTTTTAAATACTAATCTGAATTTATTTGTTAACCTTATTACTGCCATAAATACCTAGGCGATCCCAATACTTACCTACTAATTCGGAATTCTTAAGTAATAATAATAATAATAATAATAATAATAATAATAATAATAATAATAATAATAATAATAATAATAATAATAATAATAATAATAATAATAATAATAATAATAATAGTTTATTCAACATTTTTTGTTTACATTTAATGTTAATATATATTTTTTTGTATAAAGGGTAAACATACCAGTTATTGGACCCATGGGAGCTATTGGACACCCAATTATATCAGCATAAAACAAGAATTCTGTATTCAGTAGTTCGCTAAGTTTTGTTGGGATGTCGCCATTGTACTATTAGTATCAATATTGACATAAATTACATTTGATTGATGTTTCTGTTTTGGCGCCAAATATGACATTCTTTGGTCATGCACAAGAAATACGGTTTTCTTAAATTTATATTAAGAAGTCTTAGGTAAATTTTAGTGTCATTATTAGTGGTGAAATTGTTCCAAAGTGCTCCGTATAAATATACAAGGTACTGGTGTAGTAAAGCTAAGTATTTTTAAGGTTTAAATCAATATATTTAAATTAGGTTATGTCTTACAAGTGTGTCCAATAACTGACCTAAAATATGATTATTTTCAGTTGTTGGACACCTGTCCAATAACTGCATTTTGCAAAGCTCGTACAGTTTTTATGTGAAATGTTAGTGCGTCTTCTCTGTTTCCGGCACATCCGATTTTGGGTCACTATTCAGAGTGTAGCCAGTTATTGGACGCCCGTCCCATAACTGGTTACAATCTGTCCTATAACTGAAACATGAGTTTTTTTTATGTTGTTAGTTTTCAGTCATGCCCAAGAAAAATGAATATAATTCGGAATCGATGGAAGCTGCGATAAATAAAGTCAAGAATAACAAAGTCATATAGAAATGCGGCACACAAATACGGTGTACCCAAATCAACACTGGAATTTAAAATAAAAATCCTGGTCATAAGGATACATGCGGCCCAAATCCAATTCTTTCAGCAAGGGAGGAGTCTGATCTTGTAAGGTTTATTCATGTGTCACATGTGTTATACTGAGGAAAGTGATGATGATGATATTTCAGAAATAGAAAGTGAAGAAGACGGCGAAATGTATAATGAAAACGAACTCGACCGCAGAATGTGTAAAAGATTTAAAGAAATAGAAAGTGAAGAGGATATCGAAACAGATTATCAAATAGAATTCAACCTCAAAATATATGAAGACCCGAAAGAAATAGAAAGAAACGAAGATAACGCTGATCAAGAAACAAAAGAAATTGACAATAAGAAAGGTAATGAAATAAACGTACAGAAAAAAAAATACAGCAAATTGTGCGATGAATCGAAAAAAGTAGAAAGTAGCGAATGTTATAAAGTAGATGAGCAAGATGAAACCAACAGCCCAATTTGTGAAAACTCGCCGGGAAAAATAGAAAGTGAAGAAGGAATCGATACAGACGATTAATTGAAAACTGATAGCAAAATTTATGAGGAACCAAAAAATTTGAAAACTATAGAACAAAAGTGGGCCAGATGTGAGAAAATAATGCAAATGACGACCTGGACGTCGAAAAAGTATTTAGCATGTACCAAAATGAAATGAAAAATATAAGTGAATGTAGTTTTAAGTTAATAAAAGTTTTTGAACATTGATTTTAATTTTTTATTGGCATTTAGTCATAACTTTGCCAGTGTCCATTAACTGAAAATGTTGCGTCCAGTAATTGAATTTTTTGTCCAATAACTAACTTTTTGGAACCTTTTCAGGTTTTTTCAAATTTTTTAAAAGAACTGTAACATTAGGAATATTTAAAACCCGTTAAGTTAAAATAGGATATATGTACTAGGATCTGGCATAAGCAGAATAAGGTCCGTTGAAAAATACTCCAGTGGCAGCGACATGAAATTAAAAAAAAGCTTAACTGTCCAATAACTGGTATGTTTACCCAACTTAATTCCGAAACTCAGAAGTAAATACTTGTATTGAGTTAAATATAATAATAAGTTAAATATAAATTAAAAGTTAAATAATAATATAATATTTATTGTAAAGAATATATTTCATAATTCAGACACAACTATATTATAATATAAAACAAACATGACAATATTTTATTTGTATTTTATATCACTATAATATACGAAGATACAATACGTTATATATATGTCGTAGGCTGATAGTGAAATCCGTCATTTCATGAAAAGCCTAGTCACTTCATGAAGAGTCGGCAGATTGTGTAAAAACATGAAATTACACGATCTGCCGCGTCACTTCATGAAAAGACCTTGACGTTTCGGCGTATTATGTATAACACAATCTGCCTAATGTTAAATATCGTCACTTCATGTAGTACCTAACAATGTTATGTCAGTCGGCAGATTGTGTAATTCCGTCTGAAAGGTATATTGGCAACTGGTTTGTTCGTTGTTCCCCAGAGAATTTTTTTTTTAATTAAATTTTTTCAACTAATATTATTTTATAAAAATAAAAAAAATGCTCTGACAAACCAGTTGCCAATATACCTTTTAGACGGAATTACACAATATGCCTTGTTTTTGTGGCATTTCATGAAGTGACGATGTTTAAAATTTAGGCAGATTGTGTTATACATAATACGCCGAAACGTCAAGGTCTCTTCATGAAGTGACGCGGCAGATCGTGTAATTTCATGTTTTTACACAATCTGCCGACGCTTCATGAAGTGACTAGGCTTTTAATGAAATAACGGATTTCACTATCAGCCTACGACATATATAATATATATATATAAATATATATTCTTTATTTTATTCATAATTTATTATTGACGTTCTTGAATATATCTCTTGGATTAGATAATATCCAATTTTTAATTTTATTTTTATAATTATTTAACGATTTAATTTTTTTAATTGACTGTGGTAGCATATCAAAAATATATGGATTGATGTTTAAAAAATGTTTGTGTGCTATTGTTTTGTTTACTCTATTTTTATATGTAATAGTATTTTTATGACGAGTTTCATGTGTGTGATTAATATAATTTATTATATTTTTATGTTTAAAAATATATATTAACATGTTGTAAGAATATATTTGTTTAATATCCATTTTTTTGCTATCTTTAAATAGTAAATCTGAAGAATATTGGTGGTCTTTTTCGTAAATAATTTCTAAAATGTATTTTTGAATAGTTTCAATATTATTAAGATAATTCTTATTTATGCCTCCCCATCCTAGTATTCCATAATTTAAATGTGTTTGTACTAAAGAATAATAAAGTAGTTCTAATTCTTTTATATTTAAAAATTGTTTAGGATGTTTAAATTTTGGTATAAGAATTCTTAGTTTTTTTATAATGTAGTCACTATGTAAATCCCATTTTAAATGCTTATCAAAAATTATTCTTAGATATTTAATATTTTCACCTTCTTTTATACACTGTACTGATTTAGCAGTTGGTTCCTTGTGAAACATTTTTAATATATATATTTTATACAAATAATATTTTGTATAAAATATATACCTTCTATTATGTTAATATTATTATTGCATATTATTGGACCAATATTTGGAAGTTTATTTTTGTATGAAGTAAATGGAATGTATGTTGTTTTGTTATAATTTATAGTTAATAAGTTTTTAATAAACCAGCTGCTTATTTTTATAAAATCGTTTTCAATAGTATTTTTTTAAATATTCCAATTTATACCTTCATAAAAAAATACGGTATCATCAGCAAAACTATGTAGTTTTCCTTGACAATTTAAATTAAAAATATCATTTAGATAAATATTAAAAAGTATTGGTCCTAGGACTGTACCTTGTGGTACTCCATAATTAAATATTTTTGGTGAACTAATATTTTCACCAATTTAACATAATGTACTCTGTTATATAAATAGTTTTTAAATAAAGTTAATATTCGACCACGAAATCCAAGTTCTTCTAATTTGTTAATAAGAATTTTACATCGAATTGAGAATACAAAGGAAGTAGGATTTTGCATAAACCGCCTTACAACGCAACCGACGGAAGTCGGCCATTTTGAACCCCCATCTAATGTCTAAATATAACTCCATGTTTGTTTTGGTAGTTGACAGGTCGAGCTGTGATTTCTGCTTTCTTTGCTGTTTTTGAGTTAATTTCCATTTTAATTAGTTAAGAACCATATTTAACGAATTCTAGTAAACTTATAATTACTTTAGTGTGACAGTGGAGTATACTTTTAGCGCTGGACAGCGATTAAAACTGTTTAATTGGTTGGTATTGTGGGTTAATTATTAAGCTATAAATATGGTTAATTGTGCTACTTGTGGGTGCTCCCAAACGCTAGGAAGTAAAAAACTGGGCAGTACATTTCATCGGTAAGTTTATGTTTAGATGTATAAACTTTTTTAATCTGTAGGGAAAAAAAAATGTAAATATTTTAATTTAATATCAAAATACACATAACCTCCGAACCTCGCATGTCATTCGTCATTCATGGGCGTTCGTCTTATGAAACCAGAAAAATATTATTTATTTATTAATCGACTGGGTTACCCCATGTCTACAGAAAAGCAAATTAAAAATACTTATTGGTTTTTAGTTTTCCACATAATTACCTAAGAAAAAGGCATGGTTGAAGATTGTAAACCGAAGTGTTTAGAAGAGAGGTTGTATCACGTTATAGGTTATAGGTACGTCACGTTATAGGTACTTTTGTGTCATTTGGTAAAGGTGCCAAACAGTGATAATTAAAAAACTTATATTTTTTTGGCAGGTACGTTCCTATGCAATATCTTATAAGACACCATGTCAAAACCTGCCTGAAGATATCCTACTGTGAATCTAACTGGAACACCTTCTGGTTACAACATATATTGGACATGGCTCTTCCAGGATATGGCTCTCCCAGGACATGGCTCTTCCAGGACATTTTACTATCCAACAACACACCGAAGATTTTAGTATCTTCCTTTAATCTTATATGACAATCATTAATGGTTACGGTTTCCGGATTCTCCAAAGTGTATCGGTTAGTCTTAAACAAGGTGATAACGGTCTTTGATTTATTTAATATCAGTTTGTCTTTAGAAAACCAATAATTATTTACTTCCATCATAATTGTTAAATATGTTGCTCGAGAAGCTCATGGTCTTTATATGCTAGGATTTATTATATGAACTTGTAAATACTTTAAAAATGTTAACGCCATAATAACTTTATATTAATCCCTGGTAGTTACAAAACTTTTGTATGCATGCACTATTTGGGATCCTCAGTATGCCAATAAGATTGCTCTTTTAAAATATATTCAGAGTAAATTTTTAAAATTCTTGTACTACAAGGCATTTTCAGTTTATCTGCCAAGAGGTACAGATTTATTTTATTTATTTATTTATTTATTGAAAAAGAAATAAGCAAACACATTAATATCAATACATGTCATTGTTTCATGTTCTTACAATATTTATTATGCACCTAGGTGATAATCACTTGTATCAAGGGCTTTTGTGTAATTTGTTTAATTTCCCTTCTTTAAGACTATTGCGTATAGAAGCAAGAATTATTTTCTTATATAAAATAATTAGAGACAAAATGGATAATAAAGAGTTCTTAGGACTGCTTCCGTTTAGAATAGGCTTAGTCAATACTAGATCCGCACATGTATTTTATATTCCTACACCGAGGACAAATCTATACAAAAACTCACCACTTATAAGACTGTGCTCTATTTTAATAAATATTGTGGAGACATTGACATAATATATAATTTAAACTATGAAAAATTAAAATTAAGGAATGAACTACTTAGGCAAATGCTAATTGAATATTTATTATAGCTTAGGATGGCTTTTAGAAATGGGGTTTATGTATCTATAATTAACTTGTTAAGTTGTTGATACTAGAAATAAATAAAATGTTTGTATTATCTGGATAGTTTGTCATTTGACAATTTTCTTGTATACTAGAAATCTCATTAATATTATTTAGGTAGGTACATATAATAAACAGGACTATATTATATTATATTATATTTTATTATTTTCTTGTGATTTGGTTTATGAAGAAATAGTAAGGTTTTTTTAAAATTTAATTTTTTAACGTAGCAATAATTTTGCCTTCATCAGTATTTATTATCTGAAACTTGTTTCCTGCAATTTTTTTTTTAATGTATAATAACAGGTGTTTTTAAGTTATTTAACCAGATATTTACATTAAGGACCCTTTCACCTCCGTTACCTTATTTAAATAAATAATTAAAAGAAATACTTGTATTGTTTTATTACACCAACCTTAACGTATCTCATAGGTATATATGAATCTAAATATTTTTTCTATTTTCTTCGTCAAATAAAATTTCATTAATCATTTTATTATTACCATTTTAATGATACGCCACAGGTGGACCGGAAACGCGCATGCGTCAAATGTTGCCGCCATCGGCCCCCATCCCGGACAACTGTCAATCTACAATACCCTACTTCCTTTGTATTCTTTATTCGTAGGAATTTTATGACTGACAGTATCGAAGGCTTTAGCTAAATCCAAAAATATGCATATTCTGTTCATTTTATTATCAATTGAATTATATATTTGATTTGTTAGGTGACAAATTGCATCTTGTGTAAATTTATTTTTTTGAAATCCAAATTGTTTATCTGATTTTATTTTTGTTTAAGAAATTTTCTAATCTTTCATAAGTATAATACTTATATGCAGGCTGTTAAGGAAATTTAGATTTTAGCAGCTCTGCTCTATGTTAAACAAATGTATGTATAATATATAGTTTGTTTCAGACACAAGATTCCAAAAATACAATGGGGAAACTGTACAAAGAGTGGTATCAGTAGACGCTGGATATACAGCACTTAACCCAGAGGAAATGGAGTAACCAACATTATCCGCGCGGCACCAAGTCAACAACCAAGTTGGCAAGAGAAAGCTTTACACGACAATAAATATCTTACTGCACTTCAAAAACCACTCATAGATAGATAAATATTACTAAATTGGTTAAAAGGAAGAAGGAAGAAGAAACACGCTGAGACAGAAGGATTTTTTAATTTGTGTACAAGATCAAAAGTATTAAAAGGTCATCTTAAAAAGAAATGCGGAGGATATGTAAAGAAAGTGCAGTTTCCCTGCACTGAGAAAAAGCCTTTTGTTTCTTATAAGAATTCACATATTCTTTATACAACTGTTTATTACTATATGTGATAGTAACGCGCTTTCCTGAAAAGATAACGAAAATTACTAAACCGTTGTGTAATGATAATATCACGGTAATTTACCCATTAGGAAATAAGAGTTAACGCTACCATAGAATGGTTTATAGCCATTATTGTTCTGAATACTTACAGTAATTATCAAGTTCTATTGGGGGTGTAATCTGGTTTCATATACTGTATTAGTTCCGACTGGCAGTTGTAATGAAACTTGACATTAATCATAATAATATTTCCTTGCTGCGGTTAATACAGCATATACTTACCACTAAAAATCAGTTCTGTAGTTCTCAAAAAATTAAACAGCTTCTAGTTGTTTTTGTCGCTTAACATTGCATTTGAATATCAATTATGGTTTACTGAAATAATGAAGTTCGTCCATAGATTATAAAGTCCAATACTAATGATGAGTTGTGCGAAATAAGAATCTTTCATTGCTTTATCTGACATCTAAAGTTTATAAAAACTTAAATACAAAATAAAAATTATTAATTAAAACAGGTATTGGTACGATCAATAAAATTCAAATTCAGACGGGACAGCTAGAAGACTCCGAACAATACGTTAAAACTGATACTACGGCACGGCCGGCGATTACCAATCGCTGCGAACACCACTAACGTCTTGGTGAATTATAGGTTCCAAAGAAAACAATTCGTTTTTGGGAACGCTATTCTGCTTTCTTATTTGTAGAGAAAGCGCTTTACTGGGGAGAAAATGCGTCGCATTGAGAAGATACAATTTGTTTCTTAACAGAATTGCTGTATTAAAAGTAGTTCATTATTCAGCAAGACTGTGCTGCCAATGGAACTGATTACTACCAATAAAAAAACTGTTCTAGCAAATCTGAAATTGATATAACATTAAAGCGGATTTGATACGGTAGCGATTTATTTAATATGGGTTAATAAAAAATAAGCTGTCAATAAGCAAAGCTGTTGTATTAGATCATTTTTCTCAGTGTGATGGAAAAACTATAGAACATATTACGGCGGGTTGTACATGCTGCTTTGACACCCAACGATTATCTAGGAACGCATCAGGTGACAAAGATCATCCACAAAAACTGGCTTTTAAATTAGACCTAAAACAAAACATTCCACCATACATAAATATACTGACCCGAATTAGTTCTTAAGTCTACACAAAATCTTTTACTTAGCAGGCAAATAATAACTGACAAAACAGTAGGCCACAACCGTGTGGATATTTTTCTAATAATTGAAGAGAATAACAAAAGAGCTTTTATAATCGATATAGGTTGCCCACAGGCCCACTAACACACAACCTCTCTAAAACTGAAACGGAGATTAAAAATATTTGAAAGCTTAATAAATAGAAATAATTCCAATAATAATATCGATGCCCCAATTAAGCCCAAATTAGAAAAATTAGGCCAATCAGGCTTTGTAACAACAAATTCAGAAAAGCGTGATTCTCTAAACACACATAGTGAGGAAGTTTTTAAACAGTACAAGATAAGGGAACGAAAGAAAAACTAAGTCTTTCTTAACAATTTTATTAGAATAAATCTATTATACTGTGCGAGCAAAAATTATTTGCATCAAAGAGGGCTTGGATTAGAAAACGTGGGGCTTGGCTTAGATCACAATGATATGGGGACAATATAGCTAACCAAATCTAGGTAAAAATTTTGTCCAGTTCATATTATGACATGATATTCCAAACTAATGAGTAATAAAATAAGTAGA
Source organism: Polydrusus pterygomalis (assembly GCA_963969555.1). Lineage (NCBI taxonomy): Eukaryota > Metazoa > Arthropoda > Insecta > Coleoptera > Curculionidae > Polydrusus > Polydrusus pterygomalis. The sequence continues at coordinate 53,113,012 of OZ018378.1, forward strand.
CAAATTTTAATACAAATTTATTTCTGTTCTTTACAAAACTAACAAAGTAAGAATATACAGAAAGAAAAACAAAAACAGTTACATAAATTGCTGAAATTGGCCACCGCCATGCTCCAAGCATAAATTCACACGTCTCTTCATATTTTCGAAAGTGTTGATCAGCATCTCTGGAGAAATGTTACCACATTCTTGGATAATCCTTTCTTGTAATTGTTCTAAATTTGCAACTGGTGTTTTCAAAATAGTGTTCTTTAAATGAGGAAAAACGAAGTAATCCATAACCGTTAAACAAGGTGATCTAGGTGAGAATTCAATGTCTGATCGAAAACTGATCAATCTGTCGTCGGAAAAATTGCGTAAATAGTTAATAGTTTCGGCGGCTGTATGGGCGGTTGCACCGTCCTGTTGAAAATATCCAGAACGTAGTTCGTCGTCAAGTAATTGCTCCACAAATGGATTCAAAATTGCTGTAGCTGTGTGATGGAAAAAAATAGGACCAACAATTATTCTTCTTCGGGAAATAGCTAACCAGACACCAATTTTTTGGGGGTGCAATGTGGACTCTCCAAAAAAATGGGGATTTTCACTACTCCACATGCTTGTATTTTGAGAATTCAGATAACCGGAGAGGTGGAACCAAGCTTTATCCGAAAAAAATGTCAGGTCTAATAAATCATTTCTTTCCAATAAATTTTGGGTAAACCATTGAGAGTAATTCCTTTGTCTTTCAAAATCTGCGGCTTGTATTTCTTGGAATACTTGCACTTTAAAAGGAAATAAATTTAGCTGCTTCTTAAGAATAGTCCTGCATTTTCAATTAGATCTTCCCACTTCTTGGGACAGGCATCTTATACAATTTGTTGGCGTATTTTGCATTATTTCACGAACGTTTGCAGCAAGTTCTTCTGTTCTTACAGATTGTCTTCCTGCTCCTTTTTTTGTGTTGGATAGAACCTATTTCCCTAAACACAGCCACGGTTTTTTTCAGGCAATGATAAAAATTCCCAGCAATAAAAGCAGCGTCAGGTAGTTACTGACACCCAACAGGTATTAAGCTCTACGGCTAAGCATTACGTTCTTATATGCAAGGCCCTCTTTCATGCAAATAATTTTTGCTCGCACGGTATATATTTTGTGGTAATTCTTTGTCAAGTAGTTTTTAAGCTTTTAAGTCGACTGACAGATAACAGAAAGATTGACGGAAATAGAAAAATGTTTTTCGTGATCTAGAGACCCGTTAACGTCGACATCTGATATGTAAACAATTTATTTTTTGTAAATGTGATTATAATATTTTCTCTGCGAGGAAAATAGAAACGAACAATACGAAATTATTTTACTTTTAATTGTCCGACATTTGGATACGTCAATAAATTCGTATTGCTCTCTCCTTTCCTCGCAAATGCAAAAGTGTTATTTGGATAAGCAATATTTTCTGCATGATTTGTAAAGCGATAAGGACCAACCAACTACTTAACTAAACCGCAAAAACTTTCTATACAGATGAAAATTTTAGCTGCAAAGTAAATGTTGGAAGTCCGCTGACCCCCACTAAATCATTTACTTGAAAGCTTAAGGTTTTGCCGTAGATTCATAAACTAATTTACCGCAAGCTTGGTTTAGAGTTTTTAGTTAAATGTGGAAGTTGTAAACGAGTTTACAAAAATATAGGAACTCATAATTAACAAAAAGACGTTTAACAGCGACTTGGGTTTATTTAAAAATAAAGGAATTGTGAATTCAACTGACAATATAATTTTTTTTATTGCGTAATTGAATAGATAAACAGTACACTGAAAGAATCCAAATAATCAAGTTATATTTGGCGATAACATTAGTTAGGACAATAAAATAGCATTACTATAATATTTAAGTAAAGTTTTGATAACTACCCAAGCAGCATTTTAACAACGTCCGACCAATTTTGTGCTACTGGCGACGACGCATTAGGTTTAAATAATAGTCGCCCTCTGACTATTACTAAACGATGTTGGGGCGACGTCGGGCTTTTGTCATATAAATAATAGACGTGTTTAGTCCATGCAGCCAACGACGTTATGACGTCGGTGAAGTATCCACTAAGGTACTTTTATTTAGGTGATCTATCCAATGTTGTAACTACGTCGGAATCCAACTAAGTTCTAGTAATTTTAGATTTTAAGGTTATTGCATGTTTGGGCTGAAAAGTTGGCAAACAATTTTTTCTAACCTTGTTTTTTATAAGTACATTTCAATTATTCAGTAAAATAAATAAAATGAAACGTCGTTTTAAATATTCTGCCACTTATTATAGAAAAAAAAAACTGCAACAGCTTCAAGAAGGTTGCTTACGCTTATCTCCTACTGGATGCCAAGAAGCGGGCCAAGAAGTCATCAACAATCCTATCTCAGATCAGACTGAAGTTTCCATATCCTCTGCTCAAGACAACTCGGTATAGTTATATTTCGTGAGGCACTGGGTAAAATATTACTACTAGAAGTTCTTATTCGTAAAGGTTTGGTCATTTCTACGACTACGCCATTTTAGCAGTTTACAACAATGTATTTTCGGCGGCCATTGTTGTTCAACTTTAATTATTTTTGTTTTATACTATGATTACTCCTAAAATAATGTTTTAAAACACATTGAAACTTCATAGTAAAGCAATATGATTATTATTTTAAAGTTTGACGCTGAAATAAAGTTTTTCTCCAAAAATTTTTTTTTACAAAAATATATTTTTTTTACAAAAACGGTGAATTATCGCAGCCCTGTTTTATTTACTATATATTTTACCCATATTTGTCAGTAAAGTACCATGCGTTTGCATTTTTACCCGATGCGTAGCTTGAACGAAATTATTTAATTAGGTACCATTTATCTTTTCCCATATGCTTGCCATCTTTTTAAATAAAAACATATTGGCATGAGTTACAAGTTAATTTTGTTCTATCATATTTTATAGGTTAGACGAGTAGCAATAATATAACCAATTAGTATATTATGCCGACTATTACTATCATTACCTATATAAAATTATTGCACGACATGGTTTGATTTTTTGCACCACAAGATGTTAGTCGCCACTTGCTCTTGTTCACAACTTTAAGGCGGATCCCGACGTCGAAACGACCCAAAAATGATTGACCATAATTGGTCCAACCAGGAGTTGTAACGAAGTCGTAATGATGTAGGATGGCGACGTCGGGTCGCGTAGACCAACGTCGGGTCAACGTAAAATTGCTGCTTCGGTAAGCAAATCTACAGAAACGTTTTAGTTATTGTCGCTAAATTATTGGTTATTGTAATAATTCAGCTAGTACACTGAGAAAAATAATCTAATACAACAGGTTTGCTACGACATAGTTTGTACACACTGTCACCAGTAAAGTCCGCATCATATGGGATTTTTTTTTATTAATAGCTTTATTCAAAATTTAACTTTGGCATCAAGTTCTGCTTCGATCGAGATGAAAATTAAACAAAAAAAATAGTAGTCACGTGATTCGCATTATCTGTCAAATTTTAATTTTTTCCAAAAAATAATTGAAATATCGAAAAAAGTTATTAGAAAAAGTTTTTTTTAATGCAGTTTTAGCCCACCACTTCTTAGTTTTGACAATGCTTTATTTCAGATATATTTTCTTCAAAGTAACGTCATATTAAATGTGTGTTTTTCTACAAAATCAAAATTGGGCTATTAAAATTTGGTCGCATGTGATGCAAAGTTTATTTTGGACCCTGTATAAGGTTACTTCATAAAATAAGTATTTTTGAAAACGTAGTTTGTGTATGAAAGTAAAAAAATAAAAAATAAAGTAAAGGGGTTTTAAATTAAATCGTTGAAAATAGATAAACTTTACGTTAAGTTAAACTAAAATTTATTTTCCACTTAATGAACACGTTACTGATGACACTGTGTTCTTTTTGTCTTAATATTAATATTAAGGTGTATTACTTTCAGACACAAACTACGTTTTCAAAAATACTTATTTTATGAAGTTACCTTATACAGGGTCCAAAACAAATAAACTTTGCATCAAATGCGACCAAATTTTAATAGCCCAATTTTGATTTTGTAGAAAAACACACTTTTAATATGACGCTACTTTAAAGAAAATGTATCTGAAATAAAGCATTGTCAAAAAAAGAAGTTTTATGTAGGTTGCGTTGAGTCTTATTTTACAAAAGTGGTGCAATTTACAAAATATAGGTAAAAAATCAAAATTATCTTATGCAGCTGAAATTTTGCATGTGGGCATGCTGCATTTAAAAAACTTCGGTTTCATTAGCAGCACCGTCTTCTTGAATAATGAACTACTTTGCACACAGTAAGTTTGTTAAAAAAATAAATTATATCTTCTCAATGCGACGCATTTTGTTGCCATTAAAGCGCTTTCTCTACAATTAAAAAAGCAGAACAGCGTCCCCAAAAACGAATTGTATCTGTTAGAACCTATAATCCACAAGACGTTGGTGGGGGTTCGTAGCGATCGGCAATCGCTGAGCGCCGTTGTATTAGTTTTAACGTATTTGTTGCTCAGGTTACATGGTTTTTCGGAGTCTTCTAGCTATCCTGTCTGAATTCAAATTTTATTAATCGTACCAATACATGTTTCCATTAATGTATTTTTACTAAAAAAAAATAATGTCAAGGCGTCAAAAGCTCCAATAAGATTATAGACTAGCGCTTCAGCATTTCTTTGGTCATTTTGATCTGGTTGTGAAGAAATTAGTGGACATGGCGGTCCCTTATACCCGTTCTGAAAACCACTACCAGTTTTATCCAAAATCTTGACAAACGCCTTATCTCGTCACCATTTTACTTATATTATGGACAGTTTGTTGAAAAATATTTGTTAAATTATATATGTGCTACTGATATGAGAATTTTAATTACGCCCGTCTTGAAGATGTAGTATAAAGGGTACTATAAAACAACAGCTGTAAAATACTTATTTTTAAATAAATTTTAGTGCCAATTAACAAACTAGGTATTAAAAATGTTTATTTAAATTAATATTATGTTCGTTCAAAATTCAACTTTGGGCTTAGGAATTAGCTCAGTATGTTCTCCCACCCGTTAATATTTATCTTACCTTATAAAGGCGTTTATTAAAATCGACTTTAATAAAGTTTTCTACTAAAATGCAATCTCCATTTTAAGACGAAGTAAGTTATTTCAGCTATTTATGAACTAAGGGTAGTGATAAGAATTTGGAGTATTATAGAAAATTATTATGCTTTGGGAGTCAAGGAATATTTCCATGAATACCAGTTCTTAATATTATTATTTAAAATCATTTTATATTTAGGTAGTTTCTTATTTGCAAAAATCTGAATTAGGGCAATGGTTCACTCACTGTCATCGATTTTATTTATATGATGGTTGAACGCGAAGATAAATATTTAAAAATGTAGAAAAAAGAAAAGCACAAAGTCTTTCTCCACAATTTTTAATTAGAATAACTAGGCGAACCTAAAATAATTCATAATTATTCAAATCGACATGTTTCGTTGTAGAAACACTCATCATCAGGAAAACAAAGTGAAAGGTACAATGCTGATGTTGTTAGCAATAGAGAAAATAATAGTGGGATTGAGCCTTAATGGAGCTTTTAATGGTGTACAAGAGGTGTAAAACTGAATAGTCAAAAAAACGACAAACAAGTCTTCAGCATAGTGAAAAGTCAAGGGTAAGTGCAAAGGCACTGTCGTGGGCAGAAAAATAAGGAGAGCAAAAAAAAAAATTAGGGAGTTTTAAAAAACTTATTTGTGAAAATCATTCTTAAGTAGTGAAAAATCTAGAGTTTTATTCAGCTTTGTCAGAAACATGTGAAAGTATTGAAGTAAGATGGAAAGAAAAAGAAAAAAAAGTTGTTTTTCATAAAAGTCAAAGCATCTTTTGGCTTAAAGTAAAATACTGTTGGGGTCCCAGGCTTTTTACCGCCTAGTTACCCCGGCAGGAGTTAAAACATACACATTTTGTGCAAAATTAATATTTAAAAAAAAGTTTTTAAATTTTTTTTTTGTTTTACTGGAACATCTTTGTTAGAGAAGTTCCACTGCAACCAGCACGTGTCAGACGTGCCTTTGCACTTACCCTTAACTTTTCACTATGCTGAGGTTTTGTTTGTCGGTCTTTTGACTATTCAATTTTACACCTCTTGTGCACCATTATTATTTTCTCTATTGCTAACAACATCAGCATTTTACCTTTCACTTTGTTTTCCTGATGATGAGTGTTTTTACACTCGAAAAATGTCGATTTGAATTATGAATTATTCTAGGTTCGCCTAGTTATTCTAATTAAAAATTGTGGAGAAATACTTCGTGCTTTTCTTTGTTCTATATCATTTAACTCCACTTTGGAGTATGGACTACTTTTTCAAAATTTAAAAAATAGTTGCTGGCGTTCCGTTGTCTCAAAACATCACCAAATTAAACAATTTTGCAGCATGCAAAGCATGTTAAAACTAATGAATGTATGTATAGCCCTCTAAAAAATCACTTAAATCGGAGAAAAATAAAAGAATTATAAAACCTTAAACTTAATCCAAATTTTATGATGCCCGTTTTTTTTGCACGGTGTATAAACAAACCTTTAATTATATATGTTGCCTCACTGTGTGAACTAGTTTCTTTTCTTTTACGTCAACATGAGAAAGAGCAAGAGAAAAAAATATACAGTGTGTCCACGGATGGAGTTCACTGTACTTGTAAACAATCTTATTTTCACTTTTTCGAAAAAAAGTAATTCTTCATCATTTCTTCTGCTTGTTATAAAAATACAATTCGCGTTGAGATAATTCGATTTTATTGTACAAGATGCGTAAAAAATGGTAAAATGTAGGTTTACAAAAGTAAAATATTGTACCTATATTAACGTACACGTTTTATAAAGCATCATTTTATAGCACGTATCCATGTTAAAAATCGAAACGAGATTTATAACGGGACAAGTGCTTAAAACGGCTTTATATAACACGTACGTTATACTATTTTTTCTAATTTTTAGTTTTTTCAATAAAAAACACATATTAAAAATGAAAATAAATCCTTCAAATTTTGTCAATTTTTATGTCTAAATTTTATGTTGGTAATACTATTTTCCTCTATAGCCTCTGGACAACAAAAATTATTTTGCGAACTGCCATTTTTTGATTTATTGATCCATTTTCACCACGAGATTCCAAAGTTATTTTAGCGATATGAGATTTGAAATTGGACGGAATACGTTGTGTGATCCTTGTACATTCGGTACATATACAGAGCGTTCGGAAATTCGGGCGATTTTGCTACTTTTTTTCGAATTGCAAAAGACGTGATTTTACGTCACGGCATTGCAATTTAGTATGGGGAAGATAGAAAATTCAAATAAAGTTGAAGTTAAAATCGACATTGGAAGGTTAGTAGATTGAATTTTGTATAGGATTTGGCAGAAAATGATAGCTTGAAGCATCTACAAAAGATTGATTTATAGATTTATGCAACCAACATACATGACTGTTATCCACACAGAATAAAAAAGTAGGTTATCAAGCTATTTTTCCTCTGCGAAAAATGGGTTTTCTCGTAAATCACAAAGGCCGCGCAAGTCAATGAAATAAAACATTTAATTCAAGAAAAAACGCGTATCGAAATAGCTTCATTACGATACGCAAATGCGTATCGTAATGGATTTGTTATGATACAAAATTAGAAAAAATCTTATTTTGATTCTTTCGAAAAAACTCTTTCTTCATAATTTATTTTGCTTGTTATAAAAATACAATTCGCGTTGAGAAAATTCGATTTTATTGTACAGAGTGCGTAAAAAATAGTAAAAATTTTAACGAAATTAAAATTTTTTTAAAGTAAACTTTTTTTGAAGCATTAAAATGAAAGAACTCAATAATAATGTTTATTTAAATTAATGCATCAAAAAAAATTACAAATAGTAAAGTTTTACTCAACATGGAACCCACCTACGTCAACACATTTCTCCATCCTGTTTCGAAATTCATTATATACATTTTGAATAATATCTGGTGTCACAGTAGCAATGGCATCAGTGATTCTATTTTTTAGGGTTTCAATATTATCTTTCAAGTCAATAGCATACACTCTTGGCTTAAGATATCCCCACAGAAAGTAATCCATTGCAGTGAGGTCCGGGGAACGTGCTGGCCAGTGTATCGGTCCATTGAGACCTATACATTTTTCGGGAAAATGTTCATTAAGCCAGTTTTTAATAATTTATTGCAGTATGTGCTGGGCAGCCGTCCTGCTGAAATATCATATTTCTTCTAAATTCCAAATTTTCTTCATCCAATTGAGGTAAAAAGTATTCACTAAGAATTTGTAAATAATGATTTGCGTTTAGCCTTTCTTCCAGGAAAAATGGACCAATTATTTTATTGAACGTCAACGCACACCATACGTTTTCTTTCTTAAATTTCTGGCAGTTTCTACCAATTCTAAAGTGGGGATTCTCTTTAGCCCAAAATCGACAATTTTGACTAGAGATTATTCCATTTGTTGTAAAGGTAGATTCGTCACTGAAAACGATATGATGGTGAAAATTACGGCTTGCCAGTATGCGTTCACCTATTAGTAAAGAAAATTCTAGTCGGTATGAATCATCGCCTTCTTGAAGTTTATGAATAAAAGTTGGTTTAAATGCATGAAATTTTTTTGTGGACAGAATATTTTGTACGTGACTTTTAGAAATACCACCCACCTGATTCGATCTTGCTCTCAAAGGAATGGATCATAACGAATCGAATCTAACACCAAAATGGTAGCAGCATCATTTTGATCATAAGTCTTTTTGGTTTTTTTCACAGCTTTAACATCACCATAAACATTAAATTTACGTACCAATTTCTTTAAGCCATTTAAAGAAACGTGTACACCGGAAAATTTTCGATGGAAAATTTCAATTGCATATTTATAGCTCACCTCTCCAATGCCATAACACTTGATCAAGTAAATGCGCTGCTCTAAGGTTAGCATTTTTTTGAAGATAACAGTTTACAAATGTTGATAAAGAATTTGATTGAAATGTCAGTAAAACATTATATGGACAGCAACAAGCACACCTAATAAAATCGATTCAATTTAATTTGGTTTGAACATTAGACAGTTTTCGTTGTATTGGCAAATTCAAACGGTTAACCATAACGAATAAAAATACGAAGCCGCTATTTGACAGATCGTAAAAATAGTTTTCGTTCGATTCGCTTAACGTTAACGTTAAGTCGAATTCGACCGTAAACATAACAAATATAACATAACCTATCTTTAATGGTTTGTGTTCATATTTTTATATATGTTTTGTGCTTGGTTTTACTTTCCTAGTACCCAAAATTCTAAAACATCATGATCTGATAGACGAAAGGTTGCTTTTATTGGACTCATCCAGTGAATCGGATGATGCCCTTCTCTTGGAGGTGCTTGATCGCCAGGACATCAGTATCGAGCACAGTTGTATGAAAATTTACTTGCCGATATACGTTTTCTTTTTATTTTTTTTTTCGAATTTATTTATGATGCAGGATATGTGTTCTCTAACCCCTCTCAATGATACTTCTTTCCCTGTGGTTTTTACAAAATTGGCTACTACCGAAGCCTATTTACATGCATCGCCATATGGGTTGTTGGCCAATATTCCTCTAATAAAATGATATCGTCCTCATCCGTGAAACGATTTCTCGATCTTTTGAGGGAATTTACTGTTGAATCCATGACGAAAACAAAAAATCAAAAAATACTAACCAAAAACTTTAATAACAGACCTCAACAAAAAATAGGTTATGATGATTGCATCTGTCAAAAAAATGGTCATTACGCATGCGTTCCGTTATCGCTTTGGCTTTGTCTTCCGTCCTTTAGCTCCCGCCACTTATCCGTAACGATAACGATAAATGACAGCTCAAATGTCAAAGTTGTCAATTAGCGGCTATCGGAATCGCTTTTAAAAGACAACGAAAACTGTCTATTATTAATTTCGTTAAACTTTTTATTATTTTTTACGCACCCTGTACAATAAAATCGAATTTTCTCAACGCAAATTGTATTTTTATAACAAGCAGAAGAAATATGAAGAATTACTTTGTTTCGAAAAAGTGAAAATAAGATTATTTACAAGTATAGTGAACTCCATCCGTGGACACACTGTAGAACATGTTCTTTTTTAATCCATTAATGGTAAATAAATTAGCTAATCATACAATAAATTCGAATAAACAAATAAAATAACATAAAAAAGTGATTTCGGAAGAAAAATAAAAAGTCATAAATAGTTTGTATACATCGATGATATCCAAAACATAATAATACTGTTAGTTATAGTTTACTATATCATCAAATAAAGTAGGTCAATACATTATAATCGGTTCTAGATAATTTACCTCGTAAAACAACTTCAATATAGATACTTTAATTTGCTTTATTCTTTATTTAGAATAGACAGAGGCCATTAATTTTGAACCGCATAAATTTACCTTTATATCCGTACAGCTTATCTGGTGAGCAAACAAAAGTTAAGTTTTATGGGTGAAAAAATACGTCTGTACGCACTGCTAAAGAAAACGGCACAAATACTTTCGTTTTAACCCTTAACCGGCGTGGTCCGAAATTTTAACACCCATGCAATGCGTTGCAGAGTCCACGGGACTCCAAAATATAAATAGTGTTTTTCTTGTTGCATACTGAAATATTATTTTTTTTTTGTTGTATATACAGTGAGGACCTAAAGTCCGTCCCCCCGCCCCCTCTAACTTCTAAACCGTTCGGTATATTTTAATGAAATTTTGAACGATAATATTTGAGCAAGTCTTGCACTTTTTGACATACCAATGACAGCTTTAAATGTCAAGATGACAGCTGGGTCCGCTTTTGGAATATTTTTTTAAATGGAAAGGGGGTGCCAATGGTACCTACCTCATTTTGAAGGTATTTTAATGCTTAAAACATTCTCCAATTTAAAAAACATTTGGTTCAGTATGAAATGAAATTTATTAATTATAAGTATTTTAAACAAAAGATAAAGGGACACATCTACAAAACAGTGGTTACTTCAACAATTGTTGAAAATGACCGCCATGGACCTCTTGGCAAATAAATATTCTATTAGTAAATTCCTCTCGGACATTGTGAAGCACCTGTGGCGTTATCCTTGAACAAACATCTGTAATTCGTTGCCTAAGTTCTTCTAATGAGCCTGGAGCCGTTTTATATACCTCAGTTTTAACGTATCCCCAAAGAAAAAAATCTAGAGGCGTTAGGTCTGGCGATCTAGCTGGCCATTCTGTCGGACCTCGACGACCAATCCACCTATTTTCATAAGATTCGTCTAGGTAATTTCTGACTTGCCTAAAATAGTGTGGCGGGGCACCATCTTGTTGAAATACAACCTCTTGAAACTCATGTGGGTTTTGGGCAACAACATCATTAATAAGTGGAGTAATTGTATGTTGCAACATATCCAGGTATCTGGGGCCATTAAGATTATATTCCAGAAAAATGGGACCTATAATGTAATTACCCAAAATGCCTGCCCAAACATTTATTTTCTGGGGAAACTGTGTGTATCCCTCGCGAAAAACAAGAGGGTTTTCATCACTCCAGTACCTACAGTGTTGGGTACTAACTCGTCCATGTAAGAAAAAAGTACTTTCGTCGCTAAAACAGATATTCCGCAAATAGTTATTATTCCTTACGATTCTTTCTGGCATAATTTCGCAAAATTCTAGTCGTCTATCTGGATCATCTTCTGTTAGTTCGTGTATAATTTTCATTTTATATGGGTGAATTTATGGCTTTTCAAAATTCTTTTGACAGAACTACGAGAAACATTACATGCCTCAGCCACGTGTTTCGTTGGCTGTTGGGGAGTAACAACCATTTCAGCTAAAACTTGGACTTTCACATCTTCCACGATTTTTGGCCTTCCAGACCTTGGTGCGTCTTTAACCGAACCAGTTTCTTGAAATTTTAAGATTAGTTTTCGCAAAAATTTTCTGCATATTTGGCGTTCCGGATATCGTTCATTAAACATACGAACAGCAGCATGGTAATTTCGGTTAGCTTCGCCAAAAATAATAATCGCTTCAAATTTATCTTTTAAAGAACGAGCCATTTAAGACAATTTCGAGGTAAAAATATTTTCTGTCAATCAGACATTTAAAAACAGTATGACATCAACAATCAATAGACAACTATAGGTAAAAAAAGTGTGTTATAAACAGTGGTAGTCATAATGTAGAAACCGATATTATTGATTCCTGTTTAGAAAATACTTAGCCAAATGTTTTTTTAAATTGGAGAATGTTTTAAGCATTAAAAGACCTTCAAAATGAGGTACCATTGGAACCCCCTTTCCATTTAAAAAAATATTCCAAAAGCGGACCCAGCTGTCATCTTGACATTTAAAGCTGTCATTGGTATGTCAAAAAGTGCAAGACTTGCTCAAATATTATCGTTCAAAATTTTATTAAAATATTACGAACGGTTTAGAAGTTAGAGGGGGGGGACGGACTTTAGGTCCTCACCGTATATTCAAAGACGTAGAAAAAAACAAACTTTGTTTATTTTCAACCAATTTAATAACAAACCAGAGTAAAAAATCTAAAACTAAAGATATTAATATTTTAACAAAAAATAAACATAGTATTTCTTTTATATTAATTTTTAAAGAAAAAACTAAAAAAAAAAACTTTTTATATTGAAAACATATTTAGGAAGGTCTAAACTAAAAAAAAAACTAAAAAATATTTACTTTTGCAGTAAGCTGTAAAATATTGACAAGGGTCCATACAAGTATATAAAAAAATATAACATTTAGGAATCCTCCCGATTTTCAATGCATTTGTATCTGTTTTTTCCGTAAAAAAATGCCCATTTGTATCTGTTTTTTCCGTAAAAATATTTTTTTCCTGAAATACTTGTGTCACTGTCGTTTTCACTTTCGGTAACTTGCATTCCATCTTCATCATCAGATTCATCACCAGAAAGCTCACTCTCTGTTTCGTTATCGCTTGTAATAGCATTTTCGATAGTAGTGTTGCTTTCGGGATCGCCATCTTGGTCTGAGCCATCTGTATCACATTCCTCAAACCATCTTAGCCATTGCTCAAAGTTAGAATATGTAGGTTTAACTGTTTTTGGATTTTCAGACATAGCCACTAAATTGAAAATATTACACTAATAATTGCGCCGCGGAGTCCCTCGGACTCTAACATCTTTGTTATACGTACTTGCTTTGATAATAGACTAATGTCGACTAAGCACGGGATGGGTCTCCCCATCATAGGAAGGTATTAAGCAGCACGTACTGCCTGATCAACAAATACGAAAGTTATCACAGTATCGTACTTTCTTAGAGTCCCAGGGACTCCGCAACGCCTGTTAGTGTTAAGCAAATTTATCATCGATCAGCTGATATTGGGAGATAATAATATACCCAGATTAGTAGTATTAGTACTGGACCGTAATGAGCTGTAAATTGCGTTTTTGTGCTTTTTGTTACGTTTAATTAGGTTTTCAAAATATTTTGTCATTATGGTTGCCTTTTATTTTTACTTTCATTGAATATTATTTACTTTTGTGTGGCCGGTAAGTACATACAATTATTATTCATTTGACCAAAAATTTACAGGTTACATTTTTTTAATTATTTTTCATTAGGGATCATAATTATTAATGTGTGTCTTGCTCGTTAGTTGATTTCGTCGATAAGTAATAAGTTTCATTTCATCTGAACGCCGTTTTTGTCTAAAATATACTTTTTGAAATTTTTGTTCCTAAAATGTTTGTTCGTAAAGGTTAGGTTTCTAACGTAGGGGAGAGTGCCCCAACGCCTGACAGTTCCCAGTACCGGACAGTTCCGGTTTGGCGGTTCCTACGCTATAAGGCAGCATCTCTCTATTATATTCTGGTGTGACATCACACATGCGGATTGTGTTTCGCGCCATTTGCTTGTCTGTTACCGTTGTGTAAACATATATGAGTGATTTTGTGAATTTTAGGTATTTTATCCTGACATACATAAACTCCAACTGGGCTCTGGTGTCATATAAGGTCGGTCGAATTTCTTCCTGTTTTTGGGTTTATTATAAAGATAACATTAAATGAAACAATTTAGTGCAAGAAAAGTTGCGGATAAAGCCATTTTTTTCAAATTAAAGCAATTTCTAATATTTAAACCTAAGGTATCGTATCTTATCTAATGAATACAATATCCACAATAATTATTTTATCAACTTACAGTCATAAAAGATCAATATATAATATAGGAGAATCTATATTACCAAAAAAAAAAAAAAATTAAGCTATTTTTCACTTCAGCATAATGATTACGACATGTTATTATAATATTCCAGAGCAAACGTCAGCATAAAACATAAACATAACCCCATTTGTCTGGTTTTCGGCGTATTTTTAGTGGATTCATGAAGACACGAAGCTGTGTTGCCAAGTGTAATTTTAAATTTGTTTGGGTTTGTAAATAAATGTAATAAATAAACTTTATGCCATTATGGCATAAAGGTGTAACATAGGCAGCGGCCGTCGCGTAGCCGGCGTTCTATTGCTTAGCCCAAGGACGTTCAGAATAGTTGCGGGGCGGGCGAAGCCCGCGCAACGCTAATATATGTTGCCATTACCGCATAAAGGTGTTACTATTAAAGGTGTAACTTAGGCCGCGGCAGCGGCCGTCGCGTAGCCGGCGTTCTATTGCGTAGCCCAAAGATGTTTATAATAGTTGCGGGGTGTAAGTAATTTATGGGGATTTCCTTGACAGTAAATGTAATATCTGACTGAATTCAATTAGTTTATGTTGAACTGTAGGTATTGTATTTTACCTATAGGTAGGCCCTATAATCTGAACAAATGAAATTAAAAAAAAATTCTGTTGTAAATAATCAGTGACAGAATCCTATTTAAAGTTGCGTTTCAGTTAGGTAATTCAGAATTTTCAAGGTTTGGGTAATTATAATATATAAATAGTTTTTAAATCTATTTTGACACTTTATCTTTAAACCAAATAAAAACTCATGTTTATTATTACCTACCTTATATTAATATAATACCTTTTTATAAAACAAAATTTTCAAAAGAAATTATTATTATTATTTGGCAATATTAAAGCGTTAGAACCGATAAGACTATTGCATCAATTGTTTTAGAAGGTATCACATGTATAATTTTCAACTCCAATCCTGAAATTCATGTCAACTTATAAAAATGTAATAGACTAAAATTGACAGAGTGTCACGTGACTTTAACTCCATCTTGCGAGAGTATTCAAAATGTTAACTATAATTAATATCATACTGTATGATTTTGTTTATCAAAAGCACGAGTCTAACTAAAATGGAATATGCACTTGGCATTGGATATGGTTTATGTGATAAAATGGATAGCAAGTCGAGTTGAAGTTGCAAATGTACTTTGTATTTATATGCATGTATTATGAATGCTGTGGTTAGAAGCTAAAATACGAGATATGATATTACTTATGTGAGTTTAGTACTGTTGCTATGAAAAGTTTTAAAGTGTCTTGAAATCGGCTTTTGTAGTGGTTGTAAGATTTATTTCTCTTTCGTTCTGTTTTTGAAGAAAATGCATGTTAATTTAAATGTATAAAATTCCATTTAAAAGAATAATTTTTATAGTATTATGGGATACAGTAAAACAAAGTTGAACTTGTAAATTTTCAATATAATAACTATAAAAATGACATGTTTCGCTAACACTGTAGCTTCGTCAGATGACGATGATTTAATAAAGGTGAAAAATAAAAAAAAATTGAGGTTCAATAAAATTAAATTATTGAAGATGTAAATAAAACAGTGGAAGTGTTACAATAGCGGCAAAATCCAAAAGAGGGTTTTAAAATTTAATTAAAATAGGTACAATATGGGTAAATTACAAAATCTTAAGTACAATATGGTCAACAGAATAAATTTAACAAATGAAAATTGTTTAAATCTAATTGATTATTTAGTAACAGGTCCATATTTTTTAGTTTATTTATTTCCATAGATTCTAACAAATTTAGTTTTAAGCCTTTGTTTTCTGTATCTAAGATTTTAAAGGAATGATCGAAATTATGTAGATAATTAAGGAAATGGTTAGCATAGTTTGAATCTGTTTTATTTTTTGGAAAACTGTTATAATGTTCCTGTATTTTTTTGTCAAAATGTCTACCCGTTTGGCCAACGTATATTTTAGGACAATTTTGCATTTTAATTTATAGACCCCTGATTTTTTGTTTTTATCGCTTTTAGTTTTATTTTTTTTTGATAAATTTACTTAAAGAGTTATTAGTTTTGTAACACAAATTTATATCAAGTTTGTTAAGAAAATTGTCAATTACTTTGCTAGGTTGTCCAAAGAAAGCGACAAGTTTATATTGGTCAGTGTTTTTGCTTCTAGGAAAAACTAAGTCAATAGCCTTTTTGTAAGTTTTCTTTTTTAGGATTTTGTCAATTAGATTGAAGTTATAGCCGTTATTAACTGCAATTTGCTCAATAATGTTTAATTTTTTTGAAAATTGATTTTATTGAGAGGGAGAGTTACTAGTCTATGGATCATACTGTGAAAAGAAGCTAATTTGTGTTGTATAGGGTGGGACGAAGAGTTGTGTATGACAGTAATAAGTATGAGATGGTTTATGGAAAACGGAGAAAACGTGTCTATCATTTTCTCTTTTAATTTTTAAACCCTGTGTTGGATTTTCCCGCTATTGTAACCCTTCCACTGTTTTATTTACATACAATAATTTAATGTTATTGCACCCCAATTTTTTTTATTTTTCACCTTAATTAAATCATTGTCATCTGACGAAGCTACAGTGTTCGCGAAACATATCATTTTTCTAGTTAATACAGTGAAAATTTACAAGTTTAACTTTGTTTTACTCTATCCCATAATACTATAATTATGGAACCTAGTATCGGCTGAATCAGTTAATTTGAGTAATTTTTAATCAGCTATTAAATGACTGTGTGAAGCCAAGACTTAATTTGCATAGTAACAGTAAGTAGTTACCTTAATTTTTTTACTATCTTACACAAGTTTTTATAGTAGCACTAAATGCTTGCCGCCATTTAGAACCTACCCTTGATGTCACGTAAGTTGATGGATGAATACATAATCCTTTATAGATTAAAATACATTTTAAAATGTCTGTTTTTAATTTTTAGCAATTTGTGACAAAATATTCATTTACTGGAATCTGTTAGACTACTGGCTGTTTTACCCTATATGTTTATTAAAAATATTACGATGGAGATGTAACCGAATTTAAAAATGTTCGGTATCTACCTTCTTAAATTTATCGCGTAATAATAAAATATTAATAATAATATGTTATATTATTATTACTTCATTGCCACCCAAATTTCCATAAATCTAACAATGACGCACCATTCTGTTAAGTACTTATAACATGAAAAAAATATCATTCACAAAAACTAAAAAAAAAACACAAAACACGTACAAATACGAGTATTCCGATGACTAACTATCACATTGCAAAAACAAATACCACGATAAGTTACAGAAAAAAGAAGGGTTTATTTGATTATTACAGCTGTTTTTGTTGCTAGCCGTGAAAAGGGAAAGAGAGGTTGCCGCTATCATTATAGATTTTGTCACCAAGGAACTAAAATAAGTAGGTGCTAACATATTTATTTAATTTAAACCAACAAAACAAAAACTTGTTCTACCTTGAGTAACTCATTAACGATTATAATTTATCTGAATTATATTTTTAAAACGTTATTTTATTAATTTTATAAATCAAATAATATGTGACTTCTTTTGATGCACGTGTTAAGTATAGTGGACCATACGGGGACGATAGAGCTAACCAGATAAATTGTGAACGCTGGAATCTTTGATTTCTTAAAAAAAAATTACTGAACAATTAAGTTCACATTCCAGAGTTAGACCATAATTATTATTGAGTAGTATACCTAAAAAAATATAAATGTTTTTCAGTTGCCTGGTAAAAATATACAAACTTTACCAAAAAGTTCATTGCCATTTTGACCGAAATTCGTGATTTATTACTTCTGTATAAGAGTTATGAATATTCAACCATATTTTAACTTTTTTCTATAAAATCTTAGACAATGACTGATGATGAGTAATCGACATCTTGAGCCATGTTGTATACTCAAATATGAAACATTTTAATAAACAAGCGATTAGGCCCGTCTGCAGCAATAACGAGATTGGCACTCGCAATATAAACGAAATAAAAACTGCTGTATGTACCTGTATTTACATTTTGATGGATATACTGATATTATTGATAAAAAGTAATAACCCGACCATCTTTAAAGATACGTTATACGATCAGGATTTAACTTATTACTACTAATAGCTTATAATACCAGTGTTGTGTTTTGTTCTATTTTCTAGCCCATGGCATGTCATAAAGGGGCCAGGGGCGACTATCCTGCTCATTTACTTTAATGGTCTAAACACCGCTATAACTTTTTTTTTTTTGTTATTTTGAATAGGTGCAAATTGTACAATGACACCATAGATATATTATTAGATCAGCAAGCAATAATCACGAAAGTGGCAAATTCATTGCCTTGCGCATGTAAATTAAGCCCAGTACAAATGGGCATGCGCAGCGCAGTGCAAAATTGTCATTTAATGAATGGGAAGATCGACAGGTTCGGGCTTTAACTTTTTCTATTATTTTTATACCGTGTTTGTGTAGCCTAGTAGGTACCGTGCGAGCAAAAATTAATTCCATCAAAGATGGCCTTGCATCTAAGGACGTATAATGCTCAGCCGTAGAGCTTAATACCTGTTGGGTGTCAGTAACTACCTGAATTAACAATCAATCAGTTATTCCGTAATCTTTGACAGTCGTTACAAGTAATTTTTTAATTCATCGCTAATTTTTTCAATTTCTTGAACAATTCACACAATGGGCTTTACGAAACAGCACAAAGCATTCATGGTTGAAGCGTTTTTTCGGAACGGGGTTGGAGTAAATGGTGAGTGGCAATACAATCCGGGTTTGTACAAGGACGACTTTCACGAACATTTTCCTAACGTTTCCTTTACTGCTGGGGATTTTTATCATTGCCTGAAAAGAACCGTGGCAGTGTTAAGGAAAACAGGTTCTACACAACACAAAAAGGAGCAGGAAGACCATCTGTAAGAACAGAAGAACTTGTTGCAAACGTTCGTAAAATAATGGAAAATACGCCAACAAATTGTATAAGACGTCTGTCCCAAGAAGTGGGAAGATCTTATGGAACATGCAGGACTATTCTTAAGAAGCAGCTAAATTTGTTTCCTTATAAAGTGCAAGTAGGTATTCCAAGAAATACAAGCCGCAGATTTTCAAAGACGCAGGATTTACTCTCAATGGTTTACCACAAATTTATTGGAAAGAAATTATTTATTAGACCAAACATTTTTTTCCAATGAAGCCTGGTTCCACCTCTCCAGTTAAGTGAATTCTCAGAATACACGCATGTGGAGTAGTGAAAATTCCCATTTTTTTTGAGAGTCCACATTGCACCCTCAAAAAATTGGTGTCTGGTTAGCTGTTTCTCGAAGAAGAATTGTTGTTCCTATTTTTTTTCATGACACAGTTACAGCACAGCGGTAGAGAGACAATATTTGGAATCCATTTGGGGAACAATTATTTGACGACGAACTACGTTCTGGATATTTTCAACAGGACGGTGCAACCGCCCATACAGCCGCCGAAACTATTAACTACTTACCCAATTTTTTCGATCATACATTGATCAGTTTTCGATCAGACATTGAATTCCCACCTAGATCACCTTATTTAGCGGTTATGGATTACTCCGTTTTTCCTCATTTAAGAAACACTATTTTTAAAACACCAGTTGCAAATTTAGAATAATTACAAGAAAGGATTATCCAAGAATGTGGTAACATTTCTCCAGAGATGCTGGTCAACACTTTCAAAAATATGAAGAGACGTGTGCATTTATGCTTGGAGCATGGCGGTGACCAATTTCAGCAATTTATGTAATTATTTTTTTTTCTTTCTGTATATTCTTACTTTGTTAATTTTGTAAACAACAAAAATAAGTTTGTATTTGTCTACTTATTTTATTACTCATTAGTTTAGCATATTAAGTCATAATATGAATTTGACAACATTTTAACTTAACCTAGATTTGGTTAGATATATCGTCCCCATATCATTGTGATCTAAACCAAGCCCTACGTTTTTTAATCCAAGCCCTCTTTGATGCAAACAATTTTTGCTCGCACGGTACAAGCAAGGATTCACAAGATACAATTATTGCAAGTTTAGATATTATTCAACTAATAAATATTAATATGTTGTAATTTTAAGAATTTGTACCCACAGTAAACAGCTGTTAAATTTCAAGGAAATTGTACAATGATTGTTTTTAAGTTTTATTTTATTTTCATACAATAAAGCTTAAAAAAGCTTAGTTACAATTTTACTCTACATCTAACCCAAATAAGTGTCCGCTGGAGGATATGTCTAAGCGCTATTTTCTAGAGAGTGTATGTTCTGATCCAATAGCACACATGGGGCATTTATTTAATATTTTATATGGCAATTTCAAATTTGAAGCAGCAGTCTTTATAGCGCTGCTGTGTTTAGTAGTTAAAATATTGGAAATTGTAAAAAATATTTTTACCTTTGATTTATTGAATAGTTTGGTTTTAGTATTTTTAAGGTTCTGCATCTATAACGAATATGAATCTTTACCAGTGCGTCATCAATTTAACTTCATTAAAATCGAATGAATCAATTAAATGTTGAAAAAAAGTGTCACAGCCCATAAGTCTAATTTTATAAACATAGATGTGCCTAAAGTCGATTCACTCAGTAAACCTGCAAGATGGTCGACATGTCATATGACAAAAGTCATATTCCAGCTAAATAAAATAAATTTTTGCATTTTCAATGACTTTTGTCATATGACATGTCGGCCATGTTGCAGGTTTACTGCCTGAATAGACTCTAGCGCCCCAACGTACGTACAACAAATAAAGATCAAAAATTATAAATCACATTGACATACGGGTTAAGGTCATAGACATTTACCTTTTTAAACCCCCCATACACGCTCGAGCATGCTTGGCCCGTCACGAGCCCAACTTCAAACCGAGCATGTTCGTTTGATTCCACACACGTCCGAACCAAAGTTCCAACCATTTTCCCAACCCAACATCAGTTGATCATCGACTGTTATTATTTAGTGAGCATCACCCATTTAATAATATAATATGGATCTTATTACCACGACAGCGATTATGGGTGGCTTTATATGTTTAGACCAGCGAAGGAGAAAACCCAGACGTGTTTGGACAAAACGATAGCTTCAAGAACGGAATAAATTTAGTCATATATGGTACTTTTAAAAGAATTGGCTGTTAACGAGTGGCCAGATTTAAAAAATTATTTGCGAATGAGCGAAACGTCTTTTAAAGAGCTGCTGCAACTAGTCTCTAGCAGAATTAAAAAAGAAAATACTGTTATGAGAGCTTGAGAGCGTCTGTAAGTTCAGAGGAGCGTCTGGTGGCCACATTGCAATTTTTGGCATCAGGAAGGACCTACGAAAATTTTAAATATAGCTGTGCAATATCTCCACAGCTACTAGGACGAATGAAAACATGTGCAGCCATTTTTCATTTGCATCAGGGTTTTTTGCACTTTTCTACTAGTATACCGTAACTATCCCTATCCTATTTTGACCACTATGAAAAAAATGTTATGTTATGGATAAATGTTTATTTAATGTTGTTTTCGTTTAAGTATTGATAAAGCCAAAACAAATCATATTATACTATTTTTATTTTTCTGTCAAATACATTTTCTAAGCAGTATCCTTAATTTTCTAAATTTTAATTTAATGCGTTTGACCTTAAAAAATACAACATTTTCATTATTTGGGGCGGCAAATATCAGCTTGCACCAGGGCGCCAACTGTTCCAGGAACGGCCCTGTCCCTCTTCATATGTTTGTTGCTGTACTCTTTGCTTCTTACGTCCCAAAGCGCCCTTTGTTCTCTGTATAAATTTATGAATTCCGTTCAAATTTTTTTATTGACGCTGAACGACATCACAACAAAATTACGCGAAATCAAGAGCACCGAAATATGTCTATCTCATCCAGCGGCTCGCACGGAACTGCTGGTATTGGCCAACATGCTCGGCGACTACCATATACGTACGAACATGTTTGCGCCGAGCGCGTGCTGTTCGGTGCCATCGAGCCAAGCTCCGAGCCAAGCATTCCAATGGCCAACTAGGCTTGTACAACACATACATGATCGAGCATGTTGGTCCGAGCCTACTTCCAACTCTTGCTCACCCAACATGCTCGAGCGTGTATGGGGGGTTTAAAACCCCATGCCATACATAGATACGTATAGCTTATCTCCTGCGCAAACAAAAGTTAAATTTTATGGGTGGAAATATACATCCGAGCGCACGGCCCGCCGCGCCGGTCAAATGCCTTTTCTCGCAGCAGCATTAGGCATGCGCACAAACCTCTTATTATCGGCCTGTTCCTCTTTAGTGACATGCTCAGAATACTTTCCAGAACCGGCTCGGCGCAATTTTTGTTGTTGTATTTTAAGTTTCCTCTGTGGATTCTTGAATTGTGTTGGTGCTTTTAATAACTCCGATTGGAATATAAACAATGACTAGTAACAGCCGTTGTATGATTTTGTTATGCCCAAATATGGGTAAAATACCGGGTATTTCATATTTTCAGTAAGTATGGCGTAGTGTTAGTTGCATCTTGATATACAGTGATGGGCTAAAATATGGAACAAATTCATCTAAAAATCAGGTATTCATTTTTTGAAAAAACGCTCGGACACGTCGATTATAATTCTTTCTTCCGGATTTTTTGCCTCAAAAAGAAATTATACCGGGTGTGTCAAAAAGTAGATGTAGCAAAATTTTTTTGTTTTTTAAATAGAACCCCCTATTTTTACTTCTTACCCTAATTCTACGTCAAATTCTGCGTATAATTTATGTAGCATACTATATCCTTATCTCTAACGGTTTTAGAGAAAAATTACATCATAAAAAAAAATTCTTTAAAAAAAGGTACCTACTTAAAGGTAAACAGGTAAATTTAAATGAATTGTTACTACGATAGCAAGTCATGTGTCAATCAAAAATTAGTTTAGGTATAATTTTGAAAAACGGTGATCATGGTGCATTTAAATGAAACACAAATAATATAATAAGTTTGTAACTTGTTTAATGCTAAGTATAGTGGATTTCACCTTAGTTTTTAATGGCCGCCGCTGACACATGTCATTTGAAACATTTCTTTTTACAGAACTTAAAGATTGGCCAGGGCCGGAGTTAAAAATTATGTGTGAACATGGGTCAATTTATTTGTAGTTGTAATTATGGATGGAAACGAGAATTACCTAAGCAATTTTTAAGATATTTAAAAAAAAAACACTGAAGGGGAATGGAAATAGGATAGAATATCAGAAAAACAATTTCATTTCATTTTTATTCATAATATAATAAAGTGCTGTTATTTTGGTAAAAACACACTCTTAATTTAGTGAAATAAAAAATACAAGGGGCAGTCGTGAATCTAGTATCATCAATAATTAACTACGTTTTTTATTAAAGAATTATTTTGTTTTTTAATTTGATTTTAGACCATGCAGTGTTAAGTTGAAAAAATCTATATATTATATTTAATAGCTTATTGTTTACTTTTTTATTTTCTTATTCACGGGTAGATATTTTTTTTTAGACTAGGTTCTAAAGAGTTTAAAGTTTACAATAGGTCTAACTTTTCGTTGGTTTATAATAAAACAACAAAAGTTTGTAATGTTATCGAATTAGGTATTTTTTTTTTAATGAATAAAGAAAAAATAATGTAAGTAGATACTACAAAAAAATATTTTTGTCCATGCGTTTGCAGAACAGATACCTCAAGCACTCTTCAATACAACTGTATGTAAAACTTATTTTAGCATAATGGTTCACTGTGGTTTTCAAATTTAATTTTGTTGCAAGTTCCCTATTATTTTTGGTCTTCATCTGACAAGCTGTCGATGTCGTCGTCACCGTCCAAGACATTAATAATTATTTACTTACTTTTGCATAAAAAGAAACACGTCACAGATACACACAGTCCGGCAGTTTAAAACCAGAAAGTCATACACATAAAATATAAGCAAAATGCTGTCTGAAAAATTCCAAAAACAATAACACGAACGATCAAGAATTAACAGCAGACTGCACGCGGTGCGCGGTGTGTCCCAATGCGGCTCTGTGATATTTAAAGAACGCGACGAGGCAATCGAATTAATGAAGTACGAAAAGAGATATGCGAGTGCAAATGCGTAAGACAAAGATGCACATACTAACGGCATATACGAGCGATGCTGTGCTTTTGACGAGTTTGAGCTCATTGAAGGGCAACGTATTGAACTGTGTAGTGTGCATCTTCGTCATGTACATGCAACTATACGGTCAGTTATATATCCATCTCTTGTTAATCTAGCCAATGCCCGTGCCTGAAAGCCGTTTATAGAATTAGGGATTTTAAAATCACGTGTTGGCTAATATGTTTGACAAGAGAGACGTCAAAGCATTAAAAACTAAGGTGAAATCCACTATATCCAGAACGGCCAATTACAAGATCTACAGTAAGTAAAATTGAGAAGAAATTCAGGGAAACAGGGAATGTAAAGGATCGTCTACGGCCAGGTCGTCCAAAAATTAGTGAAAACTCACAATTGAACATTTTGTTAGAGGTTGAAGATAATCCTCATAGTGCATCCACTGAAGTAGCCCTTAATAATGATGTTAGCCGACGATCTGTGTTGCGGGTATTGAAACAAGAAAAGTACCATCCGTACAAAATTAGGTTGCCGCACGAGCTAAACGAAGATGATCCCGACCGCCGACTACAGTTTTGTGAAACTATGATGGAAATTTGCAACTTAAATCTATTTTTCCATCGCAACATACTTTTTAGCGATGAAGTCACGTTTTGTTTGAATGGTTCAGTAAACAAACAAAATTTTCTGTATTGGAGTACAAATAATCCCCGTTGGATGAGAGAACAGCACACGCAATACCCACAAAAAGTAAATGTTTGGGCAGGGATATTAAATGATAGAATTATTGGACCTTTTTTCTTAGATGGAAATCTTACAGGAGACCGGTATTTACAATTTTTTCAAAATAAATTAATTCCCACACTAGCAGCGGATTTTCCAAATCCGAATCAGCCTTATCTACCAGAAGCGTCTATTTGGTTTCAGCAGGATGGTGCTCCGCCTCATTTTGCTCGACAAGTACAAGAGTATTTGAATACTGTATTTCTCGAACGATGGATAGGTAGAAGAGGACCCATAGAATTGCTTGTAAGATCTCCCGATCTTACACCCATGGATTTCTTTCTTTGGGGTTATTTGAAATCAAAAGTGTATAAGGATAAACCACAAAATTTGGAAGACTTAAAATTAGATATGAAATTAGGCAAATTAATGAAAATACTGTAAATAATGTTTTAAAAGGGTTTTTAAGTAGATTAGCATATTGTCAAGAAGTTAATGGTTTGCATTTTCAACACTTAATAAACTAATTTTTTAACCTTTTTTTAAAGAATTTTTTTTTATGATGTAATTTTTCTCTAAAACCGTTAGAGGATAGAGTATGCTACATGAATTATGCGCAGAATTTGACGTAGAATTGGGGTAATAAGTAAAAATAGGGGGGTTCTATTTAAAAAACAAAAAAAAATTTCTACATCTACTTTTTGACACACCCGGTATAATTTCTTTTTGAGGCAAAAAATCCGGAAGAAAGAATTATAATCGACGTGTCCGAGCGTTTTTTCAAAAAATGAATACCCGATTTTTAAATAAATTTGTTCCATATATTAGCCCATCACTGTATAACTTTATTTGATTATAATCAATTTAAACATATCTAACTAGGCCTAGGCTACACAAACAAGGTATGAAAATAAAAAGAAACACTCACCAAGATTATCCCGATTCATGTTTTGGTATATTTTATTTGCAGCCTAATTAGGTACGCCTATTTTTCGGGCAATATATTGCTTCAAAAAGTTTAAAAGACACTTTTCTCTAAATTTCTATTATACATATAAAAAAAAGTAAATACCTAAGTATGTTTATATTAATTCAAGGATGAAAGTGTTTCACGGTTCACGTTGTCGGGCAAAAACTTTTTCGAATTCTTAAAAAATAAATTGTGCTTGAGAATGTTTTACACGTACCCAAGGTTTTGCCAAATTGTAAAAATCAATACAAGTTATGTACCAACTAATATTTGACTTGAGGTTAAGTACGCGATAACATCGAAGATTGGTTATTTTGCTGATTTTGTTCGTTTTTTATATTCGAAGATTTATCGTTTAATTGACTCTTCCTTTTTGAACTAAAAACACGACGACGAATCATTTTTAAACAAAGTTTAGGAACAAACCCTTAATAACAGTTTTTTATCCTCCAAATCTGATAGGTTTGCAACTACTAAAAATTCCAGAAATCACGACCTTCTTTCCCAACTTGATAAAAAAAAATTAAGAAGAAATTCCAATTTTTGGCAAGAATTTGGGGCAAATTTTAGCTGTTTACACGTAAAAATAAATGGAAGGTCAACTTTTACAATTTCTTGAGCAAGAACTTAAATTTTAAAGCCCGGACCTGTCCATTTTCTCATTCGTGATGATAATTTTGCACTGCGCATGTGTAATCGTGTGTAGCTATGTTTACATGCGCGAGGCCATAAATTTGCCACTTCGTGATTATTGTTTGTTTATGTAAAAGTTCTATAGTTAAGATCCACCGATATCTGAGTTACGTAAAATAAACTGGTACATTTTTTTCCGCGTATTGTGTAAAAAAAAACATTATTTTGTAAGGTTAGATTCGATTCGTTCTTAAAAACGAATACTAATAAATGTAAAGATACAAACTTATGAACTGTAAATATTTAAATATTTATGGCAGAGACAGCATCTGCCTTTATTAATTTATAAGGAAAATATTCAGAAGTTGAGGACACTTTAAAATAATGTTTTATGAGCAGATGTTTTGAGCTGAATAGGAATCGTTTGTTATTGTGTTACTTTTGAGAAAACTTCTGGTAGGTATACACTTTGGGCCCATTACTATGTTAATAGAAAACTTTTGTGTTCCGAATACCAGTAGAAAAGTTATAAACAGACTGAGAATTTTATTCACCTGTTAAAATTACACATGCTGGCCTCTGGTAATACTTCGAGTCCGAAGGCCAAATGCCCAGTGAACATTATCATGTACTTTATTGTGAAAAAATATTATGCTTCTAAAGGACCCCATTCACGTTGAGATCGGTATCGATACGTGCATCGCGACAAAACGGCGATACCGTTGTATCAGTATCGTTAAATGCTCCTACACGTTAAGATGAAACATCAGTTCACTTCACTTGTAGAACAAAAATGGTGCCTCCGCCGTCACCCGTGCTTATTGCAGTAGCAGTTTCGTTATCAGATATTGTAAAGAAAAAAAGACGGCCAAAAAGAATATGGGTAAAGCAATGGTTACGGAAGAGAAACAAATACCTATACTGTGTAAATTTATTGCAGGAATTAAAAGTCCACTAACCAAATGATTTTAAAAACCATTTACGAATGAATGACATGTTCAATAATTAGTTGAGATATAATAAAACCACCAATTGAGAAAAAAATACTGTCATGCGAGATGCAGTAAGTGCCGAAGAAATGCTAATCGTGACGTTAATATATTTGGCTACAGGGAACAGCTTAGGTAAAAGACCCAATTATCGGCACTGATCCAATTATCGGCACTTACTCCAAAGATCCTTAATTAATAAGAAACTGGTAAAGGAAATATTTTGGCAGCGTATTTTAAACCAAAGTTTACCATCTAACCCTTAATTTACCGCGGTTCCCAGATTTTTAAACCGGTAAGTTATTTGAAAACTCCTAACTATCGGTGACAGATATCAGGTGAGCTGAGCTTGGGGGTATTTTACAGTTTGTAGTGCTAAGCTAAAAACTGCTCCAGTGAAAGTTTAACGATTTTTTAAATATCAACAGTTTATTTTCACCAATTTAAATGGTAAGTTCTTCTTAAAACATTTATGATTAGAAATATGTATTGAAAATGTATTTTTTGTACAGTTTTTATTCACTTTTCTCAAAAATAAAATGTGCCGGAATCTGGAGCAATGTAAAAAGGCTATGTGCCAATTACCGGCATGGGTGCCGATAATTGGTGCGGTGTTGACTTTAGGTTAACGGCTTATTTTGCCGAAAATTTTGGGATATTTAAATACAAATTAATTTTAAAGTGTAGTTATTGAGTTACTTAATAGTGGGACCAATTATCGGCACCCTTAAATTATCATATTTAACGCTCTAGATAATATTTAAATCCTATGCCGCTTATAGGAGCATCTAAGTGCCGCTAATTAGAACGTACCTTTTTTCAGTGGAAAGATGGATAAAAGGCAAAGAAATCAGTATTCTACCTCGAAGCAGAATGAAGCAATTGAAGCAATTCAGAACGTTTGTGCGGGAAATGCAAAAAGTATGTTCATGAAGAGTGCGTCGGCCTCACTAAAAAGGATAAGGGTGAATTTTTATGTCCTGATTGCGAGTAACATTATTATTATTTAAGAATACTTAATATAGTCATTGTTCCTTACTTTAGGAATAACATGTTTCTTTTCTTTTTTAATTCCCTTACCTATACGGGCATCAGCCTCATGACTTACCTCCCTCTTTAATATCTTAAACAGACCATGCCGATAATAGGGACCCATTGGTGCCGGAAATTGGAACTACACTAAAATTAATGTGCCTATAATTGGTAGGTACATCATGTATGATTTTGCAAAATATTTTTTTTCTTTTTTTACTGTTAAGCATTCTCTAATATTTTTAATCGCTTACATAAAGAACCCTAAGGCTTTGCTACAAATTTTACCGATTTAAAAATTGGATTTTACTGAATTTCAAACTATGGCTTGTTCCTTAAGGTACCGATAATTGGGTCCGTTTACCCTATGAAGACTTAAAATTTTCTACAGCAATAATTTCTCCTCAATTACTTGGAAAGATTATCCCTGAAACATGCCAAGCAATTTATAAAGGACTCGTAAATTAATATGATATAATATAATATGATATTGTTTAAACAAAGGAGAAATTCCATTAGAACTTAAATGTTCATATATTACTCCGGTTCCAAAGATTAAAAATTCAAAACAATGGAATGAAATGAGACCAATAAATGTATTATGGGATATAGAAAAATTAATAGAAGAAGTAGTTTATGAACAAGTTATGGATTTTTTGAATAAAAACAAAATTTTTATATATTCTCAAGCTGGGTTTCGAAAAGGATATTCTAGTGAAACAGCCATACAATATGTAGTAGAAAATTGGAAAAGAGCCTTGGAAAGAGAAGAATATGTAATAGCAGTATTTCTTGATTTTAAGCGAGCTTTTGAAACGATTAATAGAGATATATTATTAGAAAAATTATTTGAATATGGTATAAGGGGTAAAGTTTATCAATGGTTTCAAAATTATTTAAATAATAGATCACAGAAAACTAAATTTGGTATTTTTTTTTCAACAAAGAAATTTAATAACATAGGAGTACCTTAAGGAAGTATTTTGGGGCCTTTACTTTTTATTTTATATATTAATGACATGCCATTAGTCCTAAAATTTCTTAAATTACAAATGTTTGCTGATGATACTCTTATCTATATAAGCGGTAAAAATCTTTTGGAAATTTTGGAAATTTTAAATTCAGAACTGATTCTATTGTCAAACTGGTTAAAAGTTAACAAATTAAAATTAAATGTTTCTAAAACAAAATGTATGGTTATGGGTGTAAATTTAAATAATTATACAAATATAAATATTTTAATTGATGGTGATAAACTAGAAATAGTCAATTCTTTTAAATATTTAGGTATATTGATTGATTCAAAATTAAAATTTAATAACCAATTCGAAAATTTAATTTACAAAATTGCGGGAAAAATTAGTTATTTTAAAAGAATAAGTTTAAATTTAAAATTTTATTCGAAAAAAATTGTATACAATACTTTAATTTTACCACATTTTCTTTATTGTTCTACAATTTTGTTTATGGCGGATGAAGGTGTAATAAATAGATTACAAATTTAACAAAATAAAGCAATGCGAATTTAACTTAATATGGATAGATATACAAAAATTAATGTGATGTTAAAAAAATTAGAATGGTTAAATGTAAAAATTTAGTATTGTTTTTGGTTCTAATATTTATTTTTAAAATTCAAAATGATTTGTTACCGCCACATTTAAAGCAATTGACTGTTCTAAATAGTGATCAACATAATTATTTAACACGAAATAACAATAATTTTTTTCTTAATAGTTTTTCAAAAAATATTGCATATAAATAAGTTTTTCATAAGGGTCTTATTGAATTTAATAAATTAAACAAGTTAGTTAAAAATCAAAAAAGTTTAAAATCTTTTAAAAAAAGTTTAAAATCTTTCTTATTAACTCAACAGGACAAATAAAGTTTCAAAAGGTCATTTAATTCAAAAAATAAATAAAAAAAGAGTATAAACTTGTTAAAATGTATCATGTAGCCACGTGCTAAATAAATATTTTTACTACTACTACTACATATATTTAAATATTTAGTGCACTTTGAGTTCCATTAACACGGATATAATTTCGATGGCTTAGAGTGCAAACCGTCTAACTCCACTTTTTTTAAAAATGTCGATTTTTGTGCAAATAGTTAGCTTAATGTTAGATCTATGGATACCCAAGCCAGATTACTCCAAACCCCTACGGTTTTCTCTAAAAACCACCGCGCGTAAAGCGTCTAACTCCATGACCACAATTATGAATACAGCTGCATCCAGCAAAACAAAACATCTAACTCCAGTATTTCGCGCCATTTTACACGTGAAATAAAAATGGAGTTAGCTGTTTTTCAGTTATATAGTGTCCGCAAGAAAGTCCGCATCAAATGGGATTTTTTTTATTATTAGGTATAGGTAAAAATTGCAAAAGCTGTTGTAAAACCATTTGCCTTTACTTCATTTGTAATCTTAATGCAATTTTGTTTAAAATTTTTGTTTCCAATTATTTATTTTGCGTCAAAAACTAAAATTGTTATTGATCAGTATGTAATGTTTGATGCAAAGTTTATCTAATTACATCAGTTTTGTCAAGACCGACGTTTCTCATTTTTCTTAAGTTAGTAAACCAATGATCTGCTACCTATAGATGCCGCACGCCATTCATAAACGCTATTTAAATCTGCTGCCAAAATCGTTTGTAGGAGAGAGGAGGTGAAGTACTTCCCCCCGGCCGGGAGTGGGGATTACGTTGGGGCCATTAGAATTTTACCTCGTTACTATGCGCTATCATATGGTCACAGCGGCGTCTCGTGTCAGGGTTCACAATAAAATATAAGTATCCAATCTGAAATCAAATATTTTTTAACGTTTGTGAAAAAAGGGTTTGTAGAACAGTAAAGTTTAATATATGATAGCAAAAATGGTCCGCGGAGCAGTAAAATTTAATGTAAGTTAATAACTATTTATTGTAATAATTATTATAAGAGAAACTTTGGATAGCTATAATTATAACATTTGGTGAACTGAGCTGACCTAAAAATAATTACACTATGTATACTTAAGACACGGTTTGTACGGTTTTATTGAAATGTAAAAGAAAAGCAAAGTTCCTTTTACGTTAGGTACTTTTTAATAGCGAAAAAGCACAACAATAATTTTTTCTTCCCCCTAGCCACGCTCAAGCAGGATGCCTCTTTTTATTTCCCATCATGCCTACGAACTATACGAAGTTGTTCGCAAAGTTCCTTTAACATAGCTAAGCAAAGATATTTACTTTGCTTAGCTGTTTAAAAGCAGCAAATGGAAAGTAAAGTCAAAATTTTGAATACTCTCGCAAGATGGAGGTAAAGTCAAGTGACACTCTTTCAATTTTGCTTTATTAAACTTTTATAAGTTGGCATGAATTCCAGGACTGGACTTGAAAATTTAACATGTGATACTATCTAAAACAATTGATGCAATAGTCTCATCGGTTTTACCGCTTTAATATTGCCAAATAATATTAATAATTTATTTTGAAAGTTTTGTTCTATAAATATTATAATTTAAGGTAGGTAGAGTCGATTCAGCCAGTAAACCTGCAAGATGGCCGACCTGTCATATGACAAAAGTAATTGAAAATGCAAAAATCCATTTTATTTAGCTGGAATATGACTTTTGTCATATGACATGCCGGCCATCTTGCAGGTTTACTGGCTGAATCGACTTTACCTAATAATAAACATGAGTTTTTATATGGTTTAAAGATAAAGTGTCAAAATAGATTTAAAAACTATATTATATTACAATTACCTATTCAAACCTTGAAAATACTAAATTAACTGAAACGCAACTTTAAATAGGATTCTGTCACTCATATTTACAACAGAATTTTTTTTGCTTTATTTCTTCATATTATACCCAGAGAACTCAGAGCCAACTAATATTCTGTGATTATACCTATCTATAGGTAAAATACAATACCTACAGTTCAACATAAACTAATTGAATTCAGTCAGATATTACATTTTTACTGTCGAGGAAATCCCCATATATGACTTACATAAGGTACGTAGACCCAAATATGGTTTTTATAGAATTTGTTGGCTATGGTATGGTTACATTTCTAAACTTGTATGTGGGCTAACATAAAGTTAAAAGCTTTAATATAGCCAGGGATTTAATTTTTCTCTCAATGGAAACCCCAATTTAACAGTTTTTGACTTACGTAAGGTACGAAGACCCAAATACGGTTTTTATAGAATTTGTTGGTTATGATACAGTTACATTCCTAAACTTTTATGTGGGCTAGCATAAAGTTAAAAGCTTCAATTTAGCCAGGGATTAATTTTTCTGTCAGTGAAAACTCTACTTTAACAGTTTTTTACTTATTACGTATAAGGTATGTATACCCAAAAGTGGTTTTTATGGAAATTGTTCTTTAAAATGCAATTTATTGATATACGGTTATATTTCTAAACTTGTATGTTGGCTAACTTAATGTTAAAAAATTTAGAAATAAAACCAGCATATAATAATAATCATAGGTACCTAGGTAGGTATATATCTTTATTCTCAAGTAACTATAGTTTATTACAGGAATTAACTTACATATCCAAGTAAAGTATTTTTAACAAATAATAAGTAGGTTCAAGAATTAACAACTTATTAAAACAAACATTATCTAGGTACTAGATACCTACATAAATATCTAATTCAAAAAAGTTTTCTTTAAGAGACCTGATTTGAGTACAACTAATAAATTTCACAAAGTCATAGTCTCACACGAATATTTATTTTCCAAACAGGTTAGGTACATGTTTCGCTCGTAGGTACCTGAGCATCAGAACAAAATAAGCCTAACATTGGTCTGATGATGCTCAGGTATGAGCGAAACATGTAGGTAACCTGTTTGGAAAATAAATATTCGTGAGACTCTGACTGTAAATTATTATATTAATGTCCTATTCCATGAAACAAAATCATTATTTTTCCAAAATACGATATTTGTTGCCACATGCTTTTGAATAATGGGCTAAAAATAATAATATAGTGGCCGGCTAAAATTTGGCCGCATATGGAAAACTTACACAAGTATTTTGTCTGGTACCTACAACATATTATGAAATCCCATGCAAAATTAAAGAGTTAAAGGCACGAACCCACGAACGTCATAAATGACGTTTATGGTTAAAGGTGATCAAATAGTGGCTTCCTTGTTTATTTTAGACTAAGAGTGTATCTGAGTTGTTTAAAGAATTCAATAAGCCAAACCATTTGCAAAAGTTATACCTATACAGTCTATCCATAATGTTCCTTAAATAAATAATACGTTTAATAAAATAAAAATGTAAAGTTTTAATTATTTTTCCCCACCTACCCACGCCTATGAATAGTTAAACCTAACCTACAAATAACCCAACTTTTTATGTACTCACCTATGAATAGTAACTGCAGAATTATTATTATTATATTTCGCAGTCTTGCACACTTCAAACCTGTGACCCATATTAATCAGTCTTGAAAAAAATATCACAAAACACTAACAACACAGCAATTAATACACAAAACCGATAAACCGAAACAAATTTCAAACAACTTTCGAACGAAGAACGACCAAACTAAACCCTTAATTTCTCTGTGGACCACACGTCAAAGAAATTATGAATGAAAAAAGGCAGGCTCTCTTCTGACCAATGGGAACGCAACGTCTTCTGTGTTTGCCAAACTGCATACTTTTTAAGGGAAATGTCTATGGGTTTTTAGACAAAGATTTAAATTTACCACATAACGTCATATTTTTTTCTCTTCTGGAAGGTAAAACCTGTAGATTTATGGCTTTAGGGATGAATAATATATAAAATTATTAAATAAGTGTTGTTATTATTACTTTTAAAATATTGTTATAGCCGTAATTTATATATTGGTACTCTAAGAGTGTTAATACCTACTTTTAAAAGGTACGTTTGGCAAACAAAGTGGAGGGGCGCAATTTGCGACAAAAGTTACTTCAGAATGGTATACGATTTTGGCAATAGGTTCGTTTGTTATTGCTTCATCTATAGCTAGCAGATCATTGTAGTAAACAGATTTACAAAAAGAAAATATTAGGAAGCTTTCGTTGAAATTTTACTTAATTAATATTGGATCAAAAAAAAATAAATTTTAATCGCTCGAAACATTTTATTCAACAAAAATATAGTTTAATATAAATAATTTAATTTAATAATAATAATTAAGTAAAATTTCAACGAAAGCTTCCTAATATTTTCTTTTTGTACATCTGTTTACTAACTTAAGAAAAATGAGAAACGTCGGTTTTGACAAAACTGATGTAATTAGATAAACTTTGCATCAAACATTACATACTGATCAATAACAATTTCAGTTTTTGAAGCAAAATAAATAATTGGAAACAAAAATTTTACACAAAATTGCATTAAGATTACAAATAAAGTAAAGGCAAATGGTTTTACATCGATGTATAAAAGTTAATCTACGAGGGTTGATCAAAATTTTTAAGAATCTGGCAAAAAATAAAAATTGTATTAGACTGTCAAAATTTCGAACAGAGACTAAAAATGCCTAAATAAACAACTTTCTTGAATAAAGTTTTTCGATATTTTTATAAATAAGGGCATTTTTGAACCTATTTTATTAAAAATGTAAAATTTGACAGGTAACGCAAGTCGTGCAGCTGCTTCAGTATACGTCATTTTTGGTTTTTAGGTAAGCAAAAACTAACTGCTTTTTCAATTTTTACAAGTTAGACAGTTTGCACTCTAAGCCATCGATGTGTAAATATTGAGAAATTCCTCCCAAAACTCGCGATCTGCCATGTTGAAAATTAAACTGTTTATATTTTTGCAGCCCGAATCGCGCGCGATGCACGAAACACCCATATACACGCTGCGACAAGTATCTGTTGCAGTCGCGCTGTATCGAAGTTTCACTACGGTGATACAGACGGCGATACCACCTGATACTGATATAGCGATACTGAGACAACCAAATACACTATGAGATTTGTATCGCGAGACTGATACTTGCGACATGTATCGATACCGACCTCAACGTGAATGGGGCCCTTAAGACAGAGTTTTGTAAAGATATAATTGAAATCACCAAAAAAACAAATCTTTTGACAACGACATTTGACATTAACAGCTGATCTGGTTCGTCGTTAAAGTCACTGGGCCGTAGCAAACTCACGCGTTAAGTTGCGTCTATGGAGGACTTGAGGTAGGAGGCCGATCGCAATGCATTGGATTCGGTCCCAAATTAGCATCGGTAATTCAGCTTTACGAGTCGCTGTAAGATGGCGCGCGTGTTCGAAGTGGGCTATCAAATAATGGTTTCTTATGGACGCAATAACTATTTTTATTTAAATTAGTTCTTTAAGGAACAAATAAGGACTTTTATATGAATTTACACTTACTTTGTTATACTTATTAGTAAACTCGGCCTGTATAAAGTTCCAACGATGCTTGGTTTTTAAAATACAGGGTATTAAACATTCTAGCTATACCTTTGGAGCTAGAAAGATACTTATTTGGCTGCGTTTCCTCTCTGAAAAAGATCCTGTCTTACACCCCGACACAAAGCAAACTCTACTTTTATAAATTGTACCATTATTTATTATAAATATGGAAATTAATTACAATACAACGTTATTTGTCTTGTCTTGCCTTCAAACATTATTTGTTATTTCGAAAAATAAAATGTCAATTGTCAAAAGTAAAAGCACAGAAAAATAAAGGGTTTAAGTAAAAGTTAAAAACTATGGAGGATCTAGTTTTCCATATTAAAAACAAAGAAGAAGAAGACAACATCAGCCCACTTCGGACGCGAGAGCCATCTATCGGCCAATAGCGAACTAACCAAAAAACCGGGACAGAATTTGAAAATGCTGCCATTGTCGATCGGCCTCCTACCCTATAGTTCTCCATAGTTGCGTCATATTATTTTCTTCCGATTTTGATGTTTTTTAAGCGTTTCTATGGCTGTTTTTTGTGTTGTGTGTGTTTTAAACATTTTACTTTTAGATTTTATATATTTCAAAGTCAAAATCCAAAAGTAAAATGTTTAAAACACACACTATACAAAAACAGCCACAGAAACACTTAAAAAACACCAAAATCAAAAGAAAATAATATGACGCAACCTGACGCGTGAGATTACTACGGCCCAGTGCTGATCTGGGATTGGGAACTTTTACGACTCAACCAGATCAGCTGTTAATGTCTTCTGTCGAAACGCTTTGTTTCAGGAAAAAATCAACTTTATAGCGTTGTTTGAAAAGA
This sequence comes from Polydrusus pterygomalis, assembly GCA_963969555.1. Taxonomy (NCBI): domain Eukaryota; kingdom Metazoa; phylum Arthropoda; class Insecta; order Coleoptera; family Curculionidae; genus Polydrusus; species Polydrusus pterygomalis. The sequence goes on from OZ018378.1 coordinate 53,149,948, forward strand.
AGATTTTATTACATTGACATTTTCGCATAAGTAGCCGATTCTTTCAAAATTTTTCCTCACCGAATTAGAGTTTTAACAAATATTTAATTTTACACCTTAATTGTTTATCGGTTATAAAATAAATACAATGTAAACTTTTACTTACGGACAAAAATGTTGGACATCAAAGTAGCAGGCAAGCAAAACACTATCACCAAAATATCCGCTACAGCTAAATTTACTATAAAAAAGTTCGTAACAGTACGCATGCGAGGGGACCGGAATACTACCGCGATTACGAAAAAGTTACCGACAATACCGACAGCGAACACCAAAAGATATGCAACACAATATACAGCAGTCATAGCGGCCGAATGCCGATAAAATAGTTCTGGCATAAAAGCCGATTCGGTAGCGTTTAAAGAAGCGTTCATCACTAACGTGGCTCCATTGGCTTTGATCTCGAATACTGCAGTTTTATGAATGTCACTGTTTTCGGTATGAACCTGCAAACAAAATAAATTGTTAATAAAACAAATATATGCTATAACATTTTAAAAAATAGGCAAATATCACTGTCTGGCAGTTCTTTCCTTGCTAATAAAAAAGGTTTTAAAGGTTTCACCTACCGTGCGAGCAAAAATTATTTGCATCAAAGAGGGCTTGGATTAAAAAACGTAGAGCTTGGTTTAGATCACCATGATATGGGGACGATATATCTAACCAAATCTAGGTTAAAATTTTGTCAAATTCATATTATGACATGATATGCCAAACTATTGAGTAATAAAATAAGTAGACAAATACAAATTTATTTTTGTTTTTTACAAAATTAACAAAGTAAGAATATACAGAAAGAAAAAGAAAAATAATTACATAAATTGCTGAATTTCTATAATAATTTTTTCCAATAAATGTTGGGTAAACCATTGGGAGTAATTCCTGCGTCTTTAACATATCGCGAACCGCGATATGTTATACATCCTGCACATGTCCAATTTCGACCCCTAATCGCCTCTTGAAAATTTTCGTCTATATATAGGCTGCTACATTTAAAATATGTACATATGTTTTTTAAAACCGACCAGAAAATTTACACTTTCTCTACAATTTTTCGTCTAGAAAATAACGTTTTTCCGATCGCAAAACCGGAAAAGTGACATTAGAGACCGGAAAAATCTTTTCCGGACTCTAATGTCACTTTTCCGGTTTCTAATGTCACTGTCACCCTGTTTTTTGTTTTTCCAATCGCTCTTTGATAATACAAGATACCTTGATTTCGTTATTATGACAACAACATTTCGATGTATTGTCGAGTGACAGTTCGTTGATTTTTAATTTTGTTCTTTATGTCAAACTTGTTTCGCGTAGATTATAAAATATATCGAAGTGTCGGTCTTAAAAAAATATTGTACGTCACGCAACCGAAAATTAGTGTTTTTCAGGTCTCTCCAAGCTTATCTCGACCTGAAAAACACTACTTTCCGGTCTTGTAACGTAAATTACTATTTCGTCGTCGTCAGTTTCGACATTTTCACACATGTGATTTTTTTTTCTCGGAAACGGTTAGAGTGGGACGATTAAAACTTTTTAATTTTAGAGACGAATAGTTGGGGTACGTTGTGTGAAAATTTCGAATATACAGGGTGTACCGGAAAAAAGTTATTAAACCCTAAATTACAAAAATATCGGGTTTCACGTGTGCCACACCGTGGTCCCAAAAATGAACTTAATCGATTCAAACTTTTTCGACGTGTAGACGATCGCGAGTTACAGAAGCATATTGTTTGTGAGCGCCATCAAAAGTTTGGAAGTAATTTTTTTGATTTTTTTAAAGTCGAAAATGGGCCGAAACAGGTACCTATTGGATCGCTAATAAGTTGAATTGGGTGCATCCGATCGACATTCGGATTAGATAGCCGTTTAGGCCATCTTAAATACTAACTTTTCCAATATATTATTATCGTTCTATACCTAACTGGAATGGAAATTGTAAGAAAATGGAAACTATGATTTAAGGCATGATTTTTTTTAGGGTTTTTATTTTTTTTCGTACGGAAAACGACTTTCGATCGAAATGTTGTATACTTTAGCAGATAGAGCTCATCAAATTGTATTGAATAGTTTATAATAGTCGTTTATCTTTCTTTAATACGGAAAAAACAGCAAGCTTTTGAATTTTCATTTAATGACCTTCTTTAAGCGTCGCACTGGTTCATTAAACACGTTTGCAAGTGTCTATATATAACTTTCGAATTTTTTCTTGGTGCACTATATCAACGGATAAACAAGGTTTAATTTGCATGGTAAGCGCGCTCTGCGAAAAAAATATTTTGTAGCTCAAAAAAAATAATTAATGATTTTTTAGGAGATATTTTCATATGGTGTTTTACTATATTGACTGTAGCTTATTCATTTTTTAACAAAACCGTTTTATTTTTTTCCCAAAACACGTGCTGATTTCTTCTGAACACCTCTGCATGTCCAAACTTATCAAAATATGGTCGTAAATTTTAGAAAAATCGCGTTTTCGATTGCGGAAACAAACAAAATTTACAAATTCTAATACCTTTTATTTTGACTAGTGTGCTTTGGTTATCATGTAATTTAATCTAAAAATCCGGCTATCAGAAATGGTTAAAAAAGAGGATATTAACTTGACTTTCTAGAGTAATAAGAACATTTCGAGATTTTGAATTGGATGGAATACCTACCTTGAACCGTCTTCTAATTTTATTGACCAAAATATTTCCCCAAAATGTTTCAGAAATAGTTGTAGTCTCGATTTTAATGATGGCGTTTCGACATTGATAATAATCCGTCGCCACGTGGTTAGAGGCTGTTCGACATTTCGATGTTCGCGATTATTTTGTTCAAAAACGGTTAGAGCAAAACGATTTGAACTTTCTGGATGTAGAGAGGAATAGTAGGGGCACGTTCTGGAAAAATTTCCAATATACAGGGTGAACCGGAAAAAAGTTATTAAAGTCAAAGTTGAAAAATATATTTTTTTTCGTTGTAGCGCGTTACAGGTGGCAAAAATCATTTGAATCGATTTAAACTTTTTCGACGTGTGGACGACGTTAGGCTACAGAACATTGTTATTTGCCAAGGCGATCGGAAGTTGGGAAGTCAATTTTTTGATTTTTTAAAATCAATTGGGTGCGTCCCACATATTTTTGGTTTGGAGATTCGTTTAGGTCATCTCAAATACTACTTTTTTCAAATAGATTGTTCTATACCGAACTATAATAGAAATGGTGGAAAATTGTAAGAAAGTGAAAATTACTATTTTAGAAACGATTTTTTTACGGTTTTTATGTTTTTTCATACGGAAAACAACTTTGGATCGAAGTGTTATATACCTTAGCGGAAAGAGCTCGTCAAACTACAATGAAAAGTAATTTTTTTGTTTCTTCATCTTTAATACGACAATAATATTCTATATTATTCAAGTATAATGTTAGATTAGTTAACTAAAACTTTTCTCATTTAACCGTCTTTCTATCTCTTATAGTTCCCGAGATTGCAATACTGTTAGCACAAACTTCGGGCACCCTGTATACAGCTGCATTTGTAAATGTGTTGTACAGCGATATTTCAGTCATGTTCATTAATTTTAAATAAACATTTCTGTCGTGTTAAGGTTAGTTATCAGTCAATTTCGTTCGAAATTACCATTTCCTCTACCAATTTTTTGAAATTTTGGGGAAGATAGGCAGATTACACTAGATAAATGTCATACAACACTTGCACGCTCCTGCGTTTGATGCTTCCTATTTTTTTTTAGAAAAAGTTAAACGACTATTATATAGCTAGAACGAGACAACAATAAGATTTCTCTAGCATGCATGTGAGGTTATATTAAACACTGCTTCGTTGCGTTACCACAGCGCATATAAAAAAGTATGTTTACGCACTGTGAAAAGTCGTACTTTATCTCATTCTAGCTTGTACAAATTATGATACTTATTTTTTTTTTAGTTTCAAAGTAGTCGGTGGCCCAGTGGTGTATATTAGATTGCGACTTGTGGTCACGATGATCCCGGGTTCAATTCCAGGCGCGTCTTTTTATTTTTTTAATATTTTATTATTTAGGTAGGTACTGACAGTTTTTTAAATTTCGGATTCTTACAGCGACAATCCTCGGTACGAAAAAAACGAACTTGGATTGTGAAGAAACTAAATTTATTTTTTATCGCGAATTGAAATGTTTTAAAATTATAGGTTGCTATCAAATGGGTTTGTCAAAAGTATGAAATGAAACGAACGAACTCGATCAGTGCCGTGCCCGAAGTGCTCGGCACAATAACTTTTTCACCAATTTATCAGCTATCAATGTAAGAATAGTTTCCTTCCTTACGATTAAATTGATTAAATACATATTTTTATAGGAGAAACTTGGAAAGTAAGTATTGCACACCTTTGCTGTATGATTTTAAAGAGCCGGTGCTGACAGGTTCAATGTCAATATCAATGTCATAGGTAATATTAAATATTAAATTTTGCACCATTTCTTTTTATTTTCTCGTTTTGGTCAGTTGTTATAATGATAATTTAGGAAGGTGAGGCAAAAAAAAGCAATAGAAAACATAGAAAAAAAGAATATAAGAAAAATACTTTTTTAATACCAATTTTTAGTACTAATATTAGATGCACTCTCGGCTGACGATTAGCGATATGTACCCAGTCTAGTTCAAAATCTGCGGCTTGTATTTCTTGGAATACTTGCACTTTATAAGGAAATAAATTTAGCTGCTTCTTAAGAATAGTCCTGCATGTTCCATAAGATCTTCCCATGATACAAAGAAAGAAAGATATGATCGATCGTATTCCCAATTCGGTCCGGTCCGCGCAATGACGTCATGTGGTGCTAACGAGACTTAAAATTACATAGGATTAGCCGTTAAAAATATAAATTTTACTGCATATTTTGCAATTTTTGATTTGGAAGATTTAAGTGCATATTATTTTAAGTACTTTAAGGATAGAGGTTCATAAATCAGAACGTATTTTATGATGTTCTTGGGTTAAATGTTAAAATTGAGCATATATTTGGTATCAATGAAAATAATTTTCTTTTTATGCTGACATACATTTTATCTTTTAAATGATTACAATTACTTATTTATTTTTACAAAATCATAAAAACAATAACCTACATTTTTTGGTCCTTCCACCTTAAGCAATAAATTGTTTGAAAAAAAAATAGGTACAAGCGTGCAGTCTTAAACATTTTTAGAACAGTTTCGAGCCTTAAATGACCAAAATCAATTAATTTGCTTATTAATATTTTTTTTATGCAATAGGTAACGATAATATTTTTGGAGGTGTCTGTTTATAAATTTATATTGTTAACATTTGACCAGGGGCGGACTGGAATCATTTGGCCCCGGTGGCTACATGGCCTCAATGGCCCCAACATTTTTTGAAAAAAAAAATTGTTGTTTAAATGTTTGGACCAATTGGCCCCCAAAGGCCTTCTGACTCCGGTGGCGATGGCCACCCGGCCACCCGCTCCAGCCCGCCACTTCATTTGACTATAATTTGACCAAGGATAAGGATGTAAAAAACTCATTCAGACATTTAAAAAAATATACTAGGACGGGTAATTATCATAATAGTAATTAGAGGGACATTGACAATTATTAAAAAATAAGGCACACATATGACAGTTTATTATTTTAAACCAATTTCGGCAAATTAAACTTTTGTATCTCACCAATGAGGAAGAGAACAATTTTTTTAAGCTAAAATTTAAAATATTTTACATTGATTTGTATCATCAACGTTCATCCAAATTTTTTGAAGATTTGGGACAGTTGGAAAACGAAAAAACATAATGTCTTTTGCAGAATTTTTTGTCATATTGTCACTTATGCATAACGCCACTGCACAACGCATATTAGCAACTAATTGTCCCTAACAAACAACAATTATAATCCAAGAAAACACTAAAAACCTCTTTCTGTATAACAAATAATAACAATAGTACATAAAACCAATCGTAGGTTATACGAAGCCCGCCAGAAAATTATCACCACATGACGTAAGCGGCTGTCGATTTGGCTCCGCCCACATGCGCAATGTCATATCTCTTCTTTCTTTGTATCATGAGATCTTCCCACTTCTTGGGACAGGCGTCTTATACAATTTGTTGGCGTATTTTCCATTATTTCACGAACGTTTGCAACAAGTTCTTCTGTTCTGACAGATGGTCTTCCTGCTCCTTTTTTGTGTTGTATAGAACCTGTTTCCCTAAACACAGCCACGGTTCTTTTCAGGCCATGATAAAAAATCCCCAGCAATAAAAGCAACGTTAGGAAAATGTTCGTGAAAATCGTCCATGCACAAACCCGGATTGTATTGCCACTCACCATTTACTCTAATCCCGTCTCGAAAATACGCTTCAATGATGAATGTTTTGTGCTGTTCCGTAAATCCCATTGTGTGAATTGTTCAAGAAATTGGAAAAATTAGCGACGAATCAAATTACTTGTAACGACTGTCAAAGATGACGGAATAACTGATTGATTGTTAATTCAGGTAGTTACTGACACCCAACAGGTATTAGGCTCTACCGCTAAGCATTACGTCCTTAGATGCAAGGCCCTCTTTGATGCAAATAATTTTTGCTCGCACGGTACGAAAAATAAACTGTTCGTCGAAAGTTTGACAAATCGTTTTTTTAAACCTTTCTTACGAGTATGTAGTTGGGAAACGACATCACGGATTTTAATGCGGTTCGCAGAGTTAGAAAGAATGTTTTTTTTTTAAATTAATAGTATGGTACGCCTATGACGTAACCAATACACTAATATTATACAAGGTGAAAAATAAAGTCGTGTGAAAAATTTTAAGTACCTAAGTCACAATTGGTTAGAACGTTTTCATGTTATATTTTATTGTCGTTTTATAATACATTCTTTCGATTTGTATGCAATTTAATACGTAACGGAATGAGTGCATTGTTTAAAATTTTTTTAAAATTTTTAATTAAAAATACTTTGCACCAAAATTTTCAGTCAACCTTCACGAAATATATTTTTTGACATATAAAATTTTATATAAAAACATGTTTCATCCCGTTAGGCTAACGCCTCGTGCTAAATACCTCCTCGTTTAAGAAGTACCACTTTTAACACTTGTTATATAATATACTCTTTCACATTTTCTGCTTACGATAAGCGATGCACCTCACAACTTGTTTTTGTAAAATGAATGATATGACTTTACGTGAAATAATAATAATATAATTCTGCTTGAAACTCATGCATTTTACTTATTCTCTCGTACTCAACATGCCATTAATTGTGACTTGGAGTTTGCTAGTACCGTAAAAAAATACAATCATATCAACGTTTTCGGTTAATAATATTTCGAAACTATAAAAAAAATAAGTTTTTTCTACAACTGTCAAAAAAAGATGACTTTTTTTGGTTACTATGGATGCACAAAACGTCGCTTTTTTTCACCGTAAAAAAATGTCATTTTTTCACCGTGAAAAAATGATATTTTTTCACGGCAAGCTCAGCTGATTGATGTTATCGTATAAAAATGCAAAAATTAATTTCCAAAACATTTTTTATAAAAAAATTTATTATTAAACTGAATTAAATTAACAATCTTTATTAGAATAGTAATTAACGGTGAACGGTAGAGCAATTGTTTCCTATATTAATTCCAATAGGCGATGTTACACATTGTTGGTCAAAAACGCAAGAACTATTAGGTATTTTGTGCGATACATTTACAGCAGATGAATTTTCTAAGATTTTATTGGAAGAACTTTCTAAAATTTTATTGAAAATCTCAACTTTGTTCACCAAACTATCCTCTATGTAACCCTCCGCCACTGAACTAGATTTCCAACCTCCGTGACGTTTGATAGAAATTAGGTCGCCCCCTGCATTAGCTAGTAGCGTCGCAGAACTTCTTCTGAAACAGTGGCCTGTAAAACTTTTGAACATTTCTTTGCCGAGCCATTTTGCAATAAGACTTGCCATTTCTCCTATTTTATTGACTCCAACATGTTGATTTACACATTTTCCTTTAGCATATTTTAGGAATAATCGGTTACTTGAAGTGTGGGACGGTCGCAGAGATTTATACCTTCTGTAGATATCGATATATTCCAAATTGGATATAGTAAAGGTTCGTTCACAGTAGGTTTTTGTATCTGGTATTTTTACAATTAATATAGTTCCAACATCTTCAATGTTATCAATGGTCATCTTGGTTAATTCTTCGCGACGGCAAGCGCCACTTATCCCGAAGATTAAGACAACCTACAATAAAATAGTTAAATGAGTATTTAAATTACTTAAATAGTTGCTTGTAAATGTTGTATACCTTCATAAGTAAATGTATTTCATCATCGGATTCCTTTATAAATCTTGCTACATCCTCCTTTGTTAATACTTTAGACTTCTTTCCTCTATATCCAATGGATTTGCTTTTTAAAAATGGAACCAATTTAGTAAACCGCTGCAGATCAATATTTTCCTTTATATTTAGGGTACTTTTAAGCATCGAATAGGTACTCCATAGTGTAGGTGGCTTTAAAATTTTCGACTTTTCCTCCAAATAACACAGCAAAACATTTTCTGTTACTGTTTTTACTTTCTTTATATTGCACCATTCGCGAAACTGAGTGTACACTTTCTCATATTTGATTCTTGATTTCACGGGCAAAAGATTTGATATAACGATTTCTGCCGCTTCCGTAATTTCGTGAGGCGTCTCACTATCACTTTCAGACATTTAAATGGTATCAAACTTGAGCAAACAACTATAAACTTTTGACACGAAAAACGATAGATTTGACAATCAATAAAATTTAAACAATTTTGGGTTTCCATAGTAATGGGAACAGGTGTAAGAAATAATACCTTAAATAAATTATGATTTTAGATTTTTTTTCTAAACACGATAAAAAATAGTTAACAACAAACAGTTGTAGAAAAAATGTTGTTTTTATTTCGCGCGCAAAAGTGTTTTTATGGCACATTTGATTGAATTTTTAACCTCGACCTAACGGTCTCGGTAAAAATTTACAATCTCATGTGCCATTAAAAAAACACCTATTTTGCGCACTTAATACAAAAATAACTATTGTGGGAGTAAATATTTGCCAAGGTTAAAATAAATATTGGAAATCTTTTAATGCCTACGTTAATTCTATGTGTAATACGATGCTGGAAAAACCTTTGTGATAAGATTAGTCGTTAGAACTTAAATTAAAGTAAGATCCACGTCAATAAGGGAATTTTACTCCGTATTTAAACTTTGATTTTAATTTGAACTTACGCTGGGGTTATTTTCATCAAAATTTAATCAGCACTTTAGCAAGGGGATGACCTGAAAAATTAATTACGCCTACGGTAAAAATATTTTGAATAGTCTTATTAAACTTTCATACGAAATTAATATTTTTTATTAAATATAAAGTCACGAGAACTATTATCATATCCTTCTTACCTATAGAGTAACGAAAAAAATCGATTATCGGCAGTAACCACCCTAATCTTATATGTGACCTGCTGACTTACTACTTTCAGATTTTCCCAGATTTAAAAGAAGTTGAATTTAACCATTGAATATCAAACTATAAGAACGCCATATAAGTAAATTTCCTAAATCTGCTACGTTAAATTCATAGGTGGCACCAATGAGTCATCAAAAATAAAGCGTGTTGATGCAGCCACTAACGACACTGCTAAATTAAAACATTGTTGCCGTCTGTCTGTTGGACTTGCTGCATGATCCTCTCCCCACTACCATACCATCACGTGCATCGGTGCGGTGCCTGGATCGCCTTGCACTGGCATTAGTACACAAACGTGCATCATATTATTTGAGATAAAACAATAAAATAAAACGAATTTTCTAATGAAGATAACAAGATTGAATTTTTAACCTATTTTACTATTTCCTTTTTGGTATCGTTATCATGGATACGTACTTGTTTGGCATCTATCAAAACAAATATAAGAATTAAAAATTTAATATGACATTTAATGTCATTGAGAAACATCACATAAGTTATCACTTATATGACGTTTAAAAAAAAAATATATTATATTTATTTTTGATTTTAAAAGGATCAGACTGAGTGACGCGATATGGCTGGCAACAAGTGTGGTTATTTTCAATGTAGGAAGTCGCCTCGCGCCTTTCCAGGATTAAGACTATTTCGTTTTCCGGTAGAAGAGGAGGGGCAGATGCAATGGATCGTAAAAATAAAAATAATCACAGGTGTAACTTGAAACTTATATGGAGTTGAAGGCGCCAAACCTTACTTAACAATAATATCTTAGAAAACAATAAAAATAAACTGTATTTTACTAAATACTCTCCCATTTATATTTTTAACGTTAAATATTACATTACCTATCTGTCCTTAATTATTTTCTATTATTTTAACTAACCCAGAAACGATTAATTTTTGGCGAAAAAAAATCTTGCTGTCGCTTTTTATCTAATTTATTTGTTTAACATTTAATACCTAATGCAACTGTAAAATCATTGTGAAAATCGGTCCAATTACCCCGGAGTTATCAGCGTACATATTATTATCAAAAACATAGTACATTCGGCTGGAATTGAGAACCTCCTATTTTATTCTCTGTTAAAAATGCTTAAGTCCTTAAAAATTCCAATAAAATACGATATGCGGCAACACCACGACATCACATCTGTGAATTTGAGACATCTGTTGCCGAGGCGCTGCATTATAACGACAGATTTAAGGTTAGAGTTACGATCAACTCCACAATGGCGGCCAAACCACCTCCAATACGTCTAAAACTGGGTTGTCAACTTTTCTCGGACATCCGCCATTCTTATAGTTTGATATTTAATGATTTAACTAATGTAAGTTTGTATCATTCTTTTATACGCTGTCTTGTCATATATTTCAATAAAATAAATGGTTAGTGACAAATTCATTAATTTGGTTTCTTATGTGATGTGTTAGTACTTGGATGGGTGACCGCTGAGGAATACCTTGTTAGTTTACAACCTATTTTTAGTTAAATAAGGTTATCTGTGCTTAGATTCGAAAATATCCATCGTTTAAAAATACATTTTGAAGATTAAACATTTTATGAAAAAGCCGGAATATGCTCGCTCTGCAATTTTAAATCCTGGGTATGATTTTAGGACTTTTTTTTATCGCATATACGTCAAAACTGCTGATTGACTACAATAATTATGAGCTTTTTCATTGCCATTTCGTTTTTAATAATTTTTTATTATAATATTGGTGCAATCTGACATAATGAAGGGTAGGTACCGACTGTCATATTTTTACTTGACAGTGCAGTGCTTAAATAATTTAATCGTTTCCAGTTTAAATTTATTGATTCATGAAAAAATATGGATGCAGAAGGCCTATAGTATTAATTTCAATAATTGCCCGCTAGTCTTTTGGGTTGCAAATGCATTACAAAAAATTAGTGACGGGTTTATTTTATAAATTTTTTGTTAAAACTTGCGAATCGTCCTTTACACCAATATTGTATATATTATATATATATTTCTGGGTGTTTCTTTAAATTTTAAAGCACATTATACACGCCTCAGTGAATTCAGAATTCGACTGATCAAACCCATTTCAGAGTTTCCCATTTTTATTCGGCGGGAATGGGAGCGCACTTATATAGTTTCTTGTAGACGGATATTTCTTTTTGTAATTCCGTGTTCTTGTTGTGGGAGGTCATGCACTGAGAGAAAACTCCATTATCAGTATCCAGAAAACCAATTGTAGTAGCATGAATTCTGTGTTTTTGTTGTTAAAAGGCTACCCTATTGCCTACAAAAAAAATTATAAAGTGATAAAAAATATCATTTAGGTATGTTTAAAAAAATATTAATTGACGCCGTTTAGTTAGAAAAGTATTGATTTTTACTCCTAAAAATAGTCTGCCAAATCATAAAAAAATATTTATACACGGGAATCAAACGAATCTAAATTTGCCTCATATCTCATTGGTCAAATGCCGACTGGAGACACCAAGCCATTGACTCCATTCAACTTAAACCACCGGAAGCGACGACAGATTACACCGAAAACTTTTCACCCAGGTTTATTATCTTATTAATAAATAAATCAAAATTAGCTCGGACACGGGAACCTTAAGTCTCAGGGGGACATATTTTATTGCTATTTTTAACCCCCCTGCTGGAAGGGGGGTCGAGTGATACCTTTTTTTGTGGGGACATTTAAAGTCTAAAATGTATGCAACCCAACCCAATTCTTTGGAAGACTTGCGACAACGAATAGTGTGCGAGTGCCGACAAATAACTCCCGCAATGCTCCGTAATGTTCGCGAACATTATCAACAGTGCCTTTACAATTGTATGGGTTTGGAGCATAGACAATTTACCTTTAGATACCTACAGCTTATCTCCTGCGCAAACAAAAGTTACGTTTTATGGGTGAAAAAATACGTCCGAGCGCATGACCCGTCGGTCAGCTGTCTTCATTCGGGGAACCTTCGTGCATGCGCACAAACCTCGTGTTATCGGCCGTCCTACTTTATCGACAATAATCGACGCGCTCAAGAATACTCTCCAGAACCGGCTCGGCCGCCATTTTTGTTGTTGTGTTTTAAGGTTTCTCTACTCTGCGGATTCCTTGTAGTTTTCTAAAGTTTTCACCTATCGGATCGGCTATCGTGGATTGTGGGACTGGTGTTTAATATTTATGGATTTCTGGTCTTTGTGTAGTTTAGTTAGTGAATTGTGTTTGTGCTTTTAGTGACTCGGATTGTAATATAAACAATGACTAGTACTAGTTGCAGCCGTTGTATAATCGTATTATGCCTAAATAGGGGTAAAATAAACCCTCTATGGTGGCATATGAGCAAGAATTTAAATTTTAAAGCCCGGACCTGTCTATTTTCCCATTCGTCAAACGATAATGTTGCAGTGCGCATGTCTAATAGTTCCCAGTTTTGTTTACATGCGCGAGGCCATAAAACTGCCACATTCGTGATTATTGTTTGTTTATCTAAAGGTAAATTGTCTATGGTTTGGAGGTGAACATTTCCAATATTTACTTGATTGATACAAGCAGTAATAAATTTTATTACTTTTAGATTTTCTTTTCTTTTTAGCCCTATTTCTCAGGAATTATTCACTCGATTTAAACGAGCGTTTGGAAAGCAAATCAATTTCCTTTAAAATAAGACATCATTCGACCCCACTTTCCATTTAGGACTTTAAGGGTGAAAGCCACCCCGTCGTAGGGGTTCCAACAGGGTCCCCCTGAGATCTAAGGTTCCATTGTTTGAGCAAATTTTGATTTATTTATTAACAAGAAAATAAACCTGGGTGGAAAGTTTTCGGTGCGCCACTCCGTATAGTAAGAGATAGACTATACCGGGTGTAACAGGATCATGGTACACCCCCCGTATCTCCGTTAGTTTTAAAGGTAATTGATTGAAATTTGGGATATCCCATAAAAAAAATAAGCGGCACTTTTTGACCTACAAATGATTTTTTTTCACTTCCGGTTTCGCCGGAAGTGACACCAACTTTCAATTTTTAAATGAAACACCCTGTATATTATTACATTTTTGAATTCTGTATAATTTTCTTAATTCAATGATACCACAAAAGTGACATTTCAAGCGTAAAAAATATTTATTCTTAAATTTTTAATTTTCCATTTAAGTGTGTCATGACGGTTCCAATTTATTCCCATTGTTCCGTCTAATGCTAGAAAAATCGAAGTCCCGTCAATAATACTAAATTGCGTTTTTTATAAGCAAATAAAATTCAGCGTAATCGTTTTTGAGGTAAAACTCAATTTTTCCAAATGGAACCATATTGGTACCGTGGTACCATTTCTTAGTACTATTAATAAGGAATTTATTCATACCTGGCAATAACATGTGTGATAAATACAATCAAAATTACAGCTAAAAGAAAATAAAATTATTTTGTTCTAATTTAATGCTAAGAAGTTACTAAGGTGGCTTTGAAAACAATGAAATTATTCAGCTTGTAAAATAAGTATTCGGTGTTGTATCGGTGTTTTTATTGTGTACATATTGGAAAAGTCTTTACATTTTTGTTATTTTTGTTCACCTTAGTAACTTTTTAGCATTAAATTAGAACAAAATAATTGTATTTTCTTTCAGCTATAATTTTGATTGTATTTATCGCACATGTTATTACCATGCAGGTATGAACAAATTCCTTATTAAAAGTACTAAGAAATGGTACCACGGTACCAATATGGTTCCATTTGGAAAAATTGAGTTCTACCGCAAAAACGATTACGATAAATTTTATTTGCTTATAAAAAACGCAATTTAGTATTTTTGACGGGACTTCGATTTTTCTAGCATTAGACGGATCAATTGGAATAAATTGGAACCGTCATGGCACACTTAAATGGAAAATTAAAAATTAAATATTAAATAATTTTTACGCTTGAAATGTCACTTTTGTAGTATCATTGGATTCAGAAAATTATTTAGAATTCAAAAATGTAAGAATATACAGGGTGTTCCATTTAAAAATCGAAAGTTGGTGTCACTTTCGGCGAAACCGGTAGTGAAAAAAAATCATTTGTGGGTCAAAAAGTGCCGCTTATTATGTGTATGGGATATCCCAAATATCAATTAATTATCTTTAAAACTAACGGAGATACGGGGGGTGTACCATGATCCTGGTACACCCGGTATAGAGCTGCTGGAAGTTACCTTAACCTAAATTTTAAAAACTATTTAGTTTCTGAAATGTACATTTTAGTTATAAAAACTTGGTTTGTTTTCGTGGTAGATAGTTAAATAATCTTATATTAACAAAAATATATTTTATTCGATATATATTTTTATGGTTAAACGGTATTCTGTTATCGTCAAAAGTGTCGAATAAAAGCAAAGATATGCTATCAAAAAACAACCTTGTTTGTACCTAAATAAAATATTTTAGAGATACCTAAAATAGTATATTACGTACCGAGGTGGAAAGTGTTTCATTAATGTCGAGAGATTAGATAGTTTACCGAGACGCGAAGCGTCGAGGTAAACTATATCTCGGAGACAGTAATGAAATTTTTCACCGAGGTTTGTATACTATTTTATTTACAACCACATTCTACATCGACTTCTTATATTTTTTAACTAAAAATATTATTAAAAGAAAAATGTCATTTTGACGTAGTATTACAGAAAATGTATATTAAAAAAATTAAATAAATTTACAAGTAGGCATATTTTCAAATTAGGCGACGGTTGTCAAGGAAACGTTTGTTTGAAATTAAAACAATAAACGTCAGTTCCAGTCTGATCTTTTGAATCAGGGTGGGAAGTCAGGGCGGGAAGTAGAGGTAGGTAATGTGATACTTCCCAACCTTCAATAAAGTCAGTAATGTCAACATTACATGTATGGTTGTAAATAAAGATTATTTTTATATAACTTACCTATATAATAAAAAAAATTTATTGAATGGTTTTTCTCAGTGTGGCAGTATACTATATTAATCAATTTGTATTTCAACTGTAGTTATAATATAAAATTAAATTGCCTTACATTTACATTTTGTTTTGGGTAGAAATTAATACAAATGTTTGTTGCTCTAACGTTTTACAGAAAATTTTGTACAAGTTGATGGGTTCTTTTTGACATTATATGTCTAGTCTATAACTGAAAATGCTAAAATTTATTTCGATTTATGCAAGTTTTCATATTCGTTATCTTTACTACCTAGTAAGGGATTTATTACTTTTAAAAGTTATTTTATTGATCATAAAATAATGTTGAATACATATTAAACTCCCCTGTATCGATTCGATAAAGTTTTAATACATTTTCAGAAAATAGGCATGACCCAATTTAGGGTGCAAACAAATTTTAGGATATTTTAAATTTTTTAACAAAATAACTTAAAATTTTTATTGTAATACAAGCTTATTCCAGATGGATAAATTATTAATTGCAGCAAATTGAATATAAATAATGCAATGTAAAAAGTGAGCGTACAGAAATTATAGGGTCGGCAACGCACTAGGCAGTCGTGGGTCGTTAATATTTTATTTTGTATTTATTACACCGTTACCGCCAGAGACTGTGCAGCTGGACACGGGAAAAAACTTGTTATTTTTAACTCTTCACGGTTTCGGCATCGCATCCGATTGTTCGCTGCCTGTAGTCTGACTGCCGCAAGGTTTTTTTCACTTAATTTTGTTTTTGACCTTATATACCACATGGAGAAACAAAAAATATTCTAGTGTTTTTAAAATTTTGAATAGTTATTTACTGGAAAAATAATTAAACAAAATACACTCTTTAATAAAAGTGATTTAAGTAGTAATAAATTGACCAGTCACAGAAATTCGGGCTGAGGGTCTCTGTTCCTGTCTATTTAAATTATCGAAGCAAAGATAACGATGTAATCGACCCCAAGGGTGGAAAATAAAAGAGTTGCGCGGATCACGGGATAACGTACCTAATAAGTATCTGATCCACAGGCATATATGTTCAGTGTCACCAGTAAAGTCCGCATCATATGGGATTTTTTTTGTTAATACCTTTATTCAAAATTTGACTTTGGCATTAAGTTCTGCTTCGATCGAGATGAAAATTAAGCAAAAAACTATTAGTCACGTGATTCGCATTATCTGTCAATTTCTAATTTTTTCCAAAAAATAATTCAAAAGTGGGGTTATTTCTGAAAATATCGAAAAAAGTTATTAGAAAAAGTTTTTTTTTAATTCAGTTTCTAGCCCACATGCAAAATTTCAGATGCATAAGATAATTTTGATTTTTTAACTATATTTTGTAAATTGCACCACTTTTGCAAAATAAGACACAACGCAACCTACATAAAACTTCTTAGTTTTGACAATGCTTTATTTCAGATACATTTTCTTTAAAGTAGCGCCATATTAAATGTGTGTTTTTCTACAAAATCAAAATTGGGCTATTAAAATTTGGTCGCATGTGATGCAAAGTTTATTTGTTTTTGACCCTGTATAAGGTAACTTCATAAAAATAAGTATTTTTGAAAACGTAGATTGTGTCTGAAAGTAATACATCTTAATATTAAGACAAAAAAGAACACAGTGCCTTCAGTAAAGTGTTTTTTAAGTGGAAAATTAATTTTATTTTAACAACGTAAAGTTTGTCTATTTTCAACGATTTAATTTAAAACCCCTATATTATAATTTATTATTAAGTTATGTCATAATAACGTTAACGTGTATTACTTTCAGACAAACAACGTTTTCAAAAATACTTATTTTATGAAGTAACCTTATACAGGGTCAAAAACAAATAAACTTTGCATCACATGCGACCAAATTTTAATAGCCCAATTTTGATTTTGTAGAAAAACACACATTTAATATGGCGCTACTTTAAAGAAAATGTATCTGAAATAAAGCATTGTCAAAACTAAGAAGTTTTATGTAGGTTGCGTCGAGTCTTATTTTGCAACAGTGGTGCAATTTACAAAATATAGGAAAAAAATTTAAATTATCTTATGCAGCTGAAATTTTGCATGCGGGCTAGAAACTGCATTTAAGAACACTTTTTCTTATAACTTTTTTCGATACTTTCAGAAATATCCCAACATTTGAATTATTTTTTGGAAAAAATTAAAATTTGACAGATAATGCGAATCACGTGACTACTATTTTTTTGCTTAATTTTCATCTCGATCGAAGCAGAACTTGATGCCAAAGTCAAATTTTGAATAAAGCTATTAATAAAAAAAAATTCCATATGATGCGAACTTTACTGGTGACACTGTATAAAAAAGTAGAATGCTTTTTCTTCATAAGAGCTGTGTTATTAAAATAGCATCTCTAAGAAAGGCTGTTTTATCGCGAAATTCATTTTTTTTCCTATGAAAATGTTGGCAACAATTTCTTGCACTTGCTTGTTGTTGCTTACAAAAGAGGTATAGTCTCGTTTTAAATAAACGATTTTTTGGTAATTAATAACATTTGTTAAAATATTTGGTAAAGCCACGTCTCTATCGACAATAAATAGTACAATGCACATGTTGTCCATTTTATATAACTTTTTTATCTGTATTTTTCAAACTCAATTTCCCTTTATATTACTATCAATTTCCTATAAACGCTGCCCTTAAATCCGAAATGCCCCTTTTTCATATAAAAATAACATCTGTTGGCATAATTTTTATCTGCTCTTTTAAATCGTTTCAACTTCGTTTGGCATACC
Organism: Polydrusus pterygomalis; assembly: GCA_963969555.1. Taxonomy (NCBI): domain Eukaryota; kingdom Metazoa; phylum Arthropoda; class Insecta; order Coleoptera; family Curculionidae; genus Polydrusus; species Polydrusus pterygomalis. The sequence continues at coordinate 53,168,134 of OZ018378.1, forward strand.
GCTTAAACTCCGCTTTTACTTTCCATCAATCTTTCTTTTTAAAATAGACTAAAACCGACTTGTAATTTAGAGCCAAACATTTCTTTTTAGACGTAAGGGATTTTTTCGGATAACTAAAGCTTGTAACTAAGAATAAAACATGTTATCTTTTGAAGTATTTTGACTGAGAAACCGGGTCATATTTATCTTTTAAAGATGTGAAGCCGAAGGGAAACCAGTCGTGACCTATTTTAGAAGTTTGGCGGATTTCGGGAAAATTAATGTATATTCCATTTCATTTTTATGATCAATATAATAACTTTTTAATGTAGTAACTTCTAGATTGAATACGAAATCAATATTTCACCTTAAGACGTCGGAAATTAAGTGTTCTTTAACTAAATGTTGATTTTGACCCTACCACAAAGAGGAAGAAAAACAAACAGTTTTTAAAATCTTGAAGTATTTACCAGTAAAATAAAAATACGCTCTATTAAAAACACGACAAAGTTTAAAAGTGTGAAAAGCATAAAAGTTAACTAATAAAAAATTTTAAAATAATCTAGTGTTGCTAACTTTGAGGTGGCCACATGGAGTAAGGAAATGTTTGTGTTTTTAATTACAATTTAATTTGTCACTACCCAAATACAAATATAACTTCTGATTTTTTTTTCGGAGATTTCTGAAATAGTGAATAAGTAAATATAGTGTAGGTATACATTTATCGAAATAAATTAGGTATCCTATTTAGGGTGGGTATTATAAAACTTAATTGACAGATGAACAAAGGTTAACTTGTAAAATGACGTCACAGGTTGAAGTTAATATGAAAATTTCACACCTGTCATTCTAAGCCAATCACACACTTTCATTTCGACAGTTACCAATGACAACCTTCAAATTTTTCGGAAATTTTTCTCCTCCTGCCAAGCTAGGCGAACAAAATTAATAAGTGGAAATTTTTTCTTGACAGCTATCATATGATCCGAAAATCAGTATTCAGGATCAAATTTTGGTATTTATTGTTTTTATTCATTTTATAATACTAAATAAATACAAATATTTATTTACCAAATATTTCTTTCATTAAGGCTAAATATTTTTGGAATTCTGGTTCAAACTCTTTTCTTCGTAATGGAGAATAACAAGGATAATGGTTATCTTCCCATTCCACTTCTATCAGATGTCTATGTTTAATATAATAGATGTAATATTTGGATGCAATTTTGTTCTGCTGAATTCTGGTTTTTCTTAAAAAGGATGGGATATCTTCCTCCAAAATCTTCTGGATAGCTGAGAAAAGGTTTTCTTGATGGGGATTTAATTCACTTTTTCCATTAAACATTGCAAATACTTTAAATTTTTATTAGACATATTAATGTCCCTATTTCAGAGCAAGATTTACAAACACCGTAGGACTTAAAATTAGTTTCTTGATTGTTTACTGCCAGGATTTAATTATTGTGAACTAAAAAAGCACGTTTAAGAAATAACTGTCGACGTGACGTATAGCAGAGACGATTTTGACATCACAAGCCTAAGCCTACTTGACTGTGGTATCTACTATCTACCTAGATTTTAAAAATTGTTTTATCTGGCATAACTAGCCTAAACTAGACTATACTATGCTTTCCCTTTGTTTTAGTAAATGAAATGTAGTAAAAATAAATAAAAAGGATAATTTTCACTTATATTTTTTGCATTTCGTTTAACTAAACGGTGAGGAAACTTTTTTTTGAAAGTTTAAGTATTCCCATAATTATGGATAATTTCAATAAAATAATTCAAATAAATTTTAGGTGTGAAATTTTCTTACCGAATCGCCCGCGTCCTTGAATTAATATCCGTAAATTCTTCCTCAGTCACGCATTTTTCTAGAAAATTTTCCCTCATCTACGACTCGGGAAAATTTTCAAAAAATGCGTTCCTTCGGAAAAATTTCCGGAAATAATTCGAGCACTAGGGAGATTATAAGTGACAATTTCAATGTTAACTTTATTGGGAGGAACAGGTATCAATTAAAGTTAACTTATATTAAAAATTAGTGAAATGATAGTTTTTGATCGGTTTTGAAGACTTTTGTTGACACAACATAACCTGTTATTTTCTTTCCCTGTTTATATTTTAAATTCAGATCTCGTAATATTAGCAGGAGATAATATAAATGATATAATATTTGAAGAACTTTTAGTTAATAATGAACATTGTGGAAGGCCCCCGACGACCAAGAGTTTTTAGATGGAGAAATTATTTATATTGATGGCAGAGGTCCTAACCTGTTAGGTTAAAAAAATCTTTTTACTTTCGAAGGTTATTTAGGACTTTATAAAAGTGTCATTTTTTTTAACGAAGTTAACCTAATCGTTAAAATTAAGGTTAACTTTTGACTTTTTTTATAATACCCACCATTAAACAGTTAAAAGTTTATAGATCAATATTTTGTTTGTTGCAGATTTGGCCACCTTGAATAAACATCTAAGAAGCAAAACAAAAAATGTGTATTTCAGCATAAATGCAAAATAGTTGCGTTTGATTTCAGGCTTGAATAAATGTTTTTCGGAAGTCGGAATTTCATTTACATATATTCTCTATTAATCCGGGAACAAAAGCATTTGGGCCTTCAAGCACAGGGTTTTCGTGGATTCGTTGACGTTTGGCATTGGAAATGCGTTTTATTACTTTTACCATGTATACATAAATATATTATTTTTATAGAAATCTAATCAATGCCCTGCTAAACAAAATTTTAAGATTTAAGAGGTTATACCAGGCACCACGAATTTTAGGTCTTGGTTGATCACTTTTGTTTCTAACGAGAACAATAATTTAATAAAAATTCGGTTAAAAATCTGTCTACTGAGGTATGAAGCAAACTACCGAAAAGCGGTTTCTCTGATGCCGTAGGTACCTCTCAAGTAGAGAGAAATAAATAATAATCTTGAAAGTGTTTATTTTCCGGTCGATCTTAAGAATTTTTTTTTATAATTCTCTAAAAATATTTAATTTTTTATTTCAAGGTGAGCGATCAGAAGTGACCAATTATAGACCTGTTTCACAGAATATGCGTAGCTATTTATATTATGTGCCTATGTCAGACTGTGTCTATTATGCAATGTTTGTAAATTTGGAAGTCACACTTAACTCAACTTATTTTTTTTTAATATCTTACTATCGATAGTAATTTAATGTATATCATCTTTGTATCCATCTGACGAAATAAATGGAAAAACACACTCGTTACTTTGGATTTTATTGGTTCTCAGTCCATGCGCTTCATCGCTGCCTATAGCAGCCCCGTTATTGTGACTTTGACTTTACAGAGGGTTGCTTCTCAACATTGTACTTATTTATATAAGTTTAATGGAGGTACTTTAGAAGTGTCCAACTTCGATACAAGATGGCGCTGCATCTTTTCGACGGTCTGTGATCTTTAAAGGCTATGACGTCACGTGGTGAGCCAAGTAATATTAGAAACCGTTGCTCATTTTCATTGCGTTTCCGTGATTACAAATATAAGTTGACGTCAGAGGCTCCGAATACCATAGCTGGTAATCTTTGTATCATGATGAGCCACGATATGGCGAAACACAACTGGGGATTGCTCTGACGAAATGAAAGGAAGAATCCACTCTCTAATTTTAATCAAATATAATTGATCTATTTAATGACAATACTATGGTTACAAACTTACTATCTTGGTTAGAGAGTTATTAACGTTTAAAAAAGCTTTAATTAAACATATTTTCTTGTCAACAGCGAAGTAAATTATAATTAGATAAATTATTGTAACATATACATTATTTTAAAAAACCGTGCATCTTAATTCCATATAACATAATGAGTATTTAAAAGCGAATGTACACACAAAAAAAGTCACAAATATTTACTCTGTATACCATATAACAATGTAAGCGAATATTTAGCAGCTATTTAAAATGAATAAGCACACACAGAATTAAAAAAATTTATAAACATTTACTCTGTACACCGCAATACAACATTATAAAAATACTGAATATGGAAAATTGCAAAACCAAAAATTTGTGGGTATAACGGCAATAACTTCTTTTTCATACAGAGAGCTTAGCTTTATAGTTTAGGGCTGTTATACTAGAAAAATAATATTCTTTTTGGTCATAGAAATGTGGGTCATAAATAGAGAAATTGACCCATATTTAATCATTGAAATAAAACGTCCGTCATAGTTTCAAAAGTTGTGACGATATCTTAGCATCCAAAGTTGATATCATAATAACATAATTGAGTATAAAAAATTGTCGTAGATTAAATGTCAAATTAATAGCAAATAACACAATTTTTTTTATGCAACTAGGACCATAAAGAAATATTAGTTTAGATACTTTACAGTAAGTAGTAATAAGGAAGTGCGTAAAATGGAAACATTTTATTTTAATGATCCAAACACAAAATCTCAGCTACAACTAATAATTATAAATTCTAGCAAAACCTTTTTAATTGATGTTTAAATTTAGTTTTATTTTGATTCAATTTCAAGTAAAATTATTTTTAGGGTAATAATTTTTTATTTCATTGAAATTTAGCAATTAATCAAAAGGATAGCGGAAAAGCAACCAAATATGAAAAATGTTAATGGATTTTACCCATCATTTGTTTTCGAGTATATATTGATTTTTAAGCGATTTATAATTTGTTTTTGTCGATTTTAACCTTGAAAACCCTGAGAATAGGAATTTGTGTTATAATACTTTAAGAAATTATAATTTGTAATAAGGACTTGGTTTGGGGTGCCACAGTAACAATTTATTACAAATTCAATTATATATAAAAATAAATCCAGATAGTGGAATCTAACGTACTTTTCGGCAAAAGTTTAAATATGTACAGGGTGATCGCGTATAATGTTACTTACCTCCTTTTAACTTCTTTGTTTCGCAATTAAGAAAAAACTGTTAAATACAAAAGTTGTAGGATTTAATGTAAACTTCTTCCAAAATATATTTTCGTAGATACAGGGTGTTGCATAAAAGCGTGACAGATCAAAGTTATATTTTTTTAAATGGAATACCCTATATATTGTTGCATAATTGGATTCCACGGACAATTCCAAACATAATTTATATTTACCACTATATATCTAAATTGAACCGTTTTCGCTTTATTGAAAATTGAAAATTACTATATATTATACATATTATGTATAAGAAAATAAGGTCATTCAAGTCAAGATGTATCGTTTCCATGGATAACAGGATGACGATACTGAACTGAATAAAATTACCATTGTTAAAATTGTTATCCATGGAAACGATACATCTTGAGAATGACCTTATTTTCTTATACAGTGTGTGTATAAAGTCTGAAAACGGCTTAATAACATCGCAATTTACTGGCCGATTTAAACCAAATTTGGTACAGTTGTGTAAGAGGATCTAACGCACCGAATGACGATATTGGCGTTGTTGCCAGCTTTTTAGTTTGTCTGGAATTCGAACGAATTTTATATTTTTAAATATAACACCCAGTATATTTTTACATTTTTAAATTCCACATAAAATTATAATTATTTTTTATTAAATGCATTATTAGTCTATACTTCATAGTTTCCGAGATATTGACTCTCGAAAAGTGACATTTTTGAACTTTGACAGCTTATAACTTTCTAACAGTACGTCTTAGAGCCAAACGGCTTACATGTCCCTATCTTCAATTTTTATTATCTTCCCAAAAAAATCAACTTCCGGTTAAACCGGATGTAACTCGAAAGCAGGAAATATAGTTGTTCCGGTTTAACTGGAAGTTGATTTTTTTGGGAAGATAATAAAAATTGAAGATAGGGACATGGGACATGTAAGCCGTTTTGTTCTAAGACGTACTGTTAGAAAGTTATAAGCTGTCAAATTTCAAAAATGTCACTTTTCGAGAGTCAATATCTCGGAAACTATGAAGTATAGACTAATAATGCATTTAATAAAAAATAATTATAATTTTATGTGGAATTTAAAAATGTAAAAATATACTGGGTGTTATATTTAAAAATATAAAATTCGTTCGAATTCCAGACAAACTAAAAAGCTGGCAACAACGCCAATATCGTCATTCGGTGCGTTAGATCCTCTTACACAACTGTATCAAATTTGGTTTAAATCGGCCAGTAAATTGTGATGTTATTAAGCCGTTTCCAGACTTTATACACACACTGTATAATATATAGTAATTTTCAATCATCAATAAATCGAAAACGGTTCAATTTAGATATATGGATGGAGATATATATAAATTATGTTTAGAATTTTCCGTAGAATCCAATTATGCAACAATATATAGGGTATTCTATTTAAAAAATTATAACTTTGATCTGTCACGCTTTTATGCAACACCCTGTATCTACGAAAATATATTTTGCAAGAAGTTTACATTAAATCCTATAACTTTTGCATTCGACAGTTTTTCCATAATAAAATTGCGAAACAAAGAAGTTAAAGGGGGGTAACATTATACGCGATCACAATGTACAGTGTGGTTGTTTAAGTGTGCAACATATTATGGGAAATTTTTTTATTACCGATTTCTCAGAAAATTTTATTCTTGATAAAAGTTGGTGCATTTTCGACAATCATGTTAGGTGCACTTGGAATGGTTGCAAGTCAAACGGCGTACAGGGTAGGCCAAAAAATATAAAACTTGTACAAGAATAAAGTACCCTTATTTCAGAAAATTCAGCAAAATGTTATTAAGAAAAGTTGTTTAGAATTAAAAGTTATGCATAAATTCAAAAACGTGACCTCCAAAAATAAAAATAATTTCCAAAAAATGTTTTTAAAAATATATATTTACCATAAAGAACTTCATAAATGAATCAAAATCAAATCAATTTAACATATCCTTATTCAAATTCAAGCATATTTGTAAAATTAACTTGAATTTTTAATTTACGAAGGAATCACAAACTTCATGTTTGTTGCAACGACATTAAACACAACTTTAAAATATCCTAAAAATTCTTTTTAACAAAATAAAAGATTAGTAATGATAATAATAATATGTAAATTAAAAAACTCTCATTTATAGTGCAAAATTTTTATTTTAAATGTTTATTAAAAAACTTTATTCTTTTAAAAGTTTTATATTTTTTGAGCTACCCTGTACGCCGTTTGACTTGCAACCATTCCAAGTGCACCTAATATTATTATAAAACATGCACCAACCTTTATCAACAATTAAATTTTCTTGAAAAATCGGTAATAAAAAAAATGCCCATATGTTGCACACTTAAACAAAGATTTTTTTTTAAATGTTTAAAATAATTTTTAACGGTTTAGTGTCCCATTTCCGTCGCTATGTCGATTTGTCTGTCTGCCTGTTACCTTGAAAGCTTAAAAATTACTTGACGGGAAATAAGGAAATTTTGTGATATTAGGTATTAACCCTTCTCAGCAGGGTGAGTATCAAAAGAGAAAATATCCTTTGGTTTTCTTTAATTTTGGTATTATTACTTTAGGTTAAACATATCGTGCACACAGTATAAAGCTCTAGGTAGTTTTAACGAACCAATGTATACAGGGTGGTCATTTAAATACTCTAATGGGGCAAAGTATAGTCACTAAATTAATAAAAATATGCAAAAATGTTAAAACAGGAAAGTTGAAGAACAGCCTATATAGGCCGAGACACAATTATAAAACAAGCAACAGCAGTAAGATTTAAAACGCAAAAACAAATCAGTCGAGACGCAATGAAGTTTTAAGTAACAAGCAACAAGAAACAAAATTTAAGATAATATAAATGTTATAATATAATATAAATGTTGGATTTTCTTTTGCAACTTTTTTATTTTTGGCCAATTCGAAGCTGTATATAATATGCCTCGCCCCCAATAACCATATTGATAGTTGCCATAATTTTCAGTTTAGAGAGGTATTTTAAATTAATTTGTGTTTGCGATAAAACCGAAGATCTTACAAAAATAATCATAATTTTTGAGAATAGTAAAAAACAACAAAACACCAAAACAACCTGTTCAGTCGACAAAACAAAAAGTTAAAAGAAGGTTAGGATGTCATTTTATTGATAGTTAGCAATCCTAACATTTTATTGGTCGATCTTTCTTGAATGTGTATGGAGGAAATACGGTATTGTGCCAATTTGCTTTATATCTTCTTATTTCTTATTACCTATTTCTTATTGAATATTGCTTATTTTTTAATTGTGTCTCGACCTTAAGGGCACAGTTCTTAAGTTCAGTCATGTATAAAAGACCTATAAATGGCCTGAATGCTGGGGTAACTTCAGGAACCTTGCAATTATTAAAAAAAAAATTAGTATCTAATTTTGGAAGGGCTATTCAGGGAGGCATTGACGAATAGTATACCGGTGTTTTGTTTTAAATAAATGCACAGAAACTAAAAAGATCAGTTTTTTGAAACCACTAAAATTGCGACAATTTACCTTAAAATTCTTGAAAGTTAACACGTTGATTTTCTGAACTGAAGTAAAAACGCCAATTGTTACTGGAAACACGATATTTTCTAGTTTATCTACATGTCATTTTTCCTAATTATTCAAGAAAATATGTATTTGTTTTAACAGGAAAGGTTCCGTAATTGCACAGAACACGAAAGTAAACAAAACTATGACCGGCTGACGGGTGGCTCAAAAAAACAAAACATACATGGAAGGAAAAATATTGCGAAGCAAACTTGTATCATTACATTTAACAGACAAATAGAAACAAGAAAAAGGACATATTATTATGTACTACCCTCTATAATATCACCCACCGGAGTCATAACCCATTTACTAGTACAAACCCTATAGAAATTAGACCTACATATTATTCACTTATATAAACCGCAACCATATATTCATAGTAAGAACATTTATTGACAACTAATCTACTAACTGACCTTAACTTAAATCCATTTTGTGAAAATCGTGAGCATAAGATCCGGGGGGCAAGAAAACAGATAATAATAACAATAATAATAATAGTAATAATAATAATTTACGAAATCAAAAATATTTTAGTTTAGTTCTCAATAAAAAAATTCGACCAAAAAAACAAAAATAAAACGGTTTTATTTAGAAAATAACTCCGAAACTACAAAGATCCGTTCTGCCGAGATATCACAAGGTTTAACGTGATAAAGCTGCAGAACCTCTAGGAATTTTATTACCCCAGTAGGGTATGCAAAGCTTTACTAGCTGAATATTTATTGGCTGGGTATTTATGCCCCTGTAGCTATTTAGTAGTTTAACCTACGTAAACTACAACAATGCGTTAATTAAGTGTTTTGGGAACAAGGAAAACTATTTTAAGAACTAGCCAGGAAAAATCTCTAATTTTAAAATGTTTAAAATGCTTTAAAAATGATTCCTTTATTCGCATTGACTTAAAAGTATGAAATAAGACATTAGATATTAAAAATATAGTATGCAGTAATCGTTACTTAATCCTTAATTTGGTAATTTATAAAGTTAACCCTTTTTAAAAATTGAAGCAGCTATCACTTAACAGGTAAATAGGGACTACCTTTTTTTAAACTACCCTGAAAGGATAAAATAACAAAAAGTCTACTATTTAAATATTAACCCCATAATAAATTAAAATTTACGGTTAGTCCCAAAAAGTCAGATCGTATGTGTACATATGTTTCTTGGGTTTTAAGTTAATAAATTGTTGGTTAAATGTAAGGTTAATTTGTTGACGTTTCGTTTTATTTTAGTCACAACTACAATTCAAATTTGGAAACATACACTCTCGAAATAAAAAGAAATTTACAAAACATACTTTACTTTATTTTACACAGCTCTAAAAACTATTCTTTAGTAGGAAACAAAAATTAAGTATATGATTCTATGCTAAATGATGACAATGAACTAAATGTATATTTTACAAGTTTCAGTTATAAGAGATGCTCTTGTTGGAAATTCCAGCATTATTCTTAATTTAATTTATGGTAAAAATTTACCATTTTTTGGGTAATTAAATTGTTAAAATTATTACTTAACTTTTGTCTATTAGTTCTAAAGTGTTTCTATTATTTTTTAATAAAAATAATTTCTTTTTTGTTCCTTTTTTTATAGTTTATGTCATGGCCCAAAATTTCAACATTGTTAAAAATTAAACTTACCTATGTAATAGGTCTACTGCATATTTTCATAAAGCAAAAGCAGTGTGGGTTTGATTTGTGTCTTTTATACTATTATAATGCTTTTGCATTTAATTAAGAATTATTTTTGTCCGAAAATCTAAAAAAGAAATTTTTATATTGTATCTAACGGGTAGGAAAACAAATTACATTTAGTTATTTTTTAGTTATCTAATAGTTTTCCATGTGTATTCTCATTGTCTCCTTGTTTTATGTATTGTTGACTGCTTTTTGAGTTACTTGCAATTAAAATTCTTACAAATATTTTGCAGAAACAGTTTTAATTCCACCAATAAGAATCATCAGACTTAAACGCTTCTTTCTTTACAAATTAAAAAAAATAAATGAAATAAAAAAACAGCCTGTTAGATTAAAAATTTAGTATATCTACCATATTCCTGAGTGCTATGATTTGTGAAATTAAAAGTGAAGATTTGCTAATGGTCTATACAAATAGTATATTACGTAACAAGTGTGGAAAGTGGTACCTTTTAAACGAGGAGGTATTTAGCCATGTGCAGAAATTCTCCGAGTTTGAGAATATCGCTTTCACACGAGTAATATACACCATTTTAACTACGAACACAAATCAAAAAGCGTTCGATTTGTATTTAATATTTTGTAGGTATCTCACCATTAGGTTGGACAAATTATTTAAACACATTTCTTTCCTCACAGTCTAACTTGCCTAGTTTTAAAAAAAAATACTATACCTTTTTTTGTATTCCCTTACGCTTATTTACTATCTACGTATTGTATACTACTTGTACCATACATCTTTTTGACAAAAGTATATTATTTTATACTCCAAATAATATACCAATACTGACAAACAACAACAAAATAAAATAACACAACAAATAGGCACCAGCTGTTTTTTTAACACACCTCTTGAAAAATAAAATTCAACACTCCTGTGATATAAAGCACTTTCCAGCCAGGTTAACCATGCTTTGTTTCATATTTACATCGGTGGTCGAAGAAAAAAAATTGGGCACAGCAAATTGCTGATTTGACAGTAATATCAAGTCAGTCAATTTACAGCCAAAAAATACAGCTACCACATAAATATTTTAACAGTCTCATTTTGAATACTTGTTGTTGTCTGGGTAAGAAAACGCATTTTTTTAGTGTTGTGTTCTGTTTTTTTTTTTATTTCGGTGCTTTTAGTTAAGTTACTAAACCTGAAAATATTTTATTTATTTTACTTATTTTATGCATACAGGTTAGGTTATTTGCATTAAATGAGGTTTAAGAGTTTAAGTCGAATAAGACAAAAATCTTGCTCCTGCTAAAATAATTTTAAAAACTCTTTTCTTTAAAATTCATAAAATTATGTATTCATGTTTAAAATTTCATTGTAGACTGAAACAGATTTGAATAGAAATTTTTTTGACAAGACTGATATAACGGATAGTACGGGGCCAAATATGTATTGCCCATGCAGTTTTACTAGAAGCAGCAAATCTAACCGTCATCGCCACCGCCATCAAATTTTCATGGAAACTTTAAAATCAAATTTATTAAAAAAAAATTGTATCGATATTTCAATTTGTGTGTGTGTACCAAGATGACTCTGGGCATGTTTTTAGCATAGTAATCGGTACCTATATTGCCGCCATGATATTAAACTTAAAAAAAAAATCTTAAGGCATTTTTCTTTAAACGGGATACTTTCTTGCTTCTTTGGGTGCTTTAAAAAATTAGTCTAGAATTTTGAGTAAAAGTTAAACATAGGTATGTAATTTTATTTGATTCAGCTCCCGATGGTAAACATGTTTTTACATAAAAACATGTGCATCACCAGACATTTTGAATACATTTTTGAAACATTTTCCGCACTTCACTTTTAAAAAAAATATTTTTTAATAAGAATATTGACTAACACTTTAGCATTTCTTTGGTAATTTTTATCTGGTTGTCAAGAAAATAGTCGACTTTTAAAAACTGGCCAGTGGCGTCACGTAAAGAGGAAAACTTGCAAGAAGATTTTTTTCAAAAATGGTGTGGAAGATGTCTATTATATTAATATTTTTATACGTTCTTATTTCTGTGGACTTAGTGATACCTATCACATTTTGATATTTTATTAAGGCAAACTCTTACATTAGGTTTTAATTAAACTAAAATAGTTAATAAGCTATTTGTTGATCGTTTTAAAATTTATTATACTTTATTGTTGATTTTTGTTTTAGATGTTCTATTATTTCTACAGTGTGATCAGTAAAGTCCGCATCGTATGGGATTTTTTTTAAATAATAACTTTTTTCGAAATTTGACTTTGGCATCAAGTTCTAGACGAAAATAAAGTAAAAAAATGGTAGTTACGCAATTCGCATTATCTGTCAAATTTTAATTTTTTCCAAAAAATAATTCAAAAGTAGGGTTATTTCTGAAAGTATCGAAAAAAGTTATTAGAAATAGTTTTTTTAAATGCAGTTTCTCGATCACATGCAAAATTTCAGCTGCATAAGATACTTTTGATGACCTACATAAAACTTCTTAGTTTTGACAATGCTTTATTTCAGTTATATTTTCTTTAAAGTAGCGCCGTATTAAATGTATGTTTTTATACAAAATCAAAATTGGGCTATTAAAATTTGGTCGCATGTGATGCAAAGTTTATTTGTTTTTTGCCCTGTATAAGGTAACTTCATAAAGTAAGTATTTTTAAAAACAGAGTTTGTGTTTGAAGGTAATACTGCTTAATTTTAAGACAAAAAGAACACAGTGTCATCAGTAAAGTGTTCATTAAGTGGAAAATAATTTTAGTGGTGGGTAAAAAATCAAAATTATCTTATGCAGCTGAAATTTTGCATGTGGGCTAAAAACTGCATTTAAAAAACCTTTTTCCAATAGCTTTTTTCGATATTTTTAGAAATAACCCCATTAATGAATTATTTTTTGGAAAAAATTAAAATTTGACAGATAATGCGTATCACGTGAATACTATTTTTTTGCTTAATTTTCATCTCGATCGAAGCAGAACTTAATGCCAAAGTCAGATTTCGAATAAAGCTATTAATAAAAAAACATCCCATATGATGCGAACTTTACTGGTCACACTGTATACAGGGTCCTGCAATAGTGCGTCAGGTCCATAGCTTCTATACGAATTAAGTTAGGACTTTCATTCAAACGCTGACTTATACTGTATCATACTGGGTACTTCAGGAATTTTTTTTTTATATACAGGGTGACCCAAAAAAGTGTGGTCATAAAAAGTTGTGATTTTTTAAAAGGCACACCCCATATTTTTTTGCATATTTAGATGTATGCTATCGTCCTTTATAAATGCCTAAAATTTTGTTTGATTTGCTTTGGTAGTTTAAGAGCAATCAATTAAAAACTGAAAAAAAATTATTTTGAAGTCGTGGAAAAAATATCAAAAAAAAACAATCTAAAATTAGTTTCTTAACCACGGTATTAAGTGAGTTTAATGACAAAAGAGGTTTAAAGATACTATGAATCGAATAGTATATATTTATTTTATACAGGGTTTTCATAATAAGGTTTCAAAAATGACACACTTCAAACCTATAACTTTTTCAAATGGAGCACCCTGTATATTATTTCGGTATTTTATACAAAATACAAAAGAAATTTTTTTTTGTAGTTGAAGCATATAAGTTATTTTCAGCCGTTTTCGAAATAAATGCAAATTTCATAAATTATGTCGATTAAACAGAGTTTATTTTTAAAATTAAGCGTAGGCGACTAGACTAATAATTAAAAACTACAGTAATTGTTCAAAATGTCTTCCATTTTGTTCTGTGCACAAGCCAACATGTTTTTGAAAAGGTCTGTTTATTTTCCTTAACATTCCAGGGGAAATGCTAGCAAACACGTCTCTTATTCTTTCCTGCATTTTATTAACAGTTGTAGGTGGATCATTGTAAACAATTTGTTTTACGTGTCCCCATAAAAAAGGTCTAGTTTTGTAAGATCCAGCGATCTAGCTGGCTGGGGGGTCCGTTTCTACCGATCCATTGGTTCGGAGAGGTATTATCAAGATAATTTCTTATAATTTATTCACCCGATATTACACTTTTTTAAAATGAATTAAAGAACTTGTGAAACTAAGTATAAGGATCCATGTTTTATTTCAAAGCCTACTATGGGTTTTAGAGATAAACCTTACTAATGAACCTCTTTGCTGGTATTGCAATTGAAATGTTAAAAGGAAAGTAAACAGACCTTTTCAAAAACATGTTGGTTTGTGCACAGAACAAAATGAAAGACATTTTGAACAATTACTGTAGTTTTTAATTATTAGTGTAGTCGCCTACGCTTCATTTAAAAAATAAACTCTGTTTAATCGACATAATTTATTAAATTTGCATTTATTTCGAAAACGGCTGGAAATAACTTATATGCTTCAACTACAAAAAAAAATGCCTTGTGTATTTTATATAAAATACCGAAATAATATACAGGGTGTTCCATTTGAAAAAGTTGAGAAAAATAGGTTTGAAATGTGTCATTTTTGAAACCTTATTATGAACACCCTGTATAAAATAAATAAATACTATTTGATTCATAGTATCTTTAAACCTCTTGTCATTAAACTCACTTAATACCGTGGTTAAAAACTAATTTTAGATTGTTTTTTTTGATATTTTTTCCACGACTTCAAAATAATTTTTTTTCAGTTTTTAATTGATTGCTCTTAAACTACCAAAGCAAATCAAACAAAATTTTAGGCATTTATAAAGGACGATAGCATACAACTAAATATGCAAAAAAATGGGGTATGCCATTTAAAAAATCACAACTTTTTATGACCACACTTTTTTGGGTCACCCTGTATATGAAAAAATATTTTCCTGAAGTACCCCGTATGATACAGTATAAGTTAGCATTTGAATGAAATTCCTAACTCAATTCGTATAGGAGCTATGGAATCCTGACGCACTATTGCAGGACCCTGTATAATAGGCATATTATGGCAAAAAAATTGTTATTGATTTTTCAAATAAAAGATTAAATAAATTATCACACACTTTTATTTCTGTGGTTGTAAGAACAAATTATCCGTTGTGCACCTTTATTGAGTAAATTTTTGATCAAAATTTAGTCAATAACACTTTGCATAAAAGGGCGAAAGCGCGCCGTACAGTAAAAATTAAATTATCTGGCGAATGCGCTTTTATGTAAGCTCACGAATTACCTTTATGAAAGTAAAGGAATAACCATATTGCAATACGTATATTGTAATAATTTGGTAATATTTTACTATAACTAAATTTTTTTATTAAGACTAACAACACCGTAGTTGTGGTAATAAGTTGGTTTGATAACGGCAATTAAACCCTTTGATTATGGTAAACACTATGTAAATACCAGTAGATAATCAAACTTCTTGAATAACGGTAGCTAAAGCGCAGCTGTAAAATTACTTTATTAATGGTAACCAAGCATCAACGTTATACCATAATATGTCTAATATCGATATCTTGGTCGTTATTATTAAAATTTTTGTGATGGTAACAAAGTTTTTCCTCAGGGCAACGTGTATTTTCTTCTAGCTTTTTGGTCAATTAACTACTATAATAATGAGAAAGAAAGAAAAAAACCTAAGTCTTCCTCCACAAATCTCTACATGTTTCGAACGTAGAAACGTTTGTAACGAAGTTACCTAAGTTTTACCGAATTGACAACAGGTTTAGCACCGAATTATTAGAAAATAATTATCTCCGTAGTTTTTCAATTAATTTTTCTGTTTCTTTCATGCAACCGACTTATTGAATATTTTTCTAACCGCTGGTAACAAAAGTTTTTAGATTTAATCAGGAAAAGTAATTAATCTCCGCTATAACAGAAACCGTCTTAATTAACAAACCAATTTACGGCATTCCGATACAGGTAATTCAACGCTGGTTCCTGTACCGATTCGTAAAGATGACGATCGCGAGAAATTTTGATTTTTTTATTACTTATAGGGTAGCATTTCTAACGTGATATTGTAACCTGTACATTTGTTTTAATTTCTGTTGTTACAAAAATAAAATTATTTTACATTTCCCGACATAGGTGTGTTTTATTTCCCATAGGAACTTAGAGGCGTGAATGACTGTTATCTGTATGCGCTAATAGAACTCTGTCTCCAACTGTTTAAAGGTTACCCAGGGCTCCGGGGGTTCTGATTTTCCCTAAAAATTAAAATCAGTGGCGCTCGAGTAAAACTCCGTTCATTTTTGTATATTCTCTTTAATTCCGCCCACAGAACGCTTTAGAAGTTATTCAATTCAAACCCGACCGAATTTACCGCCGAATTACCGACCGCCGAATACCCGAAATTGAATAACTTCCGCGTCTGAGGGATAACTTGATAATTGAGATTAAAATAGAGATTCTTTACAAAAAGTATTTTCTAATCCGTACAAAAATATAATTTTTATTAGCCAGTTTCAAAAAGCAATTTTTATCCGCCGTTACAAAAAGTAACCGCACCAAAAAGTGCCTTACACGTTCATCATCAGGAGACAGAAAGTTTATTTAGTGCTGATGGTTTTAGCAGAAGAGAAAATGGAGCTTTTATGGAATTAAAAAATTGGTGTGTAGAAGAGACATAATATAAAGAAAATATATGTTAAATTATACTGAGTATGTTAAAAAAGTTATTAAAGGAGGTCTAAACCAACCAAATAAACTGGGGAAGAAGAAAATACCTTTCTAAAAGTAGGTGTCGAAGATTATTTAAATTTTTTTTTGTGCAGCCTATTAATTAATTTTATCGGTCTAAATTAACCGCTTGCTCTCAGTACCCCATAAAACACTTTCTGTAATGTAATTTTATTGTGATATCTTCATAGTAATATGACAATTTTATCCTTATAATGTCTTACTGACACTGGAAAAGTTTTATAAAAAATTTTAAATAATATTCGACATCTTCTTTTTAGGAAGGTTTTTTCTTTTTTCCCAGTTTATTTGGTTGGTTTAGACCCCCGTTAATAATTTTTTTAACATACTCAGTATGATTTACCCTTTATCAATTTTCTTCATATTGTGTCTTTTCTATACACATCAATTTTTTAACTCCATAAAAGCTCCATTAAGGTTCAACACCATTTTCTCTTCTGCTAAAACCATCAGCACTAAATAAATTTTCTGTCTCCTGATGATGAACGTTTCTACGTGCGAAACATGTAAAGAACCCTAAAGAATTTTTATTCTATTAAAGTTTGTGGAGGAAGACTTTAGGTTTTTTCTTTCTTTCCCATACTTTCAACTCCATTTTCAGCATGGACTATTTCTTCATACTATAATAATGTTTAGCGTACAAAAACTTTTAACTGACCTGCACTACATCCAAAAAGCCGGCATAATACTCGGAAGAAAGCATGTTGTCGGCAGCTTCCACAAACTCCTCGTACGTTTCAGTAACTTTATTATAATAATCCTCAAATTTTAAATTGTCTCTATTAAAAAAAGATTCAGATTTAAGCATCTGATCATTATCTAAGTCATCCATTTACTTCACATATAGCATAAGCTAACACCAAAACAAAAGCTATTAAAAAGCGTCTTTATACAATTCAATGATAGTTTCAAATTTTTAAAAAAAGTTTCACATGACTAGAAATTTCGCGTAATTTCGCGCGTCTTTTAATACGGCGCTCAACTGACGCCTGTAGTGTGTAAAGCGAAAATGCGGCTCGGCGTCGCGATGCCTCCAAAAGGACCGTTTAGACGGTCTGCAATAGCGTTCGTAATAGCGGCTGCGCCAGATGTTTTTTTCTCTGTTTTTTGAAGATGTAACACTGTTGGTAGTAAAAGGTAGCTTTAGGCTAGGGAAATAATGATTATATTTAAAAATACTGTCAATTTTTATCGTTTTCTAATCGAAGTGGCTATAAAAAAAGCACAAGTACAACTTTAAGCAAAATTTTACAAAGAAATAAATAAAGAAAATAAAAATATTTATCATTTATCATCAAAGAGTATCCTGAAACCAAATTAAATTTTATAATTCACTTATTAGTATAATAACTAAAAAAAAATATAAAATAATTGTGTTTTATCGATAAAAAGTAATATAATTATGATTGCCCCCAAGTTTTAATATATAGGTACCTGCACCAGTTGTTACTATTTTAATTCCATCGTATATGACAATAAGGTTTTTGTTTCCACAATGTTCTGGGTAAAATTATTCAATTTATTTTTGTAAAATATAGTATTTTTAATTTCCACTAAATCCCAAACTACCTCCATGCTAGTATCGCTATAGGTTATTTAAAAGTTAAGAATGGTTTTGTATTTTAGCTCGATCACCTTTAGATATTATATTATATAATATATTAGACATTAATGTTAGTGCCTGTTTATTTTAATATTTAGGCTTTATTGTTATAGGTATTTTTTAGATCTACTAAGCTATGAATTTCTAGTCTATCTGTAGTTTTTATCCAGAGTTTAAGTTGTTTTTTAAATAATGCTGTGGAATTTAGTGTTATTATTTTATCGGGAAGACGGTTAAGAAATTTTGGTCCTAAGAAGTGGTAACTACGCTGTGTCAAAAGCTGTCGTACATCAAGCTTTTTAGTTTCCAGAAATAGTAAATAATAACAATAATAATAATAATAATAATAATAATAATAATAAACGACTTTTATTCATAAAATTAGATGAATACAATTAGGCGATATTTAGCCAGTAGGGCTATTCTTGCATATAACCTAAATAAATAAATTACCTATACATTCCAACTATATTTGATAAATTACCTCTATAACTAAAACTGACTTAATTATTCTATTAAGTGTCCTAAAATGTTTCCTAATATAACCTACCCACAGATAATACATTTGTCAAGCCATAATACAAAAAAGAAAGGAAATTAAATATTATTTATAAACTTTAAATAAAATAAATTAAACCAATAATACAATAAATAAAAAAAAAACTAGTTCACTAAAAATGCCAACATATAAAGTCTTTTAACTTTAGACTTAAATGACAGGATGGAATCACGCTTAAATTCAGTGTCAATGCTATTGTACAATTTAACCGAAACGTACGAGAAACAACGCTGAAATATAGCAGTTCTAAATTTAGGGATTGACAACATATCTCGAGTTCTAACTGAGACATCATGCAAATTGGACCTATAACAAAGTTTTCTTCGCAGGTATAAGGGTTTATTTGTGAACAAAATACGGTGTGTGAAGGAAAGCAAATGAATTTCCCATATTTTGGCCATTGGCAGCCATTCCAAGATTTTTAAATTAGCGGATATTGTGTCATATTTACGAAGGCCAAAAACGAATCTACCACAATTTCTTTGGACTTGTTGTATTCGATACCTGGCAACAGCATCTAAACAAGGCCCATAAATCACATTACCATAATAAAATATTGGGAAAACAGTATATTCACATAACATTTTTCTTAGTTTGAAATTAAGAAAATGCCTGTTGGCGTATAATGTTCTAAACGTACAATAAGAACGCCGTAAAAGTACTGAAACATGTTCTGTGAAACGTAGGTTAGAGTCAAATATTAAACCCAAATTTCGAGCAGATTCTGTATGTGGAATTTTTTCGTTATTTACCACTGGATTAAAATCCGTATCTAGTATATAGCTACGCTTTTTGGCATTTCCAAATAAAAGAAAAAGGGACTTTTTGGCATTTAGAGTTAGATTATGAGACTTGGAATATTCATAAATAATGCCCAGATCACGATTTATACTATTATTGGCCTCAATAGCTGTTTCAGCAAAAAAACCTAATAATAGTTGTATATCATCTGCATAACCGTGACTGGAGCAAGTAGCAAGTTTACTAAACAGATCAAATGTATATATTAGAAACAATAACGGGCCAAGAACAGATCCCTGTGGTACTCCACTTTTAACATATAGACTTTCTGAATACTTAGCATTAATCAGTACCCTTTGCTGCCTACCCGACAAATAGCATTTAAAAAAGTTAAGGGGAATATGATCAAAACCAATATACTTTAATTTAGCACTCAACACACCATGATCAACAGTGTCAAAGGAAAAGTCCAACAGAATAAGTGCAGTATTCTTTCTTTGAATAGGTGTAATCCTTGTTATAAATAAGTTTTAAAATCCATTTTTGTACTGTTTCTAGTTAGTAAATATGGTTGTTAGTGGCTCCCTCCCATACAACAATACCATAGGAAATATGGGGTTGGACAAGAGAAATGTACACGGTCGTGAGCACCCCCTCCTTAAAAACCTGTTTAAATTTTTTAAACCTGCCCAGAAGGGACCTTACCTTCTTTGTAACGTAATTTATATGAATATCCCACCTCAGATGGGAGTCAAGAAAGATCCCCAGATACTTCATGCTCTTACGGCCGGCAATCTCCACACTCGCACAGTTGCAGGGGTTGTTGATATTTAACTTGGTAAAAGTAGGCAAGTTGGACTCTAATGAAGTAAAAGGGACATAATTAGTTTTTGTGATATTTATGGTTAGAAGTTTGCTTTAAAATAGTAAATAATTTTACACATTTCAGTTTCTGCTTTGTTTTTAAGTTCATTCCAATTGTCAGCTTGAAAAAATAAAACCGCATCATCGGCAAAGCTAATAAGGTCTCCATTGATCTGTAACTCAAACAAGTCATTTAAATATATTAAAAACAACAGTGGACCCAACACAGTTCCTTGTGGTACCCCATATCTTACAATTCTTGGATCACTAAAAGTGTTACCAATTTTCACTCTTTGGCTTCTACCTGTAAGATAATCACCGATAAGTTGATAAGGAATTCCTCTAAAACCAATTTTCTCTCGTGTAGTAAAAAGTTGAGTATGACTAACCGTATCGAAAGCCTTTTTTAAATCAACAAAGATAGCCATTGAGGGTTTGCGATTATTTAATGCTTTATATATATTAGTAGTAAAACGAACCATATAGCATCTTCAGTAGATTTACCCTCCCTAAAACCGAACCCGAAATGCCGTGATGACAAAACAATGAGTGTTCAAAAAACTAGTAATTCTATATTTTATTATTTTTTCATAGACTTTAGCAAAATTCGTGATAATGGAGATTGGTCGATAGTTCGTCAGTTCATGTTTATCGCCACTTTTGTAAATAGGAGATATAATTTTGTTTTAAAAATTCTGGGAAATATACCTACCTGCATTGACCTGTTGATAATATATTCTAGCGGAGGTGCTATACAATGTGTAACACTTTTTAGAGGTTCAATAGATAGTAGCCTGGAGACTTTTTATTTTTTAATTATAAGATAAGTGTACTAACTTAATTTACATTGGTGGGGTTAAGAAATAGAGTTGTCTTTTAGCAGCAAAAAAATAATATTTAAAAAATGACCATATTGAGGTTAAAAGGTTATTAAAAAAAAATTACCCTCGTAGCTACAACAGAGTTGTTGTTTGGGCGCCTATTTAATGCAATTTTTTTGCTACTAATAATGGATTTCTAGCTACGGCTAATAGAGTTTTCTCTCAGTGTAGTTTGTTATTTTGGTTCACTAATTTTTCAAGAACAATTATGAATCCCGGGCACATTAATTATTTAACTTTCATTAAAAAGGACTTTTTTATTTAAGGGAATACGAGAATTTATAGCGACCTTTTTTTCAGCACATGGCCACGTGCAGAGCTAATTTTTATCCAAGAGAATATTTAAGATAAACCATAAATTCTTACCAAAAATCGATAATAGACGGTAAAAATAAACGGGAGCGTAATTTGCAACGTACAAAGTCAAGGTCATCAAGAAATCTACGGAAAAACCCAACTTTGGGCTATAAAATGACAATAAAATAACGGAAAGGATACTCCCCAGATACACATTTAGGACGCTTTGTTTTACACTTTTGTCTGACGGAGTAGTTAAGCTGGATCCAGAAGAACAACAGAAAGACGGTTGGATGCCCGATAAATCTTTTTGGTCAAGGTTGTAATCCGCTTTAAGAAGTTCTTGTTAGTTTAATTTTTATTTTTGAACTAACTATTAGACAATTACAGCAACGAAAATAAGTATCGTACTGGCATTTTTTGTGAGTATGAGAGAATGAATAACATGTTTAGATAACGGCAATAAGGACTACAGTGTGGCCGGCGTGAATAACGCATGGCGAGGCCATCTCTGAGTTAAATATTTTATGGTAGCTAATTATCGTTGTGTGTAAAAACTTATGACTTATGACTATATTGCGGCCATTTATCGCGCGCCATATATGGTACTGATATGGCGCCGTGTGAAAACAGCATAAGGCAAGAATTTTTAATACAATAATTAAAAAATTTTTATTAAGGTATTAATACATTTTTACTTAAGTGAAGATTAAAAGAAGCCTTATTTTTTTATATTTAGTCATGTATAACCACGTAGAGGATATTTGTACATACTCTGGTATGTTGCATTGCAGTAATAGGTAAAAGTATTTTAATTGTTAAGAGAGAAATATTTTTTGTTAATATACCAGGATATAAATAGAAGTATCATTTTTTTGCTTCCTGCTTTTATGAGGGAGCCCTAGGTTTATGTTATTTTACACTTGAATGTTTCAAGTTCCATAGAAAATGAGTGAAATATGCACAAGATCCAAATTATTAATATATTGCTTAAACCCATATAACTATACCTAACTATAATGACAACAATAATTCTTTGAATAATGGTTTTCTTAGAAGTTTTCTCACACATAAAAATGGTATTTTTATTTACTCTTATCCTAATTACTACTCCACCGAATGGACAAATAACACAGATTTTAACCTTACCTGTAAAAAGATAATTCCGAATTAAAATAATCTAATTTTCCACAAATCTGACACTGACGCACCACCTTGTTGAGTACTGACAAAAAAATCATTTACGAAAAATAAAAAAATAAAACACAAAACACGTACAAATACGAATATTTCGACGAATAACCACGACATCGCAGAAACTAGTATATTAAAGTATAAGTGGATATTAAGGTCTTTAAAACACGCGCGATTTTGCAAGCACGACGGCGCAGCCGGAGTGCTTGAAATAGAGCAAGTGTTTTAAAGACCAGTTATCCACGAATACTTTACATTATTTTTTTTTATTGGTATTTATATTACAAAAAATGGAAATAATAACTTAGTAAGTAAGTGAAATGGTCGAATTCGCGATGTGATATACCTGTCGTTGTCATGAAAATGAGGAGAACAAAAAATACCTTCCAATCTGTCACATAAGATTCATTGTTGTCACCGTTGACATTGGTTGTCTATTGCTTAAAAAATATTTTATTTGACGTTAAAAGGTAATTCTGTCACATCAATAATTCAAAAGTTGACATATTTAGACTTCACGTTTCACGGGTTGTTGATGTTGCCATGGTAACTTTAAAACACGCGCGTTTTTGAAAGTGGGATTTAAACACGCTGAGGCGTACTTTAAATAAGCAAAATAGAGTATCAATAAAAAAAAAATACTACGATTACTCACAGAAAAAAGAAAGGTCTGTTCAAATAGGTACTACCCTTGTTTTTGTCGCTACCCGTGAATAGCCGACGCGTGAAAAAGGTAAAGGTCAGGTGGCCGCTATTACTCTAGATAGTCTAGATTTTGTCGCCATGGAACAAAAATAAGTTGGTACTAAATACAAATACCTGAAATAATCATATTTATTTTATTGAAACCAACAGAACAAAAACTTGAGTTCTACCTATAGTATCAAATTAACGTTTGTAATTTATTTGAATTAAACTTAAAAACTGGTATTTAAATATTTTTATGAATCTAATATGTGACTTAATAGTAAGTTTGACAACAGCGCTTTTTGATGCACGTGTTAAGTATAGTGGACCACATGTCGACCATATAGCTAACCAGACAAATTGTGAACGCTGGACTCTTTGATTTCTTTATAACGTAAACAGTGTAGTCTATTCTATGAGAAGTCTATCCGATACGCCAATATACACGGTATGCCGACTAGCCAGTCGACATTTAAACATCGCTGCGCATTGCGTCACATAGGACAGGCGGTTCTAACCTCACATATTGCCGAGCCATAGTAAGCGCGCAAATTTACTTTTATTCCTTGTGTTGTCGTTTTTTTTTTCAGTTCGTGTAGTTATATAGTCTACTGGAATATTATATTTGTTAACAACGTGATTTTTATTGACTTTGCTACGTAATTTGGCAGCAGAAAACTCGGAAAGCAAGTAGAAGAAAACTGGAGCCTCTGTGCTTTCAAATAATATAACAGTATTATTGAATTTACATTGCAATAATATTATTTAGACATTTTTAAAATCATTTTATTACAAATATATTGATTTTCCAAACTGAGAATGTTATTTATTTGCATTGATAATACATTCAGCCCATAACAAAATCTGTCGCTTCATTTTTAGTTCGCTTAAAGCACATTCTTCGAGAAATAATATTCACTGACCGTAATTATATTCTAAAAACTAACCATTTACCATATTTATGAGTATTAAACTGCTCCAAAATAAAGTCTCATTGCTTAAATCCCAATAAATTTAAAAGAGCTGGACCGGACGATGTGACATCACAATGTGAGTGAGATAGAGACAATGTATGCGCGTCGGCATACTGTGTATATACCGGGTTAGTATAAAGTATCGAAACACTTCAAAACCGCTAAAAAAGCTGCGCTTAAAAATTTGTCAGTTGAAGGTGTCTGGGTATGGCGAATTGAAAAATGATAACTTTTGCCAGATTTACCAATTTTGCGCTACACATAGTCGTTTTGTTATCTTAAATGGAATGCCCCATTGGTACATTTTACTTAAAATGCGATATTGTGTGTGTATCCCAGCAACTAGTAGGAATAAAATTTTGAAAAGTTAGGATCTTACTAACTTTGAGATGATCAATTAACTGCAGTAAAAATAAATGGGGCATTCTATTTAAGATAACGAAACGACTATGTGTAGCGCAAAACTAGGACATCTGGCAACAGTGCCGATATCATTTTTCAATTCCCCATACCCAGAAACCGCAAAATGTCGAATATTTTAAACATAGCTTTAGCGGTTTTGAAGATATTAAAGTGTTTCGGTACTTTATACTAACCCGGTATAACAGGTGTAAATAGCAACAGAATTTCACGGTACGCTTAGGTACCTCTAAAATTCAGTCAAAATAGGTAAAGACAACATTAAACATCGCGGAAGATGCTTCGCTATCGGAACGTATTTGCTGCTATGGAGGGGAAATGCAGCGAGAGTGGAATGTGAATTACGCTCGAACATAACTTGGCACGGTTGAGTCTTGATCTAAGGTGAGGTGGGGTAAGTGTATATCTGGGGCAAGAGTGAAGCTTCTAAATGAATTTAGTTTCATCATAGGTATTGCAGCTCCATCTAGGAAAATATGTTGTAAATATCGAATTTAATTTTTCTAATATGACAGCGCTATCACAGACTTCCAAGAAATATTTTATTTTTAGGGTTTTGTTGTCATGAATTTATATCTGCGCAAGTGATATACACAGTAACAAATCAGTGTTCATCACGTTGCTAATAAAGAATTATAAATTTTTGAAATTTTTTAAGATGAGTTAAGGTAAGAGACTATACCGGGTGTAACAGGATCATGGTACACCCCCGTATCTCCGTCAGTTTTAAATAAAATTGATTGAAATTTGGGATATCCCATACACATAATAAGCGGCACTTTTTGACCTATAAATGATTTTTTTTTTCACTTCCGGTTTCGCCGGAAGTGACACCAACTTTCGATTTTTAAATAGAACACCCTGTATATTATTACATTTTTGAATTCTGCATAATTTTCTGAATCTAATGATACCACAAAAGTGACATTTGGAGCGTAAGAAATATTTAATATTTAATTTTTAATTTTCCATTTAAGTGTGCCATGACGGTTCCGATTTATTCCAATTGATCCGTCTAATGCTAGAAAAATCTAAGTCCCGCAAATAAAATTCATCATACTCGTTTTTGGGGTAAAACTCAATTTTTCCAAATGGAACCATATTGGTACCGTAGAACCATTTCTTAGTACCTACAATAACATGTATAAATACAATCAAAATTATAGCTAAAAGAAAATACAATTATTTTGTTCTAATTTAATGCTAAGAAGTTACTAAGGCCACCAACAATGAAATTATTCAGCTTGTCAAATAAGTATTCGGTGATGTATCGGTGTTTTTATTGTGTACATATTGGAAAAGTCTTTACATTTTTGGTTTTTTTGTTCACCTTAATAACTTCTTAGCATTAAATTAGAACAAAATAATTGTATTTTCTTTTAGCTATAATTTTGATTGTATTTATCGCACATGTTATTACCACGCAGGTATGAACAAATTCCTTATTAATAGTACTAAGAAATGGTACCACGGTACCAATATGGTTTCATTTGGAAAAATTGAGTTTTACCCCAAAAACGATTACGATTAATTTTATTTGCTTATAAAAAACGCAATTTAGTATTTTTGACGGGACTTCGATTTTTCTAGCATTAGACGGATCAATTGGAATAAATCGGAACCGTCATGGCACACTTAAATGGAGAATTAAAAATTAAATAATAAATATTTCTTACGCTTGAAATGTCACTTTTGTAGTATCATTGGATTCAGAAAATTATGCAGAATTTAAAAATGTGATAATATATAGGGTGTTCCATTTAAAAATCGAAAGTTGGTGTCACTTCCGGCGAAACCGGAAGAGAAAAAAAAATCGTTTGTAGGTTAAAAAGTGCCGCTTATTATGTATATGGGATATCCCAAATTTCAATCAATTACCTTTAATATTAACGGAGATACGAGGGGTGTACCATGATCCTGTTACACACGGTATAAATAAGTAAATATTTTTTTTCAAAATCGTAATATACTACAGTTTTTTCGATACTTTACACTTGCCCGGTAAACTTTTTAACATGGGGCAAGTGTGTAGTAAACAAGGAGGTTAAGTGTATAATAGTACTGTACACTTGCCCCGACTTATTTTTTATTTCAGTTCATAGCGATACGAAATCGGCAAATATGGTACGACTTTATAAAAGAAAGTCTAATCGCTGTACAAAATACACCTCTGCATCTGTTCATTTGAAGAATTACTTTTGGCAACAGTTAAACAAAATAGGACAATAGAAAACAAATCATCAAAAAGAAAAGTAGCGAGTGGAGCAGAGGTCTTAACAAGCGAAGAAGCATTCCATTTGCTAGAAGAAAACGAAAATAAAAAAGGGACAAACGAAAGAAATAAAATTCTGAAGCAGTTTAAGAAAGACTCAGCTGTAGGGAATGATGTCATAATTGAAAACGATGACAGTGATGAGGATTTTGGAGATGAAATAATTGAGCATGATGAACTAAATAATTTTATGGATGAGATAGAAAGACCTATATCAGCAATTCAATCAAACGACTGGGTTCTTGTAAGATTTGCAACGAAAAAATCATGTTATTATGTCGGACAAGTAATTTCCGTTAATCAAAAAGACGACGAAGCAGAGGTAAAGTTCCTGCGAAAGATAAAATCTGTGGACCCAATGGCATCTGCAACGTTTGCGTGGGCTGACCCAGAAGATACATCGTATGTTGCGTTTACCGATATCATAAAATGTCTTCCTTCCCCCAATACGGCAGGGCGAAGAGGTTTAATTCGCTTTGAAGTAAATTTTCTCGGGTATAACGTAATATAAAAATTTCATGTTTGTTTTTTTTACTTACATAAGTACTATGATATTAAAAAATACTTTTAGTTTATAGTAAGTAAACCTGTCTTTGCATTCTTAAATAAAAAAGGTTATAAAAAGTTTATTTTCTCTATTTTTTAAATTTCGCAAATTGTGGGATATGTTGAAAACATCCGGCTTTTCCACTCTTACCCCTGAGAATATCTAACGTCAACAGTAGTGGAACCGTTAATGTTGTACACTCTTGCCCCAGACACCGGGGCAAGTGTGTAGTAAATGCAATGTTTTAAAAGTAGGAACTCATCGATTTTAAGGGAATTGTTATGATTGAGTGTAATGTACATTTTGAATGGTTTGATCTGGATTCGTTAACACTCAGCTCAAAAACTCTAATCCTAGAAACATGAAATTTCAAGAATATCTCTTCACTATAACGTAAGCATCCACCAAGAAGGGATTTTCTTAGACGTCAACCCCCAAGGGTATTAAAATGGAGGTTGAAATTTTTATAGGAATTTGTGTATCCTAGAATGGAACAAATACTCCGGCAAACAATACTAAAACTAGAGGATGTTTCGACATTCTTTTAGTTGATCTACACAAACTAGTACAAGAAACTGAGATCAATGAGTAAGTGTAAGACCAACTACGTAATGAGGCACTAGGACGGACCCTCAATACCGTGCGAGCAAAAATTATTTGCATCAAAGATGGCTTGGATTAAAAAACGTAGGGCTTGGTTTAGATCACAATATGATATGGGGACGATAATATCTAACCAAATCTAGGTTAAAATTTTGTCAAATTCATATTATGACATAATATGCCAAACTAATGAGTAATAAAATAAGTAGACAAATACAAATTTATTTTTGTTGTTTACAAAATTAACAAAGTAAGAATATACAGAAAGAAAAAGAAAAGTAATTACATAAATTGCTGAAATTGGCCACCGCCATGCTACAAGCATAAATTCACACGTCTCTTCATATTTTCGAAAGTGTTGACCAGCATCTCTGGAGAAATGTTACCACATTCTTGGATAATCCTTTCTTGTAATTGTTCTAAATTTGCAACTGGTGTTTTAAAAATAGTGTTCTTTAAATGAGGAAAAACGAAGTAATCCATAACCGTTAAACAAGGTGATCTAGGTGGGAATTCAATGTCTGATCAAAAATTGATCAATCTGTCGTCGAAAAAATTGCGTAAGTAGTTAATAGTTTCGGCGGCTGTATGGGCGGTTGCACCGTCCTGTTGAAAATATCCAAAAAGTAGTTCGTCGTCAAGTAATTGCTCCACAAATGGATTCAAAATATTGTCTCTATAGCGCTGGGCTGTAACTGTGTCATGAAAAAAATAGGACCAACAATTTTTCTTTGGGAAACAGCTAACCAGACGCCAATTTTTTGAGGCTGCAATGTGGACTCTACAAAACAATGGGGATTTTCACTACTCCACATGCGTGTATTCTGAAAATTCACATAACCGGTGAGGTGGAACTAGGCCTCATCTAAAAAAAACGTCAGGTCTAATAAATCATTTGTTTCCAATGAATTTTCGGTAAACCATTGAGAGTAATTCCTGCGTCTTTCAAAATCTGCGGCTTATATTTCTTGGAATACTTGCACTTTATAAGGAAATAAATGTTGCTGCTTCTTAAGAATAGTCCTGCTGCAGGTTCCATAAGATCTTCCTACTTCTTGGGACAGGCGTCTTATACAATTTGTTGGCGTATTTGCAATTATTTGACGAACGTTTGCAACAAGTTCTTCCATTCTTACAGATGGTCTTTCTGCTTATTTTTTGTGTTGTATAGAACCTGTTTCCCTAAACACAGCCACGGTTCTTTTCAGGCAATGATAAAAATCCCCAGCAATAAAAGCAAAGTTAGGAAAATGTTCGTGAAAATCGTCCATGTACAAACCAGGATTGTATTGCCACTCACCATTTACTCTAACCCCGTTTCGAAAATACGCTTTAACAATGAATGTTTTGTGCTGTTCCGTAAAGCCCATTGTGTGAACCAAATTACTTGTAACGACTGTCAAAGATGACGGAATAACTGATTGGTTGTTAATTCAGGTATAGTTACTGACACACAAGTAAAAACGTGCTTACATTCGCCAATCTTCGAATCTCAAAACAAGCACAATAAATAATATAGGTCGGATTCAAGTCGATTGCGCCTCACGACGCACTGGCGCTTAAATGCTAAAAGGGTATCCTTATGAACTGGAAAACCACTGCCGTTTATCTCTGGTCATTTTTGTCTTTGGAATAAAGATGTTGTAATCGTTATTATTATTGTTGTGATTGTTATCAGTGTTTTTTTTACTGAATTAGTATCGCGGAACTTTGTTTAATTTTTGATTAAAATAACTATTCGTTTTATTTTTCGGTAATGATATCAGGTTTGAAATACAACTAGTCAGTCCTAAAGCCAGCCTTGACTCACTATCTTTTTCTGACAAGCTGAGAATCTTGTCTGGCAGAGGATATGAACATTTTATTTGGACCACTGGCACTGTTATTTGTATAGGACTTTATAACGCAAAGCTTAGTTTACTTGGTAGATATACTATTCTGCCGTCATAACGAAAAGGGCAGTAAGTCGAGATTTCCAGATATCTAGTTAAATATACTGCTGTTATCAGTAGAAAACGCTCTACATTTCTGTCTAGATTTTGTGGCAGTATGTTGATGGGAAGTATATTTTCTTATTAGTAAAGAGGGCAGTATGGACTTCCATTGCACTATTAAACTAGAAAAAAATGCAGTATATCGTTATCTTACTGCTGCTTTCTTTAGTATTTTGTTATTGCTAAGTAAAACAGCAGTAAGGTAATGCTGTGCTGTGCTTGAATGTAGTAAACGTCTCGTTCTACAAATAGTTAGCCATAGGATTAACAGCAGTATAGTGAATAGCTGCCTTCTTTCATATTAGGAAACTTCCAGTTAACCCTGATAGCTAAAGAAAAGAGCAGTATAAATTATTTACTGCATTCTTTTATAGGAAAATATAGCATTCCAAAAACGTAATTACTAAGCAAGAGAGCAGTATGCCTTCTTGACGCTCTTTTGTTTAGCATTACCCCACAATTATTATTTCAGCATTAGTAAAATTTGGCATCTAATCGATATACTGCTCTTTTTCTTAGTTTATTGAAATCGGACGAGTAGCCTTTACTAAAATAAAATGGCATATTTTGACAACTTACTGCCCTCTTGCGGCGTATTCTAGATGAATCGGTATCGGTCGATTACAATTGATGTCAGTCTTCATGCGCTAGTATAAGTGGAATGTTGTGTTTCGTGAGACTAACGCTAAAATATCACAGTAAGTTCATAATTTGATCTATTTATTATATTAGCTTTATAAGTTGTATTTTTGAAGCGTTGAAAATCTGATATTACATTTTTTTTAAAAGGTTATAATTAATTTTGGGGAGATTTTAAAATAAAAAATATCAGATAAACTCAAAATTACGAGTGGACTCGTCGTTTGACATTTAACAACGGACAAGCTACATCAACTGCTAGTAGTTTTGAAATATTCCCAACCTAATTATTAGCTCATAATAATTCAACGTATGTGTTTAACGATACTTATCCTACAAAGTGTTAAAAAATTGTTTTAGGTAAGGTAAAAATTAGAAAAAATCGTGGGGCACTAATTGACTAATTTAGGTATTTCTACAATTTTTGGGCTTTTAAAAAAATTAAAAGTAGACTTTCTAGATTTTGATCAATAGATCAAAAAAGGACGTGACATCAAAAAGAAAAATTATGCCTGCGGCGTTATTTTAAGAAAGAAAGATAACGGGGCCTAAGCCCCCCCCAAATAAGACACACTAGTTGCGCCTCTGCATAAATATTACTCTAATAATAAAAATGTCTTAGTGTATTTATTTTTCGTTTCAGTACATAAGCAAAGCACATGGAAAAAAATAGCCTCTCATAATGAAGCGGATTGACAAAATCTTGAATATGGTAGCAAGTGATCCTACCTTTCAGCTACGATTTTGATGATTTTGTGGGATGTGTTCAAAACTGCAGCAAAAACGTTGAAATTAAAGTTTTGGAAGTTAGCGATTTTTATTTATTTGAGGACAAATCATCACAACATAAACTGAGAAGTTTGCAGCCAAGGGTGTTTTTAAAGAATATTGTTTCTGTTCAGGCACGAAGGGGGTCCTTTGACTTATATTATAAAACTAGTCACAAGGACGAGGGTTATGAAGCTCTAAACTTCTTACAGCAAAAATGTTTAAAAATAAAAAACATTCCTAAACCTCCCCAAAAAAGTTCACCAAGAGGTATAACTGAACATAGGAAACAAGAAATAATTCAAAAATTGTGTCCATTAATGCCGCCAAATCGTAGATTATTTTGGGAGAACTTACCTATCAATAATGCTTCCAGAAATTTGGCCTTGAACGGTGATGAAGAAAAGAAGTTAACCCACAGAATGATTTTTAACCACCTTAGTACCTTCTACCTTATATTGTTTTTTCTTGTAAAATTCTACCTCTAAGTATTATTTGTTTTTGTAAAATTAATGTTTTTTTATTACAGTAATAAAAACTATTAATATTCCTAATGAACCTTAGATTTGTATATTATTTAAGGAACTTTTCGTAAATAACTGAATGTCCTTTAATATAATAATGTGTAAGTGAATATTTTTTGACGGTAAAGTAATACTTTCAACTATTATGTCTTATTATCTGCACAAAATAATAGCAGTATTAAATATAAGTTTATATAGTAATTATTACAAAATATTTCTTTACTAAGCAAAACCACAGCATAATTGCTGTTTACTGCTCTTTTATGTAGCATATAAAAAAAATATTATATTTGTAAATTAAGTTAACAGTATAGTGGTATATAACTACAGAAAATAGCAGTATGTCTAGTACTTACTGCATTCTATCGTAGTGAATCTACTAATTACATAATCATCATGCTAGTCTAAAAGGCATTTTAATCAATTTTTTACAAATACTTGGAAAACTCACTTATTTATATATCACATTTTATAAAGTACCTAATTCGCTTCCCAATGAGTCATAAAAAGTAAGTTTTTAGCTTTCCATTTTAAAACAGACAACAAAAGTTTATTCGCCACCTTAAAAGGCAGTTTTCTCAAAAGTAGCTTTTGTCGACTTACTGCTCTTTCAATTATGACGGCAGTATTGTATATTGTAAATTATAAGTAAATAAATTTTAAAATATCAACCGACCATAAAAACGTCACCAAATAATATAAGTTATATTTTTTTAAAATGGGCAACTGTAGAAAGTTTTACGAGCTAAATAATATATTAATTTTGTTCTTAGGATATTATTTACTTTATTTTAATACAATAGAACGACAACACTGTAGAATTATGGTTTGCTTTCTAGCCTATTATCCGTTTTGAACAATTTGTTGGTTTAAGGCATTGCGAGTACCTACCATGCAATTCAAAGAAATAATATCTTATCTTGTTTTCGAAATCTTTTAATAGACCATGAATTACACTGTTCATTTGCAATTTATGAGGGACAAAAAGTGTAAATTAGCTATAACTAACTTCAAATATGTTGTTTTATTTATCGTACAAATCAACTAGGGCTAATTTAGCCGTAAAACGCCTCAATTACAAAAATCCTTTAATATGTAGAAATGAGTATTTGAAAACAATTTATTCTATTTAAATATCATATGGTATAAAAAATGTTTTACCTTCAATTTCGCATTTTTCTAAATAAATTGTTGACGGGCTCTAAAACGTATTTGTTTAAATCAGTGGATCTGCAAAATGATATTTGAGAAATTGCCTACCTTACAGCTACTTTATTTTATCGTCTATCACCTTTATTTTGTTGATGTATTTCCTCTTGGGTGCCCTCGAGAGATAAAGTTTAATATTTAAGAACATTTTTTAAACCAACAAAAAGAAAAGAATGAGTATACTCCCGAACAGGACAATACGTCTCGCTACTTCTTTTGATCCTATTATGTTTTGATACAAATATTATATATTTCTTTTTTTAGGGTAAGTTTTGTAAATAAATTGATGGGGAAATTACTGTCAGTCCAGTCAACTTCCAGTTAAAAGTTTATTATTAATATACATAATAATACATAATACTTGTAATAATAAATAACTAAATGTCGATTTTTCAAGTTAAAATTAAATACGGCTCTGATAAACCGCAATGAATCCGCCAGTAATGATTATGACAATGTCAAATGATACTAGACCTTTTAATTTATAATTTGAAGAAATAGTCCATGCCTAAAGTGGAGTTGAAGGTATGGGAAAGAAAGTAAAAACTCAAAGTCTTCCTCCACAAAGTTTAATAGAAATAATAGAATAAGAATTTTCAGTAAGAGTCTCTACATATTTGGAACGTAGAAACGTTCATCATCAGGAGACAGAAAATATAATTGGTGCTGATGGTTTTAGCAGAAGAGAAAATGGTGTAGAACCTTAATGGAGCTTTTATGGAATTAAAAATTTGATGTGTAAATTAAACATAAATAAAGAAATTGATGAAAGTTAAAAGATACTGTGTATGTATGGGGTCTAAACCAACCAAATAAACTGGAAAAGAAGAAAAAACCTTTCTAAAAAGTAGGCGTCGAAGAATATATAAAATTTTTTAAAAAACATTTTTAAGTAGGTATGTGTAAGACATTGTGAGGACAAAATTAGAAGTAAATAATTTACTTTTTATTAGTTTCAACATGTTTTATAATATTCAAGAGACAATAACAGCTGATGCACACTTTCTAAAGTAACCTATTTAATTAGAAATCTTGCAAAAAATGTACCCTTGGAGGTATTGAAAACATCTTATCATGGGTACTTTGGTTCTAACATGCTATATGGTATACTCATCTGGGGTCACTCAGCCCATTTCACTATTGGGTATTGGCTATCGTGAATGCTGCCGTCACTTCTTCGGAGAGCTTTGCTTACTGACTTTTCCATCTGCCTATATATATATCAATGCCTAACTTACATTAAGCAGAATATAGGTTTACGTCACACCGTGAGATGCACAATCATGATACGCGTAACAGCGATAATATCATACCTGACTTCCACAGAATTGCAGGAACCAGAAGGGGCATTGACTACTACTGCGTCCTGTTGCTTAATGTTTTACCATCTCAAATAAGGGAGTTGGAGGAAAGAATATTTTTGAGTAAAGAAAGGAGGTATTTGATTTTGAAGTATTTTTATTCTTTTAAGGAGTACCTTAACAATAAGTTTAATGATCTTGGCTAAATTTTTTTACATATCTGTGATGTCCAAACCATGTGATAATTCTTTGCTTGTAGGTCTTGCAATTTTAACTATTATTTTTTAATAATTTTGTTACCCTGTAACATGTTATTTTATTTTTAATAATACTTTAAGTACCTATATTTAATTTTTTTATGTACATATTATTGACTGTGTGCATTTTTTGTCTGAAATAGTAGCACCAATAAACTATATCTATCTATCGATCTATCTAAAACTAATGCAACTCCCTTGTTCTGTCCCATTTGGACTACTGCGACGCAGTTTATTAGCCCGCTATACTTCAAGTTGACAGAGACAGTCTACAAAAGCTTTAAAATGTGTGCTGAAGATTTTTCTTTAATGTACGTAAATATGATCATATAACTTCAGCCTTTCGAGCATCTGGGTGGATAAATTTATCGGAAAAGTTTATGCCCTATCTGGCGAATCAAGTGTACTCCATTAAAATTTAAAAAAAATACCTAGTTATCTTTATAATAAATTGACCAAAGGCACATATTATATGTTTATGATTGCCTAACACGTTTTCGGGAACTTTACAGTATCCCTAAGGTCTTGCTGCCTTGTATCAACATTCATTTTTTTACAACGCAGTTTCGACCTTTCACCTTATTCCCAATAATATCAAGACAGTCCCTTGTCTTGTTAGTTTTCGAAACAAATTTAAGAATTTTATTATTAATAACCATAATAATTAGAGATACTTGGGCACGCTTATTAAAAATTGTTTTTACTAGATAATTTTGAACAATATATTGATGTAGTTAATATGTATTTTGAATAAACTATTTAAATATAATTATGTACTAATGTATTTATTATTTATATTATTTAGGTATACTTTATTGCTATATGCTAACATTATACAGGGTGGCGCACCGAAAACTTTCCACCCAGGTTTATTTTCTTGTTAATAAATAAATCAAAATTCGCTCGAATACGGGAACCTTAGTTCTCAGGGGGACATATTTTCTTGCTATTTTCGCCTTCCCTGCTAGAATCCATACGACGGGGTGGCTTCCACCCTTAAAATCTTAAATGGAAATGGGGGTCGAGTGATAACATAATTTAAAGGGAATTAAATTACTTTCCAAACGCGACATTGCTCGTTTAAATCGAGTGAATAGTTCCTGAGAAATAGGACTAAAAAGAAAAGAAAATTTAAAAGTACATAATAAAATTTATTACCGCTTGTATCAATCAAGTAAATGTTGAAAATGTCCACCTCCAACCTCCATGCAATTGTAAAGGCACTGTTCAATATATTCGCGAATATTATGGAGCATTGCGGGAGTTATTTGTCGGCACTCGTACACTATAACTCCGCCAAACCTGCCTGGGATTGAACCAGGTACCTTCGGCATGCGATGTGAAAACGCTATCGCTGCGCTAGGCTGCCACCTGCCTATGATATAGATCACCATAATATCCGGTTGCTCCGACACTGACAGTCAGGCGACTCAAGATTTATTGGTGTGTACGTATCAACGAACAACGTGACATATTATTAAATATTATATAGAATAAAATGAGACAGAATAGTAATCGGGCAATCTAGCATACGATATGGACAAGCCCGATATCGTGAATATAGCTGGGTTGCCAGATTTAACAGTTCATCAGTTTTATCAAGATTTCTTTAAATATACTGTTGGGTCTATCGCTTTGCGAATATACTTGAAACGATTGATTTTTTTTTTTTTATTTATTTATTCAAAATTTAAATTTACAATTATTATAATATATTTCATAAAATATTGTACTTATATAAATATTTTATATTGGCATCTAAGTGTTGAAACACTTGTATATGCCTGAAAAATCGCTATAAATTATGTAAGTAGCAGTTTTTATTCTTAGAACTAAAAGACTAGCAAAACAAACAATAAAATCTACATCATCTGAAACTAATCAAATACCCTTTTAAGTGTATTGTAATTTCCATTAATAAATTTTTTACATTCTTTATTAAATTTATGTCTATTTCTAAAGTTCCGTATTTTTTGGGGCACTATATTATAAACCTTAGGTCCTAAGTAGCTGATAAATCTCAAATTAACGTTATTATAATTAGCAGGTATTTGTTTATTTCCATCTGCTCTATTACGAGTGTTATAAATGTGAGCCACCTCATTCCACAAATTTCCATTTTTATAAATATACATACAAATAGTGTTCATGTATATAGTCCTAATATTACATATTTTGTCAGAGAATAGCAAGTGGGATGGATATAGTCGGTGTTTTTTGTAAATAATTTTGAGTATGAATTTCTGAACTATGTTTAGCTTGTATAGACAGTTATTATACAGCCCACCCCACACCAAGATACCATATCTTATTAGCTGTTCAACAAAAGACTTATAAACGACCTCAATAATAGCCCTGCTCAAGAACTCCCTCAAAAGATAGAATCTGTGCACAAGTCTGCGTATTTTATTAGATATGTAGTCAATATGCGCTCCCCACTTAAGATGTTTATCTAAGATAATTCCAAGATATTTTATATCTGGAACCTCCCTTACTTCATGACCATCAATTAATATGTTTGAATAGTTGGGTCTATTTGCGGCCGTCAATGAGAAAGCTATATAGTTAGTTTTTGTTAAATTTAATGTCAATTTATAGGTTTGCAGCCAATTTTGTACTATTGATAGCCCTCTTATCGCTTTATCTTTGACTTCATTCCAATCACCACCACTGAAGACAATAACAGTGTCGTCAGCATAAGAAATAGCTTTACCACCTAGATTTAATTTTAATAATGAGTTTATATATATGGTAAACAAGATTGGACCCAATACTGTTCCCTGTGGTACACCAATTCTTACCCTGAGTTCACTACTGAAAGTATCATTAACCCTGACTTTCTGACATCTGTCACTCAAATAGTTCTTCACTAGCCGTAACACAGTTCCTCTCACTCCGTTATGTTCCATAACGGTAATAAGTTTGTTATGGGGAACAGTGTCAAAAGCCTTTGCCAAATCAATAAAGCAGCCCATGCACTTATTACCTACATTCAAATTACTAACAACTTCAGAAACTAGACTGTACATTGCATCATTAGTACTACAACCCTCAACAAAGCCATACTGACTTGGGGAAAGAATTGAGTTTACTGCTAAAAACCTACTTAACCTCACTTTAAAGCTCTTCTCAAAAATCTTAGCAAAATTATTAATCAGGCTAATTGGTCTGTAATTCTTAACATTTGTAACTGCTCCAGACTTATGGATAGGAACTATAATTGAGGTCTTAAAATCACTCGGTACAATACCTGTCTCGAAAATCAAATTAATTATGTGCAGCAGTGGTTCGGCAATTTCAATATGAGTTGACTTTATCAAACTAGAGGATATTCCATCTAGACCAGAGGAACTATTGTTTTTTAGCGTAGAAATATGTTCAATTAATTCGTGTTTAGTTAGAGGGGAGAGAAACATAGAGTTTTGTACCGGAGGCCCCAATGCGCACGCCTGATCAGGTGTAGGAATATGTTTCTCCATTTCCACGCCTACATTTATAAAATATTCATTAATGTAATTGGCCATATCAAAATCACAAACAAAATTCTCACTCTTATCATTCAGTATATTAATTTTATGTTTTAAGTTAGAAGTCGCATATGTTGCGTCTTTTATAATTTCATAAATTTTTTTCATATTATTTTTGTTCCCTTCAATTTGACTTTTATAGTAATTATTTTTAGCCCTATTTATTAGTTTATTAAGGTAATTACGATAAGCCTTGTATTCGCCTTCCAATACTGCACTATAGTTTCTTAACAATCGCCTTTTCATTTTGTCCCTATGTCTAATTGAGGTGACAAGACCAGAAGTAATCCATTTTTTAAGTTTCTTAGGATGTTTAAACACAACTCTAAAGACAGAAGTAGATTCCTTTAGATGTTTATGAAATAGAAAAAAGAAATTTTTTGCTGCATCTTCAGGATTATGTACAGTAAGTACACTAGACCAATCCTGGTCACCCAGCAGCATTTTAAATTTATTTAGATCTAGCCTGGTCTTGGTGATAGAACCAGGTGTGTTTGTATTTGAGTTATTACAGGAAGCATTAGACCTTTCAAAATTTATATTAAGCATTATCGGATTATGGTCAGTAATATGTGTATCAAGAATAAATGAGTTTAGTTTCAGATTTTGTGACCTCAATCTCTGATTAACAAATATATGATCTAAACATGTACCGGTTTCTAAACGAGTCACAGAGTTTATATGTGGCACATATCCAAGTTCAGCCATAGAAGATAGATAATATGTCACATCATCATCATTAATATTTAAAATGTCTATATTGATATCGCCCACAAATATCTCAAAATTATTATTAGTGTTTAAATGAAGATATTCATAAACATCATGTATAAAGTTATGTTTTAAAATCGGTGGAGGCTTATAGGCAGCTGTAATCCCGAAAGAAATATTATTTTTTTGAAAAGTTATTCTACTAATTGTAGCCAAAGACATGGGTAGTTTAAAATAAGAAAAATCAACATTAATACTTGACTTTACCAAGACCAAGACTCCATCGTTCTTATTGTAATCTGCTTTGTTGTAAAATGTATTATAGTTTGGTACATTGCACTGATCAGTTGATAAAATTTGAAAGCATTCACTCAAAATAATTATATCATTGGCTTGAAGTTTAAAATTTTCCAGTAATAGAAGTAGCTCGTTGATATTTTTGTTGATACTCCGGTTATATGATATTATTTTATATTTCAAAAATATAAACAAGGTATGTTACGAGCGGAAGAATATAATATTATCTACCGTAGATAAATAAATGTGAATAAACTATTTAAAATTTATAATATATTGAAATTTAAACCAAGCACTCTGACAACAATGTATATTTTTTGCCGGCGTTCTTTCCGCAGCTCAAGATCGATGACGCGGACTATTGTATCAAACAAGTATGTTAGCGAAGCGCCCACAGTGATTTTTAATGTTTTGTACCTTCACTGACTTTTTCAGGTAAGCGTACGCTGAAATATTTGCTTGGCAAAATATATTTTCTGAACGGGCCAAGGAACTCTTGATGGTGTTTATCTCTTCTGTTATATCCAGCAATTTTCTTTTTCTATTTACTACAGGCATGTTTCTAATTGTATTATTGTAACACTTGTGACACAAAAATACTCACTGCGCACTCGACGGCACAGTCAAATAAACTGAATATATTCAGGTAGATGCAGGCGTGGGTCGGGAATATTTTAGTTAATTTATTTTTTCCTTCGCCTGTGCGTCGATAGGTCATAAAATGAGAACTATGATTACTATCAATACTATAATAGAAGGACGGAGATGCGGGGGATTTTATACCTATCATTATTTTATTTCCAAATTTTCTTTGTTAATATGCATAATATCAAAAAATTATTATATATAAAAGTAGCATAAAATTACTTTATCTAGGGCGCTATAGAGCCCAAAACTATATATTTTTTTTCTGAATTTATATTTTTTAAAGAAAAATATAATTTAAAAAAAAGGCTCTTAAGCGCCCTAGTGGGTGTTAAAAATTGAAAACTTAAAAGTAAATAGTTTGTTCAAAATCCTGGAAAAACGATTTTGCGGAAAATGTCCTCCGCCCTGCGTCCTTTTTTAGCGACAAGCCCACTAATCATATCTTGGCGAAACGCTGGCGACGCGAGTGACCTTGTCAATATTCGGTGCCCGACCGAAGAAAATAGTAGGAACTAGTAATTTATTATTAGCAGGTGCAAAAATTTTCCATGTAAAGAATAATAATTATCCGTACAAATTTTATTAGGGGTTCTTATTTTTGTTGAGGTTGATGGTTGATGCATGGTTTATTGTTTGGTAGATTTATAATAATTATGGGATTATCTCATAAATTTCAGTACACCTTTATAATGTATTACCTATTAAAAATAAGTAATACTAATATTGTTAGGTTACTTAAATAATTATTATTAGTAATAAAATTTCATTACCTTTTTTCATCCGAGGATCTGTAAGCAGGTATTCTCATTTCAAAATATATTCTTATGAATCTTATGTGTAAGTGCCTATGCTTAATTTTTATTTTGAATCTCCAGCGTACGGTTGTGTGATATTTATTTTTTGTGATTTCCTTAGTGCGATCAGTGGTATACATACGGATTAATTATTATTTATGTTTTATTTTCCTATCAATATGGGAAAAAACAAACAAAAAAAAAACAATTTCAATCCAAAAGGAAAAGTCTTCGACAAAAAATGTTAATTGTTAGAAAGTCAGGGGGAGAAAAGAATCCAGCAAAAACCATTCACCGTTACAAGGTAAGATGCCGATCCGACGCCACGGCCTTTGGGCAATTTTACAATTTCCAGCGTTGTGTTGTTGTTGAACAGGTATTCTGTCTCCTGATGATGAACGTTTCTACGTTTGAAACATGTGGATACCCTTAAAAATTATATTCTATTAAATTTTGTGGAGGAAGACTTTTAGTTATTTTCTTTCTTTCCCATTGATTGATTTGTTGTCCTTATTTCGGGCATCTAAATATATTATTTACTCTTTCATACTCACATAAAATGTCACTAACTTATAGCTTCTCAGTACGGTAGTACTGTAGGTAACATGTAGTGCCGTAAAGATATTTGCCGACTATTTAAAAAAATTTCAAAAGTCCTAAACAATAACAACTGGTCTGTATTGCTACAACAATCTTTTACGTAGTACAAAAACGTAGGTATCTCAGAGCTCCGACAAACCCTACATCAAGGTTAATATTTTTTTCATTTGGATCGATCAACGAGCTTACTTGCACAACCTACCCCAACGTCAAACCCATTGTGCTTTATTATAGTAGGTTTAAATATGGGCACACGAAGCATCGTTTATTTGTAGGTCAGGTAGGTCGATAGCAATCTTTTTCATAATTTAGCTATCTAGCTTTTCTTTAAAGCTTATATAGGCCAATCTTTTAGGTTTTATTAACTAAATAATAGAGTTGAAATGGTATTACATGAATCGCTTTAATATATTATATTATTTTTTACTGAAAAATGTTTGATGGCGGGCAGAATTTTTTTTTGAATGTGAAAAAGTTGTACCCATCAGCAGGGATGTCGACCCAGAACTTGTCTGCACGCCGCTAAACATTTTTCAGTTATGTATTTAATACAGACACTAAACAATTTAATTTGAATATTATAATATTATTATTTATAAAAAAATGTAAAAAAAAATTTATTACAATTTTTATTATTACCTCTATCACTTGAATATATGCCAATCAGTGTCGTAACTAACGCCACCGCAGACCCCGCATTGTGGGGGGGCGCAGCAAGGCCAGGGGCGCCCTCAAGTTCCTTGATGAAAAAATAAAACAAATGAAAAGCGACGTTATATATAAAAAAAATCAAGAAATAAT
Source organism: Polydrusus pterygomalis (assembly GCA_963969555.1). Lineage (NCBI taxonomy): Eukaryota > Metazoa > Arthropoda > Insecta > Coleoptera > Curculionidae > Polydrusus > Polydrusus pterygomalis. The sequence goes on from OZ018378.1 coordinate 53,210,600, forward strand.
AAAATAATTGTTTCATTATCACAATATTAAAGTTAAAAATTAACAATAATGAATGAAAACAATGAAATATGACTAATATGAGTCCCCTATATAAAATAGGGGTAACGTCAATCATAATTAACAATTTTACCCCAATAACAGTAACAGTATCAAGGTTCGTACAAATATCCGCGCCGGAAACCCCGCGTGGGCGCGCTACAATCACACACAGCATTTGTTGAAAACCCGCCAGGAGACGGATCGGGCCACCTTAAGCACCTTACTAATCTAATCTAGAGAATTAGAGCACCTTACTAATCTAGAGAACTCGCTGCGCACCAAAATTCATATTTTGGCGCGCAGCAATAAGCTGAAATTCGTAGTAGTACATTATTTTTACAACAAAAAATTTTCTCTACAATGTTCTATATCTTTCTCGAGATCTTTCTACAGTGACCGGCAGAAAGTACGCAGCATATGGGAAAGTTTTTTACCTTTAAGTTTAGAAAATTTATTTTATTTTAGATAGGTTTAAATAGGTTCTGCATGTTCTCAAACCAAAATAACACCCATTAAATCCCGTAAAAGTCTTATGGTATACGAGGTAGGATCAAAAATTTGAAATTCCACTAAGAGTAAAGTACCACCATCTTTCATTTTAGAATATTTTTTTACAAAGAATTATTGTTTTAATTTCAAAGTTATACACAAATTCCAAATTTCGCTTATTTTGGACAAAAAAATTGATTTAATCGTGTTTTCTCAATAACCCTGTATAAAAAATAAATGGCAACCGAACAGTACGAAAATAAGATTTTCTGCAGACTTTGTTAGAGATTACCGTTGATCATAAGTCCGATTAGTTTGTTTTCATGTTATTATGGCTTTTTAAAATAAAAACAAAAAAATATTAAATATTTTTGTTGCACACCGTATTTTATTTTCTGAGGGAAAAAGTTAATTTCATCAAACTGATATTTTTTGATAAACATTGACTTAAAGCATCTCCTAAATAGTTTTTTATACATTGAAGTATGCATAGAAATTTTCCTTATTTTGCGTGACGAATAAAATCCGTTCAAAATATAATTTTAATTTAAATTTTTTTCTTTGTAAATCAAAAGAAAACTTTCTATGCATACTTCAATGTATAAAAAACTATTTAGGAGATGCTTTAAGTCAATGTAAATTATAAAATATCAGTTGAATAAAAAATAAAATACGGTGTGCAGCAAAAATATTTAATATTTTTATGTTTTTATTTTAAAAAGGCATAATATTATGAAAACAAACTACTCGGACTTATGATTGACGGTAATCTCTAACAAAGTCTGCAAAAAATCTTATTTTCGTACTGTTCGGTTGCCATTTATTTTTTATACTGAGTTATTGAGAAAACATGATTAAATCCATTTTTATTGTCCAAAATAAGCCAAATTTGGAATTTGGGTATAACTTTGAAATTAAAACAATAATTCTTCGTAAAAAAATATTCTAAAATGAAAGATGGTGGTACTTTACTCTTAGCGGAATTTCAAATTTTTGATCCTACCTCGTATACCATAAGACTTTTACCGGATTTAATGGGTGTTATTTTGGTTTGAGAACATGCAGAACCTATCTAAAATAAAATAAATTTTCTAAACTTAAAGGTAAAAAACTTTCCCATATGCTGCGCACTTTCTGCTGGTCACTGTATATTAAACAACGCTTACAAATGACAATATTTTTTACTATGGTATGACAGGTGCAAAATAGCAGGGCGCTTTCAAAATTTTGCGGGCGGGCGCACATGTCCTTAGTTACGCCACTGATGCCAATCAAAGACATTTACTTAGATCAGCAAACAATAATCACGAAAATGGTAAATTTATAGCCTTGCCCATGTAAATAAAGTCCAGTATATATGGGCATGCGTACTGCAACATTCTCATTTTGAATTCACATCGAGCGGGAAGATTTATTTATTTTTATTTATTTATTTGTCATAAAATCCCAAAAACATCTGTTCATGCAGGATTCTCTACTAATAACATCAAAAATATAATTGTTAAATATAAATAATTAAAATACAAAAGTCAAAATAATACATAAAATTTTAATATTCAATAAAAAAATTAAAATATTTAAATATGTATAAAATAATTTAATCATTATTTCTTTTAATAAAATAATATAACTAATAATATCGTTTAGATATCATTTATAAATATTTTTGAATAGAATAATTAATCATAAAATAAGTGCAGGTTTAAATATTTTTTAGTTTAAAATTTAGCTTCCCCTTTTTTAAGTATTTTCTTATATATTATTAGTTATGATTTTAAAACGTTTTACATTTAAAAATTTTAATTCTTGGTATTTCGTTGTAAAATTTCATATCTTGCTAATAAATGGAGTTCCGACCTGCCCTAGTGTGTATTAAAGGTAAATTAATATTAAAAACAGTTCTAGTTAAATGATCATGTACCTAGGTCACGTCTGTAATTGAACTTTATATTTGAATGTTTATTTTTTGATATAATTTGGTGAATAAAAATAATATTTTGCATTAAGTGAATATCCTTAATTGACATACCTAATATTAAAATTTTTATATAAAAGTTTAGTTGAATATTATTGTCTATCCAAGCAATATATACCTATTTTAAATTGCTTTCTTTTGTAAAACTTGTATAGGGTTAAGCAAATTTTGAAAAGTTGATCCCCATATTAAAGTTAAATATTGTAAATGAGAGTGAATAATAGCAAAATAAATAGGACGTAACATATAATTTAGAGTCAAAAAACTGAGTTTTTTTTTTAAATCCCCACTGGTGCAACTATTTCCGGTTTAATATATTCAATGTGTTCACTCCAATTATTAATAGCTTTGTCTATTATCAACCCCAAAAATTTAATTTTATTTGATTATTTTAAATGCCCGACTTTTAATTTTAAATCACTTCTGTATAAATTGGGTTTCTTTCCTATACATAAAAAAGAGGATTTTTCCAAATTTAATGTTAATTTATGACTACACATCCATAAGTCAATGATTTTCATAATATCATGATTTATAAAATTTTGTATAACTTCATATGAATCAGCGATGTATAAAATAGTTGTATCATCAGCAAACAAGCTAATTTTCCCTTTTAATTTTAATTTAATAATACAGAATTAATATAAATAAGGAAAAATAAAGGGGCCAAAATCGAACCTTCAGGAACACCACAATTAAGAAATTTGCTATATTTATTTTTGATACGGACTTTTTGCTTCCGCTGATTCAAATAGTTTCTAAACAAGTCAAAAACTACACCCGAAATACCCATCATATCAAGTTTTCTTAACAGAATAGAAAAATGTTATGTATCGAAAGCTTTGCAAAGATCTAGAGAAACAAGTGTACATTATTGGCCTCTATCATAAGCCATTTGAATTTATGAAATTAAATCAACAGCTGCAGAATATGTATCACTTGATTCTCGAAAGCCATATTGCCATTTAGATAAAAAAATTATTGAATTTAAATGTAAATTAAGACTATCCTTTACCATTCTTTCAAAAATCTTTGACAATATTGGCAACACTGATATCGGCCGGTAATTATTTAGTTGCTGTTTATCGCCTGATATAAAAATTGGTCTAACGTCAGCAATCTTCATTCCTTGAGGCACTTCACCAGTTTTTAGAGAATGTTTTACTAGTTTACACATTACTAAAAGCTTGAGGATGGAGTCGTTGAAGGACCTTAGCCATATTTTAAAATATTATGGAATCAGTGTGCTTTTTGAACATAATAGTATGGAAGTAGAACTTACGATACCTCTATACAACTCTATAAAATAAAGCCTGGCTTGATGACGCACCCTCCCACCCTCACTAACCTTTCTAGGTCGATTGAAATGATGCTGATGTATCATTTTAAATTCCGAATTTTTTTTAAGATGCTTTCGCCTGCGGCGGGCTTCACACCTCTGCGGTACCTATAGCCACGCCAGTGTGTGGGAGTACCCGTCACAGGAAGAAAAGTTATCTACGTGCCTGTGCGTACCTAATGAGAATAATTGCCGTGTTGGAAATAAAATCTACCAAAACATATATTTTGTTACTTAACACAACGTTCCGGTTGGTTAGTATCTCTAACCGTTTTCAAGTGTAAACTAAATTATAATTCTAACGCTACTGTCTTAAATACTATCCATGTGCAATAAAGCTTGATGACTCCACCTACGTGCTTACTGGAGTGTGAAGTTTGAGCTGTTGGTTTTGGACAAGAAGAGTCTTCCAGATATTGGGAATATCTATGGTTTACTAAATATTATACGGGTATGTGGAGTCATGAAAGCTGCTTCTTTGAATTTTTGTTTTCTTCGGTGCTATTCCGTGTCCAAAACCTTGGCTTCTGACCACTGTATATTATGTTGGTTGTTCTATACATGTTCCGCTATACCTGGTCTCGAAGTTGCGCCTGTTTGAGTATGTTTTAGATGTTCTTTAACTCTTACGGGAAGGGTCTTGTTGTTTCTTTAATGTACGATTCGCCACACTCGCAAGGGATTTGATAAATACAATTTTTTGTGTTTTCACTACGGAGGGGTTTACTTTTGTAAGAAAGCTTCTACGCGTATTTCCGGAGCCTACTAGGCCATTTGTTTCGTTTAGGTAATTAAATAAATCGTTTTTAAATGAAATAGAAGAACACCCGGAGACAAGCACTAAAAAAAAACGCTTCCTTTCCGAAATACAAGGTGTTAATGGTAATTAAATGGGTTATGTGTTTCCAGGAATGTGCATTAAAATGATTTTTATTTTTTACTCGAAAACGGTGCACCGTAAGAAAATAAGTCAAGAGACCGAATTTGCTCTATATTAGACGGGAATTTCATAAATAATTTTTAATTAAAGAAAAAGCAGTGGCGCACCATTTCTATTTCTTCAAAAATATTAAATGCAAGCCCCGCACGGACGCCACTGCTAAAATTTTAAAAAATTATTTTACACCAAAAAATGCCTTTCGATGCTCAAAAATGCATAAAAATATCTAGAGTGGTTTGAAAATGGCAATGAAAAAATATTTTCTTAATTAAAATGTAAACCTCAAAAAAAGTGTCTGCCTTTTTGTAATTATTTTTTATAACATGTACCTAATCGAAACACTATTAAAATGTCAGCGTGAATGAAACACGTCATTTTGTATTTAAAAAAAAAAAAACTTAGGGGTGTTTTTATTAAATGTTAACCCCCTCAAAAGTGTCTGCCTTATTAATTTTTGTGTTTTGTGTCATTTTAAATTTTGATTTCTGTTTGTTGGCCTCTGAAACAAACACTTTTTTTGGGCAAAATTTTTGGACACCTTTCTTCTATGCGCAGTACCTGGTGTCCCCAGGTAGAGCTAGCCAACACTTGTTTACGTGCTCATCTATCCAGTAGATACTATGACACAAAATTTTGAAGTGCATCAAACACTTCCTGAAACGGGTGTTACTAGCTCTCCAACTAATAGGATTAAGTGATACATCATTGTATGCAGGGTCCTGCAATAGTGGGTCAGGCTTCCATAGCTTTTATACGAATTTAGTTAGGAATTTTATTCAAACGGTTACTTATACTGTATCATACGGGGTACTTCAGGAAAATATTTTTTCATATACTACTTATATGTATCACTGAGAAAAAAGTTTGTTAGATCTAGGTGAAAGTACACCTACTATAATTAAAAAGTTCACCACATATAGTGACAAGTGAAGTGCTTAATTGGTCTAAGGAAATGCAAAATGCTGGAACAGTTTAACTAAAACTAGTAAACAGGCTTATTTAAAAATTGGTTATTTGTACTAAATGAAACTGTTTACTAGGAATGAGTTTTCCATTTATTAAATAATGTATGGAACAAATAGATTATTTAATTAAAACAGGCAACCTGTTTAGTTAGAATACATGAAGGAGATACGTAAAGTTGGTAATCTCATTTATTTAGGCAAGCTCAAAAATATATTTGGATGGGCGTTGTCGCCTGTGTTTGGGATAAAAATAAAACTCGTATGTTATTAATAAGATTTAAATTATTTTTACAATACATTATATAGACAAACGATAACTCTATGTGCGAAGAAAAAGAAAGTACCTACACTATAAAAAATTAGGAGGATGAAACACTTCACCACAAATCACCACTTAAGTACTAAAATCTATTATTTATTGTAGATGCGCCGATTAATCCAAAAAGTCGCACGCGAATTTAACAACATATTACATTTAAAATTCTTACTGCATTCTTTTGATGTTGTGCATGATCAATGTTTCTTGTGGCAAACTTTTAGAAGTGCCCGGGAACAGCACTCAAACGTCTTTACAAACATGGCTGATCTGACTATTCTGCCGAAACGATGCGCGAGCTGTTAAAAGCGAACCGAAGGTGGCCTAGTGAAGTCTAGTGAACTAGACTCTTGTTTTAAGCACTAAGTTTACTTAGATGAATATTTGGTTTGCCATTTTTAAGTAAACTTTTTTACATATCTTAGTTCACCCAAAACAAGTAAACACAAATTGAAATTAGGTATACAGTATACTTAAAAATTATATGTTTACTAAAAACAAATAAACATTGTTTACTAATTTATTAGATCCAACTAAACCGATTGTAGCTAATTTGTTTTACTTGCTTTAAATAAACTAAATTTCTATAATAAATGAAATATTAGCCGGTGTAAGTAAACTTTTCCCAGCTACCACAGTTTACTTGGAGCTATTTTCTCAGTGTAGGTACCAAAAAAGTGTGGTCATAAAAAAATGTGTTTTTAAATGGCATGTTCTATATTTTTTGCATATTTAGATTTATGCTATCGTCCCTTATAAATGCCTTATATTTTATTTGATTTGCTTCGGTAGTTTAAGAGCAATCAATTAAAAACTAAAAAAAAAATTATTTTAAAGTGCAAAAAATATTAAAAAAAAAACAATCTAAAGTTAGTTTTTTAACCACGGTATCAAGTGAGTTTAATGACAAGAGGTTTAAAGGTACTATGAATAGAATAGTATTTATTTATTTTATACAGGGTGTTCATAATAAGGTTTCAAAAATGACACATTTCAAACCTATTTTTCTCAACTTTTTCAAATGGAACACCCTGTATAATATTTTGGTATTTTATATAAAATACACAAGCAATTATTTTTTGTAGTTGAAGCATATAAGTTATTTCCAGCCGTTTTCGAAATAAATGCAAATTTCATAAATGATGTTGATTAAACAGAGTTTATTTTTAAAATTAAGCGTAGGCCACTAGACTAATAATTAAAAACTACAGTAATTGTTCAAAATGTCTTCCATTTTGTTCTGTGAACAAGCCAACATGTTTTTGAAAAGATATGTTTATTTTCCATTTAACATTTCCATTGCAATACCAGCAGAGAGATTTATATCTAAAACCCATAGTAGGCTTTGAAATAAAACATGGATTTTTATACTTAGTTTGACAAGTTCTTTAATTCATTTTAAAAATGTGTAATATCGGGCGAATAAATTATAAGAAATTATCTTGATAATACCTCTCCGAACCAATGGATCGGTAGAAACGGATCCCCATGCCAGTTAGATCGCCGGATCTAACAAAACTAGACTTTTTCTATGGGGACACGAAAAACAAATTATTTACAATGATCCACCTACAACTGCTAATAAAATGTAGCAAAGGATAAAAGGCGTGTTTGCTAAGCATTTCCCCTGAAATGTTAAGGGAAATAAACAGATCTTTTGGAAAGCGTGTTGGCTTGTGCACAGAACAAAATTAAAGACATTTTGAACACTTACTGTAGTTTTTAAATATTGGTCTAGTCGCCTCCGCTTAATTTTAAAAATAAACTCTGTTAATCAATATAATTTATGAAATTTGCATTTATTTCGAAAACGGCTAGAAATTACTTATATGCTTCAACTACAAAAAAAAATTGCTTGTGTATTTTATATAAAATACCGAAATAATATACAGAGTGTTCCATTTGAAAAAGTTGAGAGAAGTAGGTTTGAAATGTGTCATTTTTGAAACCTTATTATGAACACTTTGTATAAAATAGATAAATACTATTCGATTCATAGTATTTTTAAACCTCTTGTCATTAAACTCACTTAATATCCTGGTTGAAAACCTAATTTTAGATTGTTTTTTTTTAATATTTTTTCCACGACCTCAAAATAATTTTTTTATAGTTTTAAATTGATTGCTCTTAAACTACCAAAGCAAATCAAACAACATTTTAGGCATTTATAAAGGACGATAGCATAAATCTAAATATGCAAAAAAATATGGGGTATGCCATTTAAAAAATTACAACTTTTTATGACCACACTTTTTTGGGCCACCCTGTATATGAAAAAAATATTTTCCTGAAGTACCCCGTATGATACAGTATAAGTTAGCGTATGAATGAAAGTCCTAACTAAATTCGTATACGAGCTATGGAATAAGCCTGACGCACTATTGCAGTACCCTGTATATGGGGTAATCATACTTTAAAAAGTAAATTTGGAAAATGCAGGTTCGTATTTAACATATGAATAAAAAATAACCTTTTAAGATTACCATAGACTCTAGTCCGATTCTGTTACTTAATATAGTAATTTATTTTATATTTTTTAATGTACGCACATTAAAATATCTACCTATAATTATTTTCTAATGGGAAATAAATAACAAAAACATTTTATAATCAATTTATATCCCATTATAATAAATCGCTAATGCAAATTTTAATTCTACACACATTATCTTTTGTTCAGCTATGTGGATCGTCGGGGCGTTGATTATTCTTCTGTTGAACTATGGGGTATCGTCGGATTCAAAGGTAAATATCTCAATTACATGTTATATTGCGGTCGGTTATGAATAAACTGAAGTTATAAAGAAAATACATTTCTTGAATCAAATAAAAAATAATTGAAATCGGCGTGCAGACAAAGTTCTTTTCCTTAATAACCCTACCCCCAGTTTGAAATCACAGGGTATTTTAAATTACATATACAGGGTGTCCCAAAAGTAATGGGACACAGAGCAACAGAAGACTCCTTTTGCCGAAATAATGCGATTTATCTAAACTTGCCTTATCCCAAAACTGATAACAACCGAGATATAGGGTGTCAAAGTTTTAATTTTGTTTTCGTTTTTTTGCGATTACTTTTTACCGAAACGACATAGCAGCACAAAATTAAGGGTTTTGGGGTTTTTTGAGGTAAGGAATTCAAAATTATCCATAGTTTTTGTGTAAGAGGGCGCTGCCTACGACATGGCCCACTACTTTTAGCTGGCATAACTTTGTTTAGGCTTTTTATATCGACCCGACTATTAAAAAAATAAGTTACTTTATTTCTTTTACATCAAAAATGTATAATTTATTGAAGTCGCTAGGAGCAACCATTTTCGAGATAATCGCATTTCATATGTCTAATGCAACTAAGTACGTGGTCCAAAAGCAACGGTAAATTTCTGACTTAAAATTATTGTAAATTAGCTACATTAGACAGGTGTCAGTTAATGTAGATACTTAAGGTTGACTATTTTTTTCTAATAAATACGCTTTTTCGTATAATATATAATTACTAATTTTATTTTAAACAAAAAAAATTTTTAATACTTACTTTAATAACATTTAAAAGTAACAAAATGGTTAGAAATAAAAATGGTAACGCCGTGATAGCAATTGTTGAAAATGGCCACCATTGATTTCAATGATTTAATTAATTTAAATATTTTAGAATTCTTGCATTAAAAATATCGAATGCAATTATCTCGAAAATGGTTGCCCCTAGCGACTTTAATAAGTTATATATTTTTGATCTGAAAGAAGTAAAGTAACTTATTTTTTTAATAGTCGGATCGATATAAGAAGCCTAAACAAAGTTATGCCAGCTAAAAGGAGTGGGTCATGCCGTAGGCAGCGCCCTCTACTGGGTACACAAAAACTATGGATAATTTTGAATTCCTCACCTCAAAAAACCTCAAAAGCCTTAATTTTGTGCTGCTATGTCGTTTCGTTTAGAAGTAATCGCAAAAAAACGAAAACAAAATTAAAACTTTGCCACCCTGTATCTTTGTTGTTATCAATTTTGGGATAAGGCAAGTTTAAGTAAATCACATTATTTCGCCTTAAGGAGTCTGCTGTTGCTCTGTGTCCCATTACTTTTGGGACACCCTGTATACTAAAATTAAATTAAGCTATATTTCCGATGTAGGTGAGTGAATCTCAGTGTCTCCGTGGCGCAATAGGGAGAGCGCTTTGGTAATCGAAAGGTACTGGGTTTAGACCAGCGGAGGTGTACAATTTTTTTTAATTTTAAAAACTTTGTCTGCTCGCCGATTAACGTTTTTTTTTATTATATTTAATACAGACATTACAAAACTACCATTTATAAAAAATAAATGGTGAATTTCGTGCTAAGGAAACGCTTTTTTTTTGCAATAAAAAACTTTCAAAATTTAACACCCTGTTCTTTGTATTCCTTGTGTCAAGTAATTTTTTATTCAATAAGAAGGTTTGCCGTTCGATACGGATGCAAAAATACCTAGCATTGATTAAAATATTTAAAAAAAACTATTGGCTTTTAATGGTGCCTTTAAGTATAGTAACTGAGTATCTGATATTAATCACTATTTTTTGTTATTGAACACTCTTGTTTTAATGGTACGTACTTTGCTTTCTAACAATTGAAATATATTTTTGTACAAAAGCATGTTATCATTTTTTCCATTATTATTTAAATAATTGAAAGGTAACAAATGAGATACTATAATTTAATAGGAAGTTTATTTGATGGTAAGTTCTCTACATGTTTCAAATTTAGAAACATTCATCCTCAGGAGAATAAAGAATTATTAGAAATATAAAAAAAACATAAAGTCCTAATCGGGCTTTAAGATCAAAGAAAGGACTCGGTTAGAAGTTGAATAGTACCTACCTGGTCAGCTTGGTGCTCAGTTCACGCATAAATTACCATGAGGTTTCGGTGCTGAATTACCCTGTTCCCGAATCTTTATAGAAATAGTTTGTCAAAAGCAGTACTAGAACACCTGGTTTTTCTCTATCGTCTGCTGAGGAGAGATTGCAGCAAGTCCAAAATATATTTTTCTTTAGTGTATCCAGTGATGCCAGGTCACAAATATTTTTATCAGTAGCTTGTTGTGAAGAAAATCAGTAGAAATCAGTAGATGCTCAGAATATGAGAAAGTAATAAAAAATGATTCAAAAAACATAAATATTTATTTGACACAGAACAAAATGCAACAAATTTTTAGGATAAAAATAAAGGTATAACTCAGTCATAAAGTAACCAAAAATATTAAAATAAATTAATCAGAATCTGTTAAATCCTCATTATTTTTTTTTGTACATATCATTATTTTGCAGATCTAAAAATTTGCATAAATTCGGGGAAGCCCAACCGCCCAACCTATCATCGACGCGACGCGACGTTTGCTTGCGTGCGTCGCGTCGGCTGAAACTGGGTTGCGGAGCGGCTGAACTTGGAATGGTTGCCGGCGTAGGAAAAGTCACAGAGTAATAAAGGGTTTATGGAAAAGTAGGCGTGCGGGGTTCTCCTAACTTTCAAATTTACTGCATTCTCGAAATCTGTGATCGTTCCCATCTTAGACGAGGTAAAGGAGGGGACGCGGCATGCGCATCTACCGCGACAGAAGCAAAGTGTGACCAAAAATTCGATAGGTCTGGTGCCAAACATCTATTGTCACCAAGCGGGTTTTTCGTGTTTTTGATTGCAAAGTGAATAAAACATAGTAGTATTTATCTTTGAATAAAATGGTAGTTTGTTCATCTTACGGGTGCAAAAGTCATAGCGATCGAAAGGAGCCAGGAATAAGCTTCACAGGTAATAATATATTTTTGCAAACCGCCATTTTCTTGGTGCCAAACAGTAAACTCTGGTCACAATCGCAAGTTTATGCCCTCCTTTACCTCGTCTAAGGTTCCCATCGTACAAAAAGTGTGCTGCTGGTTGCGCTCTGTCGGTTTCGGTCGCGACGACAGTATACAGAATAAACCGTAGATTTGCTAATGATATCAGTAGATCAGTAGATGGGAAGGCAAATCAGTAGATCTACTGATAAATCAGTAGACCTGGCAACCCTGAGTGTATCTACCACTAATATAAAAACAAGCATGAGGTGTACTTTTATATAAAATTTTACCTATTTATTATAGATGCTGTAGTATAAAATATATATAGCAATAAGAGAACTGCATAAACTTATTTTTATGACCGTTGTGATACCAAAGATGTTCCGCGAAACCCATTCGCATCAGCTTCCTGATGGCTAGCGCGACGTAAAAATCAGAAGAACCCTAGCAGCTCACTACAGCCACTACTGTTAATAAACTTAGTGGGTCAGCCCAGTTGTGAGTTGCTTACTTTTTTCAGATTATTAAAGAATGGTTCACCCAAGGCATTAAATTTTCTTCTCGCTTCGCGAGGCCAGAGCCTTTACACATAAATGTTGAATAATTTCCTCCTCTGCTCTCTGCTTCATCTAATCATTAGCTGATATTTACCTACGTTCGGCGTGTCCACCGAGTCCGGTGAAAACGGCAGTGATATTTCTTAGGTCTGTCCGACTGTGTTATAATATCGCTGAAGTTTTCCTGTTATCGAGAAGGGGCCACAATTGCTTGAAAATGCAAAAAGTTGTTGGCTCTGTCCTTCTGCTTTGTGCAAGTTATTTAGCTATATGATCTATCTCCTCCTTGACCAATCTCAGTGATCTAGACATAGTATCCTCTGCTAATTCGGCAGACAAGCCTGCGTCTTATCTGGCGCATAAGCAGCCTCGTAGCCTTATATATATATATATATATATATATATATATATATATATATATATATTGCAATGGCCAGAAACCCAACACAACGTTACTTGCTACTGAGCATTAAGGGTGCAGTGAGTGTTGCGACAGCGCCTTGCTAGTTTTGATTTATTGCTGCAGGAACACAATTACCTTTATCACTACTTGACTGTGTATTGACGCCACTTCTACTTTTAATTGGGCAGAATGATCCCACAGGATATTAACTGCTTTATCTATTGCCATAGTCTGCTTGAAAAATTATGCAGTAGTCTGGGAGTCTATTGGATCTCTGTACTTGCATGCTCTCGAAGAAGATACCAGCTCCCATACCGACGTCCATTTTGGAACAGTGATCCGTCATTGTTATACGCGGAAAGATAAAATGTAATGCGAACATTTTGTAGAACTGATTTATGCCTGGATTATTGTCGTCCCTATAGTTCATGAGCCTTCTTCAATTTTTTTACTCTGCTAATTCGTTACAAGGTTTGTCCAGATGTTTATATTCAAAACAGATATAGTACATAATATGTTTAGGTATTTATCAAAATTTTCAAATGCCTATTTCTGAAAAATGATCTTTTTATAACAAATATTAATAAAATAGCATTATTTATAATATACATGCAAGGGGCTATTATACAAATTCGTACTCGATCAGGGAAATCTCGAAGACGGTAAGAAATACGATAAATTGAGGCAAAGTGACGTGTTTTGGGGCTTAATAATTTAGTTACAAAATTCTTATATTTTATATTTTATATTTTATACCTTGAGAGATATATAGTTTTGGTTTTTTTTTGCGCCTTAATTTTTGACATGGGAGGAAAACTAAAAACCATTTTTATTGCCAGTTTAGTTGCCAGTATGAGAAAATTCTGGAAATAATTTTTAAGTTCCGCATTTCGCCGCAAGGGGGCACAATTGAAAATAATTTTTAAAATCCGAAATTTCTCCGAAAATTCCCATATTAAGGTATACCTCTGGTTATATCATTAGAAATATTACACAATTCTGCATCATTTTGGTTTAAGGCTCATTGGCGTACCGACCTTTATAAGAATGGGGGAAGTTATTGAAAGTTTAATGATTTAAATCATTGTAACTTCCAAACGAGTTATTCAAATTTACCAAATTTAAGCTTGTTTGGAAGAGAAAGGTAAATACTTTTAATTATCGTATCCAACGATAGGCGATATTTTATAATAAAATTGCTAAAGGCGTAATTTGTAATAATAACAATTTTTTTGATTTTATCCCGAAAATTCAAATCACACAGTCTAACTATGGCATCGTAATTGGAAAGTAGATTAAATTCGCAAGAAATAATGTGCAGACTGCAGTTTAATATCTTTGTTCGTTTCATAGTTATTGCCAAAATAATAATTTTTAAACACTTTAATCGGAGAAATTATTGTTTTTATAGCTTCGTGGCCACAAAAAAAAATATTTTTAAAATTTATGATTTTATTATGTGTTGGTTTGTTACTTATTATTCCAATGGCCCATATAACTACTTTAGAATTAATGACATAATTATGAAAAACTTCTAATTTAGGCATAGGTACTTCTAATATGATATTTTAAAAAACAAATCTAGATAGCCGTGAAACAAAATTGGAAGATTTAATTTTAAATCAAACTATTGTGTACCATTGGATACAACTATTAAAAGTACTTACTTTTCTCTTTCAAACAAGCTTAAATTGGATAAGTCGTTTAGAAGTTACAATGATTTAAATGATTAAACTTTCAATAACTTCCCTCGCTCTTATTAAGGTCGGTACGCCAATGAGCCTTAAACCAAAATAATGCAGAATTGTGTAAACTTTCTTATGACGTAACCAGAGATATATTCCTTCCTGTTGGCTATGGGTACGGCTTGGCTGACGGACTTGCTCCTGCTCCTTAAATGGTATAGGTCTGACATGAATTGCTAAAAAATAAAATAATCACTTTAATTTTGACGTCTAATGTGGAGATTAGACGGCTCGGGATTTTGACGACGGCGCCTCCACCATGTCACGAAGTTTCTCTTCGTGGGGGTCGTAGCGGTAGAGAAAGGAAAGTCTGGATTCTAAAAAATGGTCGTCTATTGTCTCTTCTTGATTATTACCCTAGTAGGGAAACCAGCATGTCTGTAACTTGTTCGGGCAATGGGCTAACGTGTTATTAGGCGCGTCACTTGACGATGGTCAAGGCTAGTCACCTATCGTAGAACTGAAGACTAAGTGCGGCACTTGACGATAGTCAAGGATAGTCACTTATTGATGGTTTGATCGAGCGGCAGGCTTCGATGCTGTTGCTTGAGTTGGCCCAGTATATATACACAAATAAGTGTTGAGATTGCAATGCACTTGACCCTGAATAGCGTACAGTGGGTTGCAATCTCAACAACGCACAGTGGTCGAGTATCCTAAATATACCGGACCACTGTGGGTTTTAGTTGACAATATGGGAATTTTAATTTAATATTTAGAACTTTAAAAATTAATTTTCAATTTTGCCCCCTTGAGACGAAATGCGGAACTTGAAAATAATTTTCAGAAGTTTCTCATGACCACTTTAAACATAAAAAAAATTTCTTTAGGTTTCAATGCTTAGTAGTTTCCAAGAGATGGCTGGTGACCACCCTTAATGAAACACCCTGTATTGACCATTACGGGTATAGCAATTACATTTAGAATTAAACAGCAAAATTACATTACAAATAATATTTTAAACCTATGGTGTCAAAAATGAAACCAGTGGCGGATTTACAAATTTGCCGCTAGTAGGCTATTCAATTTTTGCCGCCCCTATACCAGTGACGGCTCGTGAGTTGTGAAACAGGTGAAGTGTTCGGGAAAGAAAAAGCCCGCTGCAAGCGAAATGCGCCGCAGGCGAAAATTTTTTAAGAGCACGCCCAAATTTGGTCAATAATTTTTAGTAAAATATTTTTAAAATTTATGATTACCTACTTATTTTATTGAAAATGAAATTTCTTTCTGCAAAGCCAGTAAAGTTCCAACTACCTTTTTTATCCCCATTAACAGACACGGCCAACAATAAAGTTTATTTAAAAAAATACTACCCGTCGACCATGAATAAAGATTGTAGAGGAGATGCGCCAAATATGGAATATGTTCCTTATATGGAATACCCTAATATAAAACAAACCAAAAGCGGCAAAAACGCAAAAACATCACCAATAAGTTGTCACGCCTAGATTTTTTGCGGGCAGTCGTTTACAAACCCTTTAAGGTAGGCGTTGGTTATTTCCGAGTGTGATTTGTTTTTACACGACATCGTGAATTATTTAAGGTATGTATTTGAAATTTAATACACCTAGTTAGAATAAAGATAGGAATGTCCGATTGTGCCTTGTATGCCTGTATAACTTAGGTTAAAGTTCCTGATATTGCAATCTAAGATTAACTTTTTGTAAAAACATGAGTTTGGTCAACGAAAAGAAAGATGGCAGCGTACCTGTTATGGAATAGCAAGTTGTTCCTATTTTGGAATATTCCATATTAGGTACACTCCATGTTTTTTTCAATTTCATGAAATAAAAATGTTTGTCAAAATATTCCTAAAATTAATTATTAACCTCATTTTACAGAAAATACAATGGATCGTAAAAAATGGAGAAAACCAGATATGGTTCGTGCAATTGATGGAGTTCGAAGTCACGAGATGGGGTACAAGAAAGCGGCAGATACATTAAATGTTCCACGCACTACATTATTTTGCCTATCAACTAAGTCAAATGCAACACCAGCCCAAGCTGTTGAAACAAAATTGGGAAGATCAGCGATTTTACCACAGAAGCTAGAAGATTAATTGGTAGATTATCTGCTTTTGATGGAAAAAAAAGTTTTACTGATTAACACGAAGTGATGTTAAAAGGATGGATTATCAGCTGGTTACCCTAAATAAATTACCACACCCATTTTCCATGTTTACTACTTCATTTTTAACCTCATTATTTGCCTACATATTCCGCATTACCCTATACCATATTAGGTACATATTCCACATTAGGTACAAAATTTCTCTTTTTTAAAGATTATTTTTTAAGAATCCCGGTTTACAAATTTTCCCATTTCTAATAATAAAACCCGATAAATAAAACGCCAAAGTATGTTCTTGACAAAAACCAAAAACTTCTTTTCAAAAACAAAACAATTACAAGGCAAAAACAAAACGGTATTCCATATTTGCCACATCTCCTCTACCATTTATTTCTGTAAGATAAAAAAAAAATTTAGGCCAAATTTGCCGCCCCTTAAAATCTGCCGCCCTCGGCTCCAGCCTACTCAGCCTAATGGTAAATCCAGCACTGGATGAAACGAATGTATCAATTGTTTTAGAAGGTATCACATGTATAATTTTCAAGCCGGTCCTGGAATTCATTACAACCTATAAAAATTCAACAATCCAGAATTGACAGAGTGTCATGTGACTCCATCTTACGAGAGGAATTAAATGTTTACTATATCTTTGTCGTATTTTTTAGAAATACAATTTAAGATTAGTCAAATACGTGAATGGCTGCCCGCAACTTAAGCAAATTGCAAATTTTACTGAAGTCGTTATAAACAAAAACAGACTTGATTTTAAAGTGGAGTTTTCGGAAGACATTCCAGAAGATGAACAGGTAAGAAATCATTATTATTTTAACTCAAAAATAATCAAGCGACCATTCAGCAACAAGAGGTAGTAAAGTCAAATTAATCTAAGAACCCGCCGCATCACTTCTAAATAATGGCACCCTGTTAAAGACTGGTATATTTTACGTTAAGCGGTTGGCTACAGAAACAGAACCGGACTCAGTTATTTTACCTTCGCCTTCGCAGTCTGTTAAATTTTGTAAGGAAGTAATATATTTTGTAAAGATATAGCGTAGATTATTTATAAAATAAAATATTGACATACCCGTACATGTGAAAACATTATAAAACTAAAAGAAAATAAGAAAAACAACATTTATTTCTTTTAGTATTTATTTATAAAAAAAAATATGTATTTACTTACAAGGAGAAAAGTAATATATTTAAAACACATTTAAAACACCATATTGGGAACTCTTTTGGTATTGTTACTTTTGTGGGAATTTTATATGTTGATATACATATACAGGGTGATCCTTAAGTACATCAAGAAAATCTAGGATATGATTCCTAGCATCAATTTAATATGAAAAGTTTATATGGACTTATGCCCTAAAATGCTTACCCTCTAAGATACAGGGTGTTAAAATCTTTTAAAAAAATATTTAGTTTAGTTAAATTTCGAAAATCCTTAAAGATGCGGTATTGAAAATTCGTGCTTATCTATTTTGGATCAAACTACACCTTTTTATTAAAAAAGGTTTTGCTTCGTTTTACCAGTGGCGTGCGTACCAGATACCATCAATATTGTTTTGGTAAAAATATTTGATACGCCACTGATTTTTTTAACTCTGATGCATTTTTATGCATTATTGATATAAGCTGAACAAGAGTTGTCTCTACTATGTTTTTGAAAAAAGCAGTAGATTTAAAGATAACTCTGATGCCGTATGGGACAAAATTTATTTACTTATTAAATAACTACAAAACATGTTATGAATTATTTATGCCACAAGTAATTTAACAAATAATTTAACATACCTACTGGTTTTAAAGAAACTATTAAAAGTAGCCACCATCTGCTAAAATACAAGCATCTAGTTTGCTTTTAATTTTTTCCATTTTTCTTTAAATTTATACAGTAGATACAACTATTGTTCAGCTTGTATCAATAATGCATAAAAATGCATCAGAGTTAAAAAAGTCAGTGGCGTATCAAATATTTTCACCAAAACAATATTGATGGTATCTGGTACTCACGCCACTGGTGGAAGGGAGCAAAACCTTTTTTAATGAAAAGGTGTAGTTTTATCCAAAATAGATAAGCACGAATTTTTAATACCGTATCTTTAAGAATTTTAGAAAGTTAACTAAAATAAATATTTTTTAAAAATATTTTAACACCCTGTATCTTAGAGGGTAAGCATTTTAGGGCATAAGTCCATATGAACTTTTCATCTTAAATTGATGCCAGGAATCATATCCTAGATTTTCTTGATGTACTTAAGGATCACCCTGTATATAGGGTGTCCCGTAACTAAGGGGCTATACAGCAACAGGGGATAGTTAGTAGACTTAAAAATATGTCATTTAATTTCATTTCTTATACGGTTAAAGAGATACAGGGTGATCCAAGTATATATTTACTTTAGAAAATTGGCGATAATTTAATGTTAAACGGCTATGAATCAAATTAGGTTAAGTTATGTTTTTGAGGACAAGAAGGAGGATTTTAACACAATATAAGCTTGATAAATTCTCGCATATATTATATTTTTTGTCACATTTCTGACCGCTTTACCTCAAATTATGGAAGAGGGATATTTTATATGTAAGAAAGTTGTACTTCATTAATCTCGATATTTCAATTAGTTTCTTAGATAATTGCGTTTAAATGCTAGATGGCATGAAACATTTAAACACCTTTCTTAACGAAACATATTTATTGAATATTAACCATGCGTTCTTAAGAATAAATGAGATATTTTCAAGCCTACTGTCTTCTGTTGCTGTATTTTCCCCTTAGTTATGATCCTGTATATAACGATAAGGAAATGGTTTAACTAATACTTTATTGATTTGATAATAGATGAGTTAACCAAAATGGTGTTTATACTTACAATTAGACTTAATTATTAAACACCAAGAAAATCTGTCTCTGAAATATATAAAATCGAAAAGTAAAATGTTTAAAACACACGCTACACAAAAAACATCCAAAGAAACACTTAAAAAACACCTAACCCGGAAGAAAATAATATGACGCAACCTGACGCGTAAGCTTACTACGGCCCACTGCGGATCTGGGAACTTTAACGACGAAACCAGATCAGCTGTTAATGTCAAAAGTTGTTGTCTTCTGTCGAAACCCGTTGTTTAAAAAAAAAATTAAATCTAGACTTGAAAATAAGTAATTTATGCTTAATTTTTTTTTCTTATGATAAAATATCCACTAAATAAACGCTTTTGTTGTCAGAGATAAGCACCACCAGTGGTGTATGTATTTTTTGGGGCAGCCAATTTTATTGGGAGGGGAGACTATTTTTTTTTCAGGAGAGCTTAGCCCGTAGCCGGCCCAGCCACTTCCCCTAGTTACATCTAAATAGTGATTTTATATTTCAGGTAGAATTTACGATTGAAAGATGTTTGGACAAAGATTCACCGAGTTCTTGTGAAAAATATCATACTATAAAAATTCCTTATTATTGCCAAGTATTATCAATGGGCGTATGGTCCAATTTTAAAACTATTCCCGAGTGGAAGTGTCCATTCAAAAAGGTAACTATAGAAACATATACCATGTATAGTAAATACAGTGGTACCTACAACCAGAATATTGTTGGCGTTTCTCAAATAAGCAATTCAAATTATAGACGAAGTGATATTATTATTATTAGTATTATTATTTTTTATTATTATTATTATTATTATTATAGATAGCGGGTGAGTCAACGATTGCGCGGAGTAATTTTAGGCCTTGAAGATAAGATTTGTCGCTAATGAGCTTTTGCATGAAGGTATGGTTGGATATCTGGCACATTTTAAAAATATTTTGAATTATACTGGGTGCGCTCAAAAAGTAGGGTGTCATAAAGTTACATTTTTTAAAATGAGACACCCTATTGGAATACATTATTTAATAATTCTACGTGTTATTTCATGCATTTTTATTAATGGTTTGATATACGAAAAAGTTATAGTTTTTAAGATAATTCGACTTATAATGAAAATTTTGCATTTGCAAGCATCTGATTGTTGTGAAACTGCTACTTAAATTTTCACACTAAGCGATTCATAATTTTTATACTTACTAAGTAAAGTCAAAAATACATATTCACTATGAACTATTTGACGTCTCATTTACAGGGAGTTTACTTTCTAGAACCAAAGTCAGAAAACTTCTAATTGAAAAATATCACTTTTATTTAATGGAACACCCTATATATGTCTCTGTCATCTTATAGCTCGTCATAAACTCTTCAACTTTCATAAAGAACGTCCTGTCCCTATCCCTAATATTTTTTGAAATATTTTGATATTTTGAGATTTAATGTCCTCGTTATAGCAATTTTTGTCAATGGATCACAATAGCCATGGAAAATAAATGAAAATAATAGCAGTGGATGACACATTAAGAATTAGATCTATGTAAAAATTATGACTTTTTACTGCAAAATTTATTGTCCAGTCATTTTATAAGTTGGTACTCAAAATGAATTTTTCAAAAAATGAATTAATCGATAAGATTTATGTTTTGGGCAAGGCGGATAAAAAGTGTCTTTTTGCTGAACAACTATACAGGATGAAATATCCCGAGCGGCAAATACCCAGTCCTCGAAGTTTTCAAAATTTAAAAAATATTTGATTCAACAGGCGTGATCCATTGACAAAAAATTCTATAACGAGGACATTAAATCTAGAAATATCAAAATATTAAAAAAAAACTATTAGAGATAGGGATAGGACGTTCTCTACGAAAGTTGAAGAGTTTATGATGAGCTATAAGATGACAGAAAAATATGTAGGGCGTTCCATTTAATAAAAGTGATATTTTTCAATTAGAAGTTTTCTGACTTTGGTCCTAGAAAGTAAACACCCTGTAAATGAGACGTCAAATATTTCATAGTGAATATGTATTTTTGACTTTACTTAGTAAATATAAAAATTATGAATCGCTTAGTGTCAAAATTTAAGTAGCATTTTCACAACAACGAGATGCTTGCAAATGCAAAATTTTCATTATAAGTCGAATTATCTTAAAAACTATAACTTTTTCGTATATTAAACCATTAATAAAATTGTATGAAGCAACACGTAAAATTAATAAATAATGTATTTAAATATTGGGTGTCCCATTTAAAAAAATGTAACTTTATGACACCCTACTTTTTGGGCGCACCCTGTATAATTCAAAATATTTTCACAATGTGCCAGTTATCCAACCATACCTTCATACAAAAGCTCATTATCGACAAATACTATCTTCAAGTCATAAATTTACTCTTTAGACTTTAATTAACTTTATACTGTCAACAGATTTACTAAAATTTAATTTAATTTTTAAGAAGGTCCCCTTCTTTTTCTAAACATAAGTAGCACTTGGAGTTATTCTTCTAATGGCTGCGTGAACTTCCGCTTAAAGTTGGTCAGTATTTTCATAGGTTTTAAAGTAGACTTCATTTTTTAGAAAAAAAAAATCCAAGGGTGTAAGGTCGGGAGAACGCGCAGGCTACCGTATGGGGCCGTGAGTGGCATTAATCTATTGATTCTGTTAAATATTCCATTACTATAGCGAGAATTATGGGGGGCTCCATCTTGTTGAAACCACATTGTTTGTTTGAAGGTGGTAGACAATGAAGTAATAAAAAAAATTACCTTGTCGGACTTCCATTTTGTTACTTAACACAACGTTTCGGTTAGTTATTATCTCTAACCGTTTTCAAGTGTAAACTATAAATTATAATTCTAGGCTACTGTCTTAATACTATCCATGTGCAATGAGGCTTGATGACTCCGCCTACGTGCTTATTGGAGTGTGAAGTTTGAGCTGTTGGTTTTGGACAAGAAGAGGCTTCCAGATATTGGGGATATCTACACTTGATTTACTAAATATATGTGTATTTTGACTTATGAAAGCTGCTTCCTTAAATTTTCGTTTTCTCCCGTGCTGTTCTGTGTCCAAAACCTTGGCTTCTGACCATTGTATATTATGTTGGTTGGTCCATACATGTTCCGCTATACCTGATCTCGAAGTTTATCTTCTTTGAGTATGTTTCAGATGTTCTTTAACTCGTACGGGAAGAGGTATTTTAGTTTCTCCAATGTACGATGTTTTTGGAACATATTAATAGTATAAGAAAATCCATTAAATTTACCATGGAAACAGAAAAACATTCCACTCTACCTTTTCTCGATGTTCTCGTCAAACGAAGTGCTGATAACATAAAAACTTCAGTACCGTAATTCCGTCTTACTTTGCCCACTTTTTTTAGGTTTTTTAAAAATATTATTTTTACCTGGATGTTTTTTTACAGACAAAAAATAGCAACCTAACGTACATACTTTCTTAATTCATGTCTTCTAAGGGTAGGTCAATGACACCAGAACTTTATTAAAAAAAAATAAAAAAAGTTGGTGGGCAAAGTTACCCTGAATTTCTGGTAACATTGCCCACCCCTGAAAAAAGCCTTTAAAAGCAAAGTTTGGAGATTATAAAGGTAACATTGCCCAGTAAAATGTGTTTTAAAAATCCTGTATATAATTTTACCTGCAAAAAAAAAGGAAAAATATCATTAAATGCAGCTATAATCAAACTTTCTTTTATTCAGACCAACAAATAACGGCCTTTAAACTATTTTACACCTAACACTAGGTACCAAAAATAAGTTGTAACCTAAAGTGCATCAAAATAAACAAAGATAGGAAAATACAAAAAATTCAACTAATACACACATTAAAAACTTTACTTTACAAGTATTTAAAGCCGTATGGTAACTTATCAAATAATATATAAACACCTCGTCGATCCACCGAAGGTGTTGGCAATTTTGTTTTAATGTCCAATGGAGATATATCCGATATATTATCTTTAATGGGAAAAATGTATCCCCCAGTTGTAGACTTCCTTAAAAATTTTACTGTTTGTGTGTTTTTTATTCATCTTACACAACAAAGTTTTTCTAGGGATCTTAAATTGTTCTTCTGCATTTCTACTACTAAGCCCCCTTCTCATGGCAGCAACCGCTTGATTTAACGTTTCCTCTGTATAGTTTTTGTAGTGCCTAGCACCCAACTTTGGTTTGTACTTAACGATTACATAACCTACAACACATTAAAAACAATCAATAAATGTTTTCTTTACTGAAACTTAAAAAATAATTTGATAAAAGTTTAGAAGGTAACATTGCCCACTTATTGTGCCTCTTTTAAAAAATACTAAGGTTTAGAATTTTACTTAATCAATAATATCAGTGTTTTCCCAAAATTCCAAAGTATACTACAATAATTTTCCAAAATATATCCTGTATTAATAACTTGTGGACAGGCCTTACTCTAACGGGTAAAAAAACCGATCAAAAATGCACAAAAGTACTTACCTTTATAAAACACTTAACACGCCGGTTAGAGCTTGCAAACAAGAATAAACGATGGCCGACTGATGTTAACCTTTAGTTTTGAATGTTGCCACACTTTCCACTGTCGCCAGTTTTAACTCAACAATTAATTACTTATGAGATGTAGCTGGGCAAAGTTACCCCACGGTGGGCAAAGTAAGACGGAATTACGGTATGTTGATGATGATATCAAGTATAGAGTCAGCTGGTCAAAATAAGGTTAGAAATTTTGGGGTTTGGTGATTCTTAAGTGGATGGTTGAGTAGATTAAGCATACTATTTGACTCGCGTATAATGAACTATAATCCATTCGGCTGACCGGAAGTAGGCCGGCTGGCAAGAAATAAAAGGAATAAAATAAAGACCGAACACTTATAATTTCAATTTTTTAGGGAACGTATGTTACTCAAAAAACTATTGTGTTTGATGTTGGAGATATATCGGTAATTTCAATTGGTGGAAGTTACTATTGGAAGGTTTTGAGCAAGATATATACACACAAAACGAAAAAACTGGTAATGTGTTTACAAGTTGAAGGGATGACGTATCTTGCTTAGATGCCGATAATAATAAGAATGGTTAAAAATATCTCCGACAAAATAGTCTCGAAAAATAAATTAAAAAGAATAGTGTAATGTAATAATATCAAAGTCGGTGAAATGAAATAAAACATATTGAAATTACTAATTATTGAAATAATTTGTTATTTCAACAATCTTGAGATTGCGATGCATTTCGTGGTTTATTTAGTGGTCTACCTATCGATTATTACCAGTGTAACGCCTTTTATATTGGAGTTAACTCCGCTGGGATGGCGCTACCGGATGGCTTTTAGTACATTTTTCCGTCGTTCATGGAATTGCTTGGGTTATGGCTGCTTGTAGAGTCCTAACAAGGATGAAATGGCCGTCGTGGTTCACCCGCCCCCCAGGGTATCCATTAAACTTGGATCCCTGTGTATTCCAATATAAAAATAGTCACACGCTTGTCCAATATGCAACAATATTTTCTTTTAATTATTATCGCGGACACTATATCATCTTCTAAATTAATATATTATATTATTTTTTAGCTCAGGTCGCATTTCAAAGTCTCCCTAAAATATTAAACCATCTGGCTAGATTTCGACCACCAGAGTTTTAAATTTTACAATTCAGTAACAGGTAGCGCCATCTCGCTTATTAAAGCCACACCTAATGGCCTGCCATTTGAATAAATCATCTTGCACTAGGTTATTTGTGGTGAAACTACATTCAGTGCAATGGATTTTCAATTTGTTATTATATTCATTTGTTTGTTAGCATTATGGCATCATGGGTACCTAGATGAATGCAAGGCCCTTTGAGCTTCTTGTTGTATATTTTGTCATACATTTTTAATAATTAAATAAAACCTTCTCAAGAGTTACCACACGTTAAAGCTCTTTACGCCAGGCAACGGTAGCAACAAACTTCGCTAAAATCAACGGCGCTTTGCGATAAAATAAAAGTGCATTCCGGGAAAAAAATGGCTGGCACAGAAAATTCCTTAAAAGGTAAGTGTTAATTACTTGCATACAAATTTTTAAGTTTTTTGGTTACGGGTACCTAGTAATTATTGAAAAATGAAGTAAGGGAGGGTGGGGGAATGGCGGTCACTTAAGCTAGATTACTTATAGTTAAACAAATAGTAGTGTTTTGCTATCAGTAAGTAGAATGGAAGATAGCCTGATCCATCCACTAGATCATGGCATTCCATTTAAATCAACATAATTCACCTCCAAAGAGAAGTTAGGACCTGACAAATGAGGTGTCATTGACTAGTATTCCCCCACCCTGCGGGTTATTCCGGTGAGTCCATTTTAAATGCATTTTATATGGCAAAAATTACTCTAGAATATATTTTTTTAATAAGAAAGGAATAAAGCACATCCATGTATAATAAAGTAATATATTACCAAGGGTTTCATTAAGGTCTTCTAAATGTTTATAAAATATAAAAATGAAACAATTAAACTAGAAAAGAATACAAAACTTAGACTGGTATTGCCCCAATTGGGTTGACCGGCATTACCCAATAGCTGCTTGCAACAAAAACCCTAACCCTAAGGTTAATCGTAGTGATTTTGATATGTACAAACGCAGGAATCATTAGACCAAATAATTCTGAGAAAGTATCATATAAGGGCATGCAGAAAAATACATTATTTTTGTACTTACGTTTGTTTTAATTCGCCTGAAAGTTATAACAAAACAGAGCAAAAACTTTGAGGTTCAATTGGAGCCAGTACAATGGGGTGATCATAGCGAAACCACGTGCATTTAACTCTGACCGTTGTTTATTAGATGGCAGCACGGTACTAAACAAACTAAGTACGTTTACACTGTAATATTACTGTGACCGGAATTCCCCACCTGACTGGGATTCCCCCACTCCCCCCTAAGTTAATTTTTCATTTTAGGTACAATAATTCCAACTCGTTTAAAAAATTATTTCGTTTATTATCGCTAATAATCAGACATACTTATTTAGCCACTGTCGCAGAAAATAAATTAGTTTATGTATTGTTAAGTCACAAGTATTTATTTAACTTTTAAACTCACTTTTGACAAAAAAAATTGATTTTGGGTTGCGCAAAGTAAAGAGTTTAACAATTAACTAACCATTAGATATTTTTGATTGTGATATCGATGATATTAGCAGACATGATCTACTCACAATCAAAGTTGTCTAGTTAATAAATCCAAAATTAAGTTACCCTAGCCGTTTTTATTTTAAGAAAATAATATCTGTAAATGTCGTTTTTGTCACAATTAAAACTGCCTGGTAATATTGTTTTAAATCTTTGCTTGCAACCCGACATAAATGGTTTTTCCATTATTTGTAGGTTATAAGTTATTTTCGTGGTATAGTATTTGTAGAATTATACCGATGATCTTTTGACTGCAATAAACCCTCATTATCCCTTTGACCATAAAATAAATAATGAAATCCCAAATTTTAAAACCTTTTCGAGCAGAGCCGGACCAGTTACAAATTCAATTTATACCTATGCCTGATTCATATATAAATACAAACTGATTTTTAATAATTTTAGACTTTAGTGGTTTTCCGGCGAGTAATTTTTAAAAGAAAGCATTTATCCACCGATTCCAAACTAATAATTAAAAATGTGTATCAATCTTTGTTGAGTAGAAATTTTAATTCGATGGATGCTTTAGCAGAGACGTCTACTTTGACATAAACTCCTTTATATTCGGTAAGAGATATAGTAGTAAAGTTAATCCTAGAAAAAATGGGAGTGATTCTGGCACATTTAGAAGCATTGACGAAAATGACATGGATTTATTAAGAAGAAAGATTTACCAAATGTATGAGGCACAAACTGTACCCACTTTGATTTCCCTCAAGGGGCTGATTAAAAACGAAACAAATATTTCTTGTTGCCTTTTAAGCCTTAGGAAAATATTGCGTAAAATGGTTTTTAAATAGTACCGAAGCATTAATAAAAGACAAATATTAATGGAATCTCAACGTTTACAAGAATGGAGACTTAAATATTATATATAACAGCTGTTAAACAATTTAGAGAAGAATATCGTCCAATTATTTACCTTGACGAAACATGGTTCGATACCCATGACACTCCAAGAAAAGGTTGGGATGATTCTTCCAAAAAATGTCAAACCAATGCACCATCAAATAAAGGCAAAAGAATCACAATACGGTTCAGAGAACGGGTTTGTTTCAAATTGTCTGTTGCTTTCAGCTAAAAACATAGCAGATTATTCTTTAGATTACCATCAAGATACCGACGCACAACTTTTTGAAGATTGGTTTAAACATAAACTCTTTAAAAATATACCTGAAAATACCGTCATTGTAATGGACAATGCTATCATAGTCGGCAAGCAAAAATCATTCCCAATTCGAATAATACAAAACCAGAAATTCAAAATTTTATGATTGAAAATGATTTATATTTTGAAGAACCTTACAAAAAACGAGAACTGCTAGAAGTATTAAAAGCTTTTAAAATAAATAAGGAATACGAGTGTGACAAACTTGCAGCAGAAAATGGACATACAGTGTTGCGTCTTCCTCCATACTATTGTATATTCAATTCTATTGAGCTAATATGGCACCGATTAAAATCGAATATTAGGAGAGAAAATATTTCTCCTACATTAAATGCATCTGTAGGAGAATTAATTAAAAACGAATTAAGAAATGTTTCTGCAGACAGCTGGAAAAACTGTGTACAGCATGAACTTAAGGTGGAAAATTCTTATAATTGTATGATTACAAATGTTCAACCCTTAATTATACGTTTAGGCTTAGATGAAGATAGTGATAGTGATACAGAGTTAAATTTCGAATAAATTATCAATAGTTTTTTAGAATTTAATTAATTTTTATTGTACTTGTTATCCTAATAGTTATACTTTTAAATTATATTATTTTCAATTATCATTAATTGTTATCATTATTTTACATTTATTATAGGTACTTACCTAAAACTAAAAATACCTATCTATTTATTTTAAATTATAAAAATAAATCATGTGGTGTAGGTACATTTTCAAGCCGACCCTGATCCCATTTAATCTCCTTTGAAGAGATTGAGGCGTATACAATAGGGTGTAATCAGGTAGTTTATTTTTGGCAGTAAGATTCAACGGTATAATTCTGCAAATACTATAGTAATAAATATAGGGACAACCCTATCAGTGAGTAATTTTTTTTAACATTATGCTCGATATTAATAAGTAAAGGGCAAATTATATAAACCTATATTCAGCAAAAATATGCGCATATGTATGCGCCTTGTTTGCCTTTAAAAAATGCAGGTATTTGCATTTTTTTTCCAAATATGCAAACTGTATACAATATTTCTTAATTTATTATAGTAAAATGAGATAAAGAAACAGAATAAGTTTATATTTAAAAAAATGCAAAAAAAACAAAGAAAAATAAAAGTTAACAATTTTGTAACCTAAAATTGTATAAAAATAAAATAAAACTAAATATTTTTCAAAATTTTCAACTACATAGGATTATCTTCTATTAGTAAAAATATGTTTATACAAAGAGAAGCTTCTTTTAACATCTACTGATGTAATCGGACAATACTGCAACTTAAGTAGCAAAATATAAGGGCAAGATACAACTTCCTTGTACGGTTTCACTTTATAAATGCACAATAATTCTTGTACAAGCTTTACAGAATACTTTTTCTCCACTAAACTCTAACTCTGGGAAATTTTTAATCCACGAAAACGTTTTCGCCACCTTAGACATTATGAACACAAATTTGAAATTACTAGTTTCACACTGAAAATACTGAAATCTTTCGACAAACTAAAACAGAAGTATTATGTCGATCGATATAAATATTATATTATATAAAAAGTTTGTTAAGTAATAATGACGCATTATTAAGTGACAATAAATAACCCCTAACAATATACCTGCAAACCCCAGAAATCCCCAATAAATACCTTGTGTATAACCAAAATGTAAAAATATAATATTTATTATATTCTTCAGATTGGAAAATCCCTGAAATAAGTACCTACCGAACTGGACATTAAGCCTTTATTAACGTTATACATTTTTTGATAAACCCGAAAACATAAAAATATGTTAATATGTTAAAATAATAATTTATGAAAAAATATGCCTTTTATTATAAAATTGACAAAATATGCAAAAAAAGAAATGCATATATATGCATTTTGCATATATTCCGCCCTTTATTATCTAATACGTATTATGTTTAAAATAAATTAACAACGACAAAGGCATAAATTTGAAATCTATGAATAACTTCATAAAATCAGAAGAATTTCTTTTCTTAGGATTAGGGTTCGACGAAAGAAAGGAAACTCCAAGTTCTAGTTGAACCAGTACACGGGGACACTATCAAGAGAATGAAGCGGTAAGCGCCATCTAGTGTCAATGTGGGACACTTTTAAATCGTATAAAAATAAGAAAAATTTGAAGAACTAGTCCATGCTTAAAGTGGAGTTGAAAGTATGGGAAAGAAAGAAAAAACTAAATGTCTTCCTCCACAAAATTTAATAGAATAAAATTCTTTAAGGGTCTCCACATGTTTCGAACGTAGCAACGTTCATCATCAGGAGACAGAAAATTTATTTAATGCTGGTGGTTTTAGCAGAAGAGAAAATGGTGTAAGACCTTAATGGAGCTTTTAAGGAATTAAATGATGTGTAAAAGAGACATAATATGAAGAAAATTGATAAAGGTTAAACCATACTGAGTATGTGAAAAATTTATTAAAGGGGGTCTAAAGCAACCAAATAAACTGGGGAAGAAGAAAAAACCTTCCTAAAAAGAAGGTGTTGAAGATTAATAAAATTTTTTCATAAAACTTTTTAAGTGTATGTCTGTAAGACATTATAAGGATAAAATTGTCATAATTATGAAGATATCACAATCTGTAAAAAATAGAAATTGAAATTAAAATCAAAGAGTGAAGGAGTAAAAAATTTTTGGAATATTTTTCTTTTGAATAAAACGTAAGTACCTACTTACAAAATTACATTGCAAAAAGTGTTTTGTGGAGTACTCAGGATTAAAGCTCAGCAAGCGGTTAATTTAAAACCAATAAAATTAATTAATAAGTTGCACATTTTTTAAAAGTCAGAGGTCAAAAGGTTGTTCACGTCCACGTGTTGGGACAAAAGTGAATGAGAGATGAATTGATTGACATATTACCGCCATACTACCTGTCAGTATATCTTATGACAATTTTATCCTTATAATGTCTTACAGACATACACTTGAAAAGTTTTATAAAAAATTTTAAATAATCTTCGACACCTTCGTTTTAAGAAGTTCTTCTTTCCCAGTTTATTTGGTTGGTTTAGACCCCCTTTAAAAACTCTTTCACATACTCAGTATGGTTTAACCTTTATCAACTTTGTTCATGTTATGTCTCTTCTACACATCAATTTTTTTAATTAAATAAAAGCTCCATTAAGGTTCTACACCATTTTCTCTTCTGCTAAAACCATCAGCACTAAATAAATTTTCTGTCTCCTGATGATGAACGTTTTTACGATCGAAACATGTAGAGAATTTTTATTCTATTAAATTTTGTGAAGGAAGACTTTTGGTTTTGTCTTTCTTTCCCAATAACACACACGTCACAATTACTTTATAATAATTTATTTTTTACGTTTACTCACTTAAGTATTTTGAAACAAATTAAGTCTTTAGTAAACTAAAAACGTAAAATTTCTATTACAAAAAATAAATATTCATTTTAAAGTGCATTGTACTGCTGATAGAGACCGCTGCTGTCTGGGTTTACTGACTAAGGTCAGCTATGCTAATATATTCTGATTCTCATATCTGGAAATAAATATATAATATGTCATTTTAAGCCGACGCCTGACGACGAGGTTTGATTTATGACAGCAGAGTTTATATAGTAATACACTTAAATGATAATTTCTTTGTGTATTGTTCCAAAAATCAATACCTATGGTTCCTAGATACAGGAGCTGACCACATTCGAGAACATGAAAAAAACCTAATTTAAAACTTTCAAAAATAACAAAAATATCTAAATAATAGATTAATTGGACCTTGATTTTCGATTAGTTAAGAAATGTTCATTAACTTTCTGGAAATATGAAAATAATATTGGAACTTTTTTTTTAAAATGTTTATAAAAATATTTTTCGAATTTTTGTATTAATCTTTGGAAACGAGAATAAAATTAAAATGAAAACACTTTTCCTAATAATTTTTTTAAATATTTCCTAATCTAATACAAATTTTCATTATGCAGAGATAGTCGGCATTATTTTTTTTTCAATATTTCATAAATAAATAGTAATTTACGTTACAAGACCGGAAAGTAGTGTTTTACAGGTCGAGACAAGCATTTCCCGGGCGAGCCGTAGGCAAGTCCTGGAAGCTTGAAGAGACCTACAAAACACTAATTTTCGGTTGCGTGACGTACAATATTTAATTATTTAATTCTTTATTTTATTTTATTTTATATAACAAAGTGATTAACAATACTAAAACCAGATAAAAGAATAAAGCTCCATATTGTTGAAGAAGCCAGTTTATGGGACTTTTCAGCAAAATGTGCCAAAAGGACTTTTTCTTTTACATTTTTAATTTTTTTTTTCTCGACACCAATTTTTAATTTTTTTTTTTTTATGATCAAGCATAAGCAATATAGGAAAAATACTTTAAGGCGGTCTGGGAGCGGTGCGTGTGCGAAGAAAGCGATTCACGTTTTTCTTAAATCGTTGGAGGTTATATTCGGTTGGCCGTTGGCAGAAAGGCCGTTCCACAAAGATGACGTCCTCCAAATGAAAGAGTTCTGAAACAATGATATTCGGGGTGTACTAAGTTGAACCACATAGGGATGGGCGGCAGTGGTTCGTCGTGTGTTTCTGCTATGCATTACTCTAGGTGGAATCGAGCGGGCAATATCTGTCGAACACTTGCCATGGAAATATCTGTAGAAGAGAGTCAAATCACCAACCTGTCTTCGATGTTCTAAGCTGTCGAGGTTCTTAGTCAGCTCGTGGTCGCCGATTAGACGAACGGCTCTCCTTTGGATGGAATCCAACAACCGAAGGGTATGCTTCGGTGCAGAACTCCAGATATGAGAGCAGTATTCCAGTGATGGTCGAATCTGGGCCTTTATAGAGTGTCAAAAGTTGTTGAGGTGTATACAACTTTTTGGTACGGAAAAGTATACCGAGCTTCTGAGAAGCTGCCCTGGCGATTGCTACAACGTGATTATGCCAAGACATATTTCCTCCCAGGTTTACACCCAGCAAATTAATAGACGAAGTCAGTGGAATTGCCTGTCCTGCCATAATGATATCGGGTTCTGCAATGTTAACCTTCTTAGAGAAAACTGCTGCCTGGGTTTTTTGACAAAATTTCTTCCAGGTCTTTATTGAGGCGCGATACCTCATGTTGTCTGCGAAGATGTGCGTCAGCAGCCGATGTTTGAGATTTCAAAGTAAAAGATGAGATAAGTGTGCTGTCGTCAGCAAAGCTATATATTGGATTTTCTGTTTTCGCTAGAAGGTCGTTAATGTACATGCGTCGTATACTCCTCGTAACAGGTTTTTGATTTTACTGGCCATATATCATAAGTCGCTTTCCTTGCTGCTTCCAAAATTTCTTCTGGAATTTCATTTTTCGTGTTGAATAATTCAAAATCTGATTTCATATTCTTAAATTTGCGCACTCGCGAAACAAGTTTGACATAAACAACAAATTAAAAATCAACGAACTGTCACTCGACAATACATCGAAATGTTGTTATCATAGTAACGAAATCAAGGTTGATTATATTATAAAAGAGCGATTGGAAAAATGAAAAACAGGGACCGGAAAAATCTTTTGCCGGCCCCTCACGTCCATTTCCGGTCTTGATCGACAAAGCGTTATTTTCTGGACAAAAAATTGTCCAGAAAGTGTATATTTTCTGGTCGGTCTTAAAAAAAAGTTTTCGCATTTTATGTAGGTAGCAACTTTGTGCCGATCCTGTATAAATATTTACTAGACGTAATCTTAAAAGCTTTGGCATAACATTCACGCAAGTTTAAAATAATCGATTGTAAATTAACACCGCTGGCTTAGAAAACAAAAAATCTTCAATCGCTTGCCTTTATTTTGACAATTCATTTAGTCAGATTATTTGCTTTGAAATGGCTTACAAAAGGGAACTTAGGAAAAGTATTTACAAATTAGTTTAGCAAATGCCTAAACCAAAAATAGTTAATGTTCCAAAATCAAAATATTTCGCTCTGTACTTTTTATCGTACAATAACTGAATGTGAGCAACATGTAACATTCCTAAATTTTTTAAAAAGTGAAAGATCCAGGATTGTTACCCAAGAAAGAGCAAATAGATTGGTAAGGAGGGCTAAAATAGAATTGGAGTACCTATCTATAAGGAAATTGTGACATGAATATCGCACCTCCAAGGACACAGTTTCGAGCGAATTAGACAGAAATGATCCAAAATATCGAAAAAGAAAAAATGTCCTAAATATACGGTAAACCAGTTTACCCGGTTAGCATGGTGTCGGACATTCCATTTTCCAAACCAGAGAATAATTGTTATGGACGATGAAAAGTACTTCATTTTTCGTAATTCAGAGATAAAGAGAAGTGATGGTTTTTATACCAACAACATAGATGACTACACAGATAAAGAAAAATATAAAGAAAAGGCAAAATTCGCAGAAAAATATTATTTGGTGCGCATTTTCTACTGCAGAAATATTCATGCCTTACGTGGGACTGGTAAAGGGCTAAGCACTAGCAGATAGTCAGCGCTATATTGAAAACTGTCCAAATTGGCTGATTTGACTAAATATGACGTAATATATTGGCCAATAAATTGGTTAAACGCTTAAAATATACCATTTGTACCGAGCAACGATAACTCCCCTAACCTGCCACAGGCTCGTCTCATTGAAGATTTTTGGACACTTTTGCATAGAAAGATTTACGATGGAGGATGGGAAGCTGAAAATGAAGAGCAGTTAAGACGAAGGACCTACAGGAAAATTCGAGATATACAGGGTGTCCGGGAAAATGTGGGAAATCTCCCGGATATGAAAAAAACACGTAAAAAGAATACTACAACTTCATATAAACTTCTTTTGTATCGGCCTCCTCTTCGGAGATATGGGCTCCCAAACAGCTCCTATGGAAATAAGTTTTTGACACATAATTATTAAACCAACAGGTATATTTCAATTTTTTTTCATATGATCTATACCAGGTAGGACCCTTCAAATTACTATCCCAGAAAGTGTTGCGAATTACTCACAGCTGCAGGGACGGTCTAGCTGTGACTAATGTGCCCATTTTTTTTACGCCCTGTATGATAAAAACTTTGGACAACTTTTTTACATACCTTTAACTATTGACTAAAAATTAAGTACTCTTCATTCATGTCGCTAATCCTAACCGTTTTCGGAAAAACGTCCTTTTTAACATATTTAGGTACATCATGTTTATTTAGAGTATTTCAATAAAGATACATCTTTGTTCCTATAAATTATAAATGTTCACTTTTAACTAATTAATATTAATACATGATGGCAATAAAATGACGTTTTTCCGAAAACGGTTAGGATTAGCGACATGAATGTAGGGTACTTAATTTTTAGTCTATAGTTAAAGGTATGTAAAAAACGTTGTCCAAAGTTTTTATCATACAGGGCTTAAAAAAAATGGGCACATTACTGTCACAGCTAGTCCATCCCTGCAGCTGTGAGTAATTCGCAACACTTTCTGGGGTAGTAATTTGAAGGGTCTTACCTGGTATACATCATATGAAAAAAAAAATTGAAATATACTTGTTGGTTTAATAATTATGTGTCCAAAACTTAATTCCATGGGAGCTCTTTGGGAGCCCATATCCCCGAAGAGGAGGCCGATACGAAAGAAGTTTATATGAACTTGTAGTATTTCACGTGTTTTTTTCATATCCGAGAGATTTCCCACATTTTCCCGTAGATGTCGCAACCTTCAAAAATCTAACAGGAGATGTCCGCAGAAAATTGCGCCCCGTTAAGGAGAATTTTTGTTAATTTTGTTATTTTTAGTATTGTTAATGATGTAGTATAATAAAAATAAAAATTAATTTATTTTTGCGTATAAAATGCAATAAAATAATTTGTGTCAAAACTTTTGAGACAAACGTGATATTCCAAAGCGGTTGGAGTTATAATATGAACAGATAGAGTTTCTGACTGACATTTATTTAAATTTGAAACAAATGATAAAATACGTATTTTGCAGATTTTCAAAATTAAACCTGTATTAAATTGGAACAATGGCGGGCAAAAGTTAATCGCCTTAGGCTCTTTGCAGACTTGCTGGAACCAGGTATCCGGTTTTATTACAGAATATCATTAATGGTAGACTCAAAATGTCACATGACTTGGTGACGTTATTGAGTAGAATCGCTTATACGCACCTGTATTAACCGCGGTTATTAATTTGTTGTATTTATTTTTTGTTTTGTTTATTTAATCAAAAAAAAAGAACCCCGCACTTCTCTTATGGAAAATGGCCTTCGGTTAAATTTTCTAAATTTTTAGTATGTTGTAGAGAATGCCATTCTGATCAAAAGTGTTCATGGCCACAACAATATCTGCCGACTAGTTTTTGAGATACAGGGTGTCCAAATTGCAAAATATGAATTCTCAAAACATTATATTGTCCTAGTTTATAATATGAATTCGTTTTGTTTTTTTAAATTTTTGATGGCCCTGTCGTAGATAGGATAGAATACTATAAAAATAGTTTAAATTTTTTTATTATATACCGGGTGAGTGACGAAAATTTTTTAATATTTTTTGTTAAGTCATTGTATTTTCGGCATTAAATTAAATGTTTACAAAGTAATACTGTAGATGACAGTAGCTTGGAGCAAGCTCTTAGAATTTATATTATTTATATTTATACAGGGTAACTCAAAAAAGTTAATATATTTTTTATTAGTTTTGAAAGAAATGTTGTAGATATTTCTTTATGTACTACTTGTCGCTTATCGTATGCTTTCAAATATATATAATTATCAAGGTTATACAGGGTGTTTCCAATGATAAGCGATAGGAAAATATCATAAAAATGCATGTATTCATAAATCACCCGGTATATTAAAAATGGTTCGGTTAAATTTCGTTATTTTTTAATATTTTTTGCTTGAAGTGTCTTACTTACATGTTTGCTATTGATTTCCCTTTTCCTATGACCAGTTCTGGAGATATTCAGCGTCAAACAGACTCAATACTCAAAAAATAAGCAAATAAAATAACAATTTTTTAAATTTCATTAAAATTTGTTATGTAAGTTCATTTTATGGTTAAAAATAAATATATTTAATGCTATACCGGGTGTTTCGAATAATTAGGGTATTCTAACACTGTTTTACAAATAAGAAATATATATAAAAAACAATGAACAATTTATTATATCCAAATTATTTTACCCAAAAATAATAAGTAGGCTCCTAATTATTCGAAACACCCTGTATAGCATTAAATATATTTATTTTTAACCATAAAATGAACTTACCTAACAAATTTTATTGAAATTAAAGAAAAATTGTTATTTTATTTGCTTATTTTTTGAGTTTTGAGTCTGTTCGACGCTGTATATCTCCAGAACTGGTCATAGGAAAAGGGAAATCCATAGCAAATATGTAGGTAAGACACTTCAAGCAATAAATATTAAAAAATAACGAAATTTAACCGATCCATTTTTAATATACCGGGTGATTTATAACTACATGCATTTTTATGTTATTTTTCTATCGCTTATCATTGAAAACACCCTGTATAACATTGATAAATTTATATATTTGGAAGCATACGATAAACGACAAGTAGTACATAAAGAAATATCTACAAAATTTCTTTCAAAACTAAAAAAAAAAATATTAACTTTTTTAAGTTACCCTGTATAAATATAAATAATATAAATTCTGATAGCTTGCTCTAAGCTAATGTCATCTACAGTATTACTTTGTAAAGATTTAATTTTATGCCCAAAATACAATGATTTAACAAAAAATATTAAATAATTTTCATCACTCACCCGGTATATAATAAAAAAATGTAAACTATTTTTATAGTATTCTATCCTATCTACGACAGGGCCATCAAAAATTTAGAAAAACAAAACGAATTCATATTATAAACTAGAAAAATATAATGTATTGAGAATTCATATTTTGCAACTTGGATACCCTGTATCTCAAAAACTGATCGGCAGATATTGTTGTGGCCATGAACACTTTTGATCAGAATGGCATTCTCTACAACATACTAAAAATTTAAAAAATTTAACCGAGGGCCATTTTCCATAAGAGAAGTGCGGGGTTCTTTAGAGAAGTTTTGACAAAAACTTTTATTGGGAAAGTGCTTTTTTTCTGAAAATAATATGCGTGTGATCGATTACTACAGGAAATCGAAAAAAGGAAATCACCATTTATTTTGGTATTAACTTTTTTGGAAGTACCGGGTGTTTTTCAAAAGACGTTCACCCCTATAACTTTTTTATATTTATAGATATTAAAATGAAATTTTTAGATAATGTATAAGAGATGAGTCTGCATTTATTGGCATAATTTTTAATTTGTTAGCACTTCCGGTTTGACCGAAAGTGACCTCGACTTTGATATTTTAAATGGGACATCTTGTATATTTTTACTTACTAGGATTCAGCATAAAATTTTGAGTAAAATGACACCTCACTTGTCATTTTTTGACGTGTTATAACATTTTTATGTTAATTTTTTATTTTCACTTTAGAGTGCTACAAATTAATTAAATCTGTTAATTTATAGTCAAGTAGTATATGAAAATTAAAATTATGTTATAATAATTGACTTTCTAACTTTTACAAGCGTTTAAAAAATGAAATTTTGTTTTCCTGACGTTTACTCCATTTTTCCAAATGGAACGATGGTAGGTCAATAGGATATTTAAAACGAGCATTTTTTTTCAACAATTTCATAATAAGTAAAAATATACAAGATGTCCCATTTAAAATATCAAAGTCAAGGTCACTTCCGGTCAAACTGAAAGTGCTAACAAATTGAAAATTATGCCAATAAATGCAGACTCGTGTCTTATGCATAATCTCAAAATTTCATTTTAATATCTATAAATACAGAAAAGTTATAGGGGTGAACGTCTTTTGAGAAACACCAGGTATAAAGAATAAGTTGACTAAAGTTCTTAAGTTGAACCATTACCCTTATAAATTGGCTAG
This sequence comes from Polydrusus pterygomalis, assembly GCA_963969555.1. Taxonomy (NCBI): domain Eukaryota; kingdom Metazoa; phylum Arthropoda; class Insecta; order Coleoptera; family Curculionidae; genus Polydrusus; species Polydrusus pterygomalis. Next base: position 53,249,409 of record OZ018378.1, read on the forward strand.
ATACAGCAGTCTGCAGTGCCCCAACAACAAATAAGAAAAATAAAACACAACCTAAATATTTAAAACTAACGTATATCCGTCAAAATCCTTATTTGTCCCTTTTCAGATAATAACCGCAAAATAAAAACTACATTTGAGTTGTGTAAATACCACAATTTTGCGGTGACAACTTGGACATTTAACAGCTGAATAATGACGTCACGAATATAATAACGAAAGAGATAACCATAGTCGCTTGAATGAAGTGGTAAATACCATTGTCATTTGGTTATTCGCTTGAAATTGGTATAGATAGGTAAATAACGGTAAAATAAGCGTTAATTTGATACATATACAAAAATTCCACCAAACCCCATACTAAAGTCATTATCGCATCAATACCTAAGTATTATACTGATGAAAGTATCAAAAATGTAACTTAATGCGAAAGTAATTACGTTAATACATACAAAAGTTATACCTTTTCCTGTTTAGATATTATTTTTATTCATAGGCTTTGTTTTTAAATTCATACCGACAATCTCTTGAATCTAGACCAATTGATGCAGATAATTTATGATAAATGACCGACGTTTGGTAATCATGTTTTTAGCCAAAATGACCTAATTATTTTATAATTTACAAGTTTACAAATAGCAATGTGTTTTTTCGTTATTTTTGGTTCTATATGTACAGATTTTAGTAAAAATATGACCGACATGTGGCTTGTTATGTTAATGTTTATGTATATATTTTTTAAACAGAGTATTTTAACTGAATCAACGGTAATTGAATATTAATTTTTACAATATTAAATGAGACTGTTAACTAAACTAATTTTATACCTTTTTTTCAAGAAACACAACGTTAAATTTTATAAGTTTAAAAATGGATGCCCTGAGCTTAATCCTGTAATAAACTTTACCGAAATTATCATTAACAAGAACAAACTAAATTTTAAAGCCTATATTCGTGAAGATATTAATACTGAGGAAAAGGTATGTAGGTAACAAGGTTGGTACTTTTTTATTAGAGTACCCTTTGTGGGCGTTTACCTATATTATACAACATGCCCGAAGTATAAAAAAAAACAATTTGTTGAGCTTGGAGGGTATTTAAAAAACCTGAAGAGTTAATATGTTGTTATTTATCTATATTTTTAAAGGTAGAATTTGCTATTGAAAGATGTCTCACCAGAGATTCACCAAATACATGTGAGAAATTCCGTACTCTAACAGTTCCCTATTACTGTAAAATTATAAGACTGGGAGCTTGGGAAAATTTTACAAATGGAACGTCGCCAATGTGGAAGTGTCCATTCAAGAAGGTATAAAAATTAATTGTTTTTTTCTGGATGTTTTGAAATCAAATATTAATATACTAAAGGACAAAAGTGAGTTTGTGAGTAATTTAATCCACTGAGAAAAAATCTTGTTTATAAGGATAGAACAAATAACTTTTGTCCCGTAGACAAATTTACGCCTTATGTTTTTTAAAATTTTAAAATAATTAATATTAGAACTAAATTGCTCATCACAAATTACTAAATGTCTACATGTTTTGGGACACCCGGTATAAGGTTAAGGGTATTTTATTTAAAATAATTTGTTAAAAAGTAATATAGCTACTTCTTAGAAAGGAAATTTGATGTGAATTGTTTAGTTTGCTCTTGGGTCGATATTTCAATTTTTGTGTTAAAAACAGCTGCTTAAAAAAAAATTAGAATAATTTCAGTCCTTGCACTTGAAATAGAAAACGTTCAAACCCTTTTAGAGATATCGACTAACGCATAAACACAATGTTAATTTTATTATTGTCAATGTGTCATACGATTTATTATTCAGACTAAAATTAAAATAAATAGCATTTATAACGTAAGGACAAATAAATAATTCGTTGAATTAGCAAGTCTTCAAGAAAAAGAACCGATAAAAGTTGTAATTTAAATAAAACATCTGATAAAGAAGAAAATTTAACAAAAACTAAAGAAATGAAGGATATGTCAAAAATTGAAACCGAAAATGAAAATGAAAACATCTTACTTAAAAGTATTACAGGCTAAAGATGATCTTATTATTATAGCTAATTCGAGAACTAAATGAGAATATAGTTTTGCTTAAAAAGAAAATTCAGTAGGTTTATCGAGAACACTCAAAATTCTAAATGTTTGTAATAAAGAAGATAAAAATACCGTCAAATTGTACAGTGAATGTTTAAATTCTACAAATAATTTTCAACCAATTACACCAAGTCCAATACCAAAAACCAAAGAATCGATGATTAAAGGAAGTAGTTTAATAATAAAACCACATACCATCCAAGAAAATAAAGTCGCGAGATAGTAACTTGGGATACACATAAATCCGACAAAATTATATGTTAACATCAAATAAGAGTTTGTTGATAATCTTAAAAATGGCGCTCTTAAAATATATTGTAACAATAAAGAAGAAATAAAAAAAATTAAAATGTGAAGCTGTAAATAAAATTGGTGAAAATTATACAGTAAATTTGGAGGAAAAAAGTACCATGAATAAAAATAATTGGATAATAAATGGTTGAAGAAGAACTAAAGAAAAACATAATAGAAAAAAATGATTTTTTAAAAAATCCTCAAATTAAAATTGTTATATCAAAAAAAAAATGAAGACAGAGGATATGGCAATTTTAGAAGTTGATCTTATTAATTTTTATGCGATTATGGAACAAGGTATTCTTTTTGTTGACTTTTCAATATGTCCAGTATTTGAGCACATAGATTTATTAAGTGTACAGGGTACAATCATTCAGCAAAAAATTGTACGACAAATCAAGTTTGCATGAAATGTGGAAACGAAGGTCATAACGCAACAGTGTGCAATAGTACAAGTAAAATGGTAATTTGTCCAAATTGCAATAAAGTAAATAAAAAATTCAATTTGAAATATTTTATAAATCATTGACCATTTGATTTAAATTGTAAAACATACATCCACCAAATTCAAAAAGCAAAATCAAAAATTTATTATAAACAAAAAGAATAGCAATTAGAGAAACAGATACTGAAAAACAACGTCAAAGATCAGGATCTTTATGGAAACAAAATGTACCATTTGAATATACAAGATTATTTCAGCTCAACAGATGAGGTTAAAAAGTTTTATCACAAATCACAATAAAATTAAGTGACAATTGAAGATCCTCAAATCAAAATTAATAATTCAAACATTGAGCAGGTAAATAAAATAAAGTAATTATGACTAATAAAATTATAGATATAGACTTAACTGGAAAGAACATGTAAATTATATACACAATACGGTAATGCCTCTGGTAACTATCAAATGAGTATCTACAAAGCTTACTACTTATCTTACTTTCGATATCTAATCTCAGTGTGGGCCACGTGTGGTGTGGGAGATTTAAGTACCGGTAATACTATCGATCGATGATTTTAATTCGATGCTTTTTCAACATTAATGTCCACACGCGATGGCTACATCATCGATATTAGACATCGATGCTTTTGTTCGATGTGCTCATCCCTATCTGCGAATCAGAAGCCAAATATCAAGGGTTGAATAGTGTTGCCATGCATGATACAAAGAAAGAAAGATATGATCGATCGTATTCCCAATTCGGTCCGGTCCGCGCAATGACGTCATGTGGTGCTAACGAGATTTAAAATTACATAGGATTAGCCGTTAGAAATAGAAATTTTACTGCATATTTTGCAATTTTTGATTTGGAAGATTTCAGTGCATATTATTTTAAGTACTTTAAGGATAGAGGTTCATAAATCAGAACGTATTTCATGATGTTCTTGGGTTAAATGTTAAAATTTAGCATATATTTGGTTTCAATGAAAATAATTTTCTGCTTATGCTGACATACATTTTATCTTTTAAATGATTACAATTACTTATTTATTTTTACAAAATCATAAAAAGATAACCCATATTTTTTGGCCCTTCCACCTTAAGCAATAAATTGTTTGAAAAAAAAAAATAGGTACAAATGTGCAGTCTTAAACATTTTTAGAACAGTTTCGAGCCTTAAATGGCCAAAATCAATTAATTTGCTTATTAAAATTTTTTTTATGCAATAGGTAACGATAATATTTTTGGTGATGTCTGTTTATAAATTTATATTGTTAACATTGGACCAGGGGCGGACTGGCATCATTTGGCCCCGGTGGCTACATGGCCTCTATGGCCCCAACCCTCATTAAGAACATTTTTTGAAAAAAAAAATGTTGTTTAAATGTTTGGACCAATTGGCCCCCAAAGGCCTTCTGGCCCCGGTGGCGATGGCCACCCGGCCACCCGCTCCAGTCCGCCACTGCATTTTACTATAATTTGACCAAAGATAAGGATGTAAAAAACTCATTTAGACATTTAAAAAAATATACTAGGACTGGTAACTATCATAATAGTATAAGAGGTACATTAACAATTATAAAAAAATAAGGCACACATATAACAGTTTATTATTTGAAAACAATTTCGTCAAATTAAACTTTTTTATCTCACCTACGAGGAAGAGAACACTTTTTTTAAGCTTTTACTATAATTTGACCAAAGATAAGGATGTAAAAAACTCATTTAGACATTTAAAAAAATATACTAGGACTGGTAATTATCATAATAGTATAAGAGGTACATTAACAATTATAAAAAAATAAGGCACACATATAACAGTTTATTATTTGAAAACAATTTCGTCAAATTAAACTTTTTTATCTCACCTACGAGGAAGAGAACACTTTTTTTAAGCTAAAATTTTAAATATTAAACATTGATTTGTATCATAAATATGTATAGGTATACTTTTGCAGATAATTATAAGAAGTAAAAGCTGTCATATTGTCAGTTATGCATAACGCCACTGCACAACGCATATTAACAACTAATTGTCACTAACAAACAACAATAATTATCCAAAAAAACACTAAAAACCTCTTTCTGTATAACAAATAATAACAATAGTACATAAAACCAAACGTAGGTTATCCGAAGCCCGCCAGAAAATTATCACCACATGACGTAAGCGGCTGTCGATTTGGCTCCGCCCACATGCGCAATGTCATATCTCTTCTTTCTTTGTATCATGGTTGCCATGCAGGAAGAACCCAAGGTTCTCTATTGTACACTGATTTTCGATAACGTTGAAAATAATAAGTAGGGTAATCGCGTCCGTATAATTTATATCAACGAAAAATATTCTTGGCTAGCGGACTTTAAAGTGTGAAAAGACCTGTAATTTGCATTGAAGTACACAGGGATACCAAAAACAAGGATCTCCTTGGGGCCGAGTAGATATTGATAGGTGTTTCTTTCTTGTTAGGAACTCATCAGAATGCCACAACCCGAAGCAACTCCACCGATAACACTTCAACGCATTTAAACCCTGCTTAATAAATTAGCAAGTAGTAAATAAGTTTTACTTCCACACTACATTGTACCTGTATTTTGCTTTGTTGTTGATTCCAGCGTGATGGCTTTGCGGCTTATTTACTACTTTCTTATTTATTAAGCAGGCTTTAAATGCGCTGCAGTGTTATCGGTGGAGTTGCTTCGGTTTGTGGGATTCTGGTGAGTTCCTAACAAGGACGAAATAGCTGTCAATGTCTACTCGGCCCCAAAGAGGCCATTGTTTTTGGCATCCCTGTGTACTTTAATGCAAAATGCAGGTCTTTTCATACTTTAAAGTTCGCTTGCTAAGAATATTTTTCGTTGATTTAAAATAATAACGGATCGGCTTCCGCAGGTTTATGAATGAAACATTGGATCTATAGTTTGGGTCCTTAATCATTTCATACGTTTGCTCCATGTTCTAATTTTGTTTCAGGGATTTATCATTACAAAAAAAGGTCTACAGATGGATTTAAAAGATTTTTCAATTATTGCTATAGCTGGAAGCTATTATTGGAAAATATTTACTAAAACATACTCGCAAGACACGAATAAAATTTTAATGTGTATAGACATAGAAGTAGAAACATAATAACATTTCAACAGTTACACGATTTTATATAGGTACATAATATGTTGGAAATTAGTTAGGAATAATTCCTTCATGTAACATTTTATTTAATTAAACTAAAGACACAAACATCCATTACTTGTTATGCTTGCATTTTTTTTTAGACCTATTAAATTAGTATAGTAGTCCCGGTGGGTGTTTACCCGTGGGTCACCATACTCTTATACATCATTAAAATCGAATATACATGGAAAGAAAATTGTTACAATATAATATGTATATGCCTAGAGTTCCCACCTACGGATTCCTAAAAGTTGTTTAACATTCTAAATCAAAAATTTGAGTCTAGTACAAAACCGATGTTTGTACTCATACATTTCAGTAGATCATTGCTGCATGTTCTTGTTTTGTTTCAGGGATTTATCGCTACCAAAAAAAGTCTAGAGATGGATTCAAACGATTTTGCAGCTGTTGCCATAGCTGGAAGCTATTATTGGAAAATATATACTAAAACATACTCGCAAGAAACGAATAAAATTATATTGTGTGTAAATATAGAAGTAGAAACATTATAGGATTCCAACAGCTATACGATTTTATATACATAGTATGTTGGAAATTAGTTAGCAATATTCCCTTCTTGTAACATTTTATTTAATTAAACTTAAGACGTGGCATCCATAGACTAACATCCATTATTTGTTATATTTGCATTATATTTTCTACACTTATTTAATAGGTAATATCTACAAGGACGTTATTTACAGGGTGTCCGGAAAAAGGAGGTCAAACTATTAACCATAAATTTATTGAGCAAAAATTATATAACTTTTATAATCCAGTTTACCAGACTGGAGCTAGATATAAAATCAATAACTAGTATAGTTAGCGCGGTTTCAAAAATTTTCGAGGTGATTATTTTCGAACGGCTATACGATGAAATCTCTGGTTGTCTCTCACAATGTCAACATGGTTTTCTGCCTAAAAGGTCCACTTTTACTAACTTGGCCTCCTTTTGTCAGTATGTCCACGAAGCTATCAACGACAAATCTCAAGTGGATGTTATATACACCGACATGGAGAAAGCGTTTGACAGAGTGAGACATTGTGTAATATTGAGTTCTTTGGCTGATTTGAATGTTTCTCCGTATCTTTAAAGCTTGATAGAATCCTACTTGAACGGAAGGTCCCAGTGTGTTGAATTTAAGGGATGTAGGTCGGTTGTTTTTGAGAGTACGTCGGGAGTTCCTCAGAGATCCAACTTGGGACCTCTTTTTTTTTTTAGCAGCTGTAAATACAATGGCTGGCGGTGTCCGGACTGCTCTAGGGTTGTTATTTGCTGACGATTTTAAATGATTCTATCGGATTGATTCTGTAGGTAGAGGACTGTGAGACTTTACAGAATGATTTTCGCAGTGTGACTGATTGGTGTGATTCAAAAAGCTTTAATTTAAATGTAAGTAAATGTGCGCGTATGTCTTTTTTATTGAATCGTAATGTTATTGCCTATGACTACTCCTTAAATGGAACTAATTTGCAGCGGGTTAATCAACAAACGGACCTCGGTGTGGTCTTTGACCCGACACTGCCTTTCTCCAGTCATATAGGTAATATCTCAAATTGATAGTGCACAAAAAATAGCAGGTTTTATCGTTAGGAACACCAAAGATTTTAGCATTGATGTTAGCTGGCATCTTTTTGATAGCCTAGTGTTGCCAGTTTTGGAGCACGGAAGCATAATTTGGTCCCCCCAGTATAACGTGTGGGTTACACTCATTGAAAGAGTGCAGAGAAAGTTTGTTAAATGTATGTATTATAGGAAATACGATATATGGGTGGTTTTCAGTATCTTTTAAGATTCTGATTTAATTTTGAAAAAAAAATAAAAAATTCGGATTTAGTTCAACTGACATTTTTCTTTTAGGTAACTGAGTGAAATATGGCAAAATGGTTAAGAAAGTGCTCGACTGTCATGAAAATAAAGTTAAAAGGGTTTTATATAGAAAATAAACAAATTTTTAACATGACCGTCCCATACTTTTTTTTTGTAAGTGCTAGCTTTGATTTAATCTCGGTTTCGACCTGTAAATTTATTTAATACACTTTATACTGCCAAACTGTGAATTTAAACAGCAGCTAAAGTAATTAAGCGTAAGATAATGCCACCATAAGGCAAGTTTAATAATAAATTTTAGAATATGTCCTCTATGATATTGTAGGTACCATGACCAATAAGATACATTTAAAAAGTCCGAAAACAGATTTTTGGTTAGTGCCATATGTTAACTCTTTAATAAACTACCAAAATGTGACAGATTTTACAAATTTGGAAGTAAGGAGGTACGAAAAAATTATGCGATGGCCATGTTTTTGTTACGACGGTCATGTTTTTGTTGCGACGGTTATGTTTTTCATGCGACTGCAGCGACGGTCATGAGATCGACGGTCATGTGATTTCACTCATTTTTATTTAGGTACTTAAAATTGAGCCTATCCCCACGTTGTGAATTTTAGGTTAGAATTTCCACCGGTAAATAATCAACAACAAAAAACCAAAGCGAGCAACTTTATTATTATGTTATGTTGTTTTTTATCACTATAGACGGTCATGTTAATAGAAAAAATACGAAAAACTTAAACTCACTATTTTAAATCAAAATACCTGACAAGAATTGTAAATAATATCGCAAACCGAGCTGCACAAGTAGGGGAGGGTGGGGCAACTTAGCCACCTTAACCTTTCAATGGTGGTAAAATACTAAAAATAAATTAAAAGTCATATGTTTACGTTTTTACTCGACTCTTTGGTATGATAATAATTAACTGGAGCAGTAATCTAAAGCAAAAAACAATATCTAAAAATAATATAAAAACAAAACATATTTGTTGCAAAAAACGTACTTGCCCCACCTAGTGGGGTAAGTTAGCCAATGATCTAATGTAGCACTATATTCTTTCTCAAAGTCAGTGCAATCCTCATGAAGCCACTGCTTACACTCGCCACATTGTATCCATTCTTCTTGCGTCAATCCATATTCCTCTCCACAATATGGACAGTAGATATTCTCTTCCTCGTTCTCAGGTTTTTTTCCTTTCTTTTTTTTGTCTTCGACTTTGGACTCCGCTATGATTTTAGTTACCTTTTGTTTCTTTTGTTTGTCACTCATTTCTATTTCTAACTCTAATTTGTATGGAGAAGCAGTGATTTCTTTATCGGTGAACTTGCCCCACTATTCACGGAGCGATTTATTTTTCTCTCAGAATACAGATTAGGTATACTTACTTACTTAGCTCCGTAAAGCGTAAAAATACTTTGTCAGCTAACCAAAAATCAATATTAGCACTACTCAAATAAATTTTAAAACTGTGAAACTAGTTCTAGAATATTTGTAAACTCTTATACCGAAAACTTCGGTATACGAAAATGCTCAACTGTAACCACGTGCGTCTGTCTAGGCCAACGGTTTCTTTTGAATTAACATATGGGTGATCAGGTGCATCAGTTGACAACATCCGGACTTTCCCGAACTGCTCCGATGTTAAGAAAATCGCATTGGCTTACTTGCCCCGTATGGCGAACTTGCCCCACCCTCCCCTAACTGTCGCTATTTGCAATAATAAAATATTTTAATTCACACATGCAGTATTATCTAGCATCGAAAAGACAACCTAAAAAGTCCTTCTACGGTCATGTGAAGAAAACGTCGGGACAGCGTTCAATAATTGAATCGGTGAGTGGAAGAACAGTATAAGTGCAAATCGTTAATTTTTCAGAAATGTGCCGCACTTGTGTTTCAATATATGATAGGCCTTTGGATTTTAAGCACAATTTGGCTATCTAAGTTTAAAACGCCATTTGGCACTTGTATTGTTCTTCCACTCACCGATTCAATTATTTTTAGCCCAAACATTAACAATAATGGCTATTCAAGACAATTTTATAACACAAAACCCCCAACATTTTGTTAAATATCATTTTCTTTAGCAACATAACAGTTAAAATATATTTTTTGAAGTTCGCAAATATTGGATTTTGCTCCAGGGACATACGACGGTCATATGAAATAGGAGTTTCAAATCCCGAATTAAAATATAAATTCATAAGATATTGCACTTTTAGTATTAATAAATCGATAAAAATATGCGTGTCTAGTCAAATATAAAAAAAAATTATGGTTAATAAAAAGAATTGAGTTTTAAGACCCCAGGGACATGGTATCTTAAAAGGTACTGAAAACCACGCATATATCCTCAGAAAGGGTGCGATAACACATAACTTTTGGGTGTCTTTGGCAGGCTTTCATTGAATAAAAGACGAATCAAAATTGTTCTATGCACTTTGTTTAGAATTTTGAAAGGTGAAATTGACTGCCCTGGTCACAGAATATTAACAGCAAGCAGAAGCGACAATACCTGTCGGTACCTTTGATATCGACTGGTCGTTTTTCAGTGACCTTCACACAACGATAACGGTCGATCCACAACTTAATACTCCGAGAAAACTTGCTTATTTTCTACACTGAACGACATTACTTTTTAGTACAGGTGCAAATGTTATAACTTGATTTATTTTTCAAACATAAAAACTTTAAAAAAGTTGTAAATTTGTTAGTCTTGGGAATTAAGAATATTATTGAAGTAGAAAATGAAAAAAATTATTATTTTAAGAAACTTTTAAATTTCTAACGCTTTTACAGATTTGTTTGAGTTTCCTTTGATTTGTGACGGGCAAAAATATGTACTTATATTTTATAAACATGTTATAACATAAATTATAGAACACTATTAGGTACGTCAAAATATATCGTGACTAGGTAGACGTAGATATGGGGTGGCGTGAGATAAATATCATTTTATTAAAACGTCAGTAATTTGTTACACAGTTTTTTTGCACTTTAAACACTACAGTGACGTTTTTGACAATTGCTTTAGTGTCATACTTACTTAACCATGGATAAAAAAAATGTGGTCCTTCGGGGATTAAAAAAAAGTTAATTCACCCTGAATAAGTAAAAAGCTGTTGTAAAAAAACAAAAATTTTATTCAGAAATACATGTTAATTCTGAAATTACTAGAGGAATAATAATTACATATTGTTTTACATTTGCCTATTTAAAAAAACTTATATATGTGATAAAATTCGTAGCTTTCGTATAACTTTTTAAGTTCTGCATGTCCCTAAACAAAAAAGAGCATAGGCAAAACTAGTAAATATTGCGCTGTACACGAGGGAGAGGTGAAAACGTTAAATTCACTCAAGAATAAAGTGCCCTTATTTTTCACTGTAGAAAATTTTGTTATAAGGAAATGTTGTTTGCACTTAAAAGTTATCCATAAATACCAAATTTCAGCTCGGTACCACAAAAAAAGTGTTTTTACTTTTTTTTATGCCCCCTCGTATAACGAATCGATAGAAGCTATGCAACCTATAAATTCAATTTTTTAACACCTCTTGGGCAATTTGACACATAACTTACTTAAATTTGTTTAAATACGCGAGAACTGGACGTTTAATAAAATAACGTCAAAAATAATTCAACTTTTCTGGTGTTTAAACCCTTACAATAAAATTCGTTTTCATTTAAATCTAGTAGCCATGAAAAATATTTATATTTGTGCTACCGAGCTAAAATTTGGTGTATTTGGATAAGTTTTAAGTGCAAACAACATTTCCTAATAAAAAAAAAATTCCACAGTGAAAAATAAGGGCAATTTATTCTTGAGTGAATTTAACGTTTTCACCTCTTCCTCGTATACGGCGCAATATTTACTAGTTTTGTCTATGCTCTTTTTTGCTTAAGGACTTGCAGAACTTTTCAACCGCCAAAAAAATTTGGTAAGTTTTTAAATTAAAAAAAAAACCCTTTGGTGCGAACTTTCTGCCGGTCACTGTATAAAGCATACAAACCTGACAATATAATAATTTTTTTGGGAGGCTCTCCTAATGAAGGAATAATTTCTTCAGGCATTTCTTCACATGTTGGCGAAAGGTTAGAAAACTTTGTGGGTACTGCTTGCGGAAATAAGGTTTTTTTAATGGTTGCACTTCTTGAAAAATATTTTTCTTCGAAATGGTTTTCACAAAGCCGATAGTTTTTGTGTGCATTTATAATCTTTGGCAATAAATCTGGCCTACTGCAGGCGCCTATCCACGATTTTGCACTATAACAAAATATTGTATTTAAAGCAACATAATATCCATTATTTCTACCCCTTTTAAAATAAATCTACCCAAAAACTATTTTAACCAGACCTTTACAACTTATATCTTATTATTTTATTTTATCATATCAACAATTATTCGCGATTAAACATAAAAACATAAGGAAACTAATAAGCTCCATCTTTATTTATCAAGTATGTTAAAAATATGTACCTACATCCCAAAAAACTTTAAGATTAAAAATTTTAAATTTATTATCCATATTATAATTAATTGATTATCATAATAATTACCGTTCGTACTCCTTTGGAAAACTAAATAAACTTAATCCTTGGCCGGTTTTGACTGAACAATACGGGTAGGCACAATAATATCCAGACCTTTTACAACACAGAACGAAAACAAAATAATATCACAATTAGCTAGGCGCAACGTCAGCTCGCGGACTAAGCACAATTTAGACGAGCACATGTTTTTTAGCGATACACAACATCTTTGCGACATGCGCGTACCAAAACAGGACCCGCAAAACGCCGAGCTGTCGCTTCTCGTTGGCTGTGTGTTCTCTGGCCCTGGTATTCTTGGTAAACTACCATTCGCTGTCAATAGAGTCAACTCGCGAGCTTTAAATATTTTTTATCTGACCTATCCTCGAACAAACCTTTACAAAAATTCTCGAATTTACAAAATGTGCCACTTTTTCAATCTGTATGCATCAGATATTGATGTAGATACAACTAGTCTTGGTCAGTTCAAGGATTTGGTCGACAGAAAACTGAGGACCAATTAACGGACGTAATTTTGTGATGCTCAGTTGAGTACCCACTTTTGTGGGGTTTGGATTCTTGTTTTTGTGTATTTTTATTTCTTTTTGTGTAATTTTTTTTTGTTGTATTTACTAGCTGTAAGATGTATCTGTAATTGGCACCAGTGCTGTTGATACTTAAAATAAATAAATAAATAATGCTATTTTTCATTTTTGACCCTCATGTTCGATAAAACTAAAAACTGATTTTTTAAAATAATTCGAGTATTTAATTATATATAAATTTCAAATTTGGTATATTGCTTAACAATAAAGAGGTACATCTTTTGAGAAAAACAAAACAAAAAACAATTGTCAAATATGCAAAATAGGGGGGGGGGGGTACATTTAGTACGTGCGCCCTTAACTTCCAAACTATATTTTTTTAGGTTCATACTAGCTATAATTAAGTGAAACGTTGTAATATGTGATAATACCGACAGCAAAGTACCTACCAGCAAAAAAATTTGTAAAGACAATGGCGTACAGATAAAAACCTGTTGTATTGAACCAGTTAAATGAAATTATGAAACTTACTATTGCTAATCTTCTTTACATAACAGTTAAACACCACTGTTATTACTCGTTCTTAAAACAATAATCTACGATTACTTATTAAATAAATTTGATACATCATAACAATATAGGTACCGTTCGAGCAAAAATTATTTGCATCAAAAAGGGCTTCGCTTAAAAAACGTAGGGCTTGGTTTAGGTTACAATGATATAGAGACAGTAACGCAGCGAGGGAGGGGGGGGGGGGTTAGGGGTAACCCCCCCTATTACAAAATTCTGGCTGCGCCACTGTATAGGGACGATAAATCTAACCAAATCTAGGTTAAAATTTTGTCAAATTCATATAATGACATGATATGCCAAACTAATGAGTAATAAAATGGGCAGACAAATACAAATTTATTTTGTTGTTTACCAAATTATATATACAGAAAGAAGAAGAAAAATAATTACAAAAATTGCTGAAATTGGCCTCCGCCATGCTACAAGCATAAATACACACGTCATCATATTTTCGATAGTGTTGACCAGCATCTCTGGAGAAATGTTACCACATTCTTGGATAATACTTTCTTGTAATTGTTCTAAATTTGCAACTGGTGTTTTAAAAATAGTGTTCTTTAAATGAGGAAAAACGAAGTAATCCATAATCGTTAAACAAGGTGATCTAGGTGGGAATTCAATGTCTGATCGAAAACTGATCAATCTGTCGTCGAAAAAATTGCGTAAGTAGTTAATAGTTTCGGCGGCTGTATGGGCGGTTACACCGTCATGTTGAAAATATCTTAAACGTAGTTCGTCGTCAAGTAATTGCTCCACAACAGGATTTAAAATATTGTTTTTATACCGCTGTGCTGTAACTGTGTCATGGAAAAAATAGGATCAACAATTCTTCTTCGGGAAACAGCTAACCAGACAACAATTTTTTGAGGGTGCAATGTGGACTCTACAAAAGAATGGGGATTTTCACTACTTCACATGCCTGTATTCTGATAATTCACATAACCGGAGAGGTGGAACCAGGCTTTATCCGAAAAAAATGTCAGGTCTAATTTTCATTCTTTTCAATAAGTTTTGGGTAAACCATTGAGAGTAATTCCTGCGTCTTTCCAAATCTGCGGCTTGTATTTCTTGGAATACTTGCACTTTATAAGGAAATAAATTTAGCTGCTTCTTAAGAATAGCCCTGCATGTTCCCTAAGATCTTTCCACTTCTTGCGACAGGCGTCTTATACAATTTGTTGGCGTATTTTGCATTATTTCACGAACGTTTGCAACAAGTTCTTCTGTTCTGTCTTTCTGCTCCTTTTTTGTGTTGTATAGAACCTGTTTGCCTAAACACAGCCACGGTTCTTTTCAGGCAATGATAAAAATCCTTAGCAATAAAAGCAACGTTTCCCCCGTTTCGAAAATACGCTTCAACCATGAATGTTTTGTGCTGTTCCGTAAAGCCTATTGTGTGAATTGTTCAAGAAATTGGAAAAATTAGCGATGAATCAAATTACTTGTAGCGACTGTCAAAGATGACGGAATAACTGATTGATTATTAATTCAGGTAGTTACGGACACCCAGCAGGTATTAAGCTCTACGGCTAAGCATTACGTCCTTAGAGACAATCCCCTTTTTGATGCAAATAATTTTTGCTCGCACGGTACTAATTATTAAAAGCAAATTATTTTCATAAAATTTCGAATATGCTAGTAACAAAAAACAAATAAAATGAGGAAAAAATAGTCTAAAGAAATGACTCGTTATCACCTTCATATTTTTGACTACACATGCAAGTTCTCATTGTTAAAGAAATTGTTAACCTTTGAAAAATATGTGGTTTTAACCTGAACTGGTCTCCACCTTGAAATATTCTTTCTATTAAATGATTCTCGGTCAAATCGGAACCATACACAAAATCTTTAATACACTCTCTGACTGAATATGAGATAGTAAGATCTGGGCAATGGGGTGGCCATTTAACAGGAGCATCTTGGTCTCGACCAATCCAGCGATTAGGAAAGATTTGATGTAATTAGTTCCTAAATTTTGTAGCAAAATGCTTGATATAGATAGATAGATATATAAATAGATACTCTGATAGATAGACTCTCTGTGATAAAATAGACGGTGATATCTTTGGGGATGGCTATAAAATTGTTAGGTATAAATGGCTGGTAGGTTTTCCTTCGTAGAGGCCCATATGTCGTCTGGACGTGGAGAGAAAACTCTACGAGCAACTGCTGCTTTTGAGGCTAAAGCTAGAACTACATCGTACAGAAGAGCTTGAAAATCAATACGGCTTTAGGGAGGGCAGTCAAACTGTAGAAGCCGTTAACGCAGTTATTGAAACTGCTAAGGAAGCAGCCGCCTAGTCTCATAAAAACCGAAGATTATGTGCTCTGATCACTCTTGACGGTAAAAACGCCTTCAGTAGCGCCTCGGCCGCTAATATTAAATAAATTAAGAAAAAGAAAAATAAACGGGGGGGGGGATTGATTCGAGTTCTGGCGTCTTACTTATCAGAAAGAAAAATAATTCTAGAAATTGATAATAGCTGTAAGCAGGGGGGTTACGCAGGGTTCCGTACTGGATCTTACTTTGTGGAACATCTTATATGATGACCTTCTAAGATAGGAATTACCCGAAGGTGTTGAGCTGATAGTTTTTGCGGATGATATAGCAATGCAT
This sequence comes from Polydrusus pterygomalis, assembly GCA_963969555.1. NCBI lineage: Eukaryota > Metazoa > Arthropoda > Insecta > Coleoptera > Curculionidae > Polydrusus > Polydrusus pterygomalis. The sequence goes on from OZ018378.1 coordinate 53,265,516, forward strand.
GTGACAGTAAGAAATGAGGAGATCCTAATGAACTTAGCTAACACTGCACTACTGCGTGTTATTGGCTACAAAGCAGAAAACCTAAGTTAGCCGCAGACAAAAATGAAGCAGTCTTACTAACTACAAAAAGGAGGATCGCACCAATCAAGTTCGACGTACAAAGAGTCACAATTAGACCAAGCAAAGCGATTAAATACTTGTGTGTATGGCTGGACTCCAAACTCACATGTACAGAGCATATCAGAAAGATCATTGATAAAGCTGTATGAGAACACAATTATGACCTTATTCAGTCTAATGCCAAATACTGGAGGCCCAAGAGCATCCAAAAGAAGGACTTTATCAAGTGTGGTACACTCTCAAATTCTGTATGCTGCGCCCGTCTGGCACATGGTTGAATCAAATAAAACCCTGATTAAGAAGATAAGAAAATTACAAAGTCTTATGTGCATTCGGATATGCAGTGCGTGCAGAACAATTTCCGCCGTAGGAGCAAGCGTTATAGCGGGAGTGCCTCCAATAGAGTTTCTTATACAAGTACGCAAGGAAACATATGATGGGGTAAGTAAAGCAATCGCGAGGGTGGTTCTGATGAATAAGTGGCGAGAGAAATGAAGAAATGGAAGACACGGAAGGTCGACTTGGCGTCTAATTCCATACATCCAAACCTGGATTAACAGACCACGCGTGGAGAGACCGACTACTATCTTACGCAGGAGCTCTCCGGGCACGGATGCTCTCGAAAGTATCAATTTTAAAGACGAAGAGCGAACTCTGACTCGTCTGTTTACTGCCAGGAAGTTGATGATGTTGAGAATACTTTTTTTACCTACCCTAGATCCTAGATGGGAGGAAGAAAGAACAACGTTTGAGACCAATGCCTCGGGTAGGGTGTTCAATCCCCAAAATATGATGAGGAGTTTAGTTTTATCAGAGAACGATTGTGCACACGCATACACGACAATAAGAATCATATTAGAAATGAAAGAAAGAGAGGAGAGGAGAGGAGAGAAAACCAAACGGTATCGGTGTGGTGAGCCAGATGATCAGAGGGGAATTTTTTTAGTCGGTAGGCGGTTGCCTCGTGGACCGAATCCAACACTACCCAGTCACTAGAACACCGTAGACTTGAGGGTGTCTTCTGAAGATTTTTTTACCCTTCTGGAAAAAAAAGATAGATAGATAGATAGATAGATAGATAGATAGAGAGATAGATAGATAGAGAGACAGATAGAAACATAGATAACCGTAAAACAAGCATTAATTTTATGCCCACCAATCCCCATACCAAAGACATTATCGCATCAATATCTAAATATTATACTGATGAAAGTATCGAAAATGTAACTTAATGCGAAAGTAATTACCTACGTTTATACATATAAAAGTTAGTTATACCTTTTCCTGTTTAGATATAATTTTTAAGCTTTGTTTTTAAATTCAATACCGACAATCTCTTGAATCTAAACCATTCGATGCAGATAATTTATGATAAATGACAAACGTTTGGTAATCATGTTTTTAGCCAAAATGACCTATACTATAATTTACAAGTTTCCAAATAACAATGTGTTTTTTTCGTTATTTTTGTTTCTATATGTACAAATTTTAGTAGAAATATGACCAACATGTGGCTTGTTATGTTAATGTTTATGTATATATTTTTTAAACAGAGTATGTTAACTGAATCAACGGTAATTGAATATTAATTTTTCAGACTGTCAACTTGAAAATAATATTATACCTTTTTTTTCAAGAAACACAACTTTAAATTCTATAAGTTTAAAAATGGATGCCCTGAGCTTAATCCTGTAATAAACTTTACAGAAATTATCATTAACAAGAACAAACTAAATTTTAAAGCCTATATTCGTGAAGATATTAATACCGAGGAAAAGGTACGTAGGTATCAAGGTTGGTGCTTTTTAGTTAGAGTACCCATTGACGTAAAGGCGTTTACCTATATTATTCAACATGCCCAAAGTATATAAAAAAATCAATTTGTTGCGCCTGCAGGGTATTTACAAAAAGCCTGAAGAGTTAATATGTTGGTAATTATCTATATTTTTAAGATAGAATTTGCTATAGAAAGATGTCTCACCAGAGATTCACCAAATACATGTGAGAAATTTCGTACCCTAACAGTTCCTTATTACTGTAAAATGTCAAGACTGGGAGCTTGGCAAAATTTTACAAATGGAACGACGCCAATGTGGAAGTGTCCATTCAAGAAGGTATAAAAATTAATTGTTTTTTTTCTGTATGTTTTAAAACCAAATATTAATATACTAGAGGACTAAAGTGAGTCATTTAATCCCCTACGGGAAATTTGTTGTTCAAAAACAGATAAACTTTAGTCCCGACTCATATCTACGCGCTATGTTTTTTAAAATTTTTAAATAATTATTACTAAAATTAAACTGCTCATCACAAATCACTATATGTCTACATGCTTTAGGACACCCGGTATAAGGTTAAAGGTATTTTATTTAAAATAATTTGCTAAAAAGTATTATAGCTCCCTCTTAGAAAAGAAATTTGAATACAATATCCTTAGTTTGCTTAAGGGCCTATATTTCAATTATTCCTGTGTTAAAAACAGCTGCTTAAGAAAAAATTAGAATAATTCCAGTCCTAGCACTTGAAATAGAAACTTCCAAAACCTTCTAGAGAGATCGACTAACGCATAAGCACAATGTTCATTTTATTACTGCCTTTGTCATGTGATTACTTGTAATTTTCTACTATCTTCTGTTTGTCTTTTCTTTTTGTTTCTTAGCGCAGTTAAGTTTTTAAGTAGTAATAGCTGCTAGTATTATTTATCTATTTTTGTTATAACATTTAAATTTTGGTTAATTTAATATAACTATAAATTATATAAACTATTGAAATATTGAGAGTATGAATGTATACAGAAAGGTATATATTTTCCATTTAATAGATATACAGGGCTAATTTTTTTTAAACCCACCAAGGCTAAATCAATGAATTTTGGTACAGGTGGATAACTTAAAAAATTGAATTGGAAATTGACAATTGCGACGTTGCCAGATTTTTAGTTTTTTTCTGTAACTCCAGGAATGTTTTTTTTTTCAAATGTAACACTACTCTTTTTTTATTGAATTCGATTCCTCCCATCAACATTGTCATTTCTTGATAGTATCAAATTTTTATCTCAAATAGTTCTAAAAAAAATTAATTAGTTACAACTCTAACTCTAAACTTCCATTTAAAAACGTTTCAAATAATGTAAAACCGAAGGTTGGTAGGCATAATGTACCTAATAGTAACGATTTCATAATTAAATTAATGTAGTGTACTATAATATTATTATGCAAGTAATTTTTACTAGCTATGTTATTGTTAGTAGTTGTTTGTTGTTATTATCGTTATCGATACTATTAGGTACAGGGTTATCCAACCAAGACTAGACAAGGCGATTTTTTGACTTTTCCTGTACTTTTATAAAAAAACTGAAACAGCCATTTTGAGTCATTTTCTCCCGCGAATTCGAATATCTTCAGCAAAAAATAATTGAACATCAAACAAAAGTACTAGGGGTCACTTTGATATTTTTTTAAACGGAACACTCTGTATATTTTTACATTTTTAAAGTCCACATAAAATTATAATTATTTTTTATTAAATGCACTATTAGTCTATACTTCATAGTTTCCGAGATATTGACTCTCGAAAAGTGACATTTTTGAACTTTGACAGCTTATAACTTTCTAACAGTACGTCTTAGAGCAAAACGGCTTACATATCCCTATCTTCAATTTTTATTATCTTCCCAAAAAAATCAACTTCCGGTTAAACCGGATGTAACTCGAAAGAAGGAAATATAGTTGTTCCGGTTTAACTGGAAGTTGATTTTTTTGGGAAGATAATAAAAATTAAAGATAGGGATATGTAAGCCGTTTTGTTCTAAGACATACTGTTAGAAAGTTATAAGCTGTCAAATTTCAAAAATGTCACTTTTCGAGAGTTAATATCTCGGAAACTATGAAGTATAGACTAATAGTGCATTTAATAAAAAATAATTATAATTTTATGTGGAATTTAAAAATGTAAAAATATACAGAGTGTTCCATTTAAAAAAATATCAAAGTGACCCCTAGTACTTTTGTTTGATGTTCAATTGTTTTTTGCTGAAGATATTCGAATTCGCGGGAGAAAATGACTTAAGATGGCTATTTCAGTTTTTTCATAAAAGTACAGGAAAAGTCAAAAAATCGCCTTGTCTAGTCTTGGTTGGATAACCCTGTACATTATGTCTACCAACCTTGCTTTTCACATTATTTAAAACGTTTTTAAATGGAAATAGATTGGATTTTTTTTAAATTTTAGAGTTAGAGTTGTAACTCATTAACTTTTTTTCCCATAGAACTATTTGAGATAAAAATTTGATACTATCAGGAAATGGTAATGTTGATGGGAGGAATCGAATTCAATAAAAAAAAGAGTAGTGTTACATTTGAAAAAAAACATTCCTCGAGTTACATAAAAAACTAAAAATCTGGCAACGTCGCAATTGTCAATTTCCAATTCAATTTTTTAAGTTATTCACCTGTACCAAAATTCATTTATTTAGCCTTTGGTAGTTTTGAAGAAAATTAGCCGTTCCGGTTATTTCAACTAACCCTGTATATACAGTGTCACCATTAAAGTCCGCACCATATGAAACTTTTTTTTATTAATGAGGTTAGTTAAAATTACCTATCAGCAATCGTTTTTGCTTCAAATTAGACTAAAAATTATATATTCAATTGTCACCATCTGTCATTCGGTATCTGTCAAAAATGACATTTTTTAAAAAAATGCTGAAAAATGGCATTGTTTTACCGAAATTCAAAAAATGTTATTAGAAAAAGTTGTTTCTAGTATAATTTTAGCCCTAAATACAAAGTTTCAGATGTCTAGCGCAAAGTTGAATTTTTTGCAATTTTTTCAAAGTAACTTTTTTTTTATATAGTGTAAGTTGGCTTAATGGATTTTAAACTATTTGTTTATACCATAAATAATATTTTATTTAGTTTGTATGCTTATTTTTTCACTAGAATACCATTTTTTTTCGAAATATAAAATTAGGGGCAAAAAAAATTTACACGGAGGGTGCAAAGTTATCATAATTTAAAAATTTTAACAGATATACGCCATATGTTCTATTTTTTTATAGTACATACACGTAAAAAGTTTAAAAAACTTATAATTAAATTTCCAGATATTAAATTAGTTCCCAAATTTCAAATGACAAATTATATTTAGTATAAAATAACATTTTTATGAAATATTTAATAATTTCATTTGTCATTTGAAATTTGTGAACTAATCTGATACCTGAAAATTTAATTATAAGTTTTTTAAACTTTTTACGTGTATGTTCTATAAAAAAATAGAACATATGACGTCTATCTGTTAAAATTTTTAAATTGTGATAACTTTGCACCACTCGTGTAATTTTTTTTTCTCTAATTTTATATTTCGAAAAAAAATGGTATTCTAGTGAAAAAATAAGCATACAAACTAAATAAAATATTAGGTATGGTATGAACAAATAGTTTAAAATCCATTAAGCCAACTTACATTATATAAAAAAAAAAGTTATTTTGAAAAAATGGCAAAAAAATTCAACTTTGAGCTAGACATCTGAAACTTTGTATGTAGGCCTAAAATTGTACTAGAAACAACTTTTTCTAATAATATTTTTTGAAATTCGGTAAAACAATGCCATTTTTCAGCATTTTTTAACAAAAATGTCATTTTTGACAGATACCGAATGACAGATGGTGACAATTGAATATATCATATTTAGTCTAATTTGAAGCAAAAACGCTTGCTGATAGGTAATTTTAACTAACCTCATTAATAAAAAAAAGTTTCATATGGTGCGGACTTTAATGGTGACACTGTATATGGAAATGAGAAACATAATAAAATTCCAACAGCTATACGATTTTATACAGGGTGGCCACGGGCCATATCTCTTATACGGCATTAAAATCGTATGAATGAATTTAAATATAAGTGGAAAGAAAATTGTTACATTGTAATAGATGTGCCTAGAGTTCCCACCCACGGATTCCTAAAAGTTGTTTAACATTCTAAATCGAAAATTTGAGTCTAGTACAAAACCGATGATTCTATTCATACCTTTCAACAGATCATTGCTGCAGGTTCTTGTTTTGTTTCAGGGATTTATCGCTACCAAAAAAGGTCTAGAGATGGATTTAAACGATTTTGCAACTGTTGCCATAGCTGGAAGGTATCATTGGAAAATATATACTAAAACATACTCGCAAGAAACGAACAAAATTCTAATGTGTATAAATATAGAAATAGAAACATATTGAGATTCGAACAGCTCTACGATTTTATACACATAGTATGTTGAAAATTAGTTAGCAATATTTCCTTTATGTAACATTTTATTTAATTAAACTTAAGACGTGTCATCCATAGATTAACATCCATTACTTGTTATATTTGCATCATTTTCTACACTTTTATTTAATAGGTAATATCTACATGGGAGTTATACAGGGTGTCCGGAAAAAGGAGGTCAATCCATTGACCATATGTATATCCTGTAGTAAAAATAATATAACTTTTTTCAAAGATTGAAACTCAAAACTGATTTTTTTGGATAATTTAAGTAATTAATAAGATATTAATTTCAAATTTGGTACATTGCTTCAGCATAAGGAGTTTCATGCTTTGGCAAAAATAAAACAAAAAACAATTATCAAATATTCAAAATAGGGGGGGAGGGGGTCCGGTCCTCTCTGACTAACCTATTTTTTAAGTACGTGCGCCAGTGACTTCCGAACTATTTTTTTCACGTAATCATTTGTTATTAATTATTATTTGTCTCATATAAAATTTCGTACAATGTTTTAGTTCCTTGGTGACAAAATCTAGAAAGTCACGCGTCGGCAATTCATACGGAGGCTACAAAAACAGCTGTAGTAATCGGACACACCCTTCTCTTTTTCTGTGAGTAAGCGTAGTACCTACTTGTTTTTTTGATGTCGTGGTTAGTTGTCGGAATACTCGTGTTTGTACGTGTTTTGTGAAGTTTTCTGTTTTTTTTTTGTAATGGATGTTTTATTTTATTGTTATAAGTACGTGGTGCGTCAGTATCAGATTTGTGGAAAATTAGATTCTTTTAATTCGGAATTATCTTTTCACAGGTAAAGTTATAATCTGTATTGTTTGCCCATTCAGTGGTGTACTAATCAGGAAAAGAGTAAATAAAAATAATAGAAAATTATAAAGGTCCAAATTATTAATAAGTTTTTGTTAAAATTTTTAACTTTGTACATTACAAATGTTTTAAAGGTTGTATGTAATAAATATAGTTTAAAAAAACTAAAAAGAACGCTTTAATAATTAATTAAACCAAAAAGCGGAAAATAAATATAGTTTAAAATAATTCTTGAAATTCTTAATATAGGCAGAAAATAATAATGAACGATAAAAATTAGTATTATTGTGAAAAAAGCGTGGGGTGCTCGATATACGAAAAATATAGCATAAAGCGCCCAACGCTTTTTTTTTCATTATAATACTAATGTTTATCGTTCATTCTTATTTTCTGCCTATATTAAGAATATCAAGAATTATTTTACACTATATTTATTTTCCGCTTTTTAGTTTGATTAATAATTATTAAAGCGTGTTTTTTAGTTTTTTTACACTATATTTATTTATTTTTCATTTTATAGTTTGAGTTATTGTTAAGAAAAAAAATTTTTGGGTAGATTGAGCTAGATTAGTAGATTATTGTATTGTTAGCGGTTCTTGATAAGTCTACAAAATTTAAATTAAATCTGACTTAAAGTGGGTCAAAATCGGGTTCAAAAAGTCAGTTACAAACAAACATACCTGCATACAAACCCGAACAAACGACAAAAATTTTCAAAATTTTATTTTGACGGGTAGAATTTTTTTAAAAATTTTTCTCTATTCTTAGCGACAAAATTTATACGACCCCACGTTGTTTGTTTCATTACTATCGGTTATTGTAATAATTCTGACATATTGACAGGTGTCAAATTTTGACAAGAGAATTTTTTGCGTATTTTTTTTATCTTTCCACCGTCAATATACATACGACCTTATAGTTTTTCATTATAATATAATTTTTTTTAACGATTTGACATATTGACAGCTGTCAAATTTTGACATGAGAATTTTTTGCTTATTTTTCCCGAAGTCTCCGCATCGAATACTATATGACCCCATAATTTGTTTTGTCAAAATCGCTTCTTCGTTTTATATCTGACAGCAGGCTGTCAAAATTTGACAGGAGAATTTTTTGCGTGTAGATTATTATATTGTCAGCGGTTCTTGATAAGTCTACAAAATTTAAATTAAATTTGACCGTTTAAAGTTGGTCAAAATCGGGTTCAAAGAAGTCGGTTACAAACATACATACATACATACATACATACATACATACATACATACATACATACATACATACATACATACATACATACATACATACATACAAACACCATGGTGAAGCTAATAAAAGCGTGTTAAAAATGTAAGTCTGTGCATCGATCTAGGGAACAGACTGTATATCCTAATAACTAAAATCTGACAATGTCAAAAAGAGTTTATCTTTACATACAAACCACCAATATGTAACAGTTTGTTTCTAAACTTTTTAACACCAAATTTCGGCCCTGTGGGTAAATATTTTCATACCAAAAAATGCATGATTTTCCTTTTTTCTTAAATTAGGTTACTTACAAAAATTACGTATACATTAAAACTACAGAAACTAGCAGATATATTTAAGTAATTTTTTATGGAATTTAAAATATAATACACCTAGTGCTTCCTCATAAAAGCAAGAAAAAAAATTATACTTCTACTTATATCCTGTCAACAAAAAAAAAATTTTTTTAACATTTAAATTACTTTTACCAATTACTGCAATGCAGCTTATCAAATTACTTGTAACGACTGTGAAAGATGACAGAATAACTGATTAATTGTTAATTCAGGTAGTTACTGACACCCAACAGGTATCAAGCTCTAAGGCTAAGCATTACGTCCTTAGATGCAAGGCACTCTTTGATGCAAATAATTTTTGCTCGCACGGTATGTGGGATTTCCCGGCGGTACACCAACCAGTATACAGAATGAGAAAAATTAAATTCTTCTAAATATCCTTCAGTGGGAGACTAATAAATTAAAATTTATTCAAATCGGTTAATAATATTATATAGCAGTGGCGTGCAGTCAATGTAAGCAAAAAGGCATTGCCTACACTATAAAATCATAAATTTACAAAAAAAAATTATAACATTTCCCAATTTAATTTTTACAGAAAATCATATTATTATGCGTTTCCTTATCTACGTTTTTATGAAACTACTAATCGTCTATACTATATTTCTATAATAGCATCAAGGATTGTCCCAACATAAACATAAATCATCAAACAAACGTAATATTCGCATTTAAAACCGACCGAAATCAGCATAATATTTCCTTTGTTGGTGGCCCATATGAGCAGGACGAAGGTGTTTTAAATTTTTTATGAAGGCTATAGCTTCGTTTGAAGGCAGCACCTACTTTTAGGTTTCTAGTACGGATTTAAAGGCAGGGATGTAGCGCCTTATGTTAAACCTTGACAGAGCGATTGGCAAATGTCGTAGCGCAATCAGTTTTGTCACGTGTGAAACGACAGGTCGCATTGTTTTCGGTTCTATAGACTTTATATTATTATTTTTAAAGACATTATTGACAAGTAAAGTTTTGCGCCTTCAGGCCCATATAAGTATCATGTTACGCTTAGAATTAGTTTTGTGTATATAAACATACCCATTTTATGAGGTTTAGAAGTATCAAGGGTACGGATAGAAGTAGGTAGTTTTAGTTTTTGTAGAGCCGTCGTGCAGTAATACAGCTTTTATATTTTTACGGAATTTTATTAAAAAAGACTAAAGAGAGTATTACAGTTCCGTTCGGGATTTTGCGGAAATTAACTGTTTACTATCGTCAGCGCGGCCCAGCGACGCAGTCCGGACACGTGCGCGATTTGCAATTATTGCGTTATAAAGATATTTCTTTTTTAATAATAATTTTGCGTTTTTAGTGTCCCGTATATTTTTTATTTTACAGATAATTAGTGTTTGTTACCCATAACAGTGCAGGGATAATGAAAATTGCGTACAAGGGCTAAAAACAATTCCGTTTCGGTCCAGAAGTTTTGAAAATAAACAAGCCATAATTTTAACGGGGCGTCCTGTTCCCTCCCTTAAAACTGTGCAGCAAAAGAAAAATTGCAACAGGTATTTTAGCGATAAGTTTTATAATAATCATAAGTGGCTTACAGGTTGCAGTCATGTTAATAAAATGTTCTGCTGGCCGTGTTTACTATTTTGAAAAAATATTCAAACAACCAAATTTAATCTAATTTAATTTCAGAAATTTAATAATAGTTGACCGAATTTTTAACGAAATTAGGGCGTGACATCAATAAAATTTCGCCTGCGGCGCATTGCCTCCGGCGGTTTTCCTTTTTCCCCGCCAAATCTTTATGCCTAACCTGTTTCCAATGTCACTGCACGCCACTGTTATATAGTGTCTTGGGTTAACTACTAGAAAAGGGTATTGCCCCCCCCCCCCCCAATTGATATAAATCGCCAGTAGCGAGTTGCACCTTCTAAAATAGATTATTTTTTTCCAGTACGAGTTAACAAATCTATCTAGGTAATTAACTGAAAAATTTAAAATTAAGTTTCAAATAATGGTCAATGCCTTATTTCCGTGTCCCTTTCAACTAACTTCCCTTATAAAGTATCGAAGAGAAAACTACATTTTCAGGGTTGAGAATCCAACTTTGAAACGTGTGTCGACGCTCTGTCTCCTCTTTTGCCGCAGTTTTAGTTGCGATGCCAAGTTCAAGGCCATTTAAATTCCTCGATAACTTAATTTTATGGGATAGAGAGTTTCGTTTTAGATTTATTCGTTCCAGGCGATAAATTACACCAGCGATACATTCTGACGTTTTTTAAACAAACGAAATTTTAGGGTTTATCAATAAATAAACATTTTGCCAATATTTTAAAGAATACAAAAATCTAGTTTTGAAACGAAAAAACGGACACGTAACCGACGGGTAAAAAAACTATTTAATTTGTCTCGTCTCTGTAATTTAGCTGGAATTACAGAATTCACCTTTCCAGTTTTATTGCATACCTACAAACATGTCATAATTCTTAGAACATTATACACTGTCACCAGTAAAGTCCGCATCATATGGGATTTTTTTTATTAATAGATTTATTCGAAATTTGACTTTGGCATCAAGGTCTGCTCCGATCGAGATGAAAATTAAGCAAAAGAATAGTAGTCACGTGATTCGCATTATCTGTCAAATTTTAATTGTTTCCAAAAAATAATTTAAAAGTAGGGTTATTTCTGAAAATATCGAAAAAAGTTATTAGAAAAAGTTTTTTTAAATGCAGTTTCTATCGCACATGCAAAATTTCAGCATAAGATAATTTTGATTTTTTACCGACCACTAAAATGGATTTTCCACTTAATGAACACTTTACTGATGACACTGTGTTCTTTTTTGTGTTAATATTAAGGTGTATTACTTTCAGATACAAACTACGTTTTCAAAAATACTTATTTTATAAAGTTTCCTCATACAGGGTCAAAAACAAATAAACGTTGCATCACATGCGACCAAATTTTAATAGCCCAATTTTGATTTTATAGAAAAACACACATTTATTATGGCGCTACTTTAATGAAAATGGATCTGAAATAAAGCATTGTCAAAACTAAGAAGTTTTATATAGGTTGCGTTGAGTCTTATTTCGGAAAAGTAGCGCAATTTACAAAATATGGGTAAAAAATTAAAATTATCTTATGCAGCTGAAATTTTGCATGTGCGCTAGAAACTGCATTTAAAAAAACTTTTTCTAATAACTTTCTTCGATACTTTCAGAAATCAGAACATTTGAATTTTTTTTTTGGAAAAAATTTAAATTTGACAGATAATGCGAATTACGTGACTACTATTTTTTTGCTTAATTTTTATCTCGATCAAAGCAGATTGATGCCAAAGTCAAATTTTGAATAAAGCTATTAATAAAAAAAATCCCATATGATGCGGACTTTAGTGGTCACACTGTATGTACCTATCAATACTTATATTTATAATGGAAATTAGGCTAACCTAGATAGCATACTTCAATCCAATGGGCATCCATTGGACATTCACAACAGCCACACGCCGCACGCCGCTGTACATAGGATATCAGTAATTTGAACGTTGGACTGCTTATGGATATCTATAGGACTATATACAGGGTGTCCCAGATAAGAATGCACTCTACAGGGATCTCAGGAGATACAGAGATGGTTAAATTAGAGAAAAGTTGCGCATTACTGAATCCTTTAAAGTCATGTTTTCAAATTTAAAAAAATCCGAATGCTTTCGAAGATATTTGGATAAAACCGAATTTTCGCAATTTCGTTTTAATTGATTTATGATTTTATTTGAGGAGACATATCAAAATAAATTTAACATTCCCATTGCCACTTTTTTTCCCCTACAAGATGGTTTAAATACATTTTTGATCCGACGTTTCGTTTAGTCACAACCATCATCAACTTTGTTATTTTTAATAGTAGGAAAAATTTATTTTATGCTTAGTAAATTCTACGCTTTATTCTTAATCTAACGGTGTATCACACTTATTATTTATTAGACGTTTCGATATTTAAAAACACATCATCAATGAAAATAGGCACATTATCGAAAATAATTTTGTTTTTATTGCTGTATTTAAACACTAGTTGGATTTTAAAACATTTTTTTAAAAGAAACTTATAACAAAACATAATATCTAATAAACCTTATCTGAAAAATGCAACAAGTAGGTAATAATTCATTTTTATTATTAAATACAATTATTTTTATAATAAATTATTTTTTATTTTCAAAAATTCCACCCTCATTCTCCAAACATAAATAACACCGGAAAAAATTTCTTCCATAACGTTATTTAACATTTCTGGAGTTATTTTTTTTTAAACATAATAGTTATTACCAAATTTAAAACTAACAGGTCTCTGCATGTAACTAAGTGACAGATCTAAAGAAACTATTTAAACAATTGCGAACGTCAATGTCGTCAATCAATTTCATAGCCACCCATATGATGCCGAATTTAAATGGTACGTTATGTACCAATGAATATTACCATGCATTTTTTTTTAAATAAAAAATATGTAATTGTATTTAATATTTAAAATTAATTATTACTTGTTGCATTTTTCAGATAAGTTTTATTAGATATTATGTTTTGTTATAAGTTTCTTTTAGAAAAATGTTTTAAAATCCAACTAGTGTTTAAATACAACAATAAAAACAAAAATATTTTCGATAATGTGCCTATTTTCATTGATGATGTGTTTTTAAATATCGAAACGTCTAATAAATAATAAGTGTAATACACGGTTAGATTAAGAATAAAGCGTAGAATTTAATAAGCATAAAATAAAATTTTCCTACCATTTAAAATAACAAAGTTGATGATGGTTGTGACTAAACGAAACGTCGAATCAAAAATGTATTTAAACTATCTTGTAGGGGAGAAAAAGTGGCAATGAGAATGTCAAATTTATTTTGAAATGTCTCCTCAAATAAAATCATAAATCAATTAAAACGAAATCACGAAAATTCGGTTTTATCCAAATATCTTCGGAAGCATTCGGAATTTTTATAAATTTGAAAACATGACGTTACAGGATTCAGTAATGCGCAACTTTTCTCTAATTTAACCATCTCTGTATCTCGTATGGTTTACGAGATCCCTGTAGAGTGCATTCTTATCTGGGACACCCTGAATACAAATGACCCAATCGTGGACATCCATCTTATATATAGGTTTTTCAAAAAATAATTTTCACTTTACACTTGTTCACACTTTGTTTATAAGAGTTTATATTTAAGACCGTTGTAATATAATTTTTTTAATATGCACGAAATAACTTAGATTGAAACATGGCATTTGTTATTTTTTTTGTTTCATACACATATGCACAACCACGGCCTAGTACCTAAAAAATACAGCACCTAATACTATTTGTTATAAAAGGGGGTTCATGGCAACGTTAACATCAAGCTCCTTGAAAATGTTAATAAATGATTACAGAAAATAAATTACCTTAACGGTTTATATAGAAAATGAAAAAGTAAATTCGTTAGTTGGTGAAGCGTCATCTTTAGCACTTTAATTTTTAGGTCATGGTGTCATAGACGCATAACGTCATTTTCCTATAAGCTTTCAATGGCATACAACGTCCCCATGGAATTGCTGTTTCCAAACTTATATTTCGAATTAGATACTGAGTATAAATTGTGAAACTTTTATTGAGGATTTTATTTATAAAATATTTATTTTATGAAGTAAAGGTTTTAAAAAAAAATCTTCATGATTTTATTAAACAAATAAAATTTTTATATTTAAAAATAATATAGGTAGTAGGAACCTACCTATAATTTCTAAGAATAATGATTTTATCGGGAATCAATACGATAATTTTTTTTTCCTGACAGTTTCGTTTTCATTCATCCTCAACCTCAAGTTGTAACTTTGATATAATCTTGCAAGATCTTTAAAACGAAATACATCTAATTTTTAAATGGTATAAATCATGACTATTTCACATTGGGTGGCGTTATGATTAAATACAGGTCAAAACACCTGTTTACTACCACAAAGAAGACTACTTGGCCTTGTCTATGAAGTCCAATTCTCCTAATGACAAGTGTTTTTTTACCAGTTTATGGTTTTATTCCCCTCTAGGTGATTAAGTGGTATATATTACTCACTTCTAACTATGTAAAGTGGCCTCTCGGGCTTTATAGTGAAACCTTTCGGTAAAAGTCACCTTTTTTAGACTATACTTACTTGTTTTTTGGGTAGGCCTGATCAGGCTATTAATCGCATAAAATAGAGAGAGAAAAACCACATTAAATCTTCGTCTCTTACAGGCTCAGAAGAAATTTTGTGGCTTGGCCAGATCACCAATTTCAAATATCACTAGCACTGTGGTGCCAAATAAAGTTAAAAAAAAAACAAAGTCGCCATCGGCAACGAATAACAATTCGACAATTCCTTTTGAATACACATTTGAAATATCTACGTCGATTCAATTGCATTCTGTTATTAATTTACATTCAGCTATTCATATAAAATATTTAGGTGCATTTTGGATGTATGAAATAAACCATAGCCCTCTCTGTCTTCGAGTCATGATGGGGCAACGACTTGGCAACGCCGTGCGATAGTCCGAAAACATTTCGATTGTGTATTTGGACTCCGTTTTTTAACTTTCAAAAGTCCCTTAGACGTGTTTTGCGCTGAGCTGCTAAAGCGTTTGTTGCTGGAAGGAGTGATGGAACTATTGGAGTGTTGTCTACGTAGTTCCTACTTTCCTACTTCCAATGGGTTCATCTTTACTCTTCGGTGATGGCTAACTTGTACAAGGAATGGTTTAAGTCACACGCTATTAATTAACACTGCCAATATTAAACCTAAACTTTGAGTTAGATATGTTGATAATATCTTTATTATTTAGACAGACAGCAACGAAGAGCTGATACGGTTTTTGGGACATATTAATAGTATAAGACAATCTATTAAATTTACCATGAAAACAGAAAAACATCCCACTCTACCTTTTCTCGATGTTCTCGTCAAACAAAGGGCTGAAAACATAAAAACTTCAGTGCACATGAAACCCACCCTCACGGGGCAATACCTTAATCACGGATTGAATCATTCAAACTCCATTAAATAGGGCATAATATAAACTCTTTATCACAGAGCATATAACGTTTGAAACAATCCGGAAGACCTTAATATTGAAATTTAAATATCAAAAAAGATTTAAAACAGAATGGTTACCCTGAAACCTGTGTAACTAATACCATCTCAAAACGTTAAAATCGTGAAGTAAAAACTAATACAGAACCGAAAGAAGAGCAAGCATTTCTTACAATACCTTATGTTAAGGGGATTTCTGAAAATATTAGAAGGATAACCAAAAACAATAACATCAAAACAGCCTTCAAATCCGGAAATACGCTTAGAAGCTTTCTTAAAAAATAAAACCCTCTGTAATAAAAACACAAGAAATGGTATCTATCAAATCCCTTGCGAGTGTGGTGAATCGTACATTGGAGGAACAAAAAGACCTCTTCCCGTACGAGTTAAAGAACACCTGAAACATGCTCAAAGAGGTGAAACTTCGAGATCAGGATAGCGGAACATGTATGAACCAACCAACATAATATACAGTGGTCAGAAGACAAGGTTTTGGACACGGAACAGCACTGGAGAAAACTAAAATTCAAAGAAGCAGCTTTCATGAATTAAAATACCCATTTATTTAGAATCCCAACTGTTTTTTTTGTTATTTTCGTTTTTCTGGTATTATTTTTATATTGTTTTGTATAAGAATTATAGAAATTCCTACAGCTTGTTACATTGTTTACGAGGTTGCCTTTTTTATTTCATGAGTTTGAATAGAAGAAGGCATTACCGTTGGATGCGTATAAACATTTTATTACTGTTTACGATTTATAAAACATGTCTTTAAATCGAAAAATCGGTGCATTGACCAGACGTTTCTACTCTAACCCTTATAGGATTTCCTTAAAAATTTATATTGCTTTTAGTTATAGGAGTGCAAGGGTACGTCATAAAACGATTATTTGCCTTTTTTAGTGGAAAAAGGCCAATAAAACGTGCTTGATTTTAAAAGTTATTGCTTATTAAACCACAGTAATAGCTGTACATAAATTCATAATTTTTTTACAAGAATAACGATTGAGAAAAGTAAACAAAGGGGAAAGCAAGAATCTATAAAAACTAATTAATGAATAATTATCAACAAAAAGTGTCCAACAATTAATTTAATTTATAATTTTAACTTAGGTGAAGCTACTATAAACATTATTCGCGCCTTTAAGACATAACAAAGATGCCCGTATCTTTCTTGATTCACGTGGATGGTCTTTTACACTACTTGACATAGTATCTAACGACTGCTAAAATTCCATTTTATTTTCTGCATCTTTACAACAAAAATAATTTGACAGTCTTGTATCAGTTTTCTGATGATACTTCTTGCATCGTCTTTAGTTTCGATGTCTCTGCCCTTTACAGTCAGGTGCATGAGTAATGTCATAATGCAAATCTCAAACTGGTGCATGGGGAATCATCTAGGACTTAATGTTAACAAAACCGCTTCTATCCTTTTCAAATATGATGAGGCAGTGCAAATTATCATTGACAATGATATAAACAGTGTTGACTATGTCAAGTTTTTTGGAGTTATTGTGGACAAGAGACGGCAGTGGAACTAAAATACTGTTGCGATCCTATCGAAAATGAGCTTGTCTATGTATGTAGGTAGGAATTTACAGGACCAGATGGGTTTTACATACGTATAATAATATGAAAACGCTGGGTAGAATTGATCTTAGTGTTTCCATCTATCATACAACACTCTTAATAAAAGTCCACTTATTGGATGTATAAAGATCTACTGACAATACACTGCCTTTAGACTTAAAGCTGATGCAACATTTGGGATTTTCCTAGGTTCTTAATTATTGAAAAGGATGTCCGATGAACGTACTTTTCACCAAAGTATCTGGACGGTCTGTACGTCCATAGGAAGTACGTAAAATGGATTTTAGCAACGAAGAACGTAAAAAGAACTCCCAAATTCCGACCAGGTAGATGTCCTATGTAGCTCAATGAGATAAATATTACCAGATATGACATTCAGAGGCTCTGACGTCATGTGGTAATTAAAATTTATATTCGTAATCATGGAACTAAGTACAATAAAAATTACCAACTATTTCTAAGATCATAGTATCTTGTTAATCTTTGTATCGTGAACGCGACTGGGGACTCTGGGGATGGTTCTGTTCTGACAAAACGAAAGGACACAAAAAACTATTCCCATTAATTTAATTGTTTGCTATTGCTACAAACTTTTAGCTAATGCTTGCAAAGTTGTCGATGGCAATTCCCAACTCTAGTAAAAATTTAAAATACCATTAAGTAGACTTGCAGTAAGTTTACAAAAGAAAACTTTACAAATGAAACGACAATAGGGGGAAGATTTGCTGTTTGAAACATGCTTGCAGGAAACTTACTGCAAGCAAAGTTCCTACTTTACACTTATTCTAGGTAGGTTCTTGCAAACAATACCACCTTACCTTGCGTAGAAGGATACTTCCCCTAAGTTATTTATTATTTATAAATACCGATTTTAAATTTGCAATATCCGGTACAGACATAAATATTACTACATAGTGCAGTCAATATGGTGTAAAAATTCCCTTGATCTGGGCAAAATTGCAACACAAATAATGATTCTTTTTGCATTCTATTGTGTAAAGTGTCTATTTTAACATATTCAAAATCCCCATTTATCCTGGCCCCGGAAATCAGTCAAAATCCAAGATGGCGGCTGAATATTGTATTTTTAATTGCAAAATTTAAAAATTTGTATTTATAAGGTTTAACTTGGCAAAAATGTGTACTGCATCGCCTGCCATGGTGTAATGACAGTACATTCAGGGATATAGCAAGATGTTATGCGTCGTTTGTGAGCAAATTATGGGCAAGCAACTGTAGTTTTTGATGGTTATACATTAGAAAACACAATAAAATACATGACCCATAATCGCCGTAGAAATCTAGATGATACACTTAGGTATAGAATTATTATTGATAAAGTATCAAAGGCAAAATGTTTCGTTAAGCCACAGAACCTTCCCCCAACGGAATCAGCTGTCAAGTACCATAGCTTCCGTGCCTATTTGCAAATTTGTATATGGAAGCAAATGCAAGAAGGCTTGAACCCAATAGACTGGGGATGGAGTATACATGACAATATGTATGTACCGAAAACAATGGATTTGCCACCAGCACTTAAAAGTATAGAAAAAAAAAAGAAAAGCACAATCTTTATTCAAAAGACTAGGCGAACCTAGAATCACATCGAAATGTTTCGAGTGCAGAAACACTCATCATCAGGATAACAAAGTGAAAGGCAAAATGCTGATGTTTTTAGCAATAGAGAAAATAATAGTGGGATTGAGCCGTAATGGAGCTTTTAATGGTGTACAAGAGGTGTAAAATTGAATAGTAAAAAGACCGACAATCAAGACTTCAGCATACTGAAGAGTCAAGGGTTACTGCAATGGCACTTTCCTGGACAGAAAAGTGAGGAGAGTAAAAGAAAAATTAGGGAGTTTTTTAAAAAAAATTTATCTGTGAAAATCATTATTAAAGTAATGAAAAATCTCGAGTTTTATTAAGCTTTGTCAGAGACATGTGAAATTATTGAAGTGAGATGGAAAAAAAAAAGTTGTTTTTCATAAAAGTCGAAGCATCATTTGGCTTAAAGTAAAAAAAAAACTGTTGGGATACCAGGCTATTTACGGCCCAGTTACCCCTGCAGGGGTCAAAACATACACATTTTGTGCAAAATTAAAATTTTAAAAGTTTTAAAAAAAGTTTTTTGTTTTACTAGAAAATCCCCGTTGGAGAAGTTCCACTGCAACCAGCACGTGTCAGATGGGAAAAGTATATTATGCATAGTAACTGCTAAACCGGCTGTGGTGCCATAAAATGTAGTTGCCGGAAGAATGGTTTGGAATGTACCAGTTCATGTGGTCAGTGTCAAGAAAAAAATTGTGAAAATAGCCCTCAGCGAATAGAAGATGAAGAAATGGAAAGTATACAAATGAAGATTATAATGAATTGTGAAAAAACAGCCAAATCATTTTAATTTTTATTCGTTTGAAATGATGTTTTTTTTTCTTGTAAGTCTAATGTGTAATAAAGTTTTCTCTAATGTATAATAGGCAATTTGAGTGATTCAATACCTATCTTACCTATTTAATACCTATTTTATACTTTTATCTTTGTATTTTAAACATTTTTGCCAAGTTACACCTTATAAAAATAAGGTTGCAAATTTTGTAATTAAAAATACAAAATTCAGCCGCCTTCTTGGATTTTGACTGATTTCGGCAACCAGGATTAATGGGGATTTTGAATATGTCAAAATTAACACTTTTCACAATAGAATGCAAAAAGAATTATTTGCATGTGTTGCAATTTTGCCCAGGTCATAATTTATTTTTACTGCACTAATCCCTAGGTCTAATTACGTACAAGACATACTGCTCATATTGGTTCATTTCGAGATTGTTTCTCTGTTTTGAGATATTATTAAAAATGTAATTCGGAGTTAAAATCCATAATCCGGAATAGTTTAAGCAACTGAAGTGTGGTTATCTCTCTCTTTTCGTCAAACATGTATCGTTTTCTTTCATTATATTTCTCGAATTACATGATATTATGTAAAACTTTTTCAAAATTTTGGGATAATAATTTAATAAACCATACGAACATATTATTATAAATCATTTATTAGTAAATACATAATGGTTTATTAATAATATTCTCATCAATCCATACATTTTCGACTTCTTAGAATAAAGTTAAAACTAGCATTTTACTTTATTTTATACAATATGTATCATTACCCAGCTTATTCCTAATTAAATACAAATATAAAATATGGCCTTTTGTAGACTAAACCACCTTGATAGCTACATTTTTATTGAAATAGATTAATCTCGATATTAGTAACAGCTTCACGTAATCTAATGTAGGTGGTATCATTTGGGAGAATTAAAACACTACATCCACCGGATACCTTCCACACTTGACTGTCATGTTTCTCTTTATAGGCTTCTAAGAATTTTGGTACGGCTGTATCGAAGTTCTGGTAGGTTTCCAAATATATCTGAAGAATTCCAACGGCGTCAAAGGTGTATTGCTCGCTGGGAACGTTGCTGCTTACTATATGCACCTATTAAAAACAAGGTTAAGGTAACATAATAGACCCTATTTAACTAAATTATAGTTACAAGTTTTATCGGAAAAAAACAGTATTGTCAGTTTTTCCTAAATATGCCCCTCTATCATTTCAGTAGTTAAATTTTTCAAACCCCGTTACTATTGTGAAACTGACCGAGCGACCCCAGGTGTATTAATTACCTCAAGAAATCCGTCACTCTCTGTAATCGTCAAATATTGTGGTACGACCCTATCTACGTTGTGATTATGTTCAGGTTCTTTTAAAGTTTGGTACAACGGTAAAGCTATGTCAGGTTTTAAAATTTTCTAGTTTAAATCTTATTCTGACAGTTTCCCTATGATGCGGTATTCTGCTGTCAGTAAATAAAAAAAAAAGGTTTTAAAAATAATCGATCTATTATAAAAGCATTTTGGCCATATACAATTTATGAACAATTTAATCAATATGCCCTAATAACCATAAAGGATAAAAAAAACGTAATTAAGTAGGTACTACATTTCATAAAACTTAGTGTAAGATGGCCTGTCTCCCAGAATTTAGCTTGTTTGCACCAACATCTGTCTGCGATAGAATTGTGACTCATTTCTCATATATTACCTATTATGTCTGCGACAATAATAAATTAATGTTGTTTTACCTTTTGTTACCAATTACGTCTGCGACTGTAATGGTGACACTTTACCTCCCAAAATCCCCCTTTTTTATGATTATCTTTGGTTTGCGACCACACTCTGGTTTTAATTGCATAAGTAGAAGTACTATGAATTTTATTATTTTTTATCGGCTAAAGTATGAAAAAATTTTGAATATAGACATTTGAAATGGCAGGAATATCAAAGCCAAAGTATTGGCAACCTTGTAATTTTAAAAACAACAAGGCCAAATAAACATTCGCGCCAAATTTAAATTTCTCCAATTGTACCTACTTGTAAACATAAAATATTTAGATTTGTACCTATGATTTTTTGAAATTACGTAATCGACGAAGGATTTAAGTTAGATATTATTATTTAAAATAACAAGGTAGGAATTCTGAAAAAAAAAGTATTTTTGCGTAAACTAACCATTATATTCGTGTCCAGTTATTCACTTTATTTGCAACTATTTAAATTATATCTAATTATACTACTGCTAGACTTGGTTTTCAAACTTATGTGCAAGTAGAATAATACTTCTTCGCTATCCATGAAAATTGATCCCACAAAAGAAAAATAGTTCTTTTCTTAGTACTTTAGCACAAAAAACTTTAAATAAATTAGATACAGCTATTAGATCTGATACAAACCATGGCAATATCGAGAGCACTTATTTTCCAATTTTGTCCTGTCAATTGTAGAAAATCTACGACATTAACCACGCTACTTAAAAAAAAACTAGACACGTTGTATGCCGATAAAAAAACATTTTAAAAAATTGCGTTTTCCAATTTTTTCAAAATTAATTGTTGAAATTTTGCATATTAACCTACAATTAACTCTAAACTTTTACATAATTTTTTTTGATATCTCGTTAGAAATAACATCGTGAATACTAATAGCACACAATATTATGAATTCTTACCGAATATGGAATAGGTGGGTTTGGTGAAGATGAATCAATTGAAGGGTTGGTCTGAAAAAATTAAAATTAATTTAAATATTGTACATGATTCAAAATTTGGTTCACTGTTTTTTTAGTTAGTGCATGTATCTTTTGTGATTGCTGCAATATGTAAAAGTAACCTGTGATAAAAATAGCATTTTACAGCCTCTGATAAAACTAAAAGTCAACAAATTGTGATAATGCTAACTGGAAACAAGATATTATGTGTAACAATAACAGAAACCAGAAGCATAAGTTTGTTTTCTTTATTGTTGAAAGGATAAAAGAGCATGACTCTAAAATAGGGATATTCTTTTGAACAACAATACAAACGCATAAAAGATGTTTTCTTTTATTAACTTTATCAGTATTTTTTCCATAATTTTTAATGAAAAAGTAATATTTTGTATAGTAATTGTCATTTAAGTGCTAGAACTCTAAAAGCGTAAATTTATTGATAGTTTAAAAGTTAGAAATAATAAATTCTATTAAAATGATCAAATTAGTTGAAAATATGACATTTTTAAAACATTATTTTGAACACCCTGTATATAAATACAATCCACCTAATGTAGAGCGACGCGGATGCTAGCTCCTTGTCATAATGACGTAATTTAAAAATTATTTTAGGTTGTTTTTTTTTATTTTTTTTTTCATCGAAGCAAAAAATTTGTTTTCGTTTTTAATTCATTACTGCCAAACTAAACTACTAAAGCAATATAAAATTATAAACAATTAATTAATTAAAAATGAAAAATACAGGTAAAAAATGCAAATTTATGTTATTACATTTTTTTGGGCTTCCCTTTATATGAGAAAATATTTTCCTGAAATACATTCCGTGCACCAGAGTATGTCAGTCTATGAATAAAATTTGTAACTCAGTTCGTGCAGAAGCTATGCAAGCCTGATGCACAATTGTAGGACCCTGTATATTTCTTTAAAACATTCCAATTGCATTAATCATTAAAAAGGAGGATTATTTCTTAAAGTAAGATATATAGCAAAAATATATAAACACGAAAGTTTTAGATGCAAATTAAGTATACAGGAGGAGCCAAAAAGTCGTAGAAAAACAAAATTCCTTTTTTTTAATGTAACATCCTGCTAATCCTCCTAATCACACTGCATATCTGAGGCCCAGTTTTTTACCTTGCTGGTAAAGTCTTTGTTTGGGTAAAGTTACTGTTATCCGAAAAAATGAGTTTTTTACCTTCCGGTTAGGGTAACCAGTAGGTTAAAAAGTGCTTAACAAGAAAATAAATTAGCAGGCAGTTTTTCCGGCTGTTAAAGAGTTTATAAATTTTTAATTGTTCGATAATTTACAAAGTTGCAGAGAAAAAATCATGTTGGAAGTAAATGTAGATATATTTTCGGATAGCTCGTCTTAATCTGAGGATGAGGATTATAGAATATTAATAGATCGACGACCTTACACCGTTCGAAGGCGACCAGATCACATTAATTTCTGGGATGATGAAGATTTTTATGTGAGATTTCGGTTATCCAAGGATACCGGATACCGTTAGTAATTTGCTTGCCAGAATTGAACATCACCTTGCATATCCAGTTAACAGGTTATTTAAAATAATTTGCTTTGATACATATAAAATTTTATTTTAAATGCATAATATTTCAGGGCCCCTGTATAAAATCCACTTCGATATGTTCCTCGCTATAAGCTCTGTAATAGGGCAGACAGGAGTTTTGTATATTTCACTTTTTTGGCGAGCAACCTTTTTTCGTAACTCCTTTTTAAAAGTTTCATTTTTTGTTTTCAAACTTTTATTTGTCCCAGGTGGCCCTTGTGCAGCAGCGTTAAAGGCCCCAGTTATTTTATCCCATGCATCCTCTTTAGTTTCCCATGTAGTCGCATTAGATTTTTTGCATTCAATTGTGTCTTTATATTGGACGATTAATTGACATAGCCTCTCTACTTCGGTTGTTGTAAAATTTGCCGATCTTTCCTTTTTATTATCCATGTCCCTTGTCTCTTCGTTCAAAAGCTTTATTTACAATTTTTTTTTACGTTTCTAAATTCTAACCCAACATTATCTTCTTCCGACCAAGATTTTAAGAATCGACGTACTCACCTCTATTGTCAAACGACAATACAGACCCATCCTTTATTTGTGCTCCAGGTTAGTTACCAAGAGGATAAAAATATTCCAAAAGATCAAAAATAATTTTACCGGTAGGATAAAATTTATCTTCTTGTAAACTAACTTAACCACTTACAGCAAGATAAAAAACCGGGCCTGAGGGGTATAGATTCAAAGTATACCATCTCCATGTTTCCTAAATTGTTAGTAGACGAAAAAATCTTATAATTCATTAAATACAAACAATTACGATATTTTCTCATATAACTCTTTTTTATTGTATTTATGGCATATCATCAGACCAAAAAACCAATTTTTTTCCTTAACATTTTCAAAAAATATCAAAGTTATTTGGAAAAAGGAGATGGAGATTGTACGTTTTGAAAATAACAATAATTGGAGTTTGTCCATTTTGAAAATACCAAATATGGAGTTTGCCCACTTTGAAAATAATTTAAGGATCATTTTTCACAAAATTTTTAATCTTACACACAATACATTAAAATACAAAAAAAAGAGTAAACAACATACAACCACTGTCACGCATTACATGCAACTAACTTAAAAAAGTAAACTCGGAATGGCTTTGGCGCGAATTATTAACAAGTATGTGCAGGATTTTGCACGCTCTGAAATAATTTGAAACTAACAGCAAAACAACCCATTGGAGATTGTACACTTTGATTTTTAAATTTGAACAGGAGATTGTACGGTTCGAAACTTAAATGTCAATTGAGCTTGTACATTTTGAATTTAATCCCAATTTTCTGCAATCAAAATCCGTTAGAGCTTGCCCGTTTTGACAAAAAATTATGAAAAATTCTTTACGCTATCTTCTAGTCTTACTTTTACTGTTTTATTAATTACTTTTTCCTCACACTTGATCACTTTTTCTCTCCTTTTCATCAGCATGTTTAAATCCAAATTTTATTTTTTTCTACGGCTGTACTAATCATTTCGCTTTACATATGGGCCTTGCTTCCTTTAATTTTACTATTATTACCCTAACCTGGCAAATTAATACTTCGGTACTTTGTTCTTTGGTGCTTTTATGACTTATAATGTTAATGTGTCCTTCTCACTATCTTAAAGCCTAGCTTAAGACGTAACACTAGTTATTTTTCTTTTTATAACATCTTGATTCTCCTGATGATGAACATTTCTATGTTCGAAACATGTAGAGTTATCTTTAAATACAGTTAATTTGAATATCTTAGTGGAGGAATACTTAGAGTTTTTCTTTCCCTTTCAAAAAATTATGAGTTATTTCGATTCAGGGCTACAATTACTATGTAAAACGGCATCTAGGTATTTCATTTTTGAAGAAACATGGCGATTGTACACCTTGACTCTATCCCCTCATCTAAACTTAACCGTTTTCGAATTATAAATATTAGGTATTTTCTAATAAATTATTAAAAAAATGTTGATTTAATTGCCCTTATTCCTAAAGTTATTAAATCCCCTCCGTTAAATCTACAATATTCATAACTCAATATCTTGAAAACTGTAAAGTTTAGATATTATGTAGTGTGATGTATTTCTTTTAGAATTTGAAGCATCGAGCAATAAATATACAGGAATTCTGTGTTTGACATTTTTGCGAACTATATCTTACTTTACGAAATAATCGACAGTTTCTACACATATTAGCGACCCTGTATTATAAAATAAGAGGTTTCCAACACTGCTAAATCCTTAAAAACTTACCGAATCCGGTTCCTGCTTTGATAATTCGCAGGATAAAGTAAGAAGGAAAATAATGGTCCATGATTTAACGAACATTGTTCTACGTTTATTGCTTCTTTAACTGGTCTTGTATCTAAGCTTAAATACAAGTTATATGTAAGATTCAAGTGGATGATAAATATCATCGTTAAAGGGTACGGCGTTATCAAGAAAATAAACTTAGTTTAACCACTTTTCTATAGTTTTGTTTACATTATGAACGAGAAAAGGTGTTTACTTTTGTCTGTGTGTTATTAAGGCCTACAAAAAGAAATGGAGCAAATAAATATAGTGGACAAGAAAAATTATTTAAAGATGATTCAGCACAATACAGGTCCTAAAATTAAATACTTACTTTTTGATTTCAATAGGACAAGATAAAACTATACCCTTGGGTAATTACGTCAAAGAAATCTCTGTAGGTCCTTCTTGTGGTACCTATAAACGTAATATAAAATTATTATTTGGGGTAGTAGCTCATTTAACAAATAAATTACTGCTTTTTTTTATTATTTTACCAGAAAAAGGAGGTCAATCCGTTAACCATATCAAGGGCGTCCATAGAGCGTTTTTCAGGGGGGGGGGGCAATATATACAGTGTCACCAGTAAAGTAGTAAAGTCCGCATCATATGGGATTTTTTTTTATTAATAGCTTTATTCAAAATTTGACTTTGGCATCAAGTTCTGCTTCGATCGAGATGAAAATTAGGCAAATAAATAGTAGTCACGTGATTCGCATTATCTGTCAAATTTTAATTTTTTTTCAAAAAATAATTCAAAAGTGGGGTTATTTCAAAAAATATCGAAAAAAGTTATAATTTAGTAGTAATTAAACGTTTATTTTCAAGTTTAAGTGATTAAAGTGTTACAAAATGCCAAAAGCTTATTCAAATTTAGAATATGCAAATTTGGTGTTTATTTATGGTTTCTGTAATGAAAGTGCTACAGCTGCTGTTGAAGAATATCGTCAACGATATCCACATCACAGACATCCCACTAGAAATGTGTTTATCAGAGTTTTTAACAATTCGTGCGAGAATGGTAAGCTTCCCAGTGCCAACATTACATCTGAACGAGCTACTCGACAAGGTTTAGGAGAAGTAGAAAATATTCGGAATTTAGTAGAAGAAAATGCAACGACCAGCTCAAGAAGAATTGGTACTCAATTGGGCATTTTACAAAAAGAGTATTAAACACACTCCACGAGCAAGGCTTATATCCATACCATATACAGAGAGTACCTACAGCACCTAAAACCGAAATATTATGCTATGTTAAAAAATTAATTTTTTATTATTATTTATTATAATTATTGTCAAAGTATATTTTCTGACATAGATTCTTCCAAATTAATTCTTATGAATCCTCAGTCTCCCAAATTATATTCACTAATAAAGCTTCACAAAGAGGGATACCCTATCACCCGTAGTTTCTTTCTTTTCTGCACCGTCGTATAAAATTTCAAAAAAATTAATAGACATCATTAAAAGTAACACCCAATTTTCAGCCAAATTTGCAATAAAAAATTCTCTTGAGCTAGTAAATAAAATTAGTAATATTAATTTACCTAACAATGCTAAGCTAATCTCTTTTGATGTTACTAATTTGTTTCCCAGCATACCTATCGATGAAACGATTACTTTGATCAATCAACTTCTTACCTTTAGAAATGTAAATCTGATCAAAAAAACAAGAAATTATCAATTCTCTTACAGTATGCCTTCAACAAAATTATTTTGAGTTCAACGACAAAATATACACTAGCAAAAATGGTCTTATTATGGGTAACCCTCTTAGTCCTTTATTGGCTAAAATATTTATGGATTTTTTAGAAAATAGAATAAACAATCATCCTCCTTGATGAATTTATCAAAAACAATAAAACTAAAAGCGATAAAAACAAAAAATCAGGCGTCTATAAATTAAAATGCAAAGATTGTCCTAAAACATACATTGGCCAAACGGGTAGACAGTTTGACAAAAGAATACAAGAACATTATAACAGTTATCTAAAAAATACTCAAACTATGCTAACCATTTACTTGATTATCAACATAATTTCGATTCTTCCTTTAAAATCTTACATACAGAAAACAAAGGCTTAAAACTGAATTTGTTAGAATCTATGGAAATAAATAAACTTAAAAATACGAACCTGTTACTTAATGATCAATTAGATTTAAATAATTCACCTTTGCTAAATTTATTCTGTTGACCATATAATTAAGATTTTGTAAATACCTACCCATATTGTACCTAATGTAATTTAATTTTTAAACCCTCTGTTGGATTTTCCCACAATTGTAACCCTTCCACTGTTTTATTTACTTAAATAGTTTAATTTTATTGCACCCAATTTTTACTTCTCACCTTTATTTAATCATTTTCATCTGACGAAGCTACAGTGTTAGCGAAACATGTCATTTTCTGTTTAATATAGTGGAAATTTACAAGTTCAACTTTGTTTTACTGTATCTCATAATACTATAATTATGGATTTCCACCTAGTATCGGCTGAATCAATTAATAAAATTGGCATTATAAAAGTCATATTATTTTTGCCCAAGGAATTGATGGTTAACGGATTGACACCCTTTTTCCGGACACCCTGTATTTATAGGACGTACATACATAATATGTCGTTCCAGTTAGTTTTTAATGTGTTGTGGATGTTGGTGAAATTGTGTTATAACTCATTAATGCCATCCGTTTCCATAATATAACAACGATATCACTTTACATCCTAATGTTATTTTTTCTACTGACGTTTTATAATAACCTCTTTTCGATTGTCATTATGGTTTTTTAATAACCTCATTTTAAGCGCAGCGTGCTTAAAAAACTTTTAAGCACGTTACCAGGAGCAACGTGCTTAAAAGTAACGCAGGTAATTATTTACAATTAAAACGTAACCACAGACTAGGTATAATTTAATATTTTTTGGCAAGTGTCAATGAAACATAGGTAATAAAATGTTAGTAAAATTAAGTTTTTTATTATAACACCTCAGTAGAAAAAATATTGTATACAGTTCGTTACGAAACAATGTCTTTTAGTCACTTTGACGTGTTTTCCAACTCGGCTTTGCCCCGTTGAAAAATTTCACGTCGCGTGCCTAAAAGACACTCATTTCGCAACTTATTGTATAAATAGCTATTATGTACCAAAACATGCTTAACAAGTTCTTCAAATTAGTTTGGGTTAACAGCAATTTCAGCATTTATTTACAATTTTGTGGCGAATAAAAAATTTCCGAAAATATGTACGAACGTTTTGTATGAGTACTTTTTTGTACCTACAGTGCTTTTATAATATTTTTTATTTAAAATTGTATTCTATAGATTTGAAACTTTCTTGTTTCAATAATATAAAAAAATGGATTACATTACATACTATGATACAGCTTTTCAAACTTGGGTGTAGCCATTTAGCCATAGAAAGTTTTCTTTCTTTTTAGGGGCGGGTTGAATATAGCAGAGACCATGCTCAAATACAATGATGAACTTGACTGAAATGTTCGTCGGTGCCTCTATATCCACTGTTATTGTTTTGAAAAAGTATAAAACTTAATAAATTGTACGTTTTTAGACAAAATGACAATACTACTCATTAGTTTGGCATTTGCCGAGATAAAGCTGCTCAATAATGATCGAATAATTGAATAAGATTTACGACCCTGAGAGCATGTAAATACCAGCTAATTCTGAAACTCCAGTTTAAGGTATATTTTTTTACTTTTATTATTACCAGAATCCCGGAAAATTATTGAAGAAAGAGAAGTTTAAAACTAACACATATTATACAGACTTCCGCATCCTATTACTTCATAGGAGTGTGAGACTGTTTATTACCTGAATATTTGACGTAAAGCATTCCAAAGCAGTAGGATATTGTACAAGATTATTGGAAAGTTACAATTGCTAATAATTGATTGAAAAAATAATTTTGGCAAACAAGAAAAGAAAAAGCTATTTAAAAATCAAATATTTTGGAAAAGCAATATTATTATTTTAGAGTAGATATCTCAATTAATTTAATAAATACAATTTGTTTATTTTACAAACAACGTACCCTGAGGAAAATAATCTAATACAACAGGTTTGCTAACACAGACTTTGTATTGATAGCTTATTTTTTATTAACCCATATTAAATAAATTGCTAGTGTATCAAACCCGCTTTGATATCAGTTCCAGATTTCCTGAAACAGTGTTTTTATAGGTAGTAATCAGTCCATTAACAGCACAATCTTCTTGAAGAATGAACTACTTTTAATACAGCAATTTTGTTAAGAAAAAACGTGCATCTTCTCAATGCGACGCATTTTGTTCCCAGTAAAGTGCTTTCTCTACAACTAAGAAAGCAGAGTATTTGTTACGCAGGTCCCATCGTTGTTCCGAGTCTTCTAGCTGTCCTGACTGAATTTAAACTTTATTGATCCTACCAATACATGTTTCAAATTAATTTATTTTTACTTTGTATTTAAGTTTTTTTTTAACTTTGCATGTCAGATAGGTAAAGCAATTGAAGATTCTTATTTCGCACAACCCATTATTAGGTAGTATCGGACTTTATAACATATGGACGAATTTTACCATCTCATTAAACCATGTTGCATAATAGATAAATCATATGCAATGTTAAACGACAAGAACAATATCACACTAGAAGCTATTTAAAGTTTTAAAAACTACAGTACTAATTTTTAGTGGTATGTATATGCTTTATTAACCGTAGCCAGCAAATATTATTTTGAATAATGTCAAGTTTCATTACAACTGCCAGTAGGAACTAATGCAGCATATAAAACCAGATAGAATAGAATTTGATAATTACTGTGAGTATTCAGAGCAATAAGAGCTATAAACATTGGTTATAACAAGTGGTTGTGTAGCATTAACTTATATTTCCTATTGGCTAAATTACCGTGATATTATCACTACACAACAGTCTAGCAATTATCGTTGTCTTACAGTAGGAAAGCGCGTTGCTGTCACATAAAGTATTAAAAAGTTGTATACAGCGTGTATTCGGAAGTTCTTACCAAAATGGGAAACTTTTTTTATAAAAATTTTACGAAAAAAAATTATTTTTTATAAAAAGCTCTGCATGGTCTAAAACCTAAATTGCAACCATCAAATATCGAAATTTTACAGTCATATACGAGGTTTGTCAAAAAATGTAAATTTTTCCCAAGAATGTGAATTTTTCCCAAGAGTAAAGTACCTTTACTTTTGACATTATCAAAAATTGTTATTAAAAAAAGTTGATCAGAACTAAAAACCACGTCTAAATGTGCAATAACATGCATTAAATTAATTAAATAATTAAAAAATTAAATAATTAATAATAAATCAATAAAATAATTTTTCAACATAAATGCGTATAATTGCACATTTAGCCGTAGTTTTTAGTTCTGATCAACTTTTTTTAACAACAATTTTTGATAATGTCAAAAATAAAGGTACTTTTACTCTTGGGAAAAATTCACATTCTTGGGAAAAATTAACATTTTTTGACAAACCTCGTATATGACTGGAAAATTTCGATACTTGATGGTTGCATTTTAGGTTTTAGACCATGCAGACCTTTTTATAAAGAATCATTTTTTTCCGTAAAATTAATAATAAAAAAGTTTCCCATTTGGTAAGAACTTTCGAAGACACGCTGTATAAGTGTATGTGAATTCGTATAAGGAATAGAAGGCTTTTTTCTCAGTGTACTGTTTTGATTAAAATGTTCCTTCTAACGTTTAAAAAAGGTTTTAAGGACAATAAAATTTGTATTGATTGTTGCAAGTACTTATTGTCTTATAACTATTCTAAAAAATATGTCTCTCAATATGCATATGTGCACGTGTACCCTCAATTTTAAATGTTTCTTCCAACCCCCAACTAATAAATCCTCTAGATATTTCAACCTGTTAAAGTATAATTAAAAAGAATTTACTTCATCTGATCTCGACACTGGGGAAGGCCTTAAACCCGGTGAAGCGTATAGCGGCTTGTCAAAACTTATCGTCCGCTGTTAAAAATGGCAAGCCTATACCTTCGTTCTTCATACACTGCAAGGCGACCTCCGAATTTTTAATTGGAGGAGCCGCTGCCTGGTCGCTACCCCGACGAGATGCAGACCTGTTTTTGGCGAATGACTGACTAGTATTAGTAGTATTTATTATAGATTATTAACCAAATTTTGACGTGGGTGCATTTCCTCTGCGGCGGGCTTTTTGTGCACCCTCAAGCTAAAAAAATCAAGTGCCACCACTGTAGCTAGGTACTGTCAACGAATACCTATTTTATTATCAGTTTCCATATACGTAGGTATGACCTTTTAAAAGCCCGTGTATATTCAATAAAACAATAAATAGCTTGGAAATATTTACCGTCTATTTTTTTAAAACTTATTAATAACAATAAAATAAAATCTATATTTACAACATTATTTACTGTAATATTACAAAAATATTGCACTTTCTAGGCCATTTGTAGAGTTTATTTTCTACGAGGGTACGCGATTAGTACCCTAGTATCCAATATTAACTTTTCTTTGTATAAAATTACATTTAAGTATATCATTAAAATTGGTAACTACACGTTATTAATATTTAAATAATAAGCTCTAATTGAAAAATGTGCCTACGTCTTAATATTATAAAAAAGCCTCAAAATTGAAAATTAACAGAAAAATTATGTATGTGGTTTACTTATTTTTCGTTGAAGGGCAATCACCTACGCCCATCTTTGGAGATGAGAATTTTTTTTCCAAAACACCTAGCAAAATTATGGGTTTGCAGAAAAATTTGAAAATTTGTTAAAGTTTTGGAAAAAACAATATTTCTTATGTCCGAAGATGTTGGTTTGACGGTAGCCGAATTGATGGTTTGTTTGTTTATTTACATAGGTAGAGGCGATAGATTAACCTTGAAAATAGCTAATTTATGATTTTTCATTTTGTGATATTTTGCTTAGTTCGTCTATTTTTTGTACATTTAAATATATTGCAGGATAATAATCTATTATGTAGTTCCGCCAAGACGATTACAGGACATGGCATATGTTAAACTTTTTTAACCCTCAACTAAAGTGTTTTGAAATTTTAGTATGCATGTTTTTTTGGTGTTTTGGCAACATCAAAATATATTTTTTTTTAAGGGCCAGAAAGTCTCTAGTCTATAGTCTAAGTACATAAAATATATTTTATACCACACTGTAAAAATAGATAATTAGGAAAATGTCATGAACATTTAAAACGTTTCGAAAAACCACTATGTAATTTAGAAATCAATATTTTATATAATGTTTTAGCATTGTTACGTTTTTTTTAAATCGTCATAGTAAAAGTAAGCATTTTTTTAATCTTATAAAAATTCTGAATAACTTTTGTTATTAAGTTTTTACTCTAGCTTTTTGGGGGTATATAAGGGCACAAATTTTTCTATGAAAATCTCGATGAAAACATATTTACAACTTTGGTTGGGTTTATCAGAATTTGACAAGTTTGAACTCGCTAAATAGGAATTATTTCGTTTATTAAATTTTATTAAAAACTAAGTCGTCCTGAATTCTGTTGCGACAGCTAGAGGACGCTATTTAGCAGAATTAACAATTTCTTCATTTTTCTTAAAAATTTTAAATGCAATAGTTAATACCTTTTTTAAAACCGGAAATTTAATATCAGAATAAGCTCCAAAGAACAAATTGACATTTTATTACTGTATTTGTAGACAAGAAGTTGGAAACATCATACGTTGTATCTTCTACAAATCCATAATCATAAAAACAGTTCATTAAATTAATATTCTATAAACTGTCTTTATTTAGGTACAACAAAAATATTAGATGATAGTTGCATAACGGAACAAATTGCAGTAACATTTTAAATCGGTTGTGAAACAAAAACTGCACGAAGGCTTTGATTTAAAGTATGAAATAGTACGTGTGAACGTTATAATAGAGGTTAAATTTTGATTTATTGCCTTAAAACTTGTGCTGCGTCAAAATGCCGACAACGAAAAGCATTTGACATGCTTAAAATTTGTTTGAAATCTTTAAAAAATGCAATTGTTGAGACAAGAATTTTTAGCTAGGGCCACTGGCATTCCCTGCGATTTATATTTTCCGATAAAAAGCAACAATATCAGACAAAAACATGAAATTCAAAGCTCTAAGTAGCAAATAATACCACAGCGATTGTTAGTAACATCGCATCCATGCTATTTAACTTTTTAATTTTTGATTATCATTAAAAGGCCTCTGTATTTTAACACAATCTGATGAGTAAAAGTGTTCTTCCAATAAAGAAAAACTCTTTCATTGATGCAAACTGCATCATAGTAAATGTCAGTACCATAATTATTGACTTTAAGACCTACATAAGTAAGAACAAAAAAAACATTCTTAAAATAGGTAATGGAGAAACTTGAAGTCGATTTAGTATGTCTTAAATTATTAGTCTTAAAAGATAAATGCGGATAAAAAAGGTAGAGGCACGCAATATATTCTGTGGTAGAGGTAAATAAGAAAATAGAACGGTCTATCAATCACTAAAGCTTTTATTTTTAAGAAAATTAAAAATGATTATCGCTGCAGCACAAAAAGCCTTTTTAAAAGAAAATTACTAAATAGAAATGGTAGAAGGGTTGCGATGGCCAGTGGGTTTATTTGATACGGGTCATTCAGATTTTTTAAACAGAATGTCCACACATAATCATACAGGACGTTATGGAAATTAATTATAATATTTATGTAGTTGACTCCTTGATTGTTCTGAAAAAGTAGGGTACTTCTAAAATCAGACCTAATCTGACGCATGCCCCTGCCTTGTATTGTAACGTTAACAAAACTAGATCTCTTCGATACAATTTATTGACCTTAGCTGCTGACACGACACCGCAGAGGTATGATAGCTCAACAGTATTTACTTGCTCGTCCTACCTTTTCTCTCTGGTAGCGTTTCTGCGACCTATCATTCCTCTGATGCAGTACAGTGCAAAATACTGGCGACGTTGGGAGCTTAGATAACGTACGCCATCACCGTATGTAAAGGAGAACTCAATATTGTCTGCCTGTCAGCCGGTCTGATCTGTTTTTACTATACTTTTGATTTAGGTTTATTTTAATTTAATTTTAATTTCCCTCTCTTTGTCATTTTATGCCATGCGGCTGTATTTAAAAATCCACCAGAGGCGGCGTGACATACCAGAAAAAGAAACGGTTAATTCGCAATTCGCGATCTTATATTTAAAAATAGTTTTGTGTTTTTATATCAGTATTAACGGGTTTCAATATAATAAAGCAATTTAATAACACCCAGTATTTCGACCAGTGTAATGAAGTTTTGACTAGATGTGCGGCTTTGTTTAAAGAAACAAATATATTCTCACTGCACAAACAGTGGCAATAGTAAGATGAATTGTTAATATAGCTCTATTAAATCCAGATTCCGTATTTAAGCTAGCAACTGTTCATCAAGGTTTTCGATTATGTAAAAATAGAAACATATTTGAAAGTAGAAGGTTAAGGTGGAATTATCAACGTCATTTAATTTATTGCCAACCTATAACCTATTTCGCCTTGTTTTCCTTAGTTTATTATTTTATTGACTAAGATTTAAATAAAATCAATATCGTCTGCACATTATTTAGGTAATATCTGATATATTTCAAAAATATCAATTTATTGCATTGCTTATTTTGGGAGAATTGTATAGTGAAAGAACAATGATATAATAATGTTAAAAAAAAATCTTAACCGATATTTTTCGATATACAATTATTCTCCTTAAATAACTTATGAAATTCCTTGATATTTATTTAACATGTTAATTATTACCTATAGAATATGGAGACGATATTGATTTTACTTAAATTTTATGTAAAAGTTAGAAAAATTAAATAAATCTACGCGAAATAGGTTATTAGTAAACACGTTTCTCGTTTAGTTTAAATTTATAAGTTTTGTTCTTGATTTTTGATATGTATTATACAGTAACAATTATATCAGTAATGTAATTTTCTTAAGAATTAAATCTACAGTTCTATTTTTCAATCATATTTTCCTTTTAACTATGTTATTGTTACCCCTCAAGGGTAATAAACTGAGACACGCGAGCATACTTTGAGGAGGATTTTTTATAACTTGTAACATGTTTAAAATATGCCATATTACTAGCGCACAAAACGCTACCTAATAAACTTATTCTAATTGCTTAAGCGGCATTTGTGCAAATTTGACTTTTTAGTGATAAAATCTAAAAATTACGAATCTATAATACTTAATGACCCATAGGGCCAACCATCATCAGTCTCTCAGTGGATCTTCGTAAAGCCGATGGTCCATTCATAAAAATTCCAGAAGGACCAGGCGGCACACCCATCATGTCTTGTATTTGATGCAGTCCTCCCGCATCCATAATATCTTCTGTGATGGAACGGTTTCTGGATCGTCCATGTTGCCTGGAATGGTTGGATCCAGGACCCAGGGCGATGTGATGATGCATGACGGGTTGTGGAGTTGGATCTCGAAGTTTTCGGCTGTGGGGAAGTGACTGTAGGGAGTCTTCATAACTACTACAATAAAAATAATATGTATTTACTAAAAGATTATGAGCAATGCAAAAAAGTTAAACAACAGATGATTCGGCTGATGCAACAGAGCAAGTCCCATGCAAAATTTAAGGAGGTCCCTTGCTTATGTTAAACTATAAGATTGTATATAAGTTTTTAAAAATACAATATAGGCCAAACTCAATTGGAATAATTTCGACTGTGGCTTTATTCTAGCAAGTGGATTGTTTTAATTAAATAAAAATTGCATATACCGGGTGGTTCACCGCCATGGGAAGTTACATGTAAATCTTGCTGCCATCAAATATTAACTCTTAATAATTTTACATTAATAGTATATTAAAGTACACGTTTCATAAGAAGCGG
Source organism: Polydrusus pterygomalis (assembly GCA_963969555.1). Taxonomy (NCBI): domain Eukaryota; kingdom Metazoa; phylum Arthropoda; class Insecta; order Coleoptera; family Curculionidae; genus Polydrusus; species Polydrusus pterygomalis. Next base: position 53,302,827 of record OZ018378.1, read on the forward strand.
TTATAGCGCACGCGTCTATTTTAAATTTGACACGTGCGCTAAAACGCCTTATGAACCACGTGCTTTATACTATTTTTTCTATTTGTAGTTTTTTCAATAAAAAATACATATTTAAAAAGAAAATAAATCCTTTAAATTTTTATGTCTAAATTTTATGTTGGTAATACTATTTTTTATCATAGTAACCTCTGGACAACAAAAATTATTTTCCGAACTGTAATTTTTTGATTTATTGACCCATTTTCACCACGAGATTCTAAAGTTATTTTAGCGATATGAGATTTGAAATTGGGCGGAATACGTTGTGTGATCCTTGTACATTCGGTACATATACAGAGCGTTCGGAAATTCGGGCGATTGTGCTAACTTTTTTTTAATTTCAAAAGACGTGATTTTACGTCAATTTTTCAATTTCAATGTTACCAACATCAAATAAAGAAAATACGCGTATCGAAATAGCTTCGTTATGAACTTCATGTCAAGTTCATAATGAACTTATTATGAACGTCAAATAGAAAAAATTGTATTGGGCCTTTTTTAAGGTATGATGAACTCACACACCTGTAATTAATAAATGCTGATACTTTGAAACAAAGTAATGAAGTACTCGATGGTAGAGCACTAGAAAATAATGCAGATTTAGAACTTTTACTCTATGTATAAGAAAATAATGAAATTAGCGCCAAGCTTCTTGGCAAAACTGTAGGAAAACCATCAGTCTACAGAATCGAGCAAATTACATAAAAATATTATCCGTAAAAATAACGGGAATTGGGGGTACGTGATGAAATACGACGGGCAAACTTTTGTTTTAAAGCCATGGAAAGTGTAAATATTGATAGGGAATTCTCATGCAATGTTTGTTTTACCGAAGAGTGCACCAAAACTTTGAATTATTTATTTATTTCGTTCGTTCGTTCGTTCGTTTCGATGGACGCACAATGGGATTGAATTATACACACCATTATACATAATTTAGCTACCTAGGTCTCATGATCTTTTACCAAACAACTTTTTCCTGTGGGGTCACTTTAAAAGTTTGATTTATAAAAATGTGCGTTATCAAAATTTTAAAATTCAAATCGAATTTCTGCGTATCAAAGTATGAACCTAATAATGTAAGAACTGAATTTCTTACCACTTAGGATATTTTGAAGAAGTAGTCCATACTCAAACTGGAGCTAAATGTATAGAAAAAAAGAAAAGCACAAAGTCTTTCTCCACAAGTTTATTAGAATAGTTAGGCGAACCTATAGAATAATTTATAATAATTCGACATGTTTCGAGTGTAGAAACACTTGAGAAATAGTGCAATGCCGATGTTGTTAGCAATAGAGAAAATAATAAGTGGGATTGAGCCGTAATGGAGCTCTCAATGGTGTACACGAGGTGTAAAAAATTAATAGTCAGAAGCCCGACAAGACTTCAGCATACTGGAAAGTTAAGGACTAGTACAAAGTCCCTGTCTTGGGCAGAAAAATGAAGAGAGAGAAAGAAAAATTAGAGAGTTTTAACAGACTTTGTGAAAATCATTTAGGTATAAGTAGTGAAAAATCTTAAGTTTTATTAAACTTTGTCGGAGACATGTAAAAGTGGAATCAGGAATCAAAGCATACACATTGTGTGCAAAAATAAAAGATTATTAAAAATTTTTGGTTTTACTAGAACATCTAGAACATTTTCTTTGTTAAAGAAGTTTAACTGTGTTCGCTCTCTTCATTTTTCTGCCCAAGATAGGACCTTTGCACTAGCCTTTGACTTTCCAGTATGCTGAACCCAAGTAACATATTAAATTCTATTTAGTTTTGTCTTAGTTTTATAAGGGTTTTATTGCAGTTGAAAAGAAAACCTATAGTGTTAAAGTTGTTAAGCTTTAATAATAAGTTGTAACAGCGCTGTAACAATCAGAAGATAAAGCTTATTACCTATTTCATACGGAATACTCTTAAAACATATTTAAAAGGTAGAGTAAAACTTACAATTAAAACCTAAATGATTTATTAGGGAGATTGGACCTAACAAGTTTTAATTTAGCTAATAATTAGGCATATAGTTTTAAGTGGATAATAAATATATATAATAAAGCTATCTTAAAGTTGCGTTTAATTAAAGCTACAAGGTTTTAGGGGTAGGTTCGACAGAACTGTTGGTTTTTTTTCTTATGCTTTTAAATATCTTCTTTAAGCCCTATTAAAGCAAATGAGACATATAAAATAATTTTAGCAAATCTCTTGAAACTGTGTACGAAATAAGAAGTGAGGTTATATTTTCTTGGCATTGTTTGTCGTTTAACTGCAAACATAATGGGTAGTTTTATGGACAAGTGGTTGAAAGTAAAAAAAAACAGGCCATTTCAAACGGCAGGTGAAAAAAAATTATGTGGCTCTACAAACATTATCTTTATCCAATGAATCTGACAGAATGAAATCATGTGAAAATCGTAACAGTATCCTAGTTGAAACGAGAACAACTAATTTACCTTTTGAAAATTATGTACATACTGCCCCAAACCAGATTGAATATGACGATGAATACGAGGATTATATAGCAAACAGGAATAATTGGTTGTCAGAACTGGACTTAAATGAACATGATGATTTTTTAGAAAGGGAATCGATACGCAATAGTCAATTTAGAACAGAATTAAGAAATTGGTGTATTACTTTTAATATAAGGCAGAATACCCTTAAATGTTTGGCAGAATCATGAAATCAGCTGATACCAAATCTCATGCCCAAAGATCCAAGAAAAAAAAAGGGTTTATCGGATTTGTTGTTAAAGCGAGGTTAGGACCGTACCGTTGAAAATTTTTTTTACGGGAAACAGGTTTAAAGAATTATTAGCGGCTCGTTTAAGGGTTTAGGGTTTTATTAAAGTTTTATAAAACCATTTAATACTACCAAAATGAATTTGTTTATCCTTTTTAAGAGAAAATTGATTTATATATGACGTATCTAAGGAAATATGACGTAGAGTAAAGCCTGTTGTATTTATTGTTTATTTGGAAGAATGCAATTAGTTTTATAATATTTCCTCCATGTTTGTTACACTATCAAGCCTCGGCCATTTTGTACCGAAAGGAAATATTTAGGATTAAATGTAATTTTTGGCGGAATTTCGATAATTTTATAGTTGTTTTTAGCGTAACATACTATTTTGCAGATTGGTTCTGTTTCTAGGTTAAAAATAATAAAAATATAAAATTTACATTTTAAAGGTTTTCATTTTTTTTTCCCAAAAATTGCAGAATTTTGAGGGCGCGCGTGTTTTATTACACCTATCATATACAGTTTTAACAGTAAATATGACCGCGTTAACAAATTTTTGTCCCAAATGCAAATATCTTCTATGGTATAGGTACTGGAAGATATTTTTCTGTTTTGTTTTTGAGTCATGCAATAGTCATTACAAGGTCGTTTACGTCAATATTATTTAAAGCTCTACAATACCATCTTGATAACCATAACAATTTCTATTAGCTTCAAAAGCATTTTATCTAAAACCCTTTTAAGTGCAAATGGATCCCATACATACTTTTTAGAGTGTTGTTGGCTACCGAAATAGCTATATGGATTTAAAGACGCTTTAAATAGGGGTTTTATGCCAATCTTGTAAGTAGCTTCACAACCTGTTCCCTAGTACCTATTAGGTTTTAAGACCAGTTTTAAAATAGGCTGTAACAGAAACTTTAAGGGTGGGCCTTTTGAGTTCTATTAATGACTATAATAGGGTTTTTTAGCAGTTTCCTCAGCTAACAGTCTTTAACTCAAATATTTATATCTGAATTTATAGCTATTCTTAGCTCTTCCTTAAATCTAAAAATGTTACTTAGGAAGTCTTGTCGGTCTTCTGACTATTAATTTTTTACACCTCGTGTACACCATTGAAAGCTCCATTACGTCTCAATCCCACTTATTATTTTCTCTATTGCTAACAACATCAGCATTGTACCATTAACTTTGTTTTCCTGATGATGAGTGTTTTTACACTCGAAACATGTCGAATTATTATAAATTATTCTAGGTTCGCCTAGCTATTCTAATAACCTTGTGGAGAAATACTTTGTGCTTTTCTTTTTTCTATTTGGGATATTATTGTTTGGCAGTAAACAGAGGACTGTTGGAGCATCTGATTAAGTTTCTATTTGAATTAGCAGTTGTCCTAATAGGTCAGCTGTTTTAAATGTTGTTTTCCACTTGTCTCCAAATGTCAAAATAAATAAAGTACCTATTATTTCGTTTTAAGGACTTGCGTTTATTAAAATAGTATAATCATTATTTTTCTTGAATACAACAATAATATCTTTGATGGCTTAGGAAAAAGTCAATAACAAAATACGCTTCAGGTCGCCATTTGAAAAAAGTCTGCAATTTAAATTAGGAACAATAAAAGCAGTAACAATTAAAAATACAGATACGATATTTTAATTTCAAATATTAAGCGTCTCTTTGTCCTCTACAAACTTTGGTCTTTATGCAAATAAAAGCTAGCTTTCTTTGGTAAAATGAGATTGCTAAATCTTTGAATATATTTCAAAGTAAAAGAGAATAGGTAAAATAAAATAATGAGCTTTATTGGTGTGCCTGCCCATTTATTAAATAGCTTGAATGTAACTAAAAATAACGTATATTAAAGTTATTAGTTGTATTAAAATGTTTAATTATTATAATTATTAATACTTTCATAACAATTTCAACTGGAGTTACTGAAAACATTGGCGCTACTATAGGGGCTGGAGCTCACTGATTTACTTATTAGCCGCCTCTCTCAAACAAAATTCCACTATTTTGCCTGTCTAAGGAAAATGCGTAACCAAGAATAACGCATACTACACCTATTTTCCCTATTCAAAATGCCGCCGTACCCAAATTAAAACTAGTGTTTTACCGTCTTTGGTTACATCGTACAATGTGTATCAGCCAAATGGAATAAATTCGATAATAAGTACATGCGGGCGTGTCCGAAAAAATGCTCGGATACGTCGACTGGTATTTCTAGTTGCGCTTTTTTTCAATAAACATTTTCTATACAGGGTGTGTCATGTAACAGTGGCCAAAACCACTTTCTTATTTTAAGTATATTGTTCAATTTTTGAATTTTTCAGAAAATTTTAGACATATTTAAAGTACCACAATATCCTATACCTATCTTTAACTGTTTGGGAAATATTAAGTGTTTTCCGATTTATTGCATTTCAGCATTTCTTTTTACTAATATGAAAAAAAAAGATATAAGTATTTTTGTTTACTTTTGTTTAAAGCTCCTGACCTTAGCAAATTGTTGTATGTCTGCATGACAGTAGTTGTCAGTGTTAAAGTCGTTTGAATTTCATATCAGAAAAATGGTTTATTTAACAAAAATGCACAAAATAACAATTCTATAGATGATTGGTTATGGAGATTAAACACCGACACAAATAGAAGTTGCTCGCTTATTTCATGAAAAATTTCCAAATTTGCCGCCTATAACTCAAGGGAAAATGAGTAAAATAGAAAAGCAATTTCGCCAGCTTGGACATGTGAAGCAAATAAAGACAGTAGCTGCCAATGCAATAAGTGATGATACCAAAATTAGATATTATGCTTGAGTTTGAGGAAAATCCACATAGTTGTAGTCGAAAAACAGCCCTAATGTTCAATGTTAGCCATTTAACGATTATTCAAACATTACAAGAAAATAAAATGTATTCCTATAAAATGACACCATAAGCTTAAGGAAGACAATTTTGATAGGAGAACGTATTTTTGTGAACAAACGATGGAATGTTAGATAACAATGTCATCCAATTAGAACATGTTTTATTTTTTGACACTTCACGGTCAAGCTAATCGTCAGAATTGACGCTATTGGTCTAGGAAAAATCCTCACTGGAGTAGAGAAGAACATACGCAACATCCTAAAAAGGTTAATGTTTGGGCAGGAATAGTTGGAGATCATGTCATTGGTCCCTTTCTCATTAATGGCAATTTAAATGACCATAATTATTTAGCACTGCTCAAAAATAATGTCTTGCCAACTTTGACAAACTTATATCCTGATCCAGCAAACCCACAAATTCCAGCGAATATGATATGGTTGCAGCAAGATGGAGCACCATAGCTGTAAACAGCGTTGAATATATAAATTTCTGCTAAACTTCGCCTTGCTCAATTTAATTATAGATTTTGTATCAATTTGTTTTATCAAATAAAAGTCGATTAATATTAATATTACCATTAAAGATATAGACTACTTCCTGAACCTTTATTGTAAGAGTTTAAATTCCCTTTCCCCCACATCCATGCTGGTTGCATCACAGACTGGAGAAAAAGAAATAAATTATATTTATTTTAATCACATATATACCTACTTACTTGCTACTGCCTTCCGAACTTCTACTGCTACTATGGCCGCACTGGCACGAGTGCATGACTGCCGCATCGGCTATACCCGAGTCGTGCCCGCTCGAGTGTAAGCTCGTAATCGACTTCTCCAGACCCATAGAACTTCTCGATCTATCCCGATATGCGCTGATCTTTGCCGCATATCGAGGACAAGTAGCATCGTGTCTAGAGGCAGGTGAATACGTCATGTGCATATCGTGTGAAACAGGATTTTGATAATGCATTGGATCACCGTACGATGGTGGATAGAGACCTCCTTTTGACGAACTTAAAGCGTAGCCCATTGGTGAACTGTATCGTTTTAAGCTGAAATAAATATTAATAGTTTAGGAAAAATCGGCAAATAACAGTTTTGTCCGGGCCCTTACCTTGCTAACATACAGGTGTATGTGTGCATGTGTACTTAACTTGACTACATATTTAAAATCGTAAAAATATAGAAAGTCTACTTGCTTATCAGGTGTAGTAAATACAAATATGCAAGAAAATTAATTTTACAACCACCTGAAAATTCCGATAGAAACTTAGAAGGGCCACCAATTAATTTTTTATCTTTTTCCGACTTCGATCGAGTTGAAATTATATTTTTTTGACTTTTAAGACGGTTTTGTCGATTTACAAGTAAATTTCATCAATTTTCGAATTTTTTAAATAGGATTTTGAGAAATATTAGTAAATTTAAAAAAAATTTCTCTATCTACATTATTTATTAACTTTTAAATTAATTACCTACAAACAATTTTCTTCATTTTTTTACATCATTTAAATTCATTCGCTTTCTTTAAATTTGCACCCTGTTATATTTCTTAGTATGTTTCTTCACTAATTTCTAATTTACATGAAATGTTTCCTTAAAGCTGTATTAATGTATTATTTGCCATTTTCTCACCTTTTTGTATATCTCCTGATGATGGAAATTGTTATATCCGAAAAATACATAAAAGTCCCTATGTCAACAGTATCAACCAAATATATTAATGAAGGAAGACAAAGAATTTTATTTCTTTTTCATTTAACATTAATCTAAGTTATTGTATTGTCACATGTTTTATAAATGTTTCCTAATTATTACAAATAAACCAAAATGGGTGGATTCTTAATAGAAATTATATTGTATATATTTATTTACTCTCAACCAACATTATAAATCTATTACAGGGATAAATTTAAGTAACTTTAATAACAATATATAAAAATAATAACAATTATTAAAATAGTCTAATAAAAAAATACAGTTACAATATAAAGATTTGTATACCTACCCGTTTTATCAATCCAATTGATTCTCAACTCAATAAGGTATAATTTAATGAAGAACAAGAAAAATTAAATTAGAAAATATTGAAAAATGAAATTTAAATAAGTGAATTTTTTTTAATATTTTAATATTTTCGGGTCAATTATTATACAGTGACCGGCAAAGAGTTCGCAACATATGGGAAAAATTTTTATTAGAGGATTATTGAAAAATCTTTTTTGGGGGATTGGATGTGCATGTCCCATAACCTTAAAATCGATTTTGACATACGTCAGGTGACCAATGGTATGGCGGGAAAGTTGAAAAAAACCAATATGAAATCATCATAAATCAGATAAGTTGATGAGTTATCGAAAAAATTCCAATAATAAAAAGTGTTTAGAATTCCATTAGAACCTTAAATACAATTTTTGGGATCTCTACTTAAAAAAACATAAAATCGAATATTTTTGTAAATCTTTTTTTACCGAATTAAAAATTTCCATATTTTTTTTTCTTAAAGCTTCATTAGAGTAAAACTGACATCTGGTGACCACAACTAGAAATATTCTTTTGTTTTTCTGACAATTTGGAGCAATAATTCAAAAAAATCGGTTACACTTGGATACCAGCTGTTGCAATAGTCTATTTCTAATAACCTTATCGATATTTTTTATATCGAAATATTCTATTATGTTAAGAAATCCTTAAATTCATTAATCCAAAGCCAATTTTATTTATAACCGTAAAAAATAATTAAAATTTTTATTAATTTTTAGATTTTTTTAAAGATTTCTGCGAAATTCAAAATTATTTTTTACGGTTATAAATAAAATTTGCTATGGATTAATGAATTTAAGGATTTCTTAACATAATAGAATATTTCGATATAAAAAATATCGATAAGGTTATTAGAAATAGACTATTGCAACAGCTGGTATCAAAGTGTAAACGAATTTTTTGAATTATTGCTCCAAATTGTCTGAAAAACAAAAGAATATTTCTAGTTGTGGTCACCAGATGTCAGTTTTACTTTTATGAAGCTTTAAGAAAGGAAAAATATGGAAATTTTTAATTCGGTAAAAAAATATTTACAAAAATATTCGATTTTATGTTATTTTAAGTAGATATCCCAAACATTGTATTTAAGGTTCTAATGGAATTCTAAACACTTTTTATTCTTGGAATTTTTTCGATAACTCATCAACTTATCTGATTTATGATGATTTCATATTGGTTTTTTCAACTTTCCCGCCATACCATTGGTCACGTGACTATGGAGGACTTGAGGTAGGAGGCCGATCGCAATGCATTGGATTCGATCCCAAATTAGCATCGGTAATTCAGCTTTACGAGTTGCCATAAGATGGCGCTCGGGTTCGAAGTGGGCTATCAAATAAATGGTTTCTTATGGACGCAATAACTATTTTTATTAAAATTAGTTCTTTAAGGAACAAATAAGGACTTTTATATGAATTTACACTTACTTTGTTATACTTGTTAGTAAACTCGGCCTGTATAAAGTTCCAACGATGCTTCGTTTTTAAAATACAGGAACATTCTAGCTGGAGGGTTTTACCTTTGGAGCTAGAAAGAGACTTATTTGGCTGCGTTTCATCTCTGAAGAAGATCCTGTCTTACCACCCCGACACAAAGCAAACTCTACTTTTATAAATTGTACCATTATTCATTATAAATATGGAAATTAATTACAATACAGCGTTATTTGTCTTGTCTTGCCTTTAAACATGATTTGTTATTTCGAAAAATAAAATGTCAATTGTCAAAAGTAAAAGCACAGAAAAATAAAGGGTTTAAGTAAAAGTTAAAAACTATGGAGGATCTAGTTTTCCATATTAAAAACGAAGAAGAAGAAGACAACATCAGCCCACTTCGGACGCGAGAGCCATCTATCGGCCAGTAGCGAACTAACCAAAAAACCGGGACAGAATTTGAAAATGCTGCCATTGTCGATCGGCCTCCTACCCTATAGTTTTCCATACACGTGACGTATGTCAAAATCGATTTTAAGGTTATGGGACATGCACATCCAATCCCCCAAAAAAGATTTTTCAATATTCCGCTAATAAAAATTTTTCCCATATGTTGCGAACTCTTTGCCGGTTACTGTATTATATTAATCTATTATATTATAACAATGACCGTTTTCCAATATTACTGTTTATCTTAATAGTTTATAAAAAGTTAGTTTGTCTAGTATCATGTGTGTTTACATCATGGACTTTAGTAAACAATATGCTTGAAATATTTTGTCTTAAAAGTAAAGAAAGAATAAATATTCAAATTTTAAAATTATAAAAATTATTTATATTTAAGTATTTATTCGGCTTATATAAATATATTGTTGGTTCTAAATGCTGAAGTTTTTGAATAAATTTAATAATTTTATTTTGTAGTAATACATCGATTTGGAGCGACCCTAAATAGAAATAAGATACCGAATTTTTGAATGTTCATGATAAATATTTTTTTAAATAATTTAAAGATTAATGACGATTTTAAAGAATATCCCATGTTAATGCAGAAATGTAAGTTTGAATACATTCTACTTGTTTACTCCATCTTAACTTTTAATAAACATATAAACCTGAAAACTTTGTGTTATCTGTGTAATTGATATTTTTACCTCCCATTAAATATTATTGGTTGCTTCCCGATATCTAGTCTTTGTTTGGAAATGTACATAAAAGAAGAGTTATTGAAATTAAAAGTTAGTTTATAAGACTCTAGCCAGTCAAATATATTTTTTAAATCTTTTTTAATATTTAATTGGATATCCGTAATATTTTTAGCATAATATATAATCGTTGTGTCGTCGGCAAAAGTTGAATTTGTCCATGTAATTCCAATGTTGAAATGGAATTGATGTAAATAAGAAACAATGTTGGTCCTAGAATAAAACCATGTGGTACCCACAAAAAATTGTGTGATAGGAACTAACTTATTTCCTATTTTGATGCACTATTACCTATTTTAAATATGACTTTTAAATCAACGATAAATGTTTTTTCTTATGCCTATATCAAATAATTTAATTCATAATATGTTATGGTTTACAGTATCACAACAGGGCCACATTTTTTATTGTTATCTAAATTTAATTGAATATTAATAATTGCATCTATAGTTGCAGCTTCAGTATCTCTAGATTTGCGAAAACCATACTGATTATCAAAAAGTAAATTTTGTCTTTCTAAGAAATTTGTTAATTTTATATTATAATTTTTTCCAAAATTTTTGACATTAAATTTTAAGAACCTGTTAATTGTTTTATAATATACCGATAAAGCTTAAAATTATCTCAAATCGTGTTTAAGATTCTAGGTATATATTTAAAACATTTCACTTCACGGTGTTATCTACAAAATAAAGCGCCGAATTTTTTAAAAAGGCAATGAAAAAAACTTTTTAAAATTTTTCTTTTCTCCGAAAATATTCGAAACATATACAATTTTTTATCACCAAATTAGTAAACCCCAAAATAACCAACTTGCCCTTTAACTAGTCATCTTATAATACTTCGATATAATTAATTAATAATTAAAACTTCAAACGTATCGTTTACAAAAGTTCATAATGTATGCATAAATGATAATAGGAAACTAACTTTTTACAAACGATTAAGATAAACAGTAATTTTGGAAAACGGTTATTGTTATACAGGGTGTCTGGAAAAAGGAGGTCAATCCGTAAACCGTTTGATGACAAATAATTTTTGTTTTCCAAATATATGCAATAAGATTGTTTTTATTTTTATTTCTCGAAAACGAAGCAATATATGAAAACAATTTAATAGACAAGAAAATTATATTGTTAGTTGCTTAATCCGAAAAAATATAAAAATTACCAAAAACTCAATGGCGTCTTATTTTTGCCAATATTATTTGTTAGGGCGCCCCCTGAGAGGTCTATGGACGTAATAATTTAGCGCTACACAAGCGTATTATCAGTTAAATTATCATTACCATAATTAAATTAAAACCTGCTAAAGGATATTAAAAATATTTATAATTAAAATATTCGTTAAAATTATTAAAAAAAAAAACTTAACCCCAAATATCTCCTTTCATTTTTAAAATTTTTTATGGGGCATAATTTGATCAAAAATTAATTATCTTAAGAACGGCAACAATTAAAGGTTCCTGTCATCGAAAAAATTCTTTGCACCGTGGCGCCACCTACATCTTGTATTATTCAAACACTTTTTAAACAGTTGTAAAGCCAATCATAGAGGCTAAAAACTGGCGTTTACAGAATTTACATGTCACTTTTAGTTTTCAAAATAATTGGCCTTGGAGTTTTTATTGAAACAACCTGTATACTAAATTAGAATAAAAATAATTGCTGTTATTCTTTTATATTGTTATTCTCGTCATAAAATTATAAAGTTGGTCGGGAGTAAACAAAAAAAAATCTTCGAATCTCTTACCGTTTTCCAGATCCTCATGTACTGTCATGTATACGAATACGTATATAACTTATTAAGCAAGATCGGCAAACCAGTTTTATTTGATTTCTCTTTTAAATTTATACAAAGTCGATCATTGAAAGTAAGAGAATTTAATTTGGATTAATTTTATTTTCAATGTAGATTTTTGTCATTCCAGGTTTTCAACTCATTACTTTTTATAATAAAACTCATAATGACGCACCTATATAAAAATAAAGTGGTGTCTAACAACCCTTGTTATAGAATAATAAAATAAAAAAAGGCCTCTCGGCCATAAAGATTCGCCTTGGCCCACTAAAGTAGCGTAAAAGAAACTTACAAAATAAAAGCAACTCTCTTATTATATTCCCATTTACCTTTTCTTCTTTCTCTTAACGCAGACGACACAAACGGCAGTGACCAAAGCTCCAACGAAAACAACACATCCCAAAATAATAACCCCTATTTCAATGGTGGATAAAATGATCCTTGGGGTGCGCGTATGATATTTATCCAGACTTCCTCCGCTGGAGAATGACAAAACTTTCGGGCCCTCCAGTTCCTTTTCTATTTGATTTTGTTTCCGCAAAAGGATTCTAAAATAAAGAATATCGGGTTATTGTATTCCTATTTTTTTCGAATGAGATTTGTGGATTTATAAAGACCAATGGATAAAATATCGGCACTGTTTTAAAATGAATTTCCTGTGTATATAGGTTGAAATTCTTTCACCTGTATTCCCTAAAGAGTTTTAAATTTAATCCATTAAAATATTTATTAGATCTCAGTTGTGTTTTTACCGTGTCATTGTTTTATTATGCCATATAGACATAGACATAGACATAAACATTGATATATTTATTTGACCACATTTTTGTAAATTACAAATTGTACAAGTCATATAAAATATAAAGCATTCCTGGACGCATGCATTTAACTAAATTAAAATACATATACAGGGTGTCTCAAAACTCAGTATCAAGATTTCAGGGGCGTATTTGCCAGGTCAAAATAAGCCTTTTTTTTCCTATAAGCATGTGTCCGCAAACGCTTCGTCACCGATCTACAGAGTGTTAAATTTTCAAAAAAATTTTATTTTTTCCTTCATAGCTCTTTTAGTTTTTGAGATATTAAGATAAAATTTAAAACATAGATTACGTTTTAGGGCTTACATCATCTAGTATACCGAGTGATTGTAAGAATCTACAGGGAGATATTTTTTCAGGGGTCATGCTCCCTTTTCTCCGCATAAACTTTTTTATAGTGCGCTGCTGGCGGATTCTGAAATATGCAGTACATTCTTTGTTTTGTTTATAAACTTTTTTATCTCTTATAATTTTTATGCATCTAAGATCGTTATCGAGAAAAAAATTTAAACAAATTTTTGTAATTCGCCATATTTAATTGAAATTTTTCAATGAAACAATAAAAAAAAAACAAGTGGGCTTTGACTGCTATTTTCATTTTGACGTTTACGCTTATTTTGAAGCATTTGACATTATTTAAAAGTTGGTTTATGCATTTGACATTATTTAAAAGTTGGTTTATAACTTATCGTATATTTTTTGATTTGTTTAACATTAAAATGGAAAATGGACCATATTCATTTGAACATCTGGCTGACATCCATTTCGTTTATGGTCTGGCTAATGGTAACGGACTTAATGCTCAGAGGTTGTACGCGCTAAGATTTCCTAATCGCCGGCTTCCCAACTACAGAACTTTTATAAATTCACATCAACACCTTCGGGAATACGGCAGATTTCAGACTCCAATGCACGATACTGGTAGACCAAGACAAGCACGCAACCCAGCAGTTGATGAAGAGATTTTAAATGTTATCGACGAAAACCCTGGTATGAGTACTCGACAAATAGCACGGCATTTGGATGTTTCCCGTTCAACTGTCTGGAGGGTTTTACACGAAAACATGCTATACCCATATCATATTCAGCGCGTCCAAGGTTTGCTTCCTCGAGACTTTCCACAGCGCTTGCAGTTCTCCAGATGGATACTGCGCAAGTGTACTGTGGATCCTGAATTTTTATCTCGTATCCTTTTTACCGACGAGGCTCAATTTACACGCGACGGAGTAGTGAATTACCACAATGTTCATATTTGGGCACTAGAAAATCCACACATGATCAGAGAATCTCGACACCAGGAACAGTTTAGCGTAAACATATTGGCAGGAATAGTAGGAGATACTTTAATTGGTCCTTTTATTTTACCGCGAATTTTAAATGGTGACACATATTTAAACTTCCTACAGAATGAATTGCCTGCATTAATGGAGGATGTGCCTTTACACGTTCGTCAACAAATGTGGTTTATGCACGATGGGGCCCCCCCTCATTTTCGAGTCACCGTCCGCGATTATTTAGACACAGTGTTTCCCAATCGGTGGATTGGCAGAGCAGGTCCAATTGCTTGGCCCCCACGGTCCCCAGATTGCAACTCGCTGGACTTCTTTTTATGGGGGCATGTAAAGAGTCTAGTTTATGATGCAGGACCAGTGCCTTCCATCGAAGTTCTAACTGGACGAATTATGGATGCCTTTCAAACGGTAAGAAACAATCCCGGAATATTAGAACGCGTACGGCAGTCTATGAGAAGAAGAGTAGAGGGTTGTATCGCAGAAAGAGGAGGGCATTTCCAGCATCTTTTATAAAAAGTCAAAGTTGATTAAGTTTCTTATTTTTGAGGTAATGTTTAAATAATCTTATAACAAATAAGTATAGCGTCTTTTGTTTTCATTGTGGTATTTATTCCCCCCTGTTGTTATAAATGTTAATTAAATGTAGCTAATTACAAAAATTTGTTTAAATTTTTTTCTCGATAACGATCTTAGATGCATAAAAATTATAAGAGATAAAAAAGTTTATAAACAAAACAAAGAATGTACTGCATATTTCAGAATCCGCCAGCAGCGCACTATAAAAAAGTTTATGCGGAGAAAAGGGAGCATGACCCCTGAAAAAATATCTCCCTGTAGATTCTTACAATCACTCGGTATACTAGATGATGTAAGCCCTAAAGCGTAATCTATGTTTTAAATTTTATCTTAATATCTCAAAAACTAAAAGAGCTATGAAGGAAAAAATAATTTTTTTTTGAAAATTTAACACTCTGTAGATCGGTGACGAAGCGTTTGCGGACACATGCTTATAGGAAAAAAAAGGCTTATTTTGACCTGGCAAATACGCCCCTAAAATCTTGATACTGAGTTTTGAGACACCCTGTATATATATTAAAACATAATTGTATAAAAATATAGCATACACAAACGTTATAAACAAACAGTAATAACAAAAAAGAGTTAACATTTTAATGTTGATTTTCATGAATTAACAACATAAAAGTATTCTTACACTGAGCAGAAAGCCTGAAATTGAAGAAGTTTATTAATTACATCTTTAAATTTTTTAATATATTTTAATATTTCTCACACAACAGGAAAAAATTGTTAAAACAACCCATCCGCTGTGGCTGTGTCCATACACTCCCAAACTGAATAAAAACAGTGACGGCGAAAAGATTTTTAATCATAGATTTGAATTTTGAATAACTAGGAAGCTTTACATTTTTAGGCAGTGCATACAATAAGATATTAATAGAATTATCCTTGCCCTTCTTGTAACAAAATTTTTTAGGTCTGATTAAGTCAGAACCTCTAGTTAAGTAGTTATGAAAATTAGAATTTAAGGAAATACTATTCTTGTTTTTATGAATTTCGAGCAGTTGATAGAATATAAACAGAGAAAGTAGAGACATAATTCGCCATTAATAAAGTTTTAGCGTTAAATTGATTTTTTGCAATTAAAACGGTTTACCAATAAATACTTTTACCGGGTTGTGTTGCAATAAACTAAAATATTACATAGAAAATCACTAAACATTTAAAATACATTTAAATTTAGGATATTATTTGTTTCATAGTTTACTTATTTGTTTTGTAATGGTCCAATAAATAGCAACTTGATGATCACATGATAATTACTTACTTCTCTAGTTGAGTCATATCAACGACTGTATTGAAAGCTGGATCGATGGCATAAAGATACATGTCTGTCCTGAAAAAAATATTTGCATTAAGTTATATCTTTCAACATTTCATAACACACCATCAAAAATTTTTTTTGCTGTTTAATTGTTCCAGCAAAATTTTTCTTTGGTGTAAAATTATTAATTTTTATTACCGGATACTATAATTAGTTACAAAACGGTTATATATAATATACTTTCCCTAACATTTATTTTTTAAATATTCGATAGTCCTAAATTAAAAGTATTAAATGATACAAAAACTTTTAAACATCGACATATTAGAAAAGGCGAGTCGGTTGTACGCCGTATTTTAACAAATGAAACATTATTTTGTGTATTCAGCGTAATTTATTTAATATCGCCTAGCGCTTTCGGCCCATTATAAGGCCATCATCAGGGCTTAGGTTCTAAAAGAAAAACACAAACAAGAGTAAAAAACAGGAGAAACAAACTACGTGAGAATACTTACTCGTCAAATTATGTCCAGGAGACAAGAAAGATACAAAAAAGATATTTGAAAATTTCTAAACAAATTTTCTTGGTAAAGGTTTCAAATTATAAACAACATCTGACTAACATTATTGACACATGGATACAAAGTGGTGAGGGACATCTCAGATAAAAACGTAGTTACTATACACAAAATGACGAAAAATAGAAAACAGAAAGGTGGTATAAAAACTTGAAATAAGTCATAATGAATAAAATTGTATAAAAAGGTCGGTAACTCCGTCAATTGTTTAAAATAAAATTATTTAAACAGGATTTTTAAATTATGATATATTCTGTATTCTGCAAACCGTCCTATTGTTAATAAAATGGGCGGAGTCAAAAGTCCACAGGCGTATGTTAAGGTAAATAATAAATTCTTATCGCTAAAAGAGTATAAAAATTGGACTTCGGTTGTTAGTTTCATTGAGTCTTAAATTCAGACATAAATCTGGATAGTTAATTGAATGTCTATGGATTTCAAGGTCCTCGAGATAGTCCAACTCTCTGAGGTTTTTATGATGTAAAATTTTGCTGTTAGAAGTTGGTGAGAAACTATGATTATTAAATTTGAGGTGCTGTCCAAATACAGACGTACCTGGTCGGTTGACATGTTCTTTTATTCTTGTTCCGAGTTTTATTACGGTTTTTCCAATGTATAGAAGCTGGGCAACTACCACATGATAATTTGTAAACTCCGCTTTTGTAAAGATATGAAACGCTTTCTTTATTTCTGACTAAATGAGACTGAAGATTATTTTTTGTTTTAAAGGAGATTGTTGAATCTTTTACATTTTTATTAAGTACTTTGGCTATCTGAGTAGAAATTGGACCTTTGTGAGATAAAAAAATATATTTTTTATGTAAGTTATTTTGCGGAGGGTTAAATGCAGTACTGTTGATCTTTTTTCAACTGTATTTTATTTTTAGTTCTATCGACAGTTTCATGTGAATAGCCGTTGTTAATTGTTTTTTGTTTAATGGTATTTAATTCTTTGTTACGGCCATTCTGTGACATGGGGAAGTTAAGAGATCTATTCATATAGCAGTTAAGGGCAGCCATTTTGTGATTAAGGGGGTGGTTTGAGTTAGAAGGAATCCTGTGATCAGTTTGTGCAGCTTTTCTGTATATTTTAAAATGTAATTTGTTGTTTAATTTGCGATCTAAATACTCGAAAACCCGAACAAATAAATTTTGCGATTTTGTTAAAAATGTACTTATTTTATTTGCATACATTTTCATACTCCTTTACTTTCTATTTTAAAACAAACCCTGGAACAAAGAGTTGCAATTAATTTATTTTCTAATTTCCAAAAGTAAGCAAACGGTTGCCAACTTCTTATGTATAAACTTTCTTTTAGAAAAAACATAGCTATTGTCTGTTCACTTTCTTACAAACTCATTAAAAATAACATAAAATTTTTATACAAAGCTATCTATGTATATACGAGCCCTGTCTCAGTACAGTTGGCCCAACTAACAAAATGATGCGCTTTTCATCGTGTATTTTGTCACATATAAATGGTTTCACAAAATAAACAACTTGAAGCTGATAACATAAATAAATAAAAATGTCTGTCTTTCTGATAACATTTAAAGATTAAACAAAAGTATAACAAGAATATATTTTTTTAATTTAATTTGTAATGACATAAATTTACAAATTTCATATTTTGAGCCAATGTTCGTATAAAATTTGATTCGTCAAATTATTTTCAAACATAAGAGAAGCTAACATTTTATTATAATGTTAAATGTTTCACACCTAACCAGGTGTAGTGGTGTACATGGTTTTGTAGTTGAAAACTCATATTATTATAATCAGATATCGAGGATTTGAATCCGCCTTGCTCCGAAAACTTTTTTTTAAGGATAAAGATGTAACTTAAATACACACAAATTCCAAACGAGTAATCATTATCCAATGTTACTTATAATTTACCCAACATTTACCTAAAAATCAATTTTTCTAAACATCTCTTGATATACGTCGAAATATCACGTGACCGGCAAACCAAATGCCTTTCTAACGTCCAGTTTTCAACAGCCTCTGGTAAATTGACGTCATTAGTATATTTAACTGAATAAAGATACATTTTATTTTTCTACGCCAACCGATGAAAATGAGGAAAAAAGCACGGTTACCTAAAAAATGCTGTACCTATTATATAACACGGATGTTAAAAAAAAATTTTCAATACTTGTGTTGAAATGAAAAACAGCTGATGGCTGACGAATTTGACAGCAAAACTATTTAAAAAAAAGCCATAGCCTTCGCAATTTTAAAGAAGTGAGTGCACAGACAGCATAATACAAGCCTGTTCATAAAGACACTTTGACGGATCCAGGGGGTGGGGGGGGGGGGCATCTCCGAGGGGTGAGATCCACCTTAGACCTCAGGTGGTAAATGTATCAAAATTTAAGAAACTCAAACTAAAATTTTTTATTTTTTATATGCGATGGGATAAAAATTTAAATTTAGTTTAAAAACCCATTGTATCATTTAAAACGTAGGAGAATATAGTTACTTAAAGGTTATTGAGAAAAAGAACAAAGTGACTATGCTGGTTAAAAATAAGATTAAAATTGTAATAGAAGGTAATAAAATATTTTTTTATTTAAAAATTAAGCATGTGAATGTCGTAATTTACTTTGGTTAGGTAAAAACAGGAAACCTTCATATTAAAAACAACATTTTATTTTTTAGAAGGGGTTATAAACTATATGTTTATTTACATTGTTTAAAACAGTTTAAAAAAATTTAATAAAATTCTATACATCTTTCCAAAAGTTTCAGCTATGTTTTAAAATTGCATTAGAATACAAAAGACTTTGTTTTATTTAATTGTCAGTATTTATTCAGACCCTATAGGTCAACATTCTCTGGTCAATTAACTCATATTGGGAATCATCTCTTAAGCACTTCTCTTAATGAAAAAATACTTTTGTAGCTGAAGAAACAGGACCACGCTAAATCTATAGGGGATAGACACATATCTTTAATTATTTAGGGACATATTAACGTACTAACGCTACTAACGTAGCAAATTCAAAATTAGATAAGTTTTTTTACAATTCTATTAAAAAAATCATTTCCGTGATCAGTCTGAATATTGTCCTACGTTTCTTTTTAATAAATCGTAAATATTTAATATCTATTTTAGAATTTGTCGTTTACAGATTATTAATTTTTGGATTATATTACTCCTCCTTTGTCGGTATTTTATTTCCTCTCTTCTCATGGAAACAAATATTACTAATTTTTAGATAGAATTTTTAGGTGAATCTGTGATCAATATGTTTATTAACTGTTAGTGAATAAATTATGGACTAGCGGATACCCGCAGTTTTGCTTGCGCTATTCAATTGTTTAAATTCGCTATCGAAGCAAAGCAGCGGGTACCATACCTACTACCCAATAGAACCTCTAATATCCACCCATATTATTTGTAAAGAAATGTTTTTTTGCTTCTTTCTTACATTATTTCTTTCTCTGTCAATAAAAATGTCATTTATCTCCTAATGCATAAATATATCTATTTCCTTACAGATTGTTAATAACGCTCACAGAACCTTTCCATGGAAGCTTATAAACATCTAAGGGGTAAAATACTTAGCTTCTATAAGGGGAGCTGCTTGTTTATCAAATTTAAAATCATTAAAAAATTGCAAAAATGCATACACGAAATACCACATCCAGAACCAACTGTTACTGTTAATCTATATAGACCGAAGGGGTATTTACCCAATTAAAAATTTGTATTCTTATTCACTCTATTATTTTGAAAGAAAAAAAAATTAAAACACTTCAAGAGAACAAGACATTATATTATGATCATAACACCAGATATTGTATAAATTGTCAAACTATACCAATAAAAACTAATTTTGGAAAAAATCGCTTTTATATAACGGAATAATAAAATATAACAATCTTCCAAAAAATATTAGAAAAATTAAAAAATGGGCAATTTTTGATAAGAGTTAAGGAGATATTTATTAAATTAAATACTATTTTTTTGATTGAGTTTATTACTGAGTTAAATTGGATTAATCTCCATTTTTTATTGTTTTTTAATGGTTATCATTTTCTATTATATGGTCATTTTCCATGTAATGAACTGTAAAGGTGAGTTTGGAAGAAAGACTTTTTAAAAGCAAAACAAGGATTTATGCTGAGTGTCAAAAAATTCGGACCAAAAATATTTTTTGCAATATAAAGTTTTCCGATCCTTTAGGGACCAAATTCTGGTAAATGGCTGATCACAATATGTTTATTTGTTCAAAGCGAGGAATTTGACTAATTTTTTTAATTTATACCTATCTTTTTTTCTAGTCGTTGCGTTGAAAACTTACCCCTTCCATTTCTACCCCTTAGGAGCAAAATTTCCCAAAACATCAATACACGTACTTGCTTATTATTTAATACTATATAATACAGAGTAAGCATAGTACTAGTTTTCAGCAATATAGCTTTAAATTATAGACATAGGTACCCCCTCAAAATAGACTACCTACTCACCTTGTTTCAACCCCTAACGTAACACTTAATCATTATATTATTAAAGAAACTTATATACCAACTTCTAGAACTATACCAGTTTTAGTTCCTGAGTCAAAGAAATTCAAATATAAAAGTTTCAACCCCCGTTTTTACCCCCTTAGGGGTAAAGTTACGAAAAACCCCTTCTTTGTGGATTCACACATTATAAGGAGAAGACATCTTCGAAATTCCATGATTCTAGGTTTAGTCTGGGCGGTGATGAATCAGTCAATCACTTAACAGTTTTCTATAATATACCATCTAATTGCAAATATGGTGAGAAAGTATACTTTTAAAACCATATTTACCAGTATAATTGAAAAAAACTAACTGTAAATAATTAACAAATGCTTCGTTATCCTAATCCATATCATATTTATAGTCTTAACACCTCCTTTTCCTTTTATTTCAAAATAAACTTTCTCTTTTCCCAGAGGACAGCGAGGTTACATTCATATTCTAATTTCAAGAAAGCCAATAAAATCTTTCCATTCTCGTAAAAACAAACTTTACTTTCGTAAAACCGCCGCCATTCTCTGTTCACTTTCGTGCTAACATACGATATTAAAATAAAATAGAAGTTTCTTACGCGCTGTTATCCACTTGGTTTCGTTCATTGTGGGGTTCCAGTTTCCTAATGCGGACGTCAAATCCAGTCGCGTTGTACAAAACTCTGAAAAATATGAATAGATTTATTTAACTAGAATACGATGGATAATAAATTGTAAGGGTAGAGTAGACTATGAAAAATTGTTAAGTGGTTTAAGATAATAATATATTACACGTGGTGCATGACAACAGGATTCAGGACTATAAGCATAAATGTTTTGAGAATTTTACAATAAGGAACTTGCATGAAAATTAAATTTGAAAAAGAATGCCCACAGTTCACAAGAAAATGTTTTTTTTAATCCTCTGGGTTAAATAGAAGCGATTAAATTTCGCTTGTGAGGTCAAAGCGTACAACAATACATAGCGCGAGAGCGGGTTATTCATACTACGTGACGTGACACGGCAAACTTTAATTATTTATAAAAAATTAAGAAGTGATATTTAAGACGTTATATTTTGTATATGTTGTTGTTTGGTGTGGTTAAACATATTTATGCAACAAAAAAATATGTGCAAGTTCCCCATTACAAAATGTTTTTTGAAATGACGTTCCAAATTTTATTTAAGTTAAAGCCTTTGGAAAGCGTCATTTTAAGGCTATAAATGAAATAGAAAATGGACTAATAGTAGAGGGGTTTTTGCTTTTTTGTTGTTTTTGATAAGCTGTTTTTTGCTACTTTTAAGCTTATTTTGAGCTGTTTTATGCTGTTTCTTGTAAAAAACAGATGAAAAATAGCTCAAAAGTAGCAATAAATACCTCAAAGACAGAAAAACCCGAACAAACCCGATCCATCTTTCATTTGACACCCCACTTGACTATATGGGTAAAAAAATGGTGTTCTCAAAAGATCATTTTGTAAAAAGTATCTTTTGCTAGTGGGTTTTTAAAGGAGTTTTTGCAATACTTTTCGAGTTTCAGGGATCTTTCCCCAGGGATAATAAATCAAGAATGCGCACAGTTCTCAATGGGGTACCTCAAGGTTCCACTTCTTTTTTCTATCTACATTTCATATTTTGAAAAATTTATTGAATACTGCAATAGTCACTTTTATGCAGATGATACGAAACTTTATATTTCTTATCCTGAATCGAACCATATCAATGCAGTAATTTTGTTGAATAATGATCTGCAATCACTGCTCGATATATCGGAAAAATATTGTTTGTCCCTCAACCAGCCCAAGTCCCAGATTATGCTTTTTGGGCCGAGACAGATTCAAGTAAAGGTCAAAAATATAATCAATGTGCAGCTTAAAAATCAGCCACTGCTCTTGACTGACTCGGCTCGCGATCTTGGTCTGTTTCTTGATCCGGACCTGCGCTTTGACAGACAGTTATTGGAAATTAATAAAAGGGTTTTTCCTAATCTAAGATTTTTTTATAATCATCGTGATATCCTGAACAAGCAAGCTAAAAAAGTTCTATGTAAATCCCTTGTACTGTTACACCCTAGATATGGAGACGTTATCTATGGACCTTGTCCAACGCAGTATAAATACCGACGTCTGCAAAAAATTCAAAACTGCTGCGTGCATTATATACTTGACCTCAGGGGGCGGGCATCTGTGTCTGATAGACTAACTGAGCTATCCTGACTAAATGTTTCTAAAAGACAATTCCTACATTGCTGCACCCTGTTTCACGAAATTGTTAAATATGGTAAACCAAGTTATCTTCATCGTATGGTTCTGTTTCGTTCGAACGTACATAATATAAACATTCGTAGGAATGATCAGCTGACTATTCCTTTCCTATTCCATCACCGTTTCAGAGGGCTTTTTCTTATACTATCTGCAAATGTCTTAATGGCTTATCGAATCATCTAAAGAAGCTTGAGCCAAACAATTTTAAGCGTACCTTTAAAAAACTGCTAATAGATAATAGAATTATTGTTAAATTTATTATTTAGCTCACATGAAATATGAAATAAATCACTAGATTAATTATTGAAATTGGTAGGTTAATTAGTTAATTATATATTGCCGTTTATTAAAAACTATAGTTGTTTCTATTCATTTTTAAATCGGTTACTTCCTGTGTCAGCAATTTATTTCCTCCATTTTTGAGACGACAGCCAAATTCTCGTTTCCTAATCCTCTTATCACTTTAATATTAGGATATTTTTTATCATCAAAAAATATATGCGAGCATTTACCAAACTATATATTGTAATATACTATATTGTGTAACTGTCTTCTAGGCAGCGTCTTAAAACTAATTATGGAATCGTATTTCTTGTCCTCAAAAACATAACTACCTTAACTACCTATTAATAATAATAATTTAAATTTTAATTTTAAATTTTGATTTGTATACTGGACCAATGTGGGTACCTTACCATTTTAAATCAGATTAAGCTGCTTGTTCCTAAAAAAAAAACAATATACAACGTGATCTGATAAATGCGCCAGTAACAAAATTTATTAAAAATATGTTATAACTTTATAAAATTTTATATTTACTTACTATGATTTAGCAAAGCAGTATATTGACTCTATTTATTCGACATAAGAAATCACCGCTGCTGCATAAAATGGGCAAAGGAGTAAAGCATTATGTAAATACTGAGACAAAATTTATTCCCTTTGTGTATTCGTCGTAAATTGTTCATGTTAAATTCAAAGAGAACACTTACGTGGTTATGTTACTCATACTTTTCTCCACTTCGGTGGGTTTTAACCCCATCACCATCACGAGCTGTTTTTGCTCGTCTAGGACATATACCTGTTAAAAAGAAAATCTAATTGTAAAATATTATCTGAGATTAGTAAGACAAGTCTGTATTAACCTATTTTTTAAAATATATTTTATATACCGGGTGATCCACTAAGACAGAGACATGCTCCATAATGTAAATAATAAATTGGCTGTAAAAATTGAAGTTTTAATTGTTTTTAAGTTAGGAGCTATTGTCACATCACTGACGATATATTCATTCAATTTGTTCAGTCCCTCCTTTAATTTAAAGTAAAGACCTAAAAGAAGTCAATATATAAATTGAAAAAGTTGCGTGGGATTTATGGTTTACGAGAAAATGCCGGAACAAATCTAAAAGATTTCTTAATAAGTGACTAACTCTATCCTTCCGAAAGAAATAAAACGTATTTCCGTTCGTTGAACCTTTTCTTATTTATTTTCGGAATGCGTCATTAGCTTGATAGGCTTTAACCGTAAATTTTTTACTGTTATCTATTTTGTCAAAGGGGTTATACACATTGGCGTCTCGTAGATCATTTAACACACATGTAGTCCTGTGTCCATTAAGATAATACCCCATTTACGCTCTATCTATCTACATATAAACAAATAGTTATGGAACTGCTTTGTTTTCCCATATCCTAGTATAAATAATAGGTTTAAGGAGTAAAAATATTAACTGTCGCAAAGCAAATAGAAATAGGTTGATGATGTTTTCCTCACCCCATCGTATCGCATCTCGCTGATCATTCTCCTGGTGTCATGCCTCCTGCTTCGACTCAATATTAAATTTAAGTCCTATTAACGCTGTCGAAGGGAGAGTAGTAAGTAGGGGAAGATTCGTTCTGCGTCAAGTGCGCACTGGCTTCTGCGCATGCGCTAGCAGGGCGCAGGTTCAAATATGTTTTTTAGCTGTTCAAAGCTGTTTATAAGCTGTTCAAAGCTGTTCATAATTCGTTCAAAGCTGTTCAAAGATGTTTAAAAGCTGTTCATTAGCTGTTCAAAGCTGTTCAGAAGGCGTTCAAAGCTATTCAAAGTTATTCATTAGCTATTCAATGCTGTTCATAAGTCTTCAAAGCTGTTCAATATAGTCGTCTTAGAACGGCTATAAACGACTTATGAACAGCTTTCAACGCTTTATGAACAGCTTTGAAAAGCTAATGAACGGCCTTTGAACGGCTTTTGAACAGCTTTGAATGACTTATGAACCGCTTTAAACAGCTAATAAACGGATTTGAACATGCGTGACGAATCATCTCCCTCTACTGATGCATTATGTTGGACGTTCAAAGTATGTTTTTTTTTAGTTTGTTTATCAGTACCTAGAAGTTTTTGCCGTCTTACAAAAATAAGTTATATTCTGTTGTAAAATAAATAACATACCGTACGAAACGTACGAAAAAATTATTATTTATTAAATTCAAGCGGGAGACGTGACACCAGAGGAAAGATAAGCGAGATGATGCGATATGATGGAGTAGGGGAAACATAATAATTTACATAGAGCTCGTTATTAACTTGACCGAGGAGTCCATTTGCAATAACTATCTATAATTTACATCTAACTTCACTGTTTACGTTTTACTGTCAAGGTAGTACTGATAGTTTGGATATATACTTATATCCAATGTGTTTTCTAGAAAATGCGTTGTTATATTATTATACCGCATTATGAATATACAGGCTTAAAGACCTTTTTATTGGTACCTATGTACCTAATGTGTATTTGTTATTAAATCATATTTTTCATGTATATTTTATTTAAACAACAACTATTTATTTAATGACCAAAGTTGTAATATATTTATATATTGATTGGGGACCTACTGCCTTATTTTAATTTTTGCTATGACTGTATTTGTAATTTGAATTTTATTCGCATTAATTTATTGTAATTGTCTTCTCTTTCTCTTTTTAGACCCTTGAAAAAGTTTTTATTAAAAACGAAACGTTGGGATAAATACAATTGTTACCTGCCTTCATTCCCGCTATACTTATTCGAAGATAATAATTTACCTATTTCTGTTTGTTTTACAAAACTTAATGCTTTTAATTTTTTAACTGATAAGTAGGATATGGGCGAATAACGAATTTCCATACCTATATATAAAGCTGGACGTAACAAAACCTATCTATATTTGTCTGGAAAAGAGAACCGAGTTCCAGATGAGGTGGGAAGTTTAAATTTTTCCCATATCTAGATAATGCTACCAATGTGTGAGGAAAAATCTGAACTTTAATTTTTTCAAATTTACAAAATATCATCAGCTTACTATTATTAACCTGTATGTATGATATAAAACAATTAATAAAATAAATATATAATATAAATTATTATTATACAATGATAGGATATAATAAAATGAAAGTCGTATTTTCGAAAATTATCACTATTACAAATAAAAGTAAATCATAACTTACTGTTGTACATTAAATAAGTTGTCGTTCGAATCTTGGCAACATTTTTTAATTTTCATTAGACTTGTAAAGGGTTAATTAAAAAAAAATTATTCTTGCCTTCCTATTATTTTTCACAATTACTGTAAAATCCTTTTACAATTTTTCGCGATATGATAAAAAATTTATGTAATGAAGAAACTTGACTGAGGATGGAATTCACAAATTTTGGACTGGAATTTATCCCAAAAGTTACCTATATAGATTCATTTGATTTTTTTTTAACTTACAATCTTGCTTTTAACCTATTCAATGTGAGTTTGTAATTAAATTAAATTCAATAAATCCCGTACAATTTTTTCTAGAAAAATGCTTGGACACGAGTATTAACATTTTAAGTATTTTTTATAAAACAAATATTGATACAGTGTGTTCCAAATTAAAGATATGATAATATCTATAATTTTTTTAAACGGCAACCCTAGTTCTTTATTGACTATTATTAAAGTGCATATTTAGTTATACATAAGTACCAAATTTCAAATTTTTATTCCTTGTCATTTATAAATAAATAAATAATAAATAAATGAATAATAAATAAATAAATAATAAATAAAAATGCTATTATATTACTTAATTAAGATCCTTACAACGAGTGAAAGAAAGGGTGGCGGTATTCAACAACGTTGCTCATACAACCACCCGATTAAAAAGGTAAAAATTACAAAATAATGGATAGCCTATAATTTAAAACCAGTAGTTCTAAACTGTTATGAGATTGCTGTAGGATCTCTCTTATTTTTAATAAATTTTTTAAGTAGTCTACTAAAAGACTCAAGGGTGGGGGCTCCGCTGACCTCATCGGGTAACGAATTATATAGTATGCTCGCATTATAGGTAAATGAACGTTGAAAGAAGGCAGTGCGGTGCTTTGGGACATTAAACATATGCATATGACGAGTCGGACGATCGTGTACATCAACCCCCCTCGTCAGTCTCTCAAAAAGATAAAGTGGCTCATGCGTATGGAGTACCCTGTAAATGCATTCGGAAAATTTAATATCATATCTTTCTTGAATATTAAACCGTTCGGATATTCCAAGGTATTGAGAGATATGATCGAACCTTCTAAGATTAAATGAAAATCTAAGACATGAATTTTGAATTATTTGTAAGCTATACTTATCCCTTTGAGTTAAACAAGGCCAAGATACTATGTTGCAGAAAGACAAATGTGATAGGACCTGCTAATCTCAGCTTTATATTTTGTTCAAGAATATTCTTGTGTGCATAAAGAAGCTTGAGTTTAAAAATTGATTTTTGAATAATTGAACATACATGTTTACCAAATCGTAGTTCGTTGTCTAAATAAACACCAAGATTTTTACAAACTTCCTTAGGTACCAGCAAGGTATCACCAAGCTTAACACCCAGATCCCCCAAATACTTTCCCCTATCGAAGACCACCATCTGCGTCTTGCCAGCATTCAGAATAAGACCATGAGCGTTCGACACATCATACATTGTTTTAAGGTCAACATTAACTCTTTCAACAGCAGCATTAGTTGCACTTGCATTAAACGAGAAAATGAGCTGAGTATCATCCGCGTAGCGATAATCTCTGCAATGCTTTAAAAAATTGGAGAAGTCCGCTGTGTAAATTGAGAATATTAAAGGACCCAAAATGCTACCCTGTGCCACACCCCTAGATACTCCCAAGTATGAAGAACAAGTTCTTCTAAACGTTGTTCTTTGCTGGCGATCAGTAAAATAATTCTTTAAGAATGTAAGGGCACCATCTCCAAGCCCAAAATCTTTAAGTTTAACAATTAAGGTAGTATGATCCAGTGTGTCGAAGCCGAAATATTATTATTTATTTATTTATTCATTTATTGTATCAAAAGGAACTAAAATCCTTATTACAAGGGTTGGTTGCTTACACTTACAATAATTATTAAGCACACGAAGCCGAAATATAATCCAATAGCATGCCATGCATAGCAATAGCATAGCCATGAACTCTTAAGGTATTTCTCTTTGAGTATTGTTCGATAGAGCCTGCTTTACTTTCTAAACCTATAACGGCTTTGGAATTTGAAGCAACGTCTTTTTAGCGAGACTAATGAGTGGGTTAGTTCAGCGAGCTTAGTGTCATAATGGTCAAAGCGATTGTTAAATTTGGTTTCAAGTTGTTGTGCAAAACTAGCGCATACCTTGTTAATCAGCCTTTCAGTAACTTCATCAGATGGATCACTGGTACTAAGCGTGCCACTTTTCGTTTTACCGCCTGCCATTGCCAACGACTTTATAAGACTGGTAGATCTAGCTCTAATACTACAGTCGGCACTTTACAGGTTATATTATGTATTTGATTTAAAAGGCGTTATCTGCAAAAACAAACCTCGCCGAGTAGAACTATTACAACGACTCCACACTTTAAAGTTGAAATTAACTAATTAACTTGAAAAAAACCATGAAATTAGTAAATACTAGACCAGAGCAAGAACGCACGTTGGTTATACCTGCATCTGCGCGTATACTATACGATATTAAACAAAAATTAATTTACTTAAAAAATAAAAAATAAAAATATCTATCTTTAATACATTTTCGTCAATAAATGCTCAGAATGTTGTCCATCCCTAACACAAGCAAAATTCGTTTTGATCATTAGTTGGGGAGAAATTAACGTGTACTCATGTCATATTCGTGCTTTCAAATCATCCACATTTGCCGGTTTTGTACATGGAATAAAAATTTAAAATTTGGTATTTATATATGATTTTTCTCCAAGAGTAAACTACCTTTATTTTTCATTTTTGACCAAAATGCCAATTAGAAAACTTATTTAGAATAACGTTTGTAATTTAAATCCGAGATTTAAAATAAATCTTCGACTTTTTTAGTTTTTTTAATTTTTAGAGGTAAATGGAAATTTTGCTGTTCAATAAAAATATTAATATAAAATTTTATTAGACTCTTTTTTCATAATGGGTGGTGTGTATCTTATTTTAAAATTTTAAATGCATTCATACCATCTTTTGTAAAAACATGGAATTTTTTTTTACCTTTTTATTACTTTGCTTTACGTATAGGGAAAATGTGAAGTTGTCCAATAGAATTTAATGTGTTTTGAAAATGTTGACCTTAGAACAAAGGGTTTATTTAGTTCAATGTTACGGTGCGGGCTAGAGTTCTTACAACTTTGTGATAGAGAAATTTAATCAAAGATACCCTAACGTTTAAGTCTCAAAAATGAGACTTTATAAATTATTAAGAAAATTTCAGCGAACTGGTTCAGTTTCCAATTTAAAAAAAAAACTATACTACTAAGAAGACAATATTACAAAAAAGTAAATGTCTGGTGTGCGATTTATTATTATGGCATTATTGGCCCATACTTTTTCGAAAACACGTGTAACCGTAGGAGTTACCTTGAAATGTTGGAAACATTCCTTTCTGACAAGCTAGAAGAATTGCCTCTCCAATTTAGGAACAAAATGTACTTTCAACAAGATGGATGCCCTGCGCATTTCGCAATTAAAGTAAGGGAACGGCTTTATAATACATTTGGCCACAGATGGATTGGTCGGAATGGTCCGGTTCTGTGGCCCCCAAGAAGTCCCGATTTAACTATTTCAGATGCCTATCTTTGGGGGCGCCTCAAACAATTAGTGTAGTCCCGTCCAATTGAGAAGGACGTACAGCTTCTAAAACAGCGAATTGTTGAAGCTGTTCGAACAATTTCCATTGAAGAAATTCGAAGAAGTTTTGACCACATTCGTTTACAGCTGGATAAACGTGTTAAATATGGATGGGGGAGTGTTTGAATAGCAAATTATGAAATTATTATTTGTTGTTATTTTAAGATTTTTTGTGTTATTTCCGGGGTCATTTCATTTGTTAAATTAAAAATACATATTTTTGGTAACAACAAAAATCAGTTTTTGAAACTTTTTGATTCCCCTCTGTCATTGATAATGTTATGTACTTCGACCGCTAATGCTGCTATAAAAAAAAAAATCTTTTTCCTCTAAAAATTAAAAAAACTAAAAAAATCGAAGATTTATTTTAAATCTCAGATTTAGGTAAATTACAAACGGTATTCTAAATAAGTTTTCTAATTGGCATTTTGGTGAAAAATGAAAAATAAAGGTTGTTTACTCTAGGAGAAAAATCATGTTTTTAAAGTTTTTGCGAACCCTGTATAAAAAATCAAAATTTTCTCTTCGTGAATTGTATTTTTTTTACAAGCAAAACTCTTTATCAAGAATGATTTTTTCATGAAAAAAACATTTTTCATCCATTTGTGCTATTGTAAACCCTATCCGCTGACAGTCTGTATAACTTTATGTTTAAAAATTTAATAAAAATTTAGGGTAGTCATTTAAAAAAATATATCGATATCGTAATTTTTCTAAGTTAGGACACACTGCATCAATATTTTTTTTACGAAAAAGACCACTACTTAATGCTAGTACCCATGTCCAAGCATTTTTCAAAAAAAAAACTGTACAAGGTGGCCCATTAATAAGGGACGCCGGCTATATCTCGGAAACCATTAATCGTACAGCTTTCGGAAAAAAAAATGTATGAGTAAAGCGGTCCTGAGAAAATTCTGGAAATTACTTTCAAGTTCCTCATTTCGCCGCAAGGAGGCACAATTGAAAGTTAGTTTTTTAAATTTTAAATTTATTCGAATAAATATTTCGAAAATTCCCATATTAAGGTATAACTCTGATTATATCATTGGAAAGCTTAGACAATTCTGCATCATTTTGGTTTAAGGCTTGTTGGCGTACCGACCTTGATAAGAGTGGGGGAAGCTATTGAATGTGTAAACATTAAAATCGCCGTAACCTTTAAACGACTTATCCGATTTTACTAAATTTAAGCTTGTTTGGAAGGGAAAGATAAGTACCTTCAATCGTCGTATCTAATGGTACACGATAGTTTCTAATAAAATTGCTAGAGGGCGCAATTTGTAACAATAACAGTTTTTTTGATTTTATCCCGAAAATTCAAATCATACGGTATACCTATGACATCATAATCGGAAAGTAGATAGAATTTACAAGAAAAGATGTGAAAACCGCAGTTCGATATCTTTGTTCGTTTCAAAGTTATTGCCAGAACAATAATTTTTAATACAAATTGCGCCCTCTAGCAATTTTATTAGAAACTATTGTGTACCATTGAATACGACAATTATTGAAGATACTTCCAAACAAGCTTAATTTTAGTAAAATCGGATAAGTCGTTTAGAAGTTACAGCGATTTTAATGTTTACACTTTCAATAGCTTCTCCCACTCTTATCAAGTGAAAGTGTAAATATTAAAATCGCTGTAACTTCTAAACAACTTATCCGATTTTACTAAATTTAAGCTTTTTTGGAAGGACGAGGTAAGTACATTTAATTGTCATATCCAATGGTACACAATAGTTTCTAATAAAATTGCTAGATGGCGCAATTTGAATTAAAAGTTATTGTTTTGGCAATAATTCTGAAACGAACAACAATATCGAACTGCGGTCTTTACATTTTTTCTTGCAAATTTAATCTACTTTCCGAATATGATGTCATAGTTATACCGTATGATTTGAATTTTCTGGATAAAATCAAAAAAACTGGTATTATTACAAATTGCGCCCTCTAGAAATTTTATTAAACACTATCGTGTACCGCTGGATACGACGATTGAAGGTACTTACCTTTCCCTTCCAAACAAGCTTAAATTTAGTAAAATCGGATAAGTCGTTTAGAAGTTACGGCGATTTTAATGTTTACACATTCAATAGCTTCCCCCACTCTTATCAAGGTCGGTAACCAAAATGATGCAGAATTGTCTAAGCTTTTCGATGATGTCATCAGAGTTATACCCTAATATGGGAATTTTCGGAGAAATTTAGAATTAAAAAAAAAAATTTTTAATTGTGCCCTCTTGCGGCAAAATGAGGAACTTAAAAATAATTTCCAGCAATTTCTCATGGCCGCTTTTACTAAAAAAAAATTTTTCCGCAAACCATACGACTAACCCTTTCTGAGATACGGCCGAGAGCTATTCTTAGTGGGACACGCGGTACAGGATAATATGCCGAACTTATTTTAAGTTACAAACTCACACCGAATGGATACTAATTATTCTATTGTTGCATTTCGTTTCAGATAACACCATTTTACTTACCAAAACATTCGCAATAGCGCTGTGTCCATTGTCAGCTCCTTGTCTATCTGTAGCTTTTACATCGAAACCAAATACTTTTCCTGCTTCTTTAGCCAAATTAGCAATAGCTCTAACCTGTCCAGTCATTCTGTCAATAGCAAAGCGTCCGTTAGCGTCTTCAGATCTGCTTAAAATTTGATACCGAATTTCTGCATTAAGTCCTAGATCAGGATCTGTAGCCTAGCAGAATATAAAGGTTTTTAATAGATTATGTTTATTAGTCAATTTAAAACTTTTTAAGTATGGTAATTTTATCTCATTTATTTATTTATTTATTACTTATTTATTATATCTCTTTGGAACACATACAGGATAAACCCAAAAAAAGTGTCCACAATTTTCAATCAAAAATTACATACTATGTAAATGTAAGAACATTCTATAGATTAATCAAGTAAGCGACATAAAGGAAAACAATAAAATAACTATCCTTCTAAGAAAAAAGTTTTAAGTTACTTTTTAACAGTACTCAGGGATATAGAAAATAAATCTATATGATTACAGTATAAATTTGCGAGCTTTAACATTCTATTTAAAGGTGAATTATTAGCATTGCTATTAGTGTGGCTAAATGGTAAAAGAAATGTTCTCGCGAATCTTAAAGTCCTTGTCGGCACAGTCACTGGTATTGACGATAAAAGGTCTATAGAGTCAATATTTGAATTTATAATTTTATACAGAAATAGTATATCATTTGAGGCCCTACGATTTTCTAAGCTTAATACTTTGAACGTTTTGCGTAGTACATTATAGTTTACCTCTATGTTATTTCTATAGGTCAAAGTTTTCAGAAATTTATTTTGCACACTTTCAAGCCTCTGTATATCGATATCATACATCGGATTCCAGACTGAGGACGCAAAGTTTAGGCAACTAAATACGTAGGTATAGTAGAGTTAACAAAAGCACGCCAAGATCCCTGGCCCTCCGCTCTCTTTTTATTATGCCATTCTTTAATGTTTTTATGTTTCAGTTTTGGCATAAGATCTTTGGTTTCAGGTCTACTCATCAATATACCTAGACAATAAATGTTTGGTACATTTAGTCTTCATCCGATTTGTTCTATTACCAGTTTTTTATCTGAGCCCTTAGAGCTTGCTATACAATCACCGGTGCGCGGCGTGATAAAATTTTTATTGATGGATTAAGTTTAAAAAATGTAAGCCAATTATCTCTGTATGATGGATAACCTAAAAGGTCATTTTCACAATGGTCAAGTGACTACTCGTTCGGAGGGAAAATTTGTGAACATTATATTTTGTCATGAAATTGGTATTAGATGACGACATATCGAAAATACTTTTCTTGAAAAGAGTGGTTAGATTTTAATTTTTTGTTCGTTTACAAAGTTTGATGCAAAAATTTAAAAAAAAATCTAATATTACTTCATATTCCCATGAATTTAATGCAAAAGTGTTAAGTGATCGGAAATCAAGGTATTATGTTATTGGTTAAATATTTTTTTTGTTTCGTAAAGTTAATATTTCTGTACTCCGGAAGTATACGACACTATGTCCTATTTTTATTATTTTAGGTAATTATGTAGTTTTATTTAGAAAATTAAACTATTCTGTGAGGCATACAACACCAAGTCCAATTAGTTAAGGTAGCTGAGAAACAGGGTAGACTTTTACGCTATGTGCATTTTTATTCAGAGGTCTAAGACACCATCGTAATAATATCTGCATACCTCGGATCTTTAGTAATATCTTTAGCAACACATTTAGCGGCATAGAACACTATATAATCACTTGGTGTTATATGCATCTAACTAGATTTATATAATAGTAGGTATGGATTACACATAATGTTAAATGCCAGTTGACTATCGGCATTTAGGCGGCAATAAGTTTTTATTTGGTCTATTATTACTTTTCCTTTTACCAAAATTTTTTTCCATTTAATATACTCATTTTTTGTAAAAATTGGACATGGTGTCGTATGCCTCCCGAGTACAGTATTATGGCTTATAATTTTTTACAGGCATAGAACACTACGTCCATCAAATAAAAATTATGATGATTAAAATTAAAAAAAAAATATTTACAAAGACACACTAAATAATTAATACTTTGTGTAGTGAAAGTAAGATAATACATTCATAAGTCAACACTAATCTCAAAATTATGTTAAATTTAATTGTTTTTACTAAATATCCACAAATCGAGCTGATGGCACATAGAAGCCGCGTTCGGCAAATAGCTCAGACCGCTTGGATTGATCTAAATCGTTCGTTTATGACATCTAAATGGAGGGGAAATAAATCTCAACAGTTCGGCAATTAAAATCGGAGCGCTCCGAGGATAATCTTTTTGCTCGGAGTATTTTGACCGAGGAAAGCGATTAATCTCAGCTGAATTTGTGAGGTTAAGTTTGATGTTTATATTTAGGTTTAAAATTTTGGTAGTTTGATTGAACAAAGCCTTTATTTTTCTGCGATTTGACTGAAAATAATATGCAGGAAGTGGAACTATATGATGTGGAAGAACAAAAACGCTATACCATGTTTATTTGACCATAAATACACAGAAATATTCTACATGTTCTATATAAGACGTCCCAGTAGGTTGACTTGGTTATTCCAAATCGATCAGCGACTGATCTAAATTGAAAATACACATTAGGCAAGGCTAAGGAAGGCATAAACTCTGGTGGGTTTTACCTAAAACTTTCCATATTTGATAAACACCAGATTGCTATCATGGTCTGTTTATCCAATAACATTTCCGGATGGCCAGCACCTACAGCTAGCTATCAATCTTCCCTCTGAAAGCTTAATAAAGCAAGTCTTCAAAGGTAGTTGTTGGGGACAATCTAAAGGGCTGTCTGAACTGGTGATGCGCAAATCGGGGTACCGTTTCTTCGGCAAAACCGTCTAATACCTTTACCAAAATCTTGAAGTATTCCCCATTATCGTCTTCAAACATTAGTTGATATAGCCTCCTTCAATTAAGGCCAATACAACGCTAGGAATACTCATTTTTAGTAACTTTACAAAAAGGAAAAAAAGGTTAGGTTTCTTAGATCAAAACAAAAATATTACATTTTTGACTTTGACAGAGGTCAGCTGTTAGGTACCGTTCGTTTATCACAAAATTCTCCGACCGATCCGAGGTCACGTGACAAAATATCCATCGCATCTCAGATGTAATTGCCGAACGCGGCTAGTGTCGTATGCCTCCCGAGTACAGATTTGTTAAAATTTAAAATTGAATTTTGTACCATAAACTTGAGTGTGGCCAGCCCTTGTATCTGACAACCATATTTACCATTTAAAGTTATTTGTGGAACAATATGTTTATAAAGGACCGTTTTCTCTCATTTTTTCCAATAGTGTTTGGTTGCAAATCGTCATTGAGTTATAATCGTGGGGGTTTTGTTCTTTACTTTTTTCTGTATTTCAAAATGATAATTTATCCGAAAGAAGAACGAATTAATATCCTTTTTATTCTTGGAGGATGTCTGCAAAACTGCTTACTGGCTTCATAAGTTCAATAAATTTCTCACAGAAACCATCCAAATAAAGTCGTTTTCGAATGACTGTTGACTCAATTTAGACAAACTGGGTGTGTTTAGTATAAAAAAAAAACACTAAAAGGAAACCTGAGTGTTTAGTATAAAAACCTACTAAAATGAAACCTGTCACAGAAAACAAAGAAACTGAATTTGCTGTGATCCGGTCTGTAATCATCTGATTACTGACATGCAAAAGTAAATGGTGGGTCGCATTCCCTTTTTATGCCCTTTCCAGCAAGCTCACAATTCACATTCGAAAAAAGAAGGTAGGGGCAGTTTTTACCCCAAAAAGAGGGGTAAATTTCATGAAGACGCCAAAAAAGTATGAAGAATTGTAGAATTGGTTTAGTAATTAATATTTTGCTTGACACCTACCTTCGTCATTATTCTTGTGTGTATTAATAAAACTTAAAAGAATGTTGATTTTTAACTTACCCCCCTCCCTTAATAACTACACCCTTGAAACCTGTGGTGGTTATTTACTTCAAATTAATGCGGCAAAGTATAATAGCTTAGTTGTTATTATAATTCCGGTTAATACAAAAGTTTTAGGATCAAATTGTTTATAACGTAAAATTATTTTTAATTCCATTCCAAAAAAGGGGGACCAAAAATATATAACTTTTTTAAATACAAACGATACATTTTATTATATAGCATTATAAAATACTAGGGATCAAACAAAATAACGTTACTAGAATGTTTCATATATCTATGTTCTCAAATCATTTTTTAAAATTTTAAACATATCGAGTCTTCAATTAGAAAAATAAGAATACTCTCTATTATATCTGGGTGTTTTGATTAATATTCTGTTTCGGAAATCCAGCAAAATTAAATATGTCAAGAGGGATTGCGTTGACGAAATTGAGACCAGGCCAGGCTATGGAAATTAGCAGTTTGCTTATGCTTACTTACCCTACATTTATAAGGAATCATCTAAATGGAATACTAAACCAAAACCCAAAATCAACCCCAATAGAATTAAATTATTAATAAGTAGTTTTGGTTTGTGTAAAATACGTTTGTTGTGACCTAAATTCTAAGAAAAATTAAATTAACGGAATATTAGGTTGGTACTGATTAAAATAATACAAGCGGTTATCACTTTCGTGTTTGTACCGTGCGAGCAAAAATTATTTGCATCAAAGAGGACCTGGATTTAAAAACGTAGGGCTTGGTTTAGATCACAATGATATGGGGACGATATATCTAACCAAATCTAGGTTAAAATTTTGTCAAATTCATATGCTTTGCATATTCATGATAATATGCCAAACTAATGAGAAATAAAATAAGTAGACAAATACAAATTTATTTTTGTTGTTTACAAAATTAACAAAGTAAGAATAATACAGAAAGAAAAAGATAAATAATTACATAAATTGCTAAAAGTGGCCACCGCCATACTCCAAGCATAAATTCACACGTCTGTTCATATTTTCGAAAGTGTTGACCAGCATTTCTGGAGAAATGTTATTAATTATTTCACAAACGTTTGCAACAAGTTTTTCTATTCTTACAGATTGTCTTCCTGCTTCTTTTTTATGTTGTATAGAACCTGTTTCCCTAAACACAGCCACGGTTCTTTTCAGGCAATGATAAAAATCCCCAGCAATAAAAGCAACGTTAGGAAAATGTTCGTGAAAATCGTCCATGCACAAACCCGGATTGTATTGCCACTCACCATTTACTCTAACCCCGTTTCGAAAATACGCTTTAACCATGAATGTTTTGTGCTGTTCCGTAAAGCCCATTGTGTGAATTGTTCAAGAAATTGGAAAAATTAGCGATGAATCAAATTACTTGTAACGACTGTCAAAGAAGACGGAATAACTGATTGATTGTTATTTCAGGTAGGTACTGACACCCAACAGGTATTAAGCTCTACGGCTAAGCATTACGTCCTTAGATGCAAGGCCCTCTTTGATGCAAATAATTTTTGCTCGCACGGTAAAAGTCCTAGAATCGATAATTAAATCTATTGACCATTTCCTTTAAAACGACTATTTCATCTATTATATTGCCAATATTTCTTTAAAGAATTGTAATCGCAATCATCCTCAAGAAGTTCCTGTACAAGATGGACTTTATAAAAGTAGAGGGAGAAAAGGGATTCACCATCAATTTGTGCGGTCCCTTCTGCACTTGCGCCGGTGGTGTTAAGCCGTTTCTGAGCCGTTTTTGAGCCGTTTTTGCCGTTTTTGAACCGTTTTTAGCCGTATATTAGTCCTTTACAGCCGTTCAAGGACGACTATATACAGCTATAAACGGCTAATGAACGGCTATAAACGGTTCAAAAATAGCAAAAGAAGGCTCAAAAACGGCTTAAGACCACCGGCGCATATGCAAAAGGGACCGCAGAAATTGATGGTGAACCCCTTTCCCCTCAACTTATAAGGGTGATATTTCTAAATCCTTAAAATTCTCTGTACGAAAGCCTCGTGACGTCGTTAATAAGCGTTAAGGTACCGTGCGAGCAAAAATTATTTGCATCAAAGAGGGCCTTGCATCTATGGACGTAATGCTTAGCCGTAGAGCTTAATACCTGTTGGGTATTAGTAACTACCTGAATTCAGGCAATCAGTTATTCCGTCATCTTTGACAGTCGTTACAAGTAATTTGATTCATCGCTAATTTTACCAATTTCTTGAACAATTTACACAATGGGCTTTACGAAACAGCACAAAACATTCATGGTTAAAGCATATTTTCCAAACGGGGTTAGAGTAAATTGTGAGTGGCAATACAATCCGGGTTTGTGCATGGACGATTTTCACGAACATTTTCCTAACGTTGCTTTTATTGCTGGGGATTTTTATCATTGCCTGAAAAGAACCGTCGCTGTGTTTAGGGAAACAGGTTCTATTCAACACAAAAAAGGAGCAGGAAGACCATCTGTAAGAACAGGAGAACTTGTAGCAAACGTTCGTGAAAAAATGCAAAATACGCCAACAAATTGTATAAGTCGCCTGTCCCAAGAAGTGGGAAGATCTTATGGAACATGCAGGGCTATTCTTAAGAAGCAGCATTTCCTTATAAAGTGCAAGTATTCCAAGAAATACAAGCCGCAGATTTTGAAAGATGCAGGAATTACTCTCAATGGGGATGCTGGTCAACACGTTCGAAAATATGAAGAGACGTGTGGAATTATGCTTGAAGCATGGCGGTGGCCAATTTCAGCAATTTATGTAATTATTTTTCTTTTTCTTTCTGTATATTCTTACTTTGTTAATTTTGTAAACAACAAAAATAAATTTGTATTTGTCTACGTATTTTATTATTCATTAGTTTAGCATATCATGTCATAATATGAATTTGACAAAATTTTAACCTAGATTTGGTTAGATATATCGTCCCCATATCATTGTGATCTAAACCAAGCCCTACGTTTTTTAATCCAAGCCCTCTTTGATGCAAATAATTTTTTCTAGCACGGTATTAGATGAAGAATGCGAATTGTCATTTACTGATAAGATTATATAAAGTTTTTTATTTTCAGGTAAGACGGGTGATCGGTCATCTTTACTTAAAGCCATTACTACTACATGTTCTGAAAATTTGTGAAGTACGTTACTCACAGTTGACTGCGTAATTGAATTCTCAGGATACTTTTTATTAAATAGCACACAAACCTTATTTCGTACCTTGTCTCCACAACCCGAAAACATTCAAATTTTAATACGTTGCCGTCTGAAAGCACCATAATTAAAAGCACAAAATGATAAAAAGTAAATTACCAAAATACTAACATTTGCTTACAATGAAACAAAATCGTGAACAAAGCGTTGTAAAAAAGCATTTAATTAAGGGCTAACCAAACATGTTTTACAATTTAAATATGGTATCCTTTTTTATATGTATGATGTGTGGTTAATTGTAGATGTGTAGGCTTTTAATTAATTATTAATAAAAACTTATTTGGAATGGTTTTACCTTAACAAAATGAGTAAACCACTACTTTGTTGGCATCATGTGATTAAGATTTTTAAGACCCTTTTATAGAGCCACCCGAGTTGCCATTTGAAAAAAAAAATAGGGTAGCTAGATGTGAAGGGATTGCAGGAAGGGGGCTGTAAATATTACAGAACGATAGAAAACAATTTCCATCAATTCCGTGTTTCATCGTTTACTAAATTTATTCCGGACTTTTGAACAACCCTGTATAATCAAATTATTTAGTTCTGCTTCAATTATGCCCCAAAGAATATCTATTTTCAGCTTCATTTTCGTATAAAAGTGATTATCATGATATTATATTGCAGCCAAGTGTAATTTACGTTTCAGATACGAGGCTTTTCCCCGACCCTCCATGTATCTAAAGCGAAAATGTAAAATTATTAATTATATGCTTCACTCGGTTATTTAAAACAATAATTAAAACTTTCTCGTTCCTTCAGCCAAACCCAAATCAATGATCGACAAAATTTCCAATTTAAAGACCGTGCTTGTAATCAATGACTTTATTAAGGTAAGCAGGCACCTAACCTAGAATTACAAAAGATCACTGGCCTGATTTCAAAAACAATTATAAGGGTTCAATTGAGTATAGAGCCGTTGAGATTAGTTACGGTTACCGAATTGGGACAAATAGGCCTTATCGAAGGAAATAGGCCAAGACTATTATTTGGGCCAAGAGATGAGCAAATTAATCAAGAGAGGGTCAAGACTATAAAAAAAAAACAAAGGAGGTTATTTTATGCCTTGACCGACCCCATCGTTTGTCTTTTGCGTGATTTTAAGGATACCCATGCGGAATTCTAATGAATTGCTCGAATGTAAGCATCCCGTAAAAACACGAAAACTATATAGCCGAAAATATTTTGTCTGTCTGTCTGTCTGTCTGTCTGTGGGACGATAATAATAATAATATCTACTACACATAATCTCGACTAGAGGACTTTAAAGTGTAATAAATATAGTTTAAAAAAACTAAAAAACACACTTTAATAATTAATCAGACTAAAAAGCGGAAAATAATAAATATAGTTTAAAATAATTCTTAAAATTCTTAATATAGGCAGAAAATAATAATGAACGATAAACATTAGTATTATTGTGAAAAAAGCGTCGGGCGCTTTGTTCTATATTTTTCGTATATGGAGCACCCCTCGCTTTTTTCACAATAATACTAATGTTTATTTTCGTTTCTGCCTATATTAAGAATTTCAAGAATTATTTTAAACTATATTTATTATTTTCCGCTTTTTAGTTTGATTAATTATTAAAGCCTGTTTTTTAGTTTTTTTAAACTATATTTATTTTTAATTTTTTTAGTTTAAGTTATTGTTAAAAAAAAAAAATTTTAGTAGATTAAGCTAGATTAGTAGATTATTGTATTGTCAGCGGTTCTTGATAAGTCTACAAAATTTAAATTAAATCTGACCGTTTAAAGTGGGTCAAAATCGGGTTCAAAGAAGTCGGTTACAAACAAACATACATACAAACCCGAACAAACCCAATCGTTTATGCCAAATTATGAGAAAAGAACGATATTTGCAAATTTTTGAAAATTCTGACATATTGACAGGTGTCAAATTTTGACACGAGAATTTTTTGCGTATTTTTTTCAACTTTCCACCGTCAATATACATACGACCTTATAGTATTTTCATTAATATCACTTTTTTTTAAACGATTTGACATATTGACAGCTGTCAAATTTTAATAGGAGAAGTATTTTCTTATTTTTTCCGAAGTCTCCGCATCGAATACTAAAGTAAAATCAAAACAATTTCCGTTGCACGTCATACCTTCAAGTATAAGTAAATTTTAAAAAACATTTCCTTAAAGCGGCTTAGTATCAAAGAAGAATACATTAAGTTTCTTTTACATTCAATATCGCATGAAATTTATATATTTTTTGCCCAAATTTAATTTTCCTATGTTTCCTGACCGATTATCCATTATCAACTGACTGATGACGTGCAACGGAAATTGTTTTGATTTAGGTATATACGACCCTATAATTTGTTTTGTCAAAATCGCATCTTCGTTTTATACCTGACAGCTGTCAAAATTTGACAGGAGAATTTGTTGCGTTGTTTTTGTCCGAAATCTCCGTGTGGAATACTATACGACCCCATATTTTGTTTCGTCAATATAGCACTTTTTTTATACTTGTTAGCTGTCAAAATATAACAGGTTAATTTTTAACTATAAAATTATTGTATTGTTAGCGGTTCTTAATAAGTCTACAAAATTTAAATTAAATCGGACCGCTTAGTCAGTGGGTCAAAATCGGATTCAAAGAAGTCGGTTACATACATACAAACATACAGGTGAAGCTAATAAAAGCGTGTTAAAAAGACCTGCATTTTGCATTGAAGTACACAGGGATGCCAAAAACAATGGACTTCCTGAGGCCGAGTAGACATTGACAGCTGTTTCGTCTTTGTTAGGAACTCATC
Source organism: Polydrusus pterygomalis (assembly GCA_963969555.1). Lineage (NCBI taxonomy): Eukaryota > Metazoa > Arthropoda > Insecta > Coleoptera > Curculionidae > Polydrusus > Polydrusus pterygomalis. Next base: position 53,345,834 of record OZ018378.1, read on the forward strand.
CGAATGCCACAACCCGAAGCAACTCCACCGATAACACTGCATCGCATTTAAATCCTGCTTAATAAAATAGCAAGTAGTAAATAAGCCGCAACGTCATCACGTTAGAATCAACAACAATGCCAAATACAGGTACACTGAAGTGTGGATGTAAAAGGACTCAAAAAACAAAACGGAGCACACACACTCCAGTATAGGGTAAGACATTTCGTACTTCTCCATATCAGTCTGGTTAATTGGCAAATACATAAATAGATTGCACTAGAAGTACCCACTAGGGAGTGTGCTATCCGTTATCAACGCCGTGTCTAAATTATTTAATATAAATTAGGGCCTGATAAATATCTGGATTTAATCAAGATGGCTGCCATAGTAAAGCCTACTGTTGTCCACTCAATTTGTAATATTTCCTACATAATTGTAACAATGAAATAATGTTAAAAAAGTAGAGTAATCGCGTCCGTATAATTTATATCAGCGACTTATTTACAACTTGTTATTTTATTAAGCAGGGTTTAAATGCGCTGCGGTGGGATTAGCTTCTGGTTGTGGCATTCTGATGAGTTCCTAACAAGAACGAAACAGCTCTCAATATCTACTCGGCCCCAGGGAGTGATATAAATTATACGAACGCGATTACTCTACTTTTTTAACATTATTTCATTGTTACAATTATGTAGGAAATATTACAAACTGAGTGGACAACAGTATGCTTTACTATGGCAGCCATCTTGATTAAATCCAGATATTTATTAGGCCCTAATTTATATTAAATAATTTAAAATCTAACTAAAACTAGTAAAATAATTTAAATTTGAGAAGCGCTAATAGTTTAATTAATATTATATAAGTGACATATTGCTTGTTCAAAGGAAAAAGGCATGGAAAAGAAAAGAGAAGGGTTATAAACTGATAATGTGATTTCAATGCAGAAATTAAGCCACTAACTACTGTGACCGTAGTAGGCGTTTTTTTTACTTTGTTTTGAAATGATTCTACATTTACATATCTGTATTAAAACAATCAATGGTGTTAACGGTAAAGGCGGTGTTATACGTGAAGGACTTTTCAAAACTTTCTTTGCAATGGCGGGGAATTGTAAGATGCTTTCTGCGCAGAGCCAAGTGATCGACATCTGTTTAAAAAGTAATTTTATTATATAAGTAAAAGTGGTAGTTTAAATTAAAGTATTTTAAAATAAAATGTAGTAATGTGTAATTTAAATATGTTATACATACTAAGCCATCCTGGCGTAGCTAGGTAAGGGGTAATTTGATTTCTTCGTAACACCATAAATCAGTCTCAAACGCGAATTCTAAAATTTTTGAATCCGAGAACGGCCCGCAGCATTCAGGCAAGGCATGTTAACTCCACAACAGTGGTCAAACTGTGACAATACCAAAGAATCACATAAGAATTTCCTGGTTTCTTGGTCTTGGCAATTATTTTTAGGGTTAAATCACATTGATATTCGATTACAAAGACTTCAAACCTAGGGTGTTTAAGCCCCTTATTAAAATAAAATTTTAATCAGAAGTTAGATTTACCATTGCTACACTCAATGCATGGAAAGTTATTCTATTTTTTGTTTTATTAACACACCCTGTATATCTAAAACTTGAGATTGATTAATCACCGTTTAATGTTAAAAAATAAAATCGCAATCTTTTTATAAATGAAAAATGGTAACTCATGACCACTGACTCATGACCAATTATTATCATTAAGATCGGTTATTAATCATTTATCCAGAGACTACTGATGCGCTCGCCAGGGAGGGCGCAAGCATGTCTATCGAACTAGCATAGAATACTGTGCTAGATCACTGGGATCAGTCAAAGGGGAGATAGATCGGATAGCTAAACAACTTGCGCAAAGCAGATGGACAGGGCTGACAACCTGTAGCATCTCCAGGCAATTATGGCCCTTACTTGACGGTAGGAAAACCGCAGCGCTATTACAGTAGAGTCGAAAGGACCTAAGAAACATCACTGCCGTAGTCACCGGACATTGCCTGTTCGGTAGACACGCTGAACGTATGCAAACACCAGCTAACGACTTCTGCAGAAGTTGCAGAGATGAAGAAGAGGAGGACAGTATTCAGCTTGTCTTATGTGAATGCCCCGGCCTCGCGAGAAGAAGGTTCAATGCACTGGGTGAACCATTCATTAATGATCTGAAGAAAGTGAGCAGACTGCAACTTGGTCGACTCCCTAAGTTTATTAATAGCAGTGGCTGGTTTGAATAAGCTGTCAATATTCTTCTACGATCTACGTCGCGTTAACCATCAGGAAGCGGATGCGGATAGGTTCCGCGGAACATGTGTGGTACCACAACGGTCCTTATAGGACTACGTGTGACTGTTTGGACAATGCCAGAGGTCTGCCACTCTAACCTAATCTAACCTATTATTTATCCAAATAATGCGTCAGTCCTTCAGCAGGAATCTAATATTAGACTTCTGAACAATGATATCTACCCGTTATAAAAAAACAAACTGTTAAACCGAGAGGTTCTGGGTTTAAATCCCCGGAGGCGTAAAATTGTTTTCAATTTTAAAAACTTTGTCTGTGCGCCGATTTACATTTTTTCTTTTTTTTATGTAATAAACCATACCCCAGTACTTTAATAACCAGCTATAATAATTTTTCCTAAAGCGCATATATAAATTTTGTTACTAATCTATATACAGGAAAATCGTTATAACTTACCTGCAGCTTAACAACTTCATAGCCATAACTCGCAGTAGCAGGAATAGCTGCGACAATGGGTCTTCCGACCACTGTGAACTTGGGTGCATTGTCGTTTAAATCCGTTACTCTGACGATTACCTTAACCTCATTTAATCCTGAAACAGTTTGAATTTAATAAATGATCGTCGGCTGTATTTTGTTTTAAGGTAATTAATATCATTATACAATGTATGTGTAAATTTTTTTATAAATATTAGGCCACATTTTTACTCTATTAAAAACAGTTACCTACTCTTTTTATTAAAAAGTTTTACCTTTAAAAAAAAAAGTTACCTAATTTAATAATAAATTAATAAATTAATATAAACTTATTATCAATTGATAAAACTTGTTCGTAAGTATAAATGGCGGTTCCAAAATTAACCAACTATGTCCCTTAAATTTAGTTTTAAAACAAAATGCAATAGGAAAATGGTTCTTTCTTTTAAAGGCACCTATATTTATTATACATTTTTGAAAGTAATAATTATCCATTTTTTATTCACAGTTCTGCAACGAAAATAATAAATTATATAATAAATGAAAAATTCGAAATAATTTAAATTTAAATAATAATAATAAGTTTATTTAAAATTTAATAATATAATAAATATTTTTATGTTGTCTTCTATAAACTTATTCTTCAATCCCCTGAAGCTGAGCTTGTTAGGGGCAAATCTTATCTTTTGTTTTAGTACGTAAAATCATAAATCATAAATATACATTAAGAATCAAGTTTTAAAATAAAAATGTTAATTTATAGTATAAATGCAGTTTTTTTTTGAAGAAATATATTATTACCTATAATAAAAGTATTAGTTTATAATTTTTAAGTAAAAAATATTACTTACATAAATTATTCAGAACAATATTAATTAATTAAAGCTTTCTAAAAATATTTTCAAAACGTCTGTTTTTAATATCCATGTTTTTATTTGGACTTAATTTTTTTAATGAAATTAATCTTTTAATTTTTGTTGGTAAATAATTGTTTAAAAATAAAAACATAAATATTTGAAATTTTTTTGTAATATGAAGGTTTTTATAAACCAATGCGAAATTATACAAAATTATTAATGAAAATTAGAACAATAAGAAAAACTAACTAATGGGGTCTTATTTTTTGCCAAATTTATTTGCTAAGGCGCCCCCTGAGACGTCACTGGACGTAATAATTTAGCGCTACACGAGCGTTTGATCACTAAAATTATCATTACCAAAATTAAATTAAAATCTGCTAAAGGATATTAAAAATATTTATAATGAAAATAGGTACTCGTTAAAAGTAATTAAAAAAAAAATTAACCCCAAATATCTCCGTTCATGTTGGATTTATCAAAAATTTTTATAGGGCATTATTTGATCAAAAATAAATTGTCTTTAAGAACCACAACATTGAAAAGTTCCTGTCATCGAAAAAATTCTTTCCACCGTGGCGCCACCTACATTCTGTACTATTCAAACACATTTTTTACACAGTTGTGAAGCCAATCATAGAGGCTAAAAACTGGCGTTTACAGAATTTACATGTCTCTTTTAGTTTTCGAAATAATTGACCTGGGAGTTTTTATTGAAACACCCGGTATAATTCTCCCACTCGGAACACGAAATTATGTTATGCAAACAAAAACAGATCAAATTTGCAATATTATAAACATTCAAACTTTTTTTTGTACCGCCCTTTTCCATTCACGAGATAAGATAAATGGCTAGGGCCGTCTCTAAAGGACCTTTAATCCTTTTAAAGCATTTTGATCTCTTTATTCCGCAAGACGTGCTAAAAAAATTCGCTCCTTTATGGACATTACGTCAATATAGGTTGTTTACATGTAACATTTCTTTTTATGTGAAGTTGTCAGTAACAAAATGAAGATTATTTTCTAAATTCTGTAAAGGTTGGTCCTTTCAAAAGATGATAGATTGATCCTCTTTGTATATGTTGGCTAGAATATCCACAATAAAAAGCGGTGCTTTTTATAGCGCGTTAAAGAAAGAATCCTACATATTCTTTCTCGTGCGATTTTTAATTCTTTTTAATGGATTTACTACAGTTTTAACTTTATTTGAAGGTGGTAGACAATGTATTATCAAAAGAATTACTTTGTCGGAGTTACATTGTCTTTATTTTGGTACTTTAAACAACCTTTCAGTTAGTAAGTATCTCTAACTGTTTTCAAGTGTAAACTAAATTATAATTCTAAGGCTACTGTCTTAAATACTATCCATGTCCATTGAAGTTTGATAGCTCCGTCTACGTGCTTTCTGAAGCGTAAAGATTGAGCTCTTTGTTTCGGACATGGAGGGGCTTCCAGATGTTGGGGATATCTGTACTTGGTTTAGTAAATATACGAGTGTTTTGGTTCATTAAAGCTGCTTCTTTGAATTTGCATTGTCGCCAGTGCTGTTCGTTGCAAAACCTTGGATTCAGATAACTGCATATGATGTTGGTTGGTCTAAATATGAACAACGATACCTGATTTCGAAGTTTCCCCTCTTTGGGTATGTTTCAGATGATTCGCCACACTTGCAAGGAATTTGATAGATGCAATTTCTTTTGTTTTTGGTTTTGGACAAAAAACAGCGGGAAAACACAAATTGAAAAAAAGCATCTTTTATGAACAAAATAGTATATTAACGTACACGTTTTATAAAGCATCATTTTATAGCACGCGTCCATATTAAAAAACGAGCCGCTTGCGGCAAGTTTTATAACGGGACAAGTGCTTAAAACTGCTTTATATAACATGTACGTTATACTATTTTTTCTAATTTGTAGTTTTTTCAATAAAAAACACATATTTAAAAAGAAAATAAATCCTTTAAATTTTGTAAATTTTTATGTCTAAATTTTATGTTGGTAATACTATTTTTTATCATAGTAGCCTCTGGACAACAAAAATTATTTTGCGAACTGTAATTTTTTGATTTAGTGACACATTTTCACCATGAGATTCCAAAGTTATTTTAGCGATATGAGATTTGAAATTGGACGGAATACGTTGTGTAATCCTTGTACATTCGGTACATATACAGAACGTTCGGAAATTCGAGCGATTTTGCTACTTTTTTTCGAATTTCAAAAGACGTGATTTTACATCATGGCATTGCAATTTAGTATAGGGAAGATGAAAAATTCAAATAAAGTTGAAGTTAAAATCGACATTGGAAGGTTAGTAGATTGAATTTTCGATAGGATTTGGCAGAAAATGATAGCTTGAAGCATCTACAAAAGATTGATTTATAGATTTATGCAACCAACATACATGACGGTTATCCACACAGAATAAAAAAGTAGGTTATCAAGCTATTTTTCCCCTGCGAAAAATGAGTTTTCTCGTAAATCACAAAGGCCGCGCAAGTCAATGAAATAAAACATTTAAATGTTTACGCAAATGCGTATCGTAATAGACTTGTTATGATACCAAATTAGAAAAACACTGTTATACTTTGTAACCAAGTATAGGTATTTCCAATATCTGGAAGTCTCTCCGTGTCCGAAACAAAGAGCTCTATATATTCAGAACGCAGTAAGCAAATATTAAGTAAATAACTCACCTAAATTACCCAATCTCTCATTTGTTACAGGATAAACCATCACTGTCATATCTCTTCCAACTTTATACTGGTCCAACCTAATTACAAGTTCGTATAGGGCCTGTTTCTCTCTATCAGGACTTTCAATAATATACAAAGTACCATTTCTTGTATCAATCTTGAAGTTACGTTTAATGTTGCTATTTTTGTCTGTCACAATACTGTAACGTAACTTGTGTGTCTTGTATGGTTCTGTGACGTTTAGAGTAAGTAGTTTTAAGGGAACTGGTACGTTTTCTTCAACTTCAACTTCATAATAGCGATGAGCAAATACGGGACTTTCGGCTGATTGCATATCTTCAGGAATATCGATAAGACTTACTAAAAATATATTCACTATAATCTTATAGGTTCACTAAACTCAATCAATCAAGAAAAATATGAAATATATTTACAGTGATTTAGTACAATACTAAAGCACGAGTCAATTCGAAATAAAAAATAATAAGAAGTGGTAATTTTTCTTTTAATGATAAGAAGTAATCAATAATGGTATAAATTCGAAAAAGGTTTTTCTGTTTCCTTCCGCCAAACCCATCCCCAGACGCGTTTCGCCGTTATTACGGCTCATCAGTGAGGCTCGGTTTGGCAGAAGGAAACAGGACTCAAAGACAAATCACTTGTCAGGATCGATCATCAACGGGATTTATAAAACCCAGTGCGACATCTTGCGTCCCAGTACGGTACCTTAGAAAAGGTCAGTCGTAAAGGGTTATTCTGTAAAAACAGAAAATTATGCAAGATGCCCTCAAAACCGGTATAAGTGCCGGACCACAGATATTAATTCGAAAAAGGTTTTTCTGTTTCCTTCCGCCAAACCCATCCCCAGACGCGTTTCGCCGTTATTACGGCTCATCAGTGAGGCTCGGTTTGGCAGAAGGAAACAGGTTTTCCTTCTGCCAAACCGAGCCTCACTGATGAGCCGTAATAACGGCGAAACGCGTCTGGGGATGGGTTTGGCGGAAGGAAACAGAAAAACCTTTTTCGAATTAATATCTGTGGTCCGGCACTTATACCGGTTTTGAGGGCATCTTGCATAATTTTCTGTTTTTACAGAATAACCCTTTACGACTGACCTTTTCTAAGGTACCGTACTGGGACGCAAGATGTCGCACTGGGTTTTATAAATCCCGTTGATGAATAATGGTATAGTTTACCAGATACTGTTGATTGCTTAACCAATAGGTTCAGTGGATATTTGTTATTTTTTATCACTTGATGATCTGTTATTTTTATGGGTTGTTATAGTTAAAAGCAAAATAAAATTAAATAGAAGACAGAGACACCTAATATAAATAAGAGTAACAGATTACCTTTAAAAATATCGGGACAATGCGGAATTCACCTGGGAGGAAGGTGAAAATTCATGACAGGTTAAGTTCGGTATTTATATTTACACCCCAATAAAAGTAACCCCATTACCCCCTGTTGACTCTTGTCACTGAGTAATAGCACCAAGTATGGGCATTATCGCCAGTTTAAGTCACCATTTTATCATTCAGTTTCAGCCTCTATTATTTACACTTTTAATTGGTTTCTGATGTAGTTAATGTTTAACATTTTTTTAAATTTCATAGGGAGAAGTAGAGACTACTTACTTCTCGCTTAAATAGCTTACGGACAAATCGATTGAAAATGCTTCAGTTATTCACTCGGATTGACTAATCTTTAAACTAAATGATAAAATCACCACATATCAACTATATATCATATCAGGCCAAACTGATAATGTAAGAACCTTTACCGTTGTTTTTTAATGATGGTTTAATATAGTGTAAAGGGTACAGTTGTTGGCCAGGCATCAGTTATTGACCACCTTGGTTTTAAAGCTAATTACTAAGGGTTCGGTACAAATATCCATAAATCTGACAATTATAATACTATCTGGCAATATCTTTCTAAGGAGAGCCTCATGCGTTTGTTTATCAGTTGTCGACATTGAAACGTCAGTCGGTTGTTTGTGTGTGCTCTACGAATTTGGTTAAATTTTAGTCAAAGATTAAGGATTCATTAAGAATTGATGTACCTAGGGTGAGAGATTATTTGATAGTATTTTATTATACCCCATAACTTTTGGTATTACCTATAGCAAGCTAAAGGGTTCTTTTTACCTATTTATAGAGGTTGGGCTACTCGGCATAAATATTTTGGCGGTATTTTCACGTGGCCAACAACTGTAGCACATTTTTTTAACAAATATAGTTATTGGCCGGCCGGAATCCCTAGTAGATTCACTTTATCGTGACCGTTTGAATTTACCGATAAAACAGAGGGGTCCCCTATAAAACCTATTAAAAAACTTCATAATAATGACGCGAAACATATTATTATATGAAATGAGTTCTCAACGATTACATGAGTATGAGGAAAAGAAACATGTTAGTAGACTTAGAATAGTGGAATGTTTAAGTCCGCTGTATATTGCCCTCCTGTAAATTGTCATAAGTTGAGAAAATGTTAGTTGGGATTCCACTTATCTATTTATTCTATGACCTGGAAAATACTTACTCATTAATAAAGCAGTAGAACTAAGACTCGGCGATCCGAGATCGGACGCCACGATTGTGACGTTATGAGATTTCTCGGTCTCATAATCTAATTTACCGATATTTGTAATTATGCCTTCCTTTGAATCTATGGCGAAGAGATTCGGTTTGCCCTTGCGAAATGGAATGTCGAAAAGGATTAATCCGTTTCCATTCCCGGAGAAGTCCGAGTCATTAGCGAAGACTCGAGTTATTGGAGTGCCTGAAAAAGAGGGAGCAGTAAATAGTTAAATTGAATTAATAATAATTTATAGAATTGAATAAGAATGTTTAGTAGTTTGTTTGAAGGTGATAGACAATAAAATAAAATCAAAAAAAATACCTTGTCGAACTATCATTGTCTATTTTGTTACGTAACACAAGGTTTCGGTTAGTTAGTATCTCTAACCGTTTTCAAGTGTAAGTTAAATTATAATACTAAGGCTTCTATCTTAAATACTATCAATGTGCAATGAAGCTTGACGACTCTGCCTACGTGCTTATTGGAGTATGAGGTTTGAGCTGTGGATTTTGGATAAGAAGAGGCTTCCAGATATTGGGGATATCTATACTTAGTTTAGTAAATATATGGGTATTTTGATTCATAAAAGCTGCTTCTTTGAACTTTCGTTTTCTCCAGTGCTGTTCCGTGTCCAAAACCTTGGGGCTTCTGACCACTGTATATTATGTTAGTTGGTCCATGCATGTTCCGCTATACCTGATCTCGAAGTTTTCCCTCTTTGAGTATGTTTCAGATGTTCTTTACCTCGTACGGCAAGAGGTCTTTCTGTTTCTCCAATGTACGATTCGCCACACTCGCCATGCAGGGATTTGAGAGATGCAATTTTTTGTGTTTTCATTACAGGGCGGGTTTTACTTTTGTAAGTCTGAAATATATTCAAAGAGATAAAACTTCGAAATTAGGTATAGCGGAACATGTTTGAACCAACCAACATATTATATACAGTGGTCAGAAGCCAAGGTTTTGGACACGGAACAGCACTAATGGAGAAAACGAAAATTCAAGGAAGCAGCTTTCATGAATAAAAATACCCATATATTTAGTAAACCAAGTATAGATATCCCCAATATCTATATATCTTCTTGTCCAAAACCGACAGCTTAAACTTCACACTCCAATAAGCACGCAGGCGGAGTCATCAAGCTTCATTGTACATGGATAGTATTTAAGACAGTAGCCTTATAGAATTATAATTTAGTTTACACTTAAAAATGGTTAGAGATACAAGTCAACCGAAACGTTGTGTTAAGTAAGAAAATAAAGACAATGGAAGTCCGACAAGGTAATTTTTTTGAATGTTTATTAATAATACTTATAATGTGCATTTTGGATTTTATAAGAATGTAGAAATATTTGTTATAATGAAAGAACTTCCGAAAAGATATTTTTAAATAATTTTTTACAGGGTATTCCGTCATATTATAGTAAACCTGAATTTCCCAGATGGTCCTTTCCCGAGAACATGGTTTTTCTATTCAGTTTATTCTCAAAATATTAACGAGGCCCTGGATCGTACCCAGAGGATAAAATTTAATTGCGCGATAATAAACTAATCTGCAGTGATTTTGTCCATTTGTAATAATGATTTTAAAGCCACAAGCGTTAGGTGCATTAATTAAAATGTCGATAGCTTAGTTTATAATTTTTTGGGAATTTCAATGCACTTAACAACTTTTAGAACTTATTTGGCAGAAATAAGTGTGGAAATTTCGAACTGATTACAAATCCCGCTAGCACAGAGAAATGTTTCCCCTCCATTGCATTATTCGCGTGAAATACTGACTGGCCAAAGTATAGCGAAGAATAAGTTATTGAATAATGAGATTAAAAAAAAACGTTCAAATGAATATTCTTAAAGAAGTTTCCAGAGAGAAGTTGTCAAATTCAAATTTATTTACACTATTAAATGAAATTTTAAAGTGACTGACTATGTGATTCATTAACGCCCAGTCTAAACTCCTAATCCTAGAGTCATGAAATTTTGAGGATGTCTTCGCCTTATAACGTAAGCATTCACTAGGAAGGATTTTTTCGAAAGTTAGTCATTAAAGGTGCTTAAACCGTATTTGAAATTTTTATAGGAACTTCTGTATCTCAGAAACTAAACGGCGGAGGTCTAAAAATTGGTATATAATTTCATTTAATAAAATAATAATAGACGTGTACATTTGTTCCAAAATTACTTAGGGGTTGAAAAAGCTGGGTGTAGCCTATTTTGGTGGGGCACCTATAAATATCTATACAGGGTGTTTCATTAAGGTCGAAGAGCGGCCATATCTCGGAAACTACTGGGCATAGAAACTAAGGAAAAGAAAAATGATAATAAAAGTGGCCATGAGAAAATTCTGGAAATAATTTTCAAGTTCCGCATTTTGCCGCAAGAGGACGTAATTGAAAAGTAAATTTTTAAATTTTACATAACTCCGAAAATTCCACATTAAGGTATATGTTTGATAACACCATTTTAAATCTTGGACAATCATGCATCATTTTGGTCTTATGCTCATTGGCGTACCGACTTTAATAAGAGTGGGGGAAGCTTTGAAAGTGTAATAATTTAAATCGCTGTAACTTATAAACGACTTATCCGATTTTAGCAAACTAAAGACTGTTTGGAAGAGAAATGTATGCACTTTGACCAATCGTATTTAGTTGTCCATAATAGTTCTAAAAAAAAAATGCTATAGGGCGCAATTTGCAATAACAATACATTTTTTGATTTTCCTCCGAAAAAATAAATCATACGGTATAATTATGATACCATAATCGAAAAGTAGATGAAATTTGCTAGAAAAAATATTAAAACCGCAGCTCGATATCTCCGTTCGTTTCTGAGTTATTGCCAAAACAATAATTTTTAACACAAATTGCGTCCTCTTGCAATTTTATTAGAAACTATCTTGTACCATTAGATACGACAATTGAAGGTTCTTCCAAACAAGCTTAAATTTAATAAAATCGGATAAGTCGTTTAGAAGTTACAGCGATTTTAATGTTTAAACTTTCAATAGCTTCTCCCACTCTTATCAAGTGAAACTGTAAACATTAAAATCGCTGTAACTTCTAAACGACTTAACCAATTTTACTAAATTTAAGCTTGTTTGGAAGAGAAAGGTAAGTACCTTTAATTGTCGTATCTAATGTACAAGATAGTTTCTAATAAAATTGCTAGAGGGCGCAATTTGTCTTTAAAATTATTGTTTTGGCAATTACTCTGAAACGAACGGAGATATCGAGCTGCGGTTTTAATATTTTTTCTAGCAAATTTCATCTCCTTCTCGATTATGGTATCATAATTATACCGTATGACTTATTTTTTCGGAGTAAAATTAAAAAATGTATTGTTATTGGAAATTGCGCCCTCTAGCATTTTTTTTTGGGAACTATTATGGACAACTAAATACGACAGGTCAAAGTGCATACATTTCTCTTCCAAACAGTCTTTAGTTTGCTAAAATCGGATAAGTCGTTTATAAGTTACAGCGATTTAAATGATTACACTTTTAACAGCTTCCCCCACTCTTATTAAAGTCGGTACGCCAATGAGCATAGGACCAAAATGATGCATAATTGTCCAAGCTTTAAAATGGTGTTATCAAACATATACCTTAATGTGGAATTTTCGGAGTTATGTAAAATTTAAAAATTTACTTTTCAATTACGCCCTCTTGCGGCAAAATGCGGAACTTGAAAATTATTTCCAGAATTTTCTCATGGCCACTTTTATTATCATTTTTCTTTTCCTGAGTTTCTATGCCCAGTAGTTTCCGAGATATGGCCGCTCTTCAACCTTAATGAAACACCCTGTAGTGTAACTACTCTGTTAAAGTAAGTAAGTAAGTGTTTTGATGTTTTGGGAACTATTGCACCTAGGGGGTAGAAATGGAGGGGGTAAGTTTCTAACGCAACCGCTGGAAAAAAGATGTAAGTAAAGAAATGGTGACAAATTATTCGCTTTGAATAAATAAACATACCATGTATAAAAAATCGAATTTTTCTCTTCGTGAATTACATTTTTTTTACAAGCAAAACTTTTTATCAAGAATGACTTTTTCCCGAAAAATTTAATTTTTCATCCATTTGTGCTATTGTAAACCCTATCCGTGGACAGTCTGTATACATATATAATTAAAAGAAAATACTGTTGCATATCGGACAAGGGTATAACTATTTTTAATATTGGAATACACAGGGATACTGGTTTAATGGATACCCTGGGGCGGGTAGACCACGACAGCCGTTTCGTCCTTGTTAGGACTCCACGGGCAGCCATAACCCGAGCAATTCCAAGAACGACGGAAAAATGTACTAAAAGCCTCCCTGCAAAATCAAGGCAGCCATCAATACACCGTAGCGCCATCCGAGCGGAATTGACTCCAATATAAAAGGCAGTTACACTGGTAATAATCGAAAGGTAGACAACCAAATAAACCACGAAGTGCATCACAATCTAGTATCATCTTCTAAACATTTTTATGGCCAAAACTCAAACGGATTGCGCGCATTCTGGTGGGTGCCAGCTGTTTTCTGGTCTGTAAAATGGCAGATGTTTTCGGTGAAAACGCCAATAGCGTTCCCATACTAAGATGCACTTCTTGGTTTATTTAGTTGTCTACCTTTCGATTATTACCAGTGTAACGGTCTTTTATATTGAAGTTAATTCCGCTGGGATGGCGCTACGGTGTATTGATGGCCGCCTTGATTTTACAGGGAGGCTTTTAGTAAATTTTTTCGTCGTTCTTGGAATTGCTTGGGTTATGGCTGCCCGTAGAGTCCTAACAAGGACGAAACGGCCGTCGTGGTCTACCCGCCCCAGGGTATCCATTAAACTTGGATCATTGTGTATTTCAATATAAAAAATAGTTACACACCTTGTCCGATATGCCACAATATTTTCTTTAATTATTTTCGCGAACACTATTTCATCTTCTATACCTCGAAGGTAAAGTTGTCTTATGTTCAACTTTTTTATTTCTAAATATAATTATTTTAAAGGATAAAGATAATCTTTAATAAATATAATTTTTAGAAACCTTTTTTGTAATATTTCTAATTTTTTAACTAAAGTTCTATTTATTCCTCCCCAACCTAAAATTCCGTAATTTAAATGAGTTTTAACTAACGCGTAATATAATATTTTTTCCATATCTCTTACATTTAAAATTTTTTAAATGTTTTAAAAAAATGGGTAGTAAACTTCTTATTTTTTAATTAAGTATTCTAAGTGAAAATTCCAATTTAATTTACTGTCAAAAATAATTACTAAATATTTTATTTTATTAACTTTAAAAATTTGAATGTCTTAATTTTTTTTAACACTATTCATATTTCGTGGTAGGTTATTTAGGTTTAAAGTAAAAGGAATATAATTTGTTTATTAAAATTAATTGTTAACAAATTGTTATCAAATCAATTTTTTATAATTTTAAAATCTTTTTTAATTTTATTATTTAAGTTGTCCCAATTTGTATCGGTATGAAAAATTGTAGTATCATCTGCAAAACTATGAATTTGTCCATCGCAATTTATACTAAATAAGTCGTTAATATAAATATTAAAAAATAATAATCCTAAAATTGTTTCTTCAGGAACACCATACTATAATATTTTTGGATAGCTTTTTTCTTTATCTATTTGAACATAAGTTGGTCTATTTTTCAGATAATTTTTAATTAATTCTAATTGCTTTTCTCTGAATCCAATATTTTCAAACTTTTTTAACAGTAAATTAAGGCTAACTCTATCAAACGCTTTTGCTAAATCTAGAAAAATACTATTAATAAAATTAATATAAATTCATTTACAAGAAAAAAATAATAGTCAGTATTGAAGAGAGGTAGGATAGGTCAGTCACATTTTCATTATAGTTCATATACGTGGTTGATGTATAATACCCTCTCTGCAATGCAGCTGACTATTATTTTTTTGTTGAGAATGATCCAAAATATTTTTTTTACAACATGCTGTCGCATTTAGCACAGCGGTTGCGACAACTGAAGTTTCTGTTACTGATCATTGAATATTAAAAAACGACTGAAAATAACATTTATTCGTTAAAAAATTAAAATATATTTTTTCTGGTCCTAAAGGTTGAAATAAAAAGCGGGACCGGGGTAATGAAGTCGATTAAAGTAAATTTAGTGTTTTAGACAATACTATTTCTTTAGAGCAACACCGTAAGTAAACTTACCTATTGGACTATTTTCTGACGTTGTTGCATAATAAACAGGTAATTTATCCTGGTAATAATGATTGCCATATGTATTCGCCTCAACGTTTGTACTAAGATCGTCGTAACCATAGAATACTGGGGGGTTATCATTGACATCCAATACATTTACTTCTACATTTACTGAACTACTTAATGCTTTTCCATCGTGGGGGTTATCTTTGGCAACCACAACAAAGGCATATTTATCTTTGGTTTCTCTATCCAATATTCCGTCAACACTTAATTGACCAGTATATGTTGAAATCGAGAACGGCACTGTTGAGTTGTCAGATTTGATGAAATATGAAATGTTAGCGTTTGTTCCATAGTCCGAGTCCATTGCCTCAATTTTACCTTAAAACATACTTGTTGGTTATGGACTGTTATTATGTAGAATATGTGTAATTTTTGGTGCATTTGACACAGTACCCACAACAAGATCCTAACAGTTATACATTATACAGAGTGATTCAAAAGTACTTTAACAAACTTCGGGTGGTAATTGCCGGCAATATTTTAAGACGAAAAGTTTCTATAAACAGTGGTCCTTGACGACTTCGTTACGGAGATACAGGGTGTTGAAATGTTAAAAGGAATAGTAATAATTTTTAAATAACTCCTTAACGAGTTATTTTCTTCTTATGAAATTAAGTGAATTAAATAAGCATCTAAGGACACTTATTTTCAAAGTACAACACGTTCGTAAATTAAACCAGTGGCGTCGGTACAAAATGTTACTATCATATTTTTTGTGAAAACTATGCTACACCACTAACTTTTTTTATTTTAACTTTCTTCATATGAATCCCCCCTTTATTTACAATAAAAAAGATCACGTGTGTTTTTTGATACGAGGGACGGTTTAAGGGGAATGATTATTTTATTTGACTATAAACAATCTTTTAAAAAATGTGTTTTAAACTGAACAACCACTCAAATATTTATTAAAGTATTTTAACGAATACCTACATACATACTTACTAATAAACAAATATGTATATGCCTAAGGAAGGCATCCGAGGATGCCTATTTTCTAAGTATAACACGTTCTCAGTGGCATACATATTTATTTATTATTTTGTTATTTTTTAATATTTGTGTACAGTCAAATAAAATAATCATTTACCCTTAAACCGTCCCTCGTATCAAAAAAAACACACGTGATCTTTTTTGTTGTAAATGAAGGGGGGATCCATATGAAGGAAGTTAAAATAAAAAAAGTCAGTGGTGTAGCATAGTTTTCACAAAAAATATGATAGTAACATTTTGTACCGACGCCACTGGGTAAATTTACGAACGTGTTGTACTTTAAAAATAAGTGTCCTTAGATGCTTATTTAATTCACAAAATTTCATAAAAAGAAAATAACTCGTTAAGAAGTTATTTTCAAATTATTACTATTCCTTTTAACATTTCAACACCCTGTATCTCCGTAACGAAGTCGCCAAGGACCACTTTTTATAAGAACTTTTCATCTTAAAATATTGCCAGCAATTACCTCCTGAAGTTTGTCAAAGTACTTTTGAATCACCCTGTATAGAATTAGCATAATATCTAAAATGTATTTGATATTATAGTATTATGGGATACAGTAAAACAAAGTCGAACTTGTAAATTTTCACTATTTTAACAAGAAAATTACATCTTTCGCTAACACTGTAGCGTCGTCAGATGACTTAATAAAAGTTGAAAATAAAAAATAAAAAGGGGTGCAATAAAATTATTGAAGATCTAAACAAAACAGTGGAAGGGTTACAATAAAGGGAAAATCCAACAGAGGGTTTAAAAAATTAAATTAGGGACAATATGGGTAATTTACAATATCTTAAGTATATGGTGAACAGAATAAATTTAACAAAGGTGAATTATTTGAATATAATTGATTATTAAGTAACAGGTCCGTATTTTTAAGTTTATTTATTTGTATAGATTCTAACAAATTTAGTTTCAAGCCTTTGTTTTCTGTTTGTAAGATTTTAAAGGAAGAGAGAAAATAATAGACACGTTTTCTCCATTTTCCATAAACCTCATACTGTCATACATAACTCTTTGTGCCACCCTATACAACACAAATTAGCTTTTTTTCACAGTATGATCCACAGACTAGTAACTCTCCCTCTAAATAAAATCAATTGTCAAAAAGAACCAAACCAGATAAAACAAATTACAGTTAATAACAAATTTAAGTCAAATCTAATTGACCAAATCCTAAAAAAAAAACTTACAAAAAGGCTATTGACTTTGACTCTGAAAAATTTAAACTTGTCACTTTCTTTGGACAACCTAGCAAAGTAATTGACAATTTTCTTAACAAACTTGCTATAAATTTGTCCTACGAAACTAATAACTCTTTAGGGTAATAATTCATGAAAAACAATGAAACCAAAACGATAAAAACAGAAAATCAGGTGTATATAAATTAAAATGCAAAGATTGTCCTAAAACATACGGGTAACAGTTTTCTAAAAAACAAAACCGACTTAAACTATGCTAATAGGCCAGTCATTGGAGCATTTGAATTAACAGTAATGCAAACAATTCAAAATTTTGGATTAACGTTTTGCTTGATGAAAATATAAACTTTACAAATTTGCACGTGTCTATGACGTACAGAACATTGTTTAATCGACAGAAATAAATAATAAGGTAAAAACCGTCTGCTCAAAAATTGCAAAAACGTGCAAATCGAGATTAAACACCACCAATGTCAAAGGAATAATTCTGCAAATTTGCACCTCTTAATCTCGTACGGAAATCAGTGATTTAACCGAATATGAAATTATGTATTGCAAATGGGTATCGAACAAATTGCAAACAATCCAAAAACTACGTGCAAATATCGAGATTGAGTGTCAATATCGAATGTAAGATTTGCACGCAAAAATTTTGAACGGAAAATATTTATTTATACATTTTTAATTTGTTGAAAATTTTTAGGGTTCGAACAAATTGCAAACATCGTGCAAATAAGGGATGTAGTTCGAATTAACATTTAAAGCGTTGCTACAAATTTGCACGCGTATACGGGGTACAGAAAACCAATTTTCATATTATTTTTATTCTACTAAAAATTTATTGATTGCGAACAAATTGCAAACATCGTGCAAATGAGAGATTTAGTTCGAAATATCATTTAAAGCCTTACTACAAATTTGCACGCGTACACGGGGTACGGAAAACCAATTTTCATATTATTATTTATGATAATTTATAGACATTGAACAATTTGCAAACACCATGCGATAGCGAGCTCATGGAACCACGTGGCGGCGTCTTGCGTTCGTCCTACCCCCAATCCACCAAAAAGGTCACTTTTTAAATAATTATAATTGTTCAGCATTAAAAATGGGGGTAACTTTGTATAAGTTGCCGTTTTAAAAAATTGATAGTTCCCGAAATATTGGCAAATTTAAAAAATTTTATGGCATAAATTTTACCGCTTTTCTATTCAGTTGCCTATTATTAGTTGGCCATGACCGCGTTAAAAAACAATCAGTTGCTAACTAAATTTCACCAACATTTAAAAAAGTATTAAAAACATGTTCTTGGTATTACATTATCACAATCTCTATAATAATAAACAAATTCAAGTAATATTCGTTCAAATAATTTAAGCGTCCCGGCATGATTGTTAATACTATTTTAAGTGTGAGTTACATTTAGTTACCACCTGATTGTTTTCTAACGCGGTCATAGCCAACTAATAATAGGCAACTGAATAGAAAAGCGGTAAAATTTTTGCCATAAAAATTTTTAAATTTGCCAATATTTCGGGAACTATCAATTTTTTAAAAAGGCAACTTATGCAAAGTTACCCCTATTTTTAATGCTGAACAATTATAATTATTTAAAAAGTGACCTTTTTGGTGGATTGGGGGTAGGACGAACGCAAGACGCCGCCACGTGGTTCCATGAGCTCGCTATCGCACGGTGTTTGCAAATTGTTCAATGTCTATAAATTATCATTAATATACAAAGTCATTAACATTCGGTTCCGTATAACGCATGCATGCCCGTGCAAAGTAGCTAGCGGTTAGACTCAAAAAAATATTGCGCATCACTTCGCGTATGTGTACGGTTTGCAATTTGTTCACAATCAATAAATTTTTAGTATAATAAAAATAATATGAAAATTGGGTTTCCGTACCCCGTATACGCGTGCAAATTTGTAGTAAGGCTTTAAATAATATTTCGAACTAAATCTCTCATTTGAACGATGTTTGCAATTTGTTCGCGATCAATAAATTTTTAGTAGAATAAAAATAATATGAAAATTGGTTTTCCGTACCCCGTATACGCGTGCAAATTTGTAGCAACGCTTCAAATGTTAATTCGAACTACATCCCTTATTTGCACGATGTTTGCAATTTGTTCGAACCCTAAAAATTTTCAACAAATTAAAAATGTATAAATAAATATTTTCCGTTCAAAACTTTTGCGTGCAAATCTTACATTCGATATTGACACTCAATCTCGATATTTGCACGTAGTTTTTGGATTGTTTGCAATTTGTTCGATACCCATTTGCAATACATAATTTCATATTCGGTTAAATCACTGATTTCCGTACGAGATTAAGAGGTGCAAATTTGCAGAATTATTCCTTCGACATTCGTGGTGTTTAATCTCGATTTGCACGTTTTTTGCAATTTTTGGGCAGACGGTTTTTACCTTATTATTTATTTCTGTCGATTAAACAATGTTCCGTACGTCATAGACACGTGCAAATTTGTAAAGTTTATATTTTCATCAAGCAAAACGTTAATCCAAAATTTTGAATTGTTTGCATTATTGTTAATTCAAATGCTCCAATGACTGGCCTATAACTATTTACTTGATAATAAACATAATTTCGATCCTTCCTTTAAAATTTTTGATGAAGAAAACAGAGCCTTAATAAATTTGTTTGAATCTATGGAAATAAATAAACTTAAAAATACGGACCTGTTACTTAATGATCAATTAAATTTAAATAATTCACCTCTGTTAAATTTATTCTGTTAACCATATACTTAAGAGTTTGTAAATTACCCATATTATACCTAATTTAATTTTTTAAAACCTCTGTTGGATTTTCGGGCTGTTGTAACCTTTCACTGTTTTATTTACAACTTTTATTAAATCATTGTCATCTGACGAAGCTGCAGTGTTAGCGAAACATGTACTTTCTTCTTCATATAGGGAAAATTTACAAGTTCAACTTTGTTTTATTGTATCCCGTAATACTATAATTATTATAGATTTCCACCTAGTATCGGCTAAATTAATGATTTGTTTAATATTTGATATTATCTAAAATGCAATACAGTTTACAATATCTGAAAGGTTATTTCTTTACCACAAATCATAAATATAAAATAAATGATGCTTTCTAAAATAAAATTGACATAATATATCTAAAATACAAATGATGTTTTCTAAAACTAAATTGACTATTTCCAAAATACAAGTGAAAAAGCAAACTTTGTGGCCAGAAAAATTAAACTTTATTAAGAAAAGTTACGAGGTCTAAAACATATTGCAGAAACTTAAAACTAAAAAATATCAATTGATAAACATTTAAACCGAATATCTAGTGCAGAATTCTCCCTAGAGTGGGGCATGTCCCAATATTGGTCTACTCAAACTCAATAAATTAACATGTTTTAGGTTTAGGCACCGGCTTGAGCTTACAGATAAGAATGCCAGAAAATGATTAGATTTCAATCTAGAAATCATCGTCCCCCGAAGTTTGGACACGTCATGAAAAGTGTTGTAATGCATTTTTACTTGTATAACCAAAAGCAAATAGTGTAAATCAAACTTTCACTTACTTTCTTTGCTGAAATAGTTTTTAGTCTTTGAAATAAGTGAGAGTTTGTAATAGGGTAAACAGCCCAGTTATTGGCACCCTTAAGAACTCGAGGTCATATTTTTATCAACAACATGTAAATAAATAATTTTTTGCAATTACGGGAAATTTTATTTGATTGAAATAATATCACACTTTAGATATAATACAAAATTTTGATGCTTTTAGTCCAAATTAACTACTTTTAGCGATATATTGCAAATAATGTCATTTTGCTGGTTATTGGCACTCGCTGCTAGTCGTTGGCACCCCAATTTTGCTAGTCATTGGCACCTTTTGTTAGTCGTTGGCACCCCAAATTTGCTAGTCCTTGGCACCTTTTGTTAGTCGTTGGCACTACAATTTTGCTAGTCATTGGCACATTTTGTTAGTATTGGCATCCCAATTTTACTAGTCGTTGGCAGTCTTCTTTTGTAAAGTTTTGTAGATAAATTGGGGTAATGAAACACTTTTAAATACCTATGATACCTAAATGAAAATATCCAAGCATATAATAACATTTAATTAAAAAATACCATTAGGAAAACTAATAATGTACACTTTTTTTTATTAAGCAGAATACACTACTTGTACTATTGTTAATTAAATGCAAAATAAAAAAAAATTGTATTTAGCAATGTATGTGTATGACATGTTTGTTCGGACAAAACAATTTAAGGGAAATATTTCCAACTTTTAAGACATGAACAATCATTTTCACTTTTGTGAAGACTGTTAAACAATCTTGTTAACAGCAGCACCACTGTAATGTATCGCCCGCCATTTAAATGTTCATTGTTGAATCCAAGGCGGTGTTGCATTTCTTTTGAATCTAGGTAAATTTTTATATTAGATTTCATTTTAGTATAGGAGTGCCAATAACTTGATATTACCATTTTACAAGCTTGTTATTGGCACCCAAGTTCTTTGTATTAAGTAGCAAAATATATCGCAGACGTGAATAAAAACAGATAATTTAAACTTATTTTAGTGGATACATTACCAGTCAGTAGCTTAACCACCTCTTTTTTGCTATTAAACTGCATTTTTGGCGGTGTTCATTATACAAAAATAACAAGATGATTACCGAGAGGTTTATACCCAAAAAATACTTAAAGTGACATAAATTTTAACTTAAAAGGAAATTTTCATTAAGGCGAAGCTATATATCAATAATACCTTATAATATTTTAAATATCGAAAAAAGTTAAATTTTACTCAAATTATAGGATGCCAATGACTGGACTTTTAAATTATGTTAAGTGCTAGTTGCATGGGGTGCCAACTACTAGATTTAACGTAGTTTTGCGTGCCAGTTATTGGCACACCTAAATTTTATTAAAAACAGAAAAAATAAAAGCTGTTTTTTTATAAAAATAATATAAATTAAATATACTCTATCAGCTAATCTATAAAAAAATATATTTTGGTGTGAATATTGTCCTAAATACGTTCTCAAAAAATTTGCGTTCCTTAAGAAATCGATAATTTTCTTACCTTGTAACGAGGGCACAATACTTCACTACGAATTTCTTAATGATACTAAAACCTCGGTGTGAAATATTTGTGGCGGGAAGTAATACAATAGTGTCAAATTTAATAGAAATTTTTTAAGGTACCAGAATAACATAATTACACCTAAAATTACATAAAAACCCTTGGGGGTGCCAACCTTACCCTAGAAGTAATGCACAATAATTGGAATTATTTTTTTTTCAGAAAATTGTATTGTGTAGAAATCTCTGCTTATTCTTGAAGTTCTTGATATTTTATCGCCATTTGCGACGTCTTTTATTATTATTAAAGCGAGGAATTTAAAGAATTCGAAAGACGTTTAAAAGGTATTTCCAATACCAAAAAAAAATAGGAATAAAAGATATAACCAAAAACAAAACATGGTGTCAAAATTCTTGCTAGACAAAACGCCACTAATTCTCTCGTTTTCCGACAGATGACACCAAGAATTTGTCATCGATCAGCTGATATTGGGACATGATAATATCCCCAGATTAGTAGTGGATCGTAGTAAGCCCACACACCGAGTTATGAATTGCGTTCTTTGTGCTTTGTGTTCATTTGATTAGGTTTGAAAAATGTTTAGTGGTTTTGGTCCCTTTTATTTTTACTTTAACTGTATTTTAATTACTTTTGTGTGGCCAGTAAGTACTTACTATTATTATTTATTTGACCAAAAATAAGACTTACCTAGTACTTTCCTAGTATAAGCTGCTTCCTCTGTATCGAAATTATACCAAGACTTTTTGAACACAGGGGTGTGGTCGTTCACGTCTTTTACCAATATCCTTACCGAAATAAAATCTTTTAAGTTGCCATTATCCGTGGCAGAAATATTAAGTCTAAATTCTGACTCGGGCGGTAAAGCTCTTGCCACTGAAACTTCTCCGTTACCAGAGTGGACCATAAAGTATTGAATCAAATGGAATG
Organism: Polydrusus pterygomalis; assembly: GCA_963969555.1. Classification (NCBI taxonomy): domain Eukaryota; kingdom Metazoa; phylum Arthropoda; class Insecta; order Coleoptera; family Curculionidae; genus Polydrusus; species Polydrusus pterygomalis. The sequence goes on from OZ018378.1 coordinate 53,369,190, forward strand.
GCTCAGAGGAATGTTCGTTGGGAATGTACGTTTCAGAAATCATTTCGTATTTTACGATGGCATTTTCGTCGGCATCTCTATCTTCTGCAATAAGTTTTAGGATCGAGTTTCCTAAAAAAATTGGATAAGAATAATGCAATATTCAATTTCTAAAAATATGTTACATATTATATTTAAAAAAAAAAACATTAAATGTTAATACAAAACTTGAAATTTTTATGTTAAATTTACAGCCATTATGTCTCAAATTTGAAGCTTCTTTTTAGCTCAGTGATGTAGGCGTAGGCTATCGCGGCTGGACTCAAATACAAAATAAAATCTCTTTTTTTAAATAAACTAAGATTGACGTTTCTTATTTGGCCAGGTTAAGGTACACATTTTCTTCTAAAGCGATGAGATAAATTTAATTTGTAGGAACTAATATTTCTTTTACGTCAATATTTTTAATGGTAAATACAAAAAACTTAACTATTTAAAAATCGTTACAAGGATTCAATTATAACATAGTATCAAAAAGAATAGCCTTTCAAAAGAAGCTTTGAAAATAGCTCCTGAATTATTCATTATTCAGCGACTGGTACTATTTTATGACAGGAATTAGGTTAAATAATGGTAATTTACGCAAAGCCAACATTGAGGATGATATTATTTTTGATTTTACGCTACTTTGACGATTTAATTTAATCCGGGTAGGTATCATAGTTCAATATACTGAAAGTGCGATGAGGTATTGGTCCCCAAGTAGTGTACCCTGTCATTGGGCACGCTGGGCGACAACCCTAGTGCATTGCCTTCAGCTAATGGGTATTTTTCATGCGGCACATTCCAAAGAACTCTTCTGTTCGTGTCAGAAAATAACTTTTTTTGTGAACTTTTTTTTTGTATTTTTCTCGAAAATAGGCAACATTTAACACGTTGACTGCCATTCCGGTCTATAGAACCGAGAATAAAAGGTTCCAACTTTAAAAACGCGGCCTAGTAGACCATGATGCAATTTGACGCACGCGCCAACTAGGTCCATTGGACCGAGATCATTTTTAGTTCCCCAGGGCCAACGGTCTGTTCTCATAGGGGAATATTCGCTGTGATAGACCGAGCTGGCGCATGGGACAAGTTTGCACAACTCAGTCAGAAATCCTGAGTCCGCAAACCGTTTTTTTTTTTAAATTGACGCCAGAGCCCATTCCATTTGTCCTATTTTATGCAATGTCACAAGCGGCCTCTAGGCCTTTTTTTTGGCATGGCGTCATGGACAAAAAAGCGGATATGGCTTCGGCAGTCAACGTTTTTTATTATTTTTATTATAATAACTTTCATGTAGGGTAGAAGTTTAATTTCTATTTCATAAATAGTGTTCTCCCCTACCTTTTTATGGGTGGGATCTTTTCAGGCGCGGATCTGGGTCAAAATCTAGGGGGGGGGGGGTAATTGAATCTCAAAGATATTTTTTTAAATATAGTTATAGTTAACCCATATCTTTTAAGTACCTATATTTTTAGTGTCAAATTGTCTAATAATTATTGAAAAATAAACAAACCATTAGATTAACGAAACATTATTTTTCTACGATCGTTCAAAAAATGTAATTTTGTGTATGAATTTCTAATGACAAAAGTAGGTCTTTATTGCATACTATGCAATAATAGTATATTAACGTACACGTTTTATAAAGCATCATTTTATAGCACGCGTCCATGTTAAAAAACGAGCCGCTTGCGGCGAGTTTTATAACGGGACACGTGCTTAAAACTGCTTTATATAACACGTACGTTATACTATTTTTTCTAATTTGTAGTTTTTTCAATAAAAAACACATATTTAAAAAGAAATTAAATCCTTCAAATTTTGTAAATTTTTATGTCTAAATTTTATGTTGGTAATACTATTTTTTATCATAGTAGCCTCTGGACAACAAAAATTATTTTGCGAACTGTCATTTTTTGATTTATTTTTCACTACGAGATTCTAAAGTTATTTTAGCGATATGAGATTTGAAATTGGACGGAATACGTTGTGTGATTCTTGTACATTCGGTACATATACAGAGCGTTCGGAAATTCGGGCGATTTTGCTACTTTTTTTCGAATTTCAAAAGACGTGATTTTACGTCACGGCATTGCAATTTAGTATAGGAAAGATGGAAAATTCAAATAAAGTTGAAGTTAAAATCGACATTGGAAGGTTAGTAGATTTATTTTGGATAGGATTTGGCAGAAAATGATAGCTTGAAGCATCTACAAAAGATTGATTTATAGATTTATGAAACCAACATACATGACTGTTATCCACACAGAATAAAAAAGTAGGTTATCAAGCTATTTTTCCTCTGCGAAAAATGGGTTTTCTCGTAAATCACAAAGGCCGCGCAAGTCAATGAAATAAAACAATTAAATGTTACCAACATCAAATAAAGAAAAAACGCGTATCAAAATAGCTTCATTACGATACGCAAATGCGTATCGTAATAGATTTGTTATGATACAAAATTAGAAAAAGTACTTTTTGCCCTAGTGCAATAAAGTAAATTACCTAGGAAACGAACAATTTGTTTATAGTATGTGTATTGTGCGTTGCACACTGTCAATACCCTATTGAAATATAATTCACGTTGACAGGGCGCCATAATTTCATTATGTTGAAGTCAAAGGTATCTATGATCCATTGCCAAATTTGAATTACAACTTTTGCACGCAAAGGAGAGGTAATACAGAGCGATTTTAAACTTTTTTGTTAAATAAAAAAACGATCGTACAAAAAATACTGTATGTAACATGTGCAAAAAGTGTGCTTATTGCACATGGCATATTATTCACCTCGACTACGTCTCGGTGAATAACTTCTATGCCGTGTGCAATAAACTTACACTTTTAGCACTAGTTGCATAAATAACTATTTATCATATTAGGTACTATAGGTACCAACCTACAACCTACAACAAAATTTACAGGAACTTATAAAGAGAATAAAAGAAACATAATATTAATCAAATACTTAGTAAAAACACATTTATAAAATTAAATCTATTAAACGATTTTTTAATATTTATAAGTATAAGAGGACACTCAAGTTTGGTTGGGTTTAGGATCCAGGGGGGGGGGGGGGTAATTTCCCCCCCTACCCCTCCCCGAAATCCGCGCTTGAATCTTTTTTAACAATTAAGAACTAATATAGAATATGAAAATACATACCAACACCAATATCTTCCGGGACCGCCACCACAGGAGTAATTTTCTGCTTTGGCCTCTTTGCCCTTAAATAAGCCTGGGTTAACATAAACTTCGTAATATTTGAATTTGCAACCTTTTCAAAATGTTCCACTCTGTTTCCGTCTCTGTCATAATCAAGAATTTTAATGTCTTTTTCTGTAAAAACATGTATTTCATTAAAGACCGGCGAGTTGTCATTTTCATCTTCTATTTGAATAGTCAATTTTGCTTCACTATACAGACCACCTTTATCTTTTGCTACCAGTCTTAAGTTATAGACTGTGGTAGTTTCTCTATCCAAAGGCATATTCGCACTAATAAATTGAATTTTCCCCGTATTTTTGTCTAATCGGAAAATTTCACTGCCATTTCCGAATATTGTCACCGTAAATTGACCATTTGCACCCATATCTTTGTCACTAACATGAATTGGAAAGTTTAAGTCGACTTCCGTGCCGGATTTACAGTTTTCTTTTATTTTTCCTTCATACGTGTCTCTTTCAAATGTAGGTTTGTTATCGTTTTCATCGTCGACAAAAATAGTAACTTGATATATTCCTGAACCTAAAACGCTACCTAAAAATATAATAAATGTTCGATAATTTTTTTATTTTAACGAGGAATAGTTTTATATTATTTGGTCCTCAAAACGTTGTCTGTTAGACGATAAACAATTTATAGCTGTACATATTATACCAAAAGTAATATTTCACTAAATGTGTAATCTAATATACAGGGTGTCCCAGATAAGAATGCACTCCACAGGGATCTCGTAAACCATAGGAGATAGAGAGATGGTTAAATTAGAGAAAAGTTGCGCATTACTGAATCCTGTAACGTCATGTTTTCAAATTTAAAAAATTCCGAATGCTTCCGAAGATATTTGGATAAAACAGAATTTTCGCGATTTTGTTTTAATCGATTTATGATTCTGTTTGAAGAGACATGTCAAAATAAATTTAACTTGCTTATTGCCACTTTTTCTCCCCTACAAGATGGTTTTATTTGGTACGTTATATTTGAAAATTATTATGCATTTTTTAAAAATAAAAAATAATTAATTGTATTTAATAATTAAAATTAATTATTACTTGTTGCATTTTTCAGATAGGTTTTATTAGATATTATGTTTTGTTATAAGTTTCTTTTAAAAAAATATTTCAAAATCCAACTAGTGTTTAAATACAACAATAAAAACAAAAATATTTTCGATAATGTGCCTATTTTCATTGACGATGTGTTTTTCTATATCGAAACATCTAATAAATAATAAGTGTGATACACCGTTAGATTTAGAATAAAACGTAGAATTTATTAAGCATAAAATTAAATTTTCCGACTATTTTAAATAACAAAGTTGATGATGGTTGTGACTAAACGAAACGTCGGATCAAAAATGTAATTAAACAATCTTGTAGGGGAGAAAAAGTGGCAATGAGAATGTTAAATTTATTTTGACATGTCTCTTCAAATAGAATCATAAATCAATTTAAACGAAATCGCGAAAATTCGGTTTTATCCAAATATCTTCGAAAGCATTCGGATTTTTTTAAATTTGAAAACATGACTTTAAAGGATTCAGTAATGCGCAATTTTTCTCTAATTTAACCATCTCTGTATCTCCTATGGTTTACGAGATCCCTGTAGAGTGCATTCTTATCTGGGACACCCTGTATAGGTACAAGAATTTACTAAATGAAACTAATTAAATCGCTACTACTTTCACTAGAAAGTTACCTGGAAAATTTGAAAATTCCATAAAGTAAGTCGTCTTGGCTTTTAGTACATACCTGTAATTTATTTTAATAAAACCACTTTGTTGAATACCTGAAAGGCCTACAGGGTAACATATTTACAATTTTAATAATGTCACTGCTTTATTATTATTTTACATATAAATGTTGTCCTTGTTATCAAGAGCAGATAGGTCCACAATCGTATTCGATAAGGTTATGGGGTTTGCAAGTGGTATTTAGGTTGGGCACCCTAATTAGTTGACCCCAGGGCCGGGCCTTGTGCAATTAGAATATATCTGTACCCCGGAGGCATACGACACTATGTGCCATTAGCTCGATTTGTAGAATTTAGTAAAAACAATTAGGTTTATCATAATTTTGAGGTTAGTGTTGATTTCTGAATGTATTTTCTTACTTTCACTACACAAAGTATTAATTATTTAGTGTTTCTTTGTGAATAATTTTTTTTTTAATTTTAACTATCATAATAATTACAATAATACAAATTATTTGTATTTTAATGGACATAGTGTTCTATACTTGTAAAAAATTATAAGCCATAATACTGTACTTGGGAGGCATACGACACTATGTCCAATTTTTACAAAAAATAAGTATATTTTCATGTAAATGGTATGCATTTTGGTAAAAGAAAAAGTAATAATAGACCAAATAAAAACTTATTGCCGCCTAAATGCCGATAGACAGCTGGCGTTTAACATTATGTGTAATCCCCACCTACTATTATATAAATCTAGTTAGAGGCATATAACACCAAGTGATTATATGGTGTTCTATGCCGCTGAATTTGTTGCTAAAGATATTACTAAACATCCGAGGCATACAGATATTATTACCTTGGTGTCTTAGGCCTCTGAATAAAAATGCACATATAGTGTTAAAAGTCTACCCTGTTTCTCAGCTACCTTAACTAATTGGACTTGGTGTTGTACGCCCCACAAAAGAGTTTAATTTTCTGAATAAAACTACATAGTTACCTAATTTTTGTAAAAATTGGACATAGTGTCTTATGCCTCCGGGATACAGATATAATCATTCTTGAGAAAGCCTGGGTATTTGTTGAAGTGTTGATTCTGTGGTGTAAGCAGTTTATGGTTAAAATAAACTGATACCTACTCGAATTTATTGAAGAAAACAAAATTCTAGTAAATATGCAAGCAAGTTTTAGAAAAGTTTATGCAACAAAAACAGCAGTCCAGCATGTGAATGAAAATTGGAAACCAAGCATTGACAAAAATAAAGTTGTATTAGCAGTATTTTTGGACTTTAAATAATTATTGATAGAAATAAATTATTAAAAAAATATATAATTATAAATTAAGGAGAGTTATTTATAAATGGTTTTAAAATTATTTAAGTAATAAGCATCAAAACAAGAAAACCCGAACAAAAATTGATAATATTTTTTCTAAAGAGAAATTTAATAATATTGGGATACCGCAAGGTAGCATAAATTATATGCCAAAGGTTTTGAAACAAAGTTTTATTAAAATATTTGCTCATGATACTTTAAAGGGTAAAAATATTCTTAACTGTATAGAAATTTTAAATTTTGAAATTTGGTTTATGGTAAATAGTTACGTGTGGTACCACAACGACGGTCCTACAGGACTACGTGTGACTGTTTGGTCAATACCAGAGGTCTGCCACTCTAACCTAACCTAACCTAAATAGTTAAAATTAAATGTTTCTAAAACAAAATCATATCAAAAATCATATTTGTTTAACTCTCTTTTGTGACAAAAATTTTAATTTGGTATATTCTAAAAATCCTGTATATGCGTATATTTTGAAATGTTGATAAATATACGATTTTTTTTTAAATACAACATAACTTACTACTTTTTCATTTAAAATATTTTATAACTCAAAATTTTGAAAATGATAATTATTCAAATAGTTATAAGAAAGGTTTTTGTCTAAAAATTTTGACAACAAATTTTAAATTGTCACATAAAATGAAAGTTTCTCTTACTTGGTGTGTATGTATTTATTTATACTGGCAAGATGTGAGCGATATATATGTATACCGTACATATAAGAAATATTTAATGAATCATTTTGTATCACAATGTGTTACTTTTTCCAATGTAAATAATCTCTTACCTTTGTTGTATTCAGCTATTACAGTCAGCCTATAAACGTCTCTAGTTTCTCTATCCAAAGATCTTAATGTGTGCAAAGTGCCGTCAGTTGTTATAGCTATAACATCAGTAACATCCTTTTGATTGGCTATTGAGAATTTAAGAGTATTGGTCATGTTATTTTTGAAACCAAGTTTTCCTATGAGAATGTTCGGTTGGTTTTCTTTAACGTGAAATTCTAAGGGTGTGTTTCCAGTTCTGTAAAATATAAAGTCTATTTAATTGCTTACATCCACTTAGCAATTATTGCTTTCGTTCTGAAGAGGAATTACTATGTTATCATACATATTGTTTGTTTGAAGGTTGTAGACAATGATGTATATTGAGTAATAGATGTGTTTTGGACTTCCCTTGCCTTTAGTTTTTCATATCACAACGTTTCAACTGGTAAGTATCTCCAGTCGTCTTCAGGTGAATACTAAACAAGTTACAAAGCTACGAGCCTATTTATACTACCTAGGGGGGCGAAGGGGGCGGAGCTAGTGACGTATGATCGGGTGCAGTCGTGAGTCATCTGCAGCTTACGTCACCATGATTATTCATCTGCTTACGTCATCCGCTTACGTCATCCGCTTACGTCATCACGTTTGCATCACTACTCAATCTGAGCCTACACCTATTTAACAAGGGCTTCCAAATGTTTCTTATATCTGCAGAAGGTTTACTGAAACAGTCAGGGTTCTGGATTATGACAGCTGCTTCTTTGAATTTTTTCTTCCGCCAATGCTCTTCTTTAAGTATAATTTTTGCGTTTGCCCATTGTAAATGATGACCGTGGATCCAAGCGTGGTCTGCTGCACCGGATCTGTTTGTTTCTCCTTTCAGTGTATGGTTTCGATGTTCTTTGATCCTTGTTTGGAGAGGTCGTAGAGTTTCACCAACATAGGATTGTCCGCATTCGCAAGGTATTCTGTATACACAATTCTTCGTGTCCTTTTGATTTGTTGGTTTTGTCTTCGTCAGGTGGCTTCTTAAGGAATCTTTGGAGCTGAAGACTGTTCGGATGTTGTACTATTGTCCTATCCTTCGAATTTTTTCGGAGATTCCTGTGACATAAGGTACATTCATAGTGGGTCCAGATTCATTATCTTTGTTCGTTCTAGTTTTGTGATTTTGACGCTTTTTGATGGCCTGATCGACTAGTTTCGTAGGGTAATCATTCATGCCAAGGTCTTGCTTAATGTTGTTAAGTTCTTTCGTCAAAGTTCCCTGCGAGTTGCAAAGTGTGAATGCTCTATCGACGAGTGTTTTGACTATTCCATGTTTGGTGCTGTTTGAATGGTTTGAGGCGTAGTTAAGATATTAACCTGTGTGGGTTTGTTTCCTATATACCGATGTTCGGATGCTGCTCCCGTTTTTTTGTACTACGACGTCTAAGGACGGTAATCTGTCGTTGTCCTCCTTCTCCATGGTAAACTTAATTGTAGGTGCCAGGTTGTTCATATGTTGTAGAAAGGTTTGAAGTTCGTCAGCGCTTCCATTCCAAATGATGAATGTGTCATCTACGTAACGAAGCACGATCATACGTCACTAGCTCCGCTCCCTCCGCCCCCCTAGGTAGTATAAATATCCTCGTAGCTTTGTAACTTGTTTAGTATTCACCTGAAGACGACTGGAGATACTTACCAGTTGAAACGTTGTGATATGAAAAACTAAAGGCAATGGAAGTCCAAGACACATCTATTACTCATCATACATATTATCACAGATCATTTTTAGGTGGTGGTAGTCAAAATGCATACACATGTAGTCAAAAAAATTTTACGAGTTAAGAAGTCTTCCCTATCCATAAGGGTCATACTATGCCATGTGTGTGAGACAGCATATAATAATAATAATAATAATAATAAATGTCTTTATTTCTGACTTCCACAATTCCAATATTATATGTATACATATTTGTTAAGACTAAAATAATGGTCCTCAGAAAAAGGCGAAGTTCAGATGAGGTATCCCAGGATACCTCCCTGATCAAAACTCAACCTTTGTAGAAAAAAATAAACAAATTTTGTGATGTAAAGGTGATTTAGGTCATATTTAAAAACAATAAAGAACAATTATGAGTAATTATTAGGCAGAGCAGGATCGGCAATATAGGATATAAGGTCCCTATCTTACTATCTTCTATCCATTATATATTTAGTGTACTTTTTTCTAAAAGCAGATTGGGAAAGGTCCTTAAAAGTCTCTGGCACGGAGTTGTAGAATTTGGCTATATTATACGAAAAACTGCGCTCAAAAATGGCAGTTCGATGATATGGTGGTGTTATTTTATTTCTAGCTCTAATATTAAGGTTATGCACATGTGTTCGGAAAATAACTCGTTTATATAAATATGAGGGGCGTTTAAGATTTATAATTTTATGAAATAAACATAGGTGATGCAGTTCTCTTCGCTCCGCCATGTTCAACCACCGCGACTCTATTAGCTTGTGGGAGATATGCTGATATTTTCGTACTCCGTAAACAAGCCTTAAACAAGAATTTTGAACAAGTTGGATTCGTCGCATATCTTTAGCATTAATACAATTTCCATATAGGACGTCGCCATGGCTAAAGACAGAGAGTACTAGAGAATCGCATAGTAGTAACTTAACCCTTTGGGATAAGAAATGGCGCAGGTGATATAGCAGTTTAAGTCTAATAAATGACTTTTGTATACAGTTGGAAATGTGTGCACTAAACCTTAAATCACTATCAAAAATCACACCCAAATTGCGAACATTGTCCTTTACTGGCACGATCGTGTTGTCAATTTCAATCCTGATTTCGTCCTTAATTAAGTCCACGTCAGCCTTGCGGCCAAACACCATTACCGAACATTTCTTAGGATTAAGCTTAAGGGAATGCTCCAGTGACAATTTGCTTAAAGAATTTAGTTCTTTACTTATAGTTCTGCAGCTTACGGCAGCATCAGCCTTGTTAAAGGACTTGTAAATCTGCGTGTCGTCGGCATAGTATTGGTCCGAGCACTCCTCCAGCGAGTTGGAGAGAAATGCAGTATAAATAGCATATAAAAGGGGTGACAAAGTGGAACCCTGCGGCACACCGTTGTGTATAGTAATCGGATCCGATATAACGCCGCCGACACGGACAGATTGCGATCTATTCAGTAAGAAGTTCTTAAAAAACATTACTGCATTATCAGAAAGACCTATATAGTGTAGAATGGCCAAAAGCAGCTCGTGGTTTATGGTGTCGAAGGCTTTGGAAAAGTCCAGCAATGCCAAGACTGTGACCTTTCCATCATCGGTGGCTTGAAAGATATCATCAGTAACGTTGATTAGGGCTGTAGCGCACCCGTGACCCTCTCTAAATCCCGATTGAGTTTCTGGCAAGATGTTATTTTTTTCAGTATGGTCAGTTAGCTGTGCATTTATTATCCTCTCCAAAACCTTCGCCATACATGGTAAGACACTGATAGGTCGGAGGTCATTAAATTCCTGTGGCGACGAAATTTTAGGAATTGGTGTTACTAGAGCTTTTTTCCAAATTTGAGGGAATTCTGAACAACGAATACAGAAATTAATAATGTGAGTAATATAAGGTAACAGGAATGGACATCCCAGTTTTAAAATTTCACTGCCAATACCATCGACTCCTTGAGCTTTGGATTTAATGCCCAGAATGATTTTAAGGACATCAGCCTCAGATACCTCCGTGAAATTTAAAACCGCAGAGACTTTTTCACAAATCTTATTTTTGTAGGTATTGAGAAGATGAGCATTATTATCATTCTGGGGAGCATTAACTGTAAAGAAGCGATTTAATTCCTCCGGCTTTTTAAGTTTGTCTGGAATCTCTACTCTTTTTTGATTTAAAATTCGAAATTTTTTTAACTCTTGCCAGGTATATAAAGGCTCTTTGACGGAACCAGGTGTGGAACGTCTCCGAAGGGTAAGGTCAAACACAGGCGGCGTATTAAAGACATCTAAATAATAAGGGGTTTAGTTATGATAAGACGCCAAGTCGTTGACATCCGGTTGTTTATTAATTTAATATTTTCAGCTTAGTTTTGTTTATCAAATCATGACAGAACGTTGACATCGGTATATTTTCATATATAATATCACAAGAGATAAAATTTTGTCGGCAAAATTTTCGAAAGGTATGAAAGTTTGTTGCTTGGCAATTTCGCGAATGACATTTTTGACAAACAACAAACTTAAATAAATCCTTGAGAACAATTTTGCTTACACAATTTTTTCTCGAGTGGTATTCGACATGACTATTTAACTAGAAAAAAGACAAAATTTTGCCGCGGCAAAAATCACATGTGAATTTTGTCCAGGTAGGTGCAGGTAGTAATTTTGCCAGTAGAAGACCGGCCGTTGCTATGACATTTTGCCAGTGTAAAACACTCTAGTTAAATAGTCATATATAATATCACAAGAGATAAAATTTTGTCGGCAAAATTTTCGAAAGGTATGAAAGTTTGTTGCTTGGCAATTTCGCGAATGACACTTTGGACAAAATCACGAGCCGTCAGGCGAGTGATTTTGTCGAAAATGTCATGAGCGAAATTGCTTAAAAGCAACAAACTTAAATAAATCCTTGAGAACAATTTTGCTTACACAATTTTTTCTCGAGTGGTATTCGACATGACTATTTAACTAGAAAAAAGACAAAATTTTGCCGCGGCAAAAATCACATGTGAATTTTGTCCAGGTAGGTGCAGGTAGTAATTTTGCCAGTAGAAGACCGGCCGTTGCTATGACATTTTGCCAGTGTAAAACACTCTAGTTAAATAGTCATGTTAATTTGTTTGTCAAATAATGACAAAAAATCATAATAGCACAAAATCAACTGCCTTTTTCTTCTCGACTACACAGTTTGGTTTGTATCTTTGCTCCACGAGCTAAACGTCAAAATTTCACCTGCTTGTTTTAATAAATAGGCCTATATTCGGTTTCACTTACTCCTCCTTAAATCCCATTAAAAATACCATTCAAAATTCAGTATACGGGGAAACTTACGAATACAGGTCAATATCTCGGTTGTACCGGGTGTTCCACCTAAGGAGGTAATCGGCTATATCTCAGAAAGTAATAACACTAGGACTTTGGGAAAAAATATATATCAATAAAAGCGGCCAAGAGAAATTGCTGGAAATTATTCTCAAGTTCGAAAAATGACCGCTAGGGGGCGTAAGAGAACTTTCAAAATAGAAATGCCGATTTTCTCTTGATTTCTCTTAATAAAATTATAAGCATTGTGTTTTTCATAACATTATGCAACTTTATGTTAGAAATCGTTTTTTTCTATTTTCAATAATAAAGTGGTGGGAGAAGGTCAAACTTTTTTTTTTTCAAACGGTGATATCTCTGCTTTGGATAAACCGATTTTATTCAACTTGGTCTTAAAAAAAGCCCTTCTTTTTCTCTACACGTAGATCTATTAACTATACCATATTGATTCTGATGTTGGCCACTAGATGGCGTTTTTCCGTAATTCCTCAATGAATAAGGATTTTCTCAAAAAAATCAAATGTTATGATATGACTTTTTCATCATATTTTATTTTAGGCTTATAAAGGCTATTAAATAGTGGAATAAAAAATCCAGGTCTATATTTAAAATAAAAAAGTTGATGATGGTCGCTCGAATCCGAAACGTCGGATTAAAAAACGAGCCCCATCAGCTTGTAGAGGAGGAAAAGTTAATATAAGGAACTGAAAACCGCACCGTGATATATTTTGTTAAACTAGAGAAAAAACCAGTGATTTAATTGCTTAATGAATGTTTTAAAAAATGGCCTATTTTTCCATATTAATTATTATTATCCCTAATTTCTCTAGTTTAATAAAAGATATCACGTTACGGTTTTCAGTTCCTTATTGTAACTTTTCCTCCTCTACAAGCTGATGGGGTTAGTTTTTTAATCCGACGTTTCGGATTCGAGCGACCATCATCAACTTTTTTATTTTAAATACGGACCTGGATTTTTTATTTCACTATTTAATAGCCTTTATAAGCCTAGAATAAAATATGATGAAAAAATCATATTAAAACATTTGTTTTTTTTTGAGAAAATCCTTATTCATTGAGGAATTACGGAAAAACGCCATCTAGTGGCCAACATCAGAATCAATATGGTATAGTTAATAGATCTACGTGTAGAGGAAAAGAAGGGCTTTTTTCAAGACCAAGTTGAATAAAATCGGTTTATCCAAAGCAGAGATATCAGCGTTTGAAAGAAAAAAGGTTTGACCTTCTCCCACCACTTTATTATTGAAAATAGAAAAAAACGATTCCTAGCATAAAGTTGCATAATTTTATGAAGAATACAATGCTTATATTTTTAACATATTTTTATTAAGAAAAATCAAGAGAAAATAGGCATTTCTATTTTGAATGTTCTCTTACGCCCCCTAGCGGTCATTTCTCGAACTTGAAAATAATTTCCAGCAATTTTTCTTGGCCGCTTTTATGGATATATTTTTTTTCCCAAAGTCCTAGTGTTATTACTTTCTGAGATATAGCCGATTACCTCCTTAGGTGGAACACCCGGTACATCAAATTACTCAAGCAACACAAAACATGGCATAGTAATAACCTTTGTGGATAGAGCAATTACAATAATTTCTAACTCGAAAGAAGGCCTCGAAAAAGAAACTAACTACTTACATCAAAACCGATGTCAACGAAGTTGATGTCAATCTTTTAAAATAAAAATTTTATAAAGTATTTTTAAATAACAATCCTTTTTCCCACCCCTCAAACACCCTTTGGCTTTTTTTAGTTTCCTTTTTACAGCTTTTAAAATTATTTATTTATTCATTTTATTGACACGAAAACGCACAATTTCACACATTTTCTGGAAAGCTTTTAAGATAGGCCTATACTAAGTTCAAGTGCTGTAGAATACATTGTTCTACAATTTAAACAAGTTATTTCGTTCCATCAAGCTTCTAAATTTTATGTTGTTGACAAAGTTATATGACAACCTTTATGTCAGCAATAAAAAATTTATTTAACAGAAATTTTATCCAGATAAACTTTTTGTGGGTAAAAAATAAAGTTTTCTGAGCAATAAATAGAGGAAATACTGTTCTTAAAAAACTTTAATTTATTTTATTTCTTTTTTTTATATAAAAAAAAAAGGTTTTTAGGTAATAAAAAATCGTAGGTTGTTATTTACGGATTTTTTCTTCTTCGTTCTCTGCCAGGGCCGATCCTCAGTCATAAAGCGGCCCTCAAACGATCAATAAATATCGTCAATATCGGAGTATTGACAATATTATTGAACGTGTAAGTGGAAAGATTGACGGATTGTCAATATGTACAATATTGATGGGCTGGTTTGATGAAAACCAAAATATTTGCACGATTGACAATAAATATTGACCGTCTGAGGGAGAGATTGACAATCTTGGCCATTTTGTTGAGAAGTGTGGTAGCGTACACCTGAACAAATCAGTTTATTATTTGTCCAGTAGCGCATACATAGCTAATATAATGAATTGTGATAGTGAGGCTTTGATGTTTCTACCACAATTCCACTAATAGTATTAGGAGCTACAATAGCAGAAAACTTCAGGCATTCAAATGATCTACCAGTTGCTAAAAATCGGAGAGTTAATGACAATCTCTCTTCAACTGAAACTGCCTTTCTCATTATTGTATCTTTTTTCACGATGATTGGTCCCACTAGATTCGACAACTCTTCGTAGCAAGCGTTCGTCATGCGAAAGTAATTTTGGAAATCTTTTGGAGTAGATACGCGCACCTCATCCAACAAACTCATGTGAGAAAACCTCTCTTTAGAAGCCACTCTCTAGCCCATATTCGCTTTTTTTTCTTCCGTTTTATTGATAAAGCTAAAATAATAGCTACACAAGCTTTTTGATGGTTCGACATCCTTGACTGTTTGCGCGAAACTAAATAGATTGTCAATAAATATTGATAGTGTGAGGCAATTACAGTTTGTCAATCTTTATTGACCATATTGACAAACTTTTATTGACAATATATATTGATCGTGTGCGGGCCGCTTTAGAAGCACCCCCCAAAGGGTTATCAACCCTTGGTTTCGCGCTTTCTATGACCTACCGATTGGGGAGTGGGTCTCTTCCCCCGCACCCTACGATATATCCGATCTCATTCAGCCTGGTTACAGGCGGGAATGGGGTGGGTTTGGGGGATGATACATTTTTCACTGTTCCCTAATTTTTGCAAGACACTGGACCCACGTCAAAACTTATACCACTAAAATCCACCGGGCTCGAACCAGTTTGCCGAAAGTGGGATACGAACCCACAAACTCTAGTCCTAGAGTTCTCGGCCCTAACCATGGAGCGACTAATGCCGTAAAAATCGTAGGATTATATACCGTGCGAGCAAAAATTATTTGCATTAAAGAGGGCTTGGATTAAAAAACGTAGTGCTTGGTTTAGATCACAATGATATGGGGACGATATATCTAACCAAATCTAGGTTAAAATTTTGTCAAATTCATATTATGACATGATATGCCAAACTAATGAGTAATAAAATAAGTAGACAAATACAAATTTATTTTTGTTGTTTAAAAAATTAAGAAAGTAAGAATATACAGAAACAAAAAGAAAAATAATTACATAAATGGCTGAAATCGGCCACCGTCATGCTACAAGCATAAATTCACACGTCTCTTCATATTTTCGAAAGTGTTGACCTGCATCTCTATAGAGAAATGTTACCACATTCTTGGATAATCCTTTTTTGTAATTATTCTAAATTTGCAACTGGTGTTTTAAAAATAGTGTTCTTTTAATGAGGAAAAACGAAGTAATTCATAACCATTAAACAAGGGGATCTAGGTGGGAATTCAATGTTTGATCGAAAACTGATCAATCTGTCGTCGAAAAAATTGCGTAAGTAGTTAATAGTTTCGGCGGCTGTATGGGCGGTTGCACCGTCCTGTTAAAAATATCCAAAACGTAGTTCCTCGTCAAGTAATTGCTTCACAAATGTATTCAAAATATTGTCTCTATACCGCTGTGCTGTAACTGTGTCATGGAAAAAAATAGGACCAACAATTCTTCTTCGGGAAACAGCTAACCAGACACCAATTTTTTGAGGGTGCAATGTGAACTCTACAAAAAATGGGGATTTTCACTACTCCACATTCTGACTATTCCCACTATTCTGAGAATTCACATAACCGAAGAGGTGGAAGGAACCAGGCTTCATCCGAAAAAATGTCAGGTCTAATAAATCATTTCTTTCCAATAAATTTCCGGTAAACCATTGAGAGTAATTCCTATGTCTTTCAAAATCTGCGGCTTGTATTTCTTGGAATACATGCACTTTCTAAGGAAATAAATTTAGCTGCTTCTTAAGAATAGTCCTGCATGTTCCATAAGATCTTCCCACTTCCTGGGACAGGCGTCTTGTACAATTTGTTGGCGTATTTTGCATTATTTCACGAACGTTAACAACAAGTTCTTCTGTTCTTACAAATGGTCTTCCTGCTCCTTTTTTGTGTTGTATTGAACCTGTTTCCCTAAACACAGCCACGGTTCTTTTCAGGCAATGATAAAAATCCCCAGCAATAAAAGCAACGTTAGAAAAATGTTCGTGAAAATCGTCCATGCACAAACCCGGATTGTATTGCCACTCACCATTTACTCTAACCCCGTTTCGAAAATACTCTTCAACCATGAATGTTTTGTGCTCTTCCGTAAAGCCCATTGTGTGAATTGTTCAAGAAATTGGAAAAATTAGCGATGAATCAAATTACTTGTACCGACTGTCAAAGAGACGGAATAACTGATTGATTGTTAATTCAGGTAGTTACTGACACCCAACGGATATTAAGCTCTACGGCTAAGCGTTACGTCCTTAGATGCAAGGCCCTCTTTGATGGAGATAATTTTTGCTCGCACGGTATTTTGTTTAAGAATAGGCTAGGTAATAGTAATTGTAATTATTTAAATACGCTCTTAACAATGAAAAAAATAGCACACACTAATGTTGAGCGTTTCTATGCTCGAAATATTTTTGATAATTACTTTTTTTCATGGCTCTCAGGGGAGGGGGATCAATTGCCCCGATGTCTATAAAATATCTACAGTAAAAATTATAGGTTTGAATTTTTAATGGATTATAGACCAGGGTCGATAATTTTTGAAACCAAAAAAAATAATAGTAGGATGAAACCCATTGGAAAAGAAAGAGAATAGAACAAAAATGAAAGGAAAAATAAATTACGGGCGATCCGAGGTTGGGAAGGGGGGGAGGGGGGGTTTTAAGGGTAGAAAACGATTTATCTCGATTTCCGGTAAAACTACAAGTCCTGTGGAAAAACGTTAAATCGCAAAGTTGTAGATAATAAAAATATCTACAACTTTTGTATATACACTTTTTTAACACAACCTCAAAATTTATGTGAAAAATTGAAATAACCAAGTTTTTGGTTTTTTATTTTTAACAAACCCGAACAAACCCAAACATTTTTTTTATCCACGAAATTTGGTGAAAACTTACCTTTTTATGTCCTAAACACACTTTAATTTTTTTGATTTAAAATAATCATTTTTCAACCTTATTTTGACCTAATATCGAAAAAACACCCTAATTTTCAATCGAATCTCACGTCAAAATATCTGCTTTTTTAAAAAAGTCGGTGGGCTTTTTGTTCGTTGAAATCTCTACTTTCTGATGGTATTAAAAAAAATATAAAAAAATGCAAAATAACGAAAAAAACTCGAATCGGAAATTTTTTTTTTAGATCAATAATATGTACAATTTTGAGCTATTTATTAAAATTTATACTTTAATTACTCGAAAAACGTAAGATTCCATGTTACATTGATAAAAAAAAGTATAAATTTTAATAAATAGCTCAAAATTGTACATATTGATCTAAAAAAAATTTTTCGGATTCGAGTTTTTTTCGTTTCTTTGCATTTTTTTTGAGAACATTTACCATAGTAATGTATATTTTTTTTAACACTATCAGAAAGTAGAGATTTCAACGAACAAAAAGCCCACCGACTTTTTAAAAAAAGCAGATATTTTGACGTGAGAAATTTCGATTGAAAATTAGGGTGTTTTTTTGATATTAAGTCAAAATAAGGTTAAAAAATAAATATTTTAAATCAATAAAATTACAATTTGTTTAGGACATAAAAAGGTAAGTTTTCACCAAATTTCGTGGATAAAAAAAAATTTTTGTCAAAGATAAAAATAAAAAACCAAAAACTTGGTTATTTGAAATTTTCACATACATTTTGAGGTTATATGAAAAAAGTGTAAATACAGAAGTTTTAGATCTTTTTATTACCTACAACTTTGCGATTTAACGTTTTTCCATAGGACTCGTAGTTTTACCGGAAATCGATATAAATCGTTTTCTACCCTTAAACCCCCCCCCCCCCCCCCCCCGCCCTCCCCTCCCCCCCTTCCCGACCTTGGATCGCCCGTAATTTATTTTTCCTTTCATTTTTGTTCTATTCTCTTCCTTTTCCAATGGGTTTCATCCTACTATTATTTTTTTTTACTTTTTACCATTTTCATAATATGACTCACTTTAAAAAACCCGCACTGTATATTTAAATTTTGAAATACTTTTTAATTTTTAAAGAAAGTGTTGTTCCTATATCTGTTTAATTTGTATAAAAACCTTTATTGATCGCGCCTCTTTTCTTATCGCCATGTTAATGATATCAAGACGAAAAAGAGGATAAAATAGAAGTAACGTAAATGAAAAAAGTGTGCAAATGGCAAATTTTACGGCATTTTATTTCTACTGCAAGTCGTTGTAGTCGAACATAGTAAATACTAAAAATTTATTTTAATTAGAATAGCTTTTTTTTTTGTTATAACGATACGGATCGTCTTACCCCACGTGATTGCGATGGTATTGTATACTATCAGCATCAGCATAGAGAAACAAAACCAAGAGAGACCATCCAATATAAAAAGTTTACCGCTCATAAGTTTGGACGATGCGACGTCCAAATGTGTAGCGACTTACCCCAAACGTTGCATGTGATAAACATAAACAGCGATTTCATTAGCAAATATTTCGCGCAAGTATTGGATGCGTCGGTGTTGTTCCAGAAAGTTAGCCCAAGGGAGAATGATGGAATAACGACGCAACTACCATCTAGCGGTCAAATTTTGTACTACAGCTGTGGCAATTTTTACCTAAATAAAATGAAGTTTCATTTATGTCTTGGTCTAGTTAACTCGTTTAAAAAAAAATTGCAGTTACATCGATATTGTTCGGGAGCAGCAATATATCCGTCTTAAGTGGACTTCGTAGCACCTTGACAACGGGATTTCTTTTGACGGGCTAATTAATCGGTTGAGAAAAAAATCTTGTATAGGTATTAGAAGTTTTTCGAAATTTAACAAAGAATAATGGAAATTCCTTGTCTTTATTATGTATATAAACATTTTAAAATCAATTATTTATTAATTTAGCAACAATATATTTAGTTTTCAATATTATGTGATTAGTTCTTGACAGCTTTTATCAAAAGAATTTTTCAAAATAACCACAGTTTTTTTTAAACGAAATCTTCATTTTTCGTCTAATTCTTAGCCTACTTAATAAAGGGCTGAATATATGCAAAAGATTTATGCCCGTTTCGTCGATTCCCGTTTCGTGGACTTTAAGAAATTTTCCCGTTTCGTCGACTGGCCTTTGCAGGTATAAATCGGTGTTATTAATAATTCCCGTTTCGTTGACTCAATAAACTTTTTTTTTCGGAAGTGGATAATATGTATATCTATTAATGGTACCTATTAATTATTCCTTAAATTTTATTCTTTGCATAAGTCGGTACGCAAGTCTTTTCTTCACACTTTATACAGACTTAGGACATGTCAAAGGAACAGATTATGAATAATATGCTGTTTGCTTAAAATTCACAATAACCTTTGATCCAAATCTCGATACTTTTTTGTCGTTTCAGCATTGGCATGTGTTGCATAATCTGCTGTACAACTATTTTGTAATAATATTCGGCCTCTTCATGCAGAGCAGTCAATAATTCGTAAAAATTAGGATGGCACTTTTCAATTTTCCTGTTCAAGCGATTATGCCAGCCCTCGACAGTGTTAGTAGTTCTATGTCGTTCATTATAGCAAACCCAAATGTGATCGCTTTCAAGCCACTGACTGACAAAATAATCGTTAAATTTGACTATGGCTTCGATTGTAGGTGCTGTTTCCATGATATATAAAAATCCATCTTCAACGTATTCCGGTGGTAAAAATGTGCTTCTCCTTTCTGTATAGGTGAATAAGCCCCTGTTCTTGAGTCATTCTCCAGATGGCTTGATTAAAGTGGAAATTACAGCCTTTGATTTCCACATTCCAAAAAACAGTTTTTAGTCCGTTGACTGCTGCCGTTTCAAAATCAATGTGGAACTTTTGAGGGTTAAATTGTGGCATTTTTTCTTTTAATAATGTACCTCTTGCAGGTGACATGCAATTCAATCCCTTGAGTTGGCGAGTCGACGAAACGGGAAGGGTTCAAAATGATTTAAGCCTCAATCGACGAAACGGTAACAAAACAGGTAAAATTGTCCAGTCGACGAAACGGTCAATCGACGAAACGGGAATTGGTATTTATTGAGGGTTTCTGGGGTTTGCAGGTATATTGTTAGGGGTTGTTTATTGTTACTTAATAATGCGTTATTATTACCTGCCTAATAAACTGTATTTATATCGATTTGTAATACCTACTTTTGGTAATTAAACCTTTGGTAAATAAATTAATTTCAAATGTAAAAAAACAGAAGTTGTATAAGGAGAAATTACCAGGAGTTAGTTTACCTCCAGATGCTGTAATTACCCGGTGGGGAACATGGATTAAGGCCGCAATATTTTACGCAGAGCATTTCGAAGCCATTAAAGAACTAATTTTGGATTTAGATGACGATTCGCAGTGTATTGGGCAAAGTAAAAAGTTGTTAAAAAGTGCAAGTGTAGCTAAAAAGTTAATTTCAGTTTTATACCGGACATAATATTCTCGTTGGAGAGTTTAAGTTGAAGAGATTCAATTAGTATTGTTGGAACTTTTTCCGCTAAATGTAACAGCGTTTCCGGTAAACTAAGAGGTGAAGTAAGAAACAAATTGGATGTAACTGTAAAAAAGAATGAAGGATTTAAATACTTAACTGCAGTAATAGTATATTAAAGTACACGTTTCATAAGCAGCGGTTTTAGCGCACGCGTGACACGTGCGCTAAAACGCCTTATGAACCACGTGCTTTATACAATTTTTTCTCTTTGTAGTTTTTTCAATAAAAAATACATATTTAAAAAGAAAATAAATCCGCAAATTTTTATGTCTAAATTTTATGTTGGTAATACTATTTTTTATCATAGTAACCTCTGGACAACAAAAATCATCAAGTCATTTTTTGATTTATTGACCCAATTTCACCACGAGATTCTAAAGTTATTTTAGCGATATGAGATTTAAAATTGGACGGAATACGTTGTGTGATCCTTGTACATTCGGTACATATACAGAGCGTTCGGAAATTCGTGCGATTTTGCGAATTTTTTTTGAATTTAAAAAGACGTGATTTTACGTCAATTTTTCAATTTTTTAATTTCAATGTTACCAACATCAAATAAAGAAAAAACGCGTATCGAAAAAGCTTCATTATGAACTTCATTTCAAGTTCATAATGAACTTATTATGAACGTCAAATAGAAAAAATCATTTATGAGGGTAAATCATCCAACGAAGTTATATCTTCGCCTTATATTTTGCTACCTAAGGTGCAGTATTGTCCGATTAGATCAGTAGATGTTGTAAGAAGCTTCTCTTTGCATAAACATATTTTTACTAATAGAAGAAAATCATTTTTAGTTGAAAATTTTGAAAAATATTTAGTAATAAATGAGTATTTTACAATTTTAGATTAAAAAATTTTTTACTTTTATTTTTCTTTTTTTTTACAATTTAAAAAAGAACATTGTTTTTAGGACCCAATATGTTTCTTTACCTCATTTTACTATAAAAAATTAAGAAATATTGCAAACCAGTATGCATATTTGGTAAAAAACTGCAAATAACTGCATATTTTAAAGGCTAACAAGGCATGTAACGCACTCTGGGAGTCACGATACCGGCCAATGGAACAGCTATAAAATAAAAAAAAAACTTGTAAATGTGGGTGGCTACGGAATCCTTTTAAGAAAAGATTTATATTCTCTATTAGTTATAATTTTACTTACTAAAAAAGCCTTTAGTGTGTTACGTACTGAAAAAGCGTTTAGTGTGTTACGTACTAAAAAAGCCTTTAGTGTGTTTAGTTAGTTATAATAATATTATTTAAATATTAATTTTACTGACTGAAACAATTATGTTCAAATAATATACTTTTAAAAGTTTAGAGTTTATGCCAATGTCAGAATTTGAATAATATAAAAACTACTAGTTTTTATGAACCCTAGGCCACACACTGTAAGTTCTGCATTTTATCTTTTTGCATCAATCTGTTCTCCAAACATTCTACAAATTTATTTTTTATGTTTTATGTGGACATCGTTAAATTTAATTTTATTCTTTGGTTTTATCTACGCCATTATACTTTCGTATATACCCCAAAATAATAGTCAACTTTTACTGATAACAAACAAAAACACATTTTATTTCGATATTAATATTTATATAAAACTTGTGTGCTCTCTATTGGGGGGCGGACGGTCGGCTTATATTGGATAAGTATAGTATTATCTTTTATATGTGAACACTATTTTAGTATAAAGAGGTACTACTAAAAATAGTGTATGCTATCGATTTTTAAACTTACAAACCTAATAAAAGTTGGAATTGCTAAATATTTAAAAAGTTACATTTAAATTTATACAGTGTGTCCAAAAAATATGTATACAAAATGCTAGCACAAATTCTTGAGGTTAAAATATGAGGTTCTAGCCTTAGTTTGTTAATAGCCTGCCACAGGCCTGCATTTTTAAACACTTTTAAAGCTGATTTAAAAATTTTAACTGTTTTCTAGTAATTGGATAGCGCTGATTTCAAACCTGCGTTTAGTTTTTTTTTATATCACTTTCAAGGTTATGTTTCGAACCAGTAAAATCCAAAGATATAGAAAAAACACGACGTATTTCATTTATAAGCTAGTTTTTAAAAATATACACATAGGAACTATTAGAAATGGTTATTTGTTCTTTGCGATTCTTAAAAAAAACGTTTTCTTTTTTCAGAAAAGCTTCTTTTGGTTATTTTCTATCATATTCAGCTAAAGGAGATTTCTTATCAATGTCCAATAGTAATCGGCCATTATTTTTGTATCCCAGCGCCCCTGGTTTCTTTTTTCCATCTCTTTAATATCGGGAAATAGTCCAAATGGAAATGTAAAAAGTGAATTTTTATGCTCAAATTGCAACCAAGAATCCTAAATTTTTCCAGCATATTTTCAACGTTCTCAACATAGTTTGTGTTTTTATAATTCCCTGGAAATTTATGTTCAACTTCTTTAAAAGCATTCCATGCATATTTTTCCTTATTTTTCCTTACATTTTCAAATTTTGTATCTTTTATCAAGCTCCTAATCTGCGGCCCTACAAAGATTTCCTCCTTTAATTTTGCCTCTGACAGAGCCGGAAATGTTTTACACAAATATTTAAAAGAAATTTCCATCTTTGTTAAATGCCTCTACAAATTGTTTCATAAGTCGAAGTTTTGTGTGAAGTGTTGGAAGTAAAACTTTTTGAAAATCAATAAGATTTTCGCGAATTACATTTTTGGTTCCAAGCGTTAAAGTCTCTCTTTGTGGCCAGTCTCTTTTTATCCAATGCTGTTCTCGATTCCTGCTATCCCACTCGAGCAGAAAACATGGAAATTTAGTAAATCCAGACTGCTGACCCAAGAGAAGGACTAAAATTTTTAGATCTCCACACACTTCCCAGTTGTGATTTTCATATTGTATTCTTAAAAGTAATTTCTCTTAAATTTTCATAGTTTTCCCTTAAATAAACTGAATGGCCGACCGGAACACAAGAAAAACATTATTTAAAAGAACAGCTTTAAGGTTCCTCTTTAAAGAGTCGATGAAAAGTCTCCAGAGGGTGTGTAGGACCACAAAAAATTATTTTTTGGTTAATACCAAAAGAAATTTCTGTGATTGATACGAGACCAATTGTATTTTAATTAGTTATATCTATATAAAAACTGAGCTTAACAAACAAAAATCACGTCATCACAAATTTTATGCAAGCCTGTGTAGTTTTTAAAATTCGGGGTGTTTAAAACGTTTTTGTAAATATTTATTTTAACTATAACAGAATTTGTAAGAAGTTTGGTACTTAGACGTATTTTCGGATGAGAAAACTAGATCTAATCACAGTTTCGTTGCACATAGCAGAGGATACCATCAACAACATTTCGCCTATATCTTAAGCTTCATATTTTCTTTGTGCCTCGGTATATTAAATTTTTAGTTACAAATCCTTATTCCTTGGCATTTTTTGTCAAAAAAAGTATACCCAGTAGGTGTCGCTTCGAGCAGTCGTTTTTAAGATAATCGAATTTAAATATTCTATTGCATACTGAAACGTATCAATAAACGGAAGTTAAGAGATCTAATATCTAGCCGTTTCAATTTCATCGGCCTGGCCTGGGCAGTGACCTTATCGGGAAAGTAATTAGAGAGAAAAAAAATATACGTATATTATTTGTATAACTCAGTGCTAGTTGTACTTGTACAGAACAATATTTTAAAAGGAAATTAAATTAAAAAGCCATTACCTTTTATAAAACATGTATTTGTTATGATAGCAAACAAAGCATTCTAGTTACATTCTCTGTCAAGTGGTTTTGTGCAACTGGGTAATTGGCAAAACTTAAAAAATCATGATCCTATTTGGGTAGTTATACGTATTTTATAAAACAACAGTATGTTGGAAAACAAATGCGCATTAACATGTAGGGGAGAGGGAGGCACATTCAACCAATAGCTATATCTTTGTTTGTATTTGAAATGGGCGCCCGGTAATGTCACACAAATATCGGTTACAATCGGCCATCCATCTCCTTGAAATACAGTTGTTCTCTCTGGTTTGGTGGTTGACAAATAAATTTTATAGTGAAACTGGCTGTTCACAGTAAGTAATTAACTCATTTTATTTTACTATTATTTAACACATTTTTGCTGTAATTTGCACGGCTTATGAGTCGGTATTGTTTATTATTATTGAAAATAAAGCTGATAAAGATTTTCTAACCTTAACATTTACTGGCTAAATTTAACTTATTAGTTTCTGAAACATATAGGGATGGGGCACTTTCAACCATACATATACAGGGCACGTTCGACCAGTGGAAAATCACGCATTTATACTGACACCCCTGAGAAGGACAGGCTGAAAGCATTGGAGAATGAAAGAGAAATTCGGAAGAAAAAGCAAGAAGAGCGAAAATGGCAGAAAGTTATAAAGCAAGTTTTCCAGAAAATAAGAAACTTAAGATGACAAGGAAAGATAGCACAAGCAGTTCTGATGAGAAGATCAATCGATATTGCTAGAATCAGACGACCAGAGGGATGATTTTAGTGAGGAAGAAAGTTCGTTAGAAGTATTAAATGATGAAGATGTCATTAATGAAAATGATTTTTTACTAGTAAAGTTTGTGGTAAAAGCGCCTACTATCCACTACGTCGGAAAAGTTATTGAAATATTAAAACCTATCGAATATATGATACAATTTTTACGCAGGAAGGTACCTGGATACAAATTTATTTATCCTCTTGTCGATGACATATCTGCTGTAAACCATGTAGTACTAAAATTACCACAACCAAGTTCAGCTAAAACTGCTAAAACATCAAGATTGCTTTACTTCGCCAAAAACCTTTCCTCATATTTCATAAATTAAGAGTCTGTCTAGCTTTCCAATGTCAAAAATAACCTCGCATTAAATCAATCATTATTACTGTTATGTCGCAATAAAAATATCTCTTGTTTGTGTATTTTAATTAATTATTTATATATGGTTGAAGCTACCCAAGCATGTGGTGGAATGTACCCCACTGGAGGGGCAGTTTCCACCGTTTGTAATGATTTTTTTAATTAACGCAATATCCTATAAAAAAATCAAATTCTTGAATATTTGGATTAGTAAAACAAAGATATAGGTAATGTTTGTTGTGGTTGTGTATACATTCACGTTTATAATAATTAATTATGAACCAGTTGGTCGGCCATTTTACAAAAATTAGTTGAATGTGCCTCCCTTTCCCCTAATACAGGCTGTTACCAAATAAGAGCGAAAAATTTTTAGGGGTTAGTCTTAAGCTAATTAAGATATCCGATAAAACGTAGCTTCCCTCCCCGAAATTCTCAAGTTTATTTGATATTATATAGATTGAGATTAACAGAGTGAAACTGAAATTAAATTTTACAAAATTGTTTTGATGCTATATTTTTTTTTTCTGCAAGCTCCCCCAAAACGAAATTTTAACAAGGATCCTAAGGGATAGGGTGTATTTATTATTTTTTTTTTATGATTTTAGTTGTTTTCAAACTTATTTAATTAATTAATTAAAATATTGATTAAGCAACGACTTTTGCAGTTTTCTCATAAAACCAATGTATTAAAGTAAGTAGGAGAAATTGGTATAATACGGCATACTAGGATAAAATGGCGACAACTGGAGATTAAAACGAAGAAGATGTCAGTGGATGTTTAGCGGTGGTAGGTGTTAGTTTGTTTTCGTGTATGTTTGAAATTGTTTGGAGATTAAGAAAACGTATCTGAAACTCATAACCTACAACTTATTGAACAATTATTTATAACTTGACAGGTAAGTAGGATACTGAAGCATGTTTTTGTATTATTTGTATATTTTAAAAGTTATTTTATAAATATTTAATAACAAACAAAATTTACTTATCCGTTTTAGATAAAATGGCACAGAGGGGTGATATGTTTAAAATGGTACTGTGCCGTTTTATCCAAGATTATAAAATAATATTATTTTGTGTTTTAGATAATGCGCGTTATTGCCTAAACTGCAACAATTATAGAATAAAATAAAGCGAAAGAGCCAGGGACCAAATGTTTTAAACTCAACTTCAAATTTAATAGAGATGAAACAGAAAGCAGAAGAAAAAAATTGAGAAGAAAGAAGATCTCAAAGAAAACGGAAAGCGAAAGTAGACCTTGCAGATCAGTTCCCCAAATTTGATTCCGAAAACGAAGCCATTTCATCAGGACAATGATAAAGCATCTTATATGTATTGTAATGAACTTTTTTCAATGTCTAAGCCTAAGGAGGTTTGGGTTTGCTGTCAAAGTTGTAGAAAATGGAGCCACTGTGATGAGTGTGAAGGACTTTCTCCAAAAACGAAAATGTTTATTTGTGAACTTTGCCAACCATAATTAACCTTATTTTACCTTAAAAATATTTTTATTTCAACATATGTACATTACACGAGCAGATATGTATGCCATTTTACCCAACTGGTTGGATAAAATGGCACACCTAACACCTGTGCATGAAGAACGTATATTCAAGGTTTTTGTTCCTGATACGCAGTATTTATATTGTTTTACCCAAAGATAAAGCCAAAACAAATGTTATGTTTTCTTTGCAGCTTTGTACAGGGTCTTCCAACGAGAACTGAACAGGGGCTCATTTTTGAGCTTCCTTGCATTTAAAGAAAAATCCAAAATAGCCAATCGATGTACTTTTTCCTACAGAATTCAAAAATGAAACCAAAAATGTATTTGAACCAGAAACAAAAGAGTTACGCTATGGATAAGGTGTTTTTTAAATGGAACATAGCTTTTTTATACGATTTTTGGAACGAGTGATTTTTTTTGTCCGTTCTGATTAAAATATTTAATATTGTGACAGCTATTTTTATTAAATTTTAATGTTTTATCCAGTATAATTTAACTTTAACCTGTTTGAAACATACACTAGGTAATAAACCTTGAATCCTTCAAAGTCATTTCAGCAATATTATAGTAAATTTGTCAATTTTTTGGACTTTGAAGGATTCAAAGGTGATTATACCTTTATTGCCTAGTGTATGTTTCAAACAGGTTAAAGTTAAATTATACTGGATAAAACATTAAAATTTAATAAAAATAGCTGTCACAATATTAAATATTTTAATCAGAACGGACAAAAAAAAATCACTCGTTTCAAAAATCGTATAAAAAAAGCTATGTTCCATGTAAAAAACACCTTATCCATATCGAAACTCTTTTGTTTCTGGTTCAAATAAATTTTTGGTTTCATTTTTGAATTCTGCAGGAAAAAGTACATCGATTGGCTATTTTGGATTTTTCTTTAAATACAAGGAAGCTCAAAAATGAGCCCCTGTTCAGTCCTCGTTGAAAGACCCTGTACCTTTATATTTAAAATATATATTTTCAGTTTTGTAATGCGGTATTATACCAATTTTCCCTAGATAGAAACTGAAACAGTAATACATTTTATTAACCTATAAAATTATCTATTGAAAATTAAGTATTAGCGGATGTAGGTATATGTTTATAAACATCAGTGTGTCCACGGATGGACTTAATTATACTTGTAACATTTGTTATTTTCAGAGTTTCGAAAAAAGTCATTCTTCACCATTGCTTTTGCTTGTTATATCAATACGATTCCTATTAAAAAATTATGATTTTGTTGGTGCCCAAAAACTATGAAAATTAGGATTTGCCAAATTAAACATATTTCAATCACACCTTTTGAAACATTAGAATGATAGAGCTAAAAAGGAAAAATCAAAAAGCCAAATAAAGTTTTTTTACCCGTTCTTACAAACGAAGCCATTTTAATTTTGTTTTTTATATCACTAAAAAGTGAGTTTGTTTTTGCTTTTATTACTTTATAAATTTAACGTAGGATTAAAAGTAATTGTACTCCAAAGATAGGTATTTGGCCGATTTTTGGATGAAACAAAAAAGTAACGAAGCGCTAATCAAAAGACGAAATCCCGAAGGAGTCATTAGTATATAAGTTTTCGCTAACTTTGGACAAAAAAGAGGAATTACTCGTTTTTGAGAATTACCCTTAAATTATTCATTCAATATCCACTCATCAAAAAAAATCAAAAATCACATTCCAAAAATTAAATACCGTACAATACATAATCATGACACAAGGCAAAATGAAAGTATTTTAGCAGTAAATATTAAAAGCAATATTGGTAAAAGATCATTATTATACAATAGGGTTATAATTTATTATACCCTACCAAATATATGTATAAAAATATAAAAAAATTGACAATCTTTAAAAAGAAAACTAAATTGTATTTTTAAAAAAAATAAAAGCACTCTAATTTTATTCGGAAATTAGTTTTAAAATTGATTTAAATTTGACTATTTTATTAATTTTATTTGTATTGTATTCTGTATTGTAATTCTATATTTTTGTAAAAAAATTTTGTTTATATTTGTTTATTTTTAAGTTAGTGTAATATTTTCCCTGTAATGGACTTCTAAAGTTCTACGGGAATTATTTAATAAATAAAAAAAAAAAAAGTAGGTAGCAATCATATACGGTATTCATGCAAATCCTATTTTCTGTAGACTCTAGCAGGTCTCGCCCGCTTCGCCGGGACGCACTTCCACGGTCAATCGACTCGAGGCGGTTTAAAGTAAACATTTTATACAAGGTGTGTTCTGTTGAAATTTGAGTATAGAAAATTAGAAAGTACATAACTATAATTTTCAAATGAAACCCCTAATATTTATCAAGCTCATCCTATAAAATTATAATTAACTTCTATTTTTTATGTTTTGTTTTAAAGTCATCCCTATAGGGGAAGGTGGGGCACAGTGTTACACAAAAAACATTTTGATTAATAATTTTTTTATTTGTCAAATTAAAATAACAATTTAATTTTGCTTAGGTTTGGTGATGTTTAGCAACTGATTTTCGGAGCGTCTGTTGCCCTAAATATATAGGTTTTTGATAAAAAAAATAATTATCTCTACACGTGTCGAATGTAACACTGTACCCCACTAGCGGGGCACTCTGTTCTATAAGGGGGGAAACAATGTTAACGTTACCTTTACTAATAGTGCTCTTTTTATTCAGAAAATTTTACAAATACAAAAAAATAACAGGTAAAAAAATAAACATCAGTCTAAACAATAAAAAACAAGTCAAAACTCAGACAGAATCTCAAAATGTAATGATTTAAAAAATGAAAACTCAAATGTTTCAATTTAGAATATTTAAATAAGTATCAAATAACAAAGAAGTGTACACATTAAACACTATTTTAATTCATTATAGTATATGTGCAAATTTACAGAAAAAATTAACATTTCTGATCTTCTATTATTGTTTTACATGTAACACTGTTCCCCCAGTATAGTGTGGAACTCTGTGCCCCAATCGCATTTTTACCAAAAATATGCTAGTTTTTAGGAAACAACATTTTTTTAGGTTATATTTTACATGGCATGCTAATCTACAAACATGTTCCTTAAACATGATACCATAAAGTTTACGATATATTATTGTCAAGAAACACAAGACAATTGTAAAACTGTATAAAAAACTTACTTTTTGACAAAAAAAATATAAAAAACTTACTTGGGTGATATAAACAATTCACATTACACAACGCGTTCGGATAATTGAAGGTAATAGTCTTAACTGGAAGTGGCAATTATTCCAGCGCCGTGTTGCTTCGCGTGGGTTAATAATTCCGAATATAATACTGTACCCCGTGTAACATTGTGCCCCTCCTTCCCCTACCTAAATTCACTAGTTTTGCCAATATTTCCATTTCTATTTAAATGGTCGTAAAAAACTGTGCTTTCTATTTTTCTAGTTAGCCATGACAACCAAAATGAAAGCAAATGTAATTTTATTGAACTTTTCAATATATACAATATATATGATACGCTTTCTTTAACTACTATCTTCCAAACGGTATATTGATTTCTAAAACTGCTTTATTGGGTTTACTTTTAAGGCAATTTCGAATTTTAGACTCTTCCTCCTGCATAAGACTAATAACGGATTTGATGGGTATTATTTTGGTTTAAAGATGTGCAGTACTTTCTCGAAATAAAATAAATTCATTCATTTTTAAAATAATAATTTTTTCCATATTTTGCTCACTATATGCCGGTTTATCTAATTACATTACGTACTTACTTCATCAGTATATTCTGTTCATCTTTTGGATCAACCACATGCAAAGTAACATTAGTAATTAATGACAAATCACGATCATTGGAAACAACTCCTTCAAAATCATAGTTGAGTCTGTTAAATTTCTTTAACTCGTCTACTATTGTTATGACACCAGACTTTTCTTCTACCGCAAACGGTACTAAAAAATTAAAATTATTAGATACCCACCTAGTATTTACTATATACAGTGTACTACAATAGTGCATCAAGCTTTCATAGCTTCAATATGAATAAAGTTTTATTCATATGCTGATTTATTCTCAATGTACTCTCACTCAATTCTCAAAATACGATCCGATTTAAAATATATAAATTTATTAAAAGAAAAAGAAAATATAGGGGCATATCGGACAAGTGTGTAACTATTTTTTATATCGGAATACACAGGGATCCAAGTTCAATGGATACCCTGGGGCGGGTAGACCACGACGGCCGTTTCGTCCTTATTAGGACTCGATGGGCAGCCATAACCCAAGCAATTCCAAGAATGACGGAAAAATGCACTAAAAGCCTCCTTGCAAAACCAAGGCGGTCATCAGTGCACCGTAGCGCCATCCCACGGAATTCACTCCAATATCAAAGATAGTTACACTGGTATATCGAAAGGTAGACAATTAAATAAACCACGAAGTGCAACCACAATCCAGTATAGGGAACGCTATTTGCGTTTTCACCGAAAACATCTGCCATTTTGCAGACAAGAAAACTGATCAACGCTGGCACCCACCAGAATGCGCGCAATCCGTTTGAGTTTTAAGCCATAAAAATGTTTAAAAGATGATATAGTGTCCGCGAAAATAATTAAAAGAAAAAGAAAATATAGTGGCATATCGGACAAGTGTGTAACTATTTTTTTATATCGGAATACACAGGGATCCAAGTTCAATGGATACCCTGGGGCGGGTAGCGTTGATCTGTTTTCTTGTCTGCAAAATGGCAGGTGTTTTCGGTGAAAACGCAAATAGCGTTCCCTATACTGGATTGTGGTTGCACTTCGTGGTTTATTTAGTTGTCTACCTTTCGAGATACCAGTGTAACTATATTTTATATTGGAGTGAATTCCGTGGGATAGCGCTACGGTGCACTGATGACTGCCTTGGTTTTGCAAGGAGGCTTTTAGTGCATTTTTCCGTCATTCTTGGAATTGCTTGCGTTATGGCTGCCCGTCGAGTCCTAATAAGGACGAAACGGCCGTCGTGGTCTACCCGCCCCAGGGTATCCATTGAACTTGGATCCCTGTGTATTCTGATATAAAAAATAGTTACACAAATCCATGCCACTATATTTTCTTTTTCTTTTAATTATTTTCGCGGACACTATATCATCTTTTAAATATAAATTTATGTTGTAACACTTTTGGGCCACCCTGTATGTATTTGCAATAATATTTACCTCAAATGCTCCTGTAATAGAGAATAAGTTAGCACATTAACATTATCTAAAATACCATTTAAATCTTAATTTTTTTTTCTCTTGAAGGTATGCAAAAACCAATTGCTCTTTAAATATAATTTAATAAAATATCTACTTACCGCCCTCATGGTAGCTATGAAGCAAGTCGAAGGATATTTTATTTTTATCTGGAACATCAGAAATACGAAGTTGTCCGACACTCGTTCCTATTCCAACCGTTGCCCCCACCCAGAATTCATATGGAGCTCCGATAAATTCTGGATAGTCCTTGTTTCCTAAAAATTAAAAAATTGCTGATTTTAAAGCTAAACCTTTAGAGTCTAAAATGGCATTACTGCACTGTCAAGAGAAACCTTTGCATGGTAAATACTATACTGCACGTCAAAATTCACACATAGATAGAGAAATGTCACTTAATTGGTTAGAAAGAAGTTACACGCTGAAACAAAAGGATTTATTCCGATTACGATGAAAATTTGGTGAGTTGTTGTGTGCTGGCCGAGGAAATTTTTGGCATAAAAAAAAGTGGCGCAACGCATGCCGGGATGCCGGGAATTGGTGAGTTGTTGTGTGCAGGCCGAGGAAAATTTTGGCATAAAAAAAAGTGACGCAACGCATGCCGGGATGTCGGGATGCCGGATATTTGTGTAATGTCTTTCCTTCAAATTTATTTTAGTAAATAGCGTAGCAACGCGCGCGGGGTATAGCTAGTAATAGATAAAAAAGTAGACCACAACCGCCGGATATTCTTCTAATATCTAGAAATATTATGATGGAGGTAGAGGGAGCTATGACAAAAAACGTTAAGCCCAAGTTAGAAAAACTAGGGCTTTCAGGTTATTTGTACTTATAAATTCAGAACAGCGTCATTTTCCAAACTTGCCACATAGTAAGAACAGGGCCGGATTAACCACTTGGCCAAATAGCTCATAGACTAAGGCGCCACGAATGAAATTGGCGCCGCGGCTTTTTAACGAATTTCAGTGTACCTATAATAATTATTATTTTATACATTTATATCACTATTTAAACTATGGCATAATTGGTAATTATCATACCTACAAATCATAAAGAACATTCCACATTCCAATCTAAACAAAAATATTCTAAATTAAAGTAATAATGATGAGTATTTAGTTATCAGATCTCGTGAAATTAACTTCCTTCGACGACATTGTTCAAAATTTCTCGAGTCAAAAATGTCGAAAAAAACATTTCTAGTACGTATCTTAATTCTTTTAAAAATATGTCGTTATTTTTAAAATTACCATTAATAAAAGTTTTTGGGCATTGGGCCATGAAAACTGTTCCTTTATTACCTTTATATTTTTTGGTCAAAACATTTACATATATTATTTTATTTGTTGATGTCATTGATCTCGTTAATACCGAGTCATTCATTATTGATATGATGTTTTAGAAATAATCCCCATACTTTAGTTTATATCATTTTGTGTATTTATAAGGAACCAATCCACCAATATAATTTGACTCTTAGCGCTAAAATTGTGTTTTTATGTGTTTTATTTTTTTTTGTATCTTAATTAGCTGGATTAGTCGATTAATTTTTTTGAACTTTGGAAACTACCAAACTCTTATTAAGTTATGATATTTTAAGTTAATTGTTTTATTCATTTCACATTTCGTGAATATTAATCATTAATATTAAGTTGTTTGTTTATACTTACTTACCCTGAGTAAGAACATTTTAAAACAGTAGTAGACGAATTTCTTTTCTGTAGTGTAAAAAATACCAGCAATACCAATAGAAAGCTGTGACAAAGAGAAACAATAATAATTATTAATAATAAAAATATATTTACAAATATAAATAAAAGACATTGAACATTGACAAAAATTTAAGAAATGTTTAATAAAGTTTTTGCTGGAGAAACAAACTTAATACCTGCTACGTTATTTTTTTTTCATTTTATTATGTTCATAATTTTTAAACGGATTGTTTGAAATCATTTTTATCATCAAATTGAAAAAATCATTAAATAAAAAAGTTCAATACAATTTGTACCATTAGGGTTTTCATCGTTAACAAAAATTACTTTTCTCGTTAAAATCTTGTTTAAAAAATGGCATGCTTAAAGAAAAAAAAACATTAATTATCATTCCAGAAGTAGAAATTGTCTTTCCTGTTTATTTTATTAAATGTCGTGGTGGTAGCCTACCGCAGCGGTAGCGTTTCACATCGCATTCCGAAGGTACCTGGTTCGATGCCTGGCAGGTTTGGCGGACTTATTTATTTAGTTTGTCTAGGCCACAGTACTATGTAGTATTGCGAATGCAATACACATTGACATTTCTAATGGCAAAAACAGTGCAGTTATAAGGTGGAGCCCTCGGGCTTCGCCTGTATCATTCGGGTGTTCCTAAAGTGAGCTACACCTTAACCAAGTGAAGGATTTAGTGCGGACAGTGACCCATACGCATGTCTGACACCGATCCGAATGGATTGGGGAACGCCCTGAACCAGGATTCGGTGATACGGATGGTGTCCCGTGGAGTGACATTTCTGATACTCATCCCGATGGATTGGGGTGTCAACATTCTTCAAGTCACACCACGGAGACGTAATAGGTTGTCCCCATCGAGGTCTGTGGTGGACCAGAGGTATTACAACAAAAGCCGGTAAATTGTAGTTCGGAACCGACGTAAAAATGTATGTCCCGTATGGCTGACATTGTAAAAATGGGGTTAGCAAAAAGAGTTGCACTGGCCTACTTGCTTGGTGTTAAGCCTTCCCTTAACTACTGTTACTACTATTATTATTAAATGTCGATTGTTAAATCCGTT
Organism: Polydrusus pterygomalis; assembly: GCA_963969555.1. NCBI lineage: Eukaryota > Metazoa > Arthropoda > Insecta > Coleoptera > Curculionidae > Polydrusus > Polydrusus pterygomalis. The sequence goes on from OZ018378.1 coordinate 53,404,666, forward strand.
ATTTTGAAAATGCTTTTTTAATAATAAAAAGTACGATAAAATACTAAAATGTAAGTGCATTCAATTTTCCTTAATATTATTTTTATGCTCCAACGCACATTCTCCTGTTTATATATTTAAAGCGCTTTTGCATTTTCTAAGATTCTATTAGCATCAAAGAAACTTTTTGATTTGAATTAAAAATAAAACCTTATATATATTTTGCTGTAATAGAATTCCATAGAGTCGTGACACGCAAAAGCGTAGTTGATAGGGAGGTAAGAGTGGTAACCCTCCTCTGCAACTAGCCAGAGATTATAAAATGACTTTAAAAAACATTTTGAAAACCATTCTAAAGAAACTATTACATTTTACCTCCTCTGGTTGCAAGATTATCTAAAGAATGTTAATTTCGCAATTTATTATCCAGACATTTCAAAAAGCATTAATTTTTTTATCTATGAGTGTAACCTCCTATCTCTTGTTCAGGCAAACGATTACTTATCACTTTAACATATCTTTTCCCAACAATCGCTTGTCTGGACTTTGTTGTATTAGGCAAGTTATTGACCAACACTAAAAAACTAGGTGAGCCTAGCATAGACCCCCTCTGGAGCATACCTAAGAACATTTTTAATTGAAGCTGTTATTTTTATTTTCAACATGTTTTAATTTTAAAACAATACATACTGAAGCAGATTTCTGAACCACACTGTCCATGTTCATATTACTGCTACCGCACACCCAATCTGCTTTTGGTCGTGAAAATTTCGTGTATAGCTGCAATTTCGAGCAAGTTTTAAACGTTCTTGTAACTTTCCCGTCGCTGATTATTGCTTCCCGTCCAGACTGTCACAATAATTAAAGTTAAGTATTACGTAGTTAACGTTGCAAAAATGGATACTTAACCATATTGCGACTGGATGCTTTCTTGCCGCTAAAGAGTAGGCATAACATTTTCTACACAGCAGATATCACGATAAGATATAAAACGGATAGCATTTCTACCTTAACAATGCAAATTATCTGATGATACTTACGGATACAAACAAGTACGATGCCAGTTTTATAGCACTACCTATAAAACTAACTTTGTTTCGTTTTAGTCTCAAGCCTTGTACAAAATTACGTTTTCCAAAACGTAGACGTTTTGGATGACAGTGACTATCGACATTACATGATTGTATGTAATATTAGGTACTTAACTTAACTCACATTTAACAAAATTAAGCATGCATAAAAAGTATTAGTCCTCCAAAAATATAATCCTCAGCGGTAAATTTTTTTTGTAGAAGTGCCCAATAGTAGTACTAGTAATTGAGGGGAGGAGGTTCCAAAACCTGGCAAGTAGACCAACGGCGATCCTTTTTGCCTAAGCCAGAGTCTTCCCCTAACCACTCTAACCATCTCGGCCCTCGCCAAATAGACCAGGCCTTTGAAAATGGTTAAAAGTAAAAAAAAAATAATAGTAGGATGAAACCCATTGGAAAAGGAAGAGAATATAACAAAAATGAAAGGAAAAATGATTTACGGGCGATCCGAGGTCGGGAAGTGGAAAGGGGTGAGTTTTTAAGGGTAGAAAACGATTTATCTCGATTTCCGGCAAAACTACAAGTCCTATGGAAAAACGTTAAATGGCAAAGTTGTAGGTACTTAATAAAAAGATCTACAACTTTTGAATTTACACTTTTTTCACATAACCTCAAAATTTATGTGAAAAATTCAAATAACCAAGTTTTTGGTTTTCCTATTATCTTTTACAAAAAAATTTTTTTTTTTACGAAATTTGGTTAAAACTTACCTTTTTATGTCCCAAACACACTGTAATTTTTTTGATTTAAAATATTTATTTTTTCACCTTATTTTGACTTAATATCGAAAAAGCACCATAATTTTCAATCGAAAATTCTCACGTCAAAATATCTGCTTTTTTAAAAAAGTCGGTGGGCTTTTTGTTCGTTGAAATCTCTACTTCCTGATGGTGTAAAAAAATATACATTACTATGGTAAATGTGATGAAATCCCCTTTAAATCCTACCTTTAATTAGGTATATTTAGAACAACTATTTTCGCATGTTTTTTGCGATCTTCCTGTTTTATGGATTTATATTTTTTTTGTTTATCAATGTAACATGGAATCTTACGTTTGTCGAGTAACTAAATTATACATTTTAATAAATTGCTCAAAATTGTACATAATGGTTAAAAAAAAAATTCGGATTCGAGTTTTTTTCGTTTCTTTGCATTTTTTGAGAACATTTACAATAGTAATGTATATTTTTTTTACACCATCAGAAAGTAGATGAAGTTGTAGATCTTTTTATTACCTACAACTTAGCCATTTAACGTTTTTCCATAGGACTTGTAGTTTTGCCGGAAATCGAGATAAATCGTTTTCTACCCTTAAAAACTCACCCCCTTCCACTTTCCGACCACGGATCGCCCGTAAATTATTTTTTCTTTCATTTTTGTTATATTCTCTTCCTTTTCCAATGGGTTTCATCCTACTATTATTTTTTTTGGTTTCAAAAATTATCGACCCTGGTCTAAAAGCGGCCCGACATCCTTATGAAGGCAAGTATAGCGCTCGGACGTAATTAATTCCTGGAGAATCGCCGATCCTAGCACCTGATGCCTAAGTATTTTTAGGGCCTCACAGGTACCCAGAAAGTGTAACCGTTAAGGCATCCAGCGCAGATCGGGCCTTCTTCAACGCCGATCAGAGCTAATTGCTTCCTCTGCTTGCAGTGTCCAGTCAGTATCTCTGAAGGAGGTCAGGGCACATCATCTTCTGTTTAGAATCTACTTCAGCCCAGCATTGTTTGGCCAGACTACGAGTTTTTAGCTTGTCTGTACCCTTGAACCATCTGGCGTTGCTCCATAGAGGGACGTTCAGCCCACTCGTTCAGTGCAGATTCTACTTGTTGTTTAGTTATTCCTATGGCCGGCTCAGCTCTAAGGAATGGGGGCCCGACTCCATGTCTGTCATCTCGTAGCTCGGAACTCCGTGATGTCCGGGGAACTAGACCTGGTTTAGCTCATTTCTTCTTGAGAGTCCATCCAAACCATCCGCGCATTCGCGGACTACGTGCACGAAAGGAAATTTTGGAAAATATTTTCGAGTTTGTACAATGTCCGCAAGTGGAAAAAACCATCATGGCCACGATTTAAATTACGATTTTCTTCGTATTTTTACTAATTGGGATATGTCGAAAATATCTGTATTTTAATCCTTACATATTTCCTAATACTTTTTTTTTTACACAAATTTTCCGATCTAGTAAAATAAAGTGGTGGGGGCAATTCAAAGGTTTGGCATAACCGATTTAAAAAAACTTGGTCTCATTTAAGAGAGCAACAACTAAGCTCTTTTTTGTATCGTCGGCGTTAACTGAAATACAACAAAAATTAGAATTGTTTTCTCAAAAACCTAAATGCAATGGTTTGTTTTAACACGGTAGGTATAATGGAAAATTAAATTCTCAATATTTCGGTAAAAAACTCATGTTTTTTTTTAGATCCGGTGTTATTGACCAATTGATTTTATTTATTAGACAACTTTAACACACATTAATAATAAATGAACAAAAAGTTACAAAAAATAGTAATAACAATGAAAATCTTTAGATTACAAAGGATACAAAAAGAATAGCTTAGTTTCTGGGCTAAATAAAGTTCTAAAATGAGGCCATAATTTTTTTAAATCGGTTATGCCAAACAGGAATAATCATTGTTTATTTCCAAAGATATATGAATTTCCCTCACAACTTTATTATACTAGATCAGACAATTTTTGTAAAACAAAAAGTATTAGAAAATATGTAAAGGTTACGAAACAAATATTTTCGATATCTCTTGATTAGTCAAAACAGGGAGAAAATATAACTTAGACCTAGTACGCTTCTTTGCGGGCGTTTTACATAATAGAAAATAATTTCCAGCATTTCCTTTTGGGCACTTTTACAAATGAAAATTTACCGAATCATATGGTAGGTTATAACAAAAAATGTGTTAACTATTAATTATTTTGAGCCTATTTCAGAATTTGGTCGTAAAACACCAACAATACCAACATGCTTTATTTAAAGAAATACGAGACATCTTTGTGTTAATAAAAATGGTCTTACATTAATAAAATGTAGATGTCATCTTTAATTTTAAATTATTTATTATAAAATTATGCAAAGCTTAGTTAAAGAATTTCTGGCTGTAATATCACTTTTTTCGCTTGTCGTTAAGAACGTAAGCGTTTAAAGGGTAGAAGCGAAATTTTACATGAAAAACAATACATTTTTTAAAAAGAAATTGTGGATTCCTACGCTTCAACTTATTGCAAATTTTAACAGCACATTACGACAATTTGAAAAAGAGGTTTCATTCTTTAATTTTTGATAATTTGTAAAAATATACTTTCAGTTATTTTAATAGGCCTCCTATTGATTTTTTGAAAATTCTGTATAAAGATCGCTTTAAGTTTAAGTTATGATACATAGATATTTTTTTTTCAATAACATTGAATAACTATATTAGTAACAATTCCTTTTCCATAACCCTCCAAATTTATACCTATTTTAAAAATTAAGAATCCCCTTAAGGCAACATGTTCACAAAATCGACCCCTTGCAGCTTTAGTAGAGATCGAAAGAATCAGATGTCTATCACTGAGTTGCTAAATTTATACTACTTATTTATACAAAAACTACAAAAAAATTTAGAATAAAAGCAGGTTCGTTAATGGGTAAAAGTAACAGTGGCACAAATTGGTTGTCGGTCGGTGTTATACCGTTATATCAAGAAGATATCGACTATAGGTAATTATTTTATGAGGAAAATAAGATTATTAAAAAATAAAAATAGTTCTTATTCATTGCTTAAAGGAGGTGAGTATTGTGGCTTATTTAAGGGGATGGGGGCTTTAGAGCGTCTGGATTAATGACGAATGAGCAAGATATGTATCTCATTAGCCCCCCATACACAAACATATAAGTTGGACCGATTTGATCCGTTCGGATTTGGTCTGCGAACTAGGCTCGACACGTACCAAAACTCTCGTCATTTTTGGGCAGCCGAATTTGGCTCGTCGACTTTAAAAAATGACTTTCAGACATTTGTTAAGTATGGTTATATGACTTATTTTTCAAATTTTTGTTCATGACTTAATCTTTGCATTTTACTTGCCACAAACATGGATAATTTTGGTAAATGTTAATAAATTCCGTTATAAACTCTTTTGATAAGTAACGCGAATCGGCAGACATTATTTGTTATTATTATTATTATTTTAATTTGACCTCAAACCAAGTTGGATGACTTTTTATGATGATGACAAATTAACCTAGTAAATCTACTGACGGGTTAAAACCGGCTGCTTTTATCCGTGGCAGATATTACACGGCCCGAAGAAGCTTGGCTCGCCACATACACGTAATGTTTTATCGGCGTATTTGGCTCGTGCCATATCAAATTCGTTAAGTTATCCGCTGGTGTATGGGGGGATATTCTCTTTATCATAACCAAGCCTCTATAATAATATATATAAAAATGAATGTTTGTATGCGTTCCTATACCATTTATCCGATAACGATGAAAATTTGGTAAGTTGTGTGCAGGCCGAGGAAAATTTCGGCATAAAAAAAAGTGGCGAAAAGCATGCCGGGAGGCCGGGATGACAGGATGACGGGATGACGGGATTTGGTGAGTTGTTGTATGCAGGCCGAGGAAGGTTTTGGCATAAAAAAAATGACGCAACGGATGCTGGGATGCCGGGATGACGGGATTTGTGTAATGTCTTTCCTTCCAATTTATTTTAGTAAGTAGCGTAGCAACGCGCGCGGGGTATAGCTAGTTAGAAATATTAGGTTATTATGGTGAAAATAGCAATGAAATTTAAAAGGTTTTACTTGTTGTGTGAATATTATGATTGCTGGAAGATATCCAAAATATGTCCAATTTATAAAAAGGAGGAAAGAAATGAAATAACAAACTACATATCGCTGATATGTGGGTTTTCAAAAGTTTTCGAGATGCTTCTATATGATTATATTATGTACAGGGTTAAACCGATATTATCATGTCATCAACATGGGGTTTTGAGGGGTCGGTCAACGACCACCAACCTGGCATGTTTTACTTAGTTTGCATCAAATGTTATTGATGTGGGAGTTCAGGTTGATGTGGTGTTTACCGATTTATCAAAGGCATTTGATAAGATTAATCATATGACTATACTGGGAAAGCTTAAGTTATTTGGATTTACAGTTGACTTTTAACTTTTTTTACGTCGTATTTATTAGACCAAACTCAGTACGTCCAGTACAATGGATATAAATCCTCGCCATTTCGAGCCACCTCGGGCATACCTCAGGGTTCTAACTTGGGACCATTATTGTTTTTGATTTTTATTAATGACATATCAGCGGTTATTGATGTCGAATACGAAATTTTGCAGATGACTTAAAGCTATATGAATCTATTGGAAGCCCTGAGCACTGCCTGAGGTTGCAGCACGCAATAAATGCAATTCAACGGTGGTGTGTAAAGAATAAACTGCTTCTCAACTATAATAAGTGTTCGGTGATGTCCTTAACTAAAAAAACATTCTCCAACCCTATATGACTACTCTATTGACCAGAACATATTGTTACGAGTTGACAGTGTTCGTGATCTAGGTGTCTTATTAGACTCTAAACTAACTTATAGCGCTCATATAGAAAAGACAGTGTCAGAGGCTACTCGAATGTTAGGATTTATATTAAGAAACTGTAAGTCATTTACCAATATCGATGCATTTAAAACCTTGTTTTTTACGCTAGTGAGAAGCAAATTGGAGTATGGATCATTGATATGGTCCCCAACTTACTCAAAATATATTATGATGGTGGAACAAGTCCAAAGAAAGTTTTTAAAAGTTTTATCGTTTAAAGAAGATGGAGTGTATCATCAGAGGGGGGTGGATAACAACCACTTATTACAAAGATTTGAAATCGAAAGCCTGCAGAAACGCAGAGACATGACAGCAGTGATATTGTTATTTAAAATCATAAATGGTGTTACAGTTTGTTCATCCCTCTTGGAACAACTAAATTTCTTGATACCTAGGATTTCTACTAGAACTAGCACTTGTTTTTACCTGCCAGCAGCTAAAACAAATATAATGTTGACCGCTCCAGTCTACAATATGTGTTCCAGGTATAATAGAGTAGCAAATTACTGTGATCTAGATATGTTCTTAAGTACTTTTGTTCGACCCGCCCTAGCGCACTTCTGATAAATAGAAAAATTTAAGTTAATCTCAAATGATTTAATTTAGTAAGAGATTTTATTAAATTATGTAAATTGTAGTTGTTATATCGGCGCTATTAATTACATTTCTGTTGGGCCTAAATGTATTAAATAAATAAATTATTATAACAAAACATAATATAAGACAGGTTTGTAAAGTAAACGATCTAGTGCTCTATTTTACAAATAAGTGCCATACGATAGAATGTTCTCTTTAAACAGTGAGATGTCGGTTCGGCGCACAAATATGTTTATGAATGAAATGATTTATCTCTTTGCTTGATCGTTGTTGGTCCAGGCACTCACCGACAAGTAAGAAAGATTTGAACTCTTATTTTTTTTCGTATTAAATACGAATAAATCTAAAATAAGGTATAGTAGTAGATGGGTGAAATTTTAGTGACCATTTTTGCCTGTAGTGCTAATCCCCATAATACGCCACTGGATAAGTAAGATTATTGATTGCATTTTAGCCATTCCAGTGTTGTGCCATCTGGCGTGTAAATATTGTAGGAACACAGTATTGATGATATTTTTAAATCGTTGAATGGAAGTATTAAATGAAGTTTTTTTCTTCTGCATAGTTTTGGCAACAATAGAATAATAAAAGCTGACTAGACACGAAAAACATATAGATGGCGCTCAAGGTATGTACTTAGAAACTAAAAGAAAAATACTAAATGTTTTGAATAATGTTCACCCAGCAGGCATCGAAAGAAATATAAAGAAATACCCCAAAAATTAGGTAACTATCACTTTTTATATTTTTTTTTTAATAATCGTAAAATGAACTTTTAAAAAAATATTTGAGCATTGCAAAATTTACATGGGATTTCCCATGGCCAGTATGGTAATGTACCACCATTATTTTAAATAAATCTTTACATTAAAGAATTTTTGAAAATACGTTTATTGTGAAAAACATTTGAAAAAATAATATTTAAAAAAATTATTCACTTAAAAGATGTTTCTTTCTAAAGTGGAATAACTTTTTAAACTTTATGATTATTTTCCAGTTTTCATTAAACCTACCGAATTATTTTAATTGTATTTTATTTAGACATAATTATTACCCTCTAAGTCAATTTTCAAAAATATTCAAATAAGTAGACTCTGTAGAATGAATTTATCTAATATTAATAATATTACAGAAACTGTTATGCAGGGCTAAAATTACAATTTTTTAATCAAAATTCAATACAAAAATCTGTTTACACACCTTTGTGATCCTTAACTTCAATGGTAACTACAGCCAGAGATGTTCTTGTTTCGCTAGGATTGATAGGTTGGTCGATACCTTCCAAAAACAAGAGGTGCTTGCCAGGGCTTAAGTTGTTGTAATTTACAAATATTCGTCCATTCCTTGAATCCACACTGAATGATTCACTGCTGTTGGCCGTTTTTTGAATCGAGTATATTACTACGCCATTTGTTCCTAAATCGGGATCAATGGCATGAACTTGTCCAACTAAAAATAAACAATTTTGAATAAGCTATTTTACTATAACCGAATTTATGATATTTAGCACGGATGTCCTAAAAAATGCTGTTTGCTATCCTTAGATCTGTGTAAGGCTTCTGACGCCGTAAACCATAATATTTTATTAAGAAAATTATACACTATTGGGATAAGGGGAAATATACACTAACTACTACAAAGTTATTTAAGCTATCGTAAACAATTTGTTCAAATTCGGGAAAGAAAAAGTTCGGAAAAAAATAATATGTGGAGTTCCACAAGGATCAATTCATTATTGTTCTTAATTTACATTAATTCCGTTTACAAATTCTTCAAGGGCAATATAAAGCTATTTGCAGATGATACCACAATCATTTATTTTGCTGAAACTTTCGCAGAAATGTATTTTGGTATTAATAATGATTTAAAAATACTTCTTTCTTGATCTCAATCAAATAAACTTTCGTTAAATTTTACAAAATCTTCTTTTAAGGTTAAATTCTCAACGTCATTTAATCTATTGCCAACCTATAACCTATTTCGCGTTGATTTTTTGAGTTTATTATTTTAATAACTAACATTTAAAGAAAATCAATATCGTCGGTACATTATTTAGGTAGTATCTGATATATTACAAAAATATCAATTTATTTCATTGCTAATTCTGGGAGAATTGTATAGTGAAAGAACAATGAGTGACAATGACCTAATAATGTTAAAAAAAATCTTACCCGATATTTTTCGCTATACAATTCTTCTAAAATAAGTTATGAAATTCCTTGATATTTATTAAATATGTCAATTATTATTACCTATAGAATATCAAGTCGATACTGATTTTCTTTAAATTTTGTATAAAAGCTAGAAAACATAAATAAATCTACGCGAACTAGGTTATAGGTTGGAAAGCATGTTGATACTCCCACCTTAAGTTTATAACAAAAAATAAAATAAATTAAGGGGATAATCCCCTTAACATTTTTAATAATAGAAATATTCAAAAACGACAAAATTTTTACGATTAGTTTTAGACGAAATTTCAAATTCAAATATATATTTTTCATTCTGTATGGGGACTTGCTGGTTTATCAAACTTAAAACAATTTCAAAAATTGCAAAATAAAGATATTAAATGTATACACAAATTACCACATTTAGAACCAAGTGTACACGTTCAAAACATTTATAAATTAAAAATTTGTATACTAATTCACTCATTAATTTAAAAGAAAAAAATCAAACAACACTTCGGGAGAATAAGACATTACATGATCATAACATCAGATATCAAACTATAACAGTAAAAAGTAATTTCGAAAAAAATTCGCTTTTATATGACGAAATAATAAAATAATATACCTAACAATCTTCCTAAAATTAAAAAATTGGCAACTTTTAAAAACAATTAAAGAGATAGGCTAATTAGACTAAATTAAACTATTGATACTATTTTTTTAATGATTTTATTAATGAATTAAATTGGATTAACTTCCATTTTTTTAATGGTTATTATTTTCTATAGTATATTGTCATTTTAGATGTAATTAACTGTAAAAGTTAGTTTGGAATAAAGGCATTTTGAAAGTTAAAACAAAATAGACAAACAACCAAGTATTTATTTATAAGATGTTAAAAATATCTTACACCAACTGTTCGGCAGTATCGATCTATTGATCTAAAAATTCAGCTTGTAGGGGAAGGTTGCCTATATTGAACAGCTACCTAAATTGGACCACAGTACATTTCTCCGAAACTAAACAAGTGCCATATCATCTGGCAACACTGTAACAAACTTCCACCCAGAACCTTTGATCGGCAACAAACTCAACTATAGTTGGCCGTTAGTGCTTGGCGTGTACAGAGCAAAACGTAATGTACACAATTTTAATGTAATATTTTTGGGATTTTCCTAAGAATTTACCTTAGAACCATAAAACTCTAAGCAAAATCTTTTTTATGCAAGTTATCAAGCAAGTTTTTCTCTTTCTATTTCTCCTATTACCATGCCATATTTGTTTTTTCTTGTTTCTTTGGGTGGTTTTGTAAAACTCGTGGTAGTTGCTTAAATTGGACCACTGGGTGATTGCCAAAATTGAACCGGTCCAATTTAGTCGATTTTTCCAAATTGTGCAAAAATAATTTTTCTCTTTAAATAAGTTAATGTCATAAACTAACACCTTTTCAATATTGCTAAAATCTTTTTTCTTTGAGTTAAAAAATGAAACTATGACTGGTCCAATATAAGAAACTAATAGGTATTTTTTTTTTGCATTAGGATGTATTCTACCGAAATTTTGATTGTAAATTTGATGTTTTTTGAAATATAAGTATAAAACTTTCTATACCAACAATTTTATTTTTTATTTATTTATTTAAGACCTAAGCTTCCGATTTAAATCATGTGGTCCAATTTTGGAACACCCAGGTGCAATTTAGGCAACCGGTTTCCTATATTGAACCACTTGCAGAGGTTTTTTTATAGCCTGGTATATCATAGATACTTTTAAATAAAATTCTGCAAAAAATTCTGCAGTTGAACAACATACTAAAGTATACTAAGGTATAGCTTCAAGATCGATTTTGCGTTATTATCGGAATCTATGATAAGAAATCTGGAAATTGGTCCAATATGGGCAACCTTCCCCTACATGTTGTACTACTTTTCTCGTATTATCTACTCGTCGAATAGACTCCTTAAGCATATCAATCCAGTTGGATTTAAATTTATAAAATTAGACACGGTGGTTTGGTGAGTATCATAGTCACCTAAGTTGTGTGTTTGAGTTATGAGAATCTCTATGTAGTGCAGTTTTTTCTTCTCGGGTGTACCAGGAAGACCACTTTTAACAGTTTCTTTGTAACAGTACGGGAAGGTCTGCACTTAAAAAGGCATTCATTGGACGTATTATGGACTTCTACTTTTATCCCCTAACATAGTCAAAATTTCTATGCATTCATTTTTAGCGAGGCGCCTTTTGGATGTAACATCAGCAAAGCAAAATTCAAGGAAAATTACTTATGGTCTTAAGAATAAACCATTCACATAAAATGGTAGGTATTCAAGATATAAGGACGAAAATAATGTATCTTTGAATACCGATTGACACGTTCGAAATTAATAATGTTTGATTAAAATAATCAGGTATCAAAATAAATTTAATAATCCGGACTAAAAGTACCAGCATTACATACCTACATTTTTTATGTACTACCTTACCTATATCTCCTTTCTTGGCTTCCGTGCTGACAATAAAGTCATACAAATTGGTTGGTACAAAAGTAGGATTATTATCATTGGCATCTAATAAGGTAACTTCAATTTTCACAGCAGATGCACCAACTTCATTGGTTACTACACTAGGAACTTTTTCTTTGGCATACACTCTCATGTTGATGGAAGATCTTTTTTCTCGGTCTAAAACATTTTGATCCCGGACCTGAAAACATTAAAAAAAACATAAATGGAGGAAAGAACAACAAGAAGTTTTGTTGGCTTGGTTAACAGCTTTATTTAAATTGTACCCATTATAGATTTTAATCACGAGAGCTTTAAATTTTACCGGCTTTATTTCGCATAATAATATATACATTGTCACCACTAAAGCCCAGAAGTGTCTAGGCAGGGCCGGTTTTACCACTAGGCGTACTAGGCGCTAGCCTAGGGCCTCATATTTAGGGGGCCTCACAAAATGCCAAAACAAAAAATATTAAATTGGACCAGCAGAGCTTTCAATCTGGCAACAGAGCAAGATACGCTGAATCAGCGCTACGCGGCGACTTTATGGTATTATGGTGTGAATAGTGTAACTGAACCACTGTTATTGTTGAATCTGGTATCTTCTCCGAGAACATGCAAATACAGAGGTCGTACAGACTCCCTGACTACTGCAGCATTTTCCAGGCAGAAATTTTTGCAGTGGATAAAGCAGTCAACACCCTGCGGGATCACCCTGGCTTGAAAGCAGCTGCGTCTATAGCAATCTATATAGACAGTCAAGCAGCCATAAAGGCAATTTGCTCCAGCAGCACTAAGTCAAAATTAGTAAGGCGCTGTCGCAATAATCTCTGCACACTTGGTGCTCAACATCGAATCACCCTGTGTTGGGTTCCTGGACATAGCAAAATACAGGGCAACGAGACTGCTGATGTGCTCGCCAGGGAGGGCGCAAGCAGGTCTGCCGAACTAGCAGAGAATACTGTGGCTAGACCACTGGGATCAGTCAAAGAGGATATAGATCAAATAGCTAAACAACTTGCACAAAGCAGATGGACAGGGCTGGCAACTTGTAGCATCTCCAGGCAATTGTGGCCCCTACTTGACGACAGGAAAACCGCAGTGCTATTACAATACGGTCGGAAGGACCTAAGAAACATCACTGCCGTAGTCACCGGACATTGCCTGTTCGGTAGACACGCTGAACGTATGCAAGTACCAACTAACGATTTCTGTAGAAGTTGCAGAGATGAAGAGGAGGAGGAAAGTATTCAGCATTTCTTGTGTGAATGCCCCGGCCTCGCTAGAAGAAGGTTCAATGCCCTGGGCGAACCATTCTTTAATGATCTGGAGGAAGTGAGCAGCCTGCAACTGGGTCGACTTACGAAGTTTATTAACAGCAGTGGCTGGTTTGAATGAGCTGTCAAGATTCTTCTACGATCTACGTCACGTCGCGTTAACCATCATGAGGCTGATGCGGATAGGTTCCGCGGAACACGTGTGGTACCACAACGGTCCTACAGGACTACGTGTGACTGTTTGGTCAATGCCAGAGGTCTGCCACTCTAACCTAACCTAACCTATTGTTGAATCTGCAAATCTAATATAATAGAATAATAGGTAATCAGTTATCTTTAATTCAACTAATTGGAGTCTGGCCAGGCGTAAAGGTAGTTGGAGTAGAGTTTATATTAGTATTCATTAGGTAAATGGCAAAAATCTACTAAACTCTAAAACAGTTTGTTACAGATACTCGAGGGAATTCCCCAGAAATTGAAAATGAAGCTAAGACTATGACTAATGAATGCCTATTAAGTGATGAAAAGACCGTGTAAAAACGCGAAAACTGCAAACTGATGAGTCATCATCAAATGAAGTAAATCTGAAAGGTCGCCAAAAATTCATTACACAAACGGTCTATGTTATTTGTGATAGGTTAATCATTGAATTGGATAGAAGGGGTCAAATTTATAGCGAAATTTTAGAAAACTTTAAGATATTTTATAATAGCGATCTTTGCCAAAAAAGATCGCAATATTTGTATAAATAAACTAAAAGAGATTTATAAAAATGATATTAATGCAGATTATCTCAAAGATGAAATTAGACATTTTTTAAATTATGCAAAAGAAGAAAATATTTCTGACCCTTTTAGTATGTATAAACTTATTAATAACGGTTTAAGATCAACATTTCCTAACGTAGAAACACTTAAAAATATTTCTTAACACTCTGCCTGTCAGCAACGCATCCGTAAGTAGAACGTTCGTTTTTAGTCCTAAAGAGAGTTAAAAATTATTTAAGGACCAGCATGGGGATAAGACTTCTGGCCTCTCGATAATTTTTATTGAATCAGAAGTAGTCAACACACTAGATTAGAACGAAATTATTGACTTATTTTCGAAACAAAAGGCTAGGAAAAAGTTCTTTTAATTTTAGTTTTTGCAAGTTTCTAAGTATAATTAGATAGGTAAGTAAATAGCAAATAAGAATTTGTTATAATTTGCCTATTGCAGATGTTTTGCGTTTTAATAATTATTAGAGTCAAATAAAATTTATTCAAAAATAAAAAAAAATCTTTTTGTTTTTTCCCTTGGCTGTGACTGAAATTTGATTTAAAAAATATCACGAAACACCCTGGAAACTCTATAGTCTATAGTTTATTTAGTAATATATAAAATAGGTGCCTAACAGAGAGCCTCAAAATTACCTGGCGCCTAGGGCCTCATGTTAGGTAAAACCGGCCCTGTGTCTAGGTACAGCCCAATGATGTCGATTGACGTGATTCGTGCGTAATAGCTAGCCCAATAAAGATGGCGTTTCCGGTTGTCTGGGCGCCGCATCCTTATGACGTTATATATACAGTGTGTCCAAGAAAGTATGCAACATATGGGAAAGTTTTTTTATCACCGATTTCTCAGAAAATTTTATTCTTTATAAAAGTTGGTGCATGCGTTAAAACTATAAATGCATATTTCATGTTTCACCTGCGGCTAATAGTAACGGAGTAAATACCATTTTTTCGAAATTGCCTTAAGAGTAAAGTAACCTTAATTATTAGAAATACAGCAAAATTTTATATAGAAATGTTCTTGCAAATTAGTAAGTTAGTTCAAGTACGAAATTTGAGTTAGGTGTCACAATTTTTAATTTTTTTTGGTTAATCTCTATTTTCCCCTAAACGGTACACACGGTCGATTTTTTGTTTACGCAATTTAAATATATTTATTAAATAACTTAATCGTGGGTTTATAATAAAAATGGATTAAGTAGTTGCAAACTTTTAAAAACCTTTCAATGTTGCGAGTTGGTTCAGATATTAGCGTGTTGCACGCCTACTTAAACACATTTTAACCAACTTATGTTCTAAACAAAATTATGATAGAATTCAACTCTATTCATATTACTGGAAATAATTAATAATTTATTTGTCATTTTCACCCGGTACGCTGAAGTCCAAAAACCTATTTTAAAGAAATGCATATAAAAAAATTAAAAATTGACAACTCAAATTTTGTAATTGGACTAAGTTTTTAATTTGCAAAAACATTTTCATATAGAATTTTGCTGTATTTCCAATAATTTTAAGGTACTTTACTCTTAAGGCAATTTCGAAAAAATGGTATTTGCTCCCCTACTATTAGCCGCAGGTGAAATATGAAATATGCATTTATAGTTTTAAGGAATGCACCAACTTTTATAAAGAATAAAATTTTCTGAGATATAGGTGATAAAAAACTTTCCCATATGTTGCATACTTTTTTGGACACACTATACTAAAGGATACTTTTGCTGTAATTTCTGACAAGAATATTTAGCCTGAACGGTGAGGTGCTAGGTTTTGGTTATACTTTCTTTTTAATTTTTGGTAAAAATATATAAATTCGGCACTAGATGATTTGGATCGGCCAATTAAAATATGAGCATCACAAAAAACAGACAAATTACAACAATCCAATTACACGACGACGAGCCACACCATCACAACACAATTTTATTGTCATCCACATGTCCACAAAAGCGATAAAACAAAAACGGCGGAAAAGTGGAGGAACGTCAATTCAAATCATACAAACTACGCGTGCGCGAATCATATCAATCGATATTATCGGGGTCTATCCTAGACGCTTGTCTAAAGTCCGCACCATATGGACCTATCTTTTATCAATAAAGTTTGTTCAAATTAAATTAACGTCCGTCGTTTTTGCTTCAAGTTAATATTCAACTATCAGTATATTTTATGTCATTTAATATTTACCTGTCAAAAATTACAATCATTTTTTGAATGAAGTGTTTAGAAATGGCATTTCTTTACCGAATTTTTAGAAATGTTAGTGGAAAAAGTTATTTCCAGTGCAATTTTATGCCCACCTGCAAAGTTTCAGATGTCTAGGACAAAGTTGAATTTTTTGTCATATTTTCGAATTAACAAGTTTTTTCCTAGTGTAAGTGGATTTTATGGAGTACTAGCTATACCCCGCGCGCGTTGCTACGCTACTTACTAAAATAAATTTGAAGGAAAGACATTACACAAATATCCGACATCCCGACATCCCGGCATCCCAACATCCGTTGCGCCACTTTTTTTTATGCCGAAACCTTCCTCGGCCTGCACACAACAACTCACCAAATCCCGGCATCCCGGCATGCGTTGCGCCACTTTTTTTATGCCAAAATTTTCCTCGGCCTGCACACAACAACTCACCAAATTTTCATCGTAATCGGATAATTGGTATAGGAACGCATACCGGACATACAGACAGACAGACAGATAAACATTCATTTTTATATAATAGAATAATTTGATTTAGTTTTTATGCTTATTTCTTTACTGCTTTGCCTTTTTTCCAGAAATATAAAATTATAGGCAAAAAAAATTGATAGGGGTGGTGCAAAGTTATCATAATTTAAAGATTTTATCCGATAGACACATACGAAATGAATATTACAGCGACCACTAAAAACTTAAATTTCCACGACTGTTTGGTCAATTGCCAGAGGTCTGCCACTCTAACCTAACCTAAGGACGAAGCGGCCGTCGTGGTCTACCCGCCCCAGGATATCCATTGTGCTTGGATCCCTGTGTATTCCAATATAAAAAATAGTTGCACACTTTCCGATGTCACAATATTTTCTTTTATTATTTTCGCAGGCCCTATATAATCTATTAAACTATAATTTACGTGACATTTAAAACAACACATATTTTTTAAACAAAAAAAGACAGATAAACAAAACAGATAACTGTTTGTAGAAGTCTGACTTCAGTAACTAATGTATTTTTACACTTGCGTGCTTTCTGTTCCGCACTGTGATTCTGCAGGCAACCAGCGTTGCCTTGTTGTGCCTTAAATAGTCAAAAAGGGTGTATCTTACTTTTAATATTTTACTAACATTTGAACCACATGGTAATACTAAAAAGTTTGGCAGCTGCTATGTAAGGGCTTATGAACACTTGCCTCCTAGGGAAATCAAACATCATCAAAAATACAATATTATCAAATAAATGTATTAACTCTATACCATCGATTTATAAACTCTCCATTCAACTAGTACCGTTAATACCGTTCGAAATATCCCTATATTAATAATCCCACGCTTGACGCTTACCAACGCCAATGAGCCCAAGCTATACATCTGAAACGTTAAAAAGACTCTCAAATATCTCCAGTGAAATGATTGATTCATAATTTAAATGTGACTTTTCCTTATGACGATTTCTTTATATTACCCCATAATTAAATGACATTCTTGAACTTAATAAGTATTAACATTGTTCTATATATTATAACAGTAAGCAAATTGAATTAAAACAATTTTATAATTCGTAACGATTAAACAATAACGAAAAATTACGAATGGTATAACAGTAAAATAATCAACAAAACAAAGCTAATTTATGAACTAGTGTAAGGCTACCTAATTACATAGACCAAAAGAAAAAGCAGCATTTGTTTAAAGTAAGTATATTGTATGTATATAGGGTGGAAATACCATGATATAAGCACTTTTACGTAACATATTATAATAATTTTAATATATTTATGGTTCGTTAAAATTAATTTAGCCAGTATAGTAACAATATTAATTATTTTTTTAATTGTCTTACGAGTATACAGACAGGTTGTTTCCAAAGAACGGCGACAAATTTAAGGTATTATTCTTGAGACAATTTTTATGTGGCTCTCCAGGAAATGTGAGTAATAGTGGGTAAAATCCAACGTGATCAAGGCAAAAGTAACACTATGTAGCTTATTTTATATTGCTAATAATAAATTTGATTTATGGAAACTGCAAAATTGTACCTACCTAATTTGACCCAACTATCTTTAAAAATTAATAAAGTAAATTCAAAAAACGGATTTTTTTTTTAAATCATGCACCTTAAAAACCAAGCGTCATCCGATATATTATGTTTATATTATGAACCTTTATGCTTAAAATTAGCTTAATTATAACCCCTTAAAATTTATCGCATTTATTTGGAAAAACCCGATATACGAAAAATATAGCACAACGCGTCCCACCTTTTTTTTTCACTATAATACTAATGTTTATCGTTCATTATTATTTTCAGCCCATATTAAGAATTTTAAGAATTATTTTAAACTATATTTATTTTCCGCTTTTTTTTAAGTTTGATTTATTATCAAAGAGGTTTTTTAGTTTTTTAAACTACACTCACCGACTTTAAATTCGATCCATCCAAAATTTTGTTCAAGTTTAATGTATGGTAACTTTTTTTTCCGTAGTCCGATTTAAATAATTTTTTTTTCAATTGTAGATACATGCTTCAGCTTTAATTTAATTTTTTGCGATTTTTAAAAAGCTGTATACTTGGTGAAATATACAGGGGAATAAAAAGTATGTTTTTTCCCTTTAAGTTTGTAACACCCTGTAGAGTAATTTTGCAATATTAACTTTAATAAAGAAGCAAATGTGTGAAGTTTAATCTATTCCTAACAGATTGCTTTTTTATTTGGCTCGATATCTTCCTCGGTTCAAGAGATACGAATTTTTTAAGAAAACTAATTGTAACATAAAACAAAGGGTGCAAAATCAGTTTTCATGTAATTATTATTCTGTTGTGTTTAAATTTTTGTCAGTTGAAAATTATGGTCCTTCCACCTACTAATGCGGCAAGAGCAGTAGCTTTAGTAAATGATGGAAGATCGCAGTATTATACTGCTAGAGTTTTAGGATGTACAAGATCCCGTGTTCAGAGAGCCGTTTAACTTTTTAACGAAACTGGCAATTTTTCGAGTAGAATAGGATCTGGAAGAAAACACGTCGTGTTCTTTTGCACCCTTTATAGAAAATAACGATTTCCGGTTCTGAATAACTTAGAACAGGTAAAAGAAGCATAATCGAAGTATGTGGTCAAAACGATCAAAATTAGATCAGACACCTCATTTAATGAATGCCAAGGCGAATGGAGGCAGTTGTTCGTGCTCGGGGTGGTAATACCCGTTATTGATGTTTTTTTTAGTTCTTTTCCGCTAGGTATATTATTTTTTTAAATTAAAAATATTTTGCAAAAAATGTTAAAATTAAAATCTTTTAATAAAATGTGTAGTGTTTTCTTAAAAAAATCGTATTTCTTGAACCGAGAAAGATATCGAGCCAAATAAAAAAGCAGTTTGTCACGAATAAATTATACTTCGCAAATTTGCTTCTTTATTACAGTTAATATTGCAAAATCACTCTACAGGGTGTTACAAACTTAAAGGGAAAAAACATACTTTTTATTCCCCTGTATATTTCACCAGGTATACAGCTTTTTAAAAAATGGAAAAATCTACTTAAAGCTGAAGCATGTATCTACAATTGAAAAAAAAATCATTTAATTCGGACTACGGAAAAAAAAGTTACCATACATTACACTTGAACAAAATTTTGGATGGATCGAATTTAAAGTCGGTGAGTATTATATTTATTTTTCATTTTTTAGTTTGTTATTGTTAAGAAAAAAAAAATTTTTTAGTAGAGATAGTCATAGAGAGGTCCGGAGTAGAGATGGAATACGGTCACTAATTTAATAATGACTTTTTGAAATGGCTAGATTTAAAGCAGTGGATCCACAAACCCGAACAAACCCGCTCGGCCAACGGACCAACTGATAGCGAAAGAATGTACCAACACTATTAAGCCGAGTGCTCGAGCCGGAAAGTAGGTAGATAGTACGCATGCGAATACGGTGAGCTCTATCTCTCTCACTCTCATGCAGAAGATCGTAAGGAAATGATTTAATTCCGGCGATCCTGATCAGGATAATGACTTATCAAATTATTGTATTGTCAGCGGTTCTTGATAAGTCACAAAATTTAAATTAAATCTGACCGTTTAAAGTGGGTCAAAATAGGGTTTAAAGAAGTCGGTTACAAACATACATACAAACATACAGGTGAAGCTAATAAAAGCGTGTTAAAAAATCATCTAACGGAGCTTGTTGAGCAAAAATGAAAGAGTTTTTAAGAAAAGCAAAGAGAAGTTCGTGCTCCTTATGTAATAATTTAAAAAAAAAAATTTTAATATTTTGGTTTCCCTTTTTTTCAAATAGAATACTATAAAAACATAGGTACCTTTATTTGCATAATTATTTATGTATGTTTTCTATTGATTTAAAACCATACATCAGGCCTGGTCCAAATTATTTGCAAATTAGTCACTGCAGAGTTTACAGAGAGCCTCTCCTTCTTAAAAGATCATGTCAAAAAAATTAAATATTTTTGATGGTATGAGTATATACAGGGTGATTCACGGTGGATGGAACGTTAGACGGTTCTGACGAACCAGTAAAGGAATCGTTCTGAAAATTTGGTCCCGTACATAAACGCACATGCTCTACCAACCTAAAATATTTTTAACAATACAGTGTTGCCGCTTCCACACAAAAATAATAGTAACTTCGATTTTTTAAATGCAACACCATATATTTTATTTTATTATTGAATCCCCCAATACCTTCCTTACAATTTTTATTAACTCTACTCTATACTTATCTCTTACCGTTTCTAAGATATAAATTAATTTCCGTTTTTTTTTGTCCGAAAACGTCACCTTTAAAAATGCTGATAATTTTGAACTCTAAAACACTGAAACCCTGAAATTTGATAAATAATTAACTAATACCATAATGCTCTTTGCCCTTGTCCCAAATCTTAGTTGCAATATACAGGGTGGTTGAAAAATACACTTATTCTGGTAACTTGAAAAAGTGACCATCAGTCCTTTTTCTCAAATGTAACACCCTGTATATTATTACGGATTTGAAAAGCTGCTAATATTTCACTTCATTCTTGTATATCATACCTGTACCTAACTAACTGGTTTAACCATTTTTTTGGCGTATTAAGCATAATTTGTTAAATTTTCTATACAATTCAATTTTTATTCGGTTATTAGTAAGTTGGCCATGACAAAAACTGATGTTTACGTATGTTACTATGGTTATCGTTTTGACATTTCATTAAGTTTAGATACAAGATAGAAATACACTTTATAGTCATGGAAGAAAACTATACAAATACAAATGCAGTTCTTATGAATTTATTTATTTTATTTGGACAATGTGTGTTTGCATTAACATGCAAAAACATTAAAACTAAGTTTTTCTTGAAATCCATGCAGTCAACACCCGCATATTAAAGTGTTTGGATGTAAACGGCCAGCGTATTGAACATCTGTTAAAATAGCATTTTATTAGTTATAATTTTAGTAGTATTTTATTATTTGACTACCTAGTTAACATTTAATAAAATTGTTCTGGATCCTTATGAATTTTCTAAGATTTATTGGCAGTAAATTAGAGTACATTTCGTTAAACTTTATACATGTCCTGGCGATAATTCACATTGTCCACATAAAATAAATAAATTCATAAAAATTGTATTTGTATAGTTTTCTTTCAAGACTTTAAAGTGTATTTCTATCTTGTATCTAAACTTAATGAAATGTCAAAACAATAACCATAGTAACATACGTAAACATCAGTTTTTGTCATGGCTAACACTAATAACCGAATAAAAATTGAATTGTATAGAAAATTTTACAAATAATGCTTAATACGTCAAAGAAATGGTTAAACTAGTTAGTTAGGTACAGGTATGATATACAAGAAGGAAGTAAAATTTTAGCAGCTTTTCAAATCCGCAATAATATACAGGGTGTTACATTTGAAAAAAAGGACTTATAGTCACTTTTTCAAGTTACCAGAATAAGTGTATTTTTCAACCACCCTGTATATTGCAACTAAGATTTGGGACTAGGGCAAAGAGCCCTATGGTATTAGTTAACTATTTACCAAATTTCAGGGTTTCAGTGTCTTATTCAAAATTATCAGCATTTTTAAAAGTGACGTTTTCGGACAAAAAAAACGGAAATTAATTTATATCTTAGAAACGGTAAGAGATAAGTATAGAGTAGAGTTAATAAAAATTGTAAGGAAGGTAATGGAGGATTCGAAAATAAAATAAAATATATAGTGTTGCATTTAAAAAATCGAAGTTACTATTATTTTTGTATGGAAGCGGCAACACTGTATTGTTAAAAATATATTAGGTTGGTAGAGCATGTCCGTTTATGTATGGGACCAAATTTTCAGAACGATTCCTTTACTGGTTCGTCAGAAACGTCTAACGTTCCATCCACCGTGAATCACCCTGTATACCGGGTGTTTCTCAAAATACGTTCAACCCTATAATTTTTTTATATTTGAAGATATTAAAATGAATTTTTTAGATTATGCATAAGAGATGGGTCTGCATTTATTGGCATAATTTTTAATTTGTTAGCACTTCCGGTTTGACCGGAAGTGACCTTGACTTTGGAATTTTAAATGGCACACCTTGTATATTTTTACTTATTGGGATTTAGCATAACATTCTAAGTAAAATGACACCTCACTTGTAAATTTTTGACGTGTTATAACATTTTTATGTTTATTTTTTATTTTCAATCTAGAGTGCTACAAATTAATTAAACCTGTTAATTTATAATCAAGTAGTATATGAAAATCAAAATTATGTCATAATAATTAACTTTCTAAGTTGAAATTTTGTTTTCTTGACGTTTACTCCATTTTTTCAAATGGAACGATGGTGGTTCACTAGGATATTTAAAACGAGCATTTTTTTCCAACAATTTGATGCCATACACTCTTGTGCTATGTTAAAATTGACAGTGAAAAATTTGCCTTATATCCCAATCGCAAATTTAAAAGCGTTATGCATTATTGCCGCCTTCTAAAAAAATATAAAGGCGGCTTTAAAAAACAATGGAGTGGATTTAAAAAGCAATAGTGAGTTGTCATTTCACTCATAATGTTAAGCTGAACCCAAATAAGTAAAAATATACAATTTACATTACATATACATTTAAAATATCAAAGTCAAGGTCACTTCCGGTCAAACCAGAAGTGCTAACAAATTGAAAATTATGCCAATAAATGCAGACTCATCTCTTATGCATAATCTTAAAATTTTATTTTAATATCTATAAATACAGAAAAGTTATAGGGGTGTCGTCTTTTGAGAAACACCCGGTATATATTCAGAAAAAAAAATGAAATAAAAATTTCGAGGGCGCTAACTAAGACCCTTGCCCGGGGGCGCCAGGAGGTCTAGAACCGGGCCTGCATACATCATATCAAAAAAACCAAAAACAGATTTGAAATCAGGGAGACCAAATTACCAAAGTTTACATTTAATTTAGGTGATATTATTAAAAGAATAAATAATAATACATGAAAATACAGATATTTTTGTAGTATTTGATTTAAATACATCTACTAAAATGTCAGTGTGTTATATTCATAATTAAGGTTAATCTCTTAACAAAGCATCACGTTTTACTTTCGTTACATAATTAATATAGTTTATTTAGCTGAAAGTTGAACTTATTGATTCGGTAAGTACTGACATTGTTAAATAATTATTGCATAATATTATAATCAAAAAGTGCAAGTTTAACAAAATATTTTTAATAACTTTAATCTGGATGTTCCGAAAACATAATAGTACTATGTTGCTTGACATGATACGTGTCTCGAAACCGTCGTTTTTCTTTGGAAATTAGTAAATAAACAAAAAAATCTGTATTCCAAATTTCCATGACTCAATAATAACTGGATAAAAAATAATTTGTTACAAAGGAAATTTTATGCCATCTTTAAACTTAAATATTTTTAGAACCGATACCACCGGCACCGTAATAAAATGATGTAATGAGGGTTTTTGTACGATGGTCCAGAAAAGTGAAATCTGATTTTTAGAAAAAACACATACCGGGAACCGCTTCGATATACAGTGTGACCAATAAAGTCCGCATCATATGGCATTTTTTTTAATAATAGCTTTATTCAAAATTTGACTTTGGCATCTGCTTCGATCGAGATGAAAATTAAGCAAAAAAATAGTAGCCACGTGATTCGCATTATCTGTCAAATTTTAATTTTTTCAAAAAAATTATTCAAACAGTGGTGTTATTTCTGAAAATATTAAAAAAGTTATCAGAAAAAGTTTTTTTAAATGTAGTTACTAGCCCACGTGCAAAATTTCAGCTGCATAAGATAATTTTGATTTTTTACCCACCACTAAAATTTATTTTCCACTTAATGACACTTTGCTGATGACACTGTGTTCTTTTTGTCTTAATATTAAAGTGTATTACTTTCAGACACAAACTACGTTTTCAAAAATATTTATTTTATGAAGTTACCTTATACAGGGTCAAAAACAAATAAGCTTTGCATCACATGCGACCAAATTTTATTAGCCCAATTTTGATTTTGTAGAAAAACACACGTTTAATATGGCGCTACTTTAAAGAAACTGTATTTGAAATAAAGCATTGTCAAAACTAATAAGTTTTATGTAGGTTGCGTTGAGTCTTATTTTGCAAAGGTTGTGCCATTTACAAAATATTTGTAAAAAATCAAAATTATCTTATGCAGCTAAAATTTTGCATGTGGGCTAGAAACTGCATTTGTAAAAACTTTTTCTTATAACTTTTTTCGATACTTTTAGAAATAACCCCACTTTTGAACTATTTTTTGGAAAAAATTAAAATTTGACAGATAATGCGAATCACGTGACTACTATTTTTTGCCTAATTTTTAACTCGATCGAAGCAGAACTTGATGCCAAAGTGAAATTTCGAATAAAGTTACTAATAAAATAAAATCCCATATGATGCGGACTTTACTGATGGTCACACTGTATATGGAATACTATACATAGGAAAATTTTGAAAGTTTGACAGTATGCTAATGTTTAAGGGGGCAACACGGGTAAAATGTTTTCAATATGGTGGCATTTCCGGTTATACCAACTTGCTTATTTTAAATGGAACACCCTATATATTAGTACATTTTTGGATTCTATGCGATTATATGCAGATTTCGTATAAAGGCTAAGCGTTTTTGACATACTTTAGTTTTTATGTGAAAAATGTTTTTAGGCCCTAAAATAATAACTTTAAATTATTAATTAATTTGCGTTAAATTCCTTGTGAGATCTGTTTTAAAATATTTTTTATAATATTTTGGTTAGTATTCATACAATATTGTTAAAAATGAAAAAACGGCAAAAAATCAATATTTTCAAATGAAAATTCCCAAAATTTTATAATAAAATTATTTCTTATTTATTAAAAATAAGGTTAAGTTGGTGTAAGGTTGTCTATATCGAAGTATTGCCAATTTAATATTTTTATAAGACGATTGTGCTTCGGATTTTAAGTTCAGTTATTGTTAATTGGCTATGACGGCGTTGAAGGATAGTCATTATGCTAACAAAATGTATGAAGCTGTCACTTCATTGTAATTTTCCGGTTATTTCACAAAATTTCCTAAATTATTTTTACATATAAAACATAATTATAGTTTAGTACCTAAAAAATCTTTTACCTAAATTAATTAATCATTAACTCTTAATCCTAGTGGTTAGATTAAGATAATTTATATACCCCCAATTATTTACTGCTTCTTTATTTAACGAAGTTAATAAGGCATTCCTTTTAAGACAAAGAATAGATAACCATCATAATTTTCTTAGAATGTAGGTTAGTGTAAATTGAATGAAATGGTTAAAAAGAAAACAATCTATTCAAAGTTAAATATAAAGAAATTTATATGCCACCGCTTTATTAAAACTATTTTATATGACTTGTCTTGATAAGTACCTTGGTGGGCATTGCTTGGAATATGGTTATTTACGAAATAGATATTTAAAAAAACTTAGATAGGAAATATCTTTTTAATACAAAATTGAATTAACATTGGATACGAGAAGAAAGTGTTTTGGGACCATTACTTTTTATCTTTGAATATAATAATATGTATACATTTAAATGATGCCATCAAAATTTAAGGGATTTAGTATGACAAGAGTAAAATAAGTCGATTACAAACTCTGCAATTACGGATAAATATATGTATAAAAATGCGAAATAATTTATCAGAATATTAAAAGATATAGGTATATATTATATTATAGTTTGAACAACGATTGTAATTCACTATGAACAATAAAACTGTTATTATTGGGTCTGTTAAAAATATACACTGGCATGCAAAACTAACCAAACAAACAAAATTTTGTTTAAATTCAATTTAAATGAGTTTTTAACGTTTCAACTTCGATAATTTTGTTGTCAAGTTGTAGGCAATTCCATTGTTATAATTTTCGTCTGTCGATTTCGCAAAAAGTTCGAAATTATGTGTTATTATACAAAGTATAACTCTATAAGATGCATTTTTCCCTAAATTTCTAAATACCTTGTAGAAAAATTTGACTACTGAATGATTTTATGCTAGTACGAGATTTTAAAGCCTCATCTTTTCTCAGCAGTTATTTTTTAAGTTTATATCAATATTTCTGTTAATAATTCTTAAAGAAAAAACGCACTTTTAAATAAATCTATGCGATTCGCAACCATGAGGAATTTAATTTAAAAAATTACAGTTACAACATTGGTAATCAAAGATTGGTATCAGAATCGAGTATTTTCTCCCCGAGCTTGAATAACAGCTCTTAACCTTTCTGACATATTATACTGAATCAAACCAGCAAATGAGTGTTGATGTATTGGCTCCCACTAGTTTACCAGCTATTTTAACATGTTTCAACACAACCACAGCTCTGCCTAAGCCTTCTTTCTAATTTGTCTTACATATGTTATATGCGGTTAAGATCTGGACTTCTTGTGGCCAATCTTGTACTTGTATATCAACATCGTTGAGGTATTGCCTAGTCATTCTGGCTATGTCTGGCCTAGCATTATCTTGCATTAGGAGAACATTGTCTCTAATCAAGGGCATATAAGAAACTATATGTTGTTCCAAACACTTCCTGATGCATGCAGCATTAGGGTTCCCTCACCGTAGTGAAACAAGGTCTGTACGGGCTTTCAAAGAAATACTGCCCCATGCCCTCATTCCTCCACCTACACATTACACTCTAGAAGAGAAATAACTTTGAGCATAGCGTTCTCCAGGCATTCTTCACATACTTTGACGACCATCAAATGATTATCTGGTTAAACCATACTAGTCAGTATCCCAATCTGCATGAGTTCGAGAAAATTCGAAGCGCTGTCTTCGATGAGCTGCATCCAATAGCAAAGGACCTTTAGCAGGTACATAAAACGATATATGTTGTGTTCCTTCAACTTTCAATCTTCGAGCCAAAGCTGTAGCAGGAAGAGCTCTTTCTCGTAGACCTTAAAGTCTCAGTTTGAAATCGCAGGAAATTCCAAGCCGTATACGACAACATCAAAATTGAATAAGTTATATTATGGCCTATATCGCGCAGAATTTCAGCGGTCTCCGCAGCGCAATTGGTAGGTACAGCGTTCGACTGATAATCGAGAAAATCCGGGTTCGATTCCCGGCGAATGCATAAAACTTTTTTTAATTAAAAAAAACCGTTGTCCGAGTCCCGCTAGACATTTTCCATATAATATTTAATGCAGACACTAAAAAACTTCGTTGTAATTTATAAATTATTTCAGACTTACCGTTAACCATCCACTTCGGGCATCTAATGTAAAGGCACCCGACTTATCTTCCAGCTGATAAGAAAAATCAGCATTATCTCCTTGATCTTGATCAGTTGCAACGATTTGCAAAACGCTGAATCCATTTGGTAAATTTTCTACAATACTTATATTGTAAAAGTCGACTTCAAATTCCGGCAAATTGTCATTGAGATCTATAACCTCAATTTCCACTCTTGCAACTCCTGTCTTTAATGGATTATTGACCTACAAAGGTTTAATATTATTTTAGTTGTTTATACCTATAATCATACTACAGAAACACAAATTTAAGTGAACTAAGAAACAAGACAAAATTAAATCATTTTTGTGAGTTTAGACAAGTAAGTTTTGCTTTATTTATTTTTCAAAATAAAGACCAAATATTGACTTTTTAAAGCAAGTCGTTGTATCTTATAATGGACCAACCCAGCAGGTTGCCCATATTAAACTTGCCCAATTTGGGCAACTCACATAGGGTAACAAAAAATAGGTGGTCCAACAGTCATATAAATAATTTGTGTTGGGCTACATGCTTGGTTAATCTGTTGTTCCATAGCAACAGGATGAAAAAATAATAACTATTTGTTATGTTTCACAAATTTATTCAGATACTATCTTCCTGTACTCCTTTGACAATGGACCGCAAGGGCCGAAACACGTGTCAGGAAACTGATTAAATTTTTGAAACATAACAAGTAGTTATTATTTTTTCTTCCTGGTGCAATGGGACAATAGTTTCACCAAGCATGTAGCCCAACACAAATTAATTATATATTAAACGCTAGTGACGCGAAATTGGCTACAATTAAAGTCATATGTAGGAAAATTATCAAAAAAAAATACTATAAGTGGGCAACATGACAGAATGTAGTGATTGTTTGAAGGTTAAAGACAATGATGTTTCTTGAATGATGAAAGAGTTTTGGACTTCCATTGTCTTTATATATTTGTTTTAAATCACAACGTTTCAACTGGTAAGTATCTCCAGTCGTCTTCAGGTGAATACTAAATAAGTAACGTAACTACAAGACTATTTATACTAGCTAGGTGCACTGAAGCATAACTGAGGTGGGTGCAGTCATGCGTTCAGTTGGCACGCGATCTTATGTTAAGATTACATTTATTTAACAAAGGTTTCCAGATATTTCTTATGTCTAATGATGGTTTGCAGCCTGGGTTATGCACCCACCTCAGTTATGTTTCAGTGCACCTAACTAGTATAATAAATAGTCTTGTAGTTACGTTACTTATTTAGTATTCACCTGAAGACGACTGGAGATACTTACCAGTTGAAACGTTGTGATTTAAAACAAATAAAGACAATGGAAGTCCAAAAATCTTTCATCATTCATGACAGCATATATTAGGTGTAATTATTATAAAATCCATAGCGAAGATACCTTAAAATTGGTTCCATTGGCAACCTTTTCCTATTACAAAAAAAACCTACCTGAGCTGCTTGTATTTGCAAAACAAAAGTATTTCCTGGCAAGGATCTTTCGGCGTCCAAATCTATTTCCCTTTCCAAAAACAATGATGCATTCACGTGATCCAGATAAAATAGATGGCGTTCGTTTCCAGCAATAATATCATATCGAATTGGTGTTTCTATGGCGAAATCTTGGTCGAAGGCATAAATCGGTGGTTGAAAAGAAAGAAGCTCATGAATTTTACCTCCCTGAAACAACAAAGTACACCAGTCAGACTGGAAAATGTTAGGAAAAAATTGATATCCAAAATTTTATTGCTGAAAACTTAAATCTTTTACAATGTAAAAACGTATAATTTATCCAAAGTCAGTGTGATGACATTCCAATCATTCCATACGGCATACAAACGGCGATAAACAGTCTCAAAGAAAGACAGGGGTTGTCAGATCTTTTTTCTTCAATTTTTTAAGTTTTTTTTTTATATCAGTATTCAATTGTTAGTCAGTAACTTTCTTTGAAAGCTCGTTTGGAAATATACTTTAAACCGAGGAGTTTTGAGTGTGACAGAAAAAAATAACAAGCCATTCATTGTTATTATAATACATTCTTTAGTCCTTAAGAAACAATATAACTGAAATCAAAATAAATAGTGTTTTCAGTGTTAAAAAACAACTAATTAACAAACCCTTGTTTCACCTATACTTATATACCTATTGTATTTACAAATGGAAAATTTGAAAGATTTGGCAAACGCACATAATTTATCTCCGATGCCGGAAGCGGCGCGGCACGATACAAAGCGGCGGCGCGGTCCCAGCGAGATAATTAAGCCATCAATCACTGTCGCGTTAGATTTAAGTGAATAGGACAGTGTAGTAGGTGGTTTAATTTGCTGTAATTTACGTATTTAATTTTGCTTTGTAACTGTGAAGAAAGAGTAAGGTTTTTTTTACTTACAATATTTTATTATCAACAATGACTGTTTGGCGGCCATTTGAAACTGCTGATCAAGGTGATGTGCAGTAGTAAATAGGTGCACTGGGGCCAGACAGCGGCAATTGCCCCCTTTTTTAAGCCTATTGATTTTTGGCGTAAACCGATTTTTAATCCCTTTGTTCTCCCAGGTGTGAGGCTCTTTTTAAAATTATTTCCAAGGATTTCTCGGGTAAACCGGGAGGAGTAACTTTGTTTGCTTACGTGGGTGATACCTTTTTTATAATTTGTGATGATTTTTCGTATAAACCCTTAATCTGTAACCATGAATACATACCTGCGTGGGTGTTTTTTTATAATTGGATGCAGGTGTTAATGGTGATATTATATGACCTTGTATTATACATGTAGACGAGGGATGATTTTTATAACCTTGAATTTGGTTGTATACTGTGTACTTGTGTTTTATGGGAGAATAACTGTTCGTGATGAAGTGCAAATGGTATTTTTGCAATGGCCAATGTGAAGATATTCTAAAGTTTATAAAAAATAAAAATATGGATATTCCTGAAAGGATTTCAGTCAAAAAGGAATTAATTAAAATCATCATGCGTGGGCACACAACAATCTCAGCTGGGCACAAACAATACAACATCGCGAACACAAACACCAACATAGTAAGCAACAGCTTGCTACTGGCTACTGCTCAGACGATCTGAGCAAAAATATCGCAAACACAAACACTAACACAGTAAGCTTATTACTTAGCTAGAGTAGTTAGACGACAAAGCCAGCTTAAGTACACCGAGTACCCAAAGCGCTGGCGAGTAAGACGCAAAGCACGCATTAAGCGTGCAGAGCCGAAATACCGAACCGAGTGGTCTGAAGGTTTATACGCCTATGGCGCGGAAACCGCAGGAACACGGTGAGTTTAGTCGGTAGGCCTCCCCCCCCCACAGGGTGTTGAATCCGACACTCCTCTGTTAGTATCACCACAGGGGGTCAGTCTTTTGAAGATTCTCATCGAAAAAAAAACAATTAAATTGTCACTACATTTTGAATCAATAATGTTAGTTTAAAACGTGTTACGTATTAAAGTTACTTTATTTATAATATTATTATCATATTAAACAATTAAAACAATACCCTACGCATTTTAATTATTTGTTTGGGACGCCTATGGTTAGGAGTTTCATACTGTTTTATGTCATTAAATTGACCTAAGAAACCATCTCTTACTTTTGTAAAAAATTGTTTTCGTCGACAAGCAAGCAAAATCTTTTTATAAAGAATGACTTTTCCTTGAAAAATAAGATTTTTGGTCCGTTTGCCCTCTTGTCGTCCACATCCCCGGACATACTGTATAAAGGGATTTTAATGTTTCCTTAAAAAAAGCGTTTTTCTTTTCCTACTCATAGCCGCGGAGATTGATGGTGGGCGAATTTTAAATTTTTATTTTGGAACAGAAATATTGTCAAAAATTAATTTTTTATGTCCCGGGAGTATTTATAGGTAATAAATAGATTGCTCATAAGAGAAAATTACCAAAGTACCATTATTTTTTACATTGCTTTAAAAAAATAACTTAAATATTTCTACTACTTAATCACCGTAATTGTTTCCGCAATATGTCGCTTGTATACTGTTATAGATTTCAAACGGCATTACCATGATTTATTTGACCTAAGCTGATCATTACCTACTATAGAATCGGAACGATATAAAGAGATAGAAATATACCGTATTGTTTATAGCAAATCATAGTACGTATAGGTTGGTGGTTCTGAAGTCAACAGCAAATAATTTCGATTTGCGTTTAATCGTAAATTAAAACCTCACCTTATTAACATAATTATGCAAACATAAAAACTGGGTAGTCAAATCCATTTACCCACGAAAAATGTCAGCTAAATTATATTTTTATTGTTGTTATTATTTAGAAGGTATGAATTTAGCCTTATTTCTTCCTTCTTTTATTAACTTAAACTACATGAGAGAACAAAATCACAGCCTGCATTTGGTTTTTCTACTTGAACCCCTTGTTCTTTTTTTTAATTTTTTTGGTTTATATCATTATTATAAGTTGAAGAAATAGTCCATACTTAAAGTGGAGTTGAAAGTATTAAAAGGAAAGAAAAACACAAAGTCTTCCTCCACAAAATTTAATAGAATAAAATTCTTATTTCAAGGGTCTCTACATGTTTCGAACGTAGAAACGTTCATCCTCAGGAGACAGCATTTTATTTTTATTTTATGCTGATGTTGTTAGCAAAAGAGAAAATTGAGAACCTTAATGGAGCTTTTATGGATTTAAAACTTGAAGTGTAAAAGAAACATGATATTATAAAGAAAATTGATAATGGTTAAACCATACTGAGTATTGAAAAAGTTATTGAAGGGGTGCAAACCAGCCAAGTAAAATGGGGAGGAAGAAAACCCTTCTAAAAAGGAGTCGAAGATCATTTAAAAACTTGTTAAAAATTTATCGAACATATGTCCTTAAGACATTATGAGGGTAATTGTAGTTATAATAATATTATTACATAAAAGGCATTTTTGGGGTACTGAGAAAAACCTCATGCCTTTTACGTAATAATATTATTATAATATATATAATGTCTTATAGACATACGTTCGATAATTTTTGAAGAAGTTTTTAAATATTCTTCGACTCCTTTTTAAAAGGGTTTTCTTCATTCCCATTTTACTTGGCTGGTTTGCAACCCTATAATAACTTTTTCATTACTCAGTATGGTTTAACCATTATCAATTTTCTTCATAATATCATGTTTCTTCTACACTTCAAGTTTTAAATCCATAAAAGCTCCATTAAGGTTCTAATTTTCAATTTTCTCTTTTGCTAACAACATCAGCATAAAATTAAAAAAAAAATTTCTGTCTCCTGAACGTTTCTACGTTCGAAACATGTAGATACCCTTAAAATAAGAATTTTATTCTATTAAATTTTGTGGAGGAAGACTTTGTGTTTTTCTTTCCTTTTAATTATTGTAAGTATTTGACTAAGGTACAATTGAAATAAAAACTTTAAGAAACACACCTTTTTCCATGAAGGTAGTTCAGTAAAAGCCCCCAGGATATTTTTTCAAAAAGTTCTCATTTTGCTTATTTCTAGGTTGAATTATTAATCAATATTATTTGTTGTAATTATACGTTAAAGAACGTAGAAACCCCATTTATAGGCACTTGCCTGTTTGTTATACTTATTTTGTGAAGTACACGTGTAACATTTATTATTGACAACCCGTTATTAATGTAACCGACATTGTATGCAGCCGGCATTCCCAAGTGAAACGCAACAGAACCCATGCATAGATTTATATACCTTCATTTGAGGTAGATAACTATGTAATCTATTTTGATAGTAGAAATAACATTATAAAACTTTTCTTTTGTACAATATTGGTTTACGACATTGAACATTAGGCCCTAAGTTAGGTTAGGTTAGATTAGGTTAGATTAGGTTAGATTAGGTTAGATTAGGTTAGATTAGGTTAGATTAGGTTAGATTAGGTTAGATTAGGTTAGATTAGGTTAGATTAGGTTAGATTAGGTTAGATTAGGTTAGATTAGGTTAGATTAGGTTAGGTTAAAAGTGAGTGGGATACAGCTAACCCTCCACTGCGACCATGCGATCTATTGTGGCTCACACCTTATTTATGTTTCCCCCAATAGGTCTAACTTTTTGATGAAGTTAATGATGGTATTGGGAGAGACATTTTTCATGTCATCCGGCAGCAGAGTCATCTCGCCGAATAGGGCGAATCTGATTCTTTCTGCTGCGGGGCAGGCACACATTACGTGTTCTGCTGTTTCTGCATCTTCCATGCAGAGCCGGCATTCATCAGTTGGGGCTAATCCAATTTTATTCATATGGTGGCGCAATCTGCAGTGGCCGGTGTACAATCCCACTAGTGCTTTAAGGCATGCTCTGTTGAGCACAAGTAGTTTGTCAGTCAGTTGTTGGTTTATATAACTGTATATAAATGCTTTTGAGTGTGTTAGACCTGGTAGATTTAACCAGTGTCTTTCCCATTTGCTTTTTGCTTTGGCTAGTATTGTTTTCTTGGCCGTAGCATGAGATATTCCTATAACCGGCTCGGATCCTGTGAATTTTAGTGCTGCACCTCTCTTAGCGAGCTTGTCGGCAGCCTCATTACCATCCAGACCCATGTGTCCCGGTATCCATACTAGGGTTATTCTGTTGTTCAGACTTAGTTTAGACAGTGTTTCGTGACAGCTCCATGCCATTTTTGAGGTACACCATCTCGATTCAAGAGCTTTTAATGCAGCTTGACTGTCGGAGAATATCTTGATTGATCTGTGTGCATACCGTCGGTCTATGAGCAGTCTTGCACACATTTCAATTGCATGAACCTCTGCTTGAAATATAGTTGTCATAGTTTCCAGGCTGATAGTTATTTCTATTTTTGGGGTTTTGCCATATATTCCGGCTCGAATACCTTCATTAGTTTTGGAGCCGTCTGTAACTATTCCAAATTCCGCCTTTAGCAAGTCAGCACTGTTCTTGACCCATTCCTCCCTTCTTGGGTGGATGATTTTATAAGGCGGTTCGTTAATGGATTTTTTTGTCATTATGTCAGAGGGCATATTTAACATACCACAGGCTAGCGTGCCTTTCAACATACTAGTGCCCTCCATGATGCATGACTGCGGCTTATTAGTTGCTGCTTGTTGGCCCCAAGTTACCAAAACAGCGGGTATTTTGTATTTTCAGTAAGTAAGGAGAAGTGATGTATAAAGAGAAACACACACCAAGACAGATTATCCTGATGCATGTTTTGGTATATTTTATTTGCAGCCCTGCAATCTAATTAGGTACGCCTATTTTTCGGGAAATATATTGCTTCAAAAAGTTTACAAGACACTTTTCGTTATACTTGTGTTATATAAAAGAAAAAAGTTAATATTTATAGGTATGTTTATATTAATCCAAGGGTACAGAATATTTGCGTAGCTATATATTCTGTGTCCAAGGGTGAAAGTATTCCACGGGTCACATTCTTGGCAAAAACTCCTTCAAATTCTTGAACAAGAAATTGTGCTTCAAAATGTTTTACACGTACCCAAATATTTCCCAAATTGTAAAAATCAATACAAGTTATATACCAACTAATATTTGACTTGAGGTTAGGTATGCGATAATATCGAAGATTTTGCTGATTTTGTTTGCTTTTTATATTTGATTTTAGAAGTTTTATAGTTTTATTGACTTGTTCTCTTTCTTTTTAAACTAAAATAATGACGACGAATCATTTTTAAAACATTTTAGAAACAAACCCTTAAACATAATTTTCGATCCTCAAAATCTGTTGGCAACTACTAAAAATGCCAGAAATAACTACCTTATTTCCCAACTTGATCAAAAATTGAGAACAAATTCCAATTTTTTGGCAAGAATTAGGGGCAAATTTTTGCTGTTTACACGTAAAAATAAATTGAAGGTCAACTATTACAATTTCCTGAGCAAGAACTGTTAAAACTGTCTATTTTCCCATTCGTCAAATGATAATGTGGCAGTGCGCATATCTAATCGTATGTAGCTATGTTTACATGCGCGAGGCTATAAATTTGCCACTTTCCTGATTATTGTTTGCTTATCTAAAGGTAAATATTTATGTTTATATCATGATATATATCTGTTTTCAACAGAAACGGAAGAACATAAACTTCGCGGTTGATACTGTGCGTCCTGTAAAATCTAATATACCAGTATAGATGATACAGTAGGTACTATTTTTTGCTTTTAGAGCAATATTTCCTTTCAAGCACGACGATCACCAGATCATCGAGTATTAATTCTCTAAACAAAGCAATCAATCCGAAATTTCTGTACTGAGAAAAACTGCTACCAGAGCAACTATCATTATTAAGGGGTTCTCTATTTAAGTAGATGATTATTAACTAACACACTGACTTTCAAAATTGCACTTAATAAAAATTTATTGTTATGTCGATGATTTGCAATTTTTGGTAATAAAGGGTGACCTGATATTTTAATATTGAGGACAAGAAAGTAAACAGTGTTGCAAGTTATGTCATATTAACGTCAACATTTTAAAATAACTTTCATATGTCGATTCTATAACAAAATCATAATGTCATCATCTTTTAATTACCATCGTCGATTAGCATGAAGAATTATTTATGTTTATAGATAGTGTTAAATTAATCATTTCCTAATGCAAATATACTTCACAGTTCTCTTAATCACCATAATAATATAGGATCTAGTTTGTTTTACTATAATCAGATTAACTACACTACGGTTTTTTTATAGGATACAATAGCCTATTGTTTTCATTTCCTTACTGTGACATCTAATTCAATTTCTTCTTTCCATATTAATTTTGATTCGGTAACAAAGATTCCTAAGAAAAGTTAACTTAACCTTTGACAATCCTGACATCTTTGACCATTGAACACTGTTTGTTGATTAACAACAATTTTCTTTACACTAATACGGACTATATAAAAAGGGTAACTTACAAAAAATTTAGACATAATAGTATTTATGTACTTGCTGAATGAAACTGTATTTCCATATTGTAATAAAGAAAAGAAGTAAATATTTATTTAAAGTCTGGGGCCATTTTGAAAGGCGTAAATGACTGAATTAAAATTGGCAGTGCTTAGTGCAGTGATATAGTCATTTTTATAGATGTCCTATTATTGTTTAATTGATATTGTCCCTATGTATGCAAATACACTATTTACTATTGTGGCTGCATTTGAAGATATGCCAAGCTGGTCATTGGCAATGTAACATTTCTTCCTTATTGCTTTTTTAATTGATAATGTTTCAAGTAAGTTAATTTTTTTGCCTTTATGTTGAATAAATAGCGGCTTTATTGTATTTGATATTGTATGTTGGGTGCAGTGATTAGATATTCCGATATTGTTTTGCCTCTTTAAGATTAAATTGATGTGCTCTTTTAGCCTTGTTTTAAAATATCTTTCCGTCTGAAATTGCACCACCATGTATCGAATAGACTTTTCAAATATAATAATGCATCTATACATACCGGGTGTTTCTCAAAAGACGTTCACCCCTATAACTTTTTTATATTTGTAGATATTAAAATGAAATTTTGAGATTATGCATAAGAGATTAGTCTGCATTTATTGGCATAATTTTCATTTTGTTAGCACTTTCGGTTTGACCGGAAGTGACCTTGACTTTGATATTTTAAATGGGACATCTTGTATATTTTTACTTATTTGGGTTCAGCATAACATTATGAGTGAAATGACACCTCACTTGTCATTTTTTGACGTGATATAACATTTTTATGTTTATTTTTATTTTTATTCTAGAGTGCTACAAAATTAATTAAATCTGTTAATTTATAGTCAAGTAGTATATGAAAATTATTATGTCATAATAATTGACATTCTAAGTTTCACAAGCGTTCAAAATATGAAATTTTGTTTCATGACGTTTACTCCATCTTTCCAAATGGAACGATGGTAGTTCACTAGGATATATTTAAAACGAGCATTTTTTTCCAATAATTTAATACCATACACTCTTATATGCTATTTTAAACTTGACACTGAAACATTTGCCTTAAATCCCAATCGCAAATTTAAAAGCATATTGCCTCTTTTCTAAAGAAATATAAAGGCGGCCTTAAAAAACAATGGAATGGTTTTGAAAAGCAATATGGTTTTAATTTAAAGTTGTAATGTCATTAGTTTATAAAACATACAAAACATACAATCTTTGACATAATTTTAATTTTCATATACTACTTGACTATGAAGTAACAGATTTAATTAATTTGTAGCACTCTAGATTGAAAATAAAAAATAAACATAAAAATGTTATAACACGTCAAAAAATGACAAGGGAGGTGTCATATCCCTTTGAATGTTATGCTGAATCCCAATAAGTAAAAATATACAAGATGTCCCATTTAAAATACCAAAGTAAAGGTCACTTCCGGTCAAACCGGAAGTGCTAACAAATTGAAAATTATGCCAATAGATGCATAATCTCAAAATTTCATTTCAATATCTATAAATACAGAAAAGTTATACTAACTGGTGAACGTCTTTTGAGAAACACCCGGTATGTTGTATAAGCTGTTTTAATGTGCAAACCATAGATATTTACCGTTAGATAAGCAAACAATAATCACAAAAGTGTCAAATTTATGAACTTGCGCATGTAAACAAAGCTACACACGATTAGACATGCGCACAGCAACATTATCATTTGACGAATTGAAAAATAGACATGTCCGGGATTTAAAATTTAAGTTCTTGATCAAGAAATTGTAATAGTTGACCTTCAATTTATTTTTACGTGTAAACTGCCAAAATTTGCCACAAATTGTTGCCAAAAAATTGGAATTTCTTCTCAAATTTTGATCAAGTTGGGAAATAAGGTAGTGATTTCTAGCGGTTTTAGTAGTTGCAAACCTATCAGATTTTGAGGATACAAAATTGTTTTCAAGAGTTTGTTTCCAAATTTTGTTTAAAAATCTTTCGTCGTGGTATTTTTAGTTCTAAAAGGAAGAGAACAAGTCAATTAAACTATAAAACTTATAAAATCGAATATAAAAAACAAATAAAACCAGAAAAATAACCAATCTTCGATGTTATCGCATACCTAACCTTAAGTCAAAATAAACTGGTCAACAAAAAGATCGTACCATTCAATTTTTAGACCTATTTTCAAATTGCTGTAACTTTTTTTAAAATTAACATTTTTTAATGTAGTTTCCAAATTTGGAAAGCGCGATTTTTCTATTTTAACCTGTGTTTCATTTATGTTTGGTAGAATCAATATTATTATGATACACAGGGCGATTAATAGTGTGCTGCAAAAAAACACTAAATTTTAGTGTGTGCCATTTCAGTGGTGATTTTTTTTTGGCATTACAATATGAGTTTTTACCAAGGTAGGATCAATATCTCTAGATATTTTTGCCAGTTTTTGGATTGAGGACCTCTGGCTTTAGATAGGCCAATAAACGTCAACTTTTGGTAATCATTGCTTTAAAACGCTATAATTGGAAAACGGATTGATGGATTGCAATAAACTGATAAATTTCCAAGGCTAAGTTAATGTCAATTAAACAATGAAGTTACCTATAGCAGCAATACGCTATAAGGCTATTCCCCAGTACTTCCTTGCACACTTGGTGAGTAGCATGCAAAGAAGAGTAATGGAAGTTCTAAGGGTTCATGGTGGACCTACTCACTATTAATTTTATTTGTTATTATTTTTATTTGTTAAAATTTAATCAATTTTATTTGCTACCATTAATGTTGTTAATATTGTTTATAAGTGAAACACTTTGCTAGCCAAATGGCGCGCAAATAAACATTTAATTTTTTTTAATGACTTTGTTGATTACCCCGTATATTAATAAAATTCTCACCTTTCGTAAAATACGTAGGTCATAGAACATCTCCATGAAATGGGCTTTTCGAATGTGAAAAACTCGTGGAAATCCATCAATCCGTTTCCCAGTTATAGCGTTTTAAAACAATTATTACCAAAATTTGATGTTTATTGGCCTATCTAAAGCCAGAGGTCCTCAATCCAAAAACTGGCAAAAACGTCTAGAGATATTGGTCCTACCTTGGTAAAAACCCATATTGTAACGACCAAAAAAAATCACCACTGAAATGGCACACACTAAAATTTTGTGTTTTTTTGCAGCACTCTATTAATCGCCCTATGTATGTATCATAATAATATGGATTCTACCAAAAATAAATTAAATACAGGTTAAAGTAGAAAAATCGCGCTTTCCAAATTTGGAAACTACATTTAAAAATGTCAATTTTTAAAAAAGTTACAGCAATTTGAAAATAGGTCTAAAAATTGAATGGTACGATCTTTTTGTTGACCAGTTTATTAGAAACATCACTACTTCATACCTACTGACAATACGAAATACCCGGTATTTTACCCCTATTTGGGAATAATAAAATTATACATCAGCTATTACTAGTCATTGTTTATATTCCAATCCAAGTATCCGAGTCACTAAAAGCACAAACACAATTCACTAAACTACACAAAAACTAGAAATCCGTAAATATCAAACACCCACAATAAACAACGAGGAATCCACAGAGAAAACTTAAAACACAACAACAAAAATGGTGCCGAGCCGTTTCTGGAGTGTATTGTGAGCATATCGCTAAAGAAGGACAGGCCGATAACAAGAGGTTTGTGCGCATGTCCAATGCTGGTGGGAGGGAAGGCATCTGACCGGCGAGCCGTGCGCTCGGACGTATTTTTTCACCCATAAAATTTTGTTTGCGCTGTACGTATCTAAAGGTACATGTCCATGGTGCAATGTAATGAAAAAAGTCTTAAATAATATACCAACTTACCGCGATTGGATAAAATTCATGAATTCTAGTTCGGTATACACCCTTGGTAAACTTGGGAGGTAAATCATCGTTGTCATTTATTTTAATCCTGATGGTCGCATTGGAACTTCTCGGTGGAGATCCTCGATCCTAAAATGGGAGATAAGTTTCTTTATCGTCAGTAAAGCCGTACATTATCAGAGTGATTTCCGAAAGTAAACGAACACTTTATTTTATTGTCAAATAAAAGACTTTATCTGCCGCATTTGCGGCAGGTAAAGTATTTTACCTTCCGCAAATTTTCATTCTATGCCGAACAAACCGGCAAAATTTGCCATAATTCTAATAGAAAAGATTTGCACATTGCAAAGTCCTATGTTGAAGAATCTGTGCTCAATAAAACAAAAATTGCGAAGAGAATTTTAGGGGATAATCAAAATAAAAATTCTAATAGAGAATATTTCCCTCATATGTTAAAGTTCCCATAAGAGAAATGCAATTTTCGCAAAATTACAGCGAAAACAGCACTGCCAGAAATCGAAAATTGCATCGCAAGTTTATATTGTTGACGAAACGTCAAACCGGGATTTTATTGTTAACAAACGTCAAAAAATGTAATATTCTGAAAATTAACGTCATCTTATTGAGTGACAGCAGACAAAAAAGTCCATGTCAACGAATGTTTTCCTTTCATTTTGTCAAGAATTGTTAATAACTATCTCTTTGCATTATGTTAAATAAAATATTTAAATTTACTTGATTCGAGTTCTTAATTAATTTGGGAAATATTCAAATAAATTACACTCGTGCATAAAAATAACCAGATAATTTTTTTATTCAATGTGTTTTTTTTACAAATTGCAATCGTTTGTTTTCATATTTTACAAAAATGCCCTCTTCCTGCGGAGTCGGGCTTTTTCGCGAAAATATGAAAACAAACTCTTGCAATTATAAAAAAACACATTTCATTCAAAAATTATCGGTAATTTTGATGCACTTGTGCACTTACCCCCGAAGATTTCCACATTTTTAACATAGATAATAATCCTCAAACGTTTTGAGTTGGAACTCCTTCGCCTTCAGGGTGTACGTTCACTTTTAATATAACAAATAATAAGTAGATTTGTTTTATATTTGTTGTTTACTTTGTTATAATAAAATGCGATGAGTTATACCTCAATTTTTTATATTATAAATTCTGAACGGTTGGCGATAAAATTTTGTATGCACTACGTCAGTAAAGTGTCTTTATCGAACTCGCCTGTTATTCGCGTGGCTCGCTTCGCTCGCTCATCTCATAATTTCAGACTCGTCCGATAAAGAATCACTTTACTGCCTTGGTACATAAATAACTATTAAGTTTGTCTTTAAATGCCCGGTTAGATTTATGACGATCACAATGTGTTATGAAAAATCATTAATACATTGTTTTTTAAACCATTGCAACTTTGCAAGTGAAAGAACACGACAGCTATTTTGCCAAAATTAAAAACCATACAACAAATTAACGCAAAAAAAAACAAAATTATTTGTGTTATGTTATGGGATGAAAAAGACCGATTCCACCACCATATCGCTGGTTCTCCGGAATGGTGACATATTTTCGAAAATACCGATTTTGAGATTAGTAGAAAATTGAACGTAAAATTACATTTGTTTTATCGAGAACAAGGTCCCCTAAAGTTATTTTAAAATTTTTCCCATAGATGGCGGTAATATCATTATTCATTTAAAGCAGATAGACGCCGCTTTTATCGTAAACAGATTTTTAATTTTTAAGTGAATATCTAAACTGTTTATCTTAAATAGTGGCATAAAGTTAAAAGTGTCACTTTTCTTGCTAAAGTAAGTATATTTTTTATTGTAAATTAGCGAAAAGCACGTCATATTATAAAATGTGACACTATTCTTGTAATAAATATTATTTTTATTGTTGTTTTAATGATCGACATAATAAACTGTTCGCATTACGGTCACTGTTCTTGATAAATATAAAAAAATGTAGGGACATATTATAAAATGTGACACTATTCTTGTATTAAATATTATTTTTATTGTTGTTTTAATAAGAAAAATTATGAACTTTTTGTATTTAGGTCGCTGTTCTTGATAAATATAAAATAATGTACGGTCATATTTTAAAATATGTCGTTATTCTTATAAAAATGTAATTATTTATAATTTTTAAGTCATTATGTTTATTGTAAAATTTAATTTATTTTATTTATTTATTTATTTATTTATTCAACATTTTTGACTTGTGCTTTTAAAATTAAACTATGTTATCCTTTTAGTTTTTAGCCAAATATGGAACATTCTAGAGCCAAGTTATTGTTAAAATTGGCTAGGAAAAAAAATGATGAGTATGGTAGGTTTTTTTTAATTTAATTTTTGTGCCAAGTTAGTTTACCAATGATATTATTTTGTAGTTGTATGTTTTCCCAGTAAAACAAATGCAAGGGATTCTGAAATCTTTCAGACAAATACAGTTAAAGAAAATAAAATGGCTGATACCGATACAATGGAAGGTATTATAGTAGTAGAAATAAAAAAAATTAATACATTTTAAACATAATCTTATATTTTAGTGACAACATCTGTCATTGGATTTAATAGGGAAACTATTGAGGGGGATGAATTTTCTGAAACAAAATAAATGTTAACGCAATGTATTTTTTTAGCAACAGACGTATCCAGTTATCAGTGCTTTGATGAAGCAAATTAATTTATGTAATAAAAATATTCAACCTACCAATATAATTATTGT
Source organism: Polydrusus pterygomalis (assembly GCA_963969555.1). Taxonomy (NCBI): domain Eukaryota; kingdom Metazoa; phylum Arthropoda; class Insecta; order Coleoptera; family Curculionidae; genus Polydrusus; species Polydrusus pterygomalis. Next base: position 53,448,144 of record OZ018378.1, read on the forward strand.
TGAAGCTGACTTTTTTAATGAAAATATTCAACCGAATATAAGTAATAAATATACAAATATAATTGATGAAGGTGATTTTTGTAACGAAAATATTCAACCTACCAATATAATTATTGTTGAAGCTGACTTTTTTAATGAAAATATTCAACCGAATGTAATAAATATACAAATATAATTGGTGAAGGTGATTTTTGTAACGAAAATATTCAACCTACCAATATAATTATTGTTGAAGCTGACTTTTTTAATGAAAATATTCAACCGAATATAAGTAATAAATATTCAAATATAATTGGTGAAGGTGATTTTTGTAACGAAAATATTCAACCTACCAATATAATTATTGTTGAAGCTGACTTTTTTAATGAAAATATTCAACCGAATATAAGTAATAAATATACAAATATAATTGGTGAAGGTGATTTTTGTAACGAAAATATTCAACCTACCAATATAATTATTGTTGAAGCTGATTTTTGTAATGAAAATATTCAACCGAATTTAAGTAATAAATATACAAATATAATTGATGACAACAACATACAATGACAAAGATTTTTAAAAATATGAAGTAGAAAAAAAGTCTACAAGAAGTAGCAAAAATATGCTCTTCAAGGCAAATCCCAATGTAACCTTAAAACAAGCTTATAAGCAAAATATGAGAATTTCCGAAAAAAAGAAAACTGGATTACTTGCTTTAGTGAAAAAAATATCATTCCCAAATTTTATGAAAGTTTTTACGCAAATCTTTAGAATGTATATTAGTGTCTTTGTTAAACTTACTATTTAAAATATTTAAACAGTTCCTCTAATTTTAAAATTGGCCAATAAAGTTTTTATGTCGTAAGCATTTTATTTTTAGTACCTACCTGTTGTTAAAACATAACCCAAATTGTAGCATATTTTTGTTGGAATAGTGACACATCATAGTTTTGTTTTAAGAATAGTGACATATTTTTGTAACTTTTGTTTAAAAGCTATAGTTTTCCAAATTTAAAAGTAGGTACTCATTGCTATTAACCATTTCAATAAGAAATATAACATGCTATTAAAGCCAAATTTAATATAAGTAGACTCTTAGCTAAGAAAGTGTCTGTTTAATTCAAAAATATTTGGCACAAAAAATTTAAAAATGCTCTCCTGAAAAATTTGTATTTTTGAAATGTGTCATTATTCCGGAGAACCAGCGATATATTCCCTGGGCAAAAATAATATGACTTATAATGCCATTTTTCATTTTTGACCCTCATGTTCGATATAGTTTAAAATTAAAAACTGATTTCTTTGAATAATTCGAGGATTTAATAAGAGATAATTTTCAAATTTGGTACATTGCTTCACCATAAACAGTTACATCTTTTGGGAAAAACCAAACAAAAAACAATTTTTAAATATTCAAAATAGAGGGGGTCCAGTACTCGCTAACCCCCCTATTTAACTTTTAAAACTATATTTTTTTAGGCAATCATTTGTTTTTGACTCATAGAATTTCGATAAAATGATGCTTTTTAAAGACAATTTAAAAATTATGGTCCCTATCTGATGCCAACGCGGCTTAGAGTAATCTCATAATTTTTCCAGCCATTGTGGCATTTCCATGGACACAAGATATAATTAAGTAAAACTCTGCTGCTAATTTTAAAATTATAAATTAGAATCCAGTTCTTAAAAGAACATTTTTTGTTATTCAAATTTGTATTACCTTTATAAAATAAGCTGAAACTTTTGCAGTGGCGGTCGCAGCTTTTTCCAAAGGGGAGGGAGTGATTTAGTATGTGTTGAGTTGACCTAATCATCGGGTTACCGTGTTACCAAAAAATTGATTAAATCGATTTAAGCTCACTACGACAAAATTGACGATTTTTCAGGAATGATGAATTTCGGGGCGTAGATTACGAATCTGAAAAAGATTTCGCCGAAAACGTTTGATTTTTAAGATGTGCCTTCTCAAAGCGCTATTTTTTAATGGGCTATGCCACCGCCGAATTTTCCAAATGTTCCCTCTCTTATTGCAAAGTAATCCTTGTTTTTTTTTTGTTACACAACGTTCTTCCAAGTTGAAGTTTCAAAGAAAAGGGCACAAGTTATTGGTTATTCAGTTAAAAAATGTATTTTAAAAACAGAGTGTAAGAAATTAATTCCTTTATATGCTAGTATCTAGGAGGCCGCAATTATTCATTTGTTTTTAGTTCGTCAAAGCTTACTATGCCAAATTATTTTGTTGTGTTGAAGGAACCAGCTTGTATTGTGGTTATTTTTAGCCAAAAAAAAAGGAAAATCAGGGAAAAAATTACCAAACTGTATAGAACATGGCCTGTTTTAATAATTTTTATTTTTGTGTTATATGGATATAAAAGCAACTGCGGCATTAGTAACCTACCATTAAATAACAGGTAGGTACTTTAAAAAAATCTCAGAATCTAAGCGGTTCCGGTCATTCATTCATTTATAGATTCGTATAATCAACGCCCCAAAATTCATCATTCCAAAAAAAATCATAGATTTTGACGTGGTGAGCGTGTAAAATATATTTACCAGAAAATGGCCTGTATGTATAGGTATCTAAGTATTCCTAATTTTTATTTAAAAAAACAACCAACCCAAAGATACAAATAACTATAAAATCTATTCTTATTTTTGATCCTGGAAATCAGTTAAAATTATTCAGTAGTAACGTTTATTTCATCTAACTAGTGTCTAGAGAATGGGGGACGATTGTCCCCCCCCCCCTCCCTCTTGGGACCGCCACTGACATTTGGCGCGTGCTTTTTTGGCTTTATTTGGCTGTGTCAAATAAACGTTAACAAAAAACCAGTCAATCATGAAAATTAAGCAAAAATCTGTTATTCTAATAATAATTACTTAGCGAAACAAATCACGATTTAAAGGAAAGTATTATTAAGTGATGGTTTTTACTTTTTGTTCCCATTAAACCAAAACATTTTTTCTTGTTCGGGCATTTTTCTGATTTAAACAGATTAATTACTGAATAATTATTAGTATAAGAGTTGCGCAACTGTTTTCTGACGATTGCAGAACTTACCGGTTGGGGAACTATTAAAATTGAAAGCAGTATTTATTACATACATCCTCTTATTACATTGGTTAAAACATAACTTAGAAGATATGAGTTCGTTTATCATTTGCAATCAGATTTACCCAGAGTGACGACTTATGAACAAAAAGCAGAAATACTCGACGATTTCAATCAAAATAAGTAATTTTTGGTAAATTGCCATTGTTTAGATTTGATAATTAAATTTAAACATGTGCATTTCCGAATTAAACACTATTTATTTGGAAATGACGAATGAGGTATAGACCAGGGCTGAAGCCTTTGAAAATGGTAAAAAGTAAAAAAAATAAATAATAGTAGGATAAAACCCATTGGAAAAGAAAGAGAATATAACAAAAATGAAAGGAAAAATAATTTACGGGCGATCCGAGGTCGGGAAGTGGAAAGGGGTGAGTTTTTAACGGTAGAAAACGATTTATCTCGATTTCCGGCAAAACTACAAGTCCTATGGAAAAACGTTAAATAGCAAAGTTGTAGGTAATAAAAAGATCTACAGCTTCTGTATTTACACTTTTTTCACATAACCTCAAAATTTATGTGAAAAATTCAAATAACCAAGTTTGGGTTTTTTGTTTTTATCTTTTACAAGAAAAATTTGTTTTTCACGAAATTTGTTAAAAACTTACCTTTTTATGTCCCAAACACACTGTACTTTTTTTGATTTAAAATATTTATTTTTTCGCCTTATTTTGACTTAATATCGAAAAAGCACCCTAATTTTCAATCGAAAATTCTCATGTCAAAATATCTCCTTTTTTAAAAAAATCTATGGGCTTTTTGTTCGCTGAAATCTCTACTTTCTGATGGTGTAAAAAAATATACATTACTATGGTAAATGTGATGAAATCCCTTTAAATCCTACCTTTAATTATATTTAGAACAACTATTTTCCAATATTCACCTGAAGACGACTGGAGAGACTTACCAGTTGAAACGTTGTGATTTAAAACAAATAAAGACAATGGAAGTCCAAAACTCTTTCATCATTCAACTATTTTCGCATACTTTTTGCGATCTTTATGTTTTATGGATTTGTAATTTTTTTGTTTATCAATGTAACATGGAATCTTACGTTTTTCGAGTAATTAAAGTATACATTTTAATAAATAGCTCAAAATTGTACATAATCATTAATAAAAAAAAATTTCGGATTCGAGTTTTTTTCGTTTCTTTGAATTTTTGAGAACAATTACCATAGTAATGTATATTTTTTTTACCCCACACTGACTATTTTAAAAAAGTAGATATTTTGACGTGAGAATTTTCGATTGAAAATTAGGGTGCTTTTTCGATATTAAGTCAAAATAAGGTGAAAAAATAAATATTTTAAATCAAGAAAATTGCAGTGTGTTTGGGACATAAAAAGGTAAGTTTTCACCAAACTTCGTGAAAAAAAATTTTTTCTTGTAAAAATAAAAAACCAAAAACTTGGTTATTTGAATTTTTCACATAAATTTTGAGGTTTTGTAAAAAAAGTGCTAATACAAAAGTTGTAGATCTTTTTATTACCTACAACTTTGCTATTTAACGTTTTTCCATAGGACTTGTAGTTTTGCCGGAAATCGAGATAAATCGTTTTCTACCCTTAAAAACTCACCCCCTTCCACTTCCCGACCTCGGATCGCCCGTAAATTGTTTTTCCTTTCATTTTTGTTATATTCTCTTCCTTTTCCAATGGGTTTCATCCTACTATTTTTTTTTTGGTTTTAAAAATTATCGACCCTGGTCTAGTAGGTATAATCAAGAATGTAAATATTTCCTTGGACGTAAAATCTAGATCGGCAATGGCAGTTGACGTTTGAGAATTTTAATATCTTTAAAATATGACCTCTAGAATATTTAATTAATAACAAATACCCATTTCCTACGAGTATTGTAATTTTCTTATCTATACAGGGCATCTCTCGTCCATTAGAATATTTCGGAAAGTAATGCGATTTGAATCCTGCCAATTTGGATAATGGGGCTTTTGAGGACGCTCTCATCAAATGAAATAACCGCGACCAAAATAATATGGGCCTTCCGGTTATACCGGAAGTTGTCTAAAACTTACTTATTTTAAATTGATCACCCTGTTTAATATACAGTGTGTCCAGGGATAGAGTTTGAAAAGGGAGAAACTTTTTTATTATTAGGTATAGAAGAAAAAGTAATTCTTTATAAAAACGTCTGCTTGTGCTGAAACTACAATTTCGAATATTAGATTTGCGATTACTATACATACAGATATCGTCACAAACAACATTTTTAGTTTTTTGGATCTTTTTTTCAATCAATTCCTTGATTTATCAAATAAATTTTGCTAGTGTTGAAACTACAATAATTATTCAACTATTATATTTGCGATTACTATACAGGGTTCGTTAGAACAGTCAGAAAGTTTTTTGGATTTTTTTTTAATTCCTTGAGATGATTGGCTAAATCATCTCTTTGGGAACAAACGAACTGGAAGGTACCTGTGGTCCAAATCAGTTGGCACGTAGGAGTCCCGATCTCATAATTATCGACTTTACTTTTTGGGGATATTATGTAAAGCCACATGTGTGTAAAACCAATTTCAATAATAACTTTAATCCATTGAAAGAAAAAAATAAAAGTAGTTATTGCAAATATCCCAATACAGCTAGTTAGAAACTGTTATTGGGAATTTAGATGTAGAGTTGAACTATGCGCTAACTCGGTGCTACCACGTTTAAATAAACGTTTTATAATTTATGATTGAATGAATTGAAGAAATATGACATATAATAATAAAAATACTACAAAAGTAGGCAAATAAAAAATGGTTGTGTTACAACAAAATCGTTACTCGGCCATATAAACCATATAAAGTCTTATTCGAAGTAAGAAAGCAACAATAGTTGTTTGTTAGGTAAATTTATTTTAAACAAAATCCAAAAAATTAAAAATGTTGTTTCTGTCGAAACCTGTATAGCAATCGCAAATCTGATTTTTAAAATTATAGTTTCAGCACAAGCAGACGTTTTTATAAAGAATGAGTTTTTTCCTTATACCTACTAATAAAAAAGGTTTTCCTCTTCCAAACTCTACCCGTGGACATACTGTATATTTTTTGTCTTTCCTTTTTCATTTCCAATAAGTTTTATTAAAAAATTCCTGTCGTTCCGTTTCTGTGCAAAAAAATAGTTTTTCTCAAAGTTTCACCTTTATCCAGGGTGTCAAATAAAATTGAATATCTTTTCAAAAGTAAAAGGGTAAAACTAAAAATTCCGGTTGTGGAATTAGATATTATTGTGTCGGAAAAAAATGGAATTTTAGATACAAGGAAGTGGAAGAGTAACAAATTTTCATCTTTATCAGAAAACTTTTAAAAAACTTAATTTTTTTTAAATACGATGCTACGTTGATGATTTATTTAATGGATAGACGAGAACATTTCCTATCTGTTCACAAAGGGTATCCACAATAATTTTAAACGTATTTACGATTTTTCGCAAAATCCTCCAGATATCAAGCATTGAATATTGATTTTTGGCAAAAAGGAGATGATCAACAAAGTAGTAAAAATTATAATTGCAACTGCCAATAATACTCGTCTATAAAAAAATGGCTACTTTTCCACCTCTCTGTATCTAAAATTTTATTTTCCGATAATTCATTATCGAGCACCTTAATATTTAATTCCACAACCGAAATTTCGAGTTTCACTCTTTTATCTGTGAAAAATATTTAATTTTAGCGACACCTTGTTAAAGTTAAAATTTGAGAAAAACAATTTTAGAAATGGATACAATAAGAGAAAAAAAAATTAACTAAAAGCTATTGGAAATGACGAAAGCAACACAAAAAAAATATTATACCGGGTGTTATATTTAAAATAAGAAAGCTTGTGACAACTTTCGGTATAACCGGAAGTTGCCTATATGGTCGCTGTTATTTCATTTTAAGAGAGCGGGACTCAAATAGCATTAGTTTCCGAAATGTTATAATGGACAATTACCGTGAGACACCCTGTATAAATATACCTACGTATCTATAAGTTTCAATACTTACCGTTGCCGTAACAGTCAGGAGAAAATCTCGGTCACCAGAGTCAAAATCCAATGTTTTTCGAAGCAATATGTTAGGTTGGTGGCTACTCTCCAAGTAGAATTTTCCCCGTTCATTTCCTGCAATAATGGCATACTGCACGTCCGAATTGGGTGTGTTTGGTTTGTCACGGTCTATGGCCTGTATACCACGAAATAGAGTTAATCCTGTAACAAAATATTAAATTTAAAATATCGGTTACACCGTGCGAGCAAAAATTATTTGCATCAAAGAGGGCTTGGATTAAAAAACGTTGGGTTTGGTTTAGATCACAATGATATCGGGACGATATATCTAACCAAATCTAGGTTAACATTTTGTCAAATTAATATTATGACATGATATGCCAAACTAATCAGTAATAAAATAAGTAGACAAATACAAATTTATTTTTGTTGTTTACTGTTTACAAAATTAACAAAGTAAGAATATACAGAAAGAAAAAGAAAAATAATTACATAAATTGCTGAAATTGGCCACCGCCATGCTCCAATCATAAATTCACAGGGCTCTTCATATTTTCGAAAGTGTTGACCAGCATCTCTGGAAAAAATGTTACCACATTCCTGGATAATCCTTTCTTGTAATTGTTCTAAATTTGTAACTGGTGTTTTAAAAATAGTGTTCTTTAAATGAGGAAAAACGAAGTAATCCAGAACCGTTAAACAAGGTGATCTAGGTGGGAATTCAATGTCTGATCGAAAACTGATCAATCTGTCGTCGAAAAAATTGCGTAAGTAGTTAATAGTTTCGGCGGCTGTATGGGCGGTTGCACCGTGCTGTTGAAAATATCCAAAACGTAGTTCGTCGTCAAGTTTGCTTGCATTGCTCTACAAATGGATCAAAATGTTGTCTCTATACCGTTGTGCTGTAACTGTGTCATGAACAAAAAAATAGGACCAACAATTCTTCTTCGGGAAACAGCTGACCAGACACCAATTTTTTGAGGGTGCAATGTGGACTCTACAAAAAATGGGGATTTTTACTACTCCACATGCGTGTATTCTGAGAATTCATATAACCGGAGAGGTGGAACCAGGCTTCATCCGAAAAAAATGTCAGGTCTAATAAATCATTTCTTTCCAATAAATTTTGGTTAAACCATTGAGAGTAATTCCTGCGTCTTTCAAAATCTGCGGCTTGTATTTCTTGGAATACATGCACTTTCTAAGGAAATAAATTTAGCTGCTTCTTAAGAATAGGCCTGCATGTTCCATAAGATCTTCCCACTTCTTGGGACAGGCGTCTTATACAATTTGTTGGCGTATTTTGCATTATTTCACGAACGTTTGCAACAAGTTCTTCTGTTCTTACAAATGGTCTTCCTGCTTCTTTTTTGTGTTGTATAGAACCTGTTTCCCTAAACACAGCCACGGTTCTTTTCAGTCAATAATAAAAATCCCCAGCAATAAAAGCAACGTTAGGAAAATGTTCGTGAAAATCGTTCATGCACAAACCCGGATTGTATTGCCACTCACCATTTACTCTAACCCCGCTTCGAAAAAACTCTTCAACCATGAATGTTTTGTGCTGTTCCGTAAAGCCAATTATGTGAATTGTTCAAGAAATTGGAAAAATTAGCGATGAATCAAATTCCTTGTAACGACTGTCAAAGATGACGGAATAATTGATTGATTGTTAATTCAGGTAGTTACTGACACCCAACAGGTATTAAACTCTACGGCTAAGCATTACCTCCTTAGATGCAAGGCCCAATTTGATGCAAATAATTTTTGCTCGCACGGTTAGATATATCGTACAGATACACTGTATTATAGAATAATACTTCCTACATTTAATATCGAAATCGCAACAATCTATGCGGCTTCGTTTTTGGGCGACACCATAATATATTTTAGAAAATATGTGGTGCTGCCGCAGTAGAAACACGACAGCAATGTTTATTTGCTACCTTAGTTAAAAAAGGTACCTGTAAGTAGAGAAAAGAAATGCTGATTCAGATATTTGATATAAAAATACAGGACATAAAAATTATTCTATTGCAGCAAAGTGTTACACTGATACAGAAAAGTTACTTCTTTTTAATGGAAAGGACGCGGAAGGCAGAAGAAAGTATATTTGTTGTTCCGGTAAAGTCTCTTTATAACCAATAGTAAGTGACTATGCAAAAGCAGGATTTTGGTTGTTTGGGTTACCCCTAATCCTTTTTGATAAAGTGACTTTATAACGCCCACAAAGAAATTACAGCCAAATGAATTTTAAAGTAATTTTTCGTTTGTCCCCTATTTAAGTATACTTTTGTATAAGCGGTAAGTAAATAGTTATATATGGTACTATAGTGTGTTCTGTTGAAAATAAGTCACGCGAGAAAGATTTATACCACGAGGCCGTCAGGCCGATTGGTATAAATTCTCAAGTGACTTAGGAAACATAACACACGAGTGGCATACAATGTTTTATCCAACAAGTGGAAGAAATCGTTTTTTTATGAGATAATAATTAATAATCAAAATAATCAAAATAAAAATTATTAAAGCTACTTCCGTCTCAGTAGCCTATAAATGTCAGAATGACTTGACAGTGACTTTTTTACATTTTGGTCAAAGTTGGTTGATTGTTTGGTTGCCACGGGCATGATACATTGTTAGCAAATGTTTAAATACATTTTGACACTTTTCAGTTTCCCCTGCAGAAAAGGGAAGCTTTTTTAAAGAAAAAAAAACTATAGAAAATGGAGGAAACCGATGAAAATTACATTCCTGAGGATATCCTTACGGAAGCGGAAGAAGCAGCGATGCAGATTTGGCCAGAAAAGTCCCGAGATGCTTACGACAAGAAGTTCAAAATGTTTGAGTCTTGGATGAATTTACGGAAGGTAAAAGGTATCTATGAAAATGTTCTATCGGCTTTTTTTTTTCATTTGCAAAAAAAACTAGCCATATCGTCGCTATGGACCAAATTATACTCGATGCTTCGCTCGACTATTCACCTTTATAAAAAAATCGACATTTCAAAATATGGCAAACTAACGAGCTTTTTGAAAAGCAAATCACAGGGATACAAACCAAAGAAGTCGAAGACATTAGAATGACCTGCAATAGAGAAGTTTTTAAACGAAGCTCCCGACGACGAGTACTTGTTGATGAAAGTGGCTTTGATAATGGGGATTAGCAGTGCTTGTAGATGCGATGAATTGATCAAATTGAAAATAGAAAATATTCAAGACAAAGGGAAATATTTTTACGTAGTTTTGCCAGAGACTAAAACCAAGAAATCGAGAAGTTTCACCATACTTGAAGAAGGATTTCCAGTCAACTCGATCAATTTGTGTAAAAAATACATGTCTTTGGGATCAAAGAATACTAGTTCTAGCCGCTTTTTTGTTTTTTACAAAAATGGGAGGTGTACCAGCCAGTGTGTGGGAATAAATACGTTGTCGAAGATACCTTCAAGAATTGCAAAGTTTTTAAAATGGGAGGAACCAGCGCTCTACACCGGTCACTGTCTGAGAAGGTCTTCGGCGACTCTTTTGGCCAATGCAGGGGCTAACATGACTACATTGAAGCGTCACGGAGGATGGAAGTCCTCAACGGTAGCAGAAGGATACCTAAAAAAATCGGTGCATAACAAAATACAAATTGCAGAAAAAATACAAGGTGCTAATGTGTCGGCGTCTTCTAGCATTATCAGCAGCTGTACCGATATGGGAGCGTCTGGTTCCAATGAACCAACGAATTTTACAATGACTTCAAATTTTAATAAACCGTTAGCGTTTTTATTTAATTTCAATATCAATGTGAATTCTGCTTGTAATTGTAACATAAATAAATAGAATACTACTTTAAATATGATCGTGAGTTATTTGATAGTTTACTTGTCTAAAATGGCATTGATAATGATTGTCATAACTGTCATGGTGTTGGATAAAAGATTTTGATAACGACAGCAGTAATCGTCTCTCAGTGTGGTTTATATTTAGATGGCAATTAAGGTGATAAAAGAATTCTTGATGGAATAATTTTTTGGGCAAGTTTTTAACGTTAACTATTGGCCTAGGTCAAAATAAATTTTAAAATTTTGGGTCAACAACATTTGTTAACCTATGCCTATTTCGTTAAAATTCTATTTAAAAATACTATTTATCGCTATATCATTTATTTAGATATACGACAGCAATGACCGTTAATGAAAGAACTCGGCATTTTTATTGATATTAACACAAATTTAAGAAACTGATCGTCGGCTAATTAATGCTTATACTTAAATATAAGTGAATAAATAACAACATAGGTGTTGGCCACAAATCAGGAAACAGAAGAATTCCATGTAGGCGTTTATAATTATATCCGATATAAATCTTTAGAATAGAAACAATTTGCCAACCAGTGACAATACAAAATAAAATTTGAAATTTATTTTTCCGAAAAAAATTTTAAATTTAAATTTTGCAAATACTTGCATTATTAATGAAGAATATTCTGCGTTTTTCAGTATTAGCATTTAAATGCCTGTAAGGTACAGTAAACAAGACTAGTCGGTGCCGCTGGCCTTTTCAGGTACCGAAAGGTTGTCATGGGATGGAATAAATTCGATAACAAATGCATGGGGCGTGTTAAAAAAAACGCTTGGACATGGACACGTCGATTGATATTTCTAGTTGCGCATTTTTTTCAATAAAAACTTTTTCTACAGGGTGTGTCGTGTAACATTGGCTAATACCAACTTGCTTATTTTAAATGCGATACCCTGCATATTATTCTATTTTTGGATTCTTCGGAAAGTTTTAGGCATATTATTTCAAGGACAATATCCTATACCTATCTTCAACTATTTCGGAAATATTAAGCGTTTTCAGATTTATTGCATTTCAGCGTTTCTTCCTACTGATATGAAATAAAGAAAAGGTATAAATAGTTTTGTTTACTTTTGTTTAAAACTCCTGACCTTAGCAAATTGTTGTCTATCTGCATTACACTAGTTGTCAGTGTTATAGTCGTTTGATGAATTTCGTTAACTGCATATCAGAAAAATGGTTTATTTAACAGAAATGCACAAAATAACAACTCTACAGATGATTGGTTATGGAGATAAAACACGGACACAAATGGAAGTTGCCCGCTTATTTAATGAAAAATTTCGAAATTTGCCGCCTATAACTCAAGGGAAAATTAGTAGAAAAGAAAAGCAGTTTCGCCAGCTTGGATATGTAAAGCAGATAAAAAAAGTAGCTGCCAATGCAATAAGTGATGATACCAAATTAGGTATTATTATAATAATAATAATAATAATAACAAATTTTTATTAGTTCATTGAACTATTTAATTACAATTCAAATTTTAAATTTTTTCTTCTCTCTTGATAGATAGGTATACAATCTAGAAAGACTATTTTATTAGACTTTTTTACATAAAATTTGATTCTTTAATTTTTTTACAAATAGTTTTAAATTACACCTTTTAATTTTATTTCCTAACTTGTTATATTCTATAGCACCACTAAAAAATATTGATTTTTGAGTCGATTTCAAATTTGTATGATCCAAAATAAAGTTATTTTTTCCTCTTGTTTCATGAATATGAACTTCATTAAATTTTGTCAAGAAATTTTCATAATATGGTGCTGTTATATTTAAATTTATTTTATGAATAAAAATCAAAATACGAAATAATAAAAAATTTTCTATATTCATCCATTGTAAACAATTTAGCATTTCCGTTATTTTAGTGTATTTATTACATCCCAATATTATTCTCATTGCTCTATTTTGTAAAATCTGTAATCTGTTTTTATCTTGTTGTGAACATATATATAAAATTGAACTACAAAAAACAAAATGAGGTAAAATAATACAATTGAAAATCATTTTTTTACTATAAATGCTTAAGTATCCGCTTAATCTATTTAGTACTCCTATTTTTTTTGAAATTTTTTTACAAATATAATCCATATGATCATGAAATTTTAAATTTTTGTCGATAATAACTCCTAAATATTTAACTTTAGTAACAATTTCAATAGCTTCGTTATTTATTTTAAAAGAAAGATTTTGATTTTGAAACTCATTATACTGTTTATCAGACCTTAGTAACAAACATTTTGTTTTATCAATATTTATTTTCAATTTATTTTCACACATCCATTTATATATATGTTCTAGTATATTGTTCATATTATTTGTTAGAGATATTAAATTACAATCTGAAATATAAATTACTGTATCATCAGCAAAAAAATGATATTTACAAATGTCTAGATTGTAGGCCAAATCATTAATATAAATTATGAATAATAAAGAACCAAGTATACTGCCTTGAGGTACACCAACATTTATACCTTTTCTATTTGACACATACTCGTTACATGTAACTACCTGCCATCTATTCATTAAATATTCATGTAACCATTTATTTCACAATTATGCTTGAATTTGAGAGAAACCCACATACTTCTAGTCGAAAAACAGCCCCAATGTTCGATGTTAGCCATTCATCAATTATTCGAACATTACAAGAAAATAAAATGCATCCCTATAAAATGATACCTACTCATGAGCTCATGGAAAACGATTTTGATATGAGAACGTATTTATGTGAACAAATGATGGTAATGTTAGATAACAATGTGATCCAATTAGAAAATTTTTTTTTTGTTTTCTGATGAGGGCACCTTTACACTTCACGGTCATACTAATCGTCAAAATTGCCGCTATTGGTTTATCCTCTCTCCTCACTGGATTAGAGAAGAACATACGCAATATCCTGAAAGGGTTAATGTTTGGGCAGGAATAGTTGGAGATCATATCATAGGTCCCTTTTTTTATTAATGGCAATCACTGTTCAACACAAAAATCCTCTTTATAAAAATATCGTGTATTTTGTAATATTTGGACCTAAACTAATATACAACTGACCACCAAATGTTTATATTGACCTCAGATTTCTTGGAAGGGTCGAATAGGCCCATTAATAGGTAATAAACGGTCGCCCCATTGTTATTTGCAGGTAGTTGGATCTATGCTTGAAATATGCCTTTAGTCGTTACTATATCATCATTTAGTAAACATCTATTCATATTTTCGCTTAGATCTACGGGCGTGTTAAAACGGTACCAAAAATGTCGATGCGCGTTTGCGTTAATAAAGCCGATAGCTTCTGTTATATTTGTGACGAAGTTACCGCAAAAGCGTACCAAAAACCGATATCTTCGTTAGTAAAAAAGGCTTATGAACTGTACTTTGGATGCAAAGTTGGCGATCAAGATAGGCCCTGGGCCCCAAAAATGTGTTGCAGTTCGTGCTCGAGAACATTGACTGGATGGCTGAAAGGTACTCATAAATCTATGCCGTTCGCAGTTCCAATGGTTTGGAGGGAACCTCGTAATCACGTAGATGATTGTTATTTTTGCATGACGAATATTAAAGGAATTACTAGCAAAACCAAGCGTAGCATTCAGTACCCCAATAATCCTTCTGCAATGCGACCAGTGCCCCATGACAACTCATTACCCATTCCCCAGCCACCTGAGAGTTACACGCTTGATTCCGAATCAGACTCCTGAAGTATTTCACCAGAAGCCGGACCAAGCTACATCCCTAGTTCTCATGATTTGCCTGATACACCTCATTTAATCACTCAAGGTGAATTAAATGACATTGTTCGTGACTTGGACCTCCCGAAAACAAAAGCTGAACTTCTCGGATCCCGCCTGCAGCAGTGGAAGCTCTTGGAAAAAGGAGTGAAGGTGTCCATCTACAGGAAAAGGCAATCTACTCTCACAAATTTTTTTGCAGTGGAAGGTGATTTAGTATTTTGCCATGACATACCTGGCCTAATGACCGAACTGAACTTACCATATACTCCCGATAAATGGAGACTATTCATAGATTCGTCTAAAACAAGTCTAAAAGCTGTTTTACTTTTTAATGGAAACTAGCATCCATCGGTTCCTATAGGTCATTCGGTAAATATGAAAGAAACATATGACAATCTTAAGATGTTACTAAGATGTGTAAAGTACGAAGATCACAAATGGAACATATGTGCAGATTTAAAAGTGGTGGCGTTACTGACAGGACTGCAATCAGGATATACAAAATACTGTTGCTTTTTGTGTGAATGGGACAGCCGTGCAAGAGACAAACATTTTAAAATTAAGGTTTGGCCTCCACGTGACACAATACAAGTTGGCGTTAAAAATTTGACCCGAGAACCATTAGTTCAGAAAGAAAAAATATATTTACCTCCACTTCACATTAAGCTGGGTCTGATCAAAAATTTTGTTAAAGCACTGGATAGAGAAGGCAATGCTTTCACGTATTTAAAAGACAAATTTCCACGTATAAGTGAGGCCAAAATTAAAGAAGGAATTTTTGTTGGTCCCCAAATTAGGCAATTGTTTAAAGATGCGAACTTCAGGCAAATTTTAAGTGACAATGAAAGTCGGGCATGGAATGCATTTGAAAGTGTTTGCAACAATTTTCTTGGAAATACTAAATCAGAAAATTATCGTGAACTCGTGGAAGAACTACTCACGGCCTATCATATTTTAAAATGCAACATGTCACTAAAACTTCACTTTCTCCATTCTCATTTGGATTTTTTTCCTGAAAATTTAGGAGCAGTATCAGATGAGCATGGAGAACGATTTCACCAAGATATTGCCTCCATAGAGAAAAGGTATACAGGAAAGTGGAGCCCGAATATGTTAGCCGACTATTGCTGGACCCTAATACGAGACACATCCAGGAGTTCTTATAAAAGAAAGACGTTAGGGAAGTAAATATTAAATTTTAAATTATTTATAAATGTTTATACTGTACCTAAGCTAACTGTTAATAAAATAGAATATATGTTTTTAATTGTTAAAAATTTAATAAATCGGCATTGAAAGGGGTTTTTATTGACTTTTTCTTAACATCAAAGCATATGTCCCTCCCTTATCATTGGAGGCTGATATCGAAAATCTGAGGCCAGATCCGGATTCAGCAGGCCAAAATATATAAAATCCAGCCAAAATCATTCCAGGGAGGAAAAAAAAGTTTTAAAATGTTCGTCAGTGTTATTTAACACTGCTCCAAAATAATGTCTTGCTAACTTTGACAAACTTATATCCTAATCCAGCAAACACACAACTTCCAGCGAATATGATATGGTGTTAGCAATGCCAAATCAATGTCCGGCAGTACCTTAACCGAGTATTTCGAAATCGGTGGATAGGGAGGCGTGGATCGATGGAATGGCCAGCACGATTCCCTGATCTGACGCCATTAGACTTCTTCTTATGGGCTTATGTCAAAAATATTGTAAACAAAACTAATCCCCTCGATTTAGCTGACTTAAAAAGACGAATAACGCTTGCGATTATATTGGTCACGCCTGAGATGTTCAGTAACATCAGAAGAAATTTCTATTTAAGATTAGGATTTTGCCAAGACGTTCGCGGCGAGCATATTCAACATCTAAATTAATGTTTTTTTTTTTGTTTTTTACATTATCAAGAAATAAACCGTATTACTTATTAGTTTTTGAGTGTGTTGTTAATTTGTGCAATAAATCTGAAAACACTTAATATTTCCGAAACAGCTAAAGATAGTTATCGGATATTGGACATGAAATATGTCTAGAATTTTTTAAAGAATCCAAAAATTGAATAATATACAGGGTGTTGCATTTAAAATAAGAAAGTTGGTATAGGCCACTGTTACATGACACACCCTGTATAAGAACTTTCTATTAAAAAAAAATACGCAACAAGAAATACCAATCGACGTATCCGAGCGTGTTTTCCGACACGCTCCCATGTATTTTATTATCGAATTTATTCCATTTGGCTAATACTCACTGTATGTTCTCAATGGAGTGTTCTCTAAATTTTCAGTAGAACACAATGACGAGCGCAACAATATTAGAGTGTCAAACCGACAAATAATAAGTAACAGCATTAAATGAACGGACAATAATCTTAGGCAGTTTCCCTAATACTTATTTAGAGGAGTGGTGGAGATTTTGTATCCTTAAGGAATAAAACCGTTTATTTGCAACATAACTTATTCAATAATATATTTATAAATTACTTGATTCAGCCGATACTAGATGGAAATCCATGATTATAGCATTATGGGATACAGTCAAACAAAGTCGAGCTTGTAAATTTCCACTATATTGACATGAAAAATTACATGTTTCGCTAACACTGCAGCTTTGTCAGATGACAATGATTTAATAAAAGGTGAAAATAAAAAGGGGGTGCAATAAAATTAATAGGAAGCAATACGCTATTTTTAACCAGTTTTCATATTTGAAGTTTATGTGCATTTATAGTATTCATCGTAATAAGCAAAGAACTTAAAAGTACGATAAAAAACTTGATATGGAAGAAAGTAAAAATTATTTTGACTTTGTCCGACGTTGGATAGTCAAAATTGACAACGGTGAGTAAGTTATTTATTCCTGTTTTATGTTGAAAAACTCCCCAAATCCACAGAATTATTTCTACCAACAGAAACTGCTCGATTATAAAATCTATTAAATGTGTCTGATTTACTCGACCATTCTTATTAAAATAATGCGTAAAGAAAACCAAATGAAGAAACATTTTCTAATGTAAGATTTCTGGACGACGCGACGTGCAAATTTATGATAACTCCGGAAAATCATTAAAAATTTTTTTGTGAAAGCGTTTCGAAATAGACATATTTTGATATTGATTAGAATTTCGAAATGACACTCTTTTAGGCACTAGTGTCTAAAAGTAAAAATGAAACATTAAAATCAATAAAAATATCGATTTATTATATATGTTAAATGTACAATTATTTAAACTGTTGAACTGAATTCTAGAGGCATCTAGCTTCTCTTCTTTAAGAGCAATGTAATTATTAGTAGTCGGAATAGATAAACTGCTAGTACTGACAATGCTAACTTCTGGTTCTGAGTGAACTTCTTTTATTTTTGTATTTTGCGTATCTTTCTGCCCTATGATTCTTTTTGCTATTTAATTTTTCTGTTCAATGGAATTTTCTATATAGCTCTCGGCAACTGAGCTTGATCGCCAACCTCCATGATGCTTTCAAAGTGTCATGTCCGCTCCAGAATCTGCCAACATTGTTGCAGAGCTGCGCTGGAAGCAATGGCCAGTGTATTAATTGGTGTTGGGGAGTCCAAGGAATTCTGCTTTTTTTTTGGCATACCTCCAATTGTATTAATTCCAACTGGCAGGTTACAGCATTTACCACCTCGATATGTCAAGAAAAATCGCTGATGTGTCGTATTCAGTGGACGAAGTTTTGCGTACTTACGAAATAGATATAAAAAATGTCATCTATTGATCCCTCAGTAATCGTAAACATTCTTGGAACATGAGTTTTTGTGTTCGGAATTTTGACACTGATAAACGACTGACAATCTTTGATGGCATCTAATTTCAAAAATGTGATTTCTTCCCTCCTACATGCTCCAAATACTCCAAATACTCCAACAATTAAAACAACTTTGGCTAACAGGAATTCTTTATCATCAGCTTGTTTTATAAAGCGTTCTATTTCCAACTTTGTAAATATTTTTGATTTCTTTGGCTGATATCCGGTAGCTTTCCTTTTTAAAAATGCAATAAGGTTTGTAAATTTGCAAATATCTATGTCTTTGTTCAGATAAATCATGGTGCGGATCATCGAATATTTGCTCCCCAAAGTTGACGGTGGTGGATAGCTTGAGGAAATAGGCTAGTAATACCTTTTCTGTAAAGTTCTCAATATGTTTTTCTTTGGCCCAGGTTTCAAAGTTGTCGTAGGTTTTTTCGTATAAAGGTTTCGATTTTTCGGATACTAACGTGGATAGCGCAGCTTCAGCAGATTGTTCAATATCCAAAGACTCGTCAATATCACTTATTTGAAGTAATTTTTTCGAAAAACTTTGCGGGAAAAAAGGCAAAACGCGACGTTCGAACTCGACAACACACTTGACATTAAATAATGCATAAACAATGCCTTAGAAACAGGTTGCCTGCCTACTTTTCAAAATGTTTAAAAATACTAATAAAAGCTTAAATTATCAAATTCTCTGCTTTCACAAAAAATCTTGTATATAATTCGTTACGAAACGATGTCTTTTAGCCACTAGAAGTGTTGTCCAACTCGGCTTTGCCTCGTTGGACAATTTTCACGTCGCGTGCCTAAAAGACACTCATTTCGCAACTTATTGTATAAATAGCTATTTTTTTCAAATTATTCAGCATTAAAGTCTGCAACTTTGCCCTAATTTAACCAATTCTCTATCCCTTAGCAATGCTATAGCATCGAATTTTTAACACCCCGTATAGCAGTATATTGTGAGAAACAAGAGTTGAGACTTTTCCATGCTATTCGGGGTTAACTCAATGTACATCTGTTATTAAATGTTTAAAACATAAGATATCTAATCTACACAAGAAAACAATTTTGTGAAATTTTTTTAGCACATCCGCTATTATTTTAAGAACAAAAATTGTTAGTTAATGTTGAGCATTTATCTTATTATTTTAGTAATAATGAGTTGTTTCAATATTTTGACATCAAATAAGAATTCCAATTATATTTCTTACGGTTATAGATTTCTTAGGCCATTAATTTAAGGATTACAAGAAATGGGCCTGTCGCCGATTGATTTAAGCATCTGTTTCTTATGATTTGGTAATAAATAATAGAAATAAGTTTTTTTTTTA
This sequence comes from Polydrusus pterygomalis, assembly GCA_963969555.1. Lineage (NCBI taxonomy): Eukaryota > Metazoa > Arthropoda > Insecta > Coleoptera > Curculionidae > Polydrusus > Polydrusus pterygomalis. Next base: position 53,467,927 of record OZ018378.1, read on the forward strand.
AATTTAGATGTGTTGTATGAGATTTTAGACTAGTCGATAGTTTTGAAAGCGTTATTTTGAACACAGATCATAATTTGCTCTTCGAATTATGTTAATCCTGGAATAGGTACTAGTGCCGAAAGCAGTTTTTCCAAAAATATCGTGGACATCAATCAAACAAAATACCCTTAGGCTAACTAATATACATATGGGCCTAATTATACTTCTAAACTATCTCATTTTGCACTTAAGAATAAAAAGTAATTTCTCATAAGAAGTTGACTACTTAGTATTAAAAAAAATGGTATCTTACCAACAGGAAATAGTTCATCAACTTGAACTTTATAGGGAGCTCCTATAAATACAGGTGAGTGGTCGTTGATATCTTCAACATATACCGTTATCGCAAGGGAGGATGTAATCTGTAACAAAAAATTAAAATAAATAAAATATTTAATTTTTAAAAATTTTACGAAGGGTTATTTCTAAATACATTTTAATTGACTTACACTGAGGAAACTCATTCAATACAACTTTTTTTTTATTATATAGAGGTTACCACTAAAATAAATCCTGAAGTCCCTAAAATATTTCGTTTAAACACACACGAGGTATTTTTTTTGACAACATATTTTTTCGCCTATTCACTATTTTTTTCATATTTTATAATAAATTAAAACTAATCTTATTTGGTTTTAGGTGGTTGTAAAAATAAATGTTTTTATATAAAAAAAAACATTGTCGTTAATTATTGTGTTTTATTAAGCCTTACTGATATGTTTCTTTAGGTAACAACATCTGCGTCATTTTATTTTTATTATGATTTCCTTACTTTATTTTCTCAAAATAAACTTCACTGTTGATAGTCAGTCTGGGGCAAAATACCTATAGATTAAAAAGTATTATATACAGGGTGTTTGAGAAGGAAAGGGCAATATTTTGGGAATGTGTTCAGAGGGTGAAAATAAGAGAAATAAACCCATATGTTTTAGTTAGATTCTCAACCATTTCTGAAATAATAGGTTCTAAAGTTTTTTTTTATTTTTAAAGCGAATAATAGCAGGGACTGCAGTACAAACAAAGAATATTTTCAAAAACCCCTTCAACAACTTCAATAAATTTTTCGGCATGTTTATTAATCACTCGGGTAGCACGTGGGATTGAGTGGGGATTGTTTTTATAAAAAAAGCTGCAGCATTAAAAATTCGATCGCGGAGTGCTTCTCTCGTTTCCACTCGTGTTTCATATACTAGCGATTTTATCCATCCCCAAAGGCAATAATCAATTTAAGTCTGGTGACCTCAGTGACCAAACTTGCTGACCACCTCTTCCAATCAAGCGATTAGGAAAACGATAATTTAAGAAATTTCGCACACGGAGACTAAAATAAGGTGGGGCTCCATAATGTTGGAAATGCATTCGTTGTCAAACATTTAACGGAACATCATCCAAAATGTGTATCAAATGGTCTTCCAAAAACCGTAAATATCCTTCTCCAGTAAGACGCCCATCCAATTCAAATGGACCAAACAACTGGTCGTTGAGCATTCCACACCAGACAATAATACTGAATCGATGTTGAAAGTTTCGTTTAAATGTAGCATGATGGTTTTCATCTGACCACCGATGTTCATTGTGACAATTATTAATTCATTCACAAAATTGTAGGTACCCTTAAAGCAGGATCACCATCTAGAAGATGTTGAACGTGAAAAGGTTTTAAATCGTTTTTTTCTAAGTAACTCCCATACGGCTAGATGTGATGGTATGAAGTTCATTTGCAACCCGTCTCGTAGTTATACCTGAGTCCTCTGTGACAATATCCAGAACACTTTCTTCATTTTAAACATCTAGACCCTGCACTCTTTCAGAAACAATTATCACGCTTGGAAACATTCCAGTTTCCTGAGTACTTGCAAATACTTTTTGAAAAACTCTTCTATTAGGAACTCTTCGGTTTGGAAAACGACGTCGATATTCACCAAGTGCGCGCATCGCACTACCGTTACAGTAACCATACACGAATATCATGTCGGCATACTCCCTGTGACTGAATGTGTTGGGAACCGTACATTGTAAGTATGAAAATCTTGGTTCAACTCGATACGCTCAATATGAAGCTAACTGACAACTACTATGCATCTCAAAACTATCAATCAAAATGTATCTGACGTTTAAAACTAAAGACGCCTTCCTTCATTATTTCAATATAAAATAAATTCAGAACCAATTATTTAAGAAATGGTTGGGAATCGAACTGAAACGTATGGGTTTATTTCTCTTATTTTCACTCTCTGAACACATTCCCAAAATGTTGCCCCTTCCTCCCCAAACACCTTGTATAAAATAAAGCCATCAATTTTACTTTTATTCTTTAAAACCTGGTACCTGTACCAAGTAACTGGCTCAAAATGTCACTGTCAGTACAGAGATTTAATCTGGCTAAAGAAAAGTAAAGAAATCTAATAAAAAATAAAATAAAACGGCAAATATGTCACTGAAGGTCAATCCTAAAAAAAGGGAGTTTAGAAAAGGGTAATTTAATAGTAACAAGGTAGACTACCAATGATAAAAATATTTTTTTTTAGCTGGCAGACAATTTTTAGGATTAAAAAGCAATACTTTTTTACTACATGACCTCAATTAATCACAAAATCATATTATTTTTATAAATAAAAGATTTTTTTCCACTGCATCATATATTTTTTGGAGCAATAGAATTATCTTTTAGCAGCAAAAAAATAATATTTAAAAAAACGACCATATTATACTCATTTCAAAAAATGAACCTAGTGTACGACATAGCTGTTTTTTCGGCGCCTAATTAATGCAGATTTTTTGCTACTAGTAGTGGATTTTTAGCTACGGCTAATATAGTTTTCTCTCAGTGTATTAGAAAATAATAAAATTATACATTTTTTTCATTACAAACCTAACTCGGTATAATAATTCAAATTCAAAAATTCAAAAATATATTTATTTTCATTAAACAATAAATACCCGAATAAGTAAATAACAGAAACAAATATATTGTAAGTCGTGATCATCAATAAAAAATTAGTGAAAAGTAAGAGCACACAGCAGATTTGCAAAGCGTAATGCTTGACTGCTATGGTGTGTGTGTTTGTGTTAAAGCTAATGCACGTATTCCAGATCTACTACATAAGATTTTGAGAATAATTTATCAAAAAATGTATAGATATATTTTTAGATACTATAGAATTTAATACAGTGTCCGCAAGAAAGTCCGCATCAAATGGGATTTTTTTTTTATTATTAGGTATAGGTAAAAATTAAAAAAGCAGTTAGTTTTTGCTTACCTAAAAACCAAAAATGACGTATACTGAAGCAGCTACACGACTTGCGTTACCTGTCAAATTTGACATTTTTAATAAAATAGGTTCAAAAATGCCCTTATTTATCAAAATATCGAAAATTTTTATTCGAGAAAGTTGTTTATTTATGCATTTTTAGCCTCTGTACGAAATTTTGACATTCTAATACAATTTTTATTTTTTGCCAGATTCTTGAAACTTTTGATCAACCCTCGTAGATTAACTTTTATACATCGATGTAAAACCATTTGCCTTTACTTCATTTGTAATCTTAATGCAATTTTATGTAAATTGTTTCCAATTATTTATTTTGCTTCAAAAACTGAAATTGTTATTGATCAGTATGTAATGTTTCATGCAAAGTTTATCTAATTACATCAGTTTTGCCATAACCGACGTTTCTCATTTTTCTTAAGTTAGTAAACAAATGTACAAAAAGAAAATATTAGGAAGCTTTCGTTAAAATTTTACTCAATTAATATTGGATCAAAAAGAAAAAATATTAATGGCTCGAAACATTTTATTCAACAAAAATATAATAAAGTTTAATAAAATTAATTTAATTTAATATTAATTAAGTAAAATTTCAACGAAAGCTTCCTAGTATTTTCTTTTTGTACATCTGTTTACTAACTTAAGAAGAATGAGAAACGTCGGTTTTGGCAAAAGTGATGTAATTATATAAATTTAGCATCAAACATTACATACTGATCAATAACAATTTTAGTTTTTGAAACAAAATAACAATTTTACACAAAATTGCATTAAGATTACAAATGAAGTAAAGGCAAATGGTTTTACATCGATGTATAAAAGTTAATCTACGAGGGTTGATCAAAATTTTCAAGAATCTGGCAAAAAATAAAAAATTTTATAGACTGTCAAAATTTCGAACAGAAGCTAAAAATGCCTAAAATAAACAACTTTCTCGAATAAAGTTTTTCGATATTTTGATAAATAATGGCATTTTTGAACCTATTTTATTAAAAATGTCAAATTTGACAGGTAACGCGAGTCGTGCAGCTGCTTCAGTATACGTCATTTTTGGTTTTTAGGTAAGCAGAAACTAACTGCTTTTTCAATTTTTACCTATACCTAATAATAAAAAAAAATCCCATTTGATGCGAACTTTCTTGCGGACACTGTATAATGAAGTTATTTACTAGTACTATCAATTATTGTGAGAGGCGATTATCTACTTTATGTAGGTATGTTTTTTTTTAACTTCGTTAATTTAAAAAATATAAAACTTGCAAAGTAAGCAAACAAGCGAAATCAATATTGCAAGCACACGACAAAGAACCTTAGAGTAATTTTGTTTTCTAGAGAATTATTGGAGAACTAGCAATAAGCCATTTCATTAAACCAGTTTTAAATTTTACTTGACGAATTATACTTTTAAGATTTTGTCGAATAATGTGAAATAACCTGGATCCCACAGATAAAAAAAACTTCTTTGTCCCAACGACGTGGACGTTTTAGGCAATTTTTTTATTATTATTAACGTGAAACCTAGTTTGATAGCTTGGTGTATGTGTAACGTGACCATTTATTTATGGACTTAAAACTTATTCTATTTATTAAAATAGTACTACAAATTTAAAAAAGTAATGGCATTAAAAATAAATAGGGACTTCGTTACTTATTTCTATATTTGTCAGAGGAACAAATTTGATTTAATGTAGCTGGTGATGATTTTAAGTAAGAATAAGATTCTAAAAGTTTTTTTAATATTCACTTTAGTTATCAGCATCGGCTTAAGAACTGAGACCTGTAACTGGGTTTTTTCTGTCGTCCACAGTTTATTAAAGAAAATATTCTTTCTACTGGTGCATTTGTGCCAGGAAGACATAAAATATATTCAATTAATATAAAAAAGTTTTCATGTTTAAGATTGTTGATGTGAAAGTTTTTGAATACTTCCATTCAACGGTTTTCCGTCGAATCATTTAGATTATTTCATTCGGTTACTTTTTGCGAAGTAATGTAGTTAGAGATTATTGAAAATTCGTCGGTCGTTCGTAAGGGCGGAGTGTGGATAAAAATCACACGATTTTCGGCGTTCGGAAAGGTGGTTGTCACGTACTGGTGGAAATTTAAGCATAATATAACATATATCATATTATGATGACACTGATATGTTGTTGATTACGCCACTATTTTTTTTTTCGTGGAGTTTGGGAAAACGGGACAATTTCGCGTCCCGAATTCCTTTTCGGGGACACCGGGACGAAGAGCTCGAATAAGGGACTGTCCCGTTGAAAACAGGACGTATGGTCACATTATGTATGTGGCAAGTTAAAATAATTAGTTCTAATTAAATATAGTAGGGAATTTTTGTAATAACTATTTCTAACGTCTAAAAAATTTGTGAATCCGAACAGCTGATCAGTGAGGAATCTTATAGTGTTATAAATAGTGTTAATAATTCTTTTTTTGGCAACTTCCAAGGGTTTAAGGGTATTTTCGAAAGCTCCTTTCCATGCAGTTATTCCGTAGCTTAACAGAGACTGAACTAAAGCAAAATATATTGTTCACATACAACTTATGTCAGAATTTTTTTTGATATGTTTGAACAGATAAAATAAGGATTGAAGTTTCTTAGTAAGTTGCTCTATATGATGGTTCCATTTTAAATGATTATCAAATAATATTCCTAAATAATTAACAGAGTCAGATTTTTCTAAGTTCCAAATCTTTTATTTTCTAAATGGTAAGTCGACATTTATTTGGTCATTGTGCGGAAGGCCTGAGATAGTACTTGCAAAGGGTAAATACTTGGTTTTACTTAAATTGATGGTCAACAAATTATATAGTCCGTCTAGAAAGTATCCGGAAAAAAGAAAGCACAATTATAATTTTTCGGTATATATTTTTATTACTTGAATCATAAAATTACAACAAATAATTCTTCTCATTTACTTATACAACCTCCGTTTAACTCCAAACACTTAACTAAACGTACAGATACACCCGAAACTGGGTCATCGCCATAATGTTCGGTGATGGTGGTCCAGGCCTGTAAAACCGACCGAATCAAATCTGTTTTATTTCGTGGCGCTGCTCGTTCCACTTCAATCTTCATTAGTCCCCATATGTTTTCAATAGTGCTAAGATCTGGTGAAGCTGCTGGCCATAGAATTGTTGCCAATTGGTGTTCATGCATGCAAGCTTGAGTATAGGCAGAAGTGTGGCATCTTGCATTATCCTGCTGAAAACGCCACCCGTCTGGATATAAAGCATGAGCCGTTTCAAGAAGGAAACCATTTAGAATGTCACAATACTTTGCACTATTAACGGTGCCATCAACTATACAAAGAGGGGTAGCACCACGCTGAGATATTGCTCCCCACACCATTATTTTAGTGGGAAATTTGGAAATTTGAACGGTAACATTTTCTCTTGATAGGATTTTTAGTTGATTTGAACCAAGCTGAAAACAACTTTCGTCAGATATAAAAACGTTCCTAAAATTATCTTCTCGAAAACGTTGACAAAAACATATTCGTCTTTGCCTTTGTAGAGGTGTCATTGCCGGAATTTTTTTTGGTTTTCTTGCTATGTAGCCTTGTCTTTTCAGTGACATGCGGACAGTTTTATTCTACTATACTGTTATTCTTCGTGTATTTCCAAATCTATTAACCAATTTTCGAAACCGTAGACGTGGATTTTGCCGTCCTAAGTTTACTAAAGCGTTTAAATTGTTTCCACGAATCTTACGCGGTCTTCCCGAAACTGGTCTATATGCCTCATATCTGCGCCATTTTTTATTCTCTGTATTGTCTCATATACGGCACTTTTTCCGAGTTCAGTCAATTGCACTAATTTTTTAACGTTTCGAACACCTTTTCTATACAAAAATTCCACCTTCTTTCTTTTTTCTACTTGCGACATTATTTCACAAATCTTAAACATGTTTTACAATCAACAATATTTTACAGATCGTGTTATCATGCGATTTTAGCCATAGTCTACTATCGGCACAACCTACTTGATGCATTGCTCTTGACTTCGAATGTTACAAAAAGGAAATATATTAAAATTAGCAAAAACATAAAATTCCGGATACTTTCTAGACGGACTATAATTAAACTGTATTTGCTTGTATACAGGGTGTCCCAGAATATGTGGGCAATCTCCCGGATTCGGATAGAATATGAAAAAATAATATGACAAGTTCCCATAAAAAAATTTCCTACAGGCCCTCCCTAATGAGATATAAGCCCCTGAAGGACGCCTTTTTCAGTATGATGGTTGCTAAGTAAGTCTCCTCAAAATGAACCATTTTAATTTTATTCAACTTATTTAGTTTTCCAGGGACGGACTAGCTTTAACAGAATAATGCTTATTTTTTTTACACCCTGTATAATAGAGGCATATCAATAATACTATTGAACAGCTGAAACCTTAAACTAAAAAAAAGGTACTCTTTATCGACATCGATAAAGTAAACCGTTTACGAGAAAAAAATTTTTTGTTCCATATGCCTTTTTTATAAAATATTCGATAAATACCTTATTTTGTTGATATGGTTAAAATAAACAATAATTACTTCAGTGTCAGTTGGAAATTGAGTGTGTTTAAGTTTTTGATCTTATTTCTTCTGCTTCTTTTTGGTATGGAATTTACGTTTGAGGAATATGCCGACATGCATTTAATGTATGGGCTTGAATCATGTAATGCCTTAGAAGCCCGAAGGCTTTATAAAGAACGATTTTCAAACAGAAGCATTCCTGCCAGAAAAACCTTTGAAAGAGTAGATCGTCGTTTAAGAGAGACAGGTAAAAACTAAGTTGGTTTATTTTTAATTTGTACTTATCGGATGATAAAGATTTGATTTAAAGTATTTAGGTCGTAAATAAGTTTAGGAAAGTTTGACAAAGCCAGTCACAATTTTAGAAATCAAAACCATCGCGTTGATGGTCTTGAAGAAAACATCCTAAATGCCGCAGAAGTAGATCCTGCTGCAAGTGTTGGAAAATTGGCTGCCGAATTTGATTCTTTAAAATCAATGGTATTTAGAATCCTTAGAGAGCAACAGTTACATCCATACCACCTTCAAAAAGTCCACGCGCTTCTTCCTGAAGACTTTCCGCGAAGGATGGAATTTTGTAATTGGGTTTTAGATCGGCACAGAAACGATGCACATTTCATTGGTTCAGTTCTCTTTACGGACGAAGCTGGGTTTTCCAAAAACGGCATCATAAATTCTCATAATTTACATTTATGGGCAGAGGAAAGTCCCCATGCTTCTATTGTAACGCATCATCAGCACCAATTTGAACCCATCAACGTGTGGGCCGGAATTATCAGACAACACTTAATTGGACCATTTGTGTTGCCAAGAAGGTTAAATGGAATTTCTTCAAAAAATCTGCCAGAACTTTTAAAAGATCTACCTCTGCAACTATGACATAATATGTGGTTCATGCATGATGGGGCTCCGCCACATTTTAGTCTAGTAGTTCGAGAACACCTAAACAGGGTCTTCGAAAATCAATGGATATGAAGGGGAGGACCAGTGGCTTGGCCTCCTCGATTACCAGACCTAAATCCATTAGATTTTTTTTGTGGGGCTATCTAAAATGTTTAGTATACGCCAATCCAATACAAAATCAGGAACACTTATTGGAACTGATTAACTTCCATTGTCGCGAAATAAGGAATAATATTGGCGCATTGTGGAGGATCCAACAATCTACAATTAAAAGATGTAGGGAATGCATTGCAGTAGAAGGAGATCATGTTGAACCGACGTACAAAATGAATCAGTAAAAATATGGTATTTATCGAATATTTTATAAAAAAAGTCATATGATACAAAAAATTTTTTCTCGTAAACGGTTTACTTTATCGATGTCGATGAAGAGTACCTTTTTTTAGTTTAAGGTTTCAGCTGTTCAATAGTATTATTGATATGCCTCTATCATACAGGGTGTAAAAAAATAAGCATAATTCTGTTAAAGCTAGTCCGTCCCTGGAAAACTAAATAAGCCGAATAAAATTAAAATGGTTCATTTCGAGGAGACTTACCTAGCAACCATCATACTGAAAAATTATTAAATTACACCAAGTACTTTAAGAATTATTCAAGATAAACCGATTTCCAGAGGCGTCCTTCAGGGGCTTATATCTCAGTAGGGAGGGCCTGTAGGAATTTTTTTTATGGGAGCTTGTCATATTATTTTTTAATATTCTATTCGAATCCTGGAGATTGCCCACATATTCTGGGACACCCTGTATAGTGAATTTTTTGTTATTTTGACGTCATTATTTGACAATTATTTAAGCCTGTTTTCTGTGGTTTTACAGATCTATCTATATCTAAATAAGTTGAAAAAACGAAGACATTTAAATATTTCTATTCACCAACGGGAATTAATTTTTTAAGTAATTAAGTTAATAGCCAACCAATTATGGGACTTTAAAATCAAACTACCTACATAAAAACGGGCATCTTTGAAGCAGTAATTTTTTAGGAAAATATATAAATTAATAATAAAGGCAAGTAGAAAGGCTTTCCATTTCCGTGTATAACGTAAAGTGAAAATAAATTTTAATTTATTGTTCTCACTTATTGTTAAGCACCAACTTCCGTAACGTTCTAATGCATTAATGCTGAAATTACGATAGTACTGTTCGATCGATTTTTTTTAAACTAAAACATTAACCGTTTTATCAAAATATTGCACTGTTTTTAATTTTTTTTTTAATAAATAAAATCATAATAATTAAAGCAATATTTTTTAAATTTTGATAGCATAACTTAAATGAAAAAACGTTTTGGTTAGATTCTTACTATTTTATCAATTTTGCAGGCGCTAAGGGTAGCCATACAGTCACTTTAAAAAACCGGTTAGATTTATTTGGCCCTCTTTATGTGACAGCAGGACGTCGTCGAGAAAAAAAAATGGGGAGAAATTTTTAAATCTATGACTGTACTGGCAATACATTTTGCAATTGTTCACAATTTAACATCAAACTCTGCAATCTTTGAAGCAGTAATGCTACGACGTATATTAACATGAGAAGGCTATATATCACTTATGTTCTGATAATGGCTCTAGTTTCAGTGGAGCTTCTGAAGAGCTAAAAAAAAAATTGGAAAACAATTGATTATGATTTTATCTCGAGAACTCACCGAAAAAGAAATTCAGTGGTATTTCAATCCCCCAAGTGCACCACATATGGGATGTTTTTCGGAGAGGTTTAAAAAAGGTGTAAAAAAAGCGCTGGCAAATACTATGAAGGAAGATTCCCCAAACAATAAAGTGGTTTTAACATAATTAGCCCAAGTCAAAAGTATAGTAAACTGTCTGCTTCTACACTGAGGAAAATGATCTAATTCAACAACAGGTTTGCTAAGACATAGTTTGTATTTATAGTTTATTTTTTAATAACCCATATTAAATAAATTGCTTGTATATCAAACTCGCTTTACTGTTATATCAATTCATAATTTGCTACAACTGTGTTCTTATTGGTAGAAATCAGTTCCATTAGCAGTGTTGTTAAATTAATAATAAACTATTTTATTAAAGCAATTTTGTTAAAAAATAAATTGTATCTTCTCAATGCGACGCATTTTTTTTCCAGCAAAGCGCTTTCTATACAATTAAGACAGCAGAACATCGTCCCCAAAAACGAATTGTATCCGTTATAACCAATAATTCACAAGACGTTGGTGGGGGTCCGTAGCGATCGGCAATCTCCGCGCGCTGTATTATTAGTTTTAACGTATTTGTTGCGCAGGTCACATCGTTGTTCGGAGTCTTCTAGCTGTCCTGTCTGAATGTAAATTTTATTGATCGTACCAATACCTGTTTAAATTAATTTATTTTTACTCTGTATTTAGGTTTTTTAAACTTTGATTGTCAGATAAACTAATAGAAGATTCTTATTTCGCACAACCCATCTTTATTATTTGACTAGTTAAACCCAAGAATATCATTGATATTAACAAAAAAGGGACAGTAAAATAATAATACTAAAATAACATCAGTAGGCAGTGGTACCGAAATATGACAGTACAACCGTGGTAGTAAGTTATGCCAGTACAAGGGCAGTGATAATAGAATGATAGTATGAAACGTTGTACTGAAATATGACAGTAATAGGCACTAAGATATAAAGATAAAAACAGTGGTGCTTGTTTTTGGTTAATCCTCTACTAATTTTCCTTACAGCCTCTGTGTAAAAAGGCAGGGTTTTACACTTATTTATAAGTACGCTAGCCAAGATATTTTTCGTTATTATTTTGATAATATTACGGACAAGAATCCTCTACGTTTTATTTAAAATATAAAACGTATGTATAAGGAAATATTAAGGTGGAATTCTCAACGTAATTTAATCTATTGCGAACCTATTACCTATTTCGCGTTGTTCTTTATAGTTAATTATCTTTTTAGCTAACATTTAAATGAAATCAATATCGTCGGCACATTATTTAGGTAATATCCGAGATATCAATTTATTTCGTTGCTAATTTTGGGAGAATTGTATAGTGAAAGAACAATGGGTGTAGAGTTAGTTCGCCTCCACGTGGTGCACCCTGGGTAACGCTAAATGAACTAACACAAAGAGGCGCCAGACAATCTATAGAGTATCTTTGGATCTCCTGGCAAGAGAATCACAGCCGCAACAACAAAAGATGACACCATCAATGAACGATTCTTCTGAGGACCAACTGACAAAGGAGCTCGGACCTAATATACGAGTTTGCCACCTAAATATACTTACCTGTGATGTAGCCATACGCTAAATAAATGACATAATAATGTTAAAAAAAAATTACCCGAAATTTTGCGCTATATATTCTCCTAAAATAATTAATGAAATTTCTTGATATTAATTTAATATGTCAATTATTACTATAGACATTTACCTTTAGATACGTAGGTACAGCTCCTGCGCAAACAAAAGTTACGTTTTATGGGTAAAAAAATATGCCTTCTCTCCTAGCAGAATTGGGCATGCGCACAAACCTCTCGTTATCGGCCTTCCTTCTTTATCGGCATGCTTAAAATACACTCCAGAACCGGCTCGGCGCCATTTCTGATGTTGTGTTTTAAGTTTTCTCTGTGGATTCCATGTTGTTTATTGTGGGTATTTTTTAATATTTACGGATTTCTAGTTTTTGTGTAGTTTAATGAATTGTGTTTGTGCTTTTGGTGACTCCGATTGGAATATAAACAATGACTACTAACAGCCGTTGTATTATTTTGTTATGCCCAAATAGGGGTAAAATACCGGGTATTTCGTATTTTCACTAAGTATAAAGTAGTGATAACTTTATTTTATTATGATCAATGTCATCAGACACATCTAACTAGGCCCAGGCTACACAAATAAGGTATAAAAATAAAAAGAAACACATACCAAGACAGATTATCCCGATGCATGGTCTAGTATATTTTATTTGCAGCCTTGCAATCTAATTAGGTACGTCTATTTCTCGGGTAATATACAGGGTGTCTTACGGTCGATGGTACCTTAGACGTTTCTGACGAACCAGTAAAGAAATCGTTCTAAAAATTTGGTCGCGTACATAAACGGACATGCTCTACCAACCTAAAATATTTTTAACAATACAGTGTTGCCGCTTCCACACAAAAATAATAGTAACTTCGATTTTTTAAATGCAACACCATATATTTTATTTTATTTTCGAAACCCCCATTACTTTTCTTACAATTTTTATTAACTCTACTCTATACTTATCTCTTACCGTTTCTATTTTAAATAACAGTTTTTTTTGTCCAAAAACGTCACTTTTAAAAAGGCTGATAATTTTGAACTCTAAAACACTGAAACCCTGAAATTTAGTAAATAGTTAACTAATACCATAGAGCTCTTTGTCCTAGTTCCAAATCTTAGTTGCAATATACAGGGTGGTTGAAATATACACTTATTCTGGTAACTTGAAAAAGTGACCATAAGTCCTGTTTTTCAAATGCAACACCCTGTATATTATTACGGATTTGAAAAGCTGCTAAAATTTCACTTAATTCTTGTATATCATACATGTACCTAACTAACTAGTTTAACCATTTTTTTGACGTATTAAGCATGATTTGTAAAATTTTCTATACAATTCAATTTTCATTCGGTTATTAGTAAGTTAGCCATGACAAAAACGTATGTTTACGTATGTTACTATGGTTATCGTTTTGACATGTCATTAAGTTTAGATACAAGATAGATACAGAAACACTTTAAAGTCATGAAAGAAAACTATACCAATGCAGTTCTTATGAATTTATTTATTTTATTTGGACAATGTGTGTTTGCATTAACATGCAAAAAACATTAAAACCTAATTTTTCTTAAACTCCATGCAGTCAACACCTGCATATTAAAGTGTTTGGATGTAAACGGCCAGCGTTTTGAACATCTGTTAAAATAGCATTTTATTAGTTATAATTTTAGTAGTCTTATTATTTGACACCTAGTTAACATTTAATAAAATTGTCCTGGATCCTTATGAATTTTCTAAGATTCATTGGCGGTAAATTAGAGTACATTTCGTTAAACTTTATACATGTCCTGGCGATAATTCCATCACATTGTCCAAATAAAATAAATAAATTCATAAAAACTGCATTTGTATAGTTTTCTTCTATGACTTTAAAGTGTATTTCTATCTTGTATCTAAACTTAATGAAATGTCAAAACGATAACCATAGTAACATACGTAAACATTAGTTTTTGTCATGGCTAACTTACTAATAACCGAATAAAAATTGAATTGTATAGAAAATTTTACAAATCATGCCTAATACGTCAAAAAAATGGTTAAACTAGTTAGTTAGTTACAGGTATGATGTACAAGAATTAGGTGAAATTTTAGCTGCTTCTCAAATCCGTAATAATATACAGGGCGGTACATTTGAAAAAAAGGACTTATGGTCACTTTTTCAAGTTACCAGAATAAGTGTATATTTCAACCACCCTGTATATTGCAACTAAGATTTGGGACTAGGACAAAGATCCCTATGGTATTAGTTAACTATTTACTAAATTTCAGGTTTTCCGTGTTTTAGAGTTCAAAATTATCAGCATTTTTAAAAGTAACGTTTTTGGACAAAAAAACTGAAATTAATTTATATCTTAGAAACGGTAAGAGATAAGTTTAGAATAGAGTTAATAAAAATTGTAAAGAAAGTAATGGGGGTCTCGAAAATAAAATAAAATATATGGGGTTGCATTTAAAAAATCGAAGTTACTATTATTTTTGTGTGGAAGCGGCAACACTGTATGGTTAAAAATATTTTAGGTTGGTAGAGCATGTCCGTTTATGTACGCGACCAACTTTTCAGAACGATTCCTTTACTGGTTCGTCAGAAACGTCTAAGGTACCATCGACCGTGAGACATCCTGTATTGTTCAAAATGTTTTAAAGACACTTTTCACTATACTTATATTATATAAAAGAAAAAAGTAAATACTTAGGTATGTTTATATTAATCCAAGGGTGAAAGAATTCTACGGGTCAAGTTCTCGGGCAAAAACTTTTTCAAATTCTTGAACAAGAAATTGTGCTTGAAAATGTTTTACACGTACCCAAGTTTTTGCCAAATTGTAAAAATCAATACAAGTTATATACCAACTAATTTTTGACTTGAGTTAGGTACGCGACAACATCGAAGATTGATTATTTTGCTGGTTTTGTATGTTTTTTATATTCGATATAATAAGGTTTCTAGTTTAATTGACTCTTCCTTTTTGAACTAAAAAGACGACGACGAATCATTTTTAAACAAATTTTAGAAACAAACCCTTAAAAATAATTTTCTATCCTCAAAATCTGATAGGTTTGCAACTACTAAAAATGCCAGAAACCACTACCTTTTTTCCCAACTTGATCAAAAATTGAAAAGATATTCCAATTTTTTGGCAAGAATTTGTGGCAAATTGTAGCTGTTTACACATAAAAATAAATTGAAGGTAAGCTTTTACAATTTCTTAAGCAAGAACTTAAATTTTAAAGCCCGGACCTGTCTATTTTCCCCATTTTTCAAATGATAATTTTGCAGTACGCATGCCTATTCCTGTGTGGTTTTGTTTACATGCGCGAGGCCATAAATTTGCCACTTTCGTGATTATTGTTTGCTTATCTAAAGTTAAATATCTATGATTATTACCTATAAAATATGAAGACGATAATGATTTTACTTAATTTTGTATTAAAGCTAGGAAAAATAAATAAATCTACGCGATATATGTTATTGGTTGGCAAGCACGTTGATGATAAATAAGCATTTTCATTGACATTTGAATTTTTTTTTCGAGAACTTGTTAAAAAAAATCTAAGACTAATCTGACACTGCTCCTACCTATATGTTAACATTGAAATTAATGTTTAGAAGATGATATAATGTCCGCGAAAATAATTAAAGAAAAAAAAATATTGTGGCATATTGGACAAGTGTGTAACTATCTTTTATATTGGAATACACAGAAATCCAAGTTCAATGGATACCCTGGGGCGGGTAGACTCGACGGGCAGCCATAACCCAAGCAATTCCAAGAACGACGGAAAAATGTATTAAAAGCCTACTTGTAGAATCAAGGCGGCCCTCAATACACCTTAGCGCCATCCCACGGAACCAACTCCAATATAAAAGATAGTTACACTGGTAATAACGAAAGGTAGACAACTAAATAAACTACGAAGTGCATCACAATCCAGTATAGGGAACGCTATTTGCGTTTTCGCCGAAAACATCTGCCATTTTGCAGATGGCAGATGTTTTCGATGAAAACGCAAATAGCGTTCCCTATACTGGATTGTGATGCACTTCGTAGTTTATTTAGTTGTCTACCTTTCGTTATTACCAGTGTAACTATCTTTTATATTGGAGTTGGTTCCGTGGGATGGCGCTAAGGTGTATTGAGGGCCGCCTTGATTCTACAAGTAGGCTTTTAATACATTTTTCCGTCGTTCTTGGAATTGCTTGGGTTATGGCTGCCCGTCGAGTCCTAACAACCCGAACAAACCCAAACGCACTGGGAGCACATGGCAGTAGCTCCTCCTTTCAAATATCCAGGCCACATCCATATTAAGAATTCCTAAAAACCAAGTTACTGTTCCAGACTGCAAATATTAAATTGTATATATCTGTAAATATCTGTAAATATCTGTAAATAGGTGTAAATATCTGTAAATATGTGTAAATATTGTAAATACGAGTAAAAACAATGAACGAAAGCGTCGTATATAAGAATGAATGAATAGAATGGAAGAACAATAATGAAAGATGGTATGAATGAAAACTTAAACCTAACGGTAAAACAAAAACCTGATATTATCATTAAACAACAACAGTGTTCCTAAAACTTAAAGCTGGTTTTTCAGTATATTTTTCCAGCGAAACACAATTCTTAAAATCACCCCAAATAAGAAAATGCACAAGAACTTAGTATACCTGGCGGAATTAGATCTATAGTAATCTTCCAAGAGCACCTGCTCGAAAGAGATTTCTCCGAAATAAACTTAAACACGACTACTAAACCACGGGTTAACATCAACCCCGGCACGGGCCCTGCCTGGCCGCGTTTCCCCAGAAAGGTGCCCAAAACACCATTCACTGGGCGAGCATATTTTACATATTTATATTATGTACATTATATATTATTCAAGTTTAGATAAGTGTAATTCAAATGTAAAAATATGAATAAACGTTTAAAATGAAAATAATGTCCTAACAAGGACGAAACGGCCGTCGTGGTCTACCCGCCCCAGGGTATCCATTGAACTTGGATCCCTGTGTATTCCAATATAAAAGTTACACACTTGTCCGATATGCCACAATATTTTCTTTCTTTAATTGAAATTAATATTTTGGTCTATCGTCTATATTTTATTCAAATATTAAACCATTTAGCCCATATTAGTGAATTACTTGCAACATAATAAATATACATATAATAATTTTGGTTTATCGAACCCGGATTGTGGGCGCTCATCTGACTTATAACGGAATTGCTAAATTCATATAAGTATTATTTATATCCCAGCTATAAGGCATACAGAACAGGCTATTTATTTAGTCCAAACTTCCCTATAGACATTTTAAATATAGATTTACCATAAAAAATCAATTTGTTAAAAAAATAATGTTAATATTTGAATATAACAGATTGCAAACAAATATTTAAAATTTAAACAATTAAAATAAATTACAATTTTTTTATAATAAAATATTTTGCAGTATAATATTATTTATTACACTTTAACGAAACATTTCTTTATTTTGCTTATGTAAATATTAATTTAGCTATAAAGTCTAACAGTAAAAAAATTTGCTTTGTACCAACAATCACCAAATTTATTTCAATATTTAAACATTAGGCGTTATTTCACTTGATTATAAAAAAATTATACAGTAAAATTTAAAGAATTATTCTAATTTGCTAAAAAAATATAAACTTAAAAAAAATCTTAACTATGAAACAGTTTTTGCTTTTTAAGTTTCATAATTTGTTAGAGTATTATTCTTACAGAATATTAACAGGTGTGTTCTCTGATTATTCTACTATTTTTTGAAAGGCCGCATTATAAAGATTCTAATCAATTTTTCATAATCGAGTTGTTATAAAGGGGCGTCCTTGAATTTGGCCAAAAATCTACGAAGTCCATTTTTTGTGAGACTTGAATTCGGCCAAACCATAATACCCAACCCACCCTTATAAACCTTTAGTGGTGTTGATCGAGAAATTTTGAATTAAATACAAACGAGAGTTGCAAATTTGCATTATATTTATAATTAATTATATGTATATGTGACATGACATACAGTGTCACCAGTAAAGTCCGCATCATATGGGATTTTTTTTTATTAATAACTTTATTCGAAATTTGACTTTGGCATCAAGTTCTGCTTCGATCGAGATGAAAATTAAGCAAAAAAATAGTAGTCACGTGATTCGCATTATCTGTCAAATTTTAATTTTTTCCAAAAAATAATTCAAAAGTGGGGTTATTTCTAAAAATATCGAAAAAAGTTATTAGAAAAAGTTCTTTTAAATGCAGTTTCTAGCCCACATGCAAAATTTCAGCTGCATAAGATAATTTTGATTTTTTACCTATATTTTGTAAATTGAACCATTTTTGTAAAATATTACTCAACACAACCTACATAAAACTTCTTAGTTTTGGCAATGTTTTATTTCAGATACATTTTCTTTAAAGAAGCGCCATATTAAATGTGTGTTTTTCTACAAAATCAAAATTGGGCTATTAAAATTTGGTCGCATGTGATGCAAAGTTTATTTGTTTTTGACCCTGTATAAGGTAACTTCATAAAACAGGTATTTTTGAAAACGTAGTTTGCGTCTGAAAGTAATACACCTTAATATTAAGACAAAAAAGAACACAGTGTTATCAGTAAAGTGTTCATTAAGTGGAAAATAAATTTTAGTTTAACTTAACGTAAAGTTTATCTATTTTCAACAATAATTTAATTTAAAACCCCTTTATTTTATTTTTATTTTTTTACTTTCAGACACAAACTACGTCATTGTCAAAACTAAGAAAGTTCATGTAGGTTGCGTAAGTCTTATTTTGCAAAAGTGGTGCAATTTACAAAATATAGGTAATAAATCAAAATTATTTTATGCAGCTGAAATTTTGCATGTGAGCTAAAAACTGCATTTAAAAAAACTTTTTCCAATAACTTTTTTCGATATTTTTAGAAATAACCGCACTTTTGAATAATTTTTTGGAAAAAATTCTAATTTGACAGATAATGCCAATCACGTGACTACTATTTTTTTGCTTAATTTTCATCTCGATCGAAGCAGAACTTGATGCCAAAGTCAAATTTTGAAAAAAGCTATTAATAAAAAAAAATCCCATATGATGCGGACTTTACTGGTGACACTGTATACTATTATATAAACCCGCCGGCACAAAATTCCGCCACCCTGAAATTTTGGCCAAGTTTGATGTTTTATAACTAATTTTTTTTTTTATCTGATTTTCATGATTTTGTTATCAGTTTGTAGATCCATTTATTCTGTTTTTCTTTATTTATTTTATAAAGTATCATTTTTCGATTAGGCTGTATTATTCAGGAGAAAATCAAAATATTGTTTCTTGTAATTTTAAACCACCCTGTAGGGAAATTGAGGTGGATAATTTTGTTTACATATCTACTTTTTCTTGTAATCTCTGATGTATTCTAAACATTTTTTTTTTGATTCATTCCATTATCTCTTTTGTGCAAAATTTTAAATAACACGATGTTATTTTTTGAAAATGTATGTCAAGCTTTCGGTTAAAAATTATCGACGTTGGCTAAGGACGCGATTATTGTGGCAGAATGTTTGACAGTGACAAAATTATAATTTGTTGGGCGTTTTCACACTAGCCGACACGATACCGGTACGACAACGACAACGACACCGGTGGACGCGTAATCTCATGTAAGTAAAGGGAATGCTTTCACACTTGCCGATATATCGTTATCGTGTCGTTATAGGCGCCGACAGGTCGGCGAGCAGCAAGCGCGCTCCACTCGTGTCGTTGGCGGTTTTTCCTTTTCCTAGTTGTTTCTGTTCTGGTTTTTGATTTCGTCAATTAACTTGCTCAGCACATAGTTAAATATTTCATGACTCATTCGAAAGTAGTTGAAAAATTTGTCAGAATCCTTAGTCAATTTCTCAAAAAGAGTGTAATAGGTGCATTCTAAGTAGCGCACCTCTATTATTGGATGTATCCAAAATTTTCGTTGCGGTCTTCGCTTTTTTGTGTCTTAAATGCAATGAATGTAGCAAATACAATTTATTTACAGGAGCCATGTCTGCGAATACCGGCACAACACTACGACACAACAGCTGGATGTCGGCAAATGTGAAAATACTCGCCGATTTATCGTGTCGGTGTCGCTACCGTGTCGTGATCGTGCCGGTATCGTGTCGGCTAGTGTGAAAACGCCCGTTGTGTGTCAATATGGTATTAACTCTAGTAGACGTGGGTAGAATTCTTGCGTTAAAAGAGGATGGCCGTAGCAAAAATGATGTCGCGCGAATTCCGCGGTCTACAGTTCGAGATGCCTGGAATAGGTATTTACAGACGGGAATTTTTACTAGACGGTAAGGCTCTGGCAGAAGGAGACCACTGCAGCAGCTGATGATCACTTTGTCACCATTAGTTCTTTAAGAGATCGAAGAAATTACTTGCAAATGATTCGTCGAGTAAAAGTAAATGAAAGAACGATACGTAGAGATTGGCAGAAGATGGGCTTCATTCACGAAGGCCAACAATATGTCCACGATTACTTCCTCGGCATCGACAACACCGACTGAGGTTTGCAAGATCGCATTCTGACTGGACTCTAGAACAGTGGGGACACGTACTACTCACAGATGAATCCAGGGTTTGTTTAAGGTCTCCGGAAGGTCGTGAGCGGGTATACAAACGTATAAATATAAGATATGCTGACTGCACCATATCAGAACGAATCTCATATCATGGCGGTTCAGTCATGATTTGGGCGGGTATTTTTACCGAAGCACGCACCAATCTTGTATATTTTGTTAAAAATGGAGCTCTAAGTGCCCATCATTACACCCTACAGGGTGTTTTGAAATTACGAGAAAAAATAATATTTTGATTTCCTCCTGTCCTAATCGAAAAATAATACTTTGTAAAATAATTTTAAAAAAATTGAATAAATGGATCTACAAAGTGAAAATCTTGAAAATCGGATAAAGAATAAATCTTCTTCTAAATATATAATAAATATATAATAAAATGAATGTTTGTCTGTGTGTATGTCCCGTATGCGGTCCTATACCATTTATCCGATTACGATGAAAATTTGGTGAGTTGTTGTGTGCAGGCCGAGGAAAATTATAGGATAAAAAAAAATGGTGCAACGCATGCCGGGATGCCGGGATTTGGTGAGTTGTTGTGTGCAGGCCGAGGAAGGTTTCGGCATAAAAAAAAGTGGCGCAACGAATGCCGGGATGCCGGGATGTCGAATATTTGTGTAATGTCTTTCTTTCAAATTTATTTGCGTAGCAACGCGCGCGGGGTATAGCTAGTAAGTTATAAAACATCATACTTGGCCAAAATTTCAGGGTGGCGGAATTTTGTGCCGGCGAGTTTATGGTAATTACATAATATTCATCTAAAAAACTTTAATTACTTCGCATTAGCTGCATATACCCAAGCAACAGCCTTCACAAACTGTAGATTACTAATATGATCTTTGATTTTTTCGAAATCATTTTTTTTGTGTTCGTAGGTGTACTTATTTTTCTATAATCTAGAAAATTATAAATACACCTAACCTAATTGACTATGGAAAGATTTCACAGGCATTTGTTGTGTTATCCAGGTGTACAAATAAGGCATGTGCCCATACAAAAGGTGGAAATAGTGATTGTTCTGATATAATAATATAATTGTCAATGATGTAGGAAATCTAAAAATTTAACTACACTGAGAAAAAAGGGTTCCTCTGTTCCTTATAAGAATTCACATACTCTTTATACAACTGTTTAATACTATATGTGATAGCATCGCGCTGTCCTACTGTAAGACAACAAAAATTGCTAGACTGTGTGATGTAGTGATAATATCACGGTAATTTAGCCAATAGAAAATAGAAGTTAACCATAGAATGGTGTATAGCCATTATTGCTCTGAATACTCACAGTAATTCTCAAGTTCTATTGGGGGTGTAATCTGGGTTTATATACTGTATTAGTTCCGACTGGCAGTTGTAATGAAACTTGATATTAATCATAATAATATTTGCTTGCTACGGTTATTAAAGCATAGGGGAGGTGTGTCTGAGATGGCATACTTTTTTTTAGAAAGCTCTTAATAGATGATTAGTATAGGGTTACCAATATAATAAATCTTAATATTAATAACAATGCTCTTTATAATTGAACTACAGTATTTGTTAGAACCTTATAACGTATGGTTTTTTTTTTAAATAAGAATTCTTGAAACCATTACATGTGCCATATCACCCTTATACTTATGGGTTAGATGGCATATACCAATTTAGCAGCATATATCACAAATAAAAGTTTTGGCTCGACTAGGCAAACCAGCACATTCACAGTGCGGGACCATTTGTGACAAGTTTGGCACATCATCCATTTTCATATGGAACGGGATAACGAAAATAATTCATTGCAATATTTATAAGCATCAGCATCATCTTCATCATCAGTTTCTATCAGCATATCTTCCACTTCTGACTCTTCATCGGGTTTTATCACACCTTTTTTTACAGCGCGGGCAGACTTTCTTAGCATTTGTGCTTCCTTTTCAGCGACCATTTGTTTTGCTAAGTAGATTTCTGGAGTTATATGCCATGCCATCTCAGCCAAGTTAAAGACACAAAATGTTTTTATTACCTAAATATTTACAACAAAACTTTTATTGGTTTAACATAGAGCCGTTGGTAGCCAAAAGCAACAAAATATTATAGTCACTTCAAGCTTAAGCTTAAGTATTATATTTTTCTAATAACAATGTGATCTTAAAAGTTAAAGAAAATATTTATTGTACACTTCTTGAACGTTACTCAGCCTACTATTCACAAAATGAATGTAACTGATATTGTTTTAACAGGGTTGCCATTCGGAGGCGTACGGAACCGCATGGAGTAACACCGAGCGCTTAATATACAATAGTAATAGGAGTAATGGCTACTACAGTTGAATTCACATAAACTTTTACCGCCGTGACATTTCAGTTCTGTCATACTTGTCAAATACTGCAGCAACTCATAAAATATAAATTTCTAATGGCTAAATTTAATTAGTATAATTGTACTGCACACAAAGTATGTCTATCTTGTATTATTTCATACGATTAAAAAGAGATAGAAATAAGAGTTGGCCGAGAAATTCCAGAAAAGAAAAAGAAAAAACACTGACCAATCTCAGCTGTATAAGAAATTTAGTAAGTTGGTGAAATCTAAAGTAACTAGACAATGACAAGTCTTGACATTTGGCATTAAAACTTTATGTGAATTTAACTATATGCCGTCTCATCCAGTATGCCATCTCAGACACATCTCCCCTACTTATCACTAAAAATCAGTACAGTAGTTCTCAAAAATTTAAATAGCTTTTAGTCTGATATTGTTCTTGTCGTTTAACATTGCATATTATTATCTATTATGCAATATGGTTTACTGAGATGATTAATAGATTATAAAGTCCAATATACTAGTGATGGGTTTTGCGAAATAAGAATCTTCTACAGCTTTATCTGACATGCAAAGTTTAAAAAAATTGAATACAGAGTAAAAATAAATTAATTGAAACAGGTATTGGTACGATCAATAAAATTCAAATTCAGACGACAGCTAGAAGACTCCGAACAACGATGTGACCTGCGCAACAAATACGGTAAAGCTAATAATAGGGCGGGTGACGATTGCCGATCGCTACGAACCCCCACCAACGTCTTGTGGATTATAGGTTCTAACGGATATAATTCGTTTTCAGGGACGCTGTTCTGCTTTCTTAATTGTAGAAAAAGCGCTTTATTGAGAACAAAATGCGTCGCATTGAGAAGATACAATTAATTTCTTAACAAAATTGCTGTATTAAAAGTAGTTCATTATTTAACAAGACTATGCTGCTAATGGAACTGAGTAATTCCAATAAAAACACTGTTCTAGCAAATTTAGAATTCAACTTGAAGAAGTAGTCCATACTTGAAGTGGAGTGGAAATTTAGAAGGAAAGAAATAAGAACACAAAGTCTTCCTCCACTTTTATATTAAAGAAATAATTAAGGGTTGAAAAATTCTCTACATGTTTCGAATGCAGAAGCATTCATCTTCAGGAGAATAAGTAAAAAGAAAAAATTATTAGATATCACCTTAACGGAGCATCAAAATTTGTAGGCACAAAGAAACCGGTTCAATGAATAGAACGGAGAAAAAGTCATAATGTAACTTGCATTATGAAAAGGAAAGAAATAAGAATGTAAGGGTTAATGGCTTAGGGCACGTAAGAGTGCAAATGCAGAACGAAGGGTTCAGCATTTGTATAAGAGAAAACTAAAGGTAGATTATATTGAACGAGATGTAAAATTGAAGAATTATTTAAGAAAAATCATTATGAAAACTGTGAAAATGAAAGTTTGAGGAAGAAAAACTATATTAATTGTTCTAACTTATAGATGCGAATCTCATAATGAAATTTTTAAGAATAAGTATAACTATATATATTCTTAAAAATTTCATTATGAGATTCGCATCTATAAGTTAGAACAATTAATATAGTTTTTCTTCCTCAAACTTTCATTTTCACAGTTTTCATAATGATTTTTCTTAAATAATTCTTCAATTTTACATCTCGTTCAATATAATCTACCTTTAGTTTTCTCTTATACAAATGCTGAACCCTTCGTTCTGCATTTGCACTCTTACGTGCCCTAAGCCATTAACCCTTACATTCTTATTTCTTTCCTTTTCATAATGCAAGTTACATTATGACTTTTTCTCCGTTCTATTCATTGAACCGGTTTCTTTGTGCCTACAAATTTTGATGCTCCGTTAAGGTGATATCTAATAATTTTTTCTTTTTACTTATTCTCCTGAAGATGAATGCTTCTGCATTCGAAACATGTAGAGAATTTTTCAACCCTTAATTATTTCTTTAATATAAAAGTGGAGGAAGACTTTGTGTTCTTATTTCTTTCCTTCTAAATTTAGAATTGATATAACACTAAAGCGGGTTTAATACACTAGCAATTTATTTAATATGGGTAAATACAAAATAAGCTATCAATACAAATTATGTTTTAGAAAACCTGTTGTACTAGATCATTTTCCTCAGTGTATTTATAAGAAGCAGATCAATTAATTTAATGTAATCTAATATCTAACTAGGTACCTGTACCGATTATTGGTCAGAAAGTAGCCATCTACCTTTTCCTTATTTTCGACCAGGTATGACTTGTAATCGAATTCAAGGACCCCGGTTATGGAAATTAAAAAAAAAAATCTAATTTATTGGTCCAATTAGTGTATTTTTTATAATTTTTTCAATGGAGGAATTTAATGCCATTTTTTATGAAGCCAAAAAATGGACATATACAGGGTGGTCCTTAAGTACATCAAGAAAATCTAGGATATGATTCCTGGCATCAATTTAAGTTGAAAAGTTCATATGGACTTATGCCCTAAAATGCTTACCCTCTAAGATACAGGGTGTTAAAATATTTTTAAAAAATAATTGTTTTTTTAAAATTTCGAAACTCCTTGAAGATACGGTATTGAAAATTGATGTCGATTGATTTCGTATTAAACTGCACTTTTTGGTTAAAAAAGGGTTTGCCTACTTCCACCAGTGGCGTGCATGAAGATACCATCAATATTTTTTTTGTGAAAATATGTGATACGCCACTGTTTTTTTTTAAACTCTGATGCATTTTTATGCATTACTGATATAAGCGGAACAAAAGTTGTCTCTACTATGTTTTTGAAAAAAATGGTAGTTTTAAAGGAAAATGGAAAATATTTTAACACCCTGTATCTTAGAGGGTAAGCATTTTAGGGCATAAGTCCATATGAACTTATTTTAGAGGGTAAGCATTTCAGGGCATAAGTCCTTATAAACTTTTCAACTTAAATTGATACCAGGAATCATATCCTAGATTTTCTTGATGTACTTAAGGACCACCCTGTATATTGCGAACCGGCGCGAACGATCCATCAATGAAAGTGATTTTCAAATTCCCAACATCTCCTGATTTAATTGGTCAATTTCCCGCTAACGTCACATTTCGTCAAAAGCAGACTTGCCGCCCTTTATCTATCATTCTCTAACCTAATAGTCCCCAGTACAAGGACCCTTAATTTTAATGACACATACAAATGTCAAACTGCGTGAGTGCCTTCTTTGGGACGAGTCCGACAAACTTTCTTATGCGAAGACTTTCGGCGCTGCTGCGTTTTCGAATGCCCGATTCCCAGAAGTGTCGATATGACGTCATTATGACTCCCCGTACCGTACATACAAGCTTGATTTTTAAAAAATTGTTTAATAAAATTAATTTAAAAATTGTGATCAGCTTGTCCTACAAAAATCATGCTGCGTGTGGAGTGTCCACCACCCCCAAAATGTTGATATGACGTCACTATGACTCCACGTATATACAAGTTTGATTTTTTGACAATTGTTTAATAAAATTGAGTTAAAAATTGTGGTCAACTTGTCCGACAAAAATCATGCTGCGTGTGGAGTGTCCACCACCCCCCAAAATGTTGATATGACGTCACTATGACTCCACGTATATACAAGTTTGATTTTTTGACAATTGTGTAATAAAATTGAGTTAAAAATTGTGGTCAACTTATCCGACAAAAATCATGCTGCGTGTGGAGTGTCAACCACCCCCAAAATGTTGATATGACGTCACGATGACTCCACGTATATACAAGTTTAATTTTTTGACAATTGTTTAATAAAATTGAGTTAAAAATTGTGGTCAACTTGTCCGACAAAAATCATGCTGCGTGTGGAGTGTCCACCACCCCCAAAATGTTGATATGACGTCACTATGACTCCACGTATATACAAGTTTGATTTTTTGACAATTGTTTAATAAAATTGAGTTAAAAATTGTGGTTAACTTGTCCGACAAAAATCATGCTGCGTGTGGAGTGTCCATCACCCCCAAAATGTTGATATGACGTCACTATGACTCCACGTATATACAACTTTGATTTTTTGCAATTGTTTAATAAAATTGAGTTAAAAATTGTGGTCAACTTGTCCGACAAAAATCATGCTGCGTATGGAGTGTCCACCACGCCGAAAATGTCAATATGACGTCATTATGTCTCCCCATACATACATGTCGGACAAAAAAAACAGTGGTAGATAATAGTATTTTAAATGCAAATATCAATTTGTCCGACAAATATATTAAGTTATATAGTCAGTCCGACAAGAAAATGAAAAAAAAAATCATTACCAATTGCACACTCCTTTTTGTCAAATTCTGACTGATTAAACTTAAATGTTCAAATATATTATTGAAATTAACTAAATTTACATAAAGTTTGTATAAAATTACAATTATAAAAATAATTTCAATCGGAAAATCTGAAAAATTAAAAATCTGTTTTCTTTTATTTTCACCATTTTTTATATCAAAAATAATGATATAAACATTAAAATAAACACTCCGAAAAGATTCAAAAATGTAATTGAAGCATGTGCTTCTTAGGTAAAGTATAATTTTTCGGAAAACAGCGTTTCGACAGTTGATAACCACAAAATTACACCAACAAGCTCACACGTCAGGTCGCGTCATATTTTTTTTTGTTTTTGATGTTTAAAAGTGTTTCCTGGTTCGTGTGGAAGAATGCCGCGTAAATTCAAATAAAATATGAGAATATTTTCAGAAAAATCATTTTCCGTACATACATTTATTAATTATTATAAAAAATGAATTAGTTTATAACTAATAATAATATATCGAAGATAAATTATTATAAAGAAATATTAAATAATTTAACAATTTTTTAATTTTTAAATAGATTGCAGTACTATATTTGTAGGACACATATTTTTTTACAATCAGTACTTTATCTTAAATCGAAAAATATTAAATGCAAAGTTGTATGTACGGAGAGACATAATGACGTCATATTGACATTTTCGGCGTGGTGGACACTCCATAAGCAGCATGATTTTTGTCGGACAAGTTGACCACAATTCTTAACTCAATTTTATTAAACAATTGCCAAAAAATCAAACTTGTATATACGTAGAGTCATAGTGACGTCATATCGACATTTTGGGGGTGGTGGACACTCCACACGCAGCATAATTTTTGTAGGACAAGCTGATCACAATTTTTAAATTAATTTTATTAAACAATTTTTAAAAATCAAGCTTGTATGTACGGGGAGTCATAATGACGTCATATCGACACTTCTGGGAATCGGGCATTCGAAAACGCAGCAGCGCCAAAAGTTTTCGCATAAGAAAGTTTGTCGGACTCGTCCCAAAGAAGGCACACACGCAGTTTGACATTTGTATGTGTCATTAAAATTAAGGGTCCTTGTACTGGGGACTATAATGTTATATCTGTTTTAATGCACGTTTAAAATTTTAAGTTCGTACCAAAGAATCATTGAACTCTGGGAGTATAAATATCCTATTAATCGGTTCAAAACATTACTTTTAGGTGGATCGGTCTCTATATCGGTAGAAATACCAAAGAATCGTAAGGTTCGTTTTCGGCAACACTATATATAGTCAACTATTCTGGGCTGTGGCGCAGTGCATCGCACAGCGCACTGCCCAATTTGAAATAGACCTGCCAATAGTAGGATAGAGAGTTTGAGGGACACGTACCCTAGTGCCACCTCCCTTCAGTACGCCACTGCAAAATCAAATCTAAATGCTACTAAGTACTAGTATAGCATAGACAATAGCAGCTTGATAGATTAGTCGTTTTAAGAGTAGGTAACTTTATCGAAGATTGAACAGAATTATTAAATTATTTTAAAATAGAAAAATACTTACCGTATCTTCCCCATCGTGAAAATCACAGCTTAGCTTAAACTTAAGAACATTTCTTGGGGTATTGGTATCGACTAAGTCTTCCAGAGATTTTGCTAACAATAGTGAAACTGATGTTCTGTTGATGTCTCGGTAGGTAAAATAATTGACATCTTCATTCTGTGAAAATAAAATTAGTTTAGATAATATAATAGAAAAAACGGTAAACTATATAGCTAAAGATTTAGCACCATTTATTCACAAACCATTTTTTTTTTAAAATCTACCGAATCGATTCGAAAAATTTCTGTTGAAAAAATATGTTTTGTCATATTTTCTTGAAATTTAGCATAGGTACAGGGTGATTGGTCATATTTTGACAGCCCCCTTAATTTTCTTAAAATTAAAGATATAAATTTAATTTTGTTACAAGGTGTAGTTATTAAAGTATATTTAATTTTCTTTATTCAGAAAGTCCACTTGTCCGAAATGCCACAATTATTCGCCTTTAATTATTTTCGCGGACACTATATTATCTTCTAAACATTATTATGACTTTTCTTGAACGGATTGCGCGCTTAAATGTTTTATTCAATGACTTGCGCGGCCTTTGTGATTTACGGGAAAACTAATTTTTCGCAGAGGAAAAATAGCTTGATAACTTACTTTTTTATTCTGTGTGGATAACAGTCATGTATGTTGGTTGCATAAAGCAATAAATCAATCTTTTGTAGATGCTTCAAGCTATCATTTTCTGCCAAATCCTATCCAAAATTCAATCTACTAACCTTTCAATGTCGATTTTAACTTCCACTTTATTTGAATTTTCCATCTTCCCTATACTAAATTCCAATGCCGTGACGTAAAATCACGTCTTTTGAGATTCGAAAAAAAGTAGCAAAATCTCCCGAATTTCCGAACGCTCTGTATATGTACCGAATGTACAAGAATCACACAACGTATTCCGTCCAATTTCAAATCTCATATCGCTAAAATAACTTTAGAATCTCGTGATGAAAATGGGTCAATAAATCAAAAAATGACAGTTTGCAAAATAATTTTTGTTGTTCAGAGGCTTCTATAATAACAAATAGTATTACCAACATAAAATTTAGACATAAAGATTTACAAAATTTGAAGGATTTATTTTCTTTTTAAAATGTATTTTTCTTGATTATAAAAGGTGAAATAGAAACAAATGTATAAAGCACATGTTTCATAAGGCGTTCTAGCGCACGTGTCAATAAAAAAACTCGCCACTTTGTGGCTCGTTTTTTAAAATAGACGCGTGAGCTAAAACCGCTTCTTATGAAACGTTTACTTTAATATACTATTTAAAATGTGTGTAATATTGCAGACTATTGTATATTAGGGCGATTTAAAAAGATAAAATATTACAAAATTATACAGCGTGATCAGTTAAGGATACGGAGCGGCGATATCTCGAAAGCCATTTATGTTATGATTATGAGGTAAAAAAATTATTAACAAATTCGGCCAAAAGAATTCGATTAAAAATATTCTTAAGTTCCTAACTTTACTGCTAGGGGGCGCATTTGCTGTAATGTAACTAAAAGTGGCTAATTTGCCCATATATTTCATATACAATGTTAGTCTGAAACATGCCACATACAATCTCTGTTCAATACTCTAAAAATTGTATTTAAACATTTTTTCTTTAATCACCATGACAACGGCAGGGTGAAGTGCGACAATTTAAAGAATTTTAACGCTGGTTTGCACCGCAGTCCTTTAAATCTTCACCATAACTAAGTGGAACTTAAAGTTAGGGTGAACCTTATTTATAATTAACTTTAAATCACCGACACTTAACGAATTCTTAGCTACGTATCGGAATAGTTTGGCAACAATGTAAAAAATTGAATTCTTCTTCGTCTCTGGGCAACAAGTCCAAAAATGACATTTTTCCTTGAAAATAGAACCTTTTTTTCTGTGGAAAATAGTATCAGTTTGCTTTGTATTTGACTTTGACTTTGCGCTAAAAATTTAAATTATTTTATGATGGCCCAAAATACCATATTGAGTAAAGGCAAAAGAGTTTAAAACTTTACAGTTCCGGAGAAAACACTCCTACTTAATATAATTCATAATTAGAAACACATCATTGAAAATAAACAAACCAATGCTACGACCTGTCGGGAAAAAGATATGGCATGGGCTAAAATAACTTCCACATGTAATTCACAACATGAGAAAATTTACATGATAAAAGAAAATTTAAAAAAATATTATGAAAATATAAAGAAAACTGTAAGAAAGGAAGTTGCTGAGGAGAAACAAGAAATGAATAAAACAGGGGAAGGCACATTTATTGTGAAAAATGATCCTCTCAAGGATTTGACATTGGCATAAACAAAAAGACTGTTTATTGTTTACAAAAACAGGACTCGCCAATTTTCCGAAGCTTTCAAGCATTTAACTCCATCCCAGAAATTATAACAGCATTACCAACCGAGGAAAGCATGCGTCGTGATTTCAGAAAGTACCTACAATCAAAGACTTAAACCTTAAATAGTTCCTATTTGAATAATTTATAATATGTATATTTTATAATATTTGATTGTAAATACAATAAATTGTAAATTTACGGCCCTGGTACCAGTAAACACATTACTGTTTAGGGTCAGTTATAAATAAAATTAAAAAAAAACAATTATGATGGCGATAGCATCACTACACATCACTATCGTACTGATGATGCTATTGTAGTTATGGAAGAGGAGCACGAAGAGTGCAACGAACATGAGGGACATCACAGTATTTTAATAGTTATTAATGATACTAGTTCGATATGAACACTATAATGAAACGTGCGCAACGTTAAACCACGTGGCGTTAGCCGAGTGGTTTAATTGCACAAGTTTCATTAACAAAGTTCATATAAACATGTATCATTCCATATTTATTCTACGGCAGCGCAAATAGATTTTATTCGTCTAAATTTCATTGATATCAGATAACGTTTTCGTAATTTTTAAAATTTTCAGGTGTCCATATTAGTCGATATCATGGTAACTGCATTTTTAATTGTTTCAATTTCGATTTTAACAGCGTCATTATTGCCGTCTAATTTTCTATTGTATGCAAAGTGTTGGCCAAAAATAATTTAAATATGGGAGATTCTGAATCCTAAAGTGTCCCTGTGACCTAACTAAACATCTAAATGATAATGCTAAATACGTCATAATGGCACTGTCGTAGATTAAAGAACATAATAATTACATACAAGATAATGCAAACCTCTTAGAACCTCCTATTCCAGCAGAATTCGTAAAAATTCAATAAACAATCTTGTTTCAAATGTAAGTTGATTTTTAATTATAATTATTTATTTGAAATAAGTTCATAACTAATAACTAGACCGAAAGACTTCGGTCAGTGGTCAGCTGATATGATTTGTATCAATAAAGCACATTATTAGTAAAGTGACATAATTTTAATATTTTAGGGACCTAGTCCAGGTTTTTCTGGCCATGTCAGTTGTCCTAAAACTCCCTCTCTTAGAAGCACATGGACGAAGCGACGCAGACCAACACCACAAGTGCAGTCCACGGCACTTGAAAAAGAAAATATTGAGACAGCTAGAGCTTAGAGAAAATGCTTTGAGGAAGAACTTATTAATATTGAAGCTCGAAGGCAGCAAGATAAAGAGCCATTTGAAGTACAAAAAGAAAAATACTCCTAGAGATTGAAATAAAGAAACAAGAATTGAAAAAGCACTGCATGCCCTACAACTAAAATTGTCCAAAATATTTCCAAAATCTCTTGCACAGTGTAGGGGCTAAAATTGAGTTTTAGTAACTAGTATGCAGAGGCTGATTCTGAAAATATTTTTGTGACTATTTTGGATATAGATCATCAAGAGAGGTTTTCTACCATATTTAGATAATTTTTTAAATTATAGTAATTTACGTTACAAGTCCGGAAAGTACTGTTTTTTTGGACGAGTCGACAAAATTCTAGGACGAGCCGTAGGCGAGTCCTGGAAGTCTGCGAGTCCAAAAAAACTGTTTTCGGACGTGTTGCATTTTAACGTTAAAATTGTATTTATTTTTAATCGGCAACCATATGCTAGGACAGAATACCTACGTTTCCAAATGCCAAATATTCTTTTAATGACATTTCTAATACGAATATGTGACTCATTATAAAGTTGTTCTTTTCTCATTATTGGTCCTTGCAACGGTGTAAGTAAATATGACCTCATATTATAACCAGCATCTCCTCAAAGACAACATTTTAAAATATGAAATTAATTATTAAATTTTATGTATGTATTGAAATTAAGTATTTTTTTGCTTGTACTTACATATCATAATAAAATTCTATTTCATGATCTATTAGGTCCAATATGTAGAGTGCAGTGGGTTTTGTAATTCGGAAAAACAAGGAGTCTTCAAAGCTATTAAAATAATTTGCCCTTTCATAGACCTGCCTAGGAATTCTTGGAATTATTACATCCTCCAAATCATTATCTTCAAACAATAAGTCGTTGTTTAAAATGTCAATTTTTTAGCAAAATAAAAGTCACACACAAAATTTACACAAAATTAACAACAAAACAATAAAATAAGTTGATTTGTGTATTTGTAATTTTGTGAAATGTCAAATTGTCTGATTTTGTTTGAGGTTAATCTGTTAAGTACTACTTAAGCTCCAGAATATCGTGGGCTTAAAAATATTTTAACTTAAGGGTCACCTAACGATTAAGTACAACTTGTGCAAACCAATTCTTACACTTAAGTTATACTTATACCAACCTTATTGGAAGTGATGCAATAACTTGGGTTTGCCTTTACCGATTTTAACAAGCGATAGCTCAATTTAAAGTTATTTTTAATAGGTTTAAATTTTATTTTACCAATGCTAAGGTTAATTTGTTTGCTTAATAATAGGGGGCGCTAATTAAAAGAACATCATATTTTAGTCTTTTATACAAGTAATTTAAATACAGCCATATATCTTTTTTTACTCTTGTTGATAGACTATTTGTTAAGTAAAAGAGATCAGAAAACCCGAGGTTGTTATCTCTTTTCGTTTGAAAATTATTAAAAAAATAGTTAAGTATGGAGTAGTAACATAAATCAAACAAAATAACCTATAACAACTTAACACATTCACTTCAAATCTTCAAACTGTTAGTAGCCATTATACTTCATTTCTTAAAGAAGGTTTTACTTATAGTTTTAACAATTTATTGGTCCCATAAGAGTAAGTTAATTATTTTTAAGAAATCAAATAATACGAAACCTCTCACACTGACAACTATTATTTCAATAATTTTCAAACAAAGAGATAACAACCTCGGATTTTCTGATCTCTTTTACTTAACTAATAGTTTATCAACAAGAGTAAAAAAAGATATATTATGGTTGTATTTAAATTACGTGTGTAAATGACTAAAATCTGATGTTCTTTTAATTAGCGCCCCCTATTGTTAAGCGAACAAATTAACCTTAGCATTGGTTAAAATAAAAATT
Organism: Polydrusus pterygomalis; assembly: GCA_963969555.1. Taxonomy (NCBI): domain Eukaryota; kingdom Metazoa; phylum Arthropoda; class Insecta; order Coleoptera; family Curculionidae; genus Polydrusus; species Polydrusus pterygomalis. Next base: position 53,502,250 of record OZ018378.1, read on the forward strand.
TAAACCTATTAAAAATACCCTTAAATTGAGCTATCGCTTGTTAAAATCGGTAAAGGCAAGCCCATTTAATAGTATATTAACGTACACGTTTTATAAAGCATCATTTTATAGCACGCATCCATGTTAAAAAACAAGCCGCTTGCTGCGAGTTTTATAACGGGACAAGTGCTTAAAACTGCTTTATATAACACGTAGGTACGTTATACTATTTTTTTCTAATTTGTAGTTTTTTCAATAAAAAACACATATTTAAAAAAAAAAAATCCTTCAAATTTTGTAAATTTTTATGTCTAAATTTTATGTTTATGTTATACTATTTTTTATCATAGTAGCCTCTGGACAACAAAAATTATTTTGCGAACTGTAATTTTTTGATTTATTGACCCATTTTCACCACGAGAATCTAAAGTTATTTTGGCGATATAAGATTTAAAATTGGACGGAATACATTGTGTGATCCTTGTACATTCGGTACATATGCAGAGCGTTCGGAAATTCGGGCGATTTTGCTACTTTTTTCGAATTTCAAAAGACGTGATTTTACGTCACGGCATTGCAATTTAGTATAGGGACGATGGAAAATTCAAATAAAGTTGAAGTTAAAATCGACATTGGAAGGTTAGTAGATTAAATTTTGTATACGCTTTGGCAGAAAATGATAGCTTGAAGCATCTACAAAAGATTGATTTATAGATTTATGCAAACAACATACATGACTGTTATCCACACAGAATAAAAAAGTAGGTTATCAAGCTATTTTTCCTCTGCGAAAAATGGGTTTTCTCGTAAATCACAAAGGCCGCGCAAGTCAATGAAATAAAACATTTAAATGTTACCAACATCAAAAAAAAAAACGCGTATCGAAATAGCTTCATTACGATACGCATTTGCATAAAGTTGTTATGATACCAAATTAGAAAAAAATCTTTAAATTGTTACACTTCACCCTGCCGTTGTCATGGTAATTAAAGAAAAAATGTTTAAATAAAATGTTTAGCATATTGAACAGAGATTGTATGTGGCATGTTTCAGACTAACATTGTATATGAAATATATGGGCAAATTAGCCACTTTTAGTTACATGACAGCAAATGCGCCCCCTAGCAGTAAAGTTAGGAATATTTTTAATGAAATTTTTTTGGCCGAATTTATTAATAATTTTTTTTACCTCATAATCGTAACGGAAATGGCTTTTGAGATATGGCTACTCCGTACCCTTAACTGATCACGCTGTATATATTAAATACACTTACTTTATCCACAGGAAGCAAATTCAAGTTATTTCGTGGGTACACGTTAACACGTATAACTTCTTCGCCAACTTTTAGATTTTCAGGTACTCGTACAAATCTCAGATACTCTCCCTGGGGATAAAACTGACATGCTGAAACAAAAAAATTATATTAAGTAGTCAGTTTGCTTCTTATTCATAGTACTGATCATTAAACATGCAACTTTAACTTGCACAACAACATTTTTTCCTGGGTACTTATATACTTTATTTTATTTTTTGTTTTTATCTTTACCAGTATTCTTTTAAACGAATCCCAATTTGTTTTCATTTATTCTAACAGTTCCTTAAAACATTAATTTTGTTCTTCATTATTAATATTTCTTTCTTAGGCCTTTAAATCACGTTTTAATCTTTTGTTTAACATGCAATCTTAACTTTTGTTTTCATTGTATGGTAATCGTTCTACCGTGTAGGTACATACATTATACATGTATACAATACTTAATACTATTTAGGCTGTAACTATCTCTTAATAGTTTGATTCTTTTGTATAACCTGAAGCATGAAGGTTATGTTCAGCATGAATTTGAGTACACCAATTTACTGGCTGTAAGTAAACCTTTTTTTTTTATTATAATTCTTTATATGCACTAAAATTTCAGTATTTTATTGCTTTAGGCGTTGTTTCGTAAATAGAAAATTTTTAGATGAAGTGGAAAAAATATTCACTGATAATCTCCGTAGCAGCAGAATTGTGGAAGATTCGGTAAGAAAATTTCATAAATTGGAGTTTTTTCTTATTGTAACTTTTTTGCTAAAATGCTACAAAAACATATTTCCGGCGGCTTTAGTTAATTGTAACTAATTAGAGTTTTAGAAATGAAGTTCATTTTAGCCGTTAGTAACTCATTTTTATTACTTAAATGTGAGAAACATTAAATAACAAATTTGTTATCTGAAATCCAATGTCTTTATAGTTTTAAATTCGAATAAAACTTTAAAAAACATATTTCCGATGAGTTTAGTTTAATATGACGCACTGTATTTTTACAATAGAAATTGATTTTACTTGTTAGTAACTAAGGTTTATTACTAAAATTTCAGGAACATTAAACAATAATTCGTTTTCAACCATAACATCTGAAATTGCAATCTACATAGTTTCAAATAAAACTTAAAAAAACATATTTCCGATGAGTTTAGTTAAATTTTTGATGTGTCTCTTTTAGCCCCGGTCACAGAATATAATATATTCTGTGCCCCGGTGTTCGATATGTAAAGCAAATTGCAAGTATCAATAAAAATTATAAGTTAGCAACAAAATGTGTTTTGATTTTTTATTCTGAGTGACTTTTGCCAACAGATATTTTTTCATTTCTGAGAGAAAAATTATCACTTATTAATTTCAATAAGTTAATAGGAACTAACAAAATTATTACGATAATCTCCCGTTGCTATAAGCAACGTAAACAAAAAGGAGCTTTCTAATTGGTTAAAAATAAATTTATGTAATTTTCATATTTATTTATTATTTAATTGTTTAAGAATTTTTACACTAAAATGAAAAATTAATAAAGTTGTTTGTTTTTAATAATAATAAATCTAAATTATAGACTTAAAACCTGTCCGATTTTGTAGTGAAAAATGTATATATATTTTTAATTACAATAATAATATGCTCGATGATATATTTAAAAATATAAGTAACTCAAAAATATTTATAAAAAAAAAGGAAAAATTAGAAATAAAAGAAATAAACCACAATAAAAATATTAATATTGGCTAAACCTGATATAATTTTGATAATCCACAATTTGAATTTTCTCTTAAATGCTTGATTGAAAATTTTGATACCTACAAAATGTTTTCAATATGTAATAGATTTTTATAGTATATAAAATGTTGTAACAAATTTGTTTTAAAATAGAGAAAGAAAAATATTATTATGTATGGAAACATTGGTTTGGGAGTCCAATCTATTTTTCCACATTATGAATTTACAATAAGTACTTACATAACATAATCTGTAAATTTACTTGGTATAATTACAGAACAATATTATGTGGTTTCGTGTGAGTGTACACACTGTAAGTTTGTAACTTAGAATAAATTCTGTAAATTTAGAACACATTTTTTGGAAACATGCTTGTACACGAATCTTAGCATTCTAAGGTGTGGTCTTTCTCAAAAAAAAATATTGATACAGCGTGTCCCAACCTACAGATATGACGATATCGATAATTTTTTAAATAGCAACCGGAAGTTATGGCTTACTTTGCTAATTCAAATAGAATACCATGTATGTTTGAGCTTTTTTGGATAGCTCATTAAAACATAAGTCACTTTTGGTAATAATAATCTATACATATGTCTAACCGTTTTTGAGATATGAATTAGAAAATTATTTTTTTATGTAAAAACATACCGAGAAGAAAGTTCTGTAACTTTGAAACTAACAAAGCTAAACATTTATAATTTTAATAGCTTCTTACTGAAACATAGATCTTTACATTTTATAACTTAGGTTTTACGTTTTTTTATATAGGGAGTTTTTCAAATTGTGCCAATCCAGCCATATAGATAAATATGTCAAATAAAGTCAATTTTCGTCAATGGAACACCCTGTCCTTTATCTTACTAACGTGTAGAGAATTAAATTTCCTATCTAATTGGCTAGTATGTCTCTATTAATATTTTCAGTCATTTGGGAATTAAAAGCAATTTTAAATAATTCTAAAATCTCTTTTTGCGGTAAACATTATTTTTGTAAAATTGGCTTTGACTGAAATTATTAAGTTGACACTGACCTTAGTCATGTTGTTATATTCTAATTATTCCTTATTTAAAATAGGTTTCATTATTTGTAAAAAATCGCAGTCAAAGCCTACTTACAAAAATAATGTCTCATGACATGACCAAACAGAGATTTTATGATTTTTTTAGTATGCTTATAATTCCTAAACGACTAAAAATATGAATAGTGACATGTTAATCATTTAGATAGGAAATTTCATCCTCTACACGTTAGTAAGATAAAACACAGAGTGTTTCATTTACGAAAACTGACTTATACACATTTATTAAAATGGCTGTATTGGCAAAATTTTAAAAACCCCCTGTATAAAAAATGCAAAACCTAAATTATGAAACTTAAAGATCTATGCTTTGGTTAAAACCTAGCAAAATTTTAATTGCTTAGCTTTATTAGTTTCAAAGTTACTGAACTTTCTTCTCGGTATGTTTTTACATAAAAAATTAAATTTTGTAATTCATATCTCAAAAATGGTTAGAGATATTATTATTAACAAACGTTACCTAGATAGATAAGGTATCTAAAAAGTTAAAATATACAAGGTATTCTATTTGAATTCAAAAGAGTTTTGTCTGTTTCCTTCTGCCAAACCCATCCCCAGACGCGTTTCGCCGCTATTACGGCTCATCAGTTCATCAGTGAGGCTCAGTTTGGCAGAAAGAAACAGGGCTCAAAGACAAATCACTTGTCAGGATCGATTATCGACGGGAATTATAGAACCCGTTGCGACATCTTGCGTCCCAGTACGGCACCTTAGAAAAGGTCAGTCGTAAAGGGGTTATTCTGTAAAAACAGAAAATTTTTCCAGAGCGCTCTCAAAACCGGTACAAATTCCGGACCACAGATATTAATTCAAAAGAGTTTTGTCTATTTCCTCCTGCCAAACCCATCCCCAGACGCGTTTCGCCGTTATTACGGCTCATCAGAGAGGCTCAGTTTGGCAAAAGGAAACAGGGCTCAAAGACAAATCACTTGTCAGGATCGATTATCGACGGGAATTATAGAACCCGGTGCGACATCATGCGTCCCAGTACGGTACCTTAGAAAAGGTCAGTCGTAAGGGTTCTATAATTCCCGTCGATAATCGATCCTGACAAGTGATTTGTCTTTGAGTCCTGTTTCCTTCTGCCAAACTGAGCCTCACTGATGAGCCGTAATAACGGCGAAACGCGTCTGGGGATGGGTTTGGCAGAAGGAAACAGACAAAACTCTTTTGAATTAATATCTGTGGTCCGGCACTTGTACCGGTTTTAAGAGCGCTCTTGCAAAATTTTCTGTTTTTACAGAATAACCCCTTTACGACTGACCTTTTCTAAGGTACCCTACTGGGACGTAAGATGTCGCACCGGGTTCTATAATTCCCGTCGATATTCTATTTGAATTAACAAAGTTAGCCTTAACTTCAGGTATAACCGAAAGTGATTCAAACATAAAAATATAATATTTTTATGGCTTAAAGCCAATTATGCCTGATACCAAATTTTGTAAACGATAACTTTTTCATTTCCGAGATCTTCTGATAGACCACTCAACGTGAATCACCCTGTATTTTATAGTGATGTTAAACAACAGGTAAATTGCTGAACAGGTTCGAACAGTTCGGTTCTCACTCGGGAACCTGTTCCGTAAACCTGTTCACCTGTTCTTTTGATTATAAATTATTGTCGCCCACTGACTTGGTAAAAAAAAAGTAAAAGTGAAAGGTCGGGAGTAGTAAAAACCCTGACGACCTTTTTTTTTTTTAGAAAGTGATTAACAAAAAGCGGTTTTTTACTACTATGGTGACCTTTTACCTCTTTTTTTGTGACAATAGAACAGGTGAACAGGTTCCCGGGTCAGAACTGCTGAACTCCCGCAGCAATTTCCCTGCTCTTTAACATCACTCGACCGCAATCATATGTCATAAGTCTATGTAAAGAACCGGTTCAGTTCTTTTACAAAGAACAGTTCACTGAACAGGCTATCTCTAACCTGTTCTAAAGAACCTGTTCCGTTCTTTTCTTAACAACTCTAGTATTTTAATACAACTAGCGCCATTATTACATTCATTTCTTGAATTTATTAGGAAAACATCGCGATCTTGAGCCGCTGCGATGCGTTTGTTATGATGTACGTAAATGCATAACTAAATTTGTTTCTCTGTAATACCATATTTCAATGAGCGATTTTTCAAAAATTAGATTGCCGAATTATTTTAATTTTATTATAGGTAGAATTAGCTACAATTTATATTTTGAAAATTTTTATCGATGCAGATGGTTGAAGATTTCTGTAGTTAACAAAAACTAGTTTTTTTTTTAAATTTATAATTTTTACATTTGCTTTATGTTCAGGTTATTATTATAATAATAATAAAACATTTAACTAGGAAACCATTAACTCTTTCCTTTTATGCAGTCATAAACATTTAATTTAAATTTTATAGTACTAAATAAATTCCACACCTTGTAGCATTAGTTATTTGAATGAAATGAAAGAAAAAAAATTCTCTGATTTTATTAGTTTTTGATCCTTAAACCGGATAGCTTAGTGGCTTGGAGCATTCTTACTTATTTTTATAAGTTTATTGGAGGTGCTGGCACGGCATATTACAACAATGTAATATACCGTGGTGCTGGTACCTATACCTTAAAACTCTCCCACATAGACACTAGATAGAGCTTCGCGCTACATCCTATTGCCGGTGTCCCAGTGTACTGGATCAAGTTAAACTAAGCGTTTCCTTTCTTTCTTAAGATCCTAGCTACACTAATGAGTTATGGTAGCTGCATAAGATAATTTTGATTTTTTACCCACCACTAAAATTTATTTTCCACTTAATAAACACTTTAATGATGACACTGTGTTATTTTTTGTCTTCATATTAAGGTGTATTACTTTCAGACACAAACTATGTTTTCAAAAATACTTATTTTATGAAGTTACCTTATACAGGGTCAAAAACAAATAAACTTTGCATCACATGCGACCAAATTTTAATAGCCCAATTTTGATTTTGTAGAAAAACAACCATTTAATATTAAAGAAAATTAAAGAAAGAAAATATTTTGGCATATCGGACAAGTGTGTAACTATTTTTTATATTGGAATACACAGGGATCCAAGTTCAATGGATACCCTGGGGCGGGTAGACCACGACGGCCGTTTCGTCCTTGTTAGGACTCGACGGGAAGCCATAACCCAAGCAATTCCAAGAACGACAGAAAAATGTACTAAAAGCCTCCCTGTAGAATCAAGGCGGCCCTCAATACACCTTAGCGCCATCCCACGGAACCAACTCCAATATAAAAGATAGTTACACTGGTAATAACGAAAGGTAGACAACTAAATAAACTACGAAGTGCATCACAATCCAGTATAGGGAACGCTATTTTCGTTTTCACAATATTTTCTTTCTTTAATTATTTTCGCGGACATTATATCATCTTCTAAACATTTTTATGGCTTAAAACTCAAGCCGATTGCGAGCATTCTGGTGGGTGCTAGCGTTGATCTGTTTTCTGGTCTGCAAAATGGCAGATGTTTTTGGTGAAAACGCAAATAGCGTTCCCTATACTGGATTGTGATGCACTTCGTAGTTTGTTTAGTCGTCTACCTTTCGTTATTACCAGTGTAACTATCTTTTATATTGGAGTTGGTTCCATGGGATGGCGCTAAGGTGTATTGAGGGCCGCCTTGATTCTACAGAGAGGCTTTTAGTACATTTTTCCGTCGTTCTTGGAATTGCTTGGGTTATGGCTGCCCGTCGAGTCCTAACAAGGACGAAACAGCCGTCGTGGTCTACCTGCCCCAGGGTATCCATTGAACTTGGATCACTGTGTATTCCAATATAAAAATTAGTTACACACTTGTCCGATATGCCACAATATTTTCTTTCTTTAATTATTTTCGCGGATATTATATCATCTTCTAAACATTTTTATGGCTTAAAACTCAAGGGGATTGCGAGCGTTCTGGTGGGTGCCAGCGTTGATCTGTTTTCTGGTCTGCAAAATGGCAGATGTTTTCGGTGAAAACGCAAATAGCGTTCCCTATACTGGATTGTAATGCACTTCGTAGTTTATTTAGTTGTCTACCTTTCGTGATTACCAGTGTAACTATCTTTTATATTGGAGTTGGTTCCGTGGGATGGCGCTAAGGTATATTTATGGCCGCCTTGATTCTACAGGGAGGCTTTTAGTACATTTTTCCGTCGTTCTTGGAATTGCTTGGGTTATGGCTGCCCGTCGAGTCCTAACAAGGACGAAACGGCCGTCGTGGTCTACCCACCCCAGGGTATCCATTGAACTTGGATCCCTGTGTATTCCCAATATAAAAAATAGTTACACACTTGTCCGATATGACACAATATTTTCTTTCTTTAATTATTTTCGCGGACATTATATCATCTACTAAACATTTTTATGGCTTAAAACTCAAGCGGATTGCGCGCATTCTGATGGGTGCCAGCGTTGATCTGTTTTCTGGTCTGCAAAATGGCAGATGTTTTCGGTGAAAACGCAAATAGCGTTCCCTATACTGGATTGTGATGCACTTCGTAGTTTATTTAGTTGTCTACCTTTCGTTATTACCAGTAAAACTATCTTTTATATTGGAGTTGGTTCCGTGGGATGGCGCTAAGGAGTATTGAGGGCCGCCTTGATTCTACAGGGAGGCTTTTAGTACATTTTTCCGTCGTTCTTGGAATTGCTTGGGTTATGGCTGCCCGTCGAGTCCTAACAAGGACGAAACGGCCGTCGTGGTCTACCCGCCCCAGGGTATCCATTGAACTTGGATCCCTGTGTATTTCAATATAAAAAATAGTTACACACTTGTCCGATATGCCACAATATTTTCTTTCTTTAATTATTTTCGCGGACATTATATCATCTTCTAAACATTAAAGAAAATGTATCTGAAATAAAGCATTGTCAAAACTAAGAAGTTTTATATAGGTTGCGTTGAGTCTTATTTTTCAAAAGTGGTGCAATTTACAATATATGGGTAAAAAATCAAAATTATCTTATGCAGCTAAAATTTTGCATATGAGCTAGAAACTGCATTTAGAAAAACCGTTTTTAATAACTTTTTTCGATACTTTCAGAAATAACCCCACTTTTGAATTATTTTTTGGAAATAATTAAAATTTGACAGATAATGCGAATCACGTGACTAGTATTTTTTTGCTTAATTTTCATCTCGATCGAAGCAGAACTTGATGCCAAAGTCAAATTTCGAATAAAGTTATTAATAAAAAAATCCCATATAATGCGGACTTTACTGGTCACACTGTATATATAGGTATATTTTATTAATTAATATTATTACATTGTGAATAACACAAAATGTACAGGGTGGCCAAATAAGAATGGATGCTGGTCATACCTCGGGAACCGTTTGTCACAAAGTTCTAAATTTTATGGTGAAATTGACCAAGAGAAATTGCTGAAAATTATTTTCAAGTTCCTAAATTTACCGCTAGAGGGCGTTCAACCTATGACTAGGAAGATTATCGGGTTTTTATCGATAGTATTCCAAATAAAGTCATATCAAAAATTAAGTGTCTAATTCTTTGAAAATAAGGTACAATTTTAATTTAATACATTTTGCTCCTAAAATGGACTAAGGCAAGGAACATCTCCGGTTTGCCTTAACCAAATTTTATATACGTGGTCTTTTTTGTACAATGGACCATATAAGTCGCTGAAGTGCATCCGGCACTTGGATGGACCCTCGGACAAAAAAAATTAATGGGTTAGTTTGTGAGTGGCAAACAAAAAAAATCGCGCGGTTATTTTTAACTTTGTTGCGGTGACAACGTTAATACTCGATCCGAGTATTACCAACCCTGCTATTCCACTAGCTATAAATCTATGTTTATAATATGCACTTTTAATTTAAAGTGCAAAAATCCTATTGTTTCTTATCGACGTATCATCCATTGCTAAATGTACGTCGTTTTTTTCAAACTACCAAGTAGATTTCATTAAAAGGATGTTACACACAAATTAAGTTCCTTATTACGATTTTCTCTATCTCTCGTGCCCATCAATTTAATTAATAATCAGATAAAACAATAATTAAATCAGTTTCAATTGTTTAGGACTTACAGCTATTTACTTCATTATTGTTAATTTAAAATAGGGTTGAATTTTTGACGAAAGTAAATAATAACCAATGTACAATAATAGTAGATTATACCACGAGTCAATAATGATAGCTATTACTTCCGAGGAATATTTACGAACCGAGCCGCGTAAGCGGCGAGGGAGTAAATATTCTGAGGTAATAATAGCCATTATTGTGAGTAGTATACTCTACTTTATCTACGACTAATTTATTAATTTGAGATTTTTAATGAACAACTTTATTTGTTAATAACATTAAAATTGGTAATAGTACAATTACAATTAATAAACTGTATTGGTCGTGAACTATGAATAAGTTTGGAAGAGTTTTCAATACAAATATTTGAAATGTCGGTTGCTGCAAAGGAAGAAGATGCTTCATTACTATTTATTTGTTTAGTAATAGTATCTGCTGTAACTGTCTTGTTTCTCATAGACTGATCAATGTAACCTTTAGCTACTTGTGTAGATTTCCAGCCCCCATGACGCTTTAATCCAGTTATATCGCCTCCTCCATCAATGTACAGAGGGGCAGATGATCTGCGATAACAATGGCCGGTATAAGTTTGAGGATTTGGCAAGTTTAAATATTTGGCAATTTGTCTACCAATGTCTGCAAATTTGTTTTTTCCTATACGTTGTATTGTACATTTGGATTTTTGATAATTTAGAAAGAGTGAATTGATTTTTACATGTGACGGGCGGAGATCGATGTACGTCTTTATAATGTTGTAAAACGTACTGTTTATGGCGAATGTTCGTACAATTTTGGTTTTAGTCTTGGGTATTGTTATTAAAAAGTTTGTTTGAAGATCCTTTACGTCTTCTATATTCATTTCATAAAGCTCGTTTGAGCGGCATGCGCCCATAATTCCAATAATTAATATAACCGGAAGCAAATAAGAATATGAGTTTTTGAATAGATTAGATTAAATACCTATGTATATTTACGTTATGTAAAAGAAAAACTTCATCAGGAGCTTTGTCAATAAATGTCTTAATTTTTTTCGGGGTCAGAGTGGAAGATTTCTTTGCTTGAAATCTTTCAGATTTTCTTTTTAAAAACGCTCGTAGTTTTCCATATTTTTCCAGATCAACGTCATGGTTTATTCTCAACATAGATTTAATTATTGAATAAAATGACCATAATGACGATGGTTTGTATTTTGCACTTAGTTCAGCGAAATAGGCTAGTAGAACATTTTCGGAAAATGAATTTGTGTTATTTCGAAGACGCCATTCGTTGAAGGTTGCGTATGTTTTATTATAAATAGATTTCGATGTTTCCGGTATTCCGGACAGATATTTTTGTTTTAAATTGCTCATAATTCCGAAACGACTAAAATTATTGATACTGACATATTGGACGTTTAGATGGGAAATTTGATACTCTACACGTTACTAAGATAAAAACAGGGTGTCCTATTAGGAAAAATTGACTTATGCACATTTATCTAAATGGCCACATTGGCACACTTTTAAAAACCCCTTGTATGCAAAACATGAAACTTAAGTAATGTAGTCTAAAGATCTGTTTTAGTTAAAAGCCTACAAAATTTGAAATATTTAGCTTTATTAATTTCAAAATTACTGAACTTTCTTCTCGGTAAGGTTTTTACATAAAAAATTAATTTTATAATTCATATCTTAAAAACGGTTAGAGATAGGTATAGATCATTGTTAATAAAAGTTATGTAGGTTTTAATAAGGTATCCAAAAATGCTAAAATATACAGGATATTCCATTTGAAATATCAAAGTTGCCCACAACTTCCGGTATAACCGGAAGTGATACAAACGTCAAAATATAATATTTTAAAAGTTCAAAGCCAATCATGCCTGCTACCAAATCTTTAGAAATATAACTTTACTCGTTTCCGAGATCTTGTAATAGGCCACTCAACGTGAATCACCCTGTATATAATATGCAGGTTGCTCTATTTAAAAAGTGCAACTTTGAGAAAACTGTCAACCGAATATCGCATAATATGGTCTTATTGAAATTAAAAATCCAAAATAATTTTATACTTCTCGACACTGAAATTTTTATTTAATATTTATAATTTTATAAACAAAATTATCTAATCATATTTAAAATTCCCAGGATACCCTTCACCCCAGAAAATAGTGAAAGCAGTAATTAACCTATATTAAAAATATGTTTTAATGTGTCCCATAATCTTTCTATTACCTCATAACAATATTTCATTACCAAATATTTGAATAAATTCGTTTAAAATTCAGGTGATAATTTTCTGGAAAAACGCTTGGGCATGTCGATTATTATTTTTAATTGCGAATTTTTTGACATAAGAAACGTGTAGGTGTACAGGTTGTCTCAAGAAGAACATAATAATATACCGTCAACATTATTTTTTTTAAATAGAACACCTTGTATATTATATTATTTTTAAATTCTACGATATATTCTAAACACTTTTTGTATAACATACCATATCTCCAAAATCAACGGTTTTGACGTAAGACCGATAAGTCTCTTACCGGTACTAAGCAAGGTTCTTGAAAGGGTTGTGTATCAACAACTTCTTACTTTTGTAACTGAAAATGGGATAATACCGGCTCACCAGTCTGGATTTCGCCCTGGCCACGGTACGACGACAGCTCTTTTGCATATTAATGACATTATTATTGGGAACCTGGATAGGGGGATGGCAACGCTCTTAACACTGCTTGACTATTCGAAAGCGTTTGATTGCGTGGACCATACCCTTATGCTTGCAAAGCTGCATTACTTTGGATTGTCAAATCAAGCAATCTCCTTTTTTAAAAATTACCTGCATGGATTGTAGACGGCAACTTGTGAGATTGCGCTCAGAAGTGTCAGACATCGGTAATGTGGTGTCTGGGGTACCACAGGGCTCCATTTTGAGACCCCTTCTCTTTATATTGTATATATACTTTCGATATCGGTAAAATACCATCATTTTCCAAAGTCTTATGCCGATGATACACAGCTTGTCTGCACTTTTCATCCGTCAAATTATAACGATATCGAAGCAAACATTAACACAAACTTGCAGCGAATTTCTGAATATAGCAGTAAACATAACCTTAGATTAAATGCTCAAAAGACACAGGTTTTACTTTTTGCACCGGGAAGGTGTTATGACTTTCTGAAACAGTATATCAATGTACAATGTAATGGGGAGCGTCTTCACTTCACGGATACTGCCAAAAATTTAGGGGTGCTGTTTGATGACAAATTAAGGTTTAGTAGACATATATCAAACTTACGTAAAAGGACTTACATGATGTTAAAAATACTATATGCAAATAAACATATTCTTTTAACTTTACAGTGCGTAAAAAGTTATGTGAAGCCTATATATTGTCTATGATTTCATATTGTATTATCTTATATTATCCTTGTTTAACTCAAGAGGATAAGCAACATCTACGAGTAATGCAGAATAATTGCTGCAGATTTATATTTAATTTAAAAAAATATGACCATATTTCGCTAAAAATATGTGAACTCAATTGGTTGAATATGGCCAATATATTTCAACTTTTTATTGACTTTTGTATACAAATTATTAAAAACATCAACACCTATGTACTTAAGATCTGAGTTAGTTTTTCGAAAAGATATTCACAATGTTTCAGTTCGATCAAATACACTCACGATGCCCCAACATAAAAAACTATTTTTCAGCGAGGATTTACCTACAACGCGGTAAAATATTTTAATATTTTTAATAATTACTTCACTTGCCCTTCTTTAATGTTGTTTCGTAATAGAATAAGAAACTCACTTCTGGAGAAGCAGGCAAATCCTAACGCTGAGGGCTAGTTTCTGTGATTTTAATTTTCATTGACAGTTTCAATACGAAATCTAGAACTGCTGTTTTTTACTAGAACGTATTGTAGTGCACATTATGTGTGCCAACGGTGCATATTTATTACTAATATGGCTCATTTTATTATTATTATTTTTATTATATAATTTGTGACTCACTATTATATTTACTATAATATATTATATTGTCGGATTACGCAATAATAATTATTTATTTTGTTTAAAAAGGGTTAATGTTGAGTAGCTGATATTTATCAGCTAGACTTCGCCCTTTAAGAATTGTAATTTATAATTTATATTCTTAATAAAGACTATTATTATTATTATTATAATTATTAATATATATTGACATTTTAATATTTTTCTGAAAAAATGCCGAGATCCGTGGATTTTTTGTTTTAAATGCGCATTTTTTTTATTATTATTGTAAATTGTAATCTGTTACCTGAAGTAATTTATTTTGACACAGACATTTACTTCTTGTCAAAAATTCTTCAAATTGTGTAGATCTATCTAACTGTAAGTAATTCTGTAAAAACGGCGCGGTTAAGTGAAAAAGATAGGATAGAGGTACTAATGATGCTTGGCTATGGAGATAGGATGCGTACCCAAACAGAAGTGTGTGAGTTATTTAACAATAAGTACCCAAACCGAGCACCAATATCTCAATCTGTTGTTAGTAAAATGTTAAAAAATATAGTGATTTGGGGCATGTTAGAGACAATTATATTCAAGGTCGACCTAGGATTTCAGAAGATGTGCAGCTAAATAACCTCTTAGCTGTCCAAGAAAACCACTATAGTGTTACTTGCGGTATTGCCACGGAAAATAATATTTTGTCAAGCAACCGTATTGAATTAATTACACAAAAATAAATGGCATCCCTATATGGTACAGTTGGTTCATGAACTGAATAAAGATGACCCGGATAGAAGAACATAATTTTACGAAATAATGATGAAGAGATACATTAAAGATCCTCAAATTTTAAAAAGAATTGTGTTCTCTTAAAGCTCGAATAAGGCATGAGGTTAGATTAATAGAGCCCCAGGTAATCCATAACGTTTTGGAAGAATTCAAAGATCGACTTGCATATTGACAGGAAGTTGGTGGCGGTCAATTTTAACATTTATTAAAATAAAATTTAATATAGTCTATGTAAATATTATCGACTAAATAGATGTAAAGAGTTTATTTTTAATTGTAGTTTTCGTACCAAAAAAAATGTCAATATATCGAAAACCGTTGATTTTGGAGATATGGTATGTTATACAAAAAGTGTTCAGAATGTATAGTAGAATTTTAAAATAGTATAATATACAGGGTGTTCTATTTAAAATAAAATAAGTATTGACGGTATATGTTCTTCTTGAGACAACCTGTATACAAATTTCTTATGTCAAAAAATTCGCAATTGACATGTCCAAGTGTTTTTCCAGAAAATAATCGGCTGAATTTTAAACGAATTTATTTCAACCCTTTTGAGCTCACAGTATAGGTAACCCTAATATTTAAATTAAAATAAAAAATGATCTGCTTTTAATTTTGTGAAAACTTTCATTTATTGTGTGTGTGTTCATTTATTATTGTTGTGAACAAGCTTGGACATCTTTTATAACTATTAAAATAAGAAAGACAAACATTGTTTTTATGAAACAATAAACAAAACAATTTTTCGCAACATTCTCATACATTCTTGACTACTTCCTAACTCATTAAACAAAAGTTCAGAGGTTACAAATTTATGTACATTACATATTATTCTTTGACACATCATTTATGAAAAGTTTTTAATTTGTAACAGTCTTAACTTTTAATTACTAATACACGAGATAGTTAAACGTAGGTTACGTAAAATGCAGTAACTTGTTTATTAAATAATAACGAAAATAAATTTAATAAAAGAAGTACCGTCCCAGTAATGGAATCATCCATTCAATGAAAAACCCTCTATTAACATACTAATGGTAGTGTAAAAAGAGCCTAAGGGTTCATTTAAAAAAAACTAAATGTATGGTAAGTACTTAGAAGCAAATATCGTGCGAGCAAAAATTATTATTATTTTCATCAAAGAGGGCCTTGCATCTAAGGACGTAATGCTTAGCCGTAGAGCTTAATACCTGTTGGGTGTCAGTAACTACCTGATTTAACAATCAATCCGTTATTCCGTCATTTTTGACAGTCGTTAAAAGTAATTTGATTCATCGCTAATTTTTCCAATTTCTTGAACAATTCACAAAATGGGCTTTACGGAACAGCACAAAACATTCATGGTTGAAGCGTATTTTCGAAACGGGGTTAGAGTAAATGGTAAGTGGCAATACAATCCAGGTTTGTGCATGGACGATTTTCACGAACATTTTCCTAACGTTGCTTTTATTGCTGGGGATTTTTATCATTGCCTGAAAAGAACCGTGGCTGTGTTTAGGGAAACAGGTTTTATACAACACAAAAAAGGAGCAGAAAGACCATCTGTAAGAACAAAAGAACTTGCTAAAAACGTTCGTGAAATAATGCAAAATACGCAAACAAATTGTATAAGACTCCAGGCCTGTCCCAAGAAGTGGGAAGATTTTATGGAACATGAAGGACTATTCTTAAGAAGCAGCTAAATTTATTTCCTTATAAAGTGCAAGTATTCCAAGAAATACAAGCCGCAGATTTTGAGACGCAGGAATTACTCTCAATGGTTTACCCAAAATTTATTGGAAAGAAATGATTTATTAGACCTGACATTTTTTTCGGATGAAGCCTGGTTCCACCTCTCCGGTTATGTGAATTCTCAGAATACACGCATGTGGAGTAGTGAAAATCCCCATTTTTTTTATCTTTCCAATAGTGTCAACTTCCGGTTAAACCGGTTGTAAGAAATATAGTACTTCCGGTTTAACCGGAAGTTGACACTATTGGAAAGATAATAAAAATCGGAGATGGGGACATGTAAGCCGTTTTGCTCTAAGACGTACAGTTAGAAAGCTAGACCCTGTCAAAGTTCAAAAATCTTATTTTTCAAGAGCCAATATCTCGGAAACTGTTTAGTATAGACTAATAATGCTTTTTTCAAAAAATGTTCAGAGTTTTATGCAGAATCCAAAAATATATATATATAAAATAGGGGTATCTATTGAAGATTTAGATCTTACCCCCTCCTAGGGGCTTGAAGTAACAAGATTGACAATATACGCAAAAGATGTCCCCCTCGAAATAAAAATCGGATGGTCCGAGCGATTTATCAGATTTTCATTTTAAAGCAGGAAAATCCGTTGTGGGAAGTTTTCAAATGAACTGTATGTAAAAAAAAGTAGCAATGCAACTTTTATACATTTCGTTAAATATTAGTACCTAGATGGGAAGGGGGCGGCAAATATTGAGTTGCATACGGACTACCAACACCTTAGGGGTGGCCCTGACATTGTAGACAGTTATATTTATATGAAGCACTGATAGATAAAAATTGAGCAGGTTAAGAAATATTAATATGTAGGTGTAATAATTGCTGAAAATTTTACATTTTTCAGTCACTATATTACCAAAAATATATAAACAAAAAATTGTTATGTAGAATAGGACTAGACTTAACGACTTGGACAAAGTTCCTTATTTAAAAAACCATTATTCTACCACATTTTAGTTACTGGGCAACTATTTTGTACTTGTTTAGTAAAGATGATTTAGATATTCTTCAAAAAGAGTAGAATCGGTCATTATAGACATTGACATGGATATATTTTTCTTTGACCACATTTTTGTAAACTAGAAATTGTAAGGTAACTGCAGGTAATATGGCCACGTATAGCAATATGGCCAGGCGCGAGTAGTTATACTAGTTCTTCGATTAATCAATAGAAGGCGCTATAGGATTGTTAAAGAATTAGTATTACACCCCGAAAACACTAACCGGTTGGCCCTACTTGCCGCGTGGAAGATTTTATAGCCACAGTTCGGTTTGAATTGTCGGCACAGGTGCACGTTATAAAAATACTCAATCACAAAAGTTAGTGAATATTTGACATCAGTTGAACTTTCAACTAGCTAAAGTAAGTATAGGTGCTACATACCCTTAGGTATGTAATACCTAGCTTGATGTTTCGTTTTGTTGTTAGTTTTTAATTTATAGTCACAAACATAAACAATTTGTTATTGTTGAGCAATATGGCCATTTTCCTGGTAGAGTAATACGGCCATGGCCATATTGCTCCACACAATATAAATATTATTATTTTTGGTTTACAGGCCATTTTAGCGTTATTTAAAGATCTTCAGTATTTTGGTTATTGTTGAGCTACACAGGTTACTTTATGTAATCTGATACCCTTACGTAGGGATATGCTTGCTTCTTTATTGCCTTAAATATGAGCGTTTATAGCAAAAAATTTTAAAGACGGTTTTCTTTACAGCATTTTTAAAATGCCACGGCGTGAGTGTAGAGGGCTACGAGGCAAGTGGAGTAAGGAAAATTTGTCCTTGGCTTTAACGGCAATAGCAGATGGTATGGCAGTTAGCAGAGCGAGCCTTACATACCACATACCAAGGCGAACACTTAGAAGGTATGTGGAGGAAAGAAAACAGGAGAAGTCATCTTTAGGGCATAAGACTATCCTCACTACTGCCCAAGAAACAGAATTAAGCCAAAGGATCGTTCGGCTTTCGGAAGTTGGTTATCCACTTACAGCAAGAGTACTGCGAAGATGCGTATACCGGTATACTCGTAATAATAATATTCCTAATCCTTTTCAAGATGTGAAAGAAATGGTTGGTCGCTACTGGCTTCGTGGATTTTTGAAACGAAATCCCCAAATTCGGCCTAGAAAGGCTCAAAATTTAAACCCAGCACGGGCACAAAAGCTCAATAAATTTATAGTAAATGACCATTTTTTTAAATTGGAAGCCACTCTTAAAGCTATGGATATTATTAATAAACCTGAAAGGATATACAATGTTGATGAGAAAGGTTGTCGTCTAAGCCTTCACCATCAACAAAAAGTACTTGCAAAAAAGGGTGCAAGAAGAGTTCATATTGTTGCAAATGAGCATGGTGAAAGTCTAACCATCGTTTCCTGTGGTAACGCACTTGGAACAGCAATACCGCCAATGATTTTATTTAAGGGAAAACGTATGAAACCAGAATGGGTAGATACGTTACCTTGCACGTATGACTACGAAAGGCAGCATGAATATCGATACGTTTTTAGCTTGGATTGAACATTTTGCGAAATATAAGGTACCAGGCCCCTGCCTTATAATCTTTGACAGTGCGAAATGCCATTTGGATCACAGTATTGTAGCAACTGCGGTAAAATACGAAATTACCTTATATTGCCTTCCCAGTAATACAACCCATGAGCTGCAACCCATGGACAAAGCGGTATTTCGGGCCTTTGAGTATTACTGGGATGACGAAGTCATGAAGTATTTTTCAATTCATAAAGATCGTTCTATCACGAAGCAACGCTTTGGGGCAATATTTTTAACTGTATGGGATAAAACCATGACTCCTTCTAACATAAAGTCAGGTTTTTCATCGACTGGAATTTATCCATTTAATCGGGAAGCAGTTCCAGAGGTAGCTTTTGCTCCCAGTACTATTACGCATCAGAATCTCCAAGAAAACGTTAGAGTATCCGAAACCGAGAATTCCCCGTTATTAATTGAAGAAAAAATGATACCACATGATTCAGTCGCATCAACATCGGGTACGCAGAAACGTACACGACGATCACCTACAACAAATGAAACCAGCGGTTCCGATTCGTCTTTCAGTTTGCACGATTCTACTGACGATGAAAATGTAGAGCTGACGAACGACCAGCGCGTTTCACCAGAACTTAATATTTCCTTTACAGACATGCTCAACACTCCAGAGGAGGCAGCAATTAAAAAGCCTTGAAAACCTGCTATTAATAGCAGAGCTCAGGTTGTCACGAAAGATCTGTTTAAAACCACCACACAGTCTACTGACAGTCAAGAAAGTATTGCTGAGAAGGATTCCTTTGGACACAGCAATTCTACTAAGAAAAAATACCAGGATAGAAAAAGAACTAAATCTAATCTTTCCAAAATTAATTTTAAATCTTCAGTTTCTAAAACAACAAAAAGCAAAGAATCTTGGTATTGCAAGTTGTGCCATGAAGATCGAGTAGCCGATATGAGGCTGTGCACTGCTTGCAAAGTTTATATTCATGAAGAGCGTATCGGCCTCACTGCAAAAGATAAACAGCCAGATTTCCTTTGTCCTGATTGCGACCATAAAGACTAAAATTATTTTGTTATTTTTCACTTGTTTAGTTACCTACGTTATAAATATGTTTTATTAAAAGTTTTTCAGTGAGCTAGGAAGCTTATCATGTTTTTTATTGCTCTTAACTAATCCTGAAAAATGATGAAAATCATTTAATGCCTATATGGCCATATTGTCAGCATCATGTTGGCAATATGGCCAATTACAAGGTTGTTTTTAACTCCATATAACTTTTTTACTAGCCTTCATAAATTACATTTTTTCCTAAAATTTATGGGGTGTTAGGTATTTCGTCTAATGCCTTTAAAGGAAATTGAAAAAAATGGATTTACATGCGACATTAAAAAGAAACACCTTAACATGGCCATATTACCTGCAGTTACCTTAGTAACTCATATAAAATATAAAGCATTGCTGGGCGCAAGTATTTAATTAAATTAAAATATAATATATTTAATCATAATTCATAAGAACATAACATACACGAATGTTATAAACAAATAGTAATAAATAACGAAAATAATTAGAATTTGAATGTTGATGTTCGTGAATTAACAACATGAAAATATTTTCCCCTTAGCAGAAAGCATGGAATTCAAAAAATTTCTTAATTACATCTTTAAATTTTTTTTCGTTTAAGCACATTATAAAACTCAATTTTGAGGGAAATATTTATAGATTTCCTGTCTGTACCTGTTTAGCCGATTAAAGTGATCCGACCTTGTGCCATAGTGGGGATTGTCGGAGTAATGTTAAAAGGAATTATTATTTTTATGGATTTCAAGTAATTTTTTTAACATATTTTAATATTTCTCAAAATACAACAGGAACAAGTGGTTAAAACAACCTATCCACTAGGACTGTCCTCCAGACCTAAATACGATGTGATCTAGCGCCAGCCGGTTCTGGACTGTATTTATATGATGTCGATAGAAAAGGAAAAGCTAATAATGAAAGGGTTGTGCGCATGCCCATCCCGGTTGGGCGTCAAGGAATCTGACCGGCGAGCCGTGCGTATAAACGCATTTATCCATAAAATTAACTTTTGTTTGCGCACGAGATGAGCTAAAGGTATATATGTCGTAGGCTGATAGTGAAATCCGTCATTTCATGAAAAGCCTAGTCACTTCATGAAGCGTCGGCAGATTGTGTAAAAACATGAAATTACACAACCTGCCGCGTCACTTCATGAAGATACCTTGACGTTTCGGCGTATTATGTATAACACAATCTGCCTAATTTTAAATATCATGACTTCATGTAGTACCTAACGATGTCATGACAGTCGGCAGATTGTGTAATTCCGTCTGAAAGGTATATTGGCAACTGGTTTGTTCGTTGTTCCCCAGAGCATTTTTTTTTTAATTAAATTTTTTCAACTAATATTATTTTATAAAAATAAAAAAAATTCTCTAAGAAACCCGAACAAACCAGTTGCCAATATACCTTTTAGACAGAATTACACAATATGCCTTGTTTTTGTGGCATTTCATGAAGTGACGATATTTAAAATTAGACAGATTGTGTTATACATAATACGCCGAAACGGCAAGGTCTCTTCATGAAGTGACGCGGCAGATCGTGTAATTTCATGTTTTTACACAATCTGCCGACGCTTCATGAAGTGACTAGGGTTTTCATGAAATGACGGATTTCACTATCAGCCTACGACATATATAAAATAACAGACATGTAATTTATAAGTAGGCAAAATATTCCATTCATGGAAAACCATTTGTTTACAATCAGACATACTTCCAAAAGTTTCATATAAGTTAGAAGGAGATGGCTCCAAAAAATGGCTTTACTTACAATATATAATTATCTACACCATTGCTTTTAAGCTCAAAAACCATAGCCTACTGCCGATAGTCCGGGGTTAGAATAGTCCACTTTATACCACTAAATAGTTATATTTCCACAAAAAGATTAAAAATTAACCGAAAACCACCAAAAGCAGCTGAGCAACGCTGCACCGTTCAAAAATAAATGAATATGAAAAATTCTGCATCACGCGTAGTAAAATATGAGTAAAATGAAGTTAAACGCCCGTACAACGTTGCCACGTTGATCTCATTAAAACATTATAATTTGATTTTATTTGGAAATAAATAATTCTACAAGTATAAAATTTAAAAAATGCACGCACATTTAGTATACTATTTTTACTTAATAGTTACACATCAGAAAATGCATCTAATATAATTAATTTAACCTTTGCTTTTGAACCCAGCTGTAATTTTTTTCTTAATTTTTGACAGTTTGTACGAAAATGTTCATTTACTGAGATCTGTTCAACTACGGGCTAACAAGAAATACAGCTGGAAACGCTAGAAATATGCAGTTCAGATCACAATCCCATTGAACTTATTTTTGGGACAGGGAATTGAGTAATGGAAAAGATTATCAAGAAATACACAAGATGGGATAAGTTCACGTTCACGTACATAAGTTAATGTACATACGTTGTATTGTACATTTGGATTTTTGATAATTTAGAAAGAGTGAATTGATTTTTACATGTGACGGGCGGAGATCGATGTACGTCTTTATAATGTTGTAAAACGTACTGTTTATGGCGAATGTTCGTACAATTTTGGTTTTAGTCTTGGGTATTGTTATTAAAAAGTTTGTTTGAAGATCCTTTACGTCTTCTATATTCATTTCATAAAGCTCGTTTGAGCGGCATGCGCCCATAATTCCAATAATTAATATAACCGGAAGCAAATAAGAATATGAGTTTTTGAATAGATTAGATTAAATACCTATGTATATTTACGTTATGTAAAAGAAAAACTTCATCAGGAGCTTTGTCAATAAATGTCTTAATTTTTTTCGGGGTCAGAGTGGAAGATTTCTTTGCTTGAAATCTTTCAGATTTTCTTTTTAAAAACGCTCGTAGTTTTCCATATTTTTCCAGATCAACGTCATGGTTTATTCTCAACATAGATTTAATTATTGAATAAAATGACCATAATGACGATGGTTTGTATTTTGCACTTAGTTCAGCGAAATAGGCTAGTAGAACATTTTCGGAAAATGAATTTGTGTTATTTCGAAGACGCCATTCGTTGAAGGTTGCGTATGTTTTATTATAAATAGATTTCGATGTTTCCGGTATTCCGGACAGATATTTTTGTTTTAAATTGCTCATAATTCCGAAACGACTAAAATTATTGATACTGACATATTGGACGTTTAGATGGGAAATTTGATACTCTACACGTTACTAAGATAAAAACAGGGTGTCCTATTAGGAAAAATTGACTTATGCACATTTATCTAAATGGCCACATTGGCACACTTTTAAAAACCCCTTGTATGCAAAACATGAAACTTAAGTAATGTAGTCTAAAGATCTGTTTTAGTTAAAAGCCTACAAAATTTGAAATATTTAGCTTTATTAATTTCAAAATTACTGAACTTTCTTCTCGGTAAGGTTTTTACATAAAAAATTCATTTTATAATTCATATCTTAAAAACGGTTAGAGATAGGTATAGATCATTGTTAATAAAAGTTATGTAGGTTTTAATAAGGTATCCAAAAATGCTAAAATATACAGGATATTCCATTTGAAATATCAAAGTTGCCCACAACTTCCGGTATAACCGGAAGTGATACAAACGTCAAAATATAATATTTTAAAAGTTCAAAGCCAATCATGCCTGCTACCAAATCTTTAGAAATATAACTTTACTCGTTTCCGAGATCTTGTAATAGGCCACTCAACGTGAATCACCCTGTATATAATATGCAGGTTGCTCTATTTAAAAAGTGCAACTTTGAGAAAACTGTCAACCGAATATCGCATAATATGGTCTTATTGAAATTAAAAATCCAAAATAATTTTATACTTCTCGACACTGAAATTTTTATTTAATATTTATAATTTTATAAACAAAATTATCTAATCATATTTAAAATTCCCAGGATACCCTTCACCCCAGAAAATAGTGAAAGCAGTAATTAACCTATATTAAAAATATGTTTTAATGTGTCCCATAATCTTTCTATTACCTCATAACAATATTTCATTACCAAATATTTGAATAAATTCGTTTAAAATTCAGGTGATAATTTTCTGGAAAAACGCTTGGGCATGTCGATTATTATTTTTAATTGCGAATTTTTTGACATAAGAAACGTGTAGGTGTACAGGTTGTCTCAAGAAGAACATAATAATATACCGTCAACATTATTTTTTTTAAATAGAACACCTTGTATATTATATTATTTTTAAATTCTACGATATATTCTAAACACTTTTTGTATAACATACCATATCTCCAAAATCAACGGTTTTGACGTAAGACCGATAAGTCTCTTACCGGTACTAAGCAAGGTTCTTGAAAGGGTTGTGTATCAACAACTTCTTACTTTTGTAACTGAAAATGGGATAATACCGGCTCACCAGTCTGGATTTCGCCCTGGCCACGGTACGACGACAGCTCTTTTGCATATTAATGACATTATTATTGGGAACCTGGATAGGGGGATGGCAACGCTCTTAACACTGCTTGACTATTCGAAAGCGTTTGATTGCGTGGACCATACCCTTATGCTTGCAAAGCTGCATTACTTTGGATTGTCAAATCAAGCAATCTCCTTTTTTAAAAATTACCTGCATGGATTGTAGACGGCAACTTGTGAGATTGCGCTCAGAAGTGTCAGACATCGGTAATGTGGTGTCTGGGGTACCACAGGGCTCCATTTTGGGACCCCTTCTCTTTATATTGTATATATACTTTCGATATCGGTAAAATACCATCATTTTCCAAAGTCTTATGCCGATGATACACAGCTTGTCTGCACTTTTCATCCGTCAAATTATAACGATATCGAAGCAAACATTAACACAAACTTGCAGCGAATTTCTGAATATAGCAGTAAACATAACCTTAGATTAAATGCTCAAAAGACACAGGTTTTACTTTTTGCACCGGGAAGGTGTTATGACTTTCTGAAACAGTATATCAATGTACAATGTAATGGGGAGCGTCTTCACTTCACGGATACTGCCAAAAATTTAGGGGTGCTGTTTGATGACAAATTAAGGTTTAGTAGACATATATCAAACTTACGTAAAAGGACTTACATGATGTTAAAAATACTATATGCAAATAAACATATTCTTTTAACTTTACAGTGCGTAAAAAGTTATGTGAAGCCTATATATTGTCTATGATTTCATATTGTATTATCTTATATTATCCTTGTTTAACTCAAGAGGATAAGCAACATCTACGAGTAATGCAGAATAATTGCTGCAGATTTATATTTAATTTAAAAAAATATGACCATATTTCGCTAAAAATATGTGAACTCAATTGGTTGAATATGGCCAATATATTTCAACTTTTTATTGACTTTTGTATACAAATTATTAAAAACATCAACACCTATGTACTTAAGATCTGAGTTAGTTTTTCGAAAAGATATTCACAATGTTTCAGTTCGATCAAATACACTCACGATGCCCCAACATAAAAAACTATTTTTCAGCGAGGATTTACCTACAACGCGGTAAAATATTTTAATATTTTTAATAATTACTTCACTTGCCCTTCTTTAATGTTGTTTCGTAATAGAATAAGAAACTCACTTCTGGAGAAGCAGGCAAATCCTAACGCTGAGGGCTAGTTTCTGTGATTTTAATTTTCATTGACAGTTTCAATACGAAATCTAGAACTGCTGTTTTTTACTAGAACGTATTGTAGTGCACATTATGTGTGCCAACGGTGCATATTTATTACTAATATGGCTCATTTTATTATTATTATTTTTATTATATAATTTGTGACTCACTATTATATTTACTATAATATATTATATTGTCGGATTACGCAATAATAATTATTTATTTTGTTTAAAAAGGGTTAATGTTGAGTAGCTGATATTTATCAGCTAGACTTCGCCCTTTAAGAATTGTAATTTATAATTTATATTCTTAATAAAGACTATTATTATTATTATTATAATTATTAATATATATTGACATTTTAATATTTTTCTGAAAAAATGCCGAGATCCGTGGATTTTTTGTTTTAAATGCGCATTTTTTTTATTATTATTGTAAATTGTAATCTGTTACCTGAAGTAATTTATTTTGACACAGACATTTACTTCTTGTCAAAAATTCTTCAAATTGTGTAGATCTATCTAACTGTAAGTAATTCTGTAAAAACGGCGCGGTTAAGTGAAAAAGATAGGATAGAGGTACTAATGATGCTTGGCTATGGAGATAGGATGCGTACCCAAACAGAAGTGTGTGAGTTATTTAACAATAAGTACCCAAACCGAGCACCAATATCTCAATCTGTTGTTAGTAAAATGTTAAAAAATATAGTGATTTGGGGCATGTTAGAGACAATTATATTCAAGGTCGACCTAGGATTTCAGAAGATGTGCAGCTAAATAACCTCTTAGCTGTCCAAGAAAACCACTATAGTGTTACTTGCGGTATTGCCACGGAAAATAATATTTTGTCAAGCAACCGTATTGAATTAATTACACAAAAATAAATGGCATCCCTATATGGTACAGTTGGTTCATGAACTGAATAAAGATGACCCGGATAGAAGAACATAATTTTACGAAATAATGATGAAGAGATACATTAAAGATCCTCAAATTTTAAAAAGAATTGTGTTCTCTTAAAGCTCGAATAAGGCATGAGGTTAGATTAATAGAGCCCCAGGTAATCCATAACGTTTTGGAAGAATTCAAAGATCGACTTGCATATTGACAGGAAGTTGGTGGCGGTCAATTTTAACATTTATTAAAATAAAATTTAATATAGTCTATGTAAATATTATCGACTAAATAGATGTAAAGAGTTTATTTTTAATTGTAGTTTTCGTACCAAAAAAAATGTCAATATATCGAAAACCGTTGATTTTGGAGATATGGTATGTTATACAAAAAGTGTTCAGAATGTATAGTAGAATTTTAAAATAGTATAATATACAGGGTGTTCTATTTAAAATAAAATAAGTATTGACGGTATATGTTCTTCTTGAGACAACCTGTATACAAATTTCTTATGTCAAAAAATTCGCAATTGACATGTCCAAGTGTTTTTCCAGAAAATAATCGGCTGAATTTTAAACGAATTTATTTCAACCCTTTTGAGCTCACAGTATAGGTAACCCTAATATTTAAATTAAAATAAAAAATGATCTGCTTTTAATTTTGTGAAAACTTTCATTTATTGTGTGTGTGTTCATTTATTATTGTTGTGAACAAGCTTGGACATCTTTTATAACTATTAAAATAAGAAAGACAAACATTGTTTTTATGAAACAATAAACAAAACAATTTTTCGCAACATTCTCATACATTCTTGACTACTTCCTAACTCATTAAACAAAAGTTCAGAGGTTACAAATTTATGTACATTACATATTATTCTTTGACACATCATTTATGAAAAGTTTTTAATTTGTAACAGTCTTAACTTTTAATTACTAATACACGAGATAGTTAAACGTAGGTTACGTAAAATGCAGTAACTTGTTTATTAAATAATAACGAAAATAAATTTAATAAAAGAAGTACCGTCCCAGTAATGGAATCATCCATTCAATGAAAAACCCTCTATTAACATACTAATGGTAGTGTAAAAAGAGCCTAAGGGTTCATTTAAAAAAAACTAAATGTATGGTAAGTACTTAGAAGCAAATATCGTGCGAGCAAAAATTATTATTATTTTCATCAAAGAGGGCCTTGCATCTAAGGACGTAATGCTTAGCCGTAGAGCTTAATACCTGTTGGGTGTCAGTAACTACCTGATTTAACAATCAATCCGTTATTCCGTCATTTTTGACAGTCGTTAAAAGTAATTTGATTCATCGCTAATTTTTCCAATTTCTTGAACAATTCACAAAATGGGCTTTACGGAACAGCACAAAACATTCATGGTTGAAGCGTATTTTCGAAACGGGGTTAGAGTAAATGGTAAGTGGCAATACAATCCAAGTTTGTGCATGGACGATTTTCACGAACATTTTCCTAACGTTGCTTTTATTGCTGGGGATTTTTATCATTGCCTGAAAAGAACCGTGGCTGTGTTTAGGGAAACAGGTTTTATACAACACAAAAAAGGAGCAGAAAGACCATCTGTAAGAACAAAAGAACTTGCTGAAAACGTTCGTGAAATAATGCAAAATACGCCAACAAATTGTATAAGACGCCAGGCCTGTCCCAAGACGTGAGAAGATCTTATGGAACATGCAGGACTATTCTTAAGAAGCAGCTAAATTTATTTCCTTATAAAGTGCAAGTATTCCAAGAAATATAAGCCGCAGATTTTGAAAGACGCAGGAATTACTCTCAATGGTTTACCCAAAATTTATTGGAAAGAAATGATTTATTAGACCTGAAATTTTTTTCGGATAAAGCCAGGATCCACCTCTCCGATTATGTGAATTCTCAGAATACACGCATGTGAAGTAGTGAAAATCCCCATTTTTTTGTAGAGTCCACATTGCACCCTTAAAAAATTGGTGTCTGGTTAGCTGTTTCCCGAAGAAGAATTGTTGGTCCTATTTTTTTCCATGACACAGCTGCAGCACAGCGGTATGGAGACAATATTTTGAATCCATTTATGGAGTAGTTACTTGACGACGAACTACGTTTTGGATATTTTCAACAGGACGGTGCAACCGCCCATACAGCCGTCGAAACTATTAACTACTTACGCCATTTTTTCGACGACAGATTGATCAGTTTTTGATCAGATATTGAATTCCCACCTAGATCACCTTGTTTAACGGTTATGGATTACTTCGTTTTTCCTCATTTAAAGAACACAATTTTTAAAACACCAGTTGCAAATTTAGAAAAATTACAAACACTGGTGGATCCAGAAATACTCCTAAGGGGGCATATTTTAATGGACGTTTGTATTTTAATTTGGAGACTTCATAGACTTGGCTGTGTTGGATGTTGGAAATTTATTTAAATTTTTGAGAAACTATTTACCTATTTACTGATTACTATTGATACATATGTAAAAAAAGTAGCAATGCTACTTTTATACATTTCGGTAAATATTAGTACCTAGATGGGAAGGGGGCGGCAAATATTGAGTTGCATACGGACTACCAACACCTTAGGGGTGGCCCTGACATTGTAGACAGTTACCTTCAGATGAAGCACTGATAGATAGACTGTTATCAAATTGAGCAGGTTAAGAAATATAAATATGTAGGTGTAATAATTGCTGAAAATTTTACATTTTTCAGTCACTATATTACCAAAAATATATTTAAAAAAAATGTGTTATGGAGAATAGGACAAGACTTAACGACTTGGACAAAGTTCCTTATTTAAAAAACCATTATTCTACCACATTTTAGTTACTGGTCAACTATTTTGTACTTGTTTAGTAAAAGATGATTTAGATATTCTTCAAAAAGGGTAGAATCGGGCATTATTATAGACATTGACATGGATATATTTTTCTTTGACCACATTTTTGTAAACTAGAAATTGTAATAACTCCTATAAAATATAAAGCATTGCTGGGCGCAAGTATTTAATTAAATTAAAATGTAATATATTAAATCATAATTCATAAGAACATAACCTACACGAATGTTATAAACAAATAGTAATAAATAACAAAAATAATTAGAATTTGAATGTTGATGTTCGTGAATTAACAACATGAAAATATTTTCCCCTTAGCAGAAAGCATGGAATTCAAAAAATTTCTTAATTACATCTTTAAATTTTTTTTCGTTTAAGCACATTATAAAACTCAATTTTGAGGGTAATATTTATAGATTTCCTGTCTGTACCTGTTTAGCCGATTAAAGTGAGCCGACCTTGTGCCATAGTGGGGATTCTCGGCGTTCTGTTAAAAGGAATTATTATTTTTATGAATTTCAAGTAATTTTCTTAACATATTTTAATATTTCTCAAAATACAACAGGAACAAGTGGTTAAAACAACCTATCCACTAGGACTGTCCTCCCGACCTAAATACGATGTGATCCAGCGCCAGCCGGTTCTGGACTGTATTTATATGATGTCGATAGAAAAGGAAAAGCTAATAATAAAAATGTTGTGCGCATGCCCCTCCCGGTTGGGCGTCAAGGAATCTGACCGGCGAGCCGTGCGTATAAACGCATTTACCCATAAAATTAACTTTTGTTTGCGCACGAGAAGAGCTAAAGATATATATAAAACTAGCGTGTACCCGGCATGCGTTGCAACCCGCTGGTATAAATACAAACCCAAATAAACCCGATATATTAGTACCCGGCATGCCACTTTCTGAAATTGCACCCGTGCGAAGCCGGGGCGGGTCGCTAGTTGTATATAAAAACCTTCCCCTTGAATCACTCTATCTATTAAAAAAAACCGTTTCAAAATCCGTTGCGTGTTTTAAAGATGTAAGCCTATATAGGTAGGGACGGACAGACAGCGACAGCGACTTTGTTTCATACTAATTAAGATACAGATACATATTAAGATAACAGACATGTAATTTATAAGTAGGCAAAATATTCCATTCATGGAAAACCATTTGTTTACAATCAGACATACTTTCAAAAGTTTCAGATAAGTTAGAAGGAGATGGCTTCAAAAAATTGCTTTACCTACAATATAGAATTATCTACACCATTGCTTTTAAGCTCAAAAACCATAGCCTCACTTACTGCCGATATATTAATCCGGGGTTAGAATAGTCCACTTTATACCACTAAATAGTTATATTTCCACAAAAAGATTAAAAATTAACCGAAAACCACCAAAAGCAGCTGAGCAACGCTGCACCGTTCAAAAATAAATGAATATGAAAAATTCTGCATCACGCGTAGTAAAATATGAGTAAAATGAAGTTAAACGCCCGTACAACGTTGCCACGTTGATCTTAATAAAACATTATAATTTGATGTTATTTGGAAAAAAATAATACTACGAGTATAAAATTTAAAAAATGCACGCACATTTAGTATACTATTTTTACTTAATAGTTACACATCACAAAATGCAATATAACCTTTGCTTTTGAACCCAGCTGTAATTTTTTTCTTAATTTTTGACAGTTTGTGCGAAAATGTTCATTTACTGAGATCTGTTCAACTACGGGCTAACAAGAAATACAGCTGGAAACGCTTAAAATAGGCACTTCAGATCACAATCTCATTGAACTTATTTTTGGGACAGGGAATAGAGTAATGGAAAAGATTATCAAGAAATACACAAGATGGGATGAGTTCACGAAAAAAGAGGAAAACAAAATAGATGCTATACCACCAATAAATAATGAAGAACAGCTAGAAAATTAAGTAACAAGACTGTAAAGATCAATCAAAAAAGCATTCGATAAAAGCACAACGATTACAAAAATGCAAGTGCCAAGATATCCCCCAGGAAAGTAAAAGAGCAAATAAGAGCATATAGAAGACTAAGGAGTATACATATAGGCAAATACCAACAGCAACCAATAAAAATATACTAAATAGACATAGCACTGAGCTAAGAGAAGCACTAATAGAGCTAAAAGAAGCCCTAATAGAGCTAAGAAATACCAGATGGCTTTCAAGCCTAAATGCTATAGATCGTTTAGCATGGAAAATGCAAAAAAAGATAAGAAAGGAGAGAACTGTCATTCCATCGCTCCATAGAGTAAATAGAATGGCATAAACAGATTAAAAAAAAAGCAGAATCCGTAGCAGTATTCCAAGGCAGGATCATCCAGAAGAAGATGAGGATCTATATGACTAAGTCGTAGAAATGGTAGGAACTTTGAAAATGCTAAAAAATCACAGGAGATACCACCTACCTCTCCAGGAAAAGTAAAGAAAATAGTCAAGTGACTGAAAAAAAGAAAAGCTCCAGGCAAAGATGAAATAAGCAATCAAATGCCTAAAAATATGGGCAGGAAAGGAGTAGCCGCCATAGTGAATATAGCAAATGGAGTAAGGAGAACAGAGCATTACCCAAAAAATGGAAATATGCAGAAGTCATAGTACTGAATAAAACAGGAAAAGAAAGAAATATCCTCAGAATTATAAATCACTAAGCTTGCTATCAGCACTTAGCAAAGTGGTAGAAAGAGTCATCAACAACAGACTAAAAGATGAAACACAGAGGCTCAACATGTTGCTAGACGAACAGTTCGGCTTCAGAAATGCACATTCAGCAGAACAGCAGGCGCTGAGAATAATGGAGATAGCAACAAAAGGTTTTCAAGAAAATATGTCAACCTCAAGGTACTCAGAGACAATCTACAAGATCATATGGAGCTATCTGCAAGAATTAACTTTTAGCGTCAAAATTGGATAAGAAAGATCAGAAACAAGAATGCTAAAAGCAGGAATACCGCAAGGATATGTGCTAGGCCCACAACTGTATTTAATATATACAAGTGATATACCAAAAACACCAGGAGCTTTTCTGGAATTTTTCGCTGACGATACAGTAGTAGCCATTAAACATAGAAGTGTAGATGCTATCTGCAGAATACTGCAGAATAAGGTCGACAGAATAGTGCAATCGTGTGTAAAATGGAAAATTAAAATAAATGGACAAAAAAGTCAAGCCATACTTCTGCAAATGAATATAATCATAAATGAACAGCGGGGTCATATGGACCAAGGAAGCTAATTAAAATAGCAATAACCCTAGCCACCGGTCTAATATGGGAAAAGCACATCAAGAAAGTAATAAATAATACAAAGGTAGGTATGGGCAAATTGTATCCACTAATTGGTCCAAAGAGCACAAGGGGCTAAAAAAAACTGCAAATAATAAAAGCAGTAGCTAGCAGGAAAAAGCAGGAACTCATCCCAATGGAGATCTAAGAAGACTAGTGGATTATGATTCAGTGGAGGATGAGGAAAGAATGAGGGTATATATAAGCGCCCAAGGAATCAGCTATTGTAATAGCCCAAAGGAAATTCGCTGCCGGAATAAAGAAAAAAGAAAAAACAAAAAGGAAACTGGAAGTACTCGTTAAACTAGACGCCGCCATATCTAGTTTAGTAGTTAGTAAACAAGAAAAACAAAAAAAGCCTACAAGAAAAATGTACCCCTCACACAAGAACTTACTACACCAATACACACACACCTACACTAACACCAGTAAGTTCTTAGCAGCTTCAGATCAGAACTATAAGTTCTATCCCTTAAACAGAGGGGTCCTTATAGCCGTGAAGCATAGACGTATATATTATGACCAAACCGAAATCTAGTTGAGGTACGAAGCAATGCTCGCACTAAACGTGCAGAGCAGAAATACTAATCGAGTGGCCTGAAAGTTTATACGCCTATGGCGCGGAGACCGCAGGAACATGGGGAGTTTAATCGATAGGCAGCCCCATCAGGGTTAAATCCGACACTACTCTGTTTCACAGGGTGCCAGTCTGTAGAAGATTCTCCTCGAAAAAAAACTACTGGCTGGTTCACCCTAAGTGTCTACTAGAAAATATTAATTTCAAGGAAATACATGCTCCTTTAATCATCAATGAAACATGTTCAGACATTTTTATTTTGCAATATCATTTTTTTATATTTTTTAAGAATTATTTTGTAGTCAGTCCCTATTATTACAGTTAAATACGCATCGCTTGCTAAATAATGAGTTAATTTTTCTGAACATGGTCGGGTAGGTACAAATAAAAATGTTGTAACGCCGCGTCGTAAAGTGTAATAAACCCGTTTGATGGTAATGGGAAAGTTTAATTACTCTTTTCACTTGTAGTAATAATTTATTTTTACTATACCGTTACTAGTAGGTATAGGCACTATGTTATGGTTATGTGGTTGCTTAAGACTAGAGTGGCATGTTATTTTTTAAGTAAAACATCCATTTCGTTTTACGGTTACTATAATAATTCGTCACCTTTTTGCTAAGAAATTTTAAGAGCCTATAATAAAAGCAATAATACTTTTGACTCCGGGGAGTAGTTTGATTTTTTCAGAGTTTAAAGGATTTTTTTTTACAGACTTAAATAATTAATAGGCTGGACTAGAAAGCCGTGCAAAAAATTATAATAAATTCGGAAAGTATCATAAAATTAACTCCAGGCTAGTGAGTGCATTATATACAGTGTCACAGTCCGCATCATATGGGATTTTTGTTTATTAATAACTTTATTCGAAATTTGACTTTGGCATCAAGTTCTGCTTCGATCGAGACGAAAATTAAGCAAAAAAATAGTAGTCACGTGATTCGCATTATCTGTCAAATTTAATTTTTTTCCAAAAAATAATTCAAAAGTGGGGTTACTTCTGAAAATATCAAAAAAAGTTATTAGAAAAAGTTTTATTAAATGCAGTTTCTAGCCCACATACAAAATTTCAGCTGCATAGGATAATTATGATTTTTTACCTTTATTTTGTAAATTGCACCACTGTTGCAAAATAAGACTCAACGCAACCTACATAAAACTTCTTAGTTTTGACGATGCTTTATTTCAGATACATTTTCTTTAAATTAGCGTCATATTAAATGTGTGTTTTTCTACAAAATCAAAATTGGGCTATTAAAATTTGGTCGCATGTGATGCAAAGTTCATTTGTTTTTGACCCTGTATAAGATAACTTCACAAAATAAGTATTTTTGAAAACGTAGTTTGTAGTTTGTGTCTGAAAGTAATACACCTTAATATTAAGACAAAGAAGAACACAGTGTCATCAGTAAAGTGTTTATTAAGTGGAAAATAAATTTTAGCTTAACTTAACGTAAAGTTTATCTATTTTCAACGATTTAATTAAAAACCCATTTATTTTTTTTTATTTTTTACTTTCAGACACAATCTACGTTTTCAAAAATACGTATTTTATGAAGTTACCTTACACATGGTCAAAAACAAATGAACTTTGCATCACATACGACCAAATATTAATAGCAATTTTGATTTTGTAGAAAAACACACATTTATTATGACGCTAATTTGAAGAAAGTGTATCTGAAATAAAGCATCGTCAAAACTAAGAAGTTTTATGTAGGTTGCGTTGAGTCTTATTTTGCAACAGTGGTGCAATTTACAAAATATAGGTAAAATATCAAAATTATCCTATGCAGCT
The DNA here is from genome assembly GCA_963969555.1 of Polydrusus pterygomalis. Taxonomy (NCBI): domain Eukaryota; kingdom Metazoa; phylum Arthropoda; class Insecta; order Coleoptera; family Curculionidae; genus Polydrusus; species Polydrusus pterygomalis. The sequence continues at coordinate 53,537,506 of OZ018378.1, forward strand.
GAAATTTTGCATGTGGGCTAAAAACTGCATTTAATAAAAGTTTTTCTAATAACTTTTTTCGATATTTTCAGAAATAACCCCACTATTGAATTAATTTTCGAAAAAAATTAAAATTTTACAGATAATGCGAATCACGTGACTACTATTTTTTTGCTTAATTTTCATCTCGATCGAAGCAGAACTTGATGCCAAAGTCAAATTTTAAATAAAGTTATTAATAAAAAAAAATCCCATATGATGCGGACTTTACTGGTGACACTGTAGAAAACAAACTGCGTAAACAAACTGATGTCAATTATGTCCAAAATAGATTTGGTTTAAAAAAAATGGGTAATTCTTGCTATAATATACAGACTGTCCGCGGATAGGGTTTACAATAGCACAAATGGATGAAAAATTTCATTTTTCGAAAAAAGTCATTCTTGATAGGAAGTTTTGCTTGTAAAAAAAAATCAATTCACGAAGAGAAAATTTTGATTTTTTATACAGGGTTCGCAAAAACTTCAAAAACATGATTTTTCTCCAAGAGTAAACTAACAAAGTTTTTTACCAAAATGCCAATAAGAAAACTTATTTAGAATAACGTTTGTAATTTAAATCCGAGATTTAAAATAAATCTTCAATTTTTTTAGTTTTTTTTTTTATTTTTAGAGGTAATTGGAAATAAAATATGAATATAAAATTTTATATGCATTTCTTCCATTCATAATGGGTGGTGTGTATCTTATTGTAAAATTTTAAATGCATTTCTACCATCATTTGTATAGACAAGGAATTTTTTTACGTTTTTATTACTTTGCTTCACATATTATTATGGGGCAAATTTGAAGTTGTTAAATAGAATTTGATGTGTTTTGATAATGTTGACCTTAGAACAAAGGGTTTATTTAGTTCAATGTTACGGTGCGGGCGAAAGTTCTTACAACTTTATGATAGAGAAATTTAATCGAAGATACCCTAACGTTTACGTCTCAAAAATGGGACTCCATAAATTATTAACAAAATTTTAGCGAACAGGTTCAGTTTCCAATTAAAAAAAAAACTATGTTCAGAATGACGCAGCTGCTCTAATCGTATTGCAGTCTGTTGCTGACAATCCTACCCTTTTCATTAAGAAACCGAGCTGAAGAACTTGATGTAGTAAAAAACTCATATTCAGTATATTTTAAAGGCAAACAAAATATTTCCATTTATGCCAACTTTTAATCAAACGTTGTAAGAAGGAGACGAAGCCAAACGTTTGGATTTTGTATTTTGTCCTTGGGTCGGAAACAAAACTGTAAGTGAAAACAGAAATTTTCATAAATTTATCATGTTCTCCGATGAATCGACATTTTCAACAAACGGGAAAGTGTCTTCTCGCATATTAGATAATGGAGCGAAAATAATCCCCGTTTTAGAATTCCTGCAAGAAGACAATATTACAAAAAAGTAAATGTCTGGTGTGCGATTTCTTATTATGGCATTATTGGCACATACTTTTTCGAAAACACGTGTAACCGTAGAAGTTACCTTGAAATGTTGGAAACATTCCTTTCTGACAACCTAGAAGAATTGCCTCTCCAATTTAGGAACAAAATGTACTTTCAACAAGATGGATGCCTTGCGCATTTCGCAATTGAAGTGAGGGAACGGCTTTATAATACATTTGGCCACAGATGGATTGGTTGGAATGGTCCGGTTCTGTGGCCCCCAAGAAGTCCAGATTTAACTATTTCAGATGCCTATCTTTGGGGGCGCCTCAAACAATAAGTGTAGTCCCGTCCAATTGAGAACGACTTACAGCTTCTAAAACAGCGAATTGTTGAAGCTGTTGGAACAATTGCCATTTAAGAAATTCGAAGAAGTTTTGACCACATTCGTTTACAGCTGGAAAAATGTGTTGAAGATGGATGGGGAGTGTTTGAATAGCAAATTATGAAATTACTATTTGTTGCTATTTTATTATTTCCGGGGTCATTTCATTTGTGAAATTAAAAATACATATTTCTGGTAACACCAAAAATCAGTTTTTGAAACTTTTTGATACCTCTCTGTCATTGATAATGTATGTATTTCGACCGCTAATGCTGCTATCCCAAAAAAAATTCTTTTACCTCTAAACGTTATTCTAAATAAGTTTTTTTAATTGGCATTTTGGTCAAAAATGAAAAATAAAGGTAGTTTACTCTTGAAGAAAAATAATGTGTTTTTGCGAACCCTGTATGAAAAATCAAAATTTTCTCTTTGTGAATCGCTTTTTTTTTACTAGCAAAACTTTTTATCAAGAATGACTTTTCCCGAAAAATTAAATGTTTCATCCATTTGACAAACCCGAACAAACCCTATCCGCGGACAGTCTGTATAAAGCATATAATAAAAAAAATACCGAAATTGTCCCCAGAGGTTACAAACCTACGTTCAAATATAACATGAAAAGACACTAGCATTGAATATCAAACTATATAAGAATGACGGATGTCCGAGAAAAGTTGACAACCCATTTTTTGACGTATTGGAGCTGGCAACAGATGTCTCAAATTCTCTGATGTGATGTCGTGGTGTTGCCGCATATCGTATTTTATTGGAATTTTTAATGATTTAAGCATTTTTAACAGACAATAAAATAGGAGGTTCTCAATTCTAGCCGAATGTATGTTTTTGATAATAATATGTACGCTGATTACTCCGGGGTAATTGGACCGAATTTCATAATGATTTTACCGTTGCATTAGGTGTTAAATGTTAAACAAATAAAAGTAGATAAAAACGACATACATAATACACTAATACAAACAAACTGAATGTTTGTAATAATTGCAAATTAAAACCAAGTTATACAAACCGCACATCATTCATATTTTACCCAACATATACGTTGTATAAGGAAATTAAACCCACAGTCGTCTCCACAAATACTTATATTAAAACAGTTAGATTAACTTGGTATACATGTTTCGGTACTAGGGAGTACCATCATCAGCACCGAAGGGCCCAAGTGCCACTAATACAAGCAATGTAAAAGAAATGTAAAAGATTTAAAAAATAAAAACTAAAAACTTGAATAAGACGAGGACATTTTGATTGTTGGACGAAAACAGATTAAAAAGTTTAAAGTAAAATAAAATTCTAAAGGAATTAATTTTCTTCCTCTGCCCTACATCGTAAACAAATAATAAGCTTGTTATTTGAGCTTGTTATTTGTTTACGATGTAGGGCAGAGGAAGAAAATTAATTCCTTTAGAATTTTATTTTACATTAAACTTTTTAATCTGTTTTCGTCCAACAATCAAAATGTCCTCGTCTTATTCAAGTTTTTAGTTTTTATTTTTTTAAAATCTTTTACATTTCTTTTACATTGCTTGTATTAGTGGCACTTGGGCCCTTCGGTGCTGATGATGGTACTCCCTAGTACCGAAACATGTACACCAAGTTAATCTAACTGTTTTAATATAAGTATTTGTGGAGACGACTGTGGGTTTAATTTCCTTATATCTATACAGCTCCACTTTGAGATAATGGACTACTTCCGCAAAATATACGTTGTAGCCTAGGTAGGTATTGAATAGTGAGAGTCGTCATTTAGTTCTGTTAGAAATAGAATACATGGTGGTCAATATGTTTTCATGTAATTAACGTTGGGACGTCAAAAGGTTGAGAATATTATATGCTACAAAGCAATTAAAAATAGGTACATTTTTAGGTCTAGACGTGGATAGGTGTAGGTACTTATGTGAAATCAAGTTTTACGATAAGCTATAAAAATAAATTTAAAAAACTCATGCAGCAAGTCAAACAGATAGGTGGCAACAATGTTTTAATTTATCAGTGAAAAGGTTAGTCGCTTTCTTGTTGGTGAACTCATTGTCCATCTATGAATTTGACGTAGCATATTTAGGAAATCGGCTCATATGGCCTTCTTATAGTTTGATATTCAATGACACTAGTAACAAAATGTGACTTACTTGAAATTTTTAATTTTTTGCATGGCATTCTTTTCTGCCCTGTATAATATGAAAGTGCAAGGGACTGTTTAAAATTCACATCAGCAATTTTCTTATTTACTCTGTAGATTTTGATTAACTTATAAAACCATTTTTTTTTAATATTAGAAACACAGAGGAAGGGTTCCAAATTATATTTTATCTAAAACCTACTGGAGCACGTAGATAGAGGGAGGGGGTACTGGGGACAGTACCCCCTTCAATATAATACAATATAATACACAATCCTAAACATGTAAGTTACTTTATTTAATGATTTTGAACATGTTAATTATTTTCTACTGCTTTTAGCGAAAGTCTAACAAAATAAACGGTAGATATTGCCGGATATGCGTTGTATATGCAATTCCTTTTCCTTTATTTACCTTGCTGTAGGCATTTTGTTGCAATAATTGGAACATGAGAATGTTTAAGCGCAAGTGATTTAAAATTGTTATTATAATACTGCTATACTCTAGCATTCTATTTAAATAGTTTTAATTTTTAAACCTTTTATAGAACACATGGGAGGGTATTTAATATATTATGTATGTACATATTTATGCATAAAATGTTTATTTTTATCCATGAGTCCAAACCGTGGAAAATAATGAGAGGGAGAATGTTTGAAGGTGGTAGACAATGAAGTAATATCAAAAAAATTACCTTGTCGGACTTCCATTGTCTTTATTTTGTTACTTAACACAACGTTTCGGTTAGTTAGTATCTCTAACCGTTTTCAAGTGAAAAACTAAATTACAATGCTAAGGCTACTGTCTTAAATATTATCCATGTGCAGTGAAGCTTGATGACACCGCCTACGTGCTTATTGGATTGTAAAGTTTCAGCTGTTGATTTTGGACAAGAAGAGGCTTCCAGATATTGGGGATATCTATACTTGGTTTACTAAATATATGGGTATTTTGATTCATGAAAGCTGCTTCTTTGAACTTTCGTTTTCTCCAGTGCTGTTCCGTGTCCATTAGCATGAGCATAATATACAGTGGTCAGAAGCCAAGATTTTGGACACGGAACAGCATTGGAGAAAACGAAAGTTCAAAGAAGCAGCTTTCATGAATCAAAATACCCATATATTTAGTAAACCAAGTATCCCAATATCTGGAAGCCTCTTCTTGTCCAAAACCAACAGCTCAAACTTCACACTCCAATAAGCACGTAGGCGGAGTCATCAAGCTTCACTACGCATGGATAGTATTTAAGACAGTAGCCTTAGAATTGTAATTTAGTTTACACTTGAAAACAGTTAGAGATACTAACTAACCGAAACGTTGTGTTAAGTAATAAAATAAAGACAATGGAAGCTCGACAAGGTAATTTTTTTGGAGAATGATATGTCACGTCAGAACAAGAAGTATGTTGATAAAAAAGTAAATTTTATTATAATATATACTTTACACAGGAAGTCAGGGGCGGACTGGCAGCCCGATCGTAAAAATGACCTACCTTTTAATAGCAAATATCTACTAGTGACGCATTTGCCTTTTATATTTTTTTATCAATATTTCGTTACACCTTAAATGTAATTGTTACCTAAAAATGGGGAGTTACATAACCAAAATCTTAAATATATGGGTTTTGTTACTTTAATATCGAGGCCCAATTAAAAAATAAGCATAAGGTGATAAGCCATAAGCAAAAAAAAAATTGTGTGTGCTTCAGACCACACGACAGAAGTGAAAACTTCAACGAGGTTAATTCAGTGCCCACAAAAAAGTGCTAAACGCGCCTAAAGAAGTTTTCACTTCAAAAATAACATAAACTTGGAATACGGGATAATTTTACTGCATACGAAAAAAGATATTTCCTAAAATTGAACAACTATTGAATTTTTAAATCTTCAACAGAAGTCAGAAATCATAATAAATTGGGTCCACGGAATAAGCAATTACGGTAAAACTAATTACCTTACTTCACCCTACGTAAATATATAATTTAAAAAATGCCAGAACATACCTGAGACGCAACAAGTGTCGCACACTTTTTCCACGTCGACTGATGCGACAGCGGCATGCTCTTTCATATAACGTTTACGAATAAACAGACCGGAAGGTCAGGGTCAGTTCGGATTGAATATAGGAGTCGAATTCGAGCGTAACACAGCCGAACCTGACGCCTGACACGTGACGGCTCAGTTTAATTCAGTGCCCACAAAAAGTGCTAAACGCGCCTAAAGAAGTTTTCACTTCAATAAAAAATGCCAGAACATACCTGAGACGCAACAAGTGTCGCACACTGTTTCCACGTCGACTGATGCGGCAGCGGCATGCTCTTTCATATAACGTTTACGAATAAACAGACCGGAAGGTCAGGGCAGTTAGGATTGAATATATGAGTCGAATTCGAGCGTAACACAGCCGAACCTGACGCCTGACCCTGACGCGTGACGGCTCAGTTTAATTCAGTGCCCACAAAAAGTGCTAAACGCGCCTAAAAAAGTTTTCACTTCAAAAATAAGATTCGATACGTAGAAACAAATCAATCGCGACACAATTAAGTTTTAGGTAACAAGCAACAAAAGACAAAATTTAAGAATCCTTATATATGGACTTTCTAATAGCCAATCCTACTCGCCAGATTCCCCAGTATGACATTTCGGAATGGACAAGAGTAATCAAACTTATTAACTGCACAGATGATTTTTTCTTAAAGTTCTTGAACGGTGTCAAGGAAAACGCAGAACCCTAGGAATATGCATTCTTACAAGTAATCCCTTGCTCGGAGCTCCCAAAGTGTCCAAAAGCTGTAACAATTTCGTTGGCTGTGCCAGTGATCCCCGAAATTAACCTACTGCTACCCCAGAATCCTAAGATTTCCTGTAAGGAATGGAGGATTCTGAAGCTGCAAGACCCAAAACCCACAGGAAAAGCGTTATCCTACAACTTGCGGAGGAGTCCCTACGCGGACTATCGCTGGATTCTATTCGACATCAGCACCTTTACGAATGCTCCTAAACCATTTCGTAATCCTACCAAAACAAACTCCGAAAATTTTTGCATGGTTACCTCGGGTTAGCTGGCAAAGCCACCTGATGATCTGTTGATGGTCTGTTTCAATTGATAGTGCGGTCAACAAGTTAACAGAAAGTCTTATGACATTTTTTGTTAAGAGCTGTCCGATAAGCAGATCGGCCAAAAAGTTATATCCGTCATGGTGATGCGCGGACTTGAGTGGGCTACGATGAGACATGCGAAGGCTTAATAAAGCAAAGAGCAGGCGTACGGAAGATGAGAGCGCTTACATAGGACTTCCTGGCAAGATTACAGTGAGCGCAAATGACGTAGCTGTACTGGGTTGACTTACTAAGGTTATTTACTCTTGTGGCTGGTTTAAATGAGCTGCCAAGATTCTTCTATGTTCTTCGTCGCGTTAACCATCGGGAAACTGATGCGGTTAGGTTCCGTGCCTCCGCAGAACATATATGTTTTAAAGACACCCACGATGAATTAGTGTCAGAGCCAATATCCAGAAACACATTTGAATAAATTATGTCCGATATTCATGTGGATGATAACAACACTTTGGATAATTCCAATAAATTCGCAATAGTTAGACCAATCTTTACTTATCTAAATAAAAAATGCATATAACATGCAAATTTTGAAGAAGAGCATAGTATAGACGAAGCCATGCTTTCATACACCGGACGATACGGCTGTAAACAGTTCATATGATAAACCGATACGTTATTGTTTCAAGTTATGGGTTGGTACTATCAGACAAGGATACATAAATTGTATCACAACCTGTCCTCATAGGATTACGTGAGGCTGTTTGAACAGTGCTGCCACTCTAACTTAACCTAACCTATAGTATACCAGTACCTACTAACTAACTATAATACAAACATTTGATCCTGTAAATTTCTTAAGTAACCGCACAATACCCTAAGCATAAAAGTGTTGAAAATAATTAGTTGTAAAATATTTGTAATGTTAAAATATGAATTCGTCTTACAATTATTATATAATTATTAGCACTGAAAAAGGTGTGACTAAAAAGGTAATTAAAGCGATGTCAATTTAAAAATTTAAATTAAAAATGTTAGTTCTCTATATAAGTTCAATCTAAAGCAACAATAAATCAATCATTGGTAAGAGAAAAAAAGTAGTCAAAGATTACGCCTTAGCATGCTCCAATTGTTTTTTAGAATCATAGACCTAACGAGACGGATATTAATTTTATACTGACAGATTTTTTAATTAGTTACTACATAAATGTTGTGTTAACGGTATGACCACTAAATAAATACGTTTAATGAGAAAAGTTTTAAAATAGCATTTAATTTTCTAAAAGTTTATAGTAATCCACCATAAGTAGGTATACAGCCTCATAAATTAAATTTCCTCATTAGCTCTGAAACATGCAACATCTTCTGAAGCACAAACACCTACACTGCACCAAATCAGGCACATATACAAACACTATCACAGTAAGTCGCTAACAACAAACACAACTAACACTTCTAACAGCTTACTACTGCTTCAGATCAGCACAGCAAGTACTCTCCCTGAAATTGTGGGGTTCTCATAGCCGTAAAGCATGGGCAAGTATTACACCTACACAAACACCTTCACAGTAAGCTGCAAATAAACAAGTATTATGACAAAACCGAAACCTAGGTACACTGGTACCTAGGCATTGATGAAGTATGAAGCAAAGCACGCACTAGGCGTACAGAGGGGAAATACTAAGCGAATGGTCTGAAGGTTTATACGCCTATGGCGCGGAAACCGCAGGAACATGGCGAGTTTGGTCGGTAGACAGCCCCAACAGGGTTGAATCCGACACTACTCTGCTTCACAGAGTGCCAGTCTTTAGAAGATTGTTCTCGAAAAAAAAATCGAATAGACTATACATACATATATAAGATAGCGGCAGCTTTGCATAGCTATTTAGGTATAACATTTGGAGTTTTTGATGAAAGAATAAAAAACTTAGATGTAGAAGTGTTTTTTCGATAAGTTGTACCATAAAACAGCAACCTGTCAGCTTGTTAACGGTGGATTTTATTGGTATGGGAAACATTGTAGCAACTTTACTGGGTTTGGTCACAAGAATTTGAAAATGTGTTCTATTTAAAAAGCTATAATATTTTATGCAGCATTCTTTAGCCACCCTGTAGAAATTGAAAATAATTTTACTTTATAGAACATTCTTGTACGTTTCAACATTCGTTTTGACATTTTTTACCGTGCGAGCAAAAATTATTTGCATCAAAGAGGACCTTGCATCTAAGGACGCAATGCTTAGCGTAGAGCTTAATACCTGTTGGGTGTCAGTAACTACCTGAATTAACATTCAATCAGTTATTCCGTCATCTTTGACAGTCGTTACAAGTAATTTGATTCATCGTTAATTTTTCCAATTTCTTGAACAATTCACACAATGGGCTTTACGAAACAGCACAAAACATTTATGGTTGAAGCGTATTTTCGAAACGGGGTTAGAGTAAATTGCGAGTGGCAATACAATCCGGGTTTGTGCATGGACGATTTTCACGAACATTTTCCTAACGTTGCTTTTATTGCTGGGGATTTTTATCATTGCCTAAAAAGAACCGTGTCTGTGTTTAGGGAAACAGGTTCTATACACCACAAAAAAGGAGCAGGAAGACCATCTGTAAGAACGGAAGAACTTGTTGCAAACTTTTGTAAATAATGCAAAATACGCCAACAAATTGTATAAGACGCCTGTCCCAAGAAGTGGGAAGATCTTATGGAACAACAACAACTATTCTTAAGAAGCAGCTAAATTTATTTCCTTATAAAGTGCAAGTATTCTAAAAATAAATTTGTATATGTCTACTTATTTTATTACTCATTAGTTTGGCATATCATGTCATAATATGAATTTGACAAAATTTTAACCTATACCATATCATTGTGATCTTAACCAAGCCCTACGTTTTTTAATCCAAGCTCTCTTTGATGCAAATAATTTTTGCTCGCACGGTGTACAGTCTCATAAATTAAAAATCAGCAAAATAAGTATTATTGTCCGACCATTTCCTCGTTAGCTGTGAAGCATGCACACGTGTATCTCTTCTGAAGCACAAACACCTACACTCCACCAAATCAGGCACATACACAAACACCATCACAGTAAGTCGCTAACAACAAACACAACTAACACTTCTAACAGCTTACTACTATTTTAGATCAGCACTGCAAGTACTCTCCCTGAAATAGTGGGGTTTTCATACCCGTGAAGCATGGGCACGTGTTATTTCTTCTGAAGCACAAACACGTACACTGCACCAAAATCATTACACCTACACAAACACCTTCACAGTAAGCTGCAAATAAACAAGTAATATGACAAATCGACCCCTAGGTACACCTGTACCTAGGCATTGGTGAAGTACGAAGCAAAGCACGCACTAGGCATACAGAGCGGAAATACTAAGCGAGTGGTCTGAAGGTTTATACGCCTATGGCGCGGAAACCGTAGGAACACGGGGAGTTTAGTCGATAGACAGCCCCATCAGGGTTGAATCCGACACTACTGTGCTTCACAGACTGCCAGTATTTAAAAGATTCTTCTCGAAAAAAAAATCGAATAGACTAGGTATATAAGATTTATCAAATATGCATATAAGGATAACGCAATAACTAAAATAATAAACCTAAAGAAACATTTTAAACCAAAAAAAAATGTTTTTTTTATCGACAGCTTTGCATATCTATTTCAGTGTAAAATTTGGAGTTTTTGATTGAAGAATGAAAAACTAAGATGTAGAACCGTTTTTTCTACAAGTTGTACCATAAAAAAGCAATCTATCAGCTTCTCGTTAACGGTGGATTTTGTTGGTATAGGAAACATTGTAGCAACTTTACTTGGTTTGGTCACTAGAATTTGAAAATCTGTTCTATTTAAAAAGCTATAATATTTTATGTATTATTCTTGAGCCACCCTGTAGAAATTAAGAATAATTTTACGTTACAGAACATTCTTGTGCGTTTCAACATTCGTTTTGACATTTTTTACGTATTTCTAATAACAATTTAGCTATTTATTCGAACTCTTTCAAAAAAATATCTGAAGATTCACTAGAGATAACCAAGTTCTCTTCAATAAAATGAAAGTAATTTGGGGCTTGTACCCCCAAATCGTTCCCCCCCCCCCCCCACCCAAATTCATTTTGCCTCCCAATTCATTTAAAAAATTGATGTGTAGAAGAGACATAATATGAAGAAAATTGATAAAGGTTAAACCATACTGAGTATGTTGAAAAATTTATTAAAGGGGGTCTAAACCAACCAAATAAACTGGAGAAGAAGAAAAAACCTTCCTGAAAAGAACACGAGATACAGAATTTAGGGATAGATCTTTCAATATTTTTAATCTGAAGAAAATCGTAGTTCGCGGTTTCGAAGAATTTCGGTGACAGCGGAGGGCCAAAATTGGCTTTATTTTATATACGGTGATGTACTCTTGAAACATACAGGAAATTGTTTTTTAAAATAATAAATGTAGCGAGAAAGCTGGAAGACCTATAAAATCTTATCGACGACAACGTCAGACATTTTACGTTAATTATTACTGGACATACCACATGGCACTTAGGTCTGTTGTGGTTTCGCAACGGAAACCATTCCAAATACCCATTGGGTATACCTAATCAGTTCTAAATATGTCACAAACATTGCAGATTTATTAGATTTATGCATAGGTTTTCTTTTGGTATTTCCTTTTAAATCTCAAAGTGGCTAAAATATAGGCATAATATGCTTCATTAAAGGAATAACTGTGGTTTCCTGCAAGTGATTCATATGTAGCTTTTGTATGGTATGTACGAGGGCAAAAGAAGTTTTAGTAAATAGAAGTAACAGTAAAGTAAAAACGAAATCATACGCTGTCTTATAACTGGACACTTGTGCTTTTGCAATAGAAAAACATAATTTCAGTTTATTTTCAAAAAAGGCAATACTGTAATCGCCTAAGAAAGAAAAGTTTTTGACTAATCGGAAGTCAGTAGGGTATATTTTCGATGCTTGCAATGCAGCCCAGTACCTCTTTACCAATGGCGGTACGTAATTGTATTAACCAGTAGTTCCATCCATGGAATGAAAACATTGCTTCCTCTGCTTGCCATGACTCAAAAAAGATTTTCTGGAATAGGTTTATTTTCAATTACTACCTTCTTCTAATGTAGGTACAATTTGATTTTGTTACAAAAAATGTTCTTTTCAAATTTTGTTCAAGAAGAAATGTTTAAATCTGCTTGCACAAACGTCACAAAAAATCCTTATCTAAAAAATTTTTATTTGGAAATGACGAATGAGGTAGGTACCGTGCGAGCAAAAATTATTTGCATCAAAGAGGGCTTGGATTATTAAACGTAGGGCTTGGTTTAGATCACAATGATATGGGGACGATATATCTAACAAAATATAGGTTAAAATTTTGTCAAATTCATATTATGACATGATATGCCAAACTAATGAGTAATAATATAAGTAGACAAATAAAAATTTATTTTTGTTGTTTACAAAATTAACAAAGTAAGAACATACAGCAAGAAAAAGAAAAATAATTAAATAAATTGCTGAAACTTGCCACAGCCATGCTCCAAGCATAAATTCACACGTCTCTTCATATTTTCGAAAGTGTTGACCAGCATCTCTGGAGAAATGTTACCACATTCTTGGATAATCCTTTCTCGTAATTGTTCTAAATTTGCAACAAGTTCTTCTGTTCTTACAGATGGTCTTCCTGCTCCTTTTTTGTATTGTATAGAACATGTTTCCCTAAACACAGCCACGGTTCTTTTCAGGCCATGATAAAAATTCCCAGCAATAAAAGCAACGTTAGGAAAATGTTCGTGAAAATCGTCCATGCACGAACCCGGATTGTATTGCCACTCACCATTTACTCTAACCCCGTTTCGAAAATACGCTTCAACCATAAATGTTTTGTGCTGTTTCGTAAAGCCCATTGTGTGAATTGTTCAAGAAATTTGAAAAATTAGCGATGAATCAAATTACTTGTAACGACTGTCAAAGAAGACGGAATAACTGATTGATTGTTAATTCAGGTAGTTACTGACACCCAACAGGTATTAAGCTCTACTGCTAAGCACTATGTCCTTAGATGCAAGGCCTTCTTTGATGCAAATAGTTTTTGCCCGCACGGTATAATTTTAAACATTTGGTTTAATGTTTAATGTGAAGGTGCATTTACCGGTAAAACAAACATTGAGTGAGAATTGCCTCTCGTTATTAAGAGTTTTCATAGCAAAAGTTTGCACTGCGTATTTGATCACCTTTCGTCATTTCCTGATAATTTTAATATTTATACAAATGATATTTTATACATATTTTATGTAATTTGCATAGTAGAGCTTTTTTACAGTTTTGCCAAGAAGCCTGTAGGTAATTCCAATATTTTCTTCTAAATTCTATATCTTCATTATTTTCTTTGGTTTCACCATTAAGTACATCATTGTTTTGGTCTAAGCAATTCCATTTATTATTATAGTATCACTTTACTACCAAAATTATAATTAGGAACAATATTGAGAACTGCTGTTTTTCTTGAAATGGGTCTGTCAAGAAACATCATAGAGAACTATTTTCCATTTCCAACGCTCTAGAAGGATCAGGAGTTGATAACTATATTCGCCGTTGGATCCATAAGATGTTAAAAGGCCGTCAGATCTACTCTAGTTTAGGTAGCAATAAGAAGGTCAGAATTGTTGAAAGAATAACCTCGCACACTTTGGTTAAGAGTTATGCATAAAATTATTATAGCCTTAGGAAGGGCTGGATTTAAGGTCATTGTATAATAATATGCTGACCACTTAGTTATACTTGTGTCAGGCAATTTTTTTTAATCACCATCAGCGATCAGCGCAAACTTATTGAACGCTGGGCATTGACATGTGGTTTAAAAATTAACCAAGAAAAAAATGACTTAATTCTATTTACACGCAGAAGGGTAATTGAGAACTTCAGGATCCGAAAACTGGAAATTAGTGCCTACTCTAGTGCTAAAGGAATAAGCAGAGTCTCTAAGATCGATACTCGACTGCAAGCTTAACTGGGGCATGAACTTACAAGAATGAGTCAAAAAGGCATCAGTTGCGTTCTATGCATGCAAAAGGGCCTTTGGTAAAAACGGGGGATTAAAACCCCATATAGTACATTGGATTTATATAGCCATTCTAACACATTAACGTACGGGGTGCTGGTTTGGTGGACTGATTTGGAAAAAGCAGTACACATGAAGAAACCAACGAAGATACAACAGGCAGCTTGTTTTGGAGTAACTGGCGTTTTTCACTCAACACTGCGGGCGGCAGTAAAGTGCTACTACAACTGCTACCCGTGTATTTTTATATTGGTTTGTTGTTAGTATGGCTGCGAAAAGTGTTCTGCGACTGAAAGAGTCGAAATACTGGACCGGTACCAACTACGGACTGAACAGCATACTAAGGATAAATCCAGGCCAAAATTTGCAAGAATCGACTGATTACACTGTTTCGCTGCCAGACTTCAGAATAGGGTTTTCTATGCTAATGCCAGGTGCGGAAAAACTGGAAAGGTAACCGAGTAACAGTGGAGACCGATCACTCGATTTTCACAGATGGTCCAAAAAATGGACGTTGGAGTGGGAGCTGGTATCTTCTCCGAAAGCATGAAAATATAGAGGTCGTATAGACTCCTAGACTGCAACCACAAATTTTGACAGTAGATAAAGCAGTTAATATCCTGCAGGATTATCCTGGCCTAGCTGGGTCTATAGCTACCTATAGAGAGAGGTAAACAGCGATCAAGGCAGTTTGTTCCAGAAACATTAAATCGAAATTAGTAAGGCACTGTCGCAAGTGTATGTGTGCACACTTGGGGCTTAACATCGAATTACCTAGTGTTGGGTTCCTGGCCATTGTAATTTAGGTGTCAACAAGGCTGCTAATGCGCTTGCCAGGGAAGGCGCAGACATGTCTGCCGAGCTAGCAGAGAATACTGTGGCTAGACCACTGGGATCAGTCAAAAAGGAGACAGATCGGATAGCTAAACAACTTGTGCGAAGCAGATGAACAGAACTAACAACCTGTAGCATCTCCAAGCAATTGTGGCCCCTACTTGTTAACCGGAAAACCGCAGCGTTATTACAGTACAGTTGGAAAGACCTAAGAAATATCACTGCCGTAGTCACCGGACATTGCCTTTTTCGGTAGACACGCAGAACTAATGCAAATATCACCTAATGACTTCTGTAGAAGTTACAGACATGAAGAAAAGGAGAAAAGTATCCAGCAGTTTTTGTATGGATGCCATGGCCTCGCGAGAAGAAGGTTCAATGCCTTGCACGAACCATTCTTGAATGATCTGTATAAAGTGTGTAGCTTATAAATGAATCGACTCACGTTTATTAACAGTAGTGGCTCGTTTGAATGACCTGATGCGGATACGTTCCGCGGAACACGTGTGGTATCACAACGGTCCTCATAGGACCACGTGAGACTGTTTGGACGGTGCCAGAAGTCTGCCACTCTAACCTAACATAACCTAACTATTTTCCATATTGTGCCATTTAATCTATGATATTGTTTCTGAACAAACCCAAAAAATTAAAAGTCTAATGACAGTTGACATTATCATAATTATCATTGATGTAAAATTAAACTGTAAGCCAATATTTGAGCGGAACAAATTTTACATGATTTTTTCCATGGCCAGTCTGGCGGTGCACCATCCGGTATAGTTGCAATTTTGCACAAAAAAATCAGCAAATAAATATATTAAACCTTTTTTTTAACAATGACTTTTATGACAACTACTGCTGTCACAAGACTATAATTTGGTTGTTTACTTTTTAATGCGAGTGAAGAAATTTCATGGAACGTTTTTAGATCTAAAGAAACTAAATTCCCCACTTATAATATCCACAAGAAAGTATTATTTTTGATCGCTTCTCCTTATCTAAAGTGTCACCAGTAAAGTCAGCATCATATGGGATTTTTTTTATTAATAGCTTTATTTAAAATTTGACTTTGGCATCAAGTTCTGCTTCGATCGAGATGAAAATTAAGAAAAAAATAGTAGTCACGTGATTCGCATTATCTGTCATATTTTAATTTTTTCCAAAAAATAAATCAAAAGTGGGGTTATTTCTGAAAATATCGAAAAAGTTATTAGAAAAAGTTTTTTTAAATACAGTTTCTGGCTCGCATGCAAAATTTCAGCTGCATAAGATAATTTTGATTTTTACCTATATTTTGTAAATTGCACCACTTTTGCAAAATAAGACTCAACGCAACCTACATAAAACTTCTCTCAGATAAATTTTCTTTAAAGTAGCGCTATATTAAATGTATGTTTTTCTACAAAATCAAAATTGGGCTATTAAAATTTGTTCGCATGTGATGCAAAGTTTATTTGTTTTTGACCCTGTATAAGGTAACTTCATAAAATAAGTATTTTTGACAACATAGTTTGTAGTTTGTGTCTGAAAGTAATACATCTTAATATTAAGACAAAAATAACACAGTGTCTTCAGTAAAGTGTTTTTTAGGTGGAAAATAAATTTTAGTTTAACATAACGTAAAGTTTATCTATTTTCAACGATTTAATTTAAAACCCCTTTACTTTATTTTTAATTTTTTTACTTTCAGGCACAAACTACGGTTTAAAAAATACTTATTTTATAAAGTTACCTTATACAGGGTCAAAAACAAATACACTTTGCATCACATGCTACCAAATTTTAATAGCCCAATTTTGATTTTGTAGAAAAACACACATTTGATATGGCCCTACTTTAAAGAAAATGCATCTGAAATAAAGCATTGTCAAAACTAAGAAGTTTTATGTAGGTTGTGTTGAGTTTTATTTTGCAAAAGGGGTGCAATTTACAAAATATGGGTAAAAAACTGCAAAATATGGGTAGAAACTGCATTTAAAAAAACTTTTTCCAATAACTTTTTTCGATATTTTCAGAAATAACCCCACTTTTGAATTATTTTTTTGAAAAAATTTAAATTTGACAGATAATGCGAATCAGGTGACTACTATTTTTTGCTTAATTTTCATCTCGATCGAAGCAGAACTTGATGCCAAAGACAAATTTCAAATAAAGTTATTAATTTAAAAAAATCTTATATGATGCGGACTTTACTGGTGACACTGTATATAAAAACGTACCCCACCATTATTAACGTATTGCCGCACACAACTACTGTTATTGTATTTAACAACAGAACTCTTGACTTAGGGTTTAACTGAAAATTAAGGAAAATTATGCAAAATTTCATACCTACTTCCATAGCTTAAAATAGAAAATGTCTATTACCTACAAGATATTTAAATAAATACAAGGTGCCGCTGAGCAGTATAATTGACTTAGAAAATTTCAGAAATTAGTAGACCGATTAGTGGTATTAACTCTGAACTTTTTAAGAAATTCATTTTAATCAGAAACGTGTATCTAACATCAAGTTAAACCGAAAGCGTCTTCGATTTTTAAACTAGAATAAGCCTATTTTTATTTTATTTTCAAATTTCCTATCGCATAACAATCAAAATGTTGTAAAGCAATATTTAATTTTTTTTAAATTTGTTTTAAAACTTATACTATTATTAAACAATAGCGCTTATAGACAAGGGTCGATAATTTTTGAAACTAAAAAAAATAATAGTAGGATGAAACCCATTGGAAAAGGAAGAGAATATAACAAAAATGAAAGGAAAAATAATTTACGGGCGATCCGAGGTCGGGAAGTGTTTATGGTTAGAAAACGATTTATCTCGATTTGCGGCAAAACTACAAGTCCTATGAAAAAACGTTAAATGGCAAAGTTGTAGGTAATGAAAGGATCTACAACTTTTGTGTTTACACTTTTTTCACATAACCTTAAAATTTATGTGAACAATTCAAATAACCAAGTTTTTGGTTTTTTATTTTCATCTTTTACAAAAAAAAAAATTTTTTCACAAAATTTGGTGTAAACGTACCGTTTTATGTCCCATACACACTGTAATTTTTTAAAAAAGTCGGTGGGCTTTTTATTACCTACAACTTTGCCATTTAACGTTTTTTCATAGGACTTGTAGTTTTGCCGCAAATCGGGATAAATCGTTTTCTACCCATAAACACTTCCCGACCTCGGATCGCCCGTAAATTATTTTTCCTTTCATTTTTGTTATATTCTTCTCCTTTTCCAATGGGTTTCATCCTACTATTATTTTTTTTCACTTTTTACCATTTTCAAAGGCCCTGGTCTATTAGTAAAGATTTTAATTTAAAAAATAAAATGTCTTCAAAGTGCTTATCCGTTAACAACTGAATGAAAGATAAACCATCTGGCTATTTGCTAATGGTATAGGCATTGCAATTATTTCTTAATACAGTTATTGCAAAAGATAAAATTTTAAAAAATATATTAAATAATATGTAGGTATTAATAGTTATTTATGTATCAAGGGAATTATAAGGATCTTAATTACCGAGGGCAAAGTTTACTTCCCGAGGGACAGCAATTGACCGAGGTAATTGAGACTCTTATAATTCCCGTGGTACATAGAGAATTTTATTTCTGACCGATTTAAATTTTTGTTCATTTCTAAACCGGAAGAAATGTTTCAATTTATTACCTTTCCGGTATATTTGAATTAGGTGCCGTCAATAATGACATTGACATTGTAATGACATGAATAAATAATAGTTATTTTAGCATTTCTTGTCTTATTTTACCTGTAAAAGGTAGAGGGAATTAGAGAATCTTTAATATCCCAAGGGAGTTATAACCCTCTTTATTGATAGCGTAACCATGATGATATAAACTTATAATATCCCGGTCAAAAATAATAGTTATTTACATTACTAGATGCGAAAGTTAATTTTTTGGTGTGAGGAGGTTTTTGAATTGCCGAGGCAAAGCCGAGGTGATTTAATACCTCCGACCACCAAAAAAGGCTTTCAAATCATGTAATGTATTAAATTTTTTCTACAACTGTTCTCTGATCAATATATTATTAAGTAATAAACTTTGATCTTATTCAAATTAAAATGATAAAATTAATTTTTTTTTTCACCTATAAAATAATCCATCTAGTTATTTGAGTATTGTTGACAACTAGTTATTTGAGTATTGTTGACAACTAGTTATTTGAGTACTGTCAGAGTCTGTCAGTTTGATTTTTTTGTCCTGGCACCGAAAGTGTTACTTTCGTAGCTAGCAACGGATAATATTCAGGTAACTGTAACATTTACTTTCGTTTTCTTTCGTGTTGCTAGGGCCCGAAAGTTAATTTATTTATACAGTAGTAGAAAATAGTTATTTACACTACAAGGGAGGCAGGTGATACTTACCAGTCGAGGACATAGTTTGCTTGCAAAATAGTCCGAGACTGGTCAAGAATACTGCCTCCCGAGTTTTGTATTATATTTTTTCTACTCCAGTTCCATTAAATTAAAAAAAAAATGTTTTTTAATTTTATAATTTGAGCTATCCAACTGAAATACCCTGTATGTATGACAGGTTTCCTAGTGTTGACACGTTGATTGCTATGAAATTCATAATGTTCATAATCAAACAAACGTTATTCTGTCAGTGTCAGTTTTTTTTTAGAAATCGAAAAAATGGATATCGATGCAGTTGCGAATGCAGCTTGCGCTGCTCTATTACCTCAGAAATCGAAGGAACGGTACAATCGGTGTTACAAGGACTTCAAGTATTGGTGCAGTATTAATTCAAGTGATGAAAGAGTCACCGAGAATTCTATGCTGGCGTACTTTGTACTTCCCTAGGGAGGTAAGTAAATACTTAGGGAGGTAAAACGTACTTACCTCCCTCAAATTAGTATCAAAATGAAGTACTTACCGAATAAGGAGTAGAAAAACATTTTTAAACTCTATGTTAAGTAAAATGTACATATCAACTACTGTTGTGTCCCTGCCTGTTTATTTTTACGTTAGTGTTAGTCATAACTCATAAGTACTTTTTAAATATCAATAAATATATATATTTCTTCTTAGCCATTGTGTACCTTTGGTAGGTAATTTATTATAAGATTAAAATATTTCTATTGCGAACAAATATGCATTTAAATTATCGTACATTTGCATTACATTCAATATCTACTTTTATAAACAATTATTATAACTCGATGAACTAAATTCATTTTTCCGTTTTTTCCATGATCCTACTTTACCTATTACCCTCGTAAAAGTAAATTGGATCGCGATGCTGGCGTCGCGCGTACTAAACAAAAAAGTGTCTACCTACGTACCAGACGATGGAGTACGAGAGAGGAAGAAGGAAACCAAAAAATCAATCGCCAGAGTGACAAAGTACTAAGCGGTTGGTCACGGCCCATCGCCTAAAACCAGAAACCCAGTTTTCACCTCTTCCTATTTACCTTGACATGCAATAAGGTAAGTAGAGTTTTCTTATTTTTCTTTCTTTATTTATTTATTTCCTTTTAAAAATTTAACTCAGCTCTGCAACGATTTTGTTAAGTATGTCCATCTATATTTCTCATACGATTATTATGCTAATTTGAGGTGTCTAACACATTTCTGTTAAAAGTTAAAATGACAATTCTTAAATGTGTTCATTCACTGTGCATACAAATGTTGTGCATGTTTTTTCACCTTCACCTTATCGTTTTTTATAAAGCGGCTTTTATACAATTTTAAATTGAAATTGAAAAAAAGGATCGAATTAGATTTCATCCTTTTTTTGTTTAATTTCATCATGGGGTACAATAATTACACCCCTCGCGTGAGAATCTACGTACTTCCTCTGACGTGGGAAGACGAATGTTAATAAAACCTTATATTAATAGCAATGTTTAGGTTGTGAACCTTATTCGCTTACCATTTGCCGAATATTGCAGCGCAATTAAAACTCCAGCTGCTAAAATCCCATACATCATCTTGGCTTCATTTGTCTACCGGCTAAATTAGAAGCCAAATTTCGATAGTTCATTCCTGAAACAAAACAAAGTATAATTTAATTATGATTAGGAATGCGGTAAAATATGAAAGTAATTAATCGTGCTGCCCAAGAATGAAGAATGACATTACCATCACAACATAATTATTGTAGTGACTGTGTGTGTGACAAAAGACGCCCTAAAAGTTATCAAAAACAAACTTGAGGAAGACCATACTCTACAGGAAAGAACAACGCTCCCAATTAGTGCCTTCTTGGAACTATTAGAATGCTGCCTCAACAATTCCTACTTTCAAGAAAAGGATAGATTCTTCAAACAAGTAGACGGGCTACCGATAGGCTCATCTCTATCGCCAATAATCGCCAACATTTACATGGAATGGTTTGAATCCAAAGCAATGGAACAGGCAAAGAAGAAACCAAAAATGTGGCTGAGATATGTGGATGACACCTTCATTATTTGGAATGGAACCGATGAGGAACTAAGAGATTTTCCAAATCACCTTAATAGCTTAACACCAACAATCAAATTCACCATGGAGAAAGAAGAAAATAACCAATTACCGTTCCTAGATGTCAACGTGAAGAAAAATGGCAACAGCATCCAAACGTCAGTATACAGAAAACCCACACATACAGGTCAGTATCTCAATTTTAAATCAAATCACTCAAACAGTACGAAACATGGCATAGTTAAAACCCTCGTAGATAGAGCAATTACAATCTGTAACTCGGAAGAAGCACTTACAAAAGAAACTGACCACATCAAGACCGATCTCAACAAAAATGGCTACCCCACAAGATTAGTCGACACAATATTGGAAAATCGTAAGAATCGACCCAACGCGCAAGAAACAAACAGAGAGGCACAACCAACACTCAATATTCCGTATGTCAAAGGAGTATCTGAGAAAATAAGAAGACTAGGACAACGATATAACATCAACACCGTATTCAACTCGAGGGACACCCTTAGAAGCCACCTGACGAAGACAAACATCGAAATGTTAAGATACAAAAACAAAAAGAAAGTTGGTGCAAACTATTTTTATTTGTTATTATTACTAAGAAAAACGGATTGCATTTATTTATTGTAAACATCCGAGGGGACACTTTCGGATTCAGAATCTCCGATATTTAAATTATTTTTGGCCAACACTTTGCATACAATAGAAAATAAGACGGCAATAATGACGTTGTCAAAATCGAAATTGAAACAATCAAAAATGCGGTTACCATGATATCGACTAATACTTATGGACACCTGAAAATTTAAAAAATTACGAAAACGTTATCTGATATCAATGAAATTTAGACGAATAATATCTATTTACACAGTCGTAGATTAAATGTTGAATGATACACGTTCGATATGAACTTTGTCAATGAAACTTGTGCAATAATTAAACGTCGCACACGTTTCATTATAGTGTTCATATCGAACTAGCATCATTAATAACTATTATAAAACTTGTTATATTGTAGCATATTGCTAAAGAAATCTTGTTACTACTGCTACTACTGTACTACTTACTACAGCACTGTTTCTTGTTCAGTAGTGTGCATATGTGTGCATATGTAGCATATCTACTCATAATTCAGGTTGCGTCATATTATTTTTTTGGATTTTGGTGTTTTTTAGGTCACCTGGTAACATCGAACAACTATTTTCGCAAAACTTTTTTTTTCGCGAGGAAAGTTTTATCATTTATAAATGTGTAATGTAAACTAAGGCGTGGTATAGTTTTTTTATGTAAATTAGTTGCAACTTTTTTTTATAGTACGGGTACTACGAGTTTTTTTTTTTAATTTTAGCAATAAAAAAAAGGAAAGTGTTCCTTTATTTATTAAAAAATAATTTTATTGCCTAGTGCGTGATTCATGTTATACCACCTAACCGTCGGCGTTAAATTTTATTGTGTAGCTCGACGTTGGTTTTAATTTTGTGTATGCTGTAAGAATAATTTTTAATTGCATTCCATTAATTAAACCATCCATGGTATGTATTTTATAATGGGTTAGTTAAAATATACTTCTTTTAAAATATTGTGTAAAGAATTGCAAACATAATATAAAGTAAATAGTATACTGGTATTGGAACAGATTCTGAAATTCAACGACAGCCATAATACTCTACTAAATGGGTTTAAATTTCAAACAGTTCTTCTGACAACAGTTCTGGCTTTAAACTGACAAGTGTCAGTCACAAGTCTTGTTTTGTCCATATTTTTTTGGGTTCGCCTTAAGTTTTTAAAGAAAAAAATGTTTAATTTGTTTGTGTACCCCACAAAACACTTGTTGGAGAGTATTTTATCGTGATATCGTCATAATAATGCCCTCCTAGTGAAAAGCGCGGCAACTTCCTGAACGTTAATTTTGAGAAAAACGCGAAAAACGTTTTTTTGCTAGTATTTTTTTATAAATGAATATTTTAAATTTTTTCTTTTACCAGATTGATAAAAAAATATAAAACAAATTTTTTGATATAGGTTTCAATTAATTTGGACCGTAAATAATTTTTTTATTGGGCATACTGCGTTTTGTTTAGTATTTCTTAGAGCTTTGAATTAGCGTTGCTTAACAAAAACGAAGTATGCCATATTTACTAGTGTAAAATATACTGCGCTTTCCACTAGAAAACCATGAGCCGCAATGTGCTTTGCTTCTAAGAAAAAACGCAGCATTTAAAATGGGCATCAGTAAAATGCTGCATTCTTGACTAGAAAAATCAGATGCTGCGATTTTCTTTAAAAAAGCATTACTTTTTGCAGAAACTGCATATTTATTAGGCGTTTTTTTGTCTTAATTTTTTATTTTTTTTCAACAATAATTTTTTTAAAGATAGAGAATTGTATTCTACACAATAATATGTAAAAATCTCAAAATCGAAAATTTTGGAAGTTACTGCGTTCTCCACTAGGAGGGCAGAATACTATGGCTAATTTTATCCTTATAATGTCTTCCAGACATACTTAAAAAGTTTTTTGTACAACTGCCATTAAAAGTGACCCTTTTAATGACAGTCAACAGTGTTAAAAGTGATTGTTTACGTGGAAGCGTGTTAAAAATATTTTTAAAAATAGTGTAAAATTTTTATTATCAATATTTAACAATCATTACTTATGAACATTAATATTAATCGTACAACTAGAACAATTGCTAACATTAATGCCTTGCGACTTTAGGGAGCTTCGCAGCACATTACTAGAATCCCCAGTACCATTTGTAAACAAGCATTTGTTAGTAACCATAGCGTTGGCAACGTTTGTCATTCACAACAACCTTGTGATTATTTGAATATTAAAATGCATTTTGAACTTTAATGTCATTCCAAATTCCGCTATTTTATTATCAAAATAGGGCAGTTATACAAAAAAAAACATTGAATGACATTTGTGTTAAAAGTAATTTTATTTTGTTCGTGAAATTGTTCAATTCGCTCCGCTCATTTCACAAACTTTTTTACTCACAAAATAAAACATCACTTTTAACACTCACATCATAAATAACTATTATAAAAATTTTAAATAACCATTGACACCTTCTTATTAGAAGGGTTTTTCTTCTTCCCCAGTTTATTTGGTTGGTTTAAACCCCCTTTACTGACTTTTTCACATACTCAGTATGTTTTAACTTTTCTCAAATTTTTTTCATATAATATGTCACTTCTACACATCACATTTTTAATTCCATAAAAGCTCCATTAAGGTTCTACACCATTTTCTCCTCTGCTAAAACCATCAGCATTAAATAAATTCTCTGTCTCCTGATAATGAACGTTTCTACGTTCGAAACATGTAGAGACCCCTAAAGAATTTTTATTCTATTAAATTTTGTGGGGGAAGACTTTTAGTTTTTTCTTTCTTTCCCATCTTCGTTTCGTTTTATCAATTAGAAATACCATATTATTATGTATTAAGCAGCCAGTATCACTATACTATTGAAGATATGTCAAAAAAAATGCTGATTTTTTAAAAATTGCCTTAACCTGAAGAATATAGGTACAGGCCATTGGTTTAGAAGGTCTTTGGCTTCTTTGTTAGCGGATTCTGGTGTAGATTTACTGTCACACGCCATGGTGGCTGGGAAAGAAATATTGTTGCAGAAGGATATTTTGGGAACTCCTGAGAAAAAAAATAAGATACTTGCAGCTATTTTTTTCCAAAAATCCATGAGAGGTATCTTTACCCTTGTTTTTTTATCGCCAGAAATTGAAAGCATCCAAGTAAGCTATCAAATAAACAACATCACGTTATCTAATTGTAATAATTGTATTACAAATGTTAATCTTTTCTTCCTTTCTTTTTTAATAATTAGATTTACTATTGTTTGATAAACGTTATCTTGTGGTATTCAGTAGTATAATGAAATCATTAAGAAAATTATTATAGTACTCCGTCCAAAAAGTATGTCATTTCGACAGTGATTATGACGTCTATAATGATGGTATTTTGATACGCCAGAAGTTAAATATTATTTCGTGTACAAATAACTTCACAATATCCACTTTTTTAAATTATTTTTTAATGTAGTACAACAGGCGTAAATCGCATACACTATTTTAATGACCTTAATTAGTAGCTTTTACAACTTTATAAAAATCTTTACACGCAAAACAGAGAAAAAGAATGATTTCTAAAACATAATTTATTTTTTTCCGGGATACGAAATTAAATCTACCTACTTTAATAAACACAATTAAACAACAGGATAACTTGAAAAGTTTCGAACAAATATCAGTATATTTCTTTGGATAAATAAAAAAATAAGCAAGTAATAGTGAAATCAATTTTAAACCATTTTAATAGTCACATTTAAAAAAATAAATACTTTTCACAATATTTTCTAGGTTTTACTAAAACAGAATTAGTTTTACTTATTATTTGTTTTTCACCTGTCATGTTATATTAGTCAAAGGTTATTGACAGCTTTATGTAAATTAGAAGCATGATTTCTGTTATATTGCTGATACATTTATTTAATGATAACAAAAAAATATTTCAATCTGTGACAATTAACGGTTCTCATAAAAAAATTAATTTTTTATTTCGTATTTCATTACCTTTAATACGACACAATTGTTTTTGTAATAGTAATATCTGTCCAAACAAAAAAAATATGCGGAAAATAGAATATATTGGTTTTCGGGTAATGTGCGTCATGGTGGCATAGTCGAGCAGCATTTTTGTAACAGAATGATAGAAAACTCCAAGTTGAGCGGCTGGGCCAAACGTCAATTTAAGTGGTGAAGAAATAACTGCAGTATGTTGAAAATAAGAAGAAAAGATTAAACTTTAAAGGGTTGTGACACTAACGAAAAACATTGAGATTTAAATTTTTTGCTACCTTCATTTTGCCATGTAGAAATACCGCAAATTTCCAAAAACATTTTCGTAATATCCTGTATAACAAATATATATAAAACACTAAATGCTAAAAAGTAGTGACAAGATGTCACAGATTGCTTAAAGCTAATACACGAGATAAATGTCTGCTTTAGTTGATTTGTGCACAGAAATACACATCTTAACTCTCTTAACTGTTTACCTACCTACTTTTCTGTAATTTAAATAAGTATTTACTTGTTTTTTTAAAACTTATATCAGAATTATTTTGACCGGCTTTTATATAGTTGGAATGCAACAACAATATGGCATTTTTACTATAAAACTGGAAAAGCTTAACCAGGAATTTATTATTCAATAGAACAGACAAGGGAGTTGCACTTATTACTTAGTATGCATAAAAGAAAATCCGTGCAAATGTGAAACCAACATCGAATAAATCGAGCTGATTTCGTAAGGTCACGCGCTAGAGAATTCATGGAACGGACGGCAGTGCTATGATAAAAGAGCGATAATTTTTCATTCACTTTAAAATACACTTGAATTAGTGTGTATTGTATCTTCTGGATAACTTTCTTGATTTTGGCAATTATTTTCAACGTACCTTCATAAGATTTCATAAATGATGGGTTGTGAGAAATAAGAATATTCTATTGTTTTATCTGACATGCAAAGTTTAAAAAAACTTAAATACAAAGTAAAAATAAATTATTAATTAAAACAGATATTGGTACGATCAATAAAATTCAAATTCAGACAGGACAGCTAGAAGACTCCAAACAACAATGTGACCTGCGCAATAAATACGATAAAACTAATATTACGGCGTGCGGCGATTGCCGATCGCAACGAACCCCCAACAACGTCTTATAGATTATAGGTTCTAACAAATACAATTCGTTTTTAGGGACGCTGTTCTCCTTTCTTAATTGTACAGAAAGCGCTTTTCTAGGAACAAAATGTGTCGCATTGAGGATATACTAGTTTTTAACTTTTATAAAGCAATAAGACACTTTTAAATTTCAGTTAAACAGTTTTATTTTAAAATAGTAAGTTCGGCAGACATTTAAATATTTATTGAAGTAAAAATAAACTCATGTCAAAGTGGTCATGATTTGACAAGCAAAATTGGTTAATTGGGTAATTTCAGATATACCTTGTATATGACTGGGAAATGTTAATAACTGAAGGTTGCATTTTGAGTTTTAGACCATGCAGAGAGAACTTTTTATGAAGAATAACTTTTTTTCATAAAACCAATAATAAAAAAGGTTCCCATATGGTTCCAACTTAAGTAGACACACTGTATACAGTGTGGTTGTTTAAGTGTGCAACGTATGGGCATTTTTTTTATTACCGATTTCCCAAAAAAAATTATTCTTGATAAGAGTTGGTGCATGTTCGATAATCATATTGGGTGCACTTGGAACGGTTGCAAGTCAAACGGCGTACAGGGTAGGCCAAAAAATATAAAACTTGTACCTACAAGAATAAGGTTTTTGAATAAATATTTAAAATAAAAAGTTTGTACTTTAAATGAGAGTTTTTAATTTGCATATTATCATTACTAATGTTTTATCTTCTTAAAAATAATGTATAGGATATTTTAAAGTTGTGTTTAATATCGTTGCAACAAACATAAAGTTTGTGATTCCTTAATAAATTAAAAATTCAAGTAAATTTTACAAATATGCTTGAATTTGAACAAAGATATGTGAAGTTGATATTTTTTTGTGAAATTATTAATGTTTTTTAACAAAATATATTTTTTTTATTTTAGGAGGTTATGTTTTTGAATCTATTAATAACTTTTAATTCCAAACAACTTTTCTTAATAACATTTTGCTGAGTTTTCTGAAATAGGGGTACCCCTACTTTATTCTTGTACAAGTTTCATAATTTTTGGCCTACCCTGTACACCGTTGGACTTGCAACCATTCCAAGTGCACCAAATATGATTATCGAACATGCACCAACTTTTATCAAGAATAAAATTTTCTGCTAAATTGGTAATAAAAAAAATACCCATATGTTGCACACTTAAACAACCACACTGTATAACTGAAAAAATAATGTTTATATTATGAGACCGTGTCTTTGTGTATTTCATGAGTTGTTCTTAAAATAAATCAGGTATTTTAAAGAAAATAGACAACTTCTTAGAATTTACGGAAATATTATTACAAATGTTGGTTACCATAATTTATAGAAATACCCTATATAATTTCATTACTGTAAAACAGATCAAGATTATAAAATTGTCCGTTACATGTAATAAAATAAATATGTTTGAGCTCTCCTTATTTTTAAAAATACCACCAATAATACGTATAATTAGACCAACAATAATTCTAGCAGGTATTACAGTAGATATAAATGGCAATGAATTTAAATATAAATTGCAATAATACAGCAGGAGGTAGCAATAAAGCTGCTTAGTAGCCGGAAAATTTTTACTATCTATTTGACTTACATATTATATGTAATTTGAGTAATTGTTGCAGACCACTTGCCTTGCTATAAGGCGTTTTCTGTCATGATATAATTTGATAACGAAGGTCGTTGCTCGAGTTACCTGGGAATTTTTTCATAAAAGCCGATTTATAGTTTATAGATAGATCGATATGAAATATTCGCCTTCCAGGTGCAGGAAAACTACAATTACTTTTGTGCTTTTGAATTTTAAGCGAATTTAAGATTGCTAATATTTCTTATTATGGAAATTGATAAAATGATCGAACTGTATTTGATGTAATAAATAGTAATTATAAAATATGTTTTAATCAGTGATCTGGAACTAGGGAATCTAATCCCGCACCCAAACTTTAATCCCGCAAACCTGCGGAATTGAACCCATCGATCCCTCGGATCCGCGGGATTTGCGGAAGAGCAAACAATGAACTGCGGTATTTTTGGTCGACGCGTCGGGGATTCCCCGCCCTGCTGGGCTATTGAAAATACGTTAAACTAAACAGTTTTCTTGCGTACGTGCGAAAGTAAGAGCGTTATTCAACTATTATCTAGTGACATTTATCAAATGGTTGAATATAATACATAGAATTTAAACAGCAATCATAAAAATGAGTGTCAGTGTAGTTTACAAAGAGAATGACGGTTCAAGTTTAGTTTAGAATTATTTTTTAACATCATCAAAATCTCCGCTCGTTCCACCAAAGGTCTTCACAACCACTTATTTTACAAACAAAGCATAATATTAATTTGAAAGTCCAGAGCAGCAGCGCCAGCGGTAGTATTGGTATGGATAAAATAACATAGGAAATGAAAGCTAGTGCCAGCAGCTCGAGTCTGCTCGAGTAGTTCATTTAGTTCTATTGCTAAGCGCTCAGATGTTAGTGGTTCTTCTGTGTTATACCTAAGAAAATGAAAATTACAAATTTTTTTTCATCTGAGAAAAAAGGTTTGATGAAGGAAAGAGTGTTTCGAATTATAGCTAATAATGGTATATCCTGTGGAAAGTTTATCACATCGATCGATATGCGCCAACCATGCGAATCAGAGGGCCACAAATGTATCTATGCCTGCCTAAGCATCACTTGACCAGTTACTAAAACATGAGATGACACTTTTTGAATGCGGAGGGAATAGAGGAATGTACTTGCAAGCTGCATATAACTGTGTAAAATCTATTCCGCCAACAAGTGTCGAAGCTGAACGTGCTTTTTCAGCCGCAGGATACATGTGCAATAAAATCTAATCAAATCTAAAAGATGAAACATTAAACATGATATTTTTTCCTGCTACTCTAAACTGTTTTTTATTGCATAAAACAACTTTTTATTAACATACAGCACCCACATCGAGTACCGCAAATCCCCCGAATCCCGCACGTTTAATCCCGCAATGTTAATCCCGCGAAATCACCGCGGGATTCAGCATTTGCGGGATCCAGCATTTGCGGGATTCAGCATTTGCGGGATCCAGCATTTGCGGGATTGGATTCCCTATCTGGAACCTATAGATGGCACATGTCATTCATTCCACTGAGAAAAAAGCCTTTTCTTCCTTATAATAACAACACACTAAGGAAAATCACTCAATACAAGTATTTTTTTGAATATATGTGTATTACCACAAGAAAAATCCATTTATCCCTAAAATATTTCGTTTAGTCGCAATCAAGGATGTTTTTTTGACAACAATATTGTTACGTGTGCTCAATGCTTTTTTATGATAACAGAATATCATATAACCATAACAATATGTATCCAATAAAGTGTTTTTAAATAGTATTTTTTTAATTCCTATAAGGTTATCTTATTACCACAAAAATAAAAATAAAAATTAACCAATCTTTTATACCTCTCTAAAATATACCTTTCAGGAACTAAACAGTTGCTTTTTTAAAACATGGTGAAATCCTTTTGGTTCATTTTATTGCCGTTTGCCGTGTTGTTAGTTTGTTTAGTGGTTGGTGGATTATAGTTTATGGTGGATGTTTGGCTATTGATTTGATAAATTTTTTATATTTTAATAATTTCATATAGGGTGGTGTACTTTTAGTGCAACGTTATATAATACGTGTTGTGGCGGTGTGTCCGCAAATTCAGGTAGGTACAATTATTTTACCAATAATTACATTTATTACTTAATAAGTAACTCATGTTTATCACATTACTCCACTTAGGTACCTACAAAAAATCGTTGTTTTATGTGAGTCTTTAAATTTTGTTAGGCGAGAAATTAATTTTTTCAGAAATACAATACAAATTTAGGGGATAGAATCGGAAAACCATCTGAGTTTTTAAGATATTTCTTTCCCGTTCTAAATTTTGCAATGCAAAATCGCAATTGTTAAGTTTTCTGATACCTATTAATAAAAAAAATGGCTAAAAAGGGTCATGTTCCTAGCAGTTTGTTATTTTCAGATCAGTCAGATCCCCCCCTTATTAAACAAATTTTAACATACAATTTTTACCAAAAATAGTGCAGAACGGAAGCTTAATGGCGGCCATTATCGGAATGAATTAAAAAATATAAGTAATAAATATAATTATTGGTAAAATAATTGTACCTACCTGAATTTGGGGACACACCGCCACAACACGTATTGTATAACGTTGCACTAAAAGTACATTACCCTATATAGAATTATTAAAATATACAATTTTTATCAAATCAATAGCCAAACATCCACTATAAACTAATCCACCAACCACAGCCATTTTGGCGAAGGAGCTAAAAAAAGGAATTTAGTAGTAGCTAGGTGGACTAGCTACAATAAAAATAAAATTATTTTATAGCTGGCCAATTATTTTTAGGAGTAAAAACCGATACGTTTCTAACTACACTACCTCAATTAATCGCAAAATCATTTTTGTTTACCACTGCATCATATATTTTTTATGGCAATAAAGTTGTCTTTTAACAGCAAAAGAATAATATTTAAAAAACGACCATGTTGAGGTTAAAAAGTTATTTCAAAAAAATGAACCTTGTAGCGACAACAGAGTTGTTTTTTCGGCGCCTATTTAATGCAGATTTCTTGCTACTGCGAATGGATTTCTAGCTACGGCTAATAGAGTTTTCTCTCAGTGCAAGCAAGCAACAAACTGTGTAATACTATAATATGTGATAACAAGGCGCTTTCCTACTGTAAGACAACGAAAATTGCTAGACCGTGGTGTAGTGATAAATGATAATATCACGGTAACTTAGTCAATAGGAAATGGGAGTTAATACTACCATAGAATGGTTTATAGCCATTATTGCTCTGAATACTCACACTAATTATCAAGTCCTATTGGGTATGTAATCTGGTTTTATATACTGTATTAGTTCCGACTGGCAGTTGTAATGAAACTTGACATTAATCATAGTAATATTTGCTTGCTACGGTTAATAAAGCATATACTTACCACCAAAAATCAGTACTATAGTTCTCAAAAATTTAAATAGCTTCTATAGCGTCATATTGTTCTTGTCATTTAACATTGCATATGATTATCTATTATGCAACATGGTTTAGTGAGATGATAAAATTCGTCCATAGATTATAAAGTCTAACTAATGATGGGTTGTGCGAAATAGGAATCTTCTATTGCTTTATTTGACACGCAAGGTTTAAAAAAAACTTAAATTCAAAGTAAAAATAAATTAACTGAAACAGGTATTGGTACGATCAGTATAATTCAAATACAGCTAAAAGACTCCGAACAACGAAGTGACCTGCGCAACAAATATGTTAAAACTAATACTACGGCGCGAGGCAATTGCCGATCGCCACCAACATCTTGGTGGATTATAGGTTCTAACGAATACAATTCGTTTTTAAAGACGCTGTTCTGCTTTCTTAATTGTAGAGAAAGAATTTTACTGGAAACAGAATGCCTCGCATTGAGAAGATTAGAGAGGATAACAAAATTGCTGTATTAAAAGTAGTTCATTATTTAACAAGACTGTGCTGCTAATGGAACTGGGTACTACAAATAAAAACACTGTTCTTAACATGCATGTTTCGGACGTAGAAACGTGCATCATCAGGAGACTTATTTAGTGCTGATGGTTTTAGCAGAAGAGAAAATAGTGTAGAACCTTAATTGAGCTTTTATGGAATTAAAAAATTGATGTGTAGAAGAGACATAATATGAAGAAAATTGATAAAGGTTAAACCATACTGAGTATGTTAAAAAAATTATTAAAGGGGGTCTAAACCAACCAAATAAAAACCTTCCTAAAAAGAAGGCGTCGAAGAGTATTTAAAATTTTTTTATAAAACTTTTTAAGTGTATGTCAGTATAAGACATTATAAGGATAAAATTGTCATAATTATGAAGATATCACAATAAAATTACATTGCAAAAAGTGTTTTGTGATGGAATTGATATAACACTAAAGCTGGTTTGATACGCTAACACTTTATTTAATATTGGTTAATACAAAATAAGCTATCAATATAAATTCTGTGTTAGCACACTTGTTGTATTAGATCATTTTCCTCAGTGCACGCTATGAAAATGTGTTGACAGCATTGTTTGTAGGAGAGAGGCAGTGATGTAGCAGAGTGGGGCAGGGAATACGGATTACGGTGGATTTACCCTTAAATGTGACCTTGCTACTATAGTTGAAACCTAACCTTCAAATAACCCAACTTTCTTTTTACTCACTTATAAAGAGTAACTGCAGAATTATTATTTTCCCAATTCTCGCATACTTGACACTTGACACTTGCGACTCATCTTAATTAGTTTCTAAAAAATATCACAAAACACAGCAATTATTGCACAATGACGAAACCAATAAACTGAAGAAAATTTCAAACCGCAGTCAAAGAAATATGAAACGAAAATAGGGATGTTCGATGTATGTACCGTGCGTTCAATTTATCTTGATAACATTTTGATTCACTATAACTTTTTTGTTTTTAAAGATATGAAGGTAAACAAAAAAACAAAATGTAGGGTTGGTTGCCAAGTTTTTTCCTAAGTTACATATAAAACAAAACACTATTAATTTTCTGACATATAAGTCTACCTTATGTTTTTTTAAACGGAACACCCTGTATATTTTTACATTTTTAAATTCCACATAAAATTATAATTATTTTTTATTAAATGCATTATTAGTCTATACTTCATAGTTTCCGAGATATTGATTCTCGAAAAGTGACATTTTTGAACTTTGATAGCTTCTAACTTTCTAACAGTACGTCTTAGAGCAAAACGGCTTACATGTCCCTATCTTCAAATTTTATTATCTTCCCAAAAAAATCAACTTCCGGTTAAACCGGATGTAACTCGAAAGCAGGAAATATAGTTGTTCCGGTTTAACTGGAAGTTGATTTTTTTGGGAAGATAATAAAAATTGAAGATAGGGACATGTATGCCGTTTTGCTCTAAGACGTACTGTTAGAAAGTTAGAAGCTGTCAAAATTCAAAAATGTCACTTTTCGAGAGACAATATCTCGGAAACTATGAAGTATAGACTAATAATGCATTTAATAAAAAATAATTATAATTTTATGTGGAATTTAAAAATGTAAAAATATACAGGGTGTTCCATTTAAAAAAACCTAAGGTAGACTTATATGTCAGAAAATTGATAGTGTTTTGTTTTATATGTAACTTAGGAAAAAATTTGGCAACCAACCCTACATTTTGTTTTTTTGTTTACTTTCATATCTTTAAAAACAAAAAAGTTACAGTGAATCAAAATGTTATCAAGATAAATTTAACGCACGGTACATTGATTACAAAGATAAAGGTGTTAAAAAACAATTTGTCGAACTTAGTGATGAGCAATTTATAAATAGAATTATACCTACCATATTATAATGTAAAAAAATAAATATAACACATACCTACTTTAAAATAGAAATAATTTTTGATTGCACATATCGTAGGAAGTTAAATATTATATTACTGTTCTTAAAAGAAAAAATAATTATAATTAAATGTATGCATGCAATTAACGCCTGCATTTCAATTAAAAAAAATCTGAACCAATAATTTCCTTTCTAGTGTTGAATAACACAAAGCAATTAACAAATTGTAATTTTGTGCCAACTGGCATACCTGGTTGAAATAATTTATCGGGGAAAAGAATTTTAATCCTTTCAAACGTTATATTTATGTTAACATTACGTTCGTTTCATTTTTTCTTATATTTAAATAATTACAAGGAAATATTATACGATAATAAATCACGTTTTAATTTTTAGTTACTTGTTAACACTTACATAGTGAAACAGAAATAAAAAGGTAGTTTTGAAATTGGAAAAAAAAACATTTTTTGCTCTCTTCATTTTTCTGCCCAAGACAGAGCCTTTGCACTAGCCCTTGACTTTCCAGTATGCTGAAGTCTTGTCGGTCTTCTGACTCTTAAGTTTTTACACCTCGTGTACACCATTGAAAGCTCCATTACGGCTCAATCCCACTTATTATTTTCTCTATTGCTAACAACATCAGCATTGTACTATTTGCTTTGTTTTCCTGATGATGAGTATTTCTACACTCGAAACATGTCAAATTATTAATAATTATTCTAGGTTCGCCTAGTTATTCTAATATACTTGTGGAGAAAGGGTTTGTGCTTTTTTCTATAGTTTATATTCTATTAGTTTATATGCAGGGTGTTACTTAATGATGTGGCGTAATTTTAAGGGACTATTCCTGAACCAAATTCAAATAGAAAAGTTCATATAAGCATGTGTCCTGAAGAGTCTGGTTTTCAGGATACAGGGTGTCAAAGTTTTAAAAAAAAATTGGTTTTTTATTAAAATCTAAATGATCCTTTTACCGATTTTGTTGACATCTGGCAGGGTTATTCATTGTAATAAGACGCTAAATTGGCACTAACTAGAAAAAATTATAAGTTTCAGTGGCGTCTCGGGGGGCAGTGTCACGAATAATATTGACAAAAAAATATACGGTACTGAGTTTTTTTAAAAATTTTTAAAAAATTTCAGATTGAGCATCCATAAATACAACTTTTTTGTCTCTTGATATCTTATCGTATATTACTTACTTTTCGAGGAAAAAAATAAAAACAACTTCATTGCATGTCGGAAAATTCTTAAAATAAAATCAAGTTAACTTTGATCGTTGCTAGGAAATGTTGTTGTGTTATTATGAACATAATGGTTTTGACTTTCGGTAACAGTTTGTTATTATTTTTCCTCTGGTAAAAAGGTTAATAATTGTGCTATTTAAAAAATGGCAAATACTTAATTATTCTAATTTGGAGATGACACAAATGCATTTTCTTTATGGTCTTACCAATGGTAATTCGGCGGAGGCCCGGCGGCTCTATCAAGAAAGGTATCCTGACCGTGTCCTTCCATGTAGACAAATATTCATAAATATTCATCGTCGTCTGACTGAATCTGGTAGCTTTAAACGTAATACCTTATAGGGTATCGTACGATTCGAACTCCCGCAGTTGAGGAGGCTGCCCTACATGCGGTCGAAGAGAATCCTGTAACTAGTACCCGAAAAATAGGTAGGGAATTAAATATTTGTTATAAAATGGCATGGGAAATTTTAAGAGATTCCCTGTTGTATCCTTATCACGTACAAAGAGTTCAGGCACTTCTGCCAAGAGATTTTGAACCGCGTACGCAATTTTGTAGATGGTATCATCAAGGACTTGCAGAAAATCCTCACTTTGATTCCAGCATTATGTTTACGGACGAAGCCCATTTTTCCAGAAATGCAATAATTAATTTCCATAATAATCATAACTGATGGGCTCAAGAAAATCCTCATGCTATTACAGAGTCAAATGTTCAGGAACAAATTTCTGTCAACGTTTGGATCGGTATCTTAGATGACTATTTGATTGGACCATTTTTTTTACCATGACGTCTTAACGGACAATCTTACAGTCATTTTCTACAAAATGATTTGCCTCTGCTTCTTGAAAATGTCCTTTATATTTACGTCAACAACATTGGTTCATACATGACGGTGCTCCTGCCCACTTTAACATATTGGCTCGTGAGTATTTGAATGAAGCTTACCAAAATCGTTGGATAGGTCGTGGAGGACCACAATTCTGGCCACCTTGATCGTCTGACTTAAACAGCCTAGATTTCTATATGTGGGGGCACCTAAAAGCATTAGTTTATGTTACACCAATCGGGACAGAAGAACAACTAGGAATAGAATTATTGACGGGTGTGAAACCATTCGTAACACTATAATGGAATTTTCGAAAGAGTTCGTCGCTCCATGAGAAGGAGAGCAGAAGCCTGCATAGAAGCGGGAGGTAGTCATTTCCAACGTTTTTTGTAAATAGTCATTACTTTTCGTTTGTTAGATTTTAAAAAATGGCTTAGAAATAAATATACTGAACGATCAAAGTTAACTTGATTTTATTTTAACAATTTTCCGACATGCAATGAAGTCGTTTTTATTTTTTTTCTCGAAAAGGAAGTAATATACGAATAGATATTAAGAGACAAAAAAGTTGTATTTGGAGATGCTTAATCTGAAAAAAAATTTAATTTTTCAAAAAACTCAGTAGCGTACATTTTTTTGGTCAATATTATTAGCGACACTGCCCCCCGAGATGCCACTGCACACAAAAAAATCTAGTCTCCAGTTGAACCTAAAAGTTTCAAACTGAAACTATCATATACATGAATAGGAGCAATGCTAAAGTAAAATTAAATAGAAAATACCTTAGCATCAAAATATAGTTTTAAATTAATACTACATTATTTTAACTTGACTCTACTTTAGTTTTAGGGTAATAAAAATAAATGATCAACCTATCAATAATTTTAGTTGCAGATATAGTATACGTTAATATTGGTTTGATGCAAAGTAATGCAAATAGCATCAAAGAAATAATAAGGGTTTAGATTTTACTCAAGTTGTGTATAGAGACTGTCTTTGTGCTCGCTGTGAGAATACAAATTTATTTTTATTTTCAAACCCATCATAGTATATTTCACTTTGACCACAATACTTATTTTTGAAACAAGTATAAGATTATCTTGTTATGATGATAATGTAATCTCTTTATGAACATAATTTTGATTAACTTGATGATATAATTTAAAACTAGTAGTAGTTTAAAAATGAATATTTTTTAGGTACAAAATAAAGCAAGTTAGTTTCAAAATAAGGCTATTTGTTTGAGCATTACTATAAGCTTGGTTTGAGAGTAGTTTTTTTTGTGTGTGGAACTTATAATTTTCTTTTAGTTAGTGCCAACTTAGCGTCTTATTACAATGAATAACCCTGCCAGATTTCAACAAAATCGGTAAAAGGATCATTTAGATATTAATAAAAAAAAAACCTGTATATCTTGAATGCATTTAGAGATCCAGAGAAGTTGGTTATTTCATATTATTTGTTAATCAGTGACGCAATGTCTTAACTAAATGATTTCTTGAAAAATTCTTTACTGTGCGTGGGAATGGTTAGAATATGCCGTCTACGGATATTTACATTATGAACATCGGTACGAAATTTAAGCTTATTAAAAGGATAAGGTGGATTTTTAAATTTAATTATTTTATAAAAGAAACACAGTAAGTGCAAGGTGCATCTGTTAAACATATTCAACCAACCCAATTCACTCAGCTTATGCGAAACTCTCTCCCCACGTCGTATATACCACAAGTGAACCTTATACAGGCATTTTGCATTTTATTGTATTCGTCTCATATCTGCAGGATCCAGAAATGGTCCGTAAATATGATCACAGTAGTTGATGTGAGAAAGGAACAAAGAGTCGCACAGCATTTTTTTTAGTTTTTTGATTCAAATAGGGCCTATGGGAGCAGAGACTTTTGAATACAGCGAAAGCTCTCATTAGGCAAAGGGTAACATGCTCTTTAATTTTGAGTTTACTGTCGAGTACAAGATCTAGATTTTCATAAGAATTTTTAAAAGGAACCTTATCCTCTCCAAGATTCAATTCAATTTTATTTAGTACATTATCTCGTTGAGCTTCATCACAAAATAGTAATGCTACAGATTTATTAAGATTAATTTTAAGTAGGTGGTCATTGGGGACTTTTAAAAACGCTTCTAAGTCCCTATTAAGATGATTATTTGGAATTGCAGCATCAATGGATTTTACTGATAAGTATATTTGGATATCGTCTTCATAAAGATGATAATAATAATAATAATAATAATAATAAATAGCCTTTATTTATATAATGCAGCCAGTAAACAACAATGTAAAATTTCACTGAGGTGGCGAGATCTAGCATGGCTACTCATCTAACCACCTTATGAACAAATTAATTTTAAAAAAATACACAACAAAACTAGTATATAATATTATAACAAAGCATAAAAATAGAAAAAATAACAAAAAGCAAATTGTACCAAAAATGAAATAAAAAAATGAGTTAAGTAAATAAATAACATAACTGGAACCTAAAAAACAAATTAGTAGCAAATGTGCGACCATCAATGCTCTAGCAATGAATAACTCAAAGAGTATGATGAGATGCGTAAAAAACAATTAGAATTCTCAAATATGCAATCTTAGATAATCCTTTAATTTATTCTTGAACGTTTCAACAGAAGAGCAACTTTTGATATTTGTTGGTAAGGGATTAAAATATTTAACCGCATTAAAACTAAAAGACCTCCGAAACAATGCCGTTCTGTGTCTGGGAACAGAGTAAAGCCCACTATGCCTGGTTAATCGATCATGCACATCAGAACCCCTCGTATGTTTGTCAAAGAGATAACTAGGTTGCTGACATTTAATTATTTTAAAAACCAAAGTACATAAATGCAAGTGAAATCTTTGATCTAATTTCAACCAACCGGAGTCTATGAAGCTCTGAGAAACATGATCATACTTCCTCAACCCGTAGGAGTATCTCAAACAACCATTCTGAAGGCGCTGAAGGCTCTCTTTGTCCTCCTGAAGCAAGGCCGGCCAGTACACTATATTACAATATGACAGCAATGATAAAATAGTCGAGTCACACAACCTCAATTTTATCTGTGTTGAAAGAAAATCTTTAAACAAATACAGAGTTCTTAATTTACAATAACTTTTTTGAAGTAAGTAAGAAATGTGCCGATTAAACCTAAGCTTAGGATCAAAATGGACACCTAAATTTTTACATGATACAGAGGTAGCGATTTTATCATTAATTATTCTTATATTGAGGCGATCAGAAAGTAGATGAGAGTTTTTACCAAATAGAATTAATTGAGTTTTACTTTGATTTAAAAGTAAGTTATGAGCCACAGATAAGTTGTAAATTGTATCTAGATCTTGATTAATATGGGTTTCAGCTATTTCAATATCTTCAAAATTAAAACTCTTATATAATTGAAAATCATCAGCATATTGGTGAGAGTTAGAATGGTTCAAAAAACTTACAAAATCAGCCGTATATATTAAAAACAACAAAGGACCCAAGATGCTACCCTGAGGCACACCACGCTTTAAGCTTAAAATATCAGATACAGTGTTGTTTAAGTAAACTTGTTGACTTCGATCCTTAAGGTAGTCTTTTAAAAAATTTACAGCTGTATCGCTTAACCCATAATATTTCATTTTTATACATAGGAGATCATGATCTAGGGTATCGAACGCCTTGCTGTAATCAAGTAATAGCAAACTAGTACATTTACCATCATCAGAAGCGCGTATTATGTCATCAGTGACTTTTAAGAGAGCCGTTGTTGTACTGTGTTGCTTTCGAAAACCGGACTGCGTGACGGGAATAATTTTCAATTGCAAACAATAATTACTCAGTTGTTCATGTATAACTTTTTCTAGAATCTTTGAAAAAACAGGTAATAAACTTATCGGTCTAAAGTGGGATAACTCACTAGGATTGTTATTTTTAGGAACTGGTAGGACATTTGCAACTTTCCATTGACTAGGAAACTTGTTGCAAGAAATGCAAGAATTAATTATGAATGTTATGTGATTAATTAAGTGGGGGACAATTAGGGATATATTTTTTCGATCTAAGCCGTCAACACCCCGGGCATCAGAACGCAACCCAGAGATAATTGTTTCCACCTTCTCAGCAGTTACCTCGGAAAACTTAAAATTGTCAGCATTGTTACAAAAGGACCGATTTACATAATGATTTGAGAATAAGTTGTTATTAGCTTGATTATTAAGAGGAGGAATACTATCAAGAAAATATTTATTAAAATCATTTGGTGAACCAAAATCGCTAGGATCGCTACTAGGAGTAGAGTTAATATTTAACCATTTAAGGGTGCGCCAAAAACCCTTAGGATCAAGCCTAAATTGATTATTTAAATATGCCTTTTTTTCATTTCGTATTGACATGGTGACAAAATTTCTAAGTTGCTTGTAATCATTCCAAGATTCTTCAGTCTTAAACTTCTTATACTTAGAATGGGCTTTAGTCCTTAAGCGCATCATATATTTAATATTTGGGGTAATCCACGGGGCAGGTGTTTTAGTTATACGCGAGGTCTTGTAAGGAGCATGCCTATTAAAGAGTTCATTTATAGCCACAGTGAAAAAGTTTACCATTTTATCAATATCAGTTAATGAATACAAATAATCCCAATCAAAAGCGTACATATCAGATATAAAATTGTCATAATTGAAATTTAAGTAATCACGATACGTTCTAAATTTAATCGACTTTGCATTTTTTTTACATTGAATGTTGCACTTAACCATGCAATGATCAGAGATATCGTCCATTCTCACAACTTCAGGATCACTCACAAAATCCAGTTGAGATGTTACGATAATATCTAACAGTGTGCTGGTATTACTTGTGATACGTGTCGGTTGCGCAATGATCTGATTCAATCCATATTTATTTAAAAAATTATCCAAAGCCAAAAAAGCCGGGCTATTGATTAGACAGTCAACGTTAAAATCACTACCAAACAAAACAACATCGTGATTAGGTAACAATGAAATTAAAGTGTTTTCCAGCACCCCCAAACAATTAATTAAATTTTCACTAGGTGGTCGATAAATTGATCCCAGGCAAATACTTTTACCCGCAATTTTAAAGCTTATCCAGATCTGTTCCAGATTAGCACCATGTGCACTTACATCAAGAACGCTATACTTAAATGCACTACTCACGTAAAAACCCACCCCACCGCCTCTGTGGTTTCGGTCTTTTCTTACCAAATTATAACCTTCAATTTCGAGCGCCTCGGTAGCAATCCCTTCGTAAAGCCATGTCTCCGACAAACCAACAATATCAAGCCGCTCCGTGACTACGTAATCTGAAAACACATCGAAACCAGAGCACAAAGATCGCACATTAAAGTGAGAAAAATTAACAAAAACATTGTTTATATTATCCATAACATAAAAGCATTGCGTGCATTGTTCCATCCATGAGAGAAGAAGAAAAAAAAAATTAAAAAATGAAAAATGTGATTACAATAACCATATATATATAGGTATAATATATTATATAATATCCAAATACGAACTTAGTTAATTTTTGCTACAAATCTTATAAATGTCTGATTAAAAAAAACAAAAATAGATTAGTAAAATCAATTAATACCATTGATGACCTAAAAATATTAAGTAAAAACTACAAAAATCAATTCGTTATCCTCATTCGAGGAAAAATATAGATTTATCGGTCGATAGGAAATCATTTTAATAAGGATCACAGTAAAATACAACTAGTACGTATAAAACATTTTAAAGATTGAGATACCAAAAATATATCAACATTGTTTAATGTTTATCTTAACATGTTTAGGTAGAATTTAACAAATATTAACAAAATAAAATAAAATAAAAATGTTTAATTCTTATCCACCAGTTTGACTCCAGATAGCACTGATAAATTAAACAAAAAAACCAAGACTTTTTATTGAATGTACAACTTCAAATCTAGCACTACCACCTCGATCAAAACGCGATGACCAGCAAATTTATGTTTATTTTTCAGCTCTTTTATACGACACTTTTTTGCCATTTTTAGGGTCCCAGTAGAAAATGTTACCACCGGATGACCAGGCTTTATTATTACCGTACTTTTTCTTAGCTTCAAGTAATAATTTAAAACGATTGGAAGTAAGGTCCTCAAAAATAGCATAGGGTGTATCTTTTAAAGCCCGTTTCGCTCCGAACACCTTATTTTTCATCCAGTTATGAAGAAAACGAACAACAACGGTACGGGGTTTGTCCGAATCCTCTGAAGTCGAGCCTACCCGAAAGCAATAATCAATGTCATTCTTAGTGCAGCCAATTTTTAACTCATTGCTAACAAAATTTATGACAGACACCATAAGGTCCTCATCGGCATATTCGGGAATACCGCATACACGCATGCAATTTTTTTTGATGATACAGGCAATATTTCAACATTCAAACTTCACGAAGCTTGAAGTGAATAAACTACATAAAAAAGGGTCCAGAATACTACCCTGTGGTACACCCGCGGTAACAACAAGGGATTCCGAAAACTGGTCATCCATGGTAAACCCTTTGAACTCTATCCGACAAATAGGATGTTACCTAAAGTTTTATGTTAGCCGAAAAAGAAATATGGGCATATTTGACAAAAGTTTGTTTTAGCTCTTTTTACTTTATCAATTTTTGAATGGAGAACTGTAGGTAATTGCTACCCACTGCCCGCTTTAGAAGAAAACCAAAAATAAACGAAATACTGATAAGAAAATATAATGGCAAATATATCTTTGGTGTTTGCTCTTAATACACCAATTCTACGCAACACTTGTAGAGTGTATAAAGATGTAGGTTACAAAGATTTTTTAGGATACTGCTGCCGTTACTATGTAATATTTCCCAAGTAGCAATTATCGACACAAATTGGACTCCAATTCTTTG
Organism: Polydrusus pterygomalis; assembly: GCA_963969555.1. Taxonomy (NCBI): domain Eukaryota; kingdom Metazoa; phylum Arthropoda; class Insecta; order Coleoptera; family Curculionidae; genus Polydrusus; species Polydrusus pterygomalis. The sequence continues at coordinate 53,581,008 of OZ018378.1, forward strand.
CTGAGAAACGTTTCGAAACATTTTCGATTAAAATTATTTAGATTGTGTGGAGACACATGTGTTTTGAAACTTTTGCGACACATTTTCGAATTTAGTTAGTAGAAACGATTAAGAACTGTTAGTTTAGAAATACTTTCCAAACTACAGTGTCGATACATTTAGGAAACACACAAAAGAAAATTTTTCGAAACATTTTTATATAATATTATGAAATTGTGTTTAGACACATGTGCTCCCAAATTGTAGCGACACATTTTCGAATTAGGTGATTCAAAACAAATTGGTATTCTTCTGGTTTGAAATATTTACCAAACAGTGATATCCATTTAATTACGAAACTTGCGCAGAAAATAATTTTCGAAACTGCCAGAAACCTTTACACTACTGCACCCGGACAATTATTATAACCTCTGATTATAACGATTATAACCTATAAATTGTACATTTTTGTTTTGTTAATATGGAAAGAAAACGACAGTTTAAACATTCTTCGAGGTTTTACAAGGCACTAGGGACAGAAAATGGGTTTTTTAAGAGCTCGTCGAGCTCGGGTTTCTTGGCTTGATCGGGCCAAAGTAGGTGGTCTCCGACTATCCAGCTGGTCGGCACAGCCGTTAGGACCAACCTACTTTTTTCCTTTGTCTCGACAATTGAGTACATGTTTTAGATTATTACTTAGGAATAAGTTATAAGTACGTTTTGTTAAACGTTCAACAAAGTACAAACCAATTTTGTAGGTTATATGTCACAGAAAGTGTAAAGTGGTAGTGTATACCGTGACGGTATACAGAAGTTTTATGCTTCTAAGCTTAACCTTCCTCTTGACGGGACTGTGCATTTTTTACTTTAGCGACGTTTGTTTCGCATGGTTTCGGTACAATATCGAAACATTCTTCATGTTTCGACACATTTTCTATGAATTATAGCTACATGATTATCGAAACATTGTAGAAACCAAATACTAGAAATTGTGTGTCGACTCCATTTTAGACCAGAATAATTCTCGCTTTCTGGCGGCCATTTTGACAAATTCATTTTTATATTATTAAAATGGACTTTAATTAACTTCCTGCGTCATTTCAAATGTAAAAAAGTGGTTACATTAGTTCCATTTTGCTAGCTTAATCAATTGAAAGAAGATTTAAGTACAATTTTAAAAATATTTAAGATTTTATTTTTTGACAAAGTATTTATTTTGTGTGTAAATGTCAATATATCGGGAGCGTCTTAAGAATATAAAGCTAAATTACTAAATTGCACGATAAAATTTATTTCGTCAACGATTTTTGGATCTCCTCTGCAATAAACCATACGAAAAAAATGTATCACTTATAGAAAATACTCTGGTGACAAATCCATTATGGCGAAATTATGCTGTCATCATATTGTTTACTTTCTTTTATTTTACAACCTGCAGAAAGATAGATAGTATATATCTAATTATTTGTTTTAATAATGTTTCCATTTTGACAATTTACAATTCCCACACTCAGCGCCCTCTTTGTAAAATGAACTCTCACTCGACACATTTATGGAAACATGTTCCAAACATTTCTGAAAAATTTTCGAAACATTTTCGATAAAAGTTTCGATTTTGCGTCGAAACAGCGAAAGTCACAGCCCGTACCAACCACTTGGAAACACGTGCTAATGCGCCATTTAAAATGTATACGTTTCGAAAATATTTCCATACATGTTGCCAACAATTTCCAATTTGTGTCGGAAACAGGAACAATAGTTTAGACACATTTACCGTAATGTGTCTAAAAATGCTACTTGGGTTATATTAATGAATTACTTAATTACCGAGATTTTCATAGTCGTCACAATGTTTAGGTGAAGTGAAATCTTAATTACCTATTATATTAAAATTTAGGAGTAAGCAGGCATATAAATCTTTGCAGAAATCTAAAAGTAGGTTTATGATTAAAATTTATCTATAATAAAAGAGAAAATATTTATAAATCATTTTATACGGGCAACTAGCGTACAAACAAGCAAGTTTGAGACAACTACTGGTATAACCGGAAGTTGCATAATATTTTTCGTCGCTGTTATTTCACTTGAAGAGAGCGTCTCCGAAAACCCCATATCCAAATTTTCACACTTGGACTAGCGTTCTATACACCCTGTATGCTGTTTTCGGCCTTAATTTAGAAAAAATGACATAACTTGAATAATGAATTAGCTAATACATTAACAATATTGGGAAACAAATAATTTTAAACTTAAACAAACGTAATTTTTCAAAAGACTGATTTCGTTCAAATTTTCTTTTTAAATCGAATAACTAAAAAAACGACTCAAAATTAAAAAAAAAACATGTTGTAATAAACACTGCTTGTAATGTAATGCAGAATTCGAAAATGAAAAAATATACAGGGTTTTTCACTTAAAATTCCGCACGCCAATATCTCGAAAACGAATAGAAATATTATTTTTCAAAGTTTAAAAAATTCGACGCCTACTAAGAGCTAAGCGTCGCGACGTGTCGAAAATATAAATCGATTGCATTGACTTTGAAATTACGCGCATGCGAAAGTCCATGTTATTTATAAACTTTTTCGTTATTTACTCGAACTTATTTATTTTACTCATTTCTGAGTTATACCGGTTTATAGTAATCGTTTCTTGATTGCGTTATCCGCATAGAGGAGTCCCCGATGGCCCGATGAAAAACCTTTCCAGGTCTATGTAAAAACTTAAAAGAATATTGCAGTTTCGTAAAACCTAAGCGAAATAGAGAAAATACGACTACAAATGCTGAAAATACTGCTGCTGTAATTCAGCAGGTTGATAATAACCCCAAAATATCCCTATCAAAATTAAAAGAAAATACTGGTGTTTCCATAAGTTCATCGTCAAGAATTCTAAATAGAAACTCTTTTCGCCCTTATAAAACTAAACTAGTGCATAAATAAGAACCAGGAGATCCCGCTAGAAGAATGGATTTCTTAGCAAGATTTGCCTATTTGTATAGCCAAGATGCAAATTTTCTCTTGAAAATTCTATGGAGCGACGAAAGTCGATTCCATAATAATAGAATCTTGAACAGAAACAACTGTCGTTTTTGGTCCGAAAAACATCCTCGTTGGATTAGAGAAAGAGGTAATCAGCGAATTTTTGGCATTAATGTTTGGTGCGGCATTGGACCTTACTTTTACGAAGGCACTTTAAATGCAGATCGCTGTTTACGATTTCTTCAAACTACACTTCCGGAACTGTTAGAAGAAGTGCCCCTTGAGACTAGAATGAATATGTGCCTACAGCAGGATGGAGCGCCTGCACATAATTCTGTAATGGTAACGAGGTATTTAGATAGAGAATACCCCAATAGATGATTTGGTACTAATGGACCGATAAGGTGGCCGGCGAGGTCCCCGGACATTACACCACCAGATTATTTTCTTTGGGGTCACCGAAAGGACGTTGTCTATGAAGAACATATCGAAGATATGGCTGATCTTATTAACAAAATGAGTGCAGCGTGTGCCGCTATCAAGCGCGGATTTCGGGGGAGGGTAAAAGGGGTAATTACCCCCCCCCCCGGATCCTAAACCTAACCAAACTTGAGTGCCCTCTTATACTTATAAATATTTTATAATAAAATCCCAGCGTACCTGCTGACAATTCTGAAGATTATTACAGAATTTCGACATATACCGATTATAGATCATATCATAGAAGACACACAGTTTAGATTTGATGAGGATTTTTTTTCAACTTTTGACCTCAAAATTCTGAAAAATCTACATACTGTAAGACCCAACCACGACGACGAGTCGATTAATAATTTGTGCTCTCTTCATCAGCCATGTGTGGATCCAGAGATGTTGTTTCAACGTTTAAGAGCAGAAACTGACCTGTGGAGATTATCAAATGCAGAGATAAATCAAGATTCTCCCATCGAATTTTTGTTTAGGAAATGTGACGAAAGTAAAGAGTTTTTCCTCTTCTGCTTAAATTATTTATTCTGTTACTTACTCTTCCAGCAAGTGTTGCATCTTGCGAAAGGTCATTTTCTGCTCTTAAGCGGTTAAAATCTTGGACCAGAAACAATATGGCTCAAGAAAGACTGTTTGGTTTGGCTTTGATGCACAATAACCGCGATATTGTCATCGATGTTGAAAGTGTCATTGATCGGTTTGCTGACCTCAAAAATCGTTTCATAGATTTAATTTTATAAATGTGTTTTTACTAAGTATATGATTAATATTATGTTTCTTTTATTGTCTTTATAAGTTCCTGTAAATTTTGTTATAGGTTGTAGGTCGTAGGTTGGTACCTTTAGTACCTAATATAATAAAATAATGTTTCGTTAATGTAATGGTTTGTTTATTTTTCAATAATTATTAGACAATTTGACACTAAAAATATAGGTACTTAAAAGATATGGGTTAACTATAACTATATTAAAAAAAAATATCTTTGAGATCAATTACCCCCCCCCCCCCTAGATTTTGATCCGCGCCCCTGGCCGCTATCACAACAAGGACACTCCTACAAGTGACCCAAGCTCATCTGTTGAACGTTTTTGATATGTGTATTCGAGCAGATGAACATAATTTTAAACAAAATTTTTAATTTGTTTTATCATGTTAATTGCAATAATAATTTTTGTTTAATACTTTAACTCAGAAATGAGTAAAATAAATAAGTAAATAACAAAAAAGTTTATAAATAACATGTACTTTTGCATGCGCGTAATATCAAAGTCAATGCAATCGATTTATATTTTCGACGTGTCGCGACGCTAGCTCTTAGTAGTCGAATTTTTTAAACTTTGAAAAACATCTACTTCACCCCATACATTGACTACTTTTTACAGAAATTGAATATTTCTATTCGTTTTCGAGATATTGGCGTGCGGAGTTTTATGTAAAAAAACCCTGTAGGGTGTTTTATTCAAAGTAAGAAAGTTGGTACCAGGGACGTAGCGAGGCCATGACCATTGGGGGGGTGAGAGTATTCAACATTTCCCAACTTGATAAATAAGATCATCTAGTTTAGCAAAGGTTTATTTGTGATATATATTTAAGTACATTAAACTGTAAGTAAACCGAAAACTCTTTGAACACATTTGGCTTAAATTTTAAAATATTATTAATATGTACTTAGTACACACACAGTTACATTTTTAATTGGATTCGTCGTTGTTTTAGTTTAGTCCACTTCTTTACAATTTCTAAATTATCAAAAAGTGCAAGATCCTTTTCGCTTTTGATAGCCATTAAACAGTCCAATCTATCAGTGGTCATTGTGGACCTATTAACATTTTTAATAAATTTCAGGAGGTTAAATTTTCGTTCATTAGTTGCGGTTGAATACCCTGCAGTAAAAATTAATTGACACAACTGAAATGTAAGTTTAAGTGGTTTTTTATACTTGACAGCGACGTCCATGACTTCCTGCATGGTTTTTGTGTCATTTTTCATGCAAATGTTAAATAAGACCTCTAGCTGGGCTTGCAGGGCATATTTGTCGGGTTTACAATTTGGAGGATACAGTGCCACTAGTTTTTCTATATTCTTCATTAATAAATTTTCTTTGCTAAGTGGAAATTTAAAAACTTCGACAAAACCAGATATATTTCCCAATACTGAAGACAAGTTATTTTCAAGAAATTGGATTAGTGTATCTAGCACACAGACAAATTCTTTTCGGTAAAAATCTTTAACATTTAGTTCGACTGCATCATCTCTATTTCCATCCAATTTTTTAGGAATAAGTCGACGCCTATGGTGTTTATGAAAATCGTCTATTTGAGAAAATCCTAATTTATTCGAAAAAACTATGGCACATTCAATAAGGTTATTTATTTCATTTTCCTTGTTTCTTATAGTTTCTAAACTCTCTGCTGTACTCAAGATAAGTTGCATTGCATCCACTAAATTTAAATCATCCCGCTCTAAGATTTCTGTGACAAGTTTCATTTTATAAAAAATATGTTTTCAGAAAAATAAACAGGAGATAAAATCAAATGATAATATGCGTTTGTACAAGCCGAGAGCTTTGGCTTTGCTCTTATTATCAATTGTTTGATCGTAAGTTATATTTTCTAAGACCACGATTATGCCTTCAAGAGAGGTGCTTACAGCTTTTAAGGTCTCAGCACGGGCTGTCCATCAAAAATGGGATGGGATGAACCCCCCCCCCCCAACCCCCCCCCCCCCATGGCTTCGTCCCTGGTTGGTACTTGGTCAGGAGAAACTAATCACCCTGGAGACGTGAAAATCATATACTTTAAAAATATAGGTCAATCTCAAAAACATTTGTATTTAACTTTTTCTCAAAGTCTAATAGATTCCGAGATCAGATAGTTGGTCATCTTACAGGGACCATCACCCTATTTTTCCTATGTTTGTATAAAACTAAGAAGTAACGAAATATTAATGAAAAAAATAAATGGCGAATGCGTCACTAGTGTTTGTTCTTAAAATAATTGATTATCTCTGTAATTCACTGAAACACATTTATTACGAAAACAACTCGCGCACTTACATCCTTATTTTTTACGTCATTCATGGTTTAATTGGATCTTTTAGAATGACCAACATTAGAGACTTTTTGCACCTCTTAATTCGTCATTCGTTTGTCGTTATGGTTATTCTGAGCATGCGCAATGTCAGAAAGGTGATCCGCTATGGTTAATAACCATAACGGACTCCGTTATTTACGAAAGGATAAGGAAGAGCTTATCGTTATCCTTATGGTTATGCTTAAACTGCATGGTTGCCGAAACATACAAAAGTTATCAAGCATCATTGCTATGAATTAAAATTGTGATAAGCGATTACTTAAAATCCAAAGCAATAGTAGCTTTACATTAAAATATACAACTTAATCAAATTATTGTTAGGTTAGGTATTTTATTTTGTTTAGGTGCGCCGGCGCCAACTTAATAACTACAGACAGAACGTATAGGCGCTGCAAAATCTCTGGTTTTAACAGTGGCGCTACTCGTTATGTTTAATAAAGTTAACCATAACGGAGCTAAAAACTGATATTAATTTAAGAGGTGCAAAAAGTCTCTATTAACAAAAGTGAGATTTAAACAATATTAAAGAACGCCCCGAGCCTGTGACAGATGGTTGCGTGTGTATGAAACGGATTTTGATTAAAACATTTTAAATATGCAATTTTTATTAGTGATGTGCCCAAAAACTATGTTGGATTTACTTTTACTTTATGTTGCTCACCTACTTTTATAAATTTCGTATTAAGCCCAATGACTATTGTTAATTTCGTTAATTTCAAATAATTGTGAGTAAATAGGTTAAAAACAATAGATTGAAATAATCTGATTATACTAGGCAACAACAAAAAAGGTCGGCAATAAAAATAGCTCAATCTTATAGATTTTGACCTGCTCGTCACATATCCGAAGGTCAAAATATTTGCTGAGGTCTGGTCTTCATGATACAGGTAGTATAGTATTTGTAGAATTATACCGTTAATCTCTTGACTGCAATAAACCCTCATTATCCCTTTGACCTTAAAATAACTAATGAAATCCCAAATTTTTAAACCTTTTCGAGCAGAGCCGGACCAGGTAAAGTATGTTTCACAATAAATAGTTGACTCCGTTTAACTACCTGGGACGTTTTGCAAGCAAGAGCTCGGCCGCCGGGCCGGGCTCTTGCTTGCAAAACGTCCCAGGTAGTTAAACGGAGTCAACCATTTATTGTGAAACATACTTTACAAATTCAATTTATACCTATGCCTGATTCATATATAAATACAAACTGATTTTTAATAATTTTAGTCTTTAGTGGTTTTCCGGCGAGTACTTAATTCTTAGTTAGGCTTATTAGTAGTAGAATGTGGCGTCCTTGGAATTGTGCCGATAGGGGGGGGGGGGGGGGGGGCATCTTCAAGTGTCATTTTTAAAAGAAAGCATTTATCTACCGATGCCAAACTAATAATTAAAAATGTGTATCAATCTTTGTTGAGTAGAAATTTTAATTCGATGGATGCTTTAGCAGAGACGTCTACTTTGACAAAAACTCCTTTATCTTCGGTAAGAGACATAGTACTTAAACCTGGTAATCCTAGAAAAAATCGGAGTGATTCTGGCACATTCAGAAGCATTGACGAGAATGACATTGATTTATTAAGAAGAAAGATTTACCAAATGTATGAGGCACAAACTGTACCCACTTTGATTTCCAAAAAATGTCAAACCAAGGCACCATCAAATAAAGGCCAAAGAATCACAATATTACATGCTGGTTCAGAGAACGGGTTTGTTCCAAATTGTCTGTTGCTTTCAGCTAAAAACATAGCAGATTCTTCTTTAGATTACCATCAAGATACCGACGCACAATTTTTTGAAGATTGGTTTAAACATAAGTTCTTTAAAAAATACCTGTAAATAGCGTCATTGTAATGGACAACGCTAGTTATCATAGTCGGCAAGCAAAAATCATTCCCAATTCTAATAATACAAAAGCAGAAATTCAAAATTTTATGATTAAAAATTATTTATATTTTGAAGAAACTTACAAAAAACGAGAACTGCTAGAAGCATTAAAAGCTTTTAAAATAAATAAGGAATACGAGTGTGACAAACTAGCAGCAGAAAATGGACATACAGTGTTACGTCTTTCTCCATACTATTGTATATTCAATCCTATTGAGCTAATATGGCACCAATTAAAATCCAATATTAGGAGAAATAATATTTCTCCTACATTAAATGCATCTGTAGTAGAATTAATTAAAAACGAAGTAAGAAAAATTTCTGCAGACAGCTGGAAAAACTGTGTACAGCATGTACTTAAGGTGGAAATTTCTTACAATTGTATGATTACAAAAATGTTCAACCCTTACTTATAAGTTTAGGCTTAGATGAAGATAGTGATAGTGATACAGAGTTAAATTTTGAATAAATTATCAATAGTTTTTAGAATTTAATTAATTTTTATTGTATTTGTTATCCTAATAGTTATAATTTTAAATTATATTATTTTCAATTATCATTAATTGTTATCATTATTTTACATTTATTATAGGTACCTACCTAAAACTAAAAATACCCATCTATTTATTTTAAATTATAAAAATAAATCATCTGGTGTAGGTACATTTTTAAGCCGACCCCGATACCATTTAAACCCCTTTGAAGAAGTTGAGGCATATACAATAGGGTTTAATCAAGTAGTTTATTTTTGGCAACGGTATAATTCTGCAAATACTATACCTAGATTGTATAATGGTAATCAACATTTATCACTAAATAGGCCTGCCTAGACATATTATAAATGGGTTTTCCCTGTCTACGGTAGTAAAACTCTAGTATGCATATTAATTAGTTAGTTTCCTGGTTCAGTCTCTTTGAACCGTCGCGTATCGTTTAGTGTCGTATCATTATATTAAACTATATCAATATGTCGCGCGAATGTGTTAATAAGCCAAGCAATTTTTGTTATATTTGTGGAGATGTTACCTTTAAGAGCCCAAAAAGAAATATAGCTCCTTCTATTAAGAAAGCATATGAGTTCTGCGTTGGATGTAAAGTTGGTGACCAAGATAAAAAATGGGCTGCAATACCTGTACCAACTGTCTTCTAGATTGAATTGATGGAAGAAGTCGATCGATGCCATTTGGTATACCTATGATTTGTAGGGAACCACAAGACCATACAACTGATTGTTACTTCTGTCTCACACCTCCAATTAGTAAAGGTATTACGATGAAGAATAAGGATAATTTGAAATACCCAAATATACCGTTTGCTATTCGCCCTGTGTCTCATAGTGATGTGTTGTCTATTCCGGTTCCCCCTAAGAAATATAGTCTTGATTCGGAAGAAGAATTAAATGTCCTAAGCGAAGAGCCCTCACCTTCTAATTATCCAAATTTCCTTCCCGAGCCTTCTGGCTGCAAGGAGCCACACAGAATAATACAAACTGAGCTGAGTGACCTCATCGGGGACTTGGATTTGCCAAAACAAAAGGCGGAGTTGTTAGGATGTAGGTTGCAACAGTGGAACTTAATTGATGATAGGGTAAAATTTCTGTTTATAGAAGTCGTCAGGAATCCCTTATGACATTTATTAAAATGGAAAATGACTTAGTAGCTTGTCATGATATTAATGGTCTCATGAAAGCATTGAGTATAGAACACATCCCTCATGAGTGGCGACTTTTTATAGACTCATCAAAACTAAGTCTGAAAGCGATATTGCTACACAATGGCAACATACTTCGCTCAGTTCAATTTGGTTACGCCGCTCACATGAAAGAAACATACACCACTATGAAGCTATTGTTGGAAACATATGAATGGCAAATTTGTGCAGATTTGAAGGTAGTAGCTATTTTACTTGGTATGCAGTTGGGATGTACAAAATACTTTTGTTTTCTCTGTGAATTGGATAGCCGAGCAAGAATGGACCACTATAAAAGAAGGGTGTAGCCACAAAGACAATATTTTGAACCGGGAGTGAAAAACATTTTAAACGTTCCTTTAGTTCCTGCAAATAAAATTTTACTTCCGCAAAAGCTCTGGATAGAGATGGTCCTGCCTTTAGTTATCTTATACAAAAATTTTCCAGAATAAGTGAAGCCAAAATTAAGGATGGGATTTTTGTGGAACCCCAGATAAGACAACTTCTCAGGAATTCTGAATTTGACGCTGTGCTTGAGGGAAAAGAAAAAGAGGCATGGGAAGCCTTTAGACTGGTTGTTACTCAATCTTAGGAAGTAAAAGAGCAGACAATTATCCAGAGTTTGTAAACAAACTTTTAAAAGCTTATGAAAATATGGGATGCAATATCTCCTTAAAAAAACAATTCTTGCACTTCCACTTAGAATACTTTCCCGAATGTTGTGGAGACGTTAGTGATGGATATGGAGAACGATTCCATCAAGAAATTGCAAAAATGGAAAAAAGATCCTAAGGGAAATGGAATGTTTCAATGTTACCAGATTACTGTTGGACGCTTCTTTGAGATGAACCAGAGGCTGTGTATCAGACAGAGATTAAAAACTGAAGAAAAGGGAATAATTGATTAATTAGAATAATCATTATGCAGTTAGTAATTAATATAATAGTTCATGAAATCAGAATATTATTAAAAAATTTCATATATATTTTTTTTTTTTTACCACCTCGGAAAATTTTTTAAAAAACATTTTCTATTTCAGTCATGTACAATCCAACAATCATATTTTTGCCCAAGACATTTCAAAAACTTTAAATTTGTTGCCTAGTGTTATCAGTGTTTCACTCTTGTCTCGCTTTTTCTCGTCTCGTCTCGTTCTCGAAAGACGAGACGTGACGAGAACGAGACGAGAGTGTTCCGGTCTTCTGCAAAACGAGACGAGAGTATTTTCTGCTAGAATCTCGTGAGATGGGACAAAAATATGCGAGAAAGAGAAATCTCGCAAAATGTTAAGATTGAGATTAGAATTTGCGATAAACTTTAAAAAGAATCTAATTAATATCACACGATAAAAAATCCATCTTTATTACCGATATTGCAAGGTGGCCAAGAAAAATCGGGACACGTTGTCGAAAAACAATAGAAACAAGGACCAAAAAAAATTAACCTTTTTTTTATAACGTTTATAGTTTTTGTCAAATGTTTGATACAGCGAACCGTTTGATAAACGATAATAGTTTTCGTGAATTACTTATAATATTATGCCACTTTCAGCAAAATGTAGGGAGTAGGGAGTAGGGGGTGGCAAGTAAAAGCTTAAAAGAGTTAAATAATCAGGACCTTTGTAACATATTTTTTTTCAATTACTTTTTTTATATTTCACTACATAATATAGGACAAATATTGCATTTCATGACGTTTGCTTAGACAAAAGGTAAATTGTTTAACATAGTTTAACATTGATATTACATTTTTTTTATGCCTTATATAGAGTCCTTTTTTAGATTTTATAAAAAAAATTTGCGATATGTTGCGATCTTGTCCTAAATTTGTCTGTTAATTCCTCGATATTATGACGAATATCGACCACCCGATAAACGACGATTTTTGTTTTGTTACAGAATCTGGAGCGAAGTACGTTTGGTTGATAAGCCAAAGCCTGGGTTTGGCAGCACAAATGATGGTAACACTGCCCGAAGATATTTTAAAGATGCAGCCACATCTTCAAAAATTACCAGTGTTGACGAAGAGCTGATAACCCGATTTAGAACAATTTTATTAGCTATATCTAGCGGGTATTCTATAAAAACCGATCTATTTAAAAATTATTGTCTGGATACAGCTATAGAAGATTTATAGATTTGTATCTTTGGTACAACATGCCATCATCTGTTCATAAGATTTTATTCCATAGTTCAGAAGTTATTTCATATTTTATGTTGCCAATTGGACAACTTGGCGAAGAGGCTCAAGAGTCTCGAAATAAAGATATCAAGCGGTATAGAGAATTTCATTCTAGAAAATTTTCTAGAACGCAAAATATGGAAGATATCTTTTGCTACCTTCTTCTGTCATGCAGATTGCATTGCATTTTTTGATGAGCCATTTGTAATAGAGACAGTAGTTGGAAGTGAAAGCGATAGCGAATAATTATATAAATATAGTAAATGTATGTAAAAAATTGTATGTTTCTTTCTAGTATATTGTAAATAGTTTGTTTTTTAACTTTGGTATTCGTATGGGTATCATAAAATAAATATTTTTTTAATAGTAGGTATGCTGTTTTTTTAATGGGTTTCAACCAGAGGAGAGGGGGGGCGTGTGCAGAATTTACAACTTTTTACCACTTTTTTTTGTCATCACTAGCATCTATTACACAGGCCTGCATGAAATTTGTGATGACGTGATTTTTGTTTGTTGAGCTCAGTTCTTATTAGGAAATAACTAATTAAAATACAATTGGTCTCTATCACCCACAGATTTTTTTTTGCAAAAAAAAAAGAATTCAAATTCTAAATGATTGATGAATAAAAAATGATTTTCTGTGGAGCTACAAACCTTCCGACTGAAGACTTTTTATCGACTTCAAAAAAGAGCTTTAAAGCTGTTCTTTTACATAATGACAATGTTTTTGCTTCTGTTTCGGTCGGCCATACAGTTAAGCTAAAGAAAAACTATGAACATTTAGAGGAATTACTTTTAAGAATACAATATGAAAATCACAACTGGGAAGTGTGTGAAGATCTACAAATTTTAGGTCTTCTCTTAGGTCAGCAGTCTGGATTTACTAAATTTCCATGTTTCCTGTGCGAGTGGGCTAGCAGGAATCGAGAACAGCATTGGATAAAAAAAAACTGGTCACAAAGAGAGACTTTACCACCTGGAAACAAAAATGTAATTCGCGAAAGTCTTATTGACCCTCAAAAAGTTTTACTTCCACAACTTCACATAAAACTTGGACGTATGAAACAAATTGTTAAGGCATTAAACAAGGAAGGAAATTGTTTTAAATATTTGTTTAAAACATTTCCGGCTCTGTCAGAGGCAAAATTAAAGGAGGAAATCTTTGTAGGGCCGCAGATTAGCAGCTTGATGAAAGATACAGAATTTGAAAAGGTAATGGAAGATAAGGAAAAACATGCATGGAATGCTTTTAAAGAAGTTGAACATAAATTACTGCTATGTTGAGATCGTTGAAAATATGCTGGAAAATTTCAGGAATTTCAGAATATGAGCACACGGAAAATCTTGGGAACGTGGGTGAAGAGCAAGGTGAAAGATTTCATCAATATATTAAAGAGATGGAAAAAAGATACCAGGGGCGCTGGGACACAAAAATGATGGCCGATTTATGTTTGACATTGAGAGGAGATCTTCCTTTAGCTGAAAAAGAAAAACAACCAAAAGAAGCTTCTCTAAAAAAAGAAAACGTTTTTTGAAGAAGCGTAACGAATAAATAACCATTTATAATAGTTTATATGTTGTATTGTATATTTTTGTATTTTTTTCCTTAATATATTAAAAAACTAGCTTATAAATGAAATAAATCGTGTTTTTTCTATATTATAAATGAAATAAATCGTGTTTTTTCTATATTTTTGGATTTTACCGGTTTGAAAAATAACCTTACGTGATATAAAAAACTGTAAGCAGATTTGAAATTAGAGTGCTACCAAATTACTGGAAAACAGTTTAAATTTTTAAATCAACTTTCAAAGTGTTAAAAATGCAGGCCTGTGTTATTATTTTACCCATTTTTAATATCAAAGAAACAAACACTGAGTTTTGGCCAGGATATCTAGAACATTCGCCTGTGTGGCGCTGGCAGAAAATCCGGCGTTCGCAGAAGCCAAATTTTTGATTGTGGATCCATTTCTAACGTGTTCAAAAGGCAAAAAAATGCCAACCAGTTTGCAACCAGTTAGTGCATGCATGTGCAAAAAAAAACTGGAAATCGGTTGACAATTTGCTTGTACGAACGAAGCTAATATTTATATTGTATATGCCACAAAAAGTCCGAAATAAAACCCTCGGGCCGCGGGCCAGAAACTCTCGGGTTTGTAAGACGCCACCCTTATAAACATCTACTTAATACCCTTGGTACATGCCTCGTATCTTAAATTGTTTTTAAAAATTTAAAAGTAACCTTAATGGTGTTAAACTTTTCAAGTAATTTATTTAAAAAATATTTTTTTTTTAATTTAACCCTGCTAACCTAATTTTGAAAGCGGAAATTTAACTTATGCCAATTAAAAACACAAACTAAGAGGTACAACAATATAAATCTTCACACGACCAAAGAGTGAATACAAAGGCAATTAAATAAAAGCCTGGGTCAAAGAATACCTAAATGAATTAAACTTGAAATCAAAGCTATTGTTTGTAACCTAGAAATATAGCTGTTGCGATATTTTTCTATAAATAAAGAGATAAAAAATGATTTAAGGCCATATTTTTAATTACATAAATCTCGCTTTTCCCGCGGCTTTGCCTAGGGGTTACACAACTTGTGTGGTACGGACGTTATTTATGAGGACAATGTAACATTTAAACATCATCCGCTAAGTGATACTTTTTCAATTTCCCCGTTACTGAAAAACCAATAAAGTATATACAGGGTTTTGATAAAGAAACGAATCAGCCTTTAATACAGGGTGTTTCATTAAGGAAACAACTAAGCATATAAACTTGGAAAAAAAAATTATGATTAAAGCGGTCCTGAGAAAATTCTGGAAATTACTTTTAAGTTACTCATTTCGCCGCAAGGGGGCACAACTGAAATTTTTTTTTTTTAATTCTAAATTTCTCCGAAAATTCCCATATTAAGGTATAACTCTAATTACATCATCGAAAAGCTTAGACAATTCTGCATCATTTTGGTTTAAGGCCCATTGGCGCACCGACCTTGATAAGATGTAATGTAACATTAAAATTGCTGAAACTTCTAAACGACTTATCCGATTTGACTAAATTTAAGCTTGTTTGGAAGAACCTTCAATTGTCGTACCTAATGGTACACGATAGTTCCTAATAAAGTTGCTAGAGGGCGCAATTTGTATTAAAAATTATTGTTTTGGCAACAACAACAAACCCGAACAAAGATATCGAACTGCGGTCTTCACATCTTTTCTTGCAAATTTCATCTACTTTTCGATTATGATGTCATAGTTATACCGTATGATTTGACTTTTCGGGATGAAATCGAAAAAACTGTTATTATTACAAATTGTGCCCTCTAGCAATTTTATTAAACACCATCGTGTACCATTAGATACGACAATGGAAGCTTAAATTTAGTAAAATCGGATAGGTAAGTCGTTTAGAAGTTACAGCGATTTTAATGTTTACACATTCAATAGCTTCCCCCACTCTTATCAAGGTCGGTACGCCAATGGGCCTTAAACCAAAATGATCTAGAATTGTCTAAGCTTTTCGATAATGTAATCAGAGTTATACAGGGTTGGGCAAATGTCCTGGAACGGCTTAATTACAGGCAACACACAGGAAAAGTGATATCGAATCCGGGTTTTGGGCAATCTATAGGACTAAAATTTTACTATTTGACTATTATACCATATGTCAGTAATGTCACCAACTGTCAAGTGTTAATGTTATTTTTTTTTTAAATGGAACACCCTGTATATTTTCACATTTTTGAATTCCACATAAAATTATAATTATTTTTTATTAAATGCACTATTTGTCTATACTTCATAGTTTCCGAGATATTGACTCTCGAAAAGTGACATTTTTGAAATTTGACAGCTTATAACTTTCTAACAGTACGTCTTAGAGCAAAACGGCTTACATGTCCCTATCTTCAATTTTTATTATCTTCCCAAAAAAATCAACTTCAGGTTAAACCGAATGTAACTCGAAAGCAGGAAATATAGTTGTTCCGGTTTAACTGGAAGTTGATTTTTTTGGGAAGATAATAAAAATTGAAGATAGGGACATGTAAGCCGTTTCGCTCTAAGACGTACTGTTAGAAAGTTATAAGCTGTCAAAGTTCAAAAATGTCACTTTTCGAGAGTCAATATCTCGGAAACTATGAAGTATAGACTAATAGTGCATTTAATAAAAAATAATTATAATTTTATGTGGAATTTAAAAATGTAAAAATATACAGGGTGTTCCAATAAAAAAAAATAAATAACGTCAACACTTGACAGTTGGTGACATTACTGACATATGGTATAATAGTCAAATAGTCAAATTTTAGTCCTATAGATAGCCCAAAACCCGGATCCGATATCACTTTTCGTTCGCCTGGAATTAAGCCGTTCCGGAACATTTGCCCAACCCTGTATATTAATATGGGAATTTTCGGAGAAATTTGGAATTAAAAAAAAAATTCAATTGTGCCCCCTTGCGGCGAAATGAGGAACTTAACAGTAAATTCCAGAATTTTCTCATGACCGCTTTAATCATAATTTTTTTTTCCAAGTTTCTATGTCTAGTAGTTTCCGAGATATGGCCGGTGGCCACCCTTAATGAAACACCCTGTACAGAGTACTGATTACTTGAACAAGAATCGCTCGGATGAGGCAATTTAATTTTTTTGTATTGCTTTTGTTCAGAAAACAATGTTTATACACTCTCGTGCAACGAAAACGGGCATCATAAAATTTGGATCAAGTTTAGGGCTTTAGAATTTTTTTATTTTTACTCCGATTAAGGTGATATTTTAGAGAGCTATTATTATAAATACATTTATAAGTTTTAATATGCTTATACAGTGTCCGCAAGAAAGTCCGCATCAAATGGGATTTTTTTTTATTATTAGGTATAGGTAAAAATTGAAAAAGCAGTTAGTTTTTGCTTACCTAAAAACCAAAAATGACATATACTGAAGCAGCTGCACGACTTGCGTTACCTGTCAAATTTTACATTTTTAATAATATAGGTTCAAAAATGCCCTTATTTATCAAAAAATCGAAAAACTTTATTCGAGAAAATTGTTTATTTAGGCATTTTTAGCCTTTGTACGAAATTTTGACAGTCTAATACAATTTTAATTTTTTGCCAGATTCTTGAAAATTTTGATCAACCCTCGTAGATTAACTTTTATACATCGATGTAAAACCATTTGCCTTTACTTCATTTGTAATCTTAATGCAATTTTGTGTAAAATTTTTGTTTCCAATTATTTATTTTGCTTCAAAAACTGAAATTGTTATTGATCAGTATGTAATGTTTGATGCAAAGTTTATCTAATTACATTAGTTTTGTCAAAACCGACGTTTCTTATTTTTCTTAAGCTAGTAAACAGATGTACAAAAAGATAGAGAATATTAGGAAGCTTTCGTTGAAATTTTACTTAATTAATATTGGATATTGGATCAAAAAGAGTAAATATTAATCGTTCGAAACATTTTATTCAACAAAAATATAGTTTAATATAATTAATTTCATTTAATAATAATAATTAGGTAAAATTTCAACGAAAGCTTCCTAATATTTTCTTTTTGTACATCTGTTTACTAACTTAAGAAAAATGAGAAACGTCGGTTTTGACAAAACTGATGTAATTAGATAAACTTTGCATCAAACATTACATACTGATCAATAACAATTTCAGTTTTTGAAGCAAAATAAATAATTGGAAACAAAAATTTTACACAAAATTGCATTAAGATTACAAATGAAGTAAAGGCAAATGATTTTACATCGATGTATAAAAGTTAATCTACCAGGGTTGATCAACATTTTCAAGAATCTGGCAAAAAATAAAAATTTTATTAGACTGTCGAAATTTTGTACAGAAGCTAAAAATGCCTAAATAAACAACTTTCTCGAATAAAGTTTTTTTATATTTTGATAAACAAGGGCATTTTTGAACCTATTTTATTAAAAATGTCAAATTTGACAGGTAAGGCAAGTCGTGCAGCTGCTTCAGTATACGTCGTTTTTGGTTTTTTGGTAAGCAAAAACTAACTGCTTTTTCAATTTTTACCTATACCTAATAATAAAAAAAAATCCCATTTGATGCGGACTTTCTTGCGGACACTGTATAAAATTTAAGAGAAATTGGTTTTTTGACATATTATGCAAAGGTAATCGAAAAGTTGTTTTTTTGTCTAGTGTCAAAACACCCTGTGGAATAATTAAGAAACAAAATTACTTTAAAATATCAGATTTCATTAAGCGGCAAATATTCTTCGCATTTTGGTTTTTGGTTCATGTCAATAAGTCCATTTTTTGTTCTCACCCAAATGCAAAAATAGTTATTTATGCAACTAGTGCAAAAAGTGTATGTTTATTGCACACGGCATAGAAGTTATTCACCGAGACGTAGTCGAGGTGAATAATGTACCATGTGCAATAAACAAACTTTTTGCACATGTTACAACATACACTATTTTTTCTACGATCGTTTTTTTATTTAACAAAAAAGTTTAAAATCGCTCTGTATTACCTCTCCTTTGTGTGCAAAAGTTGTAATTCAAATTTGACAATGGATCATAGCGTCGGTCTTATGGCATAAGGCCCTATCTCGTTTTTTGCAAGGTTTCAGAAGAGCAATTTAAAGAAAACTAATATCTTTACGCCAACAGTATACAAAGAACTATACCGATTTTCGCTATCTTTTTTTGGAATTATGAAGAACAAACCATGTAAGTTTTTTGTGAAATACCACATTTCAAAAAAGAAATTAACATTTGGTTGTAATAATGGTTTATGTGAGATAGGGCCTTTTGTAAAGGCACTAAAAATGTTATTGGTATATTTTGGTCGAGATAGGCCCTTCGAAGTAGAAATAAAATTACCGATTCTACGCATGTATTTTATAATAAGTAAAACACAAAACAGTAAAAAATAACAAAAATAAAGAAAAACTAAATTTTATATTTAAAAAACATGATTAAAAATATTATTTTAAAACGAAAACAGAATAAACTCCGGAACAAATCGAATTTATAGTCATTATTTTAACATAAAAAACGAAAAATGTATCTCCACAAAATTTAAATCTTTATTATTACAGCCTAATACTATTAACAGTAAAAAAATACGACAAAAAACTTTTATTTTATTTTTGAGTATGTGGTAATGAGCGGTAAAATAATTTATCTTCAGGCGAAGAAATAACAGGCTTAATGCCAGAACAAAGGGACATTAGATTTTCATACTTTAAAATAAATATAGGCCTTTGCTCTTTATTTAATTTTTTGACCATTAAACAATGTAGCATTTGCCTTTTTAAAGACATTGATTGTGTTGCTTGTCTACATGGCTAGTTTTAAAAAATATTTTATTAGGATCTTCTTTTTTAAAAAAAAAAACTCAAATACATCCGACTATTTAAATTCATTTCCGGTGTCATCCGTTTTTATAGATTTGATTCTTAGATCTTCGCTTAACTTTTTATAATCTAAAAAGTCACATCATAATTTAGATGGTAAACTTCACAAGGCTTGTTTTGCCTTGCCAAGCGAACTACTGGAACCAACTGGCTGGGAGTAAACAAATCTCCAGCTTTTTTCATAGCGTACGTAATTGCACTATGGGCAGAGTCTCCTTCACTCTGCCCATGGTTAGGCGAAAAAAATCTAAGACTTATTTCCTTTAAGTGTTTTGATTGTAAAACCGTATACAAAGGAGCGGTTGCCATAATTGAATTGCATTGCATAGTATGCAATAAAGACCTACTTTTGTCATTAGAAATTCATACATAAAATGACATTTTTTGAACGATCGTAGAAAAAATAATAAATTTGTACTTCCTAAAGAGTAATAATAAAAATACTTTTTTAAAATATACTTGAGCTTGGTTTCTAAATACGGAACTTGTACTTAGAGTTACCATTATAAAGGATACTTATTTATCAACATTTGGTCCTTAATTCTTATGTGTTTTTAATATTTAAGTACTTCTATGTATACTATGTACTTATTTGTACTGGTAGTACTATACTGATTTTTTTTTGAAGATTTTAAATACCTACTTAACTTAATTTTACCAGTACCAACATACACTGTTCCTACGGAATATATAATATTGCCATAAAAAAAATTTATAAAATACATATGTTATCCTTTTTTTGTATAAATGTTCTTTAATAATCAAAAAATATGTGATAATTTATAAAGGAATAATAAAAAACGAGATTAATCACTTACACTTACAAATAACTTGTTTGTGAGAAAGTAGAGTGAAAATTTATAATGATCGAGCCTTATTGATGGTCCAATTAAAAAGTTGTCATCCTGATAGATCAGTTTTGTTGTAAAGATCATCTTCTAATTTTTAATATAAAGTTATATACGGCTGGATATTTAAAAAATGGAAACAGCTTTGTTAAGACATGAAATTGATAAATTTGCTTTCAGTTTGGATGAAAATACTCCAGATGGGCTCCAACAAAAAAAATTTCCTCATAACTACCTCCGAACTAGCATAAAATGGAAATAAAGCGGTTTGGAGTATTTTGAAAAGAAAAAATATAATGACGGGTCAAGTACCAGTCCTTTGGAATATAACCCGATATTTTCTGAAACAACGCAAGGAGGGGCAAATCAAACATGTGTGGTGTAAGTGGCTTGCACGAAATCTTGCAAATTCTAATTTATGTCCAATATTCACTTATTTTGCTAGTGATTAAAAAAAGAGTGAAAATATTAAAACAAAGCGATTTATTTTTGACAAAAAATCAGAACTGGAAACAAAATGATCAATCCTCATGATATAAAAATTGTACAGCAGATATAAACATTACAAGAAGGTGGACGGAAATAGGTGCAATAAACATCGCCCTAGATTTTTTAAAATAAAAAATCGCCAATCACTCTCAGAAAGCTTCAAAAGTAAGTACTCTTTGCTTTCCAGTCATTAATCTACAGGAGGTTATCAAAATAACTGGGCATAGTTACATAAATTCGATAAAACTCTATCTCCAGCTCCGCGAGCAACATCATTATGAAGATATTGTCGAAAATATTGAAGCCCAAATTCTAGCAACTCCATCTAATATTAATAATAATTCAACCAATGATCCAACTGGAAACTGTCACTATAATAATTGTAATTCAATAATTATTATAAAAAGTAGTACTTTTTATTAGACATGGCGTTGTAACGGAAGCACGCACCCTGGTGGGTACTTCAAGTGCAATCTATTTCTGTATTTGCCAATCAAGCAAACTGATGTGGAGAAGTACGAAATGTCGTACCCTATACTGAAGAATGTTTGCGCCGTTTTGTTTTTTAAGTCATTTTACATCCTTTTTTCAGTGTACCTATATTTTGCATTGTTGTTGATTCCAATGTGATGGCATTGTGGCTTATTAACTGCTTGCTATTTTATTAAGCAGGGTTTAAATGCGCTGCAGTATTATCAGTGAAGTTGCTGCGGGTTGTGGCATTCTGATGAGTTCCTAACAAAGATGAAACAGTTGTCAATGTCTACTCGGCCCCAGGGAGTCCATTGTTTTTGGCATCCCTGTATAGGTACTTCAATGCAAAATGCAGGTCTTTCCACACTTTAAAGTCCGCTAGCCAAAAACATTCTTCGTTGAAATAATTATTATAATAGACAAAATGAAAAATAAATAAATAAATATTATAATTGTGGCATTACATTCGATTATATTTCCATAGTTTTAAAATCTCAAATAGTCGTAGAAGAAATACATTTCGAAAAAAATTTGACAGACATCATCATTTTGATAAAAACTTCAAATATTATAAATGCAACTTACCTTATTTACAATCATTCAGTCCTATCCGTTATTACCTATAAACGCAGTCATTAAGTTTTCACTCCACTTTCACACAATCAAGTCACTGAATATTTTTTTAAGAAGTCGCGTCAGTAGTTTTGTGATAATTGTCTTCTTTTTTTAGTTGCCTACTTATTTTCACCTTATTTAAACCAAATATAAACAAAATCCAGTGTATGGTTCAATGATCTAAACGGACTTTATTATAAACCGGCGCGGCATCAACAGCAAGAACCGTTCTAGCACGTGGTACCATTCGTGATACTCGCGGATAATAGAATAAGTGAATAATGCTTGAATCCGCGGAAGCAACGCAAGAACTTGATGGTTTTACGGCAAGAAAAGAAGGAAGAAAGAGTGGTCATAGAAGTAGTACTACGGCAGCCAGTGCGTTTGATAATGTTCCGTTAATCGACGAAGCACATGGTTAATCGATTACCTTTAAATTTATGTATTGTATATTTTTTTAACACTAAGTATGCGTGTGTTATAAATAATCATTGTTTTGTTCTTCTGCTTTGCAGGGAACAATCAAGCAAATACGTTAACAATAAAAACGAAAAATTACCCAATTTTGTTTGTCGAGCAAAGCAGCCAGCAAAGCTGCGGTCTGTTCCTTTACACTTCAACCAGTAGTCAATAATGTAGAAATTTTGCCTGCCGGCAATATAATGTCGCTCCGTTCATTTTGTTGTATTTTTGTATTTTGTATTGCGATGAAAACGGCCTTTTTCTTAACCTGTCCAAGTGTGTTTCAACTACGTTCTCTCGAAATCATAATCAATTAACAACAACTTATCTTATAAATAACACACCCCTAAAAAAAACTAGTAAAATAAAGGATTTGGGTTTTTGGTTAAAAGTGAGTGGGTTACAGCTAACTATCCACTGCGACCATGCGATCTATTGTGGCTCACAACTTGTTTATATTTCCCCCAATAGGTCTAACTTTTTAACGAAGTTAATGATGGTATTGGGACAGACATTTTTCATGTCATCCGGCAGCAGAGTCACCTCGCCGAATAGGGCGAATCGGATTCTTCCTGCTGCGGGGCAAGCGCACATTACGTGTTCTGCTGTTTCTGCATCTTCCAAGCAGAGCCGGCAATGCCGGCATTCATCAGTTGGGGCTATTCCAATTTTATACAATGACATATCGCTGCTTTCCGACAAGACCGTCACAACTCAAAATTTGATATTTTCACTTTTCTATACCATTAGTGGTCAAAAACCTGTAAAAAGTAACCAGCAAGACCGCCACTAGTAAAGTTTGCGTAGTTTCCGCTAGATGCCACTATAACCATTTGGCACTTCTGAACATCCGCAACCTTTTTGCGGGTAAGACGGTCCTAATTCAGGTGCACCGTTTCTTTCACGGAGGTAGCATCGACCTTTTTCCTGTAAGACTGTTACTTTTGTAAAGTGCTTAAGTTATTGGACATACTATTATATTTTTTCCGGAAAGACCGATCTAAAACAAAAAGTGCCAGTGGTCCTGGTCCTGTATCTTTTAAACAGGCAAGAGGGTAGCATTTCGTCTTGTGACGTTCTTTTCCGTAAATTTTAATAATATCGTTTCCAAGAAAGCATACAATCAAAAAGTTGGTATAACAGAATTAAAAAAACTATCCATACCTACTGGGTCTTATTGCAAAAAATATTGTGCCCCTGTTTTATTACGATTTTTATAATAATCGTCAGTTGTAGTTGTTAATGTTTCAATATAGAACATCAAAATATGTTTTGTTTTTATTGTTTCTTTTCAAGAAAAAAAGTCACTTTTATTTTTTTTTTCCCAAAGTATTAAACTTACAACAATTTTTTACATTGAACATGTTATTAAGAACGCCCATATTTATGATTAAATATAATTCCTTAGGTTCTTTAACAAGTGGTAGTAGTTACAAAAGCTAATTACTTCTTACAAATTTCAATCGCTTCTACTGAAAAACAGTGATTTCTTAATTGTGACGGTCTTGTCGGAAAGCAGCGATATGGTGTCGCAATCTGCAGTGGCCGGTGTACAATCCCACTAGTGCTTTAAGGCATGACCTGTTGAGCGCTAGTAGTTTGTCAGTTAGTTGTTGGTTTATATGGCTGTTTATAAATGTTTTTTAGTGTGTTAGACCTGGTAGATTTAACCAGTGTCTTTCCCATTTGCTTTTTGCTTCGGCTAGTATTGTTTTCCTGGCCATAGCATGAGATATACCTATTACCGGCTCGGGTCCTGTGTGCACCTCTCTTAGCGAGCCTGTCGGCAGCCTCATTACCCTCCAGGCCCGTGTGTCCCGGTATCCATATTAGGGTTATTTTGTTGTTCAGACTTAGTTCGGATAGTGTTTCTCTTTGGCTGTTACATTTCATTCTAAATTACTCTTTGACGAACACGTTGAATGTGTCGTCAACGCCGCTTCGAAAATTTTGGGTTACACCACACTACACACTACATTATAAGAAAATGTAAACCATTTCATCCAAGTTTCAAGTATTCAAGTCACCAAACTTTGTTTAAGTAAACTAAACTTTGCTAGTCTTGTTTGGAGCCCCAAGTAAAAAAACTATGTTAATGGATTTACATTTGGATTGAGTACGGAATATGCCCTGCAGGAGGTGTTCACTTTAATAACAAAAAAACTGGATGAGGGGAAAAATTGCCTTGCGGTTTTCCTTGACTTATCTAAAGCATTTGACACTGTTTCCCATACTAAATTATTCAAAATCTTAGAAAACTATGGTGTTAGAGGCAAAGTACTAAACTTGTTTAAAAATTATTTGAGTAATATACTTCAACATACAAGAATTAATAAAGTACTTAGTCAGGGAAGGATAGTCAATATGGGAGTACCGCAGGGTACAGTCCTGGGGCCGATTTTGTTCGAGGTCTATGTGAACCTACTCTTTAGCCTGGAGATGGAGGGTGATATTGTCTCATTTGCTGATGACACTGCTTTGGTTTTCACTGCAGATACCTGGGAAGCCGCTCGTGAAAGATTAAGAAATGGTCTTTTGAAAGTGAAAACATTACTATATTCCTTAAAGATATCTTTAAATATAACAAAAACTAAATATATGGCCTTTTCAATTAGTAACGCTAACCGGCCAAACTATGAAGAGATTGGAATTGACACATTGAGTGAACCAATAAAGGCTGTTACGAGCATAAAATATCTAGGCATTATGATGGACCAACACTTAAGATGGGATCTGCATGCTCAATACTTGACAAAGAAAGTTCGGGCTTTGTTACATAAATACTAAGAGAAATTTTGTCAAGAAAACTACTTATAATGTTCTATAAAACACTAATAGAGCCACTACTTAGGTATGGAATTTCAGTTTGGGGTGGAGCATATGAGTCACATTTAGAATCTTTGAAAATAATACAAAATACTGTAATTAAAATTATTTTTAAGAGACCCAGACTTTACCCTACAACACAACTCTACTCCATCGAACTTTGTAATCTTAAATCGCTCCATGCTCTGGCAATTTGTGTGTTCATAAAGAAGAATTATAGCACCCAAACATTGATAGATCATAACTATTTAACCAGAATAAATGTAGGGAGGCATATCATAATACCACAAAGCAATAGATCTATAAGTCTACATTCCATTATTTATCTAGGTCCAAAATATTATAATTTGTTGCCTGTCAGAGTAAGGAACATGGCGGGAGGAAAGAAATTTGCACGGGAAGTAAAAAAGTTCATTGTAGAAAATCAGATACTGCTGTGATTACCTTTGCTATTCTTTCTGTTGCCTTTTTTTCTTTTTTCTTTTGGCATCAGCATAGAAAATATATCAGAACTTACATAATTAAATAACTTAGTTTCTGGGAGTGAGGTGGGTTTACAGTATGGTTTGGGAAAGAAAAAGATAGTATGGTGGGATTTTGAATCTTAATTGTTTATATATTTTATCTTTTTATGGATTTATCAGAGTTTGAACGTTTGTGTGATATGGGGAAAAAGGGAAAGAGAAAAGCGTACTTATTTTGTATAATAAACATATAAATATATGTATGTATGTATATTCCTATTGTTTGTGTGATATATTATGTAATATTGTAAATAACAGTAGTAGGGCACAAGCACACACAGGTATTTATACCTAGGTGCTTAGAATTAAGTTTGATGTTTAACATTGTAAAATTTGTTTTGGAAAATAAATTTGATTTGAGGTTGGAAAATATTCAGAAAAAAATTATTAAACACCTACCGGTAAAAGATATTTATTATACCCAACAACGATATTTCTCTGGCCGGAAATCATTTTCCTTTAGCGTCCCTGACTAGTCGATGAAAATCCACTGATGCAGTATTTTTATACAGTATGTATCAGCCAAATGGAATAAATTCGATAATTAAAACATGGGAACGTGTCTGAAAAAACGCTCAGACGGACACGTCGATTGGTATTTCTGGTTGCGCATTTTTTCAATAAAAATTTTTTATACAGGATATTACAATGGCCCATACCAACTTTCTTATTTTAAATGCAACACCCTATATATTATTCAATTTTTGGATTCTTCAGAACATTTTAGACATATTTTATGCAAAATATCCTATACCTATCGTCAACTGTTTCGGAAATATCAACCCAAGCAGCATTTTTCTGACTTCCAACTAATTTTTTACCAATCCCGACGTTGCAATGTGTCCATATAGTAGTCAGTATTTGTGCAGGATGTAAACCGGCGTCAAACCAACGTCGTTTCAACGTTGTTTAGCTGTTACCAAAAATCTGGAGGCGGATCGACGATTTCACACGTCATCGAGTGCAACAAGTTTGATATTGGGTGCATGCACAACGTTGTACCGCCGTCGGAGATGACTACTATCTAAAAAGTTGCCTATAGTCCTAAAACACAACGTTGGTATTGGTATATTTTTACTACTTTATACTTTGACATGTCAGTACAAGATCGTAAAGGTTTTACCTGAAAGTGAGGTTGGGGAGTCTTATGTTTTCTTATTTGTAAATTTGATATGGAAAAAGAAACAGCTTTCGCCTCGTCGGCCCTTTAATTATTCAGCTACTTTTTATAGAAGACTGAAAATACACAGGCACAAAAATAAAAAAAAGTTTAAAAGCAGTACCTGTAACAGCACATTATCATACATCAGATGAAGCCAGTCCATCTACATCTCGCCAGCACACCCCATCTGATGATTACAATACCGATAGTAATCAAGAAATGTGGCTAACAGAAAACAACTCTGAAAATGACGCGTTGCAACGTTTGCAAACGAACCGAATGTTGATGATATGTAAGAGACAACTCGCGAAGCTGTCGAAAAATGACAGCGTAGGCAACTGTTTTACCGATCGGAAAGTCGGATGCGATATAAAAACAGTGCATTATTTTCTACAACCGGTCGGCGATGGTATAAATATACGTAGTATCTCCAACCGAAGTTGAAATGAGTAAAATGTGGGTAAAATTTTTGTAAGGTATGGACAGAAGTAGTACATTTAGTTAAACTAGTTGCAATTTTACGGCAAAAAAGGAGTGTTTTATTCATTTTCCCGACGCCTCCATTTTTAGCAGTTTACAATAGGGCCATGACGGCGTCCATTTTGCTGCAATTCCTTTTTCGTTACAAATTTACTTGTTTTTCTTCGCAAAAACACAATAAAATCTCTACAATAATTTTTTAAAACAAGTATATGCATGTTTAGTATTTTTACGACAAAATATATTAATAATTAAAAATCTTGGTATGATAAATAAAAACTAATATTTTTTTATTAGCTTATTCTTTTTGTGGCCCCTTTTATTTTTAAAGCTCTCATATGTATGTTTATCAAAAAACTGGATTGCGTTTAGTATTTAGACCCAGAGATGGCCCGAAAACTTATTTCAAAATATCTATAGTTATCAAAGAGATACACACCCAATTTATCAAGTTTGCGCCATTCTTGTAAGCCATATTTATTAACAAGAAAGTTTAATGTAAATAATTGGCGCATTTCCTACCAGGTTGGCCCTAACTAGGTGAACCATAGTCGATAATACCAACGTTGGCACGACTCCAAGGTTGGTCAAATTAATCGGACTATAGTTGAATTCACATAAACTTTTAACGCCGTGACATTTCAGTTCTGTCATACTTGTCAAATACTGCAGCAACTCATAAAATATACATTTCTAATGGCTAAATTTAATTAGTGTAATTGTACTGCACACAAAGTATGTATATCTTGTATTATTTCATACGATTAAAAAGAGATAGAAATAAAAAGAGTTGACCGAACCATTCCAAAAAAGAAAAAGAAAAAACACTGACCAATCTCAGCTGTATAAGAAATTTAGTAAGTTGGTGAAATCTAAAGTAACTAGACAATGACAAGTCTTGACATTTGGCATTAAAACTTTATGTGAATTTAACTATATATATAGTCGGACCCAACGTCAAACTTGTGTGACCGATGTGGTGCAAAGGTGGGTCGTGGCGACGTCGATTTGACGTCGCGCTCCAACGTCGGGTCGATTAAAGCAACGTTGTAACAACATCGGATTGTTGCTTGAGAAGTGTTTTCAGATTTATTGTAAAAATGAACAACACGCTCAAAAACTAATAAATAATACTGTTTATTTCTTGATAATTTAAAAAACCAAAAAAAAAACTTTAATGTAGGAGATGTTAAAAATACTAGCCGCGAACGTATACAATATTTTTGACATAACCCCATAAGAAGAAGTCTAATGGCGTCAGATCTGAGGATCGTGCTGGCCATTCAATCGATCCATGCCTCCCTATCCACCGATCTGGAAATACTCGGTTGAGATACTGTCGGACATTCATGTAGTAATGGGGCGATGCTCTATCTTGCTGAAACAATGTTTATCATATTTGCTGGAAGTTGAGGGTTTGCTGGATCAGGATATAAGTTTGTCAAAATTGGCAAGACATTATTTTCGAGCAGTGTTTCCCTAGACCAATAGCAGCAATTCTGACGATTCGCATGACCGTGAAGTGTAAAGGTGCACTAATCAGAAAGCAAAACATTGCCATCATTTGTTCACAAAAATACGTTTTCCTATCAAAATCGTCTTCCATCAGCTCATGAGTAGGTATCATTTTATAGGGATACATTAAATTTTCGTTTAATGTTCGAATAATCGATGAATGGGTAACATCGAACATTTTTCGACTAGAAGTATGGGTTGTTTTTTTCAAACTCAAGCATAATATTTAATTTGGTATCATCACTTATTGCATTGGCAGCTACTTTTTTTATCTGCTTTACATATCCAAGCTGGCGAAACTGCTTTTCTATTTTACTATTTTTTCCCTTAAGTTATAGTTGACAAATTTGGAAATTTTTCATGAAATAAGCGAGCAACTTCCATTTGTGTCCGTGTTTTATCTAAATAACCAATTATCTGTAGAATTGTTATTTTGTGCATTTCTGTTAAATAAACCATTTTCCTGATATGCAGTTAACGAAATTGAAACGACTATAACACTGACTACAGTCATGCAGACAGACAACAATTTGCTAAGGTCAGGAGTTTTAAACAAAATTAAAGAAAATTATTTATACCTTTTTTTTAATTTTATATCAGTAAAAAGAAACGCTGAAATGCAATAAATCTGAAAACACTTAATATTTCCAAAACAGCTAGGTATAGGATATTGTACATAAAAGATGTCTAAAATTTTCTGAAGAATCCAATAATTAAATAATTTACAGGGTATTGCATTTAAAATAAGAAAATTGGTATTAGCAATTGTTAAATGACACACCCTGTATAAAAAGTTTTTATTAAAAAAAATGCGCAACTTGAAATAGGTACCAATCGACGTGTCCGAGCGTTTTTTCGGACACGCCCCCATATATTTAATATCGAATTTATTTCATTTGGCTGATACACACTGTATAAGTTATTTAATAATTTAGTACAAAGATCCTCGAACAAGTTTATATTAATGTCCAGCAGAGGTCCCTAAGGACAACTGAATTATTTTTATTTTTTTTGCTATTTAGACACACTTATTCGGCAGTGGGTATATTTTTATCTGTTTTTGTTCCTGTTGACGTCAGTAAATAAATTTAAAAAATAAATACCAAAAATGTAAAATTATTTTTGTTAAGTCTAGGCAGTTTAGTGTCCTTCCCGTAAAATTATGAAACTGGCGCTAATGTCGTTCCTGTTTGACAGAGTCTCTTGAACACGCACCATTAGTAAGGCTATAATATCATGTTGACCGTGTATTATAACTTTAATAAATAAATCCTAATTTATAAAATTTAATTTTTTAGGTATATTTATGATTTTAAAGTAGACAGTAAAATTTTAATGCATATTTAATATCTATAACGTCCTATTTAGGTTACTGTCATACATTATTACTTCGCGTGTCATGCATTATTAACCTTGCATTTAAATTCACATTTAATGTCATACAGAGTACAGGGTTATTCTTAAAGTAGTCCAAGTTCTGTGGCGTTTATTTAAGGTAATTAGAATTTAATAAATCAATAAAATATTTTTTCAATAAGTCAATTAGTGGCATGCAATAAATAACTGATTTATATCGAGTTGCATGAAGATTTTCATTAATTATTAACTAAACAGACAATTTTGACTGTAACAGAAATGCTATTGGTGATAATGATTTTCCTAGAATTAAAGAGACCCGGTTGCATATACAGTAACAGCACGCGGGCTAGAAAATCCGACTTTCCGAAGTCTTGGCTAGTAACGACACTCGCGCTAGCAGCAGTTACAGTAATAGCACGCGAGGTATAAAAAGGCATATCGGCAATCGGTTTGTTCGTTGTTAGCAGAGCATTTTTTTAAAAATCCAATTCATTTCATAATATTTCATAAAATATTAATTAAATTTTAAAAAAATGCTCTGCCAACAACGAACAAACCGATTGCCGATATACCTTTTTATACCTCGCGTGCTATTACTGTAACTGCTGCTAGCGCGAGTGTCGTTACTAGCCACAACTTGAGGAAGTCAGATTTTCTAGCCCGCGTGCTGTTACTGTATATGCAGCCCGCGTGCTGTTACGCATTCTGCTGTCTAGCACACGTGCCATTACTGATTATTATTTCGGCGATCCGAGCTGAAACGAAGTTTCTAGCCCGCGTGCTGTTACTGTATATGCGACCCGGTTAGCTTCATTTTTGATTTACTAACTTAAGGTTGAATTCTCAACGTCATTCAATCTATTGCCAACCTATAACCTATTTCGCGTTGATTTTTTGAGTTTATTATTTTAATAAATCACATTTAAAGAAAATCAATATCGTCGGTACATTATTTAGGTAGTATCTGATATATTACAAAAATATCAATTTATTTCATTGCTAATTTTGGGAGAATTGTATAATGAAAGAACAATGAGTGACAATGACATAATATTGTTAAAAAAAATCTTACCCGATATTTTTCGCTATACAATTCTCCTAAAATAAGTTATGAAATTCCTTGATATTTATTAAATATGTCAATTATTACCTATAGAATATCAAGTCGATACTGATTTTCTTTAAATTTTGTATAAAAGCTAGAAAACATAAATAAATCTACGCGAAATAGGTTATAGGTTGGCAAGCATGTTGATACTCCCACCTTAACTTAAAAATAATTTCTGCGAAATATAATTGACATCACAGTCAACATTATCTGTTCCGTTAATTATTTTTTAAACCCCCGCCTGTATTTTTACAGTGTGACCAGTAAAGTCCGCATCATATGGGATTTTTTTTTATTAATAGCTTTATTCAAAATTTGACTTTGGCATCCAGTTCTGCTTCGATCGAGATAAAAATCTGGCAAAAAAATAGTAGTTACGTGATTCGCATTATCTGTCAAATTTTAATTTTTTCCAAAAAATAATTCAAAAGTGGGGTTATTTCTGAAAATATCGAAAAAAGCTATTAGGAAAAGTTTTTTAAATGCAGTTCCTAGCCCACATGCAAAAATTTCAGCTACATAAGATAATTTTGATTTTTACCCACCACTAAAATTTATTTTCCGCTTAATGAACACTTTACTGATGACACTGTGTTCTTTTTTCTCTTAATATTAAGGTGTATTACTTTCAGACACAAACTACGTTTTCAAAAATATTTATTTTATGAAGTTACCTTATACAGGGTCAAAAACAAATAAACTGTGCATCACATGCGACCAAATTTTAATAGCCCAATTTTGACTTTGTAGAAAAGCACACATTTAATATGGCTCTACTTTAAAGAAAATGTATCTGAAATAAAGCATTGTCAAAACTAAGAAGTTGTATGTAGGTTGCGTTGAGTCTTATTTTGCAAAAGTGGTGCAATTTACAAAATATGGGTAAAAAATCAAAATTATCTTATGCAGCTTAAATTTTGCATGTTGGCTAGAAACTGCATTTAAAAAAACTTTTTCTAATAACTTTTTTCGATACTTTCAGAAATAACCCCACTTTTGAATAATTTTTGGGAAATAATTAAAATTTTACAGATAATGCGAATCACGTGACTACTATTTTTTTGCTTAATTTTCATCTCGATCGAAGCAGAACTTGATGCCAAAGGCAAATTTTGAATAAAGTTATTAATAAAAAAAAATCCCATATGATGCGGACTTTACTGGTCACACCGTATAGCTTACTAGCGGGTACTGCGACTTCGCTCACGTAATTCAATAATTAAAAATTATAAGAATTTATTTATTTCTTTATAACATTTATTTGGTGCTATCTTATATTATTTTTTTCTCTTTCAAGAAATATGTCATTTATTTCCGAATTTTGTATACCAAAATATTACCAAAAATATAGATTCATCATCATTATTAAAAATATATCTATTTCATTACCGATCTCACAAAACCTTTCCATGGACTTTGTCTTTATAAACACAATAAGGGTAGAATTTATTGAAATATTAAAATACATCAAGAAAGTTCGTCAAATTTTTTTAAATATAAAGGGGGCATGTAGCGCCTGCGTAAATAATTTAGTATAATTTCATAACCGTACACTGAGGAAAATCACTCAATACAAGTATTTTTTTGAATATATGTGTATTACCTCAAGAAAAAATCCATTTATCCCTAAAATATTTCGTTTAGTCGCAATCAAGGACGTTTTTTTGACAACAATATTGTTATGTGTGCTCAATGCTTTTTTATGGTAACAGAATATCATATAACAATAACAATATGTATCCAATAAAGTGTTTTTAAAAAGTATTTTTTTAATTCCTGTAAGGTTATCTTATTACCACGAAAAATAAAATAAAAATTAACCAATCTTTTATACCTATCTAAAATATACCTTTTAGGAACTAAACAGTTGCTTTTTTAAAATATGGTGAAATCGTTTTGGTTCATTTTATTGCCGACTGCAGTGTTGTTAGTTTGTTTAGTGGTTGGTGGAATATAGTTTATAGTGGATGTTTGGCTATTGATTTGATAAATTTTTTATATTTTAATAATTTTATATAGGGTGGTGTACTTTTAGTGCAACGTTATACAATAGGTGTTGTGGCGGTGTGTCCCCAAATTCAGGTAGGTACAATTATTTTACCAATAATTATATTTATTACTTATAAGTCATGTTTATCACATTACTCTACTTAGGTACCAACAAAAAAATCGTTGACTTAGATCTGGAGTTTTTGAGATATTTCTTCTCCGTTCTAAATTTTGCAATGCAAAATCGCATTTGTTAGGTTTTCTGATACCTATTAATAAAAAAAAATGGCTAAAAAGGGTCATGTTCCTAGCAGTTTGTTACTTTTTATTAAATTGTCGTATTCAATTACGCTGCTTATTCATTATTTATTTTAATGATAATTTAATTTTAGTCAGATCCTCCCCTTATTAAACAAATTTTAACATACAATTTTTATCAAAAATACGGCCCTTAGAAGTGCAGAACGGAATCTTAATGGCAGCCATTATCGGAATGAATTAAAAAATATAAGTAATAAATATATTTATTGGTAAAATAATTGTACCTACCTAAATTTGAGGACACACCGCCACAAAACTCATTGTATAACGATGCACTAAAAGTACACCACCCTATATAGAATTATTAAAATATAAAAATTTTATCAAATCAATAGACAACAATAAACTAATCCACCAACAACAGCCATTTTGGCGAAGGAGCAAAAAAAGGAATTTAGTAGTAGCTGGGTGGACTAGCTACAATAAAAATAAAATTATTTTATAGCTGGCCGATTATTTTTAGGAGTAAAAACCGACACTTTTCTACCTAAACGATCTCAATTAATCGCAAAATCATTTTTGTTTACCACTGCATCATATATTTTTTATGGCAATAGAGTTGTCTTTTAACAGCAAAAGAATAATATTTAAAAAACGACCATGTTGAGGTTAAAAAGTCATTTCAAAAAAATGAACCTTGTAGCGACAACAGAGTCGTTTTTTCGGCGCCTATTTAATGCAGATTTCTTGCTACTGCGAATGGATTTCTAGCTACGGCTAATAGAGTTTTCTCTCAGTGTAAGGAATCTTACCTTAGTAGGGCGTAAAGTTAAAATAGTGCCGCAAAAAGACAGTAGGGAAAAGTTTTGTCATCAGCAGGTAAATATTTTTATTAAGGGTCAATTCTGGAACGTGTTGCATAGTTGTAATATTTAAAAAAAACCTAAAGAAATAACTGATTTTTATATTAACTCAATGGGTACCTTGCTTCTAACCTTACATTTACGAGCATACGCAACCACCATCCTTTCATATTTAATGGAGAATCAGTTTTTGTCAGTTCTGTGATGGTCCGTTCCGTGACGCCTTGGAATCTGACCACGTCTAACAGAACTGGCATTATGTCACAGAAAAGACAAAAAACATCAACAATTATTACTGAACAGATGATTGCAAAAATCAATGAATTGATAATTTTAATAAAGTTTGTCTATATAAATACATTAAAGTTTCCTTGTATTTTAATTTTTAACCAGCTCAAGCTATTTCTGTGATACGTAAGGTGATTTCTGTGCCGCATAGTCCCTTTCTGTGACGGAATTATTTAATTCTGTAAATAAAGTTTTGACTTTTTTTGGCCTTGTTATTAGAAAGCACAATACTATTGATAATAAGTTACATGTAAAAAATATTGTTTGTCAAGGTACTGCAATTTAATTTACGATATTGCAACAATAAATTTGGCCCTAGTTTGGCGAACACTATCATCTGTGTTTTTTTCATATCATAACTTCCGTATTTGTGAAGTCTTCTTTTTAAAGTTTGGTAAGAAAATGTGTCACCTAAATGACATACTTCCTGATTTTCGAGAAGAAATACATTAAAATGATACACTTGTTAAATAATAAAATTGTTCTCTGCTATTATCAACTTTTAAACAGGCATGCATGCAGAAACGTTTTAATCTAAAACTCTAGCTCATATTTTGTAGACAGAACTATAACACAGACCTGCATTTTTTAACACTCTGAAAGTTGATTTAAAATTTTTAACTGTTTTCTAGTAATTGGGTAGCGCTGATTTCAAATCTGCTTTCAGTTTTTTTATATCACGTAAGGTAATTTTTCAAACCGGTAAAATCCAAAAATATAGAAAAAACACGATTTAATACATTTATAAGCTATTTTTGTAATATATTAATAATATATTAAGGAAAAAAATACAAAAATATACAAAATATACATATACAAACTATTATAAATGGTTATTTATTCGTTACACTTCTTCAAAAAATGTTTTCTTTTTTCAGAAAAGCTTCTTTTGGTTGTTTTTCTGTTCCACAGAAATCGGCCATCATTTCTGTGTCCCAGCGCCCCTGGTATCTTTTTTCCATTTCTTTAATATATTGATGAAATCTTTCACCTTGCTCTTCACCCACGACCCCAAGATTTTCCGGGAATTAGTCGAAATGGGAATGTGAAAAGTGAATTTTTATGCTCATATTCTGAAATTCCTGAAATTTTCCAGCATATTTTCAACGATCTCAACATAGTAGTAATTTATGTTCAACTTCTTTAAAAGCATTCCATGTATGTTTTTCCTTATCTTCCATTACCTTTTCAAATTCTGTATCTTTCATCAAGCTGCTAATCTGCGGCCGTACAAAGATTCCCTCCTTTAATTTTGCCTCTGACAGAGCCGGAAATGTTTTACACAAATATTTAAAACAATTTCCTTCTTGTTTAATGCCTTAACAAATTATTTCATACGTCCACGTTTTATGTGAAGTTGTGGAAGTAAAACTTTTTGAAGGTCAATAAGACTTTCGAGAATTACATTTTTGTTTCCAGGTGTTAAAGTCTCTCTTTGTGACCAGTCTCTTTTTATCCAATGCTGTTCTCGATTCCTGCTAGCCCACTCGCACAGGAAACATGGAAATTTAGTAAATCCAGACTGCTCACCTAAGAGAAGACCTAAAATTTTTAGACCTTCACACACTTCCCAGTTGTGATTTTCATATTGTATTCTTAAAAGTAATTCCTCTAAATTTTCATAATTTTTCTTTAACTTAACTGTACGGCCGACCGAAACAGAAGCAAACACATTGTCATTATGTAAAAGAACAGCTTTAGAGCTTTATTTTGAAGTCGATAAAAAGTCTCCAGTCGGAAGGTTTGTAGCACCACAGAAAATCATTTTTTATTCATCAATCATTTAGAATTTGAAGTACTACATTCATTTTAAAATGTATTAAAACGCCTATTATAAGTTTTTTTTATATTTTTTCTTTTTTTTTTTGCAAAAAAAAAAATCTGTGGGTGATAGAGACCAATTGTATTTTAATTAGTTATTTCTATATAAAAACTGAGCTCAACAAACAAAAATCACGTAATCACAAATTTCATGCAGGCCTGTGAATCGATTTTTCCTCTAAAATTTCATATCAGCGCATCGATTGAACCCGTATTAGAGGAAGATTATTACTGGGCTACTGAATTGGAGCATCCTTTACAATAACAATTATAAATTTTTCGGATATATTTCGATATTTATTTTGTATTCAAAAATAATTTCTAAGATGGGTATCAAATTTGGGACTCGGTCATCCAAATCATTAATTTAATTTTTGACGGGAATTTGAGTACGAACCTTATAAAGAATAAATCCGAATTTAGTAATCAATAGTATAATTAAAATATAATATACAAGTAATCGTCATGTATTTTGTCGTTAAACAACAAATATTTAACAAAATCTAAAAAAATATTAAAAAATATTAAAAAATTAGAAAAACAATTGTACTTACTTAGGTACTAGATTTGTAATTCTGTGACTTTCGTAGAACAAACAGTTTCTGGATTACTGTGGCTTGATGTGTTTATTTTCATTTTTTCGGTAAATCAACCAGAAAATTCCTAAAATAATTTGGGTCATGGATAAAATTGATTAATGTAATTATATCATTATAAAATGATAATATTCCCTTAGCGTGAGCTGATGTGTTATAAATAATTTGGTTTGGTTGGTTGGTAATTTCCGCGCTTGCCAAGCACGATAGCTTACTAGGTGAAAGCAATCAAATGTTGTATTAAATTAGAAATAAAAAATGTTTTATTATTAAACATTAGTAAGACGATGACAGTGGTAACATAGGATTTTTTAAGATAGAAAAATACACAATTATATTATTAATTCATCGTTTAAATATAAAAACATCATTATCTCACATTGTAATATCGCATGGTAGGATATTATAATAAATTTAAAAAAACAAATCGCCGACTGTTAAACTCAGTGTCGATCAAAGAAGTACATATTATTATACATACAGGGTTAGTTGAAATAACTGGAACGGCTAATTTTCTTCAAAACTAGCAAGGCTAAATCAATGAATTTTGGTACAGGTGGATAACTTAAAAAATTAAATTAAAATTGCGACGTTGCCAGATTTTTAGTTTTTTCTGTAACTCAAGGAATGTTTTTTTTCAAATGTAACACTACTCTTTTTATATTGAATTCGATTCCTCCCATCAACATTACCATTTCCTGATAGTATCAAATTTTTATCTCATATAGTTCTATGGGAAAAAAAGGTAATTAGTTACAACTCTAACTCGGCAGAAGGAACAATAGTAATTTACGTTACAAGACCGGAAAGTAGTGTTTTTCAGGTCGAGACAAGCATTTCCAGGGCGAGCCATAAGCGAGTCGCGGAAGCTTGGAGAGACCTGGAAAACACTAATTTTCGGTTGCGTGACGTACAATATTTTTTTTAAGACCGACACTTCGATATATTTTATAATCTACGCGAAACAAGTTTGACGTAAAGAATAAAATTAAAAATCAACGAACTGTCACTCGACAATACATCGAAATGTTGTTGTCATAATAACGAAATCAAGGTATCTTGTATTATCAAAGAGCGATTGGAAAAACAAAAAACAGTGTAACAGTGACATTAGAGACCGGAAAAACGTTATTTTCTAGACGAAAAATTGTCCAGAAAGTGTAAATTTTCTGGTCGGTTTTAAAAAATAGTAATTTACGTTACAAGACCGGAAAGTAGTGTTTTTCAGGTCGAGACAAGCATTTCCAGGGCGAGCCATAGGCGAGTTCTGGAAGCTTGGAGAGACCTGGAAAACACTAATTTTCGGTTGCGTGACGTACAATATGTTTTTTAAGACCGACACTTCAATATATTTTATAATCTACGCGAAACAAGTTTGACATAAAGAACAAAATTAAAAATCAACGAACTGTCACTCGACAATACATCGAAATGTTGTTGTCATAATAACGAAATCAAGGTATCTTGTATTATCAAAGAGCGATTGGAAAAACAAAAAACAGGGTGACAGTGACATTAGAGACCGGAAAAACGTTATTTTCTAGACGAAAAATTGTCCAGAAAGTGTAAATTTTCTGGTCGGTTTTAAAAAAAAACATTTTCCTAAATCTGAACGTACCTACACTGGTTTGCTTTTTTTGAGTATAGTTCTCATCATATCGGGAATTTGGTGGTCTATATACTCGAATCCTTTCATTATAATAAATGTAGACTGAAAAGTTTTCTCATCGGAATAGATAACATTTTGCCAAAAAAAATCATTTTCTGGTAAAATATTGCATAGCAAATCCAATTCTTTGTTCCTTATCACTATTTTTTAAAAACGGTTTGGATGCAGCTGCTCGATTTCTTAATTCGGAACAATGCCTCACTCGGCGTTGCGCAGTTCTAGATGAAGCAGGGAATCCTGTTATATGCATAGCGGATACTGCAGTTTCAAATGGATTTTGCCTTAAATACTACACCAAATTTCGGTCTTCTTCATTTGATGATTTTCTTTTATTTAAACCAGACCCAACAGACCTTTCAAGTGTTTGATGATAGCGCCATTTTTACAATTCCTTGAACAGTACTTCTAGGTACTCTAAAATGATCAGCTATTTTTCCATAAGACCACCCTATTTCTATTAAATATATTGTTCTTGCGTTTTCAATAATACTTAAATAAGGCATTTTAAAATTAAATATGATCATGACAATAGAACGTTTTGAGTAAAGACAAAAGTCAAAAGTGCATAGCACAAAAGACAAAAGTCACTCGAAATTGTAGAACTCCGCAAATACCGAACACTGGCACAGCCTTTGTGTCTTGTGGTAATTTCGAACAAACTTTGTTCTCTGCGTTTGAGCACTACTTCTTGAACCAACAGATTAAATCAATATTCAATTAGCTCTTAGGCTTCTTCGCCTAACTGATGAGACCCGCGTCACAAAATTCGTGGAAATTTGCGAAATTCCAAAAGTTCTTTTGCTTTTGTCAAATTGAATTCGAAGCAGTAAACTGGGATTCGGGTTTCACCTTAACCCAACGATATTTAGGGTGGATTATGGATGCTTTCGACGTTCCGGGTCTCATCAGTTAGGCGAGGAAGCCTAGGAGCTAATTGATTATTGATAATGACAATACTTTCACAGATATCATGATAACAACACAACAGTATAGTGTATAAAATTATCTGTCGTCAACTGTACCTATTTACCTTATATGGAAATAATATACTTAAATACTGAAAATTTATTAATACAGGGAAAACTACTAATTAATATATCTTTATGTAAATTTAAAATTTATTTGCAAAACATAATATAATAACACATCTATCAATTTAATGAGGTTATCATGTATATTATAAAAATTTACAAGGAATGCATTGATATTATAATATTTGATCCAATTACAAGACTTTTTAAGGATTTTATTAGCATTATTGCTTATATGGTTTGTCAGGAACTCTCATTATAAATAATAATTATATAGGTACATTTTTGAGAAAATGTTAGATAGGCATTTTTAAACAGCCTCTAAATTACTAGGTACCGTCACCTTGTTCTGATTGATACCAGACCAATTACACCGGGCAATAAAAAAAAACAAGAGAAAATGCATATATTGTTACCATAAGAAAACGACATAAACCAATAACCAACACAAGGAAATCATGTTTTTCGGTTATTTTCATTTTTATCTATTTATTGCTTTTAAAACAGCACCTGCACTGTTCATAAATTATTGGTTTTTAACACCTTTATTACCCCGGTGAAAGTGTAAATTAGCCATCCTGCATTACAAGGTCGTTTCTATCTCAAGCCACACAGCTGGCCACCAGAGTCAAATTGGCGCTGTTGTCGCTTGATGATTCTCCAGCTGGCCAAGGGACCGGGTTCTGTCGCATATTATTGACGCATAGAAGAGAAGGACAGTTATATTCTGACCTACTAGAACGCTTCCTAAACTAAGCCAGGTGCTAATTGGATTAAACCAGCCAGCCCGCCATGTTAAAACTGTAAATTTTTATTTCTCTTGTCCACGTTTTTTATCGATTCATTTTTTAATTTACATTTTAATATTTAATAAAATTCTATTAGTTTCTACTCTAGAAAACTTCGCCGATGGGTGTAATTCTGCAATTATTATTCCAGCCTACCGACGTGCAGATTCTAATTTTTTTAATTGTTTATCAAATTTATTTTACACTTCCTTACCTATTGTTCATATTGGAAATGTAAGTTTACAATAAATAAATTAACATGAAATGTTTTGCACAGTGAATATTAGTTTACAATCCAATCTTAACAAAAGAACATTGGGCAGCCTGCAGATAACTGCAACAGATTTATGACCAAGGTAAAGTGTATACGATTTTAGTTGAGACTAAAAAAAATTGGTGACAGACTTGTCAAGTCCACGTGGACTATCTTCGAATATCTGTATAGATCAGCACAAATTTTGTTTTATTTGTATTGTAGTTTCAGTGTGTGATGCAGTAAATTGATCCTACCCCCAATATTTACGTTGCCTCAACTGACTTCGTATGAAGTATAATACTTAACAATTTCAGTTACGAAGTGATAATTTTAACATTTTGTTATATGTAAATTAGAAGTATATTTTATAGGGGAGATGTGTCTGAGATGGCATACTGGATGAGACGGCATAGTAGCCATTACTCCTATTACCATTGTATATTAAGAGGAAG
This sequence comes from Polydrusus pterygomalis, assembly GCA_963969555.1. Taxonomy (NCBI): domain Eukaryota; kingdom Metazoa; phylum Arthropoda; class Insecta; order Coleoptera; family Curculionidae; genus Polydrusus; species Polydrusus pterygomalis. The sequence continues at coordinate 53,622,578 of OZ018378.1, forward strand.
TAACCCCTTTTACCACAATGAAAATTGCCGAACGTTTTGCTGGTAAAACGAAAAAAAAAAATTAAAATTGATATTTAGAAAATAAATTCTACTTTAAATACCCCATCCAGAAAAGTAAATGACGATCGAAAATATTCCCAACATTTTTTTTAGAAATTTTTTTTATTTTTAGTAATTTTGTAATATCTTTAACAATTCTTTATTGATCAAAACCAAAATGGCTTTCCCGGGTGTAGAATGTTGTACCAAATAATTTTTCTTTAAGCCATTTTTCAATATCGGCCTTACTTTTTCTCAAAAACGTTGGGCGCGTAAAGTGAATTTAAGCGTGTAAAGTGGATTTACGCGCCCAACGTTTTTGAGAAAAAAGTAAGGCCGATATTGAAAAATGGCTTTAAGAAAAATTGTTTGGTACAACATTCTACACCCGGGAAAGCCATTTTGGTTTTGATCAATAAAGAATTGTTAAAGATATTACAAAATTACTAAAAATAGAAAAAAAATTCTAAAAAAAATATTGGGAATATTTTCGATCGTCATTTACTTTTCTGGATGGGGTATTCAAAGTAGAATTTATTTTCTAAATACCAATTTTTATTTTTTCTTTTCGTTTGACCAGCAAAACGTTCGGCAATTTTCATTGTGGTAAAAGGGGTTACTTCCTCTTAAGCGCTCGGTGTTACCCCATGCAGTTCCGTACGCGCCCGAATGGCTACCCTGTTAAAACAATATCAGTCACATTCAATTTGTGGATAGTAGGCTGAGTAACGTTCAACAAGTGTACACGAAATATTTTCTTTAACTTTTAAGATCACATTGTTATTGGAAAAATATAATAATTAACGTAAGTTTGAAGTGACTGTAATATTTGTTTGTTTTTTGGCTACCTACGGTTCTATGTTAAACCAATAGAAGTTTTGTTTTAAATATTTGAAGAGTGGTCAAGCGAAGTGATCTAAGTGCCATAATCGAAAACTACCAGAAAATGTAAAAAACTGTTTTAAAGCTAAGAATAATACAATAGTATATTTTTTTATTGATATTGTGTTAATAAACATACACAAAAACATTCGTAGGAGAAAATTTTAATATCAGTTAATCGAAAAAACGTTTGTACATAAATTGAACAAAAAAATATAGAAAAGGTTTAAGGCTCCTTTTATACTGGGATTCTGTATGCGAGATACAGTATCTGGGATTCAGATTCTCGCCATCTATGAATGCTTTTTATAACGAATAGGATGAAATTGGCACTTAGATCTTCTAGTAAGACATTGGCATAGGTACATAGATCATATAAATAGAAAAAAAATTTTTTTGAATTTTGGCACATAGATCACTTAGCTTGACCACTCTTCATTTAGGTTATAAAAACATTTTGTGTCTTGATCTTGGCTGAGATGGCATATACCATGCGCCCGGCTAAGACAATGAAAATATGGTGTTATTAATTCAACTCCAGAAATCTACTTAGCAAAACAAATGGTCGCTGAAAAGGAAGCACAAATGCTAAGAAAGTTTGCCTTCGCTGTAAAAAATCGTGTGATAACACCCTATGAAGAGTCAAAAGTGGAAGATATATGCAGATATAAATGGATGATGAAGAAGATGCTGCATGCTTATATTGCAATGAATTATTTTCATTATCCCGTTCCAGAGAAAAATGGATGAGGTGCCAAACTTGTCACAAATGGTCCCACTGTGAATGTGCTGGTTTGCCTAGTTGAGCCAAGACTTTTATTTGTGACATATGCTGCTAATTTGGTATTTGCCATCTCACCCATACGTATAAGTGTGAGATGGCACTTGCAATTGTTTCAAGAATTCTTATTAAAAAAAAACATACGTTAGAAGGTTCTAACAAATACTATAGTTCAATTATTTATGAAGAGAAAAATGTTAATCGGCGTGCAGACGAAGTTTTTAACATTGAAAAATTTTTTTTTCTGCACGCCGATTAACATTTTTCATTTTATATTTAATACAGACGCTAAAAACTAACATTTTAAATTTTTTTAAAGAGTATTGTTATTAATATAAAGTTTTATTATATTAGTAACCCTATACCTACTAATTACCTATTAAGAGCTTTCTAGAAAAAGTATGCCATCTCAGACAGATCTCCCCTACTGCTTAAGACTAATTTGTTTGTTTAAGGGAATATTGTAAATCGAACAACATTAAATAAGGAGGGCATAAGGATAATGGTTTGAGCTAACTCGATGAGTAAATACTTGGCCATTGGCCGTATTTTATAGAAAAATTTAATGTCAAACCGATACTACTTGTGTTTATTTTTCTTTCAGATAATGCTGTAAGAATTACCTGATGGTTTATGGATGTTTTAGTACGTGTCTCGTTGCAGCCGAGTGCTTGTGTTTTATACTGCGTTTGTGATATATTATATTATGAATTGAGACAATACCTGATAAGTGAGACTTATGAGGTGTAACCTAGGGACATTAGTTTGTTCTAAACAGTTATTTTTTGTTATGGTTGCCAATGCAGTTTTTATTTATAAATAAACATAAAAAAAGTGTTGAACAAGTAGTCCATACTCAAAGTGGAGTTAAATGTATAGAAAAAAGAAAAGCATAAAGTCTTTCTCCACAAGTTTATTACAAAACTAGGCGAACACTCATCATCAGGAAAACAAAGTAAACAGTACAATGCTGATGTTGTTAGCAATAGAGAAAATAATAAGTGGAATTGAGTCGTGATGGAGCATTCAATGGTGTACACGAGGTGTAAAAAATTAATAGTCAGAATACCGACAAGATTTCAGCATACTGGAAAGTCCTGGGTTAGTGCAAAGGCCCTGTCTTGGGCAGAAATTGAAGAGAGTAAAAGAAAAATTAGAGAGTTTAACAAACTTTGTGAAAGTCATTTAGGTAAAAGTAGTAAAAAATCTTAAGTTTCATTCAACTTTGTCGGAGACATGTAAAAGTGGTGAAATGGGCGGGAAAGAAAAAAGAAAAAATTGTTTTTCGTAAAAGTCACAGCATCATTTAGCTTGAAGTAAAATGCTGTTGAGGTACTAGGCTTGTTACGGCCCAGTTACCCCGGCAGGAGTCAAAACATATGCATTGTGTGCAAAATTAATAGATTTAAAATATTTTAAATCTATAAATAAATTTAATTTTTTCACACCTTTTGTATGCAAGAAAATATATGAATTCCACATTGCAATATCCAAAAGGCGAAAAAAACAATTTCCTATCCCCAAAATCTGATAGGTTTGCAACTACTAAAAATGCCATAAATCACTACCTTTTTTCCCAACTTGCTCAAAAATTGAGAAGAAGTTTTTTGGCAAGAATTTGTGGTAAATTGTAGCTGTTTACACGTAAAAACAAATTGAAGGTCGACTTTTACAATTTCTTAAGCAAGAACTTAAATTTTGAAGCTCTGACCTTTCTATTTCTCCATTCGTCAAATGATTATGTTGCAGTGCGCATGTCTAATCGTGTGTAGCTTTGTTTACATGCGCGAGGCCATAAATTTGCCACTTTCGTGATTATTGTTTACTTATCTAAAGGTAAATATCTATACATTAAACCGAGAAGCAGCATATAGAATGTATTCTCTTGTAAAAAAATTACGTGTATTGTGTGGATATATCTATACATTTTAAAATACAGTGGACTTGTGTGTGTCGGTAATAAATTAGCACCAATTAAATTTAAAGAAATTGTTTATGACTTTTATGGCAATTAGACGTAAAAGGAAGCTGACCTACTGTTTTGCCTTTCCTAAAAACTATAAAAAGGTTACTTCCTTTAGTAGTATTTTGGTTACAGTGCAGCACAAACTAATGAAAACAGCATTAACAACGATTCACTAATTTATTTATTATTATTAATGCGGAGATATGAGTACATAATAACACTAAAACATTACGCAATACAATGAAAACTTTCATATATAGGTAGCATTATTCTACCTATTACAACACCATTTAACTGAAAGTAAAATTTATTTAGTGCAAAAAGTTAATATTGTAGTGATCGTATGTATATGCCATTCTTAGAACAATTTAAACGAGATAACATTTGGTATATACATGTAATTTGAATTATTTAAGATAAGTGTCTACATTAATTTTTGAAATGTCATTTAAATTCAATTTGTTTTCAGTAATTATACTATTAATGACGTAGCAATATTTATAAACTGTAAGTGCACTCTAGTCTATTTTTATTAAACTTATCCAGTTTATTTATGTAACGTAATAACAGTGTAAAATTGTAACTTGGAATAAATTCAGTAAAACCAGAATAGTTTTTTGTTTTGGAAAAATGCTTGGACAGGGGTATTATCATTTTAAGTTGTGGTGTTTTTTTTTATAAAAAAAATATTGGTAAAGAAAGAAAAAACTAAAAGTCTTCCTTCACAAACTTTAATAGAATAAAAATTCTCTATGGGTCTCTACGCGTTCGAAACATGTAAAGAGAGGAAGACTTTCAGTTTTTTCTTTCTTTCCCATACTTTCAACTCCACCTTAAGCATAGACTATTTCTTCAAAAAATATTTTGATACAGTACCTACTATGTCCTAAATTAGAGATATGACGATATCGATAACTTTTGTAAAGGGCAACCCCAGCTTTAATTGATTTTTTGTAAAGTGCATATTAAGATTTACATACGTAGGGGAACTAGGGGCAAGATGGGGCCATGAGGTAAGATGGGGTACCCCAGCATTACTGCCAACACTGATGTGTGTGGACTGCTCTATTGCATAACCTTGGACTAGCTTGATAACAACTACAGGTTTGTTCCTACAGCGATCAGAAACAGTCCTTGACAGTCAGGATTCTGCGCAGTAATATAAAAGTGTTCCCACAAAAATTTTGGACAGTTTGAAAACCCAAAGTCGCTGTTCCTACATGTTTCTCTGATAGTTTGCCAACTGTCAGAGCAGTTTGCCAATCTTTTGCCAGTAAAATGTCCGGAGCATGCGCGGTTAAACGCTAGCATAACATATGACATAACCTATTTTTGTTAGACGTGTTTTTGCGGTTTTTGCTTTTGTATAAGACTTTTTCTATTATTAAATTGAGAAATGAGCGACATTGCGTCATCTGATGAAGATTCGGAAATGTCTGCTGTTAGGTTGGTGTTTAATATTTTATTTACTTCTTGAGCTAAAACTTCCCATAGTATCTTAATACTTTTGATTTGAAAAGTGCCAATCTTTGGAGGAGATATTAACATTTTTACAACATATTATTTAATATAAGTTACTTATTTTGTTTATTATTGGGCCGAGCCACACGAGTTTAATTAACGAAATAATAATAAACAATTTTGAGATTTGAGGTTATGTCCATCGTTTAAAATTTCTTCAGTTTTAAACACCGAACCGAAGTTAGTTGATTTCGAACGCCTGTTCCTACAAGAGTTTGAAACCGGTCAGAAATCAGACTTGCGCCGTAAAGTTGGTTTGAAAATTGTCATGAAGTTGTCGGGGATTCGCTGTAGGAACAAACCTTACATCGCCCAGTCTTCGCAGAACAGGCGTTAAAAGCACACCGTCCGGAAGTTATGATCGATTTTCCAGTATTACGTGTCATTGATTTGTATGTCAAAAAGTATAAATCAAGTTAAAGCCAAATACGTTATTTTTCCTGAAGTGTACCAGTACAGAGGCATCTTTTGGCAAAAACATTAATTTATCAAAGTCGACTGTAAAGGTAAGAAAAACTTTTTTTTTAAGTGTAATTGGGGGCATGATGGGATGTTATATTTGTCGCGTACCTACTTCATCTTGCCCTACCTAATATTTTTTTGTTAAAAATCATACTTAAAAATTAATAACATATTAATTAATGCATAATGAATTAAAATTTGTATTTGTATTTTCAGAAATGGTTCGCAAATATAAAAAAAACAGCGAGTGAAGAGTGATCCAATGAAAATATGAAACCACGGAATGTTTATATTGTGTGACATACTCGGAGTCCACGGAAGGATGAACTGCCTGTCAAATATGTCAAGAATAGTCTACAATTTTTATGCCATCATAGACGAACGTGATCCCTTAGATATCACCCACACATGTAAATTTTCGTAAATAAACCCCATCATGCCCCGTACCCGGGGCAATATGGGATAGTTGTTTGTTTTTAAATAAGTATAGTTTTTAGTAATTTGGTGTAAGTTAAGCCAAACATTTTAATGCTAAAAGAATTATGGATGTAATCCAAAGAAGTTTTAGAATAAACTTGATTTTTTGATAAATTGGTTTTATTTTTATTGATATAAATACTTAGCATTCCCATCTTGCCCCTGGTTCCCTACCTAACTTAAAACTTTTATTCCTTGTCATTATTGAACAAATTAATTTTAATTGAAAAATAAAAAGCCTTCTATCCATCTTTAATACTTTTTCGCCCATAAATGCTCTAAATGTTTTACATTCCCTCTTTGGCAGATCCAAAACTCGTTTTGAAGATTCCAAACTACTTTGCACTTAATCAGGGACGGAGTCATGGGGGGGGGGCTGGGGGGGCGACGCCCCCCCCCCCAAAGTTATCTTAAACATCAAAAGTTGGGAAAACTTGGGTAGACAAAAATGTGTGCAGCTTATTTAACTTCCATTATTTGTCCCGGTAAGACTGACTGTAATATAATAATATAGATAGACACTTTTGGCATTTTCAGTAATTTAAAGAGTGTCGTGTATCGTACACAACCTAAGTCGTTGGAGGACCTTAAAAACAGTATTTTAGATGCTGTGATTGCTGTGCATGTTATTTCTCGTAAACATTTGCAAAACGTGCTTTCCCAATTACCTAAGAGGATTGGACACTGTCAGGTGTTTGAAGGACGACATTTTTAACATTTTATTAAATAACTTTTTTTTATATTATTGTTTATTTAAAAATTATTACCAATTTTGTTTAAATAAATATTCAAATGTACTACATTCATTTGCCCGTAATTCCGAAACAGTTGAATTTAGTCATATGGTATGCTATACAAAAAATATTTTAAAGTTATTGAAAATTTAGAATATCTGATAATATACAGGGTGTTCCATTTTAGTCCTATACCGGGTGTCTACGGAAGATGGTTCGCCCCTCTAACTTTTTTGTTTTTCAAGATAATGAAATAAAATTTGGGTGATTGTATATAACATAAAACTGAATTTTTTAAAGTTGACTCAACATTATGAAACTTCCAGTCTAACCGGAAGTGATATAAATTTTCGATTTTTAAATGGGACACCTGATATATTTTTCCTTTTTCTGACTCATATGACATTTTTAATATAACGATGACACATTTGTCACTTTTTGTTACCAAGAAAATATTTTTTTCCAAATTTATTGTTTTATCTAGAGGGCTATGAATACCTTAAAATCCTTATTACACTTCTTTAATCTTGGGAAAAATACAATTTTACTATTTTTGGTCCAATGCTATGTGCTGTGTAAAATTTAATCTTTAAAGTTGTATTACCTACTCATTTTTTTTTAAACGGCAACATGGTGGCTCGTCGGGTTAAGAAAAAAGAGGATTTTATTACGATTATTTTGATACCATACACTATTAGGTTTTAGAAAATCTGCCATAAAAAAAACTTTAAAAAGTTAACTGAACCAGTTTTGGGCAATAGCACGCCGATTATAGGATATCTTTGTACGTCGTGCAGCATCGATCGGTTGAATTCTTTCTACATTCTCCAAACACTACTTATAACACATCAACTTTTTCACTCCTTGTAAAACTATTATTTTTCATATTTTTTAAACAACAAACTAATTTACTTTGGCAGAAGCTGTCGGCATGTCAATTTTCTTCAAGGCATGATTTTGTTTTATCAGTTTTGCTGGTCACAGACTACTTGATGCATTTAAATATAAATTTATTCTCAAAAGATGCTTCATTTTAGGAAAGTTTCAAGTTAACTTTTTAAAGTTTTTTCACGGCAGCTTTTCTAAAACCTAATAGTGTGTGGTATCAAAATAATTGTATTAAAATCCTCTGTTTTCTTAACCCGGCGAGCCACCATGTTGCCGTTTAAAAAAAATGAGTTATACAACTTTAAAGATTAAATTGTACACAGCACATAGCATTGGACCAAAAATAGTAAAATTGTATTTTTCCTAAGATTAAAGAACTGAAATAAGTGATTTTAAGGTATTCCATAGCCCCGTAGATAAAACAATAAATTTGGAAAAAAATATTTTCTTGGTAACAAAAAGTGTGACACATCGTTATATTAAGAATGTCCTATGGAGTCAGATAAACGAAAAATATACCAGGTGTCCCATTTAAAAATCGAAAGTTTATGTCACTTCCAGTTAAACCGGAAGTTTCATAACGATGAGTCAACTATCAAAAAATGCAGTTTTATGTCATATACAAATCCCCCAAATTTTATTCCATGATATCACTTTTAGTTCGCCTGTAATTAAGCCGTTCCGGAACATTTGCCCAACCCTGTGTATGTTTTTTATACAGTTTATTTGATAATTATGGGGAAAAAAATACTTTTTGAATTGTGTTTTTTTTTTATATATTTCATAAAGTTGGGAAATTTAGGAATTTCACCCCTCCCAAACCAGAGGCCTTCGCTACGTCCCTGGCACTTAATATGCACTTTAAAAATAGACAATAAAAAAACTTGGGTTGCCATTTAAAAAAATGATGACTCTAATTTGAGACTCCATGTATCAATATTTTTTTTATAAAAAAATACCACAACTTAAAATGTTTATATCGGTGCACTAGCATTTAAAAAAACAACTGTGATGGATTTACTGAATTTATTTCATGTTACAAACTCTCATTGTACACCTAGAAAAATGCCTTCTATTCCTTATAGGAATTCACATACTATTAATACAAAACTGTTTTATACTATAATATGTGACAGCAACGCGCTTTCCTACTGTAAGACAACGAAATCTACTGGATCGTTATGTAGTGAAAATATCACGGTAATTTAGCCACTAGGAACTAGGAGTTATCCCTACCATAGAATGGTTTATCGTCATTATTGCTCTGAATACAGTAATTATCAAAATCTATTGGGGGTGTAATCTTTTTTTATATACTGCATTAGTTCCGATTGACAGTTGTAATGAAACTTGACATTAATCATAATAATATTTGCTTGCTAAGGTTAATAAAGCATACACTTTCAACTAAAAAACAGTACTGTATTTCTTAAAAATTTAAATAGCTCCTAGTGTGATATTGTTCCTGTCATTTAACATTGCATAATATGATTATCTATTATGCAAGATGGTTTACTGAGATGGTAAAATTCGTCCATAGATTATAAAGTCCAATACCTACTAATGATAGGTTGTGTGAAATAAGAATCTTATATTGCTTTATCTGATTTAAAGTTTAAAAAAACTTAAATACAAAGTAAAATTAAATTAATTGAAACAGGTGTTGGTACGATCATTAAAATTCAAATTCAGAAAGGACAGCTAGAAGACTCCGAACAACGATGTGCGCCACAAATACGTTAAAACTAATAATACGGCGCGTGGCGATTGCCGATCGCTATGAACCCCTACCAACGTCTTGTGGATTATAGGTTCTAACGGATACAATTCGTTTTTGGGAACGCTGTTCTGCTTTCTTAATTGTAGAGAAAGCGCTTTACTGAAATTAAAATGCGTCGCATTAAAAAGATATCATTCATTTCTTAACAAAATTGCTGTATTAAAAGTCGTTCATTATTCAACAAGACTGTGCTGCTAATGGAACTGATTACTACCAATAAAAACACTGTTCTAGCAAATCTGGAATTTATATAACACGAAAGCGGATTTGATACACTAGCAGTTTATTTAATATGGGTTAATACAAAATAAGTTATCAATACAAACTATGACTTAGCAAACCTGTTTTATTAAATCATTTTCCCCAGTGTATAGTTGGATAAGTGGTCGCACGCTGCTGGGTTGTTGACTTATTAGATACCTACTTAATGTTGGTTAAAATTTTTCAAAATATTCCCATAATGGAATTAATTTAATAAAACAGTCCTTAAACTTTTTTATAGACTTTCACATTATGCGTGATATCTAAACTATCTGGGTCCTAATTCTCGAGCGTAAGAGAACGTGAACGGTCACATCACGCAAAGGAGCATTCCCTTCCGCGGCAGTTCTCCTATGAACATAAGTTAGTAAAATTTGGTATTCTCGAACGCAGATGATATGTTCCGTGCGGGGAGGTGATAAGACAGTGTTGTCAACCATTTTCAAGGCAAGGGCCGCCACTTTTTACGAAAATATTAAAGAAATCTAAAGGTAAATTGAGGTGGAGATTGTTAGCGCGGGTTTTTCTTTATTGTGAAAGGTAAGATTATGAAACTTGTCAATGTCAAATATTATTACGACGTAATTATAATACTGGGGTTAGAATTGCATGGGATCGGTCGTTCCCACCAAAAATAGTAGGAGAAGCGCGTTCTCCCGTAAATCGGTGATGTGAATGGTCCCATGTGATCAAGAATATCGTTTCATGCGTTGCGTGAGAACTCCGCCCTCATTTCTCCTGAGAACAGTGTTCCCCAGTTTCAAGAATTAGGACCCTGTAGTGTAAGTGATTTTTAAAACAAATTCGTATTTAAGGTATCAAAATTGTCGACGCCTAAACACGACTGAACAAAACTGAACAACTATAATATTTTTATATTTTTTTTTCAGAGACCTATGTGTAAAATGTGTGCTTAAAGTTACATCAATAATTAAGGGGTTAGATGCCATTGGGTCCAAGTTTATTTTTCTATAAATTAAGTAAAATACAGACAGAAACATAATGCAAACTAGATTTCAATCCGATTTCTCTGTAATTGATCTTATAAATTGTAAATCTATTCTATTATATAAAATTGTGAAGTAACTGACTAACTGATTCATCAACACGCAGCCTAAACCCCTAATCCTGGAATTATGAAATTTCGGGGATGTCTTCTCCTTATAACGTAGGCACCCACTAAGAAGGAATTTTTCAAATATCAACCCCTAAGGTGGTAATAACGGGGGTTGAAATTTTTATAAGAATTTCTGTATCTCAGAAACTAAAACTGGCGGAGGTCTAGAAATGATTATATCAGTTCCTTCAATAAAAAATAAAATAAGTTTGTCGTCATTTTTTCAAAATTCACTTGGTTGAAAAAAGTGGTGTGTAGCCTATTTTGAGGGAGGTGCCGATAACCGTCTATAATTTTAAGCTATATCGCTGAAAATGAGTACCGTCAAACGGGGCTAAGTGGATCGGTCGGGGTAAAGTGGATCAAACACGTTTTCGTACAATAATAAATGCGCATAAGCCAAATGAGCAAGCTTGAACTTACTTATGACCGGTCACCTTGCTTCAGTGTAGGGTTGGGCGGTTATTGGAAAATAACCGGTTATTGATTAACCGGTTATTTATTACGCCAGGTTAACCGAGACTAGGTTAATCGGACAAAAAATAACCGGTTAATAACCTTTTCCAATTTTTCTTCCCATTGTGCCTTTCAATTTACCGTTATGACACAAGAATACAGTCTTCAAAGTAGAACTTTTATCTCTATTTTTTTCCTATTCTAGTCAATAATGAGACCGAAGACACAAATTAACATATAGGTATTGGCAATAGATATTATCATTTTTTGATGCATCCCTGTTAATAACCGATCTTCGGTTATTGATAATAAATAACCTTTTTTCGAATTAACCTGAGCAACAAAAAACCGATTACTAACCGGTTAACCGATTAAAAAAAAAAAACTGTTATCAAATAACCGGTTATTTTTGCCCAACCCTACTTCAGTGATAGTGCAGACTCATTGAGAGGTGGTTGTGGCGCCATATTCAAAGTGAGTTCCAAGAAATAAGTGATAAAGCGGGTAAAAAATATTTCGCTATTTCTCAAAACTTTAAATTCGTTTGCTTCCGCACGCGACTGGGGGCACTTTATCAATTTCTTGCCACCATGGGTCAATAGCCCCATGTGTAACTTAGATCTGGGCGGTAAAATTAATTGAAAATCTGTCGCCAGAGTCAATCTGTGATTTTTTTTATAAATAATGTGCCATTGCGGGGTAAAGTAGATCAGCGCTTTCGACACGAGTTTATTGTGTTATTTTGGGGTTACTACTACTACCTAATTTACATAAGGTGGTCATTCCCAAAATTCTGCATTTATACATGCATGATTAAGTTAAGTTAATTTAAGCAATGGAAATTTAAAAATCGGGGTCTTCTTCCCAAAACGCTCTTTCCAACGAATTTGAAAGAAGCAGTAAATAAACTTGGCCCCAAATCTGAGCAAAATTCAGTTTCTGGCTTCAAAGCCTGTGGGATCGGGCCTATCAATCCGCAAGTGGTCTTGGACAAACTGGCATATCGAAAAGCACCGGCTTGATGAATTAAAAACTGGGGGTAATTCTACTCCAAAACGCGGACGGTTAATTTTTTATATCAAGGAAGAAGACGAACATATTTTAGAATAGCATTTTCTCAGTTTGTTTTGACTCTTTTTAGTTTCGTTTTGTTATTATGCAGAATTTATTTACTTTTCTACTTTTCTTTTGACTCATTTTAGTTTCGTTATGTTATCATGCAGAATTTATTTATTTTTTTGTCGAAACGTGTGGCTGTAATAACTGAGAATAAACCTTTATTTTTTAATTTCTACCGTTTAATGCATGCATGAATCCAAAAATTTCTTTTTAAATTTAAATTGCGATCCTTTTTTTTTTAAAGATAAACTGTGATCCACTTTGCCCTAAACAAGTGTAAAATGGATTTTACGTGATTTGAAAGGAGTGATCCACTTTACCCCAGAATGCAGGGGAAAGTGGATCACTATAAATGTATAAAAAAGAAATATGATAAAGCTAGTTTTACATAATGTCACGATGGTATTCGAAGCCTAAAGAGTGAGAGAATCTAAATATGAAGTTTCAACCGAAAATTCAAAGCGGTTACGAAGTTATTGCAAAAAAAACAATTATTTTGATTCACTTAGCCCCGTTTGACGGTACTATATATGCTTACTCTGTTGAAATAATCATCTTGATGTTTTGGGAAAGTTTGCCCCTAGTGGCTATAAATGGAGGCGGTAAGATTATAGCGCAACCGCTAGAGAAAAAGATATAAGTAAAGAATTTGAACAAATTCTTTACTTGGAACAAATAAATATCTAGGCATTTATGATAATGTTGCCCCCGAGGGGTGGAAAAAAATTTCTGGTGCGAATTTAATGAAACGCTGATATATAATAATTAATAATATACGTATTTCTTATTATTTTGAAAAGCTGTCTCTAAAGGGCTAAAAGATTCAATAGAAAAAATAATATTTGTTATATTACAACATCTCTTTTCTGTCAAAAGACAGTTTTAGTTTGCGAAAGCAAATCAATTTATTACAGGTACTCTACCATAGACATTTACATTTACATTTACAGCCATAAATTTTTTTTTTTTGAGAAAAATCTTCTAAAGACTGGCACCCTGTGAGGCAGAGTAGTGTCGATTTCAACCCTGATGGGGTTGCCTACCGTGCCCCGTGTTCCTGCGGTTTCCGCGCCATAGGCGTATAAACCTTTAGACCACTCGCTTAGTATTTCCGCTCTGCACGCCTAGTGCGTGCTTTGCTTCGTACTTCACCTAGGTCTAAGTACCGGTGTACCTAGGTTTCGGTTTGGTCACAGTACTTTCATGATAAGTAATTATTTGATTATCTAAAGGTACATATCTATGAAATGTACCATTGCGATAAAAAAAAGTAGTACAACAAAAAATATAATTTAATCTGCTGCTGGTCTATTATAAAATATTTTCTTTCAAACTGATAACTCAGTGTCACCAGAATTTTTGTGTATGTGTCATGTCAGTGTCACCTTTATTACAATACTGTCACCAGAATTCTTTATGGTAACGCCTAAAAAGTTAGGTGGCATAATTATATTGTTTTTATAGTGACCACGATATCCACTTCTCGATATCCTTATAGACCAGTGGTTCCTAAAGTGGGCGGTAACACCCCCTTGTGGGCGCTGCAGGCCTAAAGGGGGGCGGTAGGAGACCCAGAAAAAAAATGGGGGCGTTGTGTAGAGGCTTGGGGGGCGATTTATAATTTCATCCAGCTAGGAAGACTCTTAAACCTAGTCCAGACTTACATACATTGCCCGCAAACAAATATTCAGAAACATTTGCTTGCAAACAAAACATTTATACATTTATGTTTGATGTGTTGTTTCCATAAACATTTAAGTTCAAACGTGGTAGCCAGTGAATCCAGACTAGAGACGAAAACATGTCACTGAATAGTGAGGCAGTGGCGGGCATTTGTGTAATTTGCAAAGGTTTGCCTCGGAACGCGTCCAGACTTGCTCCTTGGCGAGTATAAAAACACGTGTTTCCTATTCAAATGGGAAAGCAAAAACATTAAACATTTGTTTAAATGTTTTTAAACATATGTTTGCAAACACATTTTAATCAGCTTTTAAACAGTTTTTATACAGATGTTTATATGTTTGCGGGCAAATGTTTGTAGGTCTGGACAAGCCTTTAGATACCGACTAAGCTCTCGACACTCGACTACAACTTGTGAACATCAACTAATATTAATTAAGAGATTGCTCAAACTCGGTTCGATTTTTCTCTCCGCGTAGTTCATATATCTGTCCTGTTTTATTGAATAAATAAAATAAAAATCATGTCAATCGGTCGCTCCGTTTCGAAATGAAAGTAGGCACAAAGAAACAAATAAAAAGGCAACAGACACACTTTCGCATTTTACTAGTTATTAGTATTCCTAGATAGGTAAATTTCGTAGATAATAGACCGCGGGCAATTATGTTTGAACAAGTTTTTGTTAAATAACCCGATTTGTGCATTCCTGTATCAATCGGCTGGTTCATAAAATACTTGTTCTTACTTGTTGAGTACGATTGAGCGTCGAATGAGATAAACGAGTTTATGCATGTTTGGCTTATTCCTGTGGGTGCGTGCTGCTTATGCAATCCTATATAAACAACGTAATATTTATTTTATTTTCATTTGCGGTTTCGCGCGTAACTCTTGCGGGTTATAGTAAAAGCCTCGTTTAGAATGTATGTTTAATCTCCGTTAATATAGCTCACAATGATTAATTAATTTAATTTGAAGTTATGGTGGTTTTTAAGTAGGTGAAAAAATGGGGGCGCTAAAAAATAATTTATTCTCAAAGTGGGCAGTAGACAAAATAAGTTTGGGAACCACTGTTATAGACCAAGAGTTCTATCTGGGACTACTAATTATTGTACTACTTTTTTTTATCGCAATGGTACGTACAGGCAAAATTGAAAATCTAAATTGCAGCAGCAATATTAACAACTTATTGAGTGATTAAACTTGCGCCCAAACTTTCAGACCACAAGTTGGAACAAAAGTAAACTTATCACTTTTTTTGCGGCTGTTCAGTTGAAATATCTTAGTCGTATAATATTTTTAAATGAAAATAAAAGTATTATGGTGGTTTGCTATACTTGGACCTCTTGGCTGTATTAACAATTATTATGTATTACAATAAACTATTACTACCAAAGACCTTTCAAAGTAGAGACCCAATCGGTGCACCCGAATTCCGTTAAGTTTTTACTAATCAGTTCGAAGATTCTGCAGGGATCTTTTATCCCCTAACCGAATTGCGTTACAGTCAAAAAGGGTCGGAGTGGTCGGTATTACCTGTGATTATTCTTATACATACTCTCCAATCGGTTCTAAATAAAAGGTGTATTGGCAACCGGTTTGTTCGTTGTTACCCAGAGCATTTTTTTTAACCAATATCTGTTTAACTGAACTGGTCCAAAAAAAAAATTGTGTGTGCTTAAGACCACACGACAGAAGTGAAAACTTCAACAAGGTTAATTCAGTGCCCACAAAAAAGAGCTAAACGCGCCTAAAGAAGTTTTCACTTCAAAAATAACATAAACTTGGAATACGGGATAATTTTACTGCATACGAAAAAAGATATTTCCTAAAATTGAACAACCCTTGAATAAAGAAGTTTTCACTTCAAAAAGTTCCAAGCCTTTAAGCATTTCCAATCAATTTATATTTTATACCAAGTCTGGCAATATATGTACATATTTTTTTTGAAGTGAAAACTTCTTTAGGCGCGTTTAGCACTTTTTGTGGGCACTGAATTAAACTGAGCCGTCACGCGTCAGACTCGGATGTGCTACGCTCGAATTCAACTGCTATATTCAATCCGAACTGACCCTGACTCGAATCAACGTTATATGAAAGAGCATGCTGCCATCGGTCGTATTCAGTATCGACGTATCGACGTGGAAACAGTCAGTGTGCGTTGTCTAGACACTCGTCTGCGTCTCAGATATGTTCTGGCATTTTTTAAATTATTAAATTATATATTTACGTAGGGTGAAGTAAGGTTTACCGTACCTAATTGCTTATTCCGTGGACCTAATTTATTATGATTTCTGACTTCTGTTGAAGATGTAAAAATTCAATGGTTGTTTAATTTTAGGAAATATCTTTTTTCGTATGCAGTAAAATTATCCCGTATTCCAAGTTTATGTTATTTTTGAAGTGAAAACTTCTTTAGGCGCGTTTAGCACTTTTTTGTGGGCACTGAATTAACCTTGTTGAAGTTTTCACTTCTGTCGTGTGGTCTTAAGCACACACAATTTTTTTTTTAATTAAGTCATCCCATCTTTTTTATGTTGAAATAAAAAACCTATTTCTGTGAATATTATAATTATTATATTAACTATACGGTATTTTATTTTTCATTGAAGTTACAGTGATAAGATAATAGAATAAGTACGATCTACTTTAATATTGGGGTGCTTATTAATTTAATAATAGAGCAAGTATCAATATTCAACTTGAGGGAACTCAGGTGTGACCCTCCGATCCCAAAATGTTCGTAACGGAGTTCGGGCGTCGGATTACCGATACCTCTTAACCGTAAGGGAGTTCGAGTGGGCCCGACCCAATTATTAACATTTTGAGGGACCTGATAGCCAGGTTTACATGTTTGTCGAAAATACCTTGCAAAATGCTTTAAAAAAATACCCGTTTGACAATTCCAATTAATGGAATTCTAAATAAATGGAATTGTCCGCAGGTACTTCTCGCGATGTTGCTGGATTAGTACAACGAATTTAAGTTATTAAGTGGCTATTTTGGGTGATGTTTGTACGTATTTTGTGATTTTTCTGAAAAGTCTTGTTCAATAATAAACAGTCATTGTGCGTAGTAGTCTAGTATGCAAGAAAGTGAACCAAATGAATAAGAATTTATCATTTTATCGGTAAATATGGTTACGTTTCAATATTTATGTCTGCAAGTCTGACACCAAGCGTCAAGTGTTGAACATGCATGCAGGGAGCACTCTTTTCCACCTATTACCGATTATCAATAATATTTCAGACAATAACGGATCGGCATTGGAGGCGTTTTATGAATAAAAAAGTGGGTCTAGATGAACGAAAAATAATCTCGGTAGCGAACTTTAAAGTGTAAAAAGACCTGCATTTTGCATTGAAATACACAGGAATGCCAAAAACAATGGACTAACAATGGACTTCTTGGGGCGTAGACATTGACAGCTGTTTCGTCCTTGTTTAGGAACTCATCAGAATGCCACAACAAACCCGAACAAACCCGAAGGAAGCAACTCCACCGATAACACTGCCGCGCATTTAAACCCTGCTTAATAAAATATCAAGTAGTAAATAAGCCGAAACGCCATTACGTTGAAATCAACAGCAATGCAAAATACAGGTAAAATGAAGTGTGGATGTGAAAGGACACAAAAAACAAAACGGAGTAGACACTTCTAAGTTTCATAAGCGTTTAAAAATGAAATTTTGTTTTCCTGACGTTTACTCCATTTTTCCAAATGGAACGATGGTAGTTCACTAGGATATTTAAAACGAGCAACAATTTGATACCATACACTCCTATGCTATTTTAAAATTGACACCAAAAAATTTGCCTTAAATTCCAATCGCAAATTTAAAAGCGTTATGCATTATGGCCGACCTGTCTTTTCTAGAGAAATATAAAGGCGGCTTTGAAAAACAATGGAATGGTTTTGAAAACCAATATGGTTTTAAATTAAAATTGTAATGTCATTCGTTTATTAAACTTACAATGTAAATCAGATAAAATGGTTAGTTCTACTAGAAATTAACAAATTGATATGCTCCTAATTTTTGGAGTGACCAGAAAAATTCTTCTGAAGCCGCAAGATTGTATGTATTGTATGTTTTATAAACTAATGACATTATCTACAACTTTAAATTAAAGCCATTTTGCTTATCAAAACCATTCCATTGCTTTTCAAAGCCTCCTTTATATTTCTTTACAAAAGAGAGGGCGGCAATAATGCATAACGCTTTTAAATTTGCGATTGGGATTTAAGGCAAACTTTTCAGTGTCAATTTTAAAATAGCATAGGAGTATATGGTATCAAATTGTTGGAAAAAAATGCTCATTTTAAATATCCTAGTGAACCACCATCGTTCCATTTGGAAAAATGGAGTAAACGTCAAGAAAACAAAATTTCATTTTTTAAACGCTTGTGAAACTTAGAAAGTCAATTATTATGACATAATTGTAATTTTCATATACTACTTGACTATATATTAACAGATTTAATTAATTTGTAGCACGCTAGATTGGAAATAAAAAATTAAACATAAAAATGTTATAACACGTCAAAACATTACAAGTGAGGTGTCATTTCACTCATAATGTTATGCTGAAACCAAATAAGTAAAAATATACAAGATGTGTACATTTAAAATATCAAAGTCAAGGTCACTTCCGGTCCAACCGGAAGTGCTAACAAATTGGAAATTATGCCAATAAATGCAGACTCTCTTATGCATAATATCAAAATTTAATTTTAATAATTCTATAAAAAGTTATAGGGGTGAACGTCTTTTAAGAAACACCCGGTATATATGTGCATTTCTACTGGAGTGTGTTTGCTCCATTTTGGTTTTTGAGTCCTTTCACATCTACACTTCATTGTACCTGCATTTTGGCTTGTTGTTGATTCCAACGTGATGGCGTTGCGGCTTATTTACTACTTGCTTATTTATTAAGCAGGGTTTAAATGCGCTGCAGTGTTATCGGTGGCGTTGCTTCGGGTTGTGGCATTCTGATGAGTTCCTAACAAGGACGAAACAGCTGTCAATGTCTACTTGGCCCCAGGGAGTCCGTTGTTTTTGGTATCCCTGTGTACTTCAATGCAAAATGCAGGTCCTTTCACACTTTAAAGTCCGCTAGCCGAAATTATTTTTCGTTGATATAAATTATACGAGCCGGATTACTCTACTTTTTATTGGGTCTAGAGTTTATAAGGTCTTTGATTACTACCAAACAATTTTTGCACTTCTAAATAATAGGATTATAATTATTTTAATAAAATTGAACCAGTGCAATAAAGTAAGTAGTGGTCGTTGCGAAAAGTGATAGAACCGTGGATCGCTTAATCTCAAAAAAATCAGCTGCTGTGAAGCGGATTGGATTGCACGATATAAACATGGCCAATGATTGTAACTCCTGGTACTCATATGATCGGTAGTCGAATTTGTTCTGACGTTCATAACACATGGTTATTAGCTTTTCTGCTTCGGCTGTCACCATATCGCACGTAAATGCTATGGCACATGGTCCAAACTAAAATGAAAATAACAAACATTTATCGTCGTCAGTTCTTTTCAGTTGGGCGACACTTGGCAGAAAAATTTGGAGGGTGGGCACTGTGGGCAGCAAAAATGTGTACCTAGGACCTAGATAATATTTCGGGTAATAGGTACTAGGTACAGATTATATAATTTACTATTTATAGATATTTTGTAAATCGTGAAATTCAAACTAAAATTAAAAAAAAAACACGAAAATTATTTTAAAGTTAATTTTACAAAGAGCAGTTAGCAAAGAGCTATTTTTCTATTATTATGCTTAATGACAAAAGAATTTACAACTACATCTAAGTCAATTGTTTTAACAATATTTTTTTCAAAATGTACAAAATTCCCAAATCTGTGAGCCTATCTTGTAACATTGTGTTAAATAGTTTTTTATTCTTTTTAAGTCATTAAACGACCTGTTACAACTGGCACTTGAAGAGGGTACAATTATTGCAATGATACATAATTTATTTATTTCGTTAAAACATACTAAATTATATTCCTGCAGAAGAATTGCAAGATCTGATAAGGTCTTTATGTTAACATCATCAATGGTTTTTGGTAGCAATTTTAATTCATTTTCGACGGACGCTACGTCACATCTATAATGGATAGCTAATGGAGTTATTTGCTTTAAATTTAAAAATATATTACTGGACGGGTTTAACGCACTAAATCCCTTTAGAACACTAGCATTTTCGTCAAATCTCCGACAAAGTTCCTGAAGTAATTCGGTCAATTATGGGATAATATAGTTTAACTTGAAATTCACTTTTTTTAGTAACACATCTGTCCTCTTCAAGTGAAGTACTTTTTTGGATGATTATAGTGTTTTTAAATTTAGAAGGTAATTTCTTTGATCTTTTATTATTTACATAATCTAAGTTAATATTATTAGCGGATGCGTTTTCTAGAGTCGCAGTCCATAACTTTTCAAATTCAGAATCTTGCCTATATGATACAAATAACTGTTTTAGTGATTCCACTAATGTTAAACTTTTTAAAATATCTTTATCTTTGCTTTGTAAATAATCAGAAACATTCTTTATTTTTGACAAGAATTCACAAAGAACTTCTAAATTGAAAAAAGAGGTTAAATTAATATTGGCCAAGAGTCGGTTTGCCTCTGGAGAGCGAGCGTTATTTTCTGTTATATATTGGTTAAATAAAATTAATATTGCTTTGCTCTATATTTTTTGCTCAAATGGGTAATTTAGCAGGTTGGGCGAGCGGTTGGGCGAGAATTTTGTCCTTACTCGTTTGTGTAATTCTCTGGCTCCCCGTGAATAAGCAAACAAGTCACCAAATTTGCAAAAATGAGATATTTACATATGATTGTAGAACAAACCATTACCTACATTTTTTGTGAATAAGCAAATAAGTCGAATATCACTCATCGTACGTATTCTGTGAACATGTGATTTTTCGAATATAACAAAAATGTATGCTTTAAATATGATAAATTGAGTTATTCTACTTCTTGCTAATATTAGTTTTTAGTAATAAGCAGATAAGTAAACTTATTTTGTTGTTCACGGCGGCGGTGTTACAATTATGTTCAAATATATTATTATATATAGTTATTTTCTGGTGCAAGGAGAAATACCTCCGCCACGCAAAAAACTCGTTAAGTTATAGTTAAAGTTTTTTGGGGTACTGAGGTTTAATCCTCAGTACCCCAAAAAACTTTACTTTTACATAACAACATTATTGTGCTACTGCACTTCTATCCTCATAATGTGTCACTTATGCTGGATATAAATATTAAGAATGAAATCTAAATAATTTCCTACACCTTTTTAGAAAGTTTTTTTCTCCCGGGTTTTTTTCTTTTCTCTTCTTCTCCATTTAGTTTGGTTGATTTAAGCCTACTTTAACAACGTTTTTGAATGCTCAGTATTCATCCATTGTCAATTTTTCAAGCCATGTTTCTTCTACATTTAAAAATTTTACGTCCATAAAAGCTCCATTAAGGTTCTAATTTTCTCTTTTGCTAACAACATCAGCATAAAAAAGATTTCTGTCTCCTGATGATGAACGTTTCTACGTTCGAAACATGTAGAGACCTTTCGAACTAGAATTTTATTCTATTAAATTTTGTGGAGGAAGACTTTGTGTTTTTCTTTCCTTTTCATAAATTAATATTGTTTTGTCTCTCCTGAAATTTTTTTTAAAGTCGACTTATCTGTTTATTCTTGCGGGCCGGAGAATTATTCTTTTGTAGATTTATTTAATTTTAATTTTTAAAAACAATTCTATAAGAGAAAAATTAAAAATTTCTTGACAAATAGGCGACGATTAAAAAAATTAAGAACTAAAAATATAAGTTTCAAAGAATAAAATACGTAGAATATTAAATGCTTTTAAAGTAATTAGTGGTCTTCAAAAAGTTTTTTAAAATTAAGTTTTAGGATTATCATGCCCTTTAAAATACAATAAGATGTAAGATCACCCAATGTCATACCTAAATCAAAGAGTAATGTACATTACTCTTTGCCTGAATATCGTTAGAGCTAAAAAGACAATTAGCCATTTTATATTTTGATTAATTTTTGGTTACTTGTTTTATTTATTAAGGTTCAAATTAAAAAGGTTTGATTTAAAAATTAGTGATGAGAAGAATGTTTTCAATTTTCTGCTTATTTGTTTATTGTAAAATAAATTTTAAACTTGAAATCGTTAGTAATTGAACGCCAAAATCAGTATTTTGGCTGAAGTTTATATAAAACGATATGGCGCTGGGGTCTTCAGCAAACCCGGTGACGTCCAGCCAATAATATTTTATTATTTGTATCATCTGATAGTTGGCAACTATCACTTATAATCTCCCTAGCAGCAGAATTATTACCGATAATTTTTTTTAGGTCACGAACGGCATTGTTGATAGAAAATAATCCCGAGTCGAAGACGAGGGAAATTTTTTATCAATAAAAACATGAGTGAAACCGAGAAAAAAATTATCAGAAATTAATTCTGCTGCGTGGGAGATTCGGTAAGAAAATTTCATAAATTAGAGTTTCTTTTAATGTTCCTGAAATTTTAGTAATAAACCTTAGTTACTAACAAGTAAAATCAACTTCTATTGTAAAATACAGTGCGTGATATTAAACTAAACTCATCGGAAATATGTTTTTTTTTAGTTTTTATTTGAATGAAAAAAACTATAAAGACGTTGGATTTCAGATAACAAATTGGTTATTTAATGTTTCTCACATTTTAGTAATAAAAATGAGTTACTAACTGCTTAATTTCTTTAGCAATCGAATTTTCTTATTCATTACCAAAACGAATCATTTTTTACACAATATTATTGTAATCAATATCACGGGTACGACTAAAAAACTGATTGTTACTTGCTGGTTTGTCTCACCTGTCACTTCGAAATGACTTGACATTTAAATTAAAATTAAGTCGTAGTGGTATACCTAAGAAAAATTATCGCTTATTAATTTCATTAGGTTAATAGGCTAAAGACTATCGCGAAAATTTCATAAATTTATTTTCAACCAATTAGAAGGCTCCTTTTTGTTTACGTTGCTTATAGCAACGGGAGACTATCGCGATAGTCTATAGCCTATTAACCTAATAAAATTAATAAGTGATAATTTTTCTTAGGTACGACTACAATTACTTAATTTTAATTCAAATGTCAAGTAATTTCGAAGTGACAGGTGAGACAATCCAATGTCTTTATATTTTTAAATTCAAATATAACTTTAAAAAACACATTTCCGATGAGTTTAGTTTAATATGACGCACTGTATTTTTACAATAGAAGTTGATTTTACTTGTTAGTAACTAAGGTTTATTACTAAAATTTCAGGAACATTAAAAGAAACTCCAATTTATGAAATTTTCTTATTGAATCTCCCACACAGCAGAATTAATTCCCGATAATTTTTTTCTCGGTTTCACTCATGTTTTTGTATCAACAAAACCATTCATGACCCTAAAAAAAATTATCGGTAATAATTCTGCTGCTAGCGAGATTATAAGTGATAGTCTCCCGTTGCTGTAAGCAACGTAAACAAAAAGGAGACTTCTAATTGGTTGAAAATAAATTTATGAAATTTTCAAAATTATCGTCAAAACTGCGAAACTAACGAACGCCAACTTAAAGTTCAACGTCAACGCCAATGCAAGTTTATAATTCCAGCTTTATGTCACGTCATTAAAATCCTCCGTGTCTGTTATTGACATTTACTGGTGCTTTTATTATATAAATTTTCACGAGAGTATTTTTTTCTACGAGCGTGTGAAAAGTTAGACTTTTCACACCCATTTGAGTGTGAAAAGTTTTACTTTAACGCACTAGTGTGAAAAGTAAATTACTTTTCACATGCCGGGTGAAAAGTCTAACTTTTCACACGCTCGTAGAAAAAATCTTGTATGATATACGTAGGAAAATATCTCGTTTAAGGCACTTATATGAATTGCGTAAAGAGCGAAGCGAGCATATGCGTGCCTTAAACGAGTTATTTTCACACTTCTTAACATAGTATAAAACAAAGTCGCTGTCGCGCGTCTGTCCCTATATGTGCTTAAATCTTTAAAACTACGCAACGGATTTTGAAGCGGCTTTTTTAAATAGATAGAGTGATTCAAGAGGAAGGTTTTTATGTATAATACATGCATACTATTGTAGAGAAACACTGATAAATTTAGAGGTTTGTTCGGGTTTGTATTTATAAATCTTGACGTGATGGTGAACTCGCCTTATTATCTCAGAGAAAGCGACGTCGTATAATGCCGGGTTGCAACGCAGGCCGGGTACACGCTACTGTACTGTGTACTACTTAAATGTAGTAAATATGGCGATAAGTCGAGAGGATGAAGCGCACGGCGACATCTAGCGTCGATTTAAGGTAAAAGGTAAAAATGCCAAAGTTAAATTTTAAATAAAATCCATAATAGAATATTGAACTCTAGGATGCGAACTTTCTGTGGAATACTGTACCATGCGAGCAAAAATTATTTGCATCAAAGAGGGCTTGGATTAAAAAACGTGGGGCTTGGTTTAGACCACAATGATATCGGGACGATATATCTAACCAAATCTAGGTTAAAATTTTGTCAAATTCATATTATGACATGATATGCCAAACTAATGAATGAGTAATAAAACAAGTAGACAAATACAAAGAATATACAGAAAGATAAATAATTACATAAATTGCTGAAATTGCTCCAAGCATAAATAACCGGAGAGGTAGAACCAGGCTTCATCCGAAAAAAATGTCAGGTCTAATAAATCATTTCTTTCCAATAAATTTTGGGTAAACCATTGAGAGTAATTCTTGCGTCTTTCAAAATCTGCGGCTTGTATTTCTTGGAATACCTACTTGCACTTTATAAGGAAATAAATTTAGCTGCTTCTTAAGAATAGTCCTGCATGTTCCATAAGATCTTCCCACTTCTTGGGACAGGCGTCTTATACAATTTGTTGGCGTATTTTGCATTATTTCACGAACGTTTGCAACAAGTTCTTCTGTTCCTACAGATGATCTTCCTGCTCCTTTTTTGTGCTGTATAGAACCAGTTTCCCTAAACATAGCCACGGTTCTTTTCAGGCAATGATATTAATCCCCAGCAACAAAAGCAACGTTAGGAAAATGTTCGTGAAAATCGTCCATGCACAAACCCGGATTGTATTGCCACTCACAATTTACTCTAACCCCGTTTCGAAAATACGCTTCAACCATGAATGTTTTGTGCTGTTCCGTAAAGCCCATTGTGTGAATTGTTCAAGAAATTGGAAAAATTACTAAAATTAGCGATGAATCAAATTACTTGTAACCACTGTCAAAGATGACGGAATAACTGATTGATTGTTATTTCAGGTAGTTACTGACACCCAACACATTAAGCTCTACGGCTAAGCATTACGTCCTTAGATGCGAGGCCCTCTTTGATGCAAATAACTTTTGCTCGCACGGTACTTACCGAATTAATAAACAAATAAACAGCCAAATATACGAGAAAATTCCAATTTTCAGATAAGGTCGAATGGTACTTTTCTGGCTTATAAGCTACCAGTAAGGTAACAACGGCTATTCCCAAACATATGGTTCATTGAGCAAAAATAGCTAGCAAAGGATATTCAAATACACTGCGCGACATATTTAACGCATAACGAAAAAATTGCCTCAATTTTGATGTTATATATTTTCCAAATTTGTGGTTCGTTTTTAATGATTTTTTTTCTAATTGTAGGTTTATTCCTTAAGCATATCATTGCCTTTGTTGTTTTGCTTGAAAAAGTAACTTTGGTATTATACCGGGTGTTATAAAACTCTTATGTTTTTTTACGGAAATTCAAAACACCCTGTGGGATTTACTAGCCATTGCAAATTATCGCAATTCCAGCCAAATTGAAGTCACATGTTTCCTTTACATTTTCTTTTTTGATTCATTGGGTTATCTCTGTTTTTTCATGAAATATTTAATTTTTAGTTCAACGTGATTTTCATAAAAAAATGTTTAGTTAAAAATTAAAAATGAACGAAATGCTTTGATTAATGCAACAGCAAGAAAAAACAAATTATAAAGTAAATAAAGAATCAATATCTGGTAATAATTTACTGAATCCACAAAACAGGGCAAAAAAATACAGGAAAGAAAATTGCAATTTCTAAAGGTATTCAAAAAAATTAAATATGAATCATTAGTAGTGAGTATTGCCGACGAATCTTAGAGCCTTGCTTCCTCCTCCTAGAAACTTAAATGATCTGTCATTGAGGATTATGGAAATATGGAATCAGATTAATCAAGATGAAATCAGAAATCTGATTTTAAGTATGCCAAGAAGATGCGAAGCATTCATTAGAGCAAAGAGAGGCAATACTCGCCACTAATTATTCATATTTAATTTTTTTAATACATTTATTTTTTTCCCTGTATTTTTTTTGCCCTGTTTTGTGGATTCAGTAAATTAATACCAGATATTGATTCTTTATTTACTTTATAATTTGTTTTTTCTTGATGTTGCATTAATCAAAGCATTTCGTTTATTTTGTATTTTTTAACTAAACATTTTTTTATGAAAATCACGTTGAACTAAAAATTGAATATTTCATGAAAAAACATAGATTAACCAATGAATCAAAAAAAAAATGTAGGAGGAAACATGTGACTTCAATTTGGCTGGAATTGCGATAACTTGCAATGGCTAGTAAATCCCACAGGGTGTTTTGAATTTCCGTAAAAAAAACATAACAGTTTTATAACACCCGGTATAATACCAATGTTACTTTTTCAAGTAAAACAACAAAGGCAGTGATATGCTTAAGGAAAAAACCTACAATTTGAAAAAAAAATCATTAAAAACGAACCACAAATTTGGAAAATATATAACATCAAAATTGAGGCAATTTTTTCGTTATGCGTTAAATATGTCGCGCAGTGTAATTTATTATAAAAAAAAAATTTCCATTAACATATTGTGCCAATAATGGTATTATCTTACAGTGTAAACAGGATATTAATAATTGGGACCTTATGGTGGGACGTTGTCAAATTGACACCGTGTATATTGTTACTGTTGATATTTTATTAACAACAGTTTCTTAAAAGAAAATATTTTTTTTTATTTGCATTTTCAAATTTTTACGTGGTCTTATACTTTTATACTTACCGAAACCATAAACACATAAAGTACCAAACCTGTAAGATAGTGCCAACTATCTGCTGGCACTGAACTATATTTCCCTGGTTTGTAAATTGTTAGCAGTGTAACAAATGCTAGTACCAAGAAAGACATCCATTGGCCGAAAATGGCTATTACAACACTCCCAAATAATTTGTTATATAAGTCCGATGCAGTCACTGTATTTAAATAAATATATTTTGTAAAACTTACATTTATTATTTTATTTTTTAATTGTCGTCTTGTCTTTTGCATTAAATCTAGTATTTCCATATTTAAAACCAATAAATATGTTGAAAGGGAGACTGTATAGTACGACATAACAAATGGTATTACAGAATTAAGGATAATTAAAATATCAAAATTTTTAATTGCATTAATACTGTTTCTGGAAATAAAATATAAACATGGAAAATGAAAAATGAAATATATTGCTGTTATTGTGTAGACACGTCCTAAATATGACTTACTTTTTTGCTTAAATACATGATTAAAAATTTTGATCTTTTTAAATAGCAATTGCCAAGACAACCTTCTAAAGGTAGTTAAGAAAAACACCAATATTGTTAATAATTGACAAGAAACTGATATATTAACTATGCAAGTAATTAAAAAGTTGTTATGAAATTTTTCATAGGATTTATTTCCATTAGCAATAGCTACTGGAACCCAAGACAGTAAAACTGTAATTACACATATTTTTCTAATGGGATTTTTAGCGCGCGTATTGGGGACGCCATCTTCCAAATAATTATATTTGTTCACATCAGGTACAATTAGAAGCCACTCGAGATACTTAAATAATAACCGATAAATATTTCGCTTTTTCGTGATAGTGGACATGATATAATAGTTAGCAATAAAAATTATTATTAGATAACGAATTTTATGCAGAGAATATTTAGTCCCTTTGAATTATTGAAATGGTTATGCATTGTACACAAAAGTTATTTACACTAGCCAAGTTATTTATTATAAGGAGGTTGTCTATTATTTAGCACAATAGGTAGAGGACTAACAAATACTTCAATTTGACTAAATGTTATTGTTATAGCTATTTTCTAATTTCCAATAATGTATTTACACGTATAGGTCCTATTTTCCTAATGGCCTCTTTGAATTGTACCTATCCAAGGGCGTCGCCAGAGAGGGGCAGGGGGGGGGCAGGGGGGGCAGGGGGGGGCAGGGGGCACGGGGGGGGGGCAGGGGGCCGGGGGCCGGGGGGCAGGGGGCGGGGGGGGGGGGGGCAGGGGCAGGGGGGCAGGGGGCAGGGGGGGCAGCAGCCCCCCCCAGAGGTTATAAAATACGGCTTACTGGAATTAAAAATAAAATTACGCGCACCCGGCTAATCGAAACAATAACGGAGAATTTCCGGGAATCAACGGCAACACTGCATCGGTTCCCGAAGATTGCTCGTCACATAAGCTCAATCTGGTCATCAATGATCTGAACGCCCTGCCCGACATCAGAAATACCGTGGGGACCATCAAGGATATAATAACATTTTTTTCGAGAATCGGTTCTAAGACGGAAATTAATACCCAACATTTCCCGGTTATGCGAAACAAGGTGGAGCGAAAAACACAAAAGCATCAGAGTTTTTAAAAAGAATTTTTGTGCTATAATGGAGGCTTTAGATACATTGTCTCGAGATGGCAATAATGCGGCAAGGAAACATGCGTATCAGCTCCATGCGGCAGCTTCCAAAGCTTCATTTATTTTTAGCCTCGTATTGATATCCAAATATTCCGGTATTATAGAACACACAGTAAACGTGCTCCAATCAGTATCCTTGGATACGGTTCAGGCATCCCAGCAAATTAGTTGCATTTTACAACTGATCAAAGACCACCGTAACGATCTCGAAAAAGTTACAGAAGATATTATCAAAGATGCTACTGCTATTGCGGAAAAAATTGGACTGACGGAAGATATGAAATTCATACCCCGTACTGTTGAAAGACAACAACACCGCAGCAACCATCCGGCCAAAAGCCCTTCAGAATTCTGGCGGAGGTCTATGACAATTCCTTATTTGGACTCAATTATAAATTCCCTCGAAATAAGGTTCTCTGAAGAAAATAGATCATCCTTTGCCCTAACAAAACTACACCCTGCGCAAATGAAAAACATATATTTGGAAGACCTTAAAGACGCATGCGAGGAACTCAGAAAATTTTACGGTATTTTGGATATCAAGAATGAGATAGAACTTTAGAAAAAAATTTGGGAGGAAAAACCAGAATCGACCAAGCTAAGTGTTGTGGAAGTCCTTAAGAAAACTGACGATTTTTTTCCTGCGATAAAGAAGGCCTTGAGGATTCTTATCGCTTTACCTTGTACCACTTGTACAGTTGAAAGGTCATTCAGTAGCTTGAGGAGAATCAAAACCTAATTGAGGAGCACGATGACTGGAACTCGCCATGATGAGTGTACACAGGCAACACATTTTCAAGAACTTGGACGATTTTATAAACAAAGTAACCAACAAATTCGCTAGCAACCCTAAACGATTATGTTTAAATTGATTTTGTATGTGAATAATTTATTCGTTTTCTATTTTTTTTTAATTAAAATTTTCTATCTTAATGTTTTCTTCAGTTCTTCTATGCTGCCCCTCCCTAGCTCACTGGCTGGCGACGCCCTTGTACCTATCTATATAATAGCTAGAGCAAAAATTTTCAATATTGACACGAGTGACCGCCCATTAAAAAAAAAAAAAAAAATTAATACAATTACAAAAATATGAATAAGCGGTGACGTCAAGGCATAATATTCTATTATTTGTGTCACGTGATAGTTGGCAGTTTCCAAAATGTTTGTCAAAACTGCGAACGGAACAAACGCCAACGCCAAGTTTATAAATGCCGAATGCGAAACGTCAACGTAGCCGTTGGATTCCATCCAAAGGAGAGCCGTTCGTCTAATCGGCGACCACGAGCTGACTAAGAACCTCGACAGCTTAGAACATCGAACACAGGTTGGTGATTTGACTCTCTTCTACAGATATTTCCATGGCAAGTGTTCGACAGATATTGCCCGCTCGATTCCACCTAGACTAATGCATAGCAGAAATACACGACGAACCACTGCCGCCCATCCCTATGTGGTTCAACTTAGTACACCCCGAACATCATTGTTTCAGAACTCTTTCATTTGGAGGATGTCATCTTTGTGGAACGGCCTTTCTGAGACCGTGTTTCCAACCGAATATAACCTCCAACGATTCAAGAAAAACGTGAATCGCTTTCTTCGCACACGCACCGCTCCCAGAGCGCCTTAAAGGATTTTTCCTATAGTGCTTGTGCTCCTTCAAAAAAAAAAAAGTCTGTAGCTTTACAAAATATTATGACTCCCTTACAAAATTGAACAGATGGCGAAGGCGAAGGTAAAAGAACTTAGTCCGGTTCTGTTTCTGTAGCCAACCGCTTAACGTCAAATATACCAGACTTTAACAGGGTATCATTAATGACAGGTGATGCTGGGAGTTCTTAGATTAATTTGACTTTATGTAAAAAATTTTGAAATAATACTTACCGATACAATAAGTTTATGAATCGCGTACAATATGAGAAAATGCCAACTTTTAGGTGAAGCAAAGTTCATCTTCTCTGGTTTATAAAAAAACAGAAGTGTTATAAAGGCCAATTCCAAAAAAATCATCCATTCTGCAAAAATAGCTATGAGCGGATATCCAAGGATTCTTATCGCTTTACCTTGTACCACTTGTACAGTTGAAGGGTCATTCAGTAGCTTGAGGAGAATCAAAACCTGATTGAGGAGCACGACGACTGGAACTCGCCATGATGAGTGTACACAGGCAACACATTGTCAAGAACTTGGACGATTTTATAAACAAAGTAACCAACAAATTCGCTAGCAACCCTAAACGATTATGTTTAAATTGATTTTGTATGTAAATAATTTATTCGTTTTCTATTTTTTTTTAATTAAAATTTTCTATCTTAATGTTTTCTTCAGTTCTTCTATGCTGCCCCTCCCTAGCTCACTGGCTAGCGACGCCCTTGTACCTATGTATATAATAGCTAGAGCAAAAATTTTCAATATTGACACGAGTGACCGCCCATTTAAAAAAAAACAAAATTAATACAATTACAAAAATATGAATAAGCGGTGACGTCAAGCCATAATATTCTATTATTTGTGTCACATGTTAGTTGGGTCCGTTACATTAGCCCCCCCCGGTGCCCATAACTGCGTAAAATTTTAGCACCATATAGACCATACCTAGCACTACCTAGCACCCAAATTATAGAGCTAGCACCATAGTCGTTACGGAGCTATTAAGCACTTTTACCGGGGGGGGCTAATGTAACGCTAGCCCCCCCGGTGCCCATAACTGCGTAAAATTTTAGCACCATATAGAACATACCTAGCACTACCTAGCACTACCTAGCACCCAAATTATAGAGCTAGCACCATAGTCGTTACGGAGTTATTAACCTAATTTAAAAATGACATCAACAACGTTGCCGCCTCAGACCAATTACCAGAGAAAAAGCTATTTACAGTTGGTCATAAAAACACTTTTATATTTACAGTACAAGAATTTATGCACTGTAGTAGTAATATGGCTGTGATCTCACCGCGATGTTGCCGACCTGCACTAAATTATATGAAAATTATTATTTTTATCTATAAAATAGTAAACATATACAACACCTTTTTTTAACCAGTTGGTTATTATAGTAGATATTTTAAATAGTCTCGCAAGATGGAGGCAAAGTCACGTGACACTCTGTCAAATTTGGTCTATTTAATTTTGATAGGTTGGTATGAATTCCAGAATCAGACTTGAAAATTTTGTATATATTTTAAAAATTTTATTTTGTAAATAGTATAATATTTTAAAAGAACCTAATAATAAACATACGTTTTTATGGTTAGACGATAAAGTCTCAAAACAGAGTTAAAAACTACCAATAAATAAAACACACAAACCTTACTTCTTTGTTTTTATTTATACGAAAATATAAAATACAAGTTGGTACTTCATCAACACTTTTATGCTAGAAAAAGTTAGTGGCGCATTCACCTTTTTATTTTTTGATCACAGGACATAATATTAAATCAATATATAAGAAAAAATTTCTCTGGTTATCTAAATTACAGTTATTATATTTATGTTACAGGTACTAGCTGGTACCAGGAACACATTTGCTTACTTTTAGCATTCCATATTATGTATCCTTAAAACTTCATTCTCAACAAATCGCCCGTCTGTCATATGGAAATATTAGATCCAACAATATAATGGTTAAAAAGATAAAATTTGGCATGCTTATAAAGAGCTATGCACCTAATAAAAAAAAACATACTTTGTGTAAAAACATCTTATTAGCTTGTCCAGCACTTTTGCCCAATCAAAACAGAAATGAAGGCCTAACTTAATAGACAGCAATTTTTTTTTTATATTAAATCTGTAAAAATGTTATACTATTAATATTGTTAGATAAAACATAGGAACAAATAGATTTTAGTACTATTATTAAAACTAACGAGAAGAGTACATATTGTATATTCCATTGTTGATTTACAAGCACAGGTCCATCATGATTTAAGGTCTGAGAAAAGAATAATAAAATTATAACCTACAAATTTTTTGTTTGGTGAATTGTACTTACATGGGCTTTACCGTAAACACAAAAGTTAATAAACGTCGATTAAACTCAAAATAAAATCCGCTAAAACTACTAAACATTTTTAAAAAGTAATATAAAGCAGCAAAAACACAATTCCGAACGTGACAGGCTAATTACGGCTCACTATAATTTGGAAAGTTTTGATTTCCATATGTCCGCTGATCGATGACAAATAACTGCTGTCATCTGTTTTAAAACGAGAAAATTCGTGCCGTTTACTATACAAGAAGTTATTTTAAAAGTATTTACTGTCATCCTTATGGCAAAAAAACTATTATTTTCTACCCTACTCAACGTGACAACGTCGCATTTGGTACGTTGGCGATATTCCGGATGCGCACGCAGCTTATGCTATCTGAAAGTCTTCCAATTCATTCTCAAATCGCTTAGCGGCAACGTTATCGATGCCATTCTTAAATTAGGTTAATAACTCCGTAACGACTATGGTGCTAGCTCTATAATTTGGGTGCTAGGTAGTGCTAGGTATAGTCTATATGGTGCTAAAATTTTACGCAGTTATGGGCACCGGGGGGCTAACGTTACATTAGCCCCCCCCGGTAAAAATGCTTAATAACTTCGTAACGGCTATGGTGCTAGCTCTATAATTTGGGTGCTAGGTAGTGCTAGGTATGGTCTATATGGTGCTAAAATTTTACGCAGTTATGGGCACCGGGGGGGGCTAGCGTTACATTAGCCCCCCCCGATAAAAGTGCCTAATAACTCAGTAACGACTATGGTGCTAGCTCTATAATTTGGGTGCTAGGTAGTGCTAGGTATAGTCTATATGGTGCTAAAATTTTACGCAGTTATGGGCACCGGGGGGCTAACGTTACATTAGCCCCCCCCGGTAAAAATGCTTAATAACTTCGTAACGGCTATGGTGCTAGCTCTATAATTTGGGTGCTAGGTAGTGCTAGGTATGGTCTATATGGTGCTAAAATTTTACGCAGTTATGGGCACCGGGGGGGGCTAGCGTTACATTAGCCCCCCCGGTAAAAGTGCTTAATAACTCCGTAACGACTATGGTGCTAGCTCTATAATTTGGGTGCTAGGTAGTGCTAGGTATGGTCTATATGGTGCTAAAATTTTACGCAGTTATGGGCACCGGGGGGGGCTAGCGTTACATTAGCCCCCCCCGGTAAAAGTGCTTAATAACTCCGTAACGACTATGGTGCTAGCTCTATAATTTGGGTGCTAGGTAGTGCTAGGTATGGTCTATAGGGTGCTAAAATTTTACGCAGTTATGGGCACCGGGGGGGGCTAATGTAACGGACCCCATGTTAGTTGGCAGTTTTCAAAATGTTTGTCAAAACTGCGAACGGAACAAACGCCAACGCCAAGTTTATAAATGCCGAATGCGAAACGTCAACGACGAAACCTATAAGCGATATACCAAAAGCACCAGGAGCGTTTCTAGGACTATTCGCTGATGATACAGTAGTAGCCATCAAGCATAGAAACATAGATGTTATCTGCAGAAGACTGCAGAATAAAGTCGACAGAATAGTGCAATGGTGTATAAAATGGAAAATCAAAATAAATGGGCAAAAAAGCCAAGCCATAGTGCTGCAAAGAAAAAGTTCTATTGCATCTAGGAATATAATCATAGATGAAGAGGAGGTCGCATGGACCAAGGAAGCTAATTACTTAGTAATAATCCTAGACTCCGGTTTAATATGCGAAAAGCACATCAAGAAAGTAATTAAGAAGACAAAGGCAGGTATGGGCAGATTGTACCCACTGATAGATCCAAATAGCCCAATGGGGCTCAAAACCAAGATGCAAATAATAAAAACAGTAGCTAAACCACAGCTGACCTACGGCTGAGCAGCATGGGGCTATGCAGCAAATACATATATAAAACGGCTGCCAGCCACAGAAAATAATTAGGTATATAAGAAAAGGAGTAGCGGCACTATGGTTTGTAAGAAATGCACAAATCTATAGAGATCTTAAATGGAAAACAATAACAACATTCATGAAAAGGAAAGCAGCCAAACTTTTTTAAAAAGCAGGAACTCATCCCAATGAAGAACTAAGAAGATTAGTGGACCATGATCCAGTACAGGAGGAGGAAAGAATGAGGGTATACTTTAAGCACCCAAGGAACCAGCTTTTATCACTATATTTTTTTCCTTGTATAATAAATACATAAATACCTATTTTGCTTCTTATAAATTAATACTAAAATAAATAAATGTTGTTTTCTTATTTTCCTTTAGTTTTATAATGTTTTCACAGTCTTATTTTGGTAGGTACGGGTTTGTCAATATTTTATTTTATAAATAATAAAATAAAATTAGTATCCACGCACAACATGAGGTATTACGCCTCAATAAAGACCTGGAAGAAATTTTGCCTTGGGGTGACAGTAACCAAGTCGAATTTAACGCTCAGAAAACCTAGGCAGCAGTTTTCTCTAAGAATGTTAACATTGCAGAACCCGATATCGTTATGGCAGGACACGCAATTCCACTGACTTCGTCTATTAATTTGCTGGGTGTCAACCTGGGAGGAAATATGTCTTGGCGTAATCATGTTGTGGCAATCGCCAGGGCAGCTTCTTAGAAGCTCGGTATACTTTTCCGTACCAAAAAGTTGTATACACCTCAACAACTTTTG
The DNA here is from genome assembly GCA_963969555.1 of Polydrusus pterygomalis. Taxonomy (NCBI): domain Eukaryota; kingdom Metazoa; phylum Arthropoda; class Insecta; order Coleoptera; family Curculionidae; genus Polydrusus; species Polydrusus pterygomalis. Next base: position 53,658,193 of record OZ018378.1, read on the forward strand.
ACACTCTATAAAGCCCAGATTCAACCATCACTGGAATGCTGCTCTCATATCTGGAGTTCTGCACCGAAGCATACCCTTCGGTTATTGGATTCCATCCAAAGCCGTTCGTCTAATCGGCGACCACGAGCTGACTAAGAACCTCGACAGCTTAGAACATCGAAGACAGGTTGGTGATTTGACTCTCTTCTACAGATATTTCCATGGCAAGTGTTCGACAGATATTGCCCGCTCGATTCCACCTAGACTAATGCATAGCAGAAACACACGACGAACCACTGCCGCCCATCCCTATGTGGTTCAACTTATTACACCCCGAACATCACTCTTTCAGAACTCTTTCATTTGGAGGACGTCATCTTTGTGGAACGACCTTTCTGAGACCGTGTTTCCAACCGAATATAACCTCCAACGATTCAAGAAAAACGTGAATCGCTTTCTTCGCACACGCACCGCTCAAAAAAAAACTCTATATCTTTACAAAATATTATGACTCCCTTACAAAATTGAACAGATGGCGAAGGCGAAGGCGAAGGTAAAAGAACTTAGTCCGGTTCTGTTTCTGTAGCCAACCGCTTAACGTCAAATATACCAGACTTTAACAGGGTATCATTAATGACAGGTGATGCTGCGAGTTCTTAGATTAATTTGACTTTATGTAAAAAATTTTGAAATAATACTTACCGATACAATAAGGTTATGAATCGCGTACAATATGAGAAAATGCCAACTTTTAGGTGAAGCAAAGTTCATCTTTTCTGGTTTATAAAAAAACAGAAGTGTTATAAAGGCCAATTCCAAAAAAATCATCCATTCTGCAAAAATAGCTATGAGCGGATATCCAAATAACTTGTTAAATGATTTTGTGGCTGCCGCTGTATTTAGATAAATATGTTTTGATGAATTTATATTTATTATTTCACTTTCTAATTGTCGTCTCGCTTTTCGCATTGTATCTAATATTTCCAAAATTATAACCAACAAATATATTGTTAAAGAAGTTATATAGTAAGATATAAAAATTGGTATTATAGAATCGAGAAAAAATAAAATATCAGCATCCCTTATTCCAGCAATACAAGTAATTAAAATGAAGTAAAGAAATGGTAAATGAAAAACAAAGTATATTACAATTAATAAGTTGATCCTCCATAAATAAGAATTACTTTTCTGCTTAAAGCTGTGGCTGGAAATATTTATTTTTTTAAATAATAATTTCCAAGGCATCGTATTAAAAGTAGCTAAGAAAATCGCAACCACACTTAAAAATTGAGAACTAATAGATAAATATATCATGGAACCAATTAAAAAACTCTTACGCTTTGCCTCTATAGATCGGCTTTGGTAATAAACAGTCACAGGAAACCAAGAGAACAAAAAAGATATTAAACATAGTTTTTGAATGAGAAAGCGATGAGAGCTATTTTTTAAAAATGAATTTTTCTGTATAATAGCGGGTACTAACAAAAGCCACTGGAGGTATTTGAAAAATATTTCGTAGGCTTTGCCTTTTTCTATAAGATGACTCATTTTGAAAGTGGTCTGATATAAAAGAAGAATAAAAACCAATTGGTATTTCTTGCTAGAATGCGAGCAATAATAAAATTATTATGTTGATTTAGCTGACCGATATAAAATAGATTACCGAACAAAAGGGGGGAACTGGGAGGATACTACCAGTATATACCAGGGGCATAAATGACAAACCAATAAGGTGATAAAATTACCATTTAATGTCAACTTAAGAATGTAATTTTATAGTAATTTACGGTAAATACTGTTACTTTGGACGAGTAGACTAGATTCCAGGTAGGCGAGTATAAAAATACAAATCGAAAATTAATCAAAACTAACTTTAGAGACAAAAACATACCGAGAAGACTGTTCAGTAACTTAGAAACTAATAAAGCCAAATATGTAAAATGGACAGCTTTGAACTAAAACATAGATCTTTAGATTCAATTACTTAGATTTTACGTTTAACACAGATGTTAAGATTTGTTTAAATTATACTCATAATTCCAAAACGACTAAAAATATTAAAAGTGGCATATTATTAGACATTTAGATAGGAAATTTGATTCTCAACGAACAGTTACAGATCCATATTGATATTAACAAAAGTTACTTAGGATTTAATACGGTATTTAAAAATACCAAAACATACGGGGTGTTCTATTTGACATAAAAAAGTTAGCCATAACTTCCGGTATAAACAGGATTGATTCAAACGTAAAAATATAATATATTAAAGTTTTAAGTCAATCATGGCTGCTGTTAAACTTTGAAAAGAATAACTTCACTCATTTCCAAGATTTTCTAATAGGCCATTTTTAAAACGTGAATTACCCTGTATATTTACGATTTAAATATTTGACGGTATCTTCATATGCGTTGCATAAAAATTACTGATCTTTGTATTATTTGTGGTAGGTACCTAGCGTTTGGTGGTGTATGTCTTTGTTTTATAAAACATTATTTGTTCGTCGTTCTTTTTTAAATAATTCAAAATCGAATATCTATTTTAAAAAACTAGACGCTGCCATACCTAATTTAGTGGTTAGTAAACATAAAAAAGCCTACAAAAGCCTACAAAAAAATATACCCACCACACAAGAACTTACTACACATAACACTGCACCCTTACACACACCTACACTAACACCAGTAAGTTCTTAGCAGGTTCTTACTACAGCTTCAGATCAGCACTGCAAGTACTCTCCCTGAAATAGTGAGGTTCTCAGAGCCGTGAAGCATGGGCACGTGCTATTTCTTCTGAAGCACCAAGGGCGGATCTAGGTCCAAATCATGGGGGGGGGGGGGGTAATTAAAGACTTTTTTTGCTATAAAATCTATAGGTATTAAAGCGCCGCAGGCGAAAATTTTTTGCGGCCACGCCCCAATTTTGCTTTATTCCCAGTTTTTAAAATAAAGAATAATAATAAAACGCTTTTTCATACCTATATATATATATTAAAAAACGAATGCAGTTTTTATTTATTTATTTATTGAACACATTTTTTATACAACGGAGAATTAAAAAAAAAACATTTACATTAAACACAATATTTAGGTGTTAAACAATAAACAACAAACCAAAATACAAAACAAAATCTTTTAAAAATCAAAGAATAACAAGGTCTTTTTAAAGAACAAAGTCTGAAACTCGCCTTTTATTTGCAGCAAAACGGTCTATCACATTTTTTATGTTAATATCAACATCCCTATGCATGTGCATAAGAGCCAGGCCGCACAATCGGTCCTCTGTCATGTTGCTTCTTAGCCACGTTTTTAGTCTTTTCAAAACAGAAAAAGACCTTTCCGCTGACGCAACAGAAACAGGCAGAGTAAGGAGGAGTTGAAAATTTTTTTTAATATAGGGAAAAAATTCTTCATTACAAGAATTGTATAATGACTGAGGAGACTCGTTGGTTTCCACGGCTTTAAACTTATTTTGCCACAATTCTAATTCGGCCTTTAATTTATATTCCAACAAACAATCGTTACTAAATAGTGGTTTACTATATAATATTGGGCTCTCTATTGATGTCACAATTTCATCAGTACCGAGTTTAGAAAAAATACTTAGTAAGACAATATTTAGGTTTAAAATATTGAAAAGATCATTACCGAAACGAAATTCCAAATCCTCGATTAAATGATCTAAGATTGGTATATACGTTGTTATTCGGTAATAATCCTGAATACTTGATGTTTCAATGTTTAAGCGGTGAACTTGCCGGCCTACAATTCTTGGTTTGCTTATATTTACACCTAATTTTTCATGAAATTTAGAAATATCGGTAAATAATTCAAGAAATTTTTTATCGGCGTTTTCTCGTTTTTGTTTTAAAGTTTGTAAGACCTGAGTTATGATGGTGCTAGCGGATACTTTATCAATACTGCTACCTTGCAAAATTTTACTTAAATTAACTGTATATGACAAAATTTCAGATAGGCAATAGACGGAAACAATAAATTGAGTTTTTAAAATCGAATTTTTTAAAATATCTGCTTTACTGGATGTTTCCGTATCCTGCCAGTTTGATACAATATCTAGTGCCTTTACTACTGATTCCATCGAAGTACAAAAGTGAAATGGTCGGGGATTGCAGACGTCGAGTTTGAAAATCTATAATTACGGAACCCTAAAATTCATGGGGGGGGGATAATTACCCCGTTAACCCCCCCCCCCCCCGTAAATCGGCCCTTGTGAAGCACAAACACGTACACTGCACCCAAAGTCTTACGCCTACACAAACACCTTCACAGTAAGCTGCAAATAAATAAACGAGTACTATGACAAAACTGAAACCTAGGTACACCGGTACCTAGGCTTAGGTGAAGTACGAAGCATAGAGCATAGCACGCACTAACCGTGCAGAGAGGAAATGCTAAGCGAGTGGTCTGAAGGTTTATACGCCTATGGCTCGGAAACCGCAGGAACAAGGGGAGTTTAGTCGGTAGGCAGCCCCATCAGGGTTGAATCCGACACTTCTCTGCCTCACAGGGTGCCAGTTTTTAGAAGATTCTACTCAAGAAAAAATAACTTAAATTACCTACATACTTACCGAAACAATCAAAATATAAATAGCCATAAATGTTAGAAAATCCCAAGTTGCGAATAACGTTACACTTATATCAGGTTCTCGCTTAAAAGTTACTAAGAGGATTATGAAGGACATTTCCAAAAATATCATCCATTGCGCAAAAATGGCTATTAGAGGATATGCAAATAATTGATTAAATAATTTTGTTGCAGTCACCGTATTAACATAATGATATCTTGTTAAAGAAATATGTAATATAGTACTTTTCAATTGCCGTTTCGTCCTTTCTATCATATTTAATATCTCCATAATTAGAACCAATAAATATATTGCCAGAGAAATTATATAGTAGGACATAAGGAAGGGTATAAATGAGTCAAAAAAATATAAAAAATCAGAATTTCTCATCCCTGCAATAAAGTTTCTTAGGTTAAAGTAGAGTAATAGCAAGTGGAAAACTAAAAATATTATTATAATTATCTGGATACGCAATAAATACGATTTACTTTTTTTCTCGAAGCCATAATAAGAAACACTTATTTTTCGGAATAGTAATTGCCAGCAAAATCTTTGAAAAGTTGTCAAGAAAAAGACAGTAACTGTTAAAAATTGAGCAATAATACATAATTTTTTTATGTTATAGGGAAGTATTATTTCATTCTTATAATGATTATCATAATAAATAGTTATGGAAATCCACGATAACAGAAACAACAATAAACAAAGCCTATGAATGGAATTTGTACAGCGGCAACGGGAACGGGAACGGGAACGAATATCGCCATATAAAAAAATATTTTGTTTGTTCTTTTCAGGTATACCTAGAAACCACTGAAGATATGTAAAAAATATTTTGAAAACTTTGACTTTGGTCGTTACAGGAAACATTTTATAATAAATAATCCTGTTTGAGAGAAGAATAATAAGTGACGTTTATATTATTTAATCCATTTAGGTGAATTAATACAATTATTTTTTTTATAGAAATAATATTTACACAAATATGTTACTTACTAAATAAGGCTGACAAGGGTATTGATAAAACGAACAAGTAAACTGCTCATCGCAAAGTTCAACAAAGTGTTTTTTAACACCTTTATCACAAAAAAATTGCATACAGTGTCACCAGTAAAGTCCGCATCATATGGGATTTTTTTTATTAATAGCTTTATTCAAAATTTGACTTTGGCATCAAGTTCTGCTTCGTTCGAGATGAAAAATTAAGCAAAAAAATAGTAGTCACGTGATTCGCATTATCTGTCAAATTTTAATTTTTTCCAAAAAAATATTCAAAAGTGGGGTTGTTTCTGAAAATATCGAAAAAAAAGTTATTAGAAAAAGTTTTTTAAATGCAGCTAGCCCATGTTCTAGCCCACCTGCAAAATTTAAGCTGCATAGGATAATTTTGATTTTTTACCTATTATTTTGTAAATTGCACCACTTTTGCAAAATAAGACTCAACGCAACCTACATAAAACTTCTTAGTTTTGACAATGCTTTATTTCAGATAAATTTTCTTTAAAGTAGCGCCATATTAAATGTGTGTTTTTCTAGAAAATCAAAATTGGGCTATTAAAATTTGTTTGCATGTGATGCAAAGTTCATTTGTTTTTGACCCTGTATAAGTATTTTTGAAAACGTAGTTTGTGTTTGAAAGTAATACACGTTAACGTTATTATGACATAGCTTTAATAATAAATTATTATATAGGGGTTTTAAATTAAATTGTTAAAATAAAATTTATTTTCCACTTAAAAAACACTTTACTGAAAACACTGTGCTCTTTTTTGACACAAACTACGTTTTCAAACCTATTTTATTTTATGAAGTTACCTTATACAGGGTCAAAAACAAATGAACTTTGCATCACATGCGACAACATCTTAATAGCCCAATTTTGATTTTGTAGAAAAACACACATTTAATATGGCGCTACTTTAAAGAAAATTTATCTGAAATAAAGCATTGTCAAAACTAAGAAGTTTTATGTAGGTTGCGTTGAGTCTTATTTTGCAAAAGTGGTGCAATTTACAAAATATAGGTAAAAAATCCAAATTATCTTATGCAGCTAAAATTTTGCACGTGGGCTAGAAACTGCATTTAAAACACCTTTCCTAATAACTTTTTTCGATATTTTCAGAAATAACCCTACTTTTGGATTATTTTTTGGAAAAAATTAAAATTTGACAGATAATGAGACTACTATTTTTTTTGCTTAATTTTCATCTCGATCGAAGCAGAACTTGATGCCAAAGTCAAATTTTGAATAAAGCTATTAATAAAAAAAATCCCATATGATGCGGACTTTACTGGTGACACTGTATAATAATAATTATTACATACGACCAGAATATTGAAGAAGTATTGACCAAAGGAGAATACAGTACACTAGCCAAGGAACCAACAGCAACGATTGAGGAAATGATATACAGAACGTTAAAGAAATACTCAGCCTATATTCCAGATGCCATCCGAACAAAACTAACACCACATCATAGCAAACCTCCTCATCTCTACGGTCTTCCTAAAATTCATAAGAACAACATGCCACTAAGACCAACCACCAGCTGCAAGAATTCTCCTACCGTGCGAGCAAAAATTATTTGCATCAAAGAGGGCTTGGATTAAAAAACGTAGGGCTTGGTTTAGATCACAATGATATGGGGACCAAATATCTAACCAAATCTAGGTTAAAATTTTGTCAAATTCATATTATGACATGATATGCCAAACTAATGAGTAATAAAATAAGTAAGACAAATACAAATTTATTTTTGTTGTTTTACAAAATTAACAAAGTAAGAATATACAGAAATAAAAATAAACATAATTACTATATAAATTGCGGAAATTGGCCACCGCCATGCTCCAAGCATAAATTCACACGTCTCTTCATATTTTCGAAAGTGTTGACCAGCATCTCTGGAGAAATGTTACCACATTCTTGGATAATCCTTTCTTGTAATTGTTCTAAATTTGCAACTGGTGTTTTAAAAATACTGTTTTTTAAATGAGAAGAAACGAAGTAATCCATAACCGCTAAACAAGGTGATCTAGGTGGGAATTCAATATCTGATCGAAAACTGATCAATCTGTCGTCGAAAAAATTGCGTAAGTAGTTAATAGTTTCGGCGGCTGTATGGGCGGTTGCACCCCGTCCTGTTAAAAATATCCATCCAAACGTAGTTCGTCGTCAAGCAATTCCTCCACAAATGGATTCAAAATATTTTCTCTATACCGCTGTGCTGTAATTGTATCATGAACACCAATTTTTTGAGGGTGCAATGTGGACTCTACAAAAAAATGGGGATTTTTACTACTCCACATGCGTGTATTCTGAGAATTCACACAACCGGAGAGGTGGAACCAGACTTCATCCGAAAAAAATGTCAGGTCTAATAAATCATTTCTTTCCAATAAATTTTGGGTAAACCATTGAGAGTAATTCCTGCGTCTTTCAAAATCTGCGGCTAGTATTTCTTGGAATACTTGCACTTTATAAGGAAATAAATTTAGCTGCTTCTTAAGAATAGTCCTGCATGTTCCATAAGATCTTCCCACTTCTTGGGACAGGCATCTTAAACAATTTGTTGGCGTATTTTGCATTATTTTAAGAACGTTTGCAACAAGTTTTTATGTTCTTACAGATGGTCTTCCTACTCCTTTTTTGTGTTGTATAAAACCTGTTTTCCTAAACACAGCCACGGTTCTTTTCAGGCAATGATAAAAATCCCCAGCAATAAAAGCAACGTTAGGAAAATGTTCGTGAAAATCGTCCATGCACAAACCCGGATTGTATTGCCACTCACCATTTACTCTAACCCCGTTTCGAAAATACGCTTCAACCATGAATGTTTTGTGCTGTTCCGCAGAGCCCATTGTGTGAATTGTTCAAGAAATTGGAAAAATTAGCGATGAATCAAATTACCTGTAACGACTGTCAAAGATGACGGAATAACTGATTGATTGTTAATTCAGGTAGTTACTGACACCCAACGGGTATTAAGCTGTACGGCTAAGCATTACGTCCTTAGATGCAAGGTCCTCTTTGATGCAAATAATTTGTGCTCGCACGGTATAAAATCGATGAGGTTATAAGTTTGTATAATGTTTTAACAATGAGCAAAAAATCAGAATGATTCTGTAATTTTCATGTCCTCCCCCCTGTACTGTAAGAAACACCGCAAATTAAAGTAGTTGTTTTACCACTAAAATCATGTATTTTTCCATTCGAAATATTCTAATGAACGGTCGCCATGAGACATCCTGTAGAGCAGAAATTTGAAAACCTTTTCAACAACCCTCAGTACATTCTGCTTTCGGATAGATAGAACATGGATCCTTAAATAACAAAACATTCACAAGGCTGGCGATCATGTTTTAGATAAAGGGAAAGCGCTGTACGAAACAAGCATTGCAAAAGAAAACATATATCTTTACTTAACAAAGGTGTCAGACATTTTCCTAATCAGACAGGGAAATGTATCAGTTTGGGTTCATCATTTTGATTCTTTTTACGGAGTGCATAGGTACTATAGTGAGTTAAAATTGTACATTTATTGAGATTTTGATGAGCGTGCTAAAAACATTAAACTTGTGTATATTGTACAAAATCATTTACTTATCTTATAATTAAAAACTAGTAAGAAAGTGTTTTCAATGGTGAGTATAAGTTAATCTTCCCAAAAATGTTAATTCGGTAAGAAAATTTCATGAATTGAAGTTTTTTTTATTGTAATTTTTGGCTAAAATGCTACAAAAACATATTTCCGGCTTTAGTTACATAATTGTAACTTATTAGAGTTTTAGAATTTAAGTTTATTTTAGCCGTTAGTAACTCATTTTTATTACTAAAATGTGAGAAACATTAAATAACAAATTTGTTATCTGAAATCCAAAGTCTTTATAGTTTTAAATTCAAATAAAACTTTAAAAAACATATTTCCGATTAGTTTAGTTTAATATGACACACTGTATTTTTACAATAAAAGTTGATTTTACTTGTTAGTAACTAAGGTTTATTAGTCAAATTTCAGCAACATTAAAAATATTAATTCGTTTTCAACCATAACATCTGAAATTACATGTCTACATAGTGTCAAATGAAACTTAAAAAAACATATTTCCAATGAGTTTAGTTAAATTTTTGATGTGTCTCTTTTAGCCCCGGTGTTCGATATGTAAAGCAAATTGGTTAGTATCAATAAAAATTATAAGCAACAAAATGTATTTTGATTTTATTCTGAGTGACTTTTGCCAATAGATATAAAGCACTTCATTTTTGACAGAATAATTGTCACTTATTAATTTCGTTAAGTTAATAGGAACTAACAAAATTTTCGCGATTATTTCGTACACCTGTCAATTTCGCCTTTTCGTCCAATCAAACAGTCTCGTTTTAACCAATCAGCTAGTATAATAGTGATAAAACTACGTGGGATTTTAGCGATTAAACGTCGCCATAGTTCTGTCACAATATTTCGAAGTATAAATCAATATCAATTATTTATTTTTTTAAACTTTTTCGGATAATTTCTGATATTTTAATACAATAACATTAATACTTTATTTATTTACCTACTTATTTTCATATTATAATGCTCCCATGCCAATTTATTCCAGTAAAGTTGCTATTCTTTATAAATTACACCACACTTTAAAAATACTTATCAAAAATGTCATTTATTATAGAACTAATCTAAAATTCTGACTTCTGCTTATAAGGCTGGCAACCAAACATACAATTATAAACTTAATTATAATTGTCTGTTTGGTAGTTAGCAGTAAACTGTCTAGAAATATATAAAACATTATTACTCAATAGATATGGATGGGACATTTGGGGTTCACGAAATAATCGTTCCAAATATCACTCGACCATCATTTTTTTATTGATTAAATTTTCCATTTTTCACTCAAACTTTTTTGGCAATTTTACTCGTTGAACTTTGGGCATGTTTATTCAAAGATTAAATCCCTCGAGCTTCGCTCTCGTGATCTAATCAGAATAAACATTTCCAAATTCAACTAGTAAAATTTCCATACAAAAAAGTTTTCGTGACAGCTGAAAAATTTAACCGATAAAAAAACGAGGTCTTGTGATATTACTGTTGATAATCTTCCGTTGCTATAAGCAACGTAAACGAAAAGGAGCCTTCTGATTGGTTAAAAATAAATTTATGTAATTTTCAAAAAAGTCTTTCATAACAACATCATGACAAAAAAAATAATAAAGGAACCGAAAACCTGCAAAAAATTGCACAGCAGTGTATTCAGTACCTATATTTATTAATAGTTTATTTTATTTGGTGTAAAATAGTGAAAGCAAATATATTCCGACAGTTTGCAGTGTCCTGGTAAGGGACTGATGTATGTGTAGGTTATGGCTAATAAAGTAATGATAAAACTAATTTTTTTCCCTGATGACAAATAAAAGTAAGTAAATAAGATTGTTAATTTTAATAATCAATATTTGCCAACAAATCAGTACCGATATAATATAGGGTAGAACTCCAAATAGACCCGGGTCGATAATTTTTGAGACCAAAAAAAAATAATAGTAGGATAAAACCCATTGGAAAAGGAAGAGAATATAACAAAAATGAAAGGAAAAATAAATAACGGGTGATCCGAGGTCGGGAAGTGAGGGGCGGTGAATTTTTAAGGTTAGAAAACGATTTATCTCGATTTTCGGCAAAACTACAAGTCCTATGAAAAAACGTTAAGAAGCAAAGTTGTAGGTAATAAAAAGATCTACAACTTTTGTATTTGCAATTTTTTCGCATAACCTCAAAATGTATGTGAAAAATTCAAATAACCAAGTTTTTGGTTTTTTATTTTTATCTTTTACAAAAAAATTTTTTTATACACAAAATTTTGTGAAAACTTACTGTTTTATGTCCCAAACACACTGTAATTTTTTTGATTTAAAATATTTATTTTTTAACCTTATTTTGACTTAATATCGAAAAAGCACCCTAATTTTCAATCGAAAATTCTCACGTCAAAATATCTGCTTTTTAAAAAAAGTCGGTGGGCTTTTTGTTCGTTGAAATCTCTACTTTCTGATGGTGTAAAAAAAATATACATTACTATGGTAAATATTCTCAAAAAATGCAGCAAAGAAACGAAAAAAAATCGAATCCGAAATTATTTTTTTTAATCATTATGTACAATTTTGAGCTATTTAGTAAGATTCCATGTTATATTGATAAACAAAAAAATTACAAACCCATAAAACATAAAGATCGCAAAAAATATGCGAAAATAGTTGTTCTAAATATAATTAAAGGTAGGATTTAAAGGGGAGTTCATCACATTTACCATAGTAATGTATATTTTTTTTACACCATCAGAAAGTAGAGATTTTAACGAACAAAACTCCCACCAACTTTTTTAAAAAAGTAGATATTTTGACTTGAGAATTTTCGATTGAAAATTAGGGTGCTTTTTCGATATTAAGACAAAATAAGGTGAAAAAATAAATATTTTAAATCAAAAAAAATACAGTATCTTTGGGACATAATAACAAATTTCGTAAAAAAAAAAAATTTCTTGTAAAAGATAAAAATAAAAAACCAAAAACTTGGTTATTTGAATTTTTCACATAAATTTTGAGGTTATGTGAAAAAGTGCAAATACAAAAATTTTTAGACCTTTTTATTACCTACAACTTTGCTATTTAACATTTTCCCATAGGACTTGAAGTTTTGCCGAAAATCGAGATAAATCGTTTTCTAACCTTAAAAACTCACCGCCCCCCACTTCCCGACCTCGGATCGCCCGTAATTTATTTTTCCTTTAATTTTTGTTATATTCTCTTCCTTTTCCAATGGGTTTCATTCTACTATTATTTTTTTTCACTTTTTACCATTTGCAAAGGCTTCAGCCCTGGTCTAAAATGCTTATATTTAAAACTAGCGTGTATCCGGCATGCGTTGCAACCCGCTGGTATAAATACAAACCCGACCAAACCCGATATATTAGTACCCGGCATGCCACTTTCTGAAATTGCACCCGTGCGAAGCCGGGGCGGGTCGCTAGTTATACATAAAAACCTTCCCCTTGAATCACTCTATCTATTAAAAAAAACCGCTTCAAAATCCGTTGCGTAGTTTTAAAGATTTAAGCATATATAGGTAGGGACGGACGGACAGACAGCGACAGCGACTTTGTTTATTTATTTATTTATTTATTTACTTAAATTACAAACAATAGCAATACAGCCGGTGGTTGTATATTAGTTACATAGCATTTAAAAACAAACAGAAGTAAATACAAGTAAATAACATATTGGACAACATTTAAAACCATGTAAATGTTAAAATACAAAGAATAATAAAAAAAAGTAGGTATATACTAAGAAGGAACATGTTTGCATCTATATATAATAATATATGTCCTTTAATTGTTGTTTTATACTATGTTAAGATTCACTATACAGTGTACACACCTAATAAATATTATAACAAAAAAAATATAAAAATTACCCAACTTAATGTATTAAAATAATATAATGCTTGTCTGGTTTTCTGGACTGACAGTAGGGTAGGTGTATTTCGAATTATATGTTATTTTGTGTAGAGTATAAGTTGGTAAACGATGTTCATTCTCTTTCTCTTATTCACCACTATTTGCGCATTTAATTATTACAACACTGGAGAAATTTAAAATTGTCACTAAATGGGGACCAAATTTGGTTACTGTTTTGATGACTCAAAAGGTCTCCAGATATTTGCCATGATAGCACGGTAAAAAACAAAAAAAGCTCTACAGACAAAGACAAAACTACCAACATATCATTTTTCCAACAAGAAAAAAATGTGTTGTCATATTCTACAGTATGAATATAGGTACAGGCTTAAAGTCCTTTTTATTGGTATGTACCTAATGTGTATTTGTTATTAAATCATGGTTTTCATGTATATTTTATCTAAACAACAACTATTTATTTAATGGCCAAAGTTGTGATGTGTTTATATATTGATTAGGGACCTACTGCCTTATTTTATTTGTATGTATTTGTATTTTGAATTTTATCGCATTAATTTATTGTAATTATCTTCTCTCTCTCTTTTCAGACTATTGATAAAGTTTTTATATAAAACGAAACGTTGGGATAAATACAATTGTGTAATTTCATTGCCTGCCCTCATTCCCGCTATACTTATTCGAATTTATTATTAACATTTTGTTTCCTATTTTAAAAATTTGTATTTGTTGTCAATATTATGTAAAACTAATATATTTTAAAATTTTTAAACGTTCAGTTTATATTCGCCTTAAAAATGCGGTTCTAATAAAAATACTCTTGGGTGAATTCAATTTAAACTGTCAATTTGACACCAATATGATACTTGTGTCTGAAACGGAAACATTTTTTAAGGAATTTTTAACTTTAATAAAATTATATATTATTTGAAAAGAACTAAAACAACGCACAATATAATTGCGTAGCTATATGTTTATATTAATGTCGCTTATACAGTGACTTGGATGCCTATTACTACTAAATTAAGATCAATTTTATTTATTTTTTAGTTATTATATACTTATTTAGCGCTCCTTGTCATCGTGAGAGGAGAAGAAAATTTTATTAGAAGGAATGACGTGATTCATTTAGTGCAAGATGGAAATATTAAAAATCCGATATTATACCCGTACATACCTTCCACAAGAAACACTTTTGAGGACAGTGACGCATTTTTAAAAATACAGGAATCAAATCAAGGTAAGGCTAGTTATTTTAATACAATTGTATGACAAATATAAAGTGGTCAGAAGCGGTGTAGTAACAAGTAACTAAGCTAAAAATGTTGTTTCCCTTGCTAACTTTTTAGAATTTATTTAAGTGTCATGGATAAATCGAACGATAAAAAAACATCCCCATAATAACCCTTGAAAATAGCTTCGCATAATAATATCCTGAATGACATTTTATTTAGTGACAGTTATTGTTTTATAAATGAATATCATACCGTGCGAGCAAAAATTATTTGCTTCAAAGAGGGCTTGGATTAAAAAACGTAGGGCTTGGTTTAGATCACAATGATATGGGAACGATATATCTAACAAAATCTAGGTTAAAATTTTGTCAAATTCATATTATGACATGATATGCCAAACTAATGAGTAATAAAATAAGTAGACAAATACAAATTTATTTTTGTTGTTTACAAAATAACAAAGTAAGAATATACAGAAAGAAAAAGAAAAATAATTAAATTAATTGCTGAAATTGGCCATCGCCATGCTCCAAGCAAAAATTCACACGTCTCTTCATATTTTCGAAAGTGTTGACCAGCATCTCTGGAAAAATGTTACCACATTCTTGGATAAACCCTTCTTGTAATTGTTCTAAATTTGCAACTGGTGTTTTAAAAATAGTGTTCCTTAAATTAGGAAAAACGAAGTAATCCATAACCGTTAAAAAGGTGATCTAGGTGGGAATTCAATGTCTGATCGAAAACTCATCAATCTGTCGTCGAAAAAATTGCTTAAGTAGTTAATAGTTTCGGCGGCTGTATGGGCGGTTGCACCGTCCTGTTGAAAATATCCAAAACGACGTTCGTCGTCAAGTAATTGCTCCACAAATGGATTCAAAATATTGTCTCTGTCTCTATACCGCTGTGCTGTAACTGTGCCATGGAAAAAATAGGACCAACAATTCTTCTTTGGGAAACAGCTAACCAGACACCAATTTTTTGAGGGTGCAATGTAGACTCTACAAAAAAATGGGGATTTTCACTACTCCTTGCGTGTATTCTAAGAATTCGTATAACCGGAGAGGTGGAACCAGGCTTCATCCGAAAAAAATGTCAGGTTTAATAAATCATTTCTTTCCAATAAATTTTGGGAAAACCATTGGGAGTAATTCCTGCGTCTTTCAAAATCTGCGGCTTGTATTTCTTGGAATACTTGCACTTTATAAGGAAATAAATTTAGCTGCTTTTTAAGAATAGTCCTGCATGTTCCATAAGATCTTCCCACTTCTTGGGACAGGCGTCTTATACAATTTGTTGGCGTATTTTGCATTATTTCACGAACGTTTGCAATAAGTTTTTCTATTCTTACAGATGGTCTTCCTGCTCCTTTTTTGTGTTGTATAGAATCTATTTCCCTAAACACAGCCACGGTTCTTTTCAGGCAATGATGAAAATCCCCAGCAATAAAAGCAACGTTAGGAAAATGTTTGTGAAAATCGTCCATGCACAAACCCGGATTGTATTGCCACTCACCATTTACTTTATCCCCGTTTCGAAAATACGCTTCAACCATGAATGTTTTGTGCTGTTCCGTAAAGCCCATTGCATGAATTGTTCAAGAAATTGGAAAAATTTGCGATGAATCAAATTACTTGTAACGACTGTCAAATATGACGGAATAACTGATTGATTGTTAATTCAGGTAGTTACTGACACCCAACAGGTATTAAGCTCTACGGCTAAGCATTACGTCCTTAGATGCAAGGCCCTCTTGATGCAAATAATTTTTGCTAGCACGGTAGGTTTAATAATTACGACATAATTTACGACATGCGTAGGATGCTGCAAAGACAACTTTGCGGAGATTTTTTTTGATCTTATGTTATAGAGTGACCGACAAACACTTCTCAAAATGAGGGAAATACATTTATTAGCAAAGTATAACTTTTTCAAGGAATCGGTCCTGTATGTCCGATAACCTAAAAATCAATTTTGAATACGTCACGTGACTACTAATTTAAAACATTAGACATTTACCTATTGGCAGCAAATGATAATAACGACAGTGGCAAATTTATGGTTTGCATGTTAACAAAGCCATTCAGGAATCGGCATGCGGACCGCAAAATTCTCATTTAACGAATGTAAAGATGGACAGGTCCGGGCTTTAAAAATAAAAACTAAACGCTTAATGCTGGAGTGCACAGCTTCTGAGCCCGTATTTCACGAGTCAAATTCTTGGTCAAGAAATTGTAATATAGTATAATTTATCCAAACTCAGTTTGAGGACATTCCAATCATTCCATACGGCGGTAAACAGTCTCAAAGAGACCGACCTCACAACCAGGGTTGTCAGATCTTTCTTCTTCAATTCTTTAAGTTTTTTTATTAAAGATGTTTCATTTATATCAGTATTCAATTGTAAGTCAGTAACTATTTTTGAAAGCTAGTTTGCAAATATACTTTAAACCGAGGAATTTTGAGTGTGACAGAAAGAAATAACAAGCCATTCATTGTTATAATAATACATTCTTTTGTCCTTAAGAAACGATATAACTGAAATCAAAGACAAAAAGTGTTTTCAGTGTTTAAAAACAACTAATTAACAAACCCTTGTTTCTCGTATACTTATACATAATATATTATTGAACCAGAAAATTTGGTAGAACTGGCAACCGTGCACGTTGTCAGGGGCGATAAGCGCCAGTTAAAGCGGCTGGTATAAGCTGAAGCGGTCTGCAGCCCGTTCAACGATCGATTCTGTCAGACAGAGATAGGCCAGTGACTGCGGATGGCGTGGAAGAGACGAAGATAAAATATACGTGATTTGGAACTTATGGACGGGCCGGGGAATGGTCCGAGAATGGAGTTCTGGTAAAAAAATTTAAGCATTTTCTGAGCAGTGTCGTGCCGTGTCAGGTTTATTTTTCTGGTTTTAGTTTTGTGTATAGAATCTTTGAGTTACCTTATATTTATTATTTTAATATATTATTATTATTATATATACAGTGGGTTTATAAAGTGTAGTATGTACAAACACCTAATGTTAAACAAACTTATAAGTGTGTAAACGCATTTTAATTATTTGTTTGGGACGCCTATGGTTAGGACTTTCATGCTGTTTTATGTCATTAAATTGACCTAAGAAACACTAGGTATACCTAGACCTATTTATTTTCAGGTGTAAACAGCTAAAAGTTATTGCCACTATTTATTGACAAGAAATTAGAACGTGTTCTAAATTTTTGATCAAGTTGAGAAAAAAAATGGTTTTGACTTTGAGGTTAAAAAATCATTTTTAATGTTTTGTTTCTAAAATTTCTTTAAAAATGATTCGCCGTCGTGTTTTAGTTCGAAAAGCAACTGAAAAAGAGAACAAGTCAATTAAATTTACCTTATTAAATCGAAAATAAAAAACAAACAAAACAGCAATCTTCGAAGCTATCGCGAACCTAACCTGAAGCCAAATATTAGTTGGCAATATTTAACAATTTGCCAGAAACTTGGGTAGGTACATACATATTAAAAATATTTTGAAGCACAATTTCTTGATCAAGAATTTGAAAAAGTTTTCGGAACCAGTCATTGTTTATATCACTAAAAACAGTTCACTTAACTACACGAGTACACAAAAACTAGAAATCCGAAATATTAAACACCTACAATCAACAATAACCGAGTTCCTTCTAGTTGCCTTTAAATAAGAGCGCTAACGGCTAAGTTGAGCGTTTCTTTTAAAAATTTAGCTCACATAAGAGTTTTTCCTCCTCCCTTGCCGCGGTTAAGTATGCCATCTATATTTCTCATACAATTTTACGATTTGTTCGCGAAGCGTTCCTTTAACAACTACTTTGCTATGCTGTTTAAAAAAAGCAAAAGGTAAGTGCATAGTAAAAAAGAATACAAGAAATCCCTAGAGCAAACGTAACAACAAAAATGGCACCAGGCCGGTTCTGGTGTACTAGGAAAACCTAGTAACAGGAGGATTGTGCGCATGCCCATCTCTGTTCAGCGTTAGGGGATGTGACCGTTGAGTCGTGCGTATAAACGTATTTTTTTACCCATTAAACTTAACTTTGTTTGCGCACAAGATAAGCTGTACGGATCTAAAGGTATCTATATGTCTATGGTTTAGAGACAAATTTTGAAAAAATGGGAATTTACAAAAAGTGATGTTAGGTGAGAAAATATTCAAAAAATTATTTTAAAAAAGTTGTTTTGAATTAAATTCAGGGCCCAAAATTTTAAGATTTTATTTTTAAAAAATTTAGAATATTTTTTTGTCAATTTATAAAAAAAATGTGCAGTATTTTTCCTTTTCGGTAGATTGGCTAATGTATTAGGATCAAAATAAACGAAGGTAGTAGCCTACAAATTGAAAAAAATAAGTTTTGGCCGGACGCTCGTAGTTGCAATGTATAATATGATTGTATCAAATTAATATCAAACTAAATAGACTTTTGCGACCATCGATAAAAATTGGAATTAAAATTACCTAAGAAAAGTATTTTTGAAAAAAAATTATAAGTTTTTCCAATAAACTAAACTTGAAACATTGGTCAAGAATATAATTTTAAACAACTTTTTTCAAATATATTTTTTCATCATCTAACCTTAGTTTTTGTAAATTCACATTTTTTCTAAATTTGCCGCTGTGTCACGAGAAGTAGGTACGTCAAAATAGATTTTTAGGTTAAAAAACGAGACCAAAAACACGCTTTTATTAGCTTCACCTGTATGTTTGTTTGTTTGTTTGCCCGTAACCGAATTCTTTGAACCCGATTTTGACCCACTTTAAAAGGTCAGATTTAATTTAAATTTTGTAGAATTATCAAAAACAGCTGACAATACAATAATCTACACGCAGAAAATTCTCCTGTCAAATTTTGACAGCTGTCAAGTATAAAACGAAGAAGCGATTTTGACGAAACAAATTATGGGGTAGTGCCAATAACTCCTAGATTTTTAGTTTGTAGGAGTTATTGGTAGTATTCGATGCGGAGACTTCGGGAAAAATAAGCAATAAATTCTCCTGTCAAAATTTGACAACTGTCAATATGTCAAATTGTTTAAAAAAAATGATAGTTATGAAAAAACTATAAGATCGTATGTATATTAACGGTAGAAAGTTGAAAAAAATACGCAAAAAATTCTCCTGTCAAATTTTGACATCTGTCAAGTATAAAACGAAGAAGCGATGTTGACGAAACAAATTATGGGGTCGTATAGTATTCGATGCGAAGACTTCGGGAAAAATAAGCAAAACATTCTCCTGTCAAAATTTGACAGCTGTCAATATTTCAAATCGTTTAAAAAAATTATATTAATGAAAAAACTATAAGGTCGTATGTATATTAACGGTGGAAAGTTGAAAAAAATACGCAAAAAATTCTCTTGTCAAAATTTGACACCTGTTAATATGTCAGAATTATTACAATAACCGATAGTAATGAAACAAACTAGGGTTCGTATAGATATTGTCGCTAAGAATAGAGAAAATTTTTTAAAAAAACTCTACCCGTCAAAATAAAATTTTGAAAATTTTTGTCATTTGTTCGGATTTTTATGTATGTAGGTATGTTGGTTTGTAACCGACTTCTTTAAACCCGATTTTGACCCACTTTAAACGGTCAGATTTAAATTTACACGAATTGACATAAATTAAATTTTGTAGACTTATCAAGATATCAAGAACCGCTGACAATACAATAATCTACTAATCTAGCTCAATGTACTCAAAAAAAAAAAATCTTAACAATAACTCAAGCTAAAATATTAAAAATAAATATAGTTTTAAAAAACATGCTTTAATGGGGCGCTTTGTGCTATATTTTTCGTAAATCGAGCACCCCACGCTTTTTTCACAATAATACTAATGTTTATCGTTTATTATTATTTTCTGCCTATATTAAGAATTTCAAGAATTATTTTAAACTATAATTATTTTCCGCTTCTTAGTTTGATTAAATATTAAAGCGTGTTTTTTTGTTTTTTTAAACTATATTATTTACTGGATTTTCTATACTTGATAATTTTATTAATTTCTGTTTTGTTTCAATTTCCTAGATAATCAGATCCTGCTTCCTCACATGAAACATCCAGTCTCCGGAAACCCTCTATTAGGTGCACTTATATTACAAACAATTTTAGGTGTACCTGCTTTGAAATATCAGGTATTACATTTTTTTTCACTGGTCGATTACCGAGCAACCAAGTCATCCAATCGAGTTACTTAACAAGTTGCTTGCAATTTGGTTGCCTAGGAACTGCCCATTCAATAGGCGAGGTTCCAAGCAATGTCTTGTCTACCAATTGATCTCTCTGCAATCAGTTTTTATTTTAAAAATAGTCAATGCGCTCGTGTACTGATCGTTTCTAATTAAAGAATATGGTTTCATAAATTATTTAGTACAAACGATTTATTTTTATCTTCGTTATGAACGTTCTCCAGACGTGTGCACTGAGAATAAGCCTTCTATTCCTTATAAGAAATCACATACTCTTTATACAACTCTTTCATACTATATTATGTGAAAGCAACGCGCTTTCTGTCTTCGCGGGCAAAAAGTTAACACTATAATTTTACCTGATAAAAAAATCAAAAAAATAAAATATGGACTGACCTACGTACATTTTAAACAAATTTGAACTTAAGGTGGATTATTCTCTCTTTAGTTCCTGCAAAGTTCATTAAAATTTGGAATAGGTATTTATATATATTTTTTGTCTGATAACAACGCTAATACAGATAATCGTTTCTGGCTCATATTTTTTACAATCGACATTTTGTGACACAAGGAACAATAAAGTATTTAACACAACACTCGTTGAATAACAACAAACCAACAAATTATCAAACCTGACTGGCAACCGTATGTAAATTTTAAAAAATCCAAAAAATGTAAACAATGACAAACTGACAATGAATATTTGAATATACATTATACAACCCCCCTTACTGCAGCAATCGGTTAAGCCAACAAATTTTCCTAGAAAATAAACTAAGAACAGCTCCGCAACGTAACTCCCCTTCCCACACGTTTCTGCAAAATTGCAACGTATATCGGAACCTTATCGAAACTTAATATGGCTTATAGCCTTTATAGGACTCTTTTTCTTTGTCTTTCCTTCCAGTAGTAGCATGCGTTTATTTCTCTCTTGCACGCTTGTGCATTAAAATTTCTCTGGGAAAGTAAACTCTGGTAAAATACGAGGGATATTTTAGAGGTAATAGTAGATAATAGTACACGAAACAAACGAAGTTTGGCTGATTCGATGGCTTTTAAACCTTATTTAAACTTAATTAATATTAAGGTACATGAGAAGAAAATTCGTTAAGGTCATTGACCAAATGACCTAAACGAAGAGTCCCCGCTGCTTGAAATTATCTTGTAGAGTTGCAGCCAGGAGAGAAAAGGCGACCTTAGGCTCGGAAAATTAATGGGCTGTTAAATTATTATTTAAATAAGAAGTGATAAATAATAAGGCTACCAAAATAAAATTGAAATTATAATTTAACTATAGTCTATTTCAGAAAGGTATAGAGTAATAAAAGCTCATTAGGTATGCAAAGGGACTACAGAGTGACCCAACGAATATTTAAGCCGCTTTCATAATTTGGCATTGATTTCATTGCAAAACTCTTTCTTTTCATCAAGTGCAGGTAGTACCACCCCGGTTTGGGTCCATGGGTTTTGCCTATTGTTGTCCATTCACAAACACTGAAAATGGTGAGACAAAGGCGTGCCGGTAGGATATTCATAAAAAGGAAATAATTTTATTTTAACAGAAGAAAAATGAGGCATTATGTACATAGTATTAGCTACACTTATTTTTTATTAAGCATTGTAAAAAAAAATACAAAATACAAAAAATACATTATACAGAAATTAAATTATAAAAAATGATAATATTCCTCGTCATCTGAGGAACTGTGATCTCCTCTTGACGTTATAATTAACAGGTCGACGGTCCGATCGATCAGGTGGTCAAGATCCCACATTTTCTCATCTTCTTTAATGGCAAGATGGACTGCTTTTCGCCAGTTCTCTCGTATCATTTCCGTAATGGCATGCTCAAATAGTAGCTTAACGTCTTTCATTTTGAATGTCGTATTGTGTCTTGCTACAAATCCTTTTACTTGCGCCCATATAAGTTCTATAGGATTTAGTTTGCAATAATATGACGGTATGCGCAGCACAGTTACACCATGTTTTCTGCTATATCTTCCACGGCATATTTCATAAAACGATGTTTGTGTAAATTTGCTATAGCTAATAGTTCCTTCTTTATCAAATTATCTTCAAACTCAATACTTTTGATGGTTAGCCAGTCGATAATTTCTTGTTTTCTCCAAGATGAAGTTGGAGTCTTCTCTGTGCGTCGTGAATGATAGGTTGCGTTATCCATAACTACTACTGAATCAGCTGGAAGATATGTTATCATTTCACCAAAATAGTCCTCAAAAACTTTCGAATTCATGTCCTCGTGATAATCTCCCGTATTGATCGACTGAAAGGTTAGCAATCCTTCTTTTAAAAATCCCTCTTCGCTTTCAATATGGACGATTATTAGTATCTTCCCTTTACCTGAAGGCACCTTATTACCCGTTGACAGGCCTTCCATGAAAGCTTGGCGAGCACTGGTTATATTTTTGTCTTGCCACAATTTTGGAACTATATAGCCTTCATTAATCCACGTCTCATCAAGCTAAAAGATTTTCTTCTGCTCTCTTCTGTACAGCTTTATACTTCTTAAGTATTTTCGTCGCCAGCAAACAATTTCATCGCTTTCCAGTAAAAGTGATTTACGGTTATGCTTTTCCCAGACAAAATCAATATTTTTTAAAGTGGTCCATAAAACTTTTTTTGTTATCAACAGAATACTGTCATCCTGGCCAAGCTCCATTAGAATGTTATTCTTTTTAAAATAAAAAGAGTAACCTTTTTTCGAACTACACCTTTGGTTTCTTCATCAAGGACTTTTACTGGTCTGCCTGGAATTTTCTTGGGAGGTTCTACTTGACCTGCTGTATTTCTCTCCCGCAATAATTTTAAAATGGTGGACTTTCCAACTCCAGTCATTCGGAAACATCGGTCGACAGTTTCTTGTACAGTAAAAGTCAGGTAATCGTATTTTATGAAATCATGTACATTTAAAATAATAACTTTTTCACTTACTGATAGTGGAGAATTATTGGAACATCTTTTTATTGGTGTGAATGTCGCCATTTGATTACTAATCTTATAATACTGTGAACATTATATAACAGCAAATACTGATGCGTTAAACTAAACAAATATACTTATTAAGGTCATACACACACACGATATATGAAGTTTATTCCAAATTACCACCTATTTATATGATCAGCCAATGAGGCCAAAGCCAAATTCGGTACCTGTTAAATGGTACCTGTTAAACGCAAAACGTAACTTTATAATCTATCAATTAACTAATCCCTACACAATATTTTGATTTTGACACTTCAGGCCAGAAAATATACCTTTTCTAATCCTCTTACGCAATTACTTGAAATTTTAATTTTACAAACAATACTATTTTTTCTCTGACATTTTTTGTTAGTTAACATAAATAATTTAATGCACAAAGTTTTCCTGCACCTATGGCCGACACCGAAATTGGACGGAATTTCCCATTTTATTACTCTACACCTTTCTGAAATAGACTATAGTAGTTTTATGTAAAAGTCATTTATAATAATAAAACTGGTGGTCAACACTCGATCACTAACAGTAAAAGTTGATCTTTAATCACAATATATTTTTAGGGTTTTAATCATCCAGAGCAAGAGCCCGTTAATCCATACATTACCTTGTTACTGTCACAGTATGGCCGCTACCTACCAATCCATGCTCTTGGGACTAAAGGTCTATATTACTATGCTGCATCAAATAACTACCATAATAATAAACCATTTGGATCTTACAAAGTTTACGAAGAAAAAAAATAAAAATGTATTTATTCATAATGACAAATATTATTGAATAATGTTTTGGTAATAAAGTTTTTAGCAAAAATAGGTCTTTTTAATACTTTGCTTGTGTGTGTTAACTGTTAAAATAATATTCTAACTAACCCTATACAGGTATAAAAACGGTTTTTTCCTTCCTAGGTCTGCCGTTTTTAGGTGGGGTAAGGGTGCAGATATTGCACCAGCTCCAAAATTGCACCACTCTCGATTTACAGAAAAATGTTGTGTCTATTTGGCATCTTACGGGTGTTTTGTGAACTAGACATTTGTTTGAAGCTCTACATCAAATTTCATTGAAGTAACTCGAACTGTTTTATCAACATCTAGAGTAAAACGTTGAGTGTTACTTGCTCCGCAATTTCCTGTTACCTGTCGTAAGGGATTAGCCACAAGGTGGATGATGAAACTATAAGTAAACGCACATTTACTACGGGAATACAACTTGTATTTTGTTAAGTTAATATGCAAAACTAACTTTCGGTTGAATATTTGGGATTAAAAACGTATTTTTACCAGTGGCGGTTCGTGATTTGTTAACTTGGGGGGTTAACTAAAAGCCCACTGCAGGCGAAAATTTTTTAAGACCATGCCCAAATTTGGTCAATATTTTTTAGTAAATATTTTAAAAATTTATGATTACCTACTTATTTTATTGAAAAGAAATAAGATAAAAAAATAAAAAAAAAGGCCAACTTATTTTTAAATAGTGGTTACATTGTTTAAAAGTAAAGTCCAATCTTCTGCTTTTATTTGCAGCAAACTTATCAATATAACAAAAAAGTCCCTAGATCTACACTTTTTGGTCTGTGTCAAGTTAATTTCGGGTTTAGGTCTTCCATCAATTTTAATTTCAATTTGTTGCTCAATACTACTTAATGAGCTAAAATTGTTTCCCAAATATTCCACATTCGTAGTCGTTTTGGCATTAAAACTGTTAATTTTTATTAAAATAAGTCAATACTACCCCATAATAATAACAAAAATATAAAGGAAAAGTCCAAATAATAAATTCATACGGCAATTAACACGCAATGAACTCAAGGGCGCACATTTAAATTGTGCGAGTTTTCCTATTAGAATCGCGCTTTCCTCCACCACACCTGCTAGTACAAAATACATAGAGAGACAGCAGAAACCCCGCCTACTTTAACGCACGTGCGACTTTAGAATTCCTACGCGCTACATCGTCGCTCTTGACAACCGGCTTGGCAAGAGCTATTAGACCATCTTTTGTTTTATTGTTTAACGGTACGTTAAAATAGGAGGGTTCTAACTTATATTAGGGTATCATATATATAACAAGATAAATTTAAATGAACATTATTTTTTCTTTATGGGGTAATTCTTTATGGAGTATGGGGGTGCACGTGCTCCTGTGCTCCTGAGGAGAAACCGCTTTCTACTTATAAATGCCAAGTTGCCTATATCGCTCTATTAGTAAGTTGCTTAAATCGTACCGGGTCGATAATAGGAAATTATTAATGAATTATATTCTTATATAAAAGTAATATACAGGGTGTCCGGAAAATACGTGTACAACGTTTGACGACAGACTCCTGACGTCAAAATAGGTCGATCTAAGCCGACTTAGTTATATCCAAAATTGTCTCGTTTAGCCGGTAGAGGGCGTCAAAAATTTGTAAAAATATTGGTTTTTCCTAAACTACGTGAAAATCTGTTAATCGATTTTAATGATTTTTATTATGTAGACTAATACTATAAAATGACGTTTTCTAATAGTATAGTCACCGGCTGTAAATAAGTGGAAGTGTTATAAAAGTGATATAATACGTCAACATTTCTCATCATTTTTTATATGAACGGCGTTATGACAACCCAGATATTTTTGTAGAGTGACTGGATGTATTTGGAAGCTAATTTACCTCTTTAATATTTTTCGTTGAACGAGCTGTTTTGCCAGAAAAAAATATTTACAATTACCTACATACATCAATTATTAACAATAAAAATAAAACAAAGTACAACAAAGTTCAAAGTATGTATTTTAAGAAACTAAGTAAAACAAAAACATTACTTAAGCAAATGTGTAAAATGGCCGCCATCTTGCTGAATACACTTATTAACACTCCTTAAAAAATTATATTGGACCCTATCTAATCTCTCGGGGTTATTAAAATGGTTGCCTGCATTTAAAATCCGCTGCAATAAATCATAAATGATGTATGCAGGTAATTGTAAATATTTTCTTCTGGCAAAACAGCTCATTCAACGAAAAATATTAAAGAGGTAAAATAGCTTCCAAATACATCCAGTCACTCTACAAAAATAGCTGGGTTGTCATAACGCCGTTCATATAAAAAATGAGGAGAAATGTTGACGTATTATATCACTTTTATAACACTTCCACTTATTTACAGCCGGTGACTCACCGGCGTATCCAGCTCATGCGTCTGGGGGGGGAAAATCGATCGGCTAGGATCAGGCACGTAGCCAGAATTTCTTTTGGGGGGGGGGGTTATCGGGATTGCGCCGAAGGCGCAAAAAAAAAGCGCCGCAGGCGAAAATTTTCTGGGTGCCACGCCCTTTTTTGAATCATGGTGCTTGGTTTTCAAGTGGGAAAAATAAAAAACACAAAATCCTCAAGAAAATCTCAAAAACAAACCTGGTAATAATTGAGGTGAAGAAAATGTAATAGTGTAGGAAATGTTTAATGTATTGCCTATGTTGCCGAAATCAGAGATCGAGTTTCGGAGGGGGTTCAGGCCCCCTGTACCCTCCCCTCTAGCTACGTGCCTGGCTAGGATACTAGATAATAGCAGCTTTAAGGAGTAAGGACAAAAATTAAACAACGCTTAAGTAATCTTGGGGGGGGTAATTACCCCCATTACCCCCCCCCCCCTTGTATACGCCGGTGCGGTGACTATACTACTAGAAAACGTCATTTTATAGTATTAGTCTACATAATAAAAATCATTAAAATCGATTAGCAGGTTTTCACGTAATTTAGGAAAAACCAATATTTTTACAAATTTTTGACGCCCTCTACCGGCTAAACGAGACAATTTTGGATATAACTAAGTCGGCTTAGATCGACCTATTTTGACGTCAGGAGTCTGTCGTCAAACGTTGTACACGTATTTTCCGGACACCCTGTATATAAGGTCAAGTGTTGAATGAAATTTCATATGTACAAAAATTACATTTCATAGACTTTAGAAATTTGTATACAGTGTAAATCATTGACATACTTATACTGGCAGTAACTTACAGGGAGGTAACAATACTGTTATTGTAGATTTGAACAATGGAAAAGAGGCAGTATGGTAAATATAGCCCTTAAGATATGTGTTTGTATTTATTCTTAATATTTTGGCTATAATCTACTTAATCTTTTAAACTAAATAGCATTTGAATATAGAGTGTGATTGGGGCAACACATGGTGCGATTTGGGAAGTAAGTTCCTTAAATCGTACCAATGGCAGCCTCTTACAAATTTGTTTCAAAATACCTTTATACTTTGGAATTATCTACATGAAAAAAAATTAGTAGTGATAACTTTATACAAAATCATATTTCCAGTATTAAATTAGTGATAGTTCCAAAAAGTGTGCAATATAGGCAAACTTATCATATATTATATAAATGTGATAATTAAATAAAAAATATTCAGTAGTTTTTGAAATATTTGCAATAAGTAGATACTTCACAAATTTTTTACAACCATTGCCAACTCTATAAAAAGTAAAACTTTATTTATTTGTTTCTTTATTTTTAACAAATAGCATAAGAACTACAAACTTAAAAAACTATTGATCAATATTTATTTAAATATTTTTTTCTAAATTACATACAGGTATTCCTAAAAATCGAATAAACCCTTTAAACTTCGCTGTTATTTTCCGGATTATTCATCATTATACTGAAAAATTTAGCCAAAAGCCTATTGTCGAAAATATTTATTTTATAATAACTTTAGGAACAGTATGAAAAAACCGCACGAGTCCTATAATTATTAGTTTTTGTAATATTTAACCTAGTTGGGACAGGCTTTTCAGACTGGCTATTTCTTTTTGGTTAAATACTTGACTTTCCGACGTCTATTAGCCAATCCAAACCACGTGACCTTTAATGGAGACTAGGGGCAAAAAGCTTATAAAGTTTTCCATATAAATTCCATAAAAAAAAACATTTTTCTCAAAAAGTATTATACATACAGCACAATGTATATAACCATAACGTTGTATCTTATTGAGATATAAACTATTATTTCTAACGAATTTTTTGTATCTCTCATAATTTTCGAGATACCTATCTAATGAAATTTATTTTTCATGTTTTTGCCAATATCTCCGAACTGATATAATTTAGAAAAAAATGTTTTAAATAAAAAAGTTGTCTTTTTAAATCATTCATAAAATCAATTATATTCACTTTTACTCGAAAGTTAAAGATAAATGAGATATTTTTAAAAATGCAAGAAATGACCTAAATAAATTTCAAAATTTTAGAATTTTTTTTTTAAATCCTAAAATCTTTATTTTACATATTTTCATCTCTATTATTTGGTTTTCAGTTATATTTGATCTAGAATAATGTATAAAAAAAAAGCACAAAGTCTTTCTCCACAAGTTTATTAGCAAACTAGGCGAACTTAGAGTAATTCAACATACTTCGAGTGTAGAAACACTGATCATCAGAAAACAAAGTAAATAGTACAATGCTGATGTTGTTAGCAATAGAGAAAATAATAAGTGGGATTAAGCCGTAATGGAGCTTTCAATGGTGTACACGAGGTGTAAAAAATGAAAAGTCAAAAGACCGACACGACTTCAGCATACTGAAAAGTCAAGGGCTAGTGCAAAGGCCCTGCCTTGGGCAGAAAAATGAAGAGAGTAAAAGAAAAATTAGAGAGTTTTAACAGACTTTGTAAAAATCATTTAGGTTAAAGCAGTGAAAAATCTTAAGTTTCATTTAACTTTGTCGGAGACATTTAAAAGGGTGAAATGGGAGGGAAGGAAAAAAAAATGTTTTTCGTAAAAGTCAAAGCATCATTTAGCTTGAAGTAAAATGCTGTTGGGGTATGAGGCTTGTTACGGCCCAGTTACTCCGGCAGGACTCAAAACATACACATTGTGTGTAAAATCAATAGATTTAAAAAATTAAAATCTAATGTATGTATGTAATATTTACTTTGTTTTACTGATGATGAGTGTTTCTACACCCGAAACATGTTGAATTATTATGAATTACTCTATGTTCGCCTAGTTTTCTAATAAACTTGTGGAGAAAGACTTTGTGCTTTTCTTTTTTCTATAAAAAATTTATAGTTTTAGTTTTTAGTAGCCCGTTTAAAAAAGTTAGGTATCTACATGCGCATTGCCCAACCAGTAACACAGGAGCGCAGCCAAAGCGGGGGGGGGGGGGGGGGGGCAGAGCGCCTGGGCCCCCAACAACGCTTCAAAGAAAAAAAATGGAGTAGACAACCGCAGTAAATTGCTCATATTATAAAAAGCTTATAGGATATAATGTCTGTATAATTTTTGAAATCTTATCTGGTAAGTTCAATAGAGAGAACCGGTAAAATGGACTGGCAATGTTATAATATAATGTAAATAAACATATAGATTTGTCTTGCGACGAAATATTTGCTGAAATGGCAAGAAATAAAGGAAGACTAAATATCGTAGTTTAATTTAATATAATTAGGCTTTTTATTTATTTAGTTGATAGATGTTTTTTTTGTTTTTTAAGTTTTTTTTTATCTTTTTAGGTAATGCACTTTGTGTTTAAATTTTTCCTTTTTCCCAAATGATAGTCATTGCGTTCCTTTTTGTTATATATTTGTCACATAATTTAGTTTAGTTTTTTTAATTATTATATTATAAAAAGATTTACCTACCTATTTATTCCTACATTTTTTTTTGCATCCCCCCCCTCCCCTTAGACAAAATATCTGGCTGCGCCACTGCAGTGACATGATCTGGGAATAATATGGCACCAGCCGCGACTGATTATAAAAATTTAAAACTCAAATGGTTACAATTTCACTTTAATCTCCCTAGCAGCACAATTTTTACCGATCTCGTCTTCGACTCGGGATAATTTTCTATCCACAAAAACATGAGTGAAACCAAAAAAAAAATTATCGGGAATTAATTCTGCTGCGTGGGAGATTCAGTAAGAAAATTTCATAAAATTGGAGTATTTCATATTGTAATTTTTTTGCTAAAGTGCTACAAAAACATATTTCCGGCGGCTTTAGTTAATTGTAACTAATTAGAGTTTTAGAAATAAAGTTCATTTTAGCCGTTAGTAACTCATTTTTATTACCAAAATGTGAGAAACATTAAATAACAAATTTGCTATCTGCAATCCAATGTCTTTATAGTTTTAATTCAAATAAAACTTTAAAAAACATATTTCCGATGAGTTTAGTTTAATATGACGCACTGTATTTTTACAATAGAAGTTGAATTTACTTGTTAGTAACTAAGTTTATTACTAAAATTTCAAGAACATTAAAAACATTAATTCGCTTTCAACCATAACATCTGAAATTACATCTCCCCTTTGGTTCACTAAGGGCGGATGTCACAATTTTGACAAAATAACATTAATATCATTTTCCACTAAACCGAATTTGCTCTATACAATGGACTAAAGCTCTATGTCCTAAAATTAATAGTTGTTAAGATAGTAATTATATAAAGCCAGTTGTCCACTATTGCTTTGGAGTACTAACGGCCTATGTGACAAAATTTGAACCACCGTCTTTATCGCCCAGCACCCGTTAGACCGAAGCACTGGACTTGTGGCTTCTGTTAGTCGACAGTGTACTGTAAAACCTGTAAAATTTCAACAAACTGTGATTAATTTACTTGTGTTGACACTGTTTTTGCCACTTGAATTCAACAATGGAGGGTAAAATTTAAAAAATTGTTTCGTCAATATCGCACTATTTTTTTATACTTGACAGCTGTCAAAATTTGATAGGAGAATTTTTTGCGTATTTTTTCCGTATTCCTTGGGCCTGTCTATACCTACGACCCGCTATTTTTTTTTACAAATATAGAAAATTCCGAAATTTCACATTTTGACAGGTATTCTATAGGTATACCGCTTGTCAATAAGATTTTGACAGATCTGAGATATACGTTTTGTAGTATACCACTACCGTAGCCACCATACCGAATTTCGTCAAAATCGGATAAACTATAAGGAAGCTAGAGCGAAAGAAAATTTTGACAAAAATAAGTAGTTTATACAGGAGCTGCAGTTCGCACGGTACATACGATTGTTACGATTTTTTTTCCCATTTATCTTTCCAAAACGAAGCTCTGTACGTCGTCAGATTTTTTTTTTTTTAATTTAAAAAAAAAATTTGACATTGACAGGTGTCAAATTTAGACAGTGGAATTTTTTGCTTATTTTTCCCGAAATCTCCGACCTAGAAGGAATACGCCTATAATTTTTTGAATTTTTTTTAAGACCACTTTTTTCCCCGTTTCAGCTCGCTCGCGTCATTTTTATGGTCATTTTTTATTTAAAAAATTTATTTTCGTTTAATTTAGGTACGTTCACAAAATTTAGAGCTTGCAATATGTTCAATGGACTATCCAGTTTATATTTGAAAATGTAATAATTCTAAAATAATAATAATAATAATAATAACAGCAAAATCTAAAAACAAAGTCACTTTATTAACGTTTTTAGCTCTCCTGTAAAATACCTTTTTTTGACATCCGCCCTTAGTGAACCAAAGGGGAGACATGTCTACATATAGTTTAAAATGAAACTTAAAAAAACATATTTCCGATGAGTTTATAGTTAAATTTTTGATGTGTCTCTTTTAAGCCCCGAAGTAACTTTTGCCAGTAGATATAAAACACTTCATTTTTGACAGAAAAATTATCTTATTAATTCTATTAAGTTAATAGGAACTAACAAAATTATCGCGATAACCTCCCGTTGCTATAAACAATGTAAACAAAAAGGAGCCTTCTAATTGGTTGAAAATAAATTTATGTAATTTTCTCGCTTATTATGGCGAAGCGGCATTTAAAAATATTTTTATGCCACATGTTTTTATATTAGGATTTATAGGTTTAAATATATTAAGTTAGTTCCATAACACCATGTATAGAAATATATACTTTTTGTACATTTAACTTTAGTGCTGCAAATGTAAATATTTCACAATTGGTTACTAAGTACTATAACTACAACTATAACTAACTATTGGGTTGAGACATAGGAGAGTAAGTATACATAAAAAATATAGAGAAATTTATGTAAAATATAAACTCAGTACTTATTATAGGGTATTTCTTAAAATTATTAAAGTAATTTGAGAATAAAAGTAAATTTTCGTAGCACATCTGGTTAAACCGGAAATAACAAAGAGCCTCCAGTTAAACCGAAAGTGACTTTCATTTGGTAAATCATTAAAAATGTATATAATTCTTAATCATAACAATTATTCTCCAAAATTAAAATCGATGAGTTTTTCACAAGGATACCTAGCCTAACACTAGCCTTGTTATCCGGCATCTTTCAAAAGTTTGGTTTTTATCACAGATAATCTAGACATGTAATATATAGGAGGACCAAATTTTTTACATTTTGTCCCGATCAGAAATCGTTTTTAACATAATTCAATCATGACAAATTACTGCTGATTGCCCTCGGCCTGTGTTTTACAACGAAGGTTTTATTTAATTAATTTATGTTGGGCTACATGCTTGGTGAAACTGTTCCATTGCACAGGAAGAAAAAATAATAACTACTTGTTAAGTTTCACAAATTTAATTAGTTTCCTGACGCGTAATTCGGCCCTTGCGGGCCATTGTCAAAGGAGTGTAAGAAGATACTAAATTCTACGTGACATTACAAAGGTAGGGGAGACTCGGTTAAGAAGAACCACTTAATTTTAAATGCCTGCCAAAATGTTCCGATTGTTCTCATATTTTCAGGAAAATGAAATAATTTAAAGCATATCTTTAGAAACAAAACTTATTTATTATAAACACAGATAAAAATATATTTTCCTTTCAAAAACAACATAAACCAAAACTCTGCGTTTGGTTCCTTTTGCCCAGAACGGCGGGCATAAAGAACCTTTGTCTTGGGCAAAATAAACCAACATATAAAATGCCTTTGGGCAACACAAACCTTAAAAAATAATATTATTATTTAGTGTATTTTAATGAGCTTAAAACCGTACCCTTGCAAGTTTCACAGATATAGACACCAGTATCGTAGTCGGCACATAAGTGATGCGCCCACTTTTGGCAGAAATTACACTGAATCCACCCGTTCCTTTTGCCCTATTTGTAAGTTAAAATATATCAATCCCTTTAAAAATAAATGGATTTCAGATACCGCGGAAATATTTTGAGGTTAAGTAAGGCGAAAGATCCTTTTTCCATATATTCAATCATGATGTAATACATTTTTACTGTTTAGAAATAGTTTCAAAACTCCTGAACCCTGTTAAATGATTCAGAACGTACATATTTCTATATTCACTGTAAAACATGAAAAAAACAACTTACCATAATATATTTCACAACAAACACTGCAGAAATGCGGCGGCTATCAAAACTAGATCACAAAATTAGAGCGGCAAATTTAAATTTTAAAATATTTGATCGATTCCTTTTGACCATATGGTTCTTCTTGCCCGAGTCTCCCCTATTTATATCATATTATGGTAATTATAAACATGTCATAAAATTAAAATTAGAATTAGAAGATTAAATGGTCAACTGTGGGTTTTCCTAACTTTTAAAGGTACAGATACATATTTAGTCCTAAATTAGTGTGCTATTAAGAATAAGGAGAAGCGCCTGAAGGTATTTCGGTTTGATTTTATGAACAATATTAGGTACATTGGTTTTTATGGCGTTTTTGGTAGCTATTGTTTCTAGTAAATTTAGTGTTCTGCTTTTATTGTCCATGTTTATAATACATGGGTTTTATGTTGTTAGAGATTGAGTAATTGTGTGTAATATGCAGTGATCGGCTAAACCTGTTTTATTTTATTTTTTTTTAAATAGATATTTTGTGTTTTTTAAGCCTGGTGTCAAAATTCACAAGTCACAAAAAACAACTTACACAAACACATATCCAATGCTAAAATAGAAACTTAAAACAAACTTTTACAAAGTGGGGTCTACCAAATAGAATGCGACAACTGCGTGGCTATCTGTATCTACATTGGACAAACAGGTAGAAATTGTGACACTAGGCTTGAAGAACACAAAACATCTATTTAAAAAAAACAAAATAAAATAGGTTTAGCCGATCCCTGCATATTACACAATTACTCAATCTCTAACAACGTAAAACCCATATACGTACACAATAAAAGCAGAAAACTAAATTTACTAGAAACAATAGCTATCAAAAAGCCATAAAAAACAAATTAATGTTGTTAATAATCAAACCGAAATACCTTCAGGCGCTTCCCTAATTCTTAATAGCACACTAATTTAGGGCTAAATATGTATATGTACCTTTAAAAGTTTTGAAAACCCACAGTGGACCATTTAATCTTCTAATTTTAATTTTATGACATGTTTATAATTTACCATAATATGATATTAATACCTTTGTAATGTCACGTAGAATTTAGTATCTTCTTGTACTCCTTTGAAAATGGCCCACACGGGCCGAAACACGTGTCAGGAAACTGATTAAATTTTTGAAACATAACAAGTAGATTTTATTTTTTCTTCCTGTGCAATGGAAGGTTATATTAATTATATTAGATGCCCTTCTGATGTGTAGGGGAGAGCCACCAACAGTGGCCATCCTTTTTTTTATTTCCACGTATTTCAAAAAAATTTAAGAAAATTATGCTTTTTCCATTATTTTTGACTACATATACGATAAGGCTGCATAAATATGACTCTATTTAATTTTAAAAAGTATACGATATTTCCCTAAATATTTTTTTAAAAACATACCACTATGGCCACTGTACCGGACCACATAGTGGTACAGTGGCCATAGTGAAAAAGCATACTAAATACTGTTTTTAAGTTGGTAATAAGTAATAAGACGTCATACAAAATCCTTTAATTAGGAAATTTATAAGTATACACATCGAAAAACAAAAGAAACATGTATCATACAAATGCAAAAATTTGTATTTAAATAATGTAACTAACAGGGGCCACCCTTTTATAATATATGAGAGTAGTGGCCAATGTACCGTCCGTTAAGGTGGCCACTGTAAGAAAGAGAACATAAAAAATAAAACCTAACCTAACAGAAAAACAATGCAGATTCTTTAGCCTTTTACCACTGAACTTCGTACTGCAATAGCACATCCTTAAGAAGCCTGCAATAAAGTGACTGAAACACTTACCAGCTTTGAATGATTAAAACGAAAAGTCACTCTAATAAAAAACTTTTCACACCGAATTTTAATGTCGCACTTATTACGACGAAGCCGGCCATTTAACTGAAAGTATTCGGTGCGCCATGTGCTGGAAACATACTTAAGCACGGATACAAGAGAGGGCGCTAGCGGTGTACGTTTTGTAAGAGAATATTCACTGGCGGCCACTGTACCAGCCATGGCCACTGTTGGTGGCTCTCCCCTACCTATTAAGTACAAATAAATATATGTGTATTTTTAAAATTTTCTACTAGTAAAGTTATTTATAGTATCCGAATGATATCAAATTGTAATGCTTTGGGGCAGTGGTTCCCAAATTTCGCAAAATCCCGGACCCCCGAAATCGGATTATAGTAACATGCGGACCACCATGGCCAGATAATCTTTGAAAGTACTAAAACAACGGTTTTGTAACCTATTTAAACAACATTTTATTTATCAATACAACGTATTTTCCTTAAAAACAATAATAAACTAAAAAATAATTCAATTGTTTTATTATTAGGCGAGTTATTTAGTTAATTTTGTTTTATTTTCCCTTTGTGCTCCGTGGGTTCGCGGACCCCCAAAAAATACGCCGCGGACCCCAAGGGGTCCGCGGACCACCATTTGGGAACCACTGCTTTAGGGAAATCACCACGCAAACGCTGTACGGACGTTTTTTGAGTGACGCAGAATTTTTAATATTTACTCATTATCTAACGTTAACAGTGTTGGTGAGCTGTGGCGTTCTGCGATTAATTTTTTAGTATATTTTAAAATAGAACCGTGCTATGTATTATTATTTTAATATAATAATAAAAATAGGTTTATTTAAAATTTAATAATATAATAAAAATGTTTATGTTGTTTTCTATAAACTTATTCTTTAATCCCCTGAAGCTGAGCTTGTTAGGGGCAAATTTTATTTTTTGTTTTAGTATGTAAAATCAGAAATCATAAATATGCATTAAAAATCAAGTTTTAAAGTAAAAATGTTAATTTATAGTATAAACGCATTTTTTTTAAAGAACTATAATATAACCTATAACAAAATTATTAATTTATAATTTTTAAGTAGAAAATATTACTTATGTAGATTATTCAAAACAATATTAATTAATTAAAGCATTTCTAAAAATATTTTCAAATTGTCTGTTTTTAATATCCATGTTTTTATTTCGACTTTAAATTTTTTTAATGAAATGAATTTTTAAATTTTTGTTGGTAAATAATCGTAAATAAAAACATAAATATTTGAATTATATAATTATTATTAAGGTTCGCCAGTGCGTGGCGTGTAAGAGACCCCACAATAAAATTCTAACCTTGGTTTAATGTTAACAAAATATGGTTGTTGATGAATGATGAATTTTTAAGAATTCCAGTCTTGCAGAAATAAAGTAGTGACCTCTACTTTCTGCCCAGATCATTGGTTCGATTCGGGAGACCAACCAACGTCAAGTAGCTAGACATTCCAATCTATTTTTAACTTGTAAATTAGAAAATCCTAACAAAACATAAAGCCTAGGTAGGTACTAAAGTAAGGTAGAATTAAGTTCGTTTTCGAATAATGACCAGAACTTTTTGAGAGTTAGGTGTCATAAGTATCATTCAAGTCATTTTTCATCTCCTTTTTCTTATATTATTACACCTACACGTATACTATTTTCAAAATTCTGATCTTATTTTATAATAATATCCTTTTTAACCACATCAACACTTAATGCTGCAGAACGGCATACAGTATCTATATATTATATACACTTAGCGCCACTAGTTCTTATATTTTTAACAAAATATTATAGATTATATTTATTCTGTAAACTTTGTCATTACTTGATAATTATCGATTTACATTTTGTTTTTCTAAAATAGAATCTTGTGGGTACGTACATCGCGTATAAAAAGGAATTATATTTTTTACTAATATTTAAAGTTTCAGGTTAAAATCCGAAATATTGTAAAAAATAAACTAATCCACCAGAAACTT
The DNA here is from genome assembly GCA_963969555.1 of Polydrusus pterygomalis. Classification (NCBI taxonomy): domain Eukaryota; kingdom Metazoa; phylum Arthropoda; class Insecta; order Coleoptera; family Curculionidae; genus Polydrusus; species Polydrusus pterygomalis. The sequence goes on from OZ018378.1 coordinate 53,695,779, forward strand.
ATTGAATTACTCGAATGTGCTGAATTACAGTTAGTCTCGTTGCAAGTATAACATTTAAAGTTCTTTAAATGGTAACCTAGTAAGGCCAATGCACGAATTTCAGCCCTTTCAACATCTTTACAAACGTCTTGCTGTATATAGTATCGACGATAACATCTGCGATACGTAAGGTGACTACCAACAATTGTCCCATCTAAAAATAAATAAATAAATTGGCAATTAAAAATCATACATTATAAGTGCAATGCAATTTTCACTTCATTTTAGTGAAAAATTTTCCCTTATTATCTATCTCCCTATAGCATGAATTATTTCCGGAATTTTTGTCGAGGGGCAAATTTGTTGAAAATTTCTTTAATCTCAACTAAGATCAAATTTTCGGAATGTTAATTCAAGCTCGCGGGAGATTCGGCCAGAACATTTTATACGAAAGATATTTAAAAATATAATTAAATTGGTAACATACCGATGTGAGGAACATAATACAATCCTGTGTTGTAAAAAAACAATAGCAGCCCGGTGAAACAATAATTGGCGGAAAGGAAGCATATGTGACGTCAGAGCCAGACTTTTGTCGCTAGTAGGCGCCCTACGTTTACCGTCCCCATCATTTATGAGTTAATATATCTCCTACGTCGTTATTTGTAAAAACTGAACGTGTTTACTAAGCAAGGCGACCTTTCTTCGTTCGATCTATACTTGTCTCTCTTTATATGTAGTGAAGGTAACTTGATGCAGACAGAGAAAGATATATGCTACAAATGGCCCGAGCCATTAAATTATTTTGCAACTTAGATAAACGTTGAGTGTCTTCTTGAACTCGGCCACAAATACAAATGGAATCGCCCAGCCCAACCTCGCCTTATGAAATGATAATGGCTGACAGAGTTTATCAAAGGGTTTGTTTAACTTATTAACTTGATCTTTTCTATTAATATTGTTCATGAATACGAGCCTTTAACAGTAGGGTTCTCGGGAATGCGAATGTACCGAATGAAAAAGATCAATAAACCGAAGATAATGCGCTAGGATTGACACCTCCCAACATCATGATAAAGTATGACTGCCTGGTGGCTGGGGTAGCTCAGTGGTGATACGTGCGCTATAGGCTATCGTGCTTGGACTCGAATGAAAGCGTAAATAAACCAGGTTTGACGTTTCATATATTCCCATAAGATAAAGGTACACATATTTTTTAAGCGACACCCGAGACAGATATCAACGTAATCACTTTACAACATAATGACTCCTTGGTAGGCAATAAATAAAAAAAAGCATCACAGGTGAACATTTCTTGGGAGAATAACTTCAAGTATGTGGGACTCACCATGAACGTGCGGCTTTTATGGAAAACACAATTAAATAACCAAGTCAATAAGGGTAAACAAGCTCTTGGGTACCTTTGCCCCTTGCTAGAAAGAAAAAGCAAAATGATGAAGACCTAGGTTGATGATGTATGGTGGTAGCTATGATATGGGGACGCCTTGGTATTTTCGTAATGCGAACATGGATACAAATAGCATACATATGGAAACCATTACTGAAACGCGTCTGGGGATAGATCTGGCGACATAATAGGAAAAACCACTTTCGACTTCAAATTACTGACTTGTTGCAAAAACAACACGAGCAATTTACAAGCAAAATAGAAACATATACGAATACCATTATTTAAAACACATTTAATTAAAACCCACATTACAGTGTTCCCACTAGCACGACATAAAAACCTCACGAACCAATCACTTAAATGAGCATACTGAGTGCTCATTATCCCTTCCTATTTTAATTATTTCTCTTGTAAAATTTTTGTGCTTATCCTTTTTCTGGACAGGATGCCTAACTTATTAATTTTAATAGTGTATAAGAGTACTGACACAAGTACCTGACAATAAAGACAAATACAATAATTACTCGTCGACAGGAGACGACATAATATTATATTATATATAGCTAATCATTTGCAGATGGTCAAGAAGGCGGCACTGACATTGGTAATTATTTTTTTCTTTATTTACGTCAATTAAGTCCTAGCATACTTACGTTTATCGGCAGTCGTACTAATGTACTTAAGACAAGTACTATTCACGGAACATGGTCGTGGAGCTACTTCATTATAATCCATAGGATCAGTACATTCATTTGTTCCCGAGCAGTAGTAACATGATTCTACTAGAGCACCAGTAACATCTGAAAAGAAAAGTTAAATCATATTAAGAGAATTCATCATCAGCTGATCAATTTCAAATCGGACTTCGCCGGTAACGATCGCATAACGGGACATTTCGTTATAACTGGCAACAGTGTGCCTACTCGCCCTGCCAACCGTCATAGATAATTATTTTTACCGGTCTGCGTTATATACACTGGACCACAAAATTAACCGGACGAAAAAAATTTTGCTTCAATTCAATCTTAAATTAAAATCAAAAATAAAAGTTCTTCTCCAATCCCCTGCTAAACAATACGCTAGTGGAAGACCTACTATCTCTGGAAGTATGGACTGAATCATGGCAGCTTACGTTAAATGAAGCTAAATGCAGTATCTTGCATATTGGAGAAAATAATTCGTGCTTGGAATATAGGCTGAATAGAGTCCCCTTAAAATCGGGACACGTTGCCGAAAAACAATAGAAAAAAGGGCAAAAGATAAATGAACCTTTTTTTATAATGTTTAAAGTTTTTGTCAAAATGTCTGATACAGAGAACGATTTGATAAACGATAATCGTTTTCGGAATTAGGTATAATATTATGCCCCTTTCAGCAAAATCTAGGGAGTAAACTTAATATTACTATTTTGATGGTGTCCAGTTGTCTCTGGGAATTTCTTTTAATAATTTTTTTTGTATGAATCATAACTGGCCGGGAATTTTAAGGTAGATAAAGTTTCTTACCTTGTTCTAAGGAGATATGATAATTTGATTTGCACCCTGGAGCTACAGTTGTTATTATTAGTACGATTATTTTAAAATAATGCCGTTGTCAATAAAAACAATCCAGGATTTTCACTATTTACATAGGTACAGACAATAATATTGCAAAGTACAATCTTATAATACCGACATTCGACATTGCATTTTGCTATTAGGTTATATACATGCAAATACAAAACAAATATTACAACGAGCAATAAGAACATAAATTTCTACAATGGCTTATGGAAAAAAACACGGTTTATCCTCATTTTTTAATTAAACAACATTAAACTATAACTTACACTATATTTAAAACATATCACAATCATTTCTTACCAAAAAATGACAGATAAACAAAACACACGACACGACATTTTAGAAGTCTGAAACTGACCTATTTTTGCACTTGCGTGCATTCTGCAGTGGCGGCTTGTTAATAAAGGGCTCTGGGGCGCCGCCCTCCCTGCAATTATTTCAAACAGAATCCAAAAATACTTTACTTAAAAAACCAATAAAGCAATCTATGTAAGCAATCTATTAAAATAATTCAAACCAAACATAGCTCTATTCCAGCGGGTAGGTTATACTAAGCGCGGGCATAAACCAAACATAGCCCTATTCAAACGGGCAGGTTATACTCATAGACAAGCGAGCTCCGCGCTCTCAATGTTATACTAAGCGCAGGCAGACGGGGGCGACCGATTATCCGTCCCGATTCAACGAGGGTTCTCGATGAGTTGCCATGACGACAAAGGCGTGACGTCACCTATACATCGCACAACGAGCGGCCACAGACGAGCTCCAATTTTCCGTGCCCAACAACAGCTGTTCGCGATGCCACGGTAGAATAATCGATATTATGTGCTCTGACGAGGCGACCTGTCGATGCCGCTAGGCGCTAATGTTTTGTTTATTTGTTTTGATTTGATTTATTAGTTACGTTATAAAACTTATAAAGTTGGAAAATGTCGTGTAATATGAAGGTCAGTGATTTACAGAAGCTTGTGTTTAGTTCTCTGAGCTTAAGTGAAAAACTTGATTTTAAAAATGCAATCAAAATGTAAAAGTAAGGCACAGTTTACGCGTAAGTTTGACAACAAAATATATAATAAAAAATCCTGAATATGTATGCGGTTGTGAGGACAAAAATTCTTTTTTTTTGTTTCGTGTGTCTTCTTTTTGACGGGGATGCTAATTGGACTATAAATGGGGTGCAGGACTTAAAACATCTTTCAGAGAAAATAAAAAAAACATGAAAATAGTGCAAAACATCGTCATAACGTGGTAAGTTTTGAGATGTTAGGACAAATATTTTAACTTATTTAAGTAGTGCTTATGCTGATGAAATTAAAATTCACAACGAGAAAGTTAGAAAAAACAGACACGTACTTTTGAAAATAATAGACATTTAAAAAAAATTGTATTTAAAGCCAGCGCCCCCCCCCCCCCCCCTGACTCGCTAGTCACAAGCCGCCACAGGCATTCTGTCCTGCCAAGTGCAGGCAACCAGCGCTCCCGTTTTGTGTCTTGAATACCCAGAAGGGGTCTATCTACTTTTAATATTTTAAAATTATATTTTTGTACATGTGCAACCCTACAAACCAAGTACAAACACGATTCAAAATTAAAGGCAATGGCGCGAACATTGAAGCGCACCATAGTTGTTCGTTCCAAAGACGAATGCTTGTTTATTAGGTAATATAAAGACTGTTATTTTGGTCATGTGTGAGTTGATTGTTGGCAACACTGTGCCAAAACTGCCAGATATCAACTTTAAAAACACTTTTGAAAATCGTTTCAGAAGGATGCGTTTATAATACTCATATGGTAATGGTAATAATAAAAACCCGTATGTAGGGGAGAGCCGGGCAAGTTCGGCATAGCGGGCAACATCGTCAATCCCTTTAGTTTCTCATTATACCGGACTACGGCGTAGATATCCTAGAATCCATTCATTGTCGATGCCTGGCACATGTCAGTCACGTTGTTGTAGTTTTGTTATACTTTTCCTCAATTTAAATCAATTTTCTGTGTTTTTGCTCATCGAAAAGATTAGACAAATCTGCATCATTTTAGTTTAAGGCTCATTGGCGTACCGACCTTGATAAGAGTGGGGGAAGCTATTGAATGTGTAAACATTAAAATAGCTGTAACTTCTAAATGACTTATCCGATTTTACTAAACTTAAGCTTGTTTGGAAGGGAAAGGTAAGTAACTTCAATTGCCGTATCTAATGATACACGATAGTTTCTAATAAAATTGCGAGAGGGCGCAATTTGTAATATTAATAACAGTTTTTTCGATTTTATCTCGAAAATTCAAATCAAACGATATAACTATGACATCATAATCGGAAAGTAGATGAAATTTGCAAGAAAAGATGTGAAGACCGCAGTTCGATATCTTTGTTCGTTTCAGAGTTATTGCCAAAACAATAATTTTTAATACAAATTGCGCGCCCTCTAGCAATTTTATTAGAAACTATCGTGTACCATTGGATACGACAATTGAAGGTACTTCCAAACAAGCTTAAATTTAGTAAAATCGGACAAGTCATTTAGAAGTTACAGCGGTTTTAATGTTTACACTTTCACTTGGTAAGAGTGGGAGAAGCTATTGAAAGTGTAAACATTAAAATCGCTGTAACTTTTAAACGTCCGACTTGTCCGATTTTACTAAATTTAAGCTTGTTTGGAAGTACCTTCAATTGTCGTATCCAATGGTACACGATAGTTTCTAATAAAATTGCTAGAGGGCGCAATTTGTATTAAAAATTATTGTTTTGGCAATAACTCTGAAACGAACAAAGATATCGAACTGCGGTCTTCACATCTTTTCTTGCAAATTTCATCTACTTTTCGATTATGATATCATAGTTATACCGTATGATTTGAATTTTCGGGATAAAATCAAAAAAACTGTTATTCTTACAAATTGCGCCCTCTAGCAATTTTATTAAACAATATCGTGTACTATTGGATACGGCGATTGAAGATACTTACCTTTCCCTTCCAAACAAGCTTAAATTTAGTAAAAGCGGATAAGTCGCTTAGAAGTTACAGCGATTTTAATGTTTACACATTCAATAGCTTCCCCCACTCTTATCAAGGTCGGTACGCCAATGAGCCTTAAGACAAAATGATGCAGAATTATCTATTCTTTCTAATGATGTAACTAGAAGTATACCATAATATGAAAAGTTTCGGAGAAATTTAGAATTAAAAAAAAAACATTTTAATTGTGCCCTCTTGCGGCGAAACGAGGAACTTAAAAATAATTTCCAGCAATTTCTCATGGCCACTTTTACTAAACATTGTTTTTTTCCGCAAGCCATACGACTAACCCTGTCTGAGATACGGCCGAGAGCTATTCTTAGTGGGACACCCGGTACATTGCGGGCAAAATCGTCAATACCATTGCCGAACGCTCTGAAGTGCTGACAAGCATTCCATACAAAGATAACGTGGAAGAAAAAGTCATAAGCGCAAGTAAAGAGCAGCAAATAAAAAAGGCAGGTGTCAAACGAAAAATAAGTGACGATAATTAAATGTCTAAATCAAAGAAACAAAAATCAAAAGCGAAAAGTAGAGCCTACGTTTCAGAGAGCAATGAAGAAACTTTATGCCTATTCTGCAATTTGGGACGGTATGGCGAAACTCAGGAGGAATGGATACAGTGCGATCAATGTTCATGGGGGGGGTTGGGGGGGGCGACGCCCCCCCCCCCAATGTCATCCTAAACATCAAAAGTTGGGAAAACTTGGGTAGACAAAAATGTGTGCAGCTTATTTAACTTCCATTAGTTGCCCCGGTAAGATTGACTATAATATATAGATAGATACTTTTGGCATTTTCAGTCATTTAAAGAGTGTCGTGTATCGTATACAGCCTAAGTCTTTGGAGGACCTTAAAAACAGTATTTTAGATGTTGTGCATGTTATTTCTCGTAAACATTCGCAAAACGTGCTTTCCCAATTTCCCGAGAGGGTTGGACACTGTCAGGTGTTTGAAGGACGACATTTTTAACATTTAATTAAACAACTTTTTTTTTATATTACTGTTCATTTAAAAATTATTACCAATTTTGTTTAAATAATCAAATGTACTACATTCATTTGCCCGTAATTCCGAAACAGTTGAATTTAGTCATATGGTATGCTATACAAAAAATATTTTAAAGTTATTGAAAATTTAGAATATCTGATAATATACAGGGTGTTCCATTTTAGTCCTATACCGGGTGTCTACGGAAGATGGTTCGCCCCTCTAACTTTTTTGTTTTTCAAGATAATGAAATAAAATTTGGGGGATTGTATATGACATAAAACTGAATTAAGTTGACTCAACATTATGAAACTTCCAGTCTAACCGGAAGTGATATAAATTTTCGATTTTTAAATGGGACACCTGGTATATTTTTCCTTTTTCTGACTCATATGACATTCTTAATATAACGATGACACATTTGTCACTTTTTGTTACCAAGAAAATATTTTTTTCCAAATTAATTGTTTTATCTAGAGGGCTATGAATACCTTAAAATCCTTATTGCACTTCTTTAATCTTGGGAAAAATACAATTTTACTATTTTTGGTCCAATGCTATGTGCTGTGTAAAATTTAATCTTTAAAGTTGCTACTCATTTTTCTTTTAAACGGCAACATGGTGGCTCGTCGGGTTAAAAAAAAAGAGGATTTTATTACGAATATTTTGATACCACACTATTAGGTTTTAGAAAAGCTGCCATAAAAAAAACTTTAAAAAGTTAACTGAACCAGTCTTGGGCAATAGCACGCCGATTAGGATATCTTTGTACGTCGTGCAGCATCGATCGGTTGAATTATTTTTACATTCTCCAAACACTTATAACATATCAACTTTTTCACTCCTTGTTAAACTATTATTTTCCATATTTTTTAAACAACAAACTAATTTACTTTGGCAGAAGCTGTCGGCATGTAAATTTTCTTCAAGGCATGATTTTGTTTTATCAGTTTTGCTGGTCACAGACTACTTGATGCATTTAAATCTAAATTTATTCTCAAAAGATGCTTCATTTTAGGAAAGTTTCAAGTTAACTTTTTAAAGTTTTTTCATGGCAGCTTTTCTAAAACCTAATAGTGTGTGGTATCAAAATAATTGTATTAAAATCCTCTGTTTTCTTAACCCGGCGAGCCACCATGTTGCCGTTTAAAAAAAATGAGTTATACAACTTTAAAGATTAAATTGTACACAGCACATAGCATTGGACCAAAAATAGTAAAATTGTATTTTTCCTAAGATTAAAGAACTGAAATAAGTGATTTTAAGGTATTCCATAGCCCTCTAGATAAAACAATAAATTTGGAAAAAAATATTTTCTTGGTTACAAAAAGTGTGACACATCGTTATATTAAGAATGTCATATGGAGTCAGATAAACGAAAAATATACCAGGTTTCCCATTTAAAAATCGAAAGTTTATGTCAGTTCCAGTTAAACCGGAAGTTTCATAATGTTGAGTCAACTATCAAAAAATGCAGTTTTATGTCATATACAAATCCCCCAAATTTTATTCCATTATCTTGAAAAACAAAAAAGTTAGAGGGGCGAACCACCTTCCGTGGACACCCGGTAGATTGCCCAAAACCCGGATCCGATATCACTTTTCGTTCGCCTGTAATTAAGCCGTTCCGGAACATTTGCCCAACCCTGTATATGTTTTTTATACAGTTTATTTGATAATTATGGGTAGGTCTGAAATAAATACTTTTTGAATTGTGTTGGGAAATTTAGGAATTTCACGTGCACCCCTCCCAAACCAGAGGCCTTCGCTACGTCCCTGTCAATGTAAGCAATGGATCCATGAGGATTGCAGTGACTATAGCGGAACAGGAACTTTTATTTGCGATTCGATTAATTTTTTTGCTGAAATTGCCCGCCGCTGTCGGTCAAATTCGGCGATCGGCCATTTTTTATATTTTTATTAATATAATAAATGTTTAAATCATTTTGGACCTTTTATATTGGTCAATATGTTTGCGAAGGGATAATCGATGTTTCCGCAAAATAGGGAATAGAAATTACTATAGTGGATTTCACCATAGTTTTTAATGCTTTGACGTCTCTCTTGTCAAACATATTAGCCAACACGTGATTTTAAAATCCCTAATTCTATAAACGGCTTTCAGGCACGGGCATTGGCTAGATTAACAAGAGATGGATATATAACAGACCGTATAGTTACATGTACATGACGAAGATGCACACTACATAGTTCAATACGTTGCCCTTCAATGAGCTCAAACTCGTCAAAAGCACAACATCGCTCGTATATGCCGTTAGTATGTGCATCTTTGTCTTACGCATTTGCTCTCGCATATCTCTTTTCGTACTTCATTAATTCGATTGTCTTGTCGCGTTCTTTAAATATCACAGAGCCGCATTGGGACACACCGCGCACCGCGTGCATTCTTGATCGTTCGTGTTATTGTTTTTGGTATTTTTCAGACAGCATTTTGCTTATATTTTGTGCGTATTAGACTTTTTGGTTTTAAACTGCCGGACTGTGTGTATCTGTGACGTGTTTCTTTTTATGCAAAAGTAAGTAAATAATTATTAATGTCTCGGACGGTGACGACGACATCGACAGCTTGTCAGATGAAGACCAAAAATAATAGGGAACTTGCAACAAAATTAAATTTGAAAACCACAGTGAACCATTATGCTAAAATAAGTTTTACATACAGTTGTCTTGAAGAGTGCTTGAGGTATCTGTTCTGCAAACGCATGGACAAAAATCTTTTTTGTAGTATCTACTTACATTATTTTTTCTTTATTCATTAAAAAAAAATACCTAATTCGATAACATTACAAACTTTTGTTGTTTTATTATAAACCAACGAAAAGTTAGATCTATTGTAAACTTCAAACTCTTTAGAACCTAGTCTAAAGAAAAAAATATCTACCCGTGAATAAGAAAATAAAAAAGTAAACAATAATAAGCTATTAAATATAATATATAGATTTTTTCAACTTAACACTGCATGGTCTAAAATCAAATTAAAAAAACAAAATAATTATTTAATAAAAAACGTAGTTAATTATTGATGATACTAGATTCACGACTGCCCCTTGTATATTTTTTATTGTACTAAATTAAGAGTGTGTTTTTACCAAAATAACAGCACTTTATTATATTATGAATAAAAATTAAATGAAATTGTTTTTCTGATATTCTATCCATTCCCCTTCAGTGTTTTTTTTTAAATATCTTAAAAATTGCTTAGGTAATTCTCGTATCCATCCATAATTACAACTACAAATAAATTGACCCATGTTCACACATAATTTTTAAGTCCGGCCCTGGCCAATCCTTAAGTTCTGTAAAAATAAATGTTATAAATGACATGTGTCAGCGGCGGCTATTAAAAACTAAGGTGAAATCCACTATATCTTGTGTGTCATATTTCAAGGTTCAAAGCTTAGCATGCCGAACTTGCCGGGCTCTCCCCTACTTATTGGAGGTCTTGCAGAATTTTGCGAGAACGATAAATTATGAGACACGAAAATATCTTGCGAGATGTTAGCTAGGCGGGATTTGAAAAAAACTCGTCTCTTTGCCAGACAAGACGAGAGTTTTTTAAAAAGTGCGAGAAAGTGATATCATCTGCCACACTTTACTCACTATTAAAACAACAAACAAGAATTTGTTAGTTATGTTGGTGATTGTAACTAGGTTTCATGAATTTGACTAAAATGTAGCCTCAAACACAAATGTTTATGCAGTAGTCACAATCATTTTTTGTGTTTAATTTTTAAAGTGTTTAATTTATAATTTTTTTTTGTCATTATTAGTTGATTGATGATGACCCAAACTTCTTGTACTATACCTAATATGAAGATTTAAATTATTTTCAGCAAATAAATAATTTTTATAATTTAAGCCAGCAGTCTGTCGGCTACAGTAGTTTAAGTATGTGTTGATGATTAATAGTGTATTTTTAACGGTACATAGTTTAATATTTTTTTACATTTTTATCAACTACCTACGCAATACACTTAAAATAATGACGTCAAAACAATAACTGATAAATAATTTTACTGTGTAAAAGACAAAAATCTTTGGGTTTTTTTCCATTTATAAACTCACTGACCAAATCACTTAAAGGTGTCAGCGTATAATGTACGTCAAATTATTAAATAAGTATTTTGTTTGCTGGATAACAAACAAGTACCTACGTACTTTACCTTTAAGATTATATTACACTCTTGATTTTATAGAAAACTTCTAATTTCCTATAATAATTATTTACGTTATTTTATAGTTGATAATTTATAGTAGGGGAGCCCACGATGCTAAATGGGGATTTACTCGAGCGTCGTGGGGACCTATTGGATCTTGATGATTGGATGGTAAAAAGGAAAAAATGCCATATCATGTGTATCCTTTCACCGGTGGGGGGAGTTACTACAGGCTTTCAAAAATGTAAAAAAAACAGTCACATGGATATACTCGAGCGCGTCAGATATTAATAGTGTATATGCCCCACGTGACTCTCATGACGGAGGTACCCGGTTATGATGGTGGGGGCAGCGGTACGGAAGGGTTAAAAATGGGGGAAAAAATCTACTCGAGCGTGTCAGATATTCAGAAGGGGTGTTAAGGGATCCCTAAGGAAGCTCCCATTTAATAGACTGACGATTCGGATGTGACGCAAGCTCGTGGCGACTTTTCGAAATTCATAATCTGACGATTATTTTGAGGGATTTTGTTAATCTGACCGTTTAAAAAAAAAGTGACAGACTGCGATATAAATAAAGACAAAATCCATAGCAACAAAACGGTTTCATCTATCTTGATGCTTTTTAATAAGAATGCATAAGTGTGTTATATTTTTGAAATCGGAAGAAAAGGAACCATCTAATGCGCGTCTAATATACAGAGTGTCTCATTAAAAAAAATTAAATGTTTGGTTTTGAATGTGACATGTGACACCTACAAACCCATAATAAATACTTGGCCAAAAGTTCTACATCCTACTTTTTGAGTGAACGCGCTAACTCAAAAAACAAAAAAGTTACAGGCTTTTAAAAGTGGGACAAACTAAAATGTAAAATAATAATCCTGTACATAATCCCACGAATGCTGTGATCAGCCTGTGATGGCGTGATGGCTGACGGAAAGTAGTGTCCGGACGGTGCGAGAGAGTGAGTGATAAAGAAAGAGACGTTGAGGCGCGGAGTGCTTCACTGCAGCTGCACGCGCTAATAAACTATTGACGATTTTTGTTACTTCGGCTTGTGGTAATCGGCAGATTATATTTTTCCCGTTATCCTTGAATTATTTTCTTCAAAATAAAAATAAATTACCGCGCTCGAGAATGTCCATGTGACGTTTTTTTTTGCAAGTTTGTGACCCTCCCACTCCCTTACGTCACGCTCAAATCGTCAGATTATTGAAATGCAGACTCTTTAGCATGTTATTAACCCACCACACCTTAATCTGACGCGCTCGAGTAAATCCAGCAATCGATTTTTTTTACTATTCTGATCAGCTGTCGTACACGCGCGGCACTATATAAAGGGCTTAGACATGGCAGAGGTACTCAACAGAGTGCAAGGTGTCCCCCATATGTTAATCTGCCGCGCTTAAGTAAATCCCAAAATCCCCTGTTGGGCTCGCCTACTATTAAGGACGTCTTATTTTATTTATATAACATATAAATATATAATTTATAAATAATTTAAATAGAATATAACTAAGAGGGACAGTAAATAATAACCTAACCACGAAACGCTCGATACGATCGGTACAGGACCGTATTCAGTTTTCGCATTTGAATAAACAAGTTTTGTGATTATATTGTAGTTTTATTTTGCCCAAAATAGTATTTTATTACTTTAAAAATTATTTGGAGTTTGGCATTTTGGTTTTGTTTGTTGTTGAAATGGTTAACGTAGAATAATCTTTAGGTTTAACCCGACTTTAACCTGAGGTAGAAATATCAAAAAAACAGGTAATAAAATAAAATAAACAATGTTTCTTTGTTTGATAGTCGACCCTTGGCGAACAATTAAATAAGTAAAATAGAATAAATTCAGTTTAAATCAGTATTACTGCTTTTACCCTCATAAGCTTTTGCGCGTGTCTCATATTTTTTTTTGTTTAAAATTCTCTGTCAATACCAGCGGCGTAGGGTGGGGCAAGGATTTTTAATACAATAAATAAGTAATAATTAAAAAAGTTTTCATTTAAGTATATTAATAAATTTTTAGTTAAGTAAAGATTAAAATACGCCTTTGAAAAAAGCCTAGGCTGTGAGTAGTGGTATTATCAATGAGTAAAATTATTGAATTTTAAGGCGACAGACAATAAAAAATATTTTATTTTTTTATATTTAATCATGTATTTTAACATACTCTGGTATGCCACATTGCACTAATAAGTAAAAATGCTTTAATAGTTGAAAGAGAAATATTTTTTATTAACATGCCAGGATATAAATAGAAGTATAATTTTTTCTTTGAAACTTTGAATCGTGGAGGCCTTTGCTTGATGGAAATCCATTTTAACTCAATGAAAGACCATTTATTTTGTCAAATTTCCACTTTTATTTGAAAAACTTTTTCTTTACACGACGCGTTTCACTGCATTGTAGCTTCTTCGGGTGTATGGTGCTAACTAATTTTATTTCAGTACAATAACAAAATGGTCTAGATACTTACTCAATTCAGGTATACAAATTACAAGCTTAATTATTTAATAATTATATTTTCTTAAAACTGTTTAGGTATTGTAAACTTAAATCTTATTGTCGGTATAATATATCTTATCTTATGGGAAATCCAAAGAACCCTATTTAGATTATTGACACAGATTTAGCAAAGGGGAACTATTTAGTTCTAATTGGTCGTTTAATAATGCACCGGAAATTTTCAATCGATATATTTCTAAACTTTCCAAAAGATTAAGTGTTTGACCCTTGTTTTCAATATGTAAAATTTTAAATTTGAACTTTACATTACAATTAAATGAAAAATCCTTCCCCCGAAAGTTGATTTTTTTGGGAAGATAATAAAATTTAAAGATAGGGACATGTAAGCCGTTTTGCTCTAAGACGTACTGTTAGAAAGTTATAAGCTGTCAAAGTTCAAAAATGTCACTTTTCGAGAGTCAATATCTCGGAAACTATGAAGTATAGACTAATAGTGCATTTAATAAAAAATAATTATAATTTTATGTGGAATTTAAAATTGTAAAAATATACAGGGTGTCTCATTTAAAATTCCAAAGTTGATGTCAGTAATCAATAGATCTGGCAACACTGCAACCGCGAACTTATTTTTAAAAGCTAGAGCGCAGTCTCCTATGGCCGTAGTGAAAATTTCAAAATTATTTTTCTTTTCGTTCTCCAGATACTTCTAATGTACCATCGAGTAGGGAATACCCTGTATCTATATTCTGTGGTTAGGGCTAGGAAAACATTCGCCATTTCGTTTCTTCATCAAAATTTTATCTTTTCTTTAAAAAATCTTCTATTTAATAATATACGCATAATACTTGGTAAGATCATTATGATGTGCATAACACAACACACAAATGCATTTACAACTTATTCTCATAAAACAACAAGTGTAATTATGAATTCGTAATAATCCGAGATCTCGATTAAAATTTGCGATGTCATAGAAAGTTCAAAATAAAAAATGTTTAGTTCAATTTCTAAAGTTATAATATCTGTACTCCGGAGGCATAAGACACTATGTCCAATTTTTAGAAAAATTAGGTAACTATGTAGTTTTATTCAGAAAATTAAACTCTTTTGTGGGGCATACAACACCAAGTCCAATTAGTTAAGGTATAGCTGAGAAACAGGGTAGACTTTTAACACTATGTGCATTTTTATTCAGAGGCCTAAGACACCAAGGTAATAATATCTGTATGCCTCGGATCTTTAGTAATATCTTTAGCAACACATTTAGCGGCATAGGACACTATATAATCACTTGGTGTTATATGCCTCTAACTAGATCTATATAATAGTAGGTGGGTGGATTACACATAATGTTAAACGCCAGCTGACTATCGGCATTTAGGCGGCAATAAGTTTTTATTTGGTCTATTATTACTTTTCCTTTTAACAACATTTATTTCCATTAATATAAGGTGAACCCGGGTAAGTGTGAATATGGGGCTAGTGTGACCTTTTCTTTTAAATCAACCGCCACATAAGCCATCTTAGCGACATCTGGTAGAAAGGAGCTTAGGATACTTGCCAACTTATATTTATAATTACGAACTCGGTGAAATTAGTTCTGATACAAGTTTTCTGTGCATATTGGAGGTTAGTATTTTTCAGCTGCTAGATGAGTAAACACGTGCTTTCTGGAAAAATCGGTTTAGCGTAATATCTGCGGTAAGTTTAGATTTTTGTGTATGGGTTTAGACGCGTTGTGCAATATCTACATTATTCGTTTTTATTGTTATAAGAGTTTTAAGGCATATATCACACTTGCCCCAAGAAAAACAAATTTTGGGGTTAGTGTGAGCGCAATTCAAGGGGCAAGTGTGAACTTGTAAATTTATAGATGGCACACTGATGAAAAGTATTTTTTAGGTGTAAACATGGTAAGAAAAGGAAAAGAGTAGCAACTGGTGGAGAAGTAATTACATCACAAGAAGTACTAGAAAGGCTCGCAAAAGAGAAAGAGGGAAACAAAAAAGAGAAAACTATAAAGACCAATAGCAAAAATACAAAAAGGCAAAAAATAGTTAAAAGAAAGAAAAGTTTTAGTAGCTCAAGCTCAGAAGAAGATATGGAAGAGCCAGTTTTTATCGACTTAGAAGATGACATGGATCCTGAAGTATTTGAGGAGGAGAACCAGGAAGACATCTCGCCGCAAATTGCTGTAGGAAGATGGGTAATAGTAGAATACCATATTAAAAAAATTACCAAACATTTTATTGGGCAGATCAAAAGTAGCGAAGAAGAGGGATGACTCGTATTTTTCCTGAAATACAAGAAAAATCTTTTTCTTGGCCAGAAGTAGAAGATACGGACATTGTAGTCGCTGAAGACATAATACGATTCTTGTCGGTTCCCGTTGAAGACAGAAGAAATAATTTTTATTTTCAAGTTGATTTTTTCGGATTACATTTTTAATTTTTAAAAGTTTGTAACTTTTTTCCTATTAGAGATATAAAAAAAAATTGGGTAATTATAATAACTTTCCTAACTTTTCACACTTGCCCCTAGTTTCTAGATTAGAGCTTATCTGGCGAGACAATAAATTAGGGACACACTTGCCCCAACCGGAAGGGAAAGTGTGACCCACAGACAAAGTTTTAAAAAACATATATATATTTTTAAACAGTTTATGAAATCCTGTTAAAAAATTTACATTTAGTAATTATATGTTTGGGCATACCTACGCCAAAAAAATATTCATACTTTTAAGTTCTGACAACAATTGAAAAACAAGTCCCAAAAATTAACTAATTGAAAATGCGGTCACACTTACCCGGGTTTACCTTACTCATTTTTTGTAAAAATTGGACATAGTGTCGTATGCCTCCCGAGTACAGTATTATGTCTTATAATTTTTTACAGGTATAGAATCCATCAAAATACAAATAATTTGTATTATTGTAATTATTATGATAATTAAAATTTTTTTAAAAATTTATTTACAAAGAAACACTAAATAATTAATACTTTGTGTAGTGAAAGTAAGATAATACATTCATAAATTAACACTAATCTCAAAATTATGTTAAACTTAATTGTTTTTACTAAATATCCACAAATCAAGCTGATGGCACATAGTGTCTATGCCTCCCGAGTACAGATTATATGAACCTTTCGGACAAAAATGTTGGTCGAAATAAGTTATGTGGGATCTCTACAGTTAAGTTTATATCTATTTATATTCGTATTTTCAATTTTAAAGATGGTCTGCCATTTTCGTACCGGAAAAAATTACGTTTTTATAATTATAAACTGTCAAAATAAAGCAAAAATTGTTATGTTAGTCAGAATTTAAAGAGATTTTGGGGTTTAGTGCTTTTTAACTGGATGGTAGCCGCAAGCGGTTCGTATTATAATTACCTTCGTTTATTATGGCCTACACTTTCGTTAAATAAGATACTATTAAAAGAACCACGCTATTTAGTTTTAACTTATTAAACTAATTACAACTCAAACCAATCTTACCAAAAAAGACAATACAGATAATCCAAAACACATAATATAATTTAAATAGCATTGCACCTCCTTATTAGGCAATTATCATTGATGAACTAATCGATAATAATATTTTTTAAATTGAGGAGTACTTAATATTAAATAACACAATTTCGGAAAGATAAGAAAATATTTAAAACCGGGAAATGTTCAAAACTTACCAACAATTAAACCGGACCTTATCAGTACATTTGCCAACAAACAACGTCCTGTGCCTCAAGTTGGTATAACAATATACAAACAACATACAGTGTGTTATAAATTCGATAATCATTTACCTTTAGACGTACAGCTTATCGCGTGCGCAAACAAAAGTAGGTAAGAAAAAGGGAAAGAAACTTGAACTGACTTTGTGTTTTTCTTTCCCTTTTCATACTTTCAACTCCACTTTAAGCATGGACTATTTCTTCAAATTAAAAGTAGGTAAGTTTTGTTGCTCTGGCCCGGTTTTTTACCTTACTGTTAAAGTCTTTGTTTGGGTAAAGTTACTGTTAGCCGAAAAAATTAGTTTTTTACCTTCCGGTTAGAGTTACCAGCAGGTTAAAAAGTGCTGTTAAAGAGTTTATAAAATTTTAATTGTTGGATAATTTACAAAGTTGCAGTAAAAAAATTATGTTAGAAGTAAATGTAGATATCTTTTCGGATAGCTCGTCTTCAATTGAGGATAAGGATTATAGAATATTAATAGATCGACGACCTTACACTGTTCGAAGGCGTCCAGATCACATTAATTTCTGGGATGATGAAGATTTTTATGTGAGATTCCGGTTATTCAAGGATAGCGTTAATAATTTGCTTGCTGAATTAAACATCACCTTGCATTAAAAGGTAATTTAAAATATGCTTTGATACATTTAAATTTTATTTTAAATGCAGGGCCCCTGTATTAAATCCACTTCAACAACTTCTTCTAGCCATGAGATACTATGCTTGTGGAAATCTGCTAGTACCTAGGTGTAGGAGATATTTTGGTGGCGTGCATAAAAGTACCATTTCAAGGATGATTCAAAGAGTTTCAAATGCAATATGTACACTAAGAAACGAATATAATATAACCCTTCCGGAAGGTGAAGAAGTGTTACAGGTTCAGCAGGGTTTTTATGGTATAGCAGAATTTCCAAGAGTATTTACTGGCAATTGATGGTACCCATGTACGAATACAAAGCCCTGGAGAAATGCAGGCAGAGCAGATTAGAAATAGAAAGGGTTATTTCTCTTTAAATGTCATGGTAGCATGCGACCCTGTAATGAAATTTAAAAACATTGTTGCTCGATGGCCCGGAGCCTCCAATGATGGTAATGTATTTTAATTTAATAAATGTTATTAATTGACATAGCCTCTCTACTGCTGTTGTAAAGCTGTTGTAAAATTTGCTGATCTTTCTTTTTTTATTATGAATGTTCAAAAGCTTTATCATAGAATACGTTTCTTCTTTCTTCCGTATTCTGTGAGCTTTATTTTGTTTACAATTTTTTTACTTTTCTAAATTCTAACCCAACATTCTCTTCTTCCGACCAAGATTTTAAGAAACGACGTACCCACCTCTAGTGTCAAACAACAATACAGACCGATCCTTTCTTTGTGCTCCAGGTTAGTTACCAAGAGGACAAAAATCTACCAAAAGACCAAAAATAATTTTACCGGTGAGATAAAATGTAGCTTCTTGTAAACTAACTTAACCGCTTACAGCAAGATAAAAAAAACCGGGCCTGAGCGCACGGCTCGACAGTCAGATGCCTTCCCGCTCAGCAGGATTGAGCATACTCACAAACCTCTTGTTTCTTGTTATCGGCCTGTCCTTCTTTAGCGGCATGCTCAAAAAACACTCCAGAACCGGCTCGGCGCAATTTTTGTTGGGTTTTAAGTTTTCTCTGTGGAATCCTTGTTATTTTCTTTGCTATAGTGGATTGTGGGTGTTTAATATTTACGGATTTCTAGTTTGTGTGTAGTTTATTTAATTGTGTTTGTGTTTTTATTGACTCGGATTGGAATATCCTGAATGACTAGTAAAAACCGTTGTATGATTTTATTATGTTCAAATAGGGGTAAAATACCTGGAATTTCGTATTTTCAGTAAGTATCGGGTAGTGATGTATCTTGATATATAACTTTATTTTATTATGATCAATTTAAACACATGTAACTCGGCCTAGGCTACACAAACAATGTATGAAAATAAAGAGAAACACACACCAAGACAGATTATCCCGATGCATGTTTTGGTATATTTTATTTGCAACCGTGCAAGCTAATTAGGTACGCCTATTTTTTAGGGCAATATATTGCGTCAAAAAGTTTAAATGAAACTTTTCTCTACACTTATATTATATAAAAGAAAAAGTAAATAGCTAGGAACCTATAGGTAGGTTTATATTAATCCAAGGGTGAAAGTATTCCACGGGTCAAGTTCTCGGGCCAAAACTTTTTTAAATTCTTGAACAAGAAATAGTGCTTGAAAATGTTTTACACGTACCTACCCAAGTATTTGCCAAATTGTAAAAATCAATACAAGTTATAGAGGAAAGTACCCAAACCCGGGCCCCTCTCTTAAAGTGGGCCCCTTATCTGCTGACTCCGTATAGAGTCGCGATCTATCGGAAACACTTAAAACTGATACTTTTCAATATGCCCGCATACGTCGCGCCACCTACACTCGTTACCTTCAGTTGTTGCCGGCTGCCACGTGTTAATCATATTCTTAAATATAAAAGTTATTTTGTGTGCGTGTTTATAATTAATTTCTGACGCTGTTTCATTGGTAAGTCCCTCAAATTATATATATTCTTAAATGGCATCCCTATAGCCTTCTATTTATGATATTGCGATTTAGTTTTCACAACCAATTCAAAAATTGTTAGGTCTAGAAAAATAAGTACGTTCGCGCTTAACCTGGGCCCCCTTAGGATTCTTAAAGCGGGCCCCCTATTTTGTCAAGTGAAAACCGTCCAGCAGGTTTATCTTATATAATTGATAATTGATTTTCTTGAATCTCTGTTGCAGATATCAAGACGTTTAGATGGCGAAAAACAGAAAGTTAAGGACCTGGTCCTCGGCTGACATGGAAAAGGCGATTGATTCTATTCGAAAAATTATCAAGCTGTTATTTTTTTAAGTTGTATATTAAGTTTTTTCGAGTTTTGGGGACATTAGATAATGTGAGTTATAAATGATACAATATTTGTTTATGTTATATCCATTTTTAACGTTTGTTAAACATTTTTATTTCTTTTTTACCTTGGGGCCCACTTTAGGAAGCCTTTTTCGAAATGCAATAAAACGCAATGTTTGTTAAAAGTATTTTTTTTTACCAAAAGTTTTTTATTTTTATGTTCAAGTAAAATAAACTGATTTAGTAACTATATAAAGTATTCATTAAAGTACTGCGATGTTTTTTTTTCTTAGTATTGTATTTTACAAATGTTAAAAACAAAATGGGGGCCCGACTTTGGGTACTTTCCTCTATACCAACTAATATTTGTTATGCGATAACATCGAAGATTGATTATTTTGCTGGTTTTGTTTGTTTTTCATATTCGATTTTATACTAGTTTAATTGACATGTTCTCTTCCTTTTCAAACTAAAAACACGACGACGAGTCATGTTTAAATAAATTTTAGAAACAAAACCTTAAAAACAATTATCTATTCTCAAAATCTGATAGGTTGATTAAAAATTGAGAAGAAATTCCAATTTTATGACAAGAATTTTGGGCAAATTTTAGCTGTTTACACTTAAAAATAAATAATTGAAGTTCAACTTTTACAATTTCTTGAGCAAGAACTTAAATTCTAAAGTCCGGACTTGTCGATTTTTCCGTTCGTCAGATGACAATGTTGCAGTGCGCATGCCTAATCAGATGTAGCTTTGTTTATATACTAGTGGCCATACAGGCCCTTTCGTGATTACTGTTTGCGTATGTAAAGGTATACTATTTGTAAAATTATACCGTTGATCTTTTGACTGCAATAAACCCTCTTAATCCCTTTGACCATAAAATAAATAATGAAATCCCAAATTTTAAAACCTTTTCGAGCAGGACCGGACCAGGTACATATTCAATTTATACCTATGCCTGATTCATGTATAAATACAAACTGATTTTTAATAATTTTAGTCTTTAGTGGTTTTCCGGCGAGTAATTTTTAGTTAGGCTTATTAGTGGTAGAATGTGGCGTCCTTGGAATTGCTGATAGGGGGGCATCTTCAAGTGTCATTTTTAAAAGAAAGCATTTATCTACCGATGCCAAACTAATAATTAAAAATGTGTATCAATATTTGTTGAGTAGAAATTTTAATTCGATGGATGCTTTAGCAGAGACGTCTACTTTGACAAAACTCCTTTATCTTCGGTAAGAGACAATAGTACCTACTTAAACCTATTAATCCTAGAAAAAATCGGAGTGATTCTGACACATTTAGAAGCATTGACGAAAATGACATGGATTTATTAAGAAGAAAGATTTACCAAATGTATGAGGCACAAACTGTACCCACTTTGATTTTCCTCAAAGAGCGGCTGATTAAAGACGAAACAAATTATCTCTTGTTGCCTTTCAAGCCTTAGGAAAATATAGCGTAAACTGGATTTTAAATACCGAAGCATTAATAAAAGACAAACATTAATGGAATCTCAACGTTTACGGGAATGGAGACTTAAATATTTAACAGCTGTTAAACAATTTAGAGAAGAAAATCGTCCAATTATTTACCTTGACGAAACATGGTTCGATACTCACTCCAAGAAAAGGTTGGGATGATTCTTCCAAAAAATGTCAAACCAAGGCACCATCAAATAAAGGCAAAAGAATCACAATATTACATGCTGGTTCAGAGAACGGGTTTGTTCCAAATTGTCTATTGCTTTCAACTAAAAACATAGCAGATTCTTCTTGAGATTACCATCAAGATACCGACGCACAACTTTTTGAAGATTGGTTTAAACATAAACTCCTTAAAAATATACCTGAAAATAGCGTCATTGTAATGGACAATGCTAGTTATCATAGTCGGCAAGCAAAAATCATTCCCAATTCTAATAATACAAAAGCAGAAATTCAAAATTTTATGATTGAAAATGATTTATATTTTGAAGAAACTTACAAAAACGAGAACTGCTAGAAGTATTAAAAGTTTTTAAAATAAATAAGGAATACGAGTCTGACAAACTTGCAGCTTAAAATGGACATACAATGTTGCGTCTTCCTCCATACAATTGTATATTCAATCCTATTGAGCTAATATGGCACCAATTAAAATCCAATATTAGGAGAAATAGTATTTCTCCTACATTAAATGCATCTGCAGTAGGATTTATTAAAAACGAAGTAAGAAAAATTTCTGCAGACAGCTGGAAAAACTGTGTACAGCATGTACTTAAGGTGGAAAATTCTTACAATTGTATGATTACAAATGTTCAACCATTAATTATAAGTTTAGGCTTAGATGAAGATAGTGATAGTGATACAGAGTTAAATTTTGAATAATTTATCAATAGTTTTTTAGAATTTAATTAATTTTTATTGTACTTGTTATCCTAATAGTTATACTTTTAAATTATGTTATTTTCAATTATCATTTATTGTTATCATTATTTTACATTTATTATACTAAAACTAAAAATACCTATCCATTTATTTTAAAATATAAAAATAAATCATGTTGTGTAGGTACATTTTCAAGCCGACCCTGATCCCATTTAATCCCCTTTGAAGAGGTTAAGGCGTATATAATAGGGTTTAATCAGGTAGTTTATTTTTGGCAGTAAGAGTCAACGGTATAATTCTGCAAATACTATAATCAATGTCATATACCCGTATTTGGTAGTAACCAACCGCTTTAAGTATAAAAAAATTATGTAATTGATAAATTAATGAAAGCATAAAACGAAATTTTGTCAAGTTGTGCATATTTCTTTTTCTGCTTTTATTCATTTATAAATCCAACA
Source organism: Polydrusus pterygomalis (assembly GCA_963969555.1). NCBI lineage: Eukaryota > Metazoa > Arthropoda > Insecta > Coleoptera > Curculionidae > Polydrusus > Polydrusus pterygomalis. The sequence continues at coordinate 53,718,864 of OZ018378.1, forward strand.
TTTTTTAACGTAAAACTGTAGTTAAAGGGCTTTTTCACTATAATCGAATTTTAAATATTCAGCATTGACATCCTGATTTAGAATCTATTGAAAATATATATCTCCTACAGTCTCCCGAGCAGTAGTGACGAACGATATTTCTTCTATCAATAATGTGCCATTTGTCAAGTCAGCAATTTTCCGTTTTTTTTTAGGAAAACAACGAACTCCGGTCGTAATATATCTCCATAAAAAAAAATACATATTCATTTCTTGAAAATATGCATTTAATAGTGTATTTATAATAGTACCTACCTATACCACACATCACTACAAGACGATTTTACAAAGTAGGTTTTACCTACCTAATTTTATTAACTTGTAAACAATAATGTAACACTACACAAAGGGTGACTCCAATAACTATCAAGTCTACATTATATACATAGGATTATAAAAGCTGTTTGTCCAAAGTTTTTGAGTAGGTTTTAAAAAACAACAATTTTTTTTATAAAAATAAACAATGTCCCCCTTTTCAGCACGGATTTAAAAAAAAAAGAAAACAGCACATTATGAATTCCAAAGAACGATCATGAGTTCTTTCGATAGGAACCCTTTTGTAGAAGGGTTCTACCTCAGCTTATAATATAAGCTATGCAGGCATTTAGAGGTTCTTACCTCCTACCTTTATTTCCTAAGAAAATACAGAATTAAGGCTGCGTTTATTTTCACTTTGGCATACTTTTTTCGTGTCTTCATGAAATTTACCCCTCTTTTGGGAGTAGAAACCGCTCCCAACCCGTTTTTTAAATGTAAAAGTATTATTAGTTCGTTGGAAAGGGCATAAAAAAGGGAATACGACTCACTATTTATTTTTGCATTTCGGTAATCTAGAAAACCAGAAAAAACTGGCCATATTAGCAACAATCATTGATACTACCATTTGGGTGTTGCCAGCGCAGACTGTTAAAAAAAAGAAAACAAGTTATTGATAAGGTTTTTAGTTTACTTGATGCCGCATTCCAATTGTCGGTTTATTTTCGGGTAAGAAGAAGTGAATACTTATCTGTTGTAGTATTTCGTGCTGCTTAAACCAATACTTTATAGTAAGAAGTGTTTATTAAAATGGGTTATTTTAACTTTTGGCTTTGGCGATAGATCGCGTACTCAAGCAGACGTAGCAGCTTTATTTCACGAACACACCCCGATCTACCATTAATTTCCCAAGGCACCATCAGCAAAATTGAAAGACGGTATCTTAAAGTGGGCTACGTCAGGGAAATACCAAGAATAAGGCAGTCTGGAGTAATGGATGAAGATAATTAAATGTTTTACTTTTCAAACGAATCCTATTACTCCAGTTCGGCAACTTACAAGAGAAAAAAACATAATGTCTGCATTCAAATTAGTGAAATCATGTCAAACGCGTCCTTAAAAAATGTTAATGGTACAAGAGTTACTGATTCATTGAAGATGATCCGGACCGTATCCTTCAGTTTTGTGAAGAGATGATGAATACATTTGATCAACATTTAGTAAATTTGGACTGGAACCTTTTTACAGATAAGTCTATATTTGTGAATGTTAAGTCAATAAACAGAACTGTATATTGGTTCTCAGAATATTCTCACTGGATGCGAGAAAGGGCTGCCGGCGAGAAACAGACACCCAGTTTCCGCATAAACTTAATGTTTGGGCAGGCATAATTGGCGACCGCGTCATTGGGCCAAAATGCATTTCTTAAAGGTAACTAAAATGGCCATACATATCGGGATTTTTTGCATGGAGAACCTATTCTAGCTTTAGCTGCTTTATTTCCTCACGATGCAGAAGCAGATCTTCATGATGATCGAATATGATTACAGCAGGATGGTGCTCCGCCTCATTACGCCATAAATGTTCGACAATTCGAGTGAAGTTCTTACAAACCGCTGGATAGGAAGAAGGAGTACCAATGAATGGTCGCTACGATCGCCGGACCTTAATCCTCTAGATTATTTTCTTTGGGTATCCTAAAACCCAACGTTTACGTAACAAAACCAGACAATTTAGAGGATCTTAGGCAACGACTTATACACGAAATTCGCCAAATAATGGCGTATATGGTACATAATGTCAAGAATGAATTTTACTTTGGATAGGAGGTTTGTCAATAAAAAATTGAGCAACATTTCCAACAATTTGTACAATAAAAACAAAACAAATTGCGTCTACATTACCAAAATGCAAAAGTAAATAGCAATAACATAACAATACATACCTTTACATTTAAAAAAAATGAGTTGGGGTGGTTTCTACCCCAAAAGAGGGGTAAATTTCATGAAGATACGAAAAAAGTTTACCAATATAAAAATAAACGTAGCCGTAGTGCTGTATTTTTCAGCAAATAAAGAGGCTTCATAATACTGAATTTATTCCAGCAAAAGAGTATAGTATAGAGTATAGATATGATCAAATCAAATAGTTTAAAAGTATTTCAAGTATTTACAGTATAACGATAAAAACACTTAATGAATATCTAATAAAATAAAAGTATTAATAATATGTACATACCTCTAATCATGCGTAAGCAAAAGTTAAAAATACATAATATATAAAATGAAGATGACAAAACGTTCGTTAAAACTTGCACACACCTTGCCACCCTGCAGGTATGGGCATGCGCACAACCCTCTTGTTATTAGTTTTTCCTTGTTTAGCGACATCCTCAAAAGACACGCCAGAACCAGATTTTTGTGATGTTTTGCGTTTTCTCTGTGAATTTCTTGATATGTGTGAAGTAGCATGCGTATGCAAATGTTTTAGGGTACATGTCAATTCCGCCTGTAGTGTTTGTAATCGAATTTTTTAGGGTAAGTAGCAGTTTGCAGATGCAAATGACAAAATTGGAATTCCAGAAAACGTTTATTATATTTTGCTTTTGCAAATTTACAGAAGGTTGGAAGTTCTTGTATAAAATTTGTTTAAATTAACCTATATTTTGAGGATTTGACGGACGATGGTAGTGGTGGTTATTTACAATTTGTATCCTATTTTTGTATAAAAAAATAGGGGAACGTCAAGAGTTCAATTAATTAATTCATTATTGCCATGGATTATAGGAGGGCATAGTTCACGTATTTGACAGTCGATATCAATAAACTAGAAGTAGTAAAATTGTTTACTAACCTATAAAATGACGGATTTGCAAATAGTTTTGGAATGTCAAATTTCTGCAAATTATTTTGTTTGCAAGTCCGTAAACTACCCCAAAGGGATAAAATATTAAGCTATATTAGATATACGAATTTCCAAAAAAAAACAAGTAAAAAGTTATAGGATAAAAACTTCGAAAAGTGTCGTTTCTCAACGAATTTTAATTTTTTTGGTGGCGAAGATTACAATTTAACCCCCATTTATTACTAAAGACGATAAATTCAAATAGCACAACTTGTACGGGGGTCTTAATGGCTTATTAGCAGAATGGCTTGCAAAATACACCGTAATTTTTATGTACCGGGTGGTCAAGCGAGGACGTCGGCTTCATCTCGGAAACCATTAATCGTACAACTTTCAGAAAGATTTTTTATGAGTAAAGTGGTCAAGAGAAATTGCTGGAAATTAGTTTTTTTAAGGTCCTCATTTCGCCGCAAGGGGACACAATTAATAATTGTTTTTTTAAATTCTAAATTTCTCCGAAAATTCCCATATTAAGGTATAACTCTGATTACATCATTGGAAAGCTTAAACAATTCTGCATCATTTTGGTTTAAGGCTCAATGGCGTACCGACCTTGATAAGAGTGGGAGAAGCTATTGAAAGTGTAAACATTAAAATCGCTGTAACTTCTAAACGACTTATCCGATTTTACTAAATTTAAGCTTGTTTGGAAGGGGAAAATAAGCATCTTTAATTGCCGTATCCAACAGGACACGATAGTGTTTAATAAAATTGCTAGAGGGCGCAATTTGTAATAATAACAGTTTTTTCGATTTTATCCCGAAAATTCAAATCATACGGTATAACTATGACATCATAATCAAAAAGTAGATGAAATTTGCAAGAAAAGATGTGAAGACCGCAGTTCGATATCTTTGTTCGTTTCAGAGTAATTGCCAAAACAATAATTTTTAATACAAATTGCGCCCTCTAGCGATTTTATTAGAAACTATCGTATACCATTAGATACGACAATTGAAGGTACTTCCAAACAAGCTTAAATTTAGTAAAATAAAATGTAATCTTGTTTGGAAAAAAAGGTAAGTACCTTCAATTGTCGTATTCAATGATACAAGATAGTTTCTAATAAAATTGCTAGAGGGCGCAATTTGTATTAAAAATTATTGTTTTGGCAATAACTCTGAAACGAACAAAGATATCGAATTGCGGTTTTCACATCTTTTCTTGCAAATTTCATCTACTTTTCGATTATGATGTAATAGTTATACCGTATGATTTGAATTGTCGGGATAAAATCGAAAAAACTGTTATTATTACAAATTGCGCCCTCTAGCAATTTTATTAAACACTATCGTGTACTGTTGGATACGGCAATTGAAGATACTTATTTTCCCATTCCAAACAAGCTTAAATTTAGTAACATCGGATAAGTCGTTTAGAAGTTACAGCGATTTTAATGTTTACACTTTCAATAGCTTCTCCCACTCTTATCAAGGTCGGTACGCCAATGAGCCTTAAACCAAAATGATGCAGAATTGGCTAAGCTTTCCAATGGTGTAATCAGAGTTATACCTTAATATGGGAATTTTCGGAGAAATTTAGAATTAAAAAAAACAATTTTTAATTGTGCCCCTTGCGGCGAAATGAGGAACTTAAAAGTAATTTCCAGCAATTTTTCTTGACCACTTTACTTATAAATTTTTTTTCCGAAAGTTGTACGATTAATGGTTTCCGAGGTAAAGATGACGTCCTCGCTTATTTGACCACCCGGTACAATTGAAACATCGATTTCAATGTGCGCTAGATTAAAAGTTATGGCGTTATTCTATGGTAAAACATAGAAATACATTTGACATGCACTAAACTTCAATCAATGGAAAACGCTATGAACAACCCTGAGAACATACAAGAGTTTCACCGCCCAAATATTGTAGCTACGAGCTAAGCAAGAGACAAGCTGTGCTCCTGCGCATATTTCGCGTTTAATGCTACGTTACTATATTATAATTTACGTTCGCGGCGTATAGTATAGTGTTTCTTAGGTCAATTTAATGACATTAAACTGTAGGAATTTCCTAACCCTAGGCGTCCCAAACAAATAATTAAAATGCGTATACACACTTATAAGTTTGTTTTACATTAGGTGTTTGCGTACTACACTTTATAAACCCACTGTTTATATAATAATATTATATTAAAATAATAAATATAAGGTAACTCAAAAATTCTATACACAAAACTAAAATCAGAAAAATAAACATTACACGGCACGATACTGCTCAGAAAATGCTTTAATTTTTTTACCAGAACTCCATTATCCGACCATTGTCCAGCCCGTCCACAAATTCCAAATTACGTATATTTTATCTTCGTCTCTTCCACGCCATCGGCGGTCACTGGCCTATCTCTGTCTGACAGAATCGATCGTTGACCGGGTCGGAGACCGCTTCAGTTTATCCCAGCCGCTTTAACTGGCGCTTGTATCCTTTGCTGTTGCCAATTCTTCAAAATTTTCGGATTTGTAAGCACAATGTAAGTGTATACGAGAAACAAGGGTTTGTTAATTAGTTGTTTTTAAACACTGAAAACACTTTTTGTCTGATTTCAGTTATATTGTTTCTTAAGGACTAAATAATGTATTATTATAACAATGAATAGCTTGTTTTTTTTCTGTCACACTCAAAACTCCTCGGTTTAAAGTATATTTGCAAACTAGCTTTTAAAGAAATTTACTGACTAACAATAAATATAAAAATTGAATACTGATATAAATGAAACATCTTTAATAAAAAAAACTTAAAGAATTGAAGAAGAAAGATCTGACAACCCCGGTTGTGAGGTCGGTCTCTTTGAGACTGTTTACCGCCGTTTGTATGCCGTATGGAATGATTGGAATGTCATCACACTGACTTTGGATAAATTATACAAAGCCACCAAAAAGCCATGCGTTTTTAAATACAAACAGCTGGATTAGTTCTCAGTGAGCAAAAGGTTTGGCAACCTGTTATACCTTATTAATGAGAATGGATAAACTAATATTAAATTTATGATACCAAATGATGATAAATGAAATGTTTGTAATTGGAAATAGGAGAGTTAATTAACCTAAACTAGTTTATTCTACTTACCGTTCAACCTAAATAATAAACACCAAGAAAATTTAGTTTCTGAAACCTCACGCTTAAGCTTGCTATGCCCACTACTGAACTGGTAACTTTTAGGAAGAAATCAATATCAGCTGTTAATGTCACATGTGGGTGTCGACTGTCGAAACGCTTTGTTCCTAGTTTACTCTAAATCAGAAAATTCACTTAGTACCTATAAATAATAGGTATTTAACAGGGGCGGATGGGACACCTCGGACCGGCGCGGGAAGTCAATTGAAACGGCGCCGCGTCGTGTGGATCCAATAAAAAAATGAAAACAGTTAAATAATAATATGTATTTTTTCATCCACTTACGACATATTTTTTATAATAACTCATAAATAAAAAAACAAACTTCATTTTTTACATTTAAACCACATTTAGGTGAAAAAATTAGCCTATTGAATAAAAATGTAGCGATTGCTTTTTCTTATAAAATCGAAGTAATTTCTTGAAAGCCAATAAAAGCTAAAGTAATTACTTTTGCGTCCAGCGATTGCTTAAAAATGCAAGAATTGCTTCTAGTCAATGCTTTTTCTTAAAAAATAGAAGCGATCGCTAACGTTTGCTTAAAATGTGATGAATAAGTTAAGGAATTGTTTTTTCTAGTGTAGCAATCGCTTCCAACTTTTTAAGGTAGGTCGACCCCTACATCATTTGCTTGTTAGCAGTCAACTTTAGTTCACCACGTGCGTTGCTCTTAATTTGTGACTTCAATTATGGCTGAATATATAATATTATGAACGTCCGTAAAAGAAAAATCTACAGTGTACGTAAAAATTGCACATATTTAATGATTTCAGAAAGTTATATCGATTTTACTGCGAAAATGTTGAGTGGTTGGCAAATTATTTTTTGATTGATACTGGTAAAAGGCGAGGGGGTGCACTGTCGCCTTTTAATAAGATTAAAGTATTTCTGCGGAAATTGTCGGATCCGGGCTTTCAAAATTCTGTAGGTGAAGAACTCGGTGTTCACCAAACTACTGTCTGTAAGACATACCTACACTTCTGTAATGGATGCAGTTTTGGAGAAGGCCATCAATATTTTTATTAAATTTCCTACAAGTGCTGAAGCTGGTGTGGAAGCTAAACGGTTGTGGTCAGAGATATTTATTTATGTTCCTTCAATTTGTGAACGAATATCAATTGTTTGTCTTTAATTTCTTCATCACTACTATCAGTTTCCTCATTTTCACTGAAATCTGCCATATTACAAATATAAGTTTCCTATTTTCCACAAAAACGTAACAGATTACTATTGTACTAAATAAATAGACCAACGTTGTTGTATTTACGTCAACTCTTTTGCAAATTAGGCACTAAACTGAACATGAAATCTATAATCTGAACAAGTGGATAAGCCACGTCTGAACTTGTGTTGAATAAGCATTTGCTGCAGAGGTGTAAGAAAAACAGCAATTGCTTCAAAATTTTATTCATATCCAGATCTAGCAATCGCTTTTACTTATAGCATTTGCTAGTCGAGCAATTGCTTAATCTTTATTCATTAGGCTCAATATTTATTATTAATATAAAAATTAAATAAAAAATATTTAACATAAAGATAACATAAAAACTCAGATTGTTAAAAAATTAAAGAAAAAAGTTGGCAAAGAGCGGCGGCGCCTATCGGCGCCTGAGGGACCGGCGCGGCGCACCGGGAAATGTCCCGATGTCCCGGTGGGCCAATCCGCCCCTGGTATTTAACAAAAGTAAAATTGGTTAATACTGAAAACAGCAAAGAATGTACCTACCATGCGCTAGGTGACGAAGATTACATTGGAGAAACTTTAAAGACCCATGCCTGGACGCGTTAAGGCGAGACATCAAAAGCTAATAATAGTTAGCTGTTTGGAGTTGAAAATTTTAGTCTGTTGAAAGACATGGAAGGTTTTCCAGACCCAGGCAGCACAAAATCAAATCAAATAATCACCTTTACAATCGTTTCTTTAAATTTACTGTTTTCATATACAAAGAAAACACTATATTGTGTTAAATTCCACTATATTCAAAAAACAAACAAAAACATTTGTCGACTCGACATGTTTCGCTACACTGTAACTTTATCAAGAGTGAATAATCAAACCTAGGTGTAAGCAGAGCTGGGCACGAGTAAAAAAAAATATATTCGTACGACCTACGAGTACGAGTACTTAAAAATTGTATTTGTAAGTATTTGACTCGTAAGTAATTTTATAGATTCAGTTCACGGTTACGAGTAGTAATCGTAAAAGTACGAGTAAAGAGTACAAATACTTTTAAAAAATTAATTTATTACCTAATGGGGGGCTAAAAAATTAATCGAATTAAAAAGCATGCCTTCTTGGACTATTAATAATTGTGGCAAACGAAAAAAGCCTCTCTACAGGTGCAGATGAGGTAAGTGGAGTGTTAAATGTCATAAACATTTTTTTTTTTATCGTCGGGTAATCCTCAAGCATTTTTAAATTGGTTCGCGAATCACTTAATTATATATACCTATACCTTAAATATTCTAATTCTGCTTGTTTTTTTATTAAATTTCCAAATTTGCTTTTTCTAAAAAACTCGATTCATTTTGAGAAAAACTTGTTCCAGGAACGTTCTCAGGTGTTTCAAAATCATCAAAATCGAAAAATTCATGTAAGGAGTCACAAGCAACCTTTTCAGAGGTTTCATCTACATTCCTAACGTCAATAAATTTATTTGCTTGGTTTAAGACCATTTTTTCTATTGTTGTTAGGCTTGGAGGCAGTTGGTATATTTTACTGATAACGTTATACCAGCGTAACTTAAATTGAGGATGTACGACAGAAGCTATTATAGCGCCATCTACTTGCGAGTCTAAAAAACAAAGAGTCAAAGCGCACCGCCGAGCGGCAAATTTCATTGAGGGCGCGGCGCAATGCTACCGCGGTGAATATCAAATGGATGCTTGCTTTTTAATGCGACTACTCGTAAAATATACTCGTATTCTACGAGTAGAATTTTACGAATACATTTAAATTAACTCGTAAGTACGGGTAATAAGTATTTCAAATTAAAAATACTTATGAGTAAAAGTAACGAGTAGTATTTTTATCCGTAACCAAAATACGAGTTAAAGTATTCGAGTACTTGGGCAGCACTGGGTGTAAGTATATATACCTTAGATTGGGTTTTCCAACAATTCAAAACAAATTTAATAGGGGTGAGTTATTAAGATCTAATTGACAATTTAGGAGATTATTTGTATTTTTAAGTTTATTTATTTCTAGGGATTCCAGCAAATTAAGTTTATTACCCTTATTTTCTGTATGAAGAATTTGGAAGTTGTAATTAAAATGATGAGAATATTCTAGTAAATGATTTGCATAAAGGGAGTCTGTTTTTTCCAACGTAAAGCTAGAACTGTGTTCTCGAATTATTTTGAAAAGCTTCTACCAGATTGACCTATGTATGTTTTGGGGCAATCCTGACAAGTTAGTTTATAAACACCGCATTTATTGTAATTTTTTGTTTTAGTTTTATTATTTTTAATAAATTTCCCTGTTGAGTTATTGGTTTTAAATGACACTGAAATATTATATTTTTTTTTTAAATTTGATATATTATTTTGGCTTGCTTTACCAATATACGTAATTGACTTATAAATTATTTTATCTTTGGTAAACGGATAGACACTATTTAAAGTTTTTTTGTATAATTTTATATTTAAAATCTTATCTATTATTTGGCTTGTATAACCGTTATTAATTGCAATTTGTTTAATTATGTTTAATTCTTTTTGAAAATTAATTTTACTAAGTGGTACTGTGATGAGTCTGTGAATCATACTGTGAAAAGCTGCTAATTTATATTGTATAGGATGATTAGACGTATTGTGTATTGTAGTGTCTGTGTGTGTAGATTTATGGAAGATAGAAAAGGTGTGTTTATGATTTTCTCGTGTTATAGTAAGGTCAAGAAAGTTAAGAGAATTGTTTGATTCCTTTTCTATTGTAAATTTTATATTAGGGTGTAAGTTATTAATAAAATCAAAAAATTGAGATAGTTGTCTTTCTGTACCAGTAAAGTAAGCTAATACATCGTCTACATATCTATACCAGTAGATAAAATGTTTAAAGTGTGGGTGTTTGCTAATCTTATTTTTTATTAGAAAATAAGATTAGCAAATAAAAACTTTGTGTGTAAAAACTGGTATAGATATGTAGACGATGTATTAGCTTGCTTTACTGGTACAGAAAGACAACTATCTCAATTTTTTGATTTTATTAATAACTTACACCCTAATATAAAATTTACAATAGAAAAGGAATCAAACAATTCTCTTAACTTTCTTGACCTTACTATAACACGAGAAAATCATAAACACACCTTTTCTATCTTCCATAAACCTACACACACAGACACTACAATACACAATACGTCTAATCATCCTATACAACATAAATTAGCAGCTTTTCACAGTATGATTCACAGACTCATCACAGTACCACTTAGTAAAATTAATTTTCAAAAAGAATTAAACATAATTAAATAAATTGCAATTAATAACGGTTATACAAGCCAAATAATAGATAAGATTTTAAATAAAAAATTATACAAAAAAACGTTAAATAGTGTCTATCCGTTCACCAAAGATAAAAGAATTTATAAGTTAATTACGTATATTGGTAATGCAAGCCAAAATATATCAAATTTTTTTTAAAAATATAATATTACAGTATCATTCAAAACCAATAACTCAACAGGGAAATTTATTAAAAATAATAAAACTAAAACAAAAAATGACAATAGATGCGGTGTTTATAACTAACTTGTCAGGATTGCCCCAAAACATACATAGGTCAGTCTGGTAGAAGCTTTTCAAAAAGAATTCGAGAACACAGTTCTAGCTTTACGTTGGAAAAAACAGACTCCCTTTATGCAAATCATTTACTAGAATATTCTCATAATTTTAATTACAACTTCCAAATTCTTCATACAGAAAATAAGGGTAATACACTTAATTTGCTGGAATCCCTAGAAATAAATAAACTTAAAAATACAAATAATCTCCTAAATTGTCAATTAGATCTTAATAACTCACCCCTATTAAATTTGTTTTGAATTGTTGGAAAACCCAATCTAAGGTATATATACTTACACCTAGGTTTGATTATTCACTCTTGATAAAGCTACAGTGTAGCGAAACGTGTCAAGTCGACAAATGTTTTTGTTTGTTTTTTGAATATAGTGAAATTTAACACAATATAGTGTTTTCTTTGTATATTAAAATGGAGTTCCACCAAGTAAAGGCAGAATCAATTCAATTACTGTTTTCATTTCTTCAAAGCTGATCTCTTACGTTTCTTGACAATTTAGCGAAGAATATTATTATTTATTACTCTAAATTGTCTAAATTGAAAAGTATATTTTATCCAGTTTCTTGACAAAAAGGTGAAGTAAATTTTTATCATTGTTCATTTTAATATTTAATATTACTCTAGTGACGTGCCTGTCTATAAATGTTATCCGCCTCACTCACTAAAGAAGCTTAAACTTAGTTCATCTAAATATTTAGATCTAATAGTCCCCCGGTGTGGTCAATACTCTCAGTGTCAGTCAGTATTCTTATATAAATTCAAAGGAAAACAAAAAAAATTTATCACACTTCAAGACCTAGTTGAGTTGAAGGTGGACAGTGGAATAATCCCAAAAATTTTAAGTGCCAAGATGGATCTAGTGCATATTCATGTACCTTTGGATCCGCAAACAATAAAGTGGCAAATTTATAACCTTGCGCATGTAAACAAAGCCTCACATACATGGGCATGCGCACTACAAATTCTCATTTAACGAATAGGATGTTGGACAGGTCAGGGATTTTAAATTTATGTTTTTGGTAAGAAATTGTAAAAGTTGACCTTCGATTTATTTTCACGTGTAAACAGCATAGGCGGTTCTAGGTGGAGGCTTGGGGGGGCTGAGGCCCCCCAAATCTCGGATTAGCCCGCCCCCCTAAATTTAAATGTGGCAATCGAGAAAATTCTATATATCTACATAATTCCAGTAATTTTACTAAATTATTAATTAATTAACTTTTTCATAAAAAGCTTTCTTTTCCTTGCTACCAAACTGCTACTAACACAACTAATAATGATTTTTATGTAGCACCCAATGACCCAATGTGATTTAGGATAAACAAAAGACCTCGACGTAAAATTGGAAGATGCTGTTAACGTTTTTTCCAAAAAAGTGGATAGAAAAATAGCTTTATAAAAATTTATTTGTGCAAAGATTTTTTTGTAAATTTTTAGGATAAAATCCCACTGGTGTCAAACATTTTTAACTTTTAAATTATAAAAATATTGCCTGTAGTTTTGATTTTTAAACCTCCCCATCCATCCATATATCTACTACCCAGCAAACACACGAGGGCGCCGATGGCGTGATTTTTTCAATGATTTTAACAACTTTTGGGTAAAAATTGGGCGTGGCACCCCAAAAATTTTCCGCTTTCGGCGAATTTGCCTCCAACGGCACCTGTGGTGCGCTTCTTCTGCCTGGAGCTTAAGCCCCCCTAATGAAGAGGTCTAGAACCGCCTATGGTAAACAGCTAAAATTCCAAGCCACCATTTATTGTCAAGAAACTGGAACTTGTTGTTGGGGGAAAAGGTAGTGAGTTCTATCAGATTTTGTGGTTAGAAAATAGTTTTAAATATTTTGCTTATAAAATTTCTTTAAAAATAATTTACCTTTTTCAGTCGAAAAGCAAGAAAACAAGTCAATTAATAAACTTAACTTTTCAAGTCGAAAATAAAATACAAACTAAACAGCAATCGTCGATGTTATTGTGTACCTAACTTCGAGCAAAATATTAGTTGGTAACATTTAACAATTTAATTTGAGGAAATAGTTCATACTTAAAGTGAAGTTGAAAGTATGAAAAGGAAAGAAAAACACAAAGTCTTCCTCCACAAAATTTAATAGAATAAAATATTCTTAGTTTAAAGCTCTCTACATGTTTCGAACGTAGAAACGTTCATCATCAGGGAACAGAACAATTTATTTTATGCTGATGGTGTTAGCAAAACAGAAAATTAGAACCTTAATGGAGCTTTTATAGACTTCAAAAATTTAAGCATAGATTATCAAGCATTATCAATTTTCTTCATATCATGACTCATCTACATTTTTAAGTCCATAAAGGCTCCATTAAGGTTTTAATTTTCTCTTTTGCTAACACCATCAGCATAAAATAACTTTTTCTGTTGTGTTGTGTAAAACAACATTTTCAAACACAATTTCTTGATCAAGAATTTGAAAAAGTTTTTAGTTTATAGCATAACCACAATTCACTTAACTACAAATACACAAGTAAACTAAAACTGGAAATCCGAAATATTAAACAGCCATAAACCACAATAACCGAGTTACTATTAGTTGCTTTTAAATAGCAACGCCAACGGCTAATTTTAAAAATTGAACTAAGCTCAGCAAAGATCTTTTCCTCCTCCCTTGCCGCGGTTAAGTATGCCCATCTATATTTCTCATAAGAATATAGGTACGATTTGTTAGCGAAGCGTTCCTTTAACAACTTAGCTATGTAAGGATGTTTACTTTGCTATGCTGTTTAAAAGAAGCAAAAGGAAAGTATCTAATAACAAAGAAACACGAAATCCACAGAGAAAACGTAACAACAAATATGACGTCGAGCCGGTTCTGGAGTGTATTTATATGATATCGATAAGGAAGGAAAACTTAATAACAAAAGGGTTGTGCGCATGCCGAGGCAAGTAACCGACGAGCCATGCGTATAAACGTATTTATTCACCCACAGAACTTAACGTTTTTTGAGTACGAGATAAGCTGCACAGATTTAAACAGATATGTCTAAGGGCCAGTAGCACCTCATTTTTAAAGCTCCTTTAATTCACTTTAAAGTAATACCAACACTATTTAATTTTGGTGCAATATTCACCGAAAATAACACAAAAGATAAGAAATAGAAAATTGTGGCTACCGGTCTCCAAGCAGTGGTAAAAGTTTTATTCAAAATCGTACATTGTAAAGTGTTTCTGATGAGGCTCGTCAATAATTCGTTATCGTAAATCTGCCAGTAAGGTTGGTTGAGTTGCGTAGATTCTGCTTTTAATGTAACCCCATAAAAATAAATCTAATTGTGTTAAATCCGGTGATAGTGGGGGCCACTGAATAGCAATTCTTCTTCCAATCCATTGTCCATGCAGAAACATTTGGTCCAAATACTGGTAAGCATAGTAGCTCATAGCCGTGCTGGAATTCCAGATGGTTTTCCATGTAGTGTTCATAATTTTCAATCATTTCTGTTAATGCTAGTTTGCATCTTGCGAGATATAGAAAAAAATCGGGTTTTTTAAAAAGTGCGAGATTTCTCGTCTCGTGAAACACTAATGGAAATAACCAAAGTTTAAGATCGAACCAGCTAACGGGTTCGTCATATACGTCTTACGTAGCATCCGCCGTGAATTACCCCGTATACAAATACTATCCTTGACAGGAGTTTCCAAAAAAGGTGAAATAATTCTCAAATTTACGAAAGCGTAGAACCACCAACTAATTTTTTATATTATTTCGACTTCTAAGTCGATTTCATCGAGTTACAAGTCGAAATTATATTTTTCTACAAGTCGGTTTTATCGACTTCCAAGTCGGTTTTATCGAGTTATAAGTCGAAATTATATTTTTCTGACTTACAAGTCAGTTTTGTCGACTTCTAAGTCGATTATTTCGAGTTACAAGTCGAAATTATATTTTTCTGACTTACAACTCGGTTTTTTCGACTTCTGAGTCGATTTTATCGAGTTACAAGTCGAAATTACATTTTTCTAACTTAGAGGTCGGTTTTATCGACTTATAAGTCGATTTTATGGTGTCTTCTTAGTTAGGGACTTCTTACTTAGAGGCTCAACCCGCTAAACTTAAAACTATTCTTATTTCACCTCGCAATTATTTTCATACTTTTCTATGAACCCTTCGATTTCTTACTTGACCACTTTTTACCTATATAACCTATAATTCCTAATAATTATTGTAATCCGTTTCTTAAGAGTGTATAGGGTGTACTAAAACCTTCTTATGCATGCAAAATGACTTTAATTACTATACATTTCAGGGAAACGGTTAATTAAGCAAGCAAATTTATAGTATAAAATGCATGCTGAAATTTTTTGGTAAAGTTCCAGTTAGTTTTACTAGTGATTGGTTTTACTATTTTCGCTTCTGCCAGTGCCATGGAGTATCAAACCATTGAAAGTACAAAATATGGTAATATTTTATTAGAATCTGGCTACCAATACTACTTTAAAAGGGAGTACAAAAATTCGACGGTTTTTTGGATCTGTAAGAATAAAAAATCCTGTTCTGGTAGTGTAACTACTTCACCAAAAAACGAAATTGTGCAACGAACTATTCATCAGTGTGTCCCTAATGTTACCGACAATGATATAACTATATGTTTAGATAAAGCTAAAAAGAGATTAAGAGAGCCAGTTACATACATTTTCGATCAAGAAATGCCCCCCCCCCCCCTTAGGGATGCTGGATTGGAGTTTGTTAGTAGCCTTCCTGCATTTTCCAGTGTTATATCTTTGATATATACTGCAAGAAATAAGGCACTGGGTGCTATGACATTCAAAAAAAGTGAGGATGTTTCTATTCCTGAACAGCTATCGAAAGCATAACAGCACTACTACTACTACTACAACTAGACGACGGCCGCTTGGACAAAATTTTGGTATTCGCCTCCTCCATTTCCCAACAAACTATGATGGACTATTCAGATTTCTTTGGAGATGGTACTTTTAAAAGCTGCCTCCCACAATTCCACCAAGTTTACACCATTCATGCAGATATCGGCAGCACATTCCTGGAAAGTAATATTATTCCTGTTGCCTTTGCATTGCTCCTAGATAAAAGTTAGAAAACCTGCCAAAGGTTGTTTCAGTTAATCCAACAAAAAATTCCAAAGTGGATACCTACATAAAAATTTCAAAATCGACTTTCAATTAGCAACAATTCAGGCACTCCGATCATGCTTTCCCAATGCGAGGATTACAGGCTGTAACTTTCACTTCAACCAGTGTTTATGGCGAAAAGTGCAAAAAATAGGGAATGAAGAAATTCGCTTACATATAAGAATACAAGTCGATATAACCGACTTGTAAGTCAGAAAAATATAATTTCGACTTGTGACTCGACAAAATCGACTTAGAAGTCGAAAAAATATAAAAAAATTAGTTAGTGGCCCTTCTACGCTTCCGTACGAACATTCTTGAAACGTAAAAAAACAATTATTGAGAGTTCTGTAATAATTTCGGTACAAGTGTTTAAAAAATTCTTTAAAAATTACTTAGGCCATTAAGAAAAAACAAGATTAAAACTTAGATAAACTGTGCTCAAATTGCCCTAAACCTTTTTGTAGAAAATACTTGACAAAAAATAATTATGACGACTAATGGACCACACGTTTCGAGATATGTTATTGTTGAGCACTTACCGGTTTTTTTTTTCGACTGGCATGAAAATTTAGATTATGATCTTTTATAGTGTTACTAATGGGTTGGTGAAACAAATTGTTTAATGATTATTGTACCTACCAGAAGGCATGGGCCAGGAACAATACGACACTGATTTATATTCTCGTCTGTCATAGCATGATATAAATAATTGCTTTCTCATTTATTTTATCATTTTATAACGGATAATTCTATAAGGCTTCTAATGACGTATTTAAGGTTAGAGTGTCAACATGCTTGCCAACCTAAAACCTATTTCGCGTGTATTTATTTATTTTTTCTTGCTTTTACACAAAATTTAAATAAAATCAGCATCGACAGTACACACAATCAATTCTATATATTTTTCAAAAATCATGTCCTAACCGTTTACGAAATATTAACACTTTAGATAATGTTGGTCTGTGCCATCTAGCATGACTAGCATCGTTGTGAACATTGTGAACTTCACAATCTTTAACGCATTGACAATTACAAATCGCTATTTAGAGAGAGACATCAAAAAATGTTAGTGAATGTTACTCAAATTTGAATTTTGCTCTCATGATATTACATCCAAAATGCGCCTCGCTGAAGATAAATATAAAATTTTTGATTATGTTGGGTTGTGAAGATAAAAGTAGAAGTCACAGGTATGATCCGTGGTATGATCCTGATAGGCTAGAGCAATTTTGTGAAATAATAATTGAGCTAACATATAATCAATTAAGCACGAATTATCCAAAGAATTTGTTAATCAGATGAAGCTACGTTTTCTTTAAATGATCAGGTTAGTAGACTGAGCTGCATATACTGAACACAGGAATATCCTCACTGGCTCATAGAAAATCACACCGAGAATAATGAAAAGGCTAATGTCTGGGCGGGCTTTATCGAAAATAGGGTAATCGGACCATTTTTTTTATGAGAACCTCACTGGAGAAACATATCTAAATTCCCTTTAAAATGATCTGGTTTCAGCTTTTGCTACTCTATTTTCAGATGATAATGATCCTGATTATCTTATGTTCTTACCAGGATGATGCTCCCCTAGATAGGCGGAGGTCAATAGAGAGAGAAGAAGCCGAATGTGAATCGCGAATTCCGTTCTATGTAAATTTTCTTGTTAATTCGATATCGCGGATTGTAAAGACAACACTAAATACGTGAGCAACAATAATGATTTACAAATAACCAAGTTTTAAGGCATTTTACTTTTTATTCAGATGATTAGAAAAAATGTGTGATCCTTATTTTTTAGCGCGTCAGCACGCGTCGCTGTTTGATTGCCATTTTTGCACTGCTGCCGACCATAAATTCCCCAAACTTAATCTCACTAGAGAGAATACCGGGTGGCAAAGTTTATGTTTATGTATGTACTTTGTGTACCGAACAGTCACCCTGGTCGGCTGATCTTAACCTAATGGACCTTTTTTTGTGGGGTTACATCTTATATTTAATTTATAAATCTAACACCAATAGATACGCTCAAGGAGTCCATTCGACAAATAAAAGAAACATTTCTCCACGACTAGTACAAAATGTACCTTTTGTATAAACTCAAGACAGCGCAATAAGTTTAGTAGTTTTGTCCAAAAAGTCCGTACCTACAAGATTGATCTACTGCGGAATAGTTGGTGGAGAACATTTTCAATATCTTATAAAATATGTAGTTTCTTTTAAAAATTATTTATCGCTTTTCTATTTTGATTTTAAAGTTAATATTTTGTAAATGGTTAAAGATAGCAGTGTCGTAATGTGAACTGAGTGGGCCCCCCCGCAAACGTTTTCAGGTGCCCCATCTCTCTATAACTATTAGGTTCAGGTTTATGAATTTTTAATTCGTTATTCGTGTAATCATTTATTTAGGGTTAAACACACATTATGTTTTAAGTACCTACTATTAAAACAGCAAACAATTCGAATTTATTATATAGTCCTAGGTAGACTGGTAGACATAACATGAGGGCTCCCCATAACATAGGTAGTTATTAAGTCATTATACGTAACATTCCAGCAAACATGATGGAAAACCAAATTTTAAAACACCACTTATAATGTTGCTTACCATGTATGGTAGTAACGGGGGTAGCAGTGATCGAGCCTCATCATAGGCGGTCCTAGACCTCTTAATTAGGGGGGGCTGAAGCCCCAGGAAGAGGAAGCCCACCGCAGGTGCCGAAGGAGGCTCATTCGCCGAAGGCGGAAAATTTTGGGGGTGCCAAGCCCAATTTTTACCCAAAAGTCGTGAAAATCGTTGAAAAAACCACGCCATCGGCGCCCTCTTGTGTTTGCTGGGTAGTAGATATATGAATGGTTGGGGAGGTTTAAAAATCAAAAATACAGGCAATATTTTTATAATTTAAAAGTTAAAAATGTTTGACACCAGTCGGATTTTATCCTAAATTTACAAAAAAATCTTTGCACACATAAATTTTTATAACGGTATTTTTCTACCCACTTTTTTGGAAAAAACGTTAACAGCATCTTCCAACTTTACGTCGAGGTATTTTTTTCATCCTAAATCACATTAGGTCATTGGGTGCTAAATAAAAATCATTATTAGTTGTGTTAGTAGCAGTTTGGTAGCGAAGAGAAGATAGCTTTTTATAAAAAAGTTAATTAATTAATAAATTAGTAACATTACTGGAATTATGTAGATATATGTATAGAATTTTTTCGATTGCCACATTTAAATTTGGGGGGGGCTAATCCGAGATTTGGGGGGGCTTAGCCCCCCCAAGCCCCCACCTAGAACCGCCTATGAGCCTCATAGAACCCAAAAGATAGTAAAGAGTAAAAGACATGAACACTCAACAAGTCTGCACAAACATTATGTCTCTAAGTACTATACAAGGTATTATACAAAACGACCAGATCGTCGAGAGTTTTTTTGCAAAATCGTTTATAATTTCGTCAATATTTAATGTTTTAACAAACTCGTGTTCGATACTGATTAAAGGAAAATCCGAAAGGCGTTGTTGTACCATGGTGTAACGTAAACGAGATTTTACTATTTTAAGTTTGGAAGAAAGATCGTTCCACTGATGCCACACTAACTGGTAAAGTTAGAAATAACATCACTACACTAGATAGGACATCTGGAAAATTTGAAGAAACACTCTGATTTTTTATTAATAAATGATCCGCAAGTTGATACACTGTTTTTAATTTTGAAATACTATCTCCAAGTCCCTTTCTGAGGCTTAGAACTTGACTAGGTAAGTCAATGGATAAGTCTTTATGGTTATGGTAAAGGTATCCCAAGTAGCATTTTTAGTGAAAGAAACGTAGCGGCACAGAAAATATAGCTACGCAACAGAACGATGGAGACGTGGCAACAAAGCGCCCCCGAAAAAAGAAGCCGGCTGCCGGCAGCGGGCTTCCCTACAAGATTCAGGCGGTTTCTATGGGAAGATTTCCTAAGAGATGTCGTGCGTGCAAGTCCCACGTTGCCAAACGTACCGTTGTGTATTTAAATGTGAGGAAAAGTATTTTAATAAATCAAAGTACATCTTATAGAAAATGTAGAATTATAAAATTTAAAGGGCTTATTTTAAAGAGTGTATTAAATTTATGTATTACCAACATTAAAGCCTTGATATAACATATTTTATTATCATGGAAAAGATTTAGGCGATAATTAATGCCAACACAGACTAAGTAGTGGCGTAGCGAGAAATTCCACCTAGGGGGGGTTTTTACCACAAAAAATGTTCTTATTATATAAAGTAGGTGTACCGCAGGCAATGCGGTGTAGGCGACATATGTGTTTGTCTATTATTAATGGGTACCTACTTCAATAATAACTATTAAGATTAATTTTTTAATAAGTCTTTGGAGGGGTTGGTTGTGATGAAAACGAATTTCTTGGTTCACTAAGTTTACCAATTATAAGTGAAACAAAACAAATATATTATAATATAGTACCTCCAAAATGTTTGTTTTTAAAAATATATCGAAAATGTAAGTAGGTACAGGGCCAGTTAAAGGATGGGGATGTTCCAATGGAATTATTTAGATCATTAACGATAGGTAAGTAAAGTCAACTTTTTTATTTCTACGTTAAATGTATATACTTACATATAACTTTTGTCAGTTTTGTTGAAATATAAGTATATAGGTAGGTGTACTTTAGGATTATTATGCTAATTTTTATTCTTTTAACGTCAAACTTACTGACAATTTTAAGTTTGTAAAAGCAAGCAAATTTTTTGCAGAATTTCCTACCAAATTAAATTACATAAACATCGATTTGTTAGTGCCTAAATTGTGTACAGGATAAAATTATGCAGTTTCTACATTTACTTTTTGCTTATAATATGATTTTCGAATTCGCGATCCGGCACTTTCCCTACTAAGCAGCTATCTTTTAAATCGTAGACAAAAAGTTGAAGTAAAACAAGAATTTAGTAGTTTACAGGAAATTAAGTATGGTGTACCGCAGTGTTGAACAGTATTGGGTCCAATACTGTTCAACATTTATATAAATAATTTGTTAATTCAGAATTATACTGGTGAAGTAATATCTTTTGCGGATGACACAGTTTTGTTTGTTGAAAGTAACACATGGAAAGGAGTCGAACAAAAAATTAATTGTAATTTACAAAAAATTGTGCGGTGGTTGGATGATAATTTGTTAACCATCAATTTAAGTAAAACCAAGTATTTACCCTTTGCAAGTAATATCTCAGGCCTTCCGCAAAATGAGCAAATAAATGTCGACTTACTATTTAGAAAAGAAAAGATTTGGAACTTAGAAAAATCTGACTCTGTTAATTATTTAGGAATATTATTTGATAATCATTTAAAATGGAACAATCATATATAGCAACTTACTAAGAAACTTCGGTCCTTATTTTATCTGTTCAAACATATCAAAAAAATATCTGACATAAGTTGTATGCGAACAGTATATTTTGCTTTAGTTCAGTCTCTGTTAAGCTACGGAATAACTGCATGGGGAGGAGCTTACGAAAATACCCTTAAACCTTTGGAAGTTGCGCAAAAAAGAAATATTAAAACTATTTATGGTCTAACTATGACATTCCCCACTGATCAGCTGTTCGAATTTACAAATTTTTTAGACGTTAGAAATATTTATTACAAAAATTCCCTACCATATTTAATTAGAACTAATTATTTTGACTTGCCACATACACCAAGCTATCAAACTAGGTTTCAACTTGATAATAAAAAATTGCCTAAAATGTCCACGTCGTTGGGACAAAGAAGTTTTTTTTTATATGTGGGATCTAGGTTATTTAACATTATTCCACAAAATCTTAAAAGTATAATTCGTCAAGTAAGATTTAAAACTGGATGAATGAAATGGCTTATTGCTAATTCTCCAATAATTATCTAGAAAACAAAATTGCTCTAAGATTCTTTGCTCCTGTGCGTGCAATATTGATTTCGCTTATTTGCTTACTTTGCAATTTTTATATTTTTTAAATTAACGAAGTTAAAAATAACATACTTAAAGTAAATAGATAGTTCCTTATCACAATTAAAGATATTAGTAAATAACTCATTATTATTATATTAAATTCTGTAGTATCTAAAAATATATCTATAAATTTTTTGATAAATTGATGCTCAAAATCTTATGTATTAGATTTGGAGTACGCGCATTAACTTAACACAAACACACACAGATTAGCAGTCAAGCATTATGCCTTGCAAATCTGCTGATGTGTGCTCTTACTTTTCACACATTTTTTTTATTGATGATCGCAATTTTCAATATATTTGTTTATGTTATTTACTTATTGTTATTCATGTATTTATTGTTTAATGAAAATAAATATATTTTTGAATTGAATTTAAGGAGTGCCTATATAATATGGAGATTTCATTTATTATAAGTGTTAAATAGTTTTCACTATGTTTCACAGTGTTTTACTAGAAACATATTTCTAATTTGTGGTGTTTACGTTTATGTTGTTTAGGAGCAAATCGTAAACATATAGAGAACTATATAATATGTTATATATGTGATGATACAAATGTGTATTTTACTTTTATATTAAAAAAATTTATTATACATATATATTTTACTTAATTGTTTACATTCCTCCTCGTCAGTAAGGCTGAACAGGTACTATATTTTTACATGGGAAAAACTAATTTCAATTATTCTGACCAATATAATAATTACTAAGGTAAGAGATTAACAAGGTTATATGGTAGTTTTATTATTTTAACAATGTATGAAATGAGACGGCTTAAGTTAACAAAATATTTAAAAGCCATATTTTTGTATACTCAGTAATTATCGAATGTAATATCTACCACAAGATGTTTCGGGATTACCGAATAATACTTTTGGAGGAGTGGTGTTGCTGATGGTAACTCGTTGAGTGCCAGGTAAAAGTATTAGGTAATCCCAAAACATCGAGTGGTATTCAAAAGATATTATATAACGAACCATAATTTGAATAATTATTCATTTTTATTATTATTGATAACAAAGTTACAATTATTATAATAAATATTATTTACTCCAGTGCGATTTTTCTGTATTTTTTGGCCTCAAATTCACTTCGGACAACGAAACACTTCCAAATCTCGTTTGGTTTGACATTTTTTTAAAAATTATGTCACAATTAAATATTTGATAATGTGTTACCATGACAGTAACAATCGTTCCACCAAAAGCGATAATCCCAAAGGCTTATCACTTATCATAAGCCTCTCGAGCTATATGGGAATTATGTACCGGGTGGTCAAATAAGCGAGGACGTCAGCTTTATCTCGGAAACAATTAATCGTACAACTTTCGGAAAGATTGTTTTATGAGTAAAGTGGTCAAGAGAAATTGCTGGAAATTACTTTTAAGTTCCTCATTTCGCTGCAAGGGGGCACAATCAAAAATTGTTTTTTTAAATTCTACATTTCTCCAAAAATTCCCGTATTAAGGTATAACTCTGATTACATTATTCGAAAGCCTAGACAATTCTGCATCATTTTGGTTTAAGGCTCATTGGCGTACCGACCTTGATAAGAGTGGGAGAAGCTATTGAAAGTGTAAACATTAAAATCGCTGTAACTTCTAAACGACTTATCCGATTTTACTAAATTTAAGCTTGTTTGGAAGGGGAAAATAAGTATCTTCAATTGCCGTATCCAACAGTACAATGTTCTATATATTCTTCTATAAAATTGCTAGAGGGCGCAATTTGTAATAATAACAGTTTTTTCGATTTTATCCCGAAAATTCAAATCATACGGTATAACTATCATCATACATCATAATCGAAAAGTAGATGAAATTTGCAACAAAAGATGTGAAGACCGCAGTTCGATATCTTTATTCGTTTCAGAGTTATTGCCAAAACAATAATGTTTAATACAAATTGCGCCCTATAACAATTTTATTAGAAACTATCGTGTACCATTAGATACGGCAATTGAAGGTACTTCCAAACAAGCTTAAATTTAGTAAAATCGGATAAGTCGTTTAGAAGTTACAGCGATTTTAATCTTTACACTTTCAATAGCTTCTCCCACTCTTATCAAGTAAAATTGTAAACATTAAAATAGCTGTAACTTCTAAACGATTTAACCGATTTTAGTAAATTAAAGCTTGTTTGGAAGAAAAAGGTAAGTATCTTCAATTGTCGTATCCAATGGTACAAGATAGTTTCTAATAAACTAATAAAATTGCTAGAGGGCGCAATTTGTATTGAAAATTATTGTTTTGGCAATAACTCTGAAACGAACAAAGATATCGAACTGCGGTCTTTACATCTTTGGTTGCAAATTTCATCTACTTTTCGATTATGATGTCATAGTTATACCGTATGATTTGAATTTTCGGGATAAAATCGAAAAAACTGTTATTATTACAAATTGCGCCCTCTAGCAATTTTATTAAACACTATCGTGTACTGTTGGATACGACAATTGAAGATACTTGTTTTCCCCTTCCAAACAAGCTTAAATTTAGTAAAATCGGATAAGTCGTTTAGAAGTTACAGCGATTTAAATGTTTACACTTTCAATAGCTTCTCCCACTCTTATCAAGGTCGATACGCCAATGAGCCTCAAACCAAAATGATGCAGAATTGTCTAAGCTTTCCAAAGATGTAATCAGAGTTATACCGTAATATGGGAATTTTCGGAGAAATTTAGAATTTAAAAAAACAATTTTTAATTGTGCCCCCTTGCGGCGAAATGAGGAACTTAAAAGTAATTTCCAGCAATTTCTCTTGACCACTTTACTTATAAAAAATATTTCCGAAAGTTGTGCGAATAATGGTTTCCGAGATAAAGCCTACTTCCTCGCTTATTTCACCACCTGGTACATTGAGTTGTATAATCAGTAAAATAATTAAACTACAATTTAAAGTTGCATTCTAGAACAAGCAAGTTCATTATTTTGGAAAATTAATGTTCATTGAAAGTAAATATAAAATAAAAAACCTACTGGAACTGCATAAAACGGAAAGTTTGTGTGTGTCAAACTATTATATAAATTTTAGACTTTTCACCGATAACGATTGAACGTTGCATTTGTGAGAATTTTAATATTTTATATAGGTTCCTATAAAGCTGACTGAATTATTTCCATGTTCACTAAATAGATCCAATCTCTTATAATCACAATCCTTAAAGTTGCCACATTAGTGAAAAAATGTCGGACATTAATGTAACAGTATAAGGCCACCTAATTTCAAGAGCCAAAATATTCTCATTACGGATCTCCTTTAAATTTATGGTATTTTAATAATGACATTAGGAAAGCCTTAAATTGAATATTCCTCCAAGTTTAAAATAAATACATGTTATGGGTATTTTGAAAGGTAGTTATTTACAGTTTAACTGACTATTTTAAAAATCTTATCTAGGTATAATGTCTCTTTGCCTTTAAAAAATAACATTTTATTTTAGAGATTGCAGGTTTAAAATTAAGATTTTTTAAATCTTAGTTTTTAAGTCTTAGTTACCGCTTTACTTGAATTGCGAATCCGAACGCATAAAAAGTGCTGGTGATATTTTATTTCTGGGTATTTATCTATATTATAGATATACAGGGTGTCCGCTAATTAATGGTATACCGAAAAACCACAGACTCATTACGTAAAAATATTATCATTTAATCAAACTTAATTATCTACATCCGAAAGTTGATATTGACTGAGATACAGGGTTACAAGTTAAAACTTAATTTTTGATTGTGTCCAATAGCTTTGAGAAAAACGTTTTTTCACAAAATTTTGCAATTAAGTTTTTTTTAGAACGAGAAGTTTATTTGAGTGTGAAATTTTAATGTACAAAGTAGGTGGCGCTGTTTGCGGTATTTTTCGCACATTTATTAGGTCATAACTTTTTTGTGCCTCAGTGTATTTAAGTTTTTAACGAAAATAATACTTTACAGAGTTACCGTTTCAGAGATATTTGCATTTAAATTATTCAGTGTACTAGCTCAGACAAGTAAAATATAATGTTTTTATTATCTTCATTAAAAACTTAAATACACTGAGACATAAAAAAGTTATGACCTAATAAATGTGCGAAAAATACCGCATAAATACATTGTACATTAAAATTTCATAAAAAAATTAATTTCTCGACCTAAAAAAACCCTTAATGCAAAATTTTTGAAAAAACGTCAGTTTTTCTTAAAGTTATTGGAGAAAAACGAAAATAAAGTTTTCTTTAACCTACCTTAGTTAAAATCAACTTTCGGATATATGTATGTATGAATAAATCCTAATATTTTTTCATAAGGAGTCTGTGGTTTTTCTATGTACCATTAATTAGCAGACACCCCGTATATAATAATAACTTAATAATTTTTGGTAGTAGGTAATTTCGCAGTCTGTAAGATCAAGGAGCCTTAATTGATTTGGTTGATTTTAATTTATAGAGGTGGCTTTCGCATAAAATGTATGTTTTTGTTGTAGCGGGGGCGAACCTTGGTTTGTCTAAAAGAGGGTAAAAGGTAAACCTCTCTGATCTACCACTTTAGCCGCCGGAAAAAACGCCGATAGGAAGCGGCATTCCGGCAAAACGTTTGAAGTCTCTCCGACATTATTAGCGGCAAGGTTTTAAACTCTCATTATGAAGCAATGCCAAAATTATAGACCAACCGAAGGTTCGGTTTCGGCTAGTTTCGGCCAAAAAAATCTAGTTTCGGTGACAGTTTCGGTTTCGGCCACAAATCGGCCGAACCTTCGGCCGCGCCGAAACTCAGTGTTCGTGAATTGTCGCGAACCGTTCGCCTAAATTAGGGTGAGTTCGTAGGCAGTGTTGTCTATATAAATAATGTTTTTTCGCTGTTGACCTTTTTTTTTAGGTGGGAAGAGTTCAATCCGTTCCCAAGATCGATCTCGTCCTATATAAAATAAATTAGATTTTAGTATACAATAAAATTTTTAACATGTATAAAAGTTTCGGTTTCAGTCGAAACTGAGACCAAGGCTGAAGGTTCGGTTTCGGTTTGGACTGAAAATCTTGTTTCGGTCGGACACTAGCCAAAATATAAAAAATTATTTATTTTTACAGGGACAAAATAAAATGCTGTGATTTTAAATAACTAAATTCATAAATTAGAAAACTCGTCATTAAAATCTTTCAAATAAACCACTGTTTTTCGTAATTAAAAAAGAACTTCTACAAAATATTTTATGTTGGTTAACATAACTTTTTACACTATATACAGGGTCTGTTGAGATTAAGTGGTGGTACTAAGAGAAATAATTATGAAACTCAGGTAAAATGTAAAATACTTTATTACGAACAAAAACGAATGGTTACAAAGACCGGGCTTGTGAATTATTGTGATAGACAATAATTGAACTCTAACTTACTGTTCTTTCTTAAAACAAACAGAAAGAACCCTTGACAAATATTACGTCTCGAATTACGCCATGAAAATGGAACCGCCATCGTCGAAACATAAACAAATCGGTTCGACATTCAGATAAACCATAAACAGAATAAGCTCTTTCAGCGTTACTTTTATATTTCAACAGGGTCGCTAATAAGCGATGTCGATTATTTTTTAAAGATAGTTAAAACGAAAAGTGTAAAAAACAAAAGTTTGATCGGTTTTTAGTCTATTAAAATAACAAAAATAAAATTAAAAAGTTATTCCAATTAAAAAAATTGCCAAATACCCACCTTTGCCCAGCACTTTATTTGTCGCTCGATAGTCGATATACATTTTTAGTTGTTTACCCTGAATCCACTAGACTCTGATCACAGAATACCCATATAACGCGCTGGTATAGCACAATCAAATTACTTATAACAGGTTTGAAGCAGTGTTAATTCTTAATCCATATACAAAATTTTATCATTCTCCGTCATCTAGGGACCCCCAAAACATCGACATCTCATAATGTAAAAAAAAATTTGCGACCTTTATTATTATTATTATTATATTATGTGACCCTTTCTGTTATATTATATGTAAGTACATTTTTATTTTTATTTTGATAGGTCTGTCATTCAATAAACCGCATTATGATATAAAATAATAAATAAACTTGCGAAAATCCAAGTAAGTGTAAATCGAATTGCAAGAGTGTATCTGAACGGCAACATCACCAAATAAATTATTTCTCAGAACAGCGCGAAATCGGCGAAATACGATAAATGCTTGTACTGTTACTCGCAGCGCCACCTCGAGCCTTTCGAGTAACCATTCGCGGCCGTTTTCGTTTGTCGCCTGTCTTCCTATTCTCATCAGCGTTCTGTTGCGTAGCTATATTTTCTGTGGTAGCGGCCACGAAACTAGTAACTTTAATGTGTATTGCCAAAGTCACTACCACGTGGTAAAAATGGTTCTATTACGTGGATGTCACCAAAATGGGGAACACTTTTTTCGTGGCAGTCACGTCCCAACGACGTTTTCGGATTTTATACAATGACGTTTAAGCCACGTTGCGATTACGTGACGAAAACGGGGGGGTATAGTGGCCGACACTAAAAAGAAACTTGACTGCGCTTGTCTATTGGTTAAATATTTTTATGTATGTCGGTCTCTTTCTTACATATTATTTATCTAATTATCCATACTTTTCCTATAACTACTTACTGAATAATTATTATAATATTATTAAAAACATTTCAAACATAAACCTGTAGAAAGTAAGTTCCCAGAGCATAAAATTACAACGATTCAAAGTTCACTGTCAAATATGGGTGTTATAATTTGAAATATAAGCTGTAACGAAGTTACTATATTTTTCCGGGGTTTTTAATATTTTTACCGCTTTGTTTTATATTTTTAAAAGGTTAGTATGCGTGTCCGATATTACTTTCTTATTTTTCGTGCTACAACGTTCGTTCTTGTACGTAAATAATATATTTAATTTATACTGTTCAAATCTATTAAGTTTTCCGTCGCGAAACATCCGGAAAATACTTTTCATCATTTTCCGGCCACACTCGTTAGTACTGCTGAGCGCGCCGCCAAGTCCAAGCGCGTACCGTACCCCCAGATGCCTCCGCGCGAGATCGAAGCGCGTACGGTACCATCGCGTCTATGACCGTGACGTAGTTTCGCCGAGTCAATTTATACGGGAAATCGACCCATTTTTAATCAGAACTCCGGTTCTCATCTTTCCAGCAGGTCACCAGCCCAAGAAGAACCGCAGCGAGCCGACCAGCCAACCGACCACCAGCGAAGCCAGCCGATCGTCCCCGAACCACGACCACCGGTAAGGATCCACTACAAGACTGCAAGCCCGCCGTTTCCCCTCGACGCCGTCATCTGTATTTGCATCGTTTAAATTGTGTTGTCGCATATTTATGGTATACGTTCTGGTTTGATATTCATACTTACACACCGATACACATTACTGCACTCTCACTTACACATGCACCGGGTTGTTTATATGATGTCATTTGTATACAAGATCGAGCTATATCGAGAAATAGCCGTGTAGCTCTGTCTCGTTCTGGTCAATAACGAACACCTATTTTTGCCTGGAATATTTGAGATCGGACTATAGCGAGAAATAGCCGTGTAGTTCTGTCTCATATTAATTATAACACCAACTGAACTTGACACCTTAAAATACATACCATATAAATAAATCGCTGTCTCTGTTTCACTTGATAAGCAATACAAGATCGGGCTATATCGAGAAATAGCCGTGTAGCTCTGTCTCGTTCTAATCAATCAACACCGGGTAACTTCGTTGTAAATGAATACTTACATGCCGGAGTGGGCTATATCGAGAAATAGCCGTGCAGCCCTATCTGGTATTAATGGTTTTCGCAGTTCACTTTCTCTTTTCCACCCATACACACTTACATAGCGCTATCTCACACACACACACACATAGCATTACCTCTAACGTACTCCGTCTTACACACTGTGTTAATGCCAGAATGTATATGTCCGCGAATTCAAACGAAACCCGCGCATGCGTAGGGGAACCGACGTTTCACCGAACCACTACGGACGGCTGGTCGGAACCGCTCTCGCTCGTCAGGAACTATTTTCTACCGCCGCGTTTAACTTTACATTAGCCGCGCCCGCAATCGCAAGTAGTGTACCGCACAACTGTCCGCAGATAGCAGAAACAGATCGCGATCAACCCAGCGTTGCCGCAAGCCCTCGGACCGCGTTATCTTTCCTTTTTACCTTTTACTGCCCGGACTGATAAAGATAACCGCAAGCCTTTCTTGCCGCCCGTTGACATCGCGACCGCTTACGGCTACCGTCAAGACAACCGCGACCGCTACTGCGACTTTCGTTTCCTCGCGCGCGCCTTCACAGGAATACCGATAACGTTAAAACTCAGAACGCCGACGCGACCTTAATTCCATAAACCGCAAGCCTACACGCATACTTTCCTACTCTCTCTTTCTGTTTTATTGTACGATTGTCAGCCTGTCGCTGACCCATTTTTACACACTTTTCGAGTATTAAACTGCATTTCTGGTTAATTGTCATTTTTTTTACGAAAATAAATTGCGTTTTTGAAACCGATTGTTTCATTTTTCCTTCCAAATTTTACATCTTTCAGGACGCTTAAAAATAGTCGCTAAATGCGTAGTTGAACGCCTGGTTTAACTTTCTCCACTGTAACAAGCTACCTGGTGCATCGTGGGCCCCTTACCACAATAATCCAAGGGGTGGCGCCCGAGAAACCGTTGGAAAATCATTTTCCATCCGTCCAATAAATTGAAAGAAAAAGCTTTATTCACATATTAATACTGTTCGCTAAATGAGCAGTTATTGATAGTGAAAACCAAAGCGACAATACAATACTTTCAAACCGATATTTTATATAGATAGATTTCCTTTTAAAAAGCAAAAAGCACCCATTACAAATGGCGCCCGAGCAGGGACCGTACTGCGCATGCGCGAACTAAAATTTCTGTAAAATACCGTCGTACCGAGTTTTTAAGAAAACCAAAGGTAGGAATTCATTATTCGGCATCCGCGAATTAGTTTTAGGATATACTGCTGTTAGGGTTCGCCGTTGCTTAGAGAAAAGCAGCGGTCCGGTTTTACTGATCTTGCCGTCGTTTAGAGAGAAATAACGGTCCGAGATATATTAGTTTTAGGTTATTAGGTTTAGGTTCTTGTCGAATAATGATCCGCTGACACTATTTTGCCGAAGTCCGTTTTGCGCATCTGCCACGCGTAGTCTTTCGTTCTGGCCCGTAAATTATCGTTAAATTTTCTGTCATAAAGCTTCACTATTTTAACAATCGCGCATCATCAAGAGAGGAAAGTATGCTCCATTTCAACGCGTTTGTATGCGCAGGTCCGCACGTAATAAGTTAGTCGTCGTCGAGAGAACACGAGGAGTTCTCACCAGACCTCCGACCGAGACGGATCGTTCTCCGCAGCCCGCTGAGCCAAGCCAACTGCCATGAAGACCGATGATCCGAACGACAC
The DNA here is from genome assembly GCA_963969555.1 of Polydrusus pterygomalis. Lineage (NCBI taxonomy): Eukaryota > Metazoa > Arthropoda > Insecta > Coleoptera > Curculionidae > Polydrusus > Polydrusus pterygomalis. Next base: position 53,750,500 of record OZ018378.1, read on the forward strand.
CGACGCCAATAATTCGACGCCTGCCGAAGATTCCGCAACAAAAATAACCCAAACCGATCCGAGTGATACTCAAGTAAGTTGGGTGTACCAGCTGAAGAAGGATGGCCTAGTTCTCGAGCTGACGAAGTTTGGTCTTGATTGCAGTGGCACGACAGACGTTCTTAGGACACGTTTAATAAAATTCATCCGCAGTGGCCAAGCTACACCGACGCAGAAAACGACGCCATTCAATTTTTCTCAAGCCACCGTTTCAAATACCGCTTCCGTTACCGCTCCGGTCACCGTTACCTGTACCACCGCTGCTACCTATACCGGTCTACCATCACCGAGACTAGTCATGTCCGCAGCCCATTCAGCCGCAACCTCTGTGCCAGCCGTCACGATCACCACAGCATCAGTACCGCAGGCACTGACCACGGGATTTTTGCCCAGCTCATCAGGGGCAGTAAGATCACTAAAAGTACACAAATGGAATGTACATTTCAATGGCAGAGATGATCCTGTTACCTTTATTGAACGCCTCCAAGAGATCTGCAATGCGCAAGCCCTGCCGATGGATGTATTACTACCGCACATGCCCGAGCTTCTACAAGGTGACGCTGCACTGTGGTACCGCAACAACAATCGCACATGGAGGACGTGGGCCGAGTTCGAGCTAGATTTTAGGAACTTTTATTTTCCACTGAACCACGCTGACGATTTAGAAGTCGAAATTAGTCACCGCCGGCAAAGAATAAATGAATCGCCCAGCCATTATATTACCGATCTACAAACTCTTATTCGCAGACACGGTGGTATCGGACCGGACCAGGAGTTAAAATGGCTGTACCGCAACCTACTTCCGCAATATCGACAACAAATACGAAGAACTGATTTTTCCGATATTGTATCCTTTTCTCGATTGGTTAGAGAAACCGAAGTACTGCTACAACAATTGAATCGCGCCAGTTATAGCCCACAACAGACCAATACTATGCCAAACAACCGAACGAGGAACGCCCCACCACCGAATCGCCGCACCTCCTACCGTCCCTCCCAGGTATGTTTTCGATGTGGAGAGAACGGACACTTTCGTACCGAATGTCGCAATCCGAGCCGATTATTTTGCTCAAGGTGTGGTAAAGATAATGTTTTATCACGAGACTGCCCATGCCCCGCCTTCCGACGGGAAAACTAAACCGGCGCTGCACCGCCCCGAGGTCAGTTCAGTACCGAAATCGCCAAACCTCGATTCCACTAAACCGCTCCGTAAATAGTAATACCGATAACCGCCCGCACGTCATAGTGCATATTTTTAATACACCGTTTTCTGTTCTCATAGATACAGGTGCCGCAAGCTCGTATATTGGTGAACTCGTCGTAGAACATTGTAGAAGAAACCGTTGCCAAAAAGTGCAATCACCGGTCAAAAGTGCACAAGTAGCAAATGGTGGAGTTATACAGATAGCCGAAGCATACCGGGTCCCATTAAAAATTGGAAACACCGATCTAACCGTAGACATCAGCTATTTTCCGCATCTAACGTCCGAAATTGTACTAGGAATGGATATATTGGGCCGACACCAGTTTCAGCTAGATTTAAACTCTGGCCAAGTATATCTCAATGATGAAGCACTTCCCTTTTCCGATAACATGTGCAGCCCCATAGGAGCAAATACTAGCAATCCAGCTCTAGTCTTAACTAAAGATGAAGGACGGCTACTACAACAATTTCTTGACCAAGAATTACCAAAATTTGAAAATATTCGAGGCACCACCACGCTAATGCAGCACTCGATACACCTTCTGAACCCCGAGCCAATCAAGCAACGATATAGACCGCAGAATCCCAAGATGCAAGAAATAATTAATACTGAAGTACGAGAAATGTTAGAAAATGACATCATTGAACCAGCAGATAGCCCATGGAGTTCTCCCGTAGTAATAGTCCGGAAGAAAGATGGCAAATACCGTTTCTGCATCGATTTCCAAAAAATTAACGCCATTTCGCGCAAGGATGCATACCCTTTGCCCTATATCAACGCTATCCTGGATAAACTAAGACGAGCCCGGTATATTTCCAGCATCGACTTAAAACAAGGCTACTGGCAGGTACCGCTATCAGAGGAAAGTAAGCCAATCACCGCATTTACTGTACCAGGCATGGGATTATTTCAATTTAAGGTTATGCCCTTCGGATTGCACTCAGCTCCCGCAACTTTTCAACGATTAATGGACCGAATCATAGGACCAGAGCTTGACCAGTTCTGTTTTGCATACCTGGACGACATAATTGTGTTGGGTGAAACATTTGAGGAACACCTAAGCAATTTACAAGAAGTGTTTCGCCGTCTACGTGCCGCCAATCTAAAACTGAATCCCGAAAAATGTCAATTTGGCCGTCGATCCCTCCGCTACTTAGGTCACCTTGTGACATCCGAGGGTATTTGCACCGATCCCGAGAAAGTCTGTGCTATTTTACGATTGGCTGCACCGACAAATATACGCTCCCTACGACGATTCTTGGGTATTGCATCCTGGTATAGACGTTTTGTGCCGAACTTCTCACAGATTGCCGCTCCGCTTAACCAGCTTTTGAAAAAGGGTATCCGCTGGAAATGGAACGAGGAACAACAATCCGCATTCGAACAGCTAAAGACTAGTTTAACCCAGGCCCCCGTATTGACTTGTCCCGATTTCTCCCGGCCATTTACGTTGCAGACAGATGCGTCCGACAACGGGCTTGGTGTTGCACTGATTCAACATGGGTCAGATGGCGATCACGTGATTGCTTATGCAAGTCGAAGTTTAAGTCCCAACGAGAAGAAGTTTTCAGTGACCGAGAAAGAATGCTTGGCATTGTCTGGGGTATTGAAAAGATGAGACCGTATTTAGAAGGCTACCACTTTACCGTCGTGACTGACCATCAATCACTCCGCTGGCTACATTCAATTAAAAGCCCATCTGGTAGATTAGCCCGCTGGAGCATGTACCTTCAACAGTTCGACTTCGAAATAAAGTACCGCAAGGGAGTTTTAAACAAAGTAGCCGACGCATTATCCCGAGCTCCTGTTCTTACCGGCACCGATGACCAAGAAGAGGATCCTAACCCAATCATCGCATTAGACGAGTTTACACCTTGTTCCTGGTATACAGCAAAGAAAACCGCCGTTGAGAATAATCCCACAGCGTTTCCCGATTATCACGTTCGAGATGGCCGCCTATACCGCCACTTCTGGGATATGTCCGACCCTACCGAGGACGACATGGCCGATCCATGGAAAGTTTGTGTTCCCAAGGCCGCCCGCAAAGAAGTGTTAGAAGAAAACCACGATCGACCGACTGCCGGACACCTCGGTATTGCTAAAACTACAGCCCGTATTGCCCGCCGTTATTACTGGCCCGGCATGTTCCGAGATATTGCCGCGTATGTCAGACGTTGTTCATCCTGCCAGAGATATAAAACGTCACAACAACAGACAGCTGGTAAAATGCAACCGTCAAGAAATGACCAACCATGGGAAACCGTTAGTACCGACTTAGTTGGACCGCTACCCCGCTCCGCAAAAGGAAATAATTATCTAGTTATTTTCCAAGACCGCTTTACTAAATGGGTACAGTGTCGAGCCATCCGAAAAGCTACCGCCAAGGCGGTTAGCCAGGCGCTCTATGAAGAGGTTATCACCCGATTCGGATGTCCACACGCTGTTATTTCGGATAATGGAACCCAATATACCGGACAAACATTTAAGGATCTACTAGGTGAAATGGGGATAGCACACCGACTTACACCCCCATATACCCCGCAAGCTAATCCCGTAGAACGCACCAATAAAACTATGAAGACCATGGTAGCCCAATTCTGCGAAGCTGATCACAGAAAATGGGATGTGCATCTACCCGAACTTGTGTTTGCTCTCAATAGTTCCCGACACCAATCCACAGGATTCTCACCTGCTTTCCTTAACTTTGGCCGTGAATTGGACCCTCCTAAACCGTTATACCGCAACCGCACAGATACCGAAGCGCAACAAGGCGATGCCATCCCAACCGCAGAAGAAAATACCGCACAATTGGCCAACCTTACCGGCCGGCTTCAAAGGTTAAAAGATGTGTATGAGCTAGTTCGAATCAATTTAGGAAAAGCCTTCACCGTTCAAAGCCATCACTATAACCTCCGCCGGCGAGAATGGAGATGTCATGTCGGAGATAAAGTTATGCGCCGTGAAAACCCACTTTCCTCTGCTGTCAAGGGGTTTGCCGCAAAACTTGCACCGAAGTATTCTGGGCCTTATACCGTAATTAAAGTCGTGTCACCAGTTGTATATGATCTCAAGGATCAATCAGGCAAAAAGTACCGAAACATCCATATCAAGGACTTAAAAACCGCACACGACAACCTGATGTAGTTTTCTTCCGAACTATCCGATCAAAAACCTGTAAAAACCGACACCCCTGGACCTGCTAGCTTTTGACAACCGAATCCAGTGCAATTTGTGCAACGGGTCAAGCCCTACTACCGCTATACCCGGACAATCCACCGGAAGTCTAAGTGCCCGTCAATCTCTGTCCATGCATCAGAGGCACTCCACATCCGTCAGAAACGCAGTGCTGTATGCACTCAGTCTGCAACAGAACATGCCAAGCTATGGCTGTTTATTTGGATGCCTAGGATATAAAGGCAAGAAGAAAAGAAACGGTGAGGTACCATGCGTAGCATGAGGCGCCACCGCAACGTGTACGGGTACCACATGATGTCACCCATGGAGGACCACCGAGGACCACTGGACCATTTTCAAGACCGAAGCAATTTAATTTTTTTTTATTATAGAATCATAATACGGTTTTTTATATATATTCATTTTCAGGTTTTTCCACCATAGGGCTAGGTTTAGGAAAATATTTTCTTTTGTAAACAAAATATTTTTTCCAAAGAAGGGGGGGTGTGTAACGAAGTTACTATATTTTTCCGGGGTTTTTAATATTTTTACCGCTTTGTTTTATATTTTTAAAAGGTTAGTATGCGTGTCCGATATTACTTTCTTATTTTTCGTGCTACAACGTTCGTTCTTGTACGTAAATAATATATTTAATTTATACTGTTCAAATCTATTAAGTTTTCCGTCGCGAAACATCCGGAAAATACTTTTCATCATTTTCCGGCCACACTCGTTAGTACTGCTGAGCGCGCCGCCAAGTCCAAGCGCGTACCGTACCCCCAGATGCCTCCGCGCGAGATCGAAGCGCGTACGGTACCATCGCGTCTATGACCGTGACGTAGTTTCGCCGAGTCAATTTATACGGGAAATCGACCCATTTTTAATCAGAACTCCGGTTCTCATCTTTCCAGCAGGTCACCAGCCCAAGAAGAACCGCAGCGAGCCGACCAGCCAACCGACCACCAGCGAAGCCAGCCGATCGTCCCCGAACCACGACCACCGGTAAGGATCCACTACAAGACTGCAAGCCCGCCGTTTCCCCTCGACGCCGTCATCTGTATTTGCATCGTTTAAATTGTGTTGTCGCATATTTATGGTATACGTTCTGGTTTGATATTCATACTTACACACCGATACACATTACTGCACTCTCACTTACACATGCACCGGGTTGTTTATATGATGTCATTTGTATACAAGATCGAGCTATATCGAGAAATAGCCGTGTAGCTCTGTCTCGTTCTGGTCAATAACGAACACCTATTTTTGCCTGGAATATTTGAGATCGGACTATAGCGAGAAATAGCCGTGTAGTTCTGTCTCATATTAATTATAACACCAACTGAACTTGACACCTTAAAATACATACCATATAAATAAATCGCTGTCTCTGTTTCACTTGATAAGCAATACAAGATCGGGCTATATCGAGAAATAGCCGTGTAGCTCTGTCTCGTTCTAATCAATCAACACCGGGTAACTTCGTTGTAAATGAATACTTACATGCCGGAGTGGGCTATATCGAGAAATAGCCGTGCAGCCCTATCTGGTATTAATGGTTTTCGCAGTTCACTTTCTCTTTTCCACCCATACACACTTACATAGCGCTATCTCACACACACACACACATAGCATTACCTCTAACGTACTCCGTCTTACACACTGTGTTAATGCCAGAATGTATATGTCCGCGAATTCAAACGAAACCCGCGCATGCGTAGGGGAACCGACGTTTCACCGAACCACTACGGACGGCTGGTCGGAACCGCTCTCGCTCGTCAGGAACTATTTTCTACCGCCGCGTTTAACTTTACATTAGCCGCGCCCGCAATCGCAAGTAGTGTACCGCACAACTGTCCGCAGATAGCAGAAACAGATCGCGATCAACCCAGCGTTGCCGCAAGCCCTCGGACCGCGTTATCTTTCCTTTTTACCTTTTACTGCCCGGACTGATAAAGATAACCGCAAGCCTTTCTTGCCGCCCGTTGACATCGCGACCGCTTACGGCTACCGTCAAGACAACCGCGACCGCTACTGCGACTTTCGTTTCCTCGCGCGCGCCTTCACAGGAATACCGATAACGTTAAAACTCAGAACGCCGACGCGACCTTAATTCCATAAACCGCAAGCCTACACGCATACTTTCCTACTCTCTCTTTCTGTTTTATTGTACGATTGTCAGCCTGTCGCTGACCCATTTTTACACACTTTTCGAGTATTAAACTGCATTTCTGGTTAATTGTCATTTTTTTTACGAAAATAAATTGCGTTTTTGAAACCGATTGTTTCATTTTTCCTTCCAAATTTTACATCTTTCAGGACGCTTAAAAATAGTCGCTAAATGCGTAGTTGAACGCCTGGTTTAACTTTCTCCACTGTAACAAGCTACCTGGTGCATCGTGGGCCCCTTACCACAATAATCCAAGGGGTGGCGCCCGAGAAACCGTTGGAAAATCATTTTCCATCCGTCCAATAAATTGAAAGAAAAAGCTTTATTCACATATTAATACTGTTCGCTAAATGAGCAGTTATTGATAGTGAAAACCAAAGCGACAATACAATACTTTCAAACCGATATTTTATATAGATAGATTTCCTTTTAAAAAGCAAAAAGCACCCATCACAAAGCTTGCGCCGTTGGAAAATTATATATTTAAAAAAAAGTTATAAATCCATAAATTTCGAAAACCGGAATATTATGTATAAATAGGTTCGTCTATAGTTTTATATCAATATTGGTTACCTCAAACTAATAATTATGTATTGACCCACGAAATTGAATGCAGCACAGATGAGAAATAATATTTTTTTTTATGGCATGTTTATTTTTCTCATAATGGCGGCCCAAATTTATTTGTAAACATGTCTGCTTTTAAAGGCGACAATTTTAAATTCACATAACCCTAAAATGTGTATTTAAAGTGGCAGAAACTAAAAATATTTTACTCTATAGTTACATTCATCAAACAAGTGGCCAATGGAACTAATCTGTCAACTGTCCGGCCACTACAAAGTAGCAGCAACACTGCGGCCACCTTGATTCGCCACGTTAAAGTTCCTAAAACGCCGTTGCCACGTTGCAAACACCTTGTTCCGCCAGTTCAAAGTGATAACCGGAAAGAGTTCTTGTCGGGATACAGTGTTGCCAGTTTATTACAATGAAGTCGATAAATCTCAAATTGCACTAATAAACCTTTAAATTTTTATGTACCTATTAATGTTTACTAAAAATATAGGGCAAATTATTTTAATATATATCATACTTTTACGATAACTAAATTGTTACAATTTATTACAAATTTTTCAGTTCCTTTATTAGATTTTTTAAACTTGCTCTGACATCACTGTCGGGATCTAACAACATAACCTCCAAATTGAAATAAATAACAAATACTTATTTCATGTCAATTTGTGGCGCTTTTTTATTTCTATTATTTAATAAATAAATAAATAAATAATCTGAGATGCAATATGTTGTTCTTCATTACAGACGTCAGAAAAATCTTCATCAGGAACAGGGACAAACAAACCGTCAATAATATAGTATCATGAACATAATTTATTTTAGTTTCAATTTCGTCACAATGCGTATGATCAACATCTTCAAAATCGTGAAAGGCAATGGATTTACTATTCGCTTGTACTGAGGTTGAAAGCAGAGCTCGAAATTTTGTATGATTTTTCTGTACTGACGGTAGTTACAGGATAATAATATTTAAGTGTGGCACTTTCCGCGCTTTCGTTTTGTTGTTTTAATTTCCTATAAAATGTTGTCGAATGTCGGAGAGTGTTCCGACGCTTTTTATTGTTACCCGTTCTACACAAACACTAAATAAAGTTAGTAATAATAAGTACCTACGCTAATACGACAGGAGTCCAACCCCAACTATGGAGATGGAGGATTTTGATTTTCTTTTTAAGATGAAAGAGGGTCCATGTACGAATCAGATCACTATTGGGTAACGGTTACTTCATAGTGGATTTTGACGGTAATAAAGACTTTGCAGTGAGTTTGATTCCATACAAAATGTGGAAATCACTTATGGGCGTAGCAATACCGTGGTGATAGTATCCACAATTATATAATCAAGTGCCGTCACATTAAAGGTTTGTAAAAGGTTTTCGAAACGTCGCTAAAACTATTAAACCCACTATATGGTTATTACCACTTGCAAGTAATATTTGGTGGTTGCCGTTACTTTTAATTTCCACTTTATAGTTTGGATAATTTTAAGGTCATTCCGCTTAGTGTTCATAACGTTTCAGCCACCATATCAGACCACCAAAAAGTTATGAAACTATGAAGTGGCTTACAGAGGTGAGAATTACGTAATTGCGACTTCGCCAATATAAAATAAAGATATTATCACTGTAAAATCTTAGATTTAGTGATCATTACGTAATAACCACTTGGTCAAAGTTGCCGTATAAGTTTTTGTCACTACTAATGCTACTTGGGATCGTTTGTAAATTCCGCGCTTTTACGAATAATTCTTCTTCACTTAACGATGTTTAATTCTTAGGATATAAAAAATTAAATTAATTATGAAATTAAATACATATGAAAAGCAAAGCTGGTAGCAAGTTTTGAAGGGGCCGTAAATGTGATCCCCCCCCCTGCGGTGCTGTGTCTACGGGACTGCGGAGGTGTTTGTTACGCCACTGAAAGATAATTATGAAAAATGTCTAGAATTGATTGTAGAATGTATTGAATATGTTTCATTAAAAAAAATTCATAAATGTAGCATTTTTATGATCCACCCTGTATAATATATTTATTCTAAAAAAATACATTTAAAAAAAAATTATTTGACGGATCCGAGCGATTCTTCTTTAAGTGGGCGGTATTCTACAATGTGGCCAGTAAAGTGCGCATCATATGGGATTTTTTTTTATTAATAGCTTTATTCGAAATTTGACTTTGGCATCAAGTTCTGCTTCGATCGAGATGAAAATTAAGCAAAAAAATAGTAACGTGATTCGCATTATCTGTCAAATTTTCATTTTTTCCAAAAAATATTTCAAAAGTGTGGTTATTTCAAACATATCGAAAAAAGATTATAAAAAGTGTTTTTTAATACAGTTCCTAGCCCACATGCAAAATTTCAGCTGCCTAAAATAATTTTGATTTTCTACCCACCACTAAAATTTATTTTCCACTTAATTAACACTTTACTGATGACTTTGTGTTCTTTTTTGTCTTAATATTAAGGTGTATTACTTTCAGACACAAACTACGTATTCAAAAATACTTATTTTATGAAGTTCCCTTATACAGGGTCAAAAACAAATGAATCGGTCGTTTCAAAAACGACATAAGTCACTTTTTTACGAAATTTACTTTTTACCACGAAACGCCTCTACATTAGAAGGCGCACGTTCTAAATAAAAATGACACATGTCCCATTTAACCTAATAGAAATAACGCAAGGTCGTATCCTATGTTCGTGGCTCAAACATCATAAGTCGTCGACTTATGTAGCTCTTGCCCCACATCCTGTAAAATTGCGTTTTAGTGACTTATGTTGTTTTTGAAACGAGCGATTCAAATAAACTTTGCATCACATGCGACCAAATTTTAATAGCCCAATTTTGATTTTGTAGAAAAACACACATTTAATATGGCGCTACTTTAAAGAAAATGTATCTGAAATAAAGTATTGTCAAAATAAGAAGTTTTATATTAGGTGGCGTTGAGTCTTATTTTACAAAAGTGGTGCAATTTACAAAATATGGTTAAAAAATCGGAATTATCTTATGCAGCTAAAATTTTGCGTGTGGGCTAGAAACTGCATTAAAAAAAACTTTTTCTAATAAGCTTTTTTCGATACTTTCAAAAAAAACCTACTTTTTTTGGAAAAAATTAAAATTTCACAGATAATGCGAAACACGTGACTACTATTTTTTTACTTAATTTTCATCTCGATCGAAGCAGAACTTGATGCCAAAGTCAAATTTCGAATAAAGTTATTATTAAAAAAAAATCCCATATTATGCGGACTTTAATAGCCATACTGTATAAAAAAAGGCCAATCCATTTCTTTATCATCATAACCCTGTATGTAACCAGTTGAAACGTTATAATTGATACTAATAACGGTTCCAACTACTATAGCAGGTTTTTATTCATACTTACTCATTCTATTCTCAGTTTACAAAATCTTTACCTAAAGGAAAGATTTTTGCAGATCAGCCCACTCAAAACCCACCCGCATATTTATCACCATCAAATCGTAAAACGTAACCTATGTGGTGGCATTGCACGCAAAAGTTGTCCTACAAAAAGTATGGCCATGATCCGAGCCAGGTCGTCTTGTGGTCGTACGGTCGTACCGTGCGTAGTGTGGGTGAGGACACCGGTGGATTTCTTATGCGAGCGAACGTTGCCAGTTGCTCGGGTTTTCAGCAATCTTCTTTCATTAATTTATCAAGTAGAGGATGAAGCAATGGGAAACCCAATTTAAATCCTTCATTTTGAAAGTAACTTTAGTACTTCTAAAAACTGAATTTCCATTTATTAATTTTGCCCATTAAACCCATGCAGGCGAAGAAATTTTCCGCTTTTATTGCCAAAGTAAAGACAAAATATAAACTGAGGAAAATGATCTATAGTCTATTTCAGAAAGGTGTAGAGTGTAGACTAATAAAATGGGAAATTCCGTCCAATTTTGGTGTCGGCCATAGGCGCAGGTAAACTTTGTGCATTAAATTATTTATGATAAGTAACCAAAAATGTCAGAGAAATTAGTATTGTTTATAAAATTAAAATTTCAAGTAATTGCGTAAGAGGATTAGAAAAGATATATTTTTTGGCCTGAAGTGTCAAAATCGAAATATTGTGTAGGGATTATAGTTAATTAGTAGATTATAAGGTTACGTTTTGCGTTTAACAGGTACCATTTAACAGGTACCGAGTTTGGCTTGGGTGGTAATTTGGAATAAACTTCATATATCGTGTGTGTGTATGACCTTAATAAGTATTTTTGTTTAGTTTTAACGCATCAGTATTTGCTGTTAAGCCGTATATAGTGTTTACAGTATTATAAGATTAGTAATGAAATTACGACATTAACACCAAGAAAAAGATGTTCCAATAATTATCCACTATCAGTAAGTGAAAAAGTTATTATTTTAAATGTACATAATTGCATAAAATACGATTACCCGACTTTTACTGTACAATAAACTGTCGACCGATGTTTCCGAATGACTGGAGTTGGAAAGTCCACCATTTTTAAATTATTGCGGGAGAGAAAGACAGCAGGTCAAGTAGAACCTACCAAGAAAAGTCCAGGCAGACCAGTAAAAGAAATGATAACATATCTTCCAGCTGATTCAGTAGTAGTTATGGATAACGCAACCTATCATTCACGACGCACAGAGAAGACTCCAACCTTATCTTGGAGAAAACAGAAAACAACAAATTATCGACTGGTTAACCATCAAAAGTATTGAGTTTGAAGATAATTTGATAAAGAAGGAACTGTTAGCTATAGTAAATTTACACAAACATCGTTTTATGAAATATGCCGTGGAAGATATAGCAGAAAAACATGGTGTAACTGTGCTGCGCATACCGCCATATCATTGCGAACTAAATCCTATAGAACTTATATGGGCAAGTAAAAGGATTTTTAGCAAGACATAACACGACATTCAAAATGAAAGACGTTAAGCTACTATTTGAGCAAGCCATTAAGGAAGTGACACCAGAGAACTGGCGAAAAGCAGTCCATCATATCATTAAAGAAGAGGAGAAAATGTGGGATCTTGACCACCTGATCGATCGGATCGTCGACCCGTTAATTATAACGCCAAGAGGAGATGACAGTTCCTCAGATGACGAAGAATATTAAGATTTTTTATAATTTAATTTCTGTATTTTTGTATTTTGTGTTTTGAATTTTTTTATAATGTTTAATAAAAAAGAAGTGTGGCTAATACTATGTACATAATGCCTCAATTTTATTCTATTAAAATAAAATTATTTCCTTTTTACGAATATCCTACCGGCACGCCTTTGTCTCACCATTTTCAGTGTTTGTGAATGGACAACAATAGGCAAAACCCATAAATTGACCCAAACCCGGGTGGCACTACCTGCACTTGATGAAAAGAAAGAATTTTGCAATGAAATCAATGCCAAATTATGAAAGTGGCTTAAAGATTCGTTGGGTCACTCTGTAGTCCCTTTGCATACCTAATGAGCTTTTATTACTCTACACCTTTCTGAAATAGACTATAATACAACAGGTTTGCTAACACATAGTTGGTATTGATAGCTTATTTTTTTATTAACCCATATGAAATAAATTGCTAGTGTATCAAACCCGCTTTGTGTTATATCAATTCCAGATTTGCTAGAACAGTGTTTTTATTGGTAGTAATCAGTTCCATTATAGCAGCACAGTCTTGTTAAATAATGAATTACTTTTAATACAGCAATTTTGCTAAGAAATAAATTGTATGTTCTCAATGCGACGCATTTTATTCCCAGTAAAGCGCTTTTTCTACAGTTAAGAAAGCAGAACAGCGTCCCCAAAAACGAATTGTATCCGTTAGAACCTATAATCCACAAGACGTTGGTGGGTGCTCGTAGCGATCGCCAATCGCCGCGCGCCGTAGTATTAGTTTTAACGCAGGTCACATGGTTGTTCGGAGTCTTCTAGCAGTCCTGTCTGAATTTGAATTTTATTGATCGTACCAATACCTACCTGTTTCAATTAATTTATTTTTACTTGTGTTTAAGTTTTTTTAAACTTTGCATATCGGATAAAGCAATAGAAGATTCTTATTTCGCACAACTCATCATTAATAATAATATTGTACTTTATAATCTATGGACGAATTATACCATCGCAGTAAACCATGTTGCATAATAATCGTATGCAATGCTAAATGACAAGAACAATATCACATTAGAAGCTATTTAAATATTTGAGAAGTACAGTACTGTCAGCACTGATTTTTAGTGCTTTATTAACCGTAGCAAGCAAATATTATTATGATTAATATCAAGTTTTATTACAACGGCCAGTCGGAACTAATACAGTATATAAAACCAGATTACACCCCCAATAGAACTTGATAATTACTGTGAGTATTCAGATCAATAATGGATATAAGATACAAACCATTCTATGATAGCATTAACTCCTAAGTAAAATTATCTTGCCTCCAAGGAAGATCGTGTGTATGCCGTTGTAAAAGCTCAGAAAAATCAACCTCAAAATACCCGAGTAAAAAAGAAATTCAAAATATAAATATCTTAAAATTACTATCCAGGCTAGTGTTGTAAGTGGAAAAATTTCCAATGGAAATGGAAATATTGGAAATTTTCTAACGTGTCTCGAAAATACTGGAAATATTGAAAAATATATTTAAAACTCGTGTTAAAACCCCCTATTAATTATGGGGATAAATGGGGAAAACCCCCTATTAATTTCCGAACATTATCCTCCTAACCTATATCTTACCGTTTCTAGGCATAATTAAATTCCATTTTTTTATGGAAAACGTTATTAAAAAATTTTGATATTTTTTAACTTTGAAATATTAAAACCCTGAAATTTGGTGGAAAGGTAAATAATACCAGGGGCCTAATAACCCCATATCCAAATGTTAGTTGCGATATACAGGGTGGTTTAAAAATACAGTTATTTTGGATAATTGAAAAGGTGACCATAACAATATTTTTGTAAACTTTGTTATTACCCTGTGTATTATCACTGATTTGAAAAGCTCCATATAATGGCTCTTTATTTTTGTATATCATCAACTAGTCAAGTTTTTGACTTATAAGCGATTATTTGTAAAATTTTCTGTACAATTTAATTTCCATTCGATTTTTAGTAAGTAGTAATTGACGAAATACCAAATTACCTTTGTAGAAGCGGCTAATTGTTTGGCAATAATTTTATATGGAAAAGTAGTTTTGATAGCCCAGTCTCCTGGTGAAAAGGCCTTTGCTCATCATTATTATTAACAAAGTTACCGTCACGGATTTTGATGATCCAGCAGCCACTGAGCGCAGTTTTAGCATTTATAGTCACTCAAAAAAGGGAACAGGCTTACTAATGACAGAGCAGCTAAACTACTCTACGTCTCTCACAACGAAAACTTGTTTAAAAAATAGAAAGTGGCAATAGATCAATTATTATTTTTTACTCTGTTGACGATTTTAATGCTGAATATAATAATATTGAAGGTGATATGACAGCGATGAAAATATATATGCCTCTTGCTCGACTTATTTCTTTATTGTTTCTTTACCGAATTTGACTGTATTCTTTCTATGTCTTCCATAATTAACCTTTTATTTAATGTTTATGTATTAATGTTGGATTCCAAAAGAAGTTTAAACAGTAATTAACTAACCCACTTTGACTGTGATATAAAACAAAAACAACAAAGTTACCTGGTTAGTTAATCAAGAATTAAGCTTACCTTGCTAGTTAATTATTGTTTAATGATCATAGCTTTCTTTAATATTTATCGGTACCTATTACCAACCTGATAAAGAATAACTATTTTGGATTAATACAGCTGCAGCGGTTTTTAAAGTTGTTGCGACAAGATCAAAATGGAAAAAATAATATACAGGGTTTCTCCGAGGGCCCATATCTCAAAAACGAATGGGTATATTCTGATTTCGTAAAAAGACGTCATTAGGTAGGATCAATTAGCACTTTTAGATTAGCCTGGGCATCAGCTTCGCTACGATTCAAAAATATAAATCGATTGCGTGACTTGATAGTCCTTTAAATGGTCAGGTCAGTGATTTTAATATTTTTTTAAATTGCTCATTATTCCAGAACGACTTAAAATATGTAGTCATTTAGATAATAAATTTGATTATCTACACGTTAGTAAGATAAAACACAGGCTGATTTCATTTACGAAATTTGACTTTGCACATTTATCTAAATGTTACCTCAACAGGGCTTTTGATTGTGTTAATCACAATATACTCTTTAAGGAGTTGAGGAACTATGGAATATGCGGAGTTGCGTTGGAGTGGATACAATCTTTTGTAAGTAAAAGAAGACAGTTTGTTAGCATCAGTAACTTTAATGGAAAGTCAAGGACGGACATACACTCGTCAATCCTAAACATTAATATAGGTGTTCCAGTGTTCCATTCTGGGCCCTTTTTTGCTTTTGTCGTATTTGAACGATATTGACTGAATTGCCGACGACGTGTCATTTTTGATCTCAAACTTATTTTCAGGCAATTTAGAGCAGATGTCAAATATGGTGTTCTCTTGGAGCTGTTTGATTGGTTTTGCCATAATTCTATGTACTTAAACAATACTTGGACAAGACACAGTTCATCAGATTTCATGACAGACAAAAAACGGTTGACAATGTTAATCTGCATATTAATGACAAACCCCTATGCCAGGTTTGTTGTTATTTACCTGGATGAATGTTTGAATTGGAAAGTTCATTGTCAACACGTATTGGATAAACTTAATTCGTCATATTATTTGTTAATAAATGTAAGATCTGTCTTAGACACGAAACAATTACTAATGTTGTACTATGCATATGTTGAGTAATGTTTGAGATATGATCTGGTCTTTTGGGGTACCTCTACCTTAGGTAACAATCTATTAAACAAAAGAAAATTTTAAAGTGTATTGCTGGTGTGCCTAGATATTGTAGCTGCAGGGGTCTATTTAAAAGGTTCCTACCTCTTCTTTGTTTATATATAATGGAATTGGCTTTATTTGTTTTTTGTAATAAAAGTGATTTTGTTAAAAACGGAGACCTACACAGCTTTAATACTAGGAATAGGAACCAATTCAGTATTCAGCATTCTCGCGGTAACATAGCACATAGTTCTTCTAGAATTCTTGGTGCTAAAATTTTTAACGTACTTACGGATGGAATGAGTGATAAAATAATAAATTTAAAAAAAAAGTTAAAAACATTTTTAATCTTAAAGTAGGTATTGCTACAGCTTGGATGAGTTTTTTAACAGTGTAAAATGACCAAGTAATTATGTCTGTATTTGTTATCATATGTTTTTTGTTGTTTATTTACTTATTTTCTTGTACTTAATTGTTAGCTTTAAGACTACTTTGACTATTCCCCTACAATAATTTTATATTGTCTTATGAAAATAAACGTTATCGCAATTTTAAAACACTCCTGTATGAAAAACGTAAAACCTTTTAGTAATGGAATCTAAAGATCTATTGTGCGAGCAAAAATTATTTGCATCAAAGAGGGCTTTGCATCTAAGGACGTAATGCTTAGCCGTAGAGTTACTCAGTTAGGCAGTTATTCCGTAATCTTTGACAGTCGTTACAAATAGGTAAGTTGATTCATGACTAATTTTTCTAATTTTTTGAACAATTCACACAATGGGCTTTACGGAACAGCACAAAACATTCATGGTTAAAGCGTATTTTCAAAACGGGGTTAGAGTAAATGGTGAGTGGCAATACAATCCGGGTTTGTGCATGGACGATTTTCACGAACATTTTCCTAACGTTGCTTTTATTCCAAACATTCGTGAAATAATGCAAAATACGCAAACAAATTGTATAAGACGTCTGTCCCAAGAAGTGGGAAGATCTTATGGAACATGCAGGACTATTCTTAAGAAGCAGCTAAATTCCAAGAAATGCAAGCAGCAGATTTTGAAAGACGCAGGAATTACTCTCAATGGTTTACCCAAAATTTATTAGAAAGAAATGATTTATTAGACCTGACATTTTTTTTCGGATGAAGCCTGGTTCCACCTCTCCGGTTATGTGAATTCTCAGAATACACGCATGTGGAGTAGTGAAAATCCCCATTTTTTTGTAGAGTCCACATTACACCCTCAAAAAATTGGTGTCTGGTTAGCTGTTTCCCGACGAAGAATTGTTGGTCCTATTTTTTTCCATGATACAGTTACAGCACAGCGGTATAAAGACAATATTTTTAATACATTTGTAGAGCAATTACTTGACGACGAACTACGTTTTGGGTATTTTTAACAGGACGGTACAACCGCCCATACAGCCGCCGAAACTATTAACTGGCTTACGCAATTTTTTCGACGACAGATTGATGAGTTTTCGATCAGACATTGAATTCCCACCTAGATCACCTTGTTTAACGGTTATGGATTACTTAGTTTTTCCTCATTTAAAGAACACTATTTTTAAAACACCAGTTGGAAATTTAGAACAATTACAAGAAAGGATTATCCAAGAATGTGGTAACATTTCTCCAGAGATGCTGGTCAACACTTCCGAAAATATGAAGAGACGTGTAAATTTATGCTTGGAGCAAGGCGGTGGCCAATTTCAGCAATTTATGTAATTCTTTTCCTTTTTCTTTCTGTATATTCTCAATTTGTTAATTTTGTAAACAACAAAAGTAAATTTGTATTTGTCTACTTATTTTATTACTCATTAGTTTGGCATATCATGTCATAATATGAATTTGACAAATTTTAACCTAGATTTGGTTAGATATATCGGCCCTATATCATTGTGATCTAAACCAAGCCCTACGTTTTTTAATCCAAGCTCTCTTTGATGCAAATAATTTTTGCTCGCACGGTACGTTTTAGTCAAACTCTGTCAAAATTTTAAATGTTTAGGTTTATTAGTTTCAAAGTTACTTAACTTTCTTCTCGGAATGTTTTTACATCAAAAATTAATTTTATAATTCATACCAATTATCTCATAAATGGGTATATTAGGCCACTCAACGTGAATGTAATAAAATCAAAAATTTCTATAAAATATGGTTTCTAATCAAAAATCCTGATGTACTTTGCTGATTTGTAAGTCCAGAAGCAACGAACAAACTTTAGCTATTCTTTGAACTCTTCGACACCTCTTCGCCGTTGTACCTACGTTACCGGCAACACCGAATGTCCAGGTCTCGCCCGAGAACGTGCCGCGCGCGTCGTCTCCGTAGACTTTCAAACCTGGTGCTGACGCCGGCAATAAGACTTTCTCGGCCTCCTTGGATACGCTCGAACGACCAAAATCAGCCGTTTCTTCGGATTGCCGTTCGGTAGCCAGCGTTGTTATTTTATTTGAATGACTTAAAGCGCAATACTTTGTTAGTTTTTAAGATAATTTAAAACTTTTCAAGAAAATCCTCCCGAGAATTTTTTGGCGGGAAATAGTTTGGTGCTACCTACATACAAGGGATTTTAATAAGGAAATGACATTAAGTTACGGTGACAGTTGAGTGATAGGTAAACAATCGTGAATAATAATAGTGAAAAGTTAAAGTGATATAACTTACCTATAATAGCAGATTACCTATAGGTGATAACACCGAAACAAAACTGGATTTATAAGACCCTAAGGTTGTTAATACATGGTAAGCCATTTAGTTTTAAAGCTTTAGCAGCCAAAGCGTTGGGATGTTGTTTTTAATCTATTGTATAATTACAATTTTAACAATGTCACTTGTTTACCATTATTTTGCATGAAAATATTGCCCTTGTTATCAAGAGAAGAATATTTATTAGAAAATGATATTTATATTGAATTTAATAAAAAAAATAAAAACCTTTTTAGAAGTATTAAACACACAACATTAAAAAAACAATACGTATGTGATAACTTGGCGGAACAGATGAGGGGTCAGACTGTCACATCTTCCACCCTATAATGGTATATTTAACCTCATAGAGCATATTATGTGGCACCAATTAAAATCAAAGGTGAGAGCAAACAATGTTTCCTCCACCCCTCGCTCTACCCTAAGTGCGTGTGTCATAAAGTTAATTAAAACTTATCAACAATATATCGGCCGAAAGCTGGAAAAATTCATTACCTAAAGCATTTAAAGCATATTACCTCATTATATATGGTCGTATCTTATGTTTAGGTACTTATTACTTATGTTTAGGTACTAACAGGTTAAAGTTGGTCAATGTTTGTCTAGGCAATTCCTAGTG
This sequence comes from Polydrusus pterygomalis, assembly GCA_963969555.1. Taxonomy (NCBI): domain Eukaryota; kingdom Metazoa; phylum Arthropoda; class Insecta; order Coleoptera; family Curculionidae; genus Polydrusus; species Polydrusus pterygomalis. The sequence goes on from OZ018378.1 coordinate 53,769,840, forward strand.
ACCACTGGTGTGCCCCAAGGAAGTAATTTAGGGCCTCTTCTTTTTGCCATTTTTATAAATTACCTCTCTAACTGCATCAAGTATTCAATGGACCTTCTGTAAGAAAACAAAAAAGTATTTCTCCAAATAATAAAACAACTAAGAACAAAAGTCACAAATCCATACACAGCCTCGACATTTTGAGCATCATAATCAAAGTTAATTATTTTTGAAGAAGTAGTCCATACTCAAAGTGGAGTTAAATTATACAGAAAAAGAAAAGCACGAAGTCTTTCTCCACAATATTTATTAATCGAAAAACTAGGCGAACCTAGGATCACATCGACGACATGTTTCGAGTGTAGAAACACTCATCATCAGGAAAACAAAGAGAAAAGTAAAATGCTGATGTTTTTGAAGAATGAGCCGTAATGGAGCTTTTAATGGTGTACAAGAGGTGTAAAATTTAATAGTCAGAAGGTCGGTTATTCAATTTTACACCTCTTGTACACCATTAAAAGCTCCATTACAGCTCATTCTCACCTTTATTTTCTCTTTTGCTAAAAACAACAGCATTTTACTTTTCACTTTGTTTTCCTGATGATGAGTGTTTCTACACTCGAAACATGTCGTCGATGTGATCCTAGGTTCGCCTAGTTTTTCGATTAATAAATATTGTGGAGAAAGACTTCGTGCTTTTCTTTTTCTGTAAAGTAAATGATATTTACCCCTTCACGAAGTTCGTCATCTTAGCCACTTTGTTATTCGTCACCGTATCTAGGAACAAAGGACATTCGTAAATTTTGGATAATATTTTGAAAAGGGCATAAAAATCTGTAATATTTAGCCACAGCACGTTTAAAACACCGTTTTTCAAATCATCTAGACCTCTGAGCAACAGTCTAGTAGTCTCGAGTCAAAGTGTATTTCTGATTTTGACAACCTCATAAATTATCTATACCACTGCAACAATAGCTATATACTTATTATCGAGCTTATTATGTGACACCACGCACCAATAACCCTTATCGGCATCTGAGGGGTCTAGAATCAAAACTCACATTCTCCGCCTTTTTGCGAAATGGAGTTACGGGTGCCATCTTTTAGACAAAGTATGTATCTATGTATTGAGAATATAAAACAGCAACAAAAATCACATTTTCCCATATAAATTGCGGTGGAAAGAATGGGTTTAGTAGCAAAACTCACATTATCCACACGCATAAAAATTAATAAGGCGGCGATTATTATTAATTATTATTAATTAAAGAAAAAAATACTTTGAAAAAATCATATCTACTATCGACAATAATTTAACTCCATAAATATCATCTACATGCCTATCGAAAAATATAAAACAAAAAAAAAACACTAATTAACGTACATAGATACGATCATAAACGTTTTTTGCGATTTAACACAAACTATAAAAATAGGAGAATGTGAGTTTTGATTCTAGACCCCTCATCTAATCTCAAACTTTACCGCTTTGCCGCCGAAATATCCAATCTACCATACGGCGAAAGTGAGTAGGGATGTAGGGTGGCAATATCTCTATTTTTAAATGTTTAGTTTAGTAGAAATGTACAATCTACTTTGTCATTTTAGGGCCCTTTTCCCTACGCGACATGCTATATTTTTCGAGTTTTCTATACCTCACTGTCTTCCAAATTCAGTAGAATATTTATCTTTAAACAGAAAAAGAAAGTATTTATAACACTAAATCCAAACTAGAATGTTATTTGGGATTCAACGATAAACTCGACGACCATAAAGATATAAATCATGTTTTATTATGACATGTACGACCCCAATTTCGAAGTAGTTATCAAATAAAAAAGCACGTACTAAAGACAAATTGTTAGACATCTACCTGCTAGCTTATTTTTCGGGCCTTATTGTCCTGGCAGGTACAGCAAGACTTATATCACATTATAAAATATCCTTGGTGTAAAGTGTAAAGGCATAAAATTACCTGATGCGATTTTACACAGTTTCTGATACTGATTTATCCTCCAACTTGCGTACGTCCAATTTGCATACAAGGATTATTTCTTCCAACTTGCGTACATGGGTAGGTAGGTTCCGCGAACCAGGTAAAACTGCAAGGGTACATTATTCCAACTTGCGTACATACACATTGTTTTAAACGGACCGTAATAATACGCCCTCTCCAATCTGTTCTAAAAGGTGTATTGGCAACCGGTTTGTTCGTTGTTATCAGAGCATTTTTTTATGTCTTCACATACACAGAGTTTTAAACGGACCGTCATAATACGCCCTCTCCAATCGGTTCTAAAAGGTGTATTGGCAACCGGTTTATTCGTTGTTATCAGAGCATTTTTTTATGTCTTCACATACACAGAGTTTTAAACGGACCGTAATAATACGCCCTCTCCAATCGGTTCTAAAAGGTGTATTGGCAACCGGTTTGTTCGTTGTTATCAGAGCATTTTTTTATGTCTTCATATACACATGGTTTTAGGCGGACCGTAATAATACGTCCTCTCCAATATGTTCTAAAAAGAGTATTGGCAACCGGTTTGTTCGTTGTTATCAGAGCATTTTGTATGTCTTCACATACACAGAGTTTTAAACGGACCGTAATAATACGCCCACTTCAATTGGTTCTAAAAGGTGTATTGGCAACCGGTTTGTTAGTTGTTATCAGAGCATTTTTTTATGTATTCACATACACAGGGTTTTAAACGGACCGTAATAATACGCCCTCTCCAATCGGTTCTAAAAGGTGTATTGGCAACCGGTTTGTTCGTTGTTATAAGAGCATTTTTTTATGTCCTTAGTTTGTTTATAAGCTTCTAATATTTGTGTATGTACGCAAGTTGGGATAATGTACTCTTGCAGTTTTACCTGGTTTCTCGGGACCTACCTACCCGTGTACGCAAGTTGGAAGAAATAATCCTTGTACGCAAGTTGCACGTAATTTTACGCAAGTTGCATATATTCATTTAAGCGAATGTGCTGTTAAATCGAAAACACAAATGAGAGAAAGAGAGAGAAAAAGGGACAGGCATAGGAAAAAAAAAGATAGACAAAGGAAAAGAAACGGATAATTAGAAATAAGGTTATTGTTGACAATTAAAATTATTACTTTGGTCTTAAATTTCTTTCCATTTGTAACAATTTAAATTGTGTGAACAAGTGAAAATCTGACGACGCCAGATCTGGTAAATAGGATGAGATTGTTAGGGGTTAAGAGTAATGATCTGCTACATATCATTGGTTAAGAGTGTTCAATTCTTTGTCGAGTAATGGGCTTTTTCACTAAACTTTGATTTTGGCCCAACTGCATAGGTAGGTTCAGGAAGAAAAAATAATGTTTTTATTCAATTTTTAAAATTGATTACAGCTACAAATCTCTTAAGAAAAGTAACCGGATTTATTTTAAACAACTCGAAATAATAAGCTAAAATTCGCTTACAAATGCTTTTTTGTTTTGTAGTAAGAATAAATTATCTAAAATATTAACATCGCATTTATATTAGCTCAACAATCCAATAAACTTCTATTAGACGATCTGCTGACACTACTAGAGCTCGCAATCTCGGACGTATAGTATTTGGATGCAGTGATTTTGGGGATCGAAGAGACTAAATCCAGGGATCCCTGGGTTGATCCCGAAAAAGTGTGACACTAATAAAAGAAATTATTTAAATTATTACTGAAATCACAACTCGCTACAAAAACAAAAAAAACACGATAGGATATACGATTGGTGAGTCTTCCTTGGTTGTCACGCGTTAAAAATTATTTTTAGAAAAAATTATTACCTAAATAAGTATCCTAACATGTGTTGAACAATTGTAATATAACCTACACTTTTGGCAATCCATATAAAAGAGAAAAGAAGAATATAATACTAATTATATTATACTGCCAGGCAGACCATTACATTAAATGAACAAAAAAAAACCTAGTTCCCAAAAATGCCAACATATAACATCGTTTTACTTTAATCTTAACTGACAGGATGGGATCGCGCTTAAAGGCAGTGTCAAAGCTATTATAAAATTTAACAGAAACGTAAGAGAAACAACGCTGAGATATTGCAGTTCTACATTTAGGGATTGACAACATACCTTGGGATCATGCAACCTGAGACAAAAGTATGAAGGTTTATTTGTAAGACGATATGTATAACCGGAGGCAAATGATTTTTCCATATTTTGGCCATTGGCAGCCATTATAAGATTTTTAACTTTTCGGATATTAACTCAAATTTTCTCAGACCAAAAAACGAATCTACCACAATTCCTTTTACCTTTTGTATTCGATACCTGACAACCGCGACAAAATTGAGAAAATGCCAGTGTATAATAATATTAACGCCGTATAAGTACAGAAACATGTTCTGTAAAACGTAAGTTAAAGTGAAATATTAAATCCAAATTTCGAGCAGATTGAGTATGTGGAACTTTTTTATTATTTACTACTGGATTAAAACTAATATCCAGTAAATAGCTACGTTTTTTGGCATTTCCAAATAAGTGAAGTATAGGGATTTTTTAGCATTTAGAGTCATGGATAATATCTAGGTCACGCTTTATACCGTGCGAGCAAAAATTATTTGCATCAAAAAAGGCTTGGATTAAAAAACGTAGGGCTTGATTTAGATCACAATGATATGGGGACGATATATCTAACCAAATCTAGGTTAAAATTTTGTAAAATTCATATTATGACATAATATGCCAAACTAATGAGTAATAAAATAAGTAGACAAATACAAATTTATTTTTGTTGTTTAAAAAATTACCAAATTAAGACTATACAGAAAGAAAAAGAAAAATAATTACATAAATATTGCTAAAATTGGCCATTTTGGCCGTCTTATACAATTTGTTGGCGTATTTTGCATTATTTCACGAACGTTTGCAACAAGTTCTTCTGTTCTTACAGATGGTCTTCCTGCTCCTTTTTTGTGTTGTATAGAACCTGTATCCCTAATCACAGTCACGGTTCTTTTTAGGAAATGATAAAAATCCTCAGCAATAAAAGCAACGTTAGGAACATGTTTCGAAAATACGCTTCAACCATGAATGTTTTGTGCTGTTCCGTAAAGCCCCTTGTGTGATTTGTTCAAGAAATTTGAATAACTTAGCGATGAATCAAATTACTTGTAACGACTGTCAAAGATGACGGAATAACTGATTGATTGGTAATTCAGGTAGGTACTGACACCCAACAGGTATTAAGCTCTATGGCTAAGCATTACGTTCTTAGATGCAAGGCCCTCTTTGATGCAAATAATTTTTGCTCGCACGGTACTATAATAATTGGCATCCATAGCTGTTTCAGCAAAATATCTTCGTTCGTAGATCTTGTCAGTCATTTTTGGTTTGGTAATAAAATATATTCTGGAACGAGGTTTATCACTCGTGTTTGCACTGCCACAATTTAATTCCGAAATCAAAAACCATCGCACGTAAAGCATCTAACTCCATGACCTACAATAATTATGAATACCGCTGCATACGGCAAAGCATCTAACTCCAGCATTTCGCGCCATTTTACACGTGAAATAAAAATGGAGTTAGCTGTTTTTCAGTTATATTAATATTATGCATTTTGTAGAAGTCAGAATCGTTTTTTTCCCTTCTGTAAAATTTCTATTTTTGGAGTTAGACAGTTTGCACTCTAAGCCATCGAAAGGTCTATCTATATGCAAATTTAAAATTCAAATTTATCTCATTGATATTTGAATACTTCTGTGTCAAAATATATTTCAAAGAATTAAATTTTCTTTATTTTCGTCAACAATAGGATCAAGACAATGGTAACTTGAGATTTTACCATAACGCCCACATGGTTTATAAGACTTCTTAGTATAGCCTAAGATATTATGAAGTAAAAAACGTAGTTTACATAATAGACTACCATAGGGTCAATTATTTGGCACGCTATGTGGTTTGTTCTAGCCTATAGAAATTAACAGGCCAACAAAAGTTTGAAAACCCATAAAATAGGCGTTTACCAAAGACATAATAGATCTTATTTTAAGTCTGACCTCATGGTTTTAAAAATTATAAATCAATCATTGTCAATAGAAAATACCAATTAGTCTTGTTTTTGTTTCAGCAAGAAGAATATTTAGAATATTATATTATATATTTGACAATTTTAGATAAAGCCAAATTCGGTGACTAAATGCCTGATGACTAAAGGGCGGATTATATGCACTTAAATTCAGCCAAAATATGCGCATATACAGGGTCCTGCAATAGTGCGTCAGGCTTTCATAGCTCCTATACGAATTTAGTTAGGAATTTCATTTATACGCTAACTTATACTGTATCATACGGGGTACTTCAGGAAAATATTTTTTCATATACAGGGTGGCCCAAAAAAGTGTGGTCATAAAAAGTTGTGATTTTTTAAATGGCATACCCCATATTTTTTTGCGTATTTAGATTTATGCTATCGTCCTTTATAAATGCCTAAAATTTTGTTTGATTTGCTTTGGTAGTTTAAGAGCAATCAATTAAAAACTAAAAAAAAATTATTTTGAAGCAGTGGAAAAAATATCAAAAAAAATAATCTAAAATTAGTTTTTCAACCACGGTATTAAGTGAGTTTAATAACAAGAGGTTTGATGATACTATGAATCGAATAGTATTTATCTATTTTATACAGGCTGTTCATAATAAGGTTTCAAAAATTACACATTTCAAACCTATTTTTCTCGACTTTTTCAAATGAAACACCCTGTATATTATTTCGGTATTTTATATAAAATACACAAGCAATTCTTTTTTGTAGTTGAAACATATAAGTTATTTCCAGCCGTTTTCGAAATAAATGCAAATTTCATAAATTATATTGATTAAACAGAGTTTATTTTTAAAATTAAGCCTAGGCGACTAGACTAATAATTGAAAACTACAGTAATTGTTCAAAATGTCTTCCATTTTGTTCTGTGCACAAGCCAACACACTTTCCAAAAGATCTATTTACTTCCCTTAACATTTCAAGGGAAATGCTAGCAAACACGTATCTTTATCATTTACTGCATTTTATTAGCAGTTGTAGGTGGATCATTGTCAACAATTTGTTTTACGTGCCACATAAAAAAAAATCTAGTTTTGTAAGATCCGGCGATCTAGCTGGCAGGGGGGTCCGTTTCTACCGATCCATTGGTTCGGAGAGGTATTATTAAGATAATTTCTTATAATTTATTCGCCCGATATTACACCTTTTTAAAATGAATTAACTTGTCAAACTAAGTATAAGAATCCACGTTTTATTTCAAAGCCTACTATGGGTTTTGGAGATAATGAACCTCTTTGCTGGTATTGCTATTGAAATGTTAAAAGGAAAATAAACAGATATTTTCAAAAACATGTTGGCTTGTGCGCAGAACAAAATGGAAGACCTTTTGAACAATTACCATAGTTTTTAATTATTAGTCTAGTCGCCTACGCTTAATTTTAGAAATAAACTCTGTTTAATCGACATAATTTATGAAATTTGCATTTATTTCGAAAACGGCTGGAAATAACTTATATGCTTCAAAAACAAAAAAAAAATGCTTGTGTATTTTATATAAAATACCGAAATAATATACAGGGTGTTCCATTTGAAAAAGTTGAGACAAATAGGTTTGAAATGTGTCATTTTTGAAACCTTATTATGAACACCCTGTATAAAATAGATAAATACTATTCGATTCATAGTATATTTAAACCTCTTGTCATTAAACTCACTTAATACCGTGGTTGAAAAACTAATTTTAGATTATTTTTTTTGATATTTTTTTCACTACTTCAAAATAATTTTTTTTTAGTTTTTAATTGATTGCTCTTAAACTACCAAAGCAAATCAAACAAAATTTTAGGAATTTATAAAGGACGATAGGATAAATCTAAATATGCAAAATAATATGGCGTATGCCATTTGCATTTTTTTTTACCAAATATGCATACTGGTATGCAATATTTCTTACTTTATTATAGTAACATGAGGTAAAGAAACACATCGGCTTCTAAATAATATGTTTATTAAAAAAAATGCAAATAAAGACAAAGAAAAATAAAAGTAAACAATTTTTTAACCAAAAATTGTGTAAAAGGCATTTATTACTAAATATTTTCACAATTTTCAAGCAAGCAAGGGGTAGCAAAATATAAGGCCAAGATACAACTTCATTGGATGGTTTACCCCCGTGAATGCTTTTAATTGCAGTTAAGTATTTAAACCCTAGAATTGACAAACTATGCATTTTGCATATATTATATTCCGCCATTTACTGATTCTAGGTGGTAATCCATAATTTATTATGAAATGAATACAGTAAAGCAAAGTTGAAGTTGCAAGTTTCCACTATATTAAAAAGAAATTGACAGGGTTCTCTAGCATCGTATCTTCGTCAGATGACAATGATAAAACAAAGATAGAAAAAAACTTTTTGGGCGTATTCAAATTGCGGACAAAATAGGCTGGTACCAACTATTTTCCAGTTTATGTATGGCAAAATTGCGGATAAAAAATTTTTGGAAAATATTCAACCCTGAATAATCCATGGCAGAATTGCGGACTAAACGAAAATGTTTACTGTTCGTACTTCTAGTGAGTGGTTTATCACGTCTTAAAAGCAATTAAAATTACTCCTATGTATCGATTAAAAGTTTGTGGTTTTCCTATTTTAATTTTAATATGATAACTATGGTTATTTGCGACCAGTTCAGTTAAACAAATATTGGTTTAAAAAAAATATTTAAAAAAAGGCTCTCAACGAACAAACCGGCTGCCAATACACCTTTTAGAACCGATTGGAGAGGGCGTATTATTACGATCCGTTTAAAACTCTGTGTATGTGAGGACATAAAAAAATGCTCTGATAACAACGAACAAACCGGTTGCCAATACACCTTTTAGAACAGATTGGAGAGGGCGTATTATTACGGTCCGTTTAAAACCCTGTGTATGTACGCAAGTTGGAATAATGTACTCTTGCAGTTTTACCTGGTTCGCGGGACCTACCTACCCATGTACGCAAGTTGGAAGAAATAATCCTTGTACGCAAATTGGACGTACGCAAGTTGGAGGATACCGAATTATTTAAATCGAATTGATCATTATATATATAGGTCCGTATTTTTAAGTTTATTTATTTCCATAGATCGTAACAAGTTTAGTTTTAAGCCTTTGCTTTCTGTATATAAGATTTTAAAGGATGGATCGAAATTATGTTGACTATTTCACTAGAGTGTATTACACAGGCAATAAAATCGGTATTCACATAAAAATACAAGTACCTTACTGGTGGTCGAAAAAGTAAACCAATTAACTTTTTCTGTAATTTCGTGTTCCACCGCGGCAGCCGAGTCGTTATTAAATGATGCAAAACACACACAAAAGTGGGGCGGTTTTGAAACCTCTTTCAACTCATCAACATTTGACAAGGAATGAAAGTTTGAAATTTGGTACTTATGTACAACTTAATATGCACTTTACAAATAGTCAATAAAAACTAGGGTTGCAATTAAAAAAAAATCGATCAATATAATAGTCATTAGTCCTATCTCTAATTTGGGTCACACTGTATCAATATGAATTTTTTAATTATTTTAAAAATACGACAACTTGAGATAATAATACCCGTACCCAATAGATAGAGTTTGGAAGAGGAAACACTTTTTTATTAGCAGGTATAGAAGAAAAAGTAATTCTTTATAAAAACGCCTGCTTGTGCTGAAACTACAATTGCAAATATCAGATTTGCTATTACTATACAGAGTTCGTTACAAAAAACATTTTTAGTTTTTTGGATCTTTTTTTTCAATTCCTTGATTTATTAAATGAATTTTGCTAGTGTTGAAACTACAATTTCCACTATTAGATTTGCAATTACTATACAGGGTTCGTCACAAACAACATTTTTAATTTTTTGGATCTCTTTTCTTCAATTCCTTGATTTATTAAATGAATTTTGCTAATGTTGAAACTACAATTACAACTACATATTTGATTTGAGATTGCTATACTTACAGGTTTCATCAAAAACAATGGATTTCTTTTTAATTTCTAATTTTCAATTTTTGATTTTTGATGATTGGCTAAACATTACTTTAGAAACAAATGGATTGGAAGATACCTGTGGTACAATTCAGACGGCACGTAGGAGTCCCGATCTCACAATTATCGACTTTCATTTATGGGGATATCTAAACCCACATCTGTATAAAATCAATTTCAATAATAACTTAGATCTCTTGAAAAAAGAAATAAGAGTAGTTATTGCAAATATCCCAATACAGCAAGTTAAGAACTATTATCGGGAATTCAGATATTGAGTTGAACTATGCGCTTATTCGGTGGTACCACGTTTAAATAAAAGTTTTATAATTTAGGATTGGATGAATTCAAGAAATAAGACATGTAATAAAAAAAAATACTTTAAAAGTAGGTAAATAAAAAAATGGTTTTCTTAAAACAAAATCGTTACTCGGCCATTATATAAAATCGTATTCGAAGTAACTAAGCAACAATAGTTGTTTGTTTTTACGTTAATTAATATTAAACGAAATCCAAAAAAATAAAATTGGTGCAGAGAATATCCAACGACGTCGTTGCATATTCTCTGACTGGTGTTTGTTTCTGATGAACCCTGTATAGTAATCGCAAATGTGATATTTAAAATTGTAATTTCAGCACAAGCAAAATACATTTAAGAAATCAAGGAATTGAAAAAAAAATCCTAAAAAGTAAAAATGTTGTTTTTGACGAGCCTTGTATAATAATTGCAAATCTGATAAAATTGTAGCTTCAGCACAAACAGACGTTTTTATAAAGAATCACTTTTTCTTCTATGTCTATTAATAAAAAAGTTTTTCCTCTTCCAAACACTATCCGTGAACACACTAGTTGTACCAATATCAGATGCATACTGATTAAAAAAGGGGCACATTTTGTAAATTGGGGAATTTTGTACAGGCTTGTTCTAGGATAGATCACCAAATATTTGAGGCTCGCGAGTTGAATCTATCGACATCAAATGATAGTTTATCAAAAATGCCGAAGCAGTCAATTTCACCTTTGGAAATTCTAAACAAAGTGCATAGTATCATTTTAATTCTTCTTTTATTTAATGAAAGCCTGCCAAGGACATCCAAAAAGTAATCGTTATCACACCCTTTCTAAGGATATATACCATAATATTCCTTATAATACATACACTTCACAAACTTTCTCTGCAACTATTTCAATAAATCTAACTCACACATATTAATTTCTATATGCAATAATTATTTTCAAATCGTTTGTGGAAACATCTCATGAAAGAGGGTGGCTAAATCCGTCACTCTATACACAGATAGGAATAGATTTGATAAGGAATTAACTGACATCTACCTAATACGAAACTGGTAAAAATAGTTTTTAAAAAATGTAATCCTTTTTTTTTAGCCTAATTAGCTATTTAACCGCTCGCATATTAAAATAAAAAAGTCAATTAGGCAATTTTATTTAATTTTTATCGCGAATAACCATGATTAATCTATGGGTGCTATAACAGTCGTAAATGTTAATTTATTGTTCCACCGCAAAAATGCGACCAATCACTATCGTGAACCAAACAATAATAATTTATAAATTATACGATATACCAGTTATTAGCATTGCAATGCATAAATCGAAGACATGCACCTGTATTCTCTTTAAAAGCGTACAATGAAAAAGAAGCTTTGATAAAATAAGACCATTAGCGCGCAGTTATCCTTTTTCCTCAATAGGATTAGTATTAGTTGTTTCATCAAAATTTAGATATGCATTGATTAGGTTAATCAACATTATTTTTGGTATTCCTATACCTGCTAACATTGCTTATTTGTTTACTAGAATCTAGAATCAATCAACAGAACAGAATACAAGGTTATTATAAAAAATCGAATGAGCCTTTCATTATAGAATACCGCTCATTTAATCAAGAATCGCTCGGACCCGTCAAATTAATTTCTTTGAAATATATTGTTTCATACAATATATGCAATTAATTCTAAACACTTTTTATAAAGCTATTCTAAGCTACGTTGTCTGTAAATGTTCAGGCTAATTGACAAAACGGCAGATATTGGGCACAGGAACATCCTTACTGGTTCATAGAAAAACACAATGATTATGTCGCAGGAATTGTTTAAATAGGGAAATCAGATCATTTTTCTTTAATGAGAGCCCCACTAGAGAAAGATATCTAAATTTCCTTCGAAATGATGTGGTTCCAGCTCTTGCCACTCTATTTTCAGATGATAATGATCCTGATTAACCCAGTTTAAGTTTTATCGGGATGGTGTTCTCCCCGCATTACGCTGCTCATATAATAGAGTATTTAAAAGCAATTTTTTCGAGATGGTGGATAAAGGTAGATGGGGGTCAGCAAGGTGGCCACCCAGATCGCCCGATCTTAACCCACTGGACATTTTTTTTGTGAGGCTACGTTAAAAATTTAGTTTATAAACCTAAACCCAACAAGATGTAGATACCCTGCGAGCAAAAAATATTTGTATCAAATGGGGCTTGGATTAAAAAACGTGGGGCTTGGTTTAGATCATAATGATATGGGGACGATATATCTAACCAAATCTAGGTTAAAATTGTGTCAAATTCATATTATCACATGATATATGCCAAACCAACGAGTAATAAAGTAAGTAGACAAATACATATTTATTTTTGTTGTTTACAAAATTAACAAAGTAAGAATATACAGAAAGAAAAAGAAAAATAATTACATAAATTGCTGAAATTGGCCACCGCCATGCTCCAAGCATAAATTCACACGTTTCTTCATATTTTCGAAAGTGTTGACCAGCATCTCTGGAGAAATGTTACCACATTCTTGGATAATCCTTTCTTGTAATAATTGTTCTAAATTTGCAACTGGTGTTTTAAAAATAGTGTTCTTTAAATGAGGAAAAACCAAGTAATCCATAACCGTTAAACAAGGTGATCTAGGAGGGAATTCAATGTCTGATCGAAAACTGATCAATCTGTCGTCGAAAAAATTGCGTAAGTAGTTAATAGTTTCGGCGGCTTTATGGGCGGTTATACCGTCCTGTTGAAAATATCCAAAACGTAGTTCGTCGTCAAGTAATTGCTTCACAAATGGATTTAAAATATTGTCTCTATACCGCTGTGCTGTAACTGTGTCATGGAAAAAAATAGGACCAACAATTCTTCGTCGGGAAACAGCTAACCAGACACCAATTTTTTGAGGGTGTCATGTGGACTCTACAAAAAAATGGGGATTTTCACTACTCCACATGCGTGTATTCTGAGAATTCACATAACCGAAGAGGTGAAACCAGTCTTCATCCGAAAAAAATGTCAGGTCAAATAAATCATTTATTTCTAATAAATTTTGGGTAAACCATTGAGAGTAATTCCTGCGTCTTTCAAAATCTGCTGCTTGTATTTCTTGGAATACTTGCACTTTATAAGGAAATAAATTTAGCTGCTTCTTAAGAATAGTCCTGCATGTTCCATAAGATCTTCCCACTTCTTGAGACAGGCGTCTTATACAATTTGTTGGCGTATTTTGCATTATTTCACGAACGTTTGCAACAAGTTCTTCTGTTCTTACAGATGGTCTTCCTGTTCCTTTTTTGTGTTATATAGAACCTGTTTCCCTAAACATAGCCACGGTTTTTTTCAGGCAATGATAAAAATTCCTAGCAATAAAAGCAACGTTAGAAAAATGTTCATGAAAATCGTCCATGCACAAACCCGGATTGTATTGCCACTTACCATTTACTCTAACCCCGTTTTGAAAATACGCTTCAACCATGAATGTTTTGTGCTGTTCCGTAAAGCCCATTGTGTGAATTGTTCAAAAAATTGGAAAAATTAGCCATGAATCAAATTACTTGTAACGACTGTCAAAGATGACGGAATAACTGATTGATTGTTAATTCAGGTAGTTACTGACACCCAACAGGTATTAAGCTCTACGGCTAAGCATTCCGTCCTTAGATGCAAATAATTTTTGCTCGCACGGTACATACGCTTAAGGAATCCAAAACCCTCACAAGTAGTACAAAATATACAGCAGGGATTTTTAGACCAGTGGATTTACTACAGAACAGTTGGTGGAGGACCTTTTCTACATAGTATAAAATAGTTTATTTTCATACTTTGTTCATTTTGTGCAAAAATGTATTATTTAGTAAATGGTTGAAGATAGGTATAGGGCATTATTTTATGAAAGATTGTAGAATGTGAAAATGTAAAAATAAAAAAGATGTTTTAATGAAACATAATTTACAGTTGATACCCGTAGCATTTTTATGATCCACCCTGTATCATATATTTTTTCTAAAAAAAAATTATTTAAAAAAAAATTTGGCGGGGCCGACGATTGTTAATTAAGTGGGCGATTTTCTTTTCTTAATCATCACTCTATATGTAAAAGGGTTTCATTCCTGATCGTTATTTCTTTCAGGTTAAGATGCAATGTGTTGCACTAATGTTTCACGTTAAATAACCCTAGAGAATGCAGATTCTTATTTAACAATTTTATTTTATAATTAAGGTGAACTAGCAGGTAGGTATTTATAAAATGCATTTACTACTACGAAACCTTGAAAGATTATAACTTACTGCTTATCCCGAAACCACCAAAATTTACTTTTACTTTCACAAAGTGTGGTCTACCAAATACTTTGCGACAACTGCGTGGCTACCTGTATCTACATTGGACAAACAGGTAGAAATTTTGACACCAGGCTTAAAAAACATAAAACATATATTATAAAAAAACAAAATAAAACAGGGTTAATTTGAAGAAGTAGTCCATGCTTAAAAAGTGGAGTGGAAAGTATAGGAAGCAAAGAAAAAACTAAAAGTCTTCCTCTACAAAATTTAATAAAATATAGAAATTCTTTAGGGGTCTCTATATGTCGAACGTAGAAACCTTCATCATCAAGAGACAGAAAATTTATATAATGCTGATGGTATTACTAGGAGAGAAAATGGTATATAACCTTAATGGAGCTTTTATGGCACTGAAAAATTGAAATGTAGAAGTGACATATACAGGGTGAGTTTTTTAAAGTGTTACAAGGCGATATCTCGAAAACGGTTCAAAATATTTTCTTGAAATTTTAGTGAGGGAATGGGGAGATGGAGGGACATATTTAAACATATTTTTGACGTCTACCCCCCTTCCCCATTTTGAGGGGTGGGGGGTAACTTCGGAATTTTGAATGAGACAATGTACTTTTTTTTGGTAAATACGAACCTACGTAAAAAACTACGTACGTATACAAAAAATCTTTTGATTTGCTCCCCTGATTACGAAAGTCTTTTAAAAACCAATTACCTCAATTATTAAACCAAAACATAAGTTCTGACGTGTGGTTTCAATAGGACGAAGCTACACCGCATTATGTGATACAGGCCCGTAATAAGTTGAACGAATTGTTTGAAAACAGGTGGATAAATCGAGCTGGTTTGATAAACGGCCTGCTAGGTCCCCGGATTTTACCCCATTGCCTTTTTTCTTTATTTATTTTTTATTTTATAAAAGATAAAGTGATGGCGGCTGCACCTACAACTTTAGATGATATGAAATACCGAATCCGCGTTGCATGCTTATTAGTGAGGCTTAAAATGTTACAACGGGTACGATATTTATTCTGAAAAAAAGTGACAAAGTGTTTGGAAGTTGAAGGGAGACATTTTGAACATCTTCTGAAGCGCGACAGACGATAAATAAGTTGAAATTAAATAGTAAAGTATTTTTTGTGTTTTATAACCTAATAAATCATAATGTCGTAACCAGGGGAGCAAATCAAAAGATTTTTTGTATACGTACGTAGTTTTTTACGTAGATTCGTATTTACCAAAAAAAAGTACATTGTCTCATTTAACATTCCAAAGTTACCCCCCACCCCTCAAAATGGGGAAAGGGGGTAGACGTCAAAAAAATGTTTAAATATGTCCCCCCATCTCCCCATTCCCTCACTAAAATTTTAAGAAAATATTTTGAACCGTTTTCGAGATATCGCCTTGTAACACTTTAAAAAACTCACCCTGCATAAAAAAAGGTTGAGGAGAGTTAAAACACGCTGAGCATGTGAAGAAAGTAAATTTTTTAATTTTAAAAATTATTTTTAATTTTACAAAAAAATTTAAAAAATTCTCAACACCTTCTCTTTAGAAGGCCTTTTTTTCTTCTTCCTCTTTTTATTTGGTTGTTTAGACTTCCTTTACTAACTTTTTTCACATGCTCAGCATTTTTTAACTCTCCTCAATCTTTTTTTATGCGTCACTTCTACATTTCAGTTTTTCAATGCCTTCTTCTTCTTCTGCTTCGTTTGGGTGGCCTTAGTGGTAAAACTATCCGGCCAAAATGACAGCTTGGAGACTTTTCAATGCCATAAAAGCTCCATTAAGGTTATATACCATTTTCTCTCCTCCTAATACCATCAGCATTATATAAATTTTTTGTCTCCTGATGATGAACGTTTCTACGTTCGAAACATGTAGAGACCCCTAAAGAATTTCTATATTCTATTAAATTTTGTGGAGTAAGACTTTTGGTTTTTCTTTATTTCCAAAACAGGGTTAGCTGATCACTGCATAAAAGACAATCAGTCAATCTCTAACAACATAAAACCCATATACATACCCAATAAAAGCAGAAAACTAAACCTACTAGAAACAATAGCTATAAAAAAAAAACATAAAAAACAAATGTAATGTTATTAATCAAGCCGAAATACCTTCAGGTGCTTCCCTAATTCTTAATACACACTAATTTAAGATTAAATATGTATCTGTACCTTTAAAAATTAGGAAAAACCCACAGTTGACCATTCGATCATTCTAATCCTATTTTTAATTTTATGACATGTTTATAATTACCATAATAAGATATAAATAACTTTGTAATGTCACGCAGAATTTAGTATCGTCTTGTACTCCTTCGACAATGATCCGCAAGGGCCGAAACACGTGTCAGCAAAATGATTAAATTTGCGAAACATAACAAGTATAGGAAAGAAAGAAAAACTAAAAGTCTTCCTCCACAAAGTTTAATTGAATGAAACAATCAAAGGTCTCTACATGTTTCGAACGTAGAAACGTTCATCATCAGGAGACAGAAAATAACATTAAAAAGTGCTGATGGTTTTAGCAAAAGAGAAAATGGTGAAGGACCTTAATGGAGCTTTCGTGAAAATAAAAATTGATGTGCAAAGCCACATAATATGGAGAAAATATTAAACTTTAAACATACTAGGTATGTAAGAAGTCGGGAAAGGGGTCTAGACCAACCCTATAAACTGGGAAAGAAGAAAATAAAACCTTTCTATAAAGAAAGTATTAAAAAATTAAAATTTGTTTAATAAAACATTTTGGATAAATGTCAGAGACATAGAAAAAGTAAATTGGTAGTAATTAACATACTTAGTGCAATGAAAATTGCGTTTTGAATTGTCCTTTGGGGTACTGAGGTTTAAGGCTCAGTAACCCCGCAAGAGGTTAATTTAATTTTTATTAAATAAAATCGAAAGTTGAACATATTTTGAAAATTAATCGAGAGTTTATTCACTCTTCCACGTGTTGGGACCAAAGTACTTTAACTAAACTTTGGTCCCAACACGTGGAAGAGTGAATAAACTCTCGATTAATTTTCAAAATATGTTCAACTTTCGATTTTATTTAATAAAAATTAAATTAACCTCTTGCGGGGTTACTGAGCCTTAAACCTCAGTACCCCAAAATACAATTCAAAACGCAATTTTCATTGCACTAAGTATGTTAATTACTACCAATTTACTTTTTCTATGTCTCTGCCATTTATCCAAAATGTTTTATTAAACAAATTTTAATTTTTTAATACTTTCTTTATAGAAAGGTTTTATTTTCTTCTTTCCCACTTTATAGGGTTGGTCTAGACCCCTTTCCCGACTTCTTACATACCTAGTATGTTTAAAGTTTAATATTTTCTCCATATTATGTGGCTTTGCACATCAATTTTTATTTTCACGAAAGCTCCATTAAGGTCCTTCACCATTTTCTCTTTTGCTAAAACCATCAGCACTTTTTAATGTTATTTTCTGTCTCCTGATGATGAACGTTTCTACGTTCGAAACATGTAGAGACCTTTGATTGTTTCATTCAATTAAACTTTGTGGAGGAAGACTTTTAGTTTTTCTTTCTTTCCTATACTATAACTCCACTTTAAGCATGGACTACTTTTTCAAATTATAACAAGTATAGTTATTATTTTTACCTCATGTGCATATTTTTATCTTTATATTTTTCAAGTCCTATTTTTTGCCCTTAAGTCAGTTGTAACATTTTGAGTTGGCTAAAATTGATGTTTAAAAAAATAATAAAACTACCAATTTGTTGGAACACATGGTTTCACCAGAAATAAGAGGTTAAAATGACCGCTGAGCGCAATTAACCATTTCCTTCTGTAAATAATACGGCAGGTGTGTGCAGGTGAACGTGTTTTTTTAATCGTTAGGGTCGGTTTTTAAAGGCAAATACGTCTTTTAACATGGTAACTCGGATAAGCCCTTTTTGAGCGCATGGTTCGTTATAGAGCTGTTTATTTTCCTTTTTAAGTAACTAGCCAGCTCCCTGTAAACCATTGCAGGTAAAATATGCATCAGCCGATTTTTTGTGCGACTTCATTGATGGAAATAATACTTTTTTTTAACAATTAATTGTTTACACATCAAAAGTTTAAACACACAATTTTTACATAGTGTGCAAAAAATACTTGTACAACTACTCCTGACGTCAAAGTAATTGGACTTAAGTCAATTTAGTTATTTTTCAATTACCATAATAATCCAGAGACATTAAGCATTTTAACCGTTTACGAAATATTAACACTTTAATGCTGGAATGCACCAATGCGTTTCTAGACTTAGCAACTTTATAAATTTCACAATCAAAAAACTTCTAGGGCTACTACTGTTTTAAATACTATCCATGTGCAATGAAGCTTGATGACTCCGCCTACGTGCTTATTGGCGTGTGAAGTTTGAGCTATTCGTTTTGGACAAGAAGAGGCTTCCAAATATTGGGGATATCTTTACTAAATATATGGGTATTTTAACTCATGAAAGCTGCTTTTTTGAATTTTCATTTTCTCCAGTGCTGTTCCGTGTCCCAAGCCTTGGCTTCTGACCACTGTATATTATGTTGGGTTGGTCCATACATGTTCTGCTATATCTAATCGCGAAATTTCACCTTTTTGAGTATGTTTCAGATGTTCTTTAACTCGTACGGGAAAAGTTATTTTTGTTTCTCCAATGTACGATTCGCCACGCCAACCAACATAATATACAGTTGTCAGAAGCCAAGGTTTTGGAGTCGGAGCAGCACTGGAGAAAGCGAAAATTAAAAGAAGCAGCTTTCATGAATCAAAATACCCATTTATTTAGTAAACCAAGTATAGATATCCCCAATATCTGGAAGCCTCTTCTTGTCCAAAACCAACAGCTCAAACTTCACACTCCACATAATTAGTATTGGACTTTATAATCTATGAATTTTTGAAACTACAGTATTGCTTTTTAGTGGTAAGTATATCCTTTCTTAACCGTAGCGAGCAAGAAATATTATGATTAATGTCAAGTTTTATTACAACTGCCAGTCGGAACTAATACAGTATATAAAACCAGATTACACCCCCAATAGAACTTTATTATTACGGTGAGTATTCAGAGCAATAATGTCTATAAACCATTGTCTGGTAGCAATAACTCCTATTGGCTAAATTACCGTGATATTATCATTACCCAACGGTCTAGCAATTTTCGTTGTCTTACAGTAGGAAAGCGCGTTGCTGTCACATATAGTATTAGGCTCCTTTTATACAGGGATTCTGAATCTCGGATTCCGGAATCTCGGCTTCACATTTAACGTAGCGCTTACGCAAAGCGTTTAGACAAGCGTCTTCTCGGAAACAGAATCGCGATTCTAAATTTCGGAATCGCACTAATTTCAGTCGCCCGGCTACGGGATTCGAATCGGCGACAGGTCTAGCATTGGTTTATATGTAAGCATTTTCACTGCTATTCTCGTTCAGTAGCCTCTTGCCAGCTCCGTATTAAGGGTCGTTTCTGTTAGGTTTACGAATAAATAATTCAATATGGATATTTCAAAAACTCTTTTCCAAACTGACAAGTTCATATCGTCAATACAGGCACCTCCAAGCTTATGGGATACTTCGGCAGAAGAGTATTCGAATAAAACAGGCACACTGGGTGGAAGTAGCTAAAGAAATTTTGTCTTTTAAGATATTGTGTAGCTCGTCAAACGACCGAATTGACATTCTAAAATAGTTAAAAAAAATTTTATACAGTAAAACGTATCCTCTTGCTGTATTACGTTCGCTGATTATTGGATAAACCCACATTCTACGTTTCCTAAGTTTTTTTCTTTTTTTACACACGATAATAATATAGCAACAGTGCTTCTATTGCATTCATTTTAACACTGAACAGAAGCGTGCGGCCCTGGAATTAATCGCCTCTCCACAAAATTGCCGAAACCACACAAGATTAGAAAAGCATGCATTCCGAATCTCGTTAGAATTCACGTGAGATTCTGAATCCCAGATACTGAATCTCGCATTCAGAATCCCAGTATAAAAGGAGCCTTAAAGTTGTATAAAGAGTAGGGGAGATCCGGCTATGATGGCATACTGGCTATGATGGCACACTAGCATTTTCTCTTATCCTGTAATGTTAGGAACGACACAATAGGCAACCAACAATTCATTTGGTTAGTTTACATACAATGTTCAACGGGTTCGTGTCGTTGTCACTATTTTTTGAAAATAAACTGAAAAATTTATTTATTAGTGATTGAAAAACATTTTTTTGGTAAGTAAATAATCTATTATTTGATATAGCAGTGAAAAAATGTAAAGTTTTTGTAATATACAGGTAAAGTGGTATTCTAACCTTAAATTTTCATGTGACAGCAAGCGATGGGAGTGTTCAATTATTTAATTAGGCGCGGTTTATTTAGGCATGTAGATTCGGATATGATGGCATAGTGTGCCAACATAGACGGAATTCCTTATATTCACTTTCACGATGCCAAGAAAGCTGGATTCGATGTCAAAGTTGTCACAAGTGGAGCCACACCGAATGTGCTGGGGTCAGCTCCAAAACCAAATCCTTTATTTGCGAAATATGTGTTTAGTTGTTTATGTTTCTATGTCATTATATATTTAGTTATTTATGTTTCTATTAGGAAAACATTTCATTATAAGTTGTTAAAATGCTTTTCCATTTTTTAAATAAAAATATTGAAACTTTTTGAAACTATGCCATCATACCCGAGGTCTAGATATGATGGCACACTAAGATAAAAAAAATAAATCTTATTTTTACACTTCAAGTTTAGAACCAGGGTGTTTATTAACACTCCAAATAAATGGTACAGTAGGGCTCTATATCTAATAAGAATTTCAAATTTTTATCTTTAACGGTATCTAATTTATCGACTATTAAAAAAATGTATGCCATCACGGCCGGATCTCCCCTATGTGAATTCTTATAAGGAATAGGAGGTTTTTTTCTCAGTGTAGATTGTTCGGTTGATACGAGCGCCCTTTACAAGTAAAAATGTAGGACTTGTAACCTTATTGCATAAAACGAATTACTGCACAATTTTAAGGCTATCATGTCTTACAAACGCCTATTATAAGAAACCAAAATATCTACCTAATAAATTGAAAAATACACACCACGCAAAAAAAAACAAGACGAAATGCGTGTAATACCATGAACAATAATTCGCCGTATTTAAATTGTTATAGGGGAGAGCCGGGCAAGTTCGGCATAGCGGGCAACATCGTCAATCCCTTTATTTTCTCATTATACCGGACTACGGCGTAGAGATCCTAGAATCCATTCATTGTCGATGCCTGGCACATGTCAGTCATGTTGTTGTAGTTTTGTTATACATTTCCTCAATTTAAATCAATTTTCTGTGTTTTTGCTAAACCTGCTGTAAGTATTGACTATTTAATATCTTTATTTTTTTTGCCGACTTGTTTTATGCCAAACCTACTTAAATCATGACATTAGTTGTTGTTAGGGTATATAGTTAACGTTAGCGAATTAAGGGTATAATCCAGACAAACGAGGTTGTTGACATGTTCTTCTTCTACGTACATTGCGGGCAAGATAGTCAATACCATTGCCGAACGCTCTGAAGTGCTGGCAAGCACCCCATACAAAGATAACGTGGAAGAAAAAGTCATGAGTAAAGAACAGCAAATAAAAAAGGCAGGTGTCAAACGAAAAATAAGTGATGATAATTCAATGTCTAAATCAAAGAAACAAAAATCAAAAGCAAAAAGTAGAGCCTACGTTTCAGAGAGCAATGAAGAAACTTTATGCCTATTCTGCAATGGACGGTATGACGAAACTCAGGAGGAATGGATACAGTGCGATCAATGTAAGCAATGGGTCCATGAGGATTGCAGTGACCATAGCGGAACAGGAACTTTTATTTGCGATTCATGTAGAGATTAAATTTTTTGCTGAACTTGCCCGCCACTGTCGAGCAAATTCGGCAATCGGCCACTTTTTATATTTTTATTAATAAAATAAATGTTTAAATCATTTTGGACTTTTTATATCGGTCAATATGTTTCCGAAGGAATAATCTATGTTTCCGCAAAATAGGGAATAGAAATTACTATCTTGTGTGTCATATGTCAACGTTCAAAGCTTAGCCTGCCGAACTTGCCCGGCTCTCCCCTAACAAGGAACAAATATTCAATTGATTTACGCATCGGTATCAATAATTTTATTTTTAATAACATTTTAGGAATCGTAAAATAGCCCACATGAATGTGTTGATACACGTCGAAGGAGGCGTTGGCCTACGCTGCATTTGTCAAAAAAGGAGAGAAAAATTATTTTTATGTTAATAGATGAGAAGTCAATAAGGCTATTGGAGAGCAATCGGAGACAGATAATTTATATCTTCATTTTTATATTAATATTTTTTAATAATTAATTATTGTAAAAATTAATGTAAAATAAACCAATTAACTGCCCTACGCTGTAACTAAATTT
Source organism: Polydrusus pterygomalis (assembly GCA_963969555.1). Lineage (NCBI taxonomy): Eukaryota > Metazoa > Arthropoda > Insecta > Coleoptera > Curculionidae > Polydrusus > Polydrusus pterygomalis. Next base: position 53,792,900 of record OZ018378.1, read on the forward strand.
TTCCAAATTAAGACATTCGATTAACTTTAGCTTAATAGAATATTATTTAACGAGCGTAGAATATATTCCATAAAAAAAGAGGATCATTATAATCTTACACTGAGAAAGAGCCTTCTGATCCTTATAAAATTCACATACCCTTTATTCAACTGTTACTACAATACTATATGTGACAGCAACGCGCTTTTCTATTGTAAGACAACGAAAATTGCTAGACCGTTGTGTAGTGATAATATCAGGGTAATTTAGCCTATAAGAAATAGGAGTTAATGCTACAATAGAATGGTTCATAGCCATTATTGCTCTGAATACTCGTAGTAATTATCAAGTTCTATTGGGAGTGTAATCCGGTTTTATACCTATACTGTATTAGTTCTGACTGGCAGTTGTAATAAAACTTGACATTAATCATAAGAAAATTTGCTTGCTACGGTTAGTAAAGCATATACTTACTACTAAAAATCAGTACTGTAGTTCTTAAAATTTTAAATAGCTTCTAGTGTAATATTGTTCTTGTCATTAAACATTGCATATGATTATCTATTATGCAACATGCTTTACCGAGATGGTAAAATTCGTCCATAGATTATAAAGTCCAATACTAATGATGGGTTGTGCAAAATAAGAATCTTCTATTGTTTTATCTGACATGCAAAGTTTAAAAACATTTAAATACAAAGTAAAAATAAATTAACTGAAACAGGTATTGGTATGATCAATTAAGTTTAAATTTAGACAGGACAGCTAGAATACCCCGAACAACGATGTGATCTGCGCAACAAACACGTTAAAACTAATAATACGGCGCGCAGCGATTGCCGATTGCTACGAACCCCCACCAACGGCTTGTGGATTATAGGTTCTAACGGATACAATTCGTTTTTGGGGACGCTGTTCTGCTTTCTTAACTGTAGAAAAAGCGCTTTACTGGGAATAAAATGCGTCGCATTAAGAAGATACAATTTGAGTCATAGATGTGTTTTGGACTTCCATTGCCTTTACTTTTTCATATCACAACGTTTCAACTGGTAAGTATCTCCAGTCGTCTTCAGGTGAATACTAAACAAGTTACAATGTTACAAAGCTACGAGCCTACCTATACTACCTAGGGGAGGGGGGAGGGGGCTAGTTACGTATGATCGGGTGCGGTCGTAAGTCATCCGCTTATGTCACCATGTTTATTCATCTGCTTACGTCATCCGCTTACGTCATCACGCTTGCATCACTACCCAATCTAAGCCTACACCTATCTAACAAGGGCTTCCAAATGTTTCTTATATCTGCAGAAGGTTTACTGAAATAGTCACTGTTCTGGATTATGACAGCTGCTTCTTTAAATTTTCTCTTTCGCCAATGTTCTTCTTTAAGTATAATTTTTGCGTTTGCCCATTGTAAATGATGGCCGTGGGTCCAAGCGTAGTCTGCTGCACCGGATCTGTTTGTTTCTCCTTTCAGTGTGTGGTTTCGATGTTCTTTGATCCTTGTTTGGAGAGGTCGTAGGGTTTCACCAACATAGGATTGTCCGCATTCGCAAGGTATTCTGTATACACAATTCTTCGTGTCCTTTTGATTTGTTGGTTTGGTCTTCAGAGGACCGATTGATAAGCTTCGACGTGGAAAGTCTCTACACTAACGTTCCAGTGAAGGAAACACTGCAGATCATTAGAAGAAAACTTGGGGAAGACCGAACACTCGAAGAGCGAACGTCGCTACCGATCAATGCCATAATGGAGCTTCTAGAATGCTGCCTAAATAATTCTTACGTTCAGGAGAAGGAAAGATTCTTTAGCCAAAAGGACGGACTATCAATGGGCTCATCTCTATCACCAGTAATAGCCAACATTTACATGGAATGGTTCGAGGATCAGTTGATAGATAAGGCGAATATTAACCACTTCGTTACGTAGATGACACATTCATCATTTGGAATGGAAGCGATGACGAACTTCAACCCTTTCTACAACATATGAACAACCTGGCACCCTGTTAGATAGGTGTAGGCTCAGATTGGGTAGTGATGCAAGCGTGATGACGTAAGCAGATGACGTAAGCAGATGAATAAACATGGTGACATAAGCGGATGACTCACTACTGCACCCGATCATACGTCACTAGCCCCCTCCCTAGGTAGTATAAATATGCTCGTAGCTTTGTAACTTGTTTAGTATTCATCTGAAGACGACTGGAGATATTTACCAGTTGAAACGTTGTGATATGAAAAACTAAAAGCAATGGAAGTCCAAAACACATCTATGACTCAAGATATATCATTGTCTACAACCTTCAAACAAACACAAGATACAATTTATTTCTTAATAACATTGCTGTAATACAAGTAGTTCATTATTCAACAAGACTGTGCTGCTAATGGAACTGATTACTAGCAATAAAAACACTGTTCTAGCATATCTGGAATTGATATAACACAAAGCGGGTTTGATACACTGGCAGTTTATTTAATATGGGTTAATAAAACAATCTCGTTAAGGATCAATCATATCTTTTGGGTATTTTCCTTGCGCGACTTGTAAGTAATATAACTAAAGGTCCCAATGTTGTTTGTCTTTTAGAGATAATAACTCCTAAAGAAAGCCAATGTACAAGGTACAAGCTTATATTATTTTATTATTAAAAAATTAAAGAAATTTGAGATCTTGAACCAGCAAGTCTTGTAAATAAATCTAACAGTACAGTAATTACACATAGCTGCTTGTCTCTAAAGTAAAAAGTAAGTGCAATAAAAATGGTTATCGCAGTGAGATTTTTCTAATATAACACCAATTTAATGACAGAACTCAGAGAAGGCGTTGGCCTACGCAGTGTTGGCCAAAACAGAAAACAAAAGTGACCGTTTTATTTGATATTCTTAATAGAAGAGTAAATATGAGAGTATTGAACTTTAAGTTGGAACGTGAGAGCTTTCTTCATTTCCCACATAATACGTCTAATTTGTTATACCTATGCATTACCAGTAGGCATTTGTAGTAGTTTTTATCTTGCTGACAAACGGAAACCTTTTTTTATATTAATAACTTAAATGAATTTAAATTCACACCAGTTAGAAGTTAGAAGTAAAATGGACTGTTTTAAGGATAACATAGGATTTTTGATTTTTCTCACAATTGCAGGGAAAATATTGTTATGGCGATAAAATATTTTTTCTATTTCACGTTCATAATAAGCTCAGTACGATACGCATTTGCGTATCATAATGAAGCTATTTCGATACGCGTTTTTTCTTTATTCGATGTTGGTAACATTTAAATGTTTTATTTCATTGACTTGCGCGGCCTTTGTGATTTACGAGAAAACCCATTTTTCGCAGAGGAAAAATAGCTCGATAACTTACTTTTTTTATTCTGTGTGGATAACAGTCATGTATGTTGGTTGCATAAATCTATACATTAATCTTTTGTCGATGCTTTAAGCTATCATTTTCTGCCAAATCCTATCCAAAATTCAATCTACTAAACTTCCAATGTCGATTTTAACTTCAACTTTATTTGAATTTTCCATCTTCCCTATACTAAATTGCAATGCCGTGACGTAAAATCACGTCTTTTGAAATTCGAAAAAAAATAGCAAAATCTCCCGAATTTCCGAACGCTCTGTATATGTACCAAATGTACAAGGATCACACAACGTATTCCGTCCAATTTCAAATCTCATATCGCTAAAATAACTTTAGAATCTCGTGGTGAAAATGGGTCAATAAATCAAAAAATGACAGTCTGCAAAATAATTTTTGTTGTCCAGAGGCTACTATGATAAAAAATAGTATTACAAACATAAAATTTAGACATAATAATTTACAAAATTTGAAGGATTTTTCTTTTTAAAATGTATTTTTCTTGATTATAAAAGGTGAAATAGAAAAAAATGTATAAAGCACATGTTTCATAAGGCGTTTTAGCGCACGTGTCAATAAAAAAACTCGCCACTTTGTGGCTCGTTTTTTAAATTAGACGCGTGCGCTAAAACCGCTTCTTATGAAACGTGTACCAGTGGCGGCTCGTTAATGAAGGGCTCTGGGGCGCCGCCCTCCCTGCAATTATTTCAAACAGAATCCAAGAATACTTTACTTAAAAAACCAAGAACGCAATGTATGTAAGCAATCAATTAAAATAATTCAAACCAAACGTAGCCCTATTCCAACGGGCAGGCTATACTCATAGACAAGCGAGTTGCGCGCTCTCAAGGTTGTACTAAGCGCGGGCGACCGATTATTCGTCCCGATTCAACGCGAGTTGCCATGACTACAGAGGCGTGGCGTCACCTACACATCGCACAACGAGCTGCCACGGATGGGCTCCAATTTTCCGCGCCCAACAGCTATTCGCGAATCGCGATGCCACGGTAAAATAATCGATATATTAAATGTACTCTGACGATGCGACTTGTCGATGCCGTTAATGATCTGTTTATTTGTTTTGATTTGATTTATTAGTTACGTTATAAAGTTGGAAAATTTTGTCTAATATGGTCAGTGATTTACAGAAGCTTGTGTTTAGTTCTCTGAGCTTAAATGAAAAACTTGATTTAAAAATGCAGAGCGGCCACTACCAATATTGAACATAGTACAAGTGCACTCAAAATGTAAAAGTAAGGCACAGTTTACGCTTAAGTTTGATAAAGAAATATATAATAAAAAATTCTGGATATGCGGTTGTGAGGACAAAAATTCTTTTTTTTTTGTTTCGTGTGATCGTGTGTTTTCTTTTTGACGGGGATGATAATTGGAATATAAATGGGGTGCAGGCAGGACTTTAAAAATCTTTCAGAGAAAATAAAAAAAAACATGAACATAGTGCAAAACATCGTCATAATGTGGTAAGTTTTCAGATGTTAGGACAAACTTTAACTTCTTTAAGTAGTGCTGCTTATGCTGATGAAATTAAAATTCACAACGAGAAAGTTAATAAAAACAGACACGTACTTTCGAAAATAATAGACATTTAAAAAAAAATTTTAAGCCAGCGCCCCCCCCCCTGACTCGCTAGTCACGAGCCGCCACTGATTATCAGATGTCAACGTTTTAGATAACAAAAACTTGTTTCCACTTCTGGCGATCTGTCTATTTGTTGACTCAAAACTACTTGACCTGCAATAACGGAATTTTGTATATGGATTAGGTATTTACCCTGTTTAAATTCGGGTATAGTTTGAGTTTGTTATATTTAGGGCGAGTATCAGAAAAATTAATTAATTCCATTTTTGCTTTTACTTTAATGACCAGGCGCATCATAAAATATGGATTACGTTTGGGCATTTAAATATTTTTTTTTATTTTTACTCCGATTTAAGTATTTTTAAGGGAGCTATAGATACATTTATTAGTTTTAGCATGCTTATACAAATTTTAAGAGAAATTGTTTTTTTGACATAATATACAAGGATAATCGATAAGTTTTTTTTTCTAGCGCAAAACACCCTGTGAAATGATTAAGAAGCAATATTACTTTAAAATAGCAGTTTTCATTAAGGGGCAAACATTTTTTGCATTTTAGTTTTTGGTTCATGTCAATATACGTGCATTTGTTCTCACCCAAATGCAAAATGATCTTGATGATGTCAATGATTTAGGAAACTCAACACTAAGCTATTGATGACCGATATCTTGTACTTAATACTCTTCAGAATCGTCGTTTGACGTCAATACAGGCGAAAAAGCAACTTCAAGAGGTTGTTATAAAAATTCAGTTCTTGGACAGTTCGTCGAAGATTACACGAGAGTGATTTAAATTCACGCAGACCAGGAACTGAACCTAAATTATTACCGCGTCATAAGAGTTAAGAATGGAGGAATATTACCCAGGATGATATTCGCGGGCTAATTGATGGCATGAACCGACGTGTACAGGCAGTAGTAAGGGCTAGAGGAGGCAATAAAAATAATAGGGATGTGTTTAGAGATGTTATTTTTTAAATCTTAGGTATACGCACCTTTTTCCGTAAATTTATTTGTTTATTAAATCTTGATTATTACAATAACATTTATTTTCTTGCATTTTAATAGTCTATTTCTGTACTCGGGAGGTATACGACACTATGTCCAATTTTTACAAAAATTAGGTAACTATGTAGTTTTATTCAGAAAATTAAACTATTTTGTGGGGCATAAAACACCAAGTCCAGTAGCTGAGAAACAGCGTAGACTTTTAACACTATGTGCATTTTTATTCAGAGGCCCAAGACACCAAGGTAATAATATCTGTATGCCTCGGATCTTTAGTAATATCTTTAGCAACACATTTAGCGGCATAAGACACTATATAATCACTTGGTGTTATATGCCTCTAACTAGATCTATATAATAGTAGGTGGGGATTACACATAATGTTAAACCCCAGCATGACTGTCGGCATTTAGGAGGAAATAAGTTTTTATTTTGTCTATTATTACTTTTCCTTTTACCAAAATGCATACCATTTCCATTTAATATACTCATTTTTTGTAAAAATTGGACAAAGTGTCGTATGCCTTCCGAGTACAGTATTATAGCTTATAATTTTTTACAGGTATAGAACACTATGTCCATCAAAATACAAAAAAATTATAAAGCCCTAAACTTAATCCAAATTTTATTATGCCCGTTTTTTTTGGCACGGGACTGTATTATTATTGGACATGACGTGTAAAAATACCTTAATAAAATTATTATAAAACTCTCTTACCCTTAAAAAAGCAAAGCCAAATATGAAAATACCGTAAAAGTTATATTTATATTCGCACCAGTCTCACTAAACAAGGAGTGATTCTCTTGAATTACTCCACATGCGGAGCTATTTTCAAGGCTTAGTTTTTTTTTTAAATCTTGGAATGTGTAGAAATTATAAAACTGGTGTTTTCAAGCCATCATAAAACTAGCGTTTTCATAATATTTTCAAATATTTTCAGTTTGGATTGTACACTTGGCTTAAAGATTTTTTTTTCCAAATAATAGAACCCCATATAGCCCAAAAACGAATAGAATTTTTAAGAGAATTTAAGAATAACGACAACTCTCAATTTTCCTTAAAACCTTTTTTTGTGGAGGGAACTTGGATAATATACGACGATTTTTTTTAATATGGCCAAAACGGAAATACAACTGTCCTTCCTTGTTCGAAAAGTCGAGAATTCATATAAAAGCCCAAGCTATTATTTATATAATAACAAGCTCAGCTTCAGGGGATTGAAGAATAAGTTTATCGAAGACAACATAAACATATTTATTATATTATTAAATTTTTAAATAAACTTATTATTATTATTATAAATAAACTAATTTAGTTTTCAATAAAAAGGACACTTAGAGTACAAAATAAAAGAAATAACCCGATAATTTTCTCAAAAAAAGAGCCTTCTTGTCCACTTCCGCACCTGTCCTACGTAGTAACTGCTAAATTGGATACAATTTAATTGTTTGATTAAAATACAATTATAATAAAAACAATATAACATAGATTTGGTTATTTTTCTACTAAAATATGCAATGACATAACCGAGATAACCCGCAATAGTCTTTGCACTATTAGCTTTCTAGGACTGTCACCTCGGAAAAATGTCCATTCCGCACCTACGAAATCCACACATTAAGACAGCGTCAGTTTGGTATCAGTGCGTTTTTATTATTTCTGGTTTTGTTATAGTGTTGTGCGCCGCTTAAAGATATTGGTAAGTACCCTTTTTTTTTATATATATTGGCAAAACAGTTAATTAAAAAAAGAAAGTAAAAAATGCTCACTTTCTTGCGTGTCCTCTCTGCACCGCAGTTTCCGTTTACGTTACGTATTTCTTTTAGAAAAATAGATTATGGTATGGTGCATTTTTAGGTCGGCAAAACATAACCTAAGAATAATTCGAATCAGCGTTGCCAGAATTTGTGAATAAATTAAAAAGTCAAAAAATGTCCATTTGGCACCGTCCGTTCCGTGCCTGTTTTACGTTGGTGCGGATTGGACAGTTAGGTGCGGATTTGACATAAATAAGTATTTATCGGTGTTGGTTAATGGTAATGTTGTCTTTTCTTAGTACTTATTTGAAATTTACATTTTGGTTTTTAATAAATAGTTCTTTACCTTTTTATATTGATTTAATCGAATTTAATCATATACGATGTCCAATCCGCACCTTAAGTATCAAGTCCGCACCTTTTGTAAAAACGGTTAAAAAAAAAGTTGAGGCACCCAATTAATATTTTTAGTCTATTTTTTATAAAGACTCGAAACGTTCTTAAATTTCCTTAAAATATTCTAGGGGCATTTACCGATGAAAAATATATCCCAAAATATTATTTTTATATTTGGGTCAATAAATTTTCCTCTTAGGTTTTTTCAAGATTTTATTCACACAAGATATATTTTTTGAAGATCTGGACGTCTATTCTCCAATTTAAGAGAAGTGAACGCTCTCTCGCGAGAAGGGACAATTCACATCATATGCTCACATCGTATGGAAATGAATAGTAATTTTAAGTTTCAAGAATACAGTTTAAACATTTTTAAGAGAAAAAGTAATCACTTCTCTTGAAATAATCATTCGCCTATTTCGAGAATAGACGTCCTGTTGTAATTTAAGTTTTGTTAATATATAATGCATAATTTATTCTTACTTTTTAGCATAAAAAATTGCCTTGGTTTTTAAGGTGCGGAATGGACAAAATTATCGACCTTTTTGAGCAAAATAGCGTTTTGAGACCTTATTTTACAAAAAGTTGTTGATTTTATTCCCGAATATCTATCCTCACACCTTTGTTAAGTAAGGCAAATAACAAAAATATTAATATCTAAACTTTAAAAAATTAGAGTATAAAAAATGGTTTTGGCCATATTAAAAAAAAATCGTCATACAGTAAAGGGACTTTTAGGCGAAGTTGGAAGGATGATACTCTTCATACAGTTAAAAAAAATTGTCAGAGGGTGTACGGTATATTATTCTACATGCTGGTTCAGAAAATGGATTTGTAAATAATGCAAGTTTGATATTCAAGTCTGGCCTGAAATCTGGTGATTCTTTCCAACTAGCAAAGTGGAGCTTTAAAGGAAGTAAATTATTTTATAGTTGTCGTGTAACTTTCTCTGAAGAACAGTCTTGTTTTGTAGCGCCTATCGTTGTGATAAGTTTGTTTTTAAAGTAAAATACATGTATAAATTTGTATTATAATGACTTTTACAACTTGTACTATAGAATAAAATGATTCTTGTTACTTTAAGAATTTTACAAAACCATTATAATATAATATACAACCTTTAAAAAACTGTGTCCATAAGTATTGTAAACATATTGTGATGGAGTCGTATACATGGGCAAAGGTTTTTTTTTATAACCTTATACAATGGTTCTATAAACTTGTTTTATTAGAGTTATATTGTGGAAAAAATAGAATACATTTTTAGCGTTGTTATGCTCCTATTTATAAAATAGTTTTATAGATACGATTAATCTAGAAAATTACTTCCTCTTATATACATGTTATAGGACGAAATTGTAGTTTGACAACACAAAGTTACTTTATATTCTGCGTTACAAAATTCCAAATAAAACCTAACCTAACCTTATTTTTAAACCTAAAATCTCCTTAATTCTTGGGGCCAATGATTTCTCCGAGGAAAAAATTAAAAAACAGTGGACATTTCAAAAGGGCAGTTAAAAAAAAGTATCAGATTATTCTTGGACGTTCTTCTAGTAACCCTTTAGAGTGTTGTACTAGTGCATCGTGCATCTCCTTCTAATGGGGGATCTAATGCAGAAGGGGCATAATTTTTACGAAAACCACAGGGGATGTTTTGTGTGCCACAAATAGTAAAGAAGGCAATGGTACAGATGCTGAAAAATTGGAATTTATGGATACCTCCGATTAATACAATAGTACAGATGACGAACAAATTAGCTAATTCTATTTACCTAGTCCAGGGAAACCCAAGAGAACACAAATATTGTGTAGTGCGCATATCCATGCACTATAATAGGATATCCATTTTCTGTAACGACGTTTGCTAATGCGTTACATAGTTTATTTGAAGTTCTAAAAACAGTGTTGCCAGTTTAAAATAATAAAAATACAATGTTACAAAATAAGTAAACATTATAAATATTCCGAAATAAAATTAATACGAAGTTTTTAAAGTGTAAAATTATTTTTGTATTAAATTATAAATTAAAAAAAGGTAGTTAGGTTAAAAAACAAATTTCTTCTTTATCTCAATAAAGTCGCCACAGTGGATCTTTGCCCGTGCGTCATCAATCAACGATTAGGACTCAACGTGGTTAATAACTCTGCATCCTTGTTTATTACAGTAACAAGTTTGAATAAAAGCATAAAAGAACGTCTCCAAGATTCCGCAATAATATAATGTGCTAGACAAGAATAAAACTATAAACGTCAATTAATTACTTTTTTTATTTGTTTAGTTGACAACCGTTGTATTTTAGAACGTCATTGTCAACCTTATTTTGATCTGCCAATCTAATTCGTATTTTGTAAATCTGTGTGCATTAAAACTGTTCCTTTTTCTAAAAATAGTTCTTATTAGAGCTAATTATACCCACCATCTGTTTTGGCGGTAAGTATTTATGGATTTTTATAATACCTAATTTATTTATTTTAAATATTCTAACCGTGAAAGTTCTTTAAAAAGTTTACGGCAGTGGCTAAATTCCCTTAAACGAAAGGATGTTAAAAATTTGACTTTTGCGATTTTAATAGTCAATAAAACACCAAACTTTTCTAGATTTTAAGCTTTAAAAATAGTATTAAATGTATTAACATTTGTTTGCCAATTTCTTTTAGATAATAGAGAATGCCGAGCAAAACTTAAAATAAATAATAATTTTTCGGGATATTATGTAGGTACGTCAAACGGTAGGCAGGCACGTCCATTTTATGAACTTAACTTAGTTTTGACTTTTTTCGTCTCGTAATTTTGATTTGATTCATACGATTTTGATGACGTAAAAGTGATGACGCATGGGAAAAGAACCACTGTGGCGACTTTATATTAAACACAGACATTTTCCTACTTATCCTAAAATATATTGTAGATACCTTAAAGACGAATTTTTGATGTAAAATCAAATTATTACAATAAAAATAAATAAAATAAGCTAAATTCGACGAAAATCGATTGGATACAAAAGGTAGGTCTAGGTACCATATTAGTATATAAGTACCTATTATATGAAAATGTGACAATATAGGTACTATCTAGAATTTAGAGGCGTTTTTCCTCACGCAATGGCACGTTTTCTACCATTGTACCTACCATCCGTTGTATTAACAAAATTAATTTTGTTTTGTTTTGATTTAATTGTTATACCTCATCTCCTAATTTTACGAAATCTGGCAACGTCTAATGCTTTGTATCACTAAATTCTTGCTGTCATGTGCCAAAATAGGTTTAAAATGCCGAAATATGCAACATTACAGAACCATTTTATTCTATATGTACTTCTAATTTACACTAAAGTATTTTTTAAGGTTTAAAATGGTATTGTTACTTTCCGCCATGTTTAATACAGATTTGTTGGCTGCGTGACTGACGCCATTATGTAAAATGAAATAGGAGATGTAAACATTTAGTCCTAAAACGCTTTTGTATTAGTTTTGGAATACTATTATTGCCTAACGACGTTCCTAAATAAAATAATAACTTTATAGGTTAAATAAAAAACTTCAAAATAAAAATAAAACTTTTTTTTTTAAAGAAAATGTGGCCAATCTTTTTTTTAAACAAACATATACATAGTTTTATCAATAAAATTTGCGGCGCGATGAAACTTGCGGTATTATATCGATAAACCGAGATAATTATAAATTAAATAGAATATCTACCATTTTAACGAACAAGAACAAGCGCCATTATTAAGTTTAGGCAGATCCATTTTTAACAAGTTTATATTTACAAATCTTTGTTGTTATATATGCACCCCTTTTAAAATAATTTGGTTTAAATATTCTACACTAAAAAATGAAATATCTAATAAAATAACTACTATACTCGTATATCGGTTGATTATAGTACAATTATAAAATATTTTTTTATAAATGCTTATACTATATTTATAATGCAGTATACAATCACTATACCATAAATATTACATATATATACACTACAAAACAATTTTATAGTTGCTCTATAAAATTGTTTTAAAGGTATTGTATACACTTTCTATAGAACTCTTACAGTACCAAAATGTTTTATAAAAGTGGGCCCTTTTTGATTCTACAAATATTGTATAAGGGTATTTACCCACTTTATAGGAATGTTGAGCTCCTATAAAATTTATTTTATAGTAGTTTAAATAACCTTTATAAAATTTATTTTGCTTGTTGGGTTAAGATTCGATGAGTAGTGAAAACTTTGAGAAATGGCTTGAAGAAAAATTGTTACCAAACTTGGGAGAACCGTCGCTTATTATCATGGATAACGCCACCTATCATTCTGGGCTAATTGAAAAAATTCCAAATACATGTTGGTCAAAATGATTAATTATTGTATGGTTAGAACAAAGACAAATTCCGGTTTCACCATTTGCAATAATGAATCACATCTGGATAATAGTAAAGCAGCATATCTCATCCACACGTTATAAGTAATCTGGAAAGCGCTATTTATTTTATTTTCTAATTATTTTTATTATATTTTAATACGTTGCACAAACGTGCATTGCACCATGGACATCGAGTTTTAAGACTTCCCCCATATCATTGCCACTTTAATCGTATTGAAATGGTTTGGTCGGAATATAAGCGCTATTAAGATGCAAAAATAAGTTCTATGCATCCTGTAACAAATGACTTAGTTTTGGGTCTGTGGAATGAAGCCATAGAAAATGAAACAGTAGAAAAATGGAAAACGTATCTAACACACACAAATAAAATTATAAATGATATCTGGGAACGAGAAAGAGTTATCGATGCTTCAGATACTCTTCCCCTTATTATTAACTTGGACTAATCTGACGATGATGATCCTTGCGGAGATGAGTTACTTTAATTAACATTAAACATCCAGTTCAGTTGTGGTTTATAGCATGATAGTTCTATAGGATCCTAATACAAACATAAACTACTTATTTATTTGTCATATTTATTATAAATAATCATCAATAAAATTGTTATGTGTAAATTAAATTTGACATTCCGAAACGTGTTTCTACAAAGATATGTGGAGCTAATAAAGCCACTCCTATAAGAAGATCAGTTAACGGCACTTGCCCTCGACTGTGCCCAAATAAACGGAGCAAGAATTTTAAATATCAACACTAGAAAAAATATTTCCTAGATCGTTATAAATTAACAATTAATTACTGGACAAATAATTCCTTTAATATCTGGTATCAAGCTGAGCCAAGATCGCTTCCGTCTGATTACAACTTAGTCAATATCGTAATAAATGGTTTTATAAATTATAGTTGAAATTTCGATTTAACTGATTTAAAAATTACATTGGGAAACCGACCAGGAGTTCTTCGTCAATTTTTTAAGGACTAAATAAAAAAATTTAAAATTACATAAAAACACTACTTGTACCGTGCGAGCAAAAATTATTGGCATCAAAGAGGGCTTGGATTAAAAAAGTGGGGCTTGGTTTAGATCACAATGATATGGGGACGATATATCTAACCAAATCTAGGTAAAATTTTGTCAAATTCATATTATGACATGATATGCCAAACTAATGAGTAATAAAGTAAGTAGACAAATACAAATTTATTTTTGTTGTTAACAAAATTAACAAAGTAAGAATATATAGAAAGAAAAATAATTACATAAATTGCTGAAATTGGCCACCGCCATGCTCCAAGCATAAATTCACACGTCTCTTCATATTTTCGAAAGTGTTGACCAGCATCACTGGAGAAATGTTACCACATTCTTGGATAATCCTTTCTTGTAATTGTTCTAAATTTGCAATTGGTGTTTTAAAAATAGTGTTCTTTAAATGAGGAAAAACTAAGTAATCCATAACCGTTAAACAAGGTGATCTAGGTGGGAATTCAATGTCTGATCGAAAACTGATCAATCTGTCGTCAAAAAAATTGGGTTAGTAGTTAATAGTTTCGGCGGCTGTATGAGCGGTTGCACCGTCCTGTTGAAAATATCCAAAACGTAATTCGTCGTCAAGTAATTGCTCCACAAATGGATTCAGAATATTGTCTCTATACCGCTGTGCTGTAATTGTGTCATGGAAAAAAATAGGACCAACAAGCAAAACTTCTTCGGGAAACAGCTAAGCAGATACCAATTTTTTTAGGGTGAGGTAGGTACTACACATGCGTGTATCTGAGAATTCACATAACCGGACGGGTGGAACCAGGCTTCATCCGAAAAAAATGTCAGGTCTAATAAATCATTTATTTCCAATAAATTTTGTGTAAACCATTGAGAGTAATTCCTGCGTCTTTTAAAAACTGCGGCTTGTATTTCTTGGAATACTTGCACTTTATAAGGAAATAAATTTAGCTGCTTCTTAAGAATAGGCCTGCATCTTCCATAAGATCTTCCCACTTCTTGGGCAGGCGTCTTATACAATTTGTTGGCATATTTTGCATTATTTCACGAACGTTTGCAACAAGTTCTTCTGTTCTTACTACAGATGGTCTTCCTGCTCCTTTTTTGTGTTGTATAGAACCTGTTTCCCTAAACACAGCCACGGTTCTTTTCAGGCAATGATAAAAATCCCCAGCAATAAAAGCAACGTTAGGAAAATGTTCGTGAAACTCCGTTTCGAAAATACGCTTCAACCATGAATGTTTTGTGCTGTTCCGTAAAGCTCATTGTGTGAATTGTTCAAGAAATTGGAAAAATTAGCGATGAATCAAATTACTTGTAACGACTGTCAAATATGACGGAATAACTGATTGATTGTTAATTCAGGTAGTTACTGAGACCCAACAGTGGTATTAAGCTCTAGGGCTAAGCATTACGTCCTTACATGCAGGGCCCTCTTTGATGCAAATAATTTTTGCTCGCACGGTACCTACCTACTTAAGATCTATTATATGTTTTTCCAAAAATTTCTAAATATGTACGTCTGGAAATTATAGTTCACCGGGGCTACGGAGTCTTAGCAAAACTCAGTGCCCACAAACAGCTTTTTTCATAATTTAATTAAGTTTTTAATTTTAATTTATAAAAGTACAACTTGATAGAGTCTGAACTGTTCCGATTTTAATCTCTTTCTTTTTTTTTATCTTACAGATCTCAACGAAATCAAGATCATGCCTATCTGTCTTTTTTTAAAGACAATTTCATATTTTACTGAGTCTTTTTGACCTTTTTTTGAAAATATTTCTTTTAGAAGTGTCATTTTAGTTCCTCTATTCATTCAGTTGGTTTGGACTTTTGAACCAATATGTTTTAATTATTTTATTATATTATATTTTTCTACGTAGGTACTTAGTATGATATAAATTTCAATATCAATTATAATCGTAATAATATTGGCTTGCTACGGTTAATATAGCATAAATACTAACCACTAAAAATCAGCACTGTATAGTTCTTGTCGTTTAACAGTGCATACGATTATCTATTATGCAACATGGTTTACTGAGATGGTAAAATTCGTCCATAGATTATAAAGTCCAATACTATAGATGGGTTGTGCGAAATAAGAACCTTCTATTGCTTTATCTGACATGCAGAGTTTAAAAAAACTTAAATGCAAAGTAAAAATAAATTAATTGAAACAGGTATTAGTAGGATCAATAAAATTCAAATTCAGACAGGACAGCTAGAAGACTCCGACAACGATGCGACCTGCGCAACAAACACATTAAAGCTAACAATGTTGAACGAACACCAACATCAACGTGAATTATAAGTTATAACGCAAACAATTCGTTTTTGGGAACGCTGTTCTGCTTTCTTAATTGTAGAGAAAACGCTTTACTGGGAACAAAATGCGTCGCATTGAGAAGATACAATTTATTTCTTAACAAAATTGCTTTATTAAAAGTAGGTAGTTCAATATTCAACAAGACTGTGCTGCCAATGGAACTGATTACTACCAATAAAAACACTGTTCTAGCAAATCTGGAATTGATATAACACTAAAGCGGGTTTGATAAACTAGTACTTTATTTAATATGGGTTAATACAAAGTAAGCTATCAATACAAACTATGTCTTAGCAAACCTGTTGTATTATATATTATACTTTGTCTTACATTAAAAACACTAACTTTATATTAAAAAAGATTCCTAATGCATAGTGCTATTTTTTTAAGAAGTTTTTAACATCTTTCTGCAATTATCGTTGACTTTTAAAAAAAAGTTAAGCATAAACCAAAACATTGGGAATAAGAAAAGAGTAAAAAGTGTTTTTTTTATCCTCTTTTTTACAAAAAAAATATTAAGGACTCCAAATTAACTTACAATTTATTAATAGGAAAGAAAAACACAAAGTCTTCCTCCACAAAGTTTAATAGAATAAAAAATTATTTGTTTAAAGGTATCTACATGTTTCGAACGCAGAAACGTTCATCATCAGAAGACAGAAAAATATATTGCTGATGTTTTTAGCAAAAGAGAAAATGATAAGTGGTAGGCATAAAACCTTAATGGAGGTTTGTTTTATGGCATTAAAATTGGATTATTAAAATTACATTATGTGAAGACATAGAAATGAAGATAAGTTAAAACATACGTAGTATAGTATGTGGAAAAGTCAGTTGAAAGGGTCTAGAACAACCAAAAAAAGGGGACTTGGAGGTAGAAAAACACTTCTGAAAACAAGATGTCAAAAAGGTTTTCTTAATAAAAACATGTCTTAAAGACAAAATAAAATATGGAAAAATTATTTCATGTATAGATGGTCTGGTTTTAATATTCCAAGGGCGGGTTTAAGGCCCCTGAAGTTTTGAACATAATATCTGGCTTTCGCTAGTTCATCTGCTTTTTTATTGCCTTTTATCCTTAAGTGACTAGGAATCCACAGTAGTTCAACTTTGTTGTTACTGACTGCCTAGGTCTTTCAGGTCGTTGAGGCAATCCATTGTGATTTTTGATATACATCTGTTGGACTGTCTGACAGAATATGTATCTTTTGGTTGTGGTAGCCTTTTTCAAGATTCTTTTGTACGCTGCTTAGTATACTGTGACGTAGTTTCCTAGGGGGATGCTACTGTTCATTCCGGGTATTTCCCCAAATATACCTGCGCCTGCTCCGTTGGCCATTTTTAATCCATCGGTGTCCCAAACTAGACCATTGTCTAATAACTGAGGAGTTTAAACCGGTGTAAGCCAGGTTGGTTTCTATCTCTATTTATATCTTATATTTTGGTCCTTTGTTTCTTTTGGTTACATTAGATACATCAGAAACGCAGCCGATATTAAATGGTTTTGTAAAGTTGTAGATCACTTTCATGCGATCGGTTAGCATCTTCAAGGGCTCGTTGCTGATTAGGTCCGTTGTCCTTGTGTGTCCCCTGTGTCTTATTTTTATCCTAGAGGCACCGCAGTTGGCCTCCATTATGATGTATATATCAACGGGTATTAGTCCTAGTATGATTTTTATTACTGCGGTGTTTTTTTTTATGTTTTTACACATTTTTAATAAATTTAGTTCTAATTAAGTACATTAACTTGGGTTCAAAATACTTTAAAGATCTTTAATTAGGAACAAGCTATTATAAATCACATATAACTTTATTCCATTAATAACTGATATCAAGCTGTGCAACGATATGGCTTCCGTCTGGTTAAATGTTTCGTAATAAACCCATTCTAAACAAAATAAAATTTGGGATTTATTTTAACTTCCGTTTGTTAATTATAGAATACGGATAATTCATTTTATTTTCAGCAATCAGCAAAAACTTATAGTGTTGCAGGTTTGCATTTGTAGTGTTGTAGGTTTGCATTCGTTTGCCATCAAGAGACAACTGCATATTTACTTACGTCATCGAGTAAAGTATTTTTCACAATAGATGGTTGACTCCGTTTAACTACCTGGGACGTTCTGCAAGAGCTCGGCGATAAAAATGCAAATAAACTGTCGGTCAGGGTCGGATTATAATTTGTAATTATAACAGGTAATATTTAACTATCTTGTGCTATGTGTTGTATTATTTATTTAGGATATTTCATGTCATTAAATAATATATTATAATATATTATTAATAACGAATTAAATATATAAAGTCCTACCCGGTAGTGTATTTATTTTGCTTGTTGATTGTGTATGACAATGGGATTAAACCGGTTGTTTAGGGTGAAAAATACTTTACAAAACTGTTTTTAGCGGAACAATCAGCCATACGATGTCTTCCACCCGTCTTATAATCAGTGCCCGATCTAGGAGGAGGGTGCTTTAGGGGCTAAAGCCTTGGGCCTCACAATACAAGAGGTCCAGAAGGGTTATATAGTTATAGGAATTAATTAACAATTCTGTTTTTTAAAAGACCGTTTTCGTGGAAAACTGAAATTTGGTATAAACCGATAGCCTACGGGCTTAGTGCTGCCTAGCAGGACTCCTGTAATTGTGACGTGTGTATTTACAGGTCATAAGTTTGTTAGAGGTGCTGGTATGCTTTAAAAGTGTCCCACATCGACTAGATGGCGCTTACCGCTTCATCCTCTTGACGGTGTCCCCGTATACTGGTTCAAGTAGAACTTTGAGTTTCCTTTCTTTCATCGAATACTAGCCTCACCGATGAGCAATGATATGGCGAAACGCGTCTGGTGATGGATCTAACGAAATAATAAGAAAAAACTATTCTGATATTATTGTTGTGTTTACCCCCCACTCAAGGGCATATCCAGAAAACGGTTCTGGAAAGGGGAAGACAAAATAAATTTACATTTTTTTGAAATGTAGTTTGCACCAGAACAAAAGCGTTGCGTATCAGCAAGTAAAACATTACTAATATGTTTGTGTATATGAGGGGTATAGATTCAAAGTGTACAATCTCCATGTTTCATTAAAAATGAGATAGATGTCGTTTTACTTAGTAATTGTAGCCCTAAATCGAAATAACTCATAATTTCTTGTCAAAACGGGCAAGCTCCAACGGATTTTGATGGCAGAAAGTTGGGATTAAATTCAAAATGTACAAGCTCCATTGACATTTAAGTTTCGAATTGTTCTCCTATTCAATTTTAAAAATCAAAGTGTACAATCTTCAATGGGTTGTTTTGCTGTTAGTTTCGAATTATTTCAAAGCGTGCAAAATCCTGTTGATAATAATTGGCGCCAAAGCCATTCCGAGTTTACTTTTTTAAGTTAGTTGCATGTGATGCGTGAAGCATTAAACAGTAGTTGTTCGTTGTTTACTATTTTTTTTGTATTTCAATTTATTGTTTTTAAAATTAAAAATTTTGTGAAAAATTATCCTTAAATTATTTTCAAAGTGGCAAACTCCATATTTGCTATTTTCAAAATGGACAAACTCCAATTGTTATTTCCAAAACGTACAATCTCCATCTCCTTTTTCCAAATAACTTTGACATTTTTGAAAAATGTTGAGGAAAAAAATTGGTTTTTTAGTCTAAGATGTGCCATAAATACAATAAAAAAGAAAAACTATGGTAATTGTTTGTATTTAATGAATTATAAGTTTTTTGTCTACTGATAATTTAGGAAACATGGAGATTGTACACTTTCAATCTATACCCCTCATATAACTTGTAAAAATTTTAAAACATGTCCTAGGAACAGGAGCAGATCACATGGGGTGTATTATTAAGCCCAAAGTGACGTCAATTTCTCCCCCCTTCTTAATTCTTTTCTGGATCTGCCACTGGTAGGAATGCTGCTGCACAGCATTATTAAAAAAATGTAACTTCTTGTTAAATAATATTTATCATTATTATGTTGGGAGATCGTGTCTGTATGACGACCCTTTATAATAATACAAAAAATTCTTTTGTGTATAACCCCAGTAGACATTCAAATGCAGGCCGTAATAGGTATTATCTTTCCTGAATGTTAACAACATTTCAAGGTTTGATATTTAAAGTAACATAGGTAAGCCATAATATTGCATGGTTGACATTTACATTAAAGTGCTACTTGTTATTGGGTATAATATTTATATAATATATAACACAGCAATAATTTTTATTTTTTTTTGTTTTTGCATAATAAGTTATTTCCGGTATCTAATGTTTGTATGCATAAAATAGGATATTACATAACAAGCGTTGAAAGTGGCACTATTCAAACGAGACGGTATTTAGCGTTAGCCGAGTGCAGAGATATCGCTCGCCAAGAGAGGTGCAGCACTAAAATTCACAGGACCCGAGCCGGTAATAAGTACTATATCTCATGCCACTGCCAGAAAAACAATACTAGCTGAAGCGAAAAGCAAATGGGAAAGACAGAATTTACCAGGTCTAATCCACTCAACAGCATTTATAAACAACCATATATACCAACAGCTAACTGACAAACTACTAGTGCTCAACAGGTCACGCCTTAAAGCACTAGTGGGATTATACACCGGCCACTGCAGACTGCGACACCATATTTGTATAAAATTGGAATAGCCCCAACTGACGAGTGCCGGCTTTGCATGGAAGATGCAGAAATAGCAGAACACGCAATGTGCGCTTGCCCCGCAGCAGGAAGAATCAGATTCGCCCTATTTGGCGAGATGACTCTGCTGCCGGATGACATGAAAAATGTCTCCCCCAATGCCATCATTAACTTCATCAAAAAGCTAGGCCTATTGGGGGAAATATAAATACGGTGTGAGCCACAATAGACCGCATGGTCACAGTGGAAGATTAGCTGCAATCCACTCACTTTTAACCTATCACCTATCCCTCACGGTATAACTTACATAGTTAACGGCATCAGTGGCTCCGTGCTTAACGCGGCAGTCGCTGAGAACTCAAGGACTAGAGGTTGTGGGTTCGTATCCCACTGTCGGCAAACTGGTTCGAGCCCAGTGAATTTTACTGGTAAGTCTTGACGTGGGTCCAGCGGCAAGCAAGAATTAGGAAAGAGTGAAAAATGTATCATCCCCCAAACCTACCCCTTTCACTAGGCCGGATGAGATCGAATATATAGTGGTGTGCGGGGGAAGGAACAAACTCCCCAATCGGTAGGCCATGGAAAGCGCGAAACCAAGGGTTGATTGGGGGGTGCTTCTAATAACGAGGATCGTGGTACGGAGCCTACGTTAAACCGTAGGTCCCCTCGGGAATAACGCTGGCAGCGAAGAGGAAAAAATATTAAATTAACAACTTACCTAGTTTGAAATAAAAAGAATAACTTTTTCTCCTATTTGGTTACGTGAATTAATATCTATGTACAGGATAATCCAACTAGGAAGGAACAGACTATTTTTTAAGTTTCCCTGTATTTATATTAAAACAATTGTAGCCATCTTGTTTATGTTTTACCGTAGAATCTAAAATTGCCATTTAAAAAGCAACTTGGCTTTAAACAAAGGAGTTGTGGCATAAATTTGTTGTTTCTTCAACGTAATACCCTGTATATTTTTAATTTTTATAAAAGGGGTTTCTTTCCTTTCCTAGGCATTCTAGACGTACTAAACTCAAATATGTAAATACAGCTTTTTAAAAATTTGATCGCTCATATCTTAAAAACGGGTTGAGCTAATATAGACCCTATAATATGTTTGTGGAATCAGAAAAAAAGGCATTTTATAAAAATAATATATGCAGGGTGTTCCATTAATAAACAACTTTATGCCACAGTTTCATTGCTTTAAGCCAATTTGCTTTTTAAAAGGCAATTTTAGTTGGATGGCCTTGTACCTACACTGTATAAATTTAAGTTCTGATTCTTTCGCTTCTAACATCCATATAACAAAAGAATAATAATATAACATACACATTGATATTCTATCACATAATTATTGTAAATTGGAACTTATATTATAAATTGGTATTCCATTTTCGTTCTACTTAGTTGACCTGTTAATAATGGGTGGCCTGACCTTTTTGCCCTTATTTTTTTATATTTGTCATAAATACCCTAGTAATTCTCAGAATTAGAGAAAACCAAATGTATGCTAAGTTTTTTTTAATTTACAGTAATGCCCTTGCGTGCTGTACCCCATCCCAATTCGCTTCATGCATGTGTCCCAATCCCAAAAGTTTGTTATTTTTAAAATAAATAATAGTTTTGCTGTCAAATAGGCGTCAGCTGTTATTCCAACACACGTATTGAAACAAAATATTTAAACACGCTTGTGATTTAAAGCACTTTCTAGACAAGTTACCAGTAGTGCGGGTAGTGGACCCCCCTCCCCCTATTTTAAATATTTGACACATGTTTTTGTTTTGTATTTATCAAAAGATGTAACTTTTTATGTTGAAGCCATGTACCAAATTTGAAATTAATATCTTATTAAATGCTCGAATAATTTTGACGACAAAAGTCATATTATTTTTGCCTAAGGAATGTATGTATGGTTAACGGATTGACCTTCTTTTTCCGGACACACCGTATAATATGTAGGTACAATTATTAATTGGAAAAGGTATTATTGTCATTTAATTATATTGTTGTTTTGAGTAAAAATAACATAAAGTTTAAAAGATCCTCCATTACACCACATTTACACATCCACATTTACAAATGTTAAAAATGAACATTTAAATCTTTAAATCCTAAAAATGTCTACGCTCATTAGGTAAATCCTAAAAGGAATGCGCGTTTGGTATTTAATCTTTTAAATTCAAAATACTCGTATTTTAATCTCGTAAGCGACGTAACTTCAAATCATTTTAACTTAACATACTTATCAAAAAGTGTTAAAAAGGTTGTAGCATGTATACAGCGTGACATTCCATTAGAATTTTATTAGACTTTTAAATTCATCTTCACTCATCCAGTAAATAAATATAGGTACCTACCTACTATTGAAAGGAAAAATATTTTTATTATTAAAAAAAATACAACTAATAGGTATTTCATCCAGTCGAAACATTTTAATTTTAAACAAATACAGAATATTAATCGAGCAGTGGCAGCTGGTGATAACTGAAACAAGTAGAGCCAAAATATTAATTTAAAAAAATCTATAAAAAATTTCTACAAAAAATACTTGCCGAATAATTACCTACAAAAATACATAAATTATATACATAATATATAATTATATTTTAAACTTAATATTATGAAGGGGAAACCCGTAATAAAAACAGCTGCCATCTGGTAGCGGTAGCAAAAACGAAGGACTAACCCGATTGGTCCTAGCCGGCTAGATAAAATAAACCACGTTAAAATCCGCCACTCGCGGCCTTAATTGGAGGATCTGGCCGAGGCATAAAATTTCTTATCAGATAGTATTATTATCTCTCTCTTTCTTTCCCTCTCTTTATTTTATGCGATTAATAGCCTGGCCAAGCCTAGCATGTAACTTTTCCGGGACGACGAAGCGCCAGGAAGTTTTTACGGCGCCAGGGAGTTTTTACACCATCTTAAATTTTATATTATTCACAAAAATATTAAGCGTCTTGAGACAAAGTTATAATTATAAGTATTAACTTATTAAACTGTTTATTGAAATTTATTTTCTGTTTTGCAACTGATCAAAATGTTTTTTTTTTATTTATTGCAAATAAAATCACAAAAACATTTATAGGGAAAAAAACCCACAGTCGTCTCCACAAATATATTTGTTGGTTTTTTCCCTATATCTCTACAGCTCCCCTTTGAGATAATGGACTACTTTCGCAAAACCAAAAACATTTGTTCATGAGGGATTCTCTACTAATAACAACATCTAAAAATGTAATTGTTAAATATAACTAATTAAAATACAAGGAAAGTCAAAATAATACTTAAAATTTTTAAATTCAATAAAAAAAAATAAAAATATTTTAATATGTATAAAATTATTCAATTATTATTTCTTTTAATACAATAATATAACTAATAATATCGTTTATATATCATTTATAAATAATTTTGAAAAGAATAATTAATCATAAAATAAGTGTGCACGTTTAAACATTTTTTAGTTTAAAATTTAGCTTCCCCTTTTTTAAGCATTTTCGTATCTTTTTAAAACGTTTTATATTTAAAAATTTTTAATTCTTGAGGTATTTCGTTGTAAAATTTCATACCTTGATAATAAATGGAGTTCTGACCTGCCCCAGTGTGTATTAAAGGTAAATCAATATTGAAAACAGTTCTAGTAAAATGATCATGTACGTCATGTCTGTAATTGAACTTTATATTTTAATGTTTATTTTTTAATATAATTTGGTGAACAAAAACAATATTTTGCATTAAGTGAATATCCTTAATTGACATAATATTAAAATTTTTATATAAAAGTTTAGTTGAATATTGTCTATCCAAGCAATATATATTTTAAATTGCTTTCTTTTGTAAAACTTGTACAGGGTTAAGCAAATTTTGAAAAGTTGATCCCCATATTAAAGTTAAAAATAGTGTAAATAAGAGTGAATAATAGCAAAATAAATAGGACGTAATTTTAAGTCAAAAAGCAAAATAAATAGGACGTAAATTTTGAGTCAAAAAGCTGAGTTTTTCTTAAATCCCCACTGGTTAAACTATTTTCTGTTTAATAATATATTCAATTAATAGCTTCATCTATTATCAACCCCAAAAATTAAATTTAATTTGATTGTTTTAAATGCCCGACTTTTAATTTTAAATCACTTCTGTATAAATTGGGTTTCTTTCCTATACATATAAAAGAGAATTTTTCCAAATTTAATGTTAATTTATGACTACACATCCATAATTTTAATTTAATTAATAAATTAAATTATTAATTAATATAAATATATATAATTATATTATATTATATTAATAAATATAAATAATTAATAAATAATTAAAATTTAATAATAAAATTTTGTATAATTTCATATGAATAAGCGATGTATAAAATAATTGTATCATCAGCAAACAATCTAATTTTCCCTTTAAATTTTAATTTAAATATAGAATTTATATAGATAAGGAAATCGAACCTTGCAGAACACCACAATTATTAATATTAAGAAATTTGCTATATTTATTTTCGTTACGAATTTTTTATTTTCGCTGATTCAAATAGTTTCTAAACAAGTCAAAAACTACACCCGAAATACCCATCATATCAAGTATTCTTAAAAGAATGAAAAAATTTACTGTATCAAAAGCTTTGCAAAGATCTAGAGAAACAAGTGTACATTTTTGGCCTCTATCATAAGCTATTTGAATTTCTGAAATTAAATTAACAGCTGCAGAATATGTATCACTTGATTCTCGAAAGCCATATTGTCATTTAGATAAAAAATTTATTGAATTTAAATGTAAATTAAGACTATCCTTTACTATTCTTTCAAAAATCTTTGACATTATTGGCAACACTGAATTATCGGCCGGTAATTATTTAGTTGTTGTTGCCTGACTGAAAAATTGGTCTAACGTCAGCAATCTTTATTCCCTGAGGCACTTCACCAGTTTTTAGAGAATGATTTACTAGTTTACACATTACATGACTTAATGCACATTTACAGTTTTTAATCGTTGCCACATCAATATCATCCCATCCTGGGGCTTTTGAACAGTCCATTTTATCTATTATTTCTTCTATTTTGGTTTGAAATACATCAGGCAATGACATAGGTATATCTGAACTGAATTCATTGGACAAATCTAATGGAATATCTTTTATTTTTCTAGATAAATTTTCACCAACTGAATTGAGGTTGATAAACCCCACCGTTTAGCCACTAATCGATATCAAAGCTTTCATTGCTCTCAACCAAATGTATCAGTAATCAGTAATCCAATTATTTAGTTGTCAAATTTCGCATAATTTGAAACCAGGCCACTTGATTTGACACGATTCCATTTATGTGTAGGCATTTGGTTGAGAGCAATGAAAGCTTTGATATCGATTAGTGGCTAAACGGTGGGGTTTATCGACCTTCATCAAGAGTTACTTATTTTTTGTGTTCTTAATTGTCACTAAAATGGCACCTTCGGTTTTGCGTCAGCTACCAAAAGAAAAAAGTTATTACTTAAATAATAATTATGTTTCAGGTAAAGTGCCCTCTAGCGGTTTAAAAAAAAGCACTCTTATCTTTCTGTTATATAGTCGCTCGAGATTAGTATGTGTGCCGAATATCAAATGATTTGGTTCGAAAATAAATAATGTAGTATGACGAAAAACTAAAACTAAAAGATCAAATTTAAACCCCTGTATCTTGGTAACCATGGAGATTTCGACATTTTGCCAAAATGATCTACTAGCATTATTTTTGCATGTAGAATCACCCCTTAAAATTTCCTAACGCATTTTCCGAACACCCTGTATAATGTATATGTTATGTTTCGTCATCTTAAAGTTATATCTTACAGAGGTGTATCTACTTAATTATTAAATTCCTAATTAAAATTTTTATAATGATATATGACCTGAATAAAAGTCGACAATTTTACCAAAAATTACTTGCCTAATTAAATATCAATTTTCACAAAAAAAACATGTAATTTTTCCAAATAACAGTTACTTGAGTTCAATAACAGTATGTTGATTTTCCTTACATACCTATACCATACCATTCTTTCATAATGTATCTAACCTTGTTCTTAATTTGAATTTGTTTCTATTTAAGATTAGATGACAATAACCTTGGGTTCATTATATGTGGTGCATGTCTTAAGTCTTAGTAGCAAAGGATATTATACTTTTTTTGTATCAACGAAGGTACTTCTTTTAAAAGATTGAAATTTTACTAAACCTACCTATAAACATGTTGTAAAAACATTTTTGATTTTGTTAAAGTTTTCTGGTGAAATCTTAATAGAAAAGCTTAATAATTGTGATGAACCTAAACCTAAGAACGAAAAAATAATAATAATAACTAAGTACCTACCCAACAAGTGAAATTAAATATATTTTACTTGCTGGAGTAAATCTTTGAACTGAAATAAATTCGATAACAATAAATCCATCTACTACTTGAAAAAATCCAAAAGCCCTAGTACCTTTTTTTGATTAAACAGTTTTTTTTGTATTTCTGTGAATTTTAACCTTTATCGAGGAATGGAAACTAACCCATCATTGTTTTTCAAATGTAAATGCATAAGTATTGTGCCCATATTAAAGGATAATGGTGCAGGAATTAATGAAACATGAATATAACCCAGATCGTTGACTTCATTTCTTTAACTTGGAAGAACTTTGCTAGATCATCGGCATTTAATAGGTTTGGACCGGGTTATTTTTTGGGACGCAGTGGTACCGTGCGAGCAAAAATTATTTGCATCAAAGAGGGCTTGGATTAAAACACCTAGGGCTTAGTTTAGATCACAATGATATGGGGACGATATATCTAACCAAATCTAGGTTAAAATTTTGTCAAATTTATATTATGACATGATATGCCAAACTAGTGGGTAATAAAATAAGTAGACAAATACAAATTTATTTTTGTTGTTTACAAAATTAACAAAGTAAGAATATACAGAAAGAAAAATAGTTACATAAATTGCTGAAATTGGCCACCGCCATGCTCCAAGCATAAATTCAAACGTTTCTTCATATTTTCGAAAGTGTTGACCAGCATCTCTGGAGAAATGTTACCACATTCTTGGATAATCCTTTCTTGTATATTCTTGGAATACTTGCACTTTATAAGGAAATAAATTTAGCTGCTTCTTAAGAGTAGTCCTGCATGTTACATAAGATCTTCCCACTTCTTGGGACAGGCGTCTTATACAACTTGTTGATGTATTTTACATTATTTCACGAACGTTTGCAACAAGTTCTTATGTTCTTACAGATGGTCTTCCTGCTCCTTTTTTGTGTTGTATAGAACATGTTTCCCTAAACACAGCCACGGTTCTTTTCAGGCAATGATAACAAGCCCCAACAATAAAAGCGACGTTAGGAAAATGTTCGTGAAAATCTTCCATGCACAAACCCCGATTGTATTGCCACTCACCATGTACTCTAACCCAGTTTCGAAAATACTCTTCAACCATGAATGTTTTGTGCTGTTCCGTAAAGCCCATTGTGTGAATTGTTCAAGAAAATGGAAAAATTAGGGATGAATCAAATTACTTGTAACGACTGCCAAAGATGACGGAATAACTGATTTATTGTTAATTTAGGTAGTTACTGACACCCAACATGTATTAAGCTCTACGGCTAAGCATTACGTCCTTAGATGCAAGGCCCTCTTTGATGCAAATAATTTTTACTCGCACGGTATAAAAATAGTCCTCTAAATAAATAAAACTGTCGATACTGGTACGATGAAATTACTCACTGCAGATATTTGGACAGGTGGTTGGTTGGTCCATATAACTCAGTTTTTAGCAGGGAAAACCTTATTCCTACTTTTGTTGCCTTATTTTCTCATTATGCAGATTATGCTGATGCCGATATTCAAAATGATCGAATATGGTTTCAGCAGAATGTTTGACAAAGTTTTCTACCGGTTTGGATAGATAGAGGTACAAGGTACAACTGAGAAGCCGGCCACATCGCCAGTTCTTAACTCACTTGATTATTTTCTTTTCGGGCAGTTTTTCCCGTTTATCAGAAATTAAAAAGTAATAGTGAGTTATACAGTTTGTCCGCGGATGGGGTTTAGAAGAGGACAAATGGATCAAAAAGTGAAAAATACTGATTGAAGAAAAAGTAAAAAAAAAGTAAATCTTTATAAGAGTTTTGGCTTCACAAATAAATCATATTTACGTTATGAGAAATTTAATTGTTTATACAGGAAACAAAAATATGAAAACGTTTTTCTAAAACTTGTTTAACAACGATTGGTAAAAGAACAAGTCAATTAAACTTATCTAATAATAAAAAAACAAACAAGTCAAGTCAAGTCAAATATTAGTTGGTAACATTTAACATTTTGCCAAAAACTTGGATAGGTGTTACACAACATTTTCAAGCACAATTTCTAGATTAAGAATTGAAAAAAAAATTCTGTAGGTATCAGTCATTGTTTATAGCACAAACGACACAATACACAAGTACACAAAAACTAGAAATCCGGAATATTAAACACCTACAATTAACATTAACCGAATTCATTTTAGTTCCTTTTAGATAGCAAAACCAACGAAGTTGAGCGTCCCTTTTAAAAATTTAAATCAGCTTAGCAAAGATATTTTCCTCCTCCCTTGCCGCGGTTAAGTATAGGTACCCATCTATATTTCTCAGATTATACGATTTGTTCGCGAAAGGTTCTTTTAAGGTCTGATTAACGACGCCATTTTCTATCGTCAATTCGATTTGCCTAACTATTGATGATTCGCATGCGCAATGCAATGCTGTGCTGATCAGAGTAGTTATTTTTATGCTTTTGACATGCAAAGAAGAAAGACATACATATTCTGGAGCTGCTAGAGCAAGGCAGATGTTAGGTTAGTCAGCCGGTCATAGTTTTGTTTAGTTTCGTGTTTTGTGCAATTACGACCCCTTTCCTGTTAAAACGAACATATATTCTCTAGACTTCTTAGGAGAGGACATCTAGATAGACTAGAAAATATCGTGTTACCAGAAAAAAATGTTGTTTTAACTTTGGTTCTGAAAATCGACGTGTTTACTTTCAAGGATTTTAAGGTAAATTGAGGCAATTTTAGTGGCTTCAAAAACTGTGTTTTTTTTTAAGTTTCTGTGCATTTATTTAAAAACTCCGGCGTAATATTCGTCAATGCCTCTCTGAACAGCCCTTCCAAAATTAGATGCCCTTAACACCTTATCTAAACAAAGGAAATTTTGTGTATGTGTTTAACTCACTTTTTAAGCAACATTTGACCTCCTGATATATTTTGTTTTCTAAAAGAATGTATGTACCTATATTTTATTATTAAATAGCGATTTATACTTAACATCCAAATCTCTTAGGTCATTGGCACCCAGGAACTTTAAATACCTCGAAACAAAATATTTATGATAACTTTGGTATATGTATGTACGATTAGTATTATTACTTGCGGCTGCAAAAATCATAAATGCACTTTAATCTACTCTAAACATATCAATTCAGTGTTTATTTATTTAGAAGCAATAAGCGGTTATGTTTGCCCAAGCACTTTTTATTCGTCATAAATCCAATAACGGTCTTCAACGGGCTTGTGAAACAATATTTCCCGAAGAATAACACATTTTGGAAAAACAAATAGTGTAAAGAAACAACGGGTCTTTCAACTTAAAAATCGCTGATTGTTCTACAGTCCCAAAATAAATCACAATGGATTGGGCAATCTATTGTTCTATTATTTTGGTAATTAGCAATTATTCACTTAAATTAGAAGACAGTTTTTGCATTAAGTAAACTATGTATTTGCATTTTTTTTTTAATTAATTAATTATTTAACTTAAGTTTTTTTTTAATTTTAGGTGCCTCTTCACAGGCAATTATTTACATCGTTCCATTATACATAGTTTAAAATCTAATCAGTTTTATCAATGATTTGCACATGTCGTTCATAAACGCTATTAAAATGTGTTGATAACATCATTTGTGGTGGTGGTGGTGGTGGGGCCAGGAGTAGCAGTGGCGTGTCGTGGGGTTTGTGTTTGGAGGGGCGCAATAGAAATCCAATACCAAATGACATATAAGCAAATTGCTCGAAAAAGTATCTATTTAAAAAAAAAATGTAGGTAAATTAATACATACATTTATAAATGTCTTTTGAAAACCGACGCGTAAAAGATCGGTTTTTGGCCCGTCGTTCACAAGCTTGTGATAACTTTATATCTGGCAACGGCCTCCCCAGTTCTTTAATTTTAAGTTTATCCACTAATGGCAGCCTACAAAAATTTATTTGATATATATTATTGACGAAATTCAGTTTTATTAGTTCGAACTCGACGCGCACTTACGCTACAACAAAGTCCGAAATATATAAAGCAATGCAGGCGCTAAAATACCGCGACCCTAGAGTCCCTAAATAAATCGGATATAACAACGACGGAATTCAATTATCTAAAATTCACAGGAGGAGGCTTGCTTATCGTTGGTCAACGAAAACGGACAATTAGAGATGAGTTCAGAATTGGTGAGTTGCTATGGTTTTTTTAAATTTAGAAATTTTAACTACCTATATGAACAATAATAATAATATTAGTATTAACATGAAGATTAATAATAAATATTTAAATAAACATTTAATTTGTGTGTTATGTTAAAATTCCTAGGAGGGGCGCGCGGCCACGTGGCCTTATAGAGCAACCGCCACTGGGGAGTAGGGATTACGGTGGATCTACCTTTGGATGTGACCTTGCTACTATAGTTTAAACGTAACCTACAAATAACCTAACTTTCTATTTACTCACTTATGAAAAGTAACGGCAGAACTATTATTTTCCGAATTCTCGCAAACTTGACACTTGCTACTTGCGACTCATCTTAATCTTACTGAATCTTAGAATTCAGTGCCCCAAACTGTTTTTCCCGTTTTGATACTCAAATTCACTATATTATGATGCCTACAACGTTCATCTAACTTATAATAGTATATTAAAGTACACGTTTCATAAGAAGCGGTTTTAGCGCACGCGTCTATTTTAAAAAACGAGCCACAAAGTGGCGAGTTTTTTTATTGACACGTGCGCTAAAACGCCTTATAAAACATGTGCTTTATACATTTTTTTCTATTTCACCTTTTATAATCAAGAAAAATACATTTTAAAAAGAGAATAAATCCTTCAAATTTTCTAAATTTTTATGTCTAAATTTTATGTTGGTAATACTATTTTTTATCATAGTAGCCTCTGGCCAACAAAAATTATTTTGCAAACTGTCATTTTTTGATTTATTGACCCATTTTCACCACGAGATTCTAAAGTTATTTTAGCGATATGAGATTTGAAATTGGACGGAATACGTTGTGTGATCCTTGTACATTCGGTACATATACAGAACGTTCGGAAATTCGGGAGATTTTGCTACTTTTTTTTGAATTTCAAAAGACGTGATTTTACGTCACGGCATTGCAATTTAGTATAGGGAAGATGGAAAATTCAAATAAAGTTGAAGTTAAAATCGACATTGGAAGGTTAGTAGATTGAATTTTGGATAGGATTTGGCAGAAAATGATAGCTTGAAGCATCTACAAAAGATTGATTTATAGATTTATGCAACCAACATAAATGACTGTCCACACAGAATAAAAAAGTAGGTTATCAAGCTATTTTTCCTCTGCGTTTTCTCGTAAATCACAAAGGCCGCGCAAGTCAATGAAATAAAACATTTTAATGTTACCAACATCAAATAAAGAAAAAACGCGTATCGAAATAGCTTCATTACGATACGCAAATGCGTATCGTACTGAGCTTATTATGAACGTGAAATAGAAAAAAACACTTTTCACACTTTATATTGCCTACAAGACATGTTTTCAAGAAAATCCTTTGGACAACTTCTTTTTAGAAGTAATTTTCTTAAACCCATTTTCCTCTTTTTGGTCTTTCTAGACCCCTTTATAAGTCTTTTCCACATACCCCGTATGTTTTTGACAATAACTTCAAAAATGCATTTTTATCGTTATAACTTTTAATACCATAAAAGCTCCATTAAGGTTTGACACCTACCACTTAATGTTTTCTCTTTTGCTACAACCATCAGCAACATACTTTCTGTCTCCTGATGATGAACGTTTCTACGTTCGAAACATGTAGAGACCTTGTATACTAAGAATTTTTATTCTATTAAATTTTGTGGAGGAAGACTTCGTGTTTTTCTTTCCTTTTCATACTTAATCTTAAAAGTTACCATAAAATATCACAAAACAGTAAAACTACAGCAATTATTACACAAAACCGATAAACTGAAGATAATTTCAGGTCGCTGTCAAAGAAACACCAAACGGAAATAGGGATGTTCGATATACATTGACGCATTCAAAAAAATCGATATTTTCAATGCGATATATTGTTTTTAAGCGGTGCATCCGGGCCATGTGATATTTGTCGATGCATCGATGTATTTTAATTGATGTAGTAGGCGTTACTTTTATTCGTAAATAGATATTCTGCCGTTGCCGCTCGATCTTGATTGTACAGTGTTATCAATTTAGTTTGTCCCACTTTTAAGAGCCTGTAACTTTTTTGTATTTTGAATTAGCGAGCTCATTCAAAAAACCAGATGTACCATTTTTAGCCAAGTTTTTATGAGTGTTGTCAAAAATGACAGTAGGTGTCACATGTCAAATTTAAAAGCAAAAACTTAATTTTTTTAAATGGGACACCCTGTATATTAGAAGCGCATTAGATAGTCCCTTTTCTTCCGATTTCAAAAATATAACACACATATGCATTCTTTTCTTCATTCCATCAAACATTGATAAAAATATGAAAAAATATATTATTGTTAAAAAGCATCAAGATAGCTATGCAACTGTTTTGGTTGTTATGGATTTTATCTTCATTTATACTTCAGTCTGTCATTCTGAGCATTATTAATCGTTTCGAATATTGTAGAAAAGTTATTTTATATGTAAAAATTAACTAACATGAGATATTATTATTCAGTGGAGGAAAAGTGTTTTATGTTTGATATTTTTCGTCAAAGGGGCAGTGCAACCTTAGCACTTAGGAGGTATAGGCTTCAGTTTCCCAATAGACGGGTTCCTTCCAAAAAAATATTTTATCGGCTGAAGAAGACTTTTTCGAGACTGGAGGTATAAAGAAAAAACGAATAATTAGGCGGAATACAATTATTACGGAAGAAATGGAAATGAATGTATTAGCCTATTTTCGGGCATTTCCCTACAAATCTATACCCGATATACTACGAGAGCGGCCTATATCGTATGGTTCAGTAGAAACAATTTAAAAAAAAATACCTAAGTTTCGTCCATACAAGCCTAGAAGAGTGCAAAAAAATTCATAGCAACCAAAACAGTTGCATAGCTATCTTGATGCTTTTTAACAATAATATATTTTTTCATATTTTTGTCAATGTTTGATGGAATGAAGAAAAGAATGCATATGTGTATTATATTTTTGGAATCGGAAGAAAAGGGACCATCTAATGCGCCTCTAATATACAGGGTGTCCCATTTAAAAAAATTAAATTTTTGCTTTTAAATGTGACATGTGACACCTACTGTCATTTTTGACAACACTCATAAAAACTTGGCTAAAAATGGTACATCTTGTTTTTTGAATGAGCTCGCTAACTTAAAATACAAAAAAGTTACATGCTCTTAAAAGTGGGACAAACTAAATTGATAACACTGTACCTACACTGAGAAAATCGACCAACCTTGGAAATTGGGTTAAAAAAAATTGGTTGTAGTAACTGATATTTTGGTTTCAACAACTTGAATTAACGGCTAATGGAACTTATTTCTTTTTCTTGTCACGTAGAAGTTGACACAACCCTAAGATTTGCTGCAGGAACTAAAAATATGGGTTGTCGGTCAATATTTGACTGAATTTTATAGTTGTCACTAAAGGGACTTCAGGGTTGATAATTGAAAGTTGCCCCAAACCAATCTTAGGTTGTGACAACCGACCCGTCTGTGTTGGTACAACCGGGGACTGGCGGTCGCCCCAACCCCAACCGAAAACGCCCTGTTGATAAAAGGAAGAACCGCCATTTTATTATTGGCTATCGCTTGTGCTCGGACGAAATTGATGTTTTTTCACTATTTTGGTTTAAATCAAAATGTTTAAAGTTAGAGTGGGCTTTGGCAGACTACGTGGAATCATTTGAAGGTATGTACCTATACTTTTTAATTAATAGTTAGCATTTAAATATTAATCAGCATCAAACACACTTTTCACAAAACATAAACTACCTATAACAAGACAGAATTTTTTATGGTAAATGTCTTTTATAGACCATATTATAGATTTTGGTACCTTTTTACCCTACCTGCAACAAAGTCGCTGTGTGTGCTTTTCTAATTTTATAGCATAGACAATAATTATTTGCCTCACATCGCAGTTTATTGCCGAAAAAGACCATTTTCTCCCAAAAATGTAACTCTAAATAAAGCCATTCAACTGGGCTTTAGAAGTATAGGTTAACTATAGGAAATGTATTTAAGGTACTATTAATAAGAGGGGTTTATATCTAGGTCAATATCATGTCAGAAAATCAGTGTTTTTGTTTGTCGGCACTAAAGTTCTTAAATGTCTCATATTGTTACGAGCATTTTGTGATAAGCCATTACGTAGCCAATGAGGTTCTTTTATACTACGATAGTCAATATAACTAAAAATCCTGGTGGAAAAATTATTCGTTTTAAAGAAAATACACTGATTGGGCATAAATAGCCATTACCCTGATGGCCATTAATTACTATTAGACTTCAGTACAATACCTCAGATATTACAACAACTTCTGGGATAGTTGGGTTACATGGATTTTGTGGGGTTTTCAGTTTGTTTAAGATGACCCCTTTGCCTTTGTGATAACTGACAATCAGCATGTCACAAATTTGTAGGTCAACTTTTCATTCAACTCCCCTAAAAAAATTTAAAGTCTGAAAGGGTTGTTTCTATTAAAATATGTTTATAGTGTTAAAAATAAATAGTACTTTAGTGAAATCCTGCTTCTATACTATCTAATGATTTTTTCGTTTTCAGTAGAACTGCATGGAACAAAAAGAATAGACCATTTACTTTTGGCGAATGTCGAATGCGCGCCAATCAAAATATTATGATGAAGACGAGTTCGACCCACACAATATGGTGAAGGCGAGGCCAACCCAAAACAAGCGCTGCAGCAATCTCCATTATTTGTTACTGTAACCCAAGTTTCTAGTTGTCCTAATTAAAATATAAAGTTACAAGAACTCCATGAATTATTATTCCATCTGATTTTCTAGTTGTACCTACTAAAAAGAACCAAAATATATAGTTATAACAACCATCGCCTTTAGTTGCGACAGCTAAACAATTTAGTTACCACGACTTGGTTGTGAGAACCCAAAGGTTTAGTAGCAGCAACTAGGATGACATCGTTTAAGGGTCAACTAATTTAAATAGGTTGTTACAACCCAAATCTCTAACTGTCCCCTATTTAATACATATTTTTTGTCGCTACAACCCGGATTTTAGTTGTGGCAGCCTAAATTTTCCCTCAGTGTACCTTCTACTTTTGGTTTCAGTTAACGTGTGAGCTTAGAATACTTAAATTTGTGATTTAATTTGTAAATCTAATTCTATTAAAATTCCGATGCATCGCAAACATCGATGTTTTTCCGATATATGTTTTCTGTGGACATCCCTAACCGGAAATTAATGAAACAACGTCGTCATGGCCTCAGACCAATGTCGTGGCGCTCACATCTTTGTGTGCGGGTTTGTTCGGTTCTTGCTACGTTGCCATACTTATAGGTACCTACTAATTTCTAAAATGGTGCAGTAGCTTTCTAAGAAATGTAAGGTTATTTAAAGATAATTAACTACCTGTCAACGTGCTTATATACTATAAACAAAGATGCATTTAAAATCCCATAAATAACAAAAGATTTATTAAAGAGCAACATTAACAGTCGTTTCAAGCTAATCGTGATGACTGTATTCACCGCATTTGGTCGTTTCAGGTCATTTGCACCAATTATGATTTCCTAGTTCTTAGACATACGCCCATGCTTATTATAATTCACTGTACAAATAATAAAAATAAATAAACATTATCTCTTCCGACAATATCCGACTATTAACACACGTTTAAATGTTTTGTGGTTGTCGACATAGGTACTCCATAAAATATAATTAGTGCATCAATGATTGTATGTTTAATTATTATTTATGTGGTTGATGAATGATAAATAGCGTGCGGTAAGCCAAACGGGTACAAATTAATAATACTATTATATTAAATTGACTATTAAATTGTTAGTTATGGCAAAGGTGTAAATAAATCGCAAGCAGAAAAATGTAACTTTTTAATTGTTATAGAATTGAATATTATTTTAAATTTTTAAGAAGAGAATTTGCATCGTTCCTGTTTTTAGTATTGAAAATACTACTGGGTGCGTATATACGGGTCTATTTCCTGAAAAATGAACGCGACATGCGACATGCACATAAATAACACGGCGGTGAAGTCTAAACAAACATCCAAGCAGCACAGGATCGATGACATTATCTGCTAAGTGTTAATATTGTTTTGTTTTGGGTTTCGGCATTTATTATTATATTTGTTGATATTAAGATATGGCCGGAGAGAGAACAGTTATAGTGGTTAGTATTGATATTGAATCGGCCAGTACCTACTTTCATGTTACGGGATCTCCCAAAAGCCACAGCTGCACACAAGCGGCGTCGGCTTTATCAGGATGTTTATTTAAACCAAATATTATTACTATTTAAATATTATACTGTGTGTTTGAATTTTGAATATACCTTTATTTGAACATAATAAAAAGTAGATTATCTTTATTATTGTTCTATATTCTTACATTATAGTTATTAATGATACTAGTTCGATGAACACTATAATGAAACGTGTGCAACGTTAAACCACGTTAGTATTGAAAATACTACTGGTGCTATTTCATGAAAAATGAACGCGACATGCACATAAATAACACGGCGGTAAGGTCTAAACAAGTATCCGAGCAGCACAGGATTGATGACATCATCTGCTAAGTGTTAATATTGTTTTGTTTTGGGTTTCGGCATTTATTATTATATTTGTTGATATTAAGATATGGCCGGGAGAAAGAACAGTTATAGTAGTTAGTATTGAATCGGCCAGTACCTACTTTCATGTTACGGGATTTCCCAAAAGCCACAGCTGCACACAAGCGGCGTCGGCTTTATCAGGATGTTTATTTACACCAAATATTATTACTATTTAAATATTATACTGTGTGTTTGAATTTTGAATATACCTTTATTTGGACATAATAAAAAGTAGATTATCTTTATTATTGTTCTATCTTCTTACATTATAGTTATTAATGATACTAGTTCGATGAACACTATAATGAAACGTGTGCAACGTTAAATTGCACAAGTTTCATTAACAAAGTTCATATCGAACGTGTATCACTCAAAATTTATTCTACGACAGTGCAAATAGATTTTATTCGTCTAAATTTCATTGATATCAGATAACGTTTTCGTAATTTTTAAAATTTTCAGGTTATATATTAGTCGATATTATGGTAACCGCATTTTTGATTGTTTCAATTTCGATAAAATTGGAAAAAATAAACAGTGATTGTCGCTGATACAAAGCGAAATAGCGCGGCGGTCTTGGCGTCGGGGGAGAATGGATATACCAATACAAAACATTTCATAGCCGACTTAAGATTTAGACATTTCATGAACAAAGAGTACAAGGACCAGCAGGTAAATGGCTGTGTATAGCTAAAGAAATAATTTTGTCGCTATTTTTGAAAAGGTGGTTTTGAGCTCTCTTCAATATGTACTAATATACAGATTATCCTATATTTTTTATTTTAATAAAACAGTCAAATTTACACATTTCTAAGTATAAATTACACATTTCTAAGTATAATAATCTAATTATTATTTCAAACTAAATCGGAGCATCCATGCCGTCATAATAATGCGTGATAGCGGCACGTTACATACTCACAGATAGGAGTTTTATCTGTGCTGTGACATAATGGTTTCCTTCTCGCCACTGTATGTGGTAGGTATTTTCAATACGCCTATGATACTTTAGATGCGTAAGATGCAAGATCTGTGAATTTTTTACTGACAGACAAAACGATAAGTTAACGTTTCATGAAGCGTTTAACTCGACATTACTTTTAAGGGTCTACCAGTGGCGTGCTGTGGGATATTTATTTGCGAAAGTGCTCCAAAAAATAACAGTTTCTTGCAGGGTTCAGACGATATATCGTACATCCAGTTCAATACCGCTATAACTGCAAATTTTTGATTTTATGGCGGTATTTCAGTGCTAACATATTGGACTTGGCTAATTTATTATTATACGTAGTCAATAATAATTAACATTAAACTGAATTTTTAACCAACCAAAAACTATATTAAAATTTAACTGTGAAGTTGAAAAATATTTACAGTAGTTTTAACGTACAAAAAAGTTGATACCTTTATATAAAAGCAATCAATTTGTTATTTACCACAACTTCATGGCGTTCTGCCATAAATATCAGCTATAAATAAATGCTGCCGAGAGTGTATCACAATTACACTACCAATACCGCAATAAAATCTTGTACTATTTTTTTTTTGTTAAATTTTTTATCAATGATACACACAGCATTAAAGTGTTAATATTTCGTAAACGGTTGGAGATAGGTATATGATTTATGAAAAACGTCTAGAATTGATTAAAAGGTGATAAACGTATCATTTTATGATCCACCCTGTATAATACCTAGGTTCTACAAAAAGTACATGTCAAAAATATTTATTTGACGGGTTGGAGGGATTCTTAATTTAGTGGGCGGTTTTCTATATTAAAGACTGGTCCGTTACTTTATCATAAATAATATCATAAAATCATCTATAATTAAAAAAAATTGTTAATTTTTGCAGATTAAAAATATATTATATATTAGGTATTATACACTGCGTTTTTTTTAACGCGGGCCATAGGGATTTACATGGTAAATCTTTAAGCCTATGTTAGGCACATTTAAATGAAACAAATAATATTAAAACTTGAGAATAGATAAAATATGAGATGGGAGGAAGAAGTTAAACAATATGTGCAAAAAATCTCCAAGAGATACCCAAAAAAGCTCTTTTTATTTTTTTAAAATTACACTTTTTTACCCCCTTATAATTTATGTAATTAACTACCTTAGATAAAGGAAAATATTGACACGGCTGTCAGTATTTTTCTGACTTTCATGAAATTAGTTTAAATTATTAAACTTTATTGAAATAAAAGTTCTGCTTTAGAATTATTAAGAAAATTAATACATTTTAAACCACTTAAAATAAAACATATTTAATACAAACTAAATAATCATCAACATTGTATAATTTCGGTACAACTTGCCAAATATTATAAAAATGTCACATACCAGTTTATGTCAAATATACCTGGGTAAACTTAATATACAGGGCTGGGCAAAACAGCGTGATATTATAACTTAAAATGGTATTTTTCAATATTTTGCGTTAGTAAAGTAATACAAACATGGTCCTAAATTGGATATAAGACCACAAGAAATATTTGTGTAAAATTTCAATTCGTAGTTCTCAATAGAAATGTGCCTAACATAGACTTAAAGAATTACGATGTAAATCCCTACGCAGTGTTGCCAACTGTTGAACATTGGATTTTACCAAAAGAACATTGAAATGTTACCAGAATTTTACTAAATCATTAATAAAATATTTTTTATCATCATATTATTTTTTATTTTTTTAGCATAAATAGTTTAAAAAATCTTTCGTTTTGGGCGTAGGCGTAAATAATACAAATATACCTATTATAGGGAATCCAACAATCTATCAAAATCAACATTTTTTCGCCCTAGAGGGTTGGAGTGCCAATAACATGACTTTTTGTTATGTTATAACAAAAAAGAGGTTATATTGGCACTCCGAGACCACCACCTAGGGCGTACTAAAAATTTTGGTTTTGACAGATCGTTGGATTCCCTAATACTAGATTTAAACTTTTTAGATTTTTATTTTGAAATATTCAAATCTACAACAGATACAACAAAGAAACGAAAATAAACTCTAACTGTTGATACAACAGAAAAAGGAAAATAAACTCTATCTGTTGATGCAACAGAAAAACGAAAAATAAATACATACAAATAATTAAAAAACGGTAAAAATTTTGGTCCGACTTTACCAGAAACGTCAAACGATTTTACCAGAACTTTTACTAGGTAAAACTTTGCAAAACTACGTTACCAGATGACCTTTTGATTTTACCAGATCTAGTACAAAATTTACCAAGATGGCAACACTGTCCCTACGGCCCGCGTTAAGAAAAACGCACTGTATAAGGAGATTTTTACTTTAAAAAATATGTAGATGAAAATTTGGAGGATTTTTGAAAAGGACTTTTACCTGATCTAGAATTTTTTTAAATCAATAAAAGGCATTTTAAAAAGTATTTAAATCAGTCAAAACTCACTATATTAAAATAAATACATGACTGTATAATTTTACAAATTTTTTAACAAAAATATAAAAGAACAATTAGTATTGGTATTGAAATTTGAAATAATTTCAAGCCCCAAGTTGCACTCGACGAAAATTTTATTTGAAGAAAACCACACAGTGTCTTAGTATAAATAGCAGTATATTTTCTAGGATTATTAGGTTTAAGTAGGTACTATGTCTCTTACCGATGATAAAGGAGTTTTTGTCAAAGTAGACGTCTCTGCGAAAGCATCCATCGAATGAAAATTTCTACTCAACACATTTAATTATTAGTTTGGTATCGGTAGATAAATGCTTTCTTTTAAAAATTACACTTGAAGATGCCCCCACACGCCATATTCTACCACTAATAAGTCTAACTAAAAATTACTCGCCGGAAAACCACTAAAGACTAAAATTATTAAAAATCAGTTTGTATTTATATATGAATCAGGCATAGGTATAAATTGAATATGTACCTGGTCCGGCTCTGCTCGAAAAGGTTTTAAAATTTGGGATTTCATTATTTATTTTATGGTCAAAGGGATAAAGAGGGTTTATTGCAGTCAAAAGATCAACGGTATAATTCTACAAATACTATACCGTAGTAGCCCATAGAGTACAGGTTTAAACTAGGTGGCAAAATTATCGCTAATCTGCACTACACCTTTTCCATTTGTAGTTCAGAACGCGTCAAAAGGATTTCAGAAAGCGTTAAATGTATTTCAGAATACTCTAATGTAGTTCAGAAAGCATCAAATATACTTCGGAATTGTCAGATGTAGTTCAAAAACCGTCAAATGTACTTCAGAATAGTCAAATGTACTTCAGAAAGCATCAAATGTATTTCAGTATAGTCATATGTAGATTAGAAAGTATCAAATGTATTTCAGGAGAGTCAAATGTAGTTCAGAAAGCATCAAATGTATTTCAGAGAGCATCAAATATATTTCGGAAATTATCAAATGTATTTCCGAAAGTATCAAATTTAATGTATATTTTAGGTATATAATTGCTTATAATTCACGCTGAATATTTACAAATACCGCTTTATGAAATACTTTTGAATATTCTAAAATACATTTGACGCTTTCTGAAATACATTTGATGCTTTCTAAAATACATTTGACTATTCTGAAATACATTTGATGCTTTCTGAAATACATTTGGCTATTCTAAAGTACATTTGACGATTTCCTATCTACATTTGACTATACTGAAATACATTTGACGGTTTCTAATCTACATTTGACTATACTGAAATACATTTGACGGTTTCCAATCTACATTTGACTATATTGAAATACATTTGACGCTCTCGGAACTGCATTTGACTGTACTGAAATACATTCGACGGTTTCTGAAATACATTTGGAAAGGGTGTAGTATAAAAATTAATTGTATTTAAAAAAAATATTAAATTTTTTATTGTCTTTCTTTGTATCAAATCCCTGCGGACTGTGATTAGGAAACATATCACTTTATCACACATTATCAAAATATTGTATCTTTTGTTTTTAAATGAAATGACATCAACTCACAACAAAATTCTAAGTTCAAGACATTAAAATAACTTTAACTGAAGACGAAATACACCAATTCTGTCTAATGTTAGCAGCTCATTTTCAATCGAGACGAAAATGAAAAACAAAACTATATCTTTTAATGCTTGACGACATTGTGTTTTATTGTTTTTAGTTGGCTTCCCAAATGCCTGCGAAAAATGTCTTAGCTACTCCCTCTCCGATTTAGCCAGTTATACACAATTAAAATGATTCAAACCATTTATATGGCAATTTTTGTACGTACCTTAAAATACTCACCTTCTCTAAAACACAATAAATGTGTTCCAGGTCTCTAGTATAATCTTACCCAAAGCTTGAGGTAAGATGAAAACCGAAAATTTTATATCTTTGGAACTTCTGCCTGTAGCAAGGAATCTTAGCGGTTCTGCATGCCGCTTATGTGGTGTAATAGCTTGTCTTAACTGCGTGTCTTGTTTGATGATAAGAGAGATTACTAATTCTAGAATAGTACCATAAGTTTAGTAATCTATTTGCATATAATCAAACCAATGTTCCGGGTTCAGTTTCAGCTCATTTAAAAGTTTAGGCCTTTAGGCGGAATTCACACCAAAGCAATTGGTAACAAGCAATGATTAACAAGCGATAGGCAATATCGCATCGTGTTTGTATTCACATTGACCCGATAAAATATTTAGTAGACATGCAAAATGTCGGTATGTAATGTAGTGGTTGCGTTTTATACAAGGTGATTCATTAAGGGTGGCGACCGGCCATATCTCGGAAACTACTAGGCATAAAAACTTGGAGAAAAAAAAATTATGATTAAAGCGGTCATGAGAAAATTCTGGAAATTACTTTTAAGTTCCTCATTTCACCGCAAGGGGGCACAATTAAATTTTTTTTTTTTTAATTCTAAATTTCTCCGAAATTTCCCATATTAAGGTATAACTCTGATTACATCATCGAAAAGCTTAGACAATTCTGCATCATTTTGGTTTAAAGCTCATTGGCGTACCGGCCTTGATAAGAGTGGGGGAAGCTATTGAATGTGCAAACATTAAAATCGCTGTAACTTGTAAACGACTTATCCGATTTTACTAAATTTAAGCTTGTTTGGAAGGGAAAGGTAAGTATCTTCAATCGCCGTATCCAATAGTACACGATAGTGTTTAATAAAATTGCTAGAGGGCGCAATTTGTAATAACAGTTTTTTCGATTTTATCCCGGAAATTCAAATCATACGGTATAACTATGACATCATAATCGAAAAGTAGATAAAATTTGCAAGAAAGGATGTGAAGACCGCAGTTCGATATTTTTGTTCGTTTCAGAGTTATTGCCAAAACAATAATTTTTAATACAAATTGCGCTCTCTAGCGATTTTATTAGAAATTATCTTGTACCATTGGATCCGACAATTGAAGGTACTTACCATTCTCTTCCAAACAAGCTTAAATTTAGTAAAATCGGTTAAGTCGTTTAGAAGTTACAGCGATTTTAATGTTTACAGTTTCACTTGATAAGAGTGGCAGAAGCTATTGAAAGTGTAAACATTAAAATCGCTGTAACTTCTAAAC
Source organism: Polydrusus pterygomalis (assembly GCA_963969555.1). Taxonomy (NCBI): domain Eukaryota; kingdom Metazoa; phylum Arthropoda; class Insecta; order Coleoptera; family Curculionidae; genus Polydrusus; species Polydrusus pterygomalis. The sequence continues at coordinate 53,836,979 of OZ018378.1, forward strand.
GACTTATCCGATTTTACTAAATTTAAGCTTGTTTGGAAGAATCCCTAATTGTCGTATCTATTGGTACAAGATAGTTTCTAATAAAATTGCTAGAGGGCGCAATTTGTATTAAAAATTATTGTTTTTGCAATAACTCTGAAACGAACAAAGATATCGAACTGCGGTCTTCACACCTTTTCTTGCAAATTTCATCTACTTTTCGATTATGATGTCATAGTTATACCGTATGATTTGAATTTCCGGGATAAAATCGAAAAAACCGTTATTATTACAAATTGCGCCCTCTAGCAATTTTATTAAACACTATCGTGTACTGTTGGATACGGCGATTGAAGATACTTACCTTTCCCTTCCAAACAAGCTCAAATTTAGTAAAATCGGATAAGTCGTTTAGAAGTTACAGCAATTTTAATGTTTACACATTCAATAGGTTCCCCCACTCTTATCAAGGTCGGTACGCCAATGAGTCTTAAACCAAAATGATGCAGAATTGTCTAAGCTTTTCGATGATGTTATGAGAGTTATACCTTAATATGGGAAATTTCGGAGAAATTTAGAATTAAAAAAAAAAAATTAATTGTGCCCCCTTGCGGCGAAATGAGGAACTTAAAAGTAATTTCCAGAATTTTCTCATGACCGCTTTAATCATAATTTTTTTTTCTCCAAATTTCTATGCCTAGTAGTTTCCGAGATATGGCCGGTCGCCACCCTTAATGAATCACCCTGTATATTACGAAAAATACGAAGTAAGGTCAAGAAAAGAAAACATCGGTATTGAGTGCGATATTTTTATTTGCAAAATATAGTTCAATCAGTGAGTGTGGTTACTAAAAAAATGAATTTAGGTCCTGCCTGAGATATTTAAAAGATTCTACAGGATGAATAAAGATAGTTTCTCAATTTTACTTCTTTCTCCAATAATCTGCGAAAAGGAGTAGTTTCTTGTGTAATCATAGAAGCATGCAGGGATAGTTTTCAATATTTTACACAAACAAAATATTCTGTTTTTCTTCGGACATTTCGAAGCAATTCGCAACTAGCAACACAACCCAAATATCGCTTGCGATACAGATCGCCGTTTGTCAGGCAATATTTTGTAAGGCGATATCACTATCGTTTCAGTGTAAACAAGTTGCAACCAATACAAAGCGTTTTTAAGCAGAGCGGTATAGGCAACTCAGATCGCGCATCGCCTATCGCTTATTGCTTGTTGCCAATTGCTTTGATGTGAATTCCGCCTTAGAGCTAATGATGATTCGCCATTAATTTTCTGTTCAACATTTCGATACTTTTTAGTTAATACAAGAATTGGCCAAATATTCATCTATGGAGCACAATAATTACCTATAGTCTTAAACTATACAAGTTTAAATTAATATAAAGTAATTGGTCAATTGAGCAAACCCAATTTATATATTTATATTAGTTACCTATATGCTTTTAATGGTTTATCAATCTTTTTTTTACTCTTAACTGTTGGTACATAGTAATTTCATATAATATACATATGAATTTAAAGCAGTGCGGAAATTGCATTAAAATGCATTTCATAATTATGACAGTCAACTTAATTGGTTTTACCGGTGGGCAATTTACTTCTCGCACTAATTGTGGACCTAAATATGTAACTATTATGCTTTTAATATTAAGTCCAAAAGAACTAGGTAAACATTAGACTTTTTTGTTTCAGAATATGTAGTCTAACATCCACAAATTAAGGAAAATCCCTAAAATGGCATCGCCGAGTGTATCCCTACCGATGATGTCGATCGCGACGCCGTCCCGGGACTCCGCGACCTTTACAACAACTAAGGGTCTTCTTAATAGACCGGGACAGAATAACTGCTTTCTTAACAGCGCCGTTCAGGTAAGTTTTAATGCAGATAGTTTACTTCACATTATCCATGCAACAATAAAAAATTCTTGGTATCTGATATGCAAAGTTTAAAAAAACTTAGACACAAAATAAAAATAAATTAATTGAAATAGGTATTGGTACGATCAATACAATTCAAATTCAGACAGGACAGCTAGACGACTCTGAACAACAATGTGACCTGCGCAACAAGTACGTTAAAATTAATACTACGGCGCGTGGCGATTGCCGATCGCTACGAACCCCCACCAACGTGTTCGTGGATTATGGGTTCCAACGGATACAATTCATATTTGGGCACGCTGTTCCGCTTTCTTAATTGTAGAGAAAGTCCTTTACTGGGAACGAAATGCGTCTCATTGAGAAGATACAATTTATTTCTTAACAAAATTGCGGTGTTAGAAGTAGTTCATCATTCAACAAGACTGTGCTGCTAATGGAACTGATTACTACCAATAAAAACACTGTTCTAGAAAATCTGGAATTGATATAACACTAAAGCGGGTTTGATACACTAGGATTTTATTTAATATGGGTTAATAAAAAATAAAGCTATCAATACAAACTATGTCTTAGCAAACCTGTTGTACCGTGCGAGCAAAAATTATTTGCATCAAAGAGGGCCTTGCATCTAAGGACGTAATGCTTAGCCGTAGAGCTTAATACCTGTTGGGTGTCAGTAACTACCTGAATTAACAATCAATCAGTTATTCCGTCATCTTTGACAGTCGTTAAAAGAAATTTGATTAATCGCTAATTTTTCCAATTTCTTGAACAATTCACACAATGGGCTTTACGGAACAGCACAAAACATTCATGGTTGAAGCGTATTTTCGAAACGGGGTTAGAGTAAATGGTGAGTGGCAATACAATCCGGGTTTGTGCATGGACGATTTGCACGAACATTTTCCTAACGTTGCTTTTATTGCTAAGGATTTTTATCATTGCCTGAATAGAACCGTGGCTGTGTTTGGGGAAACAGGTTCTATACAACACAAAAATTCACAGATCTTGCACCTTACGCAAGCATCCTATGTATTGAAAATACCTGACACAGCTTTAAAATTTTAATGACCTATGTCATGTAATTAAAGCCCACATTCTAATTTGGATTTTGTAAAAGTTTAAAAAATGTTCTTTAATTTTACAGTACTGGTTACATAAAAACTATGGATAATTTTAAATTCCTCACCTCAAAAAACCCCAAAATCCTTAATTTCGTGCTGCTACCTATGTCATTTCGTTAGGAAATAATCCCAAAAAAACGAAAACAAAAATAAAACTTTGACACCCTGTATCTTGGTTGTTATCAATTTTGGGATAATGCAAGTTTAAATAAACCGCATTATTTCGCCTTAAGAAGCCTACTGTTGCTCTGTGTCCCATTACGTTTGGGACACCCTGTATATTAATTAAAACATTATAAATAATCCCAAAAAAACGAAAACAAAAATAAAAGTTTGACACCCTTTCTCTTGGTTGTTATCAATTTTGGGATAATGTAAGTTTAAATAAATCGCGTTATTTCGCCTTAAGGAGCCTGCTGTTGCTCTGTGTCCCATTACGTTTGGGACACCCTGTATATTCACTAAAACATATTATATTAAATGTATGGTTTTATTTCTAAGAATAATGAATATAAATTTGTTTATAAACAATAATATTCACATAGCAGACCAACCAAGGTGAACTATAAATAATCCCAAAAAAACGAAAACAAAAATAAAAGTTTGACACCCTTTATCTTGGTTGTTATCAATTTTGGGATAATGCAAGTTTAAATAAATCGCATTATTTCGCCTTAAGGAGCCAATAATTTTTGCTCGCACGGTATAGGTAGTCAAATTTCTCTAAGAACACGCCGCACAGTGGCTAAAGACCAACAGAAATACTTAAAGAAACTCCAAAATAAGAAGAAAATAATATGACACAACCTAAAGCATGAGCTTGCTACGGCCCACCACAAAACACCAACTAAGAGAAACGTTATTTGCATGTTAATTGAACGAAACGGGAATGACGTTTAACCGATCGCCATGTTAGGTGGCAGGGGGTGAGGAAGGCGGGGGAACGCTTAATTTTAATTGCAGGTTAGTAAATAAATTTTTTAATGTTTGTTTACTTTGCTTTTTAATTTTCTGAGACAAATTATGTTTATTCAACGAATAAAGACAGCAAAGCAAACAACATTAAAAAAATTAATTTACTATAAAAAACAATAAGACTTCTAGAAAAAAAAAACGACCATACTTTGTTTATAATTTATTTCAAGTTTAGATCAAAAAGATCTTAATGCAGAAGGCATAACTTCCAATGAGTCTAACACAAGACGAATTTCTAATAACTATATGAACTTCTGGTACGAACTAGTTACGGAACATTGTACTATCAAAAATAAAAGTTTCCTAAGGAATTAAAGGTGGTATTCAAAGTCGACTAACTTCCTGGGCCTGTACAAAAATATAAGCCAAGGAAGCATCTAAGGTATCTACCAGTGATTCTTATATCACCCTTCTTAGTAGGTACAAGTTTAGAGTCACCGTGGTGTCGTTCAACGGCTTCCTTGCCTATGCTTTTTAATTTTGCACTATAGGGCTGGTCATTATTAAAATTAGGTAGGTCTTCATGTGGGGCAAGTCCTAATCCGGTGGAGGTCAACATTAGGCTAGTCTTGTAGGTGTGCATTAACATGAAACAAAAAAAAAATTGGGCAGGATAATCTCATACATTAGTAAAATGTTTTAAAACAAGAATTATTTTTAAATAGAAACTGAGAAAATTGTTTAATTGGTTTTAAATCTTTTATAACTGGGGTCATTAACTTTACTTTTATTAAAAATGTTATGCTTTTTATAGTGTCCAGCACTTAAAGTTTGATTTTGAGTATTTTTATCTCTTAAATATTTGTAAACTGTTAATCGAACATATAATTTAACAATTTCATTACATATGTCGTGTTGCTCACAGAAGTTAAATTTTTGAAATTCATTTCCATAAATATCTAAAAATGTATCTTCTAAGTGAGCAATGCACTATTATTAAGGAAACGATACAATTTCTCGTGGAATTACATCGAGTAAGCGAACTAGTTTGTCACTGGCATAAGTAAGTCTAGTATTTTCATCATATTCTTTAAATGAAACACATAAATACTGATTAGTAACGTCGCTTGAATAAAAATTAGCAAGTTTCACAGTCAGGTACAGACACAGAATCTTCCGTATTCTGTGGGTACAGACTTTCAATTCAAGGTTATAAAAAAATCATTCCTCCAAGCTCCAAGAAACATTATTTGGAAGAAAAAGAAATATTCTCGGATGCAATATTTTTAGCTTAATAATAATATTACAATATTTAGTACTTACTCAGAGAAATACTAAGAACTTCAGTGACATTTTTAACATAAATAACAATGCCGGTGCAATAAAAATCACAAAAAAATAAAACATTTCCAGTTGTATTGTATTGTATTGTATTGTATGTCTTTTGGCTCTGCTACGAGGCAATTTGCCAGCTCATTCCGTGGTACCCCCAGTAAGGCGAGTGCATTTCCAGTTTCCACAAGGCGGTCTAAAAAAAGAAAGGTTACGAAAACGAAACGTCAACGATGTCAAATTTTAATCGCACGTACGTCTCAATTGCTTTTGCACATACGTTCAAATATGGCCAGGTGGCTGACATATCCGGTGGCAAGATGTTGCGGGTTGCCCAATCCCACCTTCATCCCCGTGCGGCCCACTATTGAACTGGGAACTTTTAAAAAGAAACCAGTCAGCTGAGTCAGCTGGTAATGTAATATTATGTGGTTGTCAACTGTCGTCATTTTTTATAGAAATAAGGTAATTTAAGTTTATAATTTCTTGTTAAATGACAGTCACGTGATAATCACCCATAAAACGTATCTCATCATTCGCCATCAATCTATAAAATGTTTCTACGCTATGCAATATAATAATATTCTACACCGATTCTATCTGTGTTTTAAAGTTTATAATATATTTATTACGATTCGAAAAAGCCGAGCTTCATAAATTCACACCCAGACAATATTTCCTATAACATAAACATTCCGAAATGGAATGTGTTTAAAAAATAAATTTGATGGTGACGTATGCAGTGTAAAATTTAATGGGCGTTGTTTCTGGGTTGAACACATAGGCGTTGTAATATTTGTTTTAAAAACAATTGAAGGTTTTTTGTTGTAAAATTTTAGAATAGCCAGACCTCTCGCTAATGTACCTAAATCAGTAAGAATAATTTATTATCGTTTTAAATTTTGTGTTTTGAGTGCTTTGTTATGCTTTTTGTGTATTGAACCAATTTATTATTTGCTGGTTAATGTAAATGTATATTAGCCGACCGATTACATTTTTCGCTGCCAGACTTTGAAAGGGGCTTTTCTATGCTCATTAGGGAAGAGTGTAAAGGCAATTAAGTAACAATGGAGGCGGATCACTCGATCTTTACAGACGGTTCAAAAATGGACGTCGAGGTGGGAGCTGGTCCTCCGAGAGCGTGCTAATACAGAGGTCGTATAGACTATAGACTACTCCCTGACTACTGCAGCACTTTTCAGGCAGAAATTTTCGCAGTAAATAAAGCAGTCACTAACCTGCGGGAGAGGAACTGTGTCTATAGCTATCTATATTGACAGTCAAGCAGACATAAAGGCATTTTGTTTCAGCAGTACTAAATCTAAATTAGTAAGGCGCTGTCGCAACAATCTCTGCACACTTGGTGCTCAGCATCGAGTCACCTTGTGTTGGGTTCCTGGCCACAGTAAAATATATGGTAACGAGACGATGTGCTCAAACCCGAACCAACCCAAAATGTGTTTCATTATTATTAACTTTCTTATTGGTTACCCAATTGACCTTCGACCTAGGTCCTTTAGCCACAGTGTATTTTACATTTTGTGTATTTTAGCTTTGTAAGAACTGTATTATATTTTTGCAAAAGATAAATGAAATAACAACTAACGTTATTTATTACCCCGGGAGGTTATTACTTTACGACAAAGATGGCATGTTAATATTGATTGTTGATTAGTTCGAGATATAATTTAAATAACTGATGTTATGAAAATAGTTTAAAAGGATTTATATACAGAAATGTTTTTTGGTTATTAAATCACCAGATATGATTAGGCCACGTTTCAAAGAAATATTTATTTAAAGGTCACTACTTGTTTTTTAATTTTTTAACAAGTAGTGGCAATTTATAGAAGAAGAGTGCTTAAATGATGTTTTCAATATTTCCAGGTATATGCCAAGGGTCATCTTGAATGACAGTTGTCAATTCGCTCCATTACATTAATTTACTAGGTTGTTTATTTGATTTGATTTGAATTTATTTAATAAAAATCACGCTCAGGCTTTTTTGTGTTACATTTTGTTTTATATAAAGTAATTAAGAAAAAGTTAAATTGTTAACAAAAAAAATTAATAAAACTATCTTGTTTACAAATTTTCCTTCTTTAAAAAATAGAAAAAAAAAAAAACAAACAAAACAAAACAAAAAAATGGGTAGATTCAACAAGTTTTCAAAAGTTGAGTGGTTTGTACGTTGTTGAATCTATCTTTGGACTGCCTGTCTGCTCTTCTTCTGCAATGGAGTTCAATCATTTCCTTATTGTGTGGTCTGTTGGCAAACTTTATGTTTAACTGTTAACATTTTTCTTCTATAGGTTGTAAGTGTATCTTTCTGTACAGAAGTTCGTTGCTGGGGTGGTGCAATGGATTTTGAGGGTGCCTTATTGTTGTTACAGCCGGCAGGACTGACGTCTTTGGGACTGTGATGTTCTTTATTGCTAGTGGTCTGAGATCTGAAAATTTCGTGTGCCCTTATTCCAAAATTGGTCTGCAGATCGATTTATATATTTTTACGGCTGTTCCTATGTTTATTTCTTGTAGTAAATGATAGATAGTTCGGAAAATTTATTGGAAAAGCCAGAATATTGTAAAATTAAAAAAGCAATTCCAATTTTCAAGAAAAACCTGAAACTATCTAAAAAATAAATAGGAAAGAAAAAACTAAAAGTCTTTCTCCACAAAATTTAATAGAATAAAAATGTGTTCAAAGGTCTCCACATGTTTCGAACGTAGAAACGTTTAACATCAGGAGACAGAAAAATATATTGCCGATGGTTTTAGCAGACGAGAAAATAAGTTGTATTGTCGAGGAAGACTTTTAGTATTTTCTTTCCTATTTTATTTAAAAGTAGGTACAATTAGAAGTACAAATTGAAGGAAATTGAAGTCTTCTTCTTATTCGTTTTTTACTTTTACTTTTGACAAATTGACATTTTATTTTCGAAATAACAAATAACGTTTGAAGTATGGAGGACTTTTGAAGACAAGACGAGACAAATAACGTTGTATTGTAATTGATTTCCTTATTTATAATGAATAATGGTACAATTTATAAAAGTAGAGTTTGCTTTGTGTTGGGGTGTAAGACAAGAATATTTTTCAGAGAGGAAACGCAGCCAAATAAGTCTCTTTCCAGCTCCAAAGGTATAGCTAGAATGTTTAATACCCTGTATTTTAAAAACCAATCATCGTTGGAACTTTATACAGGCCGAGTTTACTAATAAATATAACAAAGTAAGTGTAAATTCATATAAAAGTCTTTATTTGTTCCTTAAAGAACTAATTTATATAAAAATAGTTATCCCGTCCATAAGAAATTATTTATTTGATAGCCCACTTTGAACACGAGCGCCATCTTACGGCGACTCGTAAAGCTGAATTACCAATGCTAATTTGGGACCGAATTCAATGCATTACGATCGGCCTCCTACCTCAAGCCCTCCATAGGTTTAAGCCTCTCGCTTGTCTCAATTGAGATCAGAGAACTAACCTTGGTAGTTAGTTCTCTGATTGAGATCGTATACAGTGTCACCAGTAAAGTCCGCATCATTATATGGGGTTTTTTTTATTAATAGCTTTATTCGAAATTTGACTTTGGCATCAAGTTCTGCTTCGATCGAGATGAAAATTAAGCAAAACAAATAGTAGTCACGTGATTCGCATTATTTGTCAAATTTTAATTTTTTCCAAAAAATAATAATTCAAAAGTATATTTCTGAAAATATCGAAAAAAGTTATTAGAAAAAGTTTTCTTAAATGCAGTTTTGCGACTGGCTGCATGGCTAATTAGCCAAATGCCAATTTAAAAAAAAAAAATGCAGTTTCTAGCCCACATGCAAAATTTTAGCTGCATAAGATAATTTTGATTTTTTACGCATATTTATTGCACTAGTTTTGCAAAATAAGACTCAACGCAACCTACATAAAACTTCTTAGTTTTGACAATGCTTTATTTCAGATACATTTTCTTTAAAGTAGCGCCATATTAAATGTGTTTTTCTACAAAATCAAAATTGGGCTATTAAAATTTGGTCGCTTGGGATGCAAAGTTTATTCATTTTTGACCCCGTATAAGGTAACTTCATAAAATAAGTATTTTTGAAAACGTAGTTTGTGTCTGAAAGTAATACACCTTAATATTAAGACAAAGAAGAACACATTGTCTTTAGTAAAGTGTTTTTAATTGAAAAATAAATTATAGTTTAACTATTTTCAACGATTTAATTTAAAACCCCTATATTATAATTTATTATTAAGCTATGTCATAATAAAGTTAACGTGTACATATTACTTTCAGACACAAATTACATTTTCAAAAATACTTATTTTATGAAGTTACCTTATACAGGGTCAAAAACAAATAATTTTTGCATCACATGTGACCAAATTTTAATAGCCCAATTTTGATTTTGTAGAAAAACACACATTTAATGTGACGCTAATTTTAAAAAAATGTATCTGAAATAAAGCATTGTCAAAACTAAGAAGTTTAATGTACCTAGTACCTAGGTTGCGATGAGTCTTATTTTACAAAAGTGGTGCAATTTACAAAATATAGGTAAAAAATGAAAATTATCTTATGCAGCTGAAATTTTCAATCTGGGCTAAAAATTGCATTTAAAAAAACTTTTTCTAATAATTTTTTTCGATATTTTCAGAAATAACCCCACTTTTGAATTATTTTTTGGAAAAAATTAAAATTTGACAGATAATACAAATCACGTCACTACTATTTTTTTGATTAATTTTCATCTCGATCGAAGCAGAACTTGATGCCAAAGTCAAATTTTGAATAAAGCTATTAATAAAAAAAAATCCCATATGATGCGGACTTTACTGGTGACACTGTAAATGATACCTTACCTAGATATACTTAATTTGTTTTTTTCTTCTAGAATCAAAAAGTGTTCAAGGAAAAAGAGACCAAATATTAAATTTACTTCTAAAAATCTACTTGTTAGCTATAAATAGATTTTCCTTCGAATTAATTACCGTATTCTGTCTACGCCTATGTTTTCAAACGTGAAATTAGAGACGTACGTATTCTGTACGATTACCTCGACTAGGCTAATATTAGGTACTTGGCTTTATTTATAATAACCAACATATACAGTTATATTTTTATATAATGTTAGTATTTATTGCTTCGTGGTTTAACATTTTACATTACAAAACCAAGCAGTAAAAATATGAAACTTGTGTCAGACATACTTGTTGATGATAATGTTAATTTGACAGTGTATCCAAAAAAATAAATGTCTCGGAAAATGGTATTTATTTTTTATTATTATTAACCGTTTTTAAATTATTTTATAAAATATATATACGGAGTGTCTCGGATAAGAATGCACTTTACAGGGATCTCGTAAACCTTAGAAGATACAGAGATGATTAAATTGGAATAAAGTTTCGCCCTACTAAATTCTGCAACGTTGTGTTTTCAAGTTTAAAAAATTCCGAATGCTTTCGAAGATAGTTGAGCAAAACCGAATTTTTGCGATTTCGTTTTTATTTTTTTCTGACTCTATTTGAAGAGATATGTCAAAATAAAGGTTACATTCTTATTGCCATTTTTTCACCTTTATAAGAGGGTGTAATTAGATTTTCAATCCAACGTTTCGTTTTCTCACAACCACTATCAACTTCGTTTTTCTAAATACATAGTCGTAAAAATTTAATTTTATTATTTTTACATTCCCCTCCTAATTTCAACGACATATCACACCTAGTTAGTATTAATAACACGTTTCACATTTAAAAACTCAACTTACAATTTTTTTATTTATAATAGATTAAGCAAAATTCTGAAAGTGTCTAATACAAAAACAATCATAATTTTCCCAGAATGTGGTTTTATATCACGGTAATGATGTATCGCAAGCCTCACATAATTATACACAAACCAAATGCATAATTCATAACGTGTAGTAAAACATTTTACGCATTCATACAGACATGTATGGTTTTCTTTTTGTTGTTGGTATCTTTTAATTCTTCAATTCAAGTATTGTGGTATAATGCTAATTAACCTACGAATACATGGTTTCTCGCCAGAAACAAAATGGACACGCTATAATTAGCATCATTTCTTTTATTCTTCTATTGTTTCTAAATAAAAATTATAGGTTATTTTTAAATCAATTAGTCAGTTAGGATTGATAAAAGAGCCCTGCATGGGCCGGGTTGCATATACAGTAACAGCACGCGGGCTAGAAACTTCGTTTCAGCTCGGATCGCCGAAATCATAATCAGTAATGGCACGTGTGCTAGACAGCAGAATGCGTAACAGCACGCGGGCTAGAAAATCTGACTTCCTCAAGTGGTGGCCAGTAACGACACTTGCGCTATAACAGCAGTTACAGTAATAGCACGCGAGGTATAAAAAGGTATATCGGCAATCGGTTTGTTCGTTGTTAGCAGAGCATTTTTTTTAAAAATCCAATTCATTTCATAATATTTTATAAAATATTAATTAAATTTTAAAAAAATGCTCTGCTAACAACGAACAAACCGATTGCCGATATACCTTTTTATACCTTGCGTGCTATTACTGTAACTGCTGCTAGCGCGAGTGTCGTTACTAGCCACCACTTGAGGAAGTCAGATTTTCTAGCCCGCGTGCTGTTACGCATTCTGCTGTCTACACTGATAAAAATGGGTGTCTTGACCCAATGTATTTGACTCTCTTGGCCAATTTTTTTCTATTTTTTCCTATTACAAGAGACATTTCTTTAAAACAAAGGAAAGTGTCTTGTCACTAGTGAACGGTGTCTCTTGATATATTTTTTTAATTCTCTTGGTTTTAATTTCTCTTCGCGTAAGTCGAAATCTCTTGAAATAAAATATATCAAAAATAAACTCAAGCAATACCTTAAACCAAGAAAGATTCTCTTTATGAGAAAGTTGCAAATTAGGAAAAATTAGGATACTTTGGATGAAATCCCGCTAGGTCTTATAAAAAGAGAAACTTTCCTCAACGCTAAATTAAAAACTCTTGGCTGTCGCCCCAAGTTTCGGTTTCAGAGAAGAGAAAATTCTCTTCCCTTGCTTACGTGCGAACATGCGGCGACGTGGCTTAGGAAGGGGGTAAACCATACTACTTCCCGCTTCCGCGTCACCGCACCGCGTCGGTCTTCATTTGTCCAAACATGTGTTCGAGTGTATATAGATTTACGTATATAGTATTACGATATGAGTGATGTAAATGTCCTACTAAACACGTGGCGGTTAGACCACTTAGTGCCCGTATCTGAAGGTAAGAATAAAGTAGGTAATTAATTTGTATAACGAAGCAGGCATCCTTTTGGTACTTTTGGATGCATGAAATCAGCATTAGAAATTAACATATTGGGTATATATTTCTTTTAAGACTAGGTATAAACCTAATACAGGTTATAATGTAAAAATTATGATTTTATTTATATGTTAACACCGAAAGTTTGAGAAATTTTAAGGTTTCTTAAAAGTTTTCTACATTTTGCAAAATGGCTGCAGTTATCCCTTGTTACACGTAGAACGGAATTAAAAGATTTTTCTCTTGAGACAAGTTCCTTAGGTCTTCTAATAAGAGATTAATGATTTGTAGTAATAGCATAATAATATAGTAAGAAGACCAACGTTTTATGATAAAACCCTGCGCTCTTAAGACAAAATATTAATACTTTGAAGAAAATGGCTTATGTATTGATGGTATATAGTCAGTATGTAGTTAGTAGTAAGTAGATATAGAAAAAAACGTTTTAATAAATCTTGAAACCTTATATTTTTAGTTAATAATAATTATGATTTATTATTACTTTAGGGACAACTCAGTGATTGATTTTTAATTTAATTACTTATTTTTTTTTAATCTGTTTTTTTTTCTCTATGTTAGTAAAATGATAATAAAATAAAATCATATATTATTAATAAATACAGGGTGTCCAGAAATGACTTTGTCAACGTTTAGGGGGCTATCGCATATAGCTATAGCACTTAGCATAATAAAATATTTTTAAAAAAGCAATAAACTGTTATGTTGTGGCTTAGTTTGTGATTTGTAATCACTTATAGGTATTGTTTTTTTTAGAGCAGAAAATTGATGATGTAGAAATATTAAAACTTTTAACACAGGACCAAATCAATCTATTAGCCCCAAATATCGGTGACAGGATTAGACTTCAAAGGGGGATTTATGACCTGAAAAATTTTGATAAGACGTCAAGTATAATATTATATAAGACATTATTAAAAAGATTAATACAATAATATATATATATGTTAAAATACTTAAAACTATGTTTAACTGACTTGTTTATTACCTACGTTATACTTTTTTAATATAAAACCAAAAAAAAAAGACTTTTCTTTTAAATCTTTTTCGATGACGATATTGATAGTATCAAATCAATATATTGTGATTCCAAAATTGCTTTTGCTTAAACTTTTGCTACAACTATAATGCTTAATGGTTCTAGGAAAAATGAGTGTTATTTAAAGAATACCGCTAAACGAATGATAAGATGCTTGTTCTTTCATTATTTTTGTGATATTATATTGCTATTAATTTCGTCATCTTATTATTTTAGTTTAAAAAGAGCCTTATTCACTATTGATAGATCTTGCTGAGTACCATATTTTAACGATCTAATTAAAACAAGAAAAATATATTTTTCAATAGTTCCAGCATCTGAAAAATAATAGTCGACCATTTCCCAAATTTCACTGTTAAAACAATTATTATTCTCGGCTTTTCACTGCTCTGTAATAGTTCGTTATAATAGTGATATTAATATGGTCGACGAAATTATAAAGTGGCGAAGGCGCTGCTATACCTACAGGGTATCCCACCTGGAACAAAATCGATCTATATAGGGAAAACTAGATATAGAACACATTTGAAAATTTGACAATACACTAATGTTGATGGGGGCAACTCGGTTAAAATATTTTCAAAGGGGTGGCATTTCTCGTTTTATCGGAAGTAGGTGTCAACTTGCTTATTTTTTTAAATGGAAGACCCTATCTTAGAATATTTTTGGATTCTAAATAAAATTATAATTATCTTTTAATCATTGCATTATTGGTCTATATGCTTAATAGTTTCCGAAATATTTGCAATGACATTTTTGAACTTTGACAGCTTTTAGCTCCCTAACTGTACGACTTATAGCTAAACGGTTCACATATCCCTACCTTTCATTTTTATTATCTTCCCAAAAAACTCAACTTCCGGTTAAACAGGAAGTACTATATTTCCTACTTTCGAGTAACATCCGGTTTAACAGGATTTTTTGGAAAGATAAAAAGATAAAAATTGAAGACAAGACAGGGACATGTAAGCCGTTTTGGTCTAAGACGTTCAGTTAGAGAGCTAGAAGCTATCAAAGTTCAAAAATGTAATTTTTCAAAAGTCAATATCTCGGAAACTATTAAGATAGACCAATAATGTATTTATTAAAAGATAATTATAATTTTATGTAGAATCTAAAAATATTCCAAGAATATTATAAGATAGGGTGTTCCATTTAAAATAACCAAGTTAACGCCTACTTCGGTACAACAGGGAGTACCACCCTATTGAAAATATTTTAATATTCTATAAATAGTTTTCCATATTATAGATCGATCGGTATATACCTGTATATATAGTAGTTTCCTAAAAAATCTGCTCTTGAACAAAGAGCATTAAAGCTCTTACCTCAAGTACATTTTTAGTTGACTTAATGAAAAAAGTAATTGAAACAAAATATTTTGGGCATTAATTAAATAGCGTAGGTATTGAGCCAAGATTATAAAATTGAGAATACGCTACTAGAAATCTATCTCCAGAAACCTGCCTTTAAACCAATAACGCTATTCTCTTGCCCCAAGAGTATTTTAGGTTAATTCAATGGAAAAAGCAGTAGAAAAAAAAAACGGGGATTAATTCAAGATTGTGGGTCTCGAGCCAAAATTGCAAATGCTTTCGTGAAAGACGCTTTGGAATACTTTTCCTCTTGGAGCAAGTGCGATATTTTTAACTGAAACCCGAAGACCTTGGGCAAAAGGTTTTCGATATTGGCTTAAATAAACCTCCGATGTTGCCTGCATTACACCGATTACTAACCTGTCTTTAGGACCTTGCCCTAAACGCCATTGATCTTGTCCAAAAGAAAAGTAACGTTGGTTAAAAAGAAACGAAAGAACTTACGACAAAAGATTTCAAGTTTTGTAGCAAGAGACCGCGCATTTGGACCTATTGAAAAGCGCGAGGCTTTTAACTAAAAGTTATAGGCTTTTGGTTTAAAGTTTCCTTTTTTTCAGTGTAGCACACGTGCCATTACTGATTATGATTTCGGCGATCCGAGCTGAAACGAAGTTTCTATAGTTGAATTCACATAAACTTTTAACGCCGTGACATTTCAGTTCTGTCATACTTGTCAAATACTGCAGCAACTCATAAAATATAAATTTCTAATGGCTAAATTTAATTAGTATAATTGTACTGCACACAAAGTATGTCTATCTTGTATTATTTCATACGATAAAAAAAAATAGAAATAAAAAGAGTTGGCCGAACAATTCCAGAAAAGAAAAAGTAAAAACACTGACCAATCTCAGCTGTATAAAAAATTTAGTAAGTTGGTGAAATCTAAAGTAACTAGGCAATGACAAGTGTTGTGGTATAATGCTAATTAACCTACGAATACATGATTTTCTCGCCAGAAACAAAAAGGACACGCTATAATTAGCATAATTTCTTTTATTCTTCTATTGTTTCTAAATAAAAATTATAGGTTATTTTTAAATCAATTAGTCAGTTAAGATGGATAAGAGCCCTGCATGGGCCGGGTTGTATAATGCATATACAGTAACAATTCCAGAAAAGAAAAAGAAAAAACACTGACCAATCTCAGCTGTATAAGAAATTTAGTAAGTTGGTGAAATCTAAAGTAACTAGGCAATGACAAGTCTTGACATTTGGCATTAAAACTTTATGTAAATTTAACTATAACCCGCGTGCTGTTACTGTATATGCGGTCGGGTTGGGGTACTTAATCAACAAAGGTTTTCGGGCCGATCTGACTTTTCGGGCCGGCTGGGGTTTTTATGTTCTATACGTCGGTAATACTCAACTGCTAATAGACCGAAGACAATACATCATAGATTCTGATAGTTTAGGCTTCATGTTTCATGTTATGGTATGTCACTTTACCAGTTAAACAATAGATTAAACGTCACTTGAAAAACTTGTGATGTTTAGTATTCCTTCGGAAAAACTAAAAATAATTATTATTTTTAAATTTCCAGGGTGACTTGAAGTAGGTAACTAAGGAATGAAACGTTGAATTTAGAAATGAGTAACGCCGTCTTGTAGAACATAAAAAGCCAATAGAAAAGTATTTTTTTCCAATGTCAAAAATTAAGCCACCATAAATTAAAAGCCAAAACCAAATTTTTCTGTTTTTTCGGCTATCTTCGAGGGCATTTAGAACATTTGTTGTTTTCTTTCGTCAAAAGGTCCAGAATACGAAAATTTGAATTGATTTAACAATCTTCGTATCTACTATCGTTTTCGAGATCTCTATACCGGGTGTCCGCGAAAGGTGGTTCGCCCCTATAACTTTTTTGGCTTTGAAGATATTGGAATGAAATTTGGAGAATGTGTATACGACATAAAATTACATTTTTTGACGGGTAACTCAATTCTATGGCACTTCCGGTTTAACCGGAAGTGACATAAACTTTCGATTTTTAAATGGGACGCCTGGTATATTTTTACTTATTTTATCTCCACATGACATTCTAAACACAATCATATTGTGTCACTTGTCACTTTGTGTCACCAAAAAAAAATTTTTTTTTTCATTTTAATTTTTTTTTTTTAATTTATTAAAAATTATAGTATGCATTATACCTACTAATTAAATAACCAAACAATTATAACTATCTACATAATATCTATTTATTTTTAACTTTAATTTTGAAGATGTTCAAAATGACCTCCATCTTGTTGCTGACAAAGTCGTACTTTCTCTTTTGTTGCTCTTACAACGTTTCTTAAATGTCGTGGTGAAATTCGATGAATAACTGCCCTTACTTTGTTTTCTAATTCATTTCGTGTGGCAGGGGGTACATCATATATCTCATTTTTAATAGTACCCCATAAAAAAAAATCTAGTGGCGTAAGGTCGGGCGACCTAAAAAGTTTTAAAATGAAATAAAGGTATAAATTAAGAACAATTCCGTTTTACCTTGCCGGCCAACTAACTGGGCCCCTGTTTCCAATCCAATTTTCGTTGTATAATTCATTTAAATATTCCGTTACTGCCCTCAAGTTGTGTGGGGGGGCACCATCTTGTTGATAAAATAGTCCTTCTCGATTTATTAACGGTATCTCATCCAAGAACTGCTCAATTTCTTGCGTAAGAAAATCTAGATATCTTGCCCCTGTTAGCGAACCGTCAAAAATTATAGGACCTAATATTCTGTCCCCTAAAATCCCAACCCAACAATTGAAACCAAACCGTTCTTGAAAATTTCCTTCCTGCATCAAGTGTAAATTTTCTTGAGACCAATATCGCTTGTTATTTCTGTTAAAATGTCCCAAATTAGTGAAACGGCTTTCGTCAGTATAAAGAATTTTATTGGGAAATGTGTTATCCTCTAAATATTTTTCTAAAAACCAATTACAATAGCTAAGTCTCCTTTCATTGTCGTTTCCGTACAGGTGCTGGTGTAGTTGGTATTTATATGAGTGATATCCATGTTTATTTAAAATTTTACCTGCAGAAGACTTAGAAATATCACATTCTAGCGCGATCTCTCTGACGGACGCGTTGATATGTACTTGTACGTATGCCAGAACGTCTATTTCTTTTTCTTCGCTCACAACAAATTTAATGTTTTCATTATTATTAGGTCCATTTCGCATTTGCTGAACCACTTTTGGGAAATAGTGCCGGGTTGGGTGATGCCGATCTGGATATCTCTGTGCGTAAAGACGTGCAGCATTAGTTGAGATTTGCCTACACTCTCCGAAAACTAATAACATATCAACTTTTTCACTACTTGTATAAATATTATTATTCTCCATGTTTTTAAACAATAACGTACTGTTGCCGAAGCGATATGCAATAAGATATTGACAGGCCGTAATTTTTTTTCATGACAGCTTCATGTTTTTATTTCACAGGCCTACTCGATTCATTTAAATAATATTTCATTCTCTGAAGACCGTTCATTTTAGAAAAATGTTAGCGTTATATTTTACCAGTATTTTAAACGAAAGTTTGTTTAAAACCCATAAGTGTTTGGTATCAAATTAATCGTAGGAAAATGCTCTCTTTTGTTAACCGGGTGAACCACTATGTTGCCATTTGAAAAAAATGACTTATACAAATTTAAAAATTGAATTTTACACAGCAGATTGGTTTTTGACAAAAAAGAGTAAATTGGTATTTTACTCAAGATTATAAGACAAAATTAGTAATTTAAACGAATTCATAGCCCTCTAGATTTAAAAAAAAAATGAAAAAAAAATTTTTTTTTTGGTGACACAAAGTGACAAGTGACACATGATTGTGTTTAGAATGTCATGTGGAGATAAAATAAGTAAAAATATACCAGGCGTCCCATTTAAAAATCGAAAGTTTATGTCACTTCCGGTTAAACCGGAAGTGCCATAGAATTGAGTTACCCGTCAAAAAATGTAATTTTATGTCGTATACACATTCTCCAAATTTCATTCCAATATCTTCAAAGCCAAAAAAGTTATAGGGGCGAACCACCTTTCGCGGACACCCGGTATAGGCCCACAAATAGGTATAGCTTCCTGTGTGCTCTATATTATTATTATTATCATAAACCTAATATGCTTAATAATACGTGTAGAAAATTAGTCCCATTGTAGTAAATTGTCGTATTTTTCCTTGCATTGAACGATATTTTTCTACCTATCACAGACTACAGTTGTAATAGATTTTAGCAAAAAGTCGGGAAAAATGTAAAATACACTATGCCTTACTATTTTTACCACTAAAATTTTAAATCTCATACTTCCGCATGTTTTAGTAGATTCAGTTATGAAATCCGACCATTAATAATTGATTTATTAGTAACCTTAATTGCTATTGTAAAAATTACTCAAGTAAACTTTCCGTAAAGGTTATATTCTGAAATATATCTTAATGAGTCCGCTGACATGTCAATAATTTATTTATATATGGAATTATGACCAACCATTCGGTTAAAAAATAATGAAGCAGTTTTACATCAATAAAAATCATTTGTCTTATTATTTAAATTAAAGGTTTATATAATTATAATTTTTAAATTAGCTTTCCTATATTTATTGAATAATTAATAACCCAATATTTTGGGTCTAGCGGTTGTTCTGTAAATGACCGTTCGATGAAAATTTTTTTTTAATTATTGGTTTTTAACAAATTTCGGTTTCCTGATGACTTTAAAATCTGATTATAATAAATAAATGTCTTAAAATTTGCATGACTTAATTACATATATATATTATAGTTGTTTAAATTGATTAAAAGGCACTTTATGTCTTTACGATTTGTTTTGAGCGATTAATCCCCCATCTGTTTTAAAAATTGTAGGTTTATTAATAAAAATATCGCCAAGGTATTTGTTTACTAACTTGATTTCATCAAATTTATATTAGAGTCGATTCACTCAGTAAACCTGCAAGATGGCCGACATGTCATATGACAAAAGTCATATTTCAGCTAAATAAATTTTTGCATTTTCAATGACTTTTGTCATATGACATGTCGGCCATCTTGCAGATTTACTGAGTGAATCGACTTTACATATGAGTATAAATACAGGGTGTTCCTTAATGAAATGCTAATATATTAGGGTGTGACTCCTCAAGTCATTTTATGAAGAAAAGTTCATATAAACATATTATAATATGTCCTAAACGGCTTAAATTTTTTGCTCCAGGGTGTTGAATTTTATTTTTTTTAATGGGGTTTTTGTAATATCCTCGAAAGTACTTTAGATAATATTTTCAATTTTGGCATGTGCTAATAGGACATAAAACCACATATTTTAATTATAAAAGTTATTTTTTTGTCCCACCAGTGGCATCCCTGCAAATATATCCTCTGATATTTTTTAGAAAAAAAGTGATACGCCACCGACATTTTTCCATGTGGGTATTATTTCTGATTAGCCTGGTCAATTCTATATAAAAATGGTCTCCTGCGTTTTTCTTCTCAGGCACACCGTTCTTAATTAAAATAATTAAATTAAATTAGCTCTACTATTTATTATTATTAACATTGATGATGCAACCGAGAATTTCTCTTGAAAACGGGTTTCGGTTATGGCATGGGGGTTTTCGTCCGCCTACACATGGTTATTGTGGAAACTTTGAATAGCATTCCTAGAAAAATTTGCGTCGTCTATGAACATAAGTCGTCATTGAAACTGCGGATTTAGTGTAACGTTTTGAAGGTACCACTGACAGAAGTTCACACGCTGTGGAAAATCCCTGGGAAGTAATGCCTGTACTCTTAAAATATGGTATGGATCCCAGTAAACACGACATGAAAGCTCCGGAGGTGGACAGAAGGCGCATTACCGAAACGTCGGTGTCGGGCCGCCAGCTACAATATCGGCGGCGTGGAGGTAGGGCATGACCGCTCGGCCGCCGGGCGGCTTAATAGCTACATAACGAACCTGGTTGTGCGGTACAGACGCTACTTTTTACCACTGAGCCGCGGGCTGAACAGATTTGGTTAGCGCGCGGCATCTCGACGAGACCGCGGACGGTTCGCTGGCAATTCATTTAAATACCAGCCAAGGACCGCGCATGGTTAGAGGGAAGTCTTACCATTAAAACTCACCGTAAAGTAGAAAACAACAGTTTTATTGTTTAACAAACCCTGCAAATATAAGACGTTATTCTGATTCATTTACACATAACTTTTTATTATTTTTTTTTTGCGACTCATCCGCCCGCCTTCTCTGTCGGAAGCATTTTTATCCAGTTTCTAATGGTCAGAACAATATATGAATTTGTTGCATTGGACGTTATTGGATTTCTTCGTAGAGCACCTAAAAACCATTTGGTTTGGTTAAGTTTATATAAGTACTATAAAATATTGGATTTCTTCGTACAGCACCTAAATACCATTTGGTTTGGTTAAGTTTATATAAGTACTATAAAATACTACATACAAAGAATAGCCAAAGCACGCACTATTTTTTTTTGTTTTAACACTTTCAACTTTACATATTATGAGAGTAACAGAGGTATAAAAAAATTTACATAAAATTATATAGGTATGAAACTTAAACTTACTTATAGTTTTGTTCTCTGGTACTGAATTATCTGTCTGAGGGGTGTCTTTTTATCTTGGAAATCAGTAAAAGTTCGTCTAATGATGAATCCTGTATTCTGCCTACAGGCACTGAATCTTCTTGAGAAATGTAGCTTTTATAATAATAAAGGGACGCCTCGTGCTCGTGGAAAAATAATTTTAATGTTCTGTCTACCGTCATTCACCTGTCAAGTGTCAGTTCTTTCAGAAGCACAACGGCGCGAATTTCAAAAATACGCGGCTGGCTTGCGATTAGCCGTAGCCAAACAAGTAAAACGAGGAACGTAGTAGTGAGCTACCCGCGCGCGGGTGGTACACGGCATGTCGACTCTTTTGTCACAACCGGCGAGATATCTTCTAACCGTGTCCGATTCGAAAGATAAGGTCCGTTTCTCATGTGCTGCGCTACTACCACCATCGGGTGGCAGACTATTAGCAGTGGTAGTTCGACGCATGGAAGGTAACGCGATAGCCAGAAGCGGCCAGTAATCGGCAACAAGAGCGGTCGATTTCCCGTCAGTGCCGGAAGGCGGCCGAACTTTTACCGCCATCAGCTTTGGTTTACTGGGATATAACAAATAATCAAACAAAATCCGCCAAATAATTTTATGTCAAATATTTACAGTTTTTGCGATCTTCCTCGTACTTGTCTCAGGATGTTCGTCAACTTCCCCTAGCACCGCTTAATCAATTTCAGGTGTTCTGACAGTTCGAGGTCTACCTTCCGATTTATCTTTATGGAAACTACCAGTTTCACTAAGACGGCGATGAATATTTGAAAAGGTTCGGCTATCTGGTAAGGCACGATTGGGATATATTTCCTGATAAATACGTCTGACTTCTGTTGCGTTACCGTCTGCAAGACCATATACGTAATGCATTACCGCCATTTCTGCATTCGTATAATTCACCATATTTAATGAATATTTGAATAAAAGCAGCGAAAAAAATAAATGAGTTCAATTGAACAATAAAAATCGAAGAAATAATACAATGGGATGGTTCTAAACATCAACAACTTAATTTATGTCAATAATTATTTTACGAAAATTATGTTATATGATACTAGAGTTATGTGATCAAAAATGATTCGTCAATACTGCAAAATGAAGCTAATTTAATTTAATTATTTTATTTAGGATCGGTGTGCCTGAGGAGAAAAACGCAGAAAACCATTTTTATGTAGAATTGATCAGGCTAATCATAAATAATATCGACATGGAAAAATGTCAGTGATGTACCACATTTTGTCTAAAAAATATCAGAGGACATGTTTGCAGGGACGCCACTGGTGGGACAAAAAAATAACTTTTATAACTAAGACATGCAGCTTTATGTCCTATTAGCACATACCAAATTTGAAAATATTATCTAAAGTACTTTCGGAGATATTACAAAAAACGAATTAATAAAAAATTAAATTCAACACCCTGTAGCAAAAAATTTAAGCCGTTTAGGACATATGTTTATATAAACTTTTCTTCCTAAAATTACTTAAGGATTCACGCTCTAAAATATTTAACACGTCATTAAGAAACACCCTGTATAAAAAAAAATATAATATTAATAAGAAAATATTTTAACGAGTTTTGAACTTGCATCGTCTTTATTTGTTTTAAATCACATCGTTTCAACTGGTAAGTATCTTCAGTCACCTTCAGGTGTATTATTAAGATTACAATCTACTTAAAAAAGGTTAACTGAAAACAACCTGGATTCTGGTACATAGCAGCAACTTCTGTGAATTTCCTCTTTCTCTGGTGTGGTTCTTTATGCATGATTTCAGCTTCTGGCCACATGATATGATGAGTTGATGACCATATATCCAGACATGGTCAGCTTCACTTAACTTTTCGGTCTCTCCTTTTACCGAATTGTTTCTATTTTCTTTAATCCTTGTCTCGAGTGGTCTTAGTGTCTCACCAATATACGATTGACCGCACTCGCAGGGGATCCGATAGACACATTTTTTCCTGTCTTTTTGCCTTGTTGGTTTTGTTTTCGTCAGGTGGCTTCTTAAGGTGTCTCTCGAGCTGAATACTGTATTGATGTTGTATCGTTGTTCTAGTCTTCTTATTTTTGGTTTTTGTGGCTGAGGTATATAGATGACACCTTCATTATTTGAAACGGAAACGATGACAAACTTAGGGCATTCCAAAATCTCATCAATAGCTTCACAACGACAATCAAATTCACCATGAAATTTAAAACATTGTAATTTAAACCAAATAACGACAATCCAAGTCCAAAACCATTGTCTCCTATCTTTAAACGGATACAAAGCAAATAATTGTTTATCACTTAGGGGATTGAAAGTTTAGGTCAAAAGAATTAACTCACTAGCACACCCAAGGAACCTACAGGAGTATATCCAGTCTGGCTTGAATCAAACCCCATGATCAACGCCCCTTGGTTCATGAGGAAGACCCCAAATATACAAACGCCTATCTCATAATATATTATTAACACAGCTATCAGGAGCAACTTACAAACCCAATATTATCATAATAAACGTAGGTATTTATGAATTCCCACATTAATAAAAAATATTTATGCCCAAGCGACCCTTCGCCTCCGCCGATAGTTTAGGCTCTAATACCATTCATAAAGATGGTAGTTTTATTGCAAAGGTCAAGGAAATATATATTATCTAAAAAAATATTTATTTCATCTTCTGAGTAAAAATCGAATAATTGTAAATACAGTATAAGCGAAGCGACAACAGATACAGCAAGACAATTATTACATGACAACATGGAAACATAACTTTCATAACCTAATGTATAATATAATGTAACTAGAAGAATTAGTTCTAGCTAAAAAGTTAATAAATATAAGGTACCGTGCGAGCAAAAATTATTTGCATCAAAAAAGGCTTGGATTAAAAAATGTAGGTCTTGGTTTAGATCACTATGATATGGGGACGATATATCTAACCAAATCTAGGTTAAAAATTTGTCAAATTCATATTATGACATGATATATGCCAAACCAATGAGTAATAAAATAAGTAGACAAATACAAATTTATTTTTGTTGTTTACAAAATTAACAAAGTAAGAATATACAGAAAGAAAAAGAAAAATAATTACATAAATTGCTGAAATTGGTCACCGCCATGCTTCAAGTATAAATTTACTCGTCTCTTCCTATTTTCGAAAGTGTTGACCAGCATCTCTGGAGAAATGTTACCACATTCTTGGATAACCCTTTCTTGTAATTGTTGTAAATTTGCAACTGGTGTTTTAAAAATAGTGTTCTTTAAATGAGGAAAAAGGAAGTAATCCATAACCGTTAAACAAGGTGATCTAGGTGGGAATTCAATGTCTGTTCGAAAACTGATCAATCTGTCGTCGAAAAAATTTCGTAAGTAGTTAATAGTTTCGGGGGCTGTATGGGCGGTTGTACCGTCCTGTCGATAATATCCACAACGTAGTTCGTCGTCAAGTAACTGCTCCATAAATGGATTCAAAATATTGTCACCATACCGCTGTGCTGTAACTGTGTCATGGAAAAAAATAGGACCAACAATTCTTCTTCGGGAAACAGCTAACCAGACACCAATTTTTTAAGGGTGCAATGTGGACTCTACAAAAAAATGAGGATTTTCACTACTCCACATGCGTGTATTTTGAGAATTCACATAACCGGAGATGTGGAACCAGGCTTCATCCAAAAAAAATGTCAGGTCTAATAAATCATTCCTTTCCAATAAATTTTGGGTAAACCATTGAGAGTAATTCCTGCGACTTTCAAAATCTGCGGCTTGTATTTCTTTGAATACTTGCACTTTATAAGAAAATAAATTTAGCTGCTTCTTAAGAATAGTCCTGCATGTTCCATAAGATCTTTCCACTTCTTGGGACAGGCGTCTTAGACAATTTATTGGCGTATTTTGCATTATATCACGAACGTTTGCAACAAGTTCTTCTGTTCTTACAGATGGTCTTCCTGCTCCTTTTATGTGTTGTATAGAACCTGTTTTCCTAAACACAGCCACGGTTCTTTTCAGGCAATGATAAAAATCCTCAGCAATAAAAGCGACGTTAGGAAAATGTTCGTGAAAATCGTCCATGCACAAACCCGGATTGTATTGCCACTCACCATTTACTCTAACCCTGTTTCGAAAATACGCTTCAACCATGAATGTTCTGTGCTGTTTTGTTAAACCCATTGTGTGAATTGTTCAAAAAATTGGAAAAATTAACGATGAATCAAATTACTTGTAACGACTGTCAAAGATGACGGAATAACTGATTGATTGTTAATTCAGGTAGTTACTGACACCCAACAAGTATTAAGCTCTACGCCTAAGCATTACGTCCTTGGATGCAAGGCCCTCTTTGATGCAAATTATTTTTGCTCGCACGGTATGAACCCATGCAATAATGATTTACTATAGGAATTTTACTAATAAAATTATGATATTATGCCTAGACGCAGGTGTTTTCTTTACTGCTAATATATTCAATGGCTATCACATCAATAAAGAGAAACAGGTTTTAAAATAGTAAAAATTAAAAGGTTGTGCATACATGAATTCGATTAACCCCCATTACTTGTATATTATGTTCTTCGTCGCAGTTCAATGTTTTATAGTAAAAGGCAAAACGTTTATATTAAAAAACCTGGAATTTCGTCATTAGTAGTCAAATAATTACGAGCAGGAAAAGTATGGTATATTGATTTTGGCAATCAATAACCAATTAACAGTTGTACCGTGCGACCAAAAATTATTTGCATCAAAGAGGGCCTTGCATCTAAGGACGTAATGCTTAGCCGTAGAGCTTAATACCTGTTGGGTGTCAGTAACTACCTGAATTAACAATCAATCAGTTATTCCGTCATCTTTGACAGTCGTTACAAGTAATTTGATTTATCGCTAATTTATCCAATTTCTTGAACAATTCACACAACTGGCTTTACGGAACAGCACAAATCATTCATGGTTGAAGCGTATTTTCGAAACGGCGTTAGAGTAAATGGTGAGTGGCAATACAATCCGGGTTTGTGCATAGACGATTTTCACGAACATTTTCCTAACGTTATTGCTTTTATTGCTAGGGATTTTTATCATTGCCTGAAAAGAACCGTGGCTGTGTTTAGGGAAACAGGTTCTATACTACACAAAAAAGGAGCAGGAGGACCATCTGTAAGAACAGAAGAACTTGTTGCAAACGTTCGTGAAATAATGCAAAATGCTCCAACAAATTGTATAAGACTCTTGTCCCAAGAAGTGGGAATTTCTTATGGAACATGCAGGACTATTCTTAAGAAGCAGCTAAATTTATTTCCTTATAAAGTGCAAGTATTCCAAGAAATACAAGCCGTAGATTTTGAAAGATGCAGGAATTTCTCTCAATGGTTTACCCAAAAATTATTGGAAAGATGGAAAGAAATGATTTATTAGACCTGACATTTCTTTTGGATGAAGCCTGGTTCCACCTCTCCGGTCATGTAAATTTTCAGAATACACGCATGTGGAGTAGTAAAAATCCCCACATTGCACCCTCAAAAAATTGGTGTCTGGTTAGCTGTTTCCCGAAGAAGAATTGTTGGTCCTATATTTTTCCATGACACAGTTACAGCACAGCGGTATAGAGACAATATTTTAAATCCATTTGTGGAGCAATTACTTGACGACGAACTACGTTTTGGGTATTTTCAACAGGACGATGCAACCGCCCATACAGCCGCCGATACTAATAACTACTTACGCAATTTTTTCGACGACAGATTGATCAGTATTCGATCAGACAGACATTGAATTCCCACCTAGATCATCTTGTTTAATGGTTATGGATTACTTCGTGTTTCCTCATTTAAAGAACGCTATTTTTAAAACACCAGTTGCAAATTTAAAACAATTACAAGAAAGTATTATCCAATAATGTGGTAACATTTCTCCAGAGATGCTGGTCAACACTTTCGAAAATATGAAGAGTGTGAATTATGCTTGGAGCATCGCGGTGGCCAATTTCAGCAATTTATGTAATTATTTTTCTTTTTCTTTCTGTATATTCTTACTTTGTTAATTTTGTAAACAACAAAAATAAATTTGTATTTGTCTACTTATTTTATTACTCCTTAGTTTGGCATATCATGTCATAATATGAATTTGACAAAATTTTAACCTAGATTTGGTTAGATATATCGTCCCCATATCATTGTGATCTAAACCAAGCCCTACGTTTTTTAATCCAAGCCCTCTTTGATGCAAATAATTTTTGCTCGCACGGTAGATACAATAAATAAAGCGACAGCAGATACAAATACCAAGACAATCACATTTAATAAACTTAAAAACTAACACACGCTAAAGCAATAATAGAGAACACGATATGCGATAGTAACGATAATAGAAGCTATTAAGAATCTAAAAACTAGTTCTCGTGTGATGCCTCCTATGGGGCAATTAGAGCCCATTCCAAGGCGGTGCACCAGAAGCCTTTATAAGCCTGAAGCACAAGTTAATAACCGCCCGGTTCAGGCCGGTCGAGATGAAAATACCTTTTTTATTCCTGTTATAATTATTTAAAGAATGCGGATAAACATGTATGATAGATGGGTTATGTGAACTGTCGATGGAGATGGTCAATTTAACTTTTCTTTCTACACCTGCACCTGCAGGGGGAGTCGTAGTATTAGCTTTTTTTTGTGAGACATTTAAATATTTTATTACGACTTTAAACTGGAGCTTACCCCTATTAGATTACCCGATTTAATATCAATAATAGGGATTTTCCATTTGCTTTTTTAAACAGCAAAGCGAAGTAAAAATCTTTGCTTAGCTAAGTATCGTTTTACACAGTAGCAAATTTGACGATAAATTTAAGCAGAAATTTGTTTACAACTAAATTTTAACGTGTAATACACACTTTACAAATTTTATTAGAAAAATATTATAATATTTTACGAAAATATAGAAACATTTCTATATTTTATCAAAAAAATTAATAAAAATGCGCAAAAATATGCGCAGTAATTTAAAATAACACTTGTCAAAATCTTTTAAGGTGGCATTCTCAACGTCGTTTAATCCATTACCTACCTATAAATTATTTCTCGTTATTTTTTCAAGTTTATTATTTTATTGACTAACATTTAAATAAAATCAGTATTGTCGGCACATTACTTAGATCAGATATTAATCTGATATATTACAAAAGCATCTATTTATTTCCTTGCTAATTTTGGAAGAATTGTATATTGAAAGAACAATGACATAATAATGTTAAAAAAAAAAACGATATTTTTCGCTATACAATTCTCCTAAAATAAATTGAATTGAAATTCCTTGATATTTATCAAATATGTCAATTATTACCTGTAGAATATCAAGTCGATACTGATTTTATTTAAGTTTTGTGTATAATCTAGAAAACATACATAAATCTACGCGAAATAGGTTATAGGTTGGCAAGCATGTTGATACTCCCACCTTAAGAAAAACCGAAAAAGAAAGGTTACGTTAGATTGAAATTGGCATTCTGAAGTTATATTTGCTATTTCCGTGTGTAAGTAAACAATTAAACTGATCTTCTCCTAAACGTAGAAAGTTTCTGTAGGCGTTCATGTTTTCAAATTTAACATATCCAACACTATTTTATTTTTGGCTCTTCTTAATAGCCCCGGTTTTACCCAGATATTTCTCTTAAAACGCGTTTTTCGCTTTTTTAAAGATTTTGCAATTAATAGTATTGTATAAGTTACTGTATAATAGTGAAAAATTTCATTTTAATCCATATTTTTTTAGTTTTAAAGATATAAAAGAAATAGTCAAGTTTTTACAATATATAAATTTACAAATTACTTTGTTTTTATTTGCCGAAAAGCTGGGACAGATATAATTTGACATTTAAAAATGCGTCACTGGTCTTTAGTGCCCATGATTTCTTGCAAAAATTGCATCCAAATTTGTTACTGTGTCATATACAGTGATGGGCTAAAATATGGAACAAATTCATTTAAAAATCAGGTATTCATTTTTTGAAAAAATGCTCGGACACGTCGATTATAATTCTTTCTTTCGGATTTTTTGCCTCAAAAATAAATTATACCGGGTGTGTCAAAAAGGAGATGTAGCAAAATTTTTTTGTTTTTTAAATAGAACCCCCCTATTTTTACTTATTACCCTAATTCTACGTCAAATTCTGCGCATAATTCATGTAACATACTCTATCCTTATCTCTAACGGGTTTAGAGAAAAATTACATCATAAAAAAAAATTTTTTAAAAAAAGGTTAAAAAATTAGTTTATTAAGTGTTGAAAATGTAAACCATTAACTTCTTGACAATATGCTAATCTACTTAAAAACCCTTCTAAAACATTATTTACAGTATTTTCATTAATTTGCCTAATTTCATACCTAATTTTAAATTTTAAGTCTTCCAAATTTTGTGGTTTATCCTTATACACTTTTGATTTCAAATAACCCCAAAGAAAGAAATCCATGGGTGTAAGATCGGGAGATCTTGCAGGCCATTCTATGGGTCCTCTTCTACCTATCCATCGTTCGGGAAATACAGTATTCAAATACTCTCGTACTTGTCGAGCAAAATGAGGCGGAGCACCATCCTGCTGAAACCAAATAGACGCTTCTGGTAGATGAGGCTGATTCGGATTTGGAAAATCCGCTGCTAGTGTGGGAATTAATTCATTTTGAAGAAATTGTAAATACCGGTCTCCTGTAAGATTTCCATCGAAGAAAAAAGGTCCAATAATTCTATCATTTAATATCCCTGCCCAAACATTTACTTTTTGTGGGTATTGCGTGTGCTGTTCTCTCATCCAACGGGGATTATTTGTACTCCAATACCGAAAATTTTGTCTGTTTATCGAACCATTCAAACAAAACGTGGCTTCATCGCTAAAAAGTATGTTGCGATGGAAAAATAGATTTAAGTTGCAAATTTCCATCATAGTTTCACAAAACTGTAGTCGGCGGTCGGGATCATCTTCGTTTAGCTCGTGCAGCAACCTAATTTTGTACGGATGGTACTTTTCTTGTTTCAATACCAGCAACACAGATCGTCGGCTAACATCATTATTAAGGGCTACTTCAGTGGATGCACTATGAGGATTATCTTCAACCTCTAACAAAATGTTCAATTGTGAGTTTTCACTAATTTTTGGACGACCTGGCCGTAGACGATCCTTTACATTCCCTGTTTCCCTAAATTTCTTCTCAATTTTACTTACTGTAGATCTTGTAATCGGCCGTTCTGGATACTTAGCGTTAAACAAGTTACAAACTTCTTCTTGACTTCTTGTTTTGTCTCCACATCCAATTAAAATTAAAATTTCGTTTCTTTGTGTTTCAATTAAATGCACCATGATCACCGTTTTTCAAAATTATACCTAAACTAATTTTTGATTGACACATGACTTGCTATCGTAGTAACAATTCATTTAAATTTACCTGTTTACCTTTAAGTAGGTAAATGTACCTTTTTTTAAAGAATTTTTTTTTATGATGTAATTTTTCTCTAAAACCGTTAGAGATAAGGATAGAGTATGCTACATGAATTATGCGCAGAATTTGACGTAGAATTAGGGTAATAAGTAAAAATATGGGGGTTCTATTTAAAAAACAAAAAAAATTTGCTACATCTACTTTTTGACACACCCGGTATAATTTCTTTTTGAGGCAAAAAATCCGGAAGAAAGAATTATAATCGACGTGTCCGAGCGTTTTTTCAAAAAATGAATACCTGATTTTTAAATGAATTTGTTCCATATTTTAGCCCATCACTGTATATACATCAAAATTCCATGTAATTTTGTACATATTTTTGTTATAAATGTTTACTAATAAAATTTATCATAAATTTTAAAACAAAATTTGTGTTTAAATTACTGTGTAAAACGGCACTAAGTTGTTTGCTATGCTAATCTAGATTTTTAAAAGGAACGCTCAACTTAGCCGTTGGCTTTGGCTTTGCTATTTAAAAGTAACTTAAAGGAATTCGGCTAAGATCTAAATAAAGTTTATTCCATATAATAATATCGAATAGATTTTTTCCGGTTTCTTATATATTCTGTGTCACCAACCATGCTGAATTAACTTTCCATGGAAATGTTGGTTTTCTTAAAAAAAAAGTTTACAGTAGTTGCTGCATGTTAGGGTCTACAGCAAAACTGTCCTCTTTATAAACTTACAAATTTGACAGTAGCGTACTGTAGGGGGGGCTAACGAGGTGCAAGTGTCCCTTTTCAAAATAAAAAAGAAATATTTTATAAACTCACCGACAAAAAAAACCGGCACCTAAATTTTTTTAGTAATTTCAATATGACATAACTTTTTTATTTTTGACTTTATTGCATTGATTTTTCGCTGGGCGATAGATCTATTCATTAAAATTACGCTGCAGTTTGTTCTTAGGTAGTTTTGGTTGCTTAAATGTTTATATACCAGGGTAAGTCAAAATGATGTTTTTAGTAGGAAGTTTAAAACGTCCTGTGGAAAAAACACGCCAGAGAACCTTGTTTAAACATGATTTAAGATAAGCTGAATGTATTCCTAGCTTTTGTTTTTTTGAATCATCTGGTTATCTTGTTTATTTTACGAGCTAAGCATTTTTAATTGAAACGCTGCATTTAAAAAAACATTTTTTACTTCAAACATTAAAAGTTGTCATTAGAACACTTAAAATTAAAATAAAATGTTAATAACGAGTGTGTCCACCTCTAGCCGCAATGACAGCTTGCATTCTTCGTGGCATGAAATCAATTAGAGTGATTATTTTTCCTTGAGGAATAGCTTAATATTTTTTATTTAATACTAACCTGAGTTCTGGTAAAGTTGTAGGTTTGTTGGGACGGTGACGAACGCGTCTTTTAAATTCGTCCCAAAGATGCTTAATTGGGTTAAGATCTGGGCTACAGGGTGGTCATTCCAACCTTTGAATTCCAACTTCATCCGAAAACTTATTTACTACATGGTCTGGCGTTGTCTCGCATGAGTATAAACTCTTCTCCAATGAAAGGGGCAAATGGAATGACAGCTTTCTGTAGTATCTCTTCAATATATCTGTGGACATTTAGAGCTCCATTTTTCACAAATATTAGGTTTGCACGTCCTTCTCTAGAAATTCTTGCCCAAATCATCGCAGATCCGCCCTAGAACAAAAGTCGCTCCGATATTGTACAGTCGGCAAACCGTTCATTACGTGCCCATCTGGCGATCGAAGACAAACTCGTGAGTCGTCCGTGAACAATACGTTTCGCCATTCTTCTTCTGTCCAATTAACATGCTGCCTTGCAAATCTAAGTCGATTCTGACGATGGTGAGGAAGCAATCGAGGAGCTACAGCAGGTCTGCGGGAATTAAGCCCATCTTCCTTTAACCGTCTTCTTATGGTTACTTTAGTAACGTTCTTTCCACGTACCTGCTGTAGGTCATGTTTCAGTGAACTGGTGGTAGCTCTTCGATCCCTTAACGATTTTAGCAATATGAAACGGTTGTCGGCTAAGGTGGTTGATTTTTTCTATCAGACCCTGGCCTTCTGGTAAGATTCGTAAAGTACGGGCAACATAACTTTTATTTCGACCATCTTCTATTAAAGCGATGATTTTACCCACGTCTGCAGTGGTTAGCACCATTTTAATTACGATATTAATGACAATGTCACTGACAAAATAATCTAATAAAGTAACCACTAGCTAACTTGATTATTTTACGCTGATTATTTTTATTGACATTGAAAAAATGCAGCGTTTTAATTCAAAATGCGTAGCTCGTAAAAGAAATAAGATAACCAGATGATTCAAAAAACAAAATGATAGGAATACATCCAGCTTTATCGTAAATTATGTTTAAACAAGGTTCTCTGGCGTGTTTTTTCCACAGGACGTTTTAAACTTCCAACTTAAAACATAATTTTGACTTACCCTGGTATATAAACATTTAAGCAACCAAAATTACAACAGAACAAACTGCAGCGTAATTTTAATGAATAGATCTATCGCCCAGCAAAAAATCATTGCAATAAAGTCAAAAATAAGAAAGTTATGCCAGGTTGAAATTACTAAAAAAATTTAGGTGCCGTTTTTTTTTGTCGGTGAGTTTATTATTGTTTTTCTTGTATTCATGTTTCCAGCTAAATAAATTTTACATACTTTCTGGTATACCTAATATAATAATTTTGGCAGCATTATAACATCATTATATCTCACCAATCACGGTACTGCCAACTGACAACACTGGACTGGTGGCTGGGAAACTGTATTGAAGTTCCAACTTCTTAGGAATATAGCATGTGCCCCTCCGTAAAAAGATGTAATTCTCCCATTCTTGGTTTCTCGAAACTGAATTCTTTTATCTGGATCATCGTCGCCCCGTTCATTTTGTAATGGTGAAATTTATGCATTTTCAGTACTTTCTTAACAGAATCTCTGGATACGCCGATAACTGTTGCAAAGTTGACAACTTTGGGTTTATAGAAACTTCACCAATAACCTCAATCTGCATATCTTCATCCAAAACTCTAGTTTGTTATCTTTTTGATTTCTAACGAATCCAGCTTCTTGAAATTTTGAAATCAAATATCTTATGTAAACATGGTTGACATTTTGGTCAGGATGCATTTCATTAAAAATAATTCTCAAATACCTTGCAAGCAAAAATTATTTGCATCAAAAAGGACTTGGATTAAAAAATATAGGGCTTGGTTTAGATCACAATGATATGGGGACGATATATCTAACCAAATCTAGGTTAAAATTTTGTCAAATTCATATTATGACATGCTATGCCAGTGATAAAATAAGTAGACAAATACAAATTTATTTTTGAAATACTTGCACTTTATAAGGAAATAAATTTAGCTGCTTCTTAAGAACAGTCCTGCATTTTCCATAAGATCTTCCCACTTCTTGGGACAGGCGTCTTATACAATTTGTTGGCGTATTTTGCATTATTTCACGAACGTTTGCACCAAGTTCTTCTGTTCTTATAGATGGTCTTCCTGCTCCTTTTTTGTGTTGTATAGAACCTGTTTCCCTAAACACAGCCACGGTTCTTTTCAGGCAATGATAAAAATCCCTAGCAATAAAAGCAACGTTAGGAAAATGTTCGTGAAAATCGTCCATGCACTAACCCGGATTGTATTGCCACTCACAATTTACTCTAACCCCGTTTCGAAAATACGCTTCAACCATGAATGTTTTGTGCTTTTCCGTAAAGCCCATTGTCTGAATTGTTCAAGAAATTGGAAAAATTAGCGATGAATCAAATTACTTGTAACGACTGTCAAAGATGACGGAATAGCTGATTGATTGTTAGTTCAGGTAGTTACTGACACCCAACAGGTATTGTTAAGCTCTACGGCTAAGCAATACGTCCTTAGATGCAAGGCCCTCTTTGATGCAAATAATTTTTGCTCGCACGGTAGCATATACTCTGAGTACCATAAAGGAAAACTATTTCTACTTGTTCTGCCATAGATAACACCATTTTTCGAATTAAATTAAATTTGAAGAAATAATACAGACATAAATGGTTACAAAAGCAAGCCTGTTAAATTTTAAATGATGTAAAAGATGAAAATTTTATTGAAATTTTACAAAAACCAGCGAAAACAAGTAATGGCTTTATTGCAAAAAATATAGTGTTTTAGCACTAGCAATAGTGTTTTGATTTGTGTTCGCGACCATTTTTCATCGTTTACGTTTATTTTCTAATTTTTCCTACCAAATTTTACAAAAGCCAATTTTAGAACATAATCTACCTATTTTGCTGCATTATTAATGACCATAGGGGATTTTTTGAAAAGTGCCAAGTAAATAATTCTAATGGACAAATGTTATTAATGGAAATTACAGCCTCGGTCTAAACTGACCCTATCATAAACTTAAGAATACTTTTATGTCTATTAAGGACCTATTACTACCTGAAATCATAATCTAGTTACCTTTACTAATCATCTTATCTTATTGAGCATTTATTAATTGTTTAAGGGATATAGACTGATATCTTCTCGTCTGTATTCTAAATTTCATTCTTATATTAGTTCAGTCGACCTATTATAGTTGGTAAAATAACGGTCAAAATTTATTTTAATAGTGTGTAGTAAATTTATATCGTCTTTGAAAAGTTTTCTACTTTCTGTGTAGAATGTGTAAAACGATACCTTGTAATCACCATTCTATAGAAAATTTAAAATTTCCCGCCATTAAAAGCAACTTAAGTGAAATTGAGCGATGGAAACCAAGATCTGCGTCCCTTCAATTAAAATATTGGCGCATTAAAAATTGTATACAAATTACTAGTGTCAAGCCAGTGTGTAAGAAATCATCGGTGTATCATGGAGAATTGACAAAGTCTAACCATCTAATAGAGAATAAGATTGTAAACCAAAATTCAGAAGTTAAATTGGAGTTGGTAATTAACGTTAATAAGTCTGTGAATTCAACGAGAAGCAACGATAGTTTCACCAATAAGGATACTGAAGAATTCATTCCAGACTCAGTGTTGGACTTAACTGAAGAATCAACACTAGATGTTGAAAACCTAGATGCTAGGAAATATTCTAGGCTTGTGAAAAGGTATTTAAAAGTTTCTATTTTCATCAGGGTTCGAAAATATCATGATATTTTCGAAAGTATCATATAAAAGGATATATATCCGATATAAAGGATATATTATCCCACATATAAATCATTTTAATATACAGTGTGTGTATAAAGTCTGGAAACGGCTTAATAACATCACAATTTACTGGCCGATTTAAACCAAATTTGGTAGAGTTGTGTAAGAGGATCTAACGCACCGAATGACGATATTGGCGTTGTTGCCAGCTTTTTAGTTTGTCTGGAATTCGAACGAATTTTATATTTTTAAATATAACACATAGTACATTTTTACATTTTTAAATTCCACATAAAATTATAACTATTTTTTATTAAATGCATTATTAGTCTATACTTCATAGTTTCCGAGATATTGACTCTCGAAAAGTGACATTTTTGAACTTTGACAGCTTATAACTTTCTAACAGTACATCTTAGAGCAAAACGGCTTACATGTCCCTATCTTCAATTTTTATTATCTTCCCAAAAAAATCAACTTCCAGTTAAACCGGAACAACTATATTTCCTGCTTTCGAGTTACATCCGGTTTAACCGGAAGTTGATTTTTTGGGAAGATAATAAAAATTGAAGATAGGGACATGTAAGCCGTTTTGCTCTAAGACGTACTGTTAGAAAGTTATAAGCTGTCAAAGTTAAAAAATGTCACTTTTCGAGAGTCAATATCTCGAAAACTATGAAGTATAGACTAATAATGCATTTAATAAAAAATAATTATAATTTTATGTGGAATTTAAAAATGTAAAAATATACTGGGTGTTATATTTAAAAATATAAAATTCGTTCGAATTCCAGACAAACTAAAAAGCTGGCAACAACGCCAATATCGTCATTCGGTGCGTTAGATCCTCTTACACAACTCTACCAAATTTGGTTTAAATCGGCCAGTAAATTGTGATGTTATTAAGCCGTTTCCAGACTTTATACACACACTGTATTTATTTTTAATGAAAGGACAACTATTTCGATCAAAAACATACTACTTATCTTGAAAACTAAATATTTTTGTAGGATACTTACTAAACTAATGAGTAGGTGTAATGACTAAACAGATAAATCAAAAAGGTCAATAATTATAAGATAGGTATCCAATAAAAAAAAAAGGTGAACATATTTTCATAACCCTTAATATTAGTTGAAAACATAAAAAATTTTTTTTGTTGGATTTGTCGATTGATATATTCTGAATAATCGAAATTTCAAAAAATTTAATTATTGAATATATCGTGATATTATATATCAAACTATAAATATCATGATATGTATCATGATATAAAGAAAATATTAGTGTACTTAAATACATATTAAATGAATATCAAATACCTATACACTTTGCCTATCATGATATATATGGCTTGATATATATCCTCCGAACCCTTTCATGGCGCTACAAATTCATATGGGTATAGGTATACAGGGTGTCCGAAATTGCTGCAGTATTGCGATCTCGGGAACTGTAAGAGATAGAAAGACGGTTAAATGGAAAAAGTTGTAGGTAATTATGTTAGCAGTTTATTGGTGCTTGCGGATCGATTCTAGCTCTTTTGGTTTTTGAGATATTTTAAATAAACCAAAATAATGCATTTCCTTAGATCGGTTATAAATATGTCATTTCCCAATATTTACCTACTTGGTAATACTTTAGTTTTGGTTTCTTGGAACCATCATCAATTTTCTTTTTTCACATTACCGCCCTATTGTATTTTTTATTTAAAAAGAAGCAAATTCTAATGCTTATAGTCGTTTTTATATTCTACGAGATGTACTAGTTTTGAAATTCGACGTTTCCGTATTTTTAAATACAGTGTGACCAGTAAAGTCCGCATCATATGGGATTTTCTTTTATTAATAGCTTTATTCGATATTTGACTTTGGCATCAAGTTTTGCTTCGATCGAGATCAAAATTAAGCAAAAAAATAGTAGTCACGTGATTCGCATTATCTGTCAAATTTTAATTTTTTTCAAGAAATAATTCAAAAGTGGGGTTATTTCTAAAAATATCAAAAAAAAAGTTATTAGAAAAAGTTTTTTAAATGCAGTTTCTAGCCCACATGCAAAATTTCAGCTGCATAAGATAATTTTGATTTTTACCCACCACTAAAATTTATTTTCCACTTAATGAACACTTTACTGATGACACTGTGTTATTTTTTGTCTTAATATTAAGGAGTATTACTTTCAGACACAGACTACGTTTTCAAAAATACTTATTTTATGAAGTTACCTTATACAGGGTCAAAAACAAATAAACTTTGCATCACATGCGACCAAATTTTAATAGTCCAATTTTGATTATGTAAAAAACACACATCTAATATACAGTATATAATACTTTAAAGAAAATGTATCTGAAATAAAGCATTGTCAAAACTAAGAAGTTTTATGTAGGTTGTGTTGAGTCTTATTTTTTAAAAGTTGTGCAATTTACAAAATGTAGGTAAAAAATCAAAATTATCTTATGCAGCTGAAATTTTGCACGTGGGCTAGAAACTGCATTAAAAAAAACTTTTTCTTATAATTTTTTTCGATACTTTCAGAAATAACCCCACTTTTAAATTATTTTTGGGAAAAAATTAAAATTTGACACATAATTCAAATCACGTGACTACTATTTTTTTGCTTAATTTTCATCTCGATCGAAGCAGAACTTGATGCCAAAGTCAAATTTCGAATAAAGCTATTAATAAAAAAAATCCCATATGATGAGGACTTTACTGGTCACACTGTATAATCTTCAGGTCAATTTTTTTAAATGCAGACCTGAAATTTTAAATTTGATATTAAGAACTTTTTTAAGCATTGTTTTATACACTTAAGAATGACGTTTTATAAAATTCGCCAACTGTAGAACCATATTTATTACTTAAATAAAAATAAGATAACTACAAGCTAAACCGTGTCAGTAGGAAATGATGTATTTTTTTAAATTTTTGAGCCTTAAGACAATCAACTTTCCATTCTTGAGATCTCCATGTACTCATGCGAATTTGGAACACCAATTTTAAACCTTTCTTTAGAATTAGGCCACAAAAGTATTATACGCGGTTTTTCTTTTTATTTCCTTTTTAGTATTTTTCAAAAAGAGTGTTAAAATTATTTAGATATCTAATATAACATTTATTTTTACACAGTAATCAGATATTTCAAGAACACACCATTGTGACGATTCAGTCTTCAAGAACTAACTTACCCGGAACTGCGTACTTTAAACCAATTTATCAAAATAATGAAGAGGAATCATCTATTAATACAGAAACTACTTTCAAATGTCAACAAGGATCCCCTAAGTGGCCTCAATTGATAAAATCAACAGACAGTTCTAATACATTGTCTAAAAACAAGAATCACCAAACTTTAACTCGATTCATTTACGGCGGGAGTAGATCGGAGTTGCCTACCTCCGTTATAAAAAAGATAAGTTTGCCTAAAAGACCCAATACTAATTTGGGGTTTAATGAGAGAAGGTTTGCTATGAATAAGTTCCTTATGGCGCCTTCCCCAAAAGACTTACCATTACCTCCACAACAATGGTTGTTAGCCAAGTTATTTTAGTATTTAGTATTTAATAATTATATTTTTTTAATTCTATTATCTAAGTAAAATCAAAATCGAATAACCGATCTATTGTGATTTTTCTGTGATTTACCATTAAAGTAAAAACATTTAGGATTAAATCGTAGATCTTACCTACCATCTTTATGTTAAGTCAAATAGTTATCCCATCAGTTTGGTAAAATATTTAAGTCACCTTTTTTGTTAAAAATTAATTTTTTCCTTTTGCATTATTATAGTTAACATTATTTATGTTTAAATTGTAATTTGTTTTATATAAAATATATACTGCTTTTACACACATGGACTTAGTTTCGCTTTTGCGCTGTACATACAGATTAGGTACAGATAACCTTATGGCTTTACAACATAGAAAAAGCATGAATATTTCTATAGAAATGTTCATAAATCTATAGTAAACACAATTGTAGTGCAATTGTGTATTCTTTGCACACATTAAATGGAGTTGTTTTTAAATAAACATTTTTTATAAATTTATACAGTGTGACCAGTAAAGTCCGCATCATATGGGAATTTTTTATTAGTAACTTTATTAGAAATTTGAATATGGCATCAAGTTCTGCTTCGATCGAGATGAAAATTAAGCACATGATTTACATTATCTGTCAAATTTTAATTTTTTCCAAAAAATAATTTAAAAGTGGGGTTTTTTTTTTAAAGTATCGAAAAAACTTATTAGAAAAAATTTTTTAAATGCAGTTTCTAGCCCACATGCAAAATTTTAGCTGCATTAGATAATTTTGATTTTTACCCATATTTTGTAAATTGCACCACTTTTGCAAAATAAGACTAAACGCAACCTACATAAAACTTCTTAGTTTTGACAATGCTTTATTTCAGATACATTTTCTTTAAAGTAGAGCCATATTAAATGTGTGTTTTTCTACAAATGGGCTAATAAAATTTGGTCGCGTATGACGCAAAGTTTATTTGTTTTTGACTTATATAAGGTAACTTCATAAAATAAGTATTTTTGAAAATGTAGTTTGTGACTGAAAGTAATACACCTTAATATTAAGAACAAAAAGAACACAGTGTCATCAGTAAAATGTTCATTAAGTGGAAAATAAATTTTAGTGGTGGGTAAAAAATCAAAACTATCTTATGCAGCTGAAATTTTGCATGTGGGCTAGAAACTGCATTTAAAAATCTTTTTCTATTAACTTTTTTCGATATTTTTAGAAATAACCCCACTTTTGAATTATTTTTTGGAAAAAATTTTAATTTGACAGGTTAATGCGAATCACGTGACTACTAGTTTTTTTGCTTAATTTTCATCTCGATCGAAGCAGAACTTGATACCAAAGTCAAATTTCGAATAAAGCTATTAATAAAAAAAAAATCCCATATGATGCGGACTTTACTGGTCACACTGTATATACCTATTTTTATCCCTCTACCAGTTTTAGTTTCTGCAGAAATTCCTATAAAAATTTCAAACCCCGTTTTTACCCCCGTGGGGGGTTAATTTTCAGAAAATCTCTTCTTAGTGGATGTCTACCTTATAAAAAGACATTCTCGAAATTTCATGACTCTAGGAATAGGGGTTTAGGCTGGGCGTTGATGAATCAGTCAGTCAGTCAGTCAGTCAATCAGTCTACAATTTTGTATATGGCTCGTTCTCAAAAAATAACGAAAACTGAGTATTACATTGGGAAGTTTTAAAAAAAATTACTTTTATAATTTATTTTCGTGCAAATATACAAATTATATTCAAATTATTAAAAAAAAATTATGTACCCCTAATATTAAAAAAAAAAAATAAAAAATGACATGGTAATGAGATTTGTCAAACACGGTAATGTACAGAAGACACGGTAATGTTAAATTGGTGTCATGGTAATGTCGAAAAATATCAAAAAATGGAAATATGTGGTTTTCTGCCTTTTAAAAAACGATGTTTTTTTCACAGATTTGATTTTTTTTTTCAATATTAGCAGTAAGTATTTTTTTCATTAAAAATCACAAAAACTACAAACATATCAAAACAAGGGTGTTGTTTATTTATATCAAAAACTGAAAAGTACAATTCAGTCAAATACTTAAAAAATTAAAAATCATAAGTCAGTCAAATACTTAAAAATATAAATT
The DNA here is from genome assembly GCA_963969555.1 of Polydrusus pterygomalis. NCBI lineage: Eukaryota > Metazoa > Arthropoda > Insecta > Coleoptera > Curculionidae > Polydrusus > Polydrusus pterygomalis. The sequence continues at coordinate 53,878,793 of OZ018378.1, forward strand.
GCACATATATATATATATATATAAAACACACTAAATATGTAAAATAAAATTAAACCAATTGGTCTATAATTTTAGACTCCGGAACAACAAACAGTCGGGCGGAGCTTGGCACAGGTGGCGTGGACAGTTTACACAAAATTTCAGTACATGGAATAAATTGAATGTCACGCTTTTCTGGCCAAAAAAATTGCCCACCTTTTCTATCCATAAATTGAATTTCCAAACACATACGCTTCAAAGATAAGACTACTCCCGGATACCAGAAATCATTAAACAGAACAGCCACCCATTCATTAGGTTTAATGTTTGATTTATTATCTTTGTCCTCTTCAGGATCAAGTTTATGAGTGACGCTTAAAAGTTTATCGTCGGGTATGGGACCCTCGGTAATTTCAGTATTGGATGCTTCATTAATTTCTTCAATATCATGATGCTCCAATGGATCAATGTGTAATCTGATGTGTCCAAGGTCGTAATGGGTGCAAGATTTGCCAATATCGCAAGATAAACAAGTCAATGTGTTAAAGTGTAGTTCTTCCTTTTCTCTGCACCATGTAACATTATGCACTAGCATTGTACCTTTAAACGTGCCAAAACTTTCGTTAATTTCGTTATCTACGGTTTGTATATCCAATTCGCTCACTGTATTAATATGTATGTTAGATACATTTTCATTAATTACGTTCACAAATTTTTCGTAACAGGGTATGTCTGTATTTTCCGCTACCAATCGGTCCGCTGTACGTTTTAAGGTTGCCCCAATTCCGTCCGGGGCACCTTTGCCATGTCCAGCCTCACTGTATGACCAAGAAATTTTGTCAATATTTGTAAATTTAGTTGGCAAATAATACCCAATGATATTAAACATCGTCTTGTTGCGATATTGTGTACTAGGGCTATCCGAAAGAAAATATAAGGTATTTATCAAAGGCGTACAAAAACGTTCTAAAATCGGAATTAAGTGAGCAGCAATCGCTTTGGCATCATGCCTAAGACTCGGTGATATAGTGCAAAATGAGCTTACCCGATCCTTGCTGTAAGCAACACCTGTATGCAATGATATTTGCTGCCTTGATGCACCAAAATGAACCGATTGTGCTTCGGAGGAATATTTACATGAATAGTTCTCTGAAAAGTCAATATGAAGAAGCAGTTCGGACTCACTAAGTGACTTTTTGATTGTTGATAATATTTTGTGCTGATGGTAGATATTTCTGACGTGTAGCATGTATTTTGGAAGAAGCAAGAACACCTCCTGGACAAGATTGTAGTGAGATATTGTAATATCTTCTTTCAAAGTTATCTGCACAATAATCGTCTCACCAGTCTTGCTACTAACTCGGGATTCTTTTTTAGTACACCACTTCTGATACTGACATTGGCTGTTTGCATTAAATTCATTTACTTGCAATTGAATTTCCTTGCAAGTTTTACATTGTCGACTTAAACATTCTTCTTTATGGGGGGTACACGTAACAGCACTAATAACTTCCTCCCGAGTTCTCAAATTTATAATTTTTTCAGAGTGTAATCTGGAAACGATCAAACGAAAATTTTCATGCGTTATGCATAAGCAAGTGTCCCGAGAGCCAAGTCTAGGTGGCACTACCCAAAAAGGTCTTAGACGGCAAAATGTAGTGTAAGATATTATTTTACATCTTTTTTCTTTTAAATATTTCTGATGCAAAGACTTAAGTGAGTAATTCATATAGCGTTTCTGCTTTTTAACTTTTTTGTATGTAATACACTCTTTCTTTCCCGCACACAGACGACTATTGTCATCATTTTCGAAAAATTGTATAACATCTCTCCTCACAGAGTTTATCTTTACATTAGCCCTCTTTTTTTTGCGACTTGATAATGACGTGCTTAGATATTGTGACATATTAAGCTTACATGTTACTCCATATTTTTTAAGAATGCCTCCTCCTACTGTTTGAGCAAATACTTGTTTTGAACGATGACCTTTAATACTCTTGAAATTTGCATTTAACTGCTGCTTTACACACTCTCCAAAAACTAACTCCTTTTTTATGCTGTTGGGAACTACAACTCCAGCCTTTTCAAGAACAACATTGATTTTTGTATTGGGAGTCAAATCTGGCAAAGGACATTCTTCCGTAGTAGTTTTGTCATTTGGACTTCCATATTGTGCTGTAATTTTCTCTTTCAATGCCCTGGATCTTAGCTTTCTATTCTTATTTTTAAGCCTTTCTATTTCTTGTTTTTGTCGAAGTCTTTCCCGGTGTGCTCTCATCTTTAGACGGGATATTTTCCTTCTCAAATTAATTTCAGTTTGTGGCAAGGCATTCTCCGCAATTTGGACTTCATTTATGTCAACCAGTGATGGTGTAGGAGTATTGCAAAGAGCTTCGTTCTCAATATCGGTTAACTTTCTTCTTTTTCCCCTGTATGTTCTATTATGATGTACCCATGTTTTTCGTTTTTTTCGTTTATCTCTGTCACTTAAATCTTCAATAAGTTTAATTTTGCCTTCACTTTTTCTTTTCTGGTAACGCTCCTTTTCTTTCTGTCTTTGCTTTTCATATTCTTCCAGGTTGTTCTTAACTTTCTGTCTTCGTGCACGTTCTCTTTCTTTTTTCTTACTCAACATATCTTCCCTAGATTGTTTGGCGGTTTGTTTGGCCATCTGAAATAAATAAAATGTCTATTTAGTCGTTATAATGACCACCTTAAACATTACCGTGTCATAACAACATTACCATGTCATTTTAAAAGACATGGTTATGTCAAGCAGTTCTGACATGGTAATGAGCAAAATACCAAATATTATTTACATATTGCACAATAACACAAAAGTCTAATTAATCCTACCTTGCAGTAATATGTCTCCAAATAATCCAAGGTATTTAAAAATTTCGTTTGCAACAGTAAAAAAATATCTGAGGGTCACGGTAATGTCGTCAAACCGGTTACACTTTATCAAATAGTCGAACGACTCACCTATTTCGCATCTAATCAGCAACTGCTTCGAGAATTTTCTTTTCTGGGTTCATAAGTGTTGGTGGGGGAATCGTTCCACCTGGTGAAGGCTAACCAAATACTTTTAGATGTTGCCAGATTGTGATAAAATGTTGGTGACACGGTAATGAGCATATGTCTTGGTTACAGTTTAAAACTAAATAAAATGAAAAAACCAAAAAATTGAATTGACGTTAAATATCAAAAAAGGTTGTTCTTATTCATAACAACATTGAACTATACTAATTGTTTATTAAAATAAAACTTTTAATCATGATTTATAAGCCGTTTACTAAAAATTTGTCACACGACCGGGACATGGTAATGTATTTTTTTCTCTTTATTTTTTCTAAAAATTTTATGGTAATTTTTATTTTGCAAATTGTAGTTTGTACATTTAGATTAATGATAAATACATGCTTTAAAAATAAATATAAACATAAACATTTTAAAAAACGAATTAGAAGCTTAAAATTGTTGGTTTTCGTCTTTTTTTGATATTGACCCATATACCAGGTGACTATGAGATCACTTTCCGGCTACCATTAATTTAGATTTTAATCAAACGATATAAAAGTTTGCAAGGTACTTGTCAAATTTTAGCGACTTCCGGTTTAGCCGGAAGTAACCTCAACTGCACTATTTTTTTAAATTAATTTTTGTATTAATTTTACATTTTTAAAATTAATTTTATTTTTTCATCCAGAGTGCCATAACCCATCTTAAATCGTTGTAATATACCATGCGAGCAAAAATTATTTGCATCAAAGAGGGCCTTGCATCTAAGGACGTAATGCTTAGACGCAGAGCTTAATACCTGTTGGGTGTCAGTAACTACCTACCTGAATTAACAATCAATCAGTTATTCCGTCATCTTTGACAGTCGTTACAAGTAATTTGATTCATCGCTAATTTTTCCAATTTCTTAAACAATTCACACAATGGGCTTTACGGAACAGCACAAAACATTCATGGTTAAAGCGGATTTTCGAAAGGGGGTTAGAGTAAATGGGGAGTGGCAATACAATCTGGGTTAGTGCATGGACGATTTTCGCGAACATTTTCCAAACGTTGCTCTTATTGCTGGGGATTTTTATCATTGCCTGAAAATAACCATGGCTGTGTTTATTGAAACAGGTTCTATACAACACAAATAAGGAGCAGGAAAACCATCGGTAAGAACAGAAGAACTTGTTGCAAACGTTCGTGAAATAATGCAAAATACGCCAACAAATTGTATAAGACGCCTGTCCCAAGAAGTGGGAAGATCTTATGGAACATGCTGGACTATTATCAAGAAGCAGCTAAATGTATTTCCTTATAAAGTGCAAGTATACTTTGTTAATTTTGTAAACTACAAAAATAAATTTGTATTTGTCTACTTGTTTTATTAATCATTAGTTTGGCATATCATGTCATAATATGAATTTGACAAAATTTTAACCTAGATTTGGTTAGATATATCGTCCCCATATTATCATTGTGATCTATACCAAGCCCTATGTTTTTTAATCCAAGCCCTCTTTGCTGCAAATATTTTTTGCTCGCACGGTACCTACGTTAACACATGTACAAAAATACCCATCATCATCAAGTGTTTTTACTACATACCTCAACCTTCTTCTGTCGTTCTCATGCTTGAGGATTTTTGAAGTGAGTGGGTGCATATTATACTTAAAATTTCACAAATCAAATTTTATTAAAATTCCACCTTTTAATTTTTCATATGTATTCAAATGAACTTGGTTTAATCAATTTCTCATAAACTAGTTAATTTTACATCCCATTTGGCGCCTCCTAAGGTTGTCGCCACAGGCAAGGGCCCGGATTGCCCGCCCCTAGCGCCGACTCTGGTACCTACCTGGTTAATAACTGCAATCTGCCATAATATGTTTCCCACTGTAGAACAATAATATCTTCATAAATAATTACCAATGCACAATTTGTACATGAATCTGAAAATGAAACATAACTTTCATTTTGGCACGCAACAAAAATTGCAAGCATAATACCGCTCTGTCTGATTCGTGTTTTAATAGCAACAACTAAACAAAAGACGTTATTTTTTATGTTTACCAGGTGCGTGATTTGTAAATAAATACATACTTACATACTTGCATGTATGTATTTTAGTGGCTCCAATTATTACTTATTTGTTTCGACAATATGTTGCTTTCTTGTGAGAAGTTAATGCATTAAGTGTACAAATAAACATGCAATAATATGCATTAAATTACCAAATACAGTGTGACCAGTAAAGTCCGCATCATATGGGATTTTTTTTATTAATAGCTTTATTCGAAATTTGACTTTGGCATCAAGTTCTGCTTCAATCGAAATGAAAATTAAGCAAAAAAATAGGAGTCACGTGATTCGCATTATCTGTCAACTTTTAATTTTTTCCAAGAAATAATTCAAAAGTGTATAAGGTAACTTCATAAAATAAATATCTTTGAAAACGTAGTTTGTGTCTGAAAGAAGAAAAATAAAAACTAAAATAAAGAGGTTTTAAATTAAATCGTTGAAAATATATAAACTTTACATTAAGTTAAACTAAAATTTATTTTCCACTTAATGAACACTTTGCTGATGGCACACTGTGTTTTTGTCTTAATATTAAGGTGTATTACTTCCAGACACAAACTACGTTTTCAAAAATACTTACTTTATGAAGTTACCTTATACAGGGTCAAAAACAAATAAACTTTGCATCACATGCGACAAAATTTTAATAGCTCAATTTTAATTTTGTAGACAAACACACATGTAATGTGGAGCTGCTTTAAAGAAAATGTATCTGAAATAAAGCATTGTCAAAACTAAGAAGTTTTATGTCGGTTGCGTTGAGTCTTATTTTGCAAAAGTGGTGCAATTTACAGAATATGGGTAAAAAATCAAAATTATCTTATGAAGCTGAAATTTTGCATGTTGGCTAGAAACTGCATTTAAAAAAACTTTCTTTAATAACTTTTTTCGATATTTTCTGAAATAACCCCACTTTTAAATTATTTTTTGGAAAAAATTAAAATTTGACAGATAATGCGAATCACGTGACTACTATTTTTTTGCTTAATTTTCATCTCGATTGAAGCAGAATTTGATGCTAAAGTCAAATTTCGAATAAAGCTGTTAATTAAAAAAAATTCCATATGATGCGGAGTTACTGGTCACAATGTAAGGGAGAGTGGGTAGACAATGGACAGTTTTGACAAAAATGGCAACCGACTTTTTATTTCTTTAAATGAAATAGTGATTCCTTGTGTAAGTGATAGCTACCATATCGTATTATTATATATTGACGCAATTTGGGCAAGGTTTACCATAGGATGTAGTTGACATTTGATATTATGTAGGTGTACATTTTTTCCACACTATACCCTTGTCTGGGAGACAGTGGACACATATCGGGGAGAGTATGGACGTATTAGGGAGACTATGGACGTTTTCTTATTGTCAATGAAAAATAAATATTATCTGGTTCATATAATAATTTATAAACGTTTATTGGTACTGTTGGTACAAAACAAATAAAAAATAACATAAGAATGGCATGGGTTTGTTTGAGTCTTAAAGAATAAAAATAAAGATTTTTTTGTTAATTTAAACATTATTGGGTGATAATGGACAGTAATTATTATAATAAGGGACAGTAATTATTGTGATAATGTCAAATGTTATACTAGACGTTCTATTTTTATTAGTTTCAACATGTTTTACATTAATTTAAAGAAATAGTCCATGCTTAAAGTGGAGTTGAAAGTATGGGAAAGAAAGAAAAAACCTAAATTCCTCCTCCACAAAATTTAATAGAATAAAAATTCTCTAGGGGTCTCTACATGTTTCGAACGTAGAAACGTTCATCATCAGAAGACAGAAAATTTATTTAGTGCTGATGTTTTTAGCAGAAGAGAAAATTCAAAATGGTGTAGAACCTTAATGGAGCTTTTATGGAATTAAAAAAATGATCTGTAAAAGAGACATAATATGAAGAAAATTGATAAAGGTTAAACCATACTGAGTATGTTAAAAAAGGTTATTAAAGGGGGTCTAAACCAATCAAATAAACTGGGGAAGAAGAAAAAACCTTCCTAAAAAGAAGGTGTCGAGGATTATTTAAAATTTTTTATAAAACTTTTCAAGTGTATGTCAGTAAGACATTATAAGGGTCAAATTGTCCTATTATGAAGATATCACAATAAAATTACATTGCAAAAAGTGTTTTGTGGGGTACTGAGGATTAAAGCTCAGTAACCTCGCAAGCGGTTTATTTAAAATCAATAAAATTAATTAATACATAAAACACTTTTTGCGATGTAATTTTATTGTGATATCTTCACAATATGACAATTTTATCCTTATAATGTTTTACTGACATTCACTTGAAAAGTTTTATAAAAAAAATTAAATAATCTTCGACACCTTCTTTTTAGGAAGGTTTTTCTTCTTTCCCAGTTTATTTAATTGGTTTAGACCTTTTTTAACATACTCAGTAGGGTTTAACCTTTATCAATTTTCCTCATATTATGTCTCTTCTACACATCAATTTTTTAATTCCATAAAAGTTCCATTAAGGTTCTACACCATTTTCTCTTCTGCTAAAGCGATCAGCACTAACTAAATTTTCTGTCTCCTGATGATGAACGTTTCTACATTTGAAACATGTAGCGACCCCTAGGGAATTTTTATACTATTAAATTTTGTGGAGGAAGACTTTGGGTTTTTTCTTTCTTTCCCATGTTTTACATTAATAAAAAAAAATAATGATTTAATAGACTAATATTTTTTTTTAAATACCTATTAAAGACAACAACTAATTTAGATGAAAACGTAATATTTTTTAATCAGATGCTTAAACAGTCCTCCATTTACTAACTAATGATCCTAAACGGTCATAAAATTCAGTTTTTACATTATTAAGTTGATACCATAGACATATACCTTTAGATAAGCAAACAGTAGTCACGAAAGTGGCACATTTATGACCTTGCGCATGTAAAAACAACCGTTCAGGAATAGGCATGCGCACTGCAAATTTATCATTTAACGAATGAGGAAACTAGACAGGTCCGGGCTTACACATCTTGTTTCTGTGGTCTAGGATTAGCTACATATGGTAAAATTGATCGTAATAAAATACAATTACATATCAAGAACTATCACTACTTCATACTTACTGAAAATATGAAGTACCTAGCATTTTAGTCCTATTTGGGGATAATACAATGGTCTTTGCTAGTATGTATTGTATCCGAGTCACTAATGGCACAAACACAATTCACTAAACTACACAAAAACTAACACCCAATTAAACACCCACAATTCACAATAACAAAAAAAAAACAAGAAATCATATGTGTGAAGTTAGCAACGTTTATGCAGAAACGAAATTTGTTTGGGGTACGTGTCAATTCCGCCTGTAGCGTTTACAAACGAATTTTAATTTTTTTATTGGCGAAGATTGAAATTCTACCATTTGGAGTTATCGTGTTTAGTCTACGCCACTAAAAAATTAAAATTCGTTAACAATTGCTACTTTCTAAAGTTTTTATCGTGTAACTTTTTTCTCCGGGTTTTGGGAAATTCGTATACAGTGACCAATAAAGTCCGCTTCTTATGGGTTTTTTTTATTAATAACTTTATTCGAAATTTGACTTTGGCTTCAAGTTCTGCTTCGATCGAGATGAAAATTAAGCAAAAAAATAGTTGTCACGTGATTCGCATTATCTTTCAAATTTTAATTTTTTCCAAAAAATAATTCAGAAGTGGAGTTATTTCTTAAAGTATCGAAAAAAGTTATCAGAAAAAATTTTTTTTAAATGCAGTTTCTAGCCAACATGCAAAATTTTAGCTGCATAAGATAATTTTGATTTTTTACTCATATTTTATAAATCGCACCACTTTTGCAAAATAAAACTCAACGCAGCCTACATAAAACTTCTCAGTTTTGACAATGCTTTATTTCAGATACATTTTCTTTAAAGTAGCGCCATATTAAATGTGTGTTTTTCTACGAAATCTAAATTTGGGGTATTAAAATTTGGTCGCATGTGATGCAAAGTTTATTTGTTTTTGACCCTGTATAAGGTAACTTCATAAAATACGTATTTTTGAAAACGTAGATTGTGTCTGAAAGTAATTCACCTTAATATTAAGACAAAAAAAAAACACAGTGTCTTCAGTAAAGTGTTCATTAAGTGGAAAATAAATTTTAGTGGTAGGTAAAAAATCAAAATTATCTTATGCAGCTGAAATTTTGCATGTGGGCTAGAAACTGCATTTAAATCTCCTGTATTTTGTTTGCACACCAGATAACCTGTACGGATTTAAAGGTAAATGTCTATGGTTGTTACGAGAAATTCGATTCCAAAAATTATTCGAAAATCACAAATATTCTAGCTTAAAAACAAATACATTGTATATAAAAGCACTTTTCAGAATAATCGCAGGATACCTGGACCTTAAGTTTGCGTTTTATTATTTCCGACGTTTGAGTACGATTCTTAATTGATTATTATTTAAATTAATTTAAAACAACACGATGGTGTGTGATTCTTATTAACCGTGAGAAAAGTTGCGTGTTCTCATTCATCCAATTATTTAGACTAGACTAATTTATAAGAGGTTTGTGATTAAGAATCTAATTAAAATAAAATAGTATGTGTGGGTTAGGAGGTGAATTATATTTAAACAATACTTTAATGACTAGTTTAAGGAAAATTGCTTTTTAATAATGGTACACTTTATACGATACAGCCATAAACGGTTAACGCATAAATGTATTAATTGTATGTTATGTCTGGCAGACAACCCTTTGGATATGGATTTGCGTGTGTAGAAGTAAACAAGAGTAATAACACTGGCCGACAAAAAATTTTTTTTTGTTGTTACACAAAGCTAAATAGCATAATATTGTGGTAGAATGGACCTATCCAAATACGAAAATGAGAAAAAAAAAGTTGTAACACGTAACGTTTTCTTGTTACATTTATAGTACCACATTTAATGTTACAATATTTAATATCTATTGAAATAATAATTTAAGAATTTTCTAACTGTGTATATCGACTATATTTAAATTTTTACACCTACTAAACATACCTTACATCTAAGAAAAACACAAACATTAAAAATATTAACTGAACACACTAATTAAATTTTATTTTTTCCTTTTATGAGGGGTCATATCTTCTCTTTTCAAAAACCAACAGAAATCACCCATCATGGCTGGATCTCATCGTCCTTGATAGCGAATTTCCATTGTCCTGATATCCTGGTGGAACGTTTCACCCTGCTCGTCACTGACAGCTCCCAAATTTTTAGGAAAAAATGACAGATGGGAATGGAGGAAGTGAATTTTTAATGACATTCGGGCACCAAGCGATTTGTAGGAATCTAAAAGTTCATCAACTAACTGTTGATAGTTTGCATCCATATTGTTGCCCAAAAATCCCCTTACTCTACTAACAAATGAGTTCCTGCCTAGTAAGCTTCTCTGTAAAGTTGACATCGTCCAGCAATTTTCTGATTTGTGGCCCAATAAAAAGGCCTTCCTTTAATTTGGCATCACTTAACTGGGGAAAGACTTGTCTTAGGTATTTGAATCCATCACCGTCTATATTCATAGCTTTCACAAAGTTTTTCATCAGCCCAAGTTTAATGTGAAGAGGAGGCAGAAGGACTTTTTTGGGGTCTACAAGAGGTGCAAACTTAACATTTTGAGATCCCGGCTGAAATTCACTTCTTTGTGGCCAATCTTTTATTACATAATGCTGATCTACTGCACGACTGTCCCACAAACAAAGAAAACAGCAATATTTTGTAAATCCTCCCTAAAGTCCTACTAAAATTCCTACAGTTCAGGTAATTTTTCTGTTATAAAATGCATGCATTTTTAACCCCCCTAATTAAATTGACTACCAGCTAATGTAAAATGGTCTTATTAAGCTATTGAAAAATGGTATGTATTGGGGCTTTCCCAATATTTTTTCTATTATTAGAAGGGTATTTCCATTTTAAAAATAAAGAGCTGACCTGTATTAGAAAAATCTTGTCGGCCAGTGTAATCATCATGTTCTTAACAAAGGCAAAAGAATACAGCCGCAAGCAAGTGCATGTGTTTAATCGATTTTAAATAATTTTCTCTGGCTTATATCAATGTGACTCTTTAACCATTGCTCGTACAAAAAAATGTTATTACACAATGTTGTATAGAATATTCCCTTCTAAAAACTTTGTAATAACTACCGTGCGAGAAAAAATTATTTGCATCAAAGAGGGCCTTTCATCTAAGGACGTAATGCTTAACCGTAGAGCTTAATACCTGTTGGGTGTCAGTAACTACATCTTTGACAGTCGTTACAAGTAATTTGATTCATCGCTAATTTTTTCAATTTCTTGAACAATTCACACAATGGGCTTTACGGAACAGCACAAAACATTCATGGCTGAAACGTATTTTCGAAACGGGGTTAGAGTAAATGGTGAGTGGCAATACAATCCGGGTTTGTGCATGGACGATTTTCACGAACAATTTCCTAACGTTGCTTTTATTGCTGGGGTTTTTTTTTATCATTGCCTTAAAAGAACCGTGGCTGTGTTTAGGGAAACAGGTTCTATACAACACAAAAAAGGAGCAGAAAGACCATCTGTAAGCACAGAAGAACTTGTTGCAAACGTTCGTGAAATAATGCAAAATACGCCAACAAATTGTATAAGACGCCTGTCCCAAGAAGTGGGAAAATCTTATGAAACATGCAGGACTATTATTCTTAAGAAACAGCTAAATTTATTTCCTTATAAAGTGCAAGTATTCCAAGAAATACAAGCCGCAGATTTTGAAAGACGCAGGAATTACTCTCAATGGTTTACCCAAAATTTATTGGAAAGAAATGATTTATTAGACCTGACATTTTTTTCGGATGAAGCCTGGTTCCACCTCTCCGGTTATGTGAATTCTCAGAATACATCCATGTGGAGTAGTGAAAATCCCCATTTTGTCCACATTGTACCCTCAAAAAATTGGTGTCTGGTTAGCTGTTTCCCGAAGAAGAATTGTTGATCCTATTTTTTTCCATGACACAGTTACAGCACAGCGGTATAGAGACAATATTTTGAATCCATTTATGGAGCAATTACTTGACGACGAACTACGTTTTAGATATTTTCAACAGGACGGTGGAACCGCCCGTACATCAGCCGCCGAAACTATTAACTACTTATGCAATATTTTCGACGACAGATTGATCAGTTTTCCATCAGACATTGAATTCCCACCTAGATTAACTTGTTTAACGGTTATGGATTACTTCGTTTTTCCTCATTTAAAGAACACTATTTTTAAAACACCAGTTGCAAATTTATAACAGTTACAAGAAAGGAGTATCCAAGAATGTGGTAACACTTCTCCAGAGATGCTGGTCAATACTTTCGAAAATATGAAGAGACGTGTGAATTTATGCTTGGAGCATGGCGGTGGCCAATTTCAGCAATTTATGTAATTATTTTTCTTTTTCTTTCTGTATATTCTTACTTTGTTCATTTTGTAAACAACAAAAATAAATTTATAAGAAAAATAAACCCACAGTCGTCTCCACAAATACTTATATTAAAACAGTTAGATTAGCTTGGTGTACATGTTTCGGTACTAGGGAGTACCATCATCAGCACCGAAGGGCCCAAGTGCCATTAATACAAGCAATGTAAAAGATTTTAAAAAATAAAAACTAAAAACTTGAATAAGACGAGGACATTTTGATTGGTTGGACGAAAACAGATTAAAAAGTTGAAAGTAAAATAAAATTCTATAGGAATTAATTTTCTTCCTCTGCCCTACATCGTAAACAAATAACAAACTACTACTACGATGTAGGGCAGAGGAAGAAAATTAATTCCTATAGAATTTTATTTTACTTTCAACTTTTTAATCTGTTTTCGTCCAACCAATTAAAATGTCCTCGTCTCATTCAAGTTTTTAGTTTTTGTTTTTTAAAATCTTTTACATTTCTTTTACATTGCTTGTATTTGTGGCACTTGGGCCCTTCGGTGCTGATGATGGTACTCCCTAGTACCGAAACATGTACACCAAGCTAATCTAACTGTTTTAATATAAGTATTTGTGGAGACGACTGTGGGTTTATTTTCCTTATATCTATACAGCTCCACTTTGAGATAATGGACTACTTCCGCAAAATTAAAAATAAATTTATATTTGTCTACTTATTTTATTACTCATTAGTTTGGCATATCATGTCATAATATGAATTTAACAAAATTTTAACATAGATGTGGTTAGATATATCGTCCCCATATCATTGCGATCTAAACAAAGCCCTCGCACGGTATGTCTACTGCGCTACTTGGCATTTACATCACAACCTTGCGCCTCGCTCTCGGCCCGCGCCGCGCCGCCACAAGCTTGCGTTTTTTTAAATTTTCTACTGATTTTTTTGCCAAGTTGACATCCTTGTTGGGCATAACACATTTCGGTAAATTTACTACCTAACTGCCAAACCTTTGGGCCACAACGAGCAAATCCCTTAAATTCTGCCAATTGATGTCAGGGTTGGTTTCTACTTAAAAATAAACGGCGCCTATACCTACTTACTGTTGTATTGAACAATAGTTTTTCCGCTGACCCCCCTTTTTTTTGCGGCCTAATTAATCGTATATTCCTTTGCTATAAGACCTGTGAGTCACTATTTCCGTTTTCCCAAGACTGGTATAATATGTCTTCAACGTACCGAAAATAAAAAACAAATGGCGCATTTCCTTTTATTGTTTGAACTTTCGCATGTGGGAACAAAGTATTGTAAAATTGTAGACTTACCGTTTAAAGACCTCCTGCAAGAAATTGGAGATGATGTAATTTTAAATGATGATTAATGAATGATCTTATAAAAATATCGAAAGACCCGGCAGCAGTAGGTATTGATTGATAATCGAGTTTATATAAGTTTTTTAATTCTGTTTTCAGTGTTTTCTCCATAAAATAACATGTTGATCTCTTTCTTCGCGTCGAATATTTGATTTCAACTTGCTCAAAGATCATGCATATCTACAGTGTGACCAGTAAAATTGGCATCTTATCGGATTTTTTTTTAATAATAGCTTTATTGGAAATTTGACTTTGGCATCAAGTTCTGCTTCGATCGAGATGAAAATTAAGCAAAAATATAGTAGTCACGTGATTCGCATTATCTGTCAAACTAAATTTTTTCCAAAAATAATTCAAAAGTGAGATTATTTCTTAAAATATCGAAAAAAGTTATTAGAAAAAGTTTTTTTAATGCAGTTTCTAGCGCACATGCAAAATTTCAGCTGCATAAGATAATTTTGATTTTTTTCCCACCACTAAAATTAATTTTTCACCTAATAAACACTTTACTGATGACACTGTGTTCTTTTTTGTCTTAATATTAAGGTGTATTACTTTCAGACACAAACTACTTTTTTAAAAATACTTATTTTATGAAGTTACCTTATACAGGGTCAAAAATAAATAAACTTTACATCATATGCAACCAAATTTTAATAGCCCAATTTTGATTTTGTAGAAAAACACACATTTAATATGGCTTTACTTTAAAGAAAATGTATCTGAAATAAAGCATTGTCAAAACTAAGAAGTTTTATGTAGGTTGCGTTGAGTCTTATTTTGCAAAAGTGGTGCAATTTACAAAATATGGTTAAAAAATCAAAATTATCTTATGCAGCTAAAATTTTGCATGTGGGCTAGAAACTGCATTTAAAAAACTTTTTCTAATAACTTTTTTCGATACTTTAAAAAAAAACACTTTTAAATTCTTTTTTTGGAAAAAATTAAAATTTGACAGATAATGTGAATCATGTGCTTAATTTTCATCTCGATAGAAGCAGAACTTGATGCCAAAGTCAAATTTCGAATACAGTTATTAATAAAAAAAAATCCCATATGATGCAGACTTTACTGGTCACACTGTATTTAAATACCACCTCAAAGCAACAAAAATTAAGTTAGCAACTGAGGATCGACCTCAACAGAAGTAGAGACTTTTATGTTTTTTGTAATTAAGATATTTTTGTTTTAATTTGTATATCGATTGGAAATAAACATGAAGATAGTATCAGATGTCGACGTTAGGGTCCCTAGATCCCTTAAAAGCATGGTTCCCATTTCCGTTGGTATGTCTGTCTATTTGGCTGTCTCTATGTTGACTTAAAAGTTTAAAACTCGTTGATGGGGAATTACGAAATTTTGTATATGGACTAGCTACTAACCCAGCTAAAAACCTAGTATAGGTTGGTTTTACTATATACATGCGGTGATCTCGAAACCGAAGGCAAAGTTGCGTAATTTGGCAAAAGAAAAGTTTAATTATTACCAGGACTTTCTGAGAAATGGAAAAATACCGAATTTTACAGTTTTGGTCCTTAATTTTTTGAGCCATAATTTTTCATTTGGGAAGAAAACCCGCTTTTTTATAGTCAGGTTTTAAGTCTTTATTGTTTAGGTAGGGGTCATCCATAAATTACATCACACGTTAAGGGGAGGGGAGGGGGTCAACGAAGTGTAACAAGGGGTAGGAGGGGTAATAAGTTTCGTGACGTCATATGTCAAAATCTTAAGTATTAAACTTTTGTTTTGGAATTTCTTATTTTCGAGAAAATTCAGTTTGAGAAAAAAAATCATTTTTCATGTTAACCTCTTCTACTCCATTTTAGGAGTGGATTAAAAGTCCATGGATACAAGATAATTAAAAAGTCCATGGATACAAGATAATTAAGTTTTGCATCTTGCATTAATATAATTAATCCTTTATCATTCGTTATTTAGTTTTTTTTTGGAAAAATTTCTAAAATGTTTGATTTGATGTTGATTTTATTAAAAAATATTTTTTATAGAAATAACAAATATTATGTTGTTTTAATTTAATCATTTCTAGATGTAAAATTGAAAAATATGTGACGTCACACCAGACGGCAGGGGGTCTCACAAAATAAAGGTAACCACCTAGCACAAGAGCGGGGGGGGGGAGTAAAAAAAACATGACATTCGTGTGACGTAATTTATGGATGGCCCCTTACCGCCCTCATATCCATTTGTTTAGGGACTCCTAAGCTTTAGAAATTTAAAGCAATTCAGATTTTTTAAATTTAACGTTTTGTCATCAAATAACGCATCATCGGGTTTTCAAATTATCATTTCATAACCATTGCGGCACTAGTAATTATTTTTAGGATGTTTAGTATGCCGAACGCCTAAAAAACAAATTGCGATATTTTCTGTGATTACCATTTGCACTTGTTCGTTTCCTGTTTAACCTGATGCATGTTGTGAATATAGTAACTTTAGTCGGTCACCTGCATTTTGTTTGTTGACCTGCTGTTAATGGCATCATGGCAATAGTTAATCTGAATTAAAGATATTGTAATATGCTCACCCACAAAAAAAGTGACGAACCAAAAATGTACTTCTACGTTGAGGCGAAATATATTTTAAACGATTTTTGTTGTCAGGTCCATTTTGTATTCATTTCTTTACATTAAGTGCAGTTATCACTTGCCGCATTTAGGTAAAAAGGAGTGACGAACTACAAGAAAACTATTGGATAAAATTGGTTAAAATTTGGAATTTAACTTCGAAATTTGATACTACATGACTGTATCACCTTCATTTTATCAATTTTGAAAAAAATAATTAATATTGAAAATTTGTTTTCTAATTTAAAAAGATTGAAGGCGATATAGTCATGTAGTATCAAATTTCGGAGCTAAATTCCAAATTTTAACCAATTCTATCCAATAGTTTTCTTGTAGTTTGCCACTCCTTTTTACCTAAATGCGGCAAGTGATAACTGCTCTTAAAAGTACGTTCAGGCTTGCCAGTACTGTATAGTTACATAGGTAATAAATATTAATATAGGCAGAAAATAATAATGAACAATAAACATTAGTATTATTGTGAAAAAAGCGTGGGGTGCTCGATATACGAAAAATATAGCACAAAGCGCCCCACGCGTTTTTCACAATAATATCTACTGATGTTTATCGTTCATTATTATTTTCTGCCTATATTAAGAATTTCAAGAATTATTTTAAACTATTTTTATTGTCCGCTTTTTCCTTTGATTAATTATTAAAGCGTGATTTTTAGTTTTTTTAAACTATATTTATTTTTCATTTTTTAGTTTGAGTTATTGTTAAGAAAAAATTTTTTTTTGAGTAGAGAGGTCCGGAATAGAGATGGAATACTGCCACTAATTCAACAATGACTTTTTGAAATGGCTAGATTTAAAGCAGTGGATCAATTTTTTTTTAAATGGCTAGATTCAAAGCATTGGATCCACAAACCCGCTCGGCCAAGGGACCAACTGATAGCGAAAGTATGTACCAACACTATTAAGCCGAGTGCTCGAGTCGGAAAGTAGGTAGATAGTACGCATGCGCATACGGTGAGCTCTATCTCTCCCACTCTCATACAGAGGATCTGTAAGGAAATGATTTAATTCCGGCGATCCTGATCAGGATAATAAGATAAACTTATCAAATTATTATATTGTCAGCAGGTCTTAATAAGTCTACAAAATTTAAATTAAATCTGACCGTTTAAATTGGGTCAAAATCGGGTTCAAAGAAGTCGGTTACAAACAAACATACATACAAACAAACATATATACAGGTGAAGCTAATAAAAGCGTGTTAAAAATGAACACATTTTATAGCAGATAATAATTTTTTTGCTTATATAGCAATTACCACTGACCTTATACACGATATATTAATTTATTTAAAATTTGAACATCAAATTTTACCAAAGTTTGTTTATGCCGGTTATGTTACGAAAATAATCGAAACAAACGTTTACTTGAAACATTTCTTTTTCTTTGTGGTACAAAAGGCCATTGCATTTTTGTAGTATGATATCAGCTTTGAGTTAGTCAACGTGCAAAGACAAAATTTTAAATTGTGAGTAAATAAAATAGCACCACATTGAGAAAAAATATGTCATTGTGAAAACAGCGCGCTTTCCTACTGTAAGACAACGAAAATAGCTAGACCGTTGTGTAGTGATAATATCACGGTAATTTAGCCAATAGGAAATAGGAGTTAATGCTACCATAGAATGATTTATAGCCATTATTGCTCTGAATACTCCCAGTAATTATCAAGTTCTACTGGGGGTGAAATTTTGTTTTATATACTGTATTAGTTCCAACTGGCAGTTGTAATGCAACTTGACATTATTCATAATAATATTTGCTTGCTATATGGTTAATAAAACATATAGGTACTTAATTACCACTGAAAATCAGTATACTGTAGTTCTCAAAAATGTAAATAGCTTTTAGGGTGATATTGTTCTTGTTGTTTAACATTGCATATTCTTATGATTACCTATTATGCAACATGGTTTACTGAGATAGTTAAATTCGTCCATAGATTATAAAGTCCAATACTAATGATGGGTTGTGCGAAATAAAAATTTTCTGTTGCTTTATCTGACATGCAAAGTTTAAAAAATCCTAAATACCTACAAAGTAAAAATAAATTAATTATAACAGGTATTGGTACGATCAATAAAGTTCAAATTCAGACAGAACAGCTCGAACACTCCGAACAACGATGTGACTTGCTCAACAAATACGTTGAAACGAATAGTACGGCACGCGGCGATTGCCGATAGCTACGAACCCCCACCAACGTCTTGTGGATGTGTTCTAACTACGGAGGACTTGAGGTAGGAGACCGATCGCAATACATTGAATTCGGTCCCAAATTAGCATCGGTAATTCAGCTTTACGAGTCGCAGTAAGATGGCGCTCGTATTCGAAGTGGGCTATCAAATAAATGGTTTCTTTATGGACGCGATAACTATTTTTATTTAAATTAGTTCTTTAAGGAACAAATAAGGACTTTTATCTGAATTTACACTTACTTTGTTATACTTATTAGTAAACTCGGCCTGTATAAAGTTCCAACGATGCTTCGTTTTTAAAATACAGGAACATTCTAGCTAGAGGGATTTACCTTTGGAGCTAGAAAGAGACTAATTTGGCTGCGTTTCCTCTCTAAAGAAGATCCTATCTTACACCCCGACACAAAGCAAACTCTACTTTTATAAATTTTACCATTATTCATTATAAATATAGAAATCAATTACAATACAACGTTATTTGTTTGTCTTGTCTTCAAACGTTATTTGTTATTTCGAAAATAAAATGTCAATTTGTCAAAAGTAAAAGTAAAAAACGAAGAAGATGAAGACGACACTAGCCCACTTGCGATGCGAGAGCATCTATCGGCCAATAGCGAACTAACAAAAAAACCGGGACAGAATTTAAAAATGCTGCCATTGTCGATCGGCCTCCTACCCTCTAGTTCTCCATAGTTCTAACGGATACAATTCGTTTTTGGGGACGCTGTTCTGCTTCCTTAATTGTAGAGAAAGCGCTTTACTGGGAACAAAATGCGTCGCATTGAGAAGATACAATTTATTTCTTAACAAAACTGCTCTATTAAAAGTAGTTCATTATTCAACAAGACTGTGCTGCTAATGGAACTGATTACTACCAATAAAAACACAGTTCTAGCAAATATAAAATTGATTTAACAATATAGCTGGTTTGATACACTAGCAATTCATTTAATATGGGTTAATAAAAAATAAACTATCAATACAAACTATGTCTTAGCAAACCTGTTGTATAAGAATATTTTCCTCAGTGTAGAGAACATGGTTACATTCTAAAACCTTAAACGTAAATTCCAAATTAACTAAAAAAATATTAAATCATTTTCAAAATATTAACCATAAACCTTGTAATTGTAACGTTTTTCTAGAAAATAAACTGTATAATATAGTCCCGCTGGAAACAACAAATTACATTTTATGGATTTTCTATGCGCCACCAAAAGTAAAAGGAACTGCAAAAAAAAATCCAATAACTTTATAAAGTGCCCAGGTAATAGTTCAAGGCTAGGATTCAAGAGTCAAACAAAACCAGGGTCATAAAAAGGCAAGTAACAGGTCGTTCCTTAAAACCGTCTACCTATTGTTACACAGGGCGTCGCGTCGTACGGATCAGTGAACACCGGAAGCAATAATTCCAAGATAAATCAGCCAGTTTTACTTTACTTAATTGACTATGGCTTCCGTCAAATTTGAGAAAAAACTAATTTAATTTTCTTTTTCTTGCAAATTTTGTAGAGAAGAAATTTCGTTTGTCACTGAAAAATACGTTTAACTAACCTGGCGGTTCTCTCCTTAACTGATTAATAATAATAATTAATATGGAAAAATAGGCCATAGTGATTTGATTGATTAATGAATGTTTTAAAAAATAAAAAATGGCCTAATTTTCCATATTAATTATTAGATATTATCCCTAATTTCTCTAGTTTAACAAAAGATATCATGTTGCGATTTTCAATTCCTTATAGTAACTTTTCCTCCTCTACAAGCTGATGGGGTTAGTTTTTTAATCCGACGTTTCGGATTCGAGCGACCATCATCAACTTTTTTATTTTAAATACGGACCTGGATTTTTTATTCCACTATTTAATAGCCTTTATAAGCCTAAAATAAAATATGATGAAAAAGTCATATCATAACATTTGATTTTTTTGAGAAAAACCTTATTCATTAAGGAATTACGGAAAAACGCCATCTAGTGGCCACCATCAGAATCAATATGGTATAGTTAATAGATCTACGTGTAGAGGAAAAAAAGGGCTTTTTTTCAAGACCAAGTTGAATAAAAGCGGTTTATCCAAAGCAGAGATATCAGCGTTTGAAAGAAAAAAGGTTTTACCTTCTCCCACCACTTTATTATTGAAAATAGAAAAAAAGGATTCGTAACATAAAGTTGCATAATTTTATGAAGAATACAATGCTTATATTTTTAACATATTTTTATTAAGAAAAATCAAGAGAAAATCGATATTTCTATTTTGAAAGTTCTCTTACGCCCCCTAGCGGTCATTTTGGAACCTAAAAATCATTTCCAGCAATTTCTCTTGGCCGCTTTTATCGATATATATTTTTCCCAAAGTCCTAGTGTTATTACTTTCTGAGATATAGCCGATGACCTCCTTAGGTGGAACACCCGGTACATCAATCTTCGTTTTCACGTCACGAAGTTTATCTTTTTGGGTCTCCAAAAAATGGCCATTACAGAAACAATGCACTCGGTATAGAACAATGATAAAGTTAGAGGGGATACCTTTTAAAGTATTCGTGTTCGTTCTTTACAATAATGTAAATTAATCTCCCTAGCAGCAGAATTATTACCAAAATGTGAGAAACATTAAGTAACAAATTTGTTATCTGAAATGAAATCCAATGTCTTTATAGTCTTAAATTCAAATAAAACTTTAAAAAACATATTTCCGATGAGTTTAGTTTAATATGACGCACTGTATTTTTAGCATAGTTGATTTTACTTGTTAGTAACTAAGTTTATTACTAAACTTTCAGGAACATTAAAAACGTTAATTCGTTTTCAACCATAACATCTGATATTACATGTCAACATAGTTCCACATGAAACTTAAAAAAACATATTTCCGATGAGTATAGTTAAATTTTTGATGTGTCTCTTTTAGCCCCGGTGTTCGATATGTAAAGCAAATTGGTTAGTATCAATAAAAATTATAAGTTTGCAACAAAATGTATTTTGATTTATTCTGAGTGACTTTTGCCATTAGATATAAAGCACTTTATTTTTGACAGAAAAATTATCACTTATTAATTTCATTAAGTTAATAGAAACTAACAAAATTATCGCGATAATCTCCCGTTGCTATAAGCAACGTAAACAAAAAGGAGCCTTCTAATTGGTTGAAAATAAATTTATGTAATTTTCTAAAATATCTATTGTTACTTGTTACTCTCGTATCGCTTTTTGTCGTCTCATTTTTGCGAGACGAGAACGAGACAAGAGTGGTCCGGTCTTCTGCGAGACGAGACGATAGTTTTTCTGCGAGAATCTAGTGAGACGAGACAAAAATATGCGAGAACGAGAAATCTCGCAAAAACTTAAGATTTTTATTGGGATTTGCGATAAACTTTAAAAAGAATCTAGTTAATACAGGGTGGCCCTTTAGTGTGGCAAAGTACAAAGGATCCGTTACTATTTCAAATACATTAAAAATATTAATACAAAAGTTGAAGTGCAGTAAGTGACTTATAACGTAAAATTATTTTTAACTCTATAGGGTGGCTCAAAAAAGGGGAACAAGAAAAAATGTACTTTTTTCAAATGGAACACCCTGTATATTTTTTCATTTTTAAATTCTACATAAAATTATAATTATTTTTTATTAAATACATTATTAGTCTATACTTTATAGTTTCCGAGATATTGACTCTTGAAAAGTGACATTTTTGAACTTTGACAGCTTCTAACTTTCTAACAGTACGTCTTAGAGCAAAACGGCTTACATGTCCCTATCTTCAATTTGTATTATCTTCCCAAAAAAATCAACCTCCGGTTAAACTGGATGTTACTCGAAAGCAGGAAATATAGTTGTTCCGGTTTAACTGGAAGTTGATACTTGCGTAAGATGCAAGATCTGTGAATTTTTCTATACATTTAACTCCACTTTGGGTATGGACTACTTCCTCAAAACTGCAAGTTTTGTTTTTGGTATGATCATTTTAAGATAATGCCGTTGTCAATCAAAACAATCTAGCTTCGTTTTCACTAGGTAGTTACATACAGACAATAATATCGCAAACTATAATATTATAACACCGAAATTTTTTTGCTGTTAGGTTAGTACACACACAAATACGAAACGAATATGGCAACGAGCAATAGAAACTTAAATTTTCACAAAGGTTTATAGAAAAAATACGGTTTAATCCAGTTAAAACAACATTAAACTATAATTAACACTATATTTAAAAGATATTACATACATTTTTTCCCAAAAAAAGACAGATAAACAAAACAAGACACCTGTTTTTAGAAGTCTGACTCCGGTAACTGACCTATTTTGGCACTTACGTGCACTCTGTTGCGCCACGTGCAGGCCACCAGCTTTTCCGTTTTGTTCCTTGAATACTCAAAAAGGGTCTATCATACTTTTAATATTATAAAATTATATTTTTGTATATGTCGTAGGCTAATTACAAATTCAGTCGTTTTATAAAACGCCTAGTATTTTTATAAATGACTAGGCATATTGTAAAATGAAGAATATATACTGAATTTTTACAATTCGACTGAACTTTTTAGGCGTTTCATAAAACGCCGAATTGCTCTCAGGCTTATTTTAAACGGTTCTTCAATCTCGTTTGTTTTAGGATATGACTAATTATAACTAGTCGTTTTGTAAAAGACTGGAAAATACTTAGGCATTTTATAAAACACCGATTTATATTGTTGCTTCATCGTATAATATTTCAAACAAATTAATAATAATTTAAAAAAGGTTTTGTCTGTTTCCTTCCGCCAAACACATCCCCAGACGCGTTAAATAGTAAGTTGGACACTTTATTTTTGTCATATCGTAAAAGAAATTAATAGGTAACTCTTACAACACATGTTCCGACATTCCCTAGGTAAATTTAGGTATATATTTACATAATGTAATCTAACATAATTTAAAAGTAATATTATTTTACTTATTACACGGTCCGCTTAAATAACATTTACTATTGCATTTCAAGTGAGCCTTAAAACAAAAACACTTATTTGTGTGGCACTGCGTTTTGCTTGCTTTGCAGGAACATTTTTTGAATCCTTGCCCTCCAAATTTAAAAAACTTTATTGGTTGGGGATATTCAATGCCAACGATTTCATCTCGTGAAAACCATCGACTCAAAATTCCGTGCTTAGCACCAATTTGGTATACTCCATTTATTATTTCTACGATAGTTCCCAATATATTTTTAGGGTCTAGTGCTCCCCTATCGAATGTAGGTACTTTAACCGCAATATTTTGACCCAGAAATAGAGGTTTCGACTTTTGGTTGGTATTTTGAAGCATTTCATCTGCAGCATGTTTTTGACCAGCAACACATCCCATTGTTTGTGTATGTATGATATCCTCTCTTTAGCATGAATCACATATCCATGCTGTTTCATTCAGCAATAAATCTGAAGAACTTAACTTTAAACATATAACACAGCAAACCATTGCATTCCGCTTCAGTTTACAAACTGCCAAACCACAGCATAAAGAAGTTATTTGTTTGAATCGGTGTTTTATAAAATGCCTAAGTACTTTCCAGTCTTTTACAAAACGACTAGTTATAATCAGTCATATCCTAAAATAAACTAGATTGAAGAACCGTTTACAATAAGCCTGAGAGCAATACGGCGTTTTATCAAACGCCTAAAAAGTTCAGTCGAATTGTAAAAATTCAGTATACATTCTTCATTTTACAATATGCCTAGTCATTTATGAAACGACTAGGCGTTTCATAAAACGACTGAATTTGTAATTAGCCTACGACATATACATAATATGCAACCCTAAAAATATAATTCAAATTTAAAGGCAACGGCGCGAACCCCGAAGGGCACCATAGTCATTGACGTATTTGTTAGGTAATATAAGTACTATTATTGTGGTCTTGTGTGCGTTGAGTGTTAGCAACACTGTACTAGAACTGCCAGAATTTAACTTTAGAAACACTTTTAAAAATCGTTTCAGAAGGAGATGCGGTTATATTAGTCACATGGTAATGGTAATAATAAAAACCAGCATGTACTTGGAGCTTTTGTAGATTTTTTTTTAAGTCATATTGCGAGAAGGAGAAATTACGAGACTCTCCCGAGACGAGACGATAAAACAGCTTGCGAGATGTTAGCGAGGCGAGATTTGGAAAAACTCTCATCTCTATTTTCGAGACAAGACGATAGCTTTTTTAAAAGTGCGAGATTTCTCGTCTCGTGAAACACTAAAAATATGATTTAATACTTTTTTATTCAGGTATTTGCTACATATTTACCTCCTGTAGCAGCAGCAGCGATCTATATACATAACAACATTTATTTAACGTCCATTAAAGTTGCTTGTTTTTTTTCTTGAGTAGTCAACTTGGTAGCCAGTTATATATTCTTAACAATTTCTTGCCTCTGGCATCCTTAATAGGTTTAGTTACTTCCTAGATTTATAAAAACATAATAGGTATGTACCTAGAGAACTAAAAAAATAAGTAGAACACCTAATAGGCCGTTCAAATGACATACTATAGTATGGCCGCATGCTTAGAGTTTTTTTGTTTTTATAGGTTGCCATCCACTAATTTGAGTTGGCAGCATTATTGGAATTGACTGTAACTTTCGTAGCATTAAAAATACCAAGTTATTTTATTTGGGTTTGTTGAAACGTATACAGTGAATAGTGCTGGCTTTTAAATTGCCCCTAACAAGCTCAGCTTCAGGGGATTGAAGAATAAGTTTATCGAAGACAACATAAACATATTTATTATATTATTAAATTTTAAATAAACTTATTATTATTATTATTAATTGATGGAAATTCATTACAATTGTTGCAATAAGG
This sequence comes from Polydrusus pterygomalis, assembly GCA_963969555.1. NCBI lineage: Eukaryota > Metazoa > Arthropoda > Insecta > Coleoptera > Curculionidae > Polydrusus > Polydrusus pterygomalis. The sequence continues at coordinate 53,904,272 of OZ018378.1, forward strand.
ACTTTAGTCTAATTTCCACATAATATTTATTTTATAAACCCGACGCGTTACGCTACACAGTACCTAGCTTTATCAAGGGATTTTTACATTGAGTGAGGTATGTACTATAATTTTTAATTACAAATTTATTTTTGTTGTTTACAAAATTAACAAAGTAAGAATATACAGAAAGAAAAAGAAAAATAAATACATAAATTGCTGAAATTGGCCACCGCCATGCTACAATCATAAATTCACACGTCTCTTCATATTTTCGAAAGTATTGACCAGCATCTCTGGAGAAATGTTACCACATTCTTGGATAATCCTTTCTTGTAATTGTTCTAAATTTGCAACTGGTGTTTTAAAAATAGTGTTTTTTAAATAAGGAAAAACGAAGTAATCCATAACCGTTAAACAAGGTGATCTAGGTGGGAATTCAATCTCTGATCACCGTCCTGTTGAAAATATCCAAAACGTTCTTCGTCGTCAAGTAATTGCTCCACAAATGGATTCAAAATATTGTCTCTATACCGCTGTGAGTGCTGTAACTGTGCCATGGAAAAAAATAGAACCAACAATTCTTCTTCGGGAAACAGCTAACCAGACACCAATTTTTTGAGGGTGCAATGTCGACTCTACAAAAAAATGGGGATTTTCACTAGGACTCCACATGCGTATATTCTAAGAATTCACATAACCGGAGAGGTGGAACCAGGCTTCATTCGAAAAAAATGTCAGGTCTAATAAATCATTTCTTTCCAATAAATTTTGGGTAAACCATTGAGAGTAATTCCTGCGTCTTTCAAAATCTGCGGCTTGTATTTCTTGGAATACTTGCACTTTATAAGAAAATAAATTTAGCTGCTTCTTAAGAATAGTCCTGCAGGTTCCATAAGATCTTCTCACTTCTTGAGACAGGCGTCCTTAGATGCAAGGCCCTCTTTGATTCAAATAATTTTTGCTCGCACGGTACCTACTATTATCAACCTAATTCACTTGACTGTAGTATAAGTCTGCATGGTGTGTACTTTCCAGTTTACTTTACCCTTTAAGTAATTTATTACTACCTACGTTATCCAACCCATATTTATAAATTTGTGATTATTTTATAAATAAAGTATTTTAAGCATCATTTTATTAGTGAACGTTATTACACTAATATGGAAATGTTTGTATTTCAGTAATACAGATTATTTGGTCCATCAATTATAATTTATAATAAAATTGCAGTTCTTTTCCGTTTCTTTTAACCAAAAACCTTTCTTTTTAAAGTGTGTCTAGAGTCTAGATAGATCTTAACGTTTCATCTCCTCCCATTTAAAATTTTTCTACGCCATTATTTTTATCTACACTCATCTATTTTTTTCTCATCCTCTTATATTTCATGCCATTCGAGCATTAACACATCCTCATGTTTTTATATTTATTACATATCCAGCTCGCGTGCCCCGTATTTTTTTAAAGAATTTCTTCTCGCTACCGGCAATAAGTATAATCTCTGCCTACACTTAAGTATTTAGCTACGTTTATCAAGAAAGTGTAATGACTTTAATGACAAAATGTGATATAGGTAAGTACCTACCTATATTTGTAAATAAAGACGAAACCTCTAAAATTAAAATTACTCTTTTTCAATAATAAATATTTCTTTCCGACATTGAAATGAATCAAAAATATTATTTCGGTAGTATAATAGTGGTTTCTGTTTATACAAGGTGTCTCACGGTAACCTTCCATTAGGATATTTGGGAAAGTAATACGATTTGAATCCTGCAAATTTGGATAATGGCTTTTTCGGACGCTCTGTTCAAACAAATGACATAGCGGCGACCATATGCGACTTCCGGTTATACCGGAAGTTGTCTCAAAGTTGCTTATTTTAAATGGAACGCCCTGTATAATAATACATTTTTGTATTTCCTTCTTGATTTGCAATAGATTTTGTTAAAAGTTTTTATATCCTACTTTATCCGTTTCTAAGAAAAAATAATATTTTTCTCAAATTGTGAACTTTAACAGGGTGTCGACTAAAATTGAATATATTATACCGGGTGTTTCTCAAAAGACGTTTACCCCTATAATTTTTCTGTATTTATAAATTTTATTAAAATGAACTTTTGAGATTATGCATAAGAGATGAGTGATTAGTCTGCATTTATTGGCATATTTTCCAATTTGTTAGCACTTTCTGTTTGACCGGAAGTGACCTTGACTTTGGTATTTTAAATGGGACATCTTATATATTTTTACTTATTGGGATTCAGCATAACATTTTGAGTAAAATGACACCTCACTTGTCATTTTTTGACGTGTTATAGCATTTTTCTGTTAATTTTTTATTTTCAATCTAGAGTGCTACAAATTAATTAAATCTGTTAATTTATAGTCAAGTAGAATATGAAAATTAAAATTATGTCATAATAATTGACTTTCTAAGTCTCACAAGTTTAGTGTTTAAAAAATGAAATTTTGTTTTCTTGACGTTTACGCCATTTTTCCAAATGAAACGATGGTAGTTCACTAGGATATTTAAAACGAGCATTTTATTTTCCAACAATTTAATACCATACACTTCTATGCTATTTTAAAATTGATACGAAAAAAATTTGCCTTAAGTCCCAATCGCAAATTTCAAAGCGTTATGCATTATTGCCGCCCTGTCTTTTCTAAAGAACTATAAAGGCGGCTTTGAATAACAATGATATGGTTTTAAATTAAAATTGTAATGTCATTCGTTTATTAAACTTACAGTGTTAATCAAATAACATGGTTAGTTCTACTAAAAATGAACAAATTGATATGCTCCTAATTTTTGGAGTGACCAGAAAAATTCTTCTGAAGCCTCTTAGATTGTATGTATTGTATGTTTTAATAAACTAATGACATTACTACTTTAAATTAAAGCCATATTGCTTTTCAAAATCATTCCATTGTTTTTCAAAGCCGCCTTTATATTTCTTTAGAAAAGGCAATAATGCATAACGCTTTTAAATTTGCGATTGGGATTTAAGACAAATTTTTCAGTGTCAATTTTAAAATAGCATAGGAGTGTATGGTATCAAATTGTTGGAAAAAAATGCTCGTTTTAAATATCCTAGTGAACCACCATCGTTTCATTTGGAACAATGGAGTAAACGTCAAGAAAACAAAATTTCATTTTTTTAACGCTTGTGAAACTTCGAAAGTCAACTATTATGACATAATTTTAATTTTCATAATATACTACCTAACAGATTTAATTAATTTGTAGCACTTTAGATTGAAAATAAAAAATAAACATAAAAATGTTATAACACGTCAAAAAATGACAAGTGAGGTGTCATTTCAGTCGTAATGTTATGCTGAACCCAAATAAGTAAAAATATTCAAGATGTCCCATTAAAATATTAAAGTCAAGGTCACTTCCGGTCAAACCGGAAGTGCTAACAAATTGAAAATTATGCCAATAAATGCAAACCTAGCTCTTATGCATAATCTATAAATATAAAAAAGTTATAGGGGTGAACGTCTTTTGAGAAACACCAGCTACAAACAATGCTACATTGCTGGTTCATTTAATGGATAGGCTAGAACATTTCCTTTCTGTCCACATTAGGTATCCCCATACCTAACTAGAATATTTTTAAACTTATTTGTATTTCACAAATTCCTACAAATATCCGGCATTGTTGATTTGTGACAAGAAGGTCATAATAAATAATTAATTTTGACTGGCAATGACGCTCGTCTGTAGATATTATTTTGTTTATGCCTTCTTGCCAAAAATCAATAAGACTGCAGTCTGCTTGATATTTGGAAGATTTTGGGACCGCCGTGAATAAGTTTTAAACTATTCTGGTTAGGTGTACCTTAGGTCACATTATGTGGACAAATCGAAAATGTTCTCGCCTATCCATGGAATTAACCATAAAGTTTTTTTTAACAACATTTATCACTTTTCCACTCCCTTGTATCGAAAACTTCATTTTTGGACAAATTTCACATTTTGGACAGTTTATTATCAAACATAATAATATCTAATTCCACAACCGGAATTTCAATTTCAAATCTACGCAAAATAGGTTATAGGTTGGCAAGCATGTTGATTGTTGATACTCCGACCATAATGGTCAAAATTTGAAAAAAACAATTTTTTTTCTCAGAAACAAATAAAGTAGAATACAAAAACCTAATAAAGGTTATTGAAAATGAAGAAAAAAACACAAAAAGAATACAGGGTGTTTCATTAAGGGTGGCCACCGGCCATATCTCGGAAACTACTAGGCATAGAAACTTGGAAAAAAAATTATGACTAAAGCGGTAATGAGAAAATTCTGGAAATTACTTTTAAGTTCCTCATTTCGCCGCAAGGGGGCACAATTAAAAAAAAAATTTAATTCTAAATTTCTCTGAAAATTCCCATATTAAGGTATAACTCTGATTACATCATCGAAGAGCTTAGACAATTCTGCATCATTTTAGTTTAAGGCTCATTGGCGTACCGACCTTGATAAGAGTAGGGAAAGCTATTGAATGTGTAAACATTAAAATCGCTGTAACTTCTAAACGACTTATCCGATTATACTAAATTTAAGCTTGTTTGGAAGGGAAAGGTAAGTATCATCAATTTCCGTATCCAACAGTACACGATAGTGTTTAATAAAATTGCTAGAAGGCGCAAGTTGTAATAATAACAGTTTTTTCGATTTTCTCCCGAAAATTCAAATCATACGGTATAACTATGACATCATAATCGAAAAGTAGATGAAATTTGCAAGAAAAGATGTGAAGACCGCAGTTCGATATCTTTGTTCGTTTCAGAGTTTTGCCAAAACAATAATTTTTAATACAAATTGCGCCCTCTAGCAATTTTATTAAAAACTATCGTGTACCATTAGATACGACATTTGAAGATTCTTCCAAACAAGCTTAAATTTATTAAAATCGGATAAGTCGTTTAGAAGTTACAACGATTTTAATGTTTACACTTTCAATAGCTTCTCTCACTCTAATCACGTGAAAGTGTAAACATTAAAATCGCTGTAACTTCTTAACGATTTAATCGATTTGACTAAATTTAAGCTTGTTTGGAAGAGAACGGTAAGTACCTTCAATTGTCGTATCCAATGGTACAAGATAGTTTCTAATAAAATTGCTAGAGGGCGCAATTTGTATTAAAAATTATTGTTTTGGCAATAATTCTGAAACGAACAAAGATATCGAACTGCGGTATTCACATCTTTTCTTGCAAATTTCATCTACTTTTTGATTATGATGTCATAGTTATACCGTATGATTTGAATTTTCGGGATAAAATCGAAAAAACTGTTCTTATTACAAATTGCGCCCTCTAGCAATTTTATTAGAAACTATCGTGTATCATTGGATACGGCGATTGAAGATACTTACCTTTCCCTTCCAAACAAGCTTAAATTTAGTAAAATCGGATAAGTCGTTTACAAGTTACAGCGATTTTAATATTTACACATTCAATAGCTTCCCCCATTCTTATCAAGGTCGGTACGCCAATGAGCATTAAACCAAAATGATGCAGAATTGTCTAAGCTTTTCGAAGATGTAATCAGAGTTATACCTTAATATGGGAATTTTCGGAGAAATTTAGAATTAAAAAAAAAATTTAATTGTGCCCCCTTGCGGCGAAATGAGGAACTTAAAGGTAATTTCCAGAATTTTCTCATGACCGCTTTAATCCTAATTTTTTTTTCCAAGTTTCTATGCCTAGTAGTTTCCGAGATATAACCAGTGGCCACCCTTAATGAAACACCCTGTATATTATACTGAGTGCTCTATTTAAAATAAGCAAATTGTTTTTTTAACATTTAACAAATTATCAGCAAGAATAATTAATTAACATACTAACCAGAAAATCTAATTAATCATCAAGACTTAAACTGATCATAATAAATAATAAGCGCATTAAGTAATAAAGGGCCTATAACCTGTGGGAAAATGCGTTGGCTCGGAACGATCCACCCCCCTCACCGGATCTAAGACCGTCTGCTCTCGAAAACGACGGCGACGGACCATAAAGTTGGTAAAGAGGCAATTATTGAGACGTCTTAAAACGTTTTGCTTGGTTTGGCGCCAAGATAAAATTAAAGAGCCTCTGTTCTGTAAGTGTTTATAAAATAATATGACTACTCTTGACATTAGTAGGTATATGAAATTGTTTGTTAATTTTATAGTTTAATAAACGTGTTTTTCCTATAGCCTCTATATGATTTTTTAATTTTAATTAAACCTGTCTTTGCACAGTCAAAACGCTGACAAAAGGAAATCATGATTAAGTTAGCTAATCATGTGTGTAAGGTACCCGTCAAAGTAAAAATAAGTCACATTTGAAGTTTTCCTTGCTTACTATATTTACGAAAAGCCATTATGCGATTTAAAGCTACCCGGCCTAAAATAAAAAAGGCCTGCTTCTTGATTTTACCGATATCCTGTTTTTTGACAAACCATGCATTGTCTTTGCCTTAAAATAATTGATATAATATTATCACCTAACACTTAGGTGAGTATACAGTGAGGACGTAAAGTCTGGAATAAATTCATTATTTAGGGAACGCTGAATGTTTTTAAAAATCGCTCGGACACGTCGATTTTGTTTTTTTAATACGCATTTTTTTCAATATTTTTTATTATACAGGGTGTCTCCGAAAGCACTCTGCTTGGACCAACTTTAATTTTTTAAATGGGAACCCCCATTTTTTTTTTAATTTTAGGATTCTGTGCATAATTGTGAACATTTTTTATCTAACATGTCATTATGATTTAGCGACAGTTAAAGTTCGAAAATAAATAAAACAATTAATTATTTATCATTTTAATAAATGTTGAAAATGTTGCCCAAAGGTTAATTGGCAGTAACCTAGACGATCGAAAAATTCTTTCTGCACATTTCTGACAACTTCCGGATTGATTGACCGTATTTCTTAAACAATTCGATTCTTTAAGTCCTCCATGTCCATTGGCTTAGTTTGGAAAACTTTACCTTTAAGGTAACTCTACAGAAAAAAGTCAAGGGGGGTTAAGTCGGGAGACCTCGGCGGCCATTCAATAGCTCCCCTTCTTCCAATCCATCTATTTTCAAAAGTTCGCGCTTATCTTAATACTATTTTTGAAAATAGATAGATTGCAAGGAGGGGAGCTATTGAATGGCCGCGGAGGTCTCCCGACTTAACCACCCTTGACTTTTTTCTGTGGGTTTACCTTAAAGGTAAAGTTTTTCAAACTAAGCCAATGGACATGGAGGACTTAAAGAATCGAATTGTTCAAGAAATACGGACAATCAGTCCGGAAGTTGTCAGAAATGTGCAGAAAGAATTTTTCGATCGTCTAGGTTACTTACCAATTAACCTTTGGGCAACATTTTCAACATTTATTAAAATGATAAATAATTAATTGTTGTATTTATTTTCGAACTTTAACTGTCGATAAATCATAATGAAATGTTAGATAAAAAATGTTCACAATTATGCACAGAATCCTAAAATAAAAAAAAAATGTGGGTTCCCATTTAAAAAATTAAAGTTGGTCCAAGCAGAGTGCTTTCGGAGACACCCTGTATAATAAAAAATATTGAAAAAAATGCGTATTAAAAAAACAAAATCGACGTGTCCGAGCGATTTTTAAAAACATTCAGCGTTCCCTAAATAATGAATTTATTCCAGACTTTACGTCCTCACTGTATAATGACTGCCGTTGTAATAAATGAAACATGTTTGCTAACCTTTAATTTAAAAGTCTCTCATTCAGAAAACACCTCGTGGACACAAAAATCATTGCATTGATCACATTGATAGGAGATTGATATACAGTGTGATCAGTAAAGTCCGCATCATATGGGATTATTTTTATTAATAGCTTTATTCAAAATTTGACTTTGGCATCAAGTTCAGCTTCTATCGAGACGAAAATTAAGCAAAAACAATAGTAGTCACGTGATTCGCATTATCTGTCAAATTTTAATTTTTTCCAAAAAATAATTCAAAAGTGTGGTTATTTCTAAAAATATCGACAAAAGTTATTAAAAAAGTTTTTTTAAATGCAGTTTCTAGCCCACATGAAAAATTTCGACTGCACAAGATAATTTTTATTTTTTTACCCATATTTAGTCGTTGTAAACGTGTTTTTGGTGTATCGTTGTAATTAATTTTTTGGAAACAGCACTTAAATATTAAAAGACTATTTTTACTTTTTTATGACATAGCTTAATAACAAATTTTAATAAAGGGGTTTTAAATTAAATCGTTGAAAATAGATAAACTTTACGTTAAGTTAAACTAACATTTATGTTCTACTGAATGAACACTTTACTGAAGACACTGTGTTCTTTTTTGTCTTAATATTAAGGTGTATTACTTTTAGACACAAACTACGTTTTCAAAAATACTTATTTTATGAAGTTACCTTATACAGGGTCAAAAGCGAATGAACTTTGCATTACATGCGACTAAATTTTAATAAACCAATTTGGATTTTGTAGAAAAACACACATTTAACATGGCGCAACTTTAAAGAAAATATATCTGAAATAAAACATTGTCAAAACTAATAAGTTTTATGTAGGTTGCGTTGAGTCTTATTTTCCAAAAGTGGTGCAATTTACAAAATATGGATAAAAAATCAAAATTATTTTATGCAGCTGAAATTTTGCATGTGGGCTACAAACTGCATTTAAAAAAAAATGTTCTAATAACTTTTTTCGATATTTTCAGAAATAACCCCACCCCACTTTGAATTATTTTTTGGAAAAAATTAAAATTTGACAGATAATGCGTATCACGTGACTACTATTTTTTTGCTTAATTTTTTTCAAATTTCGAATAAAGCTATTAATTAAAAAAATCCCATATGATGCGGACTTTACTGGTCACACTGTACAGGGTGTTTCATTAGGGTCGAAGAGCGGCCATATCTCGGAAACTACTGGGCATAGAAACTCAGGAAAAGAAAAATGATTATTAAAGCGGCCATGAGAAAATTCTGGAAATAATTTTTAAGTTCCGCATTTTGCCGCAAGAGGGCGTAATTGAAAAGTAAATTTTAAAATTTTACATAACTCCGAAAATTCCACATTAAGGTATATGTTTGATAACACCATTTTAAAGCTTGGACAATTATGCATCATTTTGGTCTTATGCTCATTGGCTTACCGACTTTAATAAGAGTGGGGGAAGCTGTTGAAAGTGTAATCATTTAAATCGCTGTAACTTATAAACGACTTATCCGATTTCAGCAAACTAAAGACTGTTTGGAAGAGAAATGTATGCACTTTCACCAATCGTATTTAGTTGTCCATAATAGTTCTAAAATTTTAAAATTTACTTTTCAATTACGCCCTCTTGCGGCAAAATGCGGAACTTAAAAAGTATTTCCAGAATTTTCTCATGGCCACTTTAATTATCATTTTTCTTTTCCTGAGTTTTTATGCCCAGTAGTTTCCGAGATATAGCCGCTCGTCGGCCTTAAAAAAACACCCTGTATAAATGGCCATATATTTAGATGTACATGAAGAAAATAAATATTTCCCATCTAGCCCTTTTAGCCGAAAATCAACAATGAAATAAGAACTGCACCTCAAATAGAATATCATGTGATAATAGTATAGAGCCGACAACTTATTTTTTGTTTCAAGACAGGCCTTGTTTTTGGAATTAGCTTCACTTATCTTGACCGCACTACTGCTGAATTTGACGGTTCTCTTATTAACTTGACAGTTATCTTACTAACTTGACAGTTTTAACTACCAGTTAAAGTTCTACTGAACTGGGTTTAACTAAGTCATCTGTAACCGGGCCTTTAGCTGTATAAAGAAAGGTCATACATTATTACCAGTATTACCGCCATGATCTGTAATGCGGAAGCTTAACGAAGCGACGAAGCCCATCGCACAGCCTCTATATTTTACTTGCGTTGATATTGATTACATGAAATCATCAGTTTATCTAAAGAATGTGTCATACCTAAAAACATCTTAGATGCAATTGTAATTTAATACCTGGGAAATAATACAACATCTTTATAGGTGAGAATTAGATACATGATTTAATAGTATTCCCAAGTGAAAATTACTGACTGTTGAATGTTAGTTACCAAGTTACCATGTTTTGCTTGTGGGAATAATCGAAAAATATGGAAATGATACTAATATAGAGTGTCTTCCCGGATGGAGTTATGCAATGCCACATATCATATAGCCCACATTTGAATTTGTATTCACGTGTTATTTTAATAAAATTTGTAAAAGCATACAACTTGTATTTAAAATATTTAGTTTGTGTATATAAGATCGCTCGCGCAACTCAATTGTTGTAAATTCGCTATCGAAACAAACCAGCTGGTACCATAATATGTATATAGATACTACCCATCTTATTTTTTAAAAAGAAATGTATTTGGTGCTTCATTACATTATCTCTTTCTCTTCCAATGAAAATGTAATTTATCTTGTCGCTTTGTTCATGAAAGTAATACCAAAAATATAGATTTCATCATTCATCATTATTAAAAATATATGTATCTATTTTACGCTACATATCTATTAACGCTCACAGAACCTCTCCATAAAAGCGTTTATAAACACCTTAGGGGAGAAATTACTGAAATAGTGAAATTTGTCAAGAAAGTCCGTCAAAAAATATTTTTTCCTAGACGCGTGCGCGATTCGCCGTTTATCCGCACGCATTTTAAAAGATCCACTTTTCCGCACGCATAAGATTTCTAAATTTTTAAACAATAAAATGCTTGTAGGAAAAATGTTGATCCTATAACGCAGAAAGTTACCTTTCTGCTCTGCTCTGCTTACGGCATTTGCATGCGGAAAGTGTCTCTTTTCGTACTTATTAATATTTCCAATATAAACCCTTTTCGTCCCTTTCGGGGCAGACGTTAAAAAATATATGGGTCTTTCATTGCTTGTGTTTAGAGTATTTATGCTGAGTTTCCAGAAATTCGGACCAAAAATATGTTTTCTATTATAAACTATTATACTTCATACGAAGTCAGTTGAGACAATGTTAATATTGGGGGTACGATCAATTTACTGCATCACACACTGAAACTACAATACAAATCAAGGGCGTCCGAAGGAACTTTTCCAAGTGGGGGCAAATCATAATTGGTATTATTTTTGTTTCTAGCACTTCAACAAACCTTCAATAAAAGAATAGAGCAAAACACCTAATACTTATATTAAATAACAAAAAATAGCTAAACAAAATATTTAAAAACGCTTACGGCCGGTTTGTGTGTCGTGTCCTGTCATTCTCGTCTAAAAACGTTGCGTTCGTTGCCGTCATACTTTTTAATTTTGGCTGATTCGTTGCAGTGAGTATAAGAAATGTTTTAGTTTTTGGGTAAATGGCGGTTTGTTACACTTTGTGTTTTGTTTTTGTCGTTCATTTTTGGATTGGGAATTAGATGTGTTGGTTGTATATCTATTTATATATTGCTATTATGACTAGCTGTGTAAATTAAAATAAAGCTTTATTTATTCTATTTTAATATTTTTCCTTCGCTATTTAGTGAATATTTTTGAATTCCACATTTCATTTTATGCAACAAGAGTTCGTTTTACCAATTTTGTCAATTGAATTGTATCTCAATAAATTATTGTATATCCCAGTTGAATAAAATAGCGAAGTGATCTAAGTGCCATAATCGAAAACTACCAGAAAATGTAAAAAACTGTTTTAAAGCTAAGAATAATACAATAGTATATTTATTTTTTTTATTGATATTGTGTTAATAAACATACACAAAAACATCCGTAGGAGAAAAAATTAATATCAGTTAATCGAAAAAACGTTTGTACCGGGTGGTCAAATAAGCGAGGACGTCGGCTTTATCTCGGAAACCATTAATCGTACAACTTTCGGAAAGATTTTTTATGAGTAAAGTGGTCAAGAGAAATTGCTGAAAATGACTTTTAACTTCCTCATTTCGCCGCAAGGGGGCACAATTAAAAATTGTTTTTTTAAATTCTAAATTTCTCCGAAAATTCCCATATTAAGGTATAACTCTGATTACATCATTGGAAAGCTTAGACAATTCTGCATCATTTTGGTTAAAGGCTCATTGGCGTACCGACCTTGATAAGAGTGGGAGAAGCTATTGAAAGTGTAAATATTAAAATCGCTGTAACTTCTAAACGACTTATCCGATTTTACTAAATTTAAGCTTGTTTGGAAGGGGAAAATAAGTATCTTCAATTGCCGTATCCAACAGTAAAAGATAGTGTTTAATAAAATTGCTAGAGGACGCAATTTGTAATAATAACAGTTTTTTCGACTTTATCCCGAAAATTCAAATCATACGGTATAACTATGACATCATAATCGAAAAGTAGATGAAATTTGCAAGAAAAGATGTGAAGACCGCAGTTCGATATCTTTGTTCGTTTCAGAGTTATTGCCAAAACAATAATTTTTAATACAAATTGCGCCCTCTAGCAATTTTATTAGAAACTATCGTGTACCAATAGATACGACAATTGAAGGTACTTCCAAACAAGCTTAAATTTTGTAAAATCGGATAAGTTGTTTAGAAGTTACAGCGATTTTAATGTTTACGCTTTCAATAGCTTCTCCCACTCTTATCAAGGTCGGTAGGCCAATGAGCCTTAAACCAAAATGATGCAGAATTGTCTAAGCTTTCCAATGATGTAGTCAGAGTTTTACCTTAATATGGGAATTTTCGGAAAAATTTAGAATTTAAAAAAACAATTTTTAATTGTGCCCCCTTGCGGCGAAATGAGGAACTTACAAGTAATTTCCAGCAATTTCTCTTGACCACTTTACAACAAACCCGACAGTTGTACGATTAATGGTTTCCGAAATAAAGCCAACGTCCTCGCTTATTTGACCACCCGGTACATAAATTGAACAAAAAAATATAGAAAAGATCTAAGGCTCCTTTTATACTGGGATTCTGTATGCGAGATACAGTATCTGGGATTCAGATTCTTGCCATCTATGAATGCTTTTTATAACGAATATTTAAATTGGCACTTGGATCTTCTAGTAGGACATTGGCAAGGTACATACATAGATCATAAGTAGAAAAAATTTTTTTGAATTTTGAATTTTGGCACATAGATCACTTAGCTTGACCACTCTTCAAATAAGTTAAATGTTGAGTAAATCCCCTGTAAAGACATAAGTCACTATTACAGGAGTGCTAGGCAGTGCTGAAAGCCCATAGGCTATCGGTTTGGACCGAAAACCAATGATATCTAAGGTAGAGAGTGCTTTTTCCTTTTATCTCATCAGATCCATCCCTATGCGTGTTTCGCCATATCATGGCTTAGTGAGGTTAAAATCAGACGACAGATGTTTATTTGTTCCAAGCGAAGAATTTCTTTAAAATTATGACTCGTATCTTTTTCTCCAGCGGTTAACGAAACACGTGTATTATTAAGTATTTTATTAAAGGAACTTACACTTTTAGACCACCAGTTTTTAAGATACCGAAATTCCTACAAAAATTTCAAACCCCGTTTTTACTCCCTTAGGGGCTGATTTTCCAAAAATCCCTTCTTAGTGGCTGTACGTTATAAGAAGAACTCTAGGATTAGGCGTCTAGGCTGGGCGATGATGAATCAGTCAGTCAGTAGACAATTTTATTATTATTTACAATTATAGATTTGTTTTAAAAATGCTATTTGAATAATTTTTTTGATATAATTAAAATAAATTGATTTTAGAGAGACTCAATTTTCAATTTTGGCTGAACATTTTAAATTTGTTATGTTTAAAGTATGGATTGTGAATGAAAAGGAACGAGGAACCTCGTCTAATTAATTGTTTTAAATGTTAATATATTTAAAAATAAACAATAATGTAGTCATCATATTTTTCTACAAGTAAAATTTCTTAGAAAAACTGACTTTCTTACACTCGTGTAAATACATATACTTATTATCTTGTATTTACAATGAATAAATATTAATTGTTAGTTTCCATTAATTCTGTAAATATTTAAAATTTTATTGGTAAAACACACACAAGAGAAGTTTAGTTGTTATAATGTCTAAAATTTCCAAGAACAAATCGAACCGCCTATTTGTATTTCCTTTTAAGGTTATTGACACCTAATTTGCTAATTAACAATATAAAATTTATTTGCACAACACTGCAGTTTGTACATTTAAAATGTTAACACCTACATTTTTGCTCAAAACTTTTTCTTGATAATTTCGGGTGTTTAAGAAAACAATTATTTATACTATGGCTCTGTTTAATTGTGTTTTATTTAAACAGTCTTTGCTCCAGTTATGGACATGCTTCAAATATTTGGTAAGTAGAATAAATAGGTACATTTTTAAAAACAAATGGACAAACAACTAATATAAGCGATAATTCATAATAATATTCTCTTTGAGATAACCACTTATCATCATGACATATTTATGAGAATCTAAGACTCACATTGGATATCATATATATTTTTAATTCAAGTTTTTACTAGCTCGGCAACTACGCTCACATGTCAAACAAACTATCAGCTCAAAAAAAAATAAAAGGCAGATCCTGTAAATTCCTTTAATAATGCCGACCTTATTTTAAAACCATTTACTTAAATATTTCGATATTCAAAGCTTCCTTAGTGTGCACACAATACACCATACCCTTTAAACTCATCTGAAATGAGTGGTACACATTTTTTTAAACAGAAAATCGTCTAAATTGTTTTTATACATTTTTTGGTATAACAAAATGGCGAGCAACGATGCTACATTTAAAACAAAAAAGCCAAGTCAACAAATTGACTCCTGGTTATCACTAGCAACGACTTTTTTGCAGAGGAATCATTTCGTACAGTTTTGGTTCATGTCCCGACATAGATAGCTCGATAGAACTAAAAACTTAGTACAACATTAGTGGTATTGTATATGTGCATAAAAATTCCCAATTAAAATCAGGTTTATTAGGGTTTTCTCAGATCTACAAACATTAAAAACACTGCCTGACTTGATCAGATGTGCAATAGCTCTCTAACTTCCATGTATTTATATATCAGAGACGTGGCAACTACGCACACGAACACCAAACAAGAAAAGCCAACAGAACCATTACCAGAAAGGCCTAACCTCGAGGTCTTCCTGAACCGGTTCTTCAGCACAAGCACTGCAGAAGAAATAAGAAATAAAGGGCCCGGCAGGAGAGAACAAAGAGTGGGCTTGCAAAGCGGCTTCTGTGGATCTCTTAAGCATTGGAAGGCGATTGACAAAAGTCATGGTATTAATAATAATTTAATGAATTAGCTTTACTATCTAATAATAGTAATGAGGGTACTTCTGTAAGTAAGTATCCTTTTGCATGTTATTATAAAAATCGCCATGGAGAACAATAATTGATGGAACATGTAATTATTACGTTTCTTTTACGTCACGATGGTCTCACTACCAAGACATCCCTTACTTAATAAAACTGAGGTAAACATAAAATGCATAAATTTTGAAGAAACAATATCTTACATCACTTTTCTTCGCGTAACAAACACTAAGCAAAAGTGGATAAAACTAGCAATAATATTATATGTTTGAAGGTGGTAGACAATGAAGTAATATCAAAGAAATTACCTTGTCCATTATCTTTATTTTGTTGCTTAACACAACGTTTCGGTTAGTTAGTATCTCTAACCGTTTTCAAGTGTAAACCAAATTATAATTCTAAGACTACTGTCTTAAATACTATCCATGTGCAATGAAGCTTGATGATTCCGCCTACGAGCTTATTGGAATGTGAAGTTTGAGCTGTTGGTTTTAAACAATAAGAGGTTTCCAAATATTGGGGATATCTATACATGGTTTACTAAATATATGGGTATTTTGATTCATGAAAGCTGCTTCTTTGAATTTTCGTTTTCTCCAGTGCTATCCCGTGTACAAAACCTTGGGTTCTGACCACTGTATATTATGTTGGTTGGTCCATACATGCTCCGCTTTACCTGATCTCGAAGTTTCACCTCTTTGAGTATGTTTCAGATCTTCTACTCGTACGGGAAGAGGTCTTTTTGTTTCTCCAATGTATGATTCGCCACACTCACAAGGGATTTGATAGATACAATTTTTTGTGTTTTCATTACGGGGTGGTTTTACTTTTGTAAGTAAGCTTCTAAGCGTATTTCCGGATTTGAAGGCTGTTTTGATATTATAGTTTTTGGTTATCCTTCTAATCTTTTCAGAAATCCCCTTAACATAAGGTATTGTAAGAATTATAATTTGGTTTACACTTAATAACGATTAGAGATACTAACCAATCGAAACGTTGTGTTAAGTAACAAAATAAAGACAGTGGAAGTACGAGAAGGCAATTTATTAGCAATGATATAGTTTTTGAATCAATACTTTAAGGATATGTCGATATGCAATGTGCAATACGTATTTGCTTTATTGCAAAACATGTTTCTGTGTGTAATAAATTCCTTTTGGAACAGTACGATGTCATATTTTAATGAGTTAACACCTTTATGCAAAACATCGTTGGTTTACCGGTATAGTCGGATCTGGTCTTATCGTGCGGGTCACACGATTCAAGAAAGACATACTCTCAGTTTTTGTTTTCTTTACTTGCGTTTAATTTTACCCTCTAAATAAAATACGTAAGATAAATGAGACAGACTTATTCCATTTTGACATGAAAAAAAAGGATATGTATTTACTTTCCAGCGATTCTAAAAAAGCTCATAATAGCACCAGCTACGTTTTATTTTAAATAATAATATGCCAGTTTTGTGACTTTGACAGTTTGTGACAAAATGAAACAATTTTCTGGGTTTTTGCATCCCCAATCAAAAAAAATGGTACTTAATCTGATAAACTATTTCGAAAATGAAAGAAAACGTGGAAATTCGCCAACCAATATTCAGGAAACAGTAGCCAACTGGGAACTGGGGCACTGGGAATTAGTTTAAGGACTGTGCAGAAAATTGTGCATGAAACAAAACATAACATAATACCCAAGAATACTAAAAAGTGTAAACGAAGAAAGCCAAAGACTGAGGATTTAAGCGAAAATATTAAAATGGGAGTTCGAAATGTGATTTACGATTTATACAAATCAAAAACCAATGTAACTCTTTCAGTTTTACAAAAAACATTAAAAATTCGGGGTGTTTTGGAAATTGGACTTGAAGCGTTATCAAAATTAATTAAAAATTTAGGTTTTCGCTATAAAAAAGACTGTAACCGAAGATTTTTATGTGAGCAGCCACAGATAGTGAGTCAGCGTGTTCAGTTTTTAAAAAAATATACGGACAATTACAAATCGAAATTTAGAAAAGTGGTATTTTTAGACGAAACGTGGATATTTTCGAATGGAAGTGGTTCAAAATCTTGGCAAGATGAGCCTGTAAAAAGTGTTAAAAGGAAAGGAAAGTTTTATTATTTTGCATGCCGGTTCTGCAACAGGATATGTTGCAGGTGCGAGTTTAATTTTTTCTTCAACATCAAAAAGTGCTGACTATCATGATAATATGAATTGCGAAATGTTTGAAAAATGAAGTTCAATTGATACCAAATTTGGATGCTCCGTCTTTAATTGTATTAGATAATGCATCATATCATTCAAGAATTTTAAATAAACAGCCTACTTCATCTTGGAGGAAAAGTGATATTTATGAGTAGCTGGAAAAACACAACCAAAATCCTTTACCAAATATGCTTAAATCGGAACTCCTATCAATAGCAAAGTCTCTTAAAAAACCCAAAATATACGCGTTAGATGAAATACTGCGTGAATATGGTCATGAGGTTCTACGACTGCCGCCATATCATTGCCAGTTTAACGCAATAGAATTAATATGGGCTGGTGCAAAATCTTATTATTACAAAAGAGTACTGGAAGAAATCGGTGGAACATACAGAAATATTAATAAGGGATTGGTGGGATCGAGAACAAGTACTAGATATCGAAGTAGCGCCAATGATAATTGCTCCATTCGAAGACGACTCAGACGACGAGGACTTTTCAGATTTTATAAGTGACGATGAGAGTTTTTAGGCTATAATTATAAACGGTGTTTTTCGTTTACATTTTTTAGTATTCTTGGGTATTATATTATGCTTTTTTTTTCATGCACATTATTCTGCATAGTCCTTAAACTAATTCCCAGTGTTTTCATTACGGTTTCCTGCATATTGGTTTGCGAATTTCCACTTTTTCTTTCATTATCGAAATAGTTTATCAGACTAAATGCCATTGTATTTTTAGGTTTTAGTAGTAAAATTGTTAAAATAAATTGCACTGTTTATTATTGTCGTTTTTAATTAAAGGGTACAGTAGGTATATAATTAACGATTATATAATTTTTTTGTAACTTTTTCAACTCCCCTGTAACTAATTTTTACAAAACTAATAATATTAGGTGTATGTGGCTATCTTCGCGATAGCTAAAATAATGAAACTATTTTTCCTTCCTTCGGTATATTTGTAATAATCTCACAACATTTTGATAGCCTCTGTGTTGTCTTATTTGACGCATATGATCAGTGACCTTTGGACCCGCACGTTAAGACCAGATCTGACTATAATTATAGTTTAAAACGTTTCTGCAACTTCTACACAAGTATATTAACCGTAATTAATAGAAAATTAAAGTTCCTTAAAAAGTGTTATAGTGTGACCAGTAAAGTCCGCATCATATGGGCTTTTTTTTTATTAATAACTTTATTCGAAATTTGACTTTGGCATCAAGTTCTGCTTCGATCGAGATGAAAATTAAGCAAAAAAAATAGTAGTCACGTGATTCGCATTATCTGTCAAATTTTAATTTTTTCCAAAAAATAATTCAAAAGAAGGGTTATTTCTGAAAGTATCGAAAAAAGTTATTAGAAAAAGTTTTTTTAATTGCAGTTTCAAGCCAACGTGCAAAATTTTAGCTGCATATAATAATTTTTATTTTTTACCCATATTTTGTAAATTGCACCACTTTCGCGAAATAAGACTCAACGCAACCGACATAAAACTTCTTAGTTTTGACAATGCTTTATTTCAAATACATTTTCTTTAATGTGTGTTTTTCTACAAAATAAAAATTGGGCTATAAAATTTGGTCGCATGTGATGCAAAGTTTATCTGTTTTTGACCCTGTATAAGGTAACTTCATAAAATAAGTATTTTTGAAAACGTGGTTTGTGTCTGAAAGTAATACACCTTAATATTAAGACAAAAAAGAACATAGTGTCATCAGTAAAGGGTTCGCATTAAGTGGAAAATAAATTTTAGTGGTTGGTAAAGAATCAAAATTATCTTATGCAGTTAAAATTTTGCATGTAGGCTAAAAACTGCATTTAAAAAAACTTTTTCTTACACTTTTTGTCGATATTTTCAGAAACAACACCACTTTTGAATTATTTTTTGGAAAAAATTAAAATTTGACAGATAATGCGAATCACATGACTACTATTTTTTTGCTTAATTTTCATCTCGATCGAAGCAGAACTTGATGCCAAAGTGAAATTTCGAATAAAGCTAAGTAATCGGTGGCTAGCATGGATGTTGTTCATTGGCACCATTCACTATTAAGAATCGCAATCATGAACTTCTGTTATATAAAGACGACGTTGTTATAACTGACTTAACTTCATCAATTACCTCCCTTGTCTCTCGTCGCGTGCGCGTCATTTGCTTTATGAATTATGACCGCAAACACGAAGATCAAGAACAACAGGAATCTGGAACCATTACTTTGGGCTATTTACATGGCTATTTCAAATATTTAAAGCATATTTAAGGAACACTTAGGTCGCTTTTGTAACTCTTTAAAGATGAAAAGCGGTAAGAGGTAAACTGTGTTAGGTCTATATATTATTTATTTAATTTTCTAATTATTTTTACTTGGTGTATGCAGTATGGGTGCTCTTCTTTTAAAATTGTAATGTTTTGGAGATTGTTTCATTTACTTACTACGTTGTCTCTTTAAAATTATTGGTTTATATAATGATTAAAATTTTATTTTTTTAAGGCATTTTGACACTGTTTTAAAGGACGTAAGTAACGATTACCAAAATGGTATCGATTGCCCTTGACGACGGGTTGCAAGTCAACTTACCACGCTTGGGTGGTAATAATTTATGCCATATAAAAATAATGATTTATAAAAATTGAGTAATATTAAGTGATATTAATATTATTAGCACAATTATTACCATTATGAAAATTATTTACAAAATTTGGATAAATGTTTTCTCGTTTTTTCTCCAATTGTATGAAATGTTCTGACTCCATAATTTCTCCATCTCTAACCAAGTGTTCTGTTACTCTTGAAGTACTGCAGGAGACTTCTGGCTTCGTTATATTGTATACAATTTTATTTGCAACTTCCTTTTTATTGTTGGCGCTCTCGGCTACATAACTTTCCGCAATAGTTGCAGATTTTCATCCGCCATGTGGCTTGAGGGCTAAGACATCAATTCCAGTATTCGCTAATAAAGTGGCCGACGTTCTTCTAAGGGAGTGTCCAGTATACTACTTAAAGTTCTGAAAGTTCAGAAATATAGCAATTTTACTTGGAATTGAAGAAATCAAGTTTTTCCCGACAGGCTGGTTTAAGCACTTTCCATTTTGATATCGCATGAAGAAGCGAGGATTAAAATTCGTCATGTGGGATCTTATATCAATGTAATTTCGAACTATTTTGAAATAACAAACTTTCTCATCGTCACTTTTAGTCACTATAACTTTACGTGCCATTCCATTTTTGAAATCAGGGCTAGACCAGAGAAGCTTTCTGTACCTCACACCAAGATTTTTTAATATAGCCCCAAGTGCAATAAAATCTTGTGGAAGTTTAATAAGCTTCAAGAAAAAAATGTCAGAATGGATTTTAAAAGTGTGTTCTCGAGAAGCAATTGACAGTTTTGTGAATCAAAATCAAAGTAGATATTAGAAATTAGAAATTAATGAAAAGTGGAGCACAAAAACTGCATTGAAGTGAAGGAAAAAAGACTGCCATACAAATACGTACATTTTTTGTGCATATTTCGGCAGAAGTCAAGAACGTTTATTTTACATCTTTAAGTAGTATTAATTGCTTACTTGTACATAACAAATTTTGTATTAAATAAACGTCTAAGTTATTATAAATTATTATAGTAACAAATATGACTTCATGCCTTAATTCAACTGTGTCCATTTTCATTGCACAGAGTTCACTAGAACGGCAAGCTCCAGCAATTCCCATTATCATTACAACCTTCATCATTAAATAAATATCATCGGGGGCTTCAAACAGGAATTTATTTACATCTTCCCTGTCAATCACATTAGATTTTTTGGGTTTAGATCGTCATTTTTTCTCTTTAAAAATGCTCGAAGTTTAGGATACTTGGAAATATCTATGTTTTTCTTTATGAAAAGGGTGGACTTCAGCATGGAATATTCACACCATAAGCTTTATGGAGACTTTAATACAGCAGATTTTTCGTGAAAGTACGCCAAAAGCACGGTTTCTGAAACTGCAGTAGTAGTCTTTGTTTGGCACCATTTCTTAAAGTATTGATACGTTGCTTCATACCCTTCCTCGATTTTTCTGGCAGCAGCGACCGACAAGCGATATTTGCTGATTCTTCTATATCCAATTGGCTGTTATACAAATCAATAATTTCAATTTCTCTTAATTTTTAATAATAAATTGTCAGCTTGACGTTGTTGTTAAAATAACAATGCTTATAGAAACCGGTCAAAGCTGTCCATAATTTCATACGAAAAGTATCGAATTAAATTAATAAAAATCCAAGAATAAATTCCGCGCGGAGGAGAAAAACTGTTATATACTTTACGGGATGTAAGTATATTTACTTACATCTCTTGTAGTATAAATAACTATTAGAACAAAATATCGCCAAAAAAACCTACTTTGCATGGCCCGAGGTCATGAAAGTGATAAGACACCCTTAATAGCACAGGCAACATAGTTTCTTTTCTTTAACCCTAGAAATCGCCCTTTAGCCATTGAAGGCACAACGATTTTTTATTTATACCAATGTTTTAAGAACGTTTACTGATTAATACATTGACAGAACATAAAACAAAATAAAAGAATATTTTATACCTTGAAAACACTTCCGCGTAGTAAATATCTACTGGCGGACATTTTATAAATGCATACTCCAAGACAATAATTAAAACTATAAGAAAATTAGGTATATAAGTTCTTTAAAGTCACGATCAGTCACAATAAGTTCACACCTATAATCCCCACTATTGGGAACAGAATTTTGCTATAGGTCAACATTGTTGTCGTTCATTATAAGGAAACCACCAGCCAAGAAAAACGTGACCTCGGTTTGCGGTATCAAAGTGACTTCTAAAAAAATCCCAGGATTCAGGGGACACCTCCCTGTGTGTGAAATAATCACCAAAAAATAATGTAAGTGTTATGATATTATAGTTTGCGATATTATTGTCTGTATGTAAGTGGTAAAAATGAAGTTAGATTGTTTTGATTGAAATCATACCGAAAATAAAACTTGCCAGTGTTCCAGGGTGCAAATCAAATTACCATAGCTCCTTAAAACAAAGTACTAAACTTTGTCTACCTTAAAATTTCCGGTCAGTTATGATTTATGGAAACAAAAATTATTAAAAGCAATTCCCAAAGACAACTGCATGGACACCATCAAAATAGTATGTAGTTTTACTCCCTACACTGTGCTGAAAGTGTCATAATTCGCGAAGACGATTATCGTTTATCAAATCGTCGCTGTTAGAACGTATAGGCGTATCTCAAATTTTGGCGAAATTGAGTTAGACCCGGCATTAAACATGTCCATATGTATTCTATGTTGTGAGGAAAAGGCATATCTAAATCTAATACCGCGTCCATAAAATTAACTTTTCCTTTTTGGCCTATCTCAAAAATTCGATGAACATATTTTTACGTATAAGCGTATCTTGAGATACGCCACAAAATAATATATATATTTTGATCGCCTTACGGCGAATCTTGACTTATGCCTTTTTATTACAATTTAATTTTAAGAAAATACTTAAATATAGGGCCTATCTCAAATTTTGCTTGTTTATGCCTGTCGATGCAAGACAATGTGTTATGTTTGTTTACTGTTTTGTTTTCTTTCTCCGGTTTTTAAAATGTTATTATTTCGTTTTGGTCTCAATAAAGGGATTCCGAAGACCAAATTAAAATTTATTGTAATCTGTCATTGCTTTTCCCTTTTAAAATAAATTATTATATTAAAAACCTGCTTCTCCTGATTATTTTCCATCAAAATTTAAAATTAAATCCTTTTGCATATTAATTTAAACAGGCGTATGTTAATAAATCAGTGACCAACAATTTGTTACTAGCAAAACGTAAAGGCGTATCTCCAACAAAAGTGGATATATATATATGTAATAGTAAATTTACAAACTTTCGTTATGGCCTATGGTGTTTAATAGGTATTGCTTAAAATAAATGTGAAAATGGAAGTATAATAGATCTAATCATTTAGGGTTTATGAAGAAAATGGTGATAACACTTTTCTTTAAATGGCTTTACTGAAAACTTCGAGATACGCCTTTACGGCCTTTCAACGACGAAATGGTTTTCTGTATCAAAAATTTCGACAAAAACTATAAACGTTATAAAAGAAATTATTCACTTTTTCTTTTCGTCCTTTTTTCTATTGTTTTTCAGCAACGTGCCCCGATTTTTCTTTGGCCACCTTGCAATATAACTGGACTATTTTTAACGTTTATCGCAAATCCTAATCAAAATCGCGAGACGAGACGAAAGTGAAACACTAGTTCAGTTACTGTTAAATGGAAATATATAAAAATAACATTATCTGTGCTTTCACCATTTTGTCAGGTATTAAAACTACATACATAAATAAATACATGTATACATACTAAGGTTACTGATGTGATTAGACAATTCTATTAACAATTTTTTTAGCATTGTGATGAGCTCATTGTCCTAGAAAAGTTCTTTAAAAAAAATAATTAAGCTTTGTAATGCAAGATGGTATTTGCTGCCAACGTGAAAAAAATAAAATTTCAGAGATATTGAACTTTTTGTAATATTTGAAAACCCAAAAGTGAATTTTTTGCATTTATTGTTAAAATTGTAAATAGGAATTGTCTGACTGCTACAGCTTTGCCAAAAAATTACGCAAATTATTTTTGCTGAAAATTAAAACTACCAGATAAGTACAGTGGAACCACAGAATATATAGAGCTACGCTATACAGGGTGTCTCAAAAGAATGGAATATCGCAAATATCTCCTTAATCAATGCATTGTCATAAAAACGCTCGGACACGTCGATTTTATTTTTATTTTTTACACATTTCAAAAATATTTGTTTCTATACAGGTTGTCCCACAAAAGCTTGGGACACAACAACTTCGTTTTTTCAAATGAAACACCACAATTTTTTTAACATTTTTGTATTTTACGGAAATTCTACACAGATTTTTAACATAGTATGATGGCAAATATAATACAAGGTGTAAAAAATTACTTTAAACAAAATTCAAAAAATAAGTTTGAAAATCATATTTAAACTAGTGAAACAAAGCATTCGGCTTTAGCAGATGTTCGAAATGGCCCCCATGGACTAGTTGGCAATATCCTAATCTCTCATAGAAATGTTGTACGGTATGTTGTACGATTTCTGGCCATATGTTCCTCGTTACTTGGCGAATTCGTCAAGATCGTCGATATTCTACGCTTGGTGTTGATATACCCTTTCTTTTAAGTATCCCCAAGCAAAATAGTCTAGTGGGGTAAGGTCGGGTGACCTAGGCGGCCACTCCACCGCCCCCCTCCTTCCAGTCCACCTGTTTGGAAAGATTGTGTTCAGATATTCCCGAACTGCATGCCCATAATGAGGCGGGGCACCGTCTTGCTGTAGCCATATCTGTTGTCCAGGAATATCTGGATCGTGATCATTTGGGAAAATAACTGCCAGAGAAGGAATTAATTCAAATGTTAGAAAATCCAAATATCTCTCGGCCGTTAGTGTTTATTGAAAAAAAATAGGGTCCCAACCCAACATCCTGTTGTTAATGATCCCCATCCAAACATTTACTTACACTTTTAGCGACGAATTAGACTAAAAACACGTATCTTCAATTTTGTTTAAAGTAATTTTTTACACCTTGTATTATATTTGCCATCATTATGTTACATAGAATCTGTGTAGAATTTCCCGTAAAACACAAAATTGTTAAAAAAATTGTGGTGTTTCATTTGAAAAAACGAAGTTATGAATGAATGTTTTGAAATGTGTAAAAAATAAAAATAAAATCGACGTGTCCGAGCGTTTTTATGACAATGCATTGATTAAGGAGATATTTGCGATATTCCATTCTTTTGAGACACCCTGTTTATTTTGTGGCTCTAAATATATTCTGTGGTGATACTCCCCTAACTCGAACTAGTCGAATTTCTATTTTTCTAATTTTTCTATAACTGGTACTAATATTTAACACGTAGCCAAGCTGAACTCGAATTTTTTGGGAAAGTATCTACTGTATTTTGGGAACTTACCTATTTTCAATAGAAAGAAACTTTAGTTGGGGGTTTAGAAAAGGGTTAATAAAATTTTTGTACATAATACGTATTTTCTAGGCTACCAATACTACATAAATATACTATTGTTTCATTGTTTCTATTATAATAAACTTTAGGGCTTAAATTTGACGTATTTTTCTGTAATTCGAATTTTACTTTCTGGCCTTTGGACGTTCGAGTTCGAGAAGTTCCACTGTAATTGTAAAAAATTGGGTAACACAATCAATTAAGTACTATAGAAAAAAGATCGTCAAAAACTTGAATGGCTGCCCCCTTATATGCTTGTCCCCCTTCCTTTAACATATTATGACAAATTATACTTTCATTTATAAATTCAGGAATAGCCATACATATTGTCGTAACAAATATGGTAAGTAGTAGGTATTAATATGGTAACAAAATTGATAAAAGGCATTTTACATAAGGTCTTGATAATTTCTAACGGTAATTATTTGTTAACAACATTAAGATTACCAAATTTGAATGCGTGGTAGGATTAAAAATATCTTAAAAGTTTTATTGCTTTTTATGGTCAAAACTAAACTACAAATCTTTCGTATACCGCTATAAAGAATTTAGCGGAGAACGCATCATCATAAATTCATTAGTTAATTTCCTTTACTCTTGTCAATAGCTTGCTGACTATAATTTGATTCGGAAATAATATTTTGATAGTTTAATATAATATACCTACGTACTTTGATACTTCCTTAGAATTATTTAGTAGTATACTGTTTGACTTAGCATCTACCAGACTGGCCATGGGATATCCCACGTAAATTTTGCTCCCCTTACCCCTTAAATAGTGGCGCCCCTATTAATTTTACATCAAAATTGACTTTTTTGAAGGTCCCTATATGCTGAACTCGCACAAAACTTTTATTAGTCTAATAAGCCAATAATAGATTAATCAAAAAATACTCTTCTTAAAATTGTTAAAAATTACATTCGGCTCTGTTATACAGGGTGTCTGGAAATGACGAGCGGGGGATAATTTTAGACCAAAAATAAATGCTATCTCTTTATATAACATTTTTTCGAAAATTGATTATTAACGAAGTTACAAGGTGTTAAAGTTAAATTTTATTTGCAGTTTTAAAATACACAAGTTACTAGAACAATAAATCAAAGGTACAAAGTGACGTCCTTCCTCTTCAATTTCATAGATCAATTCGTTTAAAAAATTTCGGCGAACTCCATGGAATATTTCTTCCTTTGCTATGCTATGTTTAAGGTTGAAAAGAAATCAAAATGATTTCGTATTCATCACATGCAAGCAATGTTATATTAGCGTTTTTCTCCAAAACGGTAATATTTATCGAAACAAAAGTAGTATACCTTTTTTATGTCAAAAGGTTAGGAGAATAAAAATGTTCAGTCAAAATACGTATACAGTGTAGGACAAAAAAGTTGGGACCATTCAAATTAAAGTATAGGCTCCTATGTGACGCCCTCTACAAAATGCGACAAAACGGTGGGCAAATTTGTATTCCTCCTCCCGAAAAAGCCCCATATACGACATTTCGTCAAAATATTAGGAGCGTGGCAGAAGGTATTGAAAAAAAAACTGCTAATAAAATTTAAATTTAACACCCTTTAATTCCATTAATAATCAATTTTCGAAAAAATGTTATAGGAAGAGATAGCATTTCTTTTCGGTCTAGAATTATCCCCTAAATTTTTTGCTCATCATTTTCCTGACACCCTGTATACCTTTAGGAAAGCACCAGTTAGACTTATTATCCAGGGTGTCGCCACAAGAGGGGGCGGGGGCGGCAAGATGAATTGAGAAACGGGACACTATGAACTATCTATATGTAGATAAACATTGACTAAATTTTTTTAAAAAATATTTTTAATTATAAAAGAACTTATAAAAAAAGTTAAGGGAACAAAAACTATGCTTTCTGTCATCACAGTGCATATTTCCGTACGAAATTGCCTACGGAAAAGTATTATTTCCGCACGCTCGTGGAAAAAGGTTTATGTTGTACTTCGTTCGTAGTAGTAGTAAGTAGTAGTAGTAACAAGATTTATTTAGCAATGTGCTACAATTTAACAAATTTTATAAAATATTTAAACTAATTTAACAATATCATCTTTAAAATTTTTTAAAAAATTTTACCAGGCACTATTTTGTTTTTTAAATAAATAATTTTTCAATGATTTTTTTAAATTTTTCAAAAAGCTCTGTGATTTAATTGAAATATTCAAGTTATTATATTCACTTAATCCTTTATAGAAAACCGATTTATATGTCAAATGTTTTGATACCCTACCTAGACAAAAATCTTTATTATACCTGGTTGAATAGTTATAATTTTCAAAATTTTGAGTTATAAAATCTTTTAAATGAGAAGGCAGTAAGTTACGTCGTATTTTAAAAATAAAAGTACAAATCAAAAGAAATATTAAATTTTTAACATTTAACCACTGAAGTTTCTCTAACATTAAATTTATTTTCGTATATTTATCCACATTTAAAATTAAACGCATAGCTTTATTTTGCAAAACTTGGAGTCTATTAAAGAACCCATCATTTGCTGTGTATAAAATAGTTGAACAATATAAAAATGAGGTAAAATTATAGTGTTATAAATTGTTTTTCGTGAAAATAAACTTAAATTTTGACTAATTCTTTTTAAATAATTAATTTTTTTTTCCAATTTTAGATACCAGATTTTCAAAATGTAATTCAAATTTTAACTTAGAATCTAAAATTACTCCCAAATATTTAAAAGAGTGTATAATTTCTAATTTTTCATCATCAACAAAAATATTTATATCTGTATTAATCATTATTTCCAATAACCATAAATTTTGTTTTAGAAACATTTAACTTTAATTTATTTACCTTTAACCAGTTTGATATAGTTTTTAATTCAAAATTTAAAATTTCTATACAATCAAGAATACTTTTACCCTTTATAATATAATAAGGTATCATCAGCAAACATTTGAATACAACTTTATTTTAAAACATTTGGCATATCATTTATATAAAGAATAAATAATAATGGACCTAAAATGCTACCTTGTGGTACCCCAATATTATTATATTCCTTTTTAGAGAAAATATTATATTATATAAATTTTTGTTTTTTGCTGCCTAT
Source organism: Polydrusus pterygomalis (assembly GCA_963969555.1). NCBI lineage: Eukaryota > Metazoa > Arthropoda > Insecta > Coleoptera > Curculionidae > Polydrusus > Polydrusus pterygomalis. Next base: position 53,932,893 of record OZ018378.1, read on the forward strand.
TACTTAAATAATTTTGAAACCATTTATAAACAACTCCCCTCAATCCATACTGATATAATTTTTTTTAATAATTTATCCCTATCAATTATTTCGAATGCACGTTTAAAACCCAAAAATACTGCTAATACAACTTAATTTTTGAATAATGAAAGAGTTTTGGACTTCCATTGTCTTTATTTGTTTTAAATCACAACGTTTCAACTGGTAAGTATCTCCAGTCGTCTTCAGGTGAATACCAAATAAGTAAAGTAACTACAGGCGTATTTATACTAGCTAGGTGCACTAAGGCAGAGAGATGAGCCCATCGGTAGTCCGTCTACTTGGTTGAAGAATCTATCCTTTTCTTGAAAGTAGGAATTGTTGAGGTAGCATTCTAATAGTTCCAAGATGGCATTAATCGCCAATAATCGCCAACATTTACATGGAATGGTTTGAATCCAAAGCAATGGAACAGGCAAAGAAGAAACCAAAAATGTGGCTGAGATATGTGGATGACACCTTCATTATTTGGAATGGATCCGACGAGGAACTAAGAGAGTTTCTAAATCGCCTTAATAGCTTAACACCAACAATCAAATTCACCATGGAGAAAGAAGAAAATAACCAATTACCGTTCCTAGATGTCAACGTGAAGAAAAATGGCAACAGAATCCAAACTTCAGTATACAGAAAACTTACGCATACAGGTCAGTATCTCAATTTTACATCAAATCACTCAAACAGCACAAAACATGGCATAGTTAAAACCCTCGTGGATAGAGCAATTACAATCTGTAACTCGGAAGAAGCAATTAAAAAAGAAACGGACTACATCAAGACCGACCTTAACAAAAATGGCTATCCCACAAGATTAGTCGACAAAATATTGGAAAATCGTAAGAATCGACTCAGCGCATCTGAGAAAATAAGAAGACTAGGACAACGATATAACATCAACACCGTATTCAACTCGAGGGACACCCTAAGAAGCCACCTGACGAAGACAAAGCCCGCAAGTCAAAAAGATAGGAAAAACTGCGTCTACCAGATCCCCTGCGAATGCGGCCAATCTTATATAATTGAGACATTAAGACCATTAGAAACGAGGATAAAAGAACACAAAAACAATACGTTAATAGGAGAGACCGAAAATTCAGGTGCAGCTGACCATGCCTGGAAACATGGTCACCATATCATGTGGTCAAAAGCTGAAATCCTACATAAGGAACCACACTGGAGGAAAAGAAAGTTCAAGGAAGCTGCTGCTATTCACCAGAACCCAGGCTGCTTTAATAAACCATTCTTAGACATAAGAAATATCTGGAAACCTTTGTTAGATAGATGTAATCTTAGGATAAGATCGCGTGCCAACTGAACGCATGACTGCACCCACCTCAGTTATGCGTTAGTGCACCTAGCTAGTATAAATAGTCCTGTAGTTACTTTACTTATTTAGTATTCACCTAAAGACGACTGGAGATGCTTACCAGTTGAAACGTTGTGATTTAAAACAAATAAAGACAATGGAAGTCCAAACTCTTTCATCATTCAAGAAACATCATTGTCTCCAACCTTCAAACAGCAACTTAATTTTTGTCAACGCTTCGCTTCCAATTTTTTTTAAATTTCGTTATTGTATCCACAATATAAATATTAATGAATAGTTACTATGGAAATGCTGGCCTTGTCGGGATAATCAAATTTGGCTAGATGTCAAACTTAAAAAGTCAAAATGCAGGAAAGTTTTGAAATTCCAGATGAAATAGTAATAAAAAATATTATTGTCAATCAAAAACTGTTTTTTTTTTGTATCTTATGACCCGCACGGGCGTTAAGTAAACTATTATGTAGTTTTGAAGAAGCAGTCCATACTCAAAGTGGTAAAAGTAAATGATATAGAAAAAAGAAAAGCACAAAGTCTTTCTCCACAATTTTTATTTGAAAAACTAGGCGAACCTAGGATAATTTATAATAAATTTTAATCGACATGTTTCGAGTGTAGAAACACTTATCATCAGGACAAACGAAGGAAATGGTACAATGCTAATTTTGTTAGCAGTAGAGAAAATAACAAGTGAAACTAAGCCGTAATGGAGCTTTCAATGGTACATACAAGGAGTGAAAAATTTGCATAGTCAAAAACAGAAAAGATTTCAGCACACTGAAAAGTCAAGGACCATTGCCAAGCCACTGTCTTGGGTGGGAAATGAAGAAAAAAAAGAAAAATTAGGGAATTTTAAAAAGCCTTTATAGAAATCATTTAAGTGTAAGTAATGAAAAATATTTAGTTCAATTCAGCTGTGTCGGAGACATGTGAAAGTGGAAAAATAAGATGGAAAGAAAAAAGAAAAAAATTAAAAATTGTTTTTCTTAAAAGTCATGTAGATGCTTTCATTTAGCTTGAAATAAAATACCGTTGGGGTACCAGGCTTGTTACGGCCCAGTTACCCCCGCAGGAGTCAAAACGCAAACATCAGGGCAAAATAAATATTTAAAAAGATTTTTAGAAAATTTTTGTTTTACAAGAACATCCCCGTTGGAGAAGTTCCACGGCAACCAGCACGTGTCAGATGGGAGATTTTCTTTTTTTTCTCTTCATTTCCCACCCAACATAGTGGCTTGGCAATGGTCCTTGACTTTTCGAAATCTTTTCTGTTTTTTGACTATTCAAATTTTTCACTTCTTGTATGTACCATTGAAAGCTCCATTACGGCTTAGTTTTACTTGCTATTTTCTCTACTGCTAACAACATCAGCATTGTACCATTTCCTTCGTTTCCTGTGTGTGTTTCTAGACTCGAAAAATGTCGATTAAAATTTATTATGAATTATCCTAGGTTCGCCTAGTTTTTCAAATAAAAATTGTGGAGAAAGACTTTGTGCTTTTCTTTTTGCTATATTATGTAGTTGGTAAATACGCAACAAAAACAGTAATGAACTAGCACGACTAATAAAACGGCCCAAATAAAAATTCGAAAAACTTCTCGGAACTGATGATTTCAGGTCACACATTGTTTCCATTTAAGGTATTATTTTTTCTGTCAAGCAGTGTACAAGTAACCCTTTCAGCCAACTGGTCAGACTTGCTTGGTCACTATTCGTATAAGCGCCTCGCCTAAACAACCGTACAAATCTTCAGTAACTGAAGAAGTGGTCAGACTGGTTCTCTGATGGGCGCGTGTCTTGACTATCGTACTACGATGGTACAATGTTAGATTATCCGTAGAAAACTTTCCCGCCTAAAATTTACCTGTCTAGGGTACTAGCGTTAAAAAAATATTTATTGAGGAATTTTTATTGGTAGAAACGTCGGTGATAAAATCTCAGGAATTTGTCGAACTGATTTAAGCGAATAGAGAAAATGACGTGAATAATTAGTTTGTTGGCCTTTTAAGGTCCAAAAACTAAACATTTTAGGTTTTAGCGTAAGAAAACTTTATTTTTGGCAAATACATTATATTAAATATAAATTAATTTAGTAAATATACCGGGTGTTTCTCAAAAGACATTCACCCCTATAACTTTTTTTATAGATAATAAAATGAAATTTTGAAATTATGCATAAGAGCAGAGTCTGTATTTATTGGCATAATTTTCAATTTGTTAGCACTTCCGGTTTGACCTAAAGTGACCTTAACTTTAATATTTTAAATGGGACATCTTGTATATTTTTACTTATTTGGGTTCAGCATAACAATATGAGTAAAATGACACCTCACTTCTATTTTTTTTGACGTGTTATATCATTTTTATGTTTATTTTTTATTCTCAATCTAGAGTGCTACAAATTAATTAAATCTGTTAATTTATAGTCAACTAATATATGAAAATTAAAATGATGTAATAATAATTGACTTTCTAAGTTTCACAAGCGTTTATAAAATAAAATTTTGTTTTCTTGACGTTTACTCCATTTTTCCAAATGGAACGATAGTGGTTCACTAGGATATTTAAAACGAGCATTTTTTTTCCAACAATTTGATACCATACACTTCTATGCTATTTTAAAATTGACAGTGAAAAATTTGCCTTAAATCCCAATCGCAAATTTAAAAGTGCTATGCATTATTGCCGCCCTCTATTTTCTAAAGAAATATAAAGGCGGCTTTGAAAAACATTGGAATGGTTTTGAAAAGCAATATGGCTTTAATTTAAAGTTGTAATGTCATTAGTGTGTTGATCAATACTTTCAAAATTAGAAACATTTTAGATGGCGATAAATGCGGGTAGATAAGTTATTTATTTTAATACTTGAAATGTTGATATTTCATATAACAGTTAAAGATAGATATAGGACTTGTTTTATAAAACAAATGTCCAGAATTGATCGCAAAGTCTGAAAATGAAAAAATATACAATGTGTTCCATTAAAAAAATGAAGTTGATGTACGTAGCATCTTCCTGCTTCGTCGTAAAAAAAGTGTTTCTAAAATAATGCATTACAAAAAAATTTAATTGACTTGTCCGAGCGGTTTTTGATAAAGTAAGCGGTAGGTACTCGGCATAAAAGCCATGATCCTTTTCTTTATCACAACCATGTAAGGAATTTTGATGTGGTTTAGAAACTTTTATGTTTCGTGCAAATTTAATTTACTAGTAACCACCACCTGAAAAGTAAGTAGGTATTTATTTTTATAGTATAATTCATTCTGATAATAACAACAACAGTCACATAAGGCAGTAACCCTTGACTATGGAGTATGGAGGCCGATCGCAACGTCTTGATTGCGTTTTCAAATTAGAATCGGTAATTCAGCCTCACGAATTCGCTGTAAGATGGCGCAAGTATTCCAAGTGGTATTTCAAATATATGGCTTCTTATGGGCGCGACAACTATTTTTATTTAAATTAATTATTTGAGTAACAAATAAGAAGTTAGGTGAATTTCATACTTATTGGAAAACTCGGATTGTATGAAGTTCCAACGATGCTTCTGATCAGAGAAACATCAGGTTCTCACCCCGGCACGAAGCAAACTCTACTTTTATATACAGTACCATTACTCATTATCAATAACATTAAGCAAAAACCCAATTATAAAGTATTTCGATAAATAAAACGAAAAAAAAGTCACGCTTTCTATGAAAAACGAGTAAAACAACCCACTAACGAAGAGAGAGAGCATATATCGACCATCTAGTGAAGTAACCAAAAAACGGGGGCAGAAATTTAAAATGCTACCATTGCCGCTCGGCCTCGTACAAAACAGCAATAGGTAAAAACCAGTGTTTGTTGTACTAGATTTAACTAAAAAAAGGGTTCTGTGTCCAATGTCCCAATACTAGACGCTTTTTACTTAAATTTTATACAGATAATAAAAATTACCGTTTATAATTTATTTTCATTGTTCAGAGGTCTTATATCGGATCCCTGCATATGTCTATAAATTAACTAAAAAGTTATAATGTCGACGACATGCATAACATAACAGCAAACTTATACTATTATTGAATAAGTTAAATGAAGAATAAATTATAAAATAAAATAGTTATTTAATGCTTTAACAATAATTTTACAGTCTTTTCTTTTTTTTTCAATCCTTTTCTTCGGTTAAAACGATATACTAGTAATAATAATAATAGTAATATACCTCACATTAGGAATAAAATATAACAATAACTTTTATTAAACGTTTTTTTGTCCTACTCTATCCGTTTTGGAGAAAAAAATTGTTTTTCTCAAATTCTGACCTTTAACACGGTGTCGCTAAAATTGAATATCTTTGCAAAGATAAACGAGTGAAATTCGAAATTCCGGTTGTAAAATTAAATATTATGGTGCTGGATAATGAATTATCGAAAAATGAAATTTTAGATACAGTGAAGTGGAATACTTGAAATGTTGATATTTCATATAACAGTTAAAGATAGATATAGGACTTGTTTTATAAAACAAATGTCCAGAATTGATCGCAAAGTCTGAAAATTAAAAAATATACAATGTGTTCCATTAAAAAAATGAAGTTAATGTACGTAGCATCTTACTGCTTCGTCGTAAAAAAAGTGTTTCTAAAATAATGCATTACAAAAAAATTAAATTGACTTGTCCGAGCGGTTTTTGATAAAGTAAGCGGTAGGTACTCGGCATAAAAGCCATGATCCTTTTCTTTATCACAACCATGTAAGGAATTTTGATGTGGTTTAGAAACTTTTATGTTTCGTGCAAATTTAATTTGCTAGTAACCACCACCTGAAAAGTAAGTAGGTATTTGTTTTTATAGTATAATTCATTCTGATAATAACAACAACAGTCACATAAGGCAGTAACCCTTGACTATGGAGTATGGAGGCCGATCGCAACGTCTTGATTGCGTTTTCAAATTAGAATCGGTAATTCAGCCTCACGAATTCGCCGTAAGATGGCGCAAGTATTCCAAGTGGTATCTCAAATATATGGCTTCTTATGGGCGCCACAACTATTTTTATTTAAATTAATTATTTGAGTAACAAATAAGAAGTTAGGTGAATTTCATACTTATTGGAAAACTCGGATTGTATAAAGTTCCAACGATGCTTCTGATCAGAGAAACATCAGGTTCTCACCCCGGCACGAAGCAAACTCTACTTTTATATACAGTACCATTACTCATTATCAATAACATTAAGCAAAAACCCAATTACAAAGTATTTCGATAAATAAAACGAAAAAAAAAGTCACGCTTTCTATGAAAAACGAGTAAAACAACCCACTAACGAAGAGAGAGAGCATATATCGACCATCTAGTGAAGTAACTAAAAAACGGGGGCAGAAATTTAAAATGCTACCATTGCCGCTCGGCCTCGTACAAAACAGCAATAGGTAAAAACCAGTGTTTATTGTACTAGATTTAACTAAAAAAAGGGTTCTGTGTGCAATGTCCCAATGCTAGACGCTTTTTACTTAAATTTTATACAGATAAAAAAAATTACCGTTTATAATTTATTTTCATTGTTCAGAGGTCTTATATCGGATCCCTGCATATGTCTATAAATTAACTAAAAAGTTATAATGTCGACGACATGCATAACATAACAGCAAACTTATACTATCATTAAATAAGTTAAATATAGAATAAATTATAAAATAAAATAATTATTTAATGCTTTTACAATAATTTTACAGTCTTTTCTTTTTTTTTTTCAATCTTTTTCTTCGGTTAAAACGATATACTAGTAATAATAATAATAGTAATATACCTCACATTAGGAATAAAATATAACAATAACTTTTATTAAACGTTTTTTTGTCCTACTCTATCCGTTTTGGAGAAAAAAATTGTTTTTCTCAAATTCTGACCTTTAACGCGGTGTCGCTAAAATTGAATATCTTTGCAAACATAAACGAGTGAAGTTCGAAATTCCTGTTGTAAAATTAAATATTATGGTGCTGGATAATGAATTATCGAAAAATTGAATTTTAGATACAGTGAAGTGGAAAAGTAACAATTTTTAATATTTATCAAAAAAATTATAAAACTTCATTTTCAAATACGATGCTACTTTGCTGGTTCATTAAATGGATAGGCGAGAACATTTTCTATTTGTACATATAGGGTATATATATACCTAACTAGAATACTTTTAAACTTATTTACGGGTTTTCACAAAATTCTCCAAATATCAAGCAGTTTTATTGATTTTTGGACGGCAATGACAAACAAAGTACTAATATATACAGACGCGTGTTATAATCAGTTGCAATTATTACTTTGCTTTTCATGGCCTTCTTGCCAAAAATCAATATTCAATACTTGATATTTGGAGGATTTTTCTAGAAATTGTTAATAAATTTAAAAGTATTTTAGTTAGGTATGGGGACACCCTATGTGGATAGATGAGAAATGTTTTTGCCTATGCATTGAATGAACCAGCAATGTAGTATCGTATTTTAAAGTACGTATTTTAAAAAAATTTGATGAAAATCAAAAAAGTGTTACTTTTCCACTTACCTAAAATTCCATTTTCGATAATTCATTATCGAAATAAAATCTAATTCCACAACCAAAATAAAAGTTATTCAACTTTATCCGACACCCTGTTAAAAGTCAAAATTTGAGAGAGTAAACAGTTTTTTTTCTCAAAAACGGATAGAGTAAGACAAAAACATTTTAATAAAAGTTATTGGAAATGAAGAAAGGAACACAAAAAAATATATATTATACAGGATGTTCTATTAAAAATAAGCAATTTTGTGACAACTTCCGGTATAACCGGAAGTTACATATGATCGCTGTTATTTCATTTAAAGTGCGTCTTCAAAACCCCATTCTCTTCAAATTTGCAGGGTTCAACTTACATTACTTTCCGAACTATTCTAATGGACGGTTGCCGTGAGATACTCTGTATGCAGCGTTTACAAACATTTACTTTGCAGATTTTCCTGCAATCAGCGATCAATATTAATTTGTTGAATTTAACTTTATTTACGAAAATATTTTTAAAACAAATTGGTTAGGAACTCGTACTCGTATTAAGTTGTATTGTTTTTATTACAACACAATTGATATAAATTTAATATCATTGACATTCTATTCGTGTGCTTTCAATATAGTTTCGGAACTTAACGAATGTTATTTTATGTCAATTACATTACATCACACTCGGGAGTGTCGGTTTAATTCTAGTAATAACAATAACTGTATTAAATACCGCGACAGAAATTGGTGTTGCCTGATTTATTATAAAGACGTCAATTACGTAACGTCATAAGGCAAATAATACATTGAAATATGTAATTTGCAAAAAAATGTAGCAGCAAACGTGCAGATAGTTTTTTTTAACAATTAGGATGGCACGACGATGATTTGAAATAATATTATTATCCATTAAAAGAAAAACTCAATGATGTATAATTCGTTGGAATACAAGCCGCAGTCAAATCATAGACAACTGGGGCAAGGAACACTCTTTATCAGTAAATCGAAACAAGACTGAGATGGTCCTCTTCACCAAAAAAAGAACACTAGTCACGCTTAACACCATCAAAACTCCTAGAAACCAAACTAAACTTCTCCATAGAGGTAAAATATCTTGGTGTCACCTTTGGGAGTAAGTTAACATGTAACTCCCACCTAGAAGGCAGAATTAGGAGAGCATATAGATCAAACGAACAATGCCGTGGAACTATCGGGAAAACCTGGGGTTTATACCCGAAGGTAGTCATAAGACATGTGCTAATATACGGAGCTGAAGTCTGGGGACCGATAACAAACCAAACAACAGCTAGCTGAAAATTGGAAAACATTCAAAGAATTGCATGCCTTAATATTACTGGCGCCATGAGAACCGACGAGAGCAATAGAGATAATTCTTAATCTAACACCCCTTGACATCTAGGTTAAGATATGGCATTGATATCTTTTACACAACTAAGCATAATCAGAATAGAAACCACTGTAGGTACCGGCACACTACTAAGATGACGCATGTGGATGGAACCCCTTGCCAAGATTCCACTACTACATGCAAAAGCGAACTCTACACCGCTGAATTTAATAATAAACTTTACAGCATAAGACTCAAAGGCAATGAAGATGTGGACATGGTAGATGCAATATACATCTACACAGATGGATCCAAAACAAAAATAAGGGGGCTCTGCGTATATGCCACATCATGAGCCTAACCTTACATATGGCTAAGAATAAATATGCGACGACAACGACAACGATAGCCGCAAAAGAGATCACCAGCAAAAAGATAACTGACCATAACATCCACATACGCACAGACTGTAGACAGGCCCTACTAGCCGTACAAGGACCACGTATCACCTTAGTAGATACTGGTACTAGAATGTCATCAAGCCCTGGTCGCAGCCATTCAAAAGAACGTGGTCACAGTGAGCTGGATCGAGGGACATGATACCTTACGGGAAGTCGGTTCGTTGATTCATTGGCAAAAAAAGCTGCCGTTAATTGGACCAAAGCCAAGATTGGGCCTAACGACATCAGCGATTATGAATGTAATATAAGAACACTCCCATAATAGTTTTAAACAACGATGGGATGGAACAGCAAACTGTTAGTTCTCGATACAGTTACTAAAATACCTAGACGCGGTCACCACCCAGAAATACCTAACGATGTCCAGGAAAATCTACGATTAACCTTAGGTATCCAAACAGGGCATTGTCAGCTACGTAAACATCTTTTCAATATAAAGCTAAGCGACACGTGTTTATGTAGAGGGTGTATGTGAACAGGAAGATGAAATTGTCGAACATATCTTCTGTGACTGCCCTGTTCTTTCATCCAGAAGAAAATCCATGCTCGGCGAATACTGGCCCACCGTGGCCAAAATAAAGTAGATTCCGCTCACGAGCTAAAGCTTAAAGCAAGTCCTTATTTTATTCTACCACCTTTATTATTTATATTGACCCTTTGAAGGATGCACAATGGATCAACTAAGTGTAGCCAAGCTCATCCTTCACACCTTCTAGATCCAGAAGACGTTTTTTTCTTTTTGACGATGGTACCACATTTTATTAAATTTGAAGCCCCCGTCGGGTTTGTTCGGGGAGCCCATTTCGGGGCTAAGAAATAAATTTAAAAATTAGTAGCATACCAATTGCCGAGCAATTTTATTTTACACACTCCACTTAATCGGATACGAGTTAGATGAAAAATAACATTACTTTTAAAAAATGGTTTGCCCCCTAAAACGATGTTTTTAAAAATCACGAATTTGTCGTTAGAGGCTGATGAATATTTTTAAAATTTTACAACAAAACTTTTTGAGATATAGGGGGATGGGGTACCAAATTTTAATACCTCGAAGGACCATTTTGAGGCTTAAAATTACATAAAAAAATAGTGACATGTATTATTTATTGACAATGTTTTCATAATTGAATAGAGTTAACTACAACAATTTAATTTATGACAGACTGTTTAATAATGGTTACAATCCTGAAATGTTGACGTACTTTTTAAAGTACCAACAATTATTTTATGTAATTATACCGCAGACAACATTGAAGAAGCTTTACTTTTTAAAATATGATATCTTGTAATTTAAGTTTTGCAACAATATTTTTTTATATGACATGCATGTTTTAAGTACTGCAACAACACTTTTTGATATGATTGACATTTTTTAAATGTTGCAACAATTGATAATTACAGAACATCTCTTAGACTTTGACGGGTGAGCCATGTTTACTGAGGAAATATTGAATATCTAACGTTTAACTATTGTGTCTTTGATAGTTTTTGTAACAAATAGTTATTTTTCTGGTGTTATTTTACTGAATAACAAATAAAAACGTCTAGAAGCGAATATTACTTAACTCCTCGTGGATATATTGAGTGCCGGTATGATCCATATGTGTTATCATACAAGGACCTTTGTCTTGTTGTCAAGTTACCCAATGTAACTACAATAGACCCTGAACTTATTTTAAGCCATATTTTTTATATTGTACAATATAATAGCTGAAAGCCTGCAAGCTTACAAATAATAATTTATTATTTATTTAATTTATCATTAAACTGTTTGTAAATTGTACACCCGTAAATTTCTAAGTTACCTTTCAGTTAAGGGGCCTCGTTTTAATGCCTTAACCCGAGCATTTCGATGTTCTACCGGCGTATTTTTTTGATATACAGGGTAATGAGACACAAAGCAACAGCAGACTCCTTAAGGCGAAATAATGCGATTTACTTAAACTTGCCTTATCCCAAAATTGATAACAACCAAGATACAGGGTGTCAAAGTTTTAATTTTGTTTTCGTTTTTTTGCGATTATTTTTTAACGAAACGACATAGCAGCACAAAATTAAGGATTTTGTGGTTTTTTGAGGTGAGGATTTCAAAATTATCCATAGTTTTTGTGTAACCAGTAGAGGGCGCTGCCTACGGCATGGCCCACTCTTTTATCTGGCTTAACTTTGTTTAGGATTCTTATATCGATTAGACTATTTAAAAAATAAGTTACTTTACTTCTTTTACATTAAAAACGTATAACTTATTGAAGTCGCTAGGAGCAACCATTTTTGAGATAATCGCATTTCATATGTCCTATGCAACTAAGTACGTGGTCCAAAAGCAGCGGAAAATCAAGCAACGATGAATTTCTAACTTAAAATTATTGTAAATCAGCTACATTTGTTTACGGTTGACTATTTTTTCTAATAAAAACGCTTTTTCGTATACCTACGGAATTACTAATTTTACTCCAATCAAAAATTTTATTTAATACTTAGTTTAATAACATTTAAAAGTAACAAAATAGAAAAAAAATGGAAACGCCGTGATAGCAATAATTGTTCAAAACGACCAACATTGACCTCCATACATTTACCTGCGCCCTGCACTCCGACCGTTAAAATTTTCTTGTGCATAAATACCAAGCATATCACGCATTTCCGCATTGGAAAATAAATTATGTCGAGGTATTCCTAAAAAACTTATAATATCTACGTAGGTATTGTACGAAGAAAATTAATAACTTTGACAGATGATAATTTATGTAACATGTTGTTGCCTTAGAAACGTCGTTGTTTTTAATCAAGGCTAGCTGTGATAAATCATACTAATACGAATACACAATTATTTTAAATATTTTAGGATTTTTGCATTAAAAATTTCGAATGCGATTATCTCGAAAATGGTTGCTCCTATCGACTTCAATAAGTTATACGTTTTTGATGTAAAAGAAGTAAAGTTACTTATTTTTTTAATAGTCGGATCGATATAAAAATTCTAAACAAAGTTATGCCAGATAAAAGAGTGGGCCATGCCGTAGGCAGCGCCCTCTACTGGTTACACAAAAACATGAATAATTTTGAATTTCTCACCTCAAAAAACCCCAAAATCCTTAATTTTGTGCTGCTATGTCGTTTCGTTAAGAAATAATCTCAAAAAAACGAAAACAAAATTAAAACTTTGACACCCTGTATCTTGGTTGTTATCAATTTTGGGATAAGGCAAGTTTAAGTAAATCGCATTATTTCGCTTTAAGGAGTCTGCTGTTGCTCTGTGTCCCATTACTTTTGGGACACCCTGTATATATATTGGCTATTTCCAAACTACAGGAAATCGGAAAATTCATCAATGACATCATTAGATACGGAATGGTCAATAAATTTTAATATGATAAACAGTTATGACATATATAAAGTTATTATATTGATTTATAGCAACACACTACTCCATTACTCACACGAGTCCGTTTATACGACAGGTATTTTTTAAACAAAAAAGGAAGTCGTCCATTATCGAGATTAATTTGGGATAATTATGAAAAGCCCTAGACACGGAATACCGATTGTTATATTTTGATTACGATCCTGAATCTTACCGTTTATTAATAGTTATTTACACTACAAGGGAGGCAGGTGATACTTACCAGTCGAGGACATAGTTTGCGCCCGAGCGACAGCGAGGGCTTGCAAAATAGTCCGAAACTGGTCAAGAATACTGCCTCCCGAGTTTTGTATTATATTTTTTCTACTCCAGTTCCCTCAAATTTAAAAAAAAATGTTTTTTAATTTTATAATTTGAGCTATCCAACTGAAATATCCTGTATGTATGACAGGTTTCCTAGTGTTGACACGTTGATTGCTATGGAATTTATAATGATCATAATCAAACAAACGTTCTGTCAGTGTCAGTTTTTTTAAAAAATCGAAAAAATGGATGTCGATGCAGTTGCGAATGCAACTTGCGCTGCTCTATTACCTCAGAAATCGAAGGAACGGTACAATCGGTGCTACAATGACTTCTAGGATTGGTGCAGTATTAATAAAAGTGACGAAAGAGTCACCGAGAATTCTATGCTGGCGTACTTTGTACTTACCTCCCTCAAATCAGTATTAAAATGAATTACTTACCGAGTAAGGAGTAGAAAAATGTATATTATTGAAATATTCGCAGATCCTTATATTTATGCAAATTTTGAATATTTTGAAATCTGGATTGCAAAATTAAAAAATATCGTAACATTTAAAAAATGGTTTGCAGTAAAAATCAATCTTCAAAGGATTTTTTACAAAAAACAATTGGATTGTGCCAGTTTCTTATTGTCATGTCTGAGACATGTAATGAAAAAAATATTCCGCAACTAAACTTACTTGTTAAAATCCTTCACACCATTTGGCAACTATTAATCATATTATTATTTCTCCAGGTAAACCAAAACGTTTCTAGGGTTAGGTTTATATATTAAAGATATCAAGAATAAATAGAGTTAAAAATTTAAAAAATCTATCTTATTATGATTGATATTCAAAAATATACAATTTTTCATATTATATTGGTAAAATTAATACCTTTTTACCAAAAAAAAAGCCGATCTAAATGTGACAATAGCGCATGCAGGCAGGGATTGTCTTTCTACTATTATTAAATTGGGTCGCATGTTTAAAACATCAAACATTTTAACTTAACTAACTAGTACTATTTATCTAACCAAATTAACATACAGGAAAATAACTAACCAAAAGTTTAACTGTATAGCCACTAACCACTAGCACTCATATGGCACTTCCTTACCACAAGAAGTACAGTTTCTTATCGTTTATAGCAACCATATATTACTCATCAAATTAACTATTACTTTCCTCTTTCCGTAATTTTTAACACTAAATAAACACGAGTGATTACCAGCAGGTCGACTGTCTATAGTTCTGTCTACCCAGCTGCAAAAATTGCGGCAATTTCACCTGTCTATAAAAAGTGCATCATCGTGAGTCATAGTGATAATACCGTATGCCATTTGGGTTGTTTTATGCAGATGGAAGGACACGAGATTTTAAAGGCAGATGTTTTTCATTTAAAGAGGCTCTTATTATTATAGACTTTTACCACCAGTAAATTGTATGCTGTGCTATAATCGATAAAAAAAAACAGCAGTTATATGTATAATCGGTGAATGAGGTACGATAAATAGATAGAGAACGAGAAAAAATTATTCCAAAAAGTGAATATAGAACACGTTAATTACAATATTTAAAGTTTTTTAATTATAGGTACATTTAAAAATAAAACATTTATAGTTCAACAGTATAGCAGTAAAAAAAACACATTAAAAAGACTTAAGATATCATTTTAATTTTTTTTGTTTGTTTTAATGGTAAACTTTTTAATTTAATGGTAGTTTATTACAAATTTTTGTGATGGAATATAAATGTTCAATTTTAACTGCCTAATATTAATACATGATCGCAATAAAATGACGTTTTTCCGAAAACGGTTAGGATTAGCGACCTGAATGAAGAGTACCTACTTAATTTTTAGTCAATAGTTAAAGGTATGTAAAAAACGTTGTCCAAAGTTTTTATCATACAGGGCGTAAAAAAAATGGGCACATTAGTGTCACAGCTAGTCCGTCCCTGCAGCTGTGAGTAATTCGCAACACTTTCTGGGATAGTAATTTGAAGGGTCTTACCTGGTATAGATCATATGAAAAAAAATTGAAATATACCTGTTGGTTTAATAATTATGTGTCAAAAACTTAATTCCATGGGAGTTCTTTGGGAGCCCATATCTCCGTAGAGGAGGCCGATACGAAAGAAGGTTATATGAACTTGTAGTATTCTTTTCACGTGTTTTTTTCATATCCGGGAGATTTCCCACATTTTCCCGGACACCCTGTACCTATATAAAAAAATATACATAAGTTTTTTTTATAAGTTGGCTACAATGATTGTTGTAGTCAAGGCCTTCTGGGATTCAAGAAGGAGTATGTGAAACATAATACAGGGGTGTACATTAAAAAAAAACTTGACTTTTAATACGTGGAGCAAAGATACAAACTAAACTGTGCAGTCGAGCAGCAAACCAAAATGGCAGTCGATTTTTTGTTATTATGACGTCTTGTCACGAAATTTAAAAATAATTAATTATGGTATTTTTTTCCATAATAACGAAAAGATAACAAAACGTATTTTTAGAAATAGGTTGCTCTTGTTAATAATTGTTACCAGAATGAACCGCGCAGCCCGAAGAGACGTTTGTTCCATTTTCCATAGCTCCCAAAGCTTTTCCCCTAGTTTTTAACAGCACATAATCAGAAAACCGTTTTTACTACATTATAAAGACACCGCCTTATTTTGGCCCCAATACTACAGCACCAACCCATTTGTTAAGCGAAAAAGAAGACCTTGAGTATAACATTCTAACCTTACCTCTTCTCAATTTGTGATTACAAGACAATTTTGTAGACCTCTTCATGGGAATCTTTTTTATCGATGTCAGTACTTTTTGGACTTTAAAAAAATGGGGATAAAGCGGCTCTTATCCGAATTATTCAGTCGATGTTTTTTGTTGAGAGGCCCGAAAATAAGCTAATGTAGAAATATACTGGTTGCCACGAGCCTTTTGGATGACGTTATGTATGAGGTGAAAATTGGTCAATTTTTTTTAAACCGGCCTTATTTTTACATAGATCAGAACGAATCCACCATAGAGTACATTTTATATCTTAACATAGTATAAAACAAAGTCGCTGTCGCCCGTCTGTCCCCTTATGTGCGTAAATCTTTAAAACTACGCAACGGATTTTGAAGCGGTTTTTATTAATATATAGAGTGATTCAAGGGGAAGGATTTTATGTATAACTAGCGACCCGCCCCGGCTTCGCACGGGTGCAATTTCAGAAAGTGGCATGCCGGGTACTAATATATCGGGTTTTTTCGGGTTTGTATTTATACCAGCGGATTGCAACGCATGCCGGGTACACGCTAGTAGTAAATATTACTGTGTCCTTAAAATGTGTTATGCTTTCTTAATAACAATATTGCTAGAAAACACTGTTTTTAATTTTGACAGCGTTGACTGTTGATTATATCTTCTCAATAATTGCCCTGATTTTGGCAATTATTTTCAATATACAAATTTGATAATAAACTACAAATTCCCAGTTTTATAACTTTTCTAAGGCAATAAGGCACTTTTAGGTTTCAATTTAATAGTTTTATTTTATAATAATAAGTTCAGCAGACGTTTAAACATGTATTGAAGTAAAAACAAACCGATGTCAACGTGTTGTTATGATTTGGCAAGCAAAACAAACCTAACCTAAAAATTATTTAGTTGAACTCTGTGCCGCTGACTTTAAGACGCCACCTGAGGTGGATGTCACCCCTCGGAGACGCCCCCCCCCCCCCCCTCCCACCTAATTGGATCTGACAAAGTGGATTTATGAAGAGGCTGAGGTGAAACAGTAAAAAATTACAAAACCTTCTAAATGTTATCAACTGACCTTCAAAAACAAAATGATCAAATCAATTCATTCATTCATTCATTCATTGCATAAAGAAACCACCAAGTGGTTACTCAAAATGTGCGCGACCACTTGGTAACTTTTTCGACTGTTATTAAGGAAACAAACACCGAACTGGTAAAAATGGTTGCAAGTCCGGATATGCCTCCAATCTATAGACAAAATGGTCAAAATGTTGCACCTGATCCTCAGAGAATTTACAGTGATCTACATCATTCGCTACACCAATCACTGTGTGCTGAAATCAATAAGAAATTCGAAAATATAGAGCAGCAAATAAACCAAATAATACGTTGAAATGCCTTGAATGTCACCCAGTTCCGTCTGCTATCCAGGGTCAAAGGGACCTAGGCTCAGTGTCTGAGCAATCTTCTCATCAGCAAAACTTGGCACAAAAAACCATTACATCAATCTCATAACTAGAACCAACAAAAAGGACAAACTCTTTTAGTCCAAAAGGAACCTGAGATCAAACGAAAAATCGTTGCCGCTATTGTTGCTCCTAAATATCCGTTTTTGTAAGTAGAGTCGCTGCAGTGGCTACTACGTCGGATATGTTGGCCTGTTTAAAAACCATGCAGAATACAAGATTACCGAATTTCAGGAAGAGGTATATGCTGTCTTATTTACTTGTTTAAAATCGAGAAGGTTATGATTATAGTAATGCATAGCCTCTTGTGTGGGCCAATAATATTAAATCTTAAAAACATAATCAAAGTATCATGACCCAGACAAGAGACACCGCTATTTTGTCCACACGACAATATTTACCATCACCATTCTCTTCTAGTTGATACCAACGTAATAATAGAACCATAAAAAGTTATATCCAGTTTAAAAAACACTGCGTTCGAGAATTTTATAAGAGTAGTAGTGACAAGATAACCTATGGGCTTTGTGTTATGAAACGTAAGTAGTACCTATTTACGCCAACACATTCGGTAGTACACTTATCATTTTTGAAGTTAAAAAAAAATCAGCGATGTGGGGTTTTCTGTAGTCATAATCCGGTATATTTTCGGTACAGAGTTATTCCGCTGCCATCACTGACTTTTTTTAATAAATAATATATTTTTTAACTTTGAGAACTCTTCTTAATATAGAATACTTGGACTATAGTAGGTCTCCATAGCTTAGACATGTTCTGAAAATATGGTGGCACTACCTATATTTTAGGATTTTTCGCCTTTTCGCTGCGCACCAGTTAGAAAAATGTTCATATTGTTTTTAATATTTTTCTCAAGACTTGGACGGTAACAAATTTAAATGAGCTTTGTCACTAAATTTTGATTTTTACCCTATCGCATAGGGAAAGAAAAAATAAATTTTGTTTGAGTTTTAAAATTGTGAATTATTTACTGAGAAAATAAAAAATAAACAAGATACGGTCTTTAATAAAAACACAGGAATAAACTTACTGACGTCACATCTGTCTCGACCTATGGGTCCCAGTTATTCACCTGAATATCGGGCGGAACATTTGGTTTAAAAATGACTTGAACAGTTTAAGTAATTTAAAAATTAAAGTTAATGAAATGGTATATATTATTATTTATTATCGGGTAGTAAGTTATGAAAAGAAATAATACATTTTAAGGTGGCATTCTCAACGTCATTTAATCCATTGCCAACCTATAACCTATTTCGCGTTGTTTTTTTTAGTTTATTATTAGATTAACTTACATTAAATCAATATCGTCGGTACAATATTTAGGTAATATCTGACATAATATAACAAAAATATCTATTCATTTTATTGCTAATTTTGGGATAATTGTATAGTGAAAGAACAATGACATAATAATGTTTAAAAAAATCTTACCCGATATTTTTCGCTATACAATTCTCCTAAAATATTTAATGAAATTCGTTGATATTTATTTAATATGTCCATTATTACCTATAAAATATAAAGACGATAATGATTTTATTTAAATTTTGTGTAAAAGCTAGAAAAATTAAATAAATATACCCGAAATAGGTTATAGGTTGGCAAACATGTTGATACTCCCACCTTAAGTTCCTATATTGGTGAAGGAAAACTTAAAGTGACGTATGTCTTTTCATAAAATAAAAATTACTAAAGAACACTTGAAGGATTGCTTTGCCTAAACTTCTGTGGTTTATAATATTATGTTTATGATGATCACAATACTCGAAGACGTAGCTCTTTAAAGTACCAAAACAAGTAACCATCCAAGCCAAAACTCTTCACGACGGTACCTCCTCTCCCTTCTCGTCTCACTTCTTTCTTCCAACATGGCCGCCATAGCCCCCGGCCCCTTCAAAGCTTCACACACCTGTGCAGTGACCGCAACTTGAGCGTACTACAGGTAAAATAAAGCTATAATAGATAAACTAAACGTGGTTGGAGTGTTTTGTGAACAATGTTTGACGGAAAATGTGCCAATTTAAGTGATTTTTGATTTGGGAAATTGAAAATGTGTCTTTAACAATGACCAAAGGGAAAATTCACAGGCCTAAGGCCTTATTTCAAGTTTCTAATGTAAGTACCGCATAATTCTTGTAAACAACGTTGCCATGTTGCGTAGATAAGTGGGCGCCAAAGAAAGTAATGACTATTTAAAGAGCTTATAAATGAAATCATATTTTGCATGACCCATTGTCAATACTATATAAGTTATAATAAAACTTTAGAATGCCTTATTTGCAAATAAATCAAATACTAATAAAGAGTATGTCGTCTATGCTTAAAGTGGAGTTGAAAGTATGGGAACGAAAGAAAACCAAAAAAAAGGAAAGTCTTCCTCCACAAGTTATTGGTCTTCCCGAAAACCTGAGGAGGAAGACTTTTTGTTTTCCT
This sequence comes from Polydrusus pterygomalis, assembly GCA_963969555.1. Lineage (NCBI taxonomy): Eukaryota > Metazoa > Arthropoda > Insecta > Coleoptera > Curculionidae > Polydrusus > Polydrusus pterygomalis. The sequence goes on from OZ018378.1 coordinate 53,952,900, forward strand.
TTCGATCTCAAATACAAAACCGTTTAGGTAAAAGTGCCACATTGACTATAAATACGTTGATAAATATTGGCAGTGGAAGTTAAGGTGACAGGCGGTAGCAAAACAATAGCACCTGACAGTCTTGTACATTCTGGATTTATATTGAGATAAACAGTAATATAGATGTCATCAACAATATCGCCATTAAATATTGGTTGACTAATGCTGGGTTGCGGAAATATTTTAAATAATAAATAACTAAACAGAAATCGTTGTGGCATTAATGACGTTGGCAGAAATGTTTTACTTATAGTAATAACTATCTGGTTTGTAATAATCAACCCCTGTTTTTACTAAAGAGTTTTAAATTTAGTCCCTCAAAATATTAAGATCTTATACGTCGAGTTGAACAAAGATGTTAAACAATAATTACATAAATGACATTGGCTGACATAATTTTGTCATAATCAAAGTGGCCAAGTTATCTAAATTCTAGAATGACTAAACCAGGACTTGTGATTGTGATGCCAATGTCATTTATTTTGAAGAAGTAGTCCATGCTTAAAGTGGAGTTGAAAGTATGGGAAAGAAAGAAAAGAACTAAAAGTCTTCCTCCACAAAATTTAATAGAATAGAATTCTTAAGGGTCACTACATGTTTCGAGCGTAGAAACGTTCATCATCAGGAGACAGAAAATGTATTTCAATAATGCTGATGGTTTTAGCAGAAGAGAAAATGGTTCCCAACGTCATTTATGTCACTGTCAAAGTTTCTGGTTGTTAATTATTTTAAAAAATCTTTTTTAACTCACTATTAATCTCCTACTTGTGTTTGTGTTTTCGTGTCATTGTTTTAATAGGTACTTCATAACTTCTTGAGATTTTTTCGCGTTAATTTGATTTTAAATCATTTTGCCAATAAATAATTTTACTTATTGTTGCCACTATAATTACCTAGAAATAAAGAGAACAGTAGCTATAAAAAGCTTTTATCTATAACCATTTAATAATAGGTAAATAATACTTCTGATAATAAGAGCATTATGCTATCCATAATACAACAAGTGTAATTATTATATTTCCCATAGGAACTCAACTTTTTTTCTGATAATAAGAGCATTATGCTATCCATAATACAACAAGTGTAATTATCATAAAACAACAAGTGTAATTATTATATTTCCCATATGAACTCAACTTTTTTTCAGGCACTGTATAAATGGATGGTTTTAGATAAAGTATAGTATTTGACTCGCGTCTAATGAACCATAATACACTCGAATGATTTACAACACTCGCCTTTGGCTCGTGCCGTAAACTTCATCCTCGTTTTATTATGGCCTACATTATACGCTCGTTAAATAATATACTATTATCTTTATGAATTTAAGGAAAAGCCAAAAAAATATTTACAAAGCTTAATTGACTTGATGTGGCACTTGTCATTTTAAATCTAGAACTGTCATTTTAGGACTATTTAAAATTTAGACCCCCTTAGTGAAGAAGTGAAGTGAAGGGCTGATAAGTATAATTTTATGACATGATAAAGTGAATTATAGATAATATTTACTAAGAGAAAGAGAGAAAAGAGATGTAATATTATTTCTGTCTTTGGTTATAATTTTTTGAAATTTCAGTATACCATAATTACGTCTTATACGTTGTTATGTATAATGTTTTTCAAAAATTATTTACTACATTATATTATTTTTTTGTTATAATTTCTAAAATATACTTTTTCAAAAAATCGTACCTTAATTTTCTTAGCAAAAAAAGAGACAAAAAGTATCAGCCTGTGAATATTACACTGACTCTTTTTTAACATCATTTTCGGGGTTATCAATAAATTTTATGAATTATAAATGGCATGGTATGAAACACTTTTAATTTATGTCTTAAAAAGCTAAAATAACCTATAAAAAGACCTCCATATAGTATATATTCCTGGAATATGTTTAAGCAATGTCTATTTTTTCTTAAATAAGCTAATTATACAGTGTGGTTGTTTAAGTGTGCAACATATGGGTATTTTTTTTATTACCGATTTCTCAGAAAATTTTATTCTTGACAAAAGTTGGTGCATGTTCGATAATCATATTAGGTTTACTTGGAATGGTTGCAAGTCAAACGGCGTACAGGGTAGGCCAAAAAATATAAAACTTGTATAAGAATAAAGTTTTTGAATAAATTTAAAATAAAAATGTTGCACTTTAAATGAGAGTATTTTAATTTGCATATTATCATTACATTATTATCTTGTTAAAACGAATTTTTAGGATATTTTAAAGTTGTGTTTAATATTGTTGCAACAAACATGAAGTTTGTGATTCCTTAATAAATTAAAAATTCAAGTAAATTTTACAAATATGCTTGAATTTAAACAAAAATATGTGAAATTGATTTAATTTGGATTAATTTATAAAGGTCTTTATGGTGAATATAAACAAAAAATTTTTTGGGAAATTATTAATGTTTTTTAAAAAAATATATTTTTTTATTTTAGGAGGTCGTGTTTTTAAATCTATGCATAACTTTTAATTCTAAACAACTTTTCTTAATAACAATTTGCTGAATTTTCTAAAATAGGGGTACTTTATTCTTGTACAAGTTTTTGGCCTACCCTGTACGCCGTTTGACTTGCAACCATTCCAAGTGCACCAAATATGATTATCGAACATGCACCAACTTTTATCAACAGTAATATCACAAGACCTCGTTTTTTTATCGGTTAAATTTTTCAGCTGTCACGAAAACTTTTTTGGTTGGAAATTTTACGAGTTGAATTTGGAAATGTTTATTCTGATTAGATCCCGAGAGCGAAGCTCGAGGGATTTAATCTTTGAATAAACATGCCCAAAGTTCAACGAGAAAATTTGCCAAAAAAGTTTGAGTGAAAATGGAAAATTTAACCAATAAAAAATGATGGTCGAGTGATATTTGGCACGATTATTTCGTAAACCCCAAATGTCCCATCCCTATCTATTGAGTAATAATGTTTTATATATTTCTACAGGTAGCCTGTGGTGTATTACTTGGAATAGTTATTTTTAGTAAAATTGCATAACATACCACTCAACGAAAACTGTTTAGTTTACTGCTGGCAACCAAACATACAATTATAATTGTATGTTTGGTTGCCAGCCTTATAAGCAGAAGTCAGAATTTCAGATATATATAATGACATGATAAGTATTTTTAAAATGTGGTGTAATTTATAAAGAATAGCAACTTTATTAGAATAAACATAGGTATTAGGTATGGGTGCATTATAATATAAAAACAAGTAGGTAAATAAATATAGTATTAATGTTATTGTATTAAAATATCAGAAATTATCCGAAAAAGTTATAAAAAAATAATTGACATTGACTTATACTTCGAAATATTGTGACAGAACTAGACGGGCCAATGGCGACGTTTAATCGCTAAAATCCCACGTAGTTTTATCACTATTATATACTAGCTGATTGGTTAAAACGAGACGGTTTGATTGAACGAAAAGGCGAAATTGACAGGTGTACGAAATAATCAACAGTAATATCACAAGACCTCGTTTTTTTATCGGTTAAATTTTTCAGCTGTCACGAAAACTTTTTTGTTTAGAAATTTTACAAGTTGAATTTGGAAATGTTTATTCTGATTAGATCACGAAAGCGAAGCTCGAGGGATTTAATCTTTGAATAAACACGCCCAAAGTTCAACGAGTAAAATTGCCAAAAAAGTTTGAGTGAAAAATGGAAAATTTAACCAATAAAAAAATGATGGTCGAGTGATATTTGGCACGATTATTTCGGGAACCCCAAATGTCCCATCCATATCTATTGAGTAATAATGTTTTATATATTTCGAAACAGTTTACTGCTGGCAATCAAACATACAATTATATTTAAGTTTATAATTGTATTTTTGAAGAAGTAGTCCATACTCAAAGTGGAGTTAAATGATACAGAAAAAGAAAAGCACGAAGTCTTTCTCCACAATCTTTATTAATCGAAAAACTAGGCGAACCTAGTATCACATCGACATGTTTCGAGTGTAGAAACACTCATCATCAGGAAACAAAGTGAAAATCAAAATGCTGATGTTTTTAGCAAGAGAAAATAATGGTGAGATTGAGCCGTAATGGAGCTTTTAATGGTGTACAAGAGATGTAAAATTGAAAAATCAGAAGGTCATTATAATTGTATGTTTGGTTGCCAGCCTTATAAGCAGGAATTTTAGATTAGTTCTATAATAAATGACATTTGATAAGTATTTTTAAAATGTGGTGTAATTTATAGAGAATAGCAACTTTATTGGAATAAATTGGCATGGGTGCATTATAATATAACAACAAGTAGGTAAATAAATATAGTACTAATGTTATTGTATTAAAATATCATAAATTATCCGAAAAGTTATAAAAAAATAATTGACATTGATTTATACTTCGAAATATTGTGACAGAACTAGACGGGCCAATGGCGACGTTTAATCGCTAAAATCCCACGTAGTTTTATCACCATTATACTAGCTGATTGGTTAAAACGAGATGGGTTGATTGGACGAAAAGGCGGAATTGACAGGTGTACAGGGTTTTTCCGTATATTTTGGAGCACCCCTGGAGCTTTTATTTGAAGACTTAGAAAAAACTTTAAATTACCAAAGTTGCATGATTTCTCCTGAACTGCCAGAATTTGTTATCGGACAAAACAAATGAACATCGTAAATTTGTTTAATAGGGCCAATGTCGATTTTTTTAAATGGAACATCCTGTATATTAATTTTTTTTTAACTCCTCACTCTTTTCTGATTCCAAATATGTATATATGTTATACGTTTACTTTAGTCGTTTAGGCAAAATTGCATTTTAAAATATTGATGATTAGAAAATCTATATTGGTGTGAGGAAAACATGCTAGAACTTAATGCTTATTCAGTAACAATAATTAATATAAATAATGATAATAATTTATGAAACAAACATATAACATATATACATATTTGGAATCAGAAAAGAGTGAGGAGTTAAAAAAAAAATTAATATACAGGGTGTTCCATTTAAAAAAATCGACATTGGCATTATTAACCAAATTTACGATGTTCATTTGTTTTGTCCGATAACAAATTCTGACAGTTTAGGAGAAATAATGCAACTTTGGTAATTTAAAGTTTTTTCTAGGTCTTCAAATAAAAGCTCCAGGGGTGCTCCAAAATATACGGAAAATCCTGTACGAAATAATCGGGAATAAATTTTTTTGAGAAATCGGTAATAAAAAAAATACCCATATGTTGCACACTTAAACAACCGCACTGTATACACTTCAAGAGTACTCATATTTGAGTCTATACCCTTCGTGTGCCTAGGTTAAGGATAATAATTTACGAATCTGAAACATCCGGTGAATTCTGAAATAATTTTTATGAATTGTCAAATACAAGGTTTTACCAGAAAATTACCCTATTTTGATAGGTAGTTTGTTGATGTGTGCTTTAGCAGTCTCGTCAACTAAGGGCAATAATTGCCAATGGAATAACTGAAAGTAAGGTATTAATATAATTTTTTTATAAAAGAATATAATGATTAGAAGTATCGCGCTTTAAAGATCCATTATGATAATTATTTATTTTAGAACTAATTAGGAACGTGAGAATGAGTTATTCAACGAGTAAGTGTTTTTTTTCTGTGAAAACCGGAAGACTGTGACAGTAACAAAGATTCTACCACACGAACTTTACTAACAATATTTTCCATTCTTAAATTATCCGTAAAATTCAGCTTGTAGCAGCTGAATAATACAAGGCAAAATTTGTAATTAAAATAAATACAAAGTATACAACGCAAAGTCACATTTTGGGTTGAAACATTTGCAACTTATTTTCAAATGGAAGAGAATTGAAGAATTGAGAGCAACTATGTAGGATTTGGTTATTAAGACAGAAGAAGGTCTAATTTATTGCCTTTATTGCAAATATGAATAATTATTACTTGGCGGAAGAAACTAAAGGTTTCTTTTTATTTTAACAGCTTCATAATCACCTTGAGAGGGTTGAAAGAAATGGGGCCGATAGTTTAAGGGATCATTAGAACTTTCCTTTTAAGGAAATAAAGTAACACCATGTATTTTTAGGCAAAAGGAAATACGCCCTAATGAAATTAATAATTTATCGAACCATTATTATTTCCAATATGTCCTTCGCAGTCATCCGTCCGTGAGCTTCCTTCATTTTAACTTTATTAATATGGGTACTTTCAAAAAGAGTAATACTATTTTTTAAAATAATATTATTATATTATAATAATATATAATATTATAAATGTAGTAGTGTCTATTAGCATTGTTACGAAATTTATAAAACCCATAATCACCGCTTGCAACCTGTGGTTTTGGACCTGCCACGTGTCCTGTTTAACAGGTGTCATGACATCTGTAAGCATTATTTTTTTGCGTGTTTGAGAACCACAACAACGGTTTATTTTTAAATTTTTAACCCAAAATGTGTATAATGAAAAGAGCACTATTTTTTAATTTATTATCCGGAAAAACCTAAAAATTGTTAATACAGAAAATCTGAAAATATTCACACTTGTTTGGTTTTCATGTTGGTAAAGTAAATTGAAACAAGTTTTTAAAAAAATCTGTAGCATTCGTGACCATTAAAGAATGTTTGGTAGTGCCAATTGGAATATTTGTTTTGTAATTTCGAAGGCATTGGAGTAACTAGGACTACTTTCTGGGAGTAGGCCTGTCACTAGACAATGAAAACGTATTCACAGGGATTTTCAAGTAAATTTTATTTTAATCCTGCAAGTTCTAGCTACCTTCCAGTAAAAATCTCTTCAACACCCTTTCAGTATGTTTTGCATCTTTAGTTTGAAGGGCATAATTACTGTTTTTACCGTATGTTACATCATTGAGATTGACTCTTATTCAGCGATTTTACAGCTGCGATTCTATTATAAGAATTAGCCTTTTATACAGTGTGACCAGTAAAGTCCGCATCATATGGGATTTTTCTTTAGTAATAGCTTTATTCGAAATTTCACTTTGGCATCAAGTTCTGCTTCGATCGAGATAAAAATTAAGCAAAAAATAGTAGTCACGTGATTCGCATTATCTGTCAAATTTTAACTTTTTCAGGCGAAATGCGCCGCAGGCGAAAAATTTTTAAGACCACGCCCAAATTTGGTCAATAATTTTTAGTAAATATTTTTAAAATTTTTGATTACCTACTTATTTTATTGAAAATGAAATTTCTTTCTGCAAAGCCAGTAAGGTTCCAACTACCTTTTTTATCCCCATTAACAGACACGGCAAACAATAAAGGTTATTTAAAAAATACTACCCGTCGACCATGAATAAAGATTGTAGGTACCCTTTATTTCTGTAAGATAAAAAAAAAATTTTGGGCCAAATTTGCCGCCCCCTAAAATTTGCCGCCCCCTAAAATTTGCCGCCCTAGGCTCCAGCCTACTCATCCTAATGGTAAATCCAGCACTGGTTATTTCTGAAAGTATCGAAAAAAGTTATTAAAAAAAGTTTTTTTTTTAATGCAGTTTGTAGCCCACATGAAAATTTTTAGCTGCATATGATAATTTTGATTACGTTTTGATGACTGTATTTATTGGTGTATATTTTAAGTTTATATTAATTATGTTTTCTTTGTTACAGGTTTTATGGCATTTGGACATTTTTAGGAGAAGTTTTCGGGATCTTTCGGGGCACGCTTGCATGGCTGATTCGTGTATATTCTGCGCCCTTAAGGTAAGCTTTTAACAACCCATTTTTACAAGAACAAAACATCATAGCACTCAATCTGTAAAGCGATTGCTTTCCTAGATAATTTACATATTTTAGATATTCACTAGATATGTATAAACTAAAATAGAATTTTTTATTGCGAGATTGAAATAAAACTTAAGGTGGGAGTATTAACATGCTTGCCAACCTATAACCTATTTCGCCTATATTTATTTAATTTTTCTAGCTTTTACACAAAATTTAAATAAAATCATTATCGTCTTCATATTTTATAGGTAATAATTGACATATTAAATAAATATCAAGGAATTTCATTAAATATTTTAGGAGAATTGTATGTGTAAACTAAAAAAATAAAAAAAGCAACGCGAAATAGGTTATAGGTTGGCAATAGATGGAATGACGTTGAGAATTTCACCTTAAAAGGAATCTTACACGACATTTTTCTCGCTAATTGTTATTTTTGATTTTTTACCCTGTATCAAATAATAGACTTTCGGATTAGTCAAGTATAATAGACAAATGTTGTACTGTACAAAGATTTGGAACTAATCAGACAACTTCAACTGTGACCTGTGACATTGGCAGAAATGATATACAATAGGATTCAATAACTATTTGTGTATTAAGAGCGCAAAGTGATATAATGTCGTACTGAGTGTTAACTCAGTGCCCCAAGCTCCATACTTTAAAAGGATCGTTTATTTTAAATTCGCCATACTTTCTTGACATTTTTTAATTGACTTTTCCACATACTCTGTATGTTTTAATCTATTTCCATTTTCTCTTCACATTATAACATTTCGACACACCAATTTTTAATTTCATCAAAACTCCATTAAGGTTTTATACCACTTATCTTTTTCACTTCTGCTGATGGCAGCAATACGTTTTTCTGTCTCCTGATGATAAACGTTTCTACGTTCGAAACATGTAGAGACCTCTGAGCAAACATTTTTTTTTGTTTTATTAAATTTTATGAAGGAAGACTTTTAGTTTTTTCTTTCCTTTCCATACTTTCAACTCCACTTTAAGCATGGACTATTTCTTCAAATTCATATTAATTATTTATTTAAATACTGTCATCTTATTATTTACATATATGTATGACAAGATCTAAACATTTTTGGAATTCTTGTGACACTTTCTCCTTCTTTAGTGGTAAAAAGCAAGGCCAAGAATTAAATGTCTGTGTTTTATGACATATAACATGTAATACTTTGAAACATTTATATTCAGTTTTATTTTGGGAAAATAATTATATTTGGTCCACATTTCTTGACTTCTTTGAGTTTTCTTAAACAAACCATTCTTTGACATGTATTGGTCGCAGTTTCCAATTAGGGCAGTTAAGTATATTAAACTGGAATGGCGTATTTGAACATATCCCAATTCTTTACAAGTATCACAAAAATTATACTTCTTAAAGCTGTCCATTACCTGATAATTATATGAATAATTAGATGGTTTAAGAACTATTTGACACATCAAATAATTAGGTGTTTATTTTGCTGACACCAACGGCAAGCATGGTTTCCTATGTCCAAAACATAATATTCGCCTGTGCTATGCGAAAGCTTTGTAATAAATTCATTGAATTGGTAAGAAATAAATTTCTACCACCCTTAGTAGCACAAAATTGTTAAAAAATAAAAGATGAGTTTCTACCAACCAATTTTTGAACTGTTTTCCTTAACCAAAGTTGGTAGTTTGTATTTTATTTAACGTAATAATTTGGGCACCAATGTGATTTATAGATACTGCGAATTATTTACTTAATATGAATTTTCACCCTTTAGTATAAAAAAAGTTTCCGAAAACGATAGGTTATAATAAAAATAGCTAATTTTTTTATTACTTTTCGTAACTAAAGTTGGGAAATTGTGGTTTATGTATATTTAGTAGTAATTTACGTTACAAGACCGGAAAGTAGTATTTTTCAGGTCGAGATAAGTCGAGATGGTTATTTTCTAGATGAAAAATTGTCCAGAAAGTGTATATTTTCTGGTAGGTTTTAAAAAAATGTATGTTATTGTCGACATCTGTCAACGTCAACGCCTACTTTTGTGTCAAAAGTAGCAGATACACTAAACTTCTATTTTTTATGGTTTCCATGGTAACTAAGCGAGCGTTTTGGTTACTTGCGCTTTGTACTTTGCACACAAGTTGTGGAAAAAAAAATTAATAAATGTAATTCGAAATAAGAAAGGAACACAAAAAAAATTCATTATACAGGGTGATTAATTTAAAATAAGCAAGTTTGAGACCACTTCCGGTATAACTGGAAGTGGTGGCTGTTATTTCATTTTAAGAAAGAGAATCAAAAAACCACATTACTTATGCAAGTTTTCAGGATCCAAATCGCATTACTTTTCGAAATATTCTAATGGACGGTAATCGTGTGTGTATAGAGTAATATAAACATATTTTATGTACAATTATTTACCTACTACTCAGTTTTTGATATTCATTAACAACAGTAAACCAGGCATAAATCTAGAACATGTACAAATTGGACGGATCATCTTAAACAGCAGATATAACAGCTGAAAAAAAATCAAATTTTTATTTAGTTAATACTTATACAATAACACTTCATTATCTTGTGCTTTAAAGAATGGAATGCATTAAATTACCTTCAAGAATGTAATTGCTAGCGATTGATGTTATCCTTGACTTGGAAACACTGGAAAATCGTTTGTTATTTAATGAGGAAATAAGCAATAACTTGTATTTGTGTTTTTCATTCAAACAGTTAACACATGCCTAATGACCGGTTTATATCACACGATAGTCACATTTTATTAAATATACATACTTGTTTAACAGGTGGCTGAAGTTAAAAACATATTTTCTTCTAGGAAATAAACAATTTTCAATGTTTTTTTCTAAATACGTTTTTCAGTTTTACAATAATTATCAGTCTCTGACAATTTATGTAGCAACATTTATTTAACTTTGGGGATGACACAAATATGAATTTTACTGTATAGTTCAGTAAACGAAACATTTTAATTTGAACTCTAGACTTGATCATGTGAAAGAAGACTTCAGTACTATTTTGTGTCCAGCCCTTGCACTTAGATTTAAAAAACCCTCCAAATGGGTTCGAACTATAACTCTTAAACTAAATAAAATCTGGAAAAAAGTTTTTTACATACAGTGTGACCAGTAGAGTCCGCATTATATGGGATTTTTTTTTATTAATAACTTCATTTGAAATTTGACTTTGGCATCAAGTTCTGCTTCGATCGAGATGAAAATTAAGCAAAAAAATAGTAGTCACGTGATTCGCATGATCTGTCAAATTTAAATTATTTCCAAAAAATAATTCAGAAGTTTCTTTCGTTATTTCTGAAAGTATCGAAAAAAGTTATTAGAAAAGGTTTTTTTAAATGCAGTTTCCAGCAAACTTGCAAATTTTTAGCTGCATAAGATAATTTTGATTTTTTACCCATATTTTGTAAATTGCACCACTTTTGCAAAATAAGACTCAACGCAACCTACATAAAACTTCTTAGTTTTGACAATGCTTTATTTCAGATACATTTTCTTTAAAGTAGCGCCATATAAAATGTGTGTTTTTCTACAAAATCAAAATTGGGCAATTAAAATTTGATCGCATGTGATGCAATGTTTATTTGTTTTTGACCCTGTATAAGGTAACTTCACAAAATAAGTATTTTTGAAAACGTAGTTTGTATCTGAAAGTAATAAACCTTAATATCAAGACAAAAAAAAACAGAGTGTCATCAGTAAAGTGTTCATTAAGTGGAAAATAAATTTTATTGGTGGGTAAAAAATCAAAATTATCTTATGCAGCTGAAATTTTGCATGTAGGCTAGAAACTGCATTTAAAAAAACTTTTTCTTATAACTTTTTTCGATATTTTCAGAAATAACCCCACTTTTGAATTATTTTTTGGAAAAAATTAAAATTTGACAGATAATGCGAATCACGTGACTACTATTTTTTTGCTTAATTTTTATCTCGATCGAAGCAGAACTTAATGCCAAAGTGAAATTTCGAATAAAGCTATTAATAAAAAAAATCCCATATGATGCGGACTTTACTGGTCACCCTGTATGTAGAGAATTTCATTTTATACAAGAAAGGTTATTATTTTTTTTTCTTATCTACAATCGATTTCAAAAACAATTTTTTCGGTCAGGTCTTTAATAAGTAGGACTTAAATATCAATCACTGTCATTCTTGGCGTAGCGTTGCAGTGCATCAAGCCAAAACTACATTTATTTTAACCATATTATTACTTATCAAAAAAGGGGTTTATTCTTGTATTTTTTGATAATTTGTAAAAATAATGAACTTTTAATTATTTTTTGCAATTGTGCTCGTTTTGGCTCACTTTCAATTTTTTAATTGGCCTCCTTCTGACTTTTTTAATATATTGGATGAAGAGCTATGTAAGGTTAAGTTATTGATAGAACATATATTTGTTTCAATAACATCGGGTTACTAGATCAGTCACAACACAATGCTCAAAATTTATACATTTTTACAAGTAAGAATTCCCTTAGGAGCAAACACTAGTGACGCCTTCGTCATTTCGTTTTTTTTAATCAATATTTCGTTTAATTTTCGTTCCTTCCGAAAAGCGCCAAATACCCCTGTTTGGATATCAATTCCTCCAAAGGGGAATTTGACCGATTTTTGGATAAAACGAAGAAGTAATGAAATATTGATCAAAAAACTAAATGACGAAGGCTTGATCTTAAGCATATCTAGGAAATAATCAATAATGGATGTAGGGTCAACTAAACCTAGAATGTTTTTAAATAGAATACCATCCTTTATATTTCAAATAAAAATTTTCCTGTCCCACTGTTTACTAGGGCTTAATTTTAAATTGCAGTCAAACCTACCATAAAAGATAATATTGAAAATATTTCCTGACACGTCGGTGACCTTTTACTAATTAGATATAAAAAAAAATTTAATAAAAATATATAAACACTCGGTATGTTCAAGTTTACAGATAGTTGCTTACTAAAAGATAAAGTAGAAGGATACCTTGATATTAAAAATATAAACATTTGACACAAAAATTTTAGACGAAATGGATTATTTGGGATCTCCACATTTTAGTGTGATCAAAAATAAGTAGTAGTAGTAGTAGTAGTAGTAGTAGTAGTAGTAGTAGTAACAAGATTTATTTAGCCATGTGCTACAATTTAACAAATTTTATAAAATATTTAAACTAATTTAACAATATCATCTTTAAAGTATTAAAAAAAAAAAAATTTATCAGTCACTATTTTGTTTTTTAAATAAATAATTTTTCAATGATTTTTTAAAATTTTTACTTTTTTTAAGTTTGGAAATAGAAGTAACTACGCAATACTTGTTTTTGTTGTCGATTAGGGATTAGCGTATACTTTCAATATTGTTAAGGAGATATTATTAACGTTTAGATACTAATTATAATAATTATTATATCTAATAACCCATTTTCTATGTTTTATAATACTTTATTAAAGCCAAATAGATTTGAAAAATCAAACAAGATATTGTCCTTTACAATATGACAACCATATAAAAAATACCAATAAACAAACCCGTTCTATTATATTTTTTAAACGTTCAACGGTCCGCCGCAACTGTTACTGACACCGACGTGTGGCTCCATCAACGGCAAAACCATGAAACTTGCTGTTAGGTCACTACTTCTTCACCTCTCCAATAGTTCGTTTTCTCTTTAGAGCCTCAGGCTTAGCACGACCGGTTGACCTCGTTCGGTATTGGTCGAGAGGATTACTTAAGACTCGTTGTTCTGCTTGTCTTGTTTTTTTCAGTTGTTTTCAGTGCAACGTTGCCGAAGTGCATCAGAAATCTGAAATTAAATAATTTGTATGTACTCGTATATTATGGAACCAGTCTTGTTTTTTTCTTAATTTTTTTACTAAGAAAACAGTATCTCTCATAAAAATAATACTGGTAAAAACGTATACCAAATCTTACTTTTAACAACCAGCGTTTCTAAGTTTATAATAGTACTCCTGCGCATAAGCCAGCCGGCTGTTTCTGAAGTGAATATTGCTAATTATCTAATAAGAATGATAAAATGTTTGTCAAAACGCGATCTATTTCTTATATAATACTATTTATTTTCCAGGATAAAATTGTTTTTTAAAACTATTATAACCGACAAATTTATTTTTACGAACGAATTAAAAAAAAAATACATGTTATATTGGAATTTAATTAAATAAATGCGAATCCAGTAACAGCTTGTCATACTTTCACACATTGTGCGCGCTTTAAATAAATGTGTGTCATAACTTATTATATTGTAGATAAAGTAAGACCAGCATTATTATGTCACTAGTTCAAAACACAAACCACAAACCACAAATATCAAGAGTTGTTTATTTGAATAAGGTACCAAAAATTGTTGCTTAAGACTTTATACCAGCATGCGAAATAAACACAAGTTATATAGTTATTTGCTCTCATCGAATTTCACCAAAGTTATACATATACGATTAACATCAATCAAAAAGTTCATATTTATCATGTAATGGATGAGCAGATTTCATTTTAGTTTTGAAAAAATATATAAACTTATAAACAACCAAGTAGTCCATCGCTAGAAATTACTTTCCCTTTATCAAAGTACTGGAAATAAAACGTTTAAACCTTTAGTTATTTAATATTATTAATTTATAATTAATTTGTGTTAGGCTACATGCTTGGTGAAACTGTTGTTCCATTGCACAGGAAAAAAATAATAACTACTTGTTATGTTTCACAAATTTAATCAGTTTCCTGACACGTGTTTCGGCCCTTTCGGGTCATTTTCAAAGGAGTACAAGAAGATACTAAATTCTACGTGACATTACCAAGGTATTTGTGTGAATATTTGGAATTATTATGGTACCTATAAACATGTCATAAAATTAAAATTAGGATTAGAAGATTGAATGGTCAACTGTGGGTTTTAATAAATTTGGAAAACCCACAGTTGACCATTCAATCTTCCAATCATAATTTTAATTTTATGACATGTTTATAGTTACCATAATATGATATAAATACCTTGACAATGTCACGTAGAATTTAGTATCTTCTTGTACTCCTTTGAAAATAACCCGAAAGGGCCGAAACACGTGTCAGGAAACTGATTAAATTTGTAAAACATAACAAGTAGTTATTATTTTTTTCGTCCCGTGCAATTATTAATTTTTTATTTAATTAGTTAAATATTACTGGCAACATTTTCTCGTAAATCAACACCTGCAACTATTTTTCAAATATTTCTTTTTGCATTAAATTTGTAAATAACACAAAAGTTAAGCCCCGAAAAAAATGTTTCAGGCTCTTATAGACAAATATATCTTGAAATTATTTCGATTGATTTGGTAATTTTTAAATACACATAATGGTCAAGTTCTGGTGGAAAATACCTAACAGCAAGGATTTATCCTCAAGAATATAACTTAAATGTTGTCCTTTTTCATAAATGAAGAATTATCAGTTTTTATAGAAATGCATACCACATTAAATGTTATTCTTTTTTGACTAACTTCGAATAAACATGTAAAAGCATGCGAGTCATATTTTCAAATATTGTGTGAGATTTTAGTAAATGGGTATCGTAACCTTTTATATTTCATATAAAATATATTATTTCTGGTTGCAAAAAAAACAGTGGGAAAAGATTATAAAACTTTTTTATCTTTTTTTAAAATGACAGTACAACAGTAGTAGAAATCGAGAAAAAATATTCGAGCTGGCTCAGAAAATGGGTTTGCCCTTACAGTTATATAGCAAGACCTTTTTTCTAATGTATTCTTGTTGGAACTAAAATTTTAGTAAATTATCTAAATAAACTTGGCAACCGTGCATGGTTCTACAAACAACCAGTCAACTACTAAACGTAAACATTGTATTACAATACCTGAATTTGTTTGGTCCATTCTTTTAAAGGTCCAGCAAGTTCTGATCATAAATCTGAATACAAATTACTTATAAGTAAATTCTAAATTGATATTGTATTTAAAGTGTTAGGCTACGTATCACTTTGCCCTTCAAATAGTTGTTGTTAGTAATATTTGGAATTTATGTATATATTTAGAGTTTTTATTATTCCTTTCTTTAAGTAGATTAGGGATTGGCAGGCAGCAAAATCAGCCAAACAGCTTTTAATATAATATAATTTAGAAGAAGTAGTCCATACTCAAAGTGGAGTTAAATGTATAGAAAAAAGAAAAGCACAAATTCTTTCTCCACAAGTTTATTAGAAAACTAGGCAAACCTAGAGTAATTCATAATAATTAAACATGTTTCGAGTGTAGAAACAGTCATCATCAGAAAAACAAAGTAAATATTACAATGCTTCTGTTGTTAGCAAAAGAGAAAATAATAAGTGGGATTGAGCCGTAATGGAGCTTTCAATGGTGTACACACACGAGGTGTAAAAAATGAAAAGTCAGAAGCCCGACAAGACCTCAGCACACTGGAAAGTCAAGGGCTAGTGCAAAGGCCCTGTCTTGGGCAGAAAAATGAAGAGAGTAGAAGAAAAATGTGTTTTAACAGACTTTGTGAAAGTCATTTAGGTAAAAGTAGTGAAAAATCTTAAGTTTAATTTAATTTTAAATGTCTACGACAAAGTTAAATGAAACTTAAGATTTTTCATTAATTTTACCTAAATGATTTTCACAAAGTCTATTAAAACTCTTTAATTTTTCTTCTACTTTCTTTATTTTTCTGCCCAAGACAGGGCCTTTGCACTAGCCCTTGACTTTCCAGTATGCTGAAGTCTTGTCGGTCTTCTGACTTTTCATTTTTTACATCTCGTGTACACCATTGAAAGCTCCATTACGGCTCAATCCCACTAATTATTTTCTCTTTTGCTAACAACATCAGCATTGTAATATTTACTTTGTTTTCCTGATGGTGAGTGTTTCTACACTCGAAACATGTTAAATTATTATGAATTACTCTAGGTTCGCCTAGTTTTCTATTAAACTTGTGGAGAAAGACTTTGTGCTTTTCTTTTTTCTAATATAATTTAGTCTAATTTTTTTTAGTACATAAAGATAACTGATGCCGATTGAGCCAGGAGACAAAATGTCGATTCCTTTTTACCCTTTTGTGCTTTAAAAAAATTAATACCTAAAATCGATGTGCTTAATTTTGTTAGCCAATGGTTGCCCAGTCGCGTCAATTAAAAGGGCAGCAGGAGGGGGCTGAAAAAAACAGTTGGTCATAGACATTAAGATGAACAATTTAAATTAACCTTTCCGTTATTGATTTTAAAATAATATTCATATTAATTTTAATGACAATTGTCAGGCACGTACAAGAAATTCAATTAATATTTGGATTGAACAGAGTCTTAAATTCAACGCAACAGGCAACCAAATTACTATGAACGTTTTTTAAGTTCCATTTTTATCGTTGATTTAGTGTTTTTGTATGAATCACTACAAATAAAAACATATTATACACCTTTTTTTCTTCAAACATTTTCTTTGATTTGCCAAAAAAGGCTTTTTTTGGGCGTGACATTCAAACAAGTTTGGCCGTTCGGATATTATATTTTTTCACGGCTTTTATAAGAATATAATTTTTTAAGGACTCATGATGTTTACAGGGGTTAGAAAAAGAGTTTTTTCTCCAAACATAGACAACCAATAGTAACAGTGATTGTTTTTAGTTGAGATGATAAAACACCCTTACTTAAACTTACAATTTGGCAAATTAATGTTTGCAATTGCAAGTTATTTAAACATACGCCAAACCTTTAAGTCAGGCATATCCATTTACATAGTATGCTATGTTAATAATTGGTAACGTAATTATACATACATAAATATGTATACCGATTTATTATCACACCTACTTACAATACAACACAGGCAGCACCTCCCAACCGCTTATGGGAATAAAAATAAGGCCTTAACCTTAAGCTTTTCCAAGAAAACTTTTTCACCGTGACTAGCATCGCCATTGCTGTTAGCGTATGCAAAAAATAAATTCAATCGATGACTTGAAGAATACATAATGACTTGTTATGGCAAAGAATTAAATGTTTTTATAACTGTGTTTGTAAAGACTATAAAAAGGCATTGCTTAATATAAAGTCAGTGGCTCGTCGTATACCGGTATATTGTTTTAAAATATCACTAGTGTTTTTTGATTTTCACTTCTTACTTGTCAACATGAAATGGCTCAGCTTAGATGTTAAGTATACAAACAATATAGTTTTGTTATTATTATTTTTTTAAATTTATATAAAAAAATTATTAAGATTTATCTTGTCTTAAAAGTATTCTTGCCGTTTTTTTTTTAATTTCATTGTGTAGGTGTAGTTTTATTTGGTTCGTTTTTTGCGAACAATCTGGCTTTGTACTTGTTTTCGTAATAATGAAAACATCATGCCATTGACTTTAACTTTTAAACTATAACGGCAAAAATTGGAATCACCTAATTAAAAATTATTATTTTATAGACTTTGGAGTTTAGTTTTAAATACAATATATGTATCTAAAAGGAAAACGAGAAAATACTTTTGTAGCTACAGCCGTACTTAACATTTACCCATAAACATTTATTACCGGTCTGTTACAACATCCTCTAAAAACTAGGTTAGAATATAATACATTATTATTAGCCATTTACTACTAGAGCGATCGGATTGGCTAGTTGCAAATAATGTGTAGTACGTATGTAAGTGTATTACGTTGGTTGAATTTAGGATAATCATTATCTCTTCCCACTTGTTCTAAGAATATAATTTTTAACCTAGAGATTATGGCTAGTAATAAGAACTTTATTAGCTTATTTAATTAACTGTAATGATACTTTGAAGACCGACAAAGTTAAGCTACTGTCTCAAAAATATTCATTTGTAAATGTATACATATACAAGGTGACTCACGGTGACAGTCCATTAGAACATTTTGAAAAGTAATGGAAATTGAATCCTGCAAATTTGGGTATTGGGGTTTTTGTCTTTAAGTGAAACAACGGCGACCATATGCGACTTCCGATTATACAGGAAGTTGTCTTACACTTGCTTATTTTAAATGGAGCACCCTGTATAATATATTTGTTTTGTATTCCATTTTTCATTTCCAATAACTTTTATTAAAAATTTTTATGTCGTTTTTATATATTCTATATATCATATTCAATTTTAGGCGACACCCTCTTAAAGGTGAAAAAAGAAGGATACAAAAATTTTATTTAAACATTATTGGAAATGAGAAAGAAACACAAAAAAAAATTTACACGGGTGCTTCATTTAAAATAAGCAAGTTTGAGACAACGTCCGGTATAACCGGAAGTCGCATATTGTCGCTATTATTTTATGTCTCCGAAAACTCCATTATCCCAATTTGCACGTTTCAAATTACATTACTTTCCAAAATATTTTAGGGGACGGTCACCTTAAGACACCCTGTATAGCCTTACAAAATACCGTGCGAGCAAAAATTATTTGCATCAAAGAGGGTCGTGCATCTTAGGACGTAATGCTTAGCCGTAGAGCTTAATACCTGTTGGGTGTCAGTAGCTACCTGCATTAACAAGTCGTTACAAGTAATTTATTTGATTCATCGCTAATTTTTCCAATTTCTTGAACAATTCACACAATGGGCTTTACGGAACAGTACAAAACATTCATGGTTGAAGCGTATTTTCGAGACGGGGTTAGAGTAAATGGTGAGTGGCAATACAATCCGGGTTTGTGCATGGACGATTTTCACGAACATTTTCCTAACGTTGCTTTAATTGCTGGAGATTTTTATCATTGCCTGAAAAGAACCGTGGCTATGTTTAGGGAAACAGGTTCTATACAACACAAAAAAGGAGCAGGAAGATCATCTGAAAGAACAGAAGAACTTTAGGCAAACGTTCGTGAAATATTTTTATATTTTGCTGGTCAACACTTTCGAAAATATGAAGAGACGTGTGAATTTATGCTTGGAGCATGGCGGTGGCAATTTCAGCAATTTATGTAATTATTTTTCTTTTTCTTTCTGTATATTCTTACTTTGTTAATTTTGTAAACAACAAAAATAAATTTGTATTTGTCTACTTATTTTATTACTCATTAGTTTGGCATATCATGTCATAATATAATTTTGACATAATTTTAACCTAGATTTGGTTAAATATATCGTCCCCATATCATTGTGATCTAAACCAAGACACACGTTTTTTAATCTGAGCGCTCTTTGATGCAAATAATTTTTGCTCGCACGGTATTTGATAGGAATTTTAAAGATTACAATTAATAAATTATTTTTAATTCAGGTGTACAAGGGTAATTTCAAGCGATATACAGGATGTAATGGAAATAAACTATTAAATTTACACCCGCAAAGACAAATTGCAAAAAAATAGTTTTAAATGTCGCTTTGCTACAATAAGAATGGCAATTCATCATTTGTCTTTTGAAATTGATTAGCCACCGGCTACTGTTGTATTATAAGAACAACTACAGTAGACTTGATTGTGAGAGACAGAGAGAGAGAGAGAGAGAGAGAGAGGTAAACATTGGCGTACGGCGCATTCGGTTTGATTTTGGAGGGTTCTTGTTCTTACTCAATCTTTAAGGCGGTGGATTAAAGAACAAAGAATAGAGTTTCCTCTATCACCCATGTGCAATGCTTAGCCGTAGAGCTTAATACCTGTTGGGTGTCAGTAACTACCTGAATTAACAATCAATCAGTTATTCCGTCATCTTTGACAGTCGTTACAAGTAATTTGATTCATCGCTAATTTTTCCAATTTCTTGAACAATTCACGGCTTTACGGAACAGCTCGATACATTCATGGTTGAAGCGTATTTTCGAAACGGGGTTAGAGTAAATGGTAAGTGGCAATACAATCCGGGTTTGTGCATGGACGATTTTCCCGAACATTTTCCTAACGTTGCTTTTATTGCTTGGGATTTTTATCATTGCCTGAAAAGAACCGTAGCTATGTTTAGGGAAACAGGTTCTATACAACACAAAAAAAGGAGCAGGAAGCCCATTTGTAAGAACAGAAGAACTTGTTGCAAACGTTCGTGAAATAATGCAAAATACGCCAACAAATTTTATAAGACGCCCGTCCCAAGAAGTGGGAAGATCTTATGGAACATGCAGGACTATTATTAAGAAGCAGCTAAATTTATTTCCTTATAAAGTGCAAGTATTCCAAGAAATACAAGCCGCAGATTTTGGAAGATGCAGGAATTACTCTCAATGGTTTACCCAAAACTTATTGGAAATAAATGATTTATTAGACCTGACATTTTTTTCGAATGAAGCCTGGTTCCACCTCTCGGGTTATGTGAATTCTCAGAATTCGCGCATGTGGAGTAGAGAAAATCCCCATTTTTTTGTAGAATCCACATTGCACCCTCAAAAAATTGGTGTCTGGTTAGCTGTTTCCCGAAGAGGAATTGTTGGTCCTATTTTTTACCATGACACAAGTTACAGCACAGCGGTATAGAGGCAATATTTTGAATCCGTTTTGGATATTTTCAACAGGACGGTGCAACCTCCCATACAGCCGCCGAAATTATTGACTACTTACGCAATTTTTTCGACGACAAATTGATCAGTTTTCGATCAGACATTGAATTCCCACCTAGATCACCTTGTTTAACGGTTATGGATTACTTCGTTTTTCCCCATTTAAAGAACACTATTTTTAAAATACCAGTTGCAAATTTAGAACAATTACAAGAAAGGATTATCCAAGACTGTGGTAACATTTCTCCAGAGATGCTGGTCAACACTTTCGATAATATGAAGAGACGTGTGAATTTATGCTTGGAGCATGGCGGTGGCCAATTTCAGCAATTTATGTAATTATTTTGCTTTTTCTTTCTGTATATTCTTACTTTGTTAATTTTGTAAACAACAAAAATAAATTTGTTTTTATCTACTTATTTTATTACTCATTAGTTTGGCATATCATGTCATAATATGAATTTGACAAAATTTTTACCTAGATTTGGTTAGATTTATCGTCCCCATGTCATTGTGATCTAAAAACCAAGCCCTACGTTTTTTAATCCAAACCCTCTTTGATGCAAATAATTTTTGCTCGCACGGTACAACTTATTATGCACTTTAAAAATAATTTATTAAAAACTAGGGTCCATTTAAAAAAATTATCGACATCGTCATATCTCTAATTTGGGACACACTAAGTATATTAATATTTTTTTTATAAAAAAACAGACCACAACTTAAAACGTTAATAACCGTGCCCAAGCATTTTTCCCAAAAAAAAACTGGACTGAATTTACTGAATTTATTCCAAGTTACAAAATCACACTGTATAATTTTACAATACAAATTCTTTATGAAAAGTTTGAAATTATTCTTGACTTTAATATGTTTAACAATTGGACAAATCTAAGTAAGTGTTGAATACAAGTCTTTACAGTGTAAAAAAAACTCTTTCATTTTTTGGTTTCCATTTAGGTACCTAACTAAACAGTAAAATTTCCGATCGTAGGTGCTAATTTTCATCAATTTAGAGTGTGACATACAAAAAGAAAATGGGTTGTATTAAGTTCTTAACCTTTCATCACGTAGTGTATTCATTGTGGGTTGACAGACAAATTGATACCAAGGTTGCACACCTACAAATGATTCAGTTGTAAGACGATACCAAAGTTAGGACAAGTGCAATAAATGTAGGCAGAATAATGACGACGTCTCGACCAAACTGGGAAAGTAAATAAGTTTTTAAAGTGTGTTTGCAATATTAAATATTATTGTAATAGTTTGTAAATATCCTTTATGTTTTCCTAGTGTTATGCATGGTAAAATAATTAGTAAGAACAAGAAATTTCACTTGCTTGTCAGATGGTAGTAACATTATAAAAATGCAAGAAAATTTTTCTAACCACATGAAGTTTCCTTATACAATAAGGATTGCATAGTACAATTATTATGTTTATTATATAAAAGAAAAAAGTAAATACCTAGGCATGTTTATATTAATCCAAGGGTGAAAGTATTCCACGGGTAAAAACTTTTTCACATTCTTAACCAACAAATTGTGCTTGAAAATGTTTTTCACTTACCCAAATTTTTGCCAAATTGTAAAAATCAATATAAGTTATATACCAACTAATATTTGACTTGGGGTTAGGTACGCGATAACATCGAAGATTAGTTATTGTGCTGGTTTTGTTTGTTTTTTATATTCGATTTTATAAGTTTTATAGTTTAATTGACTTGTTCTCTTATTTTTTGAACTAAAAACACGACGACGAATCGTTTTTAAACAAATTTTAGAAACAAACCCTTAACAACAACTTTCTTTCCTCAAAATCTGATTGCAACTACTAAAAATACCAAAAATCACTACCTTTTTTCCCAACTTGATCAAAAATTGAGATGAAATTTCAATTTTTTGGCAAGAATATGGGGTAAATTTTAGCTGTTTACAAGTAAAAATAAATTGAAGGTTGACTTTTACAATTTCTTGTGCAAGAACTTAAATTTTAAAGCCCGGACCTGTCCATTTTCCCCCATTCGTCAAAAAATACTGTTGCAGTGCGCATGTCTAATCGTGTGTAGCTTTGTTTAAATCTGCAAGGTCATAAATTTGCCACTTTGGTGTTTATTGTTTGCTTATCTAACGGTAAATATCTATGGTTATATGCGGTCATAAATAGACGCGTAAAATGTGCCTGATATCAAATGGGTTTCTATCATCTTTTTCAAGATAAAATGGAGAGGGTTTAGAATTATTTATATTACCTTATAGGATATATTAAAAAACGTGTTTTGTTTGTAGGATTTTTGCTGATTATTTAAACTTAACTTAGGTACCTGGAAAAATAACAAAAAATATATTTCGCCTGATGCAGATATAGCATAAAATACAATTTTTGTATTTATGGGTTAAAATATTTAAATTTATTTTATAGTAATAAGTGAAATTATGTTTGCCACAATCATCCCACTCGTTATTTTACAAATATTTTTATTAATATTCATCTGCCTCCTTAATTACTAATAAAATATTAAAGTTTTTAATTTAATTGATGCCGCGATAAGCCGCAAAATACAACAAATTATTGGATTACTTAATTTTTATTTATTTTAATATTTAAATCTTCTACATAGGCGTCAGAGCGTAGGTTTTCGAAAACTAGGTTTAATACATAATAAATAAAGGTGGCGTCTGAAAAAACATGGTAGACAATTATGCGTGGTCTTATTAAAATGGCACCATATCCTCCATCCTCTTCATATTATCTGCTTGAGGGACTGCCATAACGTTTGGGTATTTTCCATACGCGCTTTTCCTTTAAACATTTTACTTAAAAACGATTAAAGCTATCAAATTTTCTAAAAATATATGTCGCACCTTTAAAATTAAAGTGGCACAATCCAAAAAATAGAGTTTTGTAGAAAACAGGAAAAACTGTAAAATACATTGGACCCCTCTAACTCTTTTGTCTCCTAAGCCCAAGTAATAAATTAAATTAAATGTCAAATTTGGGGAAACATTAGCTAAATGGTTTTACTAGAAGACATTTATTTAAATTTGATATTAAAACCTACCTTTAATAGTAAAAAAAATAAAAATAAAAAATAAAAAACAAGTTAGGTCTTTTTACTGTCATTTTTTTTTTAACAACGAACGAATTATTTGGAATTATGCCATTTTAAAATTTAAATTATCGTTGTACTCAGCGAGTCATTTTAGAATAATGTCCTTTTTTTATTAAAGACCAGTTACTTTTTTGTAAAATGTTTGGAATCAAGTCAGTTTAGACTTAAAGCAGTGTCAATTTTCCGTCGCATGCGACAACATACTGAAATGATACTCTTTAGTATCAAAAAGACGCGCGAATACCGTTAATAAGAAAAAGGCATAAATAGCTTCCTCTAATTTAGGAGAAGCGATTTGGTATTAGGTCCGGCTTCCCTTAGGTCCAGCGGCAGCTGATAGAGGGCGGTATTTAGTGCCATTTTATGATTAAACCTAGAAATATACAATTTTCGAGTCGTGCCACTTTACTTTTAAAGGTGCGATGTGTTTATTAAGAAGCACTGATGTTTTTTTTTGTGCATTTCACTTTTTTTCTATTAAGGACACAGTTCTCAAGGTCAATAATATATAAAAGAGACCTATAAATGGCTTAAATGCAGGGACCTCGCAACTATATTAAAAAAAATAATTAGTATCTAATTTTAGAAGGGTTGTTCTGGAAGGTATTGACGAATAGTATGCCGGTGTTTTTTTTTTAATAAATGCACAGAAACTTTAAAAAAAGCAGTTTTTTGAAATCATTAAAATTGCCACAATTTACCTTAAAATCCTTGATAGTTAACAAGTCGATTTTCAGAACTGAAGTAAAAACAACAATTTTTACTGGTAACACGATATTTTCTAGTCTATCTAGATGTGAATTAATACGATCTTTTTATTACAAAATAACGAAAAGATAACTTGTACCGCTTAGTGGAAATTCTTTTTCTATCGATGTCGGTACTTTAAGACTATTTTGAAGAAATGGTGATAAGATAGAAATAGACTTGGTTGCCACAAGCCTTTTCTTTTGGATGATCCAATAATATAGGAAATATTAATGTGTAGTAATTTAGCTTCATTAAAATTACACCCCAAAACAAAAATGTATAATGAATCCTATCCAGTATTTTTTTATTCTTTTGTATGGTTTTTGATCAGGATCAGGAAGGCATCTTTTCTCATATATACATAAGTATTTACTTGTCTTTTCGAAAGTCGAAAACTAATCCTGGAATTAAAATAGACAAGGGAGATGTCCGGGGATGTCCCTATTATTTAATATTCATAAAAGAAAATCCGCGCAAATGCAAAACCAACATCGAATAAATTCAGCTGATTACGTAAGGTCACGCGCCACAGAATTCATGGAGATGAAACTGGACGGACGGCAGTGCAATGATAAAATGATAATATTTCAGTCACTTGAAAATATAAAATATAAGATTTTCTATATACTACACTGTATCCCCCTTAAAGTATATTATGCTTTCTTAATAAAAATATTTCGAGAAAACACTGTTTTTAATTTTGATATCGTTGATTATATCTTCTCAGCTAATATTCCTGATTTTGGCAATTATTTTCAACGTACCTTCATAAGATTTCATTAAAGACTGCATAGTTTTATTAAACACTTTAAATTTGAATTAAACAGTTTTCAGCTTTTAGCAGACGTTTAAACACTTATAGTGTTGTCATAGTTTAGCAAGCAAAGCTAACCTAACCTCCAATTATTTAGCTTTACTCAGCGTCGCTGACTTTAAGACGCCACTTGTGGTGGATCTAATTTCTCGCAGACGTCCCCCCCCCACCCAAATCCGTCAAAGTGAATTTTTTGAACAGGCTAGCATTTATGCTGTCTTCCTAACTTCTTTAAAATCGAGACGGCTATGCCCTGGAGCATTGAAAAATATCTCAAAAAGCAAGTTACTTTCTTACAACAACCTTCTGCCTAACGTGGTTTTAAAGTATGTAATAAAATTAGCTGGTAGTTATCAATGCAATGCTCTGAATATTATAGATGCAAAATTGATATTATATTATACTTTAACAATTAGAGAAGTATCAAAAGATTTTTTCTAATTTTGTTTCGAAACAGATCTATTTCGAACTCCGAATTTTATTATTTAAAGGTTGGCCCTACATGACATGTTTTTTTTCACCGTTTAACATAGCATTCTAGGTAACTAATATTTTTTAGTCCAAATATGCAAAATACCACACGAACCCACGTATGTATGTTTGGTTGCCTAGATCTACAAATCTGTATGTATTGTTTTAGTTCATTAAAAAACACTTATTAAATAATAACTTTATTGACGGAGAACTATTTTGCTTTTGTAGATGCTTCAAGCTATCATTTTCTGCCAAATCCTATCCAAAATTCAATCTACTAACCTTCCAATGTCGATTTTAACTACAACTTTATTTGAATTTTCCATATTCCCTATACTAAATTGCAATGCCGTGACGTAAAATCACGTCTTTTAAAATTCGAAAAAAAGTAGCAAAATCGCCCGAATTTCCGAACGCTCTGTATATGTACCGAATGTACAAGGATCACACAACGTATTCCGTCCAATTTCAAATCTCATATCGCTAAAATAACTTTAGAATCTCGTGGTGAAAATGGGTCAATAAATCAAAAAATGACAGTTCGCAAAATAATTTTTGTT
This sequence comes from Polydrusus pterygomalis, assembly GCA_963969555.1. Classification (NCBI taxonomy): domain Eukaryota; kingdom Metazoa; phylum Arthropoda; class Insecta; order Coleoptera; family Curculionidae; genus Polydrusus; species Polydrusus pterygomalis. Next base: position 53,979,819 of record OZ018378.1, read on the forward strand.
GTCCAGAGGCTACTATGATAAAAAATAGTATTACCAACATAAAATTTAGACATAAAAATTTACAAAATTTGAAGGATTAATTTTCTTTTTAAATATGTGTTTTTTGTTGAAAAAACCACAAATTAGAAAAAATAGTATAACGGACGTGTTATATAAAGCAGTTTAAAGCACTTGTCCCGTTATAAAACTCGCCGTAAGCGGCTCGTTTTTTAACATGGACGCGTGCTATAAAATGATGCTTTATAAAACGTGTACGTTAATATACTATTTTCTAATTTGGTATTATAACAAGTCTATTACGATACGCATTTGCGTATCGTAATGAAGCTATTTCGATACGCGTTTTTTCTTTATTTGATGTTGGTAACATTTAAATGTTTTATTTCATTGACTTGCTCGGCCTTTGTGATTTACGAGAAAACCCATTTTTCGCAGAGGAAAAATAGCTTGATAAACTTTTTTATTCATTCATTCTTTATTCAAACTACTTTTTTATTCTGTGTGGATAACAGTCATGTATGTTGGTTGCATAAATCTATAAATCAATCTTTTGTAGATGCTTCAAGCTATCAATTTCTGCCAAATCCTATCCAAAATTCGATCTACTAACCTTCCAATGTCGATTTTAACTTAAACTTTATTTGAATTTTCCATCTTCCCCATACTAAATTGCAATGCCGTGACGTAAAATCACGTCTTTTGAAATTCGAAAAAAAGTAGCAAAATCGCCCGAATTTCCGAACGCTCTGTATATGTACCGAATGTACAAGGATCACACAACGTATTTCGTCCAATTTCAAATCTCATATCGCTAAAATAACTTTAGAATCTCGTGGTAAAAATGGGTCAATAAATCAAAAAATGACAGTTCGCAAAATAATTTTTGTTGTCCAGAGGCTACTATGATAAAAAATAGTATTACCAACATAAAATTTGATGGATTTATTTTCTTTTTAAATATGTGTTTTTTATTGAAAAAACTACAAATTAGGAAAAATACTATAACGTATATACGTGTTATATAAAGCAGTTTTAAGCACTTATCCCGTTATAAAACTCGCCGCAAGCGGCTCTTTTTTAAACATGGACGCGTGCTATAAAATGATGCTTTATAAAACGTGTACGTTAATATACTATTGTTCCACGGTAATGTATGATGACATAAAAGAGTCAGTTATCAATGGGCTGTTATTATTAGCGTATTGTTATTTTCATTGGTTGCTTTTGCACACGTGATTACAAATAGATGAAATAAAATGGATTGTTGTTACGCCAAAAAAATGTCAGTGTAATATTTCATTTATTAATATTATTATGTTCCGACAAAAAAATCACGTCCCATTTTACGAATGTATGAATGAAATAAATAAGTAATTATTATTTCCCAAACGATTACAGATTCGGAAATGTGTTGGCTAATTTCTTAATAATTACTCTTACGGTATTACAAAACACTAATAACTTTCTATACTTTTTGGAATTCAGTTGGCCATGAAATTACCGTGTCCGGCAGATCAGGGTATTATATCTTTGGACTAGACAGAGTACAATAGCCATTGCATTCTTCTTTACAACTTCCGATAGGTATTATAAATTATTCTCTCGTTTACCTAATGTTAATTTTTAAAAGGTTTAGTTAATAGGTACGTGCCTAAAACACATTTTTCCAAAAATCTGTTTATTATTGGGCACATTATTGTATTGACAATAAACTACAATTTGTTTCTAGTTATCCAGCACATTTTTGAATGAAGGGCAATTAATTATGAATAATGCGGATATGTTGGATGATCAAGAACAACAACAGCTGGAAAATTAAGCCATGTTAATAGTAGAGCGCGACTTAACGTTAGACGAAATTGTGGTAACACGTGGAGAAGTTGAAGAAAGACTGGATTATTTCTTGGAAATGGTTACTAATTGCAACCTCTCTTAGATGTTCTAAATCGTAGAGAACGTTCAGTTAGGGATCAATTCCAAGCATTGTGGAACGACAACTTCTTCAGGTGTTACATAGTAATAAGAAGTGTTGTATGCATATATAACGTATGTATCTATTTAAATAAAATATTTTATTTAGTAAGATTATTTGGATCAATATCCTTGAAACATCGTCAACTTTATTTATTATGGGAAAGAAAAAAAAACTAAAAGTATTCCTCCACAAAATTTAATAGAATTAAATTCTTTAAGGGTCTCTACATGTTTCGAACGTAGAAACGTTCATCATCAGGAGACAGAAAATATTTTTGGTGCTGATGGTTTTAGCAGAAGAGAAAGTGGTGTAGAACATTAATGGAGCTTGTATAGAATTAAAGTTTAAAGTGTAGAACAGACATAATATAAAGGAAATTGATGAAAATTAAAACATACTGAGTATGTGAGTGTAAAGGGGGTCTAAACTAACCAAATAAAATTGGGATGAAGTAAAAACCTTTCTAAAAACAAAGTGTCGAAGATTATTTAAAAAAATTTTAAAACATCTTTAGGTGTATGTCTGTAAGACGTTGTAAGCGTAAAATCAGTCATAATAATGAAGATATCACAATAGAATAATTGCATTTCAACAAAAGTGTTTTGTGGGGTCCTAAGGATTAAAGCTCAGTAGTTATTTATTATGCCTTTTTTGCCTTTAAAATATGCAGTTATTTGCATTTTTTACCAAATACGCATACTGGTATGCAATATTTCTTAATTTATTATAGTAAAATGAGGTAAAGAAAAATATTGGGTTCTAAAAAATATGTTTATTTTTTTTTAAATGCAAAAGAAAATCAAAGGAAAATAAAAGTAAACAATTTTTGAACCTAAAATTATTTATAAGGCATTTCTTACTAAATATTTTTCAAAATTTTCAACTAAATAGCATTGTCTTCTATTAGTAAAAAATATGTTTATACAAAGAGAAGTTTCTTTCAACATCTACTGATGTAATCGGACAATATTGTAATTTAGGTATAATAGCAAAATATAAGGCCAAGATACAACTTCGTTGGTTGGTTTACCCTCATAAATGCTTTTTACTGCAATTAAGTATTTAAATTCTTCATTCTTTATTACAGTAACATCCAATTTGTTCCTTACTTTACCTCCTACTTTACCGGGAATGTTGTTACATTAAGCCGAAAAAGTTTCAACAATATTAATCGAGTCTCTTAAACTTAAATTTCTACTCTCCAACGAGGATATTATGTCTGGTATAAAACTGAAATTAACCTTAATAAAAACAAGATCTTTAGCTGTACATTGGAAATACTGAAATCTTTCGACAAACTAAAATAGAAGTATGCATTACAAGTCGATATAAATACAGTTTGTTAAGCAGGTAATTAAGAGACAATAAACAACCCCTAACAATATACCTGCAAACCGCGGAAACACCCAATAAATACCTTGTGCAAATATAATTATTATAATCTTCAGATTGGAAAATCCCTGAAATAAGTACCGAACTGGAGAGTAACCCTTTAACGTTTTAATTTTTTTAATAAAGCCGAAAGCATAAAAATACTCTCTTATAATAATAATTTATAAAAAATATGCATTTTATTATAAAACTAGCGTGTACCCGGCGTGCGTTGCAACCCGCTGGTATAAATACAAACCCGAACAAACCCGATATATTAGTACCCAGCATGCCACTTTCTGAAATTCCACCCGTGCGAAGCCGGGGCGGGTCGCTAATTATACATAAAAACCTTCCTCTTGAATCACTCTATCTATTAAAAAAAACCGCTTCAAAATCCGTTGCGTAGTTTTAAAGATTTAAGCACATAAGACAGGATAGCGACTTTGTTTTATACTATGTTAAGAAGATTAACAAATTATGCAAAAAATGCATATACAGGGTCCTGCACCTCACCTCCCGTATTATATAGCTTACTTATTAATTAAGTTAGGATTTTGATATTTTGCAGACCTTACCTGTATCTTGGGGCGCATTTCAGGGAAAAAATTTCATACAGAGGCATTATTTTAAATTTTTATTAATTTTTAAAACCAGTGGTGCAAAACTGATATTTTTTAGTTTTTTTTTTTTTTCGCCTATAATACTGAATCGATTTTAATAAAATTTCATGTGTATGTAGGTAATTATAGGAGCCACCCAAATAAGTAAGTAAATATATAGCGTGTAATCTAAAAAAATACATCCTTATGACGTCACACTTTTTTGGAACACCCTGTATGGAAAAAAATATTTTCCTGAAATGCGCCTAAAGGTATAGGTAGGTATGGTCTGCGAAATATCAAAATTCTAACTTAATTAATAAGTGAGCTATAGAAGACGGGAGGTGAGGTGCAGGACCCTGTATATACATTTTGCATATATTCCGCCCTTTAGTGATAACATAACAAGTATGGCAAATGAATTTTTCACAAGCATTAGGAGCAATTTTTTTCTACATGCATGCGCAAATAACCTGAATCCAACAGCTATATTTCAATTTTTATATAAAATGTTACACTTTATCATTTATTTATATGGATTTTGTGATAAAAGTAATACTAGTTACATGGATCAACGGCATTATAATATTATCCCTATATTCCCTATTGACCCTATTTGGCATTATAGTAATTTATAATTCCATTGTATGAATGTTGTTTCCTAAGGACGCACTAAGCCACGGTTCTGGAGACATTCTATTTGATTGAAAGGTGGTTGAAGGCCGTGTGCAAGTTGATGGGTAAAGTGTTGAAATGTCTATTGAATTTGGAATCATATTGGCCATTTAATTTTTGTTCTCTACAGAGTCCAAGTTGATGGGTAAAGTGTTGGAATGTCTACTGAATTTGGAATCATATTCGCCATTTAATTTTTGTTCTCTACAGAGTCCAAGTTGATGGGTAAAGTGTTGGAATGTCTACTGAATTTGGAATCATATTCGCCATTTAATTTTTATTCTCTACAGAGTCCAAGTTGATGGGTAAAGTGTTGGAATGTCTACTGAATTTGGAATCATATTCGCCATTCAATTTTTGTTCTCTACAGAGTCCAAGTTGATGGGTAAAGTGTTGGAATGTCTACTGAATTTGGAATCACATTCGCCATTTAATTTTTGTTCTCTACAGAGTCCAAGTTGATGGGTAAAGTGTTGGACTGTCTACTGAATTTGGAATCATATTCGTCATTTAATTTTTGTTCTCTACAGAGTCCAAGTTGATGGGTAAAGTGTTGGAATGTCTACTGAATTTGGAATCATATTCGCCAATTAATTTTTGTTCTCTACAGAGTCCAAGTTGATGGGTAAAGTGTTGGAATGTCTACTGAATTTGGAATAATATTCGCCATTTAATTTTTGTTCTCTACAGAGTCCAAGTTGATGGGTAAAGTGTTGGAATGTCTACTGAATTTGGAATCATATTCGCCATTTAATTTTTGTTCTCTACAGAGTCCAAGTTGATGGGTAAAGTGTTGGAATACATACTGAATTTGGAATCATAGTTGCCATTTAATTTTTGTTCTCTACAGAGTCCTCTAAATATCCCTCGGCTACTTTAGTAGAGAGCCATCTCCCATGTCGTTTTAATTTAGTTATGCCCACTCCGGCGTTCGCCAGTATAGTCGCATATTCTTTTTGTTTAAAGCTAGGTAAGTTAAATGTATAAGTGGGCATTGTTTTTATTTTGTTTTAATATAGAAAAATGTATTTGAGTTGAAATAAATTTTTCAACTCTAGGGTTGAAAATAACACAATGGTGATACCTACCTACAAACTATTAGAAACAAATCAAACTCTTTTTGATTATTTTGTATGGTCGTAGGAAAAATTGTGTACAGTAGGTACTCGTGTGAAAGTGAGTTTCTCACACTCAGAGAATTTTCGCACTCGTATGAGGAGTACCACTTTCAACACTTGTTATGTAATATACTATTTCAGAGCGGAACAGGAAAAATGTTACAAAATAAAAATATCATCATATACATCGGATCTGAAGAGAGGGCTGTGAAATTTATTCTCTTGTTTAAAATTAATAGATTGCGAGCTGTCAAAACTAGGCGAAAATGGGGTATTTCGACTTCAGTTTTTGAAGTAATTTTAAGAATTTAAACTGAAATGTCGGACGTAATAGATTATTTGGAACCTTTAGTTTTCGGTTTGATCAAATATATGACTTAATATTGTTGGTTTATTGCAGAAATCTCGATATTAAAAATTGCATTTTTCGTACGGCGGTATGTTTTGTATTTTTTTCGAAAATAGGCAAGATAAAAAAATAATAATAATGACAATCTTATAGGGCACAAGTTCAATTTGTGTTTTATGAACAGTGTATCCCACTAGTCTTTTCATGGTGAATTTTTGGATGGGATTAACAGTCGGCCCTTTTAAAACCTCCAGGCGTTTTGTTTAATACGAAAGAAACACGCCACCAATTACCCTAAAAGTAGGAGGCGAAACTATTCCTTCAAAACACAATTTAAAAAATTATTAGGATACGTTTTTTAGAATTGAGGTATACCTACGCACACTAATGATTTTCTCGGCTTGTAAGTTTAGAACTAATCGAAGAAATAAATGATTTAAATTAAAAATATAGGTACCATGATATATTAGAATAACGAACTGGTCTAACTGTTATCCTGGTAACTAATATACAGTGCGAGCAAAAATTATTTGCATCAAAGAGGGCTTGGATTAAAAAACGTAGGCCTTGGTTTAGATCACAATGATATGGGGACGATATATCTAACTAAATCTACGTTAAAATGTTGTCAAATTCATATTATGACATGATATGCCAAACTAATGAGTAATAAAATAAGTAGACAAATACAAATTTATTTTTGTTGTTTAGAAAATTAACAAAGTAAGAATATACAGAAAGAAAAAGAAAAATAGTTACATAAATTGCTGAAATTGGCCACCGCCATGCTCCAAGCATAAATTCACACGTCTCTTCATATTTTCGAAAGTGTTGATCAGCATCTCTGGAGAAATGTTACCACATTCTTGGATAATCATTTCTTGTAATTGTTCTAAATTTGCAACTGGTGTTTTAAAAATAGTGTTCTTTAAATGAGGAGGAACGAAGTTCCGTTAAACAAGGTGATCTAGGTGGGAATTCAATGTCTGATCGAAAACTGATCAATCTGTCGTCGAAAAAATTGCGTAAGTAGTTAATAGTTTCGGCGGCTGTATGGGCGGTTGCACCGTCCTGTTAAAAATATCCAAAACGTAGTTCGTCGTCAATTCAGTAATTGCTCCACAAATGAATTCAAAATATTATATTATATTATAAACAGCTTACCAGACACCAATTTTTTGAGGGGGCAATGTGGACTCTACAAAAAAATGGGGATTTTCACTACTCCACATGCGTGTATTCTGAGAATTCACATAACCGGAGAGGTGGAACCAGGTTTCATCTGAAAAATCATTTATTTCCAATAAATTTTGAGTAAACCATTGAGAGTAATTCCTGCGTCTTTCAAAATCTATGGCTTGTATTTCTTGGAATACTTGCACTTTATAAGGAAATAAATTTAGCTGCTTCTTAAGAATAGTCCTGCATGTTCCATAACATCTTCCCACTTCTTGGGATAGGCGTCTTATACAATTTGTTGGCGTATTTTGCATATTTTGATAAACGTTTGCAACTAGTTATTCTGTTCTTACAGATGGCCTTCCTGCTCCTTTTTTGTGTTGTATAGAACCTGTTTCCCTAAACATAGCCACGGTTCTTTTCAGGCAATGATAAAAATCCCCAGCAATAAAACCAACGTTAGGAAAATGTTCGTGAAAATCGTCCATGCACAAACCCGGATTGTATTGCCACTCACCATTTACTCTAACCCCGTTTCGAAAATACGCTTCAACCATGAATGTATCGAGCTGTTCCGTAAAGCCGTGAATTGTTCAAGAAATTGGAAAAATTAGCGATGAATCAAATTACTTGTAACGACTGTCAAAGATGACGGAATAACTGATTGATTGTTAATTCAGGTAGTTACTAACACCCAACAGGTATTAAGCTTTACGGCTAAGCATTACGTCCTTAGATGCAAATAATTTTTGCTCGCGCGGTACTAAAATTAACTGTTTATCATGTATATTTCGAAATTAACTCGACATATCAGAAATGAAATACTTGGAGAACTAGAGGCTAGAATTTTTAATTTAAGTAAACCATTATTAAACCCCTAAACAATTAAATATACGCAAATATTATACCTAGGTAATTTTATAGCTAAAAAAATACCATTGAGGAGACGCTACTGGTGAAACCCATGCAAATATACACCGCTTATTTAACAACACCCCCAGTTTTTACCTGTCGCTGTTAGGTCTGGTCAAAAGCCATAATTTAAGTCAATTTTCAACCGCTGTTGCCAGTTTTTATTGTCAAGTTTTTTAATGGAAATGTATCCAAAATATTGCGCGTTACAAAAAAAATGATGTGCATATTTTTCGTGTCCACCAAAAGGAAGTAAAATTGACTACATGCGCTGCGTAGAGTTTTAATTAAACTAAATTAGCTATTAATATCTCCTTTTTTTTGTGTTCGTGAACAATCAAAATTTAAATATTTTACAATAATAGGAATTAGTCAAAGGTTTTGAAGTTCAAACAGTTTATAATTGCATTTTTGATCTCTAGTCACCGAATTTCTTTAAGCTGGTACATACGATTTATTCCAATCAAGTAATATTAAGTTAATATTCTGTTTGATTTGGGTGACATAACTTTTATTTTTAAAATACATGTCAGTAGTAAATAAGATGCCCATCTTTAAAAATATTGAATGATGAAAGAGTTTTGTACTTCCATTGTCTTAATTTGTTTTAAATCACAACGTTTCAACTGGTAAGTATATCCAGTCGTCTTCAAGTGAATACTAAATAAGTAAAGTAACTACAAGACTATTTATACTAGCTAGGTGCACTGAAGCATAATTGAGGTGGGTGCAGTCATGCGTTCAGTTGGCACGCGATCTTATCCTAAGATTACATCTATCTAACAAAGGTTTCCAGATATTTCTTATGTCTAATGATGGTTTACTAAAGCAGCCTGGGTTCTGGTGAATAGGTAGCAGCAGATTCCTTAAACTTTCTTTTCCTCCAGTGTGGTTCCTTATGTAGGATTTCAGCTTCTGACCACATGATATGGTGACCATGTTTCCAGGCATGGTCAGCTGCACCTGACTTTTCGGTCTCTCCTTTTAACGTATTGTTTTTGTGTTCTTTAATACTTGTCTCGAGTGGTCTTAATGTCTCACCTATAAGATTGGCCGCACTAGAAGGGGATCTGGTAGACGCAGTTTTTCCTATCTTTTTGACTTTTAGGCTTAAAAATATTGTTCTAAAAGTCGAAATACTAAATTAAACATTAACATTTAAACCTTTCGCCACCAATGACACTACATGGAAACTAAAAAATGGATGTAAGGCTAAAAGAGAAAGTTCATTAAAAAAAAGGGTGATACGAAAGTATCAATAATTATAATAATGAATCCAGTAATTCCAACTCGCGTCGAATCTAAAACAATAATCCTAATTTTAAATTTATCGGAAAGAGCTTGGAACCTTTTTAACTGCTTCCTTTGTTGTTCTATTGTTCAAATAGCATCATAAATAGGCAACACTGTAAAATCTAATAGTAAAATTTCAAACGTAAAACCTATTGTACCTTTCGATCTACCTGTATACCTCGCAAACACCGCCACTCCGGCCACGTTCACCTACAATCGCTTTATCCTCGTCCTTCTCTTACACAGCTTTTATGAAACTATTCGTCTTTTCTTCGTGTCTTTGCTTATTTTCTTTCTTTGTCCATCTTCGTCTTTTAAGTTTACGTTAACAGTCTTGGCTTTTGAAGCATGTCGAGCGGAGTGTATTAACCTTCCTGTTATGATTGATTCGATTAAACCTCATTTTGATTTTCCCGCCGAAAATTCATTCGCATAGACTTCAAAATGATAAACAAGTTTCGGTACAAAAAGCCTCCTCAGGCGGAAAGTAAAAACGATAGTGTAAATGTTCAAAAAGTGTGCAATGACAATAAGGACAATACGCTGACTAGAAAGAATGCGGCTGGAAAACTGAAAGTCAAGGATAGTAAAGTTGTTTTTTCCAATACTCTGGATGCTGAAGTGAAAAATAAAATAAAAGTAAGTGCAAAATTTGTGTCAACCTCTAATGCAACGCAGCGAACAGAAGTAGGACTTAATTAAATTATACAATTTATAGTTGGATTGGATATGATGGATCTGATTGCTCATTTATCTTACCCTACTCAAATTAAATTCAAAAACGGACCATCATGTTTCGACTTATTATGAATCTTTTATGTAATAATCGTGGACAAGGCTAAAATAAATACGAAAGCCGATATTTGACCTATTTAAAAGTTACTATAAATAAGTTTGGAGTTTCTATGTTCCGCAGGGTTTATGCACCACCCTATAACTGGGGAGTAGAAACTGGACAATACTATAGAAATCCTTGGTATCGATGTCCGCCTTATGTGGTAATGGAAAACAAGACAATCAAATACAGTTACCTACTATAAGGGGAAGACTCCTTTTTATCTACTTTCAAATAACAATCTGCCTATACCAAATGCTTTATATTATTTTTCATCTATTACATTCTTATTTCGAGGGATATCCTCTTATATGAAAAATGTGTATGGCACTGATGCTATTCACTCTATATTAGACAAAATTAAAGCAACGAAGAATAAAATAAATTGATGTTGGACAGTGAATGTTACTTTATAACTTTATTCAATTTTATTAGCATTTCCCACGCTATAATTTTTTACGAAGGAACTTATATATCATAGAACCATGTTCAAGGGATTATTAAAACTCTTTTATGCTGTAATTAGCAATTATAAGATAAAATTCCATTTTTTCTTTTAATTTATTTTTACCTTCATAGTGTATGTAGAGGAATTTATATAATAATTACATTATGAAAGCATGTATAGCTACGTTGAATGCAAATAGATATATAATTTAAAGGCCTCATGATTAGATTTTAGTATTTGCAACTTATGATAATGACACTGACCTTATTTGAATTCCAATTGAGGAACCACCACGCAAAAGTTAATAAGTCCAAACTTAAGATTTTTGAGTTATCGATTTGCCATCTAGTTGCAAGTGTCTATCGGCTATGCTTTCCAAATTCAAGCCAAAGTTAATGCTTCCCATGCAATTTAAATATGATAGAAAATTCAAGAAATAGCTAATATTTCCACACTATAACAGCTCTTATAAATAATAAGGCATTCAAACAAAACTAAATAAATCCTATGAATACCTTATGAATAGAAAAATAGTTCAGGCATAAGTACCACATTGATTATATCATAACTAATTAAGTTTTGCGTGGTTGCTCTTCAATTGTCTTCGATAAATAAACGGTAAACAATATTTTTGTGATATGTATTTTTTGGTCGTCATTAGAAACTGTATTTTTTTAAGAAACAATAGATACAAAATAATATCCGAACGATTGTATTTTTTATGACAAGGTAGGAGTGTTTTAGCCTTCGCATTTTCAATTTTGGCGCTCCAATAATGGTATGGTACTATTATATACTAGAAGTTTTCATTTAGCGTATATTATAGTAATGTCATGGTATGGAAGAATAAGTTATCACCAGACGTTTTACTATTAGTGGTTTAATAAATCAATAAAAATGTAAATTTTACAAAATATATGTTTTTAAGTACACCATTTCTTTATCCTCACAATTGCTTATGTACCGGGTGAGTCAACGATTGCGCGGAATAATTGTATGTCTTGAAGATAAGATTCGACAATAAGCTTTTGTAATAAGGTATGGTTGAATATCTGACACATTTTAAAACTATTTTGAATTATACAGGGTGCGCCCAAAAAGTAGGGTGTCATATATTTACATTTTTTTAAATGGGACACCCTAGATTTGAATACATTTAATAATTTTTCGTGTCATTTCATAAATTTTTATTAATGGTTTAATATACGAAAAAGTTATAGTTTTTAAGATAATTTGACTTATAATAAAAATTTTGCATTTGCAAGCATCTCGTTGTTGTGAAAATCCTACTTAAATTTTGATACTAAGCGATTCATAATAATTTTTAAACCTACTAAATAAAGTCAAAAATACATATCCACTATAAAATATTTGACGTCTCATTTACAGGGTGTTTACTTTCTAGGACCAAAGTTAGAAAACTTTTAATGGAAAAATATCACTTTTATTAAATGGAACACCCTATATAATTTTCATCTTATAGCTCGTCATAAACTCTTTAATTTTCCTGAAGAACGTCCTATCCCTATCTCTAATAGTTTTTAATATATTTTGATATTGCGAGATTTAATATCCTCGTTATAGCATTTTTTGTAGCGCAAAAAGTTTCAACATTACTAATTTAGTCTCTTAAACTTAAATGTCTACTCTCCAACGAGGACATTATGTCCGGTATAAAACTGAAATTAACCTTAATAAAAATAAGATATTTAGCTAGACTTGCACTTTTTAACAACTCTTTACTTTGCACATTGCGAATCGTCATCTAAATCCAAAATTAGTTTAATGGCTTCGAAATGCTATGCGTAGAATATTGCGACCTTAATCCATGTTCCCCACCGGGTAATTACAGGTTCTGGAGGTAAACTAACTCCTGGTAATCTCTCCTTATGCACTCTTAGAGGTTCTTTTAAAAACACTTTTTTTTACATTTGAAATTAATTTATTTTAATTTCAATACAGTTTGTTAGGCAGGTAATAATAACTCATTATTTAGTTACAATAAACAACCCCTAACAATATACCTGCAAACCCCGGAAATCCCCAATAAATACCTTGTGTATAACCAAAATGTAAATATAATTATTATAATCTTCAGATTGGAAAATCCTCCCTGAAATAAGTACCGAACTGGACATTAAACCTTTAACGTTTTAAATTTTTTGATAAAGCCGAAAACATAAAATGCTCTTAAAATAATAATTTATGAAAAATATGCATTTTATTATAAAATTGACAAAATATGCAAAAAATGCATAGGTACATATGCATATATGCATATAATGCATAAATGCATTTTCCATATATTCCGCCATTTAGTCATAAGAAGTATAACGTCGCCTACCACCGTGTCTGCCCTGCATGGCTTATTAATTCTACATTAAAACGCACATTTGAAACATCAATTGATCAAGTTATTAGAAAAATTAAAAAGTATGAAATTGGTGAACAGGTACATAAATGGTTGTAAAGTCGATTCACTCAGTAAACCTGTAAGATGGCCGACATGTCATATGACAAAAGTCATATTCCAGCTAAATAAAATAAATTTTTGCATTTTTAATAACTTTTGTCATATGACATGTCGGCCATCTTGCAGGTTTACTGGCTGAATAGACAATATGACTATTTAATGAATAGGTGGCAGTAATGTTGCTGTACCACAAGGCAGTATACTTGATCCTTTATTATTTATAATCTATATTAATGATTTGGTTTACAATATAGACTATTGTTAATTTCCTTTGTTCGCTGGTGATACCGTAATTTACATTTCAGATAGTAATTTAATTTCGCTGATAAATAATATGAATAGTCAACTAGAACATAATATTATATATAAATGGATGTGTGAAAATAAATAATATTGATTAAACGATATTTCTTTTAATAGGGTCTGAAATTCAGTATAGTGAGTTTTCAAAGTTAAATATTTAAGAGTTATTGTTGACAGAAATTTAAAGTTTCGTGATCACGTAGATTAATATATTTATAAAAAAAAATTAAAAAAAAATAGGAGTGCTAAATTGATTAGGAGGATACCTACCTAAGTATTTATAGTAAGAAAATGATTTTTAATTGTTTTATTTTACCTTATTTTCTTTTTTGTAGTTCAATTTAATACATATATGTGTTCACAACAAGATAAAAACAGATTTCAGGTTTTACAAAATAGAGCAAGGAGAATAATATTGGGGTGTGATAAATACACCAACTACCGGAAATGCTAAATTGTTTAGAATGGATGAATATAGAAAACTTCTTATTATTTGTTACTTTAATTTACCGTTGTGAAATCTTAACATACTATAAAACAAAGTCGCTATCGCCCGTCCTGTCCCTATATGTGCTTAAATCTTTAAAACTACGCAACGGATTTTGACGGTTTTTTTTTAATAGATAGAGTGATTCAAGAGGACGGTTTTTATGTATAATACATGCATAATATTATAGAGAAACACTGATAAACACTGATAAATTAGAGTAGGGAGAACGAACGACCCAACCTAACCGGTCCCCGGCCCGTTCAACGATCGATCCGAAGCACCGAAGCCGGAATAGACGAAGACAGACTATGTTTTATGCATGGATGTGAATTGTGGACGGGCCGGCAAACGGTTGAGTTTGAGGTTTGTTCGCCTTATTATCTCACGTCGTATAATGCCGGGCTGCAACGCAGGCCGGGTACACGCTAGTCTTTAATAAATAACTACTTATTGAAAACTTTTTGATTACCTAAGTATCTATATTGGTAATTAAGGGTCTAATTAAGAAAAACTAAATGACGACCATAACTCAGTTTCAGTTTGAAAATTTTTGCTCAAAACATTTTTCAAAAAAGTCGCTTTCTTACACTTCGAGTATGAAAAGGACGAGAAAAAATTTCTTTCGATCACAGTCGTCGGAATTTTATTTTTTCGGAATCATGAAAAAATTTTCCTACCCTTCATATTGGTAGTTTTATCTAGATATACAGTGTCACCAGTAAAGTCCGCATCATATGGGATTTTTTTTATTAATAACTTTATTTGAAATTTGACTTTGGCATTAAGTTCTGCTTCGATCGAGATGAAAATTAAGCAAAAAAAATAGTAGTCACGTGATTCGCATTATCTATCCAATTTTAATTTTTTCCAAAAAATAATTTAAAAGTGGGGTTATTTCTGAAAATATGGAAAAAGTTATTAAAAAAAGTTTTTAAATGCAAATTCTAGCCCACATGCAAAATTTCAGCTGGATAAGATAATTGTGATTTTTTACCTATATTTTGTAAATTGCACCACTTTTGCAAAATAAGACTCAACGCAACCTACATAAAACTTCTTAGTTTTGACAATGCTTTATTTCAGATACATTTTTTTTAAAGTAGCGCCATATTAAATGTGTGTTGTTCTACAAAATCAAAATTGGACTATTAAAATTTGGTCGCATGTGATGCAAAGTTTATTTGTTTTTGACCCTGTATAAGGTAACATCATAAAATAAGTATTTTTGAAAACGTAGTTTGTGTCTTGAAAGTAAAAAAATAAAAAATAAAATAAAGGGGTTTTAAATTAAATCGTTGAAAATAGATAAACTTTACGTTAAGTTAAACTAAAATTTATTTTTCACTTAATGAACACTTTACTGATGACACTGTGTATTTTTTGTCTTAATATTAAGATGTATTACTTTCAGACAAAAACTACGTTTTCAAAAATACTTATTTTATAAAGTTACCTTATACTTACAGGGTCAAAAACAAATAAACTTTGCATCACATGCGACCAAATTTTAATAGGCCAATTTTGATTTTGTAGAAAAACACACATTTAATATGGCGCTACTTTAAAGAAAATGTATCTGAAATAAAGCATTGTCAAAACTAAGAAGTTTTATGTAGGTTGCGTTGAGTCTTATTTTGCAAAAGTGGTGTAATTTACAAAATATAGGTAAAAATCAAAATTATCTTATGCAGCTGAAATTTTGCATATGAGCTAGAAACTGCATTTAAAAAAACTTTTTCCAATAACTTTTTTCGATATTTTCAGAAATAACCCCACTTTTGAATTATTTTTTGGAAAAAATTAAAATTTGACAGATAATGCGAATCAGGTGACTACTATTTTTATTGCTTAATTTTCATCTCGATCGAAGCAGAACTTGATGCCAAAGTCAAATTTTGAAAAAATCCCATATGATGCGGACTTAACTGGTGACACTGTATAAAGAATTTAAACTTCCTACCTCATCTTGAAGTCGGGTTTTTTTTGGACAACTATATAGAGACATTCAGTTTTATATTAGGTATAGACTACATAATAAAATGTTCACGTCTGTAAATAGGAATATAAAATCTAGAAGATGACGTAGACACTTTTTCGTATGGTAAAACAAAGATTTACAATCAAAATAATCTACAACCAATGCTGAATAATAAGTGTCCTTATTAAAAGGCAGGAAAATAACAATTGTAAATTTTGGATAGCAGTTGTTATTTATTCATTAACGTATTTCATGCTAATAAAGTTATTTTCATGGGAAAATCTAGAATTATCTTAACGGTACTCACAGTGCACTGTATCACGTGTATTGTTTTATGTATGAGATAAAAACTAGAGGTTCGTTAAAAACAAATATAAAGCTTTAGTTGCTACTAAATTATAAAATGTATGTTTGTGCATTAGGTATGATATACAGTGATGGGCTAAAATATGGAACAAATTCATTTAAAAATCAGGTATTCATTTTTTGAAAAAACGCTCGGACACGTCGATTATAATTCTTTCTTCCGGATTTTTTGCCTCAAAAAGAAATTATACCGGGTGTGTCAAAAAGTAGATGTAGCAAAATTTTTTTGTTTTTTAAATAGAACCCCCCTATTTTTACTTATTACCCTAATTCTACGTCAAATTCTGCGCATAATTCATGTAGCATACTCTATCCTTATCTCTAACGGTTTTAGAGAAAAATTACATTATAAAAAAAATTCTTTAAAAAAAGGTACATGTACCTACTTAAAGGTAAACAGGTAAATTTAAATGAATTGTTACTACGATAGCAAGTCATGTGTCAATTAAAAATTAGTTTAGTTATAATTTTGAAAAACGGTGATCATGGTGCATTTAAATGAAACACAAAGATTCGAAATTTTAATTTTAATTGGATGTGGAGACAAAACAAGAAGTCAAGAAGAAGTTTGTAACTTGTTTAACGCTAAGTATCCAGAACGGCCGATTACAAGATCTATAGTAAGTAATATTGAGAAGAAATTCAGGGAAACAGGGAATGTAAAGGATCGTCTACGGCCAGGTCGTCCAAAAATTAGTGAAAACTCACAATTGAACATTTTGTTAGAGGTTGAAGATAATCCTTATAGTGCATCCACTGAAGTAGCCCTTAATAATGATGTTAGCCGACGTACCATCCGTACAAAATTAGGTTGCTGCACGAGCTAAACGAAGATGATCCCGACCGCCGACTACAGTTTTGTGAAACTATGATGGAAATTTGCAACATAAATCTATTTTTCCATCGCAACATACTTTTTAGCGATGAAGCCACGTTTTGTTTGAATGGTTCGGTAAACAGACAAAATTTTCGGTATTGGAGTACAAATAATCCCCGTTCGATGAGAGAACAGCACACGCAATACCCACAAAAAGTAAATGTTTGGGCAGGGATATTAAATGATAGAATTATTGGACCTTTTTTCTTCGATGGAAATCTTACAGGAGACCGGTATTTACAATTTCTTCAAAATGAATTAATTCCCACACTAGCAGCGGATTTTCCAAATCCGAATTAGCCTCAACTACCAGAAGCGTCTATTTGGTTTCAGCAGGATGGTGCTCCGCCTCATTTTGCTCGACAAGTACGAGAGTATTTGAATACTGTATTTCCCGAACGAAGGATAGGTAGAAGAGGACCCATAGAATGGCCTGCAAGATCTGCCGATCTTACACCCATGGATTTCTTTCTTTGGGGTTATTTGAAATCAAAAGTGTATAAGGATAAACCACAAAATTTGGAAGACTTAAAATTTACAATTAGATATGAAATTAGGCAAATTAATGAAAATATTGTAAATAATGTTTTAGAAGGGTTTTTAAGTAGATTAGCATATTGTCAAGAAGTTAATGGTTTGCATTTTCAACACTTAATAAACTAATTTTTTAACCTTTTTTTAAAGAATTTTTTTTTTATGATGTAGTTTTTCTCTAAACCCGTTAGAGATAAGGATAGAGTATGCTACATGAATTATGCGCAGAATTTGACGTAGAATTAGGGTAATAAGTAAAAATAGGGGGGTTCTATTTAAAAAACAAAAAAATTTTGCTACATCTACTTTTTGACACACCCGGTATAATTTCTTTTTGAGGCAAAAAATCCGGAAGAAAGAATTATAATCGACGTGTCCGAGCGTTTTTCTAAAAATGAATACCTGATTTTCAAATGAATTTGTTCCATATTTTAGCCCATCACTGTATGTATACCAGGTGATTTTAAATTCAGCAAAAGGAATCTTAGCAAGCAAATGTATTGAAAACTTTTTGATGACCTACGTATCTACAGTGTCACCAGTAAAGTCCGCATCATATGGAATTTTTTTTTATTAATAGCTTTATTCAAAATTTGACTTTGGCATCAAGTTCTGCTTCGATCGAGATGAAAATTAAGCAGAAAAATAGTAGTCACGTGATTCGCATTACCTGTCAAATTTTAATTTTTTCCAAAAAATAATTTAAAAGTGGGGTTATTTCTGATAATATGGAAAAAAGTTATTAGATAAAGTTTTTTTAAATGCAGTTTCTAGCCCACAAGCAAAATTTCAGCTGCATAAGATAAATTTGATTTTTTACCTATATTTTGTAAATTGCACCACTTTTGCAAACTAAGACTCAACGCAACCTACATAAAACTTATTAGTTTTGACAAGGCTTTATTTCAGATACATTTTCTTTAAATTAGCGCCATAATAAATAAATGTGTGTTTTTCCACAAAATCAAAATTGGGCTATTAAAATTTGGTCGCATGTGATGCAAAGTTTATTTGTTTTTGACCCTGTATAAGGTAACTTCATAAAATAAGTATTTTGGGAAACGTAGTTTTTGTTAATATTAAGACAAAAAAGAACACAGTGTCTTCAGTAAAGTGTTTTTTAAGTGGAAAATAAATTTTAGTTTAACAACGTAAAGTTAATCTATTTTCAACGATTTAATTTAAAACCCCTATATTATAATTTATTATTAAGCTATGTCATAATGCAGGTGAAATTTTGCATGTGGGCTAGAAAAGAAACTGCATTTAAAAAAACTGTTTCTAATAACTTTTTTCGATATTTTCAGGAATAACCCCACTTTTGAATTATTTTTTGGAAAAAATTAAAATTTGGCAGATAATGCGAATCACGTGACTACTATTTTTCAGTCAAATTTTGGATAAGGTAAAAAAAATCCCATATGATGCGGACTTTACTGGTGACACTGTATATTGGTAATTAAGGGTCTAATTAAGAAAAACTGAATGACGACAATCACAATAAAATGGCTTATTAAATTTTCTAAGATAATTTTATATCACACATCTTAAGTTAAATACAAATATTTTATCTTATGTTAATTCCGAATCACAACTTTCATTAGTTATTCAAATGGTACCGGGAATATACATACAAAGAAACGACAAGCCATTAAATCGATGACAACATCCCATAAAATCTTTAGCAAAAAGACACTCGAGACAAAAGAACATCGATAAGTAAACTTAACGATATAAATAGGAAAACCAAACAGGTTTTCCTACCAATAATTATGTATGTTTTTTATTGCAATTTTATATTCTTGTTCAACCTTAGATTGCCAACTAAAGAAGCCCTAGGTGTTCTTTCAGTCATTTTTACCATAATTGACTTTTGTCTTTACTCGGCCTAACTAGCTAATCGTGCCTAGAGTCACTAACAATTGATAGTATTTATCGTGCAGAGTTTTACCATAGTTTACGCAATATGAATATTGTTGTCAAATACCATTATAGACCAGGGCTGAAGCCTTTGAAAATGGTAAGAAGTGGAAAAAAAATAATAGTAGGATTAAACCCATTGGAAAAGGTAGAGAATATAACAAAAATGAAAGGAAAAATAATTTTTTTAAAACCGACCAGAAAATTTACACTTTCTGGACAATTTTTCGTCTAGAAAATAACGTTTTTCCGGACTCTAATGTCACTTTTCCGGTCTCTAATGTCACTGTCACCCTGTTTTTTGTTTTTTCAATCGCTCTTTGATAATACAAGATACCTTGATTTCGTTATTATGACAACAACATTTCGATTTATTGTCGAGTGACAGTTCGCTGATTTTAATTTTGTTCTTTATGTCAAACTTGTTTCGTGTATAAAATATATCGAAGTGTCGGTCTTAAAAAAAATATTGTACGTCACGCAACCGAAAATTAGTGTTTTCCAGGTCTCTCCAAGGTTGTCTCTACCTGAAAAACACTACTTTCCGGTCTTGTAACGTAAATTACTATTACTCTTCACGATGTAAAAACACCAAGAAGGTATCGAAACGCAAGAACTGTTGAGAATATTGCTGCTGTAAGAGCTAGTGTTGCAGTGGATCCAAATTTATCAATTCCTCGTCGTGCTCAAGAGTTAAGGATTAAAAAAACCGACAACTTGGCGTATTTTGAAAGAATACTTGAATTTACACCCGTATAAGATTGTTTTGACCCAAGAACTTACGCCACTGGACCATTGTCGGCGCAGAGAATTTTCTGCTTGGAGTTTAGAACAACTTGAAAGAGATCCTAATTTTGCCAAAAAAATTATCTTTTCAGATGAAGCTCATTTTTTTTTAAGTGGATACGTTAACAAGCAATATTGCCGTTTTTGGTGTGAAAACAATCCACAACAGATTCATGAGAAGCCTTTGTATCCGCTAAAGGTAACTGTATGGTGTGGTTTATGGTATGGTGGCATCATCGGACCATTTTTTTTCAAAATGAGGCAGGAGATGCAGTTACAGTGAATGGTGAACGATATCGACAGATGTTAAAAAAAATTTTGTGGCCAGATTTAGATGCATTTGATTTGGAGGATATGTGGTTCCAGCAAGACGGTGCCACATGTCACACTGCTCATGAAACTATCGATTTACTGCAAGAAGAGTTTGACGAAAGGATAATTTCAAGGAATGCTACTGTTCAGTGTCCTCCAAGAAGCTGTGATTTAACTCCTTTAGATTACTTCTTGTGGGGCTATTTGAAATCTAAGGTTTATGAAAACAGACCACAAACACTTGATGCATATTATATAACATAATAAATTTTAGGTTCAAAAACTGGCTGATATTACTTCGCCACTTAGCAATTTCTGTTCTATTAAATAACTTAACATAACAACGTCCGTCACGACTGAAATTCGACTCACAACTGAACGGTCAATATGCGCGCCCGTCTAACTATGCGGGATGACGGAAACCCGGTTTATTCCAGAGATACCTGTGGTATGCCATCAAGGGCGACCTTTCCCTACCTTTTTAAGTAACAAGCAACATATATGTTTTTTATTTCTTATTACCTATTTCTTAATGCATGTTGCGTATTTTTTTAATTCAGTCTCGGCGTTAATTGTCATTTAGAATCTTTGTACAAAGTTTAAAGTTTTAAATAAGTTCCCTTTAAGTACCAATGGTATAATAGCCTCTATTAAATGGTATAAGAATAAAAGTAAAATAATCAAAGATCCATTACACACATATTTTACCCTAATGTAGCCTTGTAGATATTTATTCAAGAAATAATACCTTTGCTATTCAAGAAGAATGTTGCTGTCGTTGACTTCTTTTCTTTCTCATATCACATTATCAGTTTTTGTCTTATCATTGCCTTGTTTTTATTTTATTATCTTTGTTAAAGTGACAGTTGAAATGTTTGAACAAAGTAAATAAACATCACTTTTATTTGGCTAATATATACAGTGTGTCCACGGATATAGTTTGGAAGAGGAGAACCTTTTTTATTAGATATTTAGTAGTTATTATAAAAGAAAAAGTAATTCTTTATAAAAACGTCTGCTTGTGCTGAAACTACAATTTCAAATATAACATTTGCAGTTACTATACAGGGTTCGTCAGAAACAACATTTTTAGTTTTTTGGATTTCGTTTAAAATAAATTTACGTAAAAACAAACAACTATTGTTGGATTCTTCCTTCGAATGTGGTTTTATATCTGGCCGAGTAACGATTTTGTTGTAACTAACCCATTTTTTATTTGCCTACTTTTGAAGTATTATTACAATTATAAGTCATATTTCTTCAATTCGTTCAATCATAAATTATAAAGGTTTTATTCAAACGTGGTACCCCCGAGTTAGCGGATAGTTCAACTCGACATCTGAATTCCCGATAATAGTTCATAATTTGCTGTATTGTGATATTTGCAATAACTGCTCTTATTTTTTTAAGAGATCTAAGTTATTATTGAAATTTGTTTTATACACATGTGGCTTTAGATATCCCCATAAATGAAAGTCGATGATTGAGAGATCGAGACTACCATGTGCCAACTGATTTGGACCATAGGTACCTTCCAATCCATTTGATCCCAAAGTAATGATTTAGCCAATCATCAAAAGAAATTGAAAAAAAAAAACGAAAAACAAAAACTGTTGTTTCTACGAACCCTTTATACTAATCGCAAATCTAATAGTTGAAATTATCGTTTCGATACTAGCAAAATTCATTTAATAAAAATCAAGGAATTGAAAAAAAAAAGATCCGAAAAACCAAAAAAGTTGTTTGTGACGAACCGTGTATAGTAATCGCAAGTTTGATATTTGAAATTGTAGTTTCAGCACAAGCAGACGTTTTTATAAAGATCTACTTTTTCTTTTATAACAACAACTAATAAAAAAGTTTTTCCACTTCCAAACTCCATACGTGGACACACTGTCAATAGGTCAATATTTAGATTTACATTTTATGGGCGGTTTTCCACAAATCTTCTAATTCGAGTTCTTTGCAGCATTTATTCTAAATTGCAAATTATTTTTAATTCATAAGTTAGAGAAATGCAAACATAGATAAAATGATAATAGACAATGAGAAAATATTTAGTTGTGTTTCTAACTTTAAATGACTACGCTACCGTTTATTTGCCTTTTAGAGGTGCGACAGTATTATAGAAAACTCATAATTTAATAATAAGGGTAGAAATTTTAGTGTTTTGTTACTTCCCAATTTTGGTAATATCATTTAACATAGAGGTTTGTTGGTAGGTCAAGATTTCATAATTTTTCCCAACCCCCATTTTTTAAACGAAAGATAATATATCAAATTCAGAACAACCTGTACCGGGTTATCAACGATTGCGCAGAGTCATTTTCAGCCTTAAAAATAAGATTCGTCGATAATAAGATTTTGTGCTATGGTATGGTTGAGAGGTGTGAAGGGTAAGCTAGAGTACATAGTAGGACAGGATGTAACAATTTTTTTCTAATAAAATACCCTGTATTTAGTGCTTGCAATCCCGGGATCCCGTTAAAAACCCAATCCCGAGATTGGGCATTTAAATCCCGGCCTCCGCCAGATAAACGACCTACCCACCTTAACTGGAAGTCGGTTTTCTTCTCCGGACAAACACAGTTTTTGTTACATTCGGCTTAATAGGTATAATTTTTTTTTATTTCTGACCATTAATCAGTACATAGGCCATAGGCACCAGGGCCTGTAATACTTATAATTTTATAATTCTTTACCTTAAATAAATAATTTTGGCTTAATTTAAAACTAAAACTATACTATGCTCTTTTCAAAATAGTCTTATAAGTTATGGCACGTGTCCTTGTATCTGTAAACATTACGATTTCTTGAGGCATCTGATTATATGTTTGGATACTTCTGTAGACTGGTGAGTCTTGAGATGTTTTTGTTCTTGAAAATGTGTTTATTATAATCTAGCGTGTACCCGGCATGCGTTGCAACCCGCTGGTATAAATACAAGCCCGAACAAACCCGATATATTACTACCCGGCATGCCACTTTCTGAAATTGCACCCGTGCGAAGCCGGGGCGGGTCGCTAGTTATACATAAAAACCTTCCCCTTGAATCACTCTCTATCTATTAAAAAAAACCGCTTCAAAATCCGTTGCGTAGTTTTAAAGATTTAAGCACATATGAATAGGGACAGACGGGCGACAGCGACTTTGTTTCATACTATGTTAAGATGTTCCTTTTGTCTGGTGTTATGAGTATAATAATAATAATTTGTTTGGGAAAGGTATGTGTTTGATTTAATTAATTAATTTTTTATTTCATATAATAATATCAGTTTCACTTGCCTAATTTTCTTAACTATCTCTACGGTAATAGTTTGTGTTTTTAACACGCTTTTATTAGCTTCAGCTGTATGTTTGTTTGTTTGTCCGTAACCGACTTCTTTGAACCCCATTTTGACCCACTTTAAACGGTCAGATTTAATTTAAATTTTGTAGACTTATCAAGAACCGCTGACAATACAATAATCTACACGCAAAAAATTCTCCTGTCAAATTTTGACAGCTGTCAGGTATAAAACGAAGAAGCGATTTTGACGAAACAAATTATGGGGTCGTTTAAAAAAATTATATTAATGACTATTTAACTAGAGTGTTTTACACTGGCAAAATGTCATAGCAACGGCCGGTCTTCTACTGGCAAAATTACTACCTGCACCTACCTGGACAAAATTCACATGTGATTTTTGCCGCGGCAAAATTTTAATTTTTGATTGAAAGAAGTTTTGTTACCATGGTTCTGTTAATTATTTAAAATGTCATTGTATTATTTCTTGTTAACAAACATCAAATTATTTTAGTTCAAAAATGAGTGTTTCTGAAGAAAAAAACAGATTTGGAATACAATCCATTACAGAAATTAAAAAGGCAGTGTCGGAGAATATACCTCCAAATACGCGTATCTCCAAAACTTCCATTTGGCGACAGTTTTCGCAGTTCTTATTGATAAGAGATTATAAGCTTGAAAAGCATACTCCAGCCGAAGAATTAGCAAAAATTATGGAAGATTATGCTTACAACATGAAAAAACTAAATGGAGAGGACTACAAAGAGTCAAGTATCAAAAGCATATGGAATACCACGGCGCAGATGCTACAAGAAAAGTATTATCAAGAATTTAATATAAAAATAGACCCATTTACCGACATTCTTTTTAAATCAGCCCGTTTGGCAAAGGACTTAAAACGAAAACAACTTCAAGGTAACCAAGAAAAAAGAAAAACAAGTTCGAAAGCCCTTACAACACAAGAATTATTGGAAATGATAAAAATTCATGACGAAGACACCCCAGACGGCCTACAGAAAAAAATATTTCACTTATTTTCTTTTGAACTTGCGTGGCGAGGCAACGAAGCAGTGAACTGCAAAGTACATTATTTCCACCAAGAATTAGACCTAAATGAAGAGTTTACGGGACGTATCGAATACAATCCCATATTTTCAAAGACTACACAAGGAGGTGCAAAAGCCTTGGCCAGTAGCAAATGGTTGGTAAAAAACAACACTAACAAAGATCTTTGTCCTATTCGTCTATTTTTAAAATTATTTGAAAAAAGAAATACCAATCCAGAAATTACAAGTGACAGGCTCTTTTTGACAGTTCATCCAAATTGGAAAAAAGGAATTTGGTACAAAAACATGCCTATTGGAATAAACAGCATGTCGAAATGGACCAAAATCTCAGCAGAAAAAATCGGCGTAAATACCAAAAAATTTAAAGTAACAAACCATTCACATCGCTCTTCCACTATTTCTGCCCTTGCAAAAAATGGCGTTGGTGAGCAAGAAATTATCAAATTAACAGGACATTCCCACGCCAATTCTTTGAAGCCTTATTTGCAGTTAGACTCTGAACATCATTTAAAATTAATTGCAAACTTAAGAGAAAAAGCACCAGATCAAGTAATATCATCAAATCAAAATCAATCAAATAATGCACAAACGTTTAATTATCACAACTGTAACTTTTACATCAATAAATAAGTAATTTTTTTGTTTTATTCTTAAATAAAAGTTTTCTAATTTTATTGTTCTTTGTCTTTTTTCTAGTTAAATAGTCATGTCGAATACCACTCGAGAAAAAATTGTGTAAGCAAAATTGTTCTCAAGGATTTATTTAAGTTTGTTGCTTTTAAGCAATTTCGCTCATGACATTTTCGACAAAATCACTCACCTGACGGCTCGTGATTTTGTCAAAAATGTCATTCGCGAAATTGCCAAGCAACAAACTTTCATACCTTTCGAAAATTTTGCCGACAAAATTTTATCTCTTGTGATATTATATATGAAAAAACTATAAGGACGTATGTATATTGACGGTGGAAAGTTGAAAAAAATACGCAAAAAATCTTTTATCAAAATTTGACACCTATCAATATGTCAGAACTATTACAATAACCGATAGTAATAAAACAAACGCGGGGTCGTATAGATATTGTCGCTAAGAATACAGAAAAATTTAAAAACAATTCTACCCGTCAAAATAAAAATTTGACATTTTTTTTTTTTAATTTTGAAAATTTAAACGGTCAGATTTAATTTAAATTTTGTAGACTTATCAAGAACCGCTGACAATACAATAATCTACTAATCTATAAATAGCTCAATCTACTCAAAAAAATAATTCTTAACAATAATTCAAAGCGTGTTTCTTAGTGTGTGGGTGGGTTTTAGGGAATGGATTGATATGTAGATTCCATGGATGTCAAAATTTTTTAAAAGTTTTTCAAACAGTAGCATTTTTCTTTCTTTTTATTTTAGTTTATTTGTGATAAAGACACACAGAGAGATACATTTAAGAACACCGATCACGTAAACATACTTTAAATTATATAGTACTTAATCATGAAATAGCTTTAAGTAAACACCAAATATATTATGGTTCAGTTAATACGAAACCATACAGGTTATCCTATTAGGTATGCTCAATACTTGGACATTAAGTAACTGTAATAAGCTTAGATTATATAAAATTTTCTCTTTTGTCCCCTCATTTTCGAGCTGTAGCCGCCTGAGGAGGGACTCTGAAGATGGATGTTTCTAAATATTTTCGAAACCATCAGAGATAAAATTACGAAATTTAGAAATGTTGGTAAACCTTATGCTCTGAGCCGATCTATTGTCTTAAAAACGTAAATATAACTTGTTTGTAGCATTGTTTTTTTATGTTGCGCTATTTTCCATAGCTTAATGCTTAATGCATTTTACGAAAAAAAGGTATTTTTAGTTAGTTTAAGTTCCTACTGCACTAATATTGAATTGCAAAAATTTTTTTAAACAATAATTAACGTATCAGGCAACTTTGAGGCGGAAATAATTTACTTACAATTACAGCGGAATCATAGGTCAGCGCTGTCGCTGAACCAGATTAAATAAATTGGCTTCTGACGAATAAGAAACTTTTTCCAGGCAGATTCCTAGACAGATTCATCGAAAAATTTATTAACAAAATCTGTTTTTAGAATTATAAGGTATTTCGAAATCCGAAGAAAAATATCCGTATAAGTCCGTATTTAAAAAGAAATAAAGTTGATAATGGGCGAAAACATCGAAACGTCGGATTTAAAATCTGAAAACGTCATTTTGTGGAGAATAAAAAACGGCAATGAGAAAATCCAATTCATTTCAAAATTCTTCTTTAAATAAAGTCAGGAAAAATTAAAAACCAATTTTGAAATTTCGCTTTTTTCTAGATATCTGGAGAACGACTCTTATAGTTTCCGTGATCCCAATGGTTACCCTCGAATTTGGGACATCCTGTATAGCAAATTTATTATAAATCAGTAAACATTTTACATGTGTACCTAATTAAATATTTATCACGTTGCACTAGATTCCTAAAGACCACTTTAAATACCCAACCACTTCGATTTCGTCCTAAAGTGTATGGATAAATAACTAAATGAGTTCAGTTTTTGTTCCAAGAAATGACGTTAATGCGAATTAGCAATTTAAAGGTTAATTAAACAACTACATAATTACTATTTTTGCATTTTTAATTAATAATAATTATTCTTTATACAGTGTGACCAGTAAAGTCCGCATCATATGGGATTTTTTTTTAATAGCTTTATTAGAAATTTGACTTTGGCATCAAGTTCTGCTTCGATCGAGATGAAAATTAAGCAAAAAAATAGTAGTCACGTGATTCGCATTATCTGTGAATTCAAAAATAATTCAAAAGTTTCTAAAAGTATCGAAAAAAGTTTTTTTAAATGCAGTTTCTAGCCCACATGCAAAATTTCAGCTGCATAGGATAATTTTGATTTTTTACCGATATTTTGCAAATTGCACCACTTTTGCAAAATAAGACTCAACGCAACCCACATAAAACTTCTTAGTTTTGACAATGCTTTATTTCAGATACATTTTCTTTAAAGTAGCGCCATATTAAATGTGTGTTTTTCTACAAAATCAAAATTGCGCTATTAAAATTTGGTCGCATTTGATGCAAAGTTTATTTATTTTTGACTCTGTATAAGGTAACTATATGAAATAAGTATTTTTGAAAACGTAGTTTGATACACCTTAATATTAAGAAAAAAAGAACACAGTGCCATCAGTAAAGTGTTCATTAAGTGGAAAATAAATTTTAGTGGTGGGTAAAAAATCAAAATTATCTTATGCAGCTGAAATTTGGCATGTGGGCTAGAAAGTGCATTTAAAAAAAAATTTCTTATAACTTTTTTCGATATTTTCAGAAATAACCCCACTTTTAAATTATTTTTTGAAAAAAAATAAAATTTGACAGGTAATGCGAATCACGTGACTATTATTTTTGCTTAATTTTCATCTCGATTCAAGCAGAACTTGATGGCAAAGTCAAATTTCGAATAAAGCTATTAATAAAAAAAAATCTTATATGATGCGGACTTTACTGGTCATACTGTATATAAAAGGCTTCTTCCGGGTATCTCGAATTATAAAATTTGAAAGGCGTGTTTTTATTATGCGGTAAGTAAGTCCCTGTTTAATAAATTTGACTTGACGATGGAAATGAAACATTTCATTTGTAAAAGTTGTTTAGAATTAAAAGTTATGTCCGAATACTAAATCACGGCCTTCTATTTAAAAAACGAAAGAAATACTTATTTTATTTGTCTTACCCTGTATAAAAATCTGATTGAAGAAATCAAGTTATGTTTAAAAGTTCTCTTTAATGTTCACTTTGGGAATATTAGCCAAACTGTAAATTTCTTGTTATTTCTAATTTTTCTTAAACCATTCAAAAAAATTATGCCAAAATTCATTGATTTTTGGAGCAATTATTGCCAACAATTTACCATCACTAGGCAAAGCAAAAGGAGTATTACCATTTTCAATAAACAAACTAATTTATAATAATTAATTTCAAAAAACTAATTAAGTATTAAAAAAAAAAGGAAATTCTAACAAGGTTTAAACCAAAGTTAATGTTAGACAACATATTCAGGATCTTCTTAAATTTCTTTAAAAATGTCTTGTCTTTCTAATTATAAAAATTAATTTAAGTATCAGTCAGTTCTTTTTAGATGATGCAGACAATTTATGGTTTAAACCTGCTCAAAAAAAAGCCAATCTTAGCATAATTTTTTGGAATGGAATTTAAAGTTTGGCCAATATTCTAGAGTAAACAATAAAAAGAACCGAGTAGACATTGACAGCTGTTTCGTTCTTGTTAGGAACTCATCAGAATGCCACAACCCGAAGCAACTCCACTGATAAAACTGCAGCGCATTTAAACCCTGTAATAAGCCGCAACGCCATCACGTCGAAATTATTTTTGGATAAATTAATGAAAATAAACTTTAGATAGTTTTTACCCTCTGATGCATCGAAACACTTGGTATGCTTAACATAGTGAAGATTCGCATAGTTATGTGTTTTTGCTTTATTTTTAAAATGGATTTTCGTAAAGTAACGGTTACCTCAATCGAATATACGTATTCATGTTAAAGTATTAGCAAACATCAATTATACATGATCAAACTTTTGCTACCCAATTTTTTAAATAGCACTTACACAAAATACATATCTAGGACAAATCTACATTTCTGGTTTTTACTACCAGACGTAGGTACTTATTTCTTTCTAAGTAAATGTAGCCAAGGCCTCACCTTAGAAGTTATTCTTAAAATTGAAATATCAGACTTAATAAAACCGCCTTGAGCTGTAACACAAATTAAATAAAACTTTCGACTCGTTTTTATCCACAGTCTCATTAAAGGAACCAAAGTAGGTTTGTTAACGGTTGTTTAAGCATCTTCAAAGAGTATTTAAATTCGTTTTCAATACATTGATGAGTTGGTTTTGATCGTTTTGTATTATTATAAATTCAAAGAAATCGTGTTAATGTAAATTGCCTAAATTCAAATGTATAATTTAGATGGTGAGTAACAAACCATTTGCGTGGCTAATTTTGTATCTTTTTTCTATGAACACTTATGTCCCGGAAGACAATAATAGTTCACTTACGATGCATGTCCATAAAACGTTTGTTATAATTACACATCTAAGCTCAACTAATAAATAAATGGATTGTCACCAATTCACTTAAAAATTGAAAAATGGTATAGACGTACACTGAGAGAAAAGCCTTATAGTTCTTCTAAGAATTCACGTACTATTTATACGACTGTTAAATACTATTTGTGACAGCAAAGCGCTTTTCTACTCTAAGACAACAAAAATTACTACATCGCTATGAAGTGATATCACGGTAATTTAGCCAATAGGAAACAGGAGTTAATGCTACCGTAGAATGGTTTAGAGCCATTATTGCTCTGAATACTCACAGTAATTATCAAGTTCTATTGGGGGTGTAATCTGGTTTTACATACTTAGACCAGGGTCGATAATTTTTGAAACCAAAAAAAACAATAGTAGGATGAAATCCATTGGAAAAGGAAGAGAATATGACAAAAATGAAAGGAAAAATAAATTACGGGCGATCCGACGTCGGGAAGTGGGGGGCGGTGAGTTTTTAAGGTTAGAAAACGATTTATCTCGATTTTCGGCAAAACTACAAGTCCCATGGAAAAACGTTAAATGGCAAAGTTATAGATAATAAAAATATCTACAACTTTTGTATTTGCACTTTTTTCACATAACCTCAAAATGTATGTGAAAAATTCAAATAACCAAGTTTTTGGTTTTTTTATTTTTATCTTTTACAAAAAAATTTTTTATACACTAAATTTGGTGAAAACTTACCTTTTTATGTCCCAAACACATTGTAATTTTTTTGATTTAAAATATTTATTTTTTAACCTTATTTTTACTTAATATCGAAAAAGCACCCTAATTTTCAATCGAAAATTCTCACGTCAAAATATCTGCTTTTTTAAAAAAGTCGGTGGGCTTTTTGTTCGCTGAAATCTCTACTTTCTGATGGTGTAAAAAAAAATATACATTACTATGGTAAATATTCTTAAAAAATGCAAAGAAACGAAAAAAAAATCGAATCCGAAATTTTTTTTCTTTAATCATTATGTAAAATGTTGAGCTATTTATTAAAATGTATACTTTAATTACTCGAAAAACGTAAGATTCTATGTTACATTGATAAACAAAAAAATTAAAAATCCATAAAACATAAAGATCGCAAAAAATATGCGAAAATAGTTGTTCTAAATATAATTAAAGGTAGGATTTAAAGGGGATTTCATCAAATTTACCATAGTAATGTATATTTTTTTACACCATCAGAAAGTAGAGATTTCAACGAACAAAAAGCCCACCAACTTTTTTAAAAAAGCAGATATTTTGACGTGAGAATTTTCGATTGAAAATTAGGGTGCTTTTTCGATATTAAGTCAAAATAAGGTTAAAAAATAAATAATTTAAATCAAAAAAATTAGTGTGTTTGCGACATAAAAAGGTAAGTTTTCACAAAATTTCGTGTATAAAAAAAATTTTTTGTAAAAGATAAAAATAAAAAACAAAAACTTGGTTATTTGAATTTTTCACATACATTTTAAGGTTATGTGAAAAAAGTGCAAGTACAAAAGTTGTAGATCTTTTTATTACCTACAACTTTGCTATTTAACGTTTTTCCATAGGACTTGTAGTTTTGCCGAAAATCGAGATTAATCGTTTTCTAACCTTAAAAACTCACCGCCCCCCACTTCCCGACCTCGGATCGCCATTATATTCTCTTCCTTTTCCAATGGGTTTCATTCTACAATTATTTTTTTTCACTTTTACCATTTGCAAAGGCTTCAGCCCTGGTCTAACTGGATTAGATCCGACTGGTAGTTGTAATGAAACTTGACATTATTCATAATAATATTTGCTTGCTACGCTTAATAAAGCATAAACTTACCATTAAAAATCAGTACAGTAGTTCCCAAAAATTTAAATAGCTTCTAGGGTGATATTGTTCTTGTTGTTTAACATTACGTATGATTATCTATTATGGAACATGGTTTACTGAGATTCGTTCATAGATTATAAAGTCCAATACCAATGATGGGTTGTGCGAAATAAAAATATTCTATTGCAGTATCTGACATGCGAAGTTAAAAAAAAATTTAATTACAAAGTAAAAATAAATTAATCGAAACAGGTATTGGTACGATCAAGAAAGTTCAAATTGAGATAGGAGGGCTCGAACGCTACCACTCCGACTTGTTTTGTGTCACATGCGTTGCAATTAGTACGATGTTTAAAAAAAGGAAAAAGACAATTGGCGGACATAAGATAAGAGGTGAACACCATCTAAAGCACCTTGGCCCGTTGAGACAAGATATTTTCACCACCGACCAGTTTCTCTGGTAAGGTTCACTAAACCATTTCAAAATAAATATTTCACCGTACTTACTTACTTACTCGGTAGCGCTACAGCCCCTGATGGGCTTTGTGACGCGACAACTTACCTCCAACCATCTCGATCGGCCATATTAATAAGCTCCGTGCCATTTTCGACGCCCAATTTTCTCAGATCCGCCGTAATGTTGTCTCGCCATCTTAGTCTATGCCTTCCTAGTGGTTTTTTTCCTTCTGGGGCTTTCTGCCATACCAGTCGCCTATCTTCGGGTTGCCTACGTACGTGTCCTGTCCATCTAAGCCATTGAGCCTTCATTATGTTGCACAGATCTGGTTCGTCGTATAGCTCTCTCACTTCTGCATTCGTTTTACTTCTGTGCTGCTGCGTCTGGGGATCCTTTGTCGGACCATATATTTTCCTTCATATTCGTCTTTCAAATCTTCGGATGGCCTCCTCATTTCGTACCGATAGCGTCCACGATTCGCAGCCGTATATGGTGACCGGCCTGATGACAGTTTTGTATATTTTAACTTTGGATCTTCTAGTAACTTCTTTGGATCCAAATACGTTCTTAAGGGCATAAAAGCAGTTTTGTTTGCGGTTTTTAGTCGGTACTTTATTTCCTCGCTGATGTCATGGTCGGCTGTAATGATCGAGCCCAGGTCCAGGTTCTTGAACTGTGTGACATTTTCAAAGTTATACTTATTCATTGTCAGATTTTGTCCCACTTTCTCTCTACCTGTCGTAGAGATATGCATGCATTTGGTCTTGCTTTCGTTGATCCTTAGACCCATTTTAGATGCCTCGTGTTTCAGTTTAAGAATCGTTTCTTTGCTATTTATTACGCTAGTTTCGACCACGTCGATATCGACTGCATAAGCAAGTATTAGTTGTGAACCATTCGTTTGGAACAGCTTTGTTTCGATTTTTGAGTCCCTTACGACCTTCTCCAGGGCAATATTGAAAAGAGTAGAGGACAGCGCGTCACCCTGCTTCAGTCCCGTGTTTACCCTGAATACGTCCGACATATCGCCCCCAACGTTTACTCGGCATCTGGACCCTTCTACACCGTACGCTTACCTGAAAAAAGAAAACATTAAACATGGCGGTGGCCGCCTTGCTAATCCGAACGCATGGTACCACCACATACGAACGTATTTGCTGCTATGGAAAGGTACTGTAGTCAGAGTGGAATGTGTATCGCGCTCGAACAGAATTGGGCAACGTTGAGTCTTGATTAATCTCATTTTAACTCGCGCCAAGTCCATTTTATACAGGGTGGCCCTTTAGTGTGGCAAAGTACAATAGCTCCGTTACTATTTCAAATACATTAAAAATATTAATACAAAAGTTGAAGGGCAGTAAGTGACTTATAACGTAAAATTATTTTTAACTTTATAGGGTGGCTCAAAAAAGCGGAACAATAAAAAATGTACTTTTTTCAAATGGAACACCCTGTATATTTTTTCATTTTTAAATTCCATATTAAATTATAATTATTTTTTATTAAATACATTATTAGTCTATACTTTATAGTTTCCGAGATATTTGCTCTTGAAAAGTGACATTTTTGAACTTTGACAGCTTCTAGCTTTCTAACAGTACGTCTTAGAGCAAAACGGCTTACATGTCCCTATCTTTAATTTTTATTATCTTCCCAAAAAAATCAACTTCCGGTTAAACCGGATGTTACTCGAAAGCAGGAAATATAGTTGTTCCGGTTTAACTGGAAGTTGATTTTTTTGGGAAGATAATAAAAATTGAAGATAGGGACATGTAAGCCGTTTTGCTCTAAGACGTACTGTTAGAAAGTTAGAAGCTGTCAAAGTTCAAAAATGTCACTTTTCAACAGTCAATATCTCGGAAACTATAAAGTATAGACTAATAATGTATTTCATAAAAAATAATTATAATTCTATGTAGAATTTAAAAATGAAAAAATATACAGGGTGTTCCATTTGAAAAAAGTACATTTTTTTTGTTCCGCTTTTTCGAGCCACCCTATAAAGTTAAAAATAATTTTACGTTATAAGTCACTTACTGCCCTTCAACTTTTGTATTAATATTTTTAATGTATTTGAAATAGTAACGGAGCTATTGTACTTTGCCACACTAAAGGGCCACCCTGTATGCATTGCTTTACATTAAAAGCCTCCCTGTACTCTATAATAATGTATTTTGTTGATTTAATTCTTAATTGAGTTTTCGTTCCGACCCAACTGCTCTTGTTAAATAACTGATATGACTAGTGGCGTATTTAGAATATTGCCACGGGGGGGGGGGGTCTATACCTTTCGTTTTATCTTTCTCTCTTTCTGTCTTTAAAAAAGCGCCGCAGGCGAAAATTTTTTCGGTGCCACGCCCTATTTTGAACTATCAAAATTTATAATTTCTATGTTTTGATAGCTGAACCCAAAAAAGGAAGAAATTAAGAAATTTTTAAATATAAACGCAATAATGGGAATATATACAGGGGCCCTTTAGTGTGGCAAAGTACAATAGCTCCGTTACTATTTCAAATACATTAAAAATATTAATGCAAAAGTTGAAGGGCAGTAAGTGGCTTATAATGTAAAATTATATTTAACTCTATAGGGTGGCTCAAAAAAGCGGAACAATAAAAAATGTACTTTTTTCAAATGGAACACCCTGTATATTTTTCATTTTTAAATTCCACATAAAATTATAATTATTTTTTATTAAATACATTATTAGTCTATACTTTATAGTTTCCGAGATATTGACTCTTGAACAGTGACATTTTTAAACTTTGACAGCTTCTAACTTTCTAACTCTACGTTTTAGAGCAAAACGGCTTACATGTCCCTATCTTCAATTTTTATTATCTTCCCAAAAAAATCAACTTCCGGTTAAACCGGATGTTACTCGAAAGCAGGAAATATAGTTGTTCCGGTTTAACTGGAAGTTGATTTTTTTGGGAAGATAATAAAAATTGAAGATAGGGACATGTAAGCCGTTTTGCTTTAAGACGTACTGTTAGAAAGTTAGAAGCTGTCAAAGTTCAAAAATGTCACTTTTCGAGAGTCAATATCTCGGAAACTATAAAGTATAGATTAATAATGTATTTAATAAAAAATAATTGTAATTTAATGTGGAATTTAAAAATGTAAAAATATACAGGGTGTTCCATTTGAAAAAAGTACATTTTTTTTTGTTCCGCTTTTTTGAGCCACCCTATAGAGTTAAAAATAATTTTACGTTATAAGTCACTTACTGCCCTTTAACTTTTGTATTAATATTTTTAATGTATTTGAAATCGTAACGGAGCTATTGTACTTTGCCACACTAAAGGGCCACCCTGTATTTTTTTAAATATTTATGTTTAAAAA
This sequence comes from Polydrusus pterygomalis, assembly GCA_963969555.1. Taxonomy (NCBI): domain Eukaryota; kingdom Metazoa; phylum Arthropoda; class Insecta; order Coleoptera; family Curculionidae; genus Polydrusus; species Polydrusus pterygomalis. Next base: position 54,015,711 of record OZ018378.1, read on the forward strand.
TATATATTTCTACATAATATGACCGATTCCGAAAATGATTGGTTTTCAAGTTATTTTTGCCATTTTTTCTTGCCGAGTTTGGCCATGTTGTTTTGTTATCTGTGACACAGTTACTTAATAATTTGTAAAAACAAAGTATTGCTAATAGTTCTAGTTTGCAAAAAAATTACAAAACTAAGTGAACATCATTTCAATTTTTTTAAATTAAATAAATTAGACACGCAGGTAAAAAACAAGAAAAAAATTGAAATAACTCTAAAACCAAGCATTTTCGGAATGGGTCATAATAATTTTATTTAATAATAATAATAATAATAATAAAGGTCTTTATTCAAAAATTGTAAAATAGAAAATTATTACAATTTGTTATCGGGCGAGGTTCAGTTCACCCTGTCTACATTGAATGCAACAAGGCATCTGATCTGTTCTGAGTTTTTTTTAATGTTGAGCCCGCGGGGGGGGGGGTCCAGACCCCTCGGACCCCCCCCCCCTTAAATACGCCACTGCATATGACGTAACATTATCTACTTAACAAAATAAAACAAAAATAGCGATAGAACCGTAACGTATCCGCAAACTCGCAAAGCCGTTATATACTTACGGGATGCTCGCAATTATTTTCTGGTTAGCATGCAAAGATATAAGTGATTATCTTATTCAGACACTAGGATGCTCTTTTTTTCATATTTTCCTTAAGGGGATTGAACAGCAGTTAGTTTTTAAATTTTGGAAAGGAAGCAAATTTTGAAATTTGGACGTTGTATTATATTGTGGTTTATAATTTAGACTTACTGATTAAAAAAATTAAATCAAAAAGTTTGTCCATAATCCTGGAAGTAAGGTTTTGTTAAAAATCTCTAATACGCCCTTTGCCGGTGAAAAACAGTTAACGATGCCGCGGCAGAAATATGAGCAAGTCTGTAGGTGGAGCGCCGAGAGAGGGCACTCAACTGTATCTTACCTCTGCTAGAATGGCAAAATGGCAAATTTTATTTTCACTAGCTATCACCCTTAATAAAAAGTCATAGCTGTGCGAATCATGAGCAACAATAGCTTGGGTGTAGCTATAGTAGAACAAGAGACGGACGATTGGGAACTGGCCTAACATTTAAACTACTCAAACATGATTTGGAAAAAAGAAAACACCATCTATCGATTAAAGAGAGGGACCCATTGGTGCTAAACGCAATTGACGAAATCACCTTTAAATCCTCCGAATCTCGAACTATTTTAAGTATTTTTGATTTCATGTTGGTAACTAATTATTAATTTATTAATTTGAAGAAGTAGTCCATGCTTAAAGTGGAGTTGAAAGTATGGGAAAGAAAGAAAAACTCAAAGTCTTCCTCCACAAAGTTTAATAGGATAAAAATATTCAACACAAGTCTCTACATGTTTCGAACGTAGAAACGTTCATCATCAGGAGACAGAAATTACATTTGGTGCTGATGGTTTTAGCAAAAGAGAAAATGGTGTCAAACCTTAATGGAGCTTTTATTTAATTAAAACTTGATGTTTAAAGTAGACATGATATAAAGAAAATTGAAGAAAGTTTAACCATACTGAGTATGTGAGAAGTCAGTAAATGGGGTCTAGACCAACCAAATAAACTGGGAAAGAAAAAACCTTTTAAAAGGGTTTGTTCCAGCTCCATTAAGGTTCGGCACCATTTTCTCTTTTGCTAAAACCATCAGCACCAAATATAATTTCTGTATCCTGATGATGAACGTTTCTACGTTCGAAACATGTAGAGACTTGTGTTGAATATTTTTATCCTATTAAACTTTGTGGAGGAAGACTTTGAGTTTTTCTTTCTTTTCCATAATTAATTTATTGCATTTAAAATTGCTTGTTTTTATTAGCCTACGGTAAAAACCCAAATGCTGCTATGCACCCCGACTTCGTAAATTGATCAGATTATTTGGGACAGGTCGGTTCTCGGTTCCTCTGTACTCTCAGCCTTCGCATACCATAAAACAATTTTAATTTTTTGTTCCTGCTAATAAATCATTTTAAAACACCGTACCTACGCTTACCTGAAAAATTCAGTCCGAACCAACGAAATAAGAATACAAAGGAAGTAGGGTATGGTAGATTGACAGTTGTCCGGGATGGGGTCTGATGGCGGCAACATTTAACGCACGCGCGTTTCCGGTTTACCTGTGGCGTATCATTAAAATGGTAATAACAAAATGATTAATGAAATTTTATTTGGACGAAAAAAATTAAAAATATATTTAGATTCATATATAGCTATAAGATACGGTAAGGTTGGTGCAATAAAACAATACAACTATTTCTTTTAATTATTTATTTAAATAAGGTAACGGAGGTGAAAGGGTAATGTAAATATCTGGTTAAATAACTAAAAAACACCTGTTATTATACATTAAAAAAAAATTGCAGAAGACAAATTGTTTCAGATAATCGGCAAAATTATTGCCAAAACGTCTACGTTAAAAAATAAAATTTTAAAAAAACCTTACTCTTTCTTCATGAACCAAATCACAAGAAAATAATAAAATATAATATAATATAGTCCTGTTTATTATAATATGTACCTAAATAATATTAATGAGATTTCTAGTATACAAGAAAATTGTCAAATGACAAACTATGCAGATAATACAAACATTTTATTTATTTGTAGTATCAACAACTGAACAAGTTAATTATAGATACATAAACCCCATTTCTAAAAGCTATCCTAAGCTATAATAAATATTCAATTAGCATTTGCCCAAGCAGTTCATTCCTTAATTTTAATTTTTGATAGTTTAAATTATATATTTCAATGTCTCCACAATATTTATTAAAATAGAGCACAGTCACAGTGGTGAGTTTTTGTATAGATTTGTCCTCGGTGTAGGAATATAAAATACATGTGCGGATCTAGTATTGACTAAGCCTATTCTAAACGGAAGCAGTCCTAAGAACTCTTTATTATCTATTTTGTCTCTAAATATTTTATATAAGAAAATAATTCTTGCTTCTATACACAATAGTCTTAAAGAAGGGATATTAAACAAATTACACAAAAGCCCTTGATCTGTACCTCTTGGTGGATAAACTGAAAATGACTTGTAGTATAAAAATTTTTAAAATTTACGCTGAATAGATTTTGAAAGAGCAATCTTATTGGCATACTGAGGATCCCAAATAGTGCATGCATACTAAAGTTTTGTAGCTACCAGGGATTTATATAAAGTTATTATGGCGTTAACATTTTTAAAGTATTTACAAGTTCTTATTATAAATCCTAGCATATAAAGACCATGAGCTTCTCGAGCAACATATTTAACAATTTATGATTGAAGTAAATAATTATTGGTTTTCTAAAGATAAACTGATATTAAATAAATCAAAGACCGTTATCACCTTGTTTAAGACTAACCCATACACTTTGGAGAATCCGGAAACAGTAACCATTAATGATTGTCATATAAGATTAAAGGAATATACTAAAATCTTAGGTGTGTTGTTGGATAGTAAAATGTCCTGGAAGAACCATGTCCTGGAAGAGCCATATCCTGGAAGAGCCATGTCCAATATATGTTGTAACCAGACGGTGTTCCAGTTAGATTCACAGTAGGATAATTATCTTCAGGCAGGTTTTGACAGGGTGTCTTATAAGATATTGCATAGGAACGTACCTGCCAAAAAAATATAAGTTTTTTAATTATTTGTTTGGCACCTTTACCAAATGACACAAAAGTAACTATAACGTGATACTAACTCTCTTTGTAAAATTTTTTTTTTATATTTTGATATGAATTTCTTTAAATGATAGAAGGTTTGGGACTTGCTTTGAATTTATTTTTTTAATCAATGGTATCTCCAGTCGTCCTCAGGTGAATATTGAGAAAACGTTTCTATCATTCTAGAAACATCATTGTATTCAGTCTTTAAATATGAATTTCTTTGTTTATCGTACCTACACTTCCATATTTTATTACATTCTTTATCCATGGGTTTAAAATTTTAAAAGTAGATTAAACCAATAAAACATCTAAAAACTTTTATCGATACATAATTTATGAAAAAGTGACAAAGCAGCTTCCTCAGAAGCATAAATAAGGCAGAATTATTTGTATTCATATTCTTAAGTACCTACCTACATATTTTCCAATATATTATGTAATGACCCGATACAATAGTTTCAAAACTTACATTTTTTAACCTGGCTACTTCAAAAGTAGGCACTACTGCAGTTGGGACCAATCTAACTTTCAATCTTGAGGTTCTGTCAAAGCAATCTTCAGGAAAATGCTTCTAGCAAAGAACTGTATTTCGTGTAGGATCCCAATCACTTCGGTTTACAATTTTCAACCACGCCTTTTTTCTTAGGTAATTATTTGGAAAACTAAAAACCAATACGTATTTTTAATTTGCTTTTTTGTAGAAATGGGGTAACCCAGTCGATTAATAAATAAATAATATTTTTCTGGTTTTATAAGACGAACGCCCATGAATGACATGCGAGGTTCGGAGGTTATGTGTATTTTGATATTAAATTAAAATATATTTTTTTTCTATACAGATTAAAAAAGTTTATATATCTAAACATAAACTTACCGATGAAATGTAATGCCCAGTTTTTTACTTCATAGCATTTGGGAGCACCCACAAGCAGCACAACGAACCATATTTAAAGCTTATTAATTAACCCAGAATAACAACTAATTAAAATGTTTTAATCGCTGTCCAGCGCTAAAAGTATACTCCACTGTCACACTAAAGTAATTATAAGTTTACTAGTATTCGTTAAATATGGTTGTTAACTAATTAAAATGCAAAATAACTCAAAAACGGCCAAGAAAGCAGAAATCACAGCTCGACCTGTCAACCACGGTCAAACACCAAAACAAACATGGAGTCATATTGTGGTGTCTCAAAATGGCCGACTTCCGTCGGTCGGTTTGTAAGGCGGTTTATGCAAAATCCTACTTCCTTTGTATTCTTATTTCGTTGGTCCGAACCTATTGGTTGCTATGGAGAAGGATTGCTCGCTCGAACAAAAATTGACACTTGGCAATACTGAATCTTGATCGATTTCTATTTAACTCGCTCCATGTCTATTTTGTATTAATTTATTTACATTAAAAGAAATACCGTTAATGGACACTATTTATTTAATTAAATCATTATCCTACAAGCAAGTTGTCATTGCTCACAGTTATTGAAGACTTACTAACATGCTAGTCGACTCTTTAAATGCAAAATTTCTCCGGAAACAACTGACTCTTGAAACAAGAGTTTCTGGAAAGAAAAATGTGTTTCCCTACATGCAATGAAATTTATTACCGTATGGGCAAAACCAGTCTATTATGCATTAGGTATAACGTATAATCCTACATGACTCTCCACTAGAAGCATTTGCACTAATACCTTTACATAAATTTAAATCAGTGACCCAATGAAAACTATTCTATAGTAAAGTTATAATAATTTTCTTTCTTTCCTTGCTTTGCCATTGGTTAAAAGAGTTTTATAACATATTTAAAGGCATTAACTAATAAAATGTAGGTAGAGTACAAAGGTACATTCCTCGTCAGTGAGTCAGCCTGTAGGACTAAAGTTACAAGGGCAATAAATTATTATTTTAGTGCCTGAGATTTATTCAGCCATGAAATAAAATCTTTAAAAATGCTTTGTATTATTTTGTTAGTTTATTCTGTAATTAACACTTAACTTATTTAATATATTCTAATGATTCCTCCCAACGAACTGTCGTTCCTTAATTCTCAGTCACGCTCTTACAAAAGATTAAAATTAGTAAAAGTACTACCTTCATTTTTGCTGTGGTATTAGTATTTGACTATTTAAATTAATTTTTTTAAAAATAAAAAGTCATCATCAAAAAACTGGCAACAGTTTGAAGACCAGCTTTCAAAATGTCGTGTGGCACATGGTCACAGAATTTCTTTCTAATATAATTAATGGCTGTTGTACCCAAGGTAGTACCGTGCGAGCAAAAATTATTTGCATCAAAGAGGGCTTGGATTAAAAAACGTAGGGCTTGGTTTAGATCACAATGATATGGGGATGATATATCTAACCAAATCTAGGTTAAAATTTTGTCAAATTCATAATATGACATGATATGCCAAACTAATGAGTAATAAAATAAGTAGACAAATACAAATTTATTTTTGTTGTCTACAAAATTAATAAAGTAAGGATAGAAAGAACGAAAAAGAAAGAGAATTACATAAATTGCTGAAGTTGGCCATCGCCATGCTCCAAGCATAAATTCACACGTCTCTTCATATTTTCGAAAACGTTGACCAGCATATCTGGAGAAATGTTACCGCATTCTTGGATAATCCTTTCTTGTAATTATTGTTCTAAATTTGCAACTGGTCTTTCAAAAATATTGTTCTTTAAATGAGGAAAAACGAAGTTATCCAATTTGTTGGCATTATTTCACGAACGTTTGCAACAAGTTCTTCTGTTCTTACAGATGGTCTTCCTGCTCCTTTTTTGTGTTGTATAGAACCTGTTTCCCTAAACACAACCACGGTTCTTTTAGGCAATGATAAAAATCCCCAGCAATAAAAGCAACGTTAGGAAAATATTCGTGAAAATCGTCCATGCAAAAACCCGGATTGTATTGCCACTCACCATTTACTCTAATCCCGTTTCGAAAATACGCTTCAACCATGAATGTTTTGTGCTGTTCCGTAAAGCCCATTGTGTGAATTGTTCAAGAAATTTGAAAAATTAGCGATGAATCAAATTACTTGTAACGACTGTCGAAGATGACGGAATAACTGATTGATTGTTAATGCAGGTAGTTACTGACACCCAACAGGTATTAAGCTCTACGGCTCAGCATTACGTCCTTAGATGCAAGGCCCTCTTTGATGTTGATGCAAAGAATTTTTGCTCGAACGGTACAAGTAGTGTGTTAAGACTTTGTGTTTATTTTGACTGAAAACTTGTAGGTAGCATTTATTGTAGCCTAATATTAATATAAGTCAAATTTTTCGTCACCCTATTTGCATAAAATTGATCAATTTGACTTGGCCACCCAGTATACCAAAGGCTCGACAAGCACCATAATGTTCCCAAGAATACCCGCCAAGATGAATATCGGGGTTTTAAATCTGAAAAATGTTACAGAATGCCGGTGACTCACCTGTATAGGAATTTCCTGACCGACTCATTGACCAATAACTGCCAAATAATGATCCACAATGTTAGTATGTTGCAGTAACTACATTGTTTTTTATTGTTACATTACTTTAGTTTGATATCCTCAACGTCTTGGTTTTCATAGAATTTACATGTTTGATATTGACTTTCTATATCTTACCTTGATAATTTTAAAACAACCAATTAATAAATTTATTAGTCATTTTGATTTAATTTTTATCCAAAGCATCGATGGACATTACTTTGACGAAAAGGAAAAATAATCTTTTTCAAAGAAATGTTTCTCCAAAGATTATGTTAAAAGTTAATTTTTGGTCCACACGAATTTCCTCAAAAATTTTGCTTATGTTATCTTTTGAATTTTAAATAGAACTGCAGAATTTTTAACTAATTGTTTAATATATATGTATATACACTCGCCGGCAAAAAATTCCGCCACCCTGAAATTTTGGCCAAGTTTGATGTTTTATAACTTGTTTATTTTTTATCCGATTTTCCTGATTTTATTATCAATTTGTAGATCCAGGTGGATAATTTTGTTAACATACTGTTTCTTGTAATCTCTCATGTATTCTAAACATTTCTTTTTTTGATTCATTCCATTATCTTATTTGTGCTGAAAGCTGCAAAATTTGAAATGAAACGCTGATTTGAAGCCTATTTTTATTAAGAAACACAATTTAATAACGTGCATTTTCTCCTCGCGTAGCAATGACAGCTTGCAGTCTTCGTGGCATCAAATGAATAAGGTCACTTATTCTTTCTTGAGGAATAGCTTGATATTCTTCGGTCAGCGTAAGTCGTAAGTTTCGTCGTATCGTTTTTTCACTTACATTTACTCGACGAATCATTTGCAAGTAATTTTTTAGACACACAGCAGTAGATCTTCGATCTCTTAAAGAACTAATGGTGACAAAGTGATTATCAGCTGCAGTGGTCATTCTCCTTTTGCCAGAGCCTTGCCTTCTAGTAAAAATTCCCGTCTGTAAATACCTATTACAGGCGTCTCAACGTCGATAATTTTTAACCGAAAGCTTGACATACATTTTCAAAAAATAACATCGTTTCATTTAAAATTTTGCAGCTTTCAGCACAAATTAGATAACGGAATGAATCAAAAAAATAAATGTTTAGAATACATCAGAGATTATAAGGAACAGTATGTAAGCAAAATTATCCACCTCAATTTCCCAACAGGGTGTTTTGAAATTACGACAAAAAACAATATTTTTATTTCCTCCTGTATAATATAGCCTAATCGGATAATGATACTTTATAAAATAATTAAATAAAAACGAAGTAAATGGATCTACAAACTGATAACAAAATCATGAAAATCGGATAAAAAATAAATAAGTTATAAAACATCAAACTTGGCCAAAATTTCAGGGTGGCGGAATTTTGTGCCGGCGAGTGCACATATGAGGGGTATAGATTCAAAGTGTACAATCTCCAAGTTTCATTAAAAATGAGATAGATGTCATTTTACATACCTAGTAAATGTAGCCCTGAATCGAAATAACTCATAATTTCTTGTCATAACGGGCAATCTCCAACGGATTTTGATGGCAGAAAATTGGGATTAAATTCAAATTGTACAAGCTTCATTGACATTTAAGTTTCGTACCGTACAATCTCCTGTTCAATTTTGAAAATCAAAGTGTACAATCTCCAATGGGTTGTTTTGCTGTTAGTTTCGAATTATTTCAAAGCATGCAAAATCAGACTTGTCGATAATAATTCGCGCCAAAGCCATTCCGAGTTTACTTTTTTAGGTTAGTTGCATGTGATGCGTGAAGCATTAAACAGTGCATGGTTGCTTGTTGTTTACTATTTTTAAATTTAATTGGTTTTTTAGTCTTAGATGCATTATTGTGAATTGATTGTAAAAGAAAAAAGCGTGGGGTGCACGATATACGAAAAATATACCTAGCACAAAACGCCCCACGCTTTTTTCACAATAAGCCTAATGTTTATCGTTCATTATTATTTTCTGCCTATATTAAGAATTTCAAGAATTATTTTAAACTATATTTATTTATTTTCCGTTTTTTTAGTTTGATTAATTATTAAAGCGTGTTTTTAAAACTATATTTATTACATGAAAATTTAGGTATTCACCCCCAACCAATAATAGCGTTTGAAAAATTTAATGTAGCTGTTTTATATTTTTATAAACTAACAAGCCAATAAAAGAAATTGTGCTGATTATCCCTATTGTGTTATATCGTTGATAGAATTTTATCAGTAACAAATTTTTCTATTACCTTTTCAACGATAAAGCAATACTATTATCGATTAATAAATTGCATGCACACTGCTCGGGTGTGCAAATTAATTTGAAAGTTGCTTAACAGTAATGATATAGTATATTGTCCTTACTTAGTTGCCATTTATTAGTTAAAGTTAACAGGGTCGCATTAACATATTTTATTTTTAAAATAATAAAACATTACTTAGTCTCTTAAGTAATTGTTATACGAGTGTTTTAAGGTCATGTGTATAGGCGCAGCTAAAAAAACGTTTTCCTCTAACTCGCCGCAGCATAGGCGTAGTTAGGGGGGTACTTGGGGGTGCTAAGCACCCCCGAAATGTAAATTAGCAGCCCCAAAAAAAATTTACAATATATAGGCTAATTTTAGAACTGACCTATTTTTATAATATACATTATAATGAATTTTTCATATTAATATTTCAAGCATTCGAATTCTAGTACAAATTCAAGTATATTTAGGTAGTTGCGGATTCTGTTCAAAATTTCTCTCCGTGTACCGTGTAGTTCACGCCCAGTTTACTTGTCAGAGCGGGCCTATGATCATAAAAATCTCGTAAAATACGAGAGCGGCATAATAGTTTGTGTATGTCATGTTCTGCAATTCTGCATTAATTTGATAATTTAAATTTAACCAGTCTTAGTCGTTCAAATTCGCGGAAATCTTTAGCCGGTATTTTTTTGTTTATTAAGGTTTTATATGGTTTTATTGAATTTAGTTAAAGTTTAAAGTTAAATAAACACGAAATTAGTATATATATAAAGTATATTAAGCGGTTTCTTTATAATAGCGAATTTTTATTATTGACGTTGTTTTCAAATTAGAGGGCATTTTTTCGGCTTAGAAGATATACCACATTATTTCCAAAGAAGCTACTAGGTACCAAATACGTGATCTACAAGAAAGTTTTATAATGTATAGATTTAACAAATAAGTTTTTTTTTATGAAAATTGAAAATCATCTTAGTTTTTATCGTGATTCTATGCTCCAACACCGTAGTGATAAAGGAAATTCACACGGAAATAAAATGACGGTCCGCCTCGGCTTCTCACAAGACCGATAAACGAACTATAATAGGTTGTCTCTTTCAATGCTGACCTACCGCAATACGGAGGCCGGCCCGCAACGTCTTTCGCTGCTGCCTACGTCGCCAAGCGACGTCACGTCTTCCGCTCTACTGGTTGATACCCTTCCCCGAATGCCCACTATTAATTTCCTTCACGTTGTTTATTTAAAGAAAGAAAAATACATTTCGTCCCAAATCTCTACGACAAGTTTCATTCTGTTATTAAAAAACAAAAGTTATTATTATTGATGATGAGATGGTCAACTAGCCAACTGCAGATTATGCGTGGCCAAAATTAATTTTTTTATTTTTAAACAGAAATATCGTCTAAAAAGTGATATTTTTATCTGAAGTAGAGTGGGGTGGGGATTAATTTCATTCCACCCCCGACGAAAGAAAGGAAACACAAAATTTAAACTTGAATAATTTACGGCCAAAACAATCGAAAGGTGCAACGCTAAGCTTCATCTAGTGTTGGTGATGAACACTTCTAAAACATACTCCTGATTTTTTTATGTTCCGAGAGGTGATTGCTGTTTCTTAACCTAGGCAGTCTACGAGGTACATAAAGACAAAGAAACGAACCTAAGCTCATGGCAAAGGGTATTGCGGGGGGAAGTCGTGGTGGGGATGAGAGACGCTCGGGTCTCATGCAAAGTCAAAATTGACAAAACGTTAAAATCGGTTTGTTTCTTACTAAATTGTTTGGTTGCTTATTTCGGATTTTTTCCTCTTCGTTCGCTGCCAGGGCCATTTCCGAGGGGACCTACGGTTTAACGTGGACTCCGAACCACGATCCTCAGTCATTAGAAGCACCACCCAAGAGCTATCAACCCTTGGTTGCGCGCTTTCTATGACGCACCTATTGGGGAGTGTGTTCCTTCCCCCGTACCCCACAAGATATCCGATCTCATCCGATCTAGTTACCGGCGTGAATGGGGCGGGTTTGGGGGATGATACCTTTTCCACTCTTCCCTAATTTTTGCTCGACGCTGGACCCACGTCAAGACTTATACCGCTAAAATCCACCGGGCTCGAACCAGTTTTCCGGCAGTGGGATTGTCAGTTTGACAAGCAAGCTTCGCTCAGCCCCTCAATCCAATTTCGGGATCCGTCGAAACCCCATTTTGCCATTGCAGGATATTTATCTTGGTCTCTCCTAAACATCCTAAAGGACCATGATTTATAGAGTAATAAAAACCATAAAACTGTTATGTGCCGTCTTTTTTAATCAGGTATAATATAAAGAAATGTTAAATGAACCTACCAGCATAAGTCGTTATAGATAACATGAATTCGTTGGCTACATTAAATCTTAAAAAAATTCTAAAATATGCTATCCGGCCCTGCGTTAATTTGTCCTTCCATTATTAGAAATATATTTTTACGACATATCGCAGGCGACTATGATTGACTGAGAGTAAATGACGTAATCAGATCGTTTCACGACGTGGGACATTAAAATGCTGTTTTCATGATTGTAGTTTGTAACGGGTTCTTTTGGTTCTTTGTGCTTTATTGTTTGGCCGATCTCCTTTGTTCTAGCCAACAATATTGGTCTAGTTACATGAAGTTCTTATTGGGAAACGGGTTTGTGTAGTGAGAGTTATTAACTACGAGATCCCCTAACTACCCTTTTCTGGCAGTCGCCAAGAATAACATAACTGCACTAAAAAAAGAAATAAAGGAATTAATTTTTATTTTAAATGAAATAATATTTTTTAAAAAGACGGTCATTTCCCCTGGAAAATAAATTATGTAATAAAAATTTTAATATTCTTCATGAAATCATAATTATTAGTATAACAGGAGTAAAGAGATACGTTTCTTTAAAACCCCATTGATTACCATAATGACTCGACTAAAAAGTAACTGGTTCTAGTTTATTTAAAAATCAAATAATTATTTTTTTTAATGTGGGAAACGATGATAGGCAAAAGATAAAGAAGTTTTAACCAGATTATTATAACGCTAATTATTAGGTATTGTGATAAACGGGATCGATAATAAAGATAAAAAGGAAAATAAGAATAATATTGTATTTATTGTCGGTAGCACGATAACGGTATTAGTGTTGCATTGAAATAAAAGCACGGAAATAATGTATCTTCGTTATTAGGTTATTGATGTTTGAACCGCATTTTATCATTTTTGTACGATAGGGAACTTGACAAAAATTTTAAATGGGGAAAAAATTCTATAAATCATAAGTATATAAAAGGGAAAGAAATAAGACAGAAGTCTTCCTCCACTGGTATATTAAGATAAGTCTTAATTAAGGGTAAAATTTTTACATGTTGCGACTGCATAAACAGTCATCATCAGAAGAAGAGAATAAGGAGATGAGAAACTGCAGGTGCAAACAGTCCGAACGGAGCTAAAAGATGATGGAAAGGACAAAAAGTAATTGGAACAACATCCACATAATATTCTATATTTAAATACTACTGTCCTCAAATTTTAGGTTGCTAATTCACTACTATGTGATTCATCCACTCCTCAATTTTTTATTAAAATAATTTTTTTTTACGACTTTCACTATTCTTCTCTCCTCACACTTACGTCACTGGTCCACCAAAATGTGACTTTCAATTACTCCTCATCAGTCTATAAAAGTCTTTACATCTTTAACCATTCCAATTATATAATTTTTTTCTTCTCTCCTCACTTTTATGGTGCGATGTCACTAATTTGACACTTAGCTTACTGCTAGGTTGGTTTAATATCCTGGTTTTTGCCAATTCTCCAAGAATGACCTTTTGCTAGGTATACCATTACGGTGGATGTTGTTCCAATTACTTTCTGTCCTTTCCATCATCTTTTAGCTCCGTTCGGATTATTTGCACCTGTAATTTCTCATTTCCTTATTCTCTTTTCCTGATGATGACTGTTTATGCAGTCGAAACATGTAGAGATTTTACCATTAATTAAGACTTATCTTAATATACCAGTGGAGGAAGACTTAAAGTGTCTTATTTCTTTCCCTTTTAAGCATACACTCCACTTAAAGTATGGACCATTTCTTCAATCATAAGTATATATTGTCATAAAATATATGGCAGCAAAAAAAACAACATATTTCGTCCCAAAAGACCGCTAGCAAGATTTAAAAATGCTCCAAAATTCAAATTATCCCATGCGGGTAAAAACGGGTCATGACGTCAAGAAGTATACATAATTCGTGTGTGACATCCACGAAATAGGTATAGGTTGGCAATAAATTGAACGACGTTAAGAATTCCACCTTAAAACAACAATACAATAACAATAACATACGGCAATCCAAATGCAAACTCGGTAGCTCGGCCACCGGTCAGGATGACGGATGACGGAAAAGTCATACTTCCTGACGTCATCGGGCTTGGCGAGCTTAAAAGGTCGTTTGAAATGCTTTTGACACGCGCGAAACTTTAAAGATTTTTTACCAAGTTATTACTGATTTTTAAGGAGTAATAATTGGGGAATATTTTTTTTAGGCCTAACTAAATCATATTATTGAAAAAAAAAATTGGAAAGTTCCGATTTGGCCTGGATTCAGTGTGAATATGTCTTAGTTAACTTAACTATGTAATCTTTATGAAATTAATGTTTTATTTAGCTAATTCGGCTTTACCATCAGATTTGTCGGATTGCTCCGCGCCCGATCCTTTAATGTTTCAGAGGATAACGAGAAACTTGAACGCTGTTCGTTGATCATATCGGCGAGCAACTGGAGATAAATATTTTTCGTCAGCGGAGTAATTTGACAGATTTTTAAGAGGAAATTTTCAAAAGGCGGGAAATTTAAAAGTCTAAACTTATTTAAATGATGAAGAATAAAAATAAACTCACCTTTCGTGAAATTCGTCAATCCTATATAACTATTTGATTTTGTGAGTGAAACGTCCCCGATTTTGTTGGAATTGAATGATCCTTAAAATTTAAAACCGTTTCTTCGGCCAAGTCTAATACTTTCGCATCCGCCATTTTCCGACCACAGCTAACATCATCAAAAAAATAGATACTTTGCAAATGGCACAATATTCTGGTAGTTGCAGCAAAATTATTTTTTATTGCACTATTTATAGTTTTAAACTCATTTACAATAATTTTTAGATCTTAAACTAACAAAAACCATTGACAAAAAACTACAGTTTGATATTTATTGAAAACCTACCTTCAAAGACATCACAATACCACACGACTCGGTACACCCAAAAACACATAAAATGGCAGCATATAGGTCAATGGTACATAGAGCTCTATCTATACCACTCTCCAAAAAAGTCTAAAGATTACTTACCATTAGGACTATTGCTGTCAACAATGGCTACACAATAAAAGAAATAAACTCTCTTATCTCAAAAAAGCAAAACGCACTAGCTATGACACAAATACCCCAACGTAAAAACATGGAATACTAAAAAATTTCATACTCTTACATAATATTATGTAGGCCCATGCAACCTGCGAAAAAATAGCAAACATTTCATTCTCTGACGAAGTGACAATAGGTTTCAAATCCTCAAATAACCTATCAAAACTAATTTTTAACGTTAAAGATAAATGTGGTAAATATAAGAAATCAGGAGTTTATAAACTAAAATGCAATGAATGCAATAGCTGTTATATAGGACAAACGGGACGAAACTTCGAAACTAGATTTAAAGAACATAATGCATGTTTTAGATTAAAGAAAAGAACATCTAATTTTGAGAATCATTTTTTAGACACAAACCACGTTTTTCCCGATATTAACAAAATATTACGTACAGAACAAAAAGGTCATAAATTAGATATATTAGATAACATCCAAATTTACAAGCATAAAAAAGACTATAATGTCAACCTTTTAAATACACAATTAGATTTCCGAAATTCCCCACTTTTAAAATTATTATAATTTTCATCTGGCATGTTTACCATTTAGATTTTATAAATATTGACCAGCCTGTCCCTTATAATTATCAAATAACACTTAAATTTGTATTAGGTAAACCTACTACTTACTTGTTAACATTTGCTGTAGCTTTATTTATAATGAGTATAGATATTCCAAATATTTCTAAGCATTTTCTTTTTTTTTTCAGGAACTTTTTTCTCAACTCCAGTTTAGTCCTGAAACAGCTTTACCTCCTGATGCGTTACGGCGAGCTCTTGCCGAATCATTTTTCGATCAACAGAGGTTTCAACTTGGGTTTATGGATGATGCAGGTAATTTATTTTTTAACAGCCGTATTTACTATAAATCATTTTACATTTAAACCCGTCTTAAATTGACAGTTCTTCGTTTAAAATGACAAAAGTGTCAGAATAAGTCAACTAAGTCCTGTATTGCAAATATTTCTTTGGTTTTTCTGTAAATTCAGAATTGAAAAAGTTTTTTTAACGTGTACTTTTCCTTTAATAGCCCTAAAATTATTTTGGCAACAACATCCCGGTAAAATTATTTATCGGTAAAACGATTTAATTGCAAAAAATCCAATTAACGCGAAAACATCATAGGGCTTATTCAAACAATGACACGGTGAAAACACAACTGGCAGACTATAAGATCTAAATATTTTGATGGACTAAATTTAAAACTCTTTAGTGAAAGCACGTGTAAATGTTTAGCGGTGGAAAAGAAACAAATATTCGATTCAAAAATCGTTTTCTCTAATACAGTATATTTTAAGTGTAACCTTGTATCGAAAACTCAGACACCTATTTCAAATACACTCCCGTGCAAAAAAAAACCGGCATCATAAAATTTGGATTAAGTTTAGGGCTTTATTATATAACTTTTTTATTTTTACTCCGATTTAAGTGATTTTTTATAGAGAGCACTAGATACATTTATTAGTTTTAACACGCCTATACATATTTTAAGAGAAATTGGTTTTTTCACATATTATATAAGGATAAACGAAAAGTTTTTTTTTGCCTAGTGCCAAAACACCCTGTGGAATAATTAGGAAGCAAAATTACTTCAAACTATCAGTTTCCCTTAAGGCGCAAATATTCTTTGCATTTTGGTTCATGTCAACACATGTATTTGTTCTCACCCAAATGCAAAATGATCTCGTTGTTGTCAATAATTTAGGAAACGCAAAACTAAAGCTATTGATGACCAATTTTTTGTACTGAAAACTCTTCGGAATCGTCGTTTGACGTCAGTACAGGCGAAAAATCAACTTCGAGAGGTTCGAATTAAAAATGTCAGTTCTTGGACAGTTCGTCGAAGATTAGGCGAAGGTAATTTAAACTCACGCAGATCAGCAACTGGATCTAAATTACTACCGCGTCATAGGAGTCCAGAATGGAGGAATATTACCCAGGATGATATTCGCGGGCTAATTGATAGCATGAACCGACGCGTACAGGCAGTAGTAAGGACTAGAGGAGGCAATAGAAATTATTGAGATGTGATGTGATGTGAGAGTGTTTAAGTAAAAGAGTTGTTGGTACCTGTAAAGTTTGTTTTGAGAAAATGTTATTTTTTAAATCTTAGGCATACGCACCTTTTTCCGTAAATTTATTTGTTTCTTAAATCTTGATTATTACAATAACATTTGTTTTCTTTCACTTTAATAGTCTATCTTACTTTGAATGCAATGGCAATGAGAAAACTATGAAAATGTTTAAATTATTCACATCATCAAGAGATCATTTTGCATTTTGGTGAGAACAAATGCACGTATTGACATGAACCAAAATGAAAAGAATATTTGCAGCTTAATGGAAGCTAATATTTTGAAGTAATTTTGCTTTCAAATTATTCCACAAGGTGTTTTGGCATTAGGCAAAAAAACTTTTCGATTATCCTTGTATAATATGTCCAAAAACCAATTTCTCTTAAGATTTGTATCGGCAAGTTAAAACTAATAAATGTATCTAAAGTTTTCTAAAAAATCACTTAAATCGGAGTAAAAATAAAAAGGTATAAAGCCCTAAACTTAATCCAAATTGTATGATGCCCGTTTTTTTTGCATGGAAGTGTAGAAAGGACAAATCAATAGAGAGATTTTGGAACTCTTATTTTAGCCTGTTGTTATCGATATTCTGAGCATGCGCAGTACTAAAACGAGGCAACGATTCCTTTATTAACGATAACGAGCTTCGTTAATTACAGAGGAAGGCTATCGTTATGGTTATTCTTATTTTGCTTAATTTGCCATGTTGCCAATACCTACCTATATATTTTAATAAGAATATATTTCGGACGCGATCATTTTTCGAAAAACACTTAAAAAAATTTAAATAACTTTATAACGGTAGTTCAGATAAATCCGAACAGAAAAGTTCTTTTTTTATACATATATATTATTCAAAATTTTACTGAAAATCATAAAATTACGCTGCGGTAAGAAATATAATTATATTTTTTTGTAAACGACTTGGCAACATAACTCAGGAATCCAACATAACCTTACATTTTTGTACCATTTCCATTGTTGATTGTTTTTTGATTTCCATAAATGAGTGAAAGTGGTGTAAAAATTCCGTAATTTGTTTAATTTAGAAATGGAGGTCCAGAATATAGTTAAAAAATGACTGAGATTTCGGGGTGAGGATGACTTTATTACGGGAAGTGACAGGTCAAAAAATGTCTACTTTTTTAAATCTAAAGTTGAGTTTAACTTTGGTTCCATATTATTCAAGTTATTGAAGTCAATAGCACGTGCCACCGCATTTACTGGCTCTTAAAAAGTATCGTGAAGAATTATTGCCCTTATTAAGTTGCCGTCAACTCTGGGAACTCGTCTTCTAATAATATTTTCTATTTGATTATTCATGCATTTTGAATTCAAAACATAAACAAACAATTAAAGAAATAAAATAAGGTTATATGTTTGCAAATGTCAAATTATTTATTTTTAAGGCGTTCAAAACCTATTCTTGTAATTGTCACCGTAATCGTTATCGTTAATAAAATTAACCATAACACTGTGTTTTACTGTTGTTATTTTAAGCGTTCCAAAATTTCTCTGACTAGGGAGTGTGTTTCCCTAAAAAAATATTTTAAACCCCAAAAATTAACCGCCTTATGTTTTTCTATTTATCAGTTGGCATTTTTAAGTAAAGAATGGATTAGGATAGAAATGTGCAAGCTGTGTTTCAAGTTTTCTAATAAGTAAAGGTGTAGCCTGTCAAAGTGTGAAAAAAATAATTTTTTAAATGTCTGTATCTCGGTAGGTAACGGCTTGGATTTTGTATAGAAAACTTAATAACAACTTTACTAGGCTATTTCAAAAAGTAATATTTTTCTAGCCCAGCTTTTTTAAGCCAGTATAAAATCAAAAATAATTGTTGGTTGTTTGTTATTCGGCATCCTTTAACTTTCTTTTTTTTTCAGCTGAATGCTTCGAAAATATGCTACTACGCATCCACCAACATGTTGCGCACGGGCAAGCAGAAGACGCTTGCGCCGCTCCGCATTGTGTGCCACATCAAAAATTCGCAATGACATTGGTTGAACAATCTGCTTGTGGAAATTGCGGTGCTACATCTGAACCATTAAGTTATACCCAAGTAAGGATTAGGTCTTTAACTTAATTTTAGTGTAGTTTAAAAATATTCTCAGAGTTTCTTAAATTTGGTAGTGTTCCAATAACGCGGAGTAGGTACTGCAAACAAATTTAAACTCGTTTTTCCCAAAACGTGTTTTATTTACAATCAAAGAAGAACCAAATATCTTTCATACAACACTTTTTTATTATAAGGATTGGAAGAAAAAATCATTTTTTATAAAAACGTCTGCTTGTACTGAAACTACAATTTCGAATATCAGATTTCCGATTATTATACAGGGTTTGTCACAAACAACATTTTTAGTTTTTTGAAAAATCACATTTTTAGTTTTTTGGAAAAACTAAAAATGTTGTTTCTGACGAACCTTGTATGATAATCGCAAATGTGATATCTAAAATTGCAGTTTCAACACTAGCATAATTCATTTAATAAATCAAGGAATTAAAGGGAAAAGCAGATCCAAAAAACTGAAAATGTTGTTTGTGACGAACCCTGTAGAGTTATTGCACATCCGATATTCGAAATTGTGGTTTCAGCACACTTTTTCTTTGATACCTACTAATAAAAAAGTTTTTCTCTTCCAAACTCTATCCGTGGACACACTGTATATAAAACAATTAAGGTAAGTACTACTAGTCTTGATTCTGAAAGCTATTACGGTATATAAATCAATATGATTATGTATCAAGGCAAGCACCAACTTTCATTGTGAATGAAAAAATTATTAGGTATTTATGTTTAATTTCATACCTCTACAACTGGGTATTGATAAAATTTAGAAAAATTATTAAAAATCAGGAAACTGACCATGAATTTAAAAATGATATTTCAATTTTCAGAAAAAACAATAAATTTTTTTCAATGTTTTATATAAATATAGTTCATATTTTAATTTTCAATTAACGATTATTGTCAAAAATAAGTATAATGCAACATGGTTAGTTGCGTCAACAGAATGTCATTACCCTACACTATTTTTATTAAATAATGTTTTATTTTATCTTGTTTTATCCCCCCAACACTTAGTATGATCTACACAATAAAAGAAATCAAAACATGCTGTCCATGAGAAAACCTTAAATCAACTTCCATCTATTACTCTAAATTAGTAGTTTCATTCCGTCACATAGTACTAATACGCCATACAATAGCAGACTGACGTAGTTGAATGACATTAATCACGGTTATCGTCCTTTGTTGGCCATTATAAGGTACAGTTTGGTACTGTGCAGGTAGACGTACCCCTTAATTGTGGGAAATCTAAGCAGATGTGGACTCTGACTGCTCTGGCGTGTTTTATCGCCTAGAGGTATTGGATGATTCGTTTCTTAGGTACGATAACTATTTAATGTTATAAGTGTTATAGAGATAAACTATTGGAAGAATGTTTAAAGAGATTTGTGCAATGCATCTATATCTAGTTTGCTTTTTTTATGAATACTATTAAAAATGAGCGTTTTCATTTAATTTTAATTTTACCCATAGAGCAAAAAACATTAAAATTGTTACGTTCGACGTCAAAAGGTAACGTCATTTCACAGTCAAAAACTGACCTCATTTAGATGTGATTTACTTACGTCCAAAAGACGTCTTTTAGCCGAAACTGATGACGTCTTTTAGACATCACTTCGACGTCATGTGCTACCTGGGTTAAAAACTATGACATGATGAAACACAATTTGAAGACAAATTTTAGAATAAATGATAATAATAATAATAATAATAATAATAATCGTCTTTTATTATGACAACCAAATAAAACAATTACAAAAATAACAGGCAGACAAGCAAAAGCGGGGCGCAGTCTAGCCACAAAGGCTACTCTACTGAACCCCACACTGCTTGCTAAAATAATAAAATAGTTAACATTCTAGAAAACAGAAAGAAAAATACGCTACTTTCTAACCTGACGTAGAAGACGACAAATACATGATTCGAAGAAGGACTAGCAAAACATTGATAAAAATAATAATTTAACAAAAATAATTAGCAAAGTTGTTCATTTTGAAATTTGAGTAGATATTTTTTATATTGCAATTTAAATTTGTTACTGTCAAGGAAAACC
Source organism: Polydrusus pterygomalis (assembly GCA_963969555.1). NCBI lineage: Eukaryota > Metazoa > Arthropoda > Insecta > Coleoptera > Curculionidae > Polydrusus > Polydrusus pterygomalis. The sequence goes on from OZ018378.1 coordinate 54,036,767, forward strand.
ATTTCATTAGGTAAGGAGTTATACAATTTTACAGAGTTGTAGGTAAATGCTCTCTGAAACATGGCACACTAATGCTGAGGCATCGTCAACCTATTAGGAATATATAAGTAATATATCTTTTCACGAAATACAAACCAACTTTTTAAAGAAATAGGCAGAGCCGGATTATTTAGAGTTTTAACCAAAAAAATTCCCAAAGTAAAGTTTTACGGTTGTTCATTACTAGCCACTTGAGATTTTTAAACGTATGAAAAATATTATCAAATTTTCGAAGTCCAAAAATAAGGCGTGAGCATGCATTCTGTATCCTTTGTATCCTATTTCTATCTGCTACATCAAGGCATGGCCCATAAATGCAATCACAGTAGTTAAAGCTGGCCAAAACGAAACTTTCACGTCTCACAGAGCATTTTACGCACGCAATTTATAATTTAGGACGTGACGGTTGCTGTATAATACTCTTAAAGACATATATGACTTTCGAATTAGTTTTTTGACATACTTCTTAAACCTTAGTTCAGTATCCAGGATTATACCCAGATTTTTAGCTGTTTTAATTACCGGAAGCCTAACACTTGATATTATCATTCAAAAAGCCAATTTTATTCTTATTCCCAAAAACCTTCAAGGATGGCTTCAATGGATTTAACCTTAGGTTGTGATCTAGAGAAAGTTGATTTAACATGCTTAAATCTTCGTTAAGCTAATTCGATGCGTTTATATAGTCTTGGCAGTTGCATATGCCTGAACCTTACAGCTTTAAAGATTTTAAAATATCTGAGGTATAGATAATAAATAGAAGAGGTCCAAGGATAGATCCATGAGGTACACCAGACAAAATTTGAATTTATTCTGAATAATTGTTTTTATTGAAATTTTTTGGCACCTTTTGTTGAAGTATGATCTAATAAGATTTAAGAATGATTCTTTAAAGCCATAATATTTTAATTTTGCCAGCAAAAGTGAATGATTAAGGGTGTCAAATGCTTTTGAAAAATCTAGAAGAACTAACGCGCTATTTAATTTCTTATCAATTGAAGCGTTTTTTCCAAAAACAGCCCATGTCAAAAAAAAAAATTTGAGGAAAACGAGAAAAACTAAATATGTAAAAGATAGCTTGAAATTTTCTAAATCATAATCAATGGTAACGTTTGAAAAAAAAATTGGTAGTTTTGGGTATCATTTTTTTTTACGAAAAAAAACTACACGCATCTGCCTTTGGCGAAATATAAACAACAACTAAAGAATTCATAAGCGGCACCTCTGCAATTTCTAGCAAAAACAACCTTTGTCACTGACATGGGATGTTCTTGACGGAAAGGCGACAGACATGGGCTCTTTTTGCGGAATCGGCAAATCTTTAATCTTCGTTTATTTGATACATAGGCCGTTTTTGTGGAATATCTTAATAGGAATAAATGCACTACCGGTGGCGCCATCCCGTGAAGGCATTTTTAAAAAAAACCTGAATTTATGACACGGGCTGTTTTTGGAAAAAACGCTTCAATTGCTGCCATTATATCATCTGTAACCTTAACAAGTGTGACAACCGTATTATAATAATAATTTATATTTACTAAAAACGTAAAATTCTTGCGTCGGCGTCGTTTACTTGATTAGATTATGTATTTAACGTTTAGGGACAAGCGACTTTTAGATTTATTATCTCTTATAATTTAAAATTTACAGCACCTTTTGTACATTACTAAAATTGTATTTATTTTCAGATGGTTCACTACGTTTCCACGTCAACTCTAGTATACCAGGTTAGAGCTAATGCAGGAAGACAAAATTGTTCAGATCCATTTGGAACACTTCTACAGAAAGCTGGAAATATGGGCGATATTAGACAATGTCCGGTAAGTAGCGCTATATTCCATCCGTTATTGGCTTAAGTAAATTGACATAAAATTAAATAGAATATTTTACAGTTCTGACAAATTTCTAAAGAAATAATGTATTTTTTTACGCATTTTTTTGCCACATTCTAATTTTTTTTTTGGTTCTTTTAGAGTGTTTGCGGATCCGTCATCCAAATTGGCAGAACTCTTATGAACCATCCGGAAATTGTCTCAGTGGGTCTTGTATGGAACTCCGAACGTCCAACACTGGAACACATCATGGAAGTTTTCTCTTCGATTGGCACCTCATTGCGACTGGGTGACGTTTTCAATTCGGTCGTGGATTCCAGATATGCCGATACATCTATACACAATTTAGTAGGAGTAGTGACCTATTATGGAAAACATTACTCCACTTTCTTCTTTCATACTAAATTAAGAGTATGGATATATTTTGACGATGCAACAGTTCGAGAAGTTGGGCCTCGATGGGAACAAGTTGTAGAAAAATGTAGGAAAGGCCGATATCAACCTCTATTGCTGCTTTACTCTTCGCCTGATGGTACACCCGTGAATACTGAGCATGCTCCAAAGCAAATTACTCCTTTCTACACCGACAAGACCAAGGCTAAGTCCATTGTTAATAATCCACAACTACTTAGACGCTCAGTTACTCCGAGTCCAGAGAAACCCAACATCGGTGGTAACACTAGGCGTGCCATTACTCCCAATCCCGATAGTTCCCTCTTAAATCAGAAACCCCCCCTTCCCAGGCCGTATAATGAATATCAAAACCTCTCTGTAATTCAGAAGACCATTTATCCATCTCATGAGTCTCAAGGCGTAGATCAAGTCGATGGATGTATTAACAAGAAGGAGCCAGAATATATCACAAAAAGATCCTTGGACTTCGGGAAACCACAAGTTCATAGAACTCTAAGTAATAGTTCTTCCTCGGGCGTCGAGGGTATGTGTATTCCTGATCATCTGAACCTACCTCGAAGAAGAGATAGTGGCAACTGGAGCGGAGATAGAAACAGCGCATCATCAGCTTCGTCAACGACTATGGAAAATCCCTACCTATATCTCGTGGGGAAAATGCCTCATGGAGGAGGTAGTGTACCTAGTAGCCCTACAAGAATCAAAAGTGACTCATCAAGTGGCAGCAGTGGTGTCTACGATGCTGGATATGACTCGTATTCTTTATCCTCAAATGACAGTTCTAGCATGAGTACTCTACAACATTTAATGAAAATGGGACACCTAGCTAAAATTCCTGAAGATTACACCAATGTAAATTTAAACCAGGTTTCACAGAGCTGTGATGTCCTGTGTGATGAAGCTGAAGAATTACTTGTCAAGTCACGACAACTAGAAGACGAGCACGATCTAGTTTTGGCGTTAGCTTTATGCAACGCCGCTGCAACTAAAGCCAGAGCTGCCATGAATGCACCTTATAACAACCCCCAAACTTTAACTCTGGCTAGAATGAAACATAATACTTGTATTATGCGAGCAAGGAGCTTACATCGAAGAATGACTCAGAGTCAAAGCCAAAATAAAGACAAACCCTTAGAAATACGGCATACTAGAGAAGGCAGTAGTGGCAGCGCACGTCATTCACGTCAAAATTCCAGGGAAAAGGGGCAACATTCACGACAAAGTAGTAGAGAACTTTTATTACAACAGGAAAAAGAAAAACCTAGACCAACAAAAAGCATTGAAATATACGCTACTCTCCCAAAAAAGAAGGATGCTTTAAAAACTAAAATAAACGCCATTAACATTGATGACGCAGAATATATGTTATACGATAAGCTACCAGAAAGGGAGTCAAGATCTATATTTTCTAGATCTAAAAATAAAGACAATAAAATTAAAGAGAAGAGATCAAGAAGTGAAGATAGAAACAAACTCAGCCGTAGTGATTTTTCTATAGCTCCAGAGGTATTAACGGGAAAAGATACATTAAAAAAAGCCAAGGAAAGTAAGGAGAAAGAGGATAAAAAAGACAAAGATGGTAAACCCAAAAAGCAGCATAAAATAAGAAGAAAGCTATTAATGGGTGGTCTCATAAGAAGGAAAAATAGAAGTATGCCTGATCTTACAGATGCCAACGCTGAGGACACTAGTAAGCCTCAGTTACCTCCATGTGCTACAGTCGACGATAGTAAATTGGGGCTTAGAGGTGGTGATGAACCCAACCAAGCATTAAGCGGTTACCTGTCAGAGGGCCATTTGGAATTTACAGGTAACAACGCTAACCCCAATTTAGAAAGAAGTAAATTAATGCGCAAAAGTTTCCATTGTAGTGCAGGAAAAATTCTTACTGCTGTTAAAGTACCTCCGCCTCCGCCATTAAGAACCACTTCCCAACTTAGCAAGTCTAAGTCAAATGCTTCGGGAGAAGTGAGTGAACACTGTGACGATAGACAGCAATTTAACTTATATGGGGAAGTAAATCACTATCATAATTTAGGTCCATATAACCAGCCACATGAAGAACAATCGATGTCTTTGCCCTATTACCACAATCAGAATAGTTCCTACGATGATGACTCCTTTTTGAATGCCTCTTCTCACACAGTGATAACACAAGCAGATGTTCATCAGGAACAAAACTGTTTAAGGTCGCCCACCAGTAATATAGATAGTGGCGTGGACGAAGTCGATTGCTTGCCCTCACATTCCGCTCCAATGTTAGAGCTTCCCCCTTATCCTAGCCCCATGGGCTCCGCCATACACTCTAGACAAGCCAGCGAAGACTTTCCCCCACCACCTCCACCTATTGATTTGTCAGCTTTGGAGGAGTATCTTCCAAAATCTTATAATTCCAGTAGCACTCCTCCCGAGTCGAATAGCTTATTAGCGCAACTTCAAAACAAGAGGCAACAAATTCTGTCACAAGAAAATGAAACTCAAAAATTATTATTACAATCTTTACCAAGTAGTACCGTGAGGTCAAGTGGTGATGTTTGGTTAAAAGAGTTACAAGCCAAACAAGCCGCTTTAAGAATGAAAAAGAATGAAATTGCCGAGGTGCAGCAAACGGGAATTGACGAAGTAAATACCCAAAGGTATCTTCCAGGGGAAGCAAAAGTTAAGTCTGTCAAAGATTTAGCATCAAAATTTGAATATTCTGATCCATCATCAAGCATAAAACCAGTTCCTCCAGCGAAGCCCTATGAACCTATTAAACAAACCCTAAATATTAACAATAGTGCAGTAAGGAATGGTGAAGTTTCTACAATAGCACCAGAACAAATAGCTGAAGAAATAAGAGAGGTTGAAATGATCACCTCGGCCGTTAATAAAGCATTTGGAGGCAATCAAGAATCTGATGAAGATGGTAAAAAACCTAAATTAGGAAAGAAGAAAAGCGTTTCATTCTGTGATCAAGTCATACTGGTTGCCACAGCTGAAGAACAAGAAGATGATACATATATTCCCAACCCAATATTGGAGCGAGTCTTAAGGTGCGCTGTTAATAAGCCAGAGGCAGTGGCAATAAGGCAGGAAATAATATCTAAAACCGAGCAAAATAATGTCAGTCCGCCGCTAGCTAATCAAAATAATGGTTCTGTCGAGCCAAAAGTTCACAATTCCTCACCATTACCAACAAATTCATCATTAGTGCCATTAAATAACATAGAACAATCTCTACCTATACGAAGAAATTCTGTTGATAATTTGTTACACAGACAAAATGGATCAGAAGCTCATGATCTATCTAAATACCCCGCACAACAGTATAGTTATAGTGGACAAACAAATTCAGTACAAAATCACCCCATTTATTCACAATCAGCCCAGCCATATCCTACAACACAGCCCAGTTCAAATGAACTCGATATGATGCCCGATCAGCAGTATTATACTTATGGTACAAACATGTCTGCAAGTCCGAATAACTATTTAAACCAAGTTTCACAGAGTACAAATAACACCCCTGCATTAGTTAGTATTCACAATCAGTACAATTCCTCTCCACAAACTTTAAATAATGGATATCATGGTAAACAAATTGGAAATGGGTATAATCCACAAAACTTAGCGCAAAATACTAATCACACTCTTCTTAATAGTACCCAAAATAACCCCCAATACATAAGACAGAATGACATACAGCAGTTTAAACAAGCACTACCAATTGAGCAACAGTACAAAGTGTATCAAACACCGTCATTTGTACCTAATCAAAGTTATGGTACAGTTCCAAATGTTTCACCTAGCCCACTCCAACTGTTTTCTTCAGAGTTTCTTCCGCAACATTATAATGGCGGGAACTATGGAAGAGTGCAGCAAAACGGACATTACAATGACCAATATGTAGAACCAGCAACACCGTATAGACAATCACCTTATCAGTCTATACCTTCAAATGCTCCAGTTCATCCAGCTTACTACGTGAATAATCGTTTGCCTTCGAAAAATGGTCAAGACTACAATAACCATAATTATTCTCCCTCACCGAGGCCCCAATATAACCAACCTCAAATAAGGCAAGCTACTCCAAGCCCCATAGGCCATCCTCCTTATTCTCCCTATCCTCCATCTCCTGCGCCATCTTCTGTAAATTCCAGCTATAACTATCACCCAGCCATGTATCGAGGTCCTGTAAATAACAACAACATAAACCAGTCAGTATACCAAAGGGTTCCACTACCAAACGATTATTCTCAAACTCAAGGATATGGAGATCAACAACAGCAGCGACAAATGTCACCTCAAGAAAGAAGTGACGTATATCAGCGGGTTCCTCCTCCTCATGGTGATGAGACAATCCACGAGTCCATTCACCAACAAGGTGGGAAATACTCCCCTTATCAGCAAGTACCATACCCGAAACAGATACTTAAGAAAACTGTCAGTTTTGAACCCGGAACTAAAGGATGTGAATCACCAATTCCGAAAGCAATAGTTACGCCAATTATCGTGAACAACGCAAATAATAGTGTACCTACGGACAAAACAAAGTGTAATTTATGTCGAAAAAAGAACGTTGTATCTTTAAATCTGTATTGTACAGACTGTGAATTTTACATGTCTAGGTTTAAGCCTAGAAGTTAGCGTATTAGAAATAGTATCTATTAGGCTTAAAATGTATTTTATAGTTTTAAAAGTAAACAATTAGCGATAACTCTTGCTGAAACGTACAATAGCATACTTAGTATTTATTTGATGTTCAAAGTTTCCAGACAAAACTATATCTAAGTTTTATATATATTTCGGCAATATAAATTTTTAGTGCAAATTACATCTACTTTCTGAAATGTGATATTTTATTGTAGATTTATAGAGATTAATTATTTTTTTATGAGATCTCATAATTGTATTGATTGATATTGTATAATATCTATTTTTATTAAACTTTTATATTAATTAAAAGAGAAGAACTTACAATTTTAAGAAAATAAATTTATTAAGAATAACGACTAGGTACTTTATTTATTTCATGTCTTAGGCCCAAATTATTAATATCCATATCCTTATATTATACGCCTTCAGGTAAATACTTGATGACTGGAGATGCATACCAGTTGATGGACCATCAAAATTGTATTAGACTCTTTTAAAGGTCCCATTAAAATTTATTTACAAAAAACGCACCAATGACGGGCACCCAACAAAAACTAAAGAAATATATTTAGGTGCAAGGCAAGGCATTTCCGTTGTAAATCTTAGATCTTGAAGAATTTTTTTAGCCATTTTTTTTTTGAGGTCTTACATCTTTGGATCCGCCAGTGGATGTAAGGGAATATGGTCGCGTATCAAAATGGTAGGCGACTGGGTTATGTATAGTTAAACTAACATAAAGTTTTAATGCCAAATGTCAAGACTTGTCATTGTCTAGTTATTTTAGATTTCACCACCTTACTAAATTTCTTATACAGCTGAGATTGGTCAGTGTTTTTTCTTTTTCTTTTCTGGGATTGTTCGGCCAACTCTGTTTATTTCTATCTCTTTTTAATCGTATGAAATAATACAAGATAGACATACTTTGTGTACAGTACAATTATACTAATTAAATTTTGCCATTAGAAATTTATATTTTATGAGTTGCTGCAGTGTTTGACAAGTATGACATAACTGAAATATCACGGCGTTAAAAGTTTATGTGAATTCAACTATAGCTTAGATGGTTTTGATTTATGTTTTTATTTTTTAAGAGAGTGATTTGTTTTTTTTTACTGTGCCCTTATGGTGCGCTATCTAATCACTGAAATACTAAGGATTTTTTAAGAGATTTATTTGATGAACAGCAAAACAATGAAAGAATGAAAGATTATAATGAATAAAATACAAATAAAAAACTTAAAGAGTATAAAACGGTGAATTTAAATAGTTCTCTAATAAGGAGAGAGGTTGTCCTTTTTATTCACTTTAGAAAGGTGTTATTCCAGCAAGTTTAAAAAAACAATTTCCACTTAATAGGCAACTGTGACCATAATAAAAAATATATAATTTTAAACAATAAACGATTAAATAAATTACTCAAAGAACACTTACGCAATTGGAGCAAAATAGATTATTTCTGGTGCAGAACCTACTCTTCGTGACTTCAAAATTGTTCTTGACTTTAAACTGAGTAGACAAACGGGCAGAGGTTACCCTTACCTTAGCCAAATGCTACAACTCTCTGAGTAAGTGTTCTTTTGAGTTTTTATACCATTTTGCAACCCTTATCAACTGGAAAAAGGGGTTCCGTTTTGCTGTCAGCAATAATTTTGCACGTTAATAAAAGATTGGATTTCCCTGGATGTACTATTAGAAGTGGAACCTTTTATCCCAACCAATTACAAACAATTATTTTTATCAACATTCGTCTATCGACTCCTCCTACAAAACTAGAAATATCCTTGTTCTTGTTCTATACACTATTTTTTCATTTCACCTCTTCTTATCAAGCTCAACACCCACTAAGAGTCTTAGCACCACAGCAAAGTACGAAATGAGTAATCCATCCTTATGGATACCAATCCATATCCGACAATATATACCATAAATTAATTAGTTATAGCTAGCAGAGTTTTTTCTAAATAACTTATAATTGACTCGTTAGAAGATAATGAAATTTGGTGTGTGAGTCCATCATTCAAGGACCTTCGAAAAATTCTAACAATATTTTGATATAAAATTAATAGGGAGCCAATATTTGAGGGTAGCAAAATTTATATGGGATATCCCATGGCCAGTCTGGCGGTGCACCATTCGGTATAGACCAGAGGTTCTTAACCTTTAAGTGGGACCATTTGACTAAATTTTTGTCTTGTTATGGACCACAAACTGTCTGGCGGTAATACAAATTATTCCATATGACAAAGACTGTCATGATGTTTATTTTTAATTATCAAAAGCGCCGAGAATCCCTGCTCACATAACTATGTGGTTAAAAATAAAGTTAGGTAACGTAAAGCAATTTCTCGAATTTTAGGGAAAAAAATTGATTTTTGGGCCCAAAAATCTTTAAGTTTAATTCTTGCCTCGAATGTATCCTTACAGTTGTTACTATCGTGTTGCATTTCAATTATTTCTTTTTGAATTGAAATATTGACAATGAAAGGATTGCGGATCAGTTTTCGAATACCTTTTTCCTCGCAGTCAGGAAAATAGCGATAAATTCATTTTTAGTATTGAAAATACTACTGGGTGCGTATATACGGGTATATTTCATGAAAAATAAACGCGACATGCGACATGCACATAAATAACACGGCGGTGAAGTCTAAACAAACATCTGAGCGGCACAGGATCGATGACATCATCTGCTAAGTGTTAATATGGTTTTGTTTTGGGTTTCGGTATTTATTATTATATTTGTTGATATTAAGATATGGGAGAGAGAACAATTATAGTAGTTAGTATTGAATCGGCCAGTACCTACTTTCATGTTACGGGATCTCCCAAAAGCCACAGCTGCACACAAGCGGCGTCGGCTTTATCAGGATGTTTATTTAAACCAAATATTATTACTATTTAAATATTATACTGTGTGTTTGAATTTTGAATATAACTTTATTTGGACATAATAAAAAGTAGATTATCTTTATTATTGTTCTATATTCTTACATTATAGTTATTAATGATACTAGTTCGATGAACACTATAATGAAACATGTGCAACGTTAAACCACGAGGCGTCAGCCGAGTGGTTTAAATACATAAGTTTCATTAACAAAGTTCATATCGAACGTGTATCATTCAAAATTTAATCTACGACAGTGCAAATAGATTTTATTCATCTAAATTTCATTGATATCAGATAACGTTTTCGTAATTTTTAAAAATTTTCAGGTGTCCATATTAGTCGATATCATGGTAACCGCATTTTTGGTTGTTTCAATTTCGATAAAATTGGAAAAAATTAACAGTCGCTGAAACAAAGCGAAATAGCGCGGCAGTCTTGGCGTATTACACAGAAAGTCGGGGGAGAATGGATATACCAATCCAAAACATTTCATAGCCGACTTAAGATTTAGACATTTCATGAACAAAGAGTACAAGGACCAGCAGGTAAATGTCTGTGTATAGCTAAAGAAATAATTTTGTCGCTATTTTTGAAAAGGTGGTTTTGAGCTCTCTTCAATATGTTCTAATACAGATTATCCTATATTTTTTATTTTAAGAAAACAGTCAAATTTACACATTTCTAAGTATAATAATTTAATTATTATTTCAAACTAAATCGGAGCATCCATGCCGTCATAATAACGCGTGATAGCGGCACGTTACATACTCACAGTCACAGATAGAAGTAATCTGTGCTGTGACATAATGGTTTCCTTCTCGCAGTGGCACCACATACAGTGGTATGTGGTAGGTATTTTCAATACGCCTATGATACTTGCGTAAGACGCAAGATCTGTGTTTTTTTTTAAGTTTTGGTAACGCAGTGTAATGTGCTTTTTCATTTTTCCTTTGATCTTAGCTAGTTAATAATTGGATTTAGCGTATCAAACGCTGAAAAGTTCTCTCTTTCGACTTTGCTAATCCATAGGTCGATTTTAGCGATAAACGCACTGATTTTATCTTCAAATGCAAATATATTGCTCAAGCATTCCAACTTTATATTTCCTGATCCTTTCAGCTGAAGGTTTAATTTATTTAGTTGTGCAAAAAATCCACTAAATAAGCGAAATGTATTTGAAATTTGAACTGACAGAACTGATCCAGCAACTCTTTGTACTTCGTATTAGTTAAGAATAATTTTACTTCCTCTCTCAGTTCTTAATACCTTGACAGCATGTTTCCTTTGGAAAGCCAACGCACTTTGGTGTGAAAAAGCAGCGTTTCATGTTTAGAGTTCATATCAGAGCATAATTTTTAAAATATACGAATATACAGTGCACTCCTTTTTATAAAGTTGACTACTTTTATAGCTGACGTTATGTATAGGTAGTGGGAATCGTGCTTAATCTGGTCGTCGTCGAATCGTTTTAAAATAATTTTAGAAATACTTTACGGACCACTTCAGATACTTCCAGGGACCACCCAAGGGCGGTCCTACGGGGGGGTACTGGGGGTAATTACCCCCCCCCCCCCAGAGACCAGGTTGAGGACGCAAAAACTAAAAATAATACGTCCAAAAAACTATAAATATTTATTATTTTTAAATAAAAAACAAAACCAATAAATTTGAAAAAACATTGTTTTATATAAAAATATCAACATCTTAATATTATAATATATTCTATTATAGTCCGTCGATAAGTCGATGCAAAATATATTAAAAAACAATTGTAATTTTTTTTAGCTTTATTTTCATGTTCTGATTTCTTTAGTATACATATACATTTAAGTTTTGTTTTATTTTAGTGTTTTGACTTATGTTACAATATTAAAACATACTACATCAGTGGCGTATTTACGATGGGGCTCAGCCCCCCCCAGATATGTATAGTAGGTACAATTATTGTATAAACAAAGTTCATCTGTCACGGATAATGCCCTCGAAGCTTTTAAAACTTGTTTATTTTGTCGCCCTTTCAAATTTCTTTTAAATTAAAAGAGTGTTTTAAAGTCTGGCATATCGCCGCAGATTAAGCTTTACGGTTATTTTACCCAAAAAAGGGCGTGGCACCCAAAAAATTTTCGCCTGCGGCGCAACGAAGATTGCGCCTTTGGCGCAAATCCTTGGAAGTACCCCCCCCCCAGAAAAACGTCCCAGGACCGCCGTTGGGACCACCAGTGGTCCACGGACCACCGGTTAAGAACCACTGGATAGACAATTTAAAACCTAGTTACAATAGTAGTGCATGCTGACTAAAAAGTGTATAGGAACTAGTATATGCAGTATTTTATTTAATATGTTTTGTTATGGGCACAGACGGCACAGTTATTGGGAAAAACCGAAAAAGCCCGACATTTTAAAATATAATTTAAAAACCTTGAACAACACAGTTTAAAATATGACCAGAATCAGGTTCCCAAGAAGAAATAACAAATATTTTTGTGCCCACAACAATAATCATTCTAATAAATTAAATCCTAATGAATTATTTAAATATACTTTTAATTTATGAATATGGAGAAGAAATTTCGTTGGTGAATTGACTAGTCAATTGTAAATATCTTTGCGCTACTATTAAGATATTATAATCTAAACAAGATTACATGTACATGTACCACCAATAGATCGGATCAAATCAGAAAAATAGAGTAGGTATTCTGCAAGCGATTATAAATAATCCAAAATTATACAAAAAGAACAGATCAGACTACAAAGCAAAGGAAAATTCCTATTCGCATTTGTATTCAATGAATCTGAAAATTACGGATTTTATACATTAAATACAGCAATAAAGATGCCAGACATTAAAGGAATTTTTATTTTAACATCGTTGACCTTAGACGTCTAAGATGTTGACTACGTTTACCAAAGAATATCAAATTTCCTCATCTAAGCCTATCGGAAAATTTGTATGTGCATCCGATTATAGGTGTTGATGTACACAAAATATATTTCATACAGGGTGTGATTCACGGTACGTTAGACGTATATGACGAACCAGGTAACGAAAATTGCTCTGAAAATTTGGTCATTTACATAAAAGGACATGCTCTAATATATCTAAGTTTTGACAACACAGCGTTCCTTCTTCTACCAAAAATTAGTATCAACTTCGATATTTTCAAATGGAACACCCTATATTTTATTTTATTTTCGAACCCCCTAGTAATTTCCTAAACTTCCATTAATTTCTTAACAACGTTCTTTAACATTATGCTATACCTATCTCTTACCTTTTTTAAAATTCTATTTAAATTTTGTTTTTTAACTTTGACATATCAAGACCCTGAAATTTGGTGAACACTTAAATAATTCCAGTGAGCTTTTACCCTTACGCCCAAATCATGTGCAGGGTAGTAAAATTATAAATAATTATTTGTAATATATTCTCGATAACTTAATTGCCATTCGGTTCTTAGTAAGTAGGTAGGTAAGCCATAATAAACTCTTGTTTGGCATAAAAATGATGTCACTTTTGTTACTGGTGTGGTATTTTGTTAATTGCTATTATTTTATATTCCACCACTAAAATTAATTTTCCATTTAATGAACACTTTACTGATGACACTGTGTTCTTTTTTGTCTTAATATTAAGGTATATTACTTTCAGGCACAAACTACGTTTTCAAAAATACTCTTTTTATGAAGTTACCTTATACAGGGTCAAAAAACAAATTAACTTTGCATCACATGCGACCAAATTTTAATAGCCCCATTTTGATTTTGTAGAAAAACACACATTTAATATGGCGCTACTTTAAAGAAAATGTATCTGAAATAAAGCCTAGTAAAAACTAAGAAGTTTTATCTAGGTTGCGTTGAGTCTTATTTTGCAAAAGTGGTGCAATTTACAAAATATGGGTAAAAAATCAAAATTATCTTATGCAGCTAAAATTTTGCATGTGGGCTAGAAACTGCATTTTAACAAACTTTTTTATAACTTTTTTCGATACTTTCAGAAATAACCTTACTTTTGAATAATTATTTTTTGGAAATACATCAGTACAACTTCGATAGTCCGGGCAGATATCGTTCCGGCATATGTCCGGACTATCGAGGTGTCCAGATTACTGGAGTTACTTAAAAAAAATTATTTTGAAAATGAAAACAACTCAGAATTTGTTAAAACCGTAGTGTTTAATATAAAATCGAATACCTACATATTCTTATAAAATAGAAGGAAAGTATACAAAATCTCAAAAAAGAATTTCTACATACATACGTACTTACACATGTATGTCCCTAATATAATAAGCACATAATACATAATATACATAACGTGTGTAATTAATCTGCGGAAAAATCTACTTTTTTTAAAAATAGTTCTCTTTTTTATTTTGAATCAGTTTTGATGTAACTACATCAATTGCTTTTTCCTTGAGCCTTTTCAGGACCAATATATCTTCCATGGGAAGATTGTTCTCTTCAGCCCACATGATAGTTAATGAGAGCGCGTTGACAGCGTCTGAATGTTTCACTCTCTCTATATTTACATCATCCTCTGATTCAGAAGGTCCTTCTACATTTTCAATATAATATATAATCAATGACATATTCTTTTTCTCCCACAGCCCATTTCGTAATGTCCTCACTGTTTATTATACTATTATCTGGATCAATGATCCTTAAAGATTCGGTAATTTTTTTCAAATCTTCTAGATTTATTTGACGAAGTTTTTTTTGAAGCTCTGAAAGTGGAATATTTTCATCATCGGATTCTTCTCGTTCCGTAATTTCTGGCCACAAGTGGTGTCCAACTTTTTTTAAATATTTTTTGAAGTTATGGTCCTCCAGGATTGATCAAGATTGTTCACTGCATCTCTGCAAATTCTTGTTCTGCAGCGTTTTAAGTAATATATAATATTTCGTGCCCGGATTACAGAGGCAAAATCCTCAAAATGCCCGAATAACCAGAGTGCCCGGATTACTGGAGTGTCCGGGCTAGCGAGTGTCCGGACTATCAAAGTTATACTGTAATTAAAATTTGACAGATAATGCCAATCACGTGACTACTATTATTTGCTTAATTTTCATCTCGATCGAAGCAGAACTTGATGCCGTAGTCAAATTTTGAATAAAGCTATTAATAAAAAAAATTCCATATGATGCAGACTTTACTGGTCACACTGTACAGGGTACTGGCAAGCTTGAAGCTACAGGGTGGCTTATAATGTAAAGAAATGAATACAGAATATGCTTTGCGTGAGTTAAAAAGAGTTCGAACAAGATTCAACGTTGTCAAGTTCGAGGTTGGAGCGCGATTCACATTCCACTTTCGCTGCACCCCCCCCCCTCCATAGCAGCACATACGTTCAGACTGATTTTTTCAGGTAACCGTACTGTAAAATATCTGCTGCTATTTTGAAATGGTTTATTCGCAAGAACAAAAAATTAAGATTATATTATAGTATCTATACGAAGGCTGAGAGTGCAGATGAAGTAGGAATTAGGCGTTTTGCATTTTTGTATCCCAACCAACCTGTCCCAGTCCCATCCCTATCAGCCAAAGGCGGCTTTTCCTTAAGGTCATTTGGTCAATGACCTCCCTCACTAATACTCTTTTCCCCAACTTAATATTTATTAAGTTTAAATAAGGTTAAAAAGCCATCGAATCAGCCAAACCTCGTTTGTTTCGTGTACCTACTATTACTATTACCTCTAAAATATCCCTCGTATTTTACCAGAGTTTATGATCACAGCCATGCACTATACATAACGGTACTTATCGTACGTTCCTCGTATATTAGGTCCAGGCGACTGCTTTCCCAGAGAAATTTGCATGCGCCAGCGTACAAAAGATAATTAAACGCATGCTACTACTGGAAGGAAAGATAAGGGAAAAGAGTCCCATAAAGGCTATGAGCCATATCAAGTTTCGAGAAGGTTCCGACAAACGTTGCAATTTTGCAGAAACCTGTGGGCGAGTTACGTTGCGGAGCAGTTCTTAGTTTATTTTCTAGGACAATTTGTTGGCTTAACAGATTGCTGCAGTAAGAAGGGTTGTATGTATATTCAAATATTTATTGTCAGTTTGTCATTGTTTACATTTTTTGGATTTTTAATTTAAGTACGGGTGCCAGTCGGGTTTAATAATTTGTTGGTTTGTTATTATTTAACGAGTGTTGTGTTAAATAGTTTATTGTTCCTTGTGTCGCAAAATGTCGGTTGTAAAAAATATGAGCCAGGAACGATTATCTGCATTAGCGATGTCATCAGTCGAAAAATATTTTGTAAGAAGTTTTCCAAATTTTAATGAACATTGATAATTTTGCAGGAACTAAAGAGAAAATAATCCGAATAATACACCTTAAGTTCAAATCTATTTAAAATGTAAGTATAGGTCAGTCCATATTTTATTTTTTTGATTTTTTTATCAGGTAAAATTATAGTGTTAACTTTTTTCCCGCGAAGACAGAAATTAGTGTAAATACTTCAAAAATAAAATTTTAATAGAACAAAAAATACTTTTATGGGCGTGGCATTGATCACTTTGCAGGAACTAAAGAGAGAATAATCCACCAAGTTTAAATCTGTTTAAAATGTACTTATAGGTCAGTCCATATTTTATTTTTTGATTTTTTATCAGGTAAAATTAGTGTTAACTTTTTCCCGCAGAAATTAATCAAAAATAAAATTTTAATAGGCCAAAAAAACTCTTATGGGCGTGACAAAAAAAATTGGAGCCTGCGGAGCTGTAGATGTTTCCTTACAATACTAAATGACCCCCCACTTCGAATAACCTCGAGCCGCCACTGCCTATCACCCAAAACTATCTTAAATAATTTTGATAGGTTTAAGAAGCAGCGTTTTATTTTTCACTATAAGCTAATATGAAAACAAACAATTTAAAATAATTGTTGTGTTTTTAAATGCAATTATTAATTATTAATTATTAATTAAACTACGTAAAATGACAAATACGTAAAATAATTCCAGAGCAACATGTAAAAACGTTTAAATTTTTTTACTATTTGCAGAATAACCTAAACAAATTCCTAAGGTAAGGGAAAGAGAGAAAATGAAAGAAATTATAGTATAATACTGTAAAATCTAAAGAGAAAAAAGAAAATGGCATTTTTTAAAGAACATTTCCTTAAAAACCTGAAGAAACCTAAGGATATCTTCTATTCATAATATATTTTTTTAATGCTCGGTTAAAAGCTGCTGGGCTGGATGCAATCTTCGCGTCAATGGAAAGGCAGTTGTAAATTAGGGCGGCGTTATAGCTAAAAGATCTTTAAAATAAAGAAGAGTGATGCCCTTGAACATTAAAAAGTTCTCTTTTACGGGTTTCGCGATTGTGCAAATCAGAGCCATTGGTTAAAAGATCGCTCAAATATTTATTTATTTATTCCAATTAAAATCCCAAAAACATTTCTTCATGAGGGATTCTCTACTAATAACAACATCTAAAAATGTAATTTTTAAATATAACTAATTAAAATACAAAATAAGACAAAATAATACTTATATATTCAATAAAAAAATAAAAATATTTAAATATGTATAAAATTATTCAATTATTATTTATTTAAAATAAAATATATAAATAATTTTGAAAAAAATAGTTAATCATAAAAGAAGTGCGTTTAAATATTTTTAGTTTAAAATTTTGCTTCCCATTTTTTAAGTATTTCCTTAATTATCATTTTAAAACGTTTTATATTTAAAAATGTTAATTCTTGGGGTATTTTGTTGTAAAATTTTATACCTTGATAATAAATGGAGTTCTGACCTGCCCTAGTGTGTATTAAAGGTAAATCGATATTTAAAACTGTTCTAGTTAAATGATCATGTACGTGACGTCTGTAATTGAACTTTATATTTGAATGTTTATTTTTTGATATAATTTTGTGGACAAAAACAATATTTTGCATTAAGTGAATATCCTTAATCGCTCTAATCTTATCCATAATATTAAAATTTTTATATAAAAGTTTAGTTGAATATTGTTTATCCAAGCAATATATATTTTTAATTGCTTTATTTTGTAAGAGTTGTAATGGGTTAAGTAAATTTTGAAAAGTTGATCCACACATTAAAATTAAATATTGTAAATGAGAGTGAATAATAGCAAAATAAATAGGACGTAACATATAATTTGTACTCAAAAAACTGAGTTTTTTAAAATCCCCACTGGTGCAACTATTTTCTGTTTAATATATTCAATGTGTTCACTCTAATTAATAGCTTCATTTATTATCAACCCCAAAAATTTAATTTTTTTTGATTGTTTTAAATGCCCGACTTTTAATTTTAAATCACTTCTGTATAAATTGGTTTTCTTTCCTATACCGGGTGTCCATGGAAGGTGGTTCGCCCCTCTAACTTTTTCGATTTTCCGGTTTAACCGGAAGTTCCCTAATGTTGAGTCACCTGTCAAAAAATGCAGTTTTATGTCGTATACAAATCCCCCAAATTGTATTCCATTATCTTGAAAAACAAAAAAGTTAGAGGGGCGAACCACCTTCCGTGGATACCCGCCAGTACCTATATAAAAAAGAAGATTTTTCCAAATTTAATGTTAATTTATGACTAGGGTAAAGGTGGGGAATGCCGGCCATGAAGGTAATACCGGCCACTAGATTTTTCTATTGTAAACTTAGCCTTAGCCGCTCATACCGGCTGCACCACCTGTTGAAGCAATTTTGTATGTGTAATTCAAATTTACCGACTCTAAACGTCTTGAGTGCCTTGTTTTGTGACTAAACGACTTTTGACGGTCTTTGTTGTAAGGAGAAGAAAATTTTAAATGTATGTAGAACAAATAATCTTAACTATTTGCTGAAGGCATATGAAATTATCTTGTGACAATATCATGTACTGTTATGTAAATAAAATATATTGAAGTAATAATAGCCGATGAGAGTGAATACAGGGTCAAACTTTTATAGGTTAGTTTCGGCTAATGCCAGCCTCTGCTGTGCGGGACATGCCGACCGGCCGTCATTACCCGCCCATAATGTAGGAGGTGGGCGAAGACATGTATTATATGGGTGACGTTGGGAAGCATAGGGAACTGTGGCTACAATGTTGCAAGTGTGGTCAATGGGCTCATGAGGCATGTGCCGACACCGAACGTAGATATTTTGTGTGTGATTTTTGTTTGTAGTTCCATGGCGGGTAATTCCGGCCACTGCAGGAGTTTTTCTAATATTATATACTTTTTTTATGAGTTCGTTTTTTTTTTACTTTTGTAATATACATTTCACCCAGTAGTCAAGAGACTTATTTTGCTCCAATTTCTGAATTTCTATTATAAATAATAATGATAAAGTTAATTAAATTGCTTAGGGGGCCGGTATGCCCCACCTTTACCCTACACATCCATAATTCAATGATTTTCATGTCATGATTTATAAAATTTTGTATAAAATAGTTGTATCATCAGCCAACAATCTAATTTTCCCTTTCAATTTTAATTTGAATGTAAAATTAATACTGGGTAATTCAAGAGTAAGCTGCATCCTTTCGCGGGATACGGGGGAGGCTAAGGGTTAAAATATCCCTATTTATTTTTCTCTTTAGGTTATTGCGATTTTGTTTAGAAATTATAAAATTTTAGAGTTTTCTACGTAAAATAGATACTCCTAGTTCAATTCGATAGAGTGTACCGTTTACTAGCAAATCGACTTTGAAAATTTTCTGATTTGCGTATGTTTATTGGTAAAAAAAATAATCTGCTTTACCACAGTGTGTGTCCTATTCAAAGGGGCGTAGCTCCCTTAGGAAGTATTTTCGGACCCATGTTAATAGAAACTTTTTGCCTTATTTTTATGCACGGATTACGCCCCCGAGAGGATGCCGCTTACTTTTGAATCACCCTGTATAAATAAGAAAAAATAAAGGGACCAAAAGCTTGCCGAACACCACTATAAATATTAAGAGATTTGCTATATTTATTTTTGATACGAACTTTTTGTTTCCGCTGATTCAAATAGTTTCTAAAGTCAAAAACTACACCCGAAATACCCATCATATCAAGTTTTCTTAAAAGAATAGAAAAATTTACTGTATCAAGAGCTTTGCAAAAATCTAAAGCAACAAGTGTACATTTTTGGCCTCTATCATAAGCCATATGAATTTCTGAAATTTAACCAAAAATAAATTGGGATACCAGACGAATCAAAACGAAAAACTAACCTAGCCAAATGTAGCTCGAAGCGCCCTTTAATGTTAAGCCAGCCAGAGTGGATAAGACTGGGAGTGATGTGATCAAATTTTCTTAACTTATAAACAAATCTCAAACAGGCGTTCTGAATTTTTTTAAAGCTGTTTTTATATTTTTGTAATAAAGTGGGCCAATAGACTACGTCACAGTAAGTCAGGTTAGATAAAACAAGCGAGATATTTTATCTCAGTGCATGTAGAGAAGTCGCAATTTGTAAAATGACTTTTTAATTAAAATGAAAAAGTGACTGCCAAATCGAAGAATTAAAAATCCTAAAAGGTAAAAATGTTGTTTCTAACGAACCCTCTATAGTAATCGCAAATCTGATAAGGTAATGTGGGGTAAATGCAAGATTGGAGTAAATGTGTTATTTGGTTCTATAATTTAAGCCCTTGAGCGGGAGATGGCGCCGCATGCATTAATTTCGTAGTTTAAGTGTCCTCGTCCATTCTAAAATGCGCATATCTATGTTTGTCACTCCAGTAAGACGCTTATGGCTGCGAGATAAACACCTGATTTTGCAGTGAGTTTTCAAATTAGTGTTACAAATTTCGGTGCCGGCTATTTTACATTACGAAAAGTATTAGCAGGTAAATATGAGTTTACACGGTCAGATCGGGCCAATATATCGATTCAAATCAAAAATTATAATAAAAACATTATTTACGACCGATTTATTTCATGTAGTACATTTGCCCTGAGAGAAATCGGTTTTGGGGTTAATGTAACATGTTTGTAGTGGGTAAATGTAATAGGCTCTGTTACATTTACCCCATTATTTGTTTTCGTTTAAGACTTATGGTTGATAATTTTTTGTTTTAGGCGTCATGGTCAGAACATATGTCAAAAAATCCCAAGGCCCAAAATACAATGAAAATGACTTAAAAACCTAAAATGAGTGGATAACAATTTACATTTGTGTTATACTTTAGTTCCTATTTTATTGAAAATGATACCATTAATCATAATTCATTAAAAAGTTTGTAACTCCTTCAGTTATAATGGAATTTAGTTGAAATAAAAACCATAGGTAGTGAAAACCGTTCCTTTTACATTTGCCCCGTTTTCGAATCTCATATAGAGTACCTCTTGCAAATACAGGCAGCTATTACATTTGCCCCATTTGCTGGGGTAAATGTAATATGTTGAAATTATTTTTTAAAAAATATGTTGTAAAAATGTAGTTTGAGCTTTTACCAAAATTCCTTCATAAATTAATGGCAAAATTACTGAACTCCCCATGGTATTTTTTGCAAAATTTTATTTCAATCAAATATTTTTTATGGAAGTCCAAAAGTCAACTATTCAAAAAAACCAGTTGCATTTACCCCACCTTACCTTATGTCATGTATTACTGTACAGATCATTCCACGACTATACAACTCCCACTGAATTTGTTGATAAGCTTACTTTCAATGCTGAAATAAAATGTGAGCTCAGTTCAAAACTAACATCGTTGTTTCATTGTTCCCATGCAACCTTAACATGGCGCTGCGAACACCGGCTACTTTGTAAAATCAAAATTTCGATTTTCACAGTATTAAAATTCGTGATACTCAAATTCTAACGACAACTTTCGCGTTCAGGCTTATAAGAAATGGCGTCTGGAATTTCGCCGCCATCTCCAATGGAAGCAACGGGCCAACTTGACGAAAAATGGAAATTTTTCAGGCAAAAGTTTGAGCTATACATAAAGGCCATTGAAGCTACGAAAAAATCATCAGAATACAGGGCATCTCTTTTACTCACCACAATTGGAGACCATGCCCTAAAAATCTACAACAATTTCAAATTCGAGGAGGACACCCACAAAATGAACTACGAAGAAATTGTCAAAAGGTTCGAGGAACAATTCAAATCGGAAAAAAATGTCACCTATGAACGACATGTATTCTTTTTAAGAAGCCAAATAGAGGGTGAGTCTATTGAAGCTTATGTAACTGAATTACAACACTTAAGTTCAACTTGCGAATTTGAAGATCTACGTGATAGCCTAATAAAGGATCGTTTAATTTTGGGGATCACTGACATAGCTGTCAAGGATAGACTCCTCCAAATTAAAGATCTTAATTTGTCCAAGACAATATCTATTTGTAGAACGGCAGAACGCGCGAAATCACAACTCCACAGCCTCACGGGAGAAATGTCCTCCATATCCATCCAAAAAGTAAATTTCCATGAACGTGATCCCGCCAAGATGTCCGCTGCAGGAAGTCGTCACAATGACAGAGGAGCGAGGCACACGGCCTCGAGTTCCGGGTCCACTAGCAGCCATAACTCACACCATCAATTAAATTTGGAAAATAGGCGTTTAAGTCAAATGCGCGGACGTGGAAGCCAAGATAAACGCTCGCAGGGTAAAGTAAAACAGTTTTTATGCCGCAATTGTGCGACAAAACATGGACTTAATCAATGTCCTGCTTTTGGCCACAGATGTCGGAACTGCGGTAAATCAAATCATTTCGCAAAATGCTGTAGATCTAAAATAAATGAAATAAACATTTGCTCTGACTCCGATAGTTCATGTTTATCGGAAAATTCCAACATTTGCATAGATTATGTCATGTCTGTAAATCAACATTTAAAAGATGATTAGAATGTCACCTTAATTGTTGATAATAACATTCCAATCAGTTTTAAACTAGATACTGGTGCTCAAATCAACGCAATCCCTGCAAAATTTCTGAGTAATTTAAAAATTCATAAAAATAACTTACTGCCGTCGAATTCAAAAATAACTACTTATACAGGCTCAAAAATTAATATTATAGGCAAGTGTTCTTTATTATGTACATACCGAAATTTCAATGACTATATAACTTTTTATGTGGTCGATAATACTTTCTCTCCTGCTATTTTGGGAAAAAATGACTGTGAAAGGCTTAACCTATTAAAATTTATCGGCTCAGTGGAAAGCAATGACCCTGTCAATAAAAACGATTACAATTACATTTTCTCAGAATTCAAAGACGTGTTTAATGGATTCGGCGCAATAAAATGCAAAGAATTTCACATTGCTACAGATCCCACTATAAAACCTGTAATCCATGCCCCTCGAAAAGTGCCTTTTTCTCTTCAAGACTACTTAAGTAAATTACTCAAAGATCTTGAAAAACAAAACATAATCACTAAAGTAAATGAACCGACAGAATGGGTAAACAGCTTGGTGTTAGTACACAAACCTAACGGTAACCTAAGAATCTGCATGGACCCAAAAAATTTAAACAAATCCATCATCCGTGAATTTTTTCCTTTGCCGACTATTGATGAAATAACCTCAAAATTAGCAAACGCAAAATATTTTTCTAAATTAGACGCCAGTCAGGCTTTTTGGCAAGTCAAATTAGATTACGAGAGTTCATTAAAATGCACATTTAACACCCCTTTTGGCACAAGATACAGATTCTTAAGGATGCCCTACGGCATATCTCCGGCATCAGAAGTTTTTTCAAAAATAATAAAACAAAACTTTGATCACTTAGACGGGGTAGCTTCTTACATAGACGATTTTTTAATATGGGGATGCACAAAAAAGGAACATGATAGTAGATTAAGAAAGGTCCTAGAAAGGGCACGCGAAATTAATCTAAAATTAAATTTTAATAAATGCGAATTTGGAATGGGAAAAATCAAATTCATGGGACATATTATCTCCAGAAAAGGGATAGAACCGGATGGGGATAAAATCTCAGCAATAACAAATTTTAAAACCCCCGAATCGAGGAAAGATATAGAAAGATTCTTAGGTATCATTACCTACATCTCGAAATTTATTCCCAACATGTCTTTAGAAACGGAACATTTGCGTGTACTACTCAAAAAAGATATAGCCTGGCACTGGGGTGCATCACAGGAACACAATTTCAATCGATTAAAAAACAGTTTGACACAAAATCCCATATTACAGTTTTTTGATAGCAATAAATCGGTAACTTTGTCAGTAGACTCTTCTTCAACTGCCATAGGCGCAGTGCTTTTACAAGACAATTTGCCGGTTTATTACATTTCAAAAGCTCTAACAGATACGCAAAAAAATTGGGCTCAAATTGAAAAGGAAATGTACGCAATAACTTACTCATGTCTTCGTTTTCATCAATATATATATGGAAAGGAAAACGTCACTGTAGAAACGGACCACAAACCTCTAATATCCATAATTCAAAAGCCTCTTAACTCATGTCCAATGCGCCTCCAAAGAATGCTACTTCAAATTCAACAGTATAATATTAAATTAATATATAAACCTGGCACACAACTTCCCATAGCTGACGCGCTCTCAAGAGCGCATGACCATAACATAAAAAACACTAACATTGACAAGGAACTAGACAAAAAAATTGAAGCGCAAATTTTATCTATCGAGACCAACCTTCCAATCGTAGATAAAAAATTGGAGAGCATAAAAACTGCAACTAAAGAAGACTCAGTTCTTACAAAACTGATTAGCTACACAAAAAACGGTTGGCCAACAAATAAACAAAACATTACCAACGATCTCAAACCGTATTTTTCAAGCCGATACGAAATTGCTTTTTGTAATAATTTATTATATAAAAATAATAGGCTAATCATTCCTTATTCTTTGCGCAATGATATCTTATCGAAATTGCATAAGAGTCATTTGGGTAGGCAAAAAACAAAAAATAGAGCTCGTTCCATTTTTTTCTGGCCTAACATGTCCCAAGATATAGACAATTTAATTTCAAATTGCATATCATGTGCGATATTTTCTAAAAGCCCGCCTAAAGAACCCTTAATCTGTCACAAAATTCCAAAAAGAGCATGGGAGAAAGTGGGTGTTGACCTCTTTATGTTAAACCAAAAAAATTATCTTATCATCATAGATTATTACTCGAAATTTATTGAAGTCACTTATCTAGAAAACAATACATCTTCAGAGAATGTCATTGTTCATCTAAAACGCATTTTTTCCCTTTTTGGTATACCCGACGTATTGATTTCTGACAATGGACCTCAATTTTCGTCGCAGTTATTTCAAAATTTTGTAAAGGATTGGGACTTTGATCATAAAACTAGCAGCCCTTACTTTCCGCAATCAAATGGACAAGTAGAGAGAGCTGTTGGAACAGTAAAATCTATTTTAAAAAAATGTCTATACGATAAAACTGACTTTTACATCGCTTTGCTAGAATTACGTAATACACCGCTCGATAATAACTATTATTCCCCCGCGCAACTCTTGCTACACCGAAACTTAAAAAGTATTCTACCTATACCAAGAAAACATCTCAAACCAAAAATAATTTCTCCTAAATATCACATCAAAACTCTCAAAACTAAACAAAAAATACAAAAAAAATATTTCGACAGAAAAACAAAAGCATTACCCGAGTTGTCCGTTAATAAAAATGTCTTGGTACAAAACAACGGCCAATTCAATTTACCGGGATTAATCATTGAAAAAAATAATAATCCCCGCAGTTATAAAATAAAATTACATGATTCTGGCAAGGTAATAACTAGAAATCGTCATCAAATTAAACTTGATCCAAAAAAATTACTAGGCTCATATAACAAAAAGTTACCCGATTCAAATCCTTTCGACCAAACTAAAATTAAACAAAATAATAATGACGATATCTATGTTACAAGGTTTGGCCGAATTTCTAAACCTCCAAAAACTTACTAAATAACTAGGAGTATGTAAATATGTAAATATATGTATTATAGTTGTAACAGATAAAGTTCTGATTTAAATAGAATCAGTTTTTACTTTTATATTAATTATATTCTTTCTGACAAACTAAACTTAGGTATTTATCTCTAGGTAAAATAATTTCCTTAACTGATAAGACCTTTATTTTTATTGATTTTATTTGCAGGCTAGTATTGTACATAAAAAGCGTTTAGTCTTATTCTATACTGTAATTTAAAAATAATATTTTTGTTCGCACATGCACATTTAAATTAAAGTATTGTATGTAAAATAAGCAGATAAGAATATTCATTCGTTTTCTGTATTAATTTTTTTTGGTGTAAAAACTAATTTATCTATAGCTTGGGTATGGGTATGGGTATAGTGCTTATATTGTAACTAGGCATAATTTCCAATTTCCAATAAATTTAAAAGTATTGTGTTTTATAATTTTATTCAATTATGATTATATAAAAAGGGAGATGTCATGTATTACTGTACAGATCATTCCACGACTATACAACTCCCACTGAATTTGTTGATAAGCTTACTTTCAATGCTGAAATAAAATGTGAGCTCAGTTCAAAACTAACATCGTTGTTTCATTGTTCCCATGCAACCTTAACACCTTATTCGAAATTGTAGTTTCAGCACAAGCAGACCTTTTTATAAAGAATGACTTTTCTTCTATACCTACCTACTAATAAAAAGGTTTTCCCTCTTCCAAACTCTATCCATGGACACACTGTATATCTCAAAATAGTTATTTATGATGTGACTGTTGAAAGAGATGTTTTATTTTGTGAGTGAAAAAGTTTTTGAAATGAGCGAGTGAAAGTAGTGGAGCGAATTGAAAAATTTCACGAACAAAATAAAATTACTTTTAACACAAATATCATACCTACAATGTTTTTTGTATAACTGCCCTATTTTGATAATACAATAGGGGAATTTGGAGTGAAATTAAAATTCAAAATGCATTTTAATATTTAAATAATCACAAGCTTGTTGTGAATGACAAACGTTGCCAACGCTATGGTAACTAACAAATGCTTGTTTACAAATGGTACTGGTGATTCAAGTATTGTGTTGCGAAGCTCCCTAAAGTCGCAAGGCATTAATGTTAGCAATTATTCTAGTTCTACGATTAATATTAATGTTCATAAGTAATGATTGTTAAATATTGATAATAAAAATTTGCACTTCCTAAAATTATTATTATGATTTTATTTGATTTCATCATAAGAAAATGTTGTGTTAAAAATATTTTTCCTCAGCGATTTTTCTTGACATATCGAAGTGGTAAATGCTGTACCCTGCCAGTTGGAATTAATACAATTGGAGGTATGCCAAAAAAAATAGCAGAATTCCTTGGACTCCATAACACCAATGAATACATTGGCCATTGCTTCCGGCGCAGCTCTGCAACAATGTTGGCAGATTCTGGAGCCGACATGATTCTTTTAAAGCGTCATGGAGGTTGGCGATCAAGCTCAGTTGCCGAGAGTTATATAGAAAATTCCATTGAACAGAAAAACGAAATAGCAAAAAGAATCATAGAGCAGAAAGATACGCAAAATACAAAAATAAAAGAAGTTCACTCAGAAGCAGAAGTTAGCATTGTCAGTACTACCAGTTTATCTATTCCGACTACTAATATTTACATTGCTCTTAAAGAAGAGAATCTAGATGCCTCTAGAATTCAGTTCAACAGTTTACATAATTGTACATTTAACACGTTCGCGGACAGTTGCTTCATCAGATATATTCGTAAAATCAAACCGTCAAAATATATTCTCCTGTCCATAAGAATAGTTTTATGTTGGGACAATTCACAAAATGTTTTGATATCTGCTGGGACAGCATTAGTAAACTCATATAACTCTATACCTAAAAATGCGCGGCGTTTGGCGCTTTGCGTTTATGGAGGGTATAAACTTCTGCGGCATATTCCGCTTTATCCCAGCACAAGGAGCGGCATATGCCGCTTTGTCCGCGAACGTGTTAACATATATAATAAATAGATATTTTCATTGATTTTAATGTTTCATTTTTACTTTTAGGCACTAGTGCCTAAAACTGTCACATTTAGACACTAGTGCCTAAAAGAGTGTAATTTCGAAATTCTAATCAATATCGAAATATGTCTATTTCGAAACGCTTTCACGAAAAAATATTTTTATCGCGATTATAATTTTCTTTAAAAGAAAAGTAAAAGTATTATTGAAATTAATGATTTTTTTTGTCATTCCGTGCAAAACATATTCGTTAAAATAGCTTTGGAAGGTAAACTCCAATTTTACGTTTGTACTGAGGTGATAGAATCCATCTGCCTAGGTAAGTAATATATATAATTATAACCTAAGAATGGCTTGTTTTGATCTAAAACAATCCGGTGATTAGGTCAGGAGGAAAATCGCTAATTGGGAGAGATGGTTCTGTATCGGGTGTACAACTAAAAAGGGACGCTGGCTGTATCTTGGAAACCGTTTACTGTACGGCTTGAGGAAAAAATATTTATTTCAAAGGTGACCAAGAGAAATTGTCGGAAATTATTTTTTTAAGTGTCTAGTATGTAACTATATTGCCTAAACAAAAAGCGAGATTTTCTCAAGAGTCCTCATAGTAAACATGTATAGAAGGTGGCATTTTTTTAATCTAATGAAAATTGTGGATAACTTTTGTATTTGAGTTTTTGCTCTACCTTTTTGTTTGTTTGTGTAGGAGGGGACAAATATTGCTGTGCAAAAATATTCACAACTTTGCTTGGGCTTATCGAAGTTTGACAAATTTGAACTCCCTAAATAGGGATTATTTTGTTTCATCAATTTAATAAAAAACAAAGTCGTTCTGAATTCCGTTGCAATAGCTAGAGGGCGCGGCGCTATTTAGCAGAATTAACAATTTCTTCATTTTCCTCAAAAATTTTAAATGCAATGATATATATTTTTAACTTAAGCAAAAGGAAGAATAAATAAGAAGAATATAACCACAAGCCAATATCTTTTTTTCCAGAAATATGAAAAATATAATATACAAATGAACTCGATAAGAATAAACTGACGTTTTAATACGGTATTTGTAGATAATATGTTATAAATACCATACCATTGTGTCTTCTACAAAGCTAAAATCAACACAATACTCGTTTAAACTATTGTTCTATAATTTTAAATTATTTACATTAAAAATAATAGAGGGCGTATTTCATATTTTAAATGAAATCCATTTTTTTTGTTTCATAGCCTACTTAACAATTTTACTGCAATGCAACCATCCTCTATTATTTTTGTTGTAAATAATAAATTTACAGAACATTAATAATTTAAAGAAGTATTAAAGACTATTTTAGAGACACAATGGTATGGTATTTGTAACTTCTTGCCTACAAATACCGTATTAAAACGTTAGTTTATTCTTTTGTGGAGCTCATTTTTACATAATATTTTCCATATCTCCGGTTTAAAAAAGAATATTTAAGTTAAAAAAAGATATATCGTTGTATTCAAAGCTTCTGAGAAAAATAAAGAAACTGTTAATTCTGCTAAATAGTGCCCTCTAGCTGTCATAACGGAATTCAGAACGACTCCGTATTTTATAAAATTGATAAAAACAAAAGAATCCCTATTTAGCGACTTCAAATTTCTCAAATTCTGATAAACCAAACCGAAGTTGTGAATATTTTTGCATAGCAATATTTGTCCCCTCCTACTCCCCTTTTAACAAAATGATAGGACAAAAACTCAAAAACAAAACTTATCTTTATTAGATTGAAAAAATGTTACCTTTTATACGTGTTTACTGTGAGGATTTTTGAGAAAATCCTTCTTTTTGTATGTCCACTATAGTTACGCCCCCTATCGGCCAACCCAGAAGCTTAAAAATAATTTCCGGCAATTTCTCTTGGTCACTTTCGTAAAAAATATTTCTTTCCGCGAGCCGTACGGGAAACCAAGAAATAACCGGCATCCCTTCGTACAACCGATACATACATATACATGGTGTCCGGAAATGATAATTTAGGGGATAATTCTAGACCGAAAATAAATGCTATCTCTTTCTATAAAATTTTTTCGAAAATTGATTATTAACTGAGTTACAGGGTGTTATAAAGTTAAATTTTATTTGCAGTTTTAAAATACCTAAGTTACTTGAATAATAAATTAAATATTCAAGTCAATGGTTCAAAGTGACGTCCTTTCTCTTCAATGAAATTAATTCTTCTTAAAAAAATGAAATTAATTAAATTAAAAAATAATAAATTAAAATGATTTCGTATTCATCACATGCAAGCAATGTTATTTTAGCGTTTTTCTCGAAAACGGTTAGAGTTATCAAAACAAAAGTACTAGATTAGGAGAATAAAAATATTCAGTCAAAATGCGCATACAGTGTAGTACAAAAAAGTTGGGACCATTCAATTTTTTTTATTATTATTAACATGTTCTGTATTGGTTACTCAATTGGCCTTTGACCGAGGTCCTTCAGCCGCAGTAAAGTTTACATATTATTACTATTTGCTATTGTATAAGTATAAATAATTAAAAAAGAGATCGCTTGTAAAAAAAAAGTATTATAATAGTATCTTAAAGTCCAAAAACCGTAGTAAAAGCTATTGCAGTTCCATAATGTTTTCATAGGTTGTTAGGTTTGGAAATCTATATCTGGACTGCCTGTCTTCTCTTTCTCTGCAGTGGGGTTCGATTAACTCGATATTATGTTGTCTCTTGGCAAACTTTGTGTTTAACTGTTTTATTCTTTGTTCAATGGGTTGTATGAGTGTGTTTTTCTGTACAAGAGTTCGTTGCTGGGTTTGTGCAATTGGTTTTGGGGATGCCTCATTTTGGTTATAGCACGCAGAGCTGAAGTTTCTGCGACTGAGATGTTCTTCAGTGTTGAGGGTCTTAGATTAGAAAATATCATATGCCCGTATTCCAAAATGGGTCTGCAGATGGATTTATAAATTTTCACGGCTATTCTTGTGTTTATTCCTTGGTTTTTAAAAGTTAATGATCGGCTCGACTGATTGTTTTGCTTTTAATTGTTTTTGTATGCTTGTTAAAGTTTAGTTTGGCATCGATTTCGATACCCAGATATTTTGCTGAAGGTTTCGGCCTGATCGGCTGGTTAAAAAGGGTAATGTGCGGTGAATTTGCTTTGATTGAATGGTGAAACAGAACGAATTGTGATTTGTGAGGATTTGGAACAAGACGCCAGTTCCGGAACCAGGATTCTGTGTCAGTTATTAGGTTTTGTAGGTTGGCTGTGGCTTTTTTGGTTGTTTCTGCGTGGGTTATCAGGGTCGTATCATCAGCGAATAGAAGGGTGTATTGATTTTGGTCCATGTTGGTGATGCTTTCTGGTAAATCGTAGCAGTAAATATTGTAAAGCAATGGTGACAGTAGTGAACCCTGGGGAACTCCTTGTTCGGGGGTAAATTCTTCTGATTTGTGATTGTTTATTTTAATCGAAAGTTTTCTGTTATCCAAAAAGTCCTTGATGATGTTGATAAGATACCTGGGAGTATTTAGAGCATTCAGTTTATACAGAAGGCCCCTGTGCCAAACACTGTCAAAGGCCTTTTCGATGTCTAAAAATAGTGCTGCTGATTTCAGGTTTTGGTGTTTGGCTGTTTCGATATTTGAGGTAAGTATAGTCAAGGGATGAATTGTAGAACATTTTTCTTTAAAGCCAAACTGGTGTTTTGGTATCCGTTCGCCTACTATGTTTGTTAGAATAGTTCTTATAATTTTCTCATAGATTTTTCCTATAACTGGCAATAAGGTAATAGGTCTGTAATTTCTGGTTTTTTTTGATCAGCAGCCTTTGGAATGTTAATAATTGTACCTCTCTTCCACTGATCTGGGAAACAGTTTTTGTTAAGGCAGTATTCTAGGATTCTTATTATATATTCATGTATGTTTACGTCTAGCTGTTTTATTATATTCCATGGGACGTTGACGTTGTCTGATCCCGGGGCGCTATTTTTTTGAGAATAAATTAATTTGAAATATTCGTTAGCATCCATTTTAAAAAAATCATGGTTAGCCGCTTGGTTGTTAAAGAAGGTTCGGTACCAATGGTTAATGTTTTGCTTGTTGGTGTTGTTGAAACTAGGGTGATTTTTTTCTTTAAAGTGTTCTTTATAATATTCGTAAAATTTTTTGACTTTTTCTTGGTCTGTTGAAAATATCGTTCCATTGTCTTCCAGGTCGGGTGTTGAGGGAGCTGCTTTGTACCTAGTGAGTTTTTAAATCTTACTGTAAAAATTCTTTCCTTGTTCGTCGTTTATTTCTTTGCACGTATTTAGCCACGAATATTCTTTGTATGTATTGATTAGTCCTTGTATGTACTTGCTAAACTTATTGATTTTTGTTTTAACTTCACGATCTGGTCCGGAATAGTAATCTCGAAGCGTTTTCCTCTTTTCTTTAATTAGTTTAATTATATATGGGGGTAGTGGGTAGGAAAAGGGTTGCTGGGACCATTCAAATTAAAGTATAGGCTCCTATGT
Source organism: Polydrusus pterygomalis (assembly GCA_963969555.1). NCBI lineage: Eukaryota > Metazoa > Arthropoda > Insecta > Coleoptera > Curculionidae > Polydrusus > Polydrusus pterygomalis. The sequence continues at coordinate 54,068,960 of OZ018378.1, forward strand.
AGCGCCCTCTACAAAATGCGAAAAAACGATGGGCAAATTTGTTTCCTCATCCCAAAAAAGTACCATATACGAGATTTCGTCAAAATATTATGGGCGTGGCAAAAGGTATTGCAAAAAAACTGCAAATAAAATTTAACCTTAACACCCTGTAACTCCGCTAATAATCAATTTTCGAAAAAATGTTATGGGGAGAATTATCCCCTAAATTTTTTGCGCATCATTTTCGGGTACCCTGTATATTTTTACCAGGTATAATTATCGGAGGTACATTAATATAATAATATATTAAAATATGCGTATAATTATTAGAGGTACATTAATAATAATTAAAAACTTATTGTAGCTTTCCAATCGTAAAATATTTTTTAAATTGCAATACTTGGTATTGTGATAATTTGCTTTTTATTTACGATAATTATAATGATATTAATTAAAAGCAACAAAAATGTGTGTAATTAATGAAACAAACTTAGTCAATTTATATAAACAAAAATCTAACGAATGCTGATCACATATAATATCAAGACCTCCCCACTTTTTCGTTACCTTGCTAACGTTTCCCCATTTTCCTGACTTTGCTTATTTGTCATTTAAAAAAATTTATTCTTCGAAAATATCTGCATGCAAGTTCAATAAAATTAAGGTTATTATAATAATAGAAATGAAATGGTTTATTTTATTTTAAATCGTGTTCCAATGCTGTTATTTATTATTTTGTTTTTAAGTGGTAGTGTTTTAACTGTTGACAGTGATAAAACTAGTGAATTAAAAAATAGCACTGAACATGGAGAATATAATATACAAACTAGAACCTTAAACGAATTTTCTAATGCGAAAAATTTAGGTAAGTGTGTTGGCCAATACATAATTATACATTTAAAAAAAATCTTATTTTACTTATTAAAAATTGCATTAATTTGGTTGATAACGTTAAAAATGCAAGTAGGTATCTTAGAACCGGCTAGACCTGAGGCGAGATTTTAGGCTAACTTAAAAAAAATTTTGCAAATAGTACGGTAATACTGAAATCTGCCTTTATAAAATTACGTATTCATTTATTAATAAATAAGATTGGTAATGAGATAAATTTTATTATTAATGCAATTAATAATAGTTAAATATAACAATAATGGTTATGTCAATAGTTATGTTAAAAAGAATTTATGAATCCTTGAACATAACTACTATACATTGATACAGTTTCTATTTAACATTTTGTAATCCGATATACATTCTGACGTTTCGTCTTTTGGTACCATCATCGGGAATGTAGTTGCACACATTACTTTAAAATTCCTGCTATAGGTACTTTGGAAGATATTTGTTGAAGACCGAAAATCAAGTTTTAATTTACAAAAATACAAGAAAGATATAATGGTTTATTTAAACATCGGGCGAAGTCCTTTTGGGACGCCTATATTTTTAAATACACATTTTGCCATAATAATATTGTTTTTTTTTAATCCAGATTCAGTTAAACATTGACAAAAAAAATAAGGCCTGGTATTAAGCACCATTAAAGCATTTTATTAAATTATTGGTGAGTGACAATAGAAGTATATTTTTCCAAACTAAGACGTGTTTTAAATTACAGCGACGAGCGAGGACAGCTACATTTGATAAATGCCGACAAATAAGAGACCACAGAATAACTTTTATTTTATTTTAAAACGGACATTTATAGGCTTTGTGATTTTTTGGTATTTTGTTCTGTGTTAAGCTGCAATAAAATTACCTACAGGTCCATATTTAAAAATGTATACCTGATGATGGTACCCAAAAGACGAAATGCCAGAATCAATATGCGATAACTACAATGCGGATATTAGGTAGTGAAATGACCTTTAAACCGAAATAGGCATAAGAACTAAGTGGAAATAATTAATTTTTTATTATCAGAGACTCAAATTTTACAGACAATTATTATAGTACTTACCATAAAGTGCACCCATATCCATATATTAACGGCCGCCCCGTTCCCCAGGGGGGAGCTGCCACACTTATGTTGGATTGCACAAGGATTTTTAACAATAATTAACTAATCAGGTAACTTTGACTGTGACAGTAATGATATTGATAAACATAATTTACTCACAATCAAAGTGGCTCGGTTAGCTTTTTGTACACGTCTTCTATAAGTTTGTATCGTGCGAGCAAAAATGATTTGCATCAAAGAGGTCCTTGCATCTAAGGACGTAATGCTTAGCCGTAGAGCTTAATACCTGTTGGGTGTCAATAACTACCTGAATTAACAATCAATCAGTTATTCCGTCATCTTTGACAGTCGTTGATTCATTGCTAATTTTTTCAATTTCTTGAACAATTCACACAATGGGCTTTACGGAACAGCACAAAACACTCATGGTTGAAGCGTATTTTCGAAACGGTGAGTGGCAATACAATCCGGGTTTGTGCATGGACGATTGCACATACTGATGGGGATTTTTATCATTGCCTGAAAAGAACCGTAGCTGTGTTTAGAGAAACAGGTTCTATACAACACAAAAAGAAGCAGGGACCATCTGTAAGAACAGAAGAACTTGTTGCAAACGTTCGTGAAATAATGCAAAGTACGCCAACAAATTGTATAAGACGCATGTCCCAAGAAGTGGGAAGATCTTATGAAACATGCAGGACTATTCTTAAGAAGCAGCTAAATTTATTTCCTTATAAAGTGCAAGTAGTCCAAGAAATACAAGCCGCCGATTTTGAAAGACGCAGGAATTACTCTCAATGGTTTACCCAAAATTTATTGGAAAGAAATGATTTATTCGACCTGACTTTTTTTCGGATGAAGCCTGGTTCCACCTCTCCGGTTAAGTGCATAAATTCTCAGAATACACGCATGTGGAGTAGTGAAAATCGCCATTATTCTTACTTTGTTAATTTTGTAAACAACAAAAATAAATTTGTATTTGTCTACTTATTTTATTACTCATTAGTTTGGCATATCATGTCATAATATTAATTTGACAAAATGTTAACTTAGATTTAGTTAGATATATCGTCCCCATATCATTGTGATCTAAACCAAGCCCAACGTTTTTTAATCCAAGCCCTCTTTGATGCAAATAATTTTGCTCGCGCGGTCCTACCTTGGTATGATAACCGGGGAGGAATGCCCCCCCCCTTCACCCCCTGCGCTACGCTGTTAATTAGATGTAAATGGGTAAGTGAACCAAAAATAGTTTTTGCATTTTGCTCAAAATGACTTAAACCAGATATGGCGAAATTTGAATCTAGACCACTCTTTACCTGACCAACCTTAGAACTAGCCGCTGATGGTTTGCATGGCTCATTTAAAACTGTTAATTTGTATTTTCAGATATTCAAACCTTAAAAGGTCTTATCCAAAAAGTAACAAACCCAAAACTAATAAGAAATAAGAGTGTAAATTCACAAATCAATTATTCCCAGAATTTGGACGTAATTTGGGAGATGTTACAGAACATACAGAACAAGGAATGTGTTCGGGATATTCAACATGTATTGAATGGCCTTGTAAAAAGTGAACAATGGGCTTTACAAAGTAAGTAGAAAAGCGTTGGGCCTCAGAAGTTTTAGAAATATCGTACAATTAACTTTAGATTGAACTTTTAATTAACCTATGTAATTTATTTTATTGAATAAGTACTTTTAGACCAGGGTCGATAATTTTTGAAACCCAAAAAAAAATAATAGTAGAATAAAACCCATTGGAAAAGAAAGAGAATATAACAAAAATAAAAAAAATAAAAAATACGGGCGATTCGAGGTCGGGAAGGGGGGGAGGGGGGGTTTTAAGGGTAGAAAACGATTTATCTCGATTTCCGGTAAAACTACAAGTCCTGTGGAAAAACGTTAAATGGCAAAGTTGTAGGTAATAAAAAGATTTACAACTTTTGTATTCGTTTTTTTTTCACATAACCTCAAAATTAATGTGAAAAATTCAAATAACCAAGGTTTTGGTTTTTTATTTTTATCTTTTTTTTATCCACGAAATTTGTTGAAAACTTACCTTTTTATGTCCTAAACACACTGTAATTTTTTGATTTAAAATATTTATTTTTTAACCCTATTTTGACTTAATATCGAAAAAACACCCTAATTTTCAATCGAAAATTCTCACGTCAAAATATCTGCTTTTTTAAAAAAGTCGGAGGGCTTTTTGTTCGTTGAAATCTCTACTTTCTGATGGTGTTAAAAAATATATACATTACTACGGTAAATGTTCTCAAAAAAATGCAAAGAAATGAAAAAAACTCGAATCAGAAATTTTTTTTTAGATCAATATGTACAATTTTGAGCTATTTATTAAGATTTATACTCTTTTTTTATCAATGTAACATGGAATCTGACGTTTTTCGAGTAATTAAAGTATAAATTTTAATAAATAGCTCAAAATTGTACATATTGATCTAAAAAAAAATTCGGATTCGAGTTTTTTTCGTTTCTTTGCATTTTTTTGAGAACATTTACCATAGTAATGTATATATTTTTTAACACCATCAGAAAGTAGAGATTTCAACGAACAAAAAGCCCACCGACTTTTTTAAAAAAGCAGATATTTTGACGTGAGAATTTTCGATTGAAAATTAGGGTGTTTTTTCGATATTAAGTCAAAATAAGGTTAAAAAATAAATATTTTAAATCAAAAAAATTACAGTGTATTTAGGACATAAAAAGGTAAGTTTTCACTAAATTTCGTGGATAAAAAAAAATTTTTGTAAAAGATAAAAATAAAAAACCAAAACCTTGGTTATTTGAATTTTTCACATTAATTTTGAGGTTATGTGTAAAAGTGTAAATACAAAAGTTGTAGATCTTTTTATTACCTACAACTTTGCAATTTAACGTTTTTTCATAGGACTTGTAGTTTTACCGGAAATCGAGATAAATCGTTTTCTACCCTTAAACCCCCCCCCCCCCCCCCCTCCCCCCCTTCCCGACCTCGGATAGCCCGTAATTTATTTTTCCTTTAATTTTTGTTCTATTCTCTTCCTTTTCCAATGGGTTTCATCACACTATTATTTTTTTTCACTTTTTACCATTTTCAAAGGCTTCAGCACTGGTCTATTTATAAAATACTGATTTATACGCTGTTTTTTGAAACGTGATTAAGAAAAAAATTATTATTGTTTCGTGTTAAATAATTACGCTCATCACAATTCAGTATAGTAAATTTTTAAATGGGAAGGTGAAATATCATTTTGCACTTTAAAAATAACTGCATCGGTGGCTTCGTGGTTAAGTCGGCAGTCGCTGAGAACTCTAGGACGAGAGTTTGTGGGTTCGTATCTAACTGCCGGCAAACTGGTTCGAGCCCGGTGGATTTTAGTGTTATAAGCCTTAACGTGGGTCCAGCGTAGAGCAAAAATTAGGGATTAGTGAAAATTGTAACCGTAGGTCCCTTCGGGAATGGCCTTGGCAGCGAACGAAGAGGAAAAATCCGAAAATAACAACATACCTTTAAAAATAAATATCAAAACCAAAAATAAAGTCAATTTTTTACAGTTAACCAATTTTTTAACAATACATTAATTTTGTATGTCTATTTATATTAAGTAGATAAAATTAGCATTGCTTTATTATTACACCTTCATCTGTGAAAAACAAAATGGTTGCACAATATAAAAAATGTGGTAAAATTAAAGTATTATACAAGGTGTTCCTATATAAATATCATGTAAATACGGAAAGGGGTAATTCTTTGGCTTATTTAATGACTAACATAGGTCCACAAACGCTTCGTTGCCGATCTGAAATTTCAAGATTTTTTTAGTTTTTTCTTAATAGCTCTTGTAGTTTTTGAGATATTTAGCTCTAATTTGGAATATAGGTTACGCTGTAGGACTTACATCATTGGGCATACCAAATGGTTTTAAGAATCTACAGGGAGATATTTTTTCAGGGGTCATGCCCCCTTTTCTCCCCATGACCTTTTTTTCGGTGCGCCTATGTTTATATGAATTTTTACTCATTAAATCGGCCAAAGAATTACCCTTTTTCGTATTTGCATGATATTTAGGACCCTGTATATAGTTTTTTTCGAATAAAATTTTAAATTAAAACTTATTCTCTTAAAATAACAAATTTTTGCCGCATTCTTAGAAATTCTGGAATTGGATATTAAATTTTAATTTTGAGTTAATAGGTACCTAAATATTTAAAAGAATCAACTATTTCCTGTTTATCACTATCAAATAAAATATTTTAATTTGTCAAATTTAAATTTTAACCCATAACCATACATTTTTTTTTAGAAACATTTATACTTTAATTCGAAAAGGTTTTTCTGTTTCCTTCCGCCAAACTCATCCCCAGACGCGTTTCGCCGTTTACGGCTCATCAGTGAGGCTCAGTTTGGCAGAAGGAAACAGGGCTCGAAGACAAATCACTTGTCAGGGTCGATCATCGACGGGAATTATAGAACCCGGTGCGACATCTTTATACTTTAATTTGTTTACTTTTAACCAATTTGACAATAGGGCAAATTCTGAATTTAAAATTTCCAAGATATTTTTTCCATGGAGTATCATCTACAAACATTTGCCTTTTATCCATTTTGGGAAATTAATATATAAAATAAACAGCAACGGCCCCAAAATACTTCCCTGAGGTACTCCTGTGTTATTAAATTTTTTTATTGAAAATATATTACCCAATTTGGCTTTTTGTGTTCTATTATTCAAATAATTTTAAAACCATTAATAAACTTTACCTATTATACCATATATAAATAACTTTTCTAACGTTTTAAAGCCTCGCTTAAAATCAAGAAATAACACAGGTACTCTTCTTTGTCCAAGGCCCTTTTCCAATTTTCTACTACATATTGGATAGCTGTTTCAATAAAATAACCATTTCGAAACCCAACTTGGGAATAAATTAAAATTTTGTTTTCATCCAAAAAATCCATAAGTTTCTCATAAACAAATAAAGAAAATACATATTATTTAGTTTTGGACGTTCTAATTGTAAGTATACCAAATTTTATTCAAATTTGCTGATTCTCGGCAGGGCAGTAGTCAGGCTTGAATTTTAGGAAGGGCCGTTAACATTTCTGGAAGGGCGAACTTATTAAACTTTTTTTAAATTTTAGTAGGTAGTACATAGGTAGGTAAGTATTTTATATAAAAATGAAGAAAAAAAATAACATAATAAATTTAAAAAATATTCTAAAACACGTTTAAATAATTACAACTGTTTTAACACTTAAAACAGTTGTAATTTTCTATTGCCTCTTTCATTATATTTTTTTAAAAAGAGTTCAAAATCTAATTTTTCGGTCTGTTTTCTTTGAAAGGCCAGAAAGATCAGGTCAGCCATCCTCTGAAGTTTGTATTAACGGTATGATAAAATATTAGAGACATTTCAACACTATAGGATAAATAGTAAGTATTAAATAAACTTTTTATAACGTAGGTATAAAGTTAAAATATCCAGAAAGGGTTATTGTCATATAACTGTTGTTTTTTTTCGGGAAGGGCGAATTTTTCTCTAGGAAGGGCGGCGCCCTGCCTGCCCCCCCCCCCCCCCCCAACTGGCTGCCCTGATTCTCGGTCTCCTTATAAGAATAATATGTCTGTACACTGAACACAAAGACTTTTAGTCCATAGTGCCTACATAACATTTAAGCTTTTTTCAGAAATTTTAAAGTAAAACACCATAAATACACTGCACGACATATTTAATAACGAAAAAATTGCCTCAATTTTGATGTTATATATTTTCCAAATTTGTGGTTCGTTTTTAATGATTTTTTTTCTAATTGTAGGTTTATTCCTTAAGCATATCATTGCCTTTGTTGTTTTGCTTGAAAAAGTAACTTTGGTATTATACCGGGTGTTATAAAACTGTTATGTTTTTTTTTTACGGAAATTCAAAACACCCTGTGGGATTTACTAGCCATTGCAAGTTATCGCAATTCCAGCAAAATTGAAGTCACAGGTTTCCTTTACATTTTCTTTTTTGATTCATTGGTTTATCTCAGTTCAACGTGATTTTCATAAAAAAATGTTTAGTTAAAAAATACAAAATAAACGAAATGCTTTGATTAATGCAACAGCAAGAAAAAACAAATTATAAAGTAAATAAAGAATGAATATCTGGTATTAATTTACTGAATCCACAAAACAGGGCAAAAAAATACAGGAAAGAAAATTGCAATTTCTAAAGGTATTCAAAAAAATTAAATATGAATCATTAGTAGCGAGCATTGCCGACGAATCTTGGAGCCTTGCTTCCTCCTCCTAGAAACTTAAATGATCTGTCATTGAGGCTTATGGAAATATGGAATCAGATTAATCAAGATGAAATCAGAAATCTGATTTGAAGTATGTCAAGAAGATGCGAAGCATTCATTAGAGCAAGGAAAGGCAATACTCGCTACTAATTATTCATATTTAATTTTTTTTAATACATTTAGAAATTACAATTTTTTTTCCCTGTATTTTTTTGCCAGTTTTGTGGATTCAGTAAATTAATACCAGATATTGATTCTTTATTTACTTTATAATTTGTTTTTTCTTGCTGTTGCATTAATCAAAGCATTTCGTTTATTTGGTATTTTTTAACTAAACATTTTTTTATGAAAATCACGTTGAACTAAAAATTGAATATTTCATAAAAAAACAGAGATAAACCAATGAACCAAAATAGAAAATGTGAAGGAAACATGGGACTTTAATTTGGCTGGAATTGCAATAACTTGCAATGGCTAGTAAATCCCACAGGGTGTTTTGAATTTCTGTAAAAAAACATAACAGTTTTATAACACCCGGTATAATACCAAAGTTACTTTTTCAAGTAAAACAACAAAGGCAGTAATATGCTTAAGGAAAAAACCTACAATTTAAAAAAAAATCATTAAAAACGAACCACAAATTTGGAAAATATATAACATCAAAATTGAGGCAATTTTTTCGTTATGCGTTAAATATGTCGTGCAGTGTATTAAAAATTGCTTAATAAATAACCGATGTCCTTAGGTATAGTAACCTTCTTTCAATGCCAATAGAAATTGTGATATATATATATAATTTAATAGTTCTGTCTGTCTCATGTAGGTTGATTTTGATAAATTATTGTTATTTTATTAATATTATTAATTAACATTTTTATCTTCTGAAAATAACAAATTTACCTAATCTTTGTTTTCTAAAAATAAAACAAAACAAGGTAGCTATTAAATTTCCTCTTTGCTTTTAAATTCCACTACATTTTCCGATATAGAGGTGACGAAAAAGGTTCATATTATGTGAGTACAAAACAAAAAGTGACGTTTGGCTCGCGGCATCGCGTCGGTTTCACTAGGCTCTGTGGCCAGTGGCATAGCTACCATAACGCCAAACCCCGCGGTGGCGGGGGGCCCGAACGGACAGGGGGCCCGTTCCCGCTCGAGCCGAAAAAAAAACAATAATCTTAATAAGACCTTTAAAAGCAACCCCAAACCTTAAAAATATAGAATATAGTTAATTTAATTTTAGTTGGGCCCCTGTTTTTAATTTTAATTATTTTTGTTGACTATTCTTTTCGACTTTTTTCGACTTTACGAAAATTTAAAAACTGACGCTATTGGTACCGCCAAAAAATGGAATATTTCTTCATTATTTAAAGAAAAAAGACAACATAAGCCGAAAAAGCAATATAATAAATGTGATACAAATTATCTATTTTATAATCAAGAACATTATTTTAAAGTCAATATTTATTATAAAGTTTTCGACATTGTTAATAACACAGGCCTGCATTTTTTAACACTTTGAAAGTTGATTTAAAAATTTTAACTGTTTTCTAGTAATTGGGTAGCGCTGATTTCAAATCTGCTTTCAGTTTTTTTATATCACGTAGGGTTATTTTTCAAACCGGTAAAATCCACAAATATAGAAAAAACACAATTTATTTCATTTATAAGCTAGTTTCTTTTAATATATTAAGGAAAAAAATACAAAAATATACAAAATACACACATACAAACTATTATAAATGGTTATTTATTCGTTACTCTTCTTCAAAAAACGTTTTCTTTTTTCAGAAAAGCTTCTTGTGGTTTTTTCTGTTTCGGCTAAAGGAAGATCTCTTCCCAATGTCCAACAGAAATCGGCCATCATTTTTGTGTCCCAGCGCCCCTGGTATCTTTTTTCCATTTCTTTAATATATTGATGAAATCTTTCACCTTGCTCTTCACCCACGTCCCCAAGATTTTCCGGGAATTAGTCCAAATGGGAATGTAAAAAGTGATTTTTTTCTTAGGTTTTGTTATATGAGCCCATCATATATTTACTGTTACCTATTCAAGGCTCTAAACCACTAGGAAACGAGTAGTATACTCGTCCGAAATGTCAATTCACTATAAACTGCTCCTATTTATAGCATATTACCTATTCAAGGCTCTAAACCCCTAGGAAACTAGTAGTTATGCTTATACTCTGAAATTTCTGAAATTTTCCAGCATATTTTCAACGATCTCAACATAGTAGTAATTTATGTTCAACTTCTTTAAAAGCATTCCATGCATGTTTTTCCTTATCTTCCATCCATTACCTTTTCAAATTTTGTATCTTTCATCAAGCTGCTAATCTGCGGCCCTACAAAGATTTCCTCCTTTAATTTTGCCTCTGACAGAGCCGGAAATGTTTTATACAAATATTTAAAACAATTTCCTTCTTTGTTTAATGCCTTAAATTGTTTCATTGTTTCAAATTTTTAGATCTTCACACACTTCCCAGTTGTGATTTTCATATTGTATTCTTAAAAGTAATTCCTCTAAATTTTCATAGTTTTCCTTTAACTTAACTGTGGGGCCGACCGGAACAGAAGCAAAAACATTGTCATTATGTAAAAGAACAGCTTTAAAGCTCCTTTTTGAAGTCGATAAAAAGTCTCCAGTCGGAAGGTGTGTAGCACCACAGAAAATAATTTTTATTCATCAATCAATTAGAATTTGAAGTACTACATTCATTTTAAAATGTATTAAAACGCCTATTATAAGTTTTTTTTATATTTTTTCTTTTTTTTTTGCAAAAAAAAAATCTGTGGGTGATAGAGACCAATTGTATTTTAATTAGTTATTTCTATATAAAAACTGAGCTCAACAAACAAAAATCACGTCATCACAAATTTCATGCAGGCCTGTGTAATCAATTAAACAACCGTTTTAAAGGCATAAAGGACAGAGTTATCAAATTTAGTTTCTTAAGTCCCTCCATTTTGATATCAATGACGAAGGAAGAATTATTTGAATCAGCTGAAGCTTTGCAACAATGTTACCCTCGCGATATTTCCTCAGAATTTCCATTACAAATTATTGCCTTATCTCAGCCTCTAAAAGACAAAATAGGTACATTTAAAGACATTAGAGAGCTTGCAAATTTTTTAATTGTAGAAAATGATACCCTAGCATCAAATTTCGCAGAGGTATGTACGTACTGCTCTAAAATTATTCTTGACACTTCCTGTAACCGTAGCGTCTTCAGAACGATCGCTTTCGAAATTAAAATTAATAAAAAACTATCTAAGAAATTCCTGTGCCCAAAATCGACTAAGTAATTTGGCATTGCTTAGTATAGAGGCAGCGGAAGCTGCAGTAATGGACAAAACCGAAATAGTTAGGGTTTTTGCGGAAACTAAGTCCAGAAGGAAGCAATTTCTTGGATAGTTTGAATAGTTTGATGTTTTATTGCAAGGCTTTTTTTCATAATTTATAATAAAATATAATCGACTATTTTACTTCACAAAATATTTATTTTGTGTTGTTTGTTCTTGTTACGTTATATACGGTAAAAATGTTCCATTATGTATTTTTTAAATATCTATGTTTTTTGTTTGTTTACTTTTTGATTATATTATTAGCTACAATCATCAGTACTAACAAGCATGCTTTTGTAGCTGTAGCTACTTATTAATTGTTATGTATTAATGTTTTATTTAATATTATTATGTTATTAATACATTATTTAAGTATCCTCTCCTCTTACTTGATTATTTTCTACCCTTGGCCAAATAGAAAATGAAAGTGGGAGGTTATATTTTGAATGTTATTGCTATCTTGAAACTTGGCTATTTTTGGGGGTAATATAATTTTAAAGGGGGGGGGGGCAAAAGTTAGGTTTGGCGGGGGAGCCCAAAATCTGAAGCTACGCCACTCTCTGATGAGGACTATGGAGAAATAATGTTAGACACGTTTCGTTGCCTTAAAGATACAGTAGAGCGTCATAAAAGTGCTAAATAATACAGATAGTTGACGTCATAGTACCATGCAGACTGAATTCTACATATTTTATAAAATACACGCTTTTTAAGATAGTCTTCAAAATGCCAGTCACTTTAGATGGTCCTAAATCCTTGCCAAACATAAACTTCTGCTCAGTCGAAGTACTTTTTTACTGAAAATTTTACACTCTTCATTTCAACCAATCAGAAGCTTGATTTTTCTTCGGTTCGGTTACCATAGAAAAGAATAACCGGAAATTTTTTATGTTTGTGGTAAAATTAATAAATGAAAATTTTCCTCAAACGTCATTTCAAAGACATTTCTTATTTTGTGGAGAATCTGGCCATATTAGAGTAGATACATGCTTCAAAAATATTAACAAAAAATGATGTTCCACCATGTTTAGTTGAATGAAGTTAATAAAAAATGAAAATATAAAATGTTTTGTTATTCCATGGCTCATTATGATATTAGTTTCAGTAATATTAATAAGTAGTATATGTCATTTCTAATAAAAAAATTAATTTTTACGTAGGTTTTTTAATAAATGAGTGTAAAATTTTCTTACAGAATATCCCACGTGCTTTAATTTATAACCGGTAATTTTTTCTCGATCATGAATATTTTTAGAAAATTATCCCTTGCCTTCGGCTCGAGATAATTTTCAAAATATTCATGATCTCAGAAAAATTTCCGGTAATAATTTAATCACTAGGGATGTTATAAGTGAAAAATTAATTGCACTTAAGAACATTTTGGATTCAAAAAGTAAGGCGACTCGCCAGTGATGGAATTAACATAAAATGCATTGGCAAAAACGGGGAGGAGGGGGAAGGCGTACTCACCACAGACTGTTCTAGTGTCTACACTAGAGATGTGTCATTCGTTCATTTTAGTGGGATTCTATCAATCGGCGATTGATACTGAAAATGATCGAATCTTTTCAATCGATCGTTTCAATCGATCATTTTCGGCAATCGCAGGTGAAACGATTGGTATTGACATTCGCGCGTCCGAATCGGTCCGGTCGTTGATTGTCGATCCCACTCGTGTCAATCTTTTAAACGAACGATTGACCAGTACAGTTACAGTATTGAAACTTTGTGGCGCCAACCGCGAACGGCACCGTCGTTCGACGTCGTTTCAATCGGTGATGCATGATGCATGGGCATGCGCATTTATATTGATTTCGAAGCGAAGCCAATCTCGGCCATCGGTTCGATCGTTCGATCTCCGATCGGTCAGTGCCAGTAGTCACGTGACGATTGATAGATTTAAGCAGAGCAAGATTCGATCATTCAATACTTAAAAGTGATTGAATCCACGTGATCGAATCATTCACGAATGACACATCACTAGTCTACACCTGCAGTATGTAACAAAATGTTCAACAAAATTTCATTTAAGTAGTTAATTAGTGCAACATAGAAAAATTCCGCTGCGAGCCATGCAACTGATATTGATGAGAATCGTACGCGAGATGTTATCATAATATGCATAAATACAGATTTTTTCCTATTTATAATAATTTCTGGCCATAGACATATAACTTTAGATCCGTACAGGTTATCTAGTGCGCAAGTTTTATGGGTGTAAAAATACGTTTGTATGCATGACTCACCGGTCAGGATCCCCCAGCGCCAAACAGGGATGGGCATGCAAGCACAAAAAAGAGAAAATCTACGGGTCGGGTAAGAAATGCTAACAAGTTAATGAGGCTTCAGTCACATGTTATCCTTGTCAATGCCGACGAAACAAATGTTTTGAAAAGATAGCTACTGCAGATGAAAGAATGGACATTGTACGAAAGTTTAATCTAATAAAAAGTTGGAATGATCAAACAGCCTATTTAGCAGGCCTAGTTTTTTTGTCTCCAGTGGCTGAGCGCCGACCTCGATTACCGGAAGATGAGTGTGTCCTGAAAACTTTAACGTTTTATTACAAGGAACGGGCAATGCTTGGAGTTTCCATAAGGGATCGGGTCAGAAACGAAGAAGTAAGAGGACGAACAAAGGTGACCGACGTAATCTGCTACATGGCCAAATGAAATGGAGGTGGGCGGGACATGTTGCAAGACAGGACAATAGTAAATGGACCAACAAAGTGACCCACTGGCGCCCCAGAGAAACAAAAAGAAGTAGAGGAAGACCGCAGCGGCGCTGGCTGGATGATATCAGAGAGGTCGCTGGTAGAAACTGGGCACAACTGGCTCAGAATCGACATGAATGGAAAAGACTCGGAGAGGAGGTCCAGGAGTGGACTAGATAATAAGAAGAAGAAGAAGAAGAAGAAGAAGAAGAAGAAGAAGAAGAAGAAGAAGAAGAAGAAGAAGAAGAAGAAGAAGAAGAAGAAGAAGAAGAAGAAGAAGAAGAAGAAGAAGAAGAAGAAGAAGAAGAAGAAGAAGAAGAAGAAGAAGAAGAAGAAGAAGAAGAAGAAGAAGAAGAAGAAGAAGAAGAAGAAGAAGAAGAAGAAGAAGAAGAAGAAGAAGAAGAAGAAGAAGAAGAAGAAGAAGAAGAAGAAGAAGAAGAAGAAGAAGAAGAAGAAGAAGAAGAAGAAGAAGAAGAAGAAGAAGAAGAAGAAGAAGAAGAAGAAGAAGAAGAAGAAGAAGAAGAAGAAGAAGAAGAAGAAGAAGAAGAAGAAGAAGAAGAAGAAGAATAGAAACCATACAAAAGAGTCTCCAGATGAGTGGAACGCACCTATATTAATAAACGCGGCAGACATTTGAATAGAAAACACAAACTAGGCGTTGAAACTAAAAACAACATTTTTGAACACATTAAGAGTTTCAAGGCTAGATCAAGCTAATACAGTCTTAATAAAACTAAGAGAGTTTATTTATCTGCCGAGTTAAATGTGAAAAAAATGTATGGCATGTGTAAAGAAAAATTTCCTCAAGTTAAGGCTAGTTATGAAACTTACCGCTCCATATTTTGCAACAAGTTTAATATATCCTTTGGATATCCCCGTAGTGATATTTGTAGCTTTTGCGACCAATTAAAATACAGATTGATGCATGCCAAGAGGAAAAGGGCATTAAGGATTTGATGTTACAACAAAAACTACATTTAGCGAAAGCCGAAGTTTTCTACGAACGTAAGAAGAAAGCCAGGTTAAGTAGTCGAACAAAAACAGACACAGAAGCAGTATGCATGTATTTCGGGAGAAATTTGCCCATGCCGAATTTATCCACGAACGATGTGTACTACAGCCGGCAGTTATGATTATTATCATTTATTCTGCACAAACTCTCAAATTCTGAAGTTTTCTTCTATGCGTATCCTGAGACAGTAGGAAAAAAGGGCGCGAAAGGATGCTCATTTTTATTTGATTATATTACCTTGAAGTTACCTGCTGAAGTTAAACATTTGCAAATATTCTGTGATTCGTGCTCTGGACCGAATAAGAACTTTCCAGTGTTTAAATTTTTACATTACTTAGTCCATCATCGTTCCAAGCTTGAGTCCACTGAAGTCACATTCCCCATTCGGGGTCACTCCTACATGGAGTGTGATAAGGATATGGGGATTTTAAATAAAAAGTTTTGGGCGGAAGTACCAGACGATTGGTGTAAACACATAGGGGAAGGTTGCCTACCTAAATTGGACCACAATTCATTTCTCCGAAACTAAACAAGTGCCATATCATCGGGCAACACTGTAACATACTTCCACCCAGAACCTTTGATCGGCAACAAACTCAACTAGTTGGCCGTTAGTGCTTGGCGTGTACAAAGCAAAACGTAATTTACACAATTTTAATGTAATATTTTTAGGATTTTCCTAAGAATTTACCTCAGAACCATATAACTTTAAGCAAAATCTTTTTTATGGAAGTTATCAAGTAAGTTTTTCTTTCTATTTCTCCTATTAGCATGCCATATTTGTTTTATCTTGTTTCTTTCCTGGGTGGTTTTGTAAAACACGTGGTAGTTGCTTAGATTGGACCACTGGGTGATTGCCAAAATTGAGCCGGTCCAATTTAGGCATTTTGTGCAAAAATAATTTTTCTCTTATAAACCAATAAATTTGTTCTCTTTAAATAAGTTAATGTCATGAACTAACACCATTTAAATATTGCTAAAATCTTTTTTCTTTGAGTTAAAAAATGAAACTATAACTGGTCCAATATAGGAAACTAAAGGTACTTTTTGCATTAGGATGTCTTCTACCGAAATTTTGATTGTAAATTTGATGTTTTTTTGAAATATAAGTATCAAACGTCCTATACCAACAATTTTATTTTTTATTTATTTATTTAACACCTAAGCTTCCGATTAAAATCATGTGGTCCAATTTTGGAACCCCCAGGTGCAATTTAGGCAACCGGTTTCCTATATTGAACCACTTGCAGAGGTTTTTTTATAGCCTGGTATATCATAGATGCTTTGAAATAAAATTCTGTAAAAAATCCTGCAGTTGAACAACATACTAAAGTATACTAAGGTATAGCTTCAAGATCGATTTTCCGTTATTATCAAGATCTATGATAAGAAATCTGGAAATTGGTCCAATATGGGCAACCTTCCCCTAAAAACCGCTCGTTTAAAGCCCACACCATTTCTTGTTGAAGAAGTTGATCATTATATGATTAGAAATTGGACAGATTTTTTATCTGCAATGTATGTGAAGAAATGCTCTTTCCCCACACGCCCAATCCGGTAATTAAATATTACCAAGAAACATCCTTGCTTAGTTTTTCATCGAGATACTTAAAATGGTCTTTGGAACTCGTCAGCTATTGTACCTCCAAGAAAAAAGAGAGTCACTGGTCCGCCGCTACCCGACGGTCAGTTCTACCACCCACCAGCCGCAACTTTTGGTTAGTAGGCTTGTTTCGTCTTTTGCAACAATTTAATTATCAGTGATTTTTTTATACAGATGATACACCCATCTCTTTGGAAAAATACAAGGACCTGCAGAAGTTAAAACAGTTTTGCACCCCAGAGAGTCAGCTTTTTTACTCTAATTTAAAACACAAGTAGAGGCAACTTCTTGTTTTGGTGAATTATGGTTGAGTTGTAATTTAATTACATGCCCAATTAATTCTTTGTTCTTTTTTTACAGTTTTTTTTCAGTTCATCCGATAGGAACCGAACCCAGAACAGAAGTTTTATTTTTTTCTATTATATATATCTTATATATACATATAAACAAAATAATACATTATACATTATGTTTGGTAAATAAATAACAAAGTATAAATAATTATTTATTAAATTTTAATATAAATCAATCGCCACTGACTAAGCACGTTCTTTCATTGTATAAGTATATACAATGGAAGAACGTGCTAAGTCAGTGACATAACACCTTTTTCCCCTATTTTCTGAGTGTTTTGAAACTTCGACACATTGTGGTGAAGTACCAGCTAGATATTTTGTTACAAGGGTCATTAGGGACTTAGAGAAAGGTCAAAGCTTCAATATGATGGCAAATAAATAACCATTTTGCAACTTGTGTAATTATCGTAGCGTTTTTAACCTTAAAATTCGTTTCCTGTAAAAAAATAAAAAAAATGACTTGACACGTTTGTCCCCTATGGTCTTCAAATTGAAAGATATACAGGTCAGGGTTTGAAAATTTAAAACGTCTTACCTGCTGCTGCTTACCTAATGCTAATGCTAAAATCTGTGGATTTTAAGACCGTATTTCACGGGCCAAGTTCTTGGTCAAGAAATTGTAAACGTTGACCTTCAATTTATTTTCACGGGAAAACAGCTATATACAGGGTGTCCCGAAATTAGCTGACAATATTTTAAGGAGATAAAGTACATCCAAAAATAAGACTAATACCCTCTATTAATATACCTTCAAAAACGCTTCGTTATGAGGCTAGATCCCCCCGAATTGGAGCCATGATAAGCAGTTTTTCACAATATCTCAAAAACCGATTAGGGTATCGAGACAAAATTTGATATATGTTTTACCCATGACAAGACGCAATAAACGATTTAATTAGCTTAACTTTATTTCTTCCAGTGGCGTCCCGCTGGGTAGGTAGTTGGGAGAATACTGCCCTAAGTTTTTTATTTTTAGGATTTTTTAACTTCAGGTGCAATTTTTAGAAGCCTTGAAGTATTTTGTTGAAAAAAGGTACTCTTGTTTCATTGAGGTAGGATTCACCATTTTCCAGTAAAATTGATTTTAAAATTTTCGGTTTTTTGAAATCCGGTGAAAAGGCTAAGGTTTTTTTTGCATATCTCAGCAAACACTTAATATTAAAACATAAAATTTATTAGA
The DNA here is from genome assembly GCA_963969555.1 of Polydrusus pterygomalis. Classification (NCBI taxonomy): domain Eukaryota; kingdom Metazoa; phylum Arthropoda; class Insecta; order Coleoptera; family Curculionidae; genus Polydrusus; species Polydrusus pterygomalis. The sequence goes on from OZ018378.1 coordinate 54,087,392, forward strand.
ACTTCTACTAACGATAAGGCATATTATGTAGTAAAGGATGTTACTTTAAAATATTTTTCCAGTGACGTCGCACGGGGTGGAGCCTTAAGTAAATATTACTATTATTAATTTTTTTAATTTCATAGTTTTAATGTATTTTTTTTAATTTTAAATTTTTTGTTAATAAAACTTTCCATTATTGTAATTTGACAGAATGTAACGTTTTTAAATTAAACATATTTTTAGATTCCTTTGTTTTTTAAATATTTATTTTCATGGGTTTTTCAAGAGAGTTTTAAAATAAAACAAAAAAGAATAACAAATTGCAAATCAAATTTGATTGTGAACCACTCGGGAAACTAATTCTTAAGCAAGTACCAGTCATGTGCCCCCAAAAATAATAATCAAGGAGATTTAAATCAAGTGATCTTGGTGGCCAGGCTATGGCTACCAATCCACCTGGTAATTTTCCTCAAGCCAATTCCTCATTTGACGTCCGTAGTGAGCTGGTGCCCCATCATGTTGAAAGAAGTGCCCTAAACGTAAATACAGTGGCACATTATCTAATAATTCCCCAAGTTGATTATGTATTATTATTATTTGTCGCTAGTAGAACTTCTAATAAATTTCATGCTTTAATATAAAGTGTTTGCTGAGATATGAAAAAAAAAACCTTAGCCTTTTCACTAGATTTAAAAAAACCGAAAATTTTAAAATCGATTTTACTGGAAAATGGTGAATCCTACCGCAATAAAACAAGAATACCTTTTTTCAACAAAAGACTTCGGGGCTTCTAAAAATTACACCTAAAGTTAAAAAATCCAACAAATAAAAAACTTAGGGCAATCTTCTCCCAACTACCTACCCAGTGGGACGCCACTGGAAGAAATACAGTTAAGCTAATTAAACCATTTATTGCGTCTAGCTATGGGTAAAACATGTATCAAATTTTGTTTTGATACCCTAAACGGTTTCTGAGATATTGTAAAAAAACTGCTTCTCATAGCGCCAATTCGGGGGCTCTAGCCCCATAGCGAAGCGTTTTTAAAGGTATATTAATAGAGGATTTTAGTCTTATTTTTGAATGTACTTTATCCCCTTAAAATATTGTCAGCTAATTTCGGGACACCCTGTATAATTTGCCTTAATTTATTCAATTGACAAGAAATTGGACCTTCTTCTTTGAATATGGCGCTCGCCGCCGCTCTCCCATCATTTACTCTAAAAATCCTACAAGGACTCCAATGGGATTTTTACTAAGAAGTAAAAATAAAGGCTACTTTTACCTTAGTAAAATTCCTCTGAATACAGAAATATATTTACATTCTTTAGAAGCCAGCCCCCCCAGAAAGTAGTCCTAGTTACGTCACTGTGGGCTTGAATTGATCCAAACATTATACAGTTAATTATGTCACCTTCCCAATTAGATGCCATTATATTAGTTGATTTAATGGCACATTTGTTATTAAAATGTTAAAAATTACCTATTTAAGAAACACTTTCACTTTTGTCAATTCCCGATGACCAATCCCATAATTATTATCATCATTTTAAAGGTTGAATTTAACGTAAATCCAAGGTGATCTTGACCATGTTAATTATAATTTTTTTAAATGTGCAATTATATCCACACCCTTAATTATCAACACGGTTTTTTAGACACCAAAATATTTACACATCTAGAAATATTGCATTCATTAGCTTTTCTGAATATGTAGGTATACATTAGTACCTACTAAGAAAAAAGTGATGCAATAAAATAGACAATATAATAAAATGGGATGGCTCAAAGAAATTGATTGGACAAAAATAATTGTAAATAAATGGTGTTCCGTGTATTTTGGGACCAGTGGCGTAGCCACCGAAGGGGGGGGGGGGGCAATGCACCTCGGCGCAAACGGGAAATAGGCGCCTTTTGCGCCGCTCCGTGTTTTAAATTTTCTTTAAATACCGTGCGAGCGTTACAAGTAATTTGATTCATCGCTAATGTTTCTTGAACAATTCACACAATGGGCTTTACGGAACAGCACAAAACATTCATGGTTGAGCATATTTTCGAGACGGGGTTAAAGTAAATGGTGAATGTTAATACAATCCGGGTTTGTGCATGGACGATTTTCACGAACATTTTCCTAACGTTGCTTTTATTGCTGGGGATTTTTATCATTCCCTGAAAAGAACCGTGGCTGTGTTTAGGGAAACAGGTTCTATACAACACAAATAAGGAGCAGGAAGACCATCTGTAAGAATAGAAGAACTTGTTGCAAACGTTCGTGAAATAATGCAAAATACCCCAACAAATTATATAAGACGCCTGTCTTAAGAAGTGGTAAGATCTTATGGAACATGCAGGACTATTCTTAAGAAGCAGCTAAATTTATTTCCTTATAAAGTGTTATAAAGTATTCCAAGAAATACAAGCCGCAGATTTTGAACAACGCAGGAATTACTCTCAATGGTTTACCCAAAATTTATTGGAAAGAAATGATTTATTAGGCCTGACATTTTTGTGAATTTATGCTTGGAGCATTTCAGCAATTTATGTAATTATTTTTCTTTTTCTTTCTGTATATTCTTACTTTGTTAATTTTGTAAACAACAAAAATAAATTTGTATTTGTCTACTTACTTTATTACTCATTAGTTTGGCATATCATGTCATAATATTAATTTGACAAAATTTTAACCTAGATTTGGTTAGATATATCGTCCCCATATTATCATTGTGATCTAAACCAAGCGCTACGTTTTTTAATCCAATCCCTCTTTGATGCAAATATTTTTTGCTCGCACGGTATATTAGCTTGGAAAAAACGGATTACCCGCTTTTCGCTTAGTCTTTCATTTTCTATTAAAAAATGATAACGTCCGGTGTATTTGTCAAACCAGTAAAATAGATATTTTAATTTAAAAGGTCTGCCAAATAAAGTCTTTGCTAAATTATACTTATTTCTTAATTATATTTCTAGTGTTTGACTCGTTTCCAAAATTTCCAATGGGACTTTTGTTTGGAAATCTTTATCAGTTAGGAAATTTCGACGAATGTACTACTGTACGGTATCTGACAAGCGAGAACACCAATATTTTGGGACAATATTGTTTGACCGATATATCATTCAAATTGCAATCAAACAACAGCGGAATGTCGGATTATTTTGAAAACGATCACTTTAATCAAGTAAGTACCGCAATAATTATGTAATACCTACATTATTTAATACATAGTTGCAATTAGCAAGTTTTGCTGATTATAAAACGTTCAATTTAATTTTAGACCAGGGTCGATAATTTTTGAAACCAAAAAAATAATAGTAGGATGAAACCCGTTGGAAAAGGAAGAGAATATAACAAAAATGAAAGGAAAAATAATTTACGGGCGATCCGAGGTCGGGAAGTGGAAGGGGGTGAGTTTTTAAGGGTAGAAAACGATTTATTTCGATTTCCGGCAAAACTACAAGTCCTATAGAAAAACGTTAAATAGCAAAGTTGTAGGTAATAAAAAGATCTACAACTTTTATGTTTACTCTTTTTCACATAACCTCAAAATTTATGTGAAAAATTCAAATAACCAAGTTTTTGGTTTTTTATTTTTACCTTTTACAAAGAAAATTTATTTTTTCACGAAATTTGGTGAAAACTTACCTTTTATGTCCCAAACACACTGTAATTTTTTTGATTTAAAATATTTATTTTTTCACCTTATTTTGACTTAATATCGAAAAAGGACCCTAATTTTCAATCGAAAATTCTCACGTCAAAATATCTGCATTTTTAAAAATGTCGGTGGGCTTTTTGTTCGTTGAAATCTCTACTTTCTGATGGTGTAAAAAAATATACATTACTATGGTAAATGTTCTCATAAAATGCAAAATATTGTAGATGTCTTATTAAATATTAACTTTATTAACTTATTTGGTTGTTAATTATAGTAGTATATTTCGACTAGCAATTTTTTGTTTATCAATGTAACATGGAATCTTACGTTTTTCGAGTAATTAAACTATAAATTTTAATAAATAGCTCAAAATTGTACATAATGATTAAAAAAAAAATTTCTGATTCGAGTTTTTTTCGTTTCTTTGCATTTTTTGAGAACATTTACCATAGTAATGTATATTTTTTACACCATCAGAAAGTAGAGATTTCAATGAACAAAAAGCCCACCGACTTTTTTAAAAAGCAGATATTTTGACTTAAGAATTTTCGATTGAAAATTAGGGTACTTTTTCGATATTAAGTCAAAATAAGGTGAAAAAATAAATATTTTAAATCAAAAAAATTACAGTGTGTTTGGGAGATAAAGAGGAAAGTTTCACCAAACTTCGTGAAAAAAAAATTTTTTTGTAAAAGATAAAAAACAAAAACTTGGTTATTTGAATTTTTTTACATAAATTTTGAGGGTATGTGAAAAAAGTGTAAATAAAAAAAAAGTTGTAGATCTTTTTATTACCTACAACTTTGCCATTCAACGTTTTTCCATAGGACTTGTAGTTTTGCCGGAAATCCAGATAAATCGTTTTCTACCCTTAAAAGCTCACCCCTTTCCACTTCCCGACCTCGGATCGCCCGTAAATTATTTTTCCTTTCATTTTTATTATATTCTCTTCCTTTTCCAATGGGTTTCATCCTACTATTATTTTTTTTCACTTTTTACCATTTTCAAAGGCTTCAGCCCTGGTCTATTCTTGTTAGTGGCATCAAGAAACAAAGATACAAAAACAAGAGAAACCATCCAATGTCTAGTTAAATTTCTCTAAGAACACGCCGCATCATGCTAAGTCACCTGTCATTTATGGCACCCTGTTGAAGTCTGGTCTTGTAATAAACTAAACCTTTACGAATATAGGCTTTATTTTGCAGAACTTGACATTAAATAATAATACATGACATTGACTGAATTATCACCAGTAACACACATGGAAGAGGATACTACATTCACCCCCAGTTTACTTTTCTTTTATCGTGAGAAATATATAGGTTTATTTCGGGGTCTTGAGGATCTACGCAGTTGTGGTGTCTCCGTAGCTGCCTGCTGGTTTATTCCGATTATTAAAATATCTGTTGCCATTCTCTGCAACATAAGTTTGTATATCAAATTCAGTTTCTGAATTTAATAGTTTTATATCTCCTCTAGGGGCCTAATGTTTAATGGAAACTGTACTTTCTCTGCCATTATTATGTCGAATAAGTGCGTAATTTGGATTGGCCTTCAGTAATTCAACTTCCTCCACTAAAAGATCAAACTTACTATGACGTACAGATTTTTTTTAATAAAACAGTGTCCGATTCTAAATATAATAAAAAATTACAACACAAAAAATACAGTTTTTTAATAATTAAAATAAATCATCTCCGCAAGGATCACATCAGATTCGTACAAGTTAAGAATATTGAGAAGAGTAGGTATCTAAAGTATCGATAAATCTTTCCCGTTCTCACACATCATTTATAATTTTATTAGTGTGTGTTACATAATTTTTCCATTTTTTCACTGTTACATTTTCTATGGCTTCATTCCACACAGGGCCGACCCTAGAGTGTCGGCCGCCCGCGTGCAAAGACCTATTATGCCGCCCCTCTAAAGAATTTTTCCTAATTTTTAAAATAATAAACCAACAAAAATATTACTTTTGAAACAAAAATAGACATTTTATAATTAGAAATGTAAAACAACAGTATTTACCAGAAAATATAAAATAACAAAAAGTACTAAAGCATAAATCTCGCGAAACGAAAAGTATATAAATCAGTCCTTTCTCGAAGACTACCTAATAATTAACTATTAAATAATTTTTCTGGTTTTCTGAGAAGCAAATTTGTCAATAATTGCGGTGAGATCAATTTTTTCAGACATTTCGGATTCAATAGAGATGATGGCCAAATCTGAAAGTCTTTCTTGTGTCATATTATTTCTCAAGTAATTTTTAATAATTTTTAATTTACTGAAACTTGGAAAACAGGGAATGAGATCATTTTTGACTAAAATTTCTAATATCTTAATTGGCTGTTTTTTACCTGGAAAAATATCTTTAAATGAAGTTATTTCATTAAAGAGTTGTATACCGTCTATATCTTTCACACTAGTTTCTTCCTCCTGTACCTGTAACTTAATATCTAAGTCCATGCAGGCTTTCATGAAGTCATCATTAGAATGGTGTGAAACTCATACAAAACTGGTTCATCACTGCCCTCGTAATCAAATAAACTAACTTTTTTTCTGAGCTTCGAGATGGGCAATTCGGGATCAATAACTAAATCTCTAGCAAGTGTTGTTACTGAATCGACAAATATTTTAAAATTATCGTCAGATCTTTGGGAAACTAAATATTTTTTAACATTATCTAAGCCTTTAATGCATTCCGCGATGTTTAATTTAGGATTTTGAAGCATTTTACTCAATACATCAATTCTTGATAATAAATCATGTCAAATTAAAATTGAACACAAAAACTTAAATGTTTCAAGACTTTTAATTATTGATTTAGCACCCATTTTTGTTTTCGTGTCTCTGGTGGTATCTTCAATTAAGGCCTTTAATGCGGTAATAATGTTTTTTTAGCTCTAATTTTAGAGGTCTAATAGCATTGATACGACTTTCCTATCTTGTTTCACTTAACGGTTTTAAAATAACAGTTTTCACGTGTTTTAGAGTAAATCCCATCGATATGGGGACGCAGAAAAGAAATTATATACCTCTTGTACCACATCAAAAAGACTAGAAATTTCACCACTGGCGCTGGCTGGTTTAATTGAAAATCTTTAATAAATAAATCCATTTGAAATAATTCACAAAAATATTGTTTTTTTCTTCGACGTTAATGTAAAGTTATCGTTTATAGTTTGATAAATGTCACTTTATTTTTATTTCGAGAAATTCGTAAAAAGTTTTACTTGATTGAGAGAACTATCTGGCCGCCCCTTGTTTTGGCCGCCCGCGTGCGGTGCACGCGCTGCACACCTGCTAGGATCGGCCCTGATTCCACAGACCCAAAACTACTTCATTTGTTAGAGAATGTATAGAACTTATTTTTGCATCATAATAGCGCTTACATTTCGTTCAAACCATTTCAATAGAATTAAAGTGGCAATGATATGGATGAAGTCTTAAAACTCGATGTCTATCTTGCAATGCCAGTTCGTCCAACCTATTAAAATAAAATAAAAAGCACTTTCCAGATTACCTGCTTGTAACGTTTGGGTGGGATATGCTGCTTTACTATCATCCAGATCTAATCCTTCATTGCAAATGGTGCAACCGGAATTTGTCTTTGTTCTAACCATGCAATAAGTAATCATTTTAACCAACTTGTATTTGGAATTTTTTCAATTAGCCCAGAATAATAGGTAGCGTTATCCATGATAATAAGCGACGGTTCTTCCAAGTTTGGTAACAATTATTTTTTAAACCATTACTCAAAGGTTTTACTATCGAATCATTCATCATAAGATTTCAGGCCAGACTCGAATATCAAACTTGTATTATTCACAAGTCCATTCTCTGAACCAGCATGTAGAATAATATACCGCAACACCCTCTGACGATTTTTTTTAACTGTATGAAGGGCATCATCTTGCCAACTTCGCCTAAAAGCCTGTATATCCAGGTTTCATCCAGAAAAACAGAATTTAAAGGAAATTGAGAGTTGCCCTTATTCTTACATTCTCTTTAAAATTCCACTAGTTTTTACGTTATATGGTGTTCCTCTATTAAAAACCGCCTGTTTGATACAGTACATTTACATTATTTAAATTTTAATTTTTAATCAGTCCGCTAATGAACCAGTGGATATTTCAACACCATCAATGATTTTAAGGTTTAGTTCTCTCGTATGGCATGAATTTCGTGAAGTTGTCGACCACGGGATGACAAAATAGCTACATTATTGCGATTCTTAAAATCTACATCCTTTTCTATTCCCTTTGAGTGGATTGTTGAACACGAAACTCCCCAAGCCTCAGAAACTCTCTAAAACAGTATTTATAAAAACATGGCCATATATTTTTTTATGTTTATTATTTATGTTTTCGCAATTCCTGTTTTATTATAATTATATACTTACCTCGCAAACTGCCTTAAAGGGTAAAGAGTCTTTACGGCATCACTTTCTCTCTCTCTGTGAAAATAATCTATTAATTTTAAAATTAATGCTTGTTCTTTTTCTCAATACCGTGACATTTTTGAAATAATGTTGATTAAAAATGTCACTGCCAAAAATGACAATAAAACTTTTTTGACTGGTAAAATTAGACGACATTCATTATTAACGCAAATTTACTATCTCACCTAGTTCGCGAATGTTAGAAAGATAAGCACTAGTCGTGACGTAACGGTCAGCGGTCATTGAACAGACTTTATGGTGGTTCCGGTGGATCTTTACCCGTGCGTCATCGTTCAACGATCCAGCGACAACGTGATTTACAAGTCCCCATCTTTATTTGTTATAAACATGTGGATAAATAACATAACCCGTCCTTTTCTGAGCATTATTAATTTGAGCAATACGTCGCTACCAATAAAACGTGCTAGACAGAGAAAGAACTGAAAGGGCGAGTTGTTAACTGATTATTTAATTTGAAAAGTTCCTCAATTAATTCCCGCCGTCCCGCTCGACTACAGCACCGTTTTGTTGTTGTCAATTTGAGTGTTCTGTGTTGTCAATCTAATTAATAATAATAATAATAATAATAATAATAATAATAATAATAATAATAATAATAATAATAATAATAATAATAATAATAATAATAATATACATTTATTGTTATAATCCATTCTTTAACATTATTACATTGTTACAACTAAACTGCTGGCCACTCGAACTTACCGATAGAGATTTTTAGGCAAAATTTAAAGTTACTATTTTCAACAGGAATGTAAATTTTTCAACGCCGATTGCAGATTTTGAAAGCTGGTTTTTTTCGGATTAAGCTGCATGACGTATATTTATTGTAGGACCATAGGTTTATTATATACGGGGTGATCAATAATGTCATGCAAAAAATCAAAAAGTTTGTATGAGTGAAATTTCCAAAATAAATTTTTTTGGTCGTTGCAATAGGGTCCGTTACTTAGGTAACATCAATATCTCTAGACGTTTTTGTCAGTTTTTGGATTAAGGACGTTAGGTCTTGTACACACTACTAAACATAAAATGTGGGTAGCAAAATTTTTAAAATGCTATAACTTGACATTGGATGGACGGTTCTTGATGATTTTTGCGGATTTGGAATCCTTATTTCACGTAGATTTTCTACGATCTAAATATTTTATTTGAGGGTGGAAATTTACACATTATACCGGGTCGATAATAGACAAAAACATAGCGACAAGAACAAGTTTATTACATTATATTCTACAATATACAAGATTGGTTAACAACGGCCCAAAGTCAATCCTTACAAAATTTCTAATTCTAAGCCTAATTTAAAGGTTACTGCAATCCCTAAAAAAATCTGATATACTGTAATAACAAAGATTAGGTATGTATGGAAAAGGATACCTAGTGATAATTGATATTGGTAATTTTTAGTTAATAAAAAAAATGGCCTGAAAAACATAAATTGTTTGTCCATTAATTTTTGTTTTCAACCCACTGCGTCAAAGATGGGAATTACAACCTTGCATTTTTGGAGTTTAAAATGAAATTGGGTATTTGTTGGCAATAGCGTGTTAAAAGGACGAGGTCATTAAAAGCAACCGGCAAATATCAATGGAAAAATGCCAAGTGTCCTATCTTTAAATACCTAATCTTTGGTAATAATTTACCCGAAATTAAGTAGGTGCATTATAAAAAAAAAGGCACTAATATTTTGTTGGTCCTCCTGCTCGACGTATTACTTCCCGACATCTGTTTGGTAGAGTATCCACAAGATTATTTATAAAATCTTGTGGAATATTCTCCCATTCTTCACGAATGGCCTCATTAAGCGTTGCAAAGGTTGCAGGGGGTACATCACGCGATCTTACTTTAAGTTTTAAATAAGACCAAACGTGTTCGATGACATTAAGATCCGGAGACTTTGCAGGCCAGTCCATCCTATTGATGTTCTGTGCCTGCAAAAACTCTGTGATCCTTCGCGCTCTATGAGGTGGAGCGTTGTCATCCACCAATAGAAATTCTGGACCGTAATTTCGAGCAAAAGGAACAACAATAGGTTGCAAAATTTCCTCCTGATAAACAGTAGCGTTAACAGTTTGGTTGGTAATGAATAGCTCGGTTTTACCATTTCTTATGATACCTCCCCATACTGTTACACCTCCGCCACCAAATGCCTCTTGAGGGGCCATGTTTTCCTCCAAATACCGCTGATTTGGCCCTCTCCAAACTAATATTCGGCCATCGGAGTGAATCAAATTAAATCTTGTTTCGTCAGAAAATAAACAATGGCTCCACTCTGCATTACCCCAATTCGCATGCCGATTTGCCCATGCCCGCCTATTCGCTCTATGGTGTCGTAATAACAACACACATTTTGCTCTGCGACGGGCTCTAAAATTTAAAATGTTTGGCATTATGTTGTTTTTGTAAAAATAAATTCTCACCTTAAGTTGTTTTTATTCAATGTTCTTCTTACTGTTCTGTTCGAAACTCTCACCCCAGTTTGTTGCCTTAAAGAGTCATTTAGTTTCCTAGAGTTCTTTGTTCTATTCACCATAGTTTCTCGAATTAAAATTCTTTGGGTTCTTTGGTTTATTTTTTTTGTATGTCCACCCCCATGCCCATAATTATGATCACCAGTAGTTTCGACGCGACGGTTTAAATTATAAATTGTCTTTTGGCTGACATTGTAAATGCGCGCAATTTGCTTTTTTAGCATTCCTTCGTTGAGAAGTCGAATGCAATTTTCTCTTTCTGTCGTGGTTAAACGCCTCATATTAATTAAAATTTACAAAATTATAACATTGAAATGTGTCAGGTTATTTTTAAAATAATGTTAACTATTTTTAATTCCATAGCAACAAATTTGTTTTTGCAATGCCTACTTTGAAATTGACGCGTCGCGTAGAAATTACAGTCGATCATAAATATGGGCATCGGGGTACATATTTTCGACCCGGTATAATGTGTAAATTTCCACCCTCAAATAAAATATTTAGATCGTAAAAAATCTACGTGAAATAAGGATTCCAAATCCGCAAAAATCATCAAGAACCGTCCATCCAATGTCAAGTTATAGCATTTCAAAAATTTTGCTACCCACATTTTATGTTTAGTAGTGTGTACAAGACCTAACGTCCTTAATCCAAAAACTGACAAAAACGTCTAGAGATATTGATGTTACCTAAGTAACGGACCCTATTGCAACGACCAAAAAAATTTATTTTGGAAATTTCACTCATACATACTTTTTGATTTTTTGCATGACATTATTGATCACCCCGTATATAATAAACCTATGGTCCTACAATAAATATACGTCATGCAGCTTAATCCGAAAAAAACCAGCTTTCAAAATCTGCAATCGGCGTTGAAAAATTTACATTCCTGTTGAAAATATTAAACTTTAAATTTTGCCTAAAAATCTCTATCGGTAAGTTCGAGTGGCCAGCAGATGTAGGAAATATTGTAAATTGAGTGGACAACAATAATAGGCCTTAGTATGGCAGCCATCTAATTAAATCCAGATACTGTTCAGGCCCTAATTTATATTAAATAATTGAGTATCTAACTAAAACTAGTAAAATAATTTAAATTTGAGAAGCGCTAATAATTTAATTAATATTATATAAGTGAAATAGTGCTTGTTCAAAGGGAAAATGCATGGGAATGGGAAGATTATTAGATTGTGTAATCCGTATTGTGAATTATAGAGGGTAGCAGCTGCTCTTAAAATTTCCCGAAAAACAGTTTATGCTATTACAGTAAATTTAATGCTGTAGAATTAATTTGGGCCAATGCTAAATCATATAAATAGAAACATATTGGTAGGGATGGATATGGTGATTATAAGATAATAAGTATGTGGAATAAAGCATTGGGACAATGTAATGCAGAACTATGGGAATAATGTGTAGAACAGACCGAAAAATTAATCGAGAACAACATTTAATTAATATTGAAGTTAAACCATTATAAATGTTGATGAAATTTTAGATTCCGAATTCGATGGTGACTTCTAATTTATGTGGCTTTTGTACCTTTTTGACTAAAAAGCATATTATTTAAAACAGGCTGTTTAGGTTTTAAAAACTAATACATAATATGTATGCGTTGTATGTATAATATTTAAAAAGGAAATAAAAAACTAAATTTCCTTTAATTCTTTTATAATTTGTAATCACCACACAATTACATACCTTTGTAATATGTATAGCTATTTTATTTTTTAGCCAGTACTTAAAAATTAGTACTAAAATTAATTGCTTATTTAAAAATACTTTTCTATCTAAAGAAATGAGAAACAGTTTAAAATTACATGCCTATACATACTTTGTTAATAAAAATATTGCCAAGTACTTTGATTGATCGATTAAATACCCATCTTTGGAGAACAATTATCTACAGTTTTACGTTAAAAAGGTCGGATTTATAAAGTGAGAAAAGCAGAAAAACAAATATGGGCCTATTTAAATAAAATTTTGTTTTTTGCTTGTACTAATTTATGAATTAAATTTTTTAAACTGAAATCTGAAGGTAATTGGTTTTATTCCAAACTTTAAAATGTTCTGCACTATTGTTCCTTCCCTTCAATGCCCATTCTTTCTTTTATCACTTCATTTCTCATTTTGTTTCTTCTAGATATTCGAAGATACCTTTTTATTGCATCCTTTTCTACCGTCTCTATTTTCTTTTTTATATCTTCTATCTTGTGCCTATATTACAAACCCATTAAAAGGCTAGTCTACAAATTTAATTTTCTTCTTGTATTTTTTTAATTGCTTCACAAAATACAATTTAGGCAGGATATATATAGCTCTTTTCGCTTGGATAATTTTCCTATCTCTCTTCCCCTGTTGGCAAAAGTCCCACCCGAAATACTTTTATCCTGTAAATGTAGAGATGTCTTCTTGGTTTAGCGGTAGATGTCAAGTCTGCTCACCCATGTAAAGGTACTTGTTTTCGTCTATGTTTACCGATGCATGCTAAGACCACACTTGATCATCCGCGGCTTGCAGAGTATATAGGCATGTATCGTCATTTAGTTGGATACCCATTCCCCTGACCCTTCCTTCCCACCTTTTCAGGGCTCCTTCTATATAGATTTTGAATAACGTAGAGGATATGTAGCATCCTTGTCTGAGTCCTTTGGAAACTGTAAATTTGATTGATAATCAGAATCAAAATAGGTACGATTTTCTGGCTGGGTTAAAACAAATCTATAAATTATTTTTCATAACATCGTAGTTGTAACTAGTGACCCGAACGAACCATAGATATTTACCTTTAGATAAGCAAACAATAATCACGAAAGTGGCAGTTTTATGGCCTCGCGCATGTAAACAAAGCTAGGCACTATTAGTCATGCGCACTGCAACATTATGGTTTGATGAATGGGAAAATAGACAGGTCCGGGCTTTAAAATTTAAATTCTTGTCAAAAAATTGGGATTTCTTCTCAATTTTTGATCAAGTTGGGAAAAAAGGTAGTGATTTCTGGCATTTTTAGTAGTAGCAAACATATCAGATTTTAAGTATAGAAAATTATTGCTTTTAAGGTTTTGTTTTTAAAATTTGTTTAAAAATGATTCGTCGTCGTGTTTTTAGTTCGAAAAGGAAGAGAACAAGAACAGTTAAATTAAACTAGTCTTATAAAATCGAATATAAAAACAAACAAAGCCAGCAAAATAATCAATCTAATTACGGTGTTATCGCGTACCTACCTAACCTCAAGTCAAATATTAGTTGGTATATTTATTGATTTTTACAATTTGGCAAAAACTTGTTTTGTTCAAGAATTTGAAAACGTGTTTGCCCGAGAACTTGGGCCATGGAATAGGTACTGCCTTTAATAAAAGCTTAATGTCGGGGTGCACAGATTTTAACCAAAAAGTTAACCAATCATCAACTTTGACAGAATTAATTTTCTTACAATCAGAGTGACTTAGTTAGCTTCATTTTTGATTTACTAGTCAAAAAACTTCAATTTTGTGTAAATGTTTGCCAATGTCACAAAGCCGCCTGGTCAGTTACCTATTGTTAAAAACCTTAGTGCAACCAAACATTACTTTAAGTATTAGTCATTGTTTATATTCCTATCCGCGTCACTAAAAGCACAAACACAATTCACTTAACTACGCAAAAACTAGAAATCCGTAAATATTAAACACCCACGCCACAATCCACGATAGCTAAGAAAACTACAAGGAATCCACAGAGAAACCTTAAAACACAACAACAAAAATTGCGGCCGAGCCGGTTCTGGAGGATCTTCACAGAGAAATAAAGTATCTTGAGCATGTCGATAAAGTAGGACAGGCCGATAACACGAGGTTTGTGCGCATGCACAAAGGTGTCCAGAAGGAATAAGGCAGCTGACCGGCGAGTCATGCATGCGCTCGGACGTATTTTTTGACCCATGAAACGTAACTTTTGTTTGCGCATGAGATAAGCTGTACGTATCTAAAGGTAAATTGTCTATGGAACGAACCCAAAAATCTATCTTATTTTCTTTCTTTTTTAACGCGACGAAGCTTAATTAAGTACCATCTTTTAGCACAGCAGATCAAAATTCAATACAAGCTTACTCCATTGGGCCATATGTTTACCTTCAAGTTGTTCACCTCAAGATGGAACGATTCTAGTGAGAGATATTTTTACATCGCTCATTGCTGATTTTAAAACACTGGATGTTATTATTCATGACAAAAATTGTTATTTTGAGAAAACAGAAGCAACATCAATAGGAGAAGTGGTTTATGGGTAAGTGTAAAGAATATTAATAAATAAATGTAAAAAATCCTTTTGGGAATAACTTGCTTTATTTAATCTCATGGACTAAGTTAGGTAACATAATATTTAAAATTCGTATATGTAGACCCAGAAACATGAGGCATGAAGAAGGATATATCAATAAAAGTACTCAAAATAGACGTGTTTCAATTAATAAGGATTAGATTAGTGCTAGCGGCCCAAGAATTTTGGGAATTATTCAAGGAAGAATAACGCCTACTGTTTATCGAGATATTCTTCTTCGAGTCATGACTCCATCGGAGTTATAATATATTACTTGACAAGAAAAATGGCTTAATTTTACTAATGATCTAAAATTTAAAAAAATACATATATCACGTAAAAAAGCAGATAAGCTTTTGAAAAACAGAATGCTGCGGAGCCTTCTGTGAGGAAAAGGCTGTGATGCAGAGCATTTTGAAACCCTTCATTTTACCTCGTATATTAACGTATCGTAAGTTGAAATTATTATTTCCCTAGAATGGGGCTATTTGGGATTGTGGGGGTTATTTGGGAAATGCCAAAAAAAATTATTCTGGCAAACCTGCCTTTTGCCACGTGGATCTTAACTGATCGGCATCGTAGCCTCGCGTTCTGGCATTGGTTAACCGCCCTCTCTAGTAATTGTTCACTCGCTGTGCGGTACTGTAGTATGTTTTAGAGATCCCGAAAAAGCCGTTAGAAATACCGCGAAAAATATTTATGTGCCAACTTCTTGTTCCTGGCGGTTTCCTCGTTATTTCACGGTAAGTTTAGGATCGTTGACTAATTGTTACTACATATTTCTATATATCCTAAAAAATTTTTGAGAATATTGACATAGAAGAGAATTTGTTATAAACATTTTTGTACTGTGGGGCAATTTGGGACAAATAACTAAATAGATTTTTTTTCTATTTTAGACGATAAAAATGGTTAGAATATACGTAAGAACTATCTCAGTAGTTACAGACGGGGAAAAAATTATAATCCCTACAATTCCTACTCAGAGAAAAATCTACAAAAAGCACTATACAGGATATCAGGAAGAAAAATTAAATATTCGAGAACATGCCCTATACCTACTTAATAATACATTATATTTTTTTAAAAACAATTTTTGTTGTCCCAAATATCCCCAAATGGGGTTATTATTTGAGTTTTAATGCATTTTATACGAAATCCCAAATATCCCCACCCTATGGGGTAATTTGGGACAAGCCCTTAAAAAAAATATATTACCCCCCCTACTTGGGAGGGGGGACTAATACTTTAGGTAAATGTGGTACCTACCTTT
The DNA here is from genome assembly GCA_963969555.1 of Polydrusus pterygomalis. Lineage (NCBI taxonomy): Eukaryota > Metazoa > Arthropoda > Insecta > Coleoptera > Curculionidae > Polydrusus > Polydrusus pterygomalis. The sequence continues at coordinate 54,103,536 of OZ018378.1, forward strand.
ATCCTTCCGAAAATAGATCGTATATCATTTTATGTTACACGAGAAAAAAATTATTATTAAAAGTGTTCAAATTTTGTCCCGAATAGCCCCGTTCTACGGTACCTTTTCGAAAGGTTTTCATAATAGTCTGGGAGCAACGTTCTTTTTTTTGTGGGTGAGAGTATTTTTTTGGCAGCAATGGTACATAATTTATGGAAAAAGTTTTCACAAAAACATTTCCTTAGAAATTAATAAGCTCGTCAAAAGAAAACTAAGCTACCTCGCTCAAGAAAGTTAATTTGAACAAGCTAGTGAGAGCAGTAGCGGCTCGTGCCTTAGAAATGCGGGGAAGGGGGGATTCATTTTAATTTATATAATTTTTTACAGAAATTATAGGTAGGTCATTAATATGTAGTTATAAATTGCAAGTAAAAATATATATCTCTATAAAAAACTGCTCTTTCAAAAGGCGACGAATATCGTTTTTTTTTTCATTTTAAGCGACGCCGTCTCGTTATACAGTTTTCTGGACAATTACATGACGTGGAGTACTACAAGGTTCCATTTTAGGGCCAACATTGTTTCGTAGTTTCATCAATTCTATTTGAAAACTAAAATATATGGACAAAACTAACCTTTTGCCAACAACACAACAATTATTTAAAATGCAAAAAGTTTTACGAATTTCCAATTAAATATCAACAAAGGTTTGTTTATAAAAAGAATTGTATTTGACTGGTTAGAATCATGTAAACTAACTTTAAATTTGGATAAATATTTTTTTTATGTACATTGTCAAGCAAAAACTAGATGTCGAGAAGCGACCAATAATATTTAATGGGGGAAATATTGATTACTTATATAACATGAACTTTTTAAGTTTATATAAGTATATTGTTCAAAATTTAAGCAGGAGAAACACGTAGAATATAATATTCGAACTTACAGTTCTCCGTTAATTAGTATAATATTATTTTAAATTCGTCATTATACAGGGTGTCCGGAAAAAAGCGGTCAATCCGTTAACCATATATTCCTTGAGCAAAAATAATATGACTGCCACAACGGCTGAATTGAAATTGTGAGGTTACCGTAAACTGCGTTGGCATAAGTGAAGAACCCATACTTTTAAAATTATCTCCAAAATACATCATTTTATCTAAATTCTATAGGAGTCAAAAAATAGAGAGAGGGCGGGGGTCAGCGGGTACTCGACTCCCCATATTTTGAATATTTGACATTTTTTTTTGTTTCTCTCAAAAGATAAAGCAATTGTACCAAATTTTAAATTTATATCTTATTAAATAATACCTAACCATACTTTTCAAATTATCTCCAAAACGCATCATTTTATCCAAGTTATTAACAGACAAAAATAATAAAAAATAAATGGTTACCTGATGAAATATTGTTCGGAAGTCACTCACTGGCGCACGTACTAAAAAGTAGGGGGTCAGAGTGTACTGGACCCCCCTATTTTGAATATATGACCATTGTTTTTTGTTAAGTTTCTCTCAAAAGACGTAACTCTTTATGGTGAAGCAATGTATAAAATTTTAAATTAATTAATATCTTATTAGATACTTCAATTATTCAAGAAAATCAGTTTTTAATTTTAAACTTTGATACCTACATCGTACATGAGGGTCAAAAATAAAAAGCAATTTTTTATATGACTTTTGTAATGCCATATTACAAAAGTCATATTATTTTTGCTGAAGGAATATATGGTTAACGGATTGACCTCCTTTTACCGGACACCCTGTATATCTTTAAATTATTTAAAAAATATTAATCATTAGTTAGTAAAAAAAAAAATTCATATCTTATTGCTATTTGGGGTTCAGACAATTCGATAGTATAGTCGGCTTCCACTTAACTAGGCGCGTTATGAACTTATCATAGAGCAACTTATATAGTGTTGTCTTGCTCAAACCAAAGTTAAAACGGCATTATAAAGATATCCGTAATATAAACGCGATAGACCTATTGGTTATTTCTGAATCTGAGAGAGAAGCACATCTAATTTTCAGTAATTATCAAAATGTTTCGAAGAACACTACCGTATTATATAATGTCGTGAATAAGCTCCCTAGTTTTGACAAATGTGTCATTATTAAAAATATTGTGACATAAAATGTCGAGTACAAATCGGTTTGCACGTTTTCTGCATCCCCAGGCAAAAGAAATGGTTCTCAATTTAATAGATTATTTTAAAAATGAAGAAGAAAAGGCTACTGAATCCGGCGAGTTATTAAATCCCAAGTCTATTAAAGAGAAAGTATCGGAAGCACCAAAACTAAGTTTAAGATCAATACAGAGGATTGTTCATGAAAGTAGTAGAAATATACCAATGAAAAAAACGCAACGACGATCAAGGAAAACGAAGATTGAAACTTTACAGGAAGGTAAAAAAATGGATGTAAGGAATGTTATATAGTACGACTTATATGCATCACAAGTCGATATAACGCTTTCAGCTCTAGAAGATGCTTTGAAGGAACGAGGTGTTTTGGAAATAGGTCTCAGGTCATTGTCAGCGCTCATTAAAAGCTTAGGATTTCGTTATAGAAAGGACTGCAACAGAAGATATTTGTGCGAACTACCAAGAATTGCAAGCGAACGAATAAAGTTTCTAAAAAAATATGTTGAAAATTATGAATCAAAGTTTAGAAAAGCAGTTATATAATATACCTAATTAAAATACATTTTTATTTGTTCACTACTACCTAGCTTACTGCGTCGAGTATATAGTATTTTATATCTTTTTTGGACTTGTGACTTGTCTATAAAAGTCTAAACATAGATATTGTATGTATTGGCACCAATAAGTTATTTGAACCTATTCGCAATAATATATATACATCAGTTTAGTTAAAATAAATGTACACAAAAATATTCAAAATTATATTATTATATATATTGTAAAATGCAGACAAATTCTGATGTTCTAATTTTTATTTATTAAACAATCACCCCTATTTACGGACCAACATTTGATTCCCAAGGGTGGTCGCTAGTCAGAGAATTTACTGTAGGTATATTGTTTATCTAATTATCCATCAATTTAGTTATTAAATTTTTGAAATATAAAACTATTTTGTCAACGTGTGCAATAACACACAACACGAACGCACCCCTGGGAAATTAATTTTGGAACGAGACCCGTCACTGTTATTATGTCAATTTTTATTATGACTGATAGTTTTTAACCTATTAACATTCAATTTTATGGAAAATCAGCTGTCCATATGCCGCCATATTGGTTTTTATATTTTGAAACATTTTTGAACCTCTGATTCAACTGATTTGATTCAGGAGGTCACGTGCGCCTAGTTAAGTGGAAGCCGACTATATCAAAAAACCTTTAAAAAAAAACTACAAAATTAAATTATTAAATGTATTCATATAATAGACTTCCGTACTTAGAACCAACAATAAGTTTATATGAACCGAATAAATACTAATATAATTTGAAAATTTGTAGTTGAGAATTATACAAGTTGGTTAAGAGTAAAAAAAAAAAAAGTGAAGCAGTGTTGGTGGAATTAAATGATTGACCTGAAGTAAACTGTGCAATAAGAATTAGAACAGGAATTTAAGGAATATTGATTAATGCATTTTTTTTCTAAAACGCTATCCACTATATTAACCCAAGAAATCGTAATGAAAATACCCTGTGGAAAACCCCCGCCCCATTTTTAGGGCGCGCGCCGCCCCTGCATGCCGGGTACCATAATGCCATTTTCTCGTTTGCCTTTATTTGTGTCTATAATATAATTTATTGTTCCAGGTGTGTGGTTGCCATATTTCTTTTATTTATTATCTTTGCCACAATTGTACACATCTTTCACATAAAGAATAGAAGAAAATGTACAACCTACAATATCGACACCGTTAGAAGCCAAAATAAAACATCTCTTGCCAAGGAAATTGTGTTGTGTTTTTCCGTAATTCAAACAGTAAAGAAGTTGTTGAAAACTAAGCCAACTGAATTGAATTTGGAATGTATTTGCGGAATCAAATTTTTGTCCATGTTTTTTATAGTCGTAGGTCATTCTCTTATTTTTATATTTGGAGGACCGGTGGCAAACGTTAATTTTGCCGCAAAGGTAAGTCAATCCCTTTTTTTTTAAAGGAGGAGGAGATAGTCATCCGTTTTGCGCTTGTCTACTTTATCATCAACGCGAACGCGAGCATATATCCCATTTACTGGCCGATTACAGAGCAACCAATGTTCTAGCAACCTCGTTGCTCAGAAACTGACAATTTGTTGGGCCACTTAGCAAGCAATTTGGTTGTCAATCAATCAATCTCCCTACAATTCGACCCGGCTATAGTTGCCAAAAGTTGGGACTAGTATTTAAATAATCCTATACCAAATTTGGGCCGGATTAAAAAAAAATTAACCGGGCCCCCTGGCTCCCAAAATTTTTTTTTTGTTTTATAAAAAATGTTTGGGCTAGTAAACAACTATTAGTAAACTGCCTTATTACTCTGCAAAAAAAAATTGCACGTACAGTGTCCGTAAGAAAGTCCGCATCAAATGGGATTTTTTTTATTATTAGGTATAGGTAAAAATTGAAAAAGCAGTTAGTTTTTGCTTACCTAAAAACCAAAAATGACGTATACTGAAGCAGCTGCACGACTTGCGTTACTTGTCAAATTTGACATTTTTAATAAAATAGGTTCAAAAATGCCCTTATTTATCAAAATATCGAAAAACTTTATTCGGGAAAGTTGTTTATTTAGGCATTTTTAGCCTCTGTACGAAATTTTGACAGTCTAATAGAATTTTTATTTTTTGCCAGATTCTTGAAAATTTTGATCAACCCTCGTAGATTAACTTTTATACATCGATGTAAAACCATTTGCCTTTACTTTATTTGTATTCTAAATGCAATTTTGTGTAAAATTATTGTTTCCAATTATTTATTTTGCTTGAAAAACTGAAATTGTTATTGATCAGTATGTACCTAATGTTTAATGCAAAGTTTATCTAATTACATCAGTTTTGTCAAAACCGACGTTTCTCATTTTTCTTAAGTTAGTAAACAGATGTACAATAAGAAAATATTAGGAAGCTTTCGTTGAAATTTTACTTAATTAATATTGGATCAAAAAGAATAGATATTAAATGCTCGAAACATTTTATTTAACAAAAATATAGTTTAATATAATTAATTTAATTTAATAATAATAATTAAGTAAAATTTGGACGAAAGCTTCCTAATTTTTTTTTTTGGTACATCTGTTTACTAACTTAGAAAAAACGAGAAACGTCGGTTTTGACAAAACTGATGTAATTAGATAAACTTTGCATCAAACATTACATACTGATCAATAACAATTTCAGTTTTTGAAGCAAAATAAATAATTGGAAACAAAAATTTTACACAAAATTGCATTTAGAATACAAATAAAGTAAAGGCAAATGGTTTTACATCGATGTATAAAAGTTAATCTACGAGGGTTGATCAAAATTTTCAAGAATCTGGCAAAAAATAAAAATTCTATTAGACCGTCAAAATTTCGAACCGAGGCTAAAAATGCCTAAATAAACAACTTTCTCAAATAAAGTTTTTTGATATTTTTATAAATAAGGGCATTTTTAAACCTATTTTATTAAAAATGTAAAATTTTACAGGTAACGCAAGTCGTGTAGCTGCTTCAGTATACGTCATTTTTGGTTTTTAGGTAAGCAAAAACTAACTGCTTTTTCAATTTTTACCTATACCTAATAATAAAAAAAAATCCCATTTGATGCGGACTTTCTTGCGGACACTGTATATCTGTACGTTAGACCGGGCCCCTTTATTAAAATTGAATTTTCTGTGCATTACGTGCGGGCGGTCGCTTCCTCAAACTGCAAAATTACAAGGTTTTAACAAGTCAAACCAAGCTGGCCTAACACACGCATTCTATGCAAGTCCGACTAAGAGTATCAGTTTGTGGTCATCACAACAAGCGATCTGTAGCATTTCGTAAAATTTGTGTTTTGTGAAATTTTAATATTTTTGGATTATATTTATATTCGATTGGTAAAACCATAAGATATTGCCGAAGGAATAATAGGCTGCTTACAAAGCCATAATATAAATTTAAGCAAATTAGTTGTTATTGGATGTGACGGTACAAATAATGTCAATACGGGCTAGAAAGGTGGTATAATTCGAATCATAGAAACGCGAGCAAACAAACCATTACAGTGGAATGTATGCCTATTACACGCTAATGAGCTTCCAATGCTTCCATTGCGACATTTGCTGCAGAAACTAGATGGCCACACAAAAGGCCCTCATTCATATTCCGGCCGATTGGATCCCTTTTTCTTAACTGATTCGAGAAAATGCCTGTCATTAAATTTAAACCCATAGAAACTGTCCTTCCTCTTGTAAACGAACATGATCTAAGTACAAATCAACAGTATTTGTATAAATTATCTAAAGCGATTGGAGATGGAACGTGTTTTTAAAATTTGGCAGAGGAAAGTCCAGGAAAGATAGCACACTCCCGTTGGTTAACGACAACGACAGCCAACCGCATTCTTAGAGTATACGTATAGTGCGGGGGCTGGATGGAGTTGAGTGTGCAAAATATGAGGACCGCATTATGTGCATGGTTTTGTACTCAGAAAAGCTTGCAGATTATGAATCTGGATGTTGCCAGGGGGATTATTGGTCCATTTATTTTTTACACCCCCTCCCCTTACATATCAAGTAAATAGACTGACCAAATGCTTTGGAAACATTTTAATGATTGTTTTACTGACAATATCCAATTGTTTCTTATATTAAAGATTGTGATTGTGATTAATGATAGCTAGGCAATTGAAAAAAAAACAAAAAGTTGAAAATAAAAACAAGAATTGTTGATAAAAAAATTATTTAATGCAAATTTGAACATAAGTAAAAAAAAACAAATAATCAATCTTATTTATTTTGACACTCATTTTTGATACATTTGCACAACCAAATACAATCTAGTTGTAATTTTTTGCAAAAACAAGCCTTCGTTTGACAATTTGATGTGCAGTTACAGGGCTGCATCCACAATTCTGGTAATGGGCGCTTTATCAGTTGTCATGGGAACAATTTACCATTTTTTTTTCATACTCTAATAAAGTGTAATCAATAGGCCGTAGTAGTGTTTGGTCAGCATTTATCCATATATATGTTTGTGCTGAAGCTCTTAACAAAAAATGTTAATGTAGAGCATCTGATGTGCAAATTACTTTTAATAAATTTAAGCCGAAGCCGATATTTTGGGAAATTAATTTATACTGAAGTTCATCAGCAATTAATTTTTTTTTTGGAGAAAAGATAGGCGCAAATGGTTTCCAATTCTGTTAACTGTTCGATACTTAGGTATGGATTTCCTAAATGCCTCAGAGCTTTTTGTACAAAATCCAACGATGCAGCTTTTAAAGCATTTTTTTTTATCCCAATCTGCTGGTCGAATCACAACCACTTAGAGAAGTAATGCTGGCAAAATACGATAAATATTTTCGCCAAGGGATTGAGCAACCAAATAACATCCTGAAATTTATTTCTTCTTATAAGAAGCGTTGAACCATACACCTAAACAACCTAGACGTGCTAGCTTATTCCAGAAAAAAATTCCCAGGATGAAAGCATCTGTATCAGTGCAAAGGATAATGATATGGGTAGATTGGATTCTTACTGCGTGAAATATGTGACACAACATCCTTGAATCGGCTTCTAAATGGTTCGAATTTAAGTCAGGTACTTTAAAAAATGAAGAGCCTTGTAATTTAAAACATTTTGTTGAATCATCAAATCCTCCACATATATAACTCACAAACTTCTTTTACTTGTGCATATCTAGGAGCAGCAGTACAGAGAAATCGAACAAGCTGTAACTTATTTTCTTTGCTTGAAAAGAAATTTTTACAATTAGCTGGAATTTTTGTGTAATCATTTGAAATTATAAAACTTCTCATTATTTGACCTTTACTCCGTAAAGTTGACTCCAAATAAATATTCTATCGAAATATCATCATATCTGTCAAATACAATATCTATTCGTTTTACATTTGGCTGCAAGAAAAGATTATGGATTCTTTTAAAGAATGCCTCAGCAAAATCGCCAAAGGTGCTGAAATTTTTTAATTGGATTCGATGAACAAGTGCCGTACCATCAACAATATAAATTTTTGAAAGATGTAAATTTAAAACGTCCTGTTGCGTGTTTTGTACCACACTTATAATTGTTCACAATTTCAAGAGCGAGTTCCGATTTTGGAGATTTCCTGTAAAATCCTTCTGCGTCAAAAAGGTACTTGCAGTACTTAAAAATTTTGTAAGATGCTAAAATTTGTGTGTCAAATTCACGTTGATTAGCCAGCATATATGTTTTTTGAAAGAGACTTACATCTGTTGCATCTTGCAACTTTTTATTAGAAGTACTTTTGCTTGATTTTTCAGAAATAGGTAAAAAGTTGTCTATTTTAATTTTTTGTTCGCTAATGTAACTGGTCATACAAGTTCGATGCCATGATAAATAATTATGTTCAGTAAAGTCTGTACTATGCTTTATTTTCTCACTAATGTTATCTTTTCTCCGATCTGCGGCGCTTTGAATATTTATAAACGTTTTATCACAAAACAAACACGACATTTCATTTAGTCTTCGCCTCTTTACATTTATCACTTGTAGCGACATTGTCCACGTTTTTGTTTAAATAAAACACGTAACTACAGGAAAACTTAAATAATATTACGTGAAAACTAAAAAATTAACCGATACGCACTAAGAATTAATTTCTACTGACTATTCCGGGCGAGGGCGCGGGGAAAAACAAAAGGGACCAACACAGCTGCTGGCAACATGGTTTTTTTTTTATTGGTGTCTCAGATGAAAGAATTTGAGCATAGTTGCCGGTCCTCACATTTTGCATACTCAACTACCTCTGGCGCCTGCACTAGTAATTAGCTACAACTGATCCTTGCGAAAGCTTAAATAGACTAGCTGAGTTTGTAGTAAAAGTATATTCGCGTATGTGGTTTGAGATAAAAACACAGCCAAAATTGGAATATGGCGCCAGGCATCTATGGAAATTAATCCAGGTCTCGAAGGATTTTCCGAATAATGGGACATTAATCACTGGCCGACAAAAAAATGTTTTTTTGTTGTAACACAAAGCTAAATAGCATCTTGTGGTAGAATGGACCTATCCAAATACGAAAATGAGAAAAAAAAAGTTGTAACACGTAACGTTTTCTTGTTACATTTATAGAACCACATTTAATGTTACAATATTTAATATCTATTGAAAAAATAATTTAGGAATTTTCTAACTGTGTATATAGACTATATTTAAATTTTTACACCTACTAAACATACCTTACATCTAGAAAAAACACAAACATTACAAATATTCACTGAACACACTAATTAAATTTTATTTTTTCCTTTTATGAGGGGTCATATCTTCTCTTTTCAAAAACCAACAGGAATCACCCATCATGGCTGGATTCCATCGTCCTTGATAGCGAATTTCCATTGTCCTGATATCCTGGTGGAACCTTTTACCCTGTTCGTCACTGACAGCTCCCAAATTTTCAGGAAAAAATGACAGATGGGAATGGAGGAAGTGAATTTTTAATGACATTCGGGCACCAAGTGATTTGTAGGAATCTAAAAGTTCATCAACTAACTGTTGATAGTTTGCATCCATATTGTTGCCCAAAAATCCCCTTACTATACTAACAAATGAGTTCCATGCTCTGAGTTCCTGCCTGGTAAGCTTCTCTGTAAAGTTGACATCGTCCAGCAATTTTCTGATTTGTGGCCCAATAAAAATACCTTCCTTTAATTTGGCATCACTTAACTGGGGAAAGACTTGTCTTAGGTATTTGAATCCATCACCGTCTTTATTCATAGCTTTCACAAAGTTTTTCATCAGCTCAAGTTTAATGTGAAGAGGAGGCAGAAGGACTTTTTTGGGGTCTACAAGAAGTGCAAACTTAACATTTTGAGATCCCGGCTGAAATTCACTTCTTTGTGGCCAATCTTTTATTACATAATGCTGATCTACTGCACGACTGTCCCACAAACAAAGAAAACAGCAATATTTTGTAAATGCTCCCTGAAGTCCTACTAAAATTCCTACAGTTCAGGTAATTTTTCTGTTATAAAATGCATTCATTTTTACCGCCCCTAATTAAATTGACTACCTGCTAATGTAAAATGGTCTTATTAAGCTATTGAAAAATGGTATGTATTGGGGCTTTCCCAATATTTTTTCTATTATTAGAAGGGTATTTTCATTATAAAAATAAAGAGCTGACCTGTGTTAGAAAAATCTTGTCGGCCAGTGTAATTATTAATAAAGTTATCCAAGACAATGCTTATTTTGCGCACCCGGAAAACCTTCTAATTTCTATGTTAGCAGATGCTCGTTAACAGATTAAAGAAATTGCTGTAAGGAGAATTTTAAAATCTAGGAAAGCTGGCATGAAAAATCGCGTTTTCAAAGTATCCGAAATTTATTAATTTCGATGCAGAAGATTGCATAGACCTCATAGACTGGATGAAATGTAGCGTAACAAAGCTACCTCTAACACAGCATTTGGCCGACAGGGAATTATAGGATTTGGTAAAGCAAGTTTCAAATTTTGACATTTTTCCTTGCCATACTCAAGCGGTCGAGGGATGCATTAAGATGATTACTGAGATAAAAGTGTGTGGTGAAGAATCTAGAGATGGTTACATACAAGCTAAACTTGATGTCAGAAAGAATTTGCCGATATTTGAAAGTAAATATCAATACTATGCCTCAAGAAGTGAGTAAGTAAAAATGTTAAGCGAAGGAGGGCGGGTGGGTGGAACTCGATGTGCAGCTACCTCGTCGCGCTGAGTTCTGGTTTAAATAAATATTTAAAATAATAATATACAGAATAATATTTCAATGTAATTAACCTTTCGTGCCAAATATTGATTCAAGCTAAGAGCGGCACATTGCCCATAATATAATATAGTATGCAATCTTTTACCCCTATTTTACCTTTTTAGTCCTGGGGGGGGGGCAGCTAAAAAAATTTTGATCGTGATGAAATTTTTTTTAAGAGGTAATAGTATCGATATTAATATTTTAGACACTAGCCCGCCCCAAAAATATAGAAAAAAAAAGAAAAAATTTTGGAGGCCCCAGGGGCCTGGTCAAAAATAATTTATTCTGGCCCATATTTGGTATGGAGTATAAGGGCGACCATATACAACTTTTTTTACTAGCCCGCTTAAATATTCTAAAAAAAATTTTTTTTGCCCTTTTTCGGCCCGGGCTAGCGGTTATTGTATAAAGTCCGTGATAACTACGTTTGAGAAAAATGAAAAAACCAACTAGTTTGTAAACTTGAAACCCTAGTGGTTTATGTTCTATGGATAAAATGTAGGAATGGGCTGACAGAATGATATGCAATAAAGCCAAATGGATTTTGAAAAAATAAATACTAAGCTCAAAAGTTGTTTTTTAAGACGTGGACTTGTTTCCTTCATATAATACAGGAATAAAGATAAGATAAGAATGCTGCGGCTGTCAATTATTTTATTTATAACGATATAGGTTGAATGTTATAAAAAAAACCTAGCCTACATCTTAAAACTCCAAAAAACTAATTAGAATCATATTCACTGTTGGTTTTTGGCCATTTCCTAAACTGTTCAAAAAAGTATTGTTCTTCCTCAGAAATGTAGGTTAAAAGTTTCATAAGATCCTCCAGCTTTTTGGCCTTAATTGGTATCTTTTCTTCATAAGAATCATAAGCCCTTACATTCGGAAATAGGGGAGCTGCAACATTTTTTGATGAAATGAAAAAATGAAACTTAAATGAAGTAATGCCGGCCGGAACGGGGACTGTCACTTGCATATACCGTGCGAGCAAAAATTATTTGCACCAAACAGGGCCTTGCATCTAAGGACGTAATGCTTAGCCGTAGAGCTTAATACCTGTTGGGTGTCAGTAACTACCTGAATTAACAATCAATCAGTTATTCCGTCATTTGTGACAGTCGTTACAACTACTTTTTATTCATCGCTAATTTTTCCAATTTCATGAACAATTCACACAATGGGCTTTACGGAACAGCACAAAACATTCATGGTTGAAGCGTATTTTCGAAACGGGGTTAGAGTAAATGGTGAGTGGCAATACAATCCGGGTTTGTTTATGGACGATTTTCACGAACATTTTCCTAACGTTGCTTTTATTGCTGGGGATTTTTATCAATGCCTGAAAAGAACCGTGGCTGTGTTTGGGGAAACAGGTTCTATACAACACAAAAAAAGGAGCAGGAAGACCATCTGTAAGAACAGAAGAACTTGTTGCAAACGTTCGTGAAATAATGCAAAATACGCCAACAAATTGTATAAGACGCCTGTCCCAAGAAGTGAGAAGATATTATGGAACATGCAGGACTATTCTTAAGAAAGCAGCTAAATTTATTTCCTTATAAAGTGCAAGTATTCCAAGAAATACAAGCCGCAGATTTCGAAAGACTCAGGAATTACTCTCAATGGTTTACCCAAAATGTATTGGAAAGAAATTATTTATTAGACCTGACATTTTTTTCGGATGAAGCCTGGACCTCTCCGGTTATGTAAATTCTCAGAATACACGCATGTGGAGTAGTGAAAATCATCATTTTTTTGTAGAGTCCACACATTGCACCCTCAAAAAATTGGTGTATGGTTAGCTGTTTCCCGAAGAAGAATTGTTGGTCCTATTTTTTTCCATGACACAGTTACAGCACAGCGGTATAGAGACAATATTTTGAATCTATTTGTGGAGCAATTACTTGACGACGAACTACGTTTTGGATATTTTCAACAGGACGGTGCAACCGCCCATACAGCCGCCGAAACTATTAACTACTTACGCAATTTTTTCGACGGAGCATGGCGGTGGCCAATTTCAGCAATTTATGTAAATATTTTTCTTTTTCTTTCTGTATATTCTTTGTTAATTTTGTAAACAACAAAAATTAATTTGTATTTGTCTGCTTATTTTATTACTCAATAATTTGGCATATCATGTCATAATATGAATTTGACAAAATTTTAACCTAGATTTGGTTAGATATATAGTCCCCATATTATTGTGATCTAAACCAAGCTCTACGTTTTTTAATCCAAGCCTTTTTTGTTGCAAATAATTTTTGCTCGCACGGTATCTCTTGCCATGTCATTATTACGAAGAGAAATAAATCTCTTGATATTAATGAAAAGAAGTACTAAATAAACTAATTACCATGATAATGACCCTGTAAATAAAAAGGCACCAATGTGCCAGACAAAATCCTTGAACTTTCATCTTCATTGGTCGGTATATTATAATCTATAAATAAATTATATGTAGACCCGTCTGCTACGTTTTTAAAAATTGAAGATGCAGACTATCGAATCCAAAAACTCTTGTTTTCCAGGTAAATATATAGTAATACCGGGTGTTTCAGGAGGTACGCTCGCCCTTATAACTTTTTTGTTTTTTAAATTACAGATTTAAAATTTTGTGTGTTTATATGTGATATTCTTTTGCTTTTTATGACATAGCGGATGCCATTTTATTACTTCCGGTTTAACCGGAAATGATCTCAACCTTAGATTTTTAAATGGAACACCCTGTATATTTTTGGCTATATCGATTCAGAACACCATCCCAAATTCAACGACGTTGAACGTTTTCGTCTAGATTGCTATGAACTCTCTAAAATTGTTTACACTAAACCAAAATCTTGATAAAAATGCAATTTTCAAGTTTTATTGTGTTTTAAATTTTTTACATACTTTTTAACTTTTTAAAAAGGCTTTTTCCAAGAGAACTCAATTTTTCCAAATGGTAACATATTGGCTCACTCGAGCAAAAAGCTAGAGCACTTTTTTTCCAACAATTTTATATCACACATCCTAATGTCAAGTTAAAAGAGCAGCGATAATTTATAAAAAAAATACAACACGAAACGCAAACGGCTTTGCATTTATCTAGGTACCAATGACGCCATAATGCTCATAAACAAATGAACATAATTAGAAATTAAATATAATCATTCAAAAAAAAAGAACAGTCTAGTTAGTCCCAGTTGTTCAAAATGCCTTCCTGGTTCTTCATGACAAGCGCGAATGTTTTGAATTGTTTTTCTTACATTTCGTAAATTTTCCCGTGTAATTCTATTGATGGCAGCTCTTACTCGATTTTCCAACTCTTCTCTGTTGGCAGGTGGAGTGTTGTAAACCTCACTTTTTTTATTGTGCCCCACGCGAAAAAATCCAACGGGGTAATATCAATATCTGGCGACCTGATAAATAAAATCATTAGTTTTAAGTCCCTATTAAGGTATAATTATTTATTACATACCTAGGAGGCCATCTAATAGGGCCAGTAGTACCAATCCAATTTTCTCCAAATCTGTTGTTTAGATACTCTTGGACTGCGCTAGCATTATGTGCTGGCGCACCATCTTGCTGGAAGATAATGTTAGCCCTGTTTTGTAGCGGCAACTCATCCAAAAACTGCTCAATTTCATCCCTGAGAAAATGAAGATATCTTTCACCAGTTAAGTGCCCATCAAAAAAAAATTGGGCCTACTATTCTATCTCCAATAATTCCAAGCCAACAGTTAAAATCAAACCTCGCTTGAAAATTACCTTCCTCCATTAGGTGTAGATTATCTTGAGCCTTATACCTTTTATTATTTCTATTAAACATTCCTAGGTTAGTAAATCGACTTTCGTCTGAATACAAAATATTACATGGAAATGTCGGATCTTCATAATTTTTGTCTAGAAACCAACTGCAATACTCCAATCTTCTGGCAAAATCATCTTCGTAAAGATGCTGATGGATTTGATACTTAAATGAGTGATACCTACTTGTATTTATGTAAAATTCTCCAGGCCGACGAGATAGTTGTCACGCATTCTAAAGCAATTTCTCTAAGCGATGCTGTTTTGTATACCTCAATATATGCCAACACATCAATTTTCTTCTCTTCGCTAATAATAATTTGTTCTTCTTCGGGTTCGGGCTTATTCCTCAGCTTCTGAATTAGCCTAGGAAAGTAATGTCTCGAAGGGTGTCGTCTATCGAGAAACCTATCAGCATACACCCTGGCTGCTTGAAACGGGCGCATGCAAAGTCGTCACCAACTATTAAAAGCTCATTAAAAATTATTTAAATAAATTATGATTATTCTCAGGATTATTTGTATTAATTCCCTGAATAATGGTTGTTTAATCGAAAAAATTGTTTTTAACGTTGAAGAAATAGTTGTGGATTTTGAAAATGCAACTCATATAGCTGCAACTGATATTTGGCCAAACGCTAAAATAATTGGCTGTGTCGGTTTCACCTAGCACAGGCTTGGTATAGAAAAATCCAAAATTGTGGGTTGGTCATTGACTATAGAAATAAGTCGAGTGAAATTGGGCGTTGGTTGAAACTAACTTTCGCGCTTTTGTATTTGGATTTAAAAGAAGTAGGTGACTGTTTTGCCCTTGATTTATCAGAAAGTATGCCTCAAGATGATAGAGTTGTTAAATATGCTGATTACTTAGTTGATAATTATATTTCTGATGAACCACTTTTTCCACCCATTATCTGGGCAGAACAGTCAGCTACTGTAAGTCGCAGGACCAATGCTTTCATGCACATTTTAACCACGGTATGTACAAAGATCATCCATATTTATTTATTTTTCTTGAAAAACTTAAAGATATCCAAATAGATACGTATGTAAAAATTCAAAGTGTGCATATTTCTCGTAAAATCCATGATATGACAGTTAGTCTTTCGTATCATTGTTCCGTTTAGAATAGCTGCAGCATTAAAATTATAAATATCTGTTTAGTTTTCTTATTCACCTAAGAATTTATCTATTACATGATGTAATTAAGTTTTGTGTTATTCCTGTAAATTTAATAAAATACTATGTTTTATAATGGAGTGCCTTTTTTAAAATCGGAGACCAAAAAAGAGAATATAATTAATTTTATAACTTTTGTATTGGTGACGAAAATGCATGTATAATAAACACGAACCTTTAAGCTTAGTGACGAGAATGCATGTGTAATAAAACCGACCCTCTAAAGTCGGTGACGAAAATGCATGTATTTATTACCTCGATGACGAAAAAGCATACGGCCCTTGAAACTGTTTTGCAAACATTCGCCATAAATTAGTACCATATCGATTTCTTCGTTTGTGTTATAGGTTTCCATTTTAATATTTTATTACAAAATTAGAACTAATACACACTGGCCGAAAAATCAAACGATAAAATAGCAAGCTACTGTTGTCATGTCAAACTAATTGTAATTATGTTAATTTGTTTATGAGCATTATTATGGCGTCATGGGTAGATACCTAGATAAATGCAAAGCCGTTTGCGTTTCGTGTTGTATTTTTTCTCATGAAATGTTATTTTTTATAAATTATCGCTGCTCTTTTAACTTGACATTAGGATGTGTGATATAAAATTGTTGGAAAAGAAGTGCTCTATTTTTTTGCTCGAGTGAGCCAATATGTTTCCATTTGAAAAAATTGAGTTCTCTTGGAAAAAGCCTTTTTAAAAAGTTAAAAAGAATGTAAAAAATTTAAAACACAATAAAACTTGAAAATTGCATTTTTATCAAGATTTTGGTTTAGAAGTAAACAATTTTAGAGAGTTCCTAGCAATCTAGACGAAAAAATAAAAATAAAATTAAAAATATTTTAAAGTATCAAAAAGTAACGCATGGGGTGTCGTTGAATTTGGAATGGCGTTCTGAATCGATATAGCCAAAAATATACAGGGTGTTCCATTTAAAAATCTAAGGTTGAGATAATTTCCGGTTAAACCGGAAGTGATAAAATGGCATCCGCTATGCCATCAAAAGTAAAAGAATATCACATATAAACACACAGAATTTTAAATCTGTAATTTAAACAACAAAAAAGTTATAGGGGCGAGCGTACCTCCTGAAACACCCGGTATATACTGCCAAAGTTGGTGAGGGCAAGAGGTTCTATGTTAGATTTCCAACTTCTTCAATTTGAAAAAACTTTGTGTGTGCCAAACAACATTTTTAATAACATGGCCAAAACTATACCATTATACCTATAGTAAAAATCAAGTAAAGTTTTAACGCGTTTAGGTTAGGTTCTGTCATATTTGACATATATTGCACACAATTTATGTCAAATATGACAGAACCTAACCTAAACGCGTTAAAACTTTACTTGATTTTTACTATAGTAGGTATTGTTATTTTATTATTCTTTAATTTTTAGTCATCACTGGAAGTTCAAAACGCAATGTTTTTGAATAGTACTTTGATGGTTGACACATTTTTGCTTATTAGCGGCTTTTTAATGTGCCGACTGTTTTTACTAGAGCTTAATAAAAGGGAAGGAAAAGTTAACATTTTACTTCTGTATCTTGCCAGGTACATAAGGTAAGTCATAATTTGCAAAAGTTGTTCTATTAACACTGAACACCTCAGAAAGGAACGGCTGCATTTGGAATTTTGTTTACACTGATTTAAACATTATTTCCAAAAAATAACCGTAGGTTAAAAAAAATGCTTTTAGGTTAAAAATAATAATCATAAGACATTTTTTTTTATATTTTACACTGTTTAAAAAGATATTTCCGCAGCTATTTATGTATTTCCGGAAGTTTTTAGATTTAATAAATAAAAATATACAAGTTTGTTATATTGGTCACTATACTGTCCATGGCTATTATTATTTATTACTGATAAACAAAGCTGCTTGCGTTAAAGTCAACTGTTTCCCCCTCTTCCTTATTCAGGGCAGCTTCTATCGCCGCAGCTTTTCTATTCCTTAAACAATATTCGTCGATTTTTTCCCGTTGCGCCTCTGATATGTCAGTATCACGCATATCCATCCATTCAATGCTTGTATTAGAGTTCATAGCATCTACTAAATCCTCCCCTCCATCCTCTCCAATCCAGTTTGCACTAATGTCAAGCTTTTTTAGTGTTTCGTTGAGTTTAATCATTTGGCTTACTTTAAGGGAGGTATCTTCCTCAAAACTACATGCTGCTAAGGACAATTTCTTAGGGATTGTACAACGGACCAGGGCACGCAATATGCCCATTGCTCCTTCAGTGCCCAAGGGATTCATTTTTAAATCAAGGATGTTTAAAGACTCACAGTTACCGGTTAACATAGAAAATCCCAGTCCTTCAGATCCGATTTTTCCAATTTTGTTGTTGGAAAGGTTTAGAATTTTTAAATCTGTACCGTCCATTAAGAAATATGCCACACAAAGTGCTCCAGCATCTCCTAGTTCACAATTTGATAAATCCAGTTCTTCTAAATGTTTATGTTTAACAAGTCCCTGCAGTAGAGCCTGACAATGCTTATATTCTATGTTGCTACGACGAATTCTTAAAATTTTAAGATTTTTTAATTCCAATAAAGCTCGTCCAAGTCTTTGGCAATCCGGGATCGAAATATTAAAATAATTCCACTTAAAGTTTTCCCCGACATTTTTCACGCCGAAAGTTAAATCAAATTCAATTATGTTGTAGAGTATTCTGAAAATTGGTGCAAAAGTTATATGATCTATCGGCCACGTTTCGGGTACGTCTTCCTTGTCCATTGTCAACGGTGGTTTCCACGGTTGCAGCTGCTCGACGAAAAGTCTTGTGATATATGGAGCGCATAAACTTAAAATGTCATCAAAGGTTTCTTCGTCACTGTATTGTGGTTGAGCTTGTTCGCACAAATTTTGAACATGGCGTTCTAAGTACAAACTTTTCCACGTCCATATTTTCGGTTTCGGCCTCCATATTAATCCGAACGTTTCTTTGTATCGCCGCTGCCAGTAGTATTCATCGTCAATTAACGGAATAATTAATTCAAGTGGTAGATCATTCGGTAAAATTTCTAATAAGTAATCTCTATTAGAACATGGTAATTCATTAAGAATGGGCTTTTCTTTAAAATTCTTTCCAATAACTTTAACACAAAGATGCTTTAACGATGGACATAGATGGTCATCCCATTTAAAATCTTCTGCCACTAATATTCTTTCATCTTCACCGATAAGGCCTAAAGACTGTGGTGAAGAAGTGAATATTGCTCTTGTATTTTCATTTATTATATGTGGTACCTTCATAGCTCCCTGGAAAGAACTATTTTTGATGAAAAATGCGCAACTGTGTCATTTAATCATGTAAAGCAGATTTTTAGTCAATTTGAAAAATAAGGTTTGAATATTGTAAAATGAACTGATAATTAAATGTATTTCTGCCAATGTCATTTATGTCAGAGCCAGAGTTGCTGGTTAGTTAATTATTGTTTAAAATCTGACACGTGAACACAGATTACAGAAAATAACTTAGATAGGAAACTAAACTCTTCTAATTGTCAAATAATATTTGTCGCTAGTAGTCGTAGTATTTGCGATCCAAAACACAAGAAGAATAAAAGGAAACTGTTTATTGCATTCTATACCTAATAAAAAACGTTTTATCGATATCACGTAGATAACTGTTTTATCGGTGGATACCATTTGCCGCTTTTTAAATTGAAAATTGATATTGCTGGGATTGAATATTCATTTTTTGGCGCTTTGTATGAGAAGTTTGGAGAGTTATTTGCTACTATATTTTTGAGCAATACTGGAAATCGAAGGCGTTACCAATTGGGACGAGCAGGGGAATAAAAATTAAGCATGTTTATAGTAATCTTTATTTTATAATGCCTCTAATTAATCGTCTAGACATTAGAAATAAAAATATACCATAAAAATGTATTATGTCCTGCTTAATTTTTATTTGACTGGACCTTACTCTTTAATTTGTGGTTATAGCGATAATAAAGTAAGAAATAATGTGGCTCCAAAAATGCTGATATAAAGCAGAAAAAATGAATAATTCAAACCTAGCAATACAACAATTTGCTGGAAAAAAAGTAAAGAACCAAATATTAATTTGTATGAAAACTATAGAGAGTACCTAAATATTATTATTTATTACAAATGCAGAAAATACATAGCTACTGTATAAAAATCTGGAATCCATCTGTTCTCTGGAGAGGTTCTCATAATTTGCAGGCTTGATCCTGTCAATCCATAGCTGAAAAACTTCGGGATCCCGTTTTGGAAATCGGTGTCTCATGCTATGTTCCTTATTCTCACAATTAGGAACACAACATTTCATAGTTTTTAAAGGAGTTACAAAATGGTTTTCCATGATGCCCGCTGAGAATAAAATCACAACCAAGGAGAAATACAGTCACACGAAATAGGTAGATTAGTTCAAAAACACCTTAACACTACACAAAAAGTCCAAAGTAATAGAAATAGTACAAAAAAGGTATTTTAACACAAGATTCAAAATTTTAAACTCAAAAATAAAGCTGCGCGACAATAACGCACGAAACCACAGCAACGAAACAAATTACACAGAAAAATAAAGGGTTTATTACGAATGATCGCAGATCGCAAAGGACTATGGCGTCTCCTCTACGAGAACTCGGAAACTAAAGTGGGCGGAGCCAACTACTGTCGCCATCTATAATTTGCGATCTGACATAAAAAATAATAAAATAATATATTTTGGCGGGAAAGCCGAAGTTACCTATCTAAGTTTCTGTAATCTGTGCACGTGAATTAATAGTGAAGAAACATTTTGTGAGAGGAGAAGATAATAAAATTCGTAGAATGACGATTTTAGGTGTGAAAGAGACTATAAACCATTTTGTATTTTTTAAATTATTTAATTTACCCTAGTAGAGAGAGAGAAGGTTAGGTTAGGTTAGAGTGGCAGACTTCTGGCACCGTTCAAACAGTCTCACGTAGCCCTATGAGGACCGTGATACCACGCGTATTCCGCGGAAACCTATCCGTATCAGTTTCCTGATGGTTAAAGCGACCTAGAACGTAGAAGAGTTTTGGCAACTCATTCAAACCAGCCGGCACTGTTAATAAAAAACGTAGTTAGTCAACCCAGTTGTAAGTTGCTGACTTCCTCCAGATCATTAAAGAATGGTTCGCCCAAGGCATTGAACCTCCGTCGCGCTAGTCTAGGGCATTCACATAAGAAATCCTAAATACTTTCCTTCTCTTCTTCATATCTGCAACTTCTGCAGAAGTCATTAGCTAGTATTTGCATACGTTCGTCGTGTCTACCGAAAAAGCAATGTCCATTGACTACGGTACCGTGAAACGGGGCTACTTGATACACTTTTTCAACTTTTAGGTGCTACCTCGTTGCAACAAAGCTACGTTCATCGAAACTGAAATTATTTTAGATTACTTTGGGGTAAGGGATATCAGGTGTGACAATGAATAAAAAAATCTAGCCCTCGCCATACTGGAGAAAAAAATTTTGAAACACATTTTTTCAAGTAGCCCCGTGATGGGGCTAAATGAAATTTGTTTTAAAATCGCATCTAAAATGCAAGTATACTCACAATTGAGGCTACTTGAAACGCAAATTGTCTTTTAATAAAACCCACAGTTAGTAATTTAATTAAAAAAATTAGGGATTTATGGCAAAAAATAGTTTTATTTACGTTTTTAAAAAATACCTATTGCAAAAACAACAAAATATTGAAAAATCAACCACTTTTTACAAACTAAGAGAAAACTCTAAAAAAACCGATTTTGTGTGCAAGCCCTTAACTTTTCGATATAAAGTTATATAAGGAATATCGAATTGTTCACTTAAATCTCTTAAGTTCCCACAATGTCTATATAATTGTACCGCACTCTGGAGTGATTCTTCATCGTAGTCTCGATATTTTCGATTTCCTGGCTTTCTTTTGTAAAATCGCACTATTTTCAAGTAGCCCCTGAAATGGCAATAAAAAATAAAATGCTACACCACTGGCTAGTAAACTCGAAATATATGTTTTGAGGTTAGGGTGTCAAAGGAAATACCAGTCTCTTTCGAAAAAAAAATGTGGCTGTGTTATATAACTCATAGGTGTCTTTGTGTAATAAAGTATACAGGTATATGAAAAATACATAAGACTTACTTTTTTTTACGCTACAAAATCACTACTAACCAGCACAAAAAACTTCCCGCGTATAATCCAACCTACCAACTAAGAGGTGTCGACACGCTCGCCGTACATGCGCACTTTATATTTCACACGAGTTCTCGGTGGCACGTGACTTAAACAGTAGCGTAAAAATTATCAAGTTACCTCCGCGTTTTCAAGTAGCCCCGTTTTACGGTAGTGATATTTCTTAGGTCTTTCCGATTATGCTGTAATATTTCTGTGGATTTTCTGTTATCAAGTAGGAGCCACAATTGCTTAGAGATGTTACAGGTTAAAAACTCTGTTCATCTGCTTTGTGTAAGTTGTTTAGCTATTCGATCTATCTCCTATTTGACCGATTCCAGTGGTCTAGCTATAATATTATCTGTTAGTTCGGCAGACTTGCCTGCGCCTGCGCCTGCACCTATCCTGGCGAGCGGATCAGCAGCCTCGTTGCCGTTTATATTACAATGGCCGGGAGCCCGCAGGAACCAAACACAATGTATGCATGCTGAGTATGCAGCGATTGTTGCAACAGATAAAAGGGAGAAGAAAAGTGCACTTCTACGAGACACTCTAAGTAAACTTTATGTAACGATTGGTATTCTAATGCAGCTGTTTCCGACTTACTGACGTTTAATATTTTTTCATTAAAAGTAATACTACTGCTGCAATAATACATCAACTGTCTTTAATTACGCAAATACTGACTTTGACTTAAATAATTTATAAAGTACCTAAAAATGAGATTAGAAAAGCAGCGCATCGAAATTTTAATTACGCTGGTGTGTGATGACAAAATAAGAACTAAAGCTGAATCAAATTACTCAATCGACTGTAACTGTGGCATTTCATAAATTTGAGAAGCATTATACTTATTATAGTAAGAGATTTACCTACCTTAGAAACGGTCGACACCTGCTGATAAGACGTTATACTGAAAACCTAAACTTTTCAGTTGTTACTTTGTCGTTGAATACAGTGGCACAGCGAGGGGAGGGTTTTAGGGGTTAACCCCCCCCCAGATGCCCAGACTAAGATGGTTTTTTACGGTTTAGACCAGGGCTGAAGCCTTTGAAAATGGTAAAAAGTAAAAAAAAAAATAATAGTAGGATGAAACCCATTGGAAAAGGAAGAGAATATAACAAAAATGAAAGGAAAAATAATTTACGGACGATTCGAGGTCAGGAAGTGGAAAGGCGTGAGTTTTTAAGGGTAGAAAATGATTTATCTCGATTTCCGGCAAAACTACAAGTCCTATGGAAAAACGTTAAACGGCAAAGTTGTAGATAATAAAAAGATCTACAACTTTTTTATTTACACTTTTTTCATATAACCTCAAAATTTATGGGAAAAATTCAAATAACCAAGTTATTGGTTTTTTATTTTTATCTTTTAAAAGAAAATTTTTTTTACGAAATTTGGTAAAAAGTTACCTTTCTATGTCCCAAACACACTGTAATTTTTTTGATTTAAAATATTTATTTTTTCACTTTATTTTGACTTAATATCGAAAAAGCACCTTAATTTTCAATCGAAAATTCTCACGTCAAAATATCTGCTTTTTTAAAAAAGTCGGTGGGCTTTTTGTTCGTTGAAATCTCTACTTTCTGATGGTGTAAAAAAGATATACATTACTATGGTAGTGAGATCGCGCCGACGGTGCTAATTATAATGCGCCGCAGGCGAAATTTTTTTGGGTGCCACGCCCTTTTTAGAATCATGGTGCTTGGTTTTCAAGTGAAAAAAAACTGTCACGAAGAAAATTTAATAATGTAGGAAATGTTTAATGTGTTGCCTATATTGTCTAAAGCAGAGCTATGGATATTTCGCATAAAATTCATTTTGTTTTTGCATGTTTTATAAGTATGGTCTCGAGTTTCGGAAGGGGCCCGGGCCCCCTGGGCCCCCCCTCTAGCTACGTGCCTGGTGTATATGGACGTCTTTTCTTTTTTCCGTTGACACGTTAGCGTGCGTATGAAGCAAATACTGTCAAAGATACATAGGGCGAAGATTGTTAAAATGTCAAATTTTTGAACAGAGACGTGCCGTGTGTGCGTTTGTTTTTGATTCCCTTTAACATACATGTCGCTCGTTTTTGCAAAAGCAAAATTGTATTCATATATGGGGAGACAGAGTAGCCCCACAGCGTTAAGCCATATCGTTAATGACTTTCAAAGAAAGGAAAATGCAGATTTTTTTGTCTATGTAGTTTATTGTTGTATTCATTGCGAATAGTTGAGATGACAGTGTTCTAGACAGTGACGCTATATGGAAATACCATTTTAAATTGCTCTGAATTGTTACCCTCAGAAAATTGTGTAGTTCCGCATTTTGCCGCAAGAGGGCGTAATTGAAAAGTAAATTTTAAAATTTTACATAACTCCGAAAATTCTACATTAAGGTATATGTTTGATAACACCATTTTAAAGCTTGGACAATTATGCATCATTTTGGTCTTATGCTCATTGGCGTACCGACTTTAATAAGAGTGGGGGAAGCTGTTGAAAGTGTAATCATTTAAATCGCTGTAACTTATAAACGACTTATCCGATTTTAGCAAACTAAAGACTGTTTGGAAGAGAAATGTATGCCCTTTCACCAATCGTATTTAGTTGTCCATAATAGTTCTCAAAAAAAATGCTAGAGGGCGCAATTTGCAATAACAATACATTTTTTGATTTTACTCCGAAAAAATAAATCATACGGTATAATTATGATACCATAATCGAAAAGTAGATGAAATTTGCAAGAAAAAAAGTGAAGACCGCAGTTCGATATCTTTGTTCGTTTCAAAGTTATCGCCAATAGAATAATTTTTAAAACAACTTGCGCCCTCTAGCAATTTTATTAGAAACTATCGTGTACCATTAGATACGACAATTAAAGGTTCTTCCAAACAAGCTTAAATTTAGTAAAATCGGAGAAGTCGTTTAGAAGTTACAGCGATTTTAATGTTTACACTTTCAATAGCTTCTCCCACTCTTATCAAGTGTAAGTGTAAACATTAAAATCGCTGTAACTTCTAAACGACTTAACCGATTATACTAAATTTAAGCTTGTTTGGAAGAGAATGGTAAGTACCTTCAATTGTCGTATCCAATGGTACAAGATAGTTTCTAATAAAATTGCTAGAGGGCGCAAGTTGTTTTAAAAATTATTCTATTGGCGATAACACTAAAACGAACGGAGATATCAAGCTGCGGTTTTAATATTTTTTCTAACAAATTTCATCTACTTTTCGATTATAGTATCATAATTATACCGTATGATTTATTTTTTCGGAGTAAAATCAAAAAATGTATTGTTATTGCAAATTGCGCCCTCTAGCATTTTTTTTAGAACTATTATGGACAACTAAATACGATTGGTGAAAGTGTATCAATTTCTCTTCCAAACATTCTTTAGTTTGCTAAAATCGGATAAGTCGTTTATAAGTTACAGCGATTTAAATGATTGCACTTTCAACAGCTTCCCCCACTCTTATTAAAGTCGGTACGCCAATGAGCATAAGACCAAAATGATGCATAATTGTACAAGCTTTAAAATGGTGTTATCAAACATATACCTTAATGTGGAATTTTCGGAGTTATGTAAAATTTTAAAATTTACTTTTCAATTACGCCCTCTTGCGGCAAAATGCGGAACTTAAAAATTATTTCCAGAATTTTCTCATAGCCACTTTAATTATTATTTTTCTATTCCTGAGTTTCTATGCCCAGTAGTTTCCGAGACATGGCCGCTCGTCGAAAAACACCCTGTATATAGGCATAACAAATATTAGAATTTTTAGACCACATTTTGGCGTGCATGTCCGAAGATAGGTACTTAGATGAAACTTTTGGATTGGTCGTAGGTCGCCGGATTTAAAACAGAGTGTACCGAAACAGACCTAATAAAATCTTAAAGAAATAAAAAAGAACTGAAATAAATATATAAGACGTGTGGTAGACGGATCAGTATATCGGAAACAGCCGAAGATCGGAAAAGCAATCGTTATATAAAATATATTATTGACGGGTCCGATGGGATGAGCATTTTTCTTGGATTTTTCCCTTTAATTAATATGAATGTATGCGGTACTTTTGCTGAAAGCTGATGGGTCTGAACATTGTTGTTTGGTATATATTTTAAAAATCTGGATTTTAATAAATTGGACGTATTTTGAATTAAACGTAGCAACGAAATATTTAATTTTATCTCCTTGTAGGTACGTCTTTATATTTTTCAAATAATTTATAGAGAATGTTATTATCGATTATTTCAGACTAACGCCATCTTACCTGGTGATAATAGGATTTTATCTCACTTGGTTGCCTAAACTTGGGAACGGACCTCTTTGGAAAGATGTCGTGCTTACAGAAAATGAAAGGTGCCTAAATTCCTGGTGGACAAATCTACTCTATATCAATAATTACGTTAGAACTGATTCTTTGGTAAGCATACATTGGTCCTAATCACCTTATCCGATTACATAGATAATAATTATATTTAAGTAAGTAATGTTTTTAAATAAAGCCTTAATGTGTTGGAAAATGTTGAAATAATTGTAGACATGTCATGTGCCTTATCAAGGCTGTATTTAGGGGGAGGAGCATTTCTCAACCCCGGCATTAAAAACTACCTAACTTAAGTATTTTCTCGTCATACTGGGCTGATTGCTTATGGAGAAGTGCTTTCAATGTAAAGTAATGGATAGTGTTGTCACCTCTTGTACAATCCATTCTGGGAGACGAGTACAGGGTGTCCCACATAAGATCCTCTATCCCCTCATCTGGAAAGATATTAGATTTATAAAAAAAAAGTTAAATACAAAGTGTTATTGTTTTAAGGGAACTTTTATATTATATACCTTTCACGTATACAGGGTGCTCAGTTTTTCATGGTCAGGAATCAACTCTTAAAAATTAAATGGGACACCCTGTATATTATTTTGGATATGGATTCCTCATAAAAAATAAGGGTGACTTTTAATAAGATATTATAAAGCTAACTCTCGTGGTTTAGGATTTAATAGCCGTTTTATTTATTTTTTTGCCAAAAACGTATTTATTTAAGGTAGTAGGAAAAAATATAAGTATATCATATTTGGTGAAACTGCCATTTTTATATTAAAGACAATACCACAATATATAATTCTGCTTGTTTACTTTGGCTACAAATTATACAGGGTGATGTCAGAAATTTATCCGATCGGGATATATAAAATCATCTGTAAGTCGATAATTTTAAATGAAACACCCTGTATATCATTGCCGATTTCGATTGTTCACAAAAAATTAATGTAACTTTGTATAAAATTGCCTATACCCATCTCTAGCCGTCTAGAAAACATTCGCTCGTAAACATTTTTTATGCATTAAAAAATACCTTTCGTTTAAATTTAAGGAGGAAATACGTTACAAATATTTTTTTTACGATCTGACTGTAGTAGATTTTTAACAATATACTGTAGTTTATAATTTTAACTAACATATCTGTATTTTCTGAAAAAATAATTCACTAGAAATCGTAAAATTAATTCAAATATTGCATGTAATCAAAACCAACTAACGCTGCAAAATCAAAACTGCCATGGAAATTTAGAATATAGAAATTAGTTAAAATAATAAACTACAGTATATTGTTGAAAATCTACTAGTCAGCTCGTTAAAAAAATATTTGTAACGTATTTCCTCCTTAAATTTAAACGAAAGGTATTTTTTAATGCATAAAAAATGTTTACGAGCGAATATTTTCTAGACGGCTAGAGATGGGTATAGGCAATTTTATACAAAGTTACCTTAATTTTTTGTGAACAATCGAAATCGGCAATGATATACAGGGTGTTTCATTTAAAATTATCGACTTACAGATGATTTTATATATCCCGATCGGATAAATTTCTGACATCACCCTGTATAATTTGTAGCCAAAGTAAACAAGCAGAATTATATATTGTGGTATTGTCTTTAATATAAAAATGGCAGTTTCACCAAATATGATATACTTATATTTTTTCCTACTACCTTAAATAAATACGTTTTTGGCAAAAAAATAAATAAAACGGCTATTAAATCCTAAACCACGAGAGTTAGCTATATAATATCTTATTAAAAGTCACCCTTATTTTTTATGAGGAATCCATATCCAAAATAATATACAGGGTGTCCCATTTAATTTTTAAGAGTTGATTCCTGACCATGAAAAACTGAGCACCCTGTATACGTGAAAGGTATATAATATAAAAGTTCCCTTAAAACAATAACACTTTGTATTTAACTTTTTTTTCAAAAATCGAATATCTTTCGAGATAAGGGGATAGAGGATCTTATGTGGGACACCCTGTACATAAAACGAATAACGGAAAAAACGGTGCTGCAATATATGAGGCAGTAACCTTTTCTGTGTTGTGTGTTGCATAATCCAAACATCCAGAGGGCGTACGTGGACCTGGCTCTTTCCCAAACAGACGAAAGTTTGCACGGATCGGAAATTTGTTGAAACAGGGACGGTAAAGTGATGAAGTTTGCACCAAATGTGCGTCGTGCAATCCTGGAGCAGGGAGAATTATTTTTTAAGCTCAATTCCGGGATCCTCCCGTAAAACCGGGATTGGTGGCGACCCTAGTAATGGAATATCTAAAGTATGGATTAAAAAGATCTGTTCTCTTATTCCGTTTTTAAACCAGCAAGACAGTCGATTATAAAAAATCGTAGTGGGTATATTATCATAATAATAATAATAATAATAATAATAATAATAATAATAATAATAATAATAATAATAAGTTTATTTAAAATTTAATAATATAATAAATATGTTTATGTTGTCTTCGATAAACTTATTCTTCAATCCCCTGAAGCTGAGCTTGTTAGGGGCAAATCTTATTTTTTGTTTTAGTATGTAAAATCATAAATCATAAATATGCATTAAAAATCAAGTTTTTTAACGTAAAAATGTTAATTTATAGTAGTTATAAACGCAGCTTTTTTGAAGAAATATATTACCAATAATAAAATTATTAATTTATAATTTTTAAGTAAAAAATATTACTTATATAAATTATTCAGAACAATATTAATTAATTAAAGCATTTCTAAAAATATTTTCAAAATTGTCTGCTTTTAATATCCATGTTTTTATTTCGACTTTAAATTTTTTTAATAAAATCAATTTTTTAATTTTTGTTGGTAAATAATCGTTTAAATAAAAACATAAATATTTGAAATTTTTTTGTCCTATGGACTTATTTATTTTAGGTTTTATGGTTATTTCATTTTTATGACGTGTATTATGATTATGGTTTTTAAATTGTATAAGGTTTTTATTTTTAAATATATATATTAAGATGTTATTAATGTAAAGTTGTCTTATGTTCAGCTTTTTTGTTTCTGAATATAATTCTTTTGAAGGATAAAGATAATCTTTATTGTATATAATTTTTAGAAACCTTTTTTGTAATATTTCTA
Organism: Polydrusus pterygomalis; assembly: GCA_963969555.1. Classification (NCBI taxonomy): domain Eukaryota; kingdom Metazoa; phylum Arthropoda; class Insecta; order Coleoptera; family Curculionidae; genus Polydrusus; species Polydrusus pterygomalis. The sequence continues at coordinate 54,132,985 of OZ018378.1, forward strand.
ATTTTTTAACTAAAGTTCTATTTATTCCTCCCCAACCTAAAATTCCGTTATTTAAATGAGTTTTAACTAACGCGTAATATAATATTTCCATATGTATTACATTTAAAAAAAAATTATTGTTTTTAAAAATCGGTAGTACACTTCTGAATTTTTTAATTAAGTATTCTATGTGAAAATTCCAATTTAATTTACTGTCATAAATAATTCCTAAATATTTTAATTTATTAACTTTAAAAATTTGAATGTCGTCATTTATTTGAATACTATTCATATTTTGTGATAGGTTATTTAGGTTTAAAGTAAAAGGAATATAATTTGTTTTATTAAAATTAATTGTTAACAAATTGTTATCAAACCAATTTTTTATAATTTTAAAATCTTTTTTAATTTTATTATTTAAGTTTTCCCAATTTGTATCGGTATAAAAAATTGTAGTATAAAACTAGTAGTAAAACTATGAATTTGTCCATTGCAATTTATACTAAATAAGTCATTAATATAAATATTAAAAAATAATGGTCCTAAAATTGTTCCTTGAGGAACACCATACTTAAATACCTTTGAATAGCTTTTTTCTTTATCTATTTGAACATAAGTTGGTCTATTTTTCAGATATTTTTTAATTAATTCTAATTGCTTTCCTCTGAATCCAATATTTTCAAACTTTTTTAATAGTAAATTATGGCTAACTGTATCAAAGGCTTTTGCTAAATCTAGAAAAATACTAATACAAGGTTTTTTATTACCTAGTGCATCATATATTTGTTCTGTTAGATAGCAAATAGCATTTTGTGTTGATTTATTTTTTTGAAACCCAAACTGTTTATCTTAATCGTAATATAGTATAAAACAAAGTCGCTATCCTGTCTTATGTGCTTAAATCTTTAAAAGTACGCAACGGATTTTGAAGCGTTTTTTTTTAATAGATAGAGTGATTCAAGAGGAAGGTTTTTATGTATAATTAGCGACCCGCCCCGGCTTCGCACGGGTGGAATTTCAGAAAGTGGCATGCTGGGTACTAATATATCGGGTTTGTTCGGGTTTGTATCTATACCAGCGGGTTGCAACGCATGCCGGGTACACGCTAGTTAGAAATAAAATAAAATATCATGGATTATTCCAATAAGTATAGCGGGAATGAGGGCAGGCCATGAAATGACACAATTATATTTATCCAAACGTTTTGTTGTATATTATAAAAACTTTCTCAAGGGTCAATAAAAAGGTCTTTAAGCCTGTATATTCATACTGTGGAATAGGACAACACATTTTCTCGAAAACACATTGGATATACATGTATAGATCCGAACTGTCCGTACTAATTTGTACTGTTGGGATAAATACAATTAATTGTGTCATTTCATTCCATGCCCTCATTCTCGCTATACTTTGTCGAATCTACTAGTAAGGGCGCCATACTTACCTAACTATTATTAATTATAGTCATTAGACGCAATATATTTTTTAACTAATGGCGATCCGTCAAAAGCATGCATAATGTTCGGTTGCACTAAAATTTAAATAATAATTACCTTACCCATCAGAAACTTTGTATATCTTTAAATTATTTAAAAAATATTTAACATGCATTAGTACATTCAAAAATTCAGTATCTTATTTCTATTTGGGGTTCAGCCAATTCAATAGTACTAAAACCTTTAAAGAAATTACAAAATAAAAAGCTATTAAATGTATTCATAGATTTCCGCACTTAGAACCAACAACAAATTTATATAAACCGAATATACCTGATATAAATAATTTATATAATTTAAAAATTTTCATATTTATTCATTCTTTGCTTTCAAAACAAAAAAGTTCTAACATAACGTTTATATATAGTTCATGATATTCATAGTCATGATACCAGACAAACTAATTTTTGTCAAACTATTCAAATAAACAATAACTTTGGAAAACGGTCATTGTTATATACTGGATTATTATTACCTATATAATATTTTACCCGAAAATATTAAAACATTAAAAAAACTACCATTACTTAAATTTCATTAAAAAAAATATGTACTAGTATAATTTTCTTTCTTAGCGAGTTAATCAAACGTTTATAATACAAAACAATTTTTTTTAACTGTCTTTTTTATATATACAGTGACCGCAGGAAGTACGTACCAAACGGGATTTTTTTTTATTTCAAAACTTACCAAATTTTTTTGGCGGTGGAAAAGTTCTGCATGTCCCTAAATAAAAAAGAGCATAGACAAAACTAGTAAATATTGCGCCGTATACGAGGGAGAGGTGAAAACGTTAAAATCACTCAAGAATAAATTGCCCTTATTTTTTACTGTGGAAAATTTTTTTATTATAGAATGTTGTTTGCACTTAAAAGTTATCCAGAAATACGAAATTTCAGCTCGGTAGAACAAATATAAATATTTTTCATGCACCAGAAAAGTTAGATTATTTTTGACGTTATTTTATTAAACGTCCAGTTCTCACGTATTTAAACAAATTTAAGCAAGTTATATGTCTAATTGCCCAAGAGCTATTAAAAAATTGAATTTATAGGTTGCATAGCTTCTATCGATTCGTTATACGAGGGGGCCTCAAAAAAAAAAGTAAAAAAACTTTTTTTGTACTACCGAGCTGAACATTGGTATTTATGAAAAACTTTTAAGTGCAAACAACATTCTCTAATAAAAAAAATTTCCACAGTAAAAAATAAGGTCAATTTATTCTTGAGTGAATTTAACGTTTTCATCTCTCCCTGGTATACTACGCAATATTTACTGTTTTGTCTATGCTCTTTTTGAAGTGAAAACTTCTTTAGGCGCGTTTAGCACTTTTTGTGGGCACTGAATTAAAGTGAGCCGTCAGGCGTCAGGCGTCAGACTCGGCTGTGCTACGCTCGAATTCAACTGCTATATTCAATCCGAACTGACCCTGACCCGAATGAACGTTATATGAAAGAGCATGCCGCAAACAGTGTGCGTTGTATAGACACTCGTCTACGTCTCAGGTATGTTCTGGCATTTTTTAAATTATATATTTACGTAGGGTGAAGTAAGGTTTACCGTAATTGCTTATTCCGTGGACCTAATTTATTATGATTTCTGACTTCTGTTGAAGATGTAAAAATTCAAGGGTTGTTCAATTTTAGGAAATATATTTTTTCGTATGCAGTAAAATTATCCCGTATTCCAAGTTTATGTTATTTTTATGATTGCTTACGAACCTAACCTAAAAGAAACAAAATTGAAAAATTGTATTTGATATTGTTAATTTCACCTTGTTGAAGTTTTCACTTTTGTCGTGTGGTCTTAAGCACACAATTTTTTTTTGTTTAAGAACATGCAGAACTTTTCCACCGCAAAAAAAATTTCGTAAGTTTTGAGATTTAAAAAAATCCCCTTTGGTGCGTACTTTCTATTAAGTTAATTGTTAGGTACTTATTTTTATATACTTATCCCTGTATAGGGTGACCAGAATCCTTATACAAAAAAAGAGGACACCAGACGCAGTGGCGGCTCGTGATGTCGATGCCAAAAAAGAAATGGCGAAAGAATTTTTTTAGTTTTTCAAGGTCACGGGCCTTAGATGAAAAGTAGAAAATTTTAAAGGTGAAAAAAATAACGTCAAAATACAGTCTTGTTAGGCTTAAAAAGCTTCAATGAATCACGGAATCAGGATACGTTACGATACTTAGTAGAAGTAGGGAGGGTGACGCTAAAATCGATAATTTATCTATATCGATAATTTGTATTATGAATTTGTATCGATAATTACAAAGGTACGAATGTTGCAATGTTGTTAGTTTGTTAGGTAGTTACTATAGACACGACGAATTTGTGATTTTTCAGTAAATTGTTTACTCCCATTAACATAGAGGACAATTACCTTGTAATGGCTAAATATATACCGGTCATAACTTTATACTCCTAAAAGAGGACTTGTCCGGTTAAAAGAGGACGTCTGGTCTCCCTATCTCTGTAATAAACTTGTAAAGTTGGTTGGGAGTAAAGTAAGATCAAAATTAACTTTGCTAACAAGTAAATTTTGGCAAAAATGATTTTCTCACAATTAGAGTGACCTGGTTAACTGAAGCACTATAGTAATCAGGTAACTCTTGTTTGCTTGATTGTAAATAAATAATATCTGCCAATGTCATTTATGTTACAGCCGAAGTTGACTGGTTAGTTATTTAAGTAATTATTAAGTTATTATTAAAAAGTTTTGCAACCCAACGATAAAGGCATAAAAAGTTCGTTGTTTAGATATTTATGTTATAAAAAAACATTTGGGCACCCTCTACCTATGCAGCTACTAGTTGTCCATCTTTGAAAATAAGCAAAAATTGAAATATTAGAATTAAAAAATGCAAATAATCATGGCAAATTATCATAAAAACATTTATTCACGATATTACAAGCTTTTCCCAGTAATAAATATTTTATCTTGTATTATACCTAATGTAAGTAAATTAATAATATTGCTATGCATTTTCTGTATCAAACTGTTTCTACTATAAGCTGAAGCTAGTGTTGAAAGAATTTCTATGCTAAATAAATCATTACAAGAATCTCTAGATCTTGCTGTACAAAATTTCTCCAGAATCAAATTCCATATCTTAAAATGATACGGATCAGTTTCAAGAAATTTGGCCTATGTCCCTGAATATAGTGTTTTTACTTTGAGGAAAAGTTGTGGAAGTTTCTAAATTTTTCTATGGACCTTAATCTAATTTTTCTAGACATTCAATTTGAAAAAACGTATTTTTTATCTTTAAAGAAAGGCAACTAGTATCCCCAGAAAATGAGCGACTCTATTATTTAAATATTATAGAATATTTTTTTTATTTTGCGCATACAGGGATTTAGTTCTCTAGGTGCAAATGTAAAACCCTATATAGAAAATGTTATTGGTATTAGATTAGATACTTTTTAGTACAAAAAAAAACAGTGTAATAATTTATAACCCAGTATGTAACATATTTCTATTTCTAATCAACAATCAATGTAAGCAATATCAAAGCACATAGAAGGTGCTCCATTTTCTTAAAATAAAAATAATAAAAGATGTTATAATTTTAAGTACTAAGGTATAATTATTTTGTTGTAAATACTATAAAGAAATTTGTACCTAACACTTATTTTTGTTGTAGTGTATGTTTCAAGCTTGGTATCTCGCAGTTGACTATCATCTATTTATCATTGCTCCCTTGATAATCTATCCTCTTTGGAAATGGAAAAAAATAGGATTAATTTTATTAACCACATCGACTATATGTGTAGCAATAATACCAGCTTACTTAACTTTTAAGGATGATTTAGACCCGACTCTTCTCCCTTTCCCACCGTAAGTTCTCAAAAAATTACAATAAGTAAATAAAAAAACATACATCATATATCTACATATTTATTTCTAATTTTTTTTATGTATCCTTTGCCATAACATTTCAAAAATATCAAGGTAGGTACCTACCTATGTATTTGTTTTGTAATTAACATTATATTATGTTCTAGTAGTTTAAAGCTTTGTTTTAAACATTGAAATTCTGATGCCGATAATAGGAAAATAATGTTTATTCTATCTATTCCTTTTACACCTGTATGTCAGACGTTATAAATTTAATTTCAGAAAGCGTAATTTGAATTTCAGATTTTTTAAATGTGTTTCGAAAGCTGTCAAAGAAACTTCATTATTAATTTGTACTTCAAATATTCAATTCAATTTTTCAAAGCATTGTTTGTATTTTGGGTTTGTCCATTTTAATTCTATCATCTTTGTCTATCGAATTTGTTGATGCAATAATTGTTGTAGTTCAAAAAATATAATTTCAGATGGTGTAAACTGTATTTCAGATAGTATCTTATTGCAATCTTTCTGAAGGATAAATTTGATTTCTGAAAAACATTTGTCAAATTCTGAAATATAAAGAATACAATATTAGAATTGGTGCTTTTGAAATACCAGTGACGAAACTGAAATGCAATTAACATATGTGGAAAAATTAGTAATTTTTACTTATTATTAGCTCAGACAAGATAAGCATGATCGCAATATTTAGCCGAGTTCCTTTTTAGTTACTTTTAAATAGCAAAGCAAAGCTTAGCAAAGATTTTTTCCTCCCCCCCTTGCCGGGATTAAGTATGCCCCTCTATATTTCTCATGCGATTATATGAAGTTGTTCACGAAGCGTTCCTTTGACAACTTAGCTAAGGAATGATATTTTTTTAAAACCGAACAGAAAATTTACATTTTCTGGACAATTTTTCGTCTAGAAAATAACATTTTTCCGATCGCAAGACCGGAAAAGTGACATTAGAGACCGAAAAAATCTTTTCCGGACTCTAATGTCACTTTTCCGGTCTCTAATGTCACTGTCACCCTGTTTTTTGTTTTTCCAATCGCTCTTTGATAATACAAGATACCTTGATTTCGTTATTATGCCAACAACATTTCGATGTATTGTCGAGTTCGTTGATTTTTAATTTTGTTCTTTATGTCAAACTTGTTTCGCGTAGATTATAAAATATATCGAAGTGTCGGTCTTAAAAAAAATATTGTCACGCAACCGAAAATTAGTGTTTTCCAGGTCTCTCCAATCTTCCAGGACTCGCCTATGGCTCGCCCTGGAAATGCTTGTCTCGACCTGAAAAACACTACTTTCCGGTCTTGTAACGTAAATTACTATTACTTTGCTTTGCTGTGCCCTCTGGGATGTTTAAGAGTAGACAAAGACAAATATCCGGCCACGGCAAAATGGCGTTTTGAATCGGGAAGTTGAGAGGATGAGCGACGCCAAGGTCTCGCTTGTCAAACTGACAATTCAATAATAAAAAACTAATGTCAACGTCTTGTCAAGTTGACATTTATAAATAAACCCTGGGCGTATCTCATTCCCCCCAACCACCACGCCAATACTCTTTACCATAACCTGAGAATTATGTCGTTGACATGACGTACCTACATCGTAGGTTATGCTCCCGACTTAGCACTAGCGGGGTGGTAAGGGACGAGCGGGATGTCCTAATGAAAATAGAGAAAAATGTCCATTTCCTCTAAGAGACCTCTGATTCTATAACTAATCTCATTTCATGAAATCGTGGTACCAAAAATATTATATTTTTAAAAAAGTTTGCTTTGTCATGATCTAGATTAACAAACTTTATATTTGTTGGGCGAAACACTAAGACAGAGCTTGTATAGGACATTTAATTTTATAAACACACAAACCTATATTCGGTATATTTATCAAAAAGAACTATGATATTTTAGATCTTTTAACATTAATACCCATTTAATAGGTACCTACACAAAACTATCAATAGCGAGCCTATAAATTGAGCAAATATAAAGAAGAAAAAAACGCCACATATAGGTTCTTAAATTTAACTAAAGAAGAAAAGTAAAATATATAAAATTAATTTTATTTTTTAGGGAAATTCAAGACATATCTACAAACTTTTACTTTGTTACTGCCTATATAAAAACTCATATGAGAGCAAGTTCCTATTTCCTAGGTTTAGTTTTTGGATATATAGTACATAGAATTCAAACTACTGGGTAAGTATATAATCAGTTCCGGGTTTAATCCTAGGCTACTTCTAGGCTGTAGCCTGTGTGGAGTACAGTGATCAGTATTTCATATTCCCTAAGAATTGAATTAGTATATTACGTACCCAGGTGGAAAGTGTTTCATTATATACTGTCGAGAGATTAATGAGACAGTAATGAAACTTTTCACCGAGGTTTTTATACTATTTTATTTACAACCACATCCTACATCCACTTCTTATAATTTTTAACTAAAAATATTATCAAAAGAAAAATGTCATTTTGACGTAGTATTATAGAAAATATATATTAAAAAAATCAAATAAATTTACAAGTAGGCATATTTTCAAATTAGGCGACGGTTGTCAAGGAAACGTTTACTTGAAATGAAAACAATAAACGTCAGTTCAAGTCTGATCTTTTGCGATCAATACAATAAAGTTTAAAAATTAATGGAAGAAGAATCAATGGAGTGTACCCCGCCGGAAATAAGGGGAGCCGCTGAATGAAATGATAAAATTTTAGTTAAAATATCACATTTTAGTGGACTGAAAATGAGGGCGGGGAATCAGGGTGGGAAGTTAGGGCGGGAAGTAGAGGTAGGTAGTGTGACACTTCCCAATCTTCGATAAAGTCAGTAATGTCAACATTACATAGGTGTGGTTGTAAATTAAAAAATTTTTTAAGTGTTTTGTGGCGCTAATAAATGTTCATTCTTACTGTGTCTCATACCTACGTATCATTAAAAGCAATCACTACTAAGAAAAAAAGTAATAACAAAAAATGTGACCTGTTCTCCCCTACCAATGGAGTAAAACAATTACTATTAGGGGATATGAACCAAAAATTTTTATTTTTAGAACAAAAATACCAAAGTTGGCAATTTGGATAGGCTGGGTGTTAGCACCCCTCTTTGGTGTGTCCAGTATGTTTTCATTAGTTATATTTTTCGAACCAAATTATACACCCAATAATATAGACTCTGCTATTTACGCCCCACTTCATCGAATCGCTTGGTGTTTGGCTATAGGATGGGTTATAGTTATGTGTGTAACTGATAATGCAGGTAATCTTATAATATTTTCTATTCACTTATTATTGACTCTGACTCCCTCTAAAAAGAAATATGACCATTCTAACATGCTTTGTCCACAAGCAAGCATTATCCATCCAAAGATATCTTTGTAACGTTTATGATGAAACCATAGACATTTACCTATGGATAAGCAAACAATAACCAGGAAAGTGGCAAATTTATGGATTTGCGCATGTAAACAAAGCTACACCGGATTAGTCATGCGCACTGCAACATTTCATCATTTGACGAATGGAAAATAAGACAGGTCTGGGCTTTAAAATTTAAGTTCCTGCTCAAGAAATTGTAAAAGTCGACCTTCAATTTATTTTTACGGGTAAACTGCTAAAATTTGCCTCAAATTGCCAAAAAACTGGAATTTCTTCTCAATTTTTGATCAAGTTGGGAAAAAAGGTAGTGATTTCTGGCACTTTTAGTAGTTGCAAACCTATCGGATTCCGAGGATAGAAAATTGTTTTTAAGGTTTTGTTTTTAAAATTTGTTTAGAAATGATTCGTAGTTGTGTTTTTAGTTCAAAAATGAAGAGAACAAGTCAATTAAACTAGTCATAAAATAGCAAGTAAAAAAACCTGCAAAATAACCAATCTTCGATGTTATCGCGTACCTAACCTTAAGTCAAATATTAGTTGGTATCTACCTTTGATTTTTAAAATTTGGCAAAAACTTGGGTACGTGTAAAACATTTTCAAGCACAAATTCTCGTTCAAGAAAAAGTTTTTGCCCGAGAGCTTGACCCGTGGAATACTTTTACCCTCGGATTAATATAAACATACGCCTATTGGTATTTACTTTTTTCTTTTATATAATATAAGTAAAAAATATGTTTTAAACCTTTTGAAGCAATATACTGCCCGAAAAATAGGCGTGTACCTAATTAGATTGCAGGGCTGCGAATAAAAAACACCAAATCATGCATGGGATAATCTGGCTTGGTGTGTGTTTCTCTTTATTTTCACACCTTTATTGTTCGGGTTTGTTCGGCCTAGTTAGATGTGTTTAAATTGATTATAATAAAATAATGTTATATATCAAGATAGGTACATCACTACTCCATACTTACTGAAAATACGAAATACCCGGTATTTTACCTCTATTTGGGCATAATAATATAATACAACGGTTTTTACTAGTCATTGTTTATATTCCAATCAAAGTCACTAAAAGCACAAACACAATTCACTAAGTTATACAAAAACTATTAATCTGTAAATATTAAACACCCACAGTACACAATAGCAAAGAAAATAACAAGGAATCCAGAGAGAAAACTTAAAACACAATAACAAAAATAGCGCCGAGCAGGTTATGGAGTGTATTTTGAGCATGTCGCTAAAGAAGAACATGCCGATAATAAGAGGTTTGTGCACATGCCCAATTCTGCTATGAGGGAAGGCATCTGACCGGCGACCGTGCGCTCAGAAGTTATTTTTTCATCCATAAAACTTAACTTTTGTTTGCGCCCGGGATAAGCTGCATGTATACAGGATGTTCGGAAATGCGTTAGGAAGTTTTAAGAGGTGATTTCTGACTGATCTGGACTTCGCCTATTTCAGAGTAGTACCCTTAATTTTTTTTTATTTTGAACCTGTACTGGAATTTTTTTTATTTTTTTATTCTGAAATAAAGACATTTATTATTATTATTATTATTATTATTATTATTATTTTACATGCAAAAATAATGCTAGAAGATCATTTGACAAAATGTCGAAATCTCCATGGTTACCAAGATACAGGGGTTTGAATTTGATCTTTTAGTTTCAGTTTTTCGTCATACTACATTTTCGAACAAAATCATTTGATATTCGGCACACATACTAATCTCAAGCGACTATACAATTTAAAGATAAGAGAGCTTTTTTTTAAACCGCTAGAGGGCACTTTACCTGAAACATAAATATTATTTCCGTCATAACTTTTTTCTTTTGGTAGCTGGAGCAAAACCGGAACACAAAACATAAGTTACTCTTGATCAAGATCGATAAACCCCGCCGTTTAGCAACTAATCGATATCAAAGCTTTCCTTGCTCTCAACCAAATGTCTACGTACATAAATGGAATCGCGTCAAATCAACTAGCCTGGTTTCAAATTATGCGAAATTTGACAACTAAAAATTTATTTTATAGGTTTATTAATACATTTTTCAACAAGCAAAACTTAATTGGTACTACTTTAAAATCTAGAATCTATGACAGTAATTAATAAAATAATAAATTATTGTAAATTTTCAAAATGTTCTCATTCATTTGTTAATACATTTTCTTATACTCTTTAAAAAATGCCTTCTAACGCGAAAGAAGATACCAACTCTGTTTTGAATAACCTTGCAACCATTTATTATTCTTTGACGCAAATCATTAATGTCATTTACCGGCGTAGCATACACCAAAGCCTTTAAGTGGCCCCAGAAAAAGAACAATAGGATTAATATCTGGCAAACGGGGCGCCCAAGGTAAAGGCCCCTTTCGTCCGATCCACCTATTAGCAAATGTTTCATTTAGGTATCTTCGTACTACCACAGAAAATATAGCTACGCAACAGAACGCTGATGAGAATAGGAAGACAGGCGACAAACGAAAACGGCCGCGAATGGTTACTCGAAAGGTTCGAGGTGGCGCTGCGAGTAACAGTACAAGCATTTATCGTATTCCGCCGATTTCGCGCTGTTCTGAGAAAGAATTTATTTGGTGATGTTGCCGTTCAGATACACTCTTGCAATTCGATTTACACTTACTTGGATTTTCGCAAGTTTATTTATTATTTTATATCATAATGCGGTTTATTGAATGACAGACCTATCAAAATAAAAATAAAAATGTACTTACATATAATATAACAGAAAGGGTCACATAATATAATAATAATAATAATAATAATAATAATAATAATAATAATAATAATAAAGGTCGCAAATTTTTTTTTACATTATGAGATGTCGATGTTTTGGGGGTCCCTAGATGACGGAGAATGATAAAATTTTGTATATGGATTAAGTATTAACACTGCTTCAAACCTGTTATAAGTAATTTGATTGTGCTATACCAGCGCGTTATATGGGTATTCTGTGATCAGAGTCTAGTAGATTCAGGGTAAACAACTAAAAATGTATATCGACTATCGAGCGACAAATAAAGTGCTGGGCAAAGGTGGGTATTTGGCAATTTTTTAAATTGGAATAACTTTTTTATTTTATTTTTGTTATTCTAATAGACTAAAAACCGATCAAAGTTTTGTTTTTTACACTTTTCGTTTTAACTATCTTTAAAAAATAATCGACATCGATTATTAGCGACCCTGTTGAAATATAAAAGTAACGCTGACTAAGAGCTTATTCTGTTTATGGTTTATCTGAATGTCGAACCGATTTGTTTATGTTTCGACGATGGCGGTTCCATTTTCCATTTTCATGGCGTAATTCGAGACGTAATATTTGTCAAGGATTCTTTCTGTTTGTTTTAAGAAAGAACAGTAAGTTAGAGTTCAATTATTGTCTATCACAATAATTCACAAGCCCGGTCTTTGTAACCATTCGTTTTTGTTCGTAATAAAGTATTTTACATTTTACCTGAGTTTCATAATTATTTCTCTTAGTACCACCACTTAATCTCAACAGACCCTGTATATAGTGTAAAAAGTTATGTTAACCAACATAAAATATTTTGTAGAAGTTCTTTTTTAATTACGAAAAACAGTGGTTTATTTGAAAGATTTTAATGACGAGTTTTCTAATTTATGAATTTAGTTATTTAAAATCACAGCATTTTATTTTGTCCCTGTAAAAATAAATAATTTTTAATATTTTGGCTAGTGTCCGACCGAAACAAGATTTTCAGCCCAAACCGAAACCGAACCTTCAGCCTTGGTCTCAGTTTCGGCTGAAACCGAAACTTTTATACATGTTAAAAATTTTATTGTATACTAAAATCTAATTTATTTTATATAGGACGAGATCGATCTTGGGAACGGATTGAACTCTTCCCACCTAAAAAAAAAAGGTCACCAGCGAAAAAACATTATTTATATAGACAACACTGCCTACGAACTCACCCAAATTTAGGCGAACGGTTCGCGACAATTCACGAACACTGAGTTTCGGTGCGGCCGAAGGTTCGGCCGAAGGTTCGGCCGATTTTTGACCGAAACCGAAACTGTCACAGATTTTTTGGCCGAAACTAGCCGAAACCGAACCTTCGATTGGTCTCTAATTTTGGCATTGCTACATAATGAGAGTTTAAAACCTTGCCGCTAATAATGTCGGAGAGACTTCAAACGTTTTCCCGGAATGCCGCTTCCTATCGGCGTTTTTTCCGGCGGCTAACGTGGTAGATCAGAGAGGTTTACCTTTTACCCTCTTTTAGACAAACCAGGGTTCGCCCCCGCTACAACAAAAACATACATTTTATGCGAAAGCCACCTCTATAAATTAAAATCAACCAAATCAATTAAGGCTCCTAGATCTTACAGACTGCGAAATTACCTACTACCAAAAATTATTAAGTTATTATTATATACGGGGTGTCCGCTAATTAATGGTACATAGAAAAACCACAGACTCCTTAAGTAAAAATATTAGGATTTATTCATACATACATATATCCGAAAGTTGATTTTAACTGAGGTAGATTAAAGAAAACTTTATTTTCGTTTTTCTCCAATAACTTTAAGAAAAACTGACGTTTTTTCAAAAATTTTGCATTAAGGGTTTTTTTAGGTCGAGAAATTAATTTTTTTATGAAATTTTAATGTACAATGTAGGGGGCGCTCTCTGCGGTATTTTTCGCACATTTATTAGGTCATAACTTTTTTGTGTCTCAGTGTATTTAAGTTTTTAATGAAGATAATAAAAACATTATATTTTACTTGCCTGAGCTAGTACACTGAATAATTTAAATGCAAATATCTCTGAAACGGTAACTCTGTAAAGTATTATTTTCGTTAAAAACTTAAATACACTGAGGCACAAAAAAGTTATGACCTAATAAATGTGCGAAAAATACCGCAAACAGCGCCACCTACTTTGTACATTAAAATTTCACACTCAAATAAACTTCTCGTTCTAAAAAAAAACTTAATTGCAAAATTTTGTGAAAAAACGTTTTTCTCAAAGCTATTGGACACAAACAAAAATTAAGTTTTAACTTGTAACCCTGTATCTCAGTCAATATCAACTTTCGGATGTAGATAATTAAGTATGATTAAATGATAATATTTTTTACGTAATGAGTCTGTGGTTTTTCGATATACCCTTAATTAGCGGACACCCTGTATATCTATAATATAGATAAATACCCAGAAATAAAATATCACCAGCACTTTTTATGCGTTCGGATTCGCAATTCAAGTACAGCGGTAACTAAGACTTAAAAACTAAGATTTAAAAAATCTTAATTTTAAACCTGCAATCTCTAAAATAAATTGTTATTTTTTAAGGGCAAAGAGACATTATACCTAGATAAGATTTTTAAAATAGTCAGTTAAACTGTAAATAACTACCTTTCAAAATACCCATAACATGTATTTATTTTAAACTTGGAGGAATATTCAATTTAAGGCTTTCCTAATGTCATTATTAAAATACCACAAATTCAAAGGAGATCCGTAATGAGAAATATTTTGGCTCTTGAAATTAGGTGGCCTTATACTGTTACATTAATGTCCGACATTTTTTCACTAACGTGGCAACTTTAAGGATTGTAATTATAAGAGATTGGATCTATTTAGTGAACATTGAAATAATTCAGTCAGCTTTATAGGTACCTATATAAAATACAGTAGAACTCCAATTATCCGAACTCCGGCTATCCGAATCGCCGATTATCCGAATCACAAACAACTGCTCACCGTCAAGCGAATGCGTGACCTGGCTGCCCGAAAACGGTTGAAGACCGCAAAACAGCTTACATTGACGGAGATGTTTAAAAAACAATGATTTTTATTTCTAAACTTGTACATAAGTACATTTTATTTATACTATTTAAAACATGTGAAAATTTCATTTAGTACATAATTCAATAAAAAAATAGTGCAATATCAAAACGTAGCTTTTATTCTCTCCAATGGCAATTTTTTTAAAAAAAATCCGATTATCCGAATATTTGATTATCCGAATGGGTCCCGGTCCCCATTAATTCGGATAATTGGAGTTCTACTGTATTAAAATTCCCACAAATGCAACGTTCAATCGTTATCGGTGAAAAGTCTAAAATTTATATAATAGTTTGACACACACAAACTTTCCGTTTTATCCAGTTCCAGTAGGTTTTTTATTTTATATTTACTTTCAATGAACATTAATTTTCCAAAATAATGAACTTGCTTGTTCTAGAACGAAACTTTAAATTGTAGTTTAATTATTTTACTGATTATACATTATACAACTCAATGTACCAGGTGGTGAAATAAGCGAGGACGTAGGCTTTATCTCGGAAACCATTATTCGCACAACTTTCGGAAATATTTTTTATAAGTAAAGTGGTCAAGAGAAATTGCTGGAAATTACTTTTAAGTTCCTCATTTCGCCGCAAGGGGGCACAATTAAAAATTGTTTTTTTAAATTCTAAATTTCTCCGAAAATTCCCATATTACGGTATAACTCTGATTACATCTTTGGAAAGCTTAGACAATTCTGCATCATTTTGGTTTAAGGCTCATTGGCGTATCGACCTTGATAAGGGTGGGAGAAGCTATTGAAAGTGTAAACATTTAAATCGCTGTAACTTCTAAACGACTTATCCGATTTTACTAGATTTAAGCTTGTTTGGAAGGGGAAAACAAGTATCTTCAATTGTCGTATCCAACAGTACACGATAGTGTTTAATAAAATTGCTAGAGGGCGCAATTTGTAATAATAACAGTTTTTTCGATTTTATCCCGAAAATTCAAATCATACGGTATAACTATGACATCATAATCGAAAAGTAGATGAAATTTGCAACCAAAGATGTAAAGACCGCAGTTCGATATCTTTGTTCGTTTCAGAGTTATTGCCAAAACAATAATTTTCAATACAAATTGCGCCCTCTAGCAATTTTATTAGAAACTATCTTGTACCATTCGATACGACAATTGAAGATACTTACCTTTTTCTTCCAAACAAGCTTAAATTTACTAAAATCGCTTTAGTCGTTTAGAAGTTACAGCGATTTTACTGTTTACAATTTTACTTGATAACTGTGGAAAAATGGGAGAAGCTATTGAAAGTGTAAACATTAAAATCGCTGTAACTTCTAAACGACTTATCCGATTTTACTAAATTTAAGCTTGTTTGGAAGTACCTTCAATTGCCGTATCTAAATTTATTAATGAGTATAAGAACATCTTTAATCAATGCTTTCCCTTAGTTATGACTTACAAAAATAAGAAATGTAAATTTATCGACAATGAACAAATAGCGGCTTGTAAACGTAGACTAGATACGTTACTGGTTTTGTCAAAACATAGCAACCACTATAAGTTAATTTATAATGAAACAAAAAAAGAATATGATAATCTATTAAAATCAGAGAAAAGTAACAACTTTGAAAAAAGAGTTAAAGCCTCTGACAATAAGATCAAATGCATGTGGAACATATGCAATGAAATAAAAGGTAAAGTAAACAACAGCGCTTATCAATCTGGAGATCACATACAACAATTAACTACTAATTTTAATGATCATTTACTTAATATTGTACCGGAGTTATTAAAAAGTCAAAAAAAATTACCCTTCGAATGTAACATTGTTGAAAATAATCAGTCTATGTTTTTAAAGCCAGTAACAAATAGGGAACTTTTGGACATAGCTAATAGATTAAAAAATAAATATAGTAGTGGTGAGGACGAAATTCCAACGAGCATTGTAAAATTGTCCATTACTAAAATATTGTGTATTTTAAAACATATGTTGAATAATTCTTTAAAGTTTGGGATTTTTCCTGACCAACTGAAACTCGCAAATATTAAACCCTTGTATAAAAATAAAGGACCCTTAGATGATTTAAATAATTATAGACCAATTAGTCTCCTTCCAAGCTTTTCCAAAATATTTGAAATGGTCATGTGTTCTAGACTTACAGAATTTATTAATAAGTGTAACATTTTTTCAACTAGGCAGCATGGCTACCTGAGCGGTAGGTCGACCACAACAGCAATATTTCAATTCACTACAGCCATTTTACAGCACTTAGAAAATAAAGACTTATCACTGGGGTTATTTTTAGATTTAAGTAAAGCATACGATTGTGTAAATCACGACCTTTTGTTTTATAAGTTAAGTAAGTACGGTATCAGAGGAAATGCGCTTGCGTGGTTACAGTCCTACCTCTCAGACAGACCGCAAAGAGTTGTTGTTAATAATATAAAATCCAACATTAAAGTAAGTAAACTGGGTATAGCACAAGGTAGTATTCTAGGTCCTATTTTATTTGTAATTTACTTGAACGATTTAAGTTCTCTAGAAAATAATTTTCTCATTACCAATTATGCAGATGATACCAATCTGCTGGTTCCAGGATCAACAATTCAGAATATTTTAGTGAATTCGGAATATGCATTACAAAAAACAAGTGAGTGGTTTACTTGTAACAAAATGATAATTAATGACAGCAAAACAAATTTAATTTTATTTAGAAGAAAAAACAGCCAGCTCATGAAGCCCGAACATTTAAATATAATAAATAATAATTACACGCTGGAACATAAAACGAAATTCTTAGGTCTTGTAATAGATGAATTTCTGTCATGGGACCAGCATATTGATAGTTTGTGTTTAAAACTAGGTAGGATCGGTTTTGGTTTGAAGGTTGTGGCTCGCTATGTGAATGCGGTTTCGACAAAGATCTTATACTGTGCCAATTTTGAGTCTGTTATTAGATATGGAATTATATTTTGGGGTAGTTGTACTGGAATGCAGAGAGTGTTTATTGTACAAAAAAGAATTATCAGAACTATTAAAAAGCTTGGTTTTCTGTGTTCCTGCAGGGGCATCTTCAAGGAGCTTAATATCATGACTGTATATGCTTTATATATTTTTGAATGTATTGTGTTTATTTTTAAAAACAGAGATAGGTTTGATAGTATCAACGACCACAGCTATAATACAAGAAACCAAAATTTTCTATATCCAACACATCGTTTGGCAATTACTGAAAAAAGTCCATACTATATGTGTGTAAAGTTGTTCAATAAACTTCCGCAGTCGGTAAAAAGTATTACTAATGTAAAAACCCTAAAAAGGGAACTAAAACGACTGCTAGTTAACATTGAACCGTATACCATAGCAGAGTTTTTAGAATATAGTTTTTAAGATTATTCCTTTTTTTTGACGTCATTTCATTTTATTGCAAACATGTAATTAATTTGAAATAAAGAAGTATTATTATTATTATTATTATTATTATTAATGGTACACGATAGTTTCTAATAAAATTGTTATAGGGCGCAATTTGTATTAAACATTATTGTTTTGGCAATAACTCTGAAACGAATAAAGATATCGAACTGCGGTCTTCACATCTTTGGTTGCAAATTTCATCTACTTTTCGATTATGATGTCATAGTTATACCGTATGATTTGAATTTTCGGGATAAAATCAAAAAAACTGTTATTATTACAAATTGCGCCCTCTAGCAATTTTATAGAAGAATATATAGAATATTGTACTGTTGGATACGGCAATTGAAGATACTTATTTTCCCCTTCCAAACAAGCTTAAATTTAGTAAAATCGGATAAGTCGTTTAGAAGTTACAGCGATTTTAATGTTTACACTTTCAATAGCTTCTCCCACTCTTATCAAGGTCGGTACGCCAATGAGCCTTAAACCAAAATGATGCAGAATTGTCTAGGCTTTCGAATGATGTAATCAGAGTTATACCTTATTACGGGAATTTTCGGAGAAAAGTAGAATTTAAAAAAACAATTTTTGATTGTGCCCCCTTGCGGCGAAATGAGGAACTTAAAAGTAATTTTCAGCAATTTCTCTTGACCACTTTACTCATAAAAAATCTTTCCGAAAGTTGTACGATTAATGGTTTCCGAGATAAAGCTGACGTCCTCGCTTATTTGACCACCCGGTACATAATTCCCATATAGCTCGAGAGGCTTATGATAAGTGATAAGCCTTTGGGATTATCGCTTTTGGTGGAACGATTGTTACTGTCATGGTAACACATTATCAAATATTTAATTGTGACATAATTTAAAAAAAAATGTCAAACCAAACGAGATTTGGAAGTGTTTCGTTGTCCGAAGTGAATTTGAGGCCAAAAAATACAGAAAAATCGCACTGGAGTAAATAATATTTATTATAATAATTGTAACTTTGTTATCAATAATAATAAAAATGAATAATTATTCAAATTATGGTTCGTTATATAATCTTTTGAATACCACTCGATGTTTTGGGATTACCTAATACTTTTACCTGGCACTCAACGAGTTACCATCAGCAACACCACTCCTCCAAAAGTATTATTCGGTAATCCCGAAACATCTTGTGGTAGATATTACATTCGATAATTACTGAGTATACAAAAATGGCTTTTAAATATTTTGTTAACTTCCAAAGGTTTAAGGGTATTTTCGTAAGCTCCTCCCGATGCAGTTATTCCGTAGCTTAACAGAGACTGAACTAAAGCAAAATATACTGCTCGCATACAACTTATGTCAGATATTTTTTTGATATGTTTGAACAGATAAAATAAGGCCGAAGTTTCTTAGTAAGTTGCTATATATGATTGCTCCATTTTAAATGATTATCAAATAATATACCTAAATAATTAACAGAGTCAGATTTTTCTAAGTTCCAAATCTAAAAGGTAAATCGACATTTATTTGCTCATTTTGCGGAAGGCCTGAGATATTACTTGCAAAGGGTAAATACTTGGTTTTACCTAAATTGATGGTCAACAAATTATCATCCAACCACCGCACAATTTTTTGTAAATTACAATTAATTTTTTGTTCGACTCCTTTCCATGTGTAACTTTCAACAAACAAAACTGTGTCATCCGCAAAAGATATTACTTCACCAGTATAATTCTGAATTAACAAATTATTTATATAAATGTTGAACAGTATTGGACCCAATACTGTCCCTTTTGCGGTACACCATACTTAATTTCCTGTAAACTACTAAATTCTTGTTTTACTTCAACTTTTTGTCTACGATTTAAAAGATAGCTGCTTAGTAGGGAAAGTGCCGGATCGCGAATTCGAAAATCATATTATAAGTAAAAAGTAAATGTAGAAACTGCATAATTTTATCCTGTACACAATTTAGGCACTAACAAATCGATGTTTATGTAATTCAATTTGGTAGGAAATTCTGCAAAAAATTTGCTTGCTTTTACAAACTTAAAATTGTCAGTAAGTTTGACGTTAAAAGCATAAAAATTAGCATAATAATCCTAAAGTACACCTACCTATATACTTATATTTCAACAAAACTGACAAAAGTTATATGTAAGTATATACATTTAACGTAGAAATAAAAAAGTTGACTTTACTTACCTATCGTTAATGATCTAAATAATTCCATTGGAACATCCCCATCCTTTAACTGGCCCTGTACCTACTTACATTTTCGATATATTTTTAAAAACAAACATTTTGGAAGTACTATATTATAATATATTTGTTTTGTTTCACTTATAATTGGTAAACTTAGTGAACCAAGAAATTCGTTTTCATCACAACCAACCCCTCCAAAGACTTATTAAAAAATTAATCTTAATAGTTATTATTGAAGTAGGTACCCATTAATAATAGACAAACACATATGTCGCCTACACCGCATTGCCTGCGGTACACCTACTTTATATAATAAGAACATTTTTTGTGGTAAAAACCCCCCCCTAGGTGGAATTTCTCGCTGCGCCACTACCTAGTCTGTGTTGGCATTAATTATCGCCTAAATCTTTTCCATGATAATAAAATATGTTGTATCAAGGCTTTAATGTTGGTAATACATAAATTTAATACACTCTTTAAAATCAGCCCTTTAAATTTTATAATTCTACATTTTCTATAAGATGTACATACTTTGATTTATTAAAATACTTTTCCTCACATTTAAATACACAACGGTACGTTTGGCAACGTGGGACTTGCACGCACGACATCTCTTAGGAAATCTTCCCATAGAAACCGCCTGAATCTTGTAGGGAAGCCCGCTGCCGGCAGCCGGCTTCTTTTTTCGGGGGCGCTTTGTTGCCACGTCTCCATCGTTCTGTTGCGTAGCTATATTTTCTGTGGTACTACTAAACTAAAATGGGGTGGAGCGCCATCTTGAGAAGCCAAATGTTCGGTTGTTTTGCATGTCAACATTTTCTAACAAAGGGGGTAGTACATTTTGAAGAACATTTAAATAAACTTCTCCGTTTATATGCCCGTCAAAGAAATGGACATCACGGTAGCTACTCAACATTTGAATATTCTCGTTCCATTTTAACTTCGTCTTTTTATGACAAAAAACTCTCCCTATCTAAACATCGATAGTAATCAAATTATTTAGTTGACAAATTTCGTAGGCATTTGGTTGAGAGCAATGAAAGCTTTGATATCGATTAGTGGCTAAACAGTGGGGTTTATCGACCTTGATTAAGATGTTTTGTATCGCTCGAGATTAGTATGTGTGCCGAATATTAAATGATTTCGTTCGAAAATAAATGTAGTAATATGACGAAAAACTAAAATTAAAAGATCAAATTCAAACCCCTGTATGTTGGTAACCATGGAGATTTCGACATTTTGCCAAATGATCTACTAGCATTATTTTTGCATGTAGAATCACCCCTTAAAATTTCCAAACGCATTTTCCGAACACCCTGTATAAAGGTAAATGTCTATGGATGAAACATAACAAAGTAATAGATTTCTTGGGCGTGGCACCCCCCAGGGGGTTTTATGCAGAACACCTATAATATTACCCAACGAGCCGCCACTGTAAAGTACAAATATGAAAACTATTCCTGGATAGCTATTACTTCCCATTGACCCAAATCAGAGCTTATACATTTTTGTAAAGTTAACATTTAAATTTTCTTGTATGATTGTTCTGGTTAATTTCTGTTTGCCTGTATAATGGTGTCAACCATGTTTTAGCTGCGGTAAATAAATTCCTATCATGGAACCTCTTTGTGCCACTCAGTAGATTAACCTATTGTGCCTATTTGGTGAATGGATTGGTGCTTATTTACCATAAAGGAACCATTAGGGAAGCTGCATTTTTAAGTAACTTTCTGCTGGTAAGAAACATTTTTAAATTGATTAGAAATATTTCTTAAAGTTAGGTAATTGGTTATTTTTTGGACCTGCGAGGAATTAAAATTAAAAGGGAAAAAAATAAAACCCTTTAAGTCTTCCTCCACTGGTATATTAAGAAATATTAAGTTTTAATTAAGGGTAAATTCTCTACGTGTATCCATTCATCATCACGAGAATAAAATAAGGAAAATATTCCCTTTATTAATTTTTCTTAAATTTTAATTCTACTTAACAATGTCCAGAACGAAGATTTTGAATTACTATTATTAGTAATCATAAACAAGGATGCCTCCATGACGTAAGTTACTTAAATTTATCTTATCTAATAAAATTCTAACCTTAAAATTTTTTTTTACTTTTCAGATGCAAAAAATAGAAAAAACTTTTTTAATTTTCTACACTTAAATACCTACTCTTCCCTCGTCAAACTTAACCCTTAACTACGGACACCCAGTTTTGTTACACTGATACGGACAGGGAGTCTGACAGACTCCTATTAAAAAATATGCAGTAATACAAAAAATAAACGTTTATATATTTTTTTTTATCAATAAATAATGCACAAGGTATTCTTAAAGCCTGTATTACAGCATATATGTTAAATATTTAAAAAACGTTACATATTACATAAATGAACAATATGCAAAATCCTTTGTTTTGTAATATTTTCCAAACACAGTACTAATAATTCTTATACTCTACTTCTTTTAAAAATAACAAAAAACAATTGGTAATAAAAAAAACTTTAAACCTACTGATAACACAAAGTTAAAAAAAATAAAATCAAATTCTAAACGCAAGTAGTAAAAAAATCTGCAGGTAGAATTAAAATACCTTTTTATGCCTATTATTCTCGATCAGAACAACAATTTATAAAGCATTTTCGAGAGCACTGCAGGCAAATAGGTTTACTGCATTTTAGGCAAGTGTACGCCGCTTTTCTTTTTAATTTATAAGGACATAATATATAACCATATTTTCTGTGTATTAGCCATAATAGATTAGAATCTTATATTACACAAATACTGACACGGAGTCTGTCAGACCCCCAAACTTGCATAACTCGAAAAAATAAATTTTCACGACCTTACCACAGTAGACACGTTGCAGAGCACTGAAAATAGGTAAGGTTCTTAAAGCGACAGCAGCCATGAACAATTGTGGTGGGAGTAACAGCGCGAACTATGTAGTATAGAGTCTGTCAGACTCCGTGTCCGTAGTTAAGGGTTAAGTTGTTAATTCACTATTATGTGACTATTCAGCTACTCCTCAATTTTTAATTAAAATAATTTTTACGACTTCAACTATTCCAATTTCAAATATTCCTCTCTCCTCACACTTACGTCACTGGTTTACCAAAATGTGACTTTTCAGTTACTCCTCATCTGTTTATAAAACTTACTTACATTTACTACTCCAATTTTAAATTTTCTTCTCTCCTCACACCTATGGTGCGATGTCACTAATTTAAAACTTAGCTTACATACTGCTATGTTTGCTTAATATCTTGGTTTTTGCCAATTTTCCACGAATAACCTCTTGCTAGGTACCTATATACCATTACGGTGGACGTTTTTCCACTTACTTTATTTGTCCTTTCCATCATCTTTTAGCTCCGTTTGGATTGTTTGCATGCATCTGTTGTATTTGTTATTTTCCTTATTATATTCTCCTGATGATGAATGTATACATTCGAAACATGTAGAGAATTTACCCTTAATTAAAACTTAATATTTCTTAATATACCAGTGGAGGAAGACTTAAAGTGTCTTATTTCTTTCTCTTTTAAACATACGCTCCGATTAAAGTATGGACTATTCCTTCAAATTAAATTTAACTTTATCAGTACTTAAGTCAGAAAATAATTAAATTCCAGTGGCGTGTATGTTTGAAATCAGAATATTTCATTCAATTGATTCCTCTGACTTCACAACCCGCTGAGCTGCTCCTTATATGAAAGTGATGGAGTTACTGACAGAAATTTCAAACTCATAATATACATACAGTGTCCACGGATAGAGTTTGGAAGAGGAAAAACTTTTTTAATTAGTATTAGGTATATAAGAAAAAGTAATTCTGTATAAAAAGTTTGCTTGTGCTGAAACTACAGTTCCGAATATCACATTTGCGATTACTATACAGAATTCGTCAGAAACAACATTTTTAGTTTTTTGGATTTCGTTTAAAAACAACTATTGTTGCTTTCTTACTTCGAATATGATTTTATCTCTGGCCGAGTAACGATTTTGTTGTAAGAAAACCATTTTTTATTTGCCTACTTTTGAAGTATTTTTATTATTACATGTCATATTTCTTCAATTCACATAGAATACTTAATTAAAAAATTAAGAAGTTTACTACCGATTTTTAAAAACATTAAAAAAATTTTAAATGTAAGACATATGGAAATATTATATTACGCGTTAGTTAAAACTCATTTAAATTACGGAATTTTATGTTGGGGAGGAATAAATAGAACTTTAGTTAAAAAAATAAGAAATATTATAAAAAAGGTTTCTAAAAATTATATTCAATAAAGATTATCTTTATCCATCAAAAGAATTATATTCAGAAACAAAAAAATTGAACATAAGAACAACTTTACATTTATAACATCTTACAGTGTCCGCAAGAAAGTTCGCATCAAATGGGATTTTTTTTTATTATTAGGTATAGGTAAAAATTGAAAAAGCAGTTAGTTTTTGCTTACCTAAAATCCAAAAATGACGTATACTGAAGTAGCTGCACGACTTGCGTTACCTGTCAAATTTGACATTTTTAATAAAATAGGTTCAAAAATGCCATTATTTATCAAAATATCGAAAAACTTTATTTGAGAAAGTTGTTTATTTAGGCATTTTTAGTCTCTATACGAAATTTTGACAGTCTAATACAATTTTTATTTTTTGCCAGGTTCTTGAAAATTTTGATCAACCCTCGTAGATTAACTTTTATACATCGATGTAAAACCATTTGCCTTTACTTCATTTGTAATCTTAATGCAATTTTGTGTAAAATTTTTGTTTCCTATTATTTATTTTGCTTCAAAAACTGAAATTGTTATTGATCAGTATGTAATGTTTGATGCAAAGTTTATCTAATTACATCAGTTTTGCCAAAACCGACGTTTCCTATTTTTCTTAAGTTAGTAAACAGATGTACAAAAAGAAAATATTAGGAAGCTTTCGTTGAAATTTTACTTAATTAATATTGGATTAAAAAGAATATATTAATCGCTCGAAACATTTTATTCAACAAAAATATAGTTTAATATATTTAATTTAATATTAATTAAGTAAAATTTCAACGAAAGCTTCCAATATTTTCTTTTTGTACATCTGTTTACTAACTTAAGAGAAATGAGAAACGTCGGTTTTGGCAAAACTGATGTAATTAGATAAACTTTGCATCAAACATTACATACTAATCAATAACAATTTCAGCTTTTGAAGCAAAACAAATAATAGGAAACAAATATTTTACACAAAATTGCATTAAGATTACAAATGAAGTAAAGGCAAATGGTTTTACATCGATGTATAAAAGTTAATCTACGAGGGTTGATCAAAATTTTCAAGAACCTGGCAAAAAATAAAAATTGTATTAGACAGTCAAAATTTCGGACAGAGACTAAAAATGCCTAAATAAACAACTTTTTCGAATAAAGTTTTTCGATATTTTGTTAAATAAGGGCATTTTTGAACCTATTTTATTAAAAATGTAAAATTTGACAGGTAACGCAAGTCGTGCAGCTGCTTCAGTATACGTCATTTTTGGTTTTTAGGTAAGCAAAAACTAACTGCTTGTTCAATTTTTACCTATACCTAGTAATAAAAAAAAATCGCATTTGATGCGGACTTTCTTGCGGACACTGTATATATTTAAAAATAAAAACCTTATACAATTTAAAACCCATAATCATGATACACGTCATAAAAATGAAATAACCATAAAACCTGAAATAAATAAGTCCAACAAGACAAAGAAATTTTAAATATTTATGTTTTTATTTAAACGATTATTTACCAACAAAAATTAAAAAATTGATTTCAATAAAAAAATTTAAAGTCGAAATAAAAACATGGATATTAAAAACAGACAAATTGAAAATATTGTTAGCAATGCTTTATTTAATTAATTGATATTGTTCTGAATAATTTATGAGTAGGTAATATTTTTTACCTAAAAATTATAAATTAATAATTTTATTATAGGTAATGTTTCTTCAAAAAAGCTGCGTTTATACTATAAGTTAGCATTTTTACTTTAAAATTTGATTTTTAATGCATATTTATGATTTTACATACTAAACCAAAAAATAAGATTTGCCCCTAACAAGCTCAGCTCAGGGGATTGAAGAATAAGTTTATAGAAGACAACAAACATAAACATATTTATTATATTATTAAATTTTAAATAAACTTATTATTATTATTATTATTCAATCATAAATTATAAAACTTGTATACAAACGTGGTACCACCGAGTTAGCGCATAGTTCAACTCGACATCTGAATTCCCGTTCAGACAGTTCCTAACTTGCTGTATTGAGCTATTTGCAATAATTATTTTAATTTTTTTTCTTTCAAGAGATCTAAGTTATTATTGAAATTGGTTTTATACACATGTATCTTCAGATATCCCCATAAATAAAAGTCGATAATTGTGAGATCGGGAAGCCTACCTGCCAACCGATTTGGACCATATGTACCTTGAAATCCATTTTCATTCAAAATGAATTGAAAAAAAAATCCAAAAACAAAAACTATTGTTTCTGACGATCCCTGTATAGTAATCGCAAATCTGATAGTTGAAATAGTAGTTTTAACACTAGCAAAATGCATTTAATAAATCAAGGAATTGAAAAAAAAAGATCTAAAAAACTAAAAATGTTGTTTGTGACGAACACTGTATAATAATCGCAAATGTAATAGTCAAGATTGTAGTTTCAACACTAGCAAAATTCATTTAATAAATCAAGGAGTTGAAAAAAAAGATCCAAAAACTAAAAAAATTGTTTGTGACGAACCCTGTATAGTAATCGCAAATCTGATTTTCGAAATTGTAGTTTCAGCACAAGCAGACGTTTTTATAAAGAAATTACTTTTTCTTCTATACCTACTAAGAAAAAAGGGTTTTCCTCTTCCAAACTCTATCCGTGGATACACTGTAGATCACCTTAATGAATGAGAATAATAATTATTATTATCTAGATATTGGTTTTTTAATCTAAAATACAATTTCATCCTGTGTGCGACAATTTAATTTTTATACTTTTCAGACAAAGTGTATCATAAGTCTAACAGGAACTAAAACTTTTTTTTTAGTATTATACACTTACTGGGCATCTTGTCTTAATATTCTTTTATGCATTCTTCCTGTGTATATGTTTCGAATCACCAATACATGGATTGGAAAAGATACTTCTTCACAGAAAAGGTAATCATTAATCTTTAAAAGACATATATGTTGGGTTGCACAAACGTTTAACAATAATTAACTAACCTGTGCCTGTGACATAAATAATATTGGCAAACATTACTTATTCACTATCAAATTTGTCTGATTAGTAAATCAAGAGTTAGGCTAACCGGGCCATTCTGAATATGAGAAAATCATTTCTGCCAATGCTCTTTATGTCACAGTCAAAGTTGTTGGTTAGTTAATTATTGTTTAGTCTTTTTGCAACCCGTTAATCCCCATTAAATCTTTAAAAGACATTGCACATAATTAACTAACCAGGCAACTGTGCCTGTAACATAAATAACATTGGCAAACATTACTTATTCACTATCAAAGTTGTCTGATTAGTAAATCAAGAGTTAAGCTAACCGGGCCATTCTGAATATGAGAAAATCATTTCTGCCAATGCTCTTTATGTCACAGTCAAAGTCTTTTTGCAACCCGTTAATCCACATTAATCTTTAAAAGACATATGTTGGGTTGCACAAACTTTTAACAATAATTAACTAACCAGGCAACTGTGCCTGTAACATAAATAACATTGGCAAACATTACTTATTCACTATCAAAGTTGTCTGATTAGTAAATCAAGAGTTAAGCTAACCGGGCCATTCTGAATATGAGAAAGTCATTTCTGCCAATGCACTTTATGTCACAGTCAAAGTTGTTGGTTAGTTTATTATTGTTTAAAGTCTTTTTGCAACCCGTTAATCCCCATTAATCTTTAAAAGACTTAGACTTGGGTTGCACAAACTTTTAACAATAATTAACTAGCCAGGCAACTGTGCCTGTAACACAAATAACATTGGCAAACATTACTTATTCACTATCAAAGTTGTCTGCTTAGTAAATCAAGAGTTAAGCTAACCGGGCCATTCTGAATATGAGAAAATGATTTCTGCCAATGCTCTTTATGTCACAGTTAAAGTTGTTGGTTAGTTAATTATTGTTTAAAGCCTTTGTGCAACCCGACATTAGTGTGACACTTTTATTACTAAAAAATTGAGTAGGTAAGCATCATTAGTATTTTCTTCAGTAAATTTTACCAAACAGATTCTGATTGAAATTTTCTGAAACTAAACTAATTGATCTGAAAAACAATGGGCCACTATAACAGAATTCATCCCATTCAGCATTAACATCCTGAATTAGGACCCATTGAAAATACATCCCAATAATAAAAAATCTTCCTAAAGGGTCACAAATCTTTCCTAAAGATAATTAAAAAGACGCCGCGAAAGCAGGAAGTTTGAAAACATGAGATCAAAACCTAATTACGTCATCCCATTATTCGCGCAATTATTATATTCGTCCGCCTCGACGGATTATATTCCTACCTTTGTTTTGATAAACTAAATAGACAAGAACAGCTTAAAAATAGAAAACAACTCGCCCGATATTCAGGTAGACGCGGCGCGTTCGACCGTCAGCTAAATAACTGTGACCTGTGAGCTTATTTCCGTGTTTTTATTAAAGAGCGTACCTATTTTGTTTATTTATTTTCTCAGTAAATAATTCACAAATTTAAAAACTGATTTTTTTTTAATTTTAGCTCCCCAAAATAAGGAAAGTGTTACAACAAATACACTCAGAGTCATAGGAACAAATAGAAATACCTAGTAAACGATGGAAAATATGAGTTACTTACTGGCCACATACCTAGTAGTAATTAAAAGTCAATCAAAGTAAAAAAATGAAAGGCACCAAAACCACACCATTTTAAAAACATAATAAAATGAAACAAACAACACAAAAACGTAATTCATAACTCGGCAAGTGGGCTCATTACGGTCCCCTACTAATCTGAGGATATTATCATGTCTCAGCTGATCGATGACAAATGCCTGGTGTCATCTGTCAGAAAACGAGCGGGTTCGTGGCGATTTGCATAATATATTACCAAATCATGGAAAGTCAAACCGCAAACCTAAAGATAATATAACGAAAAAATAAATACGCGTTTTGACTGAGATCGGCCGATACGATACATTGGACGGCATGGATAGAATTTATCCGCCGGTAGTATAACTAGGGTTGCCAACCGTCCTTTATTTTAAAACTATGTCCTTTGTCGTTTTGAAACTTGTCCGAAAATAAATAAATGCATTTAAGAAACCACAAATAAACTAAAAAATAAAAAGCTTAGTTCCTAATTTTTTAGTTACTAATACCTACTAGGTTAGTAGTTTGTTAGTTTCTACGTTATTTTTTGTGAAAATTTTTTACGTAAAATTAATATTGAGCCTAATAAATAAAAATGTAGCAATGGCTTTTTCTTATAAAATCGAAGTAATTTCTTGAAAGTCAATGAATAAAAACTAAAGTAATTATTGCTTTTGCGTCCAGCAATTGCTTAAAATTACAGGAATTGCTTCTAGTCAATGCTTTTTCTTAAAAAATAGAAGCAATTGCTATCGTTTGCTTAAAATGTGATGAATAAATTAGGGAATTGCTTTTTCTATAGTGTAGCAATTATTTCTTTCAACTTTTTAAGGTAGGTCGACCCCTGCATCATTTGCTTGGTAGAAGTCAACTTTAGTTCTTCGCAGCATACACTGCTCTTAATTTGCGTCTATAATTATGACTGAATGAACGTCCGTAAAAGAAAAATCTACAGTGTACGTAAAAATTGCTGATATGATGATTTCAGAAAGTTATATCGATTTGACTGCGAAAATGTTGAGTGGTTGGCAAATTATTTTTTGACTGCATGATACTGGTAAAAGGCGAGGGGTGCACTGTCGCCTTTAAATAAGATTAAAGTCTTTCTGCGGAAATTGTCGGATCCAGGCTTTCAAAATTCTGTAGGTGAAGAACTCGGTGTTCACCAAGCTACTGTCTGTAAGACATACCTATACTTCTGTAATGGATGCAGTTTTGGAGAAGGCCAATATTTTTATTAAATTTCCTACAAGTGCTGAAGCTATTGTGGAAGCTAAATGGTTGTGGTCAGAGATATTTATTTATGTTCCTTCAATTTGTAAACGAATATCAATTGCTGGTTTTTAATTTCTCTATCACTACTTTCACTTTCCTCATTTTCACTGAAATTTGCCATATCACAAATATAAGTTTCCTATTTTCCACAAAAACGTAACATATTACTATTGTACTAAATAAATAGACCAACGTTGTTGTATTTACGTCAACTCATTTGCAAATTAGGCACCAAAAACACCCAATTGAACATGAAATCTATAATCTGAACAAGTGGATAGGCCACGACTGAACTTGTGTTGAATAAGCATTTGCTACAGAGGTGTAAGAAAAACAGCAATTGCTTCAAAATTATTTTCATAACCAGATCTAGCAATTGCTTTTACTTATAGCATTTGCTAGTCAAGCAATTGCTTTTACTGAAAAGTAATTGCTTCAAGTAATTGCTTAATTTTTATTCATTAGGCTCAATGAAGTTGTGTTTGATTGCATATTTTAGAGTTTTTAATTATATACCTACATAGATTAGTAATATAGTTTTTGCGTGTATTTTCTAGCCCCTAATTTAATAGCCCAAAAATGTTATTCGAGAGCACAAAATGGAGGTTTTTAGAAGTGGTACAGTCCGTACAGTGGCACCCAAAAATATTTCCGAATGTGACCTTTATTCCAATATCCGAAAGTTGGCAACCCTAAGTATAACGTCAAATATTTCTATAAATAGGATCTTTGTAAATTATTGATAATGTAGATGGTAAAAGTGATGAAAATTAAAAACTGTAAATAATTTTCAGGTTGTTTTATTTTAACAATTTTAAAATATCAACAAGAAATTTGACACTTTAAGCGTAAATTAAAAATTAAAATTACATAATTACCAGTGGATGGATAATCACAATTATCTACTTATAATTAAAACTGTAAATAAATAAGTTACATTGGGCTAGAAGCAAAAAGATACCCTATTTAATATCACCATTCAAGATGTAATTGTACACGTTTTCCCACATATATGCATGCATACATTATAGTGCTTAAACAATATTTTAATTATGTCTCCACTGTGTGCATCCGATTAGGCCCTGTCAAGTTTGGGCAGTTCGGTTCATGTTGTTATATTAATGTAAATATTCGACAAAACAGGTTTTTTAAATATTTTACAAGCTTATATCATCCCATCTTAAAATCAGAAGTAACTAACAAAGTCTATAAAAATGTCCAAAATAAAATTTTATAAATAAATAACACCCGAAACTTGGAAATAATACTTGCCACAACCAGAGCCGTATTCGATTGGGACAGAGATTTGAATCGATCTGATCTTAAAAATCAGTTCAGTGATCCAAGGTGAAACACGGATTTTTATGTCAGTTGTTCGTTTGGGTTTCGATTTTGCCTTAACCTCATTTCATGATCAAAAATTAGTCGAGAGCGTAGTAGCATTTTATAAAGCGGGAGGCTAAATTAAAACAACTTTAACATTATTTTATTTCTACTTTTCTCATTCACGTACATGAAATATGATTTACCTGGATGGGTTCAAATAGACGTAATTCATTCGTTTCTACTTCTATATCACAGTTAATTTTCTTCAAAAAAGACATAATCAAAGAATAGAGGAAAGTAGCCTAATATTGGGATAGCTCGTAATATTGGACACCATTGTATTTGCCAAACCAGATAAATATGGGGCGCCATCTATTAACAAGTAGTTCACTTAAACCTCAAAATGCATGGCCGATGTTTGTCAACCTAGTACAGTCCATCAAAGTGATATTGGCAATTTGTTAGTTTTCACGCTCGACAATATTTTACCGCGACCTATTTGAGCGTTGAAATATCGAAAATCAGGTAAGTAATTTAAGTAGTTGTGTGTCAGTGTTGAAGCTACTGTGGTAGGCATTGTATTTATGTAGGTTTCGCTGTATAATTGTTGTTAGTTTTTCCGTAGAAAAATATAACCTAATAATATGATGGGGTGCCTAATATTGGACATAAACGCGCTATATTGGATATCCAATATTAGGATTTGAATCAAACGGTTAGGAAATTATTATGTATATATTTATTTTCAGAATGGCAACGAACAAAAGAAAACAGTGGGACATACAAAACATGGAAAATGCAATTGTTTTTTTTTTGTTTAAATACATTCATAATATTGTATATCCAATATTAGGACACCATTTTTTAAAATCAATAAAATGACATTTTAGCCTAAATCGCCTGTTTCTTTTAAAAATAGTACACAAAAGTTATGTCAATGAGTCTGGCAGGTAGTACATTAATGTCAACACGTAAAAAAAATTTGATTAATTTTTCCCTAAAATATGACAGTTTAACAAAAGGTATCCCATATTAGGGCACTTTCCTCTACTTATAAATACCCAATGAAAATCTAAAAACAGGGACAGAATGGAACTATAACTTCCAAAACCATAAAGTAAACAAAACAAACAACTGATCTGATTTTGGTGGATTCTGCAATTTCTCAGGTTCACTTGGGATCACTTCGACGGTAGTGGGGGAACAGTGAACATTTGTCAATCGAACACAGGTCAGATAATTTAGAATCAGTTAGATCGATACCGATCGATCTAAACCAGCGAATCGAACACGCCTCTGGTACATAACTGGGAGGGCTAAGCCTCCCTGAAATATTTATTAGTCCACAATACTGATGGCGTTACCTCTGTCAGAAAAAATCTCCTCCGTACCGTGATTCGTCAGAGGAAGGAGTATTTTGTTAACATTCATTAACTTATTATAAATTGCATGCACTATTTTTATTCGTTAACTTTCCAATATGTTGAAACGATCACAAGAAATTATTTGCCCTCTATGATTGAAAGATGTCTAGATTGTGTGGTTTTGCACCGGATAGTTCGGTATAAGAAAATCTTAAATACCAGACAAAATTTAAATATCAATAATGCGTGAATGTTAAATTTTTAATTATTATCCTTCACCTAACCAGAAACTTTGACTAGAGGTCAAAAAACATAAATTTTGACAACATGGTGAATAACTGTACAGGGTCTTCCAACGAGGACTGAACAGGGGCTCAGTTTTGAGCTTCCTTGTATTTAAAGAAAAATCCAAAATAGCCAATCGATGTACTTTTTCCTGCAGAATTCAAAAATGAAACCAAAAATTTATTTGAACCAGAAACAAAAGAGTTACGCTATGGATAAGGTGTTTTTTAAATGGAACATAGCTTTTTTTATACGATTTTTGGAACGAGTGATTTTTTTTTGTCCGTTCTGATTAAAATATTTAATATTGTGACAGCTATTTTTATTAAATTTTAATGTTTTATCCAGTATAATTTAACTTTAACCTATTTGAAACATACACTAGGTAATAAAGGTATAATCACCTTTGAATCCTTCTAAGTCAAAAAATTTGACAAATTTACTATAATATTGCCGAAAAATTCAAAGGTGATTATACCTTTATTACCTAGTGTATGTTTCAAACAGGTTAAAGTTAAATTATACTGGATAAAACATTAAAATTTAATAAAAATAGCTGTCACAATATTAAATATTTTAATCAGAACGGACAAAAAAAAATCACTCGTTCCAAAAATCGTATAAAAAAAGCTATGTTCCATTTAAAAAACACCTTATCCATATCGTAACTCTTTTGTTTCTGGTTCAAATAAATTTTTTGTTTCATTTTTGAATTCTGCAGGAAAAAGTACATCGATTGGCTATTTTGGATTTTTCTTTAAATACAAGGAAGCTCAAAAATGAGCCCCTGTTCAGTCCTCGTTGGAAGACCCTGTACATGTAGGTACATTTATCTTTTTTTATTTTATTTATAAACAAGCCTACCCCCGGTTCTGCCGTGTTTTATAGCGGTCGATAAAATGTCCATGCACTGCGCGAACTCCGCAGGACCCATTCTAATCGCATACCGGGGATACATTTACACCATGCCACTGTTTGTATTGATATTATATTGTATATTTATATGCGGTTTTACCTGAATGATGCTAGAGCCAGATCGGTTATTTTAGAAATAATAAATTAAAGTAATATTATATCAAATATGTATTTGAAAGTTCCGCTTTCCTGTTGCCACGGTCCTCGGTTTGGGCTTTAATGGAAAGAAAATAATGCACCCAGATATAGTTAAAACCAATAAGGAGATTAATGATGACCGCCGACACTTTCAATATCTTCCTTTTTACAGAACTAAAACACACTTTAATATTAGCATCTTGCGGCAGCATTTAGCTGGCTGCAAATATAATCTAGTGGTAAGTATCAGAATTTACTAAAAAAAATACTATAACCAAAATTCACTTCACGCCTTGTCAAATCCCGATCACTCCGTGCCTATAGTATTAAGAAACATACGCAAACAAAATACCACAAACCATGAAGAAAGGCAAAGTCGTAATAGAGGCCGAGCGGCTTTGGGTTTTGAAGTTTCACTATAATGATTAAGGCACAACATAATAATATGTCTGATTTACTACAATTTAGTACTATTCTAGTTGCAGACATTGTGTAGTGTAGCGAAAATTGACTTAACTCCAAAGTCTATGGAAGGAAGGGAAGGTTCCCAACTCTAATGGGAGTAAGTGGTAAGGCCTAAAAAGACATGCGATGTGGAAAGAGCCAATTTATATGAAATTGGTATGATCGATCGATAAACTAAGTAAACCTAGACATCCCACCTAACGAGGCTCAAGGCTGCCATGTAAATACCACTTTCGTGATTATTGTTTGCTGATTTAAGGTGGGAGTATCAACATGCTTGCCAACCTATAACCTATTTTGCGTAGATTTATTTATTTTTTCTAACTTTTACACAAAATTTAAATAAAATCAATATCGTATTCATGTTCTATAGGTAATAATTAACATGTTAAATAAATATCAAGGAATTTCATAAGTTATTTAAGGAGAATTGTATATCGAAAAATATCGTTTA
Source organism: Polydrusus pterygomalis (assembly GCA_963969555.1). Classification (NCBI taxonomy): domain Eukaryota; kingdom Metazoa; phylum Arthropoda; class Insecta; order Coleoptera; family Curculionidae; genus Polydrusus; species Polydrusus pterygomalis. Next base: position 54,168,191 of record OZ018378.1, read on the forward strand.
AGATTTTTTTTAACATTATTATGTCATTGTTCTTTCACTATACAATTCTCCCAAAATAAGCAATGCAATAAATTGATATTTTTGTAATATATCAGATATTACCTAAATAATGTGCAGACAATATTGATTTTATTTAAATCTTAGTCAATAAAATAATAAACTAAGAAAAACAAGGCGAAATAGGTTATAGGTTGGCAATAAATTGAATGACGTTATATGTCTAGGTTATATAACCCAGGCCCGCGGGCCACAAAGTGGCCCGCCAAGACATTTGAATTTACCCATCCGAACTTTAAAAGAAGGATTAAAGATCACTGCCCAAAGAACCTATCAAAAATAAAGTGTTTAAAAGAGTCTTTTGAAAACAGATTCCAGGATTTTGAATTAGACAAGAAAAATATTCGGCTGTTTATAAACCCATTTGCCATCAGTTCTACTGACCTGCTTGAATATCCAGCAAACATTAAGCTTGAAGTGACAGATAATCAAAACCACACTGCCCTGAAACAAATTTTCAACGAACATGTAACTTCAGAGCAACTAACAAAAAATTTTGTAAGTTTTTGGAAAAACGTTTCCAGTGAAAATTTTCCAACATTGCGCGACCTTGCTATGCAAATTTTAAGCAGGTTTGGTTCCACCTATGTGTGTGAAAAAACATTTTCAATTTTATCATACATCAAAAATAAATATCGCACATCTCTTACTGCAAAACACATTTCTGATTTAATTGTCCAATCAACATCAGACTTAAAACCAAATATCGACAAATTAATATCAGGAAAACCTCTTCACAGCTCACATTAAAAAATAGAAATAATGTTTTTATTATTATGTTACTTAATTTCATTTACCATTAAAGTAAATTAAAGCATATTTTGTCTTTTTGTGCAAAATGTGGTATTTGTATAATAAACTTTATGTGTACCTATATATAAAACCTTTGTATGAATATGGTATTTGGCCCGGCGCCGCCGCAGTCTATGAAATTTTGCCCACCCGGAAAATCTATTGGCCAGTCTTGGTCTAGGGGATCACCCAATTGCATAATGTGTAAATTACCCGAAGGGTCGCTGGGCTCTGACCAACTGCCAGGTCGGATGGTAAGCTTGCCAACCGTCCAAGTTCAAGACAAGACAATTACGACTTGGGAAATTTGCTGGTCAAACGAAACGTCAATGCATTAAGCTGCTTACTGGTTTCTACTACATGAGTACTTTTTACTAAATATGCCTTATCAACACAGTGCAATTTGCTGATATTTGACTATGGCACTGCTGGTTTCAAGGTAAAATTATTTGCGTTCTCACCCACAGATTATTGATAGGTATATTTCTATGAACAATGTTGTGAATCATTTTTATTATTTGACAGGACATCGACTCGATTGATCGATATTTGGCATCAATATTAACATCGAAAGCAGGCATCGATGTCGATAAAACATTGTTATTAAAACATCGAAAATAGAAATTTATACAGGGTGATTCACGACGGGTGGCGATCGGCTGTATCTACAAAACCATAAATGCTACGACTTCGGGGTAAAAAATTTATTATGAAATATGAGCAAAAAAAATCACTGGAACTGTAGGTAAATTGTACTCCAAGATGGGTATTTGGCCGATTTTTTAATAAAGAGATATTGAACAGAAAACGAAATGACCCAATTAAATGTATTGGGACCGCTTGGAATTGACTAGCCCTTTTCTTAAACAACAAACAAATATTTATTTTGTAATATAATTATTTTGTGGACCAGTTTGTTCAGAATGGAAATTGTTTGGCCAAACCTTCAAGCAAATTGCACTAATTGTAAGGTAATATAATATGTATGTACATTTAGTAAAATATACTAATAACGAGTATATTTAATTCTTATGGGATTGTGTAGTTTCGATTCGGCTACAATTAAAGACCTCTTGCACCGAATTCTACACAGGTTTACCCGTTAAAAAATTGTAACTACCGATTTTATAGGAAACTAACGTTGAATACTTACAGCAGGAAAATCTTTTTGCTTCTAACCTGTTTCATTTGTTTTTTTTTCAATAAATTAACAAAATGCATGTCACTAGCGGCAGGTGTTACATAAATAAACTTATATCAGAGAATCTGGGAATAATTCCGATTATAAGAGCCAATTTTGCAGGATTTAGGTTTGATGGAGATCGAGCAGTCACTGCGTCAGAATCAGGCATCATCTGCATAAAAAAATATGTTTTAATCAGTGGCGGTTCGTGACTTGTTAACTTGGGGGTGCACTAAAAACAACAGGCGAAAAAATTTTAGGACGACGCCCAAATTTGGTCAAAAATGTTTAGTAAATATTTTAAAGATTTATGATTACCTACTTATTTTATTGAAAATGAAATGAGATATAAAAAAATTAAAAAATAGACCAATTTATTTTTCATTAGTGGGTGCATTGTTTAAAAGTAAAGTCCAATCTTCTGTTTTTATTTGCAGCAAACTTATCAATAACAATAAAGTTCCTAGATCTACAGTTTGTTGTCTGTGTCAAGTTAATTTCGGGTTTAGGTCTTCCCTCAACTTTAATTTCAATTTTTTGCTCAATACTTATTGAGCTAAAATTGTTTCTTAAATATTCTACATTAATAGTCGTTTTGGCATTAAAACTGTTCATTATTATTAAAATATAAGTCTTTACTACCCCAAAATAATAACAAAAATATAAAGGAAAACTCCAAATAATAAATTCATACAGCAATTAACACGCAATGAACTCAACGGCGCACATTTAAATTTTGCGAGTTGTCCTATTAGAATCGCGCTTTCCCCCACCACACCTGCTAGTACAAGATGCATAGGGAGACAGCATAAACCCCGCCTACTTTAACGCAGGTGTGACTGTAGAATTCCTACGCGCCACATCGTCGCTCTTGCCAACTGGCTTGGCCAGAGCTATTACACCACCATTCGTTCGATTATTTAACGGTACGTTAAAGTAGAAGGGTTCTAACATAATTATATTACGGTATCATATAAGAAGATAAATTTAAATGAACATTATTTTTTCCTTATGGGGTAATTCTTTATGGAGTATGGGGGTGCACGTGCTCGAGCCGATGAAAGTATAACTTTACTGCAGTCAGAATAATACGTATATTATTCGGAATATTCCACACTGGTCTAGAGCCCGCAAAACGTGGCCACGTCTGCGTCCTGGCGATAGCAAGTAAAAATAACAAATTTTGGGCTTGGGTAAACATTATAAGACAGTACCAGGTCTGTAAACTCGATGAATGATTTAATGCCAGCATTTTCAATTTAAAAGTAAGTGTTCATCATAGACCTGTCATATAAAAGAATTAGGGTTGTGGATTTGACCGGTCAATTTGTTTTTGGTCAATTGTCTGGTCAATTGACTGAAATATATTAAAATTTAAAAATGCAGTGGATGAACCTAACTATACTTGCCAAATTTCTTATTTTGTATTTTGGAAAAAAAATTTTATAACAAGTTTTGCTTCCTCTGAAAAGTCTACTGCCATACCTAAATTTTATACAGGGTGGTCAAATGGATGATATATATATATATATATATATATATATATAGATATAGTTAGGTCCATCCAGGTACACACTTTATTATATCTGAATAGTTGCTCTACAGTAGATACATTTCCCTTTTACTTTGTTTTCTTCTCTTATGTCGGTAAAACAATTTCAAATTTTGGTTTTGGACTTCCCCAAACTCATCGTAAATGCGACGTCGCGTCGTTAGTTCACAAAAATGCAATGCAAGTGCAAACCCTAACTCTGGCAAATACGAAATGAAAATGAATAGACTGAGAAGGAAATGTCTATGAAAATGGTATAAAATGAGAATAACAATAACTTCTCTATTCCTTTCCTTCATTGTGATTGAATCCGTTCCGGGAACCACTAATAAACGAGGCCGACTATTGGGATTCCCAGAATCAGGTGTTATTGTTTTCTTAAATAACGGCGCTATAATGATACACTAAACATTATCCTGGGTGGTAGGAGGTAATCTGGACAGATCACAAATGCATAAATAATAAAATAAAATTGATATTTTGACCGAATTTGACCGGTCAAATACGTCATGGTCAATTGACCGTGGTCAACTCTAAATAGAATATCCCCTATAAAGAGTGCGATGTCGGCTTGGCCCCAAAGTACATTTTTATGAATGAAATGATTTGTCTACCTTTGCTGGATCGTCGTTGGTCTTTACGATCTCGATGCCGTAGCTGAACGGCATCCCTCTGTCGGGCACTTTTGCCAATGCAAACCAAGAGAGTATTTTAAAAGACTTTAAAATAAGATTTAAAAAAATAAAACTTATGTTGGTTGACGTAGGGTTTCATACCGCGCCTCAAGGAACTCGATTAATTGTGACCTCTGAAGTGTAGTGTACCTTAAGTGGACTCCGTAGCACCTCGGAAACGGAATATCTATTGACGGGTTTATTACTACTTTTTTAAATAAAGATTATCACAGGCCGTGTATCAGTGACATTATCTCAATCATTCAAAATATGAAATTTGTGAATAATTTATCACAACAAAGCAAACTATGAAATTATATTTTTAATATGTTTAAATGTATCAAAGAAAGACAGTGTTGTTTAAATATAATCAGCGTCAAGTTATCTGTGATGTAAATAGTGATGTGAGAGGAGAATATTCTCTGTAAGAAAATTCTCCCGAGAATATTCTCTAGAGAAGTTTTTCTACTTTTTGAGTTTCTCGAACTTTTTCTATAACTCTGGCAACAGTGTTTTACGTCTGGCAACAGTGTTTTACGTCTGGCAACAGTGATTCAGGGAAATCCCCTAGAAGCATATATATCTATATGCGTCCTATGTTTTTAATAGTTAAATGTGATCTTTCTTTATTTGACTGTTTTTTTTTGTTTAGTTTTTAGTTATTCTTGGGAAGGTATGTTGTTTTTTTAAATAAAAATTTTATTTCTTTACGTTTGTTAGATTAACGCGGTTCGCCGTTTGACATTTGCCGAAAATAAGCAGAATAGGTAGGTAAGTTTTAATTTCTTTTTATTGACATTTCTAGCGGTTTTCTTACCATTCTAAGCAAATTTTCTAACCTGAGAATATTCTCCAAAAGATTATTACCGAGAATTTTACATCACTGTGCAAGAAATTCATAACGGTGGCTAACATCGATATTCTTTGGTGGCAACTACCAGTGGCGTGTAGTCAATGTAGGCAAAAAGGCATTGCCTACCATAGTAAAATCATAAATTTACAAAAAAAAATTATAACATTTCCCAATTTAATTTTTACAGAAAATCATATTATTATGCGTTTCCTTATCTACGTTTTTATGAAACTACTAATCGTCTATACTATATTTCTATAATAGTATCAAGGATTGTCGCAACATAAACATAAATCATCAAACAAACGTAATAATCGCATTTTAAACCGACCGAAATCAGCATAATATTTCCTTTGTAGGTGGCCCATATGAGCAGGACGAAGGTGTTTTAAAATTTTTTATGCAGGCTATACCTCCGTTTGAAGGCAGCACCTATATTTTCAGGTTTCAAGTACGGATTTAAAGGCAGGGATGTAGCGCCTTATGTTAAAACGAGACAGAACGATTGGCAAATGTCGTAGCGCAATTAATTTTGTCACGTGTGAAACGACAGGTCGCATTGTTTTCGGTTCTGTAGAACTGACTTTATATTATTATTTTCAAAGACATTATTGATAAGTAAAGTTTGGCGCCTTTAGGCCCATATAAGTATCATGTTACGCTTATAATTAGTTTTGTGTATATAAACATACCCATTTTTATGAGGTTTAGAAGTATCAAGGGCACGGATAGAAGTAGGTAGTTTTAGTTTTTGTAAAGCAATCGTGCAGTAATACAGCTTCTATATTTTTATGGAATTTTATTAAAAGGGAGTCTTACAGTTCCGTTCGGGATTTTGCGGAAATTAACTGTTTACTTACTATCGCCAGCGCGGCCCAGCGACGCAGTCCGGACACGTGCGCGATTTGCAATTATTGCGTTATAAAGATATATCTTTTTTAATAATAATTTTGCGTTTTTAGTGTCCCGTATATTTTTTATTTTACAGATAATTAGTGTTTGTTACCATGTTACCCATAACAATGCAGTGTCAGTGCAGTGATAATGAAAATTGCGTACAAGGGTTAAAAACAATTCCGTTTCGGTCCAGAAATTTTGGAAATAAACAAGCCATAATTTTAACGGGGCGTCCTGTTTCCTCCCTTAAAATTGTGCAGCAAAAGAAAAATTGCAACAGGTATTTTAGCGATAAGTTTTATGCGAATCATAAGTGGCTTACAGGTTGCAGTCATGTTAATAAAATGTTCTGTTGGCCGTGCTTACTATTTTCAAAAAATATTCAAACAACCAAATTTAATCTAATTTAATTTCAGAAATTTAATAATAGTTGACCGAATTTTTAACGAAATTTGGGCGTGGCATCAAAAAATTTTCGCCTGCGGCGCATTGCCTCCAACGGTTTTCCTTTTTCCCCGCCAAATCTTTATGCCTACCCTGTTCCCAATGTCACTGCACGCCACTGGCAACTACATATTTAAATAATATGAAAGTACATAAAAGATAAAAGTACAAATTGAAATAAAAATACAGGCAACAATCAAGTTCAAAATTTAAAGTTCCCAGTTTTATCTGATTTGTATTAGAAACTTACCTTGTCTGCCACATGTTTAACCACTCTGCCATCTGCATTCACATAAAATGTTGAAAAACCATCATACCAACTGAAAAATATGTAAAAAATGTTATCTATGTCATATGTTAAATACATGTTTATATAGAAACAGGCTCTTCTCCATGTGTATACTGGCGAGAGGTGGAGCTGTAGGCGATGAATAATCAGCATGGGCTGATGGAAAAATATTTCCCAATAATGGCCCATATTTGTATATAAGTGTGTACACTAACCGTGAACGGCAAGCGTTGTAATTGTTGTAAGTTATGACCATTGCTTGACAGTTTTTTTCCATTGCTTGACGCCAATGCCCATCTGGCACCGCTATCGCCAGTTTACACATCATCTAAGACTAAGAGCTAAGTAGTCCAAAAAGAAGTTTTCGAAAAATAAGTAATCTTAGAAGGGACTAGATTAAATAATAAATTTTCCTTTCTTACTGTTCACTTTTGTCAAACATTTCCTGCCATTCCCACAATTTATATTTCCAAAATTGAAACATTACTTTTAGGGCAGGTATCCCTCGTATACTCCATCTCACTTTGACTGTACCATCTTCTGGATGTTGCGTAATTTTTAATATTTCAAATTTCACATATGCAAATTTTACATGGCCTACTGTCCTTAACCAGGCTACTTGTCTGACATAGTGTAATAAACCTCTAAAAATTTAAAACTTTTTTTTTAAAGTATAATGTTAGGTTACATACACAAAATATTAGTCAAGCTTAGAAGACGGAAGATCTTCTTAATAAAAGCTGTATAAATAAATTAATAAAAAAGAGTTCACTGGTTCCTACATCTTTTGACTTTCTAGAATTTTTTTAGAATGTAGGTATTGAATGTGAATGCATTTTTGATGACTTAGATGTCAAGCCAGTATGTTAAATTATTAATTTGAATCATGGATTATGCAAAGTTATATAAAGGTAAACCAACTTATATACCTATAATAGGTAATAATACTAAATATTACAATTTTCCTATTATAATTTCTCCCTTATTTATAATTTTTCCTTTTTTTTTGGGTTAAATATTTTTGAATTACTTACTTACATTTTAAAATATACCAATTTTTAATGTGATTAAAATTAATAATCTACTTAAATGCCTGTATTATTTTTTGGATTTATTTTTATTAAAAAAAAAAAAAAATAGCCAATGTTATTGATTTTAATATTATTGTAAAGAAACCTGCAAATTTTAAACAGATACCTACTTAGGTACCTATTTACATTTACATTTTTAAACAATGTAAAATAATTCAAGTTGCAATAAACAATTTATGAAAAAAGAAACTTACACAGTTCGAGTATTCCTAATATGATTTTCAAAAATTATATTTTCGTGGTAAATGGAATAATCCATAGGTTGTACAAATAACTTTGGTAGTGTATCTCCTAGCACAGTGAATACGCGATGTAGCTTTTCTGGTGGTGGCCTTCCTGGTGGGATGTCTTCTGCTTTGTTACTACTTAATACAGTATTATCAACTTTCCTTGAAACTTTTGTGCAGCTGCAAAAAAAAATGTTTAGTATTTATTCCATAGAATAATGCCAAACATTTTAAAACTAGTAAAATATTAAAAGAAAATAAGATGTACTATATATACTCTATAGAAACATTTAAATAAGAACTTTAGAACAGCAACCTAAGTAAGTACCAATTTACCTATTTAGATATAAAATGAACAGAAATGTCAATAATATTAGGTTTTTTTATGAAAGTGAATGGATAAGTATTTACCTACCTAATTATTGTGAATTTATGGGATTTTAGAGGGCTAAAAATATTTCTTTACCTTATGTAACTCAAATCCTTATATATTTGTTCATAGTTGTCCAGCCCATACACATTAACTTTAGTCACAGTATCACCGATGGATTCCCTGTTGTCCCCAAAAGTTTCTTTAGAATATCTGCTTAATTTATCTGGTATTTTATACTGGGTCTGAACTACTCTAGAGTGCTAAAAATTAAATAAATTACTGATTCAATATATTTACATACAGAAAGACCAAATTGCATGTGTAAGTAATAAAATTCTTGTTTTATCATTATTATAGCAAGCTTTAAAAGGTAGGTTAGGATATTAGTTTACTACAGAAATTATCTTACTCCGTATAGCACTACGGCGAATATATGCCATTATGTCTCTTAATGCTATAGACAACGTTTATTTACGCTTATAAGAAAGAACACAATTTTAATAAGATTACCTGTTCACATTGATGAACCAAAAATTTTTGTTGAAATAATGCTGAAGGTTTAGTTATACTTAGATACCCGGATAGCTTATTCATGTATTTTAAGGTAAAAGCCATTTCAGTAATAGTTATTTAATTACTATTTTCTTAATTGTTTTCTCCATAAAATGATCAAGGAATAACTTCTTAATTCCAACTTCTCTTCACATATTTAAATGTGAGATAATACTGTCAAAAATCAGCTGTGATCTGGGATATGACAGCAAATAATTACAGTGTTGCCAAGTGGACGGAACGTTCGTGTTGATGCTCGACTTCAGAATTGATTTGGTCCCGAAAACAAATTGATTAACTCCTTGGCCTATAATGTTGTATAGACAAAAAATGGGAATCTCTGTAAGGTATCTTCGAGCGACTACAGTCAAGAGGGTTAGCCTATTTGCTTTCGTCAACCTCTCCATAGATTATGTATTATAGCGAATTCCATTGGCCGAACTGATGCGGCACGAATGCAATATTTTGTCAACCATTGGTAATTTTAATGCAGGTTTTTAAATTCCATTGGAAAACCGGTACGGTACCTAAGTGCAATCAGTTCCGCACTTGCTCCTGGAAGTCGTGCGCCACCGATACAAGTTAAAGATTTGTGGTTTTGACGTTTACTCGGACTTTTATCTATTTAGTTTTAGTACTTTAGTGTTAAGCTCTGTAATTACACCTGTGAAGTTCTTCGTGAATTTATTCATGAAGTCACTTCAAGGCTAACTTTGATAATGTAAATATGTAAATGGCCAACTTGGATGTCAAATAAATTCGTGAATTTCTTCGTGAAGTTATTCACGAAAATGTAACATGCAAAATAATCAGCTGATGCACAGTGTAAATGGTACCGACTTCATGAAGAAATTCACGAAGAACTTCACAGTTTATGCATGTGTGTATGATCCACTAGCGATGGGCGGATCGGATCTGAGCCGGATCGGTGAGTCAGATCTTAAGAAAGATTCATACTGATCCGACTCTCAAAATAAAATAGACGGATCACGGATCTGACGGATCTATTTGATTTGATTGTCGACCGCTAGGTTCACGTTCGGCGTACGGGTAGAATTCACTGCTACGGCGCACGGCGCCACGAGCTGCGATGCGATGGAGAGCGGCTCGTGGCTCTCGGATCCGTTAAAAGATTTTTTAAAGTCGTTCCGATGCCTGACATGCGGGTCGCAGCGTTGGAAAAGAAAACGAAGCGTGGCGATTTATTACTGTTGTGTTTATTGTATTGTGGGTTGCGTCACTTATTTCTTGATGATTTCATAGAGTCTGGAATATAAGTTTTTTCTATGAAACCACCATATTAAAGAATCTTCGTATCTTTTAATAAGCGGTTCATTTAAATGTTTGTCCATCTCTGTAATCACTGGGGGTTCTTATTTTTTGAATAATGTTAAATGGCGCTACCGCGTAAGATCGTTTAAAATAATGATCAATAACATGGATCGTGACTCAGAATAACCGAGCCGAGAACCGATAAGATTTTCTTTATGATTTTTGGGACAAGACCCGGGATCCGGCTCATTGAGCCGGATCTTTGTGCTGATTCGGATTTGGTGACCCGAATCCCAAAATTGATCCGTCTTGCCCACCGCTATGATCCACAAACAGACTTTCTGACTCAAGGTCAAATGTGGACTCCATAGTGCATGTTTAAAATGGATATGAATGAGGGTGGGTACCACCCCAGTGCGACTTTTTTTTACCAATGGAATTCGCTATTTTAATTTATTATGATTAGGCCACATGCCAAAGAATGTTAGCAATGTTCCTTTAAGTTTCTATTAGATAGCAAAGCAAGGCCAACGGCTAAGTTGAGGGTCCTTCTATGGAGGGTCCTGTTTAAAAATGTTACAGCCAAGATTTTTTCATTTTTTTCCTCCACCCTTGCCGCGGTTGTTAAGAATGCCCCTCCCTACATTCCATAAGGACTATACGAAGTTGTTCGGGAAGCGTTCTTTTAACAACTCAGCTAAGCAAAGATTTTTGCTTTGCTTGGCTGTTTTAAAAGAAGCAGGTGGAAAGTACCTGAGGGACACTCAACTTGCCGTTGGCTTTGATTTGATTTGCTGTTTAAAAGTAACTAAAAGGAACTCAGCCGGTGTCGGATACATGTCAAAGTCATTAAAAGTCAATCCAATCATGTCAAAAAAATTTTAAAATGAAAATTTTGAATGACAAAAAAACTTACCACGTAAACATTGCGCGTTGGTATAAGTATCCTGTTCGTAAACCAGAACTTTTTTTTCGTAAATTCTTTGACTTAAGATAATATGTAGGTACCATGTAGTATACCTATACTATGTAACCTTTCTTTTGGGGTGTTCCCCTTTATTTTTCTGTGGGTGTTCCGTGTATGTAGGTAACTATAGAAAGTAAGTTTTTTTATGGCACCTAGGACCTAGGTACTTAATCTAATTATTATATTTAATAATTAATATAAATATTCAACATAATATAGACATGTCTGAAATATTGCCTTCAGAAAGGTGCACATTTTTTGTTCAACGTAAAAAGAGACATTGCAAAATGTTAGTTAAACCAGGACATGAATTTTGCGGAGAACATCAAAAGCCAACTGAACATTCGGAAGGTTGTGATGATAGCAGTACCAAAATCAGAATATTATGTCCTTTGGATAGAAAGCAGTAAGTATAGAGTTACCTTTGTCTGTAGTGACCATATTTTTTTTTAAGTCAATGAGGGACGGAGAGAGGAAATGACAAAATTTGAAAAAGACGTTTATTAAACTAACCTAACAAAAATGTAAGAATTCAGAAAATAATAATTTTCTTTCTACAAATAATTCTGATTCATAAACCTTTTTTTTTATAAATTCTGTCATTTATTTTTTCATAAAACTCTTGGCAACTTTTATTCTAATATTTTATTTCTATTTATTTACTTACATACAGTACCTATTAACAGCAGTGGTTGCCATTTACAGATACATCAATCTAATCTAATAAAACCTTACAAGTAATGTGAGCTAAAATAAACCCTGAGTCTGGGTTTGTAGTTAAATTTTCATAGATTTTGTGAATATACTTGTTGTTGTGGTCCGTACATCAATATCACTTGCCAACCTATTACTTAAATAGACTATACATGATATAATGGAGAATTCACTACAGACAAAGGCTGCAATCTAACCCATCTGAAACTATTGTATCGAAAATTAAATGGAAATATATAGTTAGAATGAGCGATTAGGTTCAGTTTTTATAATCTGTTTATAAAATCAGTAAAAACTAAAGTGATTGTTGTAGTAAATTGGAATTAGTTCAATTTTGAGGTTAGTTGATGTTGCCTTTGTTGTTATGGCAGGCAATGCAAACTGTGGGGTTTGTTCACTGGATCTGGGCACTGATGAGAGGCAGACAATTGCATGCGATAGTTGTAGAACTCGCATGCATTTGAATGAGCGATGCTCAGGATTATCGGCTTCGGAGGTTAGAGCAGTCATATTACAGAAGAGAGTACTTATGCATTTCTGCGAAACTTGCCGTGACGCATTCAAGAGTGTTCCTGTTATGGTGAGGAAGATATCGGTTTTGGAGGAAGAAATCAGGTCTTTAAAAGAAAAGGTTTCGGAGCTGGAAAAGGCACAGTCAATACCAACTGAGACTATAATGCATGAGATCAGTGAACGTACCAGTAGGGCTCAGAACCTAATGATATATAATGTGCCGGAATCTGGCTCTCTAGTTCTTGGAGAACGTGTTGACCATGATAAATCCAAGATCATTGAGGTTTTTAATGAACTGGGTCTCCAGGGAGAAAAAGCATTAAAGGTGGTTCGAGTGGGCAAGAAGATGGCCAATATTACAATGTCTAGACCCATTAAGGTGATATGTGAGGGAACTGATATAGTAAAATCTGCACTAAGGGCGGGAAGCAAACTGCGTAACTCTGTCTACAAAATATCTAGCGACCAGACAAAAATGCAACGTGAGGCATACAAGAGTGCTAAAGACTTACTAAGTTCCAGGAAGAGGGCTGGAGAAGACAATTTAGTTATCAGATATCGTAACGGGTTGCCGGTGGTGGAGAAAAGACAGCAAAAAAACGTTGCAACACCCCATTAACTGTATACTATCACAATGTTGGTGGGCTTCGAACCAAGATGGTTGCTCTTCTACAATCAGTTGCTACTTGCCCTTATGACATTATTGTACTAGTAGAAAGCAACCTAAATGATCAAATTCTGGATACCGAGTTAAAGTGTGATGGTTTTACTCTATATAGAAGTGATCGTAGTCCATTGACTAGTGGAAAGCTGAGTGGTGGTGGGGTGCTAGTGTTCGTAAGGAATACAATCAGATCTCAGTGCATTCAAACATCTGAATCTCGTGTGGAACAGCTATTTATTTTATGCCACTTGAACAATTTTAAGTTTGTCATTGGGGGTGTATACCTTCCACCTGGATCAGCCATGGAAGTGTACGAACGGCACTGTGAGTCGGTCGAGAGAGTCTGTCAACATTATGCCTCAGGGAATATATATTTGTTTGGTGATTATAACCTGCCTAATGCCTTGTGGTCCAACGATGAGTATGGTGTGACTGTGCAGTGTCCGATTGGAGATCCGGCTCTCCGGGTGGCTCAAGCATTTGGTTATCTTAAACTTTTTCAGATTAACAAGGTGCCTAATAGTAGAAATGTGTTCCTAGATTTAGTATTTTCTAATGTATGTGATGCAGCAATTACAGTGGCTACTGATCCACTTTTCGAAAGCAGCATCCATCATGTTGGTTGTGAGTGTTCTGTTTCTGTTGCTGAGGCACCAAAGAGAGACAGCTTGGTTTACTTTGAATATTATTATGACTTTAAGAATGCCAACTATTGGGAAATTAATAATTTTCTGGCTTCGGTTGATTGGGAAGAGACATTAAGTGTTATTGATATTAATTTAGCGACCAATATTTTTTATGAACTGCTTGCCACATGTGTAGCGTACTTTGTTCCGCTGACAAGGTATAGGGCGTCATCATTCCCTAAGTGGTTCTCTTCACAACTGAGAAAATTAACACTGCAAAAAAAAAGAGCTCACTTTTTGTATAAACAAGATCGCTCTCATGTGAACTACAGAAGGTTCTCGGATTTGCGGGCAGAGTGTAAAAGACTTTCTGATGTTTGTTTTTCAACATATATTAGGGGTATTGATGTAAAACTGCAGGAGGATCCTAGATCCTTCTGGAAGTTTATTAATGATAAAAGGTCTAGCCATTTATTGCCGAATTCGTTGCACTGTAACAATCGGTATGCGTCAACTGGTCAGGTCAGCTAATTTGTTTAGGGAATTTTTTCAAACTGTTTATGTAGATAGTCATGAATTGCCATTCTCCTATGATCCAGCGTTAGACAATGATATTGGTAGAAATATTAACTGCTCGGTAATAACAAAGAAAGACATATTTGATCAGATATTTCAGCTTCCCATGAAACTTTCAGTGGGTCCTGATGGTCTACCTGATTATTTTTTAAGGAAGTGTGTTTGTACAATCACCTTGCCTCTTTATATTCTTTTTGGTAGATCGTTGGAATCGTCAGTCTTTCCGGATGTGTGGAAGGTAAGCTATGTTGTTCCAATTTTTAAGAGTGGTCAAAGAGATAATATTGAAAATTACCGAAGTGTATGTATTCAGTCTTCTATCCCTAAACTTTTTGACTCACTTGTTAGCAGGGTTGGATTTTGTCCACTTTTTTTGATTTTGTCCAGGACATGGACAAAATTGGACAAAAACGGACAAAATCGGACAATATTGGACAAAATCAAATTTCATTACATTTTATTAAATTTGTTGATTTAGGCAACCCAAAATACACGTTTGTATTGTGTATTATATAAACAATAAATACCAAATTGAAAATTCCAGAAAATGGCTATTTGTCTTGTCTTGTCTTGTCTTGCGTGGGTTATTGGCTTCTGATCTTTAAAGATCAATTTGCCAGCTCATTTTTTGTGAGGCCAGAGGGGGTCTGACTCTTGGTCATACTCTGGTCTCGAGTGTTCTTAAGTGTTAAGTGCTGTTTGTGTGTTTTTCACTGCTCTTTCCTGCCTTTTCTTCGGGTGTTGAGGGTGTTAGTCAGACATACACAACACAGGAGACAAATAAACTTTTCTCGATCTCGGGCAATAGAAGATCTACACACCGGTGGAATTGCCTCGGGTGGGAGTAGGAGTTGAAACTTGGTAAGTCCCTATCGGAAAAAAGCAATAAAATAAGGAAGGCGTTCTCTCTCGGGGTGTGTTTGTTCCAGGGGGAGTAACAGTGGGTTCGTGTTTTTATTAAAGGGCTTTATTCGAGATTCCAAAGGAGAAACAAGAGTTTAGGTGAACCGTAAATTGCTCGTAACAAATTTATCCCTGGGTTTTGAGGTTTCAATCATACATTTTTGATATGTTATGGATTGTATGTGGATTAATTATTACAAGACAATTTTGTTATACTTAAGGAAATTAATAATAGGCTTTATTATATTATTGTTGGGTTTTGCTAGTACTAATGTAATGTTAACTGGTGTCGGGATACCCTGTAATCTAAAAATATTGTATAAATCAAATTGGGGTATTTGGTTTATGGGGCATTCAAAGAATATATGGTTAAGGTTTTCAATTTGGCCACATTCGCAGTTAGGTGTTTCTTTGAGTCCAAGTTTCCATAGGTGCTCCTTAGTTAGACAATGTCCAGTTCTCATTCGGACAATCGTGCTTATATGTTTGCGGTCTATATATGGGAGGGTTTGGTACCATTTTGAGGTCGGGTACTCCGGTTGAACCTGTGCATACCATCTTCCTTTTTTATTTAGTGACTGTTTCCAGGTTGTGGCATACTGTTTTTTTAGTTTGTGTTTTAGGGAGTTGATGATATGTGAGGATTCCAAAGGGAGGTTTCTGGGAACATTTAGTAGTCGTCCTAGATTTGCGAGTTTATCTGCCTTTTCGTTTCCTTCTATTTTGGAATGTCCAGGAATCCAGGCCAGTTTGATATTATTTGATTCATTTGCTTCAATGATTAGTCTTTTAGTAGTCAAGGTAATATGTTCGTTGTCCGGGTTAATAGTAATTCTATTTAATTTATCTAGGGCACTCCTGGAGTCCGTGAATATAATCGCATTTTTAATATTATTTTTTAGTGCACAGCATACACCTTCATATATAGCAACTATCTCAGTCGAACACACATCTATATCATCAGGGAGTCTGGAGGAGAAGCTATATTGTGTATCCGGGCAATGGACCCCGTAACCTGTTCTACCGTCACGTCTGGATCCATCGGTGTAGATAAAAGTATATAGATTTTTAAGGTTGTCTGTTTTTTCCCTAAAGCGGTTGGTGGCAAAGGGGTCTCCCTTTTCTATATTAAGGTTAAGAATGTCCAGTTTTTTAATCTGTGTTTGATGTTCAATTTTGTAGCAGGGTAAAATGTTGTGGGCGGACATTGAATTTAAAAATGGGTGGAAGTAGTCATAAGCTTGCACTAGGTAGGGTAAGTGTTCCCCTCTCCAGTAGTTGACATTTAGAGATTTGTAGTGTTTAATCTCTTTTAAAATGGGGATTAACGGATGGTTTGTACAGTTGACGATTTTAGCTAGAAATTTTGTAGCCAGCCAGTGACGTCTATGTTCGATGTCAAGAGTCATAGCTTCGGCTACCAGGGCGTTGGTAGGGGTTGATTTCATGCACCCTAGAATGATTCTTAGGCCTTGGTGAAAAATGTTGTTAATTTTGTTATTGTTTTGTTTATTTATAGGTTTGAGCATGAAGGCTCCATAGTCTAGGTGTGACATAACCAGTCCATTAAAAGCCATCTGTAGAACGTGTGGGTCGGCCCCCCAGCTTACTCTACAAAAAGTCTTAATTATATTTATTCCTTTTTTTGCTTTTTCAAGGGTGGATTCAATATGTTTATTCCAATTAAGGTGCTGATCAAAATGGATTCCCAGGTACTTGATAGTGTTTCTGTAGGGGATGTTGATGTTTTGGACAGTAATAGGGGGGAGCAGTTCTTTCCGTTTTCCCTTTGAAAAAGCGATAGCTTCGCATTTTGGGGGAGAGAGTGTTAAGTTGTTGTTAAAAAGCCAGTCGTTTATGAGTGCAATAGCTTGGTTTATTGTTGATACCATTTGATTAATGTTTTTACCTTTAACGAAGATCGTGATATCATCTGCATATATCATCATCTGAACCCCCCGGGGGAGGATTTTAAACAGTTCTCTAATATATATATTAAACAATATGGTGCTTAGAGGAGAGCCTTGGGGGAGGCCTGAAGACGCGATCTCAGGTCCCATCAGGTTTCCCATGATGTCTCTAATAAATATCTTCCTATTTTCTAGGATTTTAAAAATAAGGTTACATAACTCAGTTGGAATTTGTAGTTTTATAAGTTTTTTATATAGTTTGTGTATGTCTACTCCATCATATGCTGATTTGATGTCGAGCATTACTGCTATAACGGATAAGTTTTGATTAAAGGCGAGATTTACATAGGAAGATAGATATGCATGATTATCCTGAGCTCCCATTTTTTTTCTGAATCCTGTTTGGAGTATGGGAAAAATTCCTTTATTTTCGGTATACCATTCGATTCTATTTTTGATCATAATTTCTAGGGTTTTTAAAAAGCAGGATGCTAGGGTTATGGGTCTATAGCTGTCAGCTGAGTTGGGGTCCTTATTTGGTTTCTGTATAGCAAGGATTACATATTCCTTAATTTGGTTTGGAAGGGGCTCGCCGATCAAAAACTTGTTAAAAGTGTGGAGAAGTGTTTGTTTGGCTTTTGTGGGTAGGTTTATAATCATCGAGTAGGACACCTCGTCTAGCCCAGGGGCAGAGTCTTTCTTTCCGGTCAGGGCGGAAGTAAGTTCCTCCGTGGTGAACGGGGTATACTCTGTTGTAGTGTAAGGTTCAAAAGTGGGGTTAAAAACTAGGTTTGACATTCTGGATAGAACTTCTTTACGTATCTTGTTGTCAATTGTGGTTATCTTTCTTTCGCTATATTTGCCAGAAAATTTGTTAATTTTACTCCAAACTCTCCGGACATCGGAGTTTCGGTTTAGCGAAGAGCAGAATAAAATAAATTTTTCTTTTTTCTTCTTTTTGAAAAAACGTTTAGATTTAGCTATTGAATGCTTTAGCTCGATGTAGTTCTGAATTGAGGGGTTAGTGTTGTATCTGTGGAGGGCTAATTTACGATCTTTTAGTTTAAGTGAGCATTCGTGATCCCACCATGGGTTTCCCGTTCTGGTTTTACTATTTCTTTCGGTTTTTGGGATGGAATTCTCAGCAGCATCTTGTATTAACGTGTTCAAAACTACGAAAGAGGGATGCTCTACAGTGAGGGTTTTATTTATGTGTTCGGCATAGTTTAGCCAGTTTGCTTTAGTAAAAACCCTTTTTGGAGGTAGGGTGGTTCTGAAGCTGTCTCTATTTAGGGGGGTATTTACGTTGAATTTGGTTAAGGTTGGAAAATGGTCACTAAATCCACAGTCTGGGAGAACACTCCATTTACATTGATTAGATATTGCCAGGCTGGTGATTGTAAGGTCTATTGGACTAGGATTTTCCTTGGGCGTTTGGACTCTGGTGGAGGAGCCATCATTAAGAATAAGAAGATCGTTCTGTTCTAGGACCTCCGAGAGTTGTCTGCCATTGGTATTTATATTTTTGCTACCCCATTCTGTGTGGTGGGCGTTTAGGTCCCCCATGAATATGGTGTTTCCAGATAGTTTTTGAAAGATGTTATCTAGTTCTTTGTTTAGGTCTAAGGATTGGTGAGGTATGTAGCCAGTAAGGATGTTAAGATTGTTAATTTTAACAATGAGGAATTGTATTGTGGGGTCCTGTGTTGTGGGTGTAATTTTGATTTCTGAGAAAGGAATATTATTTTTAATTAATATCAAAATGCCTCCGTGTCCATCTTGTCTGTCTGACCTTATTGATCTGAAATTTTTTATGTGGAAGGTATGCTCAGGTTTTAGCCAAGTTTCATTGAGTAGAATTATATCTGGAGAGAGGTCCCATATAAGATTTAGGAGGTTAGTTCTATTTGCCACTACGCTCCTGGCATTCCATTGGAGGATGGTTAATTTGGAAGCGAATGTGGTATTAATTAGGAAGGTTTGGTTTAAAATTCATCCGATCCCTCGAAATCCATGTCGGATTCTTGGGATTTGATGTAGTATGGGGCAAGTGATTTTGCTAAAGATATTCGAAGGTGCTGTGGCATGTTCTTTACAAGGTTATCGGTTTCGGATTTTGTTGATACAAATGGAATGTTAATTGCACTTTGAGGCTTTCTATTTAATTTAGGAGTAAAGGATTGTGTAGGTTGGGTTTGTTCGTTAGAGGTTGAAGGACGTTGAGTTGAATATTGGGGTGTATTTTGTTGTTGAGGTGGGTCATTTATAATTCTTGAGTTTGGATAGAGTAGTTGGCTATTGTGAATTTCTTTATTATATCCGGGGGAGGTTTGAGTATTTTTTCTTTTATTTGGGTTTATAGTGACCGATTGATAAGATGGTTTTTGTCTTTGTTCCTGCTGTTGGGAGATAAGTCTTCTTTGAGCTACCGGGATTGAGTTCTGCTGTGTTGTCCTTAGTTTAAGTTGAGGAAAGTCTGACGGGTGAAAAGCTTGACTTGGGGTTTGATTGTTATTGTGTGAATTGTTTGGGCAAAGTTGATTTGCTTCATAAAAGGAAATGTTTTCAAAAGTCATCAATTTTTTTATATTTGTTTGCCTGAGGAATTCTGGGCATTGTCTTGATGAGGATATATGCTGGTTGGTTTTGCAAAAGTAGCATTTAGGAGTACAGTTTATTTTGTGGGAGTCCTCATCCTCTATATTTTGCTCGGAACATTGGAAGCATTTTTTTTTACCTCTGCATTGGGTTTTTGTATGTCCATAGAGCAAACAATTGTAACATTGGGTGACTCTTGGAATGTAAGGTGATACCGTGTGCCTTAGTCCGAAAACTTTAATGTCTTTTGGTAAATTTACTCCATCAAAAGTGATTAGTATAGACGCTGTTGGAATATACTCGTATTCTTTTTTATTGTTTTCAGGGTTATCTGAGTTTTTCTTTAAGGTTCGCCTATTTAATCTTATGATGTCTACAATTTTGTAGGGGGATTCTATTGCTTCAATTGATGCATTAATATCAATATCAGGGTCTATGTTTCTGACAACTCCTTTACATGAGGTTAGATTAAACGGGATACAAGATTTTAGGCCTTTTTCTGATAAGGATTCGTTTTTAAGAAAATTATTTGCCGATTCGAAATTATTAAACTCAACGCCTATCTTCTTTTTGCCTTTAACGTCAATTGCTTTGATATCATTTAATTTCAGGTTAAATATGTCACGAGCAATTTTTAGCTGGGAATACTTACCTATGTTTTTTTCGTCAGTGCTCTCAACCGTTACTATAAAAGGTGGGCAATCTTTATTGTTATAGAACCTTTGGAATCTGGGTTTTTCAGTTGTTTTTTTATCATTATTTGCTTGAGTTGTGAATGGTGGGTTGACTTGGCCTCCTATTATATTAAAAATATCTTCTTGGGAAGGGTTAACGGGGGAGCCGCCTCCCCCTGGGTCAAACATTTCGAAGGTTAGACGATGTTTTTTTTTAAAAGAAGGGACTTACCTTAGTGGATGGGTTTAAAAAAGATTTTTTTGTTAGTACAATCACCAATTCTGCTTGTAGACAGGAGTTCCACACACAAGCGAAGTTTCGACAGCACTGGAAAATGGCTATTTGTTATTTCATTATGGGGCCTTAAGGTTGAATTATCAACGTCATTTAATCTATTGCCAACCTATAACCTATTTCGCGTTGATTTTTTAAGTTTATTATTTTAATAACTAACATTTAAAGAAAATCAACATCGTCGGTACATTATTTAGGTAGTATCTGATATATTACAAAAATATCAATTTATTTCATTGCTAATTTTGGGAGAATTGTATAGTGAAAAAACAATGAGTGACAATGACATAATAATGTTAAAAAAAATCTTACCCGATATTTTTCGCTATACAATTCTCCTAAAATAAGTTATGAAATTCCTTGATATTTATTAAATATGTCAATTATTATATATAGAATATCAAGTCGATACTGATTTTCTTTAAATTTTGTGTAAAAGCTAGAAAACATAAATAAATCTACGCGAAATAGGTTATAGGTTGGCAAGCATGTTGATACTCCCACCTTAAGGTGAATTTTCATGCGTCCGTCATCCGACGGCACGATGATCCGACGGTATCCCGTTATTGTTGTTTAAGTTTTGTTTGACACCCTAATCCTAATATAATAAAGTTTTTTTAATTTTATATGTGTTTAATTGATTTTGTACAATTTTGTCCATTTTGTCCAGAACAATTGATTTTGTCCGGACGGACATAATTGGACACAATCGTCCAATTATGTCCACTTGGACGAATTCAACCAACCCTGCTTGTTAGCAGGCAGCTGGGATGGCTGTGCAAAGGCTTGATTTCTGATGAGCAACATGGATTTTGCCAAAACAAATCCACACTAACAAATTTAGTCTCATATCAATCAAACATTTTGAGGAGCATGGAGAATCATAAGCAGATTGATTCAATATATACTGATTTTTCTAAAGCATTTGATCGGGTCGACCATCGAATTCTTTTGCAAAAGTTACAAAAAATCGGTCTGAATCGTCAGCTGGTGCTTTGGTTTAGTAGTTCCTTGACTGGTCGTGTGCAATATGTTAAAATTGGTGGATATTTTTCCGAGTCCATTTATGTAAGTTCCGGTGTCCCTCAAGGAGGGCACTGTTCACCTCTACTTTTCAATATATTTGTGAATGATATTATACATTGTTTTATACATAGTAAAAGTTTAAAGTTTGCTGATGATTTAAAATTTTGGAAAACGGTTGAGAGCACATTGGATCAGGAACTTTTGCAGCAAGATTTAAACCGATTATGTCTATGGTGTAAGGTTAATAGGTTGGATCTTAATGTAAAGAAATGTGTATTTATTAGTTTTACCCGTAAAGTAAATAGGTTCCAATCTTCTTATTTTATAAATGATAGGGCTATTGAATGTGTCACCAGCGTTAGAGATTTGGGTGTTGTTATGGATAGCAGGTTATCATTTATTGATCAGATTAACTCTGTATCTGTGAGGAGTACAAAAATGCTAGGTTTTGTTTTAAGAAATTGCCAGTATTTTTCTGTGGGTGCTACCAGAATGGTTTATTGTTCCTTGGTTAGGTCACTTTTAGAGTACTGCTCTATTGTATGGTCACCATACTTTCAGAATCACTCAAGTTCCTTAGAAAGAGTTCAACATAAGTTTTTAAGAGTATGTGCATTTAAGTGTGGCAGTAGAGTGGTAGATCATGATTACACGGTAGTGGAGCAGCAGTTGAACTTACCTCCTCTTAGCATTCGGAGGGAGAGGTTTGGAATAATGTTTATTTTTAAACTGGTGAATGGCATGTTGGACTGCCCTGGCCTTTTAAATTCTGTCGGGTTCAATGTACCTTATCAAGGGCTGAGACAGCAACTGCCTTTTTGCATACCCTTTCACAGAACTTCTTATGGCATAAATAGTCCAATTGATAGATATTTATCTGTTTTGAATGACCGTAACATTGATATTTTTAATGTATCTTTAAGTCAACTGAAGAGTTATCTGAATAAATATTAGTTTGGTATTTGATGCTGTATCTCTGTGGTGATGTATTTACTTCTATATTGTTGAATATATTGTTGTTTAAGTGTAATATATTATAACTTATTGTTGTTTGAGTGTAACATTGTTGTATTTCAGCTTTGTTATACTGTAGAATTATTTTATTTAGGTTATTATTTAGTTATACCTAACTTTATCATTGTTATTATTGTAACAGTTAATGGGGTTTTCCCGTACTTAATAAATAAATAAATAAATAAATAAATTCTTTTAAAGGTTAATTCTAGGATAATCTAAATAGAGTGTCCCTTTATGTCTATCATTTATGCGATTGATTGAAAAGGGTAACAGAAAACAATTCTGCATTACTTATCTACACTTTAAGACAAAAGTTTATACAGATACACCAAATATGTCATACGTAGCTCTTCTATTTGCTAAAGACTTTCTGTTAATGATATTTAGTAATAATTTTTTTTGCATTGCACCCCTTTAGCTTCTGCCCCACCAATTAAAGAGAATGCAATATGTAAAAAATATGTGTCCCCAGAACTAAAGGACCTACAGCACGTAAAAAATTAATATTTTTAACAATTTGAATTTATTTAAACTAAAAGTTATAAATAATCTTTTTAAATTTCACATTTCGAGACATGGTAGTATGAGACAGCCGGAGCCAGTATATTATGCTACAAATCACAAATTAAAAATTTACGATTTAAAAAAACGTTTGCCAAATTTGCAAACAAATGTAGGTATTAGGAGATGCGCATATTGATATCTTGAACAGCTATTTCATTTCTTGAGACAGGATTAGTTCTTTATTTTTTTTATTTCACTGTGCATGAGTGCATGTGTGAAAAATTAAAATTAAAAAAAAATTAACGATTTTTTAAATAGTCTCTTATTTTCTAGCACTGTATTTGCACACAATTTAAGCAAACATTTGAAAATTTGCAATGCTCGGCCCACTGATTCCGAACCCTATATTGAAAAAGGCATAAATTCTGGAAGAATAGAAACATCTTCTAATATAGCAGTAAATGATTCCTATCAACTTTTATGCTCATTTTCCAAAGACAACATAATTAATGTTATAGAGAAAGTAAACAACATTTTTAAAAGTGAGTATTAATTTAGGTAAGTATATGAAAATATAGGGGTACCATAGCAGAATTATAAATTTTTCCAGGAACCTTGTATTTTCGGGCATATACTTATTATGAACGTAAATTAGTGTTTTGGCAAAATAGTTATTAAAGAAAATCCTGTCGGAGTAGATTATTTTTTTAATTCATAATTGAACATTTATCCTTTTTTGATATGGTTTGGCCTTTTGTTAACCCTTTGAAGTCAACATTATATTTTTTTGTAATAAAGGTAATTACACCCTCTATCCTTGTTGGTTATATTATAAAAAATTTACAAAATGGTAAAAAATTAAATTTTGTATTCAATTTTTTCCAAAAATAGGTGGTTCCATATTATGACCACCAGGCACAAAACACAATTATAAAAAAATTAAAAATATTAGTCATTTTGATGAAATCGGAAAAAACAGTTAGACTTTTCAGTCAAACAGAGTCCCACCTTGCAACTGGAACAGTGCCATCTGGTACTACAATGAGCACATCTGACTTTTGTTCCATGAATGGGCAGATGTGCACCTATTTGTCAAATCTTATTTCAGGAGGAACAAACGACTTATGTTTATTAGGCGCAGTTACTGAACTTTTTCTGCCTTTTTTTTTGGATGTACACGGATCAACACCAATCAGTCCTGCTGCAACAGCAAGTCTAAAATCTTTTAAATTTAGACTTTTATTTGGTGTCCTGTCTCTAAATATTAAAAATTGACGATCGTCAAGTCCAAAAAGTGCCAAAACAATCTATGCCACCACTTTCCGGACTTCCGATTTACTTTGTATAAGGAAATAAACATATCATATTGATCTACATAACCCATACGAGCATAATAATCTCGTACAAGCTGTAGACATGCAATAAAATAACAAAAAAATCTAGCACCCACGTCGGCCTAGTGGTTTCATTTGGAACCACATAATTTTCTCACCTATAAAAACCCTTAATATAAATTTACATTTAGATTGGAACTAATTTCATAATTTATAGTGCCTAATAAACATAACTTGCAAAAACTCATCTAAAAAACATTCGCCAATAGATAAAAAGGAACATTTTCCTTTTGCTTGTTTACAGGGAACGGTTGACATTGTTGACATTTAAAATATATCTTATATACGTATAGCGGCGCCGTGAGAAAACTAAAATCGAGTTAAAGGCAAGGCGGCCTTCTAAACACATATAAAATTATGTGGTTCCAGCTAGCGCTTACAAGGCAACCACGAAAAATTATTAGATTTGTGGTATCTTTATGGGACCACCTGACGGCAAAGGGTAAAGTAGATTTTCGGACGCAAGCAAAAACATATCATCGTTCAGCAAGAAAACAATATTTAAATACGTTTTTTTTTTTAAAGTAGGGGTTTTCCCCTTCACAAGAAAAAATGGCACCAATAAATTTTTCGGACATCTGGTCACCTAACCTCAGTTTTTGTAAATTAATTTTTTTTTTATTTGCTGCTAATTTTTTTTATTTTGAAATCTTATGCGTGCGGATACGGGATTTTTAAAAGTGGATATTTTCAAACTAAAATGCGTGCGCTTAAACGGCAAATCACGCACGCTTGTAGGGAAAACACGGGAAAACAAATTTTCCCGAACTTTTTGTCAGCCACTGTATATTTTTTCGCCTATAATTCTTAAACCTCAATTATTTGGATTTCAGAGCATGTTAAACTCACCGCAAAAATGCCATCATGTAAAATCGTAGACGAAGAAATGGAAAAGTCAGAGTATGGGGACAAAACCAGGAAACACCTAAAGCAGACCTCTGCAATATTAGGTTTATTGGACGAATACAACTTTTTAAAAGAAAGAACCTGTTTTATCGAATTTGGGGCAGGACGGGGTTTGTATTTAAGGTCTTTAATTACCCCAGTCTTTACGCCTTCACATACGGTTTTTTACTTAAGGTTGAATTCTCAACGTCGTTCAATTTATTGCCAACCTATCCTATAACCTATTTCGCTTTGTTTTTTCAAGTTTTTTAAGTTTTTTAATTTTTATATACACTGATCAGCAATATTAACGCACCACTAAAAAATTGCAATAATTTTGATGTTATATTTCTTCTAAACCTAATGTCCAATTTTAATGATTTTTTTTGCATATTATGGACATTCTTTAAGAATATTCCTATACTCGTGGTTTATTTTAGAAAGTTAATTGTTAGTGTATACCTACAGGATGTAAGAAATATAATATGTTTTTCTCCCAAAATTTGAAACACCCTGTGGAATATTCTAGGATTCATACAATATTGCAGAGTAATTTTAACGTGGGCCACGTGTTTTCTCGACTTTTTGTTTTTTGGTTCAATTAGTTGGGTTCAATAATAAAAGAATTAGACACTTTTTTAACTCAGCTTGTTTTTTAATCATAAATCCAACTTTTATGGATACTTTGATTAACATAAAGTAGGCTAGGTGAGCAAATGTCAAATGTAACTGTCAGCAGGGTTTGTTATTTAGAAAATTATTTCATTTTGATTTAAGTATTGTTTAAAATTAAAGTAAAAAGTAAAGTAAGTTATTAATTTTTGACTTCTCGTTGTTGGTGAAAATGGAACGCGTTACAAGAAATTTTACCCGCGATGAGTATGTTCAAGCAGTGACTTTACATGGCGAAGGAATGAGCTATCATGCCATTGGTTTGAGGTTAAGAGTTGCCCATACTACAATATCCCGTGTTGTTCAACGTTTTAGAGAGACCAATGACTACCATAGACGTCCTGGGCAAGGCAGGCCTCGAGTCACTACAGTGGCTCAAGATCGTTTTATTAGATTACGTGGTTTAAGAGAACGGTTTACCACGTCAAGAAATATTTTAATCCAACTTAGTGCCGTTCATAACATCCAACTGAGCACTGATACTGTGAGGATACGTCTTACTGAGCACAACTTGCATATTAGAGTACCAGCATTAAACGCTGATCACCGTAGAGCTAGATTACAATTCGCTAGGGAGCATGCAAACTGGACTAATGAGGACTGGGGGCATGTTTTGTTTACGGACGAATCTAGGTTTTGTCTGTATTTCGTGTAATTCGACGACCAAACGAGCGGTATGTCCAATGCAACATTTGAGAAACGACTTTGTTTAATGGAGGCTCTGTGATGGTTTGGGGAGGAATTTTATCAACAGCGCGGACAGATCTTGTTCCTCTACTTGGTGGTTCGTTAAACAGTGAAATTAAGTTAAATTACTGATATTTTATCTGAGCACGTTGTACCTTTTGCTCCTTATATCGGCAATAACTTTTTGTTGATGCACGACAATGCAAGACCACGCGTAGCGCGTATTGTAACTGAATATTTGCAAGAGGTAAATTTTCAGATTCTCCATTGGCCATCGCGTAGTCCAGATCTTAACCCAATCGAGCATTTGTGGGACGTTATTGGCAGAAAATTAAGACGTCGTCAGCCTCCCCCAGCAACTTTGCAAGACATAGAAAGGATAGTTGTTGAAGTTTGGAATCAAATTGAACAAAATCAAATTGAGAACCTAATTTCGAGTATGCCACGCCGATGTGCAGCTGTTATTAGAAGTAGAGGCGGAAACACACGCTACTAATGATAATAATCTTTATTTTTATAAATTAATCATTATTGTGTTTATTTTTGTAGGTTTCATTTTTTTAAAGTTACTTGTTATGATTTTCTAATAAAAATGTACACTGGAGTATAACAGCATCTATCTTCATTATTATTGAACCCAACTAAATGAACCAAAAAAGAAACTTCAAAAGATTTTTGTCTGTTTCCTTCTGCCAAACCCATCCCCAGACGCGTTTCGCCGTTATTACGGCTCATCAGTGAGGCTCAGTTTGGCAGAAGGAAACAGGGCTCAAAGATAAATCACTTGTCAGGATCGATTATCGACGGGAATTATGGAACCCGGTTTTGAATTAATATCTGTGGTCCGGCACTTGTACCGGTTTTGAGAGCGCTCTTGCAAAATTTTCTGTTTTTACAGAATAACCCCTTTACGACTGACCTTTTCTAAGGTGCCGTACTGGGACGCAAGATGTCGCGCCGGGTTCTATAATTCTATGGAGAACTATAGGGTAGGAGGCCGATCGACAATGGCAGCATTTTCAAATTCTGTCCCGGTTTTTTGGTTAGTTCGCTATTGGCCGATAGATGGCTCTCGCGTCCGAAGTGGGCTGATGTTGTCTTCTTCTTGTTCGTTTTTAATATGGAAAACTAGATCCTCCATAGTTTTTAACGTTTACTTAAACCCTTTATTTTTCTGTGCTTCTACTTTTGACAATTGACATTTTATTTTTCGAAATAACAAAGAACGTTTGAAGGCAAGACGAGACAAATAACGTTGTATTGTAATTAATTTCCATATTTATAATGAATAATGGTATAATTTATAAAAGTAGAGTTTGCTTTGTGTCGGGGTGTAAGACAGGATCTTCTTCAGACTTCAGAGATGAAACGCAGCCAAATAAGTATCTTTCTAGCTCCAAAGGTAAAACCCTCTAGCTAGAATGTTCCTGTATTTTAAAAACGAAGCATCGTTGGAACTTTATACAGGCCGAGTTTACTAATAAGTATAACAAAGTAAGTGTAAATTTATATAAAAGTCCTGATTTGTTCCTTAAAGAACTAATTTAAATAAAAATAGTTATTGCGTCCATAAGAAACCATTATTTGATAGCCCACTTCGAACACGCGCGCCATCTTACAGCGACTCGTAAAGCTGAATTACCGATGCTAATTTGGGACCGAATCCAATGCATTGCGATCGGCCTCCTACCTCAAGTCCTCCATATATAATTCCCGTCGACAAAAAAGAAACGCCGAGAAAACACGTGGCCCACGTTAGAATTACTCTGCAATATTGTATGAATCCTAGAATCTTCCACAGGGTGTTTCAACTTTTGGGAAAAAAACATATTATGTTTCTTACATCCTGTATACACTAACAATTAACTTTCTAAAATAAACCACGAGTATAGGAATATTCTTAAAGAATGTCCCTATAATATGCAAAAAAAATCATTAAAATTGGACATTAGGTTTAGAAGAAATATAACATCAAAATTGTAGCAAATTTTTAGTGGTGCGTTAATATTGCTGATCAGTGTATAAAAAAGTATATAATATACTTAATGATTAGGCCTTATTATCAGTATTCAAGGTCAGAAATAAATAAATTAAAAAAAAAAGTAAATAAAATCAGTATCGTCGGCACATTACTTAGTTAATATCTGATTTGTTAAAATAATACCAATTTATTTCATTGCTAATTTTGGGAGAATTGTATAGTGCAAGAACAATGAGTGACGATGACATAATAATGTTAAAAAAAATCTTACCCGATATTTCTCGCTATACAATTCTCCTAAAATAAGTTATGAAATGCCTTGATATTTATTAAATATGTCAATTATTACCTATAGAATATTAAGTCGATACTGATTTTATTTAAATTTTATCGATTGCATATTCGGTAGGTAATAATTGGGATATAAAATAAATATCAAGGAATTTCATAAATTATTATATTTTGGGAGAATTGTATAGCAAAAAATCGGTAAATATTTTTTTTAACATTATTATGTCATCGTTCTTTCACTATACAAATCTCCCAAAATTAGCAATAAAATAAATTAATATTTTTGTAAGTTGTCAGATATTACCTGAACAAATTCTTTAATACAAATAAGTAATAAAATAATAAATTAAACAAAAAAAAAGGCGAAATAGGTCATAGAGGTTGGCAATAGATTGAATGACGTTGAGAATTTCACCTTAAAACTCCGATGACCTGTATATCGATACTTTGATTTCGCAAAATGACGTCGTTAGATAAGAGCAATTAACATTTTTTTAAGATAAAATTGATAAATTTAAAATTTATAATATAAATCGATTGCAGGGACTTCGAAACTAGGTACATTTACCCTAATTCGATTTAAGTAATACAAGGTTTTTAAAAAACATAGTGAGTCGGGATTTTACGGAAAAAAGCCAATACACCCCCCCTCCCACGTTTTTGATGTCGCTGAACCCAAATATGATGTCAGATATATAGTTTTTACTGCTTTCACCCCCTCGAAGAATAGCCAAAAACAACCCTTTTCTCGGCTTTCGCGTACGGACTACAGTGTCTTTGATGGAAAAAACAAAACAAAGGAAGAAGGAAAAGAAAGAAAAAACTAAAAGTCTTCCTAACAAGTGGTTTGTGGGGTACTGAGGGTAGACAGTATTTTCATTGTGATATCTTCGTAATACTTCCACAAGTGACAAATTTTATCTTTATAATATCTTACAGACACACTTAAAAAGTTTTATATAAATTTTTTTTAAAATAACCCTAGACACCTTCTTTTTAGAAGGTTTTTTTTTCTTCTTCCCCAGTTTATTTGGTTGGTTTAGACCCCCTTTACTGACTTTTTCACATACTCAGTATGTTTTAACTTTTCTCAAATTTCTTCATTATATTATGTCACTTCTACACATCATTTTTTTTAATTCCATAAAAGCTCCATTAAGGTTCTACACCATTTTCTGTTCCGCTAAAACTATCAGCATTAAATATATTTTCTGTCTCCTGGTGATGAACGTTTCTACGTTCGAAACATGTAGAGACCCCTAAAGAATTTTTTTCTATTAAATTTTGTGGAGGAAGACTTTTAGTTTTTTCTTTCTTTCCCATACTTTCAACTTCACTTTAAACATGGACTATTTCTTCAAATTAAAAGGAAGAAGAATTATGGCAGGGACTTGATTGTGATTACCCCGTTTTAGAGGATGCTGTAATAACAGCACAACAGGCATAAATCTGATACCTATAAAAAAATTTCACCAATCCCTAAAATAATTCAATTAAAATGATCCCAAACATGGAAATCAATTAAGTTTGTAATGATATTAATAATAATTAGTGTCCGACCGAAACAAGATTTTCAGCCGAAACCGAATCTTCGGCCATGGTCTCAGTTTCGGCCGAAACCGAAACTTATTTATACATGTTAAAAATTTTATTGTATACTGAAATCTAATTTGTTTTATATAGGACGAGATCGATCTTAAAGTTAGCCAAACGATGCGCGACAATTCACGAACACTGAGTTTCGGCGCGGCCGAAACCGAAACTGTACCAATATCAAAACAGGGAAACAATATTATCATATAGTTCGATTTTATTGAAACATTTGGATGGATAATTTGATCTATTTTTAGGTCAACTGAGCTGGTGGATAGCCCAAGCAACAGAATCGTTTACTAACTCAAAAATTTTGTTAATTGAAAGAGCCTCGCCGAAACACAAAAGGGATAATAAGTTAGCTAAAACAACCGATAGAATACAAAGAATTCGAGCTGATATTAGTGACTTGGTCTTGAATAAGTTGACTATATTAAATGATGTTGAAAATATAGTAGGGGTCACTAAGCATTTGTGTGGAGAAGCTACAGGTATATTATCTCAAACATTTTCTCTTTTCGTTGTAAAACCGATTATAGTTATCTTTGTATCGATAAGTTAAATAGAAAATAACAAAAGACGACAGAGATATTCAGGTAGATGCCGGAAGGTCGTCCTTCCCAACTAACATATTAAGTAACATACACCAGAACGGAAGAAAAAAAAAATTCCAAATTGGTAAATATTTAGTTATTTTTGCCTTAAATGTTTTCTTAAAAGTCACAAAAGGTTCGAACTCCAAAACCTTAGTCAAAATTTGGATATCTACAACTTAAATAATTTGTTATAGGGAAATTAACTTTTAGTTTAATTTACCTAGTTAAAAATTACAAATAAATTACCTCTTTGAGACATTAAAAATAATTAATCCTAATAGGGCATGATTAAGTCATAATTTACTTCATTGTAACTTAATATATGTCTTCATAATTAAGGAGTTTTTTAGCTATCACGCTAGGTAAAATATTACCTAATTACTACCTAAAAAAAGTCCTAATAAGTTACTGACCATAGAGTTATAGAAACAAGTAATATTTTTCCTTAACGACATTTGTTTATGTTTTCACTTTTTAATTCAGTCTGTATTTTCTTTTTAAAAATAAAGTGCTTATATAGTGTTAACATTGGCAATGCCAAAACAAAATTCGAATAGGAAAATAAAAGCATATATAGGCTTACTACACAATACAGGCTTTAATTAAAACTACAAAAATTTCACGATGTATTGTCAGTTGTATTGTATATCGTGAAAAACTCCAAAAAATGGCCTTTATGGGAATGTCTCAGTTGTCATTGTCAAGAAAAGGTGCCGATGCCAACCTAAAATCCGCGTTGCCAACTGTAAAGTTAGAACGGAATCAAATCGTTTAACGTTCAAAATATTGTTAGAAAGAGACAATAAATACGAATCAGGTTCATGTCAGACAAAGACTGCAATGGTCCACACTAGTCCGGACGATATTACACTACCTACTCGAAATTTTAAACGAATAGATAGTTTTCTGTATTGGTTAGCGCGGATCCTGCAAATTGCCCTTTATTTAACTTTGACTTATTACTAGAAATGTCTTATTTAGGGACGATTTAACTTTAGATTCGATAAATATTTCCAATTTAACCTCGGATCAAGAAGACATGTTCTCAAAGTTAATAACGAAGGGAAAAATAACTTTAAGGTCAAAAATATAAAAACGGCCATATTTAGTAATTAGTTTTCTTCTTTATCGACCACTATAAAAAAACAATATTTAAAATTTTAACAACTAAATGAGTTGAGTGGAAAAATCCATTAGATTACGATATCTTTCGTCAACGGAACTGTTTTTAAAACTATAGGTACATATAAAGACACTTCTGTTTTTAGGTTAAGAGTAAAAATATTTAAAATTATTCCCATAATACATAAAAAAATCGCATATTTTAAGGGCGCGTTTTGTTTCACGAAGTATCATCACCGGTATTCACAAACAACTTTCTTTCGCATCAAAATGTCGGTCAAAATGATAAAACTTAATAATGTAATAAGTAGGTACATCGCTTTATTATTAAATTTAATAAGCGGCCATTCCAAAATATTTGCTTAAGTCAAACTCCATGTTATAATGTATTATTTATCTTGTTGGCATAAGTTATTGCCTTTTATTTTCTAACGCCAGATAAGTATAATGTTTTCTCTGTTGCGTTTTTGTATAGTGTCTTATTGCTCCTATTTAGGTTGTATTTAGGTCAAAAGGTTGGTATTATTTTCCACATTTAGAGGTAAAATAGGTCTATATTTATTTCACCTCGATTTACCTTATTGGACAGAAAAACCCTATCAACCTATTTTCGACTTTCAATCTACTTTACTTTCTTTCCCCACATTGGGCAATAGGAAAACAAATGTAGGTAAATTATCCCTATATATAATTGGTCATGCAAAATATTCGACCTGTTTAGAGGTCGAATAAAGGTAAATTTAACTTAACATGTTTGTTGGGTTCGACCTGAATCCCTGCGACTGGTCGATTTGTTTGTGACGTAGATAGCTGATTTTGAACTGGTTTATTCTACTCACCGTTCAACTTAAATAATAAACACGAACAAAAATTTAAACATGCCTGTGCTTGCTACTGAATTGGTAACTTTTAGGCTCCTTTTATTTATACTGGGATTCTGAATCTCGGATTCCGGAATCTCGGCTTCACATTTAACATAGCGCTTAAGCAAAGCGTTTAGACGGGCGTCTTCTCGGAAACAGAATCGCGATTCTAAATTTCGGAATAGCACTAATTTCAGCCGCCCGGCTACGAGATTCGAATCGGCGACAGGTCTAGCATTGGTTTATATGTAAGCATTTTCACTGCGATTCTCGTTCAGTAGCCTCTTGCCAGCTCCGTATAAAGGGTCGTTTCTGTACGAATAGAGAATTCAATATGGATGTTTTAAAAACTTTTTCCACACTGACAAGTTCATATTATCGTCAATACAAGCACGTCCAAGCTTATGGACTTCGGCAGAAGAGTATTAGAATAAAACAGGCACACTGGGTTAATCTATATAGACCGAAAGGGTATTTACACGTTCAAAACATTTATAAATTAAAAATTTGTATTCTAATTCACTCTATTATTTTAAAAGAAAAAAAATCAAACATAACACTTCAGGAAAATAAAACATTACATGATCATAACACAAGACATTGTATAAATTATCAAACTATACCAGTAAAAAGTAATTTTGGAAAAAAATCGCTTTTATATGACGGAATAATAAAATATAATAATCTTCCAAAAAATATCAGAAAAATTAAAAAATTGGCAATTTTTAAAAAACAATTAAAGAGATATTTACTAAATTAAATTATTTATACTGTTTTTTTTTTTTTTTTTTTTTTTTTTTTAATTGATTTTAATAATGAATTAAATTGGATTAACTTCCATTTTTTTTTATTGTTATTTTTTATGGTTATTATTTTCTATATTATATTGTCACTTTCCATGTAATGAACTGTAGAAGTTAGTTTGGAATAAAGACATTTTAAAGTTAAGTGGCTAAAGATATGAACAACGACTTTGAAAATTTCTCTGCGTGTTCCCTTAAATTTTTATACAGTAAAAAGTATCCTCCTTACGTTCGCTGATTATTGGATGATCCCACATTCTACGTTTCCTAAGTTTTTTTCTTTTTTTTACACAACTTCCTGATAATAATATAGCAACAGTGCTTCTTTTACTGCATTCATTTTAACACTGGCCCTGGAATTAATCGCCTCTCGACAAAATTGCCGAAACCGCGCAAGATTAGAATCTCGTTAGAATTCACGTGAGATTCTGAATCCCAGATACTGAATCTCGCATTCAGAATATCAGTATGCCTTAGAAAGAAACCTGTATCAGCTGTGTCACATGTGGGCGTCAATAATTGTCGAAACGCTTTGTTTTTGAAAAAAGCATTAGGGTAGGTGGGGGTAAAGCACTTCTAGTCGTCAATTTCTAGTTATAAGAGGATTGCTTCAAGTGGGAAGTGTATTTTTTGGTTATTTTAGGTGGAAGTGTTAGGTATGGATATCTTCGCTAACATCGCTACAACACTTGTGATGTCTGACTATAAGGTGCCTAAATATGACACATTTTCAAAAAGTAATTTTTGCAGGGCTTTGCCCCACCAAATGGGCCAAGTCCCCGCAGTGCGGGGCTTTTCCCCAATAGTGCTCAAAGTGGCAAGGTGAATAAGAAAACATCATAAAAATACAAAAACACACTTTCTAAAATATTTATTAATAATATATTCTCAGAGAAACCGAGAAAAGCTAACTTTTTTTCTTGAAAAATCTAAAATTGACGAGCTAAGTAAGTTCTAAAGCAGAAAAAGAA
This sequence comes from Polydrusus pterygomalis, assembly GCA_963969555.1. Lineage (NCBI taxonomy): Eukaryota > Metazoa > Arthropoda > Insecta > Coleoptera > Curculionidae > Polydrusus > Polydrusus pterygomalis. Next base: position 54,203,292 of record OZ018378.1, read on the forward strand.
ATACAAATAAAAAACAAGTTGAAATGTATAGGAACGTAATAGAAAGTTCATTAGTACATTGTAAAATTAGTCAAGTCTTCTGTGAAAGTGATCACGTTGTGAAACCCAGCAGAGTTCATATCAGTAGATGCGGGACTTTGGCTCCAGAAGGCTGCGGGGCTTTACCCCATTCCTATTGTGTTAAGTCAATCTTTCCTAAAACCTACTGTAAACTAAGTGAAGCAAAATTAAAGCACACAGAAATAAAGCTTAAGAGTCATACTATCAACTGAGGATTCGATTAAAAAAAAAACTTTAACCACATGCACATAGTTTTAAAGTAAATTAATCTAATTTTTACATCAAAATTACAAAAAATGAACTTACCTCATTTTATCGGTTTACAAACTGCCTATCGCTCTGAATTTTCATGGCGCACTAGACGTTATCAAGACCGAACTGCCGCCTGGCGGCCGATTCTGTGATTATTCGCGGGCTACTTAAAAAGACGGCGCGTGGCTTTGCCCCGTGCGGGGCTTTACCCCCACCTACCCTAAGCATTATAGCAAACCTACATTTAAAAAATATGTTTCTGCAATGTGTCTTTATATCAGGTTTAAATATATTTCCATAAAAATGTATGTTATTAATTGTTTTTAGATTTGGCTATTAGATGTATGACAAATCCAGAAATGAATAAAGATAGAGTTTATGGTGCAGTTTTAACGTTTTGTTGTCACCACAGGTGCCGTTGGACGCCATATACAGGGAAAAAATTCTTCGAGGTACAAAAAGAAACAGTAATAAGAGTTAATACTCTAACATACATGGTACTAGGGCTGAGCAAAAATTCGATGTATCGATATTTTTATCGATAATATCGATATTTATTATCAAGATTTATAGATAATATCGACTATATCGATATTTTTTTAATATCGATATTGGAATATACTAATAATAATAAGTTTATTTAAAATTTAATAATATAATAAATATATATGTTTATGTTGTCTTCTATAAACTTATTCTTAAATCCCCTGAAGCTGAGCTTGTTAGGGGCAAATCCTATTTTTTGTGTTGGTAAAATCACAAATCATAAATATGCATTAAAAATTAAGTTTTAAAGTAAAAATGTTAATTTATAGTATAAACGCAGTTCTTTTTGAAGAAATATATTACCTATAATAAAATATTAATTTACAATTTTTAAGTAAAAAATATTACTTAAAATAATATAAATTATTCAGAACAATATTAATTAAAGCATTTCTAAAAATATTTTCAAATTGTCTGTTTTTAATATCCATGTTTTTATTTCGACTAAATTTTTTTAATGAAATCAATTTTTTGAAATTTGTTGGTAAATAATCGATTAAATAAAAACATAAATATTGGAAATTTTTTTGTCCCATATATAATATCGCCCAGCCCTAGTTATAACACCAGAACTCCCTAGGGAGGTAAGTAATAAAGTAAATAATACTTACCTCCCTAGGGAAGTACAAGTACGCTAGCATAGAATTCTCGGTGACTCTTTCATCACTTGCATTAATACTGCACCAATCCTTGAAGTCCTTGTAACACCGATTGTACCGTTCCTTCGATTTCTGAGGTAATAGAGCAGCGCTAGCTGCATTCGCAACGGCATCGATATCCATTTTTTCGATTTCTTAAACTAATTTCTTATGTTAGGTGGCAGAGATATTTGTATGTATGTACAATTTTTTTTTTAGGAAAACAATTTAACCATGGAAGATTTTAACATTATGTGTGGATTATCAAGTTGGGCTACTTGTGGCACCGGATTAAGTCGAGAACATCGGGAAAAGCTTAAAAATGATGAAATCATAGATAATGTAAAGTAAGTAGGTAGTCAAAGCGACACTATAAAAGATATATGTTCAAAAAATATATTCGCTTTGCTTATACAGTGTGTGCTTGAAAGAAACACTTTTATTACCAATATTAGAAAAAAAAAAGTTTTGATTCCAAAAAAAGGTTACTAGTAGAGCGCGGAAAGCTCGACATTCCAGAGATGTATTTATGTATCGCGATGATAGAACAAATAAAGACCTTTAACCCGAAAAAAGAAATTCGCCAGATAACCTCGGATATGGTACATAATGTCAATAATAAATTTTATTTAGGTTTGTCAAGAAAAAATCAACAATTTTTACAATAAAACAAATTGCGTCTACATTACCAAAAGGTAAAAGTAAATAGTAATATAAGCGTATTCCTTTTTTTATGCCCTTTACAGCGAGCTATCACAATACATACCTTTACTTTTGAAAAAACAAAGTTGAGTCGGTTTCTACCCCCCAAAAGAGGGGTAAATCTCATGAAGACCCGAAAAAAGTATGCCAAATTAAAAATAAACGCAGCCGTAGTTCTGTATTTCTTCAGCAAATAAAAAGGCTTTATATTATTGAATTTATTCCAGGTAAAAATTCCACCCTGTATAAAAATGCTAGTCAGTAGCAGGTTATATTATTTATTATTTTGTCCAATTTGTCCAAACTTAAATGCCATTTATTTCCGTTGAAATGCAATATTTTGTAATAATATTTTCATCTTTTAGAGATCATGATTATGGCTTAAGTAGAGGAGAACGAGAAGAAATTGGAAGAAAATGTAAAAACGTTATGAACTGGGGCCGACTAAATTATTTAGAAAAACAGAATTTTCAGTGCTCTTTACATTTTTACGTTGAAAAGAGTGTTACATTGGAAAACGTATGTATCGTTGCTCAGAAAAATAATCTAGGAAAAATTAGTGAATAATTGTACATATTTTTGTTAAAATTAAACAAACATTTAGACAATAAGTTATTTATTTACAATTAAAATTAATCACAATATCATCACTAGTAACAGTAAAAGTTGTGCCGACTGAAACGCACCTGATTAGTACCGTGCGAGCAAACATTATTTGCATCAAAGAGGGCCTTGCATCTAAGGACGTAATGCTTAGCGGTATCAATCAATCAGTTATTCCATCATCTTTGACAGCTGTCACAAGTAATTTTATCTAAACCAAGCCCTACGTTTTTTAATCCCAACCCTCTGATGCAAATAATTTTTGCGCGCACGGTAGTAGTAATTATAAACTGTAAGGTATCTGAAAATGCTAAAATATACAAGGTATTTTATTTAAAATACCAAAGTTGGCCATAACTTCAGATATAACCGGAAATGTCAAATAATTATGCCCGTTATAAATATTTAAAAATACAACGGCTTGATCGCCTAACAGTGGCGCGTAGTGGTAATGTTTACATCGGTCTACCTTGGAAACAAATAGGTTAAGTTAGCATAAACCAACAATTTTATATAATAAACTAGATATATAGGGTGTCTGGAAAATACGTGTACAATGTTTGATCATAGTCACCCCTGACGTTCAAATTGGTTAATTCAAGCGAACTTAACGAAAGATTAAAACGATATCCCTATAAAATAACGTTTTCTTGTAAAGTATTTTTACCCAGTAAAAGTGCAAGATGGATTTTGTCAATTCATGCCAACGCACTCCAATTGGGTATAAATGAAGACAAAAACAGGGTGTCTAGCAAAAATCGAAAACAAATTTCCCGACTAATTCCCGGTCGGTTTTTGAAAATTTCCCGGATGGGTTTTCCTAAATTAACTACACTTTCGTTGTTAAATTTTAAAACATTTATTTGAAAAACACATGGCTTAAGCACAACCAAATAATATAGTTACTTTTTTAATTTTACGATTTCTTGTTCTATAGCTGCCAAATCTTTTTGTGATTGTTCGATAATTTTTTTCTTTTTAGTTTCCAGTTCTTCTGCTTGCTTTTGAAGCTTTCTTTTTTCTGCTTTTTTCAAGTCGCTGTCAACCTCTTTTGCCTTTTTATCTTTTTGTGCTGTGTTGTACCTTGAAGAGGCATTTCTCATGGAAAGTATCATGGATTTTGTAATGTCCATAGTTTGAACTCCTCCAATTTTTTGTAGTGAATCAATCGTACACTAATCTTTGGCCTATAAGTGACTCTTCTTTTAAATTTTCCACCAAAATCTCCTTATTAACAGAAAATCCCCTTTCTACTGTGGCATTTCCATGAGAAATTGTTAGAAGAAGTTGCACCACGTTTTTTAAACTGTCATTTGTGATGGTTTCCATCCAAAAGTTATCTACTCTGTTACATCTGGAATAATTTTTCATTTTATTTATCATAGTCTGATCAGTAAGAATGTCCATAATGCTCTATCTGCTTCTTCCAATTTAGTCGCATTGCAACTGTTTGAATTTAACAAAATTTCAAATGCTTTGGACATCAGTTGCAAGGATTTTTTTGGATCTCTGCCAGTTTTATTGGGGTTACTATTAGTGTTGGGATTACTTGAGTGAAAATAACCTATAAGTAGAGGGAGATGATTCCTTCTGCGCCAATTTACGCACACCCCTTCTGCGCATGACCGGGCAGCGCGCAGACGTGGGCGGTACTAATTATGACGTCACCTGTCATCTGTCACCTGTCATCTGTCAATGTCAATGTCAAAGTCAATGTCAAAGTCAATGTCAAAGTCAATGTCAAAGTCAATGTTAAATGTCATTTGTCATCTGTCATACGTCAACTGTCAAACGTCACATTGTTGGGCGTTAGCAACTTTGGGCCTTAGCTACTTGGGCGCTAGTTACATTGGGCAATAATATTCTATATATGGAATGTGTTCAGGATGATGTCATATTACGAATAGAAAAAAGATGGCGGATGCCACCTGTCAATTAAGACAGCTCAAGGTCACCGATCATTTATCAATTGTTTAAGGAAAAATTTGATATATGAGTAATATATAGGATGCCCTAGTAAGTTATTATGAAAAAATCCCGAGACCCTCAGGTCGAGGTGTACTAAAGATATATGCTCGCCTACGGCTCGTTAAGGCTGTTAGGGATAATATAGCATGTGGTTCGTATTTAGGGTGAATAGCAAGTTATTTTGAAAAATCCCGAGACCGCAGGTCGAGGTGTGCTAAAGACATGTGCTCGCCTACGGTTCGTTAAGGTTGTTAAGGATAATATAGCATGTGGCTCGTATTTAGGGTAAACAGCAAGTTATTTTTAAAAAATCCCGAGACCGCAGGTCGAGGTGTACTTAAGACATATATTAGCCTTCGGATCGCTAAGGTTGTTAGAAATAACGTAACATATGAATCGTATTTAGGGTGACGTAACAAGTTATTATGAAAAAATTCCGAGACCCTCAGGTCGAGGTGTACTAAAGATATATGCTAGCCTACGGATCGCTAAGGTTGTTAGGGATAGCGCAACATACGATTCGTATTAAGGATGATGCAACAAGTAAATATGAAAAAATCCCGAGACCGCAGAGGTGAGGTATACTAGAGTTATATGTTCGCTCGTTAAAGTCGCTAAGGATATGTGAATTGTATTACGGATGACGTAACAAACCATTACGAAAAACCCAGAAGTCGATGGTCTAACTGATTTGGGAGATATAGTTTTTGCGATTAGGACCCTTATGACTAAAGGTAGAGAGAGACGAAATTTGGTAAACAGGTAGATGATGGGCATACCTATCGACTAGTGAAGCAATATTTCAAAAATATCAAGTAAAAAACAGCGCTAGAGGTATAAAACCATAGAGGCCTAGCAGGAGACAAGATCATCCGGTTTGGAATTAATATAGTAGCTGCTAGAAAACTAAACGGCATGGATAAGAATAACTAAGTATTGCATCAGAAAATATGTAATTATTCCGCGAATGTAGCAAGCAATTAATATTCAATGCCAACAGGCATGGTCGAAGTAAATAAGCAATTAATATGCGTCTAAATTATGGTATATACGATAGGATTCCAAGGGGCAGAGATCGCTTATAATCGACAAACCACGAAAAATTAGTCGTTTCCGTCACTAAACGAGAGAAAAAACAGATAAAAGATAACCTATACACCACCTACTTTGGTAATACCTATAATCTATATCATGTAGTACAGTTTAAATATTAAACAAACAAAAACCTCTCTGAACGAGTAAAAAAAAACATCCAATAATCCATTAAAGTTCCTAAAAAATAACCTTTGAACATATAAAAACCCTATTTATACAAAACAAACAACCAACAACCTTTCTGATGGGATAAAAACAGCAAATAAGCCAATAAAGTACCTAAAAAATGCCATTTGAACATATAAAACCCCCAGTATACTTATACAAGTTCCGACAGACCTATACTTGGTCTATGGGTATGCTTATTAGTGTCCTATAACCGTCCTATGATTGTCCTATAGTAGGTTTATGATTGTCCTATACTAGTCTTATAACGTTTGGGCATATAAATATACTATTGCATGATAACATATTTAACAACACCTATATACAAAATATACAACCAATAAACACTCTGATAGGATAAAAAACATCCAATAATCCATTAAAGCACCTAAAAAAAGGACTTTGAACCCATAAAACCCTATTTAACAGTCTCTATACAAAACAAACAACCAATAGCCTTTCTGTTGGGGTAAAAAAATCAAATAATCCGCTACAGTAGCTAAAAATGGTCTATGAACCTATAAAACGGCTATTTAACAGCTCCTATTCAATAATAAGTAGCCAAAAACAGCTCTGAACTGATCGGGATCGAATAAAAACATACAATAACCCACTAAAGCAGATGCTTGCAAATACAGTAACTAGATAATATTAAATAGCGTGAACCCGAATAATTGCACCAGCAAATATGTAATAATTATACATATCTCTAAAAAATATAGCATCTGATTAATATCCAATATCATTACCAGCTCTCTATCAATAGGCTAGTGACTAGCTATCATCCTATCTATAAAAGTAAAACGCAAGAACATAAACTTATGCGAATATCGGATTAGAGTCCTTATGCCTAATAAGCAGCTAATGAAAAGCTTTGAAAAGATATAAGCAGTTATGAACGTCTAGGAACAGCAAATAAGACGCTATCCAACCACCAATCAACCACTAATCATCCACTAACCAGCCATTATTAGGGCAATTAATGAACACCTTTGAACCAACAAAACGCCTATTTAGCATAATAAACAACTAAAACATCTCTGTTCTTCATAAGGCAAAAACTAAAAACTATTAAAACAAACCACTAAAGTAGCACAAAAACAGCCTTTGAATCTATAAAACGACTATTCAACAGCTCTTAAACCAGACAAAAAACGTTTAATACACATCTAAGAACCTAATAGGTAGCTGAAGCAGCAAAAGTTCGTTTTCACACCTCGCCTACGACTCATCGGGCTCATCATCATCATATAGCCCGGTATAACACCTTAAGTCGCTAGAAAAAGCCAACGATGATTCTTCGAGCGGACGATGTTAAAGATATGAAGTCCCAAACCCCCAAAACGAGATATTCGAGACATACCAGACAGACGTTTCAGTAAAATTGAGAGGAGGGCAGGAGTCTATCATAGACGCAGAATATATTAAGTTTAATATAGTGGACCAAACCAAGCTCATAAAGATTAAGTGTTAAGGACTGATTAAGTGTAAATTAAGCGGTCAAATATAAAAAAATAGCCTACTTGGGAACATATAGCTCTAAGTGATCATATACAAAACATCGAGGTTAGACAGAGAACTTACAACACCCCATGAAAATAAATCTAAAATCTGGTATACATATCTGTTTATTTAACAACACGTCTATCAATAGAAAAACACTTAGCGTTACAGGTATGAACAGCAAATAAGACGTTATTCAACTACTAATCAACCGCTAATCATCCACCAACCCATCACTATTAGGTCAATTAATGAACACCTTTGAACCAATAAAACAGCTATTTAGCAGCTCCTATACATAATAAACAACTAAAACCTCTCTGTTCTTCATAGGATAAAAACTAAAAACTATTAAAACAAACCAATAAAGTAGCACAAAAAACAGCCTTTAAATCTATAAAAACGGATATTCAACAGCTCTTAAGCCAGACAAAAACGCTTAATAAACATCTAAGAACCTAATAGGTAGCTGAAGCAGCAAAAGTTCGTTTTCATACCTCGCCTACGGATCATCGAGCATATTATCAGACTATAGTAGAATGCATGATATAACACCTTAACTCGCTAGAAAAAACCAAGGATGATCCTTAGAACGGGCGGTGTTAAAGATATGAAGACCTAAAAACCCAAAACGAAATATTTGAGTCATGTAGACACAAAGATAGGCGTTTCAGTAAAATTAGGACGAGGGTAGGAGGTTGTCATAAACGCAGAATATATCTAGTTTACTATAGTGAACTAAACCGAATTCATAAAGATTAAGCGCTAAGGAACGATTAAGTGAAAATCAAGCGGTCAAATAGCCTACATATTGCTCTAAGTAATCATATACAAAACATCGAGGTTAGACAGAGAACTCACCACACTCCCATAAAAATGAATCTAAAATCTGTTAAACATATCTGTTTATTTAACAACATGTCTATCAATAGAAAAACACTTAGCGCTATACTAAATTAGGGGGTTATAATTCTTAAAAGCAATTTGGCGGTTCCGAAATTGTGGGCATTGTTGAGGAGCAGACTTAGTAAAGATATTATATACACCAAGAGTATATAAATTAAACTAATAATGGTAGCAAATGCACAAGTGTTAGTCATGCAAATAAATAATATAACAACAGCCGACGGTTCTAGGTTAAAAACTAACTATTAATCTGAAGACAGGGGCCATTAAAGTTCCTTAACAGTCAATGTAAAATGCTGTAATACAGGGATTCGCAAGAAGTCGATTACGATCGGATAATTACGTCAAAAGACTTAGCCGAACGATCCAACTTGCTGAAATCTAGCGCAAAAGTATAGGTAAGTTATATGTTGTGTACTTAAATTGAACTGCTAAGATCAAAAACACACACCATATAAAATTATTACATAATACATTATTGCAGTGTCTTCCAAATGACTACAAAAATTCAATTAGAACAAACTACGATTGTATAGAGCAGGCACAAAAAAAAGAGATAGATAAATGTTGGCAACTATTACGGTTATAACGAAGAGAAATCAATAACTAACATGTGAATCAGCTACATACAACCACCTATGATAGTACCTCACATGAAGTTAAATTATCCGCATCAATAGTAAAAAGCACCTTAAGATCAAAAAAAATTAAAAGCTTAAGAACTCGATGAAGAGTAACTAAATAAAATGAACGCCACCTACATTTAATTTGCAAATAAGTAAGAAATAATAGACTAAATAGCCGTAAATCAAAAGACATTAGAGACAACGAATAGCTGCTGGATAGATCCTTACCCACCAAAAACACCCCCCGCGATGCTAAAAAATCAGAATAAATAGGAAAAAATTAAGGTAATATTGTCTTAAAGACTCGGTAGTTCCTACAAAAGTATTTAAGTAACACGAATGCAAGGCAAACCTAACCAAACTTCTTGGGTGTGGTTATTATGTATAAAGACCAGCTAACACCAAAAAAGAGACCTGTACGTCAAAAAAGTATACATATACGATAAACCTCTAATATTAGGAATACCGAAGGATGATACTATACAACTACTAACAGGAATCAAATTAAAGCTAATCGAATGATCGTTCAAATAAATAAAATTCTCATTTAAAATGTTATGACAACTACATGAGATGAGGTTAAATGTATAAATTTGGAGACTTCAGGGCGATCAGACTCACCTAATCGATCTTACAACATATGAAAAAATAAATCAATTAATTAGATAAATGGCTTCATAGCAGGGCTTCCAATAGGCTAGTGGATAGATAACATCTAAACTATCAAAAATAAAGCACAAGAGTTGTAAAAATTATTTATCGAATCACAAAATTTGACGCATAGCACATGAGGAGAATACCTTCTAATACCAATTCGTGAATGTTCGAACACAATCGTATAACTATCAAAAGCAAATATTGGGATACGGCTCGTTAAGGCTATTTGGTAATACTTGATGATAGATGCATGTGTAGCATAGCATCACAAGACACCTAAAAAACCCAAAAACCTCATCAGACAACTAGTTGGCGAGTTACGATTAGAGCTGCTATGTCGGGAAATATGGGAAGGGAGGGGGTATAGTAAACGGCTAGAAGGTAAAAAAAGCTCCAACAACTAGTAAAAAATTATTTGAAAACCTTAAGTCATAAATGTATTAGATTCATTAATGTCTTAATGGTAGCGATAGTGAATATTTTTGCAATAGGTAGATATTAAAAAAATACCTATGGAAACGATTAAAGCCATTAAAATAATACAAGAAACATCAATGTGAGACACATAAAATACAGTTTAAAGGGGAAAAATTCGATTATATACCAATAGAAACCGGCGTGTTAGGCATTCAAAACGACGGCCAACCAAGCTGTTTAAATAATATAAAAGTGCCACTATGAGGACGTTAAGATGATCAAGAGAGGGACAGGATGTAAATTTGCAGGAAAAATACGAGGAAATAGAGCAAATAATGCAACAAAATAATAAAGTAGTAATCTAGCAGGATAGTAGACATATTAGTAAAAAGCGCTGCAGAAAATAAAAAATATAGCAATTCTAATCAAGCATTAAAAAAATCTATTCTAAATAATATTTGTTTATACAGATAAGTAGAAAACTATCGAAACATTGAGCAAGAAGGAGTGGCGACTGCAGGTATAAAATTTAACAACTATTGGTAAAATATACGGAAAAATATCAAAAATACCATCAATTTCACCAGAATGCTATTGTCAAAACCGTAGAACTCAAATATACATTTTAAAAAATTAAGCCAGCATCAAATGTCTTATTTGTCTATGTAATTATTGGATGAGGGTTGTGTGTGTAGAATAAACTATTCATGCAAATTAACTATAACGCAAAAATCATACAAGTCTGATACAGACAGTACCCCCCATAAGAGCCAAAAGCTAGTATTCAATGTTAAAATAGCGGGTTCACTTCATATAAAGCACACCAGTCAAAAAATATGCATATGAATTGTGTGAGGCGAAGTGCTATTATAAATGTTGTCTATATCAAGCTCAATACCGTTACCATATATAAACCCAACTTGCAAGAGTAATAAAACTAATAATTAAGTGTAACTCATGAGGCAACATAATATAAAAAAATAGATGGTTGGGAAACATAGGATTCTAAGTCGCTGGCAGAACCCTGCTTAGTCAATCTCAACAATATTTCAAATGGACGGAGGGTGAGAGGTATGTATATTACATTACATATATTGGCTCTTCTGTACTCTATATAAATTTAATATAAGGTACAGGTAACAATCATCAGCCTATTTTATATCATCTAACTTTGATAGTCATTTAATAAAACACAATTTCATAATATTTTAAATAACTTTTAATTATTTTTCAGTATCTATAATATGTTGAGCTATCTAGCCATACTTCACGTCTTGCATAATTAATTGCTTCTCGTATCTCAGGATCTTCAAAATACCCGTATAAGCGCTGAACTTCTTCAAAATTCCCCAACTTGTTCATGTCGCATACAAATCTTAAGGCATCTGGTTCTTCAAAGTATCGCTCACATATATCCAAAGCTCTAACTATATTTTTCATAGCCACCGGACGAATTCCCCATTCTTCTTTACGTTTTTGAAGTGTATTATATATATCCCGAATTACATGATGTGCATCATTATTTACTATATTCAGTGCTTTATCCATGATATCTAATTGATTGCAGGTATTACAAGTAATTAGGACAGCGGTCTGTCTTAAAATAAGCCTCAGTGCTTCTGCTGGTAGTAAATATATCAACAGGCCTAATTACTCGGTGAAACCTGAATCTATAGAGGATTATTCGGGGTTACTCGGGTTCATTAGGATTTTGAGAATGTATTTTGCTTGACGTAGTTTTTAAACACAGTCACGGCCTTCTCCCAAAATTTTGCAAATTTCGTGAGCCTTTGGCCGTGACTGTGTTTAAAAACTACGTCAAGCAAAATACATTCTCAAAATCCTAATGAACCCGAGAAACCCCGAATAATCCTCTATAGATTCAGGTTTCACCGAGTAATTAGGCCTGTTGATATATTTACTACCAGCAGAAGCACTGAGGCTTATTTTAAGACAGACCGCTGTCCTAATTACTTGTAATACCTGCAATCAATTAGATATCATGGATAAAGCACAGAATATAGTAAATAATGATGCACATCATGTAATTCGGGATATATATAATACACTTCAAAAACGTAAAGAAGAATGGGGAATTCGTCCGGTGGCTATGAAAAATATAGTTAGAGCTTTGGATATATGTGAGCGATACTTTGAAGAACCAGATGCCTTAAGATTTGTATGCGACATGAACAAGTTGGGGAATTTTGAAGAAGTTCAGCGCTTATACGGGTATTTTGAAGATCCTGAGATACGAGAAGCAATTAATTATGCAAGACGTGAAGTATGGCTAGATAGCTCAACATATTATAGATACTGAAAAATAATTAAAAGTTATTTAAAATATTATGAAATTGTGTTTTATTAAATGACTATCAAAGTTAGATGATATAAAATAGGCTGATGATTGTTACCTGTACCTTATATTAAATTTATATAGAGTACAGAAGAGCCAATATATGTAATGTAATATACATACCTCTCACCCTCCGTCCATTTGAAATATTGTTGAGATTGACTAAGCAGGGTTCTGCCAGCGACTTAGAATCCTATGTTTCCCAACCATCTATTTTTTTATATTATGTTGCCTCATGAGTTACACTTAATTATTAGTTTTATTACTCTTGCAAGTTGGGTTTATATATGGTAACGGTATTGAGCTTGATATAGACAACATTTATAATAGCACTTCGCCTCACACAATTCATATGCATATTTTTTGACTGGTGTGCTTTATATGAAGTGAACCCGCTATTTTAACATTGAATACTAGCTTTTGGCTCTTATGGGGGGTACTGTCTGTATCAGACTTGTATGATTTTTGCGTTATAGTTAATTTGCATGAATAGTTTATTCTACACACACAACCCTCATCCAATAATTACATAGACAAATAAGACATTTGATGCTGGCTTAATTTTTTAAAATGTATATTTGAGTTCTACGGTTTTGACAATAGCATTCTGGTGAAATTGATGGTATTTTTGATATTTTTCCGTATATTTTACCAATAGTTGTTAAATTTTATACCTGCAGTCGCCACTCCTTCTTGCTCAATGTTTCGATAGTTTTCTACTTATCTGTATAAACAAATATTATTTAGAATAGATTTTTTTAATGCTTGATTAGAATTGCTATATTTTTTATTTTCTGCAGCGCTTTTTACTAATATGTCTACTATCCTGCTAGATTACTACTTTATTATTTTGTTGCATTATTTGCTCTATTTCCTCGTATTTTTCCTGCAAATTTACATCCTGTCCCTCTCTTGATCATCTTAACGTCCTCATAGTGGCACTTTTATATTATTTAAACAGCTTGGTTGGCCGTCGTTTTGAATGCCTAACACGCCGGTTTCTATTGGTATATAATCGAATTTTTCCCCTTTAAACTGTATTTTATGTGTCTCACATTGATGTTTCTTGTATTATTTTAATGGCTTTAATCGTTTCCATAGGTATTTTTTTAATATCTACCTATTGCAAAAATATTCACTATCGCTACCATTAAGACATTAATGAATCTAATACATTTATGACTTAAGGTTTTCAAATAATTTTTTACTAGTTGTTGGAGCTTTTTTTACCTTCTAGCCGTTTACTATACCCCCTCCCTTCCCATATTTCCCGACATAGCAGCTCTAATCGTAACTCGCCAACTAGTTGTCTGATGAGGTTTTTGGGTTTTTTAGGTGTCTTGTGATGCTATGCTACACATGCATCTATCATCAAGTATTACCAAATAGCCTTAACGAGCCGTATCCCAATATTTGCTTTTGATAGTTATACGATTGTGTTCGAACATTCACGAATTGGTATTAGAAGGTATTCTCCTCATGTGCTATGCGTCAAATTTTGTGATTCGATAAATAATTTTTACAACTCTTGTGCTTTATTTTTGATAGTTTAGATGTTATCTATCCACTAGCCTATTGGAAGCCCTGCTATGAAGCCATTTATCTAATTAATTGATTTATTTTTTCATATGTTGTAAGATCGATTAGGTGAGTCTGATCGCCCTGAAGTCTCCAAATTTATACATTTAACCTCATCTCATGTAGTTGTCATAACATTTTAAATGAGAATTTTATTTATTTGAACGATCATTCGATTAGCTTTAATTTGATTCCTGTTAGTAGTTGTATAGTATCATCCTTCGGTATTCCTAATATTAGAGGTTTATCGTATATGTATACTTTTTTGACGTACAGGTCTCTTTTTTGGTGTTAGCTGGTCTTTATACATAATAACCACACCCAAGAAGTTTGGTTAGGTTTGCCTTGCATTCGTGTTACTTAAATACTTTTGTAGGAACTACCGAGTCTTTAAGACAATATTACCTTAATTTTTTCCTATTTATTCTGATTTTTTAGCATCGCGGGGGGTGTTTTTGGTGGGTAAGGATCTATCCAGCAGCTATTCGTTGTCTCTAATGTCTTTTGATTTACGGCTATTTAGTCTATTATTTCTTACTTATTTGCAAATTAAATGTAGGTGGCGTTCATTTTATTTAGTTACTCTTCATCGAGTTCTTAAGCTTTTAATTTTTTTTGATCTTAAGGTGCTTTTTACTATTGATGCGGATAATTTAACTTCATGTGAGGTACTATCATAGGTGGTTGTATGTAGCTGATTCACATGTTAGTTATTGATTTCTCTTCGTTATAACCGTAATAGTTGCCAACATTTATCTATCTCTTTTTTTTGTGCCTGCTCTATACAATCGTAGTTTGTTCTAATTGAATTTTTGTAGTCATTTGGAAGACACTGCAATAATGTATTATGTAATAATTTTATATGGTGTGTGTTTTTGATCTTAGCAGTTCAATTTAAGTACACAACATATAACTTACCTATACTTTTGCGCTAGATTTCAGCAAGTTGGATCGTTCGGCTAAGTCTTTTGACGTAATTATCCGATCGTAATCGACTTCTTGCGAATCCCTGTATTACAGCATTTTACATTGACTGTTAAGGAACTTTAATGGCCCCTGTCTTCAGATTAATAGTTAGTTTTTAACCTAGAACCGTCGGCTGTTGTTATATTATTTATTTGCATGACTAACACTTGTGCATTTGCTACCATTATTAGTTTAATTTATATACTCTTGGTGTATATAATATCTTTACTAAGTCTGCTCCTCAACAATGCCCACAATTTCGGAACCGCCAAATTGCTTTTAAGAATTATAACCCCCTAATTTAGTATAGCGCTAAGTGTTTTTCTATTGATAGACATGTTGTTAAATAAACAGATATGTTTAACAGATTTTAGATTCATTTTTATGGGAGTGTGGTGAGTTCTCTGTCTAACCTCGATGTTTTGTATATGATTACTTAGAGCAATATGTAGGCTATTTGACCGCTTGATTTTCACTTAATCGTTCCTTAGCGCTTAATCTTTATGAATTCGGTTTAGTTCACTATAGTAAACTAGATATATTCTGCGTTTATGACAACCTCCTACCCTCGTCCTAATTTTACTGAAACGCCTATCTTTGTGTCTACATGACTCAAATATTTCGTTTTGGGTTTTTAGGTCTTCATATCTTTAACACCGCCCGTTCTAAGGATCATCCTTGGTTTTTTCTAGCGAGTTAAGGTGTTATATCATGCATTCTACTATAGTCTGATAATATGCTCGATGATCCGTAGGCGAGGTATGAAAACGAACTTTTGCTGCTTCAGCTACCTATTAGGTTCTTAGATGTTTATTAAGCGTTTTTGTCTGGCTTAAGAGCTGTTGAATATCCGTTTTTATAGATTTAAAGGCTGTTTTTTGTGCTACTTTATTGGTTTGTTTTAATAGTTTTTAGTTTTTATCCTATGAAGAACAGAGAGGTTTTAGTTGTTTATTATGTATAGGAGCTGCTAAATAGCTGTTTTATTGGTTCAAAGGTGTTCATTAATTGACCTAATAGTGATGGGTTGGTGGATGATTAGCGGTTGATTAGTAGTTGAATAACGTCTTATTTGCTGTTCATACCTGTAACGCTAAGTGTTTTTCTATTGATAGACGTGTTGTTAAATAAACAGATATGTATACCAGATTTTAGATTTATTTTCATGGGGTGTTGTAAGTTCTCTGTCTAACCTCGATGTTTTGTATATGATCACTTAGAGCTATATGTTCCCAAGTAGGCTATTTTTTTATATTTGACCGCTTAATTTACACTTAATCAGTCCTTAACACTTAATCTTTATGAGCTTGGTTTGGTCCACTATATTAAACTTAATATATTCTGCGTCTATGATAGACTCCTGCCCTCCTCTCAATTTTACTGAAACGTCTGTCTGGTATGTCTCGAATATCTCGTTTTGGGGGTTTGGGACTTCATATCTTTAACATCGTCCGCTCGAAGAATCATCGTTGGCTTTTTCTAGCGACTTAAGGTGTTATACCGGGCTATATGATGATGATGAGCCCGATGAGTCGTAGGCGAGGTGTGAAAACGAACTTTTGCTGCTTCAGCTACCTATTAGGTTCTTAGATGTGTATTAAACGTTTTTTGTCTGGTTTAAGAGCTGTTGAATAGTCGTTTTATAGATTCAAAGGCTGTTTTTGTGCTACTTTAGTGGTTTGTTTTAATAGTTTTTAGTTTTTGCCTTATGAAGAACAGAGATGTTTTAGTTGTTTATTATGCTAAATAGGCGTTTTGTTGGTTCAAAGGTGTTCATTAATTGCCCTAATAATGGCTGGTTAGTGGATGATTAGTGGTTGATTGGTGGTTGGATAGCGTCTTATTTGCTGTTCCTAGACGTTCATAACTGCTTATATCTTTTCAAAGCTTTTCATTAGCTGCTTATTAGGCATAAGGACTCTAATCCGATATTCGCATAAGTTTATGTTCTTGCGTTTTACTTTTATAGATAGGATGATAGCTAGTCACTAGCCTATTGATAGAGAGCTGGTAATGATATTGGATATTAATCAGATGCTATATTTTTTAGAGATATGTATAATTATTACATATTTGCTGGTGCAATTATTCGGGTTCACGCTATTTAATATTATCTAGTTACTGTATTTGCAAGCATCTGCTTTAGTGGGTTATTGTATGTTTTTATTCGATCCCGATCAGTTCAGAGCTGTTTTTGGCTACTTATTATTGAATAGGAGCTGTTAAATAGCCGTTTTATAGGTTCATAGACCATTTTTAGCTACTGTAGCGGATTATTTGATTTTTTTACCCCAACAGAAAGGCTATTGGTTGTTTGTTTTGTATAGAGACTGTTAAATAGGGTTTTATGGGTTCAAAGTCCTTTTTTTAGGTGCTTTAATGGATTATTGGATGTTTTTTATCCTATCAGAGTGTTTATTGGTTGTATATTTTGTATATAGGTGTTGTTAAATATGTTATCATGCAATAGTATATTTATATGCCCAAACGTTATAAGACTAGTATAGGACAATCATAAACCTACTATAGGACAATCATAGGACGGTTATAGGACACTAATAAGCATACCCATAGACCAAGTATAGGTCTGTCGGAACTTGTATAAGTATACTGGGGGTTTTATATGTTCAAATGGCATTTTTTAGGTACTTTATTGGCTTATTTGCTGTTTTTATCCCATCAGAAAGGTTGTTGGTTGTTTGTTTTGTATAAATAGGGTTTTTATATGTTCAAAGGTTATTTTTTAGGAACTTTAAAGGATTATTGGATGTTTTTTTTTACTCGTTCAGAGAGGTTTTTGTTTGTTTAATATTTAAACTGTACTACATGATATAGATTATAGGTATTACCAAAGTAGGTGGTGTATAGGTTATCTTTTATCTGTTTTTTCTCTCGTTTAGTGACGGAAACGACTAATTTTTCGTGGTTTGTCGATTATAAGCGATCTCTGCCCCTTGGAATCCTATCGTATATACCATAATTTAGACGCATATTAATTGCTTATTTACTTCGACCATGCCTGTTGGCATTGAATATTAATTGCTTGCTACATTCGCGGAATAATTACATATTTTCTGATGCAATACTTAGTTATTCTTATCCATGCCGTTTAGTTTTCTAGCAGCTACTATATTAATTCCAAACCGGATGATCTTGTCTCCTGCTAGGCCTCTATGGTTTTATACCTCTAGCGCTGTTTTTTACTTGATATTTTTGAAATATTGCTTCACTAGTCGATAGGTATGCCCATCATCTACCTGTTTACCAAATTTCGTCTCTCTCTACCTTTAGTCATAAGGGTCCTAATCGCAAAAACTATATCTCCCAAATCAGTTAGACCATCGACTTCTGGGTTTTTCGTAATGGTTTGTTACGTCATCCGTAATACAATTCACATATCCTTAGCGACTTTAACGAGCGAACATATAACTCTAGTATACCTCACCTCTGCGGTCTCGGGATTTTTTCATATTTACTTGTTGCATCATCCTTAATACGAATCGTATGTTGCGCTATCCCTAACAACCTTAGCGATCCGTAGGCTAGCATATATCTTTAGTACACCTCGACCTGAGGGTCTCGGAATTTTTTCATAATAACTTGTTACGTCACCCTAAATACGATTCATATGTTACGTTATTTCTAACAACCTTAGCGATCCGAAGGCTAATATATGTCTTAAGTACACCTCGACCTGCGGTCTCGGGATTTTTTAAAAATAACTTGCTGTTTACCCTAAATACGAGCCACATGCTATATTATCCTTAACAACCTTAACGAACCGTAGGCGAGCACATGTCTTTAGCACACCTCGACCTGCGGTCTCGGGATTTTTCAAAATAACTTGCTATTCACCCTAAATACGAACCACATGCTATATTATCCCTAACAGCCTTAACGAGCCGTAGGCGAGCATATATCTTTAGTACACCTCGACCTGAGGGTCTCGGGATTTTTTCATAATAACTTACTAGGGCATCCTATATATTACTCATATATCAAATTTTTCCTTAAACAATTGATAAATGATCGGTGACCTTGAGCTGTCTTAATTGACAGGTGGCATCCGCCATCTTTTTTCTATTCGTAATATGACATCATCCTGAACACATTCCATATATAGAATATTATTGCCCAATGTAACTAGCGCCCAAGTAGCTAAGGCCCAAAGTTGCTAACGCCCAACAATGTGACGTTTGACAGTTGACGTATGACAGATGACAAATGACATTTAACATTGACTTTGACATTGACTTTGACATTGACTTTGACATTGACAGATGACAGGTGACAGATGACAGATGACAGGTGACAGATGACAGATGACAGGTGACGTCATAATTAGTACCGCCCACGTCTGCGCGCTGCCCGGTCATGCGCAGAAGGGGTGTGCGTAAATTGGCGCAGAAGGAATCATCTCCCTCTACTCCTATAATCCGGTTTTTTCAACGAATAGTCCGGTTTTTTTTAATAACCGGTTATTTATCAATAATCGGTTTTTCTTACACCGCAGCACCTTTTCCTGTCCCGTTGTACTTAACAATTAATGGAACTGGCGACCTTTTTTTTACCGAGTATATTCAAGTGATTTCATTCGAATACTAATAATTGGCGGCACATGAATAGGTACGTCACTCGAATTATAACCGATGAACCACCGCCCAACCACCCATATTAAGATTCGAGTAAAACCGGTTTTTAAAATCACTTGCTTTCTCGGTAGTCGGTTATTAAAATAAGTCGGTTATTCCCATCACTAGTTACTATACTATTATAAACTGGCAACCTAAAATAAAAAACCAAACGCCAAACAAAACTCGGCGATTTAGGGGAATCCCAAAACAAATTAAATTGCAGTTGATATGCAACCATAAATTCACAGGTAAACAACGCAAGGTGCCGATGCCGCTCCGGTTACAGGGGAGATTCAAAATGTTGTTTCGAATGCAGTTTATAGGGATAAGTAGATACCTACTTAAAATTTTTAAGTTCGAAATTATCTGCTCATTCAAAATTCCTGGCTTAAACTTGATTTTCCCGTCGAATCCCCGGTTTTTTCCGGCTTTGTAAAATTCCCTTTTTTTCCCCGGCTTCTAGACACCCTGAAAAAGTTACTAGGATTTCACACCACAAATTATAAAAATCGAGTTCAAAACAAACAAAACCAACTTTTATTAGGTAGATCATAGGACTTATGCTGCAATGGATGGGAAATTTCCTAGCCCCGGATATATTTGGATTAAAAGTATCGAAAAATGAAATGTTTTCTCCTACACCCGAAGAACGATTAAGTCTGATTCTGTAAATGAAGGAATGGCTGCAAAAAAATGTGTTTCTTACAAGTCGGACGGTGGAGTTCTATGTGCCTTCACTGCCATGGCATGGCAAATATGCTTGCGTTCTGGACGAGGATCTTTTGAACGACTGAATTTTTTTAATAAAATAAAATGTTAAGTAAGTCAGTGGTATATTAAAAAGTTTAATATAGAAAGTCAAGAAAATAACTAATAGCGTTTTCGATTTACTGCTCTCGCGCACTCTGAGAGTGCTCCCCCCGAGATTTGCGTATTCGGTTATCAAAATCCACTGCTCTCACTCGGAGTAGGACGTTCGATTTACAAATTTGGTTACTCTGAATCCGTTTGAGAGTGCTCTTTTTCGATCTGAAAATTTTTACAGAGTAGAGAGGCAGCGCTTGCGCAGAACCGCGAACCACCACCATTTTCTATTCTTTTGTTGATGTGTAACCTCGTTTGTTGTGTTTTCTGTGTTTGTTTTTCGTCTAGTTCGATGAATATTGTATATAATATGTCATAAACGCACTCAAGTAGATTTAAATTTGAAAATTAATTGTTTACTTTTGTATGTTGACATCTGTCAAATTTTCAAGCGCAATCACGTTCAATTTACACTTCGTCCGAGGGCAACCGCCTTCGGAGTGACAGCAAATCTCGGGCCGATCGATGACGTCACAGAGCGCTCTCGGAGCACTCTCGGAGTTGTAAACCGAAAACGCTATAACTTTCTTCAGTTTTTTCTTGGAAATTTACATTTTTGATTCTATCTAATTAAAAGAGAATTTTTTTTTGAATTGTTTTAACAAAGGGTTTTGTTGAACTTAAAATTGTCTACAAATTGAAAAAAAAAGGTTAAAATCGCTCCATGGGTTAAGAAGATAATAATATTTCATTTGTGAAATTTTAAACCGGTGGCCATGTTTTTTCAAGATGGCGTTTTAAGCTAACAACGGATTTTTATATTTCTGTTTCTAAACATAAAACCTGTTTAAAAGATGTCCCCTTAAACTTCATTAAAAAAAAATAAGATTTGCCTGGACTATCAGTTGTTATTTAGGTAAAAGAAAAAATCTTCAACAAATAACTAGTCAACTGTCCATTTACGCTAGAACTGAATATCTAAAAAGTGGATATTCAAAACCGTTTAAATGCCATATCTGTCAATTATCCGGTTTTATCAATATTACTGTCTATGTGACATCATTTCCTCTATATTATACACAGATAAATGGGTAAGAATGCAATCTCAAACTATAAATCTTGGCACTTAGATGGTATTGTTGTTCCACTCAACAATTAAATTAGTCAATTAAATTATAAATCCCACTTTTGAACATACCGTAGTCCTTTCTTGGTTATTGATTCAACGGGATTAGGATAACACAATATTTCAAAGGAATCTTTCCACAATTCCTCTTTTTGGTATGGGATTTTGCACCTCATGTTTCTTATATCTACAGGACCACACAATAAATTGCCCAAGTGACTTGCTCGCCCTACGTAAATATTACCGTGTTCGGGGTTTCTACCTATTACTAGGGCATTGGCTGGCAGTTTGGAATTAGCTGAAAAAATGGTGTAAATGAGTAAAATACCCACTTGGAAGAAAATATTTTTGTTTAAGTTTTTTGCCATTTTTAAATGGCTCAAAAGAAGCAAGACCTATATGTTGTTAGTTTAGGATATACAGTATACTGACAAACTTGAACTTACAGCAGTATTCCCCCTCCATAGCAAATAGGCGTATGTAGTAATATCACGTTTGAAGGTGGTAGACAATGAAGTAATATCAAAAAAACTACTGTCTTAAATACTATCCATGTGCAATGATGATGACTCCGCCTACGTGCTTATTGGAGTGTGAAGTTTGAGCTGTTGGTTTTGGACAAGAAGAGGTTTCCAGATATTGGGGATATCTATACTTGGTTTACTAAATATATGGGTATTTTGATTCATGAAAGCTGCTTCTTTGAATTTTCGTTTTCTCCAGTGCTGTTCCTTGTCCAAAACCTTGGCTTCTGACCACTGTATATTGGTTGGTTGGTCCATACATGTTCCGCTATACCTGATCTCGAGTTTCACCTCTTTGAATATGGTTCAGATGTTCTTTGACTCGTACGGGAAGAGGGCTTTTTGCTTCTTCAATATACCATTCGCCACACTCGCAAGGGATTTGATAGATACAATTTTTTGTGTTTTCATTACGGGGGGTTTTGCTTTTGTACGAAAACTTCTAAACGTATTTCCGGATTTTAAGGCTGTTTTGATATTATAGTTTTTGGTTATCCTTCTAATCTTTTCAGAAATCCCCTAGACATAAGGTATTGTAAGAAATGCTTGCTTCTCTCGTTTCTGTATTAGTTTTTACTTCGCGATTTTTAACTTTCGAGATGGTATTAGTTTCAAAGGTTTCAGGGTAACCATTCTGTTTTAAATCTTTTTTGATGTTTGAAATTTCAATATTAAGGTCTTCCGGATTGTTGCAAACGTTATATGCTCTGTGATAAAGAGTTTGAATTATGCCCTGTTTTATGGAGTTTGGTAAGGTATTGCCCCCGTGTGAGTGGGTTTCCTGTATACTGTAGTTTTTATGTTTTCAGCACTTCGTTTGACGAGAACATCGAGAAAAGGTAGAATTATAATTAAGTTTAGACTTGAAAGCGGTTAGAGATACTAACTAACCGAAACGTAGTGTTAAGTAACAAAATAAAGACAATGGAAGTCCGACAAGGTAATTTTTTTTATAGTACTATCATGTTATCGAAAGCAGAATGAATTGTTCAGGTAAGCGTATGGTGAATATATTTTCTAAACGATCCAAGGTGCTCTTGATGATGTGCATCTCTTCTGCTACGTCCTCCAATTTTCTATTTACTTTAGGCATCTTACTAATTGCAACACGTGTAGCGCAGAAAAACTCACTAAGCACTCAACGGCACAATAAAATAAACTGAATAAGGGTATTCAGCTAGATCGGGCGAGGGGCTGGGATATTTTTGTGTACTGAATACATTCCTTCGTCTGCGAGTCGCCATAAAATGAGACCTGCCAATACTATCATAGAAGGACGGAAATGCGAAGAATAATAATATTAATTAGTTAACTACATGAATTAAAAATGTGTAAAATAAAAGTGCGGTACAATGCCAACGACGTTGCAAATATTACTGAATTCCTGTCGATGGAGCGAGGCGCTGAGGTGATTTCGTCAAAGGTCACCAGCACAATTGATCACTGATAAATCTGTTGTTCTTATTGCGGGCATTTAAACGTGTATTATTCATTCTCCCAAACTCACATAAAATGCCATTGTACCTTGGAGTTTGCGACTACGGTATTATGTATATTTGTTAACTAAGGTTTTATAAATTGTTGTAAATACTTACTTGGCTGTTCCCAGTAACCATTAAAATCACATAACACCTCAAACTCTTCAACTGACTCATAATAGTGCTGTCCGATAATATGTCCTACATCTTCTTCACAACGCATCCATCCGGGATACCAAGTTTCTTGATATTTACCTCGGATTAACATTACAGCAGTCCCTAAAATTAATTTTAAAAAAATCCTTGACCTTACTCTGCATATCACTGAAGGTTAAAACTTATCAGCGCCGACTGCATAGCGTTTTATCAAATCAATATTTCAGTTAATTTACCATCGCCATTCTGCCAGCTTAGCAAATTCCCACATTTCCCAAATTTCGTTTTATACGAAGTACGCTACATTTTTTCAGTTAATTTTCTCGCTTAAAGTTTTAAAATCTTATCCTTCTAGGCGGAATTTGCTTCAAATTACAAAATTCAAAGCCGTGTGTTAGTTAGCCTGATTTTATTCTTTTCATTATCAAGTTTATAGACAAAGAAATGAAAAACTGAGCAAACTCCTATCTTTTTGTATGTATCTTTATTAGTTCCGCGTCTAATAGTCTTATAATAATTTAATATTTTCTAAATAAAAAGAAATATTAGCTGACCATGTCTGTTTCACCGCCAAATTCACTTGGTAAAACACATTTACCATTTGGCAATGTTGCAGATCCATGAACACGCTGGGTCGCGCGCGCGTCGAGGGCACGATGGCCACAAGCGTCTACATTTCGTCCGTTGACTTTGGAACCAACCATTCCGAAAAGGAATATAAAAAGCATTAAAAAGATATCAGTTACCAACCTAACCTTACTTGTTGTTTTATAAACATTAATAATCATCATATTTATTGGTAAAGTGTGTTTATAAACATTAAGGTGGCATTCTCAACGTCATTCCATCTATTGCCAAGCTATACCCTATTTCGCGTTGCTTTTTTTAGTTTATAATTTGATTAACTAACATTTAAATAAAATCAATATCGTCGGTACAATATTTAGGTAATATCTGACATATAACAAAAATATCTATTCATTTTATTGCTAATTTTTGGATAATTGTATAGTGAAAGAACAATGACATAATAATGTTAAAAAAAAATCTTACCCGATATTTTTCGCTATACAATAATAATTATCCTAAAATATTTAATGACATTTTTTGATATTTGATTAATATGTCAATTATTACCTATAAAATATGAAGACGATAATGATTTTATTTAAATTTTGTGTAAAAGCTAGAAAAAATAAATAAATATACGCGAAATAGGTTATAGGTTGGCAAGCATGTTGATACTCCCACCTTAAATTATATTTTCTTGTAATATTTGTTCCACAAATTACGAGCATTTTAAATCCCTTCGAATACATGAGAAGCAGAAACATTCACTTCTACCGGGTGTTTCTCCAAAGCACAGAATATTACAGCAAACCAGAAGCGACAATACCTGTCGGTACCTTTAATATCGACTGGTCGTTTTTCAGTGACCTTCACACAACGATAACGGCCGATCCACAACCTAATACTCCGAGAAAACTTGCTTATTTTCTACACTGAGCGACCTTACTTTTTAGTACAGGTGCAAATGTAACAGAACGAAAACAAAATAATATCAAAATTAGCTAGGCGTAACGTCAGCTCGCGGACTAAACACAACTTAGACGAGCACATGGTTTTTAGCGATACACAACTTATTTGCCACATGCGCGTACCAAAACAGGACACGCAAACCACTGAGCTGTCGCTTCTCGTTTGCTTTGAGTTCTCTGCTCAAAAGACACCCCTATAACTTTTCTGTATTTGGGTCATTCTCATCAGATTCACTTAAAACTGCAGTAATTTTGTAACCAACCTTATAACAAGTAATTAACTCAAAATTGGGTAAATCGGGTTACTTGGGTAAATCGGGTTACTTTACATTCAGTGCGTACCGTTCAATATGTGGTCAAAACTTTTTCTAAGTATTTTACGAAAAACTGGGGATTTTAGAAAAAAATAAAAACGGAGGTGAAATAAGTTGAAACGGAGGTAAAAATGTGTAAGTTTTAATAACAAAAAGTTATGTAAAAAAGTTAACAGGTGATTTGAGGAAACTTATAATTATAAATATACTGATCCCTGTTATTTAACGTAGGATATGGCAAGTTTGTTACTATGTCAGACTTATTTGTCAGAGATAGGTACATCTTCATTTTCTGGAAAATGAAATTTGTTTGCACTGACTTTTCGCAAAAATTTTATGCTGAAGTCATTTTTCCCTTCAGCCAACAAAATAAGCCCGACATAGTTTTTGACAGATTTTTTTGTCAGAAACCTGACTAGAAAAAATTATTAATTTTGAGGGCTTGCTTCTTCGGCATTATATTTTCCTGATTCTGAGCATTCTCAAGAACTTGTAAGTTGCTAGTTTCATTGTCTCCGTTTTCGTCTTCTGAGTCACTATATATATCAGTATATCGTAGGTTCTCATCACTTCACCAAAAACTAATCTTCTTCTTACTTCTTCCGTATTTCCAGATTTAATTATTAAATCAGCCCGAGTATCTGGCGATGTTATTCCTTGCTCAATTACTGACATTTTTTTATCTTCTAAGAAATTATTCTTTAGTCTTGCCGCTCTCATTTTGTACTTATTTCTTTGAGCTCTAATTTTATGCAATTCTGCCTTCAAATTCTCAACTTTTTTATTTAATTCTTTTAAATGCTTTCTTCTTCTTTTCTTTGCACTACTTTTTAAGTTCTTAATGGATGGTCCGAGAACAGGAACGGGAGGTGGCGTAGGAGGAGGATAATAGTCCTCTAATTTTTTTAATTCTTCAATTTTTTTCTTGTGTCTTGCTGCCCTCTCGTTCCAATTTTTTCTTAATGTCCTCTGGTTTCTTTCTGTCAAATCCTTCACACTTCTAATTTTTCCATCTGCCTTTCTTCTGGTATATCTTTCTCTTTTTTTTCTCTTAGCTTCCTCATATCTGATTGGGTCATTTTTAAACTGTTCCCGTTTGCGTCGCATTCGGTCTCGCGCCTTTTTTTTGCTTCATCAGCTTTTGATGGCATATTTTTTCGACTAAAAATATGTATATGATTGTCATGCAATAAACTATTTTTTTAATATAAGGTGAGCAACTCTTGAAAGTGAAAATCCGTGATATTTATTATATTTCCGTTTTTTGTTTAAAACGGGCATAAATTTTAAAAAAATATATCTGATCACCTTATTTAATACAAAGAATACCTTAAAAATATTTAAATTAAACAAATATAAAAAGTTGACAGCCAATTAGTATTTAATTATTATTAACTAATATCCATACATATTTTTTAACTAACTTACCCAAAACAAGTGGAATGGAGGTGAAACAATAGTCCGGTCACTCAGGTTCTAACTTAATTGAAAAATAAAGAAAACGCGACCTTCTCCTATTAGGGCCAAAAACAGACTGAAATTAGCTGCATATTTTACTGGCGCAGCTCATCCACATACAGAAATCTAATAGGTTAGTTCGATGGCGCCATCTTACATTTGTTTTTTGAACTATGCACCTTAGCACGAAGGTGAATGGTTGACTAGTAACAAGCCGTTTTCATTTTTTTTATTTGCTATTCGCTATGTTTCTATTTTTTAACGTTTAGAATTTAGAAGTTAATTTCTTTTTGCAAACGTTGGACACTTAGGTTTTGTGATTTATATCTAAGAAGAACAATAAAAATATCAGTAATCCTAAACACATTGAAAAATAACATCGAACGGAGGTGAATTTTCTTATACTGTCAGGCACATTTGGACACATTTAATTTTTTTTTTTTAACATTTTTATATATTGAGGAAATACATTTTAATGTATTCCATTCACTTCCTACCAAACCTGATTTTATTGATTTTTATACTTAGAATAATAATCAAGTAACATGCTTCCACTGAATTTGGTGAGAATGACCCATTTATAGATATTAAAATGAAATTTTAAGATTATGCATAAGAGATGAGTCTGCATTTATTGGCATAATTTTCAATTTGTTAGCACTTCCGGTTTGACCGGACATTACAACTTTAAATTAAAGCCATGTTGCTTTTCAAAATCATTCCATTGTTTTTCAAAACCGCCTTTATATTTCTTTAGAAAAGAGAGGGCGGCAATAATGCATAACGCTTTTAAATTTGCGATTGGGATTTAAGGCAAATTTTTCAGTGTCAATTTTAAAATAGCATAGGAGTGTATCAAATTGTTGGAAAAAAAATGCTCGTTTTAAATATCCTAGCGAACTACCATCGTTCCATTTGGAAAAATGGAGTAAACTTCAAGAAAACAAAATTTCATTTTTTAAACGCTTGTGAAACTTAAAAGTCAGCTATTACGACATAATTTTAATTTTCATACTTGACTATAAATTAACAGATTTAATTAATTTGTAGCACTCTAGATTGAAAATAAAAAATAAACATAAAAATGTTATAACACGTCAAAAAATGACAAGTGAGGTGTCAAGAGTATCTTAAGACATGAAAGAAAAGTAAAGAATATCCACTATGTTAAAACAAGTCAGACAGAATATAAATGTAATTTCTGTGAACCTAAATTCTTTAAAAAGAATGCATCCTTTCCCATCCAACAGAAAATCACAATTTGAATGTTACTCCTGAACTTAAAGAATTTGCATGTGAGAAGAAATGTTTGCAATGAATGAAAGAGTAACAAAATATAACATTAACAAACCAGCCCTGACAGGTACACTTTATCTGACTCCTATTTTTTCCGAATTCTTATTCGCTGAAGGCTATACCAACCACGAAAAAATTGTAATTCAGAAAAATGAACCTGCTAATAACCTAATGGAAAATGTTTCATTATACAGAAAAATAACTAATATTACGTAATACACTGTACTGATTCAGCAGTTGGTTCCTTGTGAAACATTTTTAATATATATATTTTATAGTAAAACACTTATAGCTTTTTAATGTTTCATTTAATATAGAATTGCTCTACATATGTTTCGCCTTTCTAGGCCTATATATAGGTCAAAGTGGTAGGAGCATTAAAACACGACTTAAAGAACATAGTACATCAATTATAAAAAATGATAAATGCACAGGGATGTCCACTCATTGCATAGAGAACAACCATTTTATAGACCCAAAAAGTTTACAATTGATCCATGCTGAAAATAAAGGTAAAAGATTGGACCTTTTAGAACAATTAGAAATAAAGAAATCCTTACATAAAACCCTGACCACTAATGAACAACAAATGTTCCAAAATACCCCAATTCTAGATAGGTGTATTTTGTCGACTAACCCCGGAATTCCCAATGATAGGCCTAATAAACAATAAGAATATCTCCCAGGTAACTTAAAAAATTATTCTTTTCAATATTTTACAATAGTGGTAGAAAAATATAAAATTGTAAATTTAAAATTTAACTTTAGTATCATAAGTACTCTTAAAAAAGCCCTAGAAAGGCGAAACATATGTAGAGCAATTCTATATTAAATGAAACATTAAAAAGCTATAAGTGTTTTACTATAAAATATATATAATATTACGTAGGCTAACTAAAAACAGAACTTTTATTAGACCTCATACTCTTAAAATATTATAAATATTTTATTCAGTTGAAATAAATAAATCGCATTTTATGAATTGCTTGTGCCTGATTACGATTCTATAAAAATAATATATTATATGACTTAATACACGACATGATTCGAATTGAAATTGATGTCAGATTATGTGACGTACATTCAAAGAGTCATTAGAAGGACTATACCGACTTTAATGGACATTAACTTACCCATAAAATCTCCGGCTACAAATGCGTTTCTCGGGGCTCTACCATGACAGGAGTAGACCCATTTTAATTCTGGTTGTTTTTCTTCATATGTCCGTAAAGTGGGAGGGTGAGGCATCACAGGTAGACCTAACGAAAAAATTATTTTTAATTATGTTAATATATCACCTGTCACTTGTTAAAGGTAACTAACACTATTTACTAGCTAAGAATGTAATGGAAGCCGTTGTCATCATATATCAAACACATTGGCCAACCCGCCAACCCTTAATTTAATCTTCTTTACATAGTATAAAACAAAGTCGCTGTCGCCCGTCTGTCCCCTTATGTGCGTAAATCTTTAAAACTACGCAACGGATTTTGAAGCGGTTTTTGTTAATAGATAGAGTGATTCAAGGGGAAGGTTTTTATGTATAACTAGCGACCCGCCCCGGCTTCGCACGGGTGCAATTTCAGAAAGTGGCATGGCGGGTACTAATATATCGGGTTTGTATTTATACCAGCGGGTTGCAACGCATGCCTGGTACACGCTAGTAGTATATAATTCAGAAAACACCTCGTTGACACAGTCAATCGTTGCATTGATGTTTGGGTCTCATCAAATATTTAGTAACTCAGTCAAGTAATTTATATTAATCAACAATGTTGGCACTCCAATTAACCCCGCGTAGAACGCGCAGAAATCACGTGACATATTTTAGTAGGCTTTGCGCACCCATGATGATTAAGACCTCTCATTTGAACCCTAGAGTAGAAAGTGCGCTCCCGGTGGATTTTCCGGCATAACTTTAAAACTGAACGCCCAAGTGCATTACAGTGTCCCGATCCAGGGTTGGTTCTATTTCAATGACTGGATCCATTAGGTGGCCACCTAGGAGCAGACGATTCGACGAAAGGTAGGCCATTTTAACTTGATGTCACGCTGTCGTCATATCTACACTAAATTTTCTTATTAAACTATTTTCGCTTCTTTCTCATCTCCTCGACCAAGGTTATATATAATCTAATTGCTCTTTTTTAAATCAAAACTAAACCATTCATGAGAGATTAGAGAAGAATTCAGTGCGTACAGTGACCCACGAAAGGGACGCCTTAAACCAAATGATTCGGTAATACGGACGGTGTCCCATAGATCTGATACTGATCCCGATGGATTGGGGGGGGGGGGGGGGGGGGGGGCTCTGCCGCAACATTCTTCAAGTCGCACCACGCAGCAGTAATAGGTTGTTCCCGTCGAGGTCTGTGGTGAGCAAGAGGTATTACAACACAGACCGTAAAAACTGTGCCGAGAATAACATCTGCCGGTACATTGTACTAAACATTAATAAAAACCGCTCTAAAAAGATGCTTTTTCATCCTGACCAGCAGTATTATTGTCTTCCAGTGACCAGTCCTTCGCAACGTCGTATGAAATTGGATCGCCAAGTGGGGTTTATCTTCTTTACTAATAGTATCATGGGAAGATCTTAGGTTAATATATTATTCGTCGATTTGAATTGCTTTCTTTTATCATATATTATATGGCTTTTGGTCGATTTACGGTTAAAAAGTACTTTCCTTGCCGCCCCAAATAAAAACTATGTTTTATGAGGAAAATTTAGGTACTATGTTTATATATGTGCTCCTTGAACTTTATATTTGAGCTCGTCTTGTATTATGCTTATAGATAGATAGATAACTGTTTCTTTATTCAACAAGCCAAAAGGCGTAAGACAACAAATAATAAAAAAATTATTAATTTAATTTAAATTTTTACGAACAGAACCTGAAAGTAACAGCGGCTCTAGAAATATAGATAGATAATGAACCATAGGAATAAAGAACAATGCGAAAAACAAGCTACAAAGTACCTAAAAAAATACAAGTATAATTAATTATTAATATAATAATATCGCTAAATCTTTGATTTGGTTGGTTTTAAACTCATAAAAAGTTTACTGATTTTTAAAACATTCGTTTTTTGGTTTAATTTGATTGGATGTTTAACAACAGCGTATTATTCTTTTCATTTATGAACTCGTGCGGAACTTAGTGGACGTTCCGACATTTACATTTGCGATCTTGACAGCTAGTTTTGATAAAGATAATGAGATGTCTGTCTCGGTCGTCATTGGTCTACCCCATCCACGGACATTCCGCTTATAAAAGGAATATAAACCATTGCGCCAAAAAAATTGTTCATATTCTTAATCTATGCTACGAAATAATACTAACCTGGAGGTTTATGGCACAAAATTTCATAAGTATTAAACGCTATTTCCTTATTACCATACGGTATAAACATTGTTTTGTGGGGGTGTGGTTGTACTTTTCCCAATGTCAGTGTGCCTCTGTATTCAGCTCTTCCAATGTATAGAGGGAAGTCGTCTTCAGATCTACCAGCTAGGAGAGCAAATGGGGGGATCTTGTCTTTGCTAGCTATAAAATAAATTAATCCAACATAACCAATTTTGTGCGCGCTACATACTGACACTACTAGCTTCACCGATCTTAACTAATTTTGGAGTTTGAAATGGTGTAGACGTTTTTTTACTGGAAAATTTAAGAGGTTTTCCTGCAAGTAGCCAACTTCCGTCAACTCGAAATATGTGTATTCCAGTAGCATCCCAGGCCAACTAGTAAGACAGGTGGGTAACCTGCAGGTGAACGGATAGACTAGCTAAGAATATAATGGCATAAATATGAACAATAACTTTGGAAAATGATTATTCGAATTATTGTTATATCACGGATTAATATTATATCATAACAAACCCGTAAATATTAAAACAATAAACACTTGTCACACAATGTCCAACAATACCGGGTGTTTCTCAAAAGACGTTCACCCCTATAACTTTTTTATATTTATAGATATTAAAATAAAATTCAGAGTTTATGCATAAGAGATTAGTGCATTTATTGGCATAATTTTCAATTTGTTAGCACTTCCGGTTTGACCGGAAGTTACCTTGACTTTAATATTGTAAATGGGACATCTTGTATATTTTTATTTATTGGGATTCAGCATTACATTCTGAGTAAAATGACACCTTATTGTCATTTTTTGACGTGTTATAACAGTTTCATGTTTATTTCGGTCAAACCGGAAGTGCTAACAAATTGAAAATTATGCCAATAAATGGATACTCATAGCTTATGCACAATCTCAAAATTTCATTTTAATATCTATAAATACAGAAAAGTTATAGGGGTGAACGTCTTTTAAGAAACACCCGGTATACTACTAAATATCTAATATGTCAAAATTGGAATGTGACGACCCTGCGAGTTTCTGACATTCTATCTAAGGTGCAGTGCGAGGGCCCCACTACCTACCCAAACATTAAACTATTTATTCATACTCATAATTATTATTTTGTCTCCCAACGTTTAATTCTTGTTGTGAATAATTTAAAATTTAAGACGTTGGTGCCTAAAGGCCGAGACACAATTCAAAATTAACTATTAGGCGATAAGCAATAAGCAACAGAAATAAGATTTGATACGAAGAAATAAATCAATCGCGACACAATTAAGTTTTAAGCAACAAGAAACAAAATAGGAAACTTGACAAAAATTTTAAATGGTGAAAAAATTCTATAAATCATAAGTATATATTGTCATAAAACATATGGCAGCAAAAAAACAACATATTTCGTCCCAAAAGACCACTAGCAAGATTTAAAAATGCCCCAAAATTCAAATTATCCCAAGCGGGTAAAAACGGGTCGTGACGTCAAGAAGTGTAATTCGTGTGTGACATCCACGAAATAGGTTATAGGTTAACAATAAATTGAACGACGTTGAGAATTCAACCTTAAAAAAACAATACAATAACAATAACACACGGCAATCCAAATGCAAACTCGGTAGCTCGGCCACCGGTCAGGATGACGGATGACGGAAAAATCATACTTCCTGACGTCATCGGGCTTGGCGCGCTTAAAAGGTCGTTTGAAATGCTTTTGACACGCGCGAAACTTAAAGAATTTTTACCAAGTTATTACTGATTTTTAAGGAGTAATAATTGGGGAATATTTTTGTTAGGCCTAACTAAAATTATATTATTGAAAAAAAAAATTGGAAAGTTCCCTATTGAAGATATCCAAATGGATTTGATGTTGCAAGTTCCTTATTACTAGCTAATGAAAAGCTGCATAGAATATGCCCCGCCCCAATAAATATTTTGACGTTTGCCGGTTTGATTTTCAGGTTAGAGAGGTATTTTTAATTTGTTTTTACTGTATTGTGCAATCATAATTTATATTTTTTATTTCTTATTACTTATTTCTTTTATTCTCTCTTATCGAGAATTTGCTTACCTTTTACCCAATCACCATCGAAATCGGTCAACACTTCATACCGCTCCATCATGTGTTCCCTGCTGTCCCAGCCCACTGTACAATGGTGTTTTCCGTGCATAAGTTTACCAGGCGTAAGAGCATGATTTACCATCGCTCTTACGACATATAGTGCGGTTCCATTGTCATGCCCACCTACGACGGCATTATCAGGAATTTCCCCTAGACCGCTTCGAACCCACCGAACGCCGCTAGGTTTTATAATTATTGAACCATTGTGGGAACCTAGAAAGTAGAGGGGTCTATAAGACGATCTCGGAAACGAGTAAAGCCATATTTTTAAAAATTTTGTAATAAGACATAATAATTCACTTTAAAAAAATTTAATTATTGCATTTTGACATTTCTGTCATTTCCTGTTATTATACCGGAGGCTATTATGATACCGTGCGAGCAAAAATTATTTGCATCAAAGAGGGCCTTGCATCTAAGGACGTACCTAATGCTTAGCAGTAGAGGTTAATACCTGTTGGGTGTGAGCTTAATACCTGTTGGGTGTCAGTAACTACCTGAATTAACAAATAATCAGTTATTCCGTCATCTTCGACAGTCGTCACAAGTAATTTGATTCATCGCTAATTTTTCCAATTTCTTGAACAATTCACACTATGGGCTTTACGAAACAGCACAAAACATTCATGGCTGAAGCGTATTTTCGAAACGGGGTTAGAGTAAATGGTGAGTGGCAATACAATCCGGGTTTGTGCATGGACGATTCACGAACATTTTCTTAACGTTGCTTTTATTGCTGGGGATTTTTATCATTGCCTGAAAAGAACCGTGGCTGTGTTGCAAATTTAGAACAATTACAAGAAAGGATTATCCAAGAATGTGGTAACATTTTTCCAGAGATGCTGGTCAACACTTTCGAACATATGACGAGACGTGTGAATTTCTTGGAGCATGGCGGCGGTGGCCAATTTCAGCAATTTATGTAATTATTTTTGTTTTTCTTTCTGTATATTCTTACTTTGTTAATTTTGTAAACAAAAAAAATAAAATAGTATTTGTCTACTTATTTTATTACTCATTAGTTTGGTATATCACGTCATAATATGAATTGGACAAAATTTTAACCTAGATTTGGTTAGATATATCGTCCCCATATCATTGTGCTCTAAACCGAGACCAACGTTTTTTAATCCAAGCCCTCTTTGATGCAAATAATTTTTGCTCGCACGGTACAAAGATTACCAGATATGATATTCATTGTATCATGGGAGAAGAACTTTGGTACGTCAAAACGAATACCCAATATATTTTAGCATTTTTGGATATATTATTAACACCTAAGTAAATGTTGTCAGCGCCGGCACCTGTAAAAATGCGACGAAAGAACGAGGAGACAAAATATGCAACTATCTGAATTCATGTTAAAGTAGTAGTTATTTAAAAATTTAAATAAAATATCCCCGAAAATTTCCTAAGAAATGGCAAAAAAAAATTATAAATAAATACATAATATATAATTTCTCGATCTATTGATAAGATATTTGAAAGTAAATGTATGTCCTGTTTCTCTTGTTAATTAATCTAAAATAGTTTTTTATACACCGTGAACCTTACGTTTCAAATGATTGGGAAGTCTCGCTTATAAGTTGAGCATTTTCCTCGACATTTTCTATTGATATTGTTTGTGTTAAAGGGTCTTACTCCCTTAATACAGGCGAGGCAACACTATATTAAAGGACTAAGAAATAATTATGGAATAAAAAAGGTATTCCATTTAGAAAAATGTATGTTTGATATGGCCTCGATTTACGAAAGACCCTGTATAACGCAAATTATTTTTTAAATGTGGTAGGTACTTAGAATCTTGTACAATAGGGTCCTTGCACAATTTTTTTTTGTTTATTTAACTCTTTATGGGTTCATAAATGGGCCCTTTTTTTCTTTTTTCAAAAATACTGCTTTGATTTCCAGATAATATATTAAAAATAAAATGTCTTATTTTAAATGCACGCCAAAACGCATACTTATACGTGACGTCAAAAATCAGTAAGTAGCAATGTTGCCAAGAATGCCGTTAGTACAATTTAATTCACGTACAATCAAATGTACTAAAGTATATAACCTTATTTTTATTATCGTTTATTTACTTTGTTATTTTATCTAAGCGTCTTAAAGTTTGCATGTTGCATTCAAATTTACCTAATAAAGATATATTTATTACAGCATTACACTACATTCCACAAAAATAATGAAAATAAAAACGTTGAATATTATGAATATAAATACTTATCAGTTTTCACACCACTAATTTCTGCAGCGTTAAAGAAATCACTGTCAGAAAAAAAACTGTGCAATCATAAAAGCATCTACTTTTGGCAAATTGTTCGAGTCTGCTTTACTAAAGCCAGCTTCAGTCATAATTTAAATAATTAATTAACAACAACAAAATGTTTTATTGCCAGTTCAAAACAAACCTAACCACAACAAAAATTTTATATTTGATTTTTAATTGTTATTACAGCTACAACGATCGGACAACACTCGCTAATCGCAAATCGCAACCGTCGTCGACTAAAGTTTATAAAGACTTGTGGAATATTATTCGGGATCGGCATTTCATTTGGCAATTTTACTTAGAAAAACTTCTTTCTATTGAATACCATAAATCTTTGGAGTTTTCCCGGCGTGTATTTGTATAATGATAATTTAAATATAATATAATACTATGATAAGTATCCTTTTTTATTACAATGGAAGGAAAGGTTGCAGGTACCTAGCAACCTAGCAGCTCACTGAACTAAGGAGGTTTAGCTCGAGATGATAGATACCAAGCCCGAGAAACAAGAAAATACACTATTATAGTTTAACTGTGAGATTATTGAGGTAAACTTACTTTATAAAAGAGATAAATCATGATGAATTATTTTATTCTCTATAATTTTAATCCCTGGCGTTGAATGTAGTTACTGTAAAACATTAGTATTATATGCCTGGTAAAAATGCTGACCATGAAATGTGGAAATGAAAGATACATCGTTTTCATTTCCACCTTATTTTTAGGTAGGTAAACTTTTTATTATTTACAACAAATTTAATAAGTACTCGTTAATATTCATAAAAAAAATAATTATAAAATTCAGTCTGTATTCAATGACAAAGGTATCCTCTCTTTAGTATAATAATATGGTATTTCTAATGCACAAAAGATATCAACTGTCAATGCCTATTTTAAAAGCCAACCTGTTGAAATAAAGTAATAAACACAAAGTTAGGTTTATTACTTATTCCTGTTCTTTTAAAATCGGGTAACATACTTTTAAGGTTGAAGGCCACTACCGGTGCTGGAATCGCTTGTTTGAATTTTACTTTACAATGATGCCAAAGTTAATTAATAGAAAACCTGAAAACATATTTCCATACGAATAATGTTTATTTCACGGAAAATTTGTTCGTTAAGTTCTGATACATATCTTCACACGTTGAAATTAAAGGTCTTTAAAGTCTAACTGCACCTTAATATTTAAAGTTTTAACTTTACCTCTTATAATCAAGTAGTCGACGAAATAGCACAATACGATAAAACACAAAACGCAACGTTTGGCAACCGCGAAATAATACATTTCTTGTCAATAAATTTGGCAAAGTTTTACTGATTAGGGACGATAAACCAATTAAAATCGTTTACGAACACGTGTTAATATTTTTACGTGTCCGTTATTTTTCCATTTACTATGAAAATTAGTGACCGACCGAAGGTTCGGTTTCGGCGTTTCGGCCACAGTTTCGGTTTTGGCCAAAAAGCGGCCGAACCTTCGGCTATGCCGAAACTCAATGTTCGTGAACTGTCGCGCACCGTTCGGCTAACAATTTTTGTGGGTTCGTATAGATTTTTCTGTGTCGACTTTTTTTTTATAGAAGATCGATCTTGTTCTGTACAAAATAAATTAAATTTCAGTATACAATAAAAAATTTTCAAGTTTCGGTTTCGGTCGAAACTGAGACAAGGCCGAAGATTCGGTTTCGGCGGAAAATCTTGTTTCGGTCGGACACTAATTGAAAATATATTAAAAATTCGTGCAAGTACCCTATTCTTATTACAATTT
Organism: Polydrusus pterygomalis; assembly: GCA_963969555.1. Classification (NCBI taxonomy): domain Eukaryota; kingdom Metazoa; phylum Arthropoda; class Insecta; order Coleoptera; family Curculionidae; genus Polydrusus; species Polydrusus pterygomalis. Next base: position 54,241,186 of record OZ018378.1, read on the forward strand.
TTTTTTCTAAAACCATAAGATAGTTATTGCAGTGGCGGCTCGTGAGGGACGGCAGGGGCGTCAGGGGGGCAGCGGATTAATTATCGGCTGGCCGCCGAAAAAAGGCAGCAAAATAGGCAACCAAGCATACGTATGTAGTATATTCCCAGTAGTTCAACCTCAGAATAAGGACTATATGGTCCTTTATTCTGAGGTTCAACGCCATGTTTCAATTTTACGTGTGAAGTGGTTTTCTGGTTTTTCTTTATTTTCTTAAAATTATATTTACAACGTAAAATGCAACTGCGGAAATTTGCCACAATGCCGGTAAGTTATTAGGAATGCGAATGACAGAGTGGGTAAATCGGTTAGTGTTTTTCGCTAATTTTACTTTTTCGTATGTGAATTTCGTAATTAGGGCTTAATCCTTAATCGTTCGTAACAGTTTTTGACTTTCGGTTAAAATAAGTGATCAGTTTTTATTATTTTCCTTAGTGTGAAAGCGGTGAAGTGCCTAAGTAATTTAGTTTTTGTGTCTTGTGCGTGCTTTTTAACATATTTTTTGCCGGCTTAAAAATTGTCTATAAAGTAAATGTAAACTGGTATCGTAAGTATTAAAAAAATGGAAGAAAACGTTTCAAGTGCAGCTCAAATTGTAAGTATTACCAAGAGTAAAGATATTGTTAGTGACCTTTTATCTCAGAACTTTGCATCACTTCTGCATGATGAAAAAATTATTGTAAAAAACAATGGCCGTCCAACGCCAAAAATGCCTTCATTAATAAATACTAGCGGAAAAGGTTCGAACAGATTATTTAATGTACTGGAAGTGAAATCAAAAATAAACTTTTTTGTTGGGCATGCGCTCTAAAAACAACATTGGACAAAATCAAAATCCCTGGAGTAGAAGCGGGTACGATAACTTAAAAGAGTTATCTAGGGCACTTCAATAGATAAGATAAAAATTATATGTACATTTTAAAAGTTTTAAGGTGGCTTTTGGTTTTTTTTTAAATTATTCATTGCTTCAATACCTAATAATAATAAATGGTTCAAAAAAATTATATTAATTATTATTGCGGTAATTTTTTTTCTTTTATAAGTGATAAAGTAATAATATTAACATTAAATTATTGACCAAATTTGGGCGTGGTACAAACACTTTAATATTATGCGGGTGTTGACTGAATGGATTTCAAGAAAAATTAAGTTTTAAATGTTTTTTGCATGTTAATGCAAACACACACACTGTCCAAATAAAATAAATAAATTCATAAAAACTGCATTTGTATAGTTTTTATCCATGACTTTAACCTGTATTTCTATCTTGTTTCTAAACTTAATGAAATGTCAAAACGATAACCATAGTAACATACGTAAACATCAGTTTTTGTCATGGCTAACTTACTAATACCCGAATAAAAATTGAATTGTATAGAAAATTTTACAAATCACGCTTAATACGTCAAAAAAATGGTTAAACTAGTTAGTTAGTTACAGGTATGATATAAAAGAATTAAGTGAAATTTTAGCAGCTTTTCAAATCCGTAATAATATACAGGGTATTACATTTGAAAAAAAAGGACTTATGGTCACTTTTTCAAGTTACCATAATGCCCTGTATATTGCAACTAAGATTTGGGACTAGGGCAAAGAGCCCTATGGTATTGGTTAACTATTTACCAAATTTCAGGGTTTCAGTGTTGTAGAGTTCAAAATTAACAGCATTTTTAAAAATGACGTTTTCGGACAAAAAAACGGAAATTAATTTATATCTTAGTAACGGTAACAGATAAGTTGTAATAATTTGATGTTCAGATAGGTTGCAGCAAAGGGTTCAAAGAAAACGGTGTTTCATATTCAACATCAAACTATATTCTCAATCTTAGTCCATGTCGCCACATACATAGTTGTTCCACTTACGCTAAATGTTTATATTACATATTTGTTATATCGACAGTATTGTTATACTAGCTAATCATAATAACTAATTAGAACACTAATACAATATACTAATACAGAGTGTTTTACCCTCATATTACACCTCCCCGGGCAATTTAAGGAATTTACACTTTGTTTTCAAATGGAAATTCCTGCTAATTATAATATGAAAGTAATTAACTCATGTGAAATAATAACTATACTTATAACAAACATTTTCTTAGTCAATAAGAATTCAAGAAATGAAGAAAGAAAAGGAAGAAAATTAGAGTAGTCAGACCTAGAATAAATAGCAGATAGAGAAGAATACGAAAGTAGGGCCGGCCGATTCCTTACTACTAAATTATTACCTAGAAATTACTTAACTATGATATAACTTAGTTCTATTTTTGTGGATTACAATCTCCTTATTACCTTTCATTAGTTTTACATTTGGAGATTCATCCTCGATAACTAAATAAGGACCAAGAAAACAAGGACTTGCGATTTTGTTTCCCACTTCATTTTTTACCAGTACTAAATCGCCTTTTTTGTATTGAATGGGTTTAATTTTTTCATCATAACTTTGCTTTCTTTTAAATTTTGAATGTAATAAGTTAGCTCTTGCATCCTCATGAGCCTTTTGCAACCGATACTTTAACTCAATAGGGTAATTCTCAAAGTTATAAATGGGTTCTAACATATTATTTAGATTATTAGGAATCTGACATTTCTTTCCAAAGACCAGTTCAAAAGGAGTATATTTAGTTTCAGTATGGACTGTAGTATTATAAGAGAAACACCAATAAGGAATCCATGTACTCCACGCTGCATCATTATTTTCGGATTGAATTCTTAAATAGGCACCCAATACCTTATGTGAATTTTCCAAAGAACCAATACTTTCATGATGGTATGCCGTGGAATAAATTTGATTTATTTTTAAAAGCTTACAAACCTCACTCATAGTGGAAGAAATAAATTCAGAACCCCTATCCGTTGCAATTTCCTGTGGAATTCCATATCGTAAGATAAAATTTTCCACAAATGATTTTGCCACAGATACGGTGTCTTTATTTTTTATAGGATATGCTTCCACAAATTTTGTTAACTCACACTGTAAAGTCAGGATGTATGCAAATTCATTTACATCTGTTGGTAGTGGTCCTACAATATCTAAATATACTTTTTGAAAAGAATAATTGGCTGTCGACGTAATAACCATGGGCTGTCTAGTATAACGATTGCAATGCTTTTGTTTTTGACAAGTGTCACATTTTCTTACAAAGTCTGCAACATCGTTATCTAGACCTGGCCAAAAGTAATACTTTTTTATATTATTTGTCATTCTATTTATGCCTGCATGTCCACTTGTGGGAAGTAAATGAAAATCATTCAAAATAATTCGTTTCTCATCATTATCTATTATTTTGCTAGCTCCTTGTACAATATTTATACGGGGGCCCCCCCAATTAGGATTACTATTTATTTCCTTACCTATCCATTTAATAAACATTTTATTTTTCTCATTTTTTAAAATATATAATTCATTTATATTTGCTTTCTTAGTTATTTTGGCCAAATCTCTCAGCATTTCGTCTCGCGCCAATGCCGATCGAGTATTTTGACTAAAGTACAAACTAAGTTGCAATGGAACATAATAAAAACTCCCCAAGTGTTCAGTTATATCTTTTGACAATGTTTTTATTTTGGACGATGTCGTTAAAACTAACTCAGTGCAATTTTTAGGTTGTTTAAGAACTTCCACAATATCTGGTTGATCAGGCCAAACATTAAGGTTATCCTTGTCCAACACACAATCTTGCTCTTTCATACTCTTACACTGTCCTCTGGTCAAAACAGCAATCATGTCATTATTCATGCTTTTCAATTCCTCAGATGTCAAGATAATTCTTGATAATGCATCCGCGGTGACATTTTCACTTCCTTTCACATACTCAACGTAAAAATCATATTCCTCAAGGCCTAATCGAAATTTTGTTAACCGGCTGGATGGGTCAGTAAGGCTAAATAAGTATAATAAAGGTTTATGGTCAGTTACTATTTTAAATCTGCGTCCATATAAATAAGGCCGAAAATGCTTTACAGCCCAGTAGATAGCTAAAAGTTCTTTGTGAATAATAGGGTAATTTATTTCCGCTTTATTTAAACTTCTACTGGCGTACGCCACTGGTCTATTATTTTTATTTGAGAGTACTGCTCCAATAGCTGACTTTGACGCATCAGTTTGAAGTATAAATTCATTTTTCTCTGCAAAATCAGGATACTGTAAAACTGGATATTGACTTAGTGCGTTCTTTAGGATTTTAAATGAGTTGTTACATTCATCCGTCCATTCAAACCTTGCATACTTTCTGCACAATTTGTTTAGGGGTACAGATAGCTCCGCAAATTTCGGAATAAACTTTCTGTAGTAATTTGCAAAAGCCACGAAACGTTTAACTTCGTCTGAATTTTTTGGAACGGGATATTCGTCTAAAGCTTTAATTTTTTCAGGATCAGGAGATATTCCTTTATCACTAATAATGTGACCTAAATAAAGAATTTCTTTCCTTAAAAACTCGCATTTTAAGGGATTTAGTTTTAAATTTACTTTACGAAGTCTAGTAAAAACGTCCATAAGGTTTTTGTTGTGTTCCTTAAGATTTCTCCCGAATACTATTAGATCGTCAAGGTAAACAAAACATTTTTCGTAGTTTAGACCTGCCATTGCAACTGTCATTATCCTAGAAAAGGCACTGGGGCTAAGTTTTAGCCCCATGGGCAATCTTTTCATTTGCCATTGCCCCCGATCAGTTGTAAAGGCTGTCAATTTTCTACTTTGTTCATCTAGTTCCACTTGATAATACCCCTGACTTAGATCTAAATGCGAAAAATAAAGAGCTCCCGCAAGAGAATCCAAAATATCAACCACATTTGCAATAGGCCACTTGATATCTACTAAACTACGGTTTAAAAATCTGTAATCTAAAACCAATCTGCTACGTTTCTCTCCTGATGTTTCACTCTTTTTCGGTACCAGTAAAACAGGCGACGACCACTCACTCTGCGCACTCTCAATTATATCATTATCGCACATTTGGGAAATTTGCTTATTTATTTCCTCCCTCTGGGATTGAGGCAGTCTATAAGGTTTTATATAAACTGGTTGAGTGTTCGGTTTGACTTGAATTGACTGTTTATAAATATTTGTTACAGATAATTTATCCCCAGGCATATGAAATATGTCTGCAAATTTAGCACATAATTGATCTATTGAATCTTTCTCTTCTTTATTCAAGTAGGTAAGTTTAAGCATGTCAAATAACTGTTTTACTCGATTAACTGAAATATTTTGAGAAGTAAACTGACAACAATCATAATTGCTGAGCTTCTCAGTTTTAGGTAAGCAATTTCTCAAGCGTACTTCACTTTCCCGTGTATTCAAAATTTTAACCGGAACTTTCCCATTCACTGGTTGTGCAATCACTCCTGCTACAAACACACCCTGGCATAACTCACTTGGCATAACAACACATTCCTCATTTAACCCTGTCTCAAGGTACTGAATACTTTCACACCTTGCAGGTAACACTAATATATGACTACAACAAGCATTTAAGTCTAAAATAACATTCTTTCCCTCATTGAAAAGATCTAAAGTATTTTCCTCATAGTTTAATTTAGCTTTATACTTCCCTAAAAAATTTCTCCCAATTATACCATCTGTATGACATTCCAACGAATCAAATACATAAAACTTTTCCCTAAATTGTATGTTTCCTATAGCGAGATTTAAGTATACATAACCTACGGAACATACTCTACCACCTATGCCATTTATTTCAAGATTTTCCTTATGTAAAGGTATACTTGCATCTAAATGCTCTAACTTAAGCGCACACAATGACGCTCCCGTATCTACTAAGAATCCTAAACTTTTGTTGTTTACTCTAAAAGAAACTGAATTTGAGTAATTTTCGGAGTAAGTAAAAATATTATTATGACTATTCCCCTCTACTTTAGGGACGAAAAAATGTTTGCTCCCTAGAAACATCATACGGCAACGTTTCCTGACCTGCATTAATGTCTTGGTCAGCAAAATTTATTTGTCTCCGCGAATTTCCACGATAACCGCGAGTAAACGAACGTCCTCGGTGTCCCCCCTGAAAACGCTGACTTTGCGGATTGCTATTACCATTACCTAAGCGAGAATTATTTTGTTGATAATTAGAAACATGATTGTTATTTCTATTAGTTACGTTTCTATTGAAATTGTTATTAAAATGTCTTCCAGAGTTTCTAGCTCTGTTAAAACCTGCAGAAAAATTTCTGTTGTTTCCTCTTCCTCTAAACATATTGAAAATTTGTTGATTACTGCTTTGAGAGGAAATTTCTTCATCCTGCGCCGCTCTAATGGCATCCTTTAAAAATTCAAAATTTCTAGCAGATATGATTGTGCTGAGTTTATGATTTCTAAGGCCACCTGTAAACCTTTTTATAGCGATTTTTTCGTTTATTGGTATTAAAATATCAAAAGCTCTTGAATCACCGTCTGCTTGAGAAATTGTCAGATTTACTAAGATATCTTCAAGATTTTTACCAAACTCAGAAACAGTATTATCGCCTTGCTTGGCGGAAAACAATTTTGCCTGAAGGGCGGTATCGGATTGTTTCGTTAAAAGATGTTTTTTTATGTCTCCTAATAATGAATCCATAGACTCGTAACTAGACTTTAATCTCAATTTCGCATTATTTGAAATTCGTGTTTTCAGAATGAATTTAATTAAAATAGGCTTGCCATCATCGTTAAGCATAGAATGATAAAATTCTGCCGCGTCGATTAGTTTATGTGTAATAGCTTCCGAGTCATCCATTACAGGCAAGAGGCTCGTGGCCACTTTCAGGTCAAAAGCCGACATATCTGAATGTATAATTTTCGCGTCCTGGTTATCCCGATTTGTACTTTCCGCGTCTTGGTTATCACTACTCAAACCTTCTGCGAATTGTTTATCAAAATTTATAATTTCCTGATATACTTTTTTAATTTTGTCTATAGTATTTTTAGAATATTCAATGTCTGCTTCGTCGAGTTCAGAATCTTTTATTTTTTGATTAATAGCAGAAACCTCCTCACTCAGTCGAGAGTAAATAGTTTTTGCTTCCCTAACTTTAGTTGAAACGATGGATGTTTTTCGTCTGTCGTAATTTAATTTTCCTAGATAAGTTCTGACATCTGCTAGAGAACTTAAAATTATGTTTAAGTTATCTCCCATGAAAAATATGCAAATCTAATTATTCAAGAGCAAAGTACTTGTTAAAGAGGTCCCTATTTCAATACAATTTACTTAATTCTATAACTTACTTAGTACATTTTTTCTTTTTAATTACTAAATTGCTTAATTTTTTCCATTCTTTACATATCGCCTTGTTTCTTATGTCCATTTTCAGTTTTTTTTTTTTTTCCATAAGTGTAATAACCATCTTTATAATTATCCTAAAAAGAACCTAAAAAAAAATTTTATACTGCCTCCTCCGTCATTAATTCATCCCTTGATTTTCTTAACTCGCTTCTGTTAATTTCTCTTCGAATAGTTTTTCGTAATTCCTTACGATAACGAAGAATCCCACTATATATGATATACAGGATAACGGCTACTACAAGTGTTAGTAAAAGGTACTCTGACAGCGAAAACCCCTTGTTTGATATTTCGCTCCTTGCGTCTCCATTCGAGGCCTGGTTGATAACTATTTCCTCTTTAGACTTGGCACTACCCATTTTACTCCATATCGGTGCTTTTCTTCTTATGGTTTTTTGGCTGGCAGGATCGCCATGTAATAATTTGATGTTCAGATAGGTTGCAGCAAAGGGTTCAAAGAAAACGGTGTTTCATATTCAACATCAAACTATATTCTCAATCTTAGTCCATGTCGCCACATACATAGTTGTTCCACTTACGCTAAATGTTTATATTACATATTTGTTATATCGACAGTATTGTTATACTAGCTAATCATAATAACTAATTAGAACACTAATACAATATACTAATACAGAGTGTTTTACCCTCATATTACAAAGTACATAGTAGAGTTAATAAAAACTGTAAGGAAAGTAATGGGGGTTTCGATAATAAAATAAAATATATGGTGTTGCATTAAAAAAATCGAAGTTACTATTATTTTTGCGTGGAAGCGGCAACACTGTATTGTTAAACATATTTTAGGTTGGTAGAGCATGTCCGTTTATGTACGCGACCACATTTTCAGAACGATTCCTTTACTGGTTCGTCAGAAACGTCTAACGTTCCATCCACCGTGAATCACCCTGTATATAGTAACTCAGAAGACGAAAACGGAGACAATGAAACTAGCAACTTACAAGATCTTGAGAATGCACAGAATCAGGAAAATGTGATGCCAAAGAAGCAAGCCCTCAAAATTAATGATTTTTTTCTAGTCAAGTTTCTGACAAAAAAATCTGTCAAAAACTATGTCGGGCTTATTTTGTTAGCTGAAGGGAAATTTACTTCAGCATAACATTTTTGTGAAAAGTCGGTGCAAACAAATTTCATTTTCCAGAAAATGAAGATGCATCTCTGACAAATAAGTCTGATATAGTAACAGACTTGCCATATCCTACGTTAAATAACAGGGATCAGTATATTTTTAATTATAAGTTTCCTCAAATCACCTGTTAACTTTTTAACATAACTTTTTGTTATTAAAACTTACACATTTTCACCTCCGTTTCAACTTATTTCACCACTGTTTTTATTTTTTTCTAAAATCCCCAGTTTTTCGTAAAATACTTAGAAAAAGTTTTGACCACATATTGAACGGTATGTACTCACTGAATGTAAAGAACCCAATTTACCCAATTTTGAGTTAATTACTTGTTATAACGTTGGTTACAAAATTACTGCAGTTTTAAGTGAATCTGATGAGAATGACCTATATAAACTTACTTTTTATAGTATCGATAACAATATCAGCTTCTCCTGTTCTTGCTTCGACCATTGCGTCTTCATCGGATTCGGGATCGTCAAACAAATGGTCTCTTATATCAATAAATGGATATGGGTGAAGCCTAAACCCAATCTAGGACACAAACAACATAATCATATTAGAACATTTTGGCAGTATTATTTAACAGTATTGTTTCAATTTTTTTAAATTTATTTAGATCAATACTGCATCAGAAATTACCTGTTATAGCGACACCACGCCAAAATCAAGGTTGGCAGGATATATATCCGTGATAATATCCTGATATACTTATATCTTGATAAATATCATGATATTTATGCGACGATATTTATCCTGATATATATCAATATTTTTTTTTCTAAAATTCTATTCATCAGTATAAAAATATGGCCCCGCAACAGCGGATTGTGCTGCTTATGATGCGGTGATTCCCCATCTTTCCGAGACGTTGACCACCTGTTGTTCTTTGCCGCGTGGCATTTTTATTTAGTTGCGATTTCTGATTGAACGGAGCAATCTTTTGCTGTTTGTTTTATGAAATAAAAATTTTACAATGCCAAAAATAAAAAAAACAGTTTGGGTTCATTTTGATTTAATTAACAAGCCCAGTAATTCTGGGTTTTAAGTTGAACCATAGTTAAAAGCAAAAATATATGATGTGTTCATTCATAAACTTGTATTTTTCACCTACATTTTACATTCCTAACATAGGAGTACTAAAAAAACTTGTTATTGTGATAGCAGCTATCATTGAATAGAATTGAAATACAAATTTACAGATTTTTAACATGTTTATATTAAATTAATTTTTAAAATATATCTTTACAGAAAACAGATGAAATAATTTAAAAATAATTAAAAATATAAATAAATATCCAAATTTGGGTATTGGATATTTATATACTTTATATATCGTGATATTTGCAACCCTGCCTATATTACTGTTTTACAAAAGGAACTTATATACCAATTTTTAAACCTCCACCAGTTGTAGTTTCTGAGATACAGGATCCCTTCTTACTGGATGCCTACGTTATAAGGAGAAGACATTCTCGAAATTTTGCCATCTAGCATATTATCTTGTTTTCTTTGTGTCATATAATATATTACTGATTGATATAATTACTTTTAAAAAGGATTGTCTTTTGCTGTATTTTTTTTGGATAAAAAAAACATTACCTTTTCAATGAGTTTAAAATTTCTATCAGGCCAACTTATGATAGGTTCACATTCGTTTTCTCTTCCAAATGAAATAGTTCCATTTGCGGTCCATACCCAAAATCCCTTCCATTCATTTATGCTTAGTATATGCGGTGTATTTACAACTGTACAATTTGGTGGTAGACCTTTTCTGTCCAAGGCCTAAAGGTAAAAAAAAGCGTTAAAAAAAATGTAAGTATTAATAAGGAACATTGAATGAAGCTAAAGGTTAAATTAAGATATTAGTACTGTTATTATTGTTACAAATAATATATTTACAGGAACATATTATATTAAATTAACTTTCTATACCTACTTATAAGTTAGGTTTTTGTTAGCTCGGTACCTAAGTAACAGGGTTACTTGCATGTACCATGTACCAGAATCTTACGCATTTTATAATTCATAATATATTAGATTTTTAACCTGAGCTCTAACTTAAGTATAGTCACTTTGTGATGTGAATGAATAATCAATATTAATTTGTTATTTATTTAATTAACGACTTTAATTTGTGAATGTGATATAATGTGTAATATTGTAAATAACAGTAGTAGGGCACAAGCACACACAGGTATTTATACCTAGGTGCTTAAAATTAAGTTTGATGTTCAACATTGTAAATTTTGTTTTGGAAAATAAAGAACCCCGCACTTCGTTTATGGAAAATGGCCTTCGGTTAAATTTTTTAAATTTTTAGTATGTTGTAGAGAATGCCATTCTGATCAAAAGTGTTCATGGCCACAACAATATCTGCCGACCAGTTTTTGAGATACAGGGTGTCCAAGTTGCAAAATATGAGTTCTCAATACAAATATTTTCGTAGTTTATAATATTAATTCGTTTTGTTTTTTTGAATTTTTGTTGACCCTGTCATAGATAGGGTAGAATACTATAAAATTAGTTTAAATTTTTTTATTATATACCGGGTGAGTGACCAAGATTATTTAATTTTTTTTGTTAAATCGTATTTTCGGCATTAAATTAAATGTTAACAAAATAATACTGTAGATGTCATTAGCTTGGAGCAAGCTATCAGAATTTATATTATTTATATTTATACAGGGTAACTCAAAAAAGTTAATATTTTTTTATTAGTTTTGAAAGCAATTTTGTAAATATTTCTTTATGTACTACTTGTCGTTTATCGTATGCTTCCTAATATATATATAATTATCAAGGTTATACAGGGTGTTTCCGATGATAAGCGATAGAAAAATAACATAAAAATGCATGTATTTATAAATCACCCGGTATATTAAAAATGGATAGGTTAAATTTCGTTATTTTTTAATATTTTTTGCTTGAAGTGTCTTACTTACATGTTTGCTATTGATTTATCTATTCCTATGACCCGTTCTAGAGATATACAGCGTCGAACAGACTCAAAACTCAAAAAATAAGCAAATAAAATAACAATTTTTTTTTAATTTCAATAAAATTTGAATTATATTACGGTTAAAATAAATATATTTAATGCTATACAGGGTGTTTCGAATAATTAGGGTATTCTAACACTGTAGGTACTTATTGCAAATAAGAAATATATATAAAAATTATGAATAATTTATTATATCCAAATTATTTTATCCAATAATAATAAGTACGGCCGTAATTATTCGAAACACCCTGTATAGCATTAAATATATCTATTTTAACCATAAAATGAACTTACAGAACAAATTTTATTGATATTAAAATTTTTTTTTATTTTATTTGCTTATTTTTTGAGTTTTGAGTCTGTTCGACGCTGTATATCTCCAGAACGGGTCATAGGAATAGGGAAGTCAATAGCAAACATGTTAGTAAGACACTTTAAGCAAAAAATATTAAAAAATAACGAAATTTAACCGATCCATTTTTAATATACCGGGTGATTTATAAATATATGCATTTTTATGATATTTTTCTATCGCTTATCATCGGAAACACCCTGTATAACCTTGATAATTATATATATTAGGAAGCATACGATAAACGCCAAGTAGTACATAAAGAAATATCTACAAAATTTATTTCAAAACTAATAAAAAAAATATTAACTTTTTTGAGTTACCCTGTATAAATATAAATAATGTAAATTCTGATAGCTTGCTCCAAGCTAATGGCATCTACAGTATTACTTTGTTAACATTTAATTTAATGCCGAAAATACAATGATTTAACAAAAAATATTACATAAATTTCGTCACTCACCCGGTATATAATAAAAAAATTTTAACTAATTTTATAGTATTCTATCCTATCTATGACAGGGTCAACAAAAATTCAAAAAAACAAAACGAATTAATATTATAAACTACGAAAATCTTTGTATTGAGAATTCATATTTTGCAACTTGGACACCCTGTATCTCAAAAACTGGTCGGCAGATATTGTTGTGGCCATGAACACTTTTGATCAGAATGACATTCTCTACAACATACTAAAAATTTAGAAAATTTAACCGAAGGCCATTTTCCATAAGAGAAGTGCGGGGTTCTTTGATTTGATTGAAAAAAAAATAAAAAATTTGAAAAATATGTTAATGTATATTGATGATTAACACCTGCAATACTGATTGATCTGTTGTCCTTCTTGCGGGCATCTAAACATATTATTCATTCTCTCATACCTATATAAAATGCCACTGTACCTTCGAGTTGGACATGACTATTTAAACTATACAGGAAGCGTAGTTATTCTGATATACTTTTATTATAATAAATAACACGAGTCCAACCTCGCGTCTCAAGTTTTTAAGACCTTTCCTTTCTATTGAACCAATCCAACTAGATCGCAGCTACCAGTCCTCAGCAGCAGTAACGAACCGTGGACGAGTACGGCGTTAAAATGCCATCTCTCGGAATTGCCCGATTACTGCCGACAGTCACGAATCGACGTAAAATGGTATGAGATCTGCGCAAGCGCAACCCAAGCGGACAACGCCCTAAATGTTTGTATTTGATACGACATGATATGACATCTGAAGTAGGTACATCTGACGAAATATCATAGGCCTTAAATAATATTATTCCCACGCATAATATGTAGGAGCTAGGAAGTCATACACTTTGAGATAGGATATCCACATTTAGGAGAGGTTTCGGAACGCACTACCTAGTACTACTAATAAATATACAAAAAATTAATTTTCGAGAATACAAAATATTTACTTTTAAAGGATACTTACTACTAAGCTTTCTGTACAGGGTTGATGTCCAACTTTAATATTATATGTTGGATTATTTTCTTCTGAGTTGTCTCCAGTTGCAAAAAGTCCTATATCTAATCCGGATCGCCAAGCTCTTACTTTAAATTGAATATATTCATTTTTATGTGTTATGCATTTGTAAATTCTTTCATCGGTAGCATTTAGTACTGAAACCGAAATAGGCTAAATTAATACCCAATACATGTAATTTTATTATTTTATAGATGTAAGTACCTCAAATTTCTATTTTTCTCTTAACTTTTAGATTTTTTTTTTATCATTTATGGCAATGGTCCCAAAGTTTGGGATTGTGTCTTCTGGAAAGCGGCTTCAACTACAAGGGAATATCTAATATAACTATGGTTGGCCCTCTGCTCAAAAATTTATAAGCTCATGTTAGCCCAGTAACGATTTTTAAAATTCGTTTACCATTTAGTAGAGCAAAGGATTTCAAGGCCATTAGGAAGGTAAGAGAATTTTATTTGCGAAATATCCTTTTTTTATGTAAATAATTCCTTTTTTATTAAGGCAGAATATATAAGTAAGTATTTGTTCCCAGTTGGACAGTGCATTTATTTATCTATTTAACTACGTTTTTTGTAAAATACGACTAGTAGCAAGTCATTCAACATAATTTGTTAAAAAAAACTTTAACACTTAATGTACAGGGTGATCCAACCAGGACTGAATAGGGGCCTATTTTTTTAGTTTCCCTGTATTTTTATTTAAACCAATATAGCCATTTAGTTTATGCTTTGCCGTAGAATCTAAAATTACCATTTAAAAAGCGATCTGACTTAAAACAAAGGAACTGTGGCGTAAAGTTGTTGTGTTTTCAATGGAACAACCTGTATATTATTTATTTTTATGAAACGCCTTTCTTTCCTGATTCCATAAATATATAGTTTGTCCATATTAGCTCAAACCGTTTTTAAGATATGAGCAATTAAACATTTAAAAAGCTGTATTCATTTGAGCTTAATATGTCTAGAATGCCTTGGAAAAGAAAATTCCCGTAATGGCGATGCATTAAAATACAGCTTTTTAAATGTTTGATTGCTCATATCTTAAAAACGGTTTGAGCTAATATGGACAAACTATTATTTATGGAATCAGGAAAGAAGGGCGTTTCATAAAAATAAATAATATACAGGGTGTTCCATTGAAAAAACAACAACTTTACGCTACAGTTCCTTTGTTTTAAGTCAGATCGCTTTTTAAATGGTAATTTTAGATTCTACGGCAAAGCATAAACTAAATGGCTATATTGGTTTAAATAAAAATACAGGAAAACTAAAAAAATAGGCCCCTGTTCAGTCCTGGTTGGATGACCCTGTACCTAATAATTAACCAAAACATTTCATGACACAAAATTACAATTAAAATGAAACAGAATAGCACACAACATGGTCAACGTTTTTTTCAAAAACTCTTTAATAGAGTAAAATGCATTATCCGATAAAAATACTTTAAGTTTTTTCTTAAAAAGGCTTACTTATTGCTTAGGATAAAATCGAGGATAAGATATTATTAGTTGAAAATTTTGCGGAAGTAGTCCATTATCTCAAAGTGGAGCTGTTTAGATATAAGGAAAATAAACCCACAGTCGTCTCCACAAATACTTATATTAAAAGAGTAAGATTAGTGTGGTGTACATGTTTCGGTACTAGAGGGAGTACCATCATCAGCACTGAAGGGCTAAAATAAATATAGAATGAATAGAAAGAGAAAGGACAAGTCAGATTAACGTACTTGCCCCAAGTGCGACTAATACAAGCAATGTAAAAGATTTTTAAAAAATTAAAACTAAAATTATGAATTAGAGGAGGACATTTTGATTGGTTGGACAAAAACAGATTAAAAAGTTGAAAGTAAAATAAAATTCTAAAGGAATTAATTTTCTTCCTCTGCCCTACATTGTAAACAAATAAATAACAAACTGATTGTACTGAAAGTCAAATGGAGGATATAAAAGGTCAAAGTAGTGACATCTAACAAAGTCAAGTAAAAGTAGTAAATACCCAATAATAATGGGAACTGACGTCAAAAGTGTAAAACGTGGTTCTTGGAGCAACGTTTACAACGGAACAACGTTTACAACGGAACCACGTTTTACACTTTTGAGGTCAGTTCCCATTATTATTGGGTACTTACTACTTTTACTTGAGTTTGTTAGATGTCACTACTTTGACCTTTTATATCCTCCCTTTGACTTTCAGTACAATAGAGGTGGGCTTAAGAGTTATTTTTGAATCACCGGTATACCGGTGACTGTTATTTTAAATTAACTGTTATTTTAAACAGTTACCAGTTATTTTTAAAAAATGATATTTACTAAGGTGAAGGTGTCAATTTAAATAATCGACTTTTTCTCTTTTTAAATATTTTATTGGCGCCAAATTAAAATAGCTGTTATTTTTAATAATAACAACGTTTTCTCTATTTTATTTTCAGCATATTATGTTACTGTACCCATCACATACCACACACCCTAGTCTCTAGTTAAATTACCAATAAAAATAAAGTCTATGTAGTATCATATACTAAGTAAATACACACAATACGACGGTCACGACTCACGACATACACACACATAAATAGAAAATACATTAAATACAGCGCTACAACGCCACAACGCGCTTCGGGGAATTACAGAATATACAATTGCCAACCTATCCACCAATCCACTATTTCCCTCGCAATTTTAAACGTGAATAAGGGTAGTGAAGACGTGAAATTATCTTGTAACTATTTAACACCTTTCCTTTAAGCATAAGCATCCTGCAAACCAGGACTATCAAATATCAGAGAAATAACGTTCATTGGAAATTAATTATACCTTACCGTTACCGCCCACAAAGTGATATGAAAATTATCCGATTACTAATAATAACCATGTTATTTTTTAATATCCAGTTATTTAACAGCGAGAGAAGGCTGCATGAGCCGGCACTTAAGCAGCGGCAGTGCTGTGCGATCGGTTGGTATATGAATCACTAGTAGTTGCTTCACATCCTATTACTAAAATAACCATGTATTCTTTATCCAGTTATTTAGAAAATAACAGCGTGCAGCGAAAGAAGGCTGCCATGAGCCGGCGAACTCAGTCGGCAGTGCGATGATGTGCGAGCGCTTGGTATATTGAATAACTGGTAACTGCTTCAGATCATATTTAATCACCGATAGCGACTGTTATTTCTTAATAACCGGTTACTTTTAACCGTGACAGTTATATCATCACACCTCTACAGTACACTACATACACTTTTTGTATATACAAGATCGCTCTCATGTGAACTACAGAAGGTTCTCTGATTTGCGGGCAGAGTGTAAAAGACTTTCTGATGTTTGTTTTTCAACATATATTAGGGGTATTGATGTAAAACTGCAGGAGGATCCTAGATCCTTCTGGAAGTTTATTAATGATAAAAGGTCTAGCCATTTATTGCCGAATTCGTTGCACTGTAACAATCGGTATGCGTCGACTGGTCAGGATATTGCTAATTTGTTTAGGGAATTTTTTCAAACTGTTTATGTAGATAGTCATGAATTGCCATTCTCCTATGATCCAGCGTTAGACAATGATATTGGTAGAAATATTAACTGCTCGGTAATAACAAAGAAAGACATATTTGATCAGATATTTCAGCTTCCCATGAAACTTTCAGTGGGTCCTGATGGTCTACCTGATTATTTTTTAAGGAAGTGTGTTTGTACAATCACCTTGCCTCTTTATATTCTTTTTGGTAGATCGTTGGAATCGTCAGTCTTTCCGGATGTGTGGAAGGTAAGCTATGTTGTTCCAATTTTTAAGAGTGGTCAAAGAGATAATATTGAAAATTACCGAAGTGTATGTATTCAGTCTTCTATCCCTAAACTTTTTGACTCACTTGTTAGCAGGCAGCTGGGATGGCTGTGCAAAGGCTTGATTTCTGATGAGCAACATGGATTTTGCCAAAACAAATCCACACTAACAAATTTAGTCTCATATCAATCAAACATTTTGAGGAGCATGGAGAATCATAAGCAGACTGATTCAATATATACTGATTTTTCTAAAGCATTTGATCGGGTCGACCATCGAATTCTTTTGCAAAAGTTACAAAAAATCGGTCTGAATCGTCAGCTGGTGCTTTGGTTTAGTAGTTCCTTGACTGGTCGTGTGCAATATGTTAAAATTGGTGGATATTTTTCCGAGTCCATTTATGTAAGTTCCGGTGTCCCTCAAGGAGGGCACTGTTCACCTCTACTTTTCAATATATTTGTGAATGATATTATACATTGTTTTATACATAGTAAAAGTTTAAAGTTTGCTGATGATTTAAAATTTTGGAGAACGGTTGAGAGCACATTGGATCAGGAACTTTTGCAGCAAGATTTAAACCGATTATGTCTATGGTGTAAGGTTAATAGGTTGGATCTTAATGTAAAGAAATGTGTATTTATTAGTTTTACCCGTAAAGTAAATAGGTTCCAATCTTCTTATTTTATAAATGATAGGGCTATTGAATGTGTCACCAGCGTTAGAGATTTGGGTGTTGTTATGGATAGCAGGTTATCATTTATTGATCAAATTAACTCTGTATCTGTGAGGAGTACAAAAATGCTAGGTTTTGTTTTAAGAAATTGCCAGTATTTTTCTGTGGGTGCTACCAGAATGGTTTATTGTTCCTTGGTTAGGTCACTTTTAGAGTACTGCTCTATTGTATGGTCACCATACTTTCAGAATCACTCAAGTTCCTTAGAAAGAGTTCAACATAAGTTTTTAAGAGTATGTGCTTTTAAGTGTGGCAGTAGAGTGGTAGATCATGATTACACGGTAGTGGAGCAGCAGTTGAACTTACCTCCTCTTAGCATTCGGAGGGAGAGGTTTGGAATAATGTTTATTTTTAAACTGGTGAATGGCATGTTGGACTGTCCTGGCCTTTTAAATTCTGTCGGGTTCAATGTACCTTATCAAGGGCTGAGACAGCAACTGCCTTTTTGCATACCCTTTCACAGAACTTCTTATGGCATAAATGGTCCAATTGATAGATATTTATCTGTTTTGAATAACCGTAACATTGATATTTTTAATGTATCTTTAAGTCAACTGAAGAGTTATCTGAATAAATATTAGTTTGGTATTTGATGCTCTATCTCTGTGGTGATGTATTTACTTCTATATTGTTGAATATATTGTTGTTTAAGTGTAATATATTATAATTTATTGTTGTTTGAGTGTAACATTGTTGTATTTCAGCTTTGTTATACTGTAGAATTATTTTATTTAGGTTATTATTTAGTTATACCTAACTTTATCATTGTTATTATTGTAACAGTTAATGGGGTTTTCCGTACTTAATAAATAAATAAATAAATAAAGTACAATCAGTTTGTTATTTATTTGTTTACAATGTAGGGCAGAGGAAGAAAATTAATTCCTTTAGAATTTTATTTTACTTTCAACTTTTTAATCTGTTTTCGTCCAACCAATCAAAATGTCCTCGTCTAATTCATGATTTTAGTTTTAATTTTTTTTAAATCTTTTACATTGCTTGTAGTAGTATATAATAGTGGCACTTGGGGTAAGTACGTTAATCTGAAACCCTGAACATGAAACAATGACATATATTGATATGAATGTGTTTGCTTATTTCTTTTTCAATAAATAAATAAATAAAAAAATAAATAAATGATAAGCAACATTGCATAATATTGGGTGCACCAAACGGGACGGACTGTAAAATAATAAGTAGGTATGTGGGTTTGAGTATTTATTTGTTTCATATTATCTAAGTAATTTTACCAAGATACCTAAGGTACTGACATAAATACCTCCCTGCCTACATGAATTCTTTGCATTTATGAAACTCACCTGTCCTAACAGGTTCTGGCATATTATAGCTAAAACACACCAAAATAGGTTTAATTATTTCTTCTTGTTCCGGCAGAAATGACTTCTTAAACCCAAAACAACCAACCTTCACAAATCGCAAAACAAGGCAAAGGCAATAATACCCAAGCAAGGTGAACAAACACTTTTCTATACACCAACAAAACTGACCAAAAGTTATGTTCTCATAACACCATTAAGATTACACCAATCGGCACCGATAATAAACAATAAATAATTACTCATTACTCAACACAGTAACCAGTAACCAGTAACCACAGAACTCCAATAAAGCCAGTAACACCGATTACTCCGATCACCGAAGTTGTACCAAAAAATACAATTGTCCAAAAAATGGTTATGGTGCGGTACCGGTAAGAACAAGAACACAAAAAACACGTTTTCACGTCGCTGCGGTTTGAGCTAACCGTGTTAGAAAACGGTATCGTGTGGTATGTCAAGCTATGACGTCAGGAGCTAGTACGACATGAAAATGGACGGTTAAATTAGACAGAACAATAATTGTTCTAACTGTGAATATTAACATTATTAACCCCAATCCTTGAAATAAAAGCTTGTTTAGTTTAAATTAATATTTGTAACTAGTAAAAAGTACCTACCTTGTAGTAATTGGGTTAAAATTTCACGTTTATCTTGTCTACGTCACGTCTATATTATTAATATTAATTTTAATTGCTTCCATAATTCTAGAGGCGGTAAATTGAGCACATAGATAATAGTTTATAGGGGATTGAGCACTGAGAAAAAACGAAAAAACATGTCTCCTAACCCAACTTCCTTTTAACCAGAAGCACAAACCATGTTACAGAGATGGTTACAAAAATGACATACCGAATTGAAACCGGGTATGAAGTTGACGTCATTTATTGTCACCTGAATTTCAGTGGTTAGTTGCGGTCTGTTTAACCACAACCAGATGAAAACGTGTAAAACAATTAACAAGTAAGAAGTAAGGAAGGGTCCGATTCCGATCATAAGTTTTCTCCTTTTGTTTTTTTTAAACAGCAAAGCAATGCAAATAGGTACTTTCTTTTTACTTTTTTTAAACAGTATGTAAGTGTAGTGTTAGCTTTACTTATTGGAGGTGAGATTACAGCGAATGCATACTTGAACTTGCTACTTTGTAGATCTGCGTAAATGCCAGGCTTGCAGAGGCAAAGTATAATTTGCAGAAATTTTACATTCCAAAAACTATTTGGTGATCCGCCATTTTTACCTTAGTTAAGGTGGGAGTATCAACATGCTTGCCAACCTATAACCTATTTCGCGTAGATTTATTTATGTTTTCTAGCTTTTATACAAAATTTAAAGAAAATCAGTATCGACTTGATATTCTATAGGTAATAATTGACATATTTAATAAATATCAAGGAATTTCATAACTTATTTTAGGAGAATTGTATAACGAAAAATATCGGGTAAGATTTTTTTTAACATTTATGTCATTGTCACTAATTGTTCTTTCAGTATACAATTCTCCCAAAATTAGCAATGAAATAAGTTGATATTTTTGTAATATATCAGATACTACCTAAATAATGTACCGACGATATTGATTTTCTTTAAATGTTAGTTATTAAAATAATAAACTCAAAAAATCAACGCGAAATAGGTTATAGGTTGGCAATAGATTAAATGACGTTGAGAATTCAACCTTAAGGTAGGAGTATCAACATGCTTGCCAACCTATAACCTATTTCGCGTATATTTATTTAATTTTTCTAGCTTTTACACAAAATTTAAATAAAATCATTATCGTCTTCATATTTTATAGGTAATAATTGACATATTTAAAAAATATCAAGGCATTTCATAACTTATTTTAGGAGAATTGTATAGCGAAAAATATCGGGTAAGATTTTTTTTAACATTATTATGTCATTGTCACTCATTGTTCTTTCATTATACAATTCTCCCAAAATTAGCAATGAAATAAATTGATATTTTTGTAATATATCAGATATTACCTAAGTAATGTGCCGACGATACTGATTTTATTTAAATGTTAGTTTAAAAAATAATAAACTTGAAAAAACAAAGCGAAATAGGTTATAGGTTGGCAATAAATTGAACGATGTTGAGAATTCAACCTTAAACCGTTTTATTACTTCAGGTTTATTGATATCGACTGCACAATAATGAATTAATGAACTTAACTCTTAACGTTCCTTTGCTTTTTTTTATATTAAAATCCGATACAAATTGTAAATATCCACCATCGTCCGTCAAATCCCCAAAAAAAAAAAACTTTTTAACAACTTTCATACATTCTGCAGGTTTGCAGGACCTTCCGACCTTATGCAAATTTGCAGTGGCAAAGTATGATAAAATAAAACGTTTTCTGGAATTCCAATTTTGTCTTCTGCAGTTGCAGACGTCAGATACATAGCTTCTGTAATCTCACCCCGAAGTTGTTAAAGGAACTCTTCGCGAACAACTTCATATTATGAGAAATATAGTGGGACATTCTTAACCGCGGCAATCTCTATATTCTTAGCAGAAGCTAAGATATTAGCCTAGTTCCTTATTTAAGTTTCTTCTAAAAAGCAAATAAGCAAAGCCAACGGCTAGATTTTTTCCTTCCCTCTTGCCACTTACACAGTTAAAAAATTAAATTATGCCCCTATCTATTTCCCATACGAACCAAAGATTTTTCTTTGCTTTTTAAAAGAAGGCCAAATGGAAATTAACTTACTTACTTTCCTTTTGCTTCTTTTAAACAGCACAGGCTTCCCTAGTGACAAGTGAAAGGAGTAACCCAATTTTTCCTCTGTGTCATAACCTCACAATCACATAATCATAACAGAAAAACCTTTGCATTTTTCTGTTTAGATTCTTAAACTTAAATTGCCCATTTTAGTTGCTATCTAAAGTGGCTTCAAAGAGTTTTTAAATAGCGTAATGTTCCGGTCACTACTTGCAGTGACAAAATCACTGTCGGTATTAACAATTTCATCATCACCTCGATTAATTCCTCAAAATGCTGTTATTAGACCTGGACCTGTCGCTACAATATTTCGAAGAAACTTTTCAATTTTAGGATTAAAAGCTTCTTCAGGCTTTTCAAATAATTGTTCTTTAACAGCAACAAGTGTGAACTATGTCAACACCAGAAGTGTTACCAAATATTCAATGAGAAAAGGAAAGAGGAAGTCAGTAAAACCAGTATTAAAGAGGTAAATCAATCGGCCAACTCACCCGTAATCACATTTTTAATTTTAAAAGGGCATC
This sequence comes from Polydrusus pterygomalis, assembly GCA_963969555.1. NCBI lineage: Eukaryota > Metazoa > Arthropoda > Insecta > Coleoptera > Curculionidae > Polydrusus > Polydrusus pterygomalis. The sequence continues at coordinate 54,263,595 of OZ018378.1, forward strand.
AGATCCTACAAAAAACCAATGTTTTTCAAATTATTCTTATAGGTCTCTAGTTCCTACAGACATAGTACCTACCTCCTCCTCTTTTAAAAATCAGCATCACAAGCACAAATTGCACAACTAATTTTATTCGTTCATAATATATTTACATAGACATTATTTGTAAGTATTACACATTCTATACTTTTAGACTACATTTAGAAACACCTAGGTGTGAGACACCTGTATGTGTTTGGTTTAACCTAAAATATAAAGAAAACAATATGCTATGTGCAAATGACAAAATATGTTACACAGTTACACACAGAGAAAATGAAATCAAATTAAAAGATGGCGAACGATGACAAGCATTCTTCAAACGACCAGAAACTTTTGTGTAAATACTGCAAGAAAAGTGTTTCAGCATCTTTAGCGAAGTGCGTAAAGTGTGAAAGTGCTTTCCATACATCGTGTGCCCTAAGAATACCGGGGTTAATTGCAGTGGGTAAAGATAATCTGGTTAAGTGCTGTGAACGCCGTGAAAGTGAGGTTAATGATGTCAATTTCGTTTCTACCGATATCTATAAAGAAATGATAATGGCGAAGGATGAAATAATTAAAAGCAAAGAGATAATCATACTTGAACTAAAGGATAAAGAAAAATTGTTCCGTAATTCAATTGCCTTGTTAGAAGGAAAAACATCAGCGGGAGCGATCAATGTTCAGCAACCCCGGAATTATGCAGGATCCACTATACATACGATAAACACGGGCTCTCGAGCTGGCAACCCTGCAAGGAACAAGTCTACTTCTGAGAGCAACGTTGACTTGGTAGATAAGGCTTCAGTTCCAAAAAAGAAGACCGTCAACTTAACCCCAAATTCTGAAGTAAAAGTAAATAATAACAAACAGCTATCAGGTAACACTGATGGAAATACTATCACAAAAGCTCAAGTTAATACAGCTATATTGGCTGCGCAAACCGCACAAAAGCTGCAGTCAATTCAAAACTTGGCCATGGAAAATGACGATGAAGGGTGGGAGAAACCCAGACAGAGAAGAAATCGTCGTTTTCTGTTGGGTGGTCAAAACGATCCCAACAAAGCAACAGGGAACATACGTACCATCCCTAAACTGGTTTCATTCCATGTGACAAGGCTAAGCCCGGAGACCAAACCAGATGACCTAAAAGAGTTTCTATCTGGTAAATTTCCTGAGGTCACCTGTGAAGATCATAAGTCTAAAAAACCTGACTTGTATAAGTCCATGAAGGTGACAATCAATCAAAAAAATCTGCGAGAGGCTTGGAAGCGTGATTCATGGCCGAGTGGAGTCCTGGTGTCGCGTTTTTTAGGGAAACCGAGGATCCAGTCACGCTCACAGGAAGTGGCGGATCATTAGGAACACACTCGCAGGAGTTGCTCCTTAGAGTGTGTAATTTTAATATCAGAAGCCTTAGGTCAAAAGATGCTGATGTGGCAATTCTACTAAAGTCGATGAACTTTCCAGAGGTCATCTGTCTAACAGAAACATGGTGCACGGAAGATGAAATTAAATTACTGAAAATTGACCGATATCAATTGGCTACCTACTCATGCCGACATGAAACCAGAGGCGGAGGAGTCGCAATTTTCATTAAGGAGGGACTGATATTTAAAAATAAGACTATTACATTTTCCCAAAATTGTATTTTAGGTTTTGAATATGCATGTGTGGATGTGCGTTTTAATGATAGGTATATTTTTACGTCTTGCATTTATAGGCCTCCCTCAACCAAGGTGGGTGTATTTAAGGAGAGCTTCAATCAATTTCTAGATGTGTCAAATAGGAAAAACAAGAATATTCTCATATGTGGAGACTTTAACATTAATTTTGACCAAGGGGTGAGAAATGTAGATGCTTGTGAAGTATTGGGCGTTCTCGATACTTACGGATTGGTGTCATGTGTGGCTGGTAATAGCAGGATTAATGGTGACAAGGGCACTTTAATTGACAATGTGTTTTGCAATTTCAGCTCCTACCTGATGGAGGCATCAAATGTTGAAACGGGTTTGTCTGATCATGTGATGCAGGTGACTGGCTTCGCATTCCAGTGCTCAACTAATATTTCCAATCCCAAATATATTAATTTTAGGAATTTTAAAAAAGAGGCAAATATAATTTCATTTCAAAATTTAATAGCAAATGAACACTGGGATGCTGTACATTGGGGTAATGATGCGAATGAGAAATTCCAGATATTCTATGATATTTTTAACAGTATATTTTCAAGGGCTTTTCCTTTTGAACTTAAGAAAATAAACTCGCAATCGGTGAATAAAAATGCTTGGATAACTAACGACATAATTGACAGAGGGTCTAAATTAAGGGAACTACATAGGGTTGTAAAGCAATCCAAGGACGAGGAGCTTTTGATTAGGTATAGAAAATTGCTAAAAGAACATAAAGAAATCTATGTAAAATCCCATATTAAAGCGAGGGAAATAGAGAGATCATCAGATGGACAAGTCATAGACTGGGTATGTGCTAATATAGGTGAACAAAATCTGAAAGTAAGTGCAATATATAAACCGCCTTCCTATAGTAATGTAACATTCTTTAGCGATATTGAAAATATTATGTTGAAATATCCAAAAAATCATATCATAGTGGGAGATATTAATATTAACTTATTGCAAAATTGTAAATTAACAACAGATTACAAAAATCATTTGAGCTCACTTAGTTATAAGATTTGTAACGTTATATCAGAGAATCATCCAACAAGACAAACAGTAAATAATGTGAGCATAATTGATCATGTTATAAATGACATAAATTCTAATCTGGTTGATTCTCTGAGTATTCAAAATAACCCTCTCTCGGATCATAACCGCATAATATTCAGCGTCAAACAGAGGAATGTTAGGGAATACAAACCAAAGGTATCCTTTAATTTAAAATTAATTGATTATAAACAGTTTGTTTACCAATTTAGTAATAAACTCAAAGACAAAAAAATAGAAACCTTTCAACAGCTCATAACATTATTAAATGAGTTAAAGAACAATTGTACAACTTATAAAACTTTAAAAATTAAAAAGGGGAACGAATGGATTAATCAAAATATATTGGATAAGATTAAGTTACGGGATCAAGCGTACAATAGAAAAATTAAACACCCAGAAGTTCCTCGGTTTGATGCTGAATTTAAACAGTGTAAAAATCGGGTCAATAACCTAATAAAATCCGCAAAAAATTTATACCTTCGCAAGGAATGGGAAGTAGCGGGTACTGATACAAAAAAACAGTGGAAGTTTATAAACAAATTTTTTGGTAAACAAGCAGAGACCACTGATATTGAGTGCATAGAGGTGAATGGTGGGATTGTGTATGAAGTGGGGGACATTGTAAATTGTTTAAATCGATATTTTGTTGAAGTAGGGGAATCTATAGTTAGGGATGTAAATAAGGATATAGAAGACTTAGGTATAAATAACACTTTTGATGAGATTAATTGTGATATCGTAACATCTAATTTAGATTTAACAAATAAAGAGGAAATAAATGAAATTATATTGGAGTTGAAAAAAAATTCGGCACCTGGTAATGATGAGGTATCAGTTATGGATTTAATTAACCTTAAAGATTACATAGCTCAACCCATTGCAACGCTAGTGAATCAGGCATTAACTACTGGAATTTTTCCAAAAGAGCTTAAAACGAGTAAAGTGTGTCCCATTTTTAAGGCCGGTGATAAAAAATTAATGAATAACTATAGACCGATCTCTGTGGTTAGCGTTCTCTCCAAAATTCTAGAAAAGGTGATCAAAAAAAGAATGACACAATTTATAGAAAATAACTCATTAAGTGATCAATTCCAATATGGTTTCATACAAAAAAGCAGTACATTGTCTGCGACCTTTGACTTTGTAAACTTTTCGACTAAAGCCTTAGACCAAAAAAAAATTGTAGTTGTGGTTTCGATCGATTTACGTAAAGCATTTGACACAGTTGGCACGGATTTGCTCCTGAAAAAATTATATAACATGGGCTTTAGAGGTAAATTTTATAACATCCTGGAATCTTACTTAAAGAAACGCAGCCAGTATGTTAAATTGGGTGAATGTTGTAGTGAAACATTGCAAAACAATTATGGGGTACCACAGGGTTCCGTCCTTGGGCCATTGCTCTATTCCTTATATGTCCTTAGTTTGCAAATTGCTGGCCTCAAGGCCCAATATTATACCTTTGCCGATGATACACTATTGGTGTACACAGGTGAAAATGAAGAGGAATTAGAGAGACTAATTAATGAGGATCTTGATAGATATCTCAGATGGCTTTATTCTAACAAACTAAAAGTAAATGTCGACAAAACTAATTTTATAGTTCTTAAACAAAAAAATAAAGTGGTAAGTAAATTTGATTTAAAAATTAATAATATTAATTTGGAAAAAGTATCATCTATTAAATACTTAGGTCTAATTGTAGATGAGTACCTGCATTGGCAATTACATATAAACAAAATATTAAATAAAGTGAATCCTATGATACCTATTATTTATAGGTGTCGAAATTATATTTCTCAAAAAACAAAAAAACAAATATATAATGCCTTTTTCTTGTCACACCTGAGATATCTATTGCCCATTTGGGGAACCTGTGGAAAAACCAGTTTTAGTGAAATACAAATCATGCAGAATAAATTTTTAAAAATTTTATTTAATTTTGAATATCTTACACCTACAAATATTTTATATCAGGAATTGAATATACCCAAATTAGAAAAAATATTGGAACTTGAGCAATGTAAACTTATATATAAAATACTTAATAACCTACAAAAATCAAATACAAATTTTCAAACCATTAACTTTATTCATAATCATGATACAAGAGCTCAATCAAGTTTATATCTGTCACAGAGCAGAACTAACATAGGTTTAAATAATCCTGTTCAGCTCGCATCTAGGTGCTTTAATAGTCTAAGAGATGACATTAAATTTGCTAATTCCTATCCACTCTTTGTTAGAAAATGCAAAAACTACCTTAACATTAGTTAAAAAAAATTGTTTAATCTTACAACAAAAGTATTTTATAAATTAGTACCACCAAATCAACATAACACGGCAGCTAATTTAGATTTAAGTATTTAAGTCTCGAGGCCAGAGCTATAAGCACTGATTTGAGATTGAAAAAAAAAATGTATATAATTGTTTAATTTGCATTAATAAAGTTATTTCAAAAAAAAAATAATTGCGCAATCTAAACGATCTGTCAACGAAGATTTTTATCTGAAGAGTAATAATAAGAGTAGGGCTGCATGGCAGATTATAAAAAACGAAGTTCATATTGATAAGAGGCGTCCCTATCCCAACGCCTTCGTAGATATACAGGGTTGTGAATTAGGGAACTTCAATGAGGTATCTAATGCATTTAACGATTATTTTCTCGATTCCTTACCAACGATCGATGTTGGAACGGATAATCAGGGCTTATCATTTTTTCATAAATCTATGTATCTATGTCCTGTTGAAGTGGGTGAGGTTGAGAGAATAATAAAATCAATAGCCACAAAGGATTCTGCTGGATATGATCAGATCCCCTGCTCAGTTTTTAAGAATATAAGTGCACTTGTTGCCCCAATCTTGACATATCTTATTAATGAATCATTCTCAGAGGGTGTCTTTCCCTCGCCACTAAAGTTATCATCCGTAGTGCCGATACACAAAAAAAATGAAAGTGATAGGATTGAAAATTACAGGGCTGTTTCACTGCTCCCAGCATTTGCCAAAATATATGAAAAGGCTTTTTACAGCCGTCTCTTGTCATTTTTTACTAATAATAATCTATTATCTCATTTCCAATTTGGCTTCACCAAAGGTGCATCAACGCAAGACGCAATACTATCAACAATAAATTCTATAATTAAAGCATTAGAGGATGGATGTCTTGTGACAGGTCTCCTCTTCGATTACACCAGAGCCTTTGAGATGGTGGATCACGGAATTTTAAAAAACAAGCTATATGCCTATGGGGTAAGGGGACAGCCTTGGCATTGGATATCCTCATACCTGGCCGACAGGTCTCAGAAGGTAACATTGAGAGTTGCGGGTGGTGTCTATGACTCTGAAATTCGTGATGTGATGAAGGGGGTTCCACAGGGAAGTATCCTTGGGCCACTCCTTTTCCTTATTTTTATTAACGATATCGAGAGAAGCGTTAGTCAGATAAAAAAATTAACATTGTTTGCCGACGACGTTTCGGTTGTAGTGACGGGGAATAATACTGAGGAGATTAGCAATCGCGCCTCTGCTTGCTCAAAGGACATTCAGGGGTTTAGCAACCGAAATGGATTGATGCTCAATCTGAGTAAGACTGAGTCAGTTCTTTTCTCATATAAGTTACTTGACTTTAATATATTTATTAATACTGGCAATGAGCTAATTAAACAGTCACAATCAGCTAGATTCTTGGGTGTCAAGATTGACTCGCAGCTCTCATGGGGTCAACAGGTGGACGATGTACTAAAGAGGATGAACACTTTTTGCTTCGTTCTTTGGAAACTTAGAGCCAGCGTAAGTAGGCAATTACTGTTGTCATACTATCATGCTAATGTTGGCTCTTTGTTGTCATACGGAGTTGTGGCCTGGGGGAGTAGTAGAAGAAGTAATGAGGTATTTACTGCGCAAAAGAGGATCATAAGAACAATCATGTTTAAGAACTGTAACTACTCTTGTAGGGATTTATTTAAGGAATTAAATATTTTAACATTTTCCTCTGTATATATTCTGCAATGTGCTGTTTCTGTGAAAAAAAATATAGCAAACTACACATCAACTGCGCATGTCGTGGATCAGCACAACCTTAGAGGGATGGACACCCTGCGTTTGCCGGCCCATAGGATGACCCACTCAGCTAATAGTAGCTACATACTGCCCATAAAAATTTTTAATCACTTGCCGCCTCATGTTAGGCAGATACTTAATGTAAACTTATTCAAAAAAAAACTAAAAGCTCTTTTGCTTGACAAGAGCATATATTCCCTACGGGAATTCTTTGACAGAAAGTTAGGTCCGAACTCCTAGTCCAGAGACTTGGTTTTGGGTGCTACAAGGCCTTGTGCATATTGTTGTTTTAGTGTGTTGTATGTTTCTTATTTATCTTTTTTTTTTAACTTATTTGATTGTAAATGTTCATTCTTGTATTGCTTGTCTAAACCTGTCTGTCTCTTATCTGCGTATTTTAATATGTACTTAGTGTTTAAGTTTTTTTAAAATTTTTTATCTGACATGTCTTAACGAAGCTTATGTATATGTATCTATACCATGTAGTGAATGAATAAATAAATAAATAAATAAATAAATAAATATTAAGAAAATACCAAAAACACTGAGAAATCGATACTGACTTTAAAAGGAAAAACACACAATAACTACAGTACCCGAAGAAAGTCAACAATATTTTCAAAAAGATAATTGCTGAATTGTTTTTTGTTTGTTGAAGTTCTAATACGTTTAGGTATTAAGTTATATAGCTTTGGACCATAATACGTTACAAAATGTTGCATCATCGTAGACCTAGTTTTACAGATGTTTATTAAGTCATTTGTTTTTCCTCTAGTTTGGTGATTGTGTGATATTTTTAATTTTATGTGACTGTCATTAGAGTAAAAGAAGTTACACACCACCATAATGTACAGAGTTCTAATATTACATACTTCTCGAGAATAGAGTTGATTAGTTGGAAAAAGTTTTGGTTTTTTAAGACAAATTTTTACAATACAATTTTGAACAACTCGAAGTTGCGAAGTATTGATTAACTGTTTATATGTACCTACCTTACATGCCTATTTGAATTTTAAAATATTTGAGAAAAAACAAAAATGGCTCTTTTGTGGTTCACTCACATTAATGGCTCTTAAACCCTTTACCGGAGTGCTATTGAGCTATCACATTAGGACATTTTTAATTAACTGAGGCATTAAATTAATTTGTTTTCCAGTTACCTATCAGAATTTTATGTAGGTACCAAGGTACCTATATGAAGTTAGCTACAACTTCATCCAATCAAATTTCCTATAATTAGAAAATTTGCTATCTTTTTGTCGTTAAAAGTCTTCGTGTCGTATAGAGGAACTACTGGTGGGAAGAGCCTATTACGAGGTGGTTGAGTATTACAACAACGCCTTTTAACTGTATTTTTATTTCTTTTAATTTGTGTATTCGTAGTAAGTATATTAGGTACTTGTATTTCTTTTTAGCATTCAAATTCAAATTCAAATTACACTATGTTTCGTCGATTTCATATGCACTTAGTAAAACCACAACAAAAAAAATGTTTTTAGCAAATGTTAACAGTGTAAAACTTGCTCACTCTCACCACAGCGCTGCTTTATTTGTTTCCCTTTTTCTGTTGTCAACAGGTTAACCCACCAGGTAGCGCTAATTGTCATTGTACCACTACTAAAATATTCAATCCTGAGTTATAATATGATTAAGTATAGTATGAAATCCTGGAACAATAAACATGTAGATTTTATTATTAAAAAGCTTTAGATAATTCTCACAATGCGCTTTAAACATAAACTTTTTATTTACACCAGTAGTATCCAAGTTGAAGCATATTAACCCGTAGCTGGTGAGGTCACTTTATTGAGACGTAACTGGTGAGGTGGGGTTTGACAACCCCAATTAAAATGAGCGTTTTTGAGGAAGATATATCTAAAAAATTATTTTTTAATTATTTTGTTTGACTTTAATGTCTTAAAAGATTTATATGACATAAAAAATAAATCTAAATTTTTACAGGATTTATTTTTTTGTAGATTACATTAAACATTGTAAAGTTATACAGTAGGAATAAACATTTTTAATTGAAGCTAGTTAATACACATATAGGAAATTTATTTTTCTAATAACTAAAGAAGTCTGTAACAAACTATGGCAAACAATATGTAGCACGTTTAATAAAAAAAAATATATTTTTATGAAGACCTTATGGGCACAATCCACACATAAAAAGTACCTAACGTATTTAGTGAGATGGGGTTTGACACACCCCAAATTGAACCTTCACGAAAATAAGACGAAAATCCGAGGGGTCAACCACCTAGTAAAAATGTGTACACCAACTGCCATACTGCCTAATAATGCAGTTTACTGCCGACAATGCCGTTTACTGCCGATAATGTTTACTGCCTGTAATGCCAATTATTGCTGATAATGCATAAACTGCCATTACTGCCAGTGATGCCACTTATCGTTCATCTAATTCTGGTACCTACAGCTTTTTAAGTAATTTGACTGCTAAAAACACAGGCGGCAACATGAATGCTTTTTAACGGTAAAAACCACCGATATATGCCGCGATAAATATCAAATACTGCTAGTTACTGCCAATGCCAAATAATGCTCGTTACTGCCGAATAATGCATATTACTGCCGAAGAATGCCGCTTACTGCCAATAATGCCACCTACTGCCAATAATGCCACTTAATGCCAATACTGCCACCTGTTTGTACACCAACTATACTGCCTATTAATGCCGTTTACTACCGATAATGCCATTTACTGCCTGTAATGCCAATTGTTGCTGATAATGCCTAAAACTGCCATTACTGCCACTGATCGTTCATCTAATGGTACAGCTTTTTAAATAATTTGAGTGATAAAAACACAGGCGGCAACATGAATGCTTTTTAACGGTAAAAACCACCGATAGATGCCGCGATAAATACCAAATACGGCTAGTTACTGCCAAATGATGCTCGTTACTGCTGAATAATGCTTATTAGGTACTGCCGAAGAATGCCGCTTACTGCCAATAATGCCACTTAATGCCAGTACTGCCACCTGTTTGTACATCAACTGCCACTAGTGGAAAATCTGAATTTATTTCAGCGTATCTGTACCGCCCAGGTACTGACGGTCAACTGAGCGAAAGCTACAGAAACGGTGGCCGATATCCCACTCCTCTTAACAGCGCAGCAAACCTTTTAAGTTTTTATGGGGTTTGACAAACCCCGGCTCACCAGCTACGGGTTAAAAAATGCAAATATTTCGAAAAATAGAGGCCAACTTGGATTTAATCAGCAGTTATAACTTTCCTCCGACAGGTGTAGACGCGGCGGGATGTTTCTTTGTACTTAGCGGGTTTCATTTTTACAAAATTTCGTTTTTCTGTATTAGATGAATTGCCAACTTGATAGATATTCTCATCGTTTACGTTATTTTCCCTGTTATTATCCAGTTTTTGCAAACCTAGTAACCATCGTAACGCCTCGATAAATTACCGTAAATCCTCTTAACTTAGAGTAAGTCCTCAATAAATCCTAGCAACACACTGTAATAATTCCTTGAGGTTGTACACTATAAATCAAGCTACACTAAGATAAAAGCAAGGGACTGTCCTTTAAAATGATGGTTGACATTAGTCTTTTTATCTATATAGGCAACCATACACTATATGTTGATCTAAAAAATTTAATTTCTTTTTAATAGATTTTTTAGATTACACTGGGGCATCTGGATAAGAAGAATAGCGGGATGTCACAAGAAACTGTGGAAGAAAAGTCCCCCTAGAAGAAGGAGACTTCGGCAACATGTTTTCTGCAATTCTACACAGAGTCACATGTTAGATAAAATGGTAGGCAGCTACTGGAGAAAACCGAAATATTATATAGATGATCCATATGCACCATACCATATAAGGGAAGAATTTCAGTTTACATCCAAAAACCCCAGGCCTTATTTTCCTCCTGAGTAAATTAAGGTTAGAATAATTATTTGTTAAAACTATTCTCTGCAGTTAAAAAAATAAATAATATATTAAGTAGATATATTTAATTTTATTACCAACCAAATTCTTAAAGGTGTTCTACAAGTTGTACCTACATATTAACTTTGAATATCAAGCTATTGATAATGAAATTAATAATAATTAAAGGATAAGGATACTGTGATACATTGCAATTCGAAAAATTTATAGTGTTGGCAACATGGCAACAACTGTTTCCGTAAGAAATACACAAGCGTCTAGAGTCTGACTATGGACTTTAGACTCAACCGCCCAATCATTGGCCGCCGAAAGTAATTTTGAGGTTAAGCGATGCAAAGCCATTTGTTGTAAATTAGGAACATAAAATGCTATTTATTAATATCGGTATATAGGTTTCTTTGAAACGTCACGTATGCCAAACACGCTCCTTTTCAAAATTCTCAAAAGTTCATTACACAAAATGGGGCGCCATCATGATAGTGGCGAATTAACCTTTCGTTGGTAACGTGGTTAAATTAGTATTTATGTACATAATTGGTAACGTCGGTCTAAGAGACCAATTTTGGATCCGATATTTTTACGTCCCTTTTTTTTTTTCATTAAATTTTTTTAATCTTATTTGTTGGCTCTGTAACAGTCCCATAATGCTTTAAAATATTCATTTCCTGTTATTTTTATAATAAAAATGTTAATAATAAATAATCAATTGAATTTTTGATGCCCGTAACCTTATATTTAAAAATTTTAACAATAATAAAACATACCTACCTACTTTTTTATACAAAAACGAATTCTAAAACTCTTAACTAATCAACAAAATAACATAATTTACTTCAATATTTTCCCTAAGGTGTCCATAGATAAATGAACATTTAAACCAAACTAAACACCTATCAACACAAAGAACATAAATAAGAAGTTTATGGGCGGAGGCCTCGAAATCAGTTTGAACCTCATCAAATAATTTTTGTAATGCCTCTTGCTGCTTGCTCTTTTTCGTAAGACATAGTTAAGTAGTAGAAACTAAAATGTAATTTTATAAGCAAAAATAAAATAAAAATGCATCTAATGCTTACAAAAAAAAAATACGAGTTTGGAACGTCGGTGTCTCACACCGCCACCTAGCAAAGCAGAAAAACGATAAACACCACAAAACACCAACTAAGAGAAACGTTATTTGCATGTTAATTGAACGAAACGGGAATGACGTTTAACCGATCGCCATGTTAGGTGGCAGGGGGTGAGGAAGGCGGGGGAACGCTTAATTTTAATTGCAGGTTAATAAATAAATTTTTTAATGTTTGTTTACTTTGTTTTTTAATTTTCTGAGACAAATTATGTTTATTTAACGATTAAAAACAGCAAAGCAAACAACATTAAAAAAATTAATTTACTATAAAAAACAATAAGACTTTTCTAGAAAAAAAAACGACCATATTTTGTTTATAATTTATTTCAAGTTTAGATCAAAAAGATCTTAATGCAGAATGCATAACTTCCAATGAGTCTAACACAAGACGAATTTCTAATAACTATATGAACTTCTGGTACGAACTAGTTACGGAACATTGTACTATCAAAAATAAAAGTTTCCTAAGGGATTAAAGGTGGTATTCAGAGTCGACTAACTTCCTGGGCCTGTACAAAAATATAAGCCAAGGAAGCATCTAAGGTATCCACCAGTGATTCTTATATCACCCTTCTTAGTAGCTACAAGTTTAGAGTCACCGTAGTGTCGTTTAACGGCTTCCTTGCCTATGCTTTTCAATTTTGCACTATAGGGCTGGTCATTATTAAAATTAGGTCTTCATGTGGGGCAAGTCTTAATCCGGTGGAGGTCAACATTGGGCTAGTCTTGTAGGTGTGCATTAACATGAAACAAAAAAAAAATTGGGCAGAATAATCTCATACATTAGTAAAATGTTTTAAAACAAGAATTATTTTTAAATAGAAACTGAGAAAATTGTTTAATTGGTTTTAAATCTTTTATAACTGATGGAGCCATTAACTTTACTTTTATTAAAAATGTTATGCTTTTTATAGTGTCCAGCACTTAAAGTTTGATTTTGAGTATTTTTATCTCTTAAATATTTGTAAACTGTTAATCGAACATATAATTTAACAATTTCATTACATATGTCGTGTTGCTCACAGAAGTTAAATTTTTGAAATTCATTTTCATAAATATCTAAAAATGTATCTTCTAAGTGAGCAGTGCACTATTATTAAGGAAACGATACAATTTCTCGTGGAATTACATCGAGTAAGCGAACTAGTTTGTCAGTGGCATAAGTAAGTCTAGTATTTTCATCATATTCTTTAAATGAAACACATAAATACTGATTAGTAACGTCGCTAGAATAAAAATTAGCAAGTTTCACAGTCAGGTACAGACTTTCAATTTCAAAGGTTATAAAAAATCATCCCTCCAAGAAACATTATTTGGAAGTAAAAGAAATATTCTCGGATGCAATATTTTTAGCTTAATAATAATATTACAATATTTAGTACTTACTCAGAGAAATACTAAGAACTTCAGTGACATTTTTAACATAAATAATAATGCCGGTGCGATAAAAATCACAAAAAAATAAAACATTTCCACAAGGCGGTCTAAAAAAAGAAAGGTTACGAAAACGAAACGTCAACGATGTCAAATTTTAATCGCACGTACGTCTCAATTGGTTTTGCACATACGTTCAAATATGGCCAGGTGGCTGACATATCCGGTGGCAAGATGTTGCGGGTTGCCCAATCCCACCTTCATCCCCGTGGATAAACACCACACAAGACAGAAAACGATCCTATACTAAAGTCACAAAACACCAACTAGTGGTGTGACGATATAACTGTCACGGTTAAAACTAACCGGTTATTAAGAAATAACAGTCGCTATCGGTGATTAAATATGATCTGAAGCAGTTACCAGTTATTCAATATACCAAGCGCTCGCACTGCCGACTGAGTTCGCCGGCTCATGGCAGCCTTCTTTCGCTGCACGCTGTTATTTTCTAAATAACTGGATAAAGAATAACATGGTTATTTTAGTAACGGGATGTGAAGCAACTACTAGTGATTCATATACCAACCGATCGCACAGCACTGCCGCTGCTTAAGTCGCCGGCTCATGCAGCCTTCTCTCGCTGTTAAATAACTGGATATTAAAAATAACATGGTTATTATTAGTAATCGGATAATTTTCATATCACTTTGTGGGCGGTAACGGTAAGGTATAATTAACTTCCAATGAACGTTATTTCTCTGATATTTGATAGTCCTGGTTTGCAGGATGCTTATGCTTAAAGGAAAGGTGTTAAATAGTTACAAGATAATTTCATGTCTTCACTACTCTTCACGTTTAAAATTGCGAGGGAAATAGTGGATTGGTGGATAGGTTGGCAATTATTCTGTAATTCCCCGAAGCGCGTTGTGGCATTGTAGCGTTGTAGTTAATGTATTTTCTATTTATGTGTGTGTATGTCGTGAGTCGTGACCGTCGTATTGTGTGTATATACTTAGTATATGATACTACATAGACTTTATTTTTATTGGTAATTTAACTAGAGACTAGGGTGTGTGGTATGTGATGGGTATAGTAACCTAATATGCTGAAAATAAAATAGAGAAAAGGTTGTTATTATTCAAAATAACAGCTATTTTAATTTGGCGCCAATAAAATATTTAAAAAGAGAAAAAGTCGATTATTTAAATTGACACCTTCACCTTAGTAAATCTCATTTTTTGAAAATAACTGGTAACTGTTTAAAATAACAGTTAATTTAAAATAACAGTCACCGGTATACCGGTGATTCAAAAATAACTCTTAAGCACACCTCTAACACCAACCAAGGACTAAAGTGGCCAACGACAAGGAGTCAAAAGGTAGGCGGCCTTGCGCACAGCGAGAAAGAGATTCGTTGCGTTTTAAAACGAGAAACAAATTTTCCTCGGTCTCAGGGACCGCGCGTTACCAGTGAAATGTTATGGGAATTGAATTGCGTTCCAAACTGCCTGTTTGAACGGGACCTTGCTCGTTGAATTTATTCAAGTACTTTTCGAGAAATTGAATTTTCTTTAAAATAAAGCATGCATTCTCTCGACCCCCTTTTCTATTTATTATTTTTACAGTGTGCAGGACTTCAAGAAGGGAAGGTGAAAATATCAAAAAAATACGAAAAAAAATTTTTTGGGTGCCACGCCCTTTTTTGGGTTATATAACCCTAAAGCTTAATCTGCGTCAATATGCCAGACTTTAAAACACTCTTTTAAGTTTTAATTTAAAAGAAATTTGAAAGGTCGGTCGACAAAATAAAAACAATAAACTATTTATTTTACTAATTAACATGTCTCTTATATTAAGTCATAATTATATCTAAGTATAATAATTATTATAATAAATTATATTATGTAATAATAAGATCAAAAACAAAAATGAAAACGAAAAATAAACAATAAGAACAAAAAAAATATCTGAAGTACCTACTTACTTTGTACTAAATTACAAAATCAAGTTTCCTGTTTTTAGAAGAGAAAATATTTATGATTTTGTTTACATCTACGTTTTATATCACGGTGGGCATATAGGAAAGCCAGACCATTAAGGCGATCTGCAGCCATTGTAGCCCGTAAATAAGATTAACTATTATGTTGTGTAACAACAAAGTGAGACGGGAGCACTGTATATAACTGCAGTATCATTAATACTTATTAAAAGTCTAAAATTATTATCTTTTATTTATTTCGGGGAGGGATCAATCCTCCTTGATCCCCCCCCCCCCCCTGGCTACGGCCTTGCTTGCAGGGCAACCCTAGTCCTTGCTGGATTTTTGAAGGGTTTGACTTACTACTTACAATACGTTGAATATATTAGAACTGAACATCTCTCCGGACCTAATTACCTATAATTCCTCTGTGCTTATAGTGACAGGGTATGACTTGTAATTCCTTTGTGTTATGTGCTTGTGCCATCCACACCACCAAGATAAACCCTTTGATTTCCTGTGTCACCAAGCAAGGACCTAACTAGTGCTGGGAAGTTTAGTTCACTTTGCCGATTTCAATCTTTCGTTCTCGTTCAATAAAGTGAATAGTTCAAAAGACTAGTTCGTTTAGTTCATTTAGTTCACTGATTTATACTGGCATATCGCCGCATGCATCGGTCGGTCAGGTGACAAAACCTATAATCTCGGTCGTCTCGCTCTCGCTTGCGTAGTACATTCCGTTTAGACTTTAGTTCGCCTTGTTTCAATCTCTCAGTAATTACTGATTGAATCTTTTAGTTCAGTTAGCAGATTCGATCTTTTGAACTAGTTCGTTCGCGAACTACACAACTCTAGACCTAACCCTACTTTTTTATAGTGTTCTTTGCTTTTTTAATTTTGGCGGTAAATTTATAAACAAAACAAGTACAAGTAAAATTTATAAATGGAAGCAAATAATAAATTATCTTCTGACGAAGTGACAACCGAAATAAATAATTTAATAAATCTTGAATCGTTTCTAAGTGAACGAGATAATTTTCGGAATGCGTTTTATATGTCTCCAATTCCAGACGTGTGCCGTGAGTATCCTTGTATATTAGGAATCGACGAGGCTGGAAGGGGCCCAGTATTAGGTAAGGACATCAAAAAACTTTTAAAATCAATTAATACAGACGTTTTTCTCAATTTTCCGTGTTACGAGATAATCGTGCGGTGGGTATAAGGAACCCATATTTCACAGTTGTGTAAGGGATAGAAAAAAACCGTTAGGTCAACTGACGACGATTTTAAAATTGTTGCTAATAGATATATGGTTGGATGAAGTTGACAGTGATTCTTCATCCTGGAGTTATCTACAATTTACATTTCAATGATAAGATTATTGACGTGATTCTACCATAGACAATCTACCTACCAAATTTTTAGGACCAATGGTATATGGTACTGCATTTATTCCAATCAACGAACAGACTCTTTTGGAAACAATAGAATGTGCTGATTCAAAAGCACTTAACGAAGAGAAACGAGATGCTATTTTTCAGAAAATGTGTGATCAGTCTAAGAAAATGGGTTGGGGTGTAGAAGTTATAGCTCCCAATTCCATTTGTAATAGTATGCTTAGTAGGTCAAAATACTCTTTAAATCAGGTAGGCTTAGTTTATTGATATTACTTAAGTACTTCATCAGAAAAAAATATTTTTGCTTGATATAGTGCTTACACTTTAAAAGACATAGGTAGTTAGCCAATTCAATATTGGTTAAATTTGATTAATGTTTTGACTATTAAGTACATTATTATATGCGAAATGTTGCAAGCTATGGTTGCAAAAGTATATGAATAAAATATTTATGTAGGTATCAAATATTTTATATTAGTCAGAACCAGAAGTACCAACACCAGGTTTATAATTCCTAATGTTATTAATAATTATTATTATAATGCTGAGTGTATGGTCTATTAATTATTATAGTCTGCAGGTTTATAAAAACTCTTTGTGATACCTATTTAGGAATGTGTCAGTGTTTACAGTTCTAGCGATACTAAAATTTCATAATTTTCTTTTGTGAATTTGGAGTTTTATTAAACTAATTATCAAATGGCTCCAATGGAGATTTTCACTAAATTTTGATTTTTACCCTACCGCATAAGAAAAAATAACATTTTCTACAGTTTTAGTTTTAAAAATTTTGAAATATTTATTACTTAGGTACTGAGAAAATATTTAAACAAAAAACGCTCTTTAATAAAAACTCGTGGAACCAGCGCTATTGGCCAGTCGCAGAGACTTGAACACTTGGACTGAAGGTCGACCAACCGGCATCTACCTGGATAATATATCGCATCTAGTCTCCTGTTCTTGTCTATTTAAGTTAACGAAACAAATACAACGATAATCGACCTCAGAGGAGGCAAATAAAATAAATGCGCTGATAATGGGTGGACTTGATAAGTATAGTGCTTCACATCATTCTTGGGCTTCGATGTCTGAAGGGACAGGGCGGTAAAATGCATAAAAAGTAATGGTAAAGACCGAGTTCCATGGGCGTAAATATGACGGCGTAAATGTGCCGTGGTTGATCCATTCGGCCGACATTTTGAAAAATGACGGTGATCAACCAATGAACTAATTAAGTCTAAGGCTGGATCCACATACATCCGTGATACGCATCCGTTGTGTACCACATGATTAATATGAACCAATGAAATTTTAGGGAATAAAATTTCATTGGTTCATATTAATCATGTGGTACAAAAGGATGCGTATCACGGATGTATGTGGATCCAGCCTAAGCCGGAGTTCCCAGCCTTAGAAAAAAGGTACGCTGTCACGTATACTCTGTCAAATTTACGCCTATGGGGACTCCGGCTTAAGCCTCGTTCTCAGAGCTACGTTGTGTCGCCAGTGACATCATCTTGACCAATCAGGACCGCCTTACGTCATTATCCCTAACCCCCACCTAAGCGTCGCAAGATCGGTGTCGTTGTCGCTCAATTATTTCAACTTCAACGGCGTGCCGTTTATTTGCAGCAGCTATTTTTTAATTTTGTTTGTGTTTTGAATATTGTTTTGTAAATTTTCAGTTTGATTTTAAAATTTAATGCCCCATATTGGTACTGACAGTTCGGGTATATACAGGTATCCAAGGTGTGTTCGAGAAAATGTGTTGTCATATTCTACAGAGCATGAATATACAGGCTTAAAGACATTTTTATTGACCCTTGAAAAAGTTTTAATATAAAACGAAACGTTGGGAGAAATACAATTGTGTCATTTCATTGCCTGTCCTCATTCCCGCTATACTTATTTAAAGTAAAATTTAATTTTGGAAAATACCTGTACCTCCTCCTCTTATCTGGTTTTCCTTAGCACTGGAGCGTTTGGCTTTTCGCCAAAGATAATACGCTATTAATAAGTTACGCCTTTCCATAATAAATTATTCAAAACAAGTTTATAATATTATATTAGGTACAAACAAACAAATCAATTAGGGTTAGGTTTTAATGTGACAGATAGCATAGCGACAGTCAGTGTTTCTGCTTTACCGTCGCCGCGACACCCAATTGATAAGAGTGGGGATGTGTCGCCAGCGACTTTCGTAGCTCTGAGAACGAGGCTTTAGGCTGGATCCACATACAATTTTAGGGAATAAAATTTCATTGGTTCATATTAATCATGTGGTACACAACGGATGCGTATCACGGATGTATGTGGATCCAGCCTTAGCAGTGGTAGCATGGGCGTACGTAATAATATTTCACTTTTATGTTTTCAGTTTTAAATTATGTTAATTAAAGAAATCGTCCGTGATTCTCGAAATAGACCTAATATAAATTTTAATAAAAATGTAGGTATGATATTTAAGTAATTAAATTAATTTAGTCCTTAGTTTATCAAATCATTTAGATATTCTAGTCTCCCAGTTGTGATTTCACCGTATCATTGCTTTAAAAAGCCATAATATGATATTTTCGATTTAATTTGATTTGTTACAATTAAATCGTTTTACCGGGATCAGGAGCGGCTTAAGGTCTGGGCGACCGCCGCGTCAAGGGGGGCGCCCAAAGTCAATATCTGAATAGGAAGGTTTTTAAAATTATTAATCAATAACATTTTTGGGGCGGCAATTAAATTACCCTTTCGCCCAAGTGAACATGTTAACGTGAGCCAGCCCTGACCTAGACGCTGTTCCAAAAAAAAATAGTTTTAGTTGTATTAAAGGAAACAGTACACGTCAAAAACTGTTTTCATTCTGAATTTACAGAAATACCTCGAGAAAAACCAAAGAAATATTTGTAATACAGGACTTAGTTGACTTATTCTGACACTTGTCATTTTAAACCTAGAACTGTCAATTTAAGACGGTTATAAATTTAATCCCATTTAGTGAATACTACTGTCAATATTAATGTTTAATGTCCAAATCACTCTGTCCAGTCCTCAGGAACAATAACTTTCAATTCTAAATATGTAAAACATTTGTAATGTGCGTCTGATTATATTAAAAAAGTTTCAAACTTGTATTAGATTAGATTTAGGTATTTTTTTTTTCTAGTGATGACAAAAGTTGCTCCGGCTGATCTTTTCTTCTCTCCTCATCTTCCGTGCGAATTATTTTAACCGAATTTAAGTTCTGTGTACTCCTCTAAAGAGCAGTTCGTTCAATCGACCGTTTAAGTGGCAATTTAAATTGATTTCCCGCATACCCTGTGTAAACGTAGCTAACTAACCCCTTCTCTAGCTTAACCATCAAGAGTTTCTCCCTTTATACATACATTATACATTCATTTTAAATTTATTTTATTATCACCATAAAATGTTACTCCATCACTGGCAGACAGGTGACTCAATATTTCTTGGTGTGTTCCTATCATCGATCAATGTGACTTATTATTAAATATTATATGTGATAAAAAGAGACAGAATTGTAACTGGGACAACTTAGCGCACGTTATGTACCATCGTGCCGAGAAAAAACTGGTACACAGGAAAATGTCCTGTTTTGTCCTCGACTATTAGAAAAAATTTTATATAGAGCCTGATACCAGTAAATCTTCATATGAAATTTAAATGTCAGTTAAGATTGTCACTTTATGATTAACTATAGTAAAAAGTATGGAGGACTTAAGGTAGGAGGCCGATCGCAATGCATTGGATTCGGTCCCAAATTAGCATCGGTAATTCAGCTTTACGAGTCGCTGTAAGATGGCGCGCGTGTTCGAAGTGGGCTATCAAATAATGGTTTCTTATGGACGCGATAACTATTTTTATTTAAATTAGTTCTTTAAGGAACAAATAAGGACTTTTATATGAATTAATGAATTTACACTTACTTTGTTATACTTATTAGTAAACTCGGCCTGTATAAAGTTCCAACGATCCTTGGTTTTTAAAATACAGGGTATTAAACATTCTAGCTATACCTTTGGAGCTAGAAAGAGACTTATTTGGCTGCGTTTTCTCTCTGAAAAAGATCCTGTCTTACACCCCGACACAAAGCAAACTCTACATTTATAAATTGTACCATTATTCATTATAAATATGGAAATTAATTACAATACAACGTTATTTGCCTTGTCTTGCCTTCAAACATTTGTTATTTCGAAAAATAAAATGTCAATTGTCAAAAGTAAAAGCACAGAAAAATAAAGGGTTTAAGTAAAAGTTAAAAACTATGGAGGATCTAGTTTTCCATATTAAAAAAGAAGAAGAAGAAGACAACATCAGCCCACTTCGGACGCGAGAGCCATCTATCGGCCAATAGCGAACTAACCAAAAAACCGGGACAGAATAATTTGAAAATGCTGCCATTGTCGATCGGCCTCCTAACCTATAGTTCTCCATAGTAAAAAGCAAGTAAAGTTTTAACGCGTTTAGGTTAGGTTCTGTCATATTTGACATATATTGCACACAATTTATTTTATTATTTTTTATATATATTATTATTTAATTGTGTTTGTATAAATATGCTACAATTAACCCCCGAGCAAAAAGCAATTATTTATAGTCGGTTGCGAGATGGTGTTGCTATTAGGGATATTGCAGACGAATTAGGTATAAGTAAGAGTACCGTGCTATTGGCAAAACAAAAAAAAACAAGACATGGGACTATTATTAGAAAAGCAAATTCAGGACACTACTGAAGATGATGATAGAAGACTGGTTAATTATCTAAGGGATCATCCGTTTGAAACAGCAATAAAGGCGAAATAAGGAACGGCCTTTCCAGGTTCTGCAAATACTGCCAGAGAAAGGCTTCGAAATTCCGATATACGAAGTCGTTGTGCTGCCAATAAAATTTTATTACCGGAAAGAAATAAACAGGACAGGTTAAAATTTGCACATGAATATGTAAATCAAAATAATTTATGGGAAACAGTTATATTTTCTGACGAGAAAACTTTTCAGTCATGCAATAATGGGATAATTCGGGTGTATAGGCCTTCTAGCATGCGGTATGATGAGAGATACACCGTCAAAACCAACCAAAGTGGGCGTTTTTCTATAAATGTTTGGGGCTGGATTAGCGCTAGAGGACCAGGAGTTTGCCAAATAGTAGCAGCCGTATACGTTAATATACTTAATGAAGTGATGATACCATCGATAAATACTGTATATGGTCAAAATTTTACATTTCAGCTAGGGATGCACCGAAGCGGTGTTTTGGCCAAATAGCCGAATACCGAATATTCGGCCACCGGTTAGACCGAAGCTGCAGCAGGCGTAACTGGCGTCCGCTTCGGCCGAATACCGAATATCAAAAATACAGCCGAAGCGGCCGAATACCGAAGCAGAACCGAAGCTTCGGTGCATCCCTAATTTCAGCATGATAATGCTCCAATACACACAGCACGCATTGTAAAAAATTACATTCAAGAAAATAATATTGCAGTTCTTGGTCTTCGAACAGTCCCGATCTCAACCCGATCGAAAACATTTGGGGTGCAATGGTCAAATCTATGTATAAAAACATGATTTTCGACCAAGAAACAGGGATGAATTAGGCTACAGAATAAATCAAGCTTGGGATGAAGTAACGGGCGAATTATTTATTTATTTATTTATTTAGTCATATGACGCTAATTTAAAGAAAATGTATCTGAAATAAAGCATCGTCAAAACTAAGAAGTTTTATGTAGGTTGCGTTGAGTCTTATTTTGCAACAGTGGTGCAATTTACAAAATATAGGTAAAAAATCAAAATTATCCTATGCAGCTAAAATTTTGCATGTGGGCTAAAAACTGCATGTAATAAAACTTTTTCTAATAACTTTTTTCGATATTTTCAGAAATAACCTCACTTTTGAATTAATTTTTGAAAAAAATAAAAATTTGACAGACAATGCGAATCACGTGACTACTATTTTTTTGCTTAATTTTCATCTCGATCGAAGCAGAACTTGATGCCAAAGTCAAATTTTGAATAAAGCTATTAATAAAAAAAAATCCCATATGATGCGGACTTTACTGGTGACACTGTAGATAACCCTATTATAAAGTACTATAAAGATACAAAACATAAATACAATTCATACTCAATTTTAATATGTAATTAATAAGGAGTTATCAAGTTAAAGTAGTTCCAAAATTTTCTGTTTATACTGTTTATAGGTTAGAAAAAATATATCACACTCACTTTGAAATTTAGTATACAAATTACACATGGCATTAACGGGAGAATTATAGTAATAATTCGTTCGGGCATTGTTTACATAAAATGTTGCTGTATTTCTTGTTGGATAAGCTGGAATATTTATATTCAAATTGAATAGTGTGTTTGGATCGTCAACATTATTATGTAAGAGTTTGTGTAAATAAAGCAACATATTAAGATCCCTTCTCTTTTCTAAACTTAAAATATTATATCTAACAGAAAGTTGATTTTTAGGAATATTTCTATCATAGTGGTCACTTCCTTTATAATACAAGTATCTTAAAATTCTGTTCTGTATTCTCTCAATTGTATAAACCTGATTTTGATAATAATGACACTATATTATTGATGCATATTCCGGTACACTGCACACTAAAGCAATATAGAGTTGTTTAATACAATTAACATTCCTAAACTCTCTTGAACTTCTTACTATGAAACCATACATTTTAGATGCTTTGTTAGATATATTTATTATGTGGGAACGAAAAGTAAGCATATATAGTCAAAAGTCACCCCGAAGTCCTTAATCTCATTTACCCTGGACAACACTGTTCCATCCATTACATAATCAAAATTTATTTTTTCCCTTTTGCGGGTAAACGACATTACGTGGCATTTATTTACATTAAAAGCAATTTTATTCATTTTAGACCAACCAATTCATTACTTTATCGAGGTCTCTCTGCAGCGCAATGCAATCATCTAGGTTATTAATCCTAGCATAAAGCTTTAAATCATCTGCAAATAATAATCGTTTAGATCGTTTGATTACATTGGCAAGACTGTTAATAAACAGAAGGAACAGCAATGGCCCTAGGTTTGAGCCCTGAGGTACGCCAGAACCGGGAATAAATGAGCGAGAAATATAACCCCTAACCACGACCTTATGGTTTCTATTTGCCAGATAAGACATAATAAATGTAGTCAGGTTCTGATGGAACCCAAATTCGCTCCACAATTATGCAGCAACCTAGTTTTAAGTAATGCCACAAAGGCT
The DNA here is from genome assembly GCA_963969555.1 of Polydrusus pterygomalis. Classification (NCBI taxonomy): domain Eukaryota; kingdom Metazoa; phylum Arthropoda; class Insecta; order Coleoptera; family Curculionidae; genus Polydrusus; species Polydrusus pterygomalis. The sequence goes on from OZ018378.1 coordinate 54,287,466, forward strand.
CCAAGAAGTAATAAACAGAAACGGTTCTATGACCAAATATTAAAAATTGTGTGTTGTTTTGACAAATTTTGTATTTGTATTTTTTTTTTTATTAAATTTATTTTATTACCTACTATCTTTGTTTTTTATTTTGAGGCGATGTTAAATACAATTTAAATAAAATCTTTGACTTTTTTTAAAAAAATCTAATAAATTTAGTTTATAATCTATAATCTGTCCCTCAAATTTAAACAATAAGAAATATATTTTGTTCTACCCCGTATGGCAAAATAAAAAACGCTTTATTATGTAACCTAGGTTACTTTTTAAAAATTAGATATTTTTACCTTGTCAGCTCTAGACACCTTTTATAGTCTAGGAGATATGTTATATCGTTCCTCAGTTTTTCAAATTTGCTGTACCAGTTTTTTCTCGGCACGATAGGACAAGATCGATACCGTGAATATAGCTGGTTTGCCAGATTTAACAAAATAATCTGTTTTATCAAGATTTCTTTAAAAATAATTTAGGTCTATCGCTGTTTCCAAACTTTCTGCTTTCGCTGCGTGTCTTTTTAATTGTTTCTAGGAAAGATTTGTGACAATCTAGGAATATTTTTATTAACGAAGTTTATTATCAATAGGTTCAAATGATATAAAATAAAAATAATATAAGTGATATGATGTTAATGCTGAATATGACGAATTCGTTTATAGTGAAAAAGCCCATTGTCCTAATATATCGGTAAAGCTAGGACGACCTCTATGATTAATTTGTACAAAAAGATAGTTTTATAAATTTATTTTTAGGTTTCCATGGATTCAGCCATAGGCCTTATAAAGGCAGCAATTGCTCAAGGAGTTAAAGTAGAACACGTATTTGTTGACACTGTAGGGAAACCAGAAAAATATCAAGAGTATTTAAAATCTATTTTTCCCTCATTAAAAATAAAGGTAGAGAAAAAGGCTGATGCAACATATCCAGTAGTATCGGCTGCCAGTATTTGTGCCAAAGTTACCAGGGATCATGCACTTAAAGTGTGGAATTTTACAGAAGGTGTAGAAGTTAAAGAATATGGTAGTGGATATCCTGGAGGTAATAACACCTAATATTTAAGCTCGTATTTAAGTAACGGATTAAATTGACATGTTCAACTGACTCCAGCTAACTTTTTTCTATCTTACAAACAATAAGCGGGATTTTCTCAACAATCCTCATAGTAAACATGTATGAATTTTTGGATAACTTTTGTATTTGAGTTTTTGTTCTATCTTTTTGTTTAAAGAGGGTAGAAGATGACAAATATTGCTATGCGAAAATATTCATAACTTTGTTTTGGCTTATGGGAATTTGACAAATTTGAACTCGACCCTAAATAAGGACTCTTTTGTTTTATCAATTTAATAAAAGACAAAGTCGTTCTGAATTCCGTTGCGACAGCTAGAGGGCGCTATTTAGCAGAATCAAACATTTCTTCATTTTTCTTTTTGCAAATGATAAACCAAGTCAACCGTTGTGGCATTACTATGGATACAAGATATAATTAAGTAAACCTTTGCAATAGGTGACAATACCGAAAGCAATGTAGGAACATTGGCGTACAGATAAAAACCTGTAGGTACGAAACCAGTTAAATGAAATAATTTTATTGCCCTACTAAGAACTTACCATTGCTAATCTCTTCGCATAGGGACTCTTTCTATTAAATGATTCTCGCTTAAAATAGGAATCATATACAAAAATTATTCCATACACCCCAGACTGAATAGTCCAAGGGAGTAAGGTCTGGGGTGGCCATTTAACAGGAGCATCTTGGCTCCGATCAATCCAGCGATTAGGAAAGATTTGGTGTAAATAGTTCCGAACATTTCTAGAAAAATGCGGAGGAGCCCGTCTAGTTAAAACCAAATAATATGTTGTCTTACCACTAGATGCAAATCAAGTAAATCGGGCAGTGTGTTTTGAAGTAAAAATTAATGACCAGTCAAATTTTTTGATAAAATAACTATTATATGAAGAAGTGTAGCAATAGTAAAAGTTCTTAGGGCAATAAAATAATTTCATTTAACTGGTTTAGTACCTATTTCAGGTTTCTGTACGCCACTGTCTTTACATTTGTGGCTAGTCCTTTGCTTTAGGTATTGTCATTTGTTATCTATTGCAAAGTTTTACTTAATTATATTATATTGTATCCATGTTAATGCCACAACGGCTGGCTTGGTTTAGCATTTAAAAATTATGAGATTACCATTTTTTTTTTGAATATTTGACAATTGTTTTTTGTTTTATTTTTCTCAAACGTACTTTTCGTTTATGTAGATCCAGTAACAAAAAAATTTCTGGTCGATCATTGCAATCCTGTTTTTGGGTTTCCTCAGTTAGTGCGATTTAGCTGGTCAACATCTGTTAATGCATTGGAAGAAACTGCATATCATGTAGAATGGGAAGAGGTGAGTATCAAACTCGACAACGCACAAATCTGCCTTATGCACTTATTACGATTATCCTATATGTCAAAGTTTCAATTCAATTCCAAACATACTTTATTGCTATAAAAAGTATTCTTGTTAAGAAAGCTAAAATATACAGGCAACTATTTCAAACAAGAACACTTTTAAAACCGTAAAAAGTATACCTATATTTGAAATTTAAATGGTACCTAAGTATTAAAAAAAGAAACACACACAAAGTATAAACGTAAAAATTACTTTTTTTCTTTTAAATTACTTAATTTATACCCAGAGAAACAACTCTACTTAAAGATATTGCTGCACAAAGTATAAAATAAGCCTACTGGTCTTCTAAATCACCCGTATATACAGTGTCACCAGTAAAATCCGCATCATATGGGATTTTTTTTTATTAATAGATTCAAAATTTGACTTTGGCATCAAGTTCTGCTTCGATCGAGATGAAAATTAAGCAAAAAAATAGTAGTCACGTGATTCGCATTATCTGTTAAATTTTAATTTTTCCAAAATATAATTCAAAAGTGGGGTTATTTCTGAAAATATCGAAAAAGTTATTAGAAAAATTTTTTTAAATGCAGTTTCTAGCCCACATGCAAAATTTCAGCTGCATAAGATAATTTTGATTTTTTACCTATATTTTGTAAATTGCACCACTTTTGCAAAATAAGACTCAACGCAACCTACCATAAAACTTCTTAGTTTTGACAAGGCTTTATTTCAGATACATTTTCTTTAAAGTAGCGCCATATTAAATGTGTGTTTTTGTACAAAATCAAAATTGGGCTATTAAAATTTGGTCGCATGTGATGCAAAGTTTATGTGTTTTTGACCCTGTATAAGGTATCTAACTTCATAAAATAAGTATTTTTGAAAACGTAGTTTGTATCTGAAAGTAATACACCTTAATATTAAGACAAAAAAGAACACAGTGTCATCAGTAAAGTGTTCATTAAGTGGAAAATAAATTTTAGTGGTGGGTAAAAAATTAAAATTATCTCATGCAGCTGAAACTTTCCATGTGGGCTAGAAACTGCATTTAAAAAAACTTTTTCTAATAACTTTTTTCGATATTTTCAGAAATACCTTTGAATTATTTTTTGGAAAAAATTAAAATTTGACAGATAATGCGAATCACGTGACTACCATTTTTTTGCTTAGTTTTCATCTCGATCGAAGCAGAACTTGATGCCAAAGTCAAATTTTGAATAAAGCTATTTAAAAAAAAATCCCATATGATGCGGACGTTACTGGTGACACTGTATTATTAGTGATGTCATAATATAGCGAAACCCGGTCTATCGTCGAGCGTAATTACTTCTGTCGTTAAAGGGCGTTATAATTAATGATCGCGTAAGAAACAGGACTTAAGCACACGTCAATCATGTATAAAAGACCTATAAATGGCTTGAATGCAGGGGTAACTTCCGGAACCTTGAAATTATAAAAAAAAATAATTAGTATCTAATTTTGGAACGGCTATTCAGGGAGGCATTGACGACTTGTATGCCTGTGTTTTTTTTTTTAAATAAATGCACAGAAACTAAAAAAAAGCAGTTTTTTGAAACCACTAAAATTGCCACAATTTACCTTAAAATCCTTGAATGTAAACACGTCGATTTTCAGAACTGAAGTAAAAACAACAATTTTTACTGGTAACACGATATTTTCTAGTCTATCTAGATGTCATCTCCCCTAAGAATTCTAGAGAATATGTGTTTGTTTTAACATGAAAGTAAACAAAACTATGACCGGCTGACTAACATCTGCCTTGCTCTACCAGCCCCAGAATATGTCTGTCTTTCTTCTTCCTATGCCAAAAGCATAAAAATAACTACTTTGATCAACACAGCACTGCAGTGCGCATGCGAATTGTCAATAGTTAGGTAAATTGAATTGACGATAGAAAATGGCGTCGTTAATCCCACCTTAATAATATAAAATTCGACTTAAAAAACTTTTCGGGCCAACCATTTTATAAATTTAGATAATATTATAATAATCATAATAAGTTTATTTAAAATTTAATAATATAATAAATATGTTAATCGTCAACCGTCAGTAAAGCCGTACATTATCAGAGTGATTTCCGGAAGTAAACGAACACTTTATTTTATTGTAAAACAAAATACTTTACCTGCCGCAAATGCGGCAGATAAATACTTTTACCCTCCGCAAATTAGTGACTTTGACATTTATTAATCAAAAATCGTCTGTCACTGTCACGCCTTTTCCTATGACAGCTCGATAATAGTTTTCTCGCGATTTATTGCGATGAGTTATACCTCAATTTATTATATTATGAATTCTGTACGGTTGGCGATAAAATTTTGTATGCACCACGTCAGTAAAGTGTCTTTATCGACTCGCCTGTTATTCGACTCGTCCGATAAAGAATCACTTTACTGCCTTGGTACATATTAGTTATTTATGTACCAAGGCAGTCAAGTGATTATTTATCGGACGAGTCTAAAATTATGAGATGAGCGAGCGAAGCGAGCGAGGCGAATAACAGGCGAGTCGATAAAGACACTTTACGTGGTGCATACAACATTTTATCGCCAACCGTTTAGAATTTATAATATAAAAAATTGAGGTATAACTCATCGAATTTTATTATAAAGGGAGAGGCGTGACAGTGACAGACGATTTTTAAATAATAAATGTCAAAATTGTCAAAGTCACTAATTTGCGGCAGGTAAAGTATTTTATTTTACAATAAAATAAAGTGTTCGTTTACTTCCGGAAATCACTCTGATAATGTACGCCTTTACTGACGGTTGACGATAAATAACTATTATGTTGTCTTCGATAAACTTATTCTTCAATCCCCTGAAGCTGAACTTGTTAGGGGCAAATCTTATTTTTTGGTTTAGTATGTAAAATCATAAATCATAAATATGCATTAAAAATCAAGTTTTAAAGTAAAAATGCTAATTTATAGTATAAACGCAGCTTTTTTGAAGAAATATATTACCTATAATAAAATTATTAATTTATAATTTTTAAGTAAAAAATATTACTTATATAAATTATTCAGAACAATATTAATTAATTAAAGCATTTCTAAAAATATTTTCAAATTGTCTGTTTTTAATATATGTTTTTATTTCGACTTTAAATTATTTTAATGAAATCAATTTTTTAATTTTTGTTGGTAAATAATCGTTTAAATAAAAACATAAATATTTGAAATTTGTTTGTCCTATGGGCTTATTTATTTTAGGTTTTATGGTTATTTCATTTTTATGACGTGTATTATGATTATGGTTATTAAATTGTATAAGGTTTTTATTTTTAAATATAATATATTAAGATGTTATAAATGTAAAGTTATCTTATGTTCAACTTTTTTGTTTCTGAATATAATTATTTTGAAGGAGAATATAATAGAAGATAATCTTTATTGAATATAATTTTTAGAAACCTTTTTTGTAATATTTCTAATTTTTTAACTAAAGTTCTATTTATTCCTCCCCAACCTAAAATTCCGTAATTTAAATGAGTTTTAACTAACGCGTAATATAATATTGCCATATGTTTTACATTAAAAATTTTTTTAATGTTTTTAAAAATCGGTAGTAAAAAAGTAGTAAAATAACTGAGATGCGCCGCGCCGCTCCGTATTCGCTTAGGAAATATCATTGACTTGGTTCAATTCCCTAGATATTTTTCGCTAACAAAATATAACTTTGTTTTAGATTGAAGAAGAAAAAACACCTCCGCCACAAACCACTGCAATAACGTCTTTCTTTAAATTTACTAATAGAGATAATAAAACCAAAGGGCCACATGAGTTTTTTACGCAGAGATGCCTTAGTAGGAATGTGGAGTTATAGAATAAAAACTGACCAGTGACAACACAGGTATCTTTAAAAAATAATGTTACCTATAAGTAAAATTTTTGTTTCGACTTTATTTTATGTTCCAAACGATTTAAATATTTGGGCACCCTACACGTTCAATATTACTGACAGTATTACTAATGTCAGTCAATACTAACAAAACTAAATTAATGCTATACGTTACTAAATGTGTTACATTAATAATGTCATTTATGTCCTTAGTATTGACAGTAATACTGATGTGATTATTGGTCTTGTAGAGGTCCATATTGATGTACTAATTGTTATGAATTATATTTTGACATTACAACATTAGTAATATGATTATGTATGTGTAAGATAAATCGTTGGTTAGCCAAATTACAAAATAAATTGATCTATTTAATTAAATTAAAAGGTCTTCAGTATTTCCAAACCTTCAACTTGAGGCCTAAGGTTTTGATTGACGTAAATGACGGAACATGACAAAGTCAACGGCAAATTTTGTGCTCTTTAATTTTTCTATCTTCATATTTTTCGTAAACAAACAAAAAAAAACGGCACCTAAATTTTTTAGTAATTTCAATATGGCATAACTTTTTTATTTTTGACTTTATTGCAATGATTTTTTCGCTGGGCGATAGATCTATTCATTAAAATTACGCTGCCGTTTGTTCTGATGTAATTTTGGTTGCTTAAATGTTTATATACAAGGGTAAGTCAAAATGATGTTTTTAGTCGGAAGTTTAAAACGTCCTGTGGAAAAAACGCGCCAGAAAACCTTGTTTAAACATGTTTTACGATAAACCTGGATGTATTCCTAGCATTTTGTTTTTTAAATCATCTGGTTAGCTTGTTTCTTTTACCAGCTACGCATTTTTAATTGAAACGCCGCATTTTTACAATGTCAATAAAAATAATCAAGTTAGCTAGTGGTTACTATATTATATTATTTTGTCAGTGACATTGCCAATATTAAAATCGTAATTAAAATGGTGCTAACCACTGCAGACGTGGGTAAAATCATCGCTTTAATAGAGGATGGTCGAAATAAAAGTTATGTTGCCCGTACTTTACGAATTGCATATTGCTAAAATCATTAAGGGATCGAAGAGCTACCGCCAGTTCACTAAAACATGACCTATAGCAGGTACCTACGTGGAAAGAACGTTACTGAAGTAACCATAAGAAGACGGTTAAAGGAAGCTGCATGGGCTTAATTCCTGCAGATCTGCTGTAGCGCCTCGATTGCTTCCTCACCATCGTCAGAATCGACTTGGATTTGCAAGGCAGCATGTTAATTGGACAGAAGAAGAATGACGAAACGTATTGTTCACGGACGACTCAAGAGTTTGTCTTCGATCGCCAGATGGGCACGTAATGAACGGTTTGCCGACTACAATATCGGAGCGACTGTCGTTCTATGACGGATCTGCGATGACTTGGGCGGGAATTTCTAGAGAAGAACGTACAAACCTAATATTTGTGGAAAATGGAGCTCTAAATGCCCACAGATATATTGAAGAGATACTACAGGAAGCTGTCATTCCATTTGCCCCTTTCATTGGAGAAGAGTTTATACTCATGTAAGACAACGCCAGGACGCAAGAAAAAATAATCACTCTAATTAATTCCATGCCACGAAGAATGCAAGCTGTCATTGCGGCTAGAGGTGGACACACTCGTTATTAACATTTTATTTTGATTTTAAGTGCTCTAATGGACAACTTTTAATGTTTGAAGTAAAAAATGTTTTTTTTTAATGCAGCGTTTTAATTAAAAATACGTAGCTCGTAAAAACAACAAGATATCCAGATGATTCAAAAAACAAAATGCTAGGAATAAATCCAGCTTTATCGTAAATAATGTTTAAACAAGGTTCTCTGGCGTGTTTTTTCCACAGGATGTTTTAAACTTCCTACTAAAAACATGATTTTGACTTATCCTGGTATATAAACATTTAAGCAACCAAAATTACATCGAAACAAACTGCAGCGTAATTTTAATGAATAGATCTATCGCCCAGTGAAAAATCATTGCAATAAAGTCAAAAATAAAATAGTTATGCCATATTGAAATTACTAAAAAAATGTTGGTGCCGGTTTTTTTTGTCGGTGAGTTTAGCTTTGTTTTTAAGATATTGCCAAAAAACTTTAAAAAGTTCGATTTTCTCCCATTTCGGGTTTTTTTAGGGGTGACAGGCACAGCGGATTACCGGTGGGTTTGGTTGTGTTTTAAGGACCCCAATACAAACTTATATACCATATTTCAGCTTGTCTCTAATTTGATAATGGTTTGGCTGAATTGACCCATGGCGATAAAATCATGCAATAGAATTGAAAAAAATTGGTGTATTCAAGTTACTGTATATTAACAGAGAAAATGATTAAGGTTAAGAATACAGTTGTTATTTGGTTGATTGTCGTTGTTGTAGAAACCGATGATATTCTTTCAGTCTAATCGCTTGAATATTTATGAACCCTGTTGCATCTTCTGGGCTAAATCCAGAGTGTTTGTCCATCGAAACCAAATCTTCGTTGTAAATGGATGCTTTGGAAGATCTACCCAATATAGTGACTAGAATAAAATAAAAGCAATTCATACCCTATCTAACTTAAATTCTGTTGCACGTAATAACTAAAAATCGGCTGAGTTCCTTTTAGTTACTTTTAAACAGCAAATTTGTTCGCGAAGCGTTCCTTTAAGAACTTCGCTAAGCAAATATTTTTACTTTGCTTTGCTGTTTAAAAGAAGCAAAACGAAAGTACAGAAATCCACAGAGAAAACGTAATAACAAAATCTATCATAAATAGATTGCGGCCGGTTTGTCTTCAATATTCCAGTATCTAAATTCTCCGAAATCCGTAAGTAATGGATGTTGATTTTATTTAATTTTCCATATTTTACAAAAATACAATTAATTACTTCCTTAAACATTTTTCTCTTTATGGCAACTTTTTTTTTGGTACAAAGAGTCAGTTTAGGTATTGATGTGTGATTTTTTTTCTTTTTTATTACTCTATGCGATAGGATTAAAATAAAGTAAAAATCCCATTACCTAGGTACATAGAGCACATAACAATAATAAACTATATATTCCTTGAGCAAAAATAATATGACTTAGTTCGGTCAATCTAGACCAAAAAATGAGAGTAAAGTTACAACAAGCTGAAAATCAGTAAAATTGTTCAAAATATAATTATAAATAAAATCTTTAAGTTCCCCATCATATATGGAAAGAATTTTACTCGAGGTCAAAGGTCAAAAAAATGAGTTACGCGATTTTCAGCAAAACGGTAAGTTTTATCATAAAAATACTCCAGACAAAAATTGTAGACCATAAAATTATCTATAAAAAATGTATCAATACTTTTTTTTACTACGAGCCACCGTTTCTGAGATAACGATTCAAAAAGTTGTACAAGTTGTTATCGTCCTAATATGCACACGTTATTTTTTCTAATGATTCTACCGCATAGATCTCTGCGAGTACTTCATTCATGCCGCTTCCTTGCATAATATGACCAATTGCTCCCAAAAAAGATATCAGTAGATGAAATCCTCCGAGTCTGATGATAATTTTTGATACTTCAGAGCCCTCAGGTGCGGCTGATACCATGTCTCGAGCTCTGGCATACAGGGGCTGGTCGAAAGTCACGAGGTATACAGTGTGGCCTTACCGTTTTGCATTCTCTAATGCACAAAGTAAAGTCGTATAGATAGTATTATAGTTACTGGCTGGTTGGTGAAAAATGGTAACAATGAAATTTGAGATTTAGAATAATTCATATGATTATTTGGTAAATGTTCAATTAAACCATTTCAACCGGGTAAAGACGCATTTTTCCATTTTGACGATAACAACTTTTACAACTTTTTGGATCGTTATATCTCAGAAACGGTGGCTCGTAGGAAAAAAAGTATTGATACATTTTTTATAGATAATTTTATGATCTACAATTTTTGTCTGGGGTATTTTTATGATAAAACTTATCGTTTTGCTGAAAATCGCGAAAAACTCATTTTTTTTACCTTTGACCTTGAGTAAATTTTTTTCCATACACGGGAATGATGGGGAACCTAAAAATTTTATTTATAATTATATTTTGAATAATTTTACTGATTTTCAGCTTGTTGTAACTACGTATCTTCGAATGTCTAGATTGACCGCGGACTAACTTGTATAATGCCATTTTTCATTTTTGACCCTCATGTTCGATATACCTAGTTCAATCAAAGTTTAAAATTAAAAACTGATTTTTTTTTAATAGTTCGAGTATTTAATAATATATAATAAATTTTAAATTTGGTACTTACATTGCTTCACCATAAAGAGTTACATATTTTAAGAAAAACTAAAAACAATTGTCAAATATTCAAAATAAGGGAAGTCCAGTAACCGGGGCCAGTGTGTTTTGAAGAAATAGTAAAAATAAATGACCAGTCAAAATTCCTGATAAAATTACTGTTATGTGAAGAAGATTAGCGATATTAAGTTCTCAGTAGCGCAATAAAATAATTTCATTTAACTGGTTTAGGACTACAGGTTTTTAACTGTACGCCACTGTCCTTACATTCTTTTTGGTTAATCCCGCGTACTAAAAAAAAGGGGGGGGGGGAGGCGGGGACTGGACTTCCCTTATTTTGAATATTTGACAATTGTTTTTTGTTTCGTTTTCCTCAAAAGATGTAACTCTTTATGGTGAAGCAATATAACAAATTTAAAATTTATATCTTATTAAATACTTGAATTATTCCAAAAAAAAAATTGTTTTTAATTTTAAATTTGTATATATCGAACATGAGGTCAAAAATGAAAAATATGTGGCATTATAAAGGTCATATTATTTTTGCTCAAGGAATATGGTTAGCGGATTAATCTCCTTTTTACGGACACTCTGTATATTGCCAGTAAGATTTATACATAGTAAATATTGACGTCATGGTTCAAATAAATTTCAGTAAAATTAAGTTAAACTTTGTTTAAATTACAAACAATAAAGAAACAGAAATGTTTACATAATATCAACTAATTACCTGAGCCTTTATAAACTTCAACTTTGACTGTACCCTCAACGGTTTCGGCCGCTAAATCAAGACATTTCCTTGCGTATTGTCCTTCCGGGGAAAACCAAAAACCGTTGTATACATAATCGGAAAGCCTAAAAAGTAAAATGCAAACTAGGTTATATTTGATCAAACTAAAGCTGTACTCATAAGGTTTGTTCCTACAGCGAATCCCCGACAACTTCATGACAATTTTCAAACCAACTTTACGGCGCAAGTCTGATTTCTGACCGGTTTCAAACTCTTGTAGGAACAGGCGTTCGAAATCAACTAACTTCGGTTCGGTGTTTAAAACTGAAGAAATTTTAAACGATGGAAATAACCTTAAAGTTTATATATTTTGTTATCGTTTTCATAATTGTTTTATTGTTATTTCGTTAATTAAACTCGTTTGGCTCGGCCCAATAAATAAACTTAAACAAACTAAGTAACTTTTATAAAATGAATGAACAAAGTTATGAAGGTAAATATTTCTGAATCTTCATCAGATGACGCAATGCCCCTTATTTCTCAATTTAATAATAGAAAAAGTCTTATACAAAAGCAAAAACCGCAAAAACACGTCTAACAAAAATAGGTTATGAGTAGGGAATAGTAAGCGTTTCGAAACCACCATGGATTTGGATCGCAGACACCCCCCCACCACCACACCCAAACCTACCAATACAACACTCCCCCCACTCCTACCCCCACTCCTACCCCCACTCCTACCCCCACTCCTCCCCCCACTCCTCTCCCCACTCCTCCCCCCACTCCTACCACCACTCCAACCCCCACTCCTCCCCCCACTCCTACCCCCACTCCTACCACCACTCCTCTCCCCACTCCTACCACCACTCCTCCCCCCACTCCTCTCCCCACTTCACCGTTCACCGAATCCCCCCACATATATAAACCCATAAACAAGCACAACCATTAGTTATCTCTGCTTTGCTATTGTAAAAAGCAGTCGTTGTTCAGTTTAGAAAAGTTAATAGTTATTTGTGAACAGTATTGTTAAGATCAGTTTAGTTACACAAGATGTATCAGTGCAGCGATTGCAATAAAACATTCAGCCATCAATCAAACGTGAATAGACATAAAAGGGAATCATGTCCTAATAGATCATCCCATATTAAAAGGAAGAACAACACACAATTATGTGAGATACCAACAAAGAAACTAAAAATAGAGGAACCGCAAAAATCAGAACATCAACCGCCAATTCCTAAACTTATTCTATCAAGATGTAAGGAATGTAATACTTGGTATGTAAAAAATAAACTAAATGCACATTTGCGCTCAAACCATCATAAAAGCAGTTTTAAAAGTGATAATAATGTGAAAATTTTAACTTCAGCTTTTAAAAACAGAATTATATCATACATGTTACTTCCATCTCAAAAGTATGTAGACATTGAAGAATTTTTTGAAACAGTGAAACAAAAGTTTGTGAGTTTAATTACAGAACAGTTAGTTAAACATAAGTGTATTAAGATTAATGTAGAATTATTTGGTAGCTATATTTTACAATCAAAAGAAACAATAGAAACCAAATCATTTAATACAAAAAATAAGATAATATCATCTACGATTGATTTAAGTGGAATTTATAAGGATTTCTTATCTGAAATTAAAGAGAAAGTTTCAATATTCGCAGAAAATGGGTCAGGTTGGGCTTTAGAAAAAATACTGCATTTAGAAATTAACATAAATAAATTTAATCCAATCGGAGCATCTTCATATATTTCTTTACCAAAACAAATTACATTAAAGGAAGCAATTATCAATGTAAAAAATGATGATCCATATTGTTTTGCGTGGAGTGTAATAAGTGCTTTGTATCCTGCTAAAAATCATGTTGATAGAACGAGTTCATATCCCAATTTCTTCAATGCTTTAAATTTACAAGGAATTGAATTCCCAATGAAGCTAAAAGATATATCAAAGTTCGAGATCCTAAATCATATATCTGTAAATGTTTACGGTTTAGAGTGTGTTTATGAAGACAGTAAACAAAAATATGAAGTTGTTGGTCCCATGCATTACACTAATAAAAAACTACCATTACATGTTAATTTATTGTTAATAAGCGAAGGTGAAAAAAATCATTACTGTTGGATTAAAGATATGTCAAGATTACTATCATCTCAAATCAATAAAAATTCTCATAAAAAATATTTTTGTGATGGTTGCTTAAATTATTTTACTTCCATACAAAAACTCGAAATTCATCAAAAAAATGATTGTAATCATTTGTATACAAGAGTTCCAACCAATGATATCAAAATTAATAAATACGGACAACATATACCAGAAAATATACTACAGTTTCAAAATTTCCAAAGACAGCTTAAAGTTCCTTTTGTAATATATGCAGATTTCGAATGTTTCTTGAAACCTTTACAATTTGAACAACCAGAAAATGATTTGGATTCCTATACACGTAACACTTTTAAACATGAACCATATGCATTCTCTTATTTCATTAAATGTTCATATGATGACTCTCTATCAGTATTAGATTCTTATTTTGGTTTAGATGCTGCAGAGGAGTTTTGTAAACGAATTGAAGATCATGTACATAGAATTTACAATAACTGTCTTAAACCTATAGTAAAAATGCTTCCTCTATCAAATGAACAGAAATCAACTTATAAATCAACCAATATTTGTCATATATGTAACGAACAAGTTGAAGAAAACGAAAAAGTAAGAGATCATGATCATTTAACTGGTGAATTTCGAGGTGCAGCACATAGCATATGCAACTTAAATTTCAAAATTCCATATTTTATCCCCATATTTTTTCATAATTTAACGGGTTACGATAGTCACCTATTTATTAAGCAGTTGTGCTGTGAAAAAGATGACATTGATGTCTTAGCACAAACCAAAGAGAAATACATTTCATTTTCAAAATCAATTCTGGTTGATAAATATAAAGACAAAGACAATAAAGAAAAAAATGTATTTGTTAAAATGAGATTTTTGGATTCATTTAGATTTGTTGCATCCTCATTAGAAACGTTTGGTGAAAGTTTAGAAACAGATCAATGTATACAAATTCAAAAACATTTTCAAGATTCCAACCATTTCAATGAAATTCGAAAAAAGGGAGTGTACCCATATTCTTATGTTGATTCATTTGAAAAATTGTATGAGAATCAACTTCCAAGTATTGATGATTTTTATGATAAACTACGCGATGAATCTATAGATCCATTAGATTACAATAGAGCGACTCATATTTGGAACTTATTTGATTGTCAAACCTTAATGGATTATACAAAAATTTATTTACTATCTGACGTTCTCATATTAACAGATTTTTTTGAAGCATTTCGAAATGTATCTATAAATAATTTTAAGTTGGATCCTGCACAATATTATACATTACCTGGTTTAAGTTGGGATGCTATGTTAAAAATGACTAACGTCAAATTGGAATTATTAACTGATATTGATATGTTACATTTTTTTAAGAATAGTATAAGAGGTGGAATTTGTCATTGCAGTGTTCGAAAAGCTGAAGCAAATAACCCATGTCTTAAAAATTATGATTCTGATAAACCAACTTCATTTATTATGTATTTAGATGCAACTAACTTGTATGGACATAGTATGAGTCAATATCTCCCAATAAGTGATTTTTCTTGGATGTCAATGGAAGAAATAGAAACTCTTGATGTGATAACAATTGATGATGATGGTGAATATGGATATGTTTTAGAAGTAGATATAAAATATCCTCAAGATTTACATGAAAAACATAATGAACTACCATTTTTATCAGAAAATATTTGTCCACCAGATTCAAAACAAAAGAAATTAATTTGTGATTTAAACAATAAAGAAAAATATGTAATTCATTATCGAAATCTTAAACAAGCTATTCGAAATGGATTGAATGTAACTAAAATTCACAGAGTAATTAAATTTAAACAGTCAGCATTTTTGAAACCTTACATTGATTTAAATACTGAAATGAGAAATAAATCCAAAAACAAGTTAGAAAAAGATTGTTACAAATTATATAATAACGCTATTTATGGTAAATCTTTGGAAAATATTGATAAGCGGGTTGATATAAGATTAATCACACATTGGGAAAATATTAGACAAAAGCAAGGAGCGCAAACACTGATAGCTAAACCAAATTTTAAAAATCGGTTAGTTTTTAACGAAAATTTTGTTGCAATACAAATGGAAAGAGTTAAGGTGAATTACAACAAACCAGTTTATATTGGATTCTCAGTCTTGGAATTATCAAAAACTATAATTTATAATTTTTATTATGATTACATCAAAAGTAAATATGGCGACAAAGCAATATTATTGTACACTGATACCGATAGTTTGATTCTCCAAATAGAGACGCCAAACTTTTATGAAGATATTCAGAATAATTTAGATAAATTTGATACTTCCAATTATAATGAAAATAATATGCATAACATAACTAAGAATAAATCTGTATTAGGACGTATGAAAGATGAGTTTGCAGGTCAACCAATTTTAAGTTTCTATGGTACAGGTGCAAAAGCTTACTGCGTCAATTTAGAAAATAAATCGGAAAAAAAAGCAAAAGGTGTGAAAAAATATGTTATACAAAATTTAATTACTAAACAAGATTATAAAGATGTAGTTGAAAATTCAGAAATCAAGTTTAGAAAAATGAATGTATTTCGTTCAATCCTACATGATATGTTTACTCAACTAAAAAATAAGGTTGCTTTGTCCCCAAAAGATGATAAACGATATATAATTCAAGACTCTTTTAGAACCCTAGCTTGGGGGCACAAACACATTGACATTTTAGAAGATAAATCCAGAACTGATGATCCTGATGTTAATAATGTTATCGATATTTTACGAAATCTAGTTCACGATGAATATAAAACCTAAGAACTTAACAAAATTATTTTATTTTTAAAATGATGGTCCTACCTGTAGGTGTTCTTTTCCTATCAGCGTTTATTAACAATACTTTATTCATACAAGTTAATCCCAATGTTCAAGATACATTTATTTGTTTATCGATTAATAATGCAAATAATGATAGTTGGCCATCAACATGGAAAAGGATGGATATAAGTAATGGATTGTTTACTTATAAAATAAATGATTATGTAATAAATAACTCATCCACTGTAGAGTATAAGTTAAGGATATATTATTCCAATAGATCGCATGCACTAACAGAGAAATGGAATCAATTGTATAACAAATTACATATGGAAGAATGTAATATACGCACATGTATAATATTTGTAATAATATTTTTTATATTGTTTATGTGTTTGTTGGGATATGTATTATTTAAAGCATATTTGTATTATAAATAAAAAAATGTAAAACATATTTTGTAACTATTTTATTTATTCATAACAATTTTTATAACGATATAACAACCAATGTAACCAAAACTGCAATTATATCCTTGAAAGGAAAACATTGGTCTCATTCATGGTTACTATCTGATGTTACTAATGCTCCTCTATCATTTATATCCCCCCACATTACAGCTTCCCCCTCTACATTTTTATTGCTTATTTAAGCAGACAGTTCAAGTTGCATCAACATTAATTTCACAAACGTTGTCTACACATAACCTACAAAAATGGCAAACTTTTACATTGATACCATGTCCTACAATCCTCAACAATCCAAGAACGAAGAATTTAGTCAGAAACGTAATGGTGCTCTCATCAATGAAAGCATGTACTACCTCAACAAATCCAAATCCAAATGGGTTAGTGTTGGATTTTCGTTAGAGAGAAAATATGAACCGGTTATTAAACTCGGCGGAGTCAAGTATAACCAAACTGTTATCCTTAATGAAGATCAATGGATATCACTTCTAAGTAATGAAGGATATATGCAAAGCTTCATGTGCTCTAACACTTTTGGATGGCAACCCTTGCAGACAAAAGGATATGAAATTCACTTTGTTCACCATTACAAGTCAAGAATAATCAAGATTGTACAAGACGGTGGAAACGAAATCTTCCTTGCTGGTGACACCATAAACGAATTAGTTAAATTATCAAATCTGATTAAATATCGTTTGGATATTTTAAAATCACAAGAATTTTCGAAATATTATAATATTCTAGTTAGTGGAGTTTCCATGAAAAAAGGTGATTTACTAAAAAATGTACATGATGTTATTTTACCTATATTAAACAGCGCAAATGTTTGTTGCGTGTTGGAATTGTTAAACTTTTTCTCTGATTGTGTTGTAGAGGATGTTGAATTATTTGCTTGTAACGAATTTGTAAAGAATTGTATTGAAAAATAAAAAAAAAATGTTTGGAAGTAATTTGTAATTTATAAATAAAAAAACATAAATATATTTATTTGTTTTATTCAATCATTATTGTATCATTATATAATGTAAAAACATTGGATAATGCGCAGATGCAGGATGATTTGGAATGGTAAAAACATGATGATTCTTCTGCAGTTAAAGGAGGGTAATCGTCAAGTTCAATCACTGTGCATAGGGAGTATTTTTTTATGTATAAAGACTTCTCACTTCCTTTCACATACACACGATCCACATTTTCTGTTAGGTTTTTGATAATTTCAGAAAATTTGTGAATGGGTGTATATCCTTCACACCATGGAAGACAATGATGATTTTTCATTAACCAAACAGCTTGTTGTTGCAAGTTTGGTGGTAAATATTTCATGTTAAATGGGGGTTTAAAAACGTAGTGACATATTTTTTTTCCATCATAAGCAGCTAATTCCTTTGGAACAAATTTGTTGTTTTCAATTTTGAAACCTTGGACGTCGAGAATGAGAAAATTCATAATTTCAGATGTGAAAATTGTTTAATCAGCGATTTATGATCAGAGTATTCTTGAATTTTTTGTTTCAGTAGCTTCAATTCTTTTAAAAAGTATGATAATCGTTGTTCTAGCGTCTCAATCATAATGATGGAAACAAACCGCAAACCTATGATTTTATAAAGTGTCTTAGAGTTGTCTGACGTTTTTGGTTAAAGGATTATATGTAAATATTTTGTCATGCATAATAAGACAATAAGCTGATACTTTGTTAGTTAGATCCTCTTGTAATTCAAATTCAATTCTCATAACAACAGGTCCTGTTTCAATGGATTCTTTTTGATGGGAGCAATCGATATATGTTATGGGGGCATTTTCTTTAAATTCCTTTGGAGAAAAAATTGGTTCCGGCGTTAACCCATAATAGGATTTTTGAAAACTTGCAAACATTTCATATAATGTCGCAAATTTATTTTTTTCAAAGTCTAAATAGAGATCATTGTAGGGATATCTTTCAGAATTTAAAAATACTTTGATGTTTCGCAATTTAATATCGGAGAATTGTGACATATCAGATATTGCCTTATCTCTATAATCTGTCTGAAAGCAAATCCCTATATGTCTTGGGGTATTGATCTTTGTAGAGGTTTTGACAGGCCAATTATGACGACCTGTTTTAAGTAGCTCCGGATATTCTATTAACTCCCAACTTCTAAATGCAATTGTTATGTTACTATTTCTATCAATTATTTTAGTTAATGCTAGTTCTTGAGGAATCGCTACTGATATATGCGGTATATTCCAAGTCAACTTAGTAAGTTGAATTTTTGGATTTTGATCTACAGTATTAAGTGTAGCATTTTTGTCAGAATTATCTCTCACTAAAATAAGTTCTTGTTTACCATTTAAAATTATTTTTTTATAATCTTCGAAAAATCCCATTAAAAATTTAAGAGGGATGCAAACATTAAAGAAACCAGTGGTAGCATCAACCACTTGTGAGTTTCCCATAGGGAACCAACCAGCGTTTTTTAGTTTATTACATTGATTTTGATTATATGATAAATAACCTTTTATTGTTGAAGTTATCCCCACATCCCTCACTGAATCAATTGTAACACCATTTAAAGTATATCGCATCTCTTTAAAAAGAAACGCTATTCCGTTATTAATTAATTTCATTGTTTCAGAAACAGTATTATCATCTTTAGTTAGTTTTCCCTCTATATAAAGGAAGCTTTCGGATGGAAGTGTATATTTTTCAACTTCATGTATAGGTATTGTAATTTCATCATTGTTTCCTAATTTTGTTGGTAAATATGGTTCATAGGCATGAAACTCTGAATGTACGATAGAGTTATCTATAAACAGATCTTGTGTTATGTTAAGAATATCCATTATACTAAAACTTTAAGACCTAATGATTTTAAAAATGTTTTATTTTTAGATGTTATCCTATGAAAGATTTTCTCGCTACTAATCTTAGGTTTATGATGTATATTCTTCTTATAGTTTTTAATTATTTTTGTTGGTAAACTAGTGATATTTTGATTATAAAGTATAACCATTATACCTCTTTAATATGCAATCTTATTGTTACGATCTCGTTTCGAAAATCAACAATGTTAAGGTCTTGATCTATTATTTTTATTGTTATTTTATCTATTACTTTTACTGTGACGGGAAAATAAATTATATTCTGAGGACTTTCTATTATTTTGAATCCTGGACTAACATTAGGGAAAAACTGGTGAATGATGTGTACAGGCTTTCCGTTCAGATAGGAACCCTCAGCGATACTGCAATCTATACATAAAGAATTAACTTTTATAATCTCTGCAGGGTTTTCTGATGTTTTTGGAGATCCATCACCCTTTAAAATTCCATTATTAAAACCCAAAATTTTTCCAATTGCACCATCTTTAAAAATAATATCGACGGATGAATTAATGACTGATTTTAACGTGTTGTTGTTAGCATATAAATAAAACGAAATATTTTGTTTTTTAAACTCGTTTTGTAGATATTTGTTAATGTCTTCCATTTCATAACTACCTGTCGGAATCGTTAGAAATTCATTATTTTTTCCAAAATACACCTTGTTATTACTTTCATCAATATTTGGTATTGCATTAAAAGTTTCAAAATTAGTTAGACCGATAACATAAGATAAGTCGGGATTTAAGTAAATAGGCGGATGAAAATTTGCTTGAAGAATGGCGGAACTGTCAGAAAGAGCTATAGTAAACGACATGATGGTTGCAATAAGAATACAAATTAATTGCGCTTACACATTGTTATAAATAAATTGTAAAGATAATTGTCCGCATACGTAGGTATCGAAAGATTGGTATTCATCATAATTGTATTTAATATTATTTTCACTACCATCGCTAAGAAAATAAGTTATAACTTCTGATGGTGGTCTTAAGTTACCAAAACTATCAAAGTAGACTATGTTTCTATTGTTCTTAATATATGCTGTCCAATGAGTGCCATCACCCATTGCATTATCCAAATTAATAATACCTGTTTCATGTTTTTTAATTTTCTTTGGTAATTTATTTCTCATAAAGACGCCTCTAAAATTTGGTAACTTTAGTATTTTAGCATATTTTAATAAATCTACATTAGTCAAGGGTCTGCGAGGTAGCAATTTTAACAGTTTTTTGAATATGGTTTCAAATATAATCCACAACCCTTTTTATAAGGATGAATATATAGACCTTTTCCGATCGATATTTTCTCCATAGCTTTGTTATGTCTTTTTTGTTCATCTAATTTGTTTTGCGCGTTTTTAGCAGCATTTACAGCTGAAGCAATGCCAGCAGCACCACCACTTAGGGCTCCTAAAGCAGATAGACCTGCAAAGATTGGTATTAATGGTAAAATTCCACCAGTTTTAGGAATTGGAATAATTCTTTGTTTTGGAACTTGTATTTTTGATTTTGTATTTTTAATTGTTGATAATGCAGCGGATGCGATGTTTTTAATGTTACTAAATTTTTTTCCAACTATTCCTTTACGAGCTTTCTTGACAACAGTGTTAAAAGATATTTGACCTCCTTTTTTCCTCATTCCCATACCAAGCTTTCTTTTTGCTTTCATTATTCCAGCAACAACCAAAGATGAAATTTTTTCACCAAACTTTGCGTCTAAAGCTTTAAATCTATTAAATGCTTTTTTAGCTAATACTTTATCAGCCTCGTGTCTATTTTCAATATCTGTATGTTTCGAGTATGTGATATCGTGTTCTTTACACGCTTCGTCTAATTGATTTATTCCTTTATCTCCTCGTGCAAGTCTTTTGTTTAATTTCGTACCTGAACCACAAAAATTATATGAAGGGATATGGAGTTCTATGGGTAATTTATTAATTAATGAATTTATTAATCCACTTCCTTTCCTCTTACGCTTCTTAGAGTGAATGTTAGTATTGCTATTGTGTTTAATCATTATATATAAATGATTGAAATATATAAATGTTCTTACTTAAATAGAGATATTCAAACAATGAAGATTATAAAACAAGATTTTTCTTTACCAATAAAAAATTTTGATTTAAAGCAAGATATTTATCGGAAACATGGTCGATTATTTGGAGGAAATTGCAAACGCTGCTTAGTTGTAGGTCCTAGCGGATGTGGGAAAACAAATCTAGTTATTTCCCTTATCACACATCTTAATGGATTACGATTTGAAAACATATATGTATATTCGAAATCCTTAAATCAATCAAAATATGAATATTTAAGAACATTATTTAAACCACTAAAATTTGTTGGTTATTTTGAATCTTCTAATGCTGATGATATTGTTTCACCAAATGAAATAAAACCGAACTCAATCATTATTTTTGATGATATCGTTTGTAGCAGTCAAGCACTGATGAGAGATTATTTTTGTTTTGGTCGACATAAAAATACCGATTGTTTTTATTTATGTCAAACATACTCATCCATACCTAAACAACTTATCAGAGATAATGCCAACCTTTTGATAATTTTTCAACAAGACGCCACCAACTTAAAACATATTTATGATAATCACGTAAATAGCGACATGAACATACAAACATTTAAGGATCTCTGTTCAATGTGTTGGCAAAATAAATATGATTTTGTTGTTATCGATAAAGATAGTTCCATGAATGAGGGACGATATAGAAAGGGATTTGATAATTTTATATCAATTTAACTAGTTAGTTATAAAATTAAAAAAAAATATATAATAAATGATTTATGTAACTTTTATTTTTGAAATAAATACAATTTAAATTAATTCACTTTTTAATATCCATGAATTGTGTGTTTTATCCATACCCAACCATTTTATATAAACCTTATTTCCTTGTTTCCTCAACACCTTTTCAACCAGATATACGTTTGGATGTTTAACTTTTTGCAACTCTTCTGTATAAAATACTCCTTGAATGGATTCATCGTTTTCATCTTTAAGCAAATATGTTTTTGGATTGGTTAGATTAATATCTCTAATTTCAAAAATTTCATTTGACCAATTAGGTGTGTACCCTTTTTGAAAAGCTTCCCTATATTTACTGACTCTAACATAATCTCCCTTCTTAAACTTTGAATTTTTTGGATCAATGGTTTTTATTTTATTATAAGTTGATTTTAAAACTTTCTTTTCATTTTTTTCATTGATATCAATGGGTTTTAATCCAGTTGTTCTATGTTTTGTAGTATTATATTTAACAACAATATCATTTAAAATATTCAACCATTCATAATTTCCTTGTAAACTAAATTGTTTCCACATTAATGTTTTTAAAGTCCTATTGACTCTTTCAACAATGCTAGCTTTTAAATTAGAGAATGTATTATAATGATTAATTTTATATTTTTGCATTAATTTGTTAAAGTTGGAATTATAAAACTCTTTTCCTTGATCTGTCTGGATGTGTTTTGGGGGAGTTTTAGCAAGTTTTAAAATATTTTCCATTGCTAAAGTTACATCTTCTGCGGTTTTTCTTTTAACAGGTTGAATCCAAACATACTTAGAAAATGCGTTTATTACAACTAATATGTAACGGTATCCTTTATTAAGCTTTGCATAAGGAAGCATTTCAACTAAATCAGCTTGCCATAGATCATTTAAACCTTTAATTATAACATAACGTCGTCTAAATTTTTTTCTAGCTGGTCTATGAAGCTCATTTACTACAGTTTCTTTAATATTTTCACTCATGATTAGTTTTAGATACTAACATTTTTTAACTAAGTGTTAGCCTTAAATATTATAATTTTTGATATGGATAAGATATTTTCTTCACTGGAGTTGGATTCCCTTTAATGTATATTTTAGATCTTCTACAACGTATCCTATTTGAGAACAGCAATTTTCTCTTTGAATTCAGTTTCTAAGTCATCAATCCGTCGCTCAATCATATTAAACGGCATGCGAATATCACTCACAGTCACACATTTTTCATTAATTGCAGAATTCATTTTTGTCCATAATCTATCTTCAATATTTTTTAAGTCGTATTTATCGGCGTCCTTTTGAATTTCATTTACTTTTTCAGCGGAAGACCATATCATGTTTAGTAATTTTTCTTCCAATTTTTCAGAATGCAATTTAGCTATATTTAGGTTATTGCTAATTTCTTTCATTTCTATTGAAACATTGGTAAATTTTTCATCTAAAGCATCAAATTCAGTTTTATGAACTAATAATTGTAACAAAGATGACTCAATTTCAAGTGTTTTTTTATCCATGCGAATGTGATCTTCTTGAAATGTTTTTATTGCTGAACTAAGCTTCTTATTAATACTCTCTATTTTTATTGCTAACTCTTTTTCTAAATCTTTATGAGATGATTCATGTTGCTTAGTTATCGTATTTGTTAACACATCATGTGGAAATATTCCTTGCTTCAATGGTTGAATATCGTTTATTATTTGGTGAACATTGGTTGTTTGCTCTTTGATAGCATCCTCTAAATTTATTATTTTATTAACATTTTCGTCTTCATATAACTTTACCTTTTTCACAACACTTTTTATTAATTCATCGTTTTCACTTACTCTCTTATTTAAACTTTTAAAGTTTCTCTCACTCTCCGTCTTTGATTCAAGAGTTTTTTGAAAATTTTGAATAATTTTGTTTTCTATGTATTTCACATCCTTAGTAAAGTTATCTGTAATTGTTTTCTCCGCAGTTTCAATCACCTTTTTTCCCAATACAGCAGCAGAATAATTAGACAAGTATCGTTTTGAACTATGACTTCCAAATTTATCGATCGACATTGTTGTAATGAATCAAATTTATAATATTTCCTTCTTTTATAAAATAATGTGAGCTTCCCTTAACTCTTCCAAAATTGATATTATTTCATTTTGATGTCCTGTATGTCCAGCCATTTGTGATGCTGTCAACAACCTTAATCTATCAATTATCTCGTTTAAATTATCATAATAAACATAATCCACATTATTTTTTGATAAATTTAACATTGCACCCTTTCCTGTCACGCTTTTTGTGGATTGTAATCTCGTAGAACGTGGTCTTTGTTGTGGTTTTGGTAACCCTCTGGATGTACTTGGTAGCATCAAACGATAATCTACTTCCGATGATGCACTTCCTGTTTTTAATATACCCTTTTTTAATAAATATGGTTTAATTATTTCTACATATTTAATGTCGGTTGTTCCTTGGATTTGATTATTAGAATCAAAATTTCGTCTGTATGCATTCGTTCTTTTTAAAATATCCATATAATTTTCCATATCTTTTGTGGAATAACCAACAGGTTGTTTCTTAAATATTAGTTCATATAAACCAGGTGTTCCCTCATATCTAACACCCTCAACCTTAACATCTTTTCCTATAAAGTCTACTTCAGACTTCGCGATTTTATATTTTTCGGAATTAATATCATGATTAAGACCATATTTGTTATCAAATTCACCCTTTGTATCCTTTATTAATTTATCAACATATGGTCTTACCAACGGATCATAAGCATTCAAATAATCCTGATAAGCCGGTGTTTTTGTTATTTCCAAGACACTTTGTTGTATCTCTTCTAAAGTAGGTTCGATTGTTGAATCATGGTTGGATTCCAGTATACTAGGTTCTTCTAAATTGCCCCAAAATACATCATCATTATCTCTTAAAAATGAAGGTGTGGTTGTTGGAAGATATTTATCATAGGCATTTGATTTTCTCGCAATGCGTTCTGGAGGAGTAGGAAATTGAAATTGTTGTATAGGAGTTGAGAACATTTGCGGTGAATAATTTTCTCTTTTAATAAACGGATCTGTTTTAATGTTTCTAATTAGCTCATTCAAAGGTTGAGTAATTGGTTTAAACTCTTTTTCCATACGAATTTCTTTATCAGATAAATCCGATTTTAATGCATTGTATTTTTGTTTAACAGATTTTCTTGTTTTTATTAACTCTCTTGCTGATTTTTCATCCATCTTTAAGCGAGTAAGGTTATATACTAGAGTATTAAGCTCTAATCCAAAAGTTATATACTTTAATATTGTATTTAAAAATTGAAGACGACGAAACCCCCATCTACTACTACTATCAAATTATATCGAGGTTGGGGGGAGTCATCATAAATGGCAAATGTCACTACTTAGACTAGGATAATAAGTAAATTTTGCAGGTATTAAGGTCTACAAATGCTGGTTTGTTATAAGGTGTTGAAGCAAATCCAACCAGCTTATATATTGTAATCAAAGTCAAAAAATGTTGAACTGAGTTGACCGTTTGAACTAGGAAATTGTGCGTATTTATTAAAAATGCAACTCAATGCACCTTAGTAACCGGATAATGACCTAGGAAACATGTAGAATTGATTTTTAAATGAAGTATGGAAACAAAACTTGTTTTTGCCTGAAGCTATCGAGGCAGCGGTTAATGTAACGAGTTCAATGAAATGTGGTTATTGACTTCTGATGGATATTATTTGTTTTTTATATAAACACGGAAGACAATTAATCTCGTTTTAGATTGTCGCAAGCTGTGTTAAGCGGGATTTGTAAATAATAATACAAATTAATAGTAAGGTTTTATTTAAAGTAATACATAGTATGGTAATGTATATTATCTATTAGATATTCAAATTTATTTTATTACAAAACATGCATTTTCGTTGACTTTGAGGAGACCCATCAAAATGTGTGTTCCAATCCGGTCTGTTGTAATGGATAAAGCATGGTAGGGATATTTGTAAACTAAAATTATTTTTATAGGTGCTAGGTAATTTTCCCCATATATCTAGAAGTTCGTAGGAAGTTGCATGTTTTATTAAATATTCCAAAGGTATCATTTTTAATTCATCACTGGAAAGGTCGCCTAAATTTTTCTCTCCATTTATATGGGATAATATAATATCCACAGAAGGACAGCAATAATTATTCATTTTTTATTTTTTTCGGATGTGTGTATACTTTGTTGTTTCGAGCACAATTAATACTGGCTTGATAACTATTTATATTTATATAGTAAAACATAATAGATTGGTGGAAGGAGGATATATGTATTTATATCCTTGCGATTTACGATCGGTTTGGGTTGAAACTGTATATATCCCGTATATGTTCATACATGATTTGTATAGGTGAGGTGGTTGGTAGGAGGATTAGTTGTGGTGGTAGGATAATTAGGTGTACTGGTAGGAATGGGTGTGGTGGAAGGAGGATTGCAATTTACCCATCGGTTTGGGTGTGGTGGTGGGGGTGTCTGCGATCCAAATCGTTTTATATATGTGGGGGGATTCGGTGAACGGTGAAGTGGGGAGAGGAGTGGGGGGAGGAGTGGTGGTAGGAGTGGGGAGAGGAGTGGTGGTAGGAGTGGGGGTAGGAGTGGGGGGAGGAGTGGGGGTTGGAGTGGTGGTAGGAGTGGGGGGAGGAGTGGGGGGAGGAGTGGGGAGAGGAGTGGGGGGAGTGTTGTATTGGTAGGTTTGGGTGTGGTGGTAGGAGTGGGGGTAGGAGTGGGGGGAGTGTTGTATTGGTAGGTTTGGGTGTGGTGGTGGGGGGGTGTCTGCGATCCAAATCCATGGTGGTTTCGAAACGCTTACTATTCCCTACTGTTATGTCATACGTTATGCTAGCGTTTAACCGCGCATGCTCCGGACATTTTACTGGCAAAAGATTCGCAAACTGCTCTGACAGTTGGCAAACTATCAAAGAAACGTGTAGGAACAGCGACTTTGGGTTTTCAAACTGTCCAAAATCTTTGTGGGAATACTTTTATATTTACTGCGCAGAATCCTGACTGTCAAGGACTGTTTCTGATCGCTGTTGGAACAAACCTTTCGTTGCTGGAAGCAGTAATATAAGCCGTAAGAAAAATGAACATTATAAAACTTTTTTAAATTTAAAAACTTTGCGCGCCGAGTAACATTTTTCAGTTATATTAAATACAGGCATTAAAAAAATGCTATTTTGAAAAATTATCGTAACAGTACATGTCCATTCATTGTATATAAAATCGTAAGCCGCAAGAATTAGTAGTAAAAAGTAAGCAGACTTTTCTTTCCTTACGTTTAGTATTAGGCATGATACTATTACAAAGAAGATAAACCCACTTGACGATTTAATTTCGTACGACGTTGCGCATGACGTCACTGCGAGACCTCTATACCGCTTGACGCTATGGAAAAGCATTGTTTCAGAGCGGTTTTTATTAATATTAGGTAGGTGCTTGCTTATTTAATCGGGATTGGTCGTACTCTACTATAACTGGACATAGTTCTAACTCTTCAACATAACCGTGTACTTATGTTGGATTGCACAAAGGTTTTTAACAATAATTAACTAACCACGCAACTTTAACTGTAACATAAATGACATTGGCAAACATAATTTACTCACAATCAATGTTGCGTAATTAGAAAATCAAGAATTAAGCTAACCCGGCCACTCTGATGATGGTAAAAAAATCATTTCTGCCAATAATGCTACATCAGTCAAAGTTGTTTGTTAGTTAATTAGGTATTGTTTAAAATCTTTGTGCAACTGTAGTGCCTTGCTCTATCTCCAATAATTTCAAACTTATCCCCAAAGTTTGTTAGGGCTAGATGTAAAAAAAACGGTTTCACGTCTGGAGCGTTGTAATCGCGAAGCTCCAAAAAAATACCGCCTACCTATAAAACCATAAATCGTAAGCAGTTTAAATTGCATTATTTTTACTTTCCCTGTGCTCTAGTAAAACAAGGTTTAAATAATAATCTAAAATAAATAGTATTCTTTATACGTTTCATAATTTTATACTACTATAAACAAGGGAAAAGTATTAAAAAGCAGGATTCAAATCGCATTACTTTCCGAAATATTATCATAGACTGTCACTGTGAGACATCCTGTTCAAAAAACAAAACTCCTTTCAAAAAATCGGTTACATTTACATATTATATGTATATTAACGTGATATGTTAAAGACCCCAAAATAAACCTTATTAAAAATACTTTACTGGTAACTTACCTATCACGAAGCGACTGCTTGATTCTGTAGACTTCTTTATCCAAGCAAAATACTTCCAAGTCAGTATGGGCGTGGTGCAATATTGTAGCTCCTGGCGTCTCATAAACACCACGTGACTATAGCCAACAAATGAATATAGTTGTAAATCTTAAGGCTGCGATACATAATTTATTATGTTCCGACAAAACAGGATATAAATTGACAACAAACATAGAGAAACAAAACAAAGACAAACCATCCAATGAAAATATTTTGCCGCTCATAATTTTTTACGACGTACAAATATGTAACAAGTTACGCCGTGCGTTGCTTGTGATAAACATTTAGCAAACGCGAATATCCGTCTAAAGTCACTGCTCTTCTCGGCATTTACATCGCGCATCTGGCGCCTCCATTTTGCTTCGTTAGGAGGGATGTCTAGGTTTACTTGGTTAACATATAATATAATATAAATTATTATCACAAGCATTCGCCATTTCATTTTCTTATCAATATTTCGGTTTCTCCAAAAAGTAGCCGATTACCCCTTTTTGAGTAGCAATTAACAATAAATCCGACCTTTTTTAACATAAAACTGTAGGTAAAGTATTTTCCACAATAAATGGTTAACTCCGTTTAACTACCTGGGACGTTTTGCAAGAGCTCGGCCATAGAAATGCAAAATAAACTGTCAATCAGGGTCGGATTATAATTTGTAATTATAGCAGGTAATATTTAGGGTGCTTGCGATAACATCTTTAATTTTTCACATTTAATATATTATTAATAACGAATTAAATATCTAAAGTCCTACCCTGTAGTGTATTAGCTTGTTGATTCTGTATAACAATGGGATTAAACCGGTAGTTTTATTTCAGTCAATAAGTCGATACCATTTAGGGTGAAATAGCTATTTACCTAACAAGTGCGGAAAATGAAATTTTCCGCACGAGTCTGCCGTTCACCGAACGACGCGTAGCGGAGTTCGGTGAAGCAGCCGAGTGCAGGGAAAACATTTTTCGCACGTGTCAGGTACAATAGTTTTTATACAGACGTGTGGAAATAAGTAACACATATTTCAAAGAAATTTAATAATTTTTAATTAACTATAACAATCACATACATATGTAACAGTAACTAATTCTCAGTAAAAACGTAATAACTACAAGTTATAATTGATATATTATCGATTTTGACATAATCGTACCGAAAAATTTTTCCGCACTAGTGTGGAAAACCCAATTTTCCGCACGGATTTTTGACATAAACGTGCCGAAAAATTTTTCCGCATTAGTGTGGAAAAACTAATTTTCCGCACGGATATCAGTGCGGAAAATTGATTTTTCTACACGTCTGTATGAAAAATACTTTACCTAATGGGCTTTTTATCTAAATTTTGATTTTTGTCCTATAGCATAGAGAAAGAAAAAAAAAATCTACTATTTCAGTTTTTAAAATTTTTAATTATTTACTGAGAAAATAAATAAACAAGATACGGTTTAATAAAACACAGGAATAAACTCATGGGACTGAGTTATTCAGTTGAAGGTCGAACGCAGCATCTACCTGAATATCGAGAGGATTGTTTTCTATTTTTAAGCTGTTCTTGTCTATTTAAGGTTATTATAACAAAGATACCAATATAATCCGTCGAGGATGATGAATAAAATAATTCCGCGGATAACGGGATGACGTAATAAGGTTTTGATCTCATGTTTTCATGTCTTTTTAATTGTCTCTAGGAAAGGTTTGGGACCCTCTAGGAAGATTTTTATTATTGGGAGTTTTAATAGTTTCAAATCAGGATGTTAATGCTGAATATGATGAATTTGGGCTTGTGGATAAAACGAAGAAGCACAGCTATATATTCTGTGGAAGAAGTAACGAAATATTGATCAAAAAACGAATATGGCGAATGCGTCACTAGTGTTTGCCCTTAACGACTATGTCTACAAAAAAAAATGTTTTAAGCTTTATATCTTACTTTAAGTCCTAAAAATCTGTTTTCTACAATGTCTATACGACCAACGCCATGTCTTCCACCAATTTCGTTCAAAGACAAGAAAATATCTAACGGCTTGTTATGAGTTGTTCCATCTTCGATTGTTAAAATAACAGGTGTCCCCTTCTCAAAAGTAATTTCCAATCTAAAGTATATAAAAAAAAATTAATTATGAAATGTAAGACCTATGAAAAGCAAAGCTGGCAGCAAGTTTTGAAGGGGCCGTCGATATGGGCCCCCCGCGGTGCGGGATATGTGGGGGTGTTTTTCACGCCGCTGTGCTTACCTTGTACTTTTTTCCGAAGAAAGCTTAGGATCTTCTGTCATCAAGAACAAATCGCTGGGAGGCTCGGTAGTGGGATTCTCTAAATCTCCAGATTCATAACTGACGTGCATGAGATTGGCATCCATACTCCAAGGAGCTTTGGGAGTAACAGATACAGGAATATTGTGTTCTGCTGCGTATTTTAAAAGATCTTGACGCCCTTCGAATTTCGTTATAAATTCTTTAATGCGCCATGGCGCTATAATCTGGAAAATATGGGATACTGGACTAGTATTGTTTGCGATTATTTACGTAAATTTTGTTATAATACATATAATATATTTTTAATTCTCACCAATATATTTTTAATTCTCACCTTTACATCTGGCAGTAAAGTATAACAAGTTAATTCAAATCGAACTTGATCATTTCCTTTCCCAGTTGCACCGTGCGACACATAAGTGGCATTATTTTTCTGGAATCAAAACAGCATTTTAAAGTAAATTGAGGATGGTTTCAACCATTTAATGGTCAAAATTGTTATTGAAAATAGCGGCATAACAAGAATAAGGGAGGGGGCGGTCCGCCCAGAGTACCATACCAATGGGTATGCCACTAACATAAAGGCTTGAGCTTTTGCCTATAGCACCCCATGCCAATGAGAAATTTTTTAAAATTACCTGTCTTACATTTTTCCTATTTAAAAATTTGATATCGGGTTGCACATAAACACCAGTCAACTCTGTGGACTAGTTTGACACATTGGACTCATGAAAAGTGATATACAGTGTGACCAGTAAAGTCCGCATCATATGGGATTTTTTTTTATTAATAACTTTATTCGAAGTTTGACTTTGGCATCAAGTTCTGCTTCGATCGAGATGCAAATTAAGCAAAAAAATAGTAGTCACGTGATTCGCATTATCTGTTAAATTTTAATTTTTTTTCGAAAAATAATTCAAAAGTG
Organism: Polydrusus pterygomalis; assembly: GCA_963969555.1. Classification (NCBI taxonomy): domain Eukaryota; kingdom Metazoa; phylum Arthropoda; class Insecta; order Coleoptera; family Curculionidae; genus Polydrusus; species Polydrusus pterygomalis. The sequence continues at coordinate 54,319,254 of OZ018378.1, forward strand.
GGGTTATTTCTGAAAGTATCAAAAAAAGTTATTAAAAAAAGTTTTTTTAAATGCAGTTTCTAGCCCACATGCAAAATTTTAGCTGCATATGATAATTTTAATTTTTTACCCATATTTTGTAAATTGCACTTTTGCAAAATAAGACTCAACGCAACCTACATAAGTTTTTAGTTTTGACAATGCTTTATTTCAGATACATTTTCTTTAAAGTAGCGCCATATTAAATGTGTGTTTTTCTACAAAATCAAAATTGGGCTATTAAAATTTGGTCGCATGTGGTGCAAAGTTTATTTGTTTTTGACCCTGTATAAGGTAACATTATAAAATAAGTATTCTTGAAAACGTAGTTTGTGTCTGAAAGTAATAGACCTTAATATTAAGACAAAAAAGAACACAGTGTCATCAGTAAAGTGTTCATTAAGTGGAAAATAAATTTTAGTGTTGGGTAAAAAATCAAAATTATCTTATGCAGCTAAAATTTTGCATGTGGGCTAGAAACTGCATTTAAAAAATCTTTTTAATAACTTTTTCGATATTTTCAGAAATACCCCACTTTTGAATTATTTTTTGAAAAAAAAAGACGATCGAAGCAGAACTTGATGCCAAAATCAAATTTCGAATAAAGCTATTAATAAAAATAAATCCCATATGATGCGGACTTTACTGGTCACACAGTATATATATGGCACTATGCGTCTCGTCACTATCATTATTTTCACAAATAATAGCGCCTTTATTTTGTAACTCTACTCTTAAGTTACATAAACTACCTTTGCTATTCTCTATGTCCTATGTAATAGTAGTGTTTTAAAAATTTTGCACCAAAAAAATAGTAAAATAGAAATAGTATAAAACATTTTAAGCCGGCCCTGTTTAATGTTTACATGTTCACCAAAAAATTATGTGAACTGCGCAAACTCTATATCCCGCTTTAGACGTGGGTCACAATATTGTAACATAATAGTCAATTAGCAATATACTGGTTATAAATATGTGTTTAGGTCTCAGTATAAACTCTTCCGCTAACCCCTGCCTACAAAAAAAAAGGTGCCTGGTTAGTTATTGGTAAAAACCTTTTTCGGCAACCGTCCGGACGCTTTTCTTTGAGAAAGCAGTACTTTTCTGGCTCTGCCGGGGAAATACAAAAGCGTCCAGGAAGTGGGTAGTTTCGGGACGGTTTTTTACTTTCCAGACGGTTGCCGAGAAAATAGTTTACGGAACACGCATGCATGTCTTGCCGGGCCTGTAACTTCTAGTACTCACCTATAGCATTTCTGCCGACTACCACGCGCATATGGCGTTGCCACAGGGGTTAACTGTAAATTTACCAATAATGTTCCTACACGTTCATTTATCAAAATTAATGCCTACACTTTTATTTACCTCAACGCATTTGATCAGTCCAACAGAGATGCATGGGCGTGCCAATGATGTCCCTAAAAGATATCGGTTTTCATATATCAATCCATACCTGATCGCTGGCCAGACATAGTTTTGAACAAAATCTTCTCTGATGTCTTCAACGACTACCTTTAGAATAGATAAAAGAAATAAGTTTTTTAGTCAATATATATTAAGTTATATAATTTATTTATAGCGGTATAGGTTATGGTGATTCATTTTTGTTTCGTACAATCAAAAATTGACCTGAAATATTATTGTTTTCGTCCTGTTCTTCTTTAGCGACATGCTCAAAATATACTCCAGAACCGGCTCGGCGCCATTTTTGTTGTTGTGTTTTAAGTTTTCTCTCCTTCTCCTTGTTATTTTCTTTGCTATTGTGGATGTTTAATATTTACGGATTTTTAGTCATTAGTTTAGTGAACTTTGTTTGGGTTTTTGCTTTTAGTGACTCGGATGGGATTATACAATGATTTTATTATGCCCAATTAGGCATAAAATATCGGGTATTTCGTATTTTCAGTAAATTATGGAGTATAGTGATGTATCTTGATATATAACTTTATTTTATTATGATCAATTTAAATACATTTAACTAGACCTGGGCTACACAAAGAAGGTATGAAAATAAACAGAAACACACACCAAGACAGATTATCCCGATGCTTGTTTTGGTATATTTTATTTGCAGCCCTGCAATCTAATTTAGGTACGCCTATTTTTCGGGCAATATATTGCTTCAAAAAGTTCAAAAGACTCTTCGCTAAAAGAAAAAAGTAAATACCTGCTATAGGTATGTTTATATTAATCCAAGGGTGAAAAGTTATCCACGGGTAAGGTTTACGGCAAAATCTGATATGTTTGCAACTACTAAAAATGTCAGAAATCACTACCTTTTTTCCCAACTTGATCAAAAATTGAGAAGAATTTCCCATTCGTCAAATGATAAATGTTGCAGTGCGCATGCCTAATACGGTGTAGCTTTGTTTACATGCGCGAGACCATAAATTTGCCATTTTCGTGATTATTGTTTGCTTATCTAAAGCTATGATAACGAGCCACGAACAATTTTTAATGCGCTAACATGCGTTCATGTAAATGACCAAATTTTCAGATCGATTGGTTAGCTGAGCTGGTTCGTCATATAGGTCTAAAGTACCACTCACCGTGAATCAGCCTGTATGAGAACCCTAAAAAGTCAACATCTGATAATAACAATTTTTTTTCGCGATTCCAATACTTTCTTTTGCGAGGAAAGTAAAAACTCAATCTTTATGCCTCAAAAGAGCACGTAGATTATAGGTAGGTACATTTGCACGCAGTAACCTATTTGAAATAGTTCTAACGGGTCATATTATGAACCTGCATGGTAAGAAAATTTTCCTTTTTGCCTTTTATAACAAATTATGTTTTATTTACCTGTGCCGCTCCAATTTTTAAAGCTTTTTCTTTAGCAGCATCAAAATCTTCATCTTGTCCAATGTTCGCCATATAACAGATGACGTCAAAACCCTCGTTTATCAGCCATTTTAAAATACAGCTGGTGTCCAGGCCGCCAGAATATGCCAAAACTACTTTTCCTTTAGACATATTGAAACGTATGCTTCAGATTTATATTTTGTGGATTTATGAAAAAATTGTAATAACTATTTTCCATAAAACACTAAAAAGGATAAAACTAAATGTGTTTCTGATGATTTTTATATTCGAAAGGAAAATTTTGGGAGGTTTTGTTCTATTTTAGCTATATCAATGTGTTAAAGGTTGTAATAACAATCAGATTGGAAAAAAAAATAAATGTTTTATTTACAAACGCAAGATCTTTTATCAAAAGTAAACTATATTAATGTTGATACTATAATTTTAAATATAAACAAAAAAACATAATGTTGCATTACGTTTATGTGTGGCCTGCCTATTAATAAGTATAATTAGGTAAGTTAAGTTTAAAAATCGCCAAAATAGTTTTTGCCCGGCACTTTCTTCGCTATTTTTTGTTTATTGAGCCTCTTGTTCACAGGATAATTATTATACTCGTCTTTCCCAGGCACAGAGCGTTTAGGCCCTAAATTTGGCCGAGGACGTAAGCTCGTTACGTCAGTTATAGCTTGGCAGTGCATATAAAATTAGAATTAGTTATGAGGAATACTTTAGAGGTAGAAACAATCGAAGGTTAACTGTTTAAAATGATTATAAACTTCATAATTAAGTGAGAAGAGAATTACTTTTATGTAGAGGGGTCATCGAACAAATGACCTTTATAAAGAGGTTTTGAGTGAATAACCGATACCTACCTATTTCTAGGATTGAAAAAATGAAGTTTTTAAAAAAATTTTGATAGATTGTAAAATTTGTTGAAAATTGTTACTACTTTTATCTGAAATTTTATTTTCCGAAAATTCATTATCACGCAAACTATTATATCTAATAATTCCACAATCTGAATTTTGAGTTTCACACTTTTATGTCTGAAAAGATCTTCAATTAGGTGACACCCTGCTATAAATATCAAAATTTGAGAAAAACTATTTTTTTTCTCAGAGTGCAAAGAGTAGTAGGATATAAAACTTGCAATACAAGTAATTGGAAATAAAGTAAGGAACACAAGAAAATATAGTTTGCTCCATAGAAAATAAGCAAGTTTGAGACAACTTCCGCTATAACCCGAAGTCGAATATGGTCACTGTTATTTTTTTATTAGAGCGTCTAGGAAAACCCCATTGTCCAAATTTTCAGGATTTAAATAGCATTACTTCCCGAAAACATCTACTGGAGCGTTGTCACGTGGTCACCGTTGAACAACCTGTATTAGAGCCCTGCACGGGTCGGAATTTTACGGCCCGACCCGACCCGGCCCGGCAACCACGAAATTGACGCGAACCGAAGTCATATTAACTAAGAGTTAAAAAGCTCGGCTGGCCCGAAAAGCCCGGTCAGCCCGAAAAACCCAGACATTTATTAGTGTATAAGTCAAAAATTAAGACGCAAAAAATTAAAAATCAAAACTGAAAATTTCGGGTTTTTTTTATATCTACTAAGGTATTCAGGTTATTTACAATAATTGTCTTTCACCAAATTGTTTAGCCCCAAAATACGCAACGTTGATGAAAATTTAAATTGGAAATGCCATATCCAGTATATTATCAACTCGATATCTCCTTTGGTATCTGTTTTGTACAGAGCTAGATATTTTATTCCTTTGAAATATTTAAAAAATATATATTTTTCATTAATATATTCAAAATTACAATACTTAGCTTCTGCATGGGGATCTGCTTGTTTATCAAACTTAAAACCATTACAAAAATTGCAAAATAAAGTTATTAAATGTATACACAAATTACCACATTTAGAACCAACTGTTAATCTATATAGACCGAAAGGGTATTTACACGTTCAAAACATTTATAAATTAAAAATTTGTATTCTAATTCACTCTATTATTTTAAAAGAAAAAAAATCAAACATAACACTTCAGGAAAATAAAACATTACATGATCATAACACAAGACATTGTATAAATTATCAAACTATACCAGTAAAAAGTAATTTTGGAAAAAAATCGCTTTTATATGACGGAATAATAAAATATAATAATCTTCCAAAAAATATCAGAAAAATTAAAAAATTGGCAATTTTTAAAAAACAATTAAAGAGATATTTACTAAATTAAATTATTTATACTGTTTTTTTTTTTTTTTTTTTTTTTTAAATTGATTTTAATAATGAATTAAATTGGATTAACTTCCATTTTTTTTTATTGTTATTTTTTTTATGGTTATTATTTTCTATATTATATTGTCACTTTCCATGTAATGAACTGTAGAAGTTAGTTTGGAATAAAGACATTTTAAAGTTAATTGAACCTGCTTCGTATCTCTTACCTTTTTGGATAACAAATGAGTTTATTTTACATCAGCTGATAAAATAACATTTTTCCTATAAAAAACAACAATTTTAAGATAGATATAATAGAATTTATTAAACAATTATTTATTAAATTGACAGTTTCTTAGTAAAATAACAGTACGTTTCTAACACTCTAACAGTAAAACACAATATTTTTCTAAGTATATTTCACCAAACATCAAGTATATTGCTAAGATATTCATATTTTACAGTTTGCATGTTCTACAATCAAAATGTCAAATTTAAAAATGTAACAATGTACAATAATTATTGCATTAATTTTTTTTGGCTGCGGCAATAAAAAAAATTGCATTTACCTCTAAGCAATTTTAAAAGGGCTATAGTTTTTAGTATTGGTGAAAATCATTCAGGGAGAGATATTAAGTACCTACAAATTTTAAATACATTTTAGTTATAAAACAAAAGCAACTTTTCTGCATACTAACTTTATTTAATAAAAAACGTGTTTTAGTGATTCACGGTGGATGGTACTTTAAACGTATATAACGAACCAGCTAACAAACCGATCTGAAAATTTGGTCAATTTCTGGAACATGGTTTATTTCTCTAAAATATTTTTGACGACGATACAGCAACTTCGATATTTTAAATGGAACCGTGGAACACCCTATATTTTATTTTATTTTCTCGCTATCCGAATAACCTATAAACAAAATAGCTATGCGGCCATGGAGAAACAATCAAATTTAAACAATTAAATACATTTTGACATTATTTGTCAGAAATAAAGTACTTAAAAACGGAATGCTTTGTTCAGAAGATAATTTTTTTAAATAATTAATTTTCATCCAATTAAATGTGGCACCAATGAAAATGCTGTTTTCTCAGAATTCTTTGGACTGACTTCCCACTTATTACAACATAAATACATTGTTTGCTCTTTTTCATTATTAAACATCGTAAACTATAAATAAAAACTGGTGTTTTCAGAAATTTCGTGTATAATGCAGCAGCAACATTTTAGATTTTATATACACACTGATTTACAAAAATGAGATTTAAAAAATACTGAACTGGGTCTATTGTTACATCAATTCCAAATATAATCTTAAAATACATGTATTTAATGCTAACAATATATAGTTTCATCAAAAAAGTAGGCCTTAGTCTTAGAAATAATAATGATACTATATGAAAACAGTTTTTTACACTATTACAGAATATATTTACTAATTTGGTCATTCCCTCTCCCAAAATTTTAACGTGTCCTTTCGGGTAAAACTGGATTTTCCCCCACCCCCTTAGTTTTTTCTATTTGTACATTAAGGCTAAGATCCCATTCGAATAATCCACCATGGAAAGGTACGGGGTACACTGTAGATAAGATAGAAATTGAACGTGTGCCCCACAAAAGACTTAATTTTTATGTATTTTATTTTGCTTACTTTCGAGACAAACACAAAAATTGTTCACAAACAGTGATTTTCTGAACAGTGGAGAGTTCTCGGGAATGTGCTAGGGTTAACGTTCCTTATTTTGCCATAATATAAGGTATATAATATACTTTTTAAGCGGTCAGATAAACTTAAAATTCAAGAAGATTGCGCGTCTTTTTCAGTGCAAAGCATAAAACTTAAATGTCATTTCGTAGATATTTTTATAATTATTCAGCAGAAGGTTTTGAGTTTCAAGTTTGTTGAAATTAAAAATGTTAAAAGTTCACAAAAAAACATAACTTGTGGCGTTCCGCAAAGATCAACCTTAGGACCTACTTTTTTTGAATCTACATTAATTCTATAGCAAAATTAAATTTAAAAGGTAAAATAAAATTGTTTGCCTATGATGCTACTAAGTATTGTATATTTTCATGAAGACTATGCTCAAATTCATAATAACATTAACCACGACCTAAATATAATATCTAAATGGCTTGAAATGAATAAATTATATATTTATATAATAATGAAAATTTAAGTTTGAAAAAATATATTAAATATTTAAGAAGTTACATCTCACCAATAATTGGCAGTTTGTTTAAAGCTAAAAATTATATATCGTTAAAATATTTAAAAAATATATATTATTCTTTGGTTTATTCAAAATTACAGTATATGATTTCAATTTGGGGATCAGCGAATTTAACTACAATTCAGCCATTAAAAAAACTACAAAACAAAATAATTAAATGCATACATAAACCTTCTTTTTTAGAAGCAACTATAAATTTGTATGAACCAAATGGATATTTAAATTTAGAAAAGCTATATAAATTAAAACTATGCATTCTAATACACTCCATTATTAAAGAAAAATAATCGAATCTAATATATCCTTCCACCAACAATATTCACATCACAAGACAAAGTCCTCATATTCAAACACCAATGGTAAAGAGTACTTTTGGCCAAAAATCAATATTATATAAAGGAATAACAGTTTACAACAGTTTGCCGAAAAAAATTAAAGAAATATCGAAATTATGGACTTTTAAAAAACACTAAAAAGTATTTTTTAAAACTGAACTAACTTTAACGTATTATATATTAATATTTTTTTTTGTAAATGTAACATATATATACATATTATATTTATTTTTTTTTGAATAATTTCGATGGAGTTATTAATAGTTACTAAACATGGTTTTTATTATTTGTGAATTTATATATTGTATATTTGGTGTTATATTCTCTGTAATAAACTTTTTTTTTAAGTTGGGAGTAAGGAGAATAAAGATATATATTATTAAAAAAAATAAAAAAAAATTGCAAGGTAGGTTTGTTAACAAAACATTGTGCACTTCGACCCGTAGCGATTTTTAATAAAAAAGCTCAGTCACAGGTCACTTTTGAAGGTCCAAATCCACTCCCGGCCAATAATGCCAGAGGTCCTGAAAAAACTGTACCAATAAATAATAGTAAATAGGGCACACTTAAACCTCCCCCCCCCCCCCCCAACCTTTTCACGGATTCTTCAGGTCGGGCTCTCCTACTAATTGCTGTGTTACATTTACTCAAAATTAAACTTTGTTTAAAGAGATCTATGTTTATTAGGCCGTTCTCAGACAAGTTTTGTTCTATTAACATATTATGCAAAAAAAGTTTCAGAGGTCCAGCTGTCAAATAATATTTTAATTACTATGACTACATATATATTTTTTCGTCTTTACAATAGCATGTTCTTTTATTATGTTGTTATTTGTTCGACGTTTATTTTTTACTCTTTCTAATTTTTGTCAATCAGTTATCATAAAATTTGTAAAATGTGCAACCTTAGTCTAGAATAAAAAGATTTAACTGTGTTACTTATATATTATATTTTCTTACAACTCACTATACTTGGTTTGCTACTTATAAATTTGATTGGTAAAAAGGCACAAGAAAATAAATCTATAAAAATATCGTTCAGATTTTGCTTCTTGATACTGACATTACCTAGATTTATACCTAGGAAGAAAACAAAACCAATGCAAGGTTTAGGGTTATAAGGGTATAAAATGAGATTTCGGATTCGGGAAGGGTATAAAATATATTAAAAACATTTCATGTTTTGTTTAGAAGATGATATTATAGTGTCCGCGAAAATAATTAAAAGGGAATATTGTGGCATATCGGACGAGTGTGTAACTATTTTTTTTATATTGGAATACACAGTGATCCAAGTTTAATGGATACCCTGGGGCGGGTAGACCACGACGACCGTTTCGTCCTTGTTAGGACTCTACGGGCAGCCATAACCCAAGTAATTCCAAGAACGACGGTAAAATGTACTAAAAGCCTCTTTGCAAAATCAAAGCGGCAATCAATACACCGTAGCGCCATCCTAGCGGAATTAACTCAGATACAAAAGGCAGTTTTACTGGTAATAAAATCGAAACGTAGACAACTAAATAAACAACGAAGCGCATCACAATCCAGTATAGGGATCGCTATTTGCGTTTTCACCGAAAACATTTGCCATTTTGCAGACCAGAAAACAGATCAACGCTGGCACCCACTAGAATGCGCGCAATCCGTTTAAGTTTTGAGCCATAAAAATGTTTGGAAGATGATATACGGTCCGCAAAAATAATTAAAAGAGAATATTGTGGCATATTGGACACTATATATCATCTTCCAAACATTTTTATGGCTCAAAACTTAAACGGATTGCGCGCATTCTAGTGGGTGCCAGCGTTGATCTGTTTTCTGGTCTGCAAAATGGCAGAGATGTTTTCGGTGAAAACGCAAATAGTGTTCCCTATACTGGATTGTGTTGCACTTCGTGGGTTATTTAGTTGTCTAGCTTTCGATTATTACCAGTGTCACTGCCCTTTATATCGGAGTTAATTCCGCTGGGATGGCGCTACGGTGTATTGATGACCGCTTTGATTTTGCAGAGGCTTTTAGTACATTTTACCGTCGTTCTTGGAATTGCTTGGGTTATGGTTGCCCGTAGAGTCCTAACAAGGACGAAACGGCCGTCGTGGTCTACCCGCCCCAGGGTATCCATTAAACTTGGATCTCTGTGTATTCCAATATAAAAAATAGTTACACACTTGTCCGATATGCCACAATATTCTCTTTTAATTTCATGTTTTGTTTCAAAAGTCAAGTGCAAAAATTTTAACATTCTTCCATATTTTATGTAAGAAAAGCAGCTTAATAAGTTAATAACAAGCAAGCATTTATTTAGCATTAGTTAGGGTTATGATTTAAAGCAGCGGACAAGAGATAATGTACCAGAAATTCACAACAACTTAGCTTTTTATTAACTTGATAAAACAAAAGAAACCCTATTTAGCTAGTTCTAATTTGTCAAATTCTGAAACAAGAATTTTCATTAATTGCAAAAATGCTACTTTTACTATTAAAATTTTTGAGAAAATCACGTTTTTGGCTGGTCACGCCCCCTAGCGGCCAACTTAGAAACTTTAAGGTGCTAAGAGACATTGAAGCTGTACGGTAAGCGGTTCCCAAGAAACAACGGCGTCCCTTTTTAATTGAACACCCTGAATATTATCACAGGTCGAGGACTATATCACGGGAAAAATAACGAGTTACCGAGTTATGATCTTTTGCCTTTCTACCAGCGGTTTAGTGTAAAGCTACGTACATTATTTTCATTAACATTAAGCAACAGCTAATTAAAGAATTGACAGATATTTTGCTAAAATTAAATATTAACTAGCGAATAAATAATAACGGTAAACTTAATAATTACAAAATATTTACTAATACATTTTTGAAATGCTTTATATACACAGCAACTTAGTAAACTATCATAAATGCCATTTAAAAAGATATACCCACAGTTCACCTATTTTAGGTAGAATCGTGTTTTAATGAATTAAATATTTTTACAATTAAAAAATTAAACTTAATAATTTCTATATTTATAATCAAGTGTAACTATTAACTAATTTTTATTTTCTCAGCATATGAAAATTAATATATCTCATTAGATTGCATATATTTTTAAACAAGACTTACAATACTGACTAAAAAGAACGAGTTAGTTACAAAATGGTTACATATTATCCCGACCTAATTTGGTGCTTTATTTTACTTTAATCACAATAATTGTATATCTGTTATACTTAACAACCTTTCAAAGTAGCGACCTAATGGTTTAAATTTTTACCCGATCTCTTATCATTCAGTTTTTCTTTCATTACGCCAGCCAGCTTTACATATTTGTCGAAAAAAACCCAAAAAACGTTATGTTGGCATTTTCAATTAATAGCTCTCTAGCAACTACAAAGTTATTTAGTGGCTATTTCGTGTGCTTTTTTATGATTTTATTGAAAAATCTTGTTCAGTAAAAACAATCATGGATGCATGCATGTGTAGTATGCAAATAAGTGGACCAAATGAATAAGAATTTATCTTTTTGTGGTTATGTTTTAATATTTAGGTACTTTCTTTTTGCTTCTTTTAAAGAGCAAAGCAAAGTAAAAATCGTCGCTAAGTGGTTAAAGGAACGCTTCACGAACTAAAGGGTGATTTTTTAAGAGTGTCCGAACTTCTATCCGAGAAGGCTGTGGAATGAACTGTCAATTTTTGGCGCTTGTAGTGTCAGAATTATTCAGTATAGTCTGGCAAATCATTATGGAAAGAATAACACCAGAGCAACGCTTGCAAATTGTCCAAATTTATTATCAAAACCAGTGTCCTGTGTGCCGCCAAACTTATCGAGCACTTCGTGAATTCTATGGTGCCCATAATCGCCCAACCGAACGATGTATTCGCCGAATTATAAACAAACTTCAAACGCAATTTACATTACTCGATATTAAAACAAAAAACAGACAAAAATCTGTGCGTTTCCAAGAAAATATCGCCGCTGTAGCTGCCAGTGTTGATGAAGACCCAAATTTGTCAATTCGTAGACGTTTGCAAGAAGTTGGGCTTTGTTATTCGACTACGTGGACAATTTTGACTAAAGATCTTGGTCTGGTGCCTTACAAGATCCAGCTTACCCAAGAACTTAAGCCGCAAGATCATCGATTGCGTCGTACGTTCGCTGAATGGTCTCTTAGTCAATTGCAACTTGATCCAGAATTTAACCGCAAAATTTTGTTTAGCGACAAAGCTCATTTTTGGTTAAACGGTTACGTCAATAAACAGAATTGCCGCATTTGGAGTGAAAATAACCACAAAATGATTGAACAATTGCCGTTGCATCCAGAGAAATGCACGGTATGGTGTGGATTATACGCCGGTTGCATTATTGGGCCGTATTTTTTTAAAAATGAAGCTGGAAACCGCGTGACAGTTAATGGGTATCGTTACAGAGCGATGATTAATGACTATTTAATTCCAAATTTGAATGGTATTGATTTGGAGTGGATGTGGTTCCAACAGGACGGAGCCACATGTCATACAGTCAACGCAACACTGGATTTATTAAGGGAAGAATTCGGTGAGAAAATTAGATTATTTTCTGTGGGGTTGCGTTAAATCATTGGTCTATGCCGATAAACCAGCAAATATTGACGCATTAGAACACAACATAACGCGGACAATTGCAGACATAAGTCCCCAATTGCTTGAAAAAGTGGTCGGAAATTGGATTGACAGAATGCGCTTTGTTAGAAGCCGCGGCCGACATTTGACCGACATTATGTTTAAACATTAATGCCATTAAATGTTATTTCACATAAAATAAATAGTTTACAGATATCTAATATGGTTGTTTAATTTAAATTTAAAGTTCAGACACTCTTAAAAAATCACCCTTTACTTCGTATAATCAATGTAGAGGGGCATACTTAACCGCGGCAAGGGAGAAGGAAAAAACTTTGCTGTGCTAAGATAAAGTTTTTAAAGGAACGCTTAACTTAGCCGTTTGCTTTCATTTCCTGTTTAAAAGTAACTCAGCTATTATGTCTGCATGTTTGACACCAAACGTCAAGCGTTGCCATGCAGGTTGAACCCTTACCGTTGTTCTCTCGTTCACGATGTCGCACTTTTTTAGCGTCGGTCTATTTTAGAAGCCATACAATTATTTTAAAAAGTTTTTATTGTGGGGTATGTATATAGGTCCGTTAGGATCATGTTTTAAAATTATTTTGAATGATACAGGTTGATACAAAAAAAGTTACTGACCAAAGTTGTACAAAATTTTCATGAATTACCCTGTATATTTTTACATATTTCGATTGCAGAGTAAATAAAGGTAAGTTACTGTTATAACACCTAAGTCATGACGTTTCTGAGATATTTAGCTTTTTTTTTTAATATCAGATTTAATTCCAAAATTGAGACCTCTTCAAAAAAGTGTACAGTGAAATGTACTTTTGAATATATTAACTCTCTTATTGGAAATGGGACACCTTGTATTTACTAACGTAATTCAGTTCTAATTATCATAACCTTTTAAACCGTATTAGGGTTCCATAACCTATTTCTTGTAACTGTTTGTTTCAGTTACAAAGTTTTATTGAAAAATATGACATTTACAATATCAACGCTACGCTTGATTTAATAAAATTTGTGGTCGAAAACGGCCAAATAAAACAGAAACAGTGGCGGCTCGTAATGAAGGGCTCTGGGGCGCCGCCCTCCCTGCAATTATTTCAAACAGCAATCAATTAAAATAATTTAAACCAAACATAGCCATATTCGCAGGGGCAAGATATACAAACCTATCAAGCGCGGGCGGCCGATCATCCGTCCCGTTTCAACGCGACTACTGGGTCGGTTGCCATGACTACGGAGGCGTGATGTCACCTACACATCGCACAACGAGCTGTACGAGCATGGGCTCCAAATTTTCCGTCCAACAATAGTTGTTGGCGTTCCGACGCGACGCGGACGGGACCTGTCGATGCCGCTGATGTTTTGTTTTGACTAATTTATTAGTTATGTTATAAAGTTGGAAAATTTCGAGAAGTTTATTTCCGAAAAAAAAACGAAGCACTCAAAAAATAATATTTGTTAGTGTTATTTAACAAAAATAAACTAACAAAAATTATAGTTATCCGCATTATTTCAAGCCAGCGCCCCCCTGACTTGCTAGTCACGAGCTGCCACTGAACAGAAAACTCGAATTTACTAATAAACCTCAAGAGATAGGTTATGAAACCTAAATACGGTTTAAAAGATTATTTAAATTAGAACCGAATTATGATAATAAATGCAGGATTTTCCATTTAAAATAAAAAAGTTTGGAAACTCAAAAGTACATTTAACACACCCTGTACACTTTTTTTAAGAGGTCTCTATTTTAGAACTAAATCTGATATTTTTGCTAAAGTATAAATGCAATTTTAACCTCAAACATGTACGGCAAGTATGCTTCTTGAATTATGATCTACATTTCCAAAAAAGCTAAATACCTCAGAAACGCCGCCGCCGTGACTTAGGTATAAATAAGTGAAGAGTGGTCAAGCGAAGTGATCTAAGTGCCATAATCGAAAACTACCAGAAAATGTAAAAAACTGTTTTAAAGCTAAGAATAATACAATAGTATATTTTTTTTTATTGATATTGTGTTAATAAACATACACAAAAACATTCGTAGGAGAAAATTTTAATATCAGTTAATCGAAAAAACGTTTGTACATAAATTGAACAAAAAAATATAGAAAAGGGCTCCTTTTATACTGGGATTCTGTATGCGAGATACAGTATCTGGGATTCAGATTCTCGCCATCTATAAATGCTTTTTATAACGAATAGGATGAAATTGGCACTTAGATCTTCTAGTAGGACATTGGCATATATTTTTTTTCAATTTTGGCACATAGATCACTTAGCTTGACCACTCTTTAAGTATTATAACAGTTACTTGTTTATTTACTCCGCGCTCTCGAAATATGCTATAATATACAAGGTAATCCATAAATTTTTACAATTTTGGTATGTAACCGTTTTTTGAATCACCCTATATAATTTAAAATAATTTTAAAACGTGCTCCTAACTTTTTAAAATAATTGTATGGCTTTTCGTAAATAGACCAACGCGAATAGAAAGCGCCACAATGTATATTTGCGACAAAGGTTACGAACACTGGCGATTAATTAGTTACCAGTAATTTGAAAAAAACTGGAGTATACCCATTTTAACTAACTTCAATTCTTAAACACTCTTAATAAAATCACAATAATACATATATGGAAAAAAAGAAATTCTTCAATCGTCTACACTGAAGGTAACTTTCTTTGGTGTATTCTAGTTGGGTGTAAGGACCGTAAGCTGTTCAAGGAAAGCTTTGGGCGTCAAAATGTGGGAAGAGCCAACAATGACCTCCCAATTTTTCAGCGCGTTGGTCACTTCGTATGCGCATCTTATTTCTGAGAAACATACGCCTCCTACGATGAAAACGATCAGACGGGGAACGTTTTTAATCGTTTGCTGGCCGCGTTCCTTGTGCCAATGTCCATATCGGGCACTGTAACAAATTCAAAATGTTAGAGGCGAGTGTGGAATTATTAAACTAAGTTCTTAGTTATATGACTAAGCTAGTCCAAGCAACTTTCATACTACCATTGCGGCAAAAAAATACCGGGACAAAGAAATTCGCTTTACTCTCCTAGATTAGTACAGGTAACATTATGTCAAGTTGCAAGTAAGTAAATCTTGAATTGTTGATATCAACTTATTTGGGTTATTTCCAGATAAGTTAAAAATAGCAAACGTATCACCAGTTTTTAAAAATGCAGAAAAATATTTTAGTAGTAACTATCGCCCAATTTCTGTTTTACCCACATTTTCAAAGGATTTTGAAAACTTTTTAAATAATAGAATAGTAAATTTTTTGGAAGAAAAAAAATTACTCCCTCCATTTCAATATGGTTTTTTTCGTACATTTAGAGATACAGAAGTTGCAGCTGCAGATATTATTAAAGATATTCAACAAAACGTTGATAGCAACCAAAAATGCTGCCTACTGTCCCCAGATTTATGTAAAGCATTTGATACAGTCAATCACAACATTTTACTTAAATGCCTATACAATATTGGAATTCGGAGAAATATTTATTTATTGTTAAAAAATTACTTAAGTAATAGAAAGCAGTTTGTTCAAATTGAAAATGTTAAAAGTTCACAAAAAACCTAACTTGTGGTGTTCCGCAAGGATCAACTTAGGACCTACTTTTTTTTTTAATATACATTAATTCTATAGCAAAATAAAATTTAAAAGGTAAAATAAAATTGTTTGCTAATGATACTACTATTGTATATTTTCATGAAGACTATGCTCAAATTCATAATATAACATTAACCACGACCTAAATATAATATGTAAATGGCTTGAAATTAATTAAATTATCATTAAATTTTAATAAATCATCTTTTATGTTTATAAGTAAATCAAAATTAGAAAATAATAATATTTCTTCACTGTCTTTCAATAATCATTTAATTAAATATACTAATACAATTAAATTTTTAGGTTTATATATTGATGAAAATTTAAGTTGGAAAAAGCATATTGAATATTTAAGAAGTTACATGTCACCAATAATTGGCATTTTGTTTGAATCATTAAAATATTTAAAAAATATATATTATTTTTTGGTTTATTCAAAATTACAGTATATGATTTTAATTTGGGGATCAGCGAATTTAACTACAATTTAGCCATTAAAAAAACTATACAAAATAAAATTATTAAATGCATACATAAACTTCCTTTTTTAGAACCAACTATAAAGAACCCCGCACTTCTCTTATGGAAAATGGCCCTCGGTTAAATTTTCTAAATTTTTAGTATGTTGTAGAGAATGCCATTCTGATCAAAAGTGTTCATGGCCACAACAATATCTGCCGATCAGTTTTTGAGATACAGGGTGTCCAAGTTGCAAAATATGAATTCTCAATACATTATATTTTCGTAGTATATAATATTAATTCGTTTTGTTTTTCTAAATTTTTGATGGCCCTGTCGTAGATAGGATAGAATACTATAAGAATAAGGGAAATAATACACACAGTCTGCTCCACTAGTTTTAATCAAAGGAAATCAAAAAGTTTTCTTTGATTAAAACTAGTGGAGCAGACTGTGTGTATTATCTCCCTTATAATATCACTCCACTGAGAGATGGACTACTTCCACAAAACTATAAGAATAGTCTAATTATCTTATTATATACCGGGTGAGTGACGAAAATTATTTAATATTATTTGTTAAATCATTGTATTTTCGGCATTAAATTAAATGTAAACAAAGTAATACTGTAGATGACATTAGCTTGGAGTAAGCTATCAGAATTTATATTCTTTATATTATACTGGGCAACTCAAAAAAGTTAATATTTTTTTTATTAGTTTTGAAAGAAATTTTGTAGATATTTCTTTATGTACTACTTGTCGCTTATCGTATGCTTCCAAATATATATAATTATCAAGGTTATACAGGGTGTTTCCGATGATAAGCGATAGAAAAATAACATAAAAATGCATGTATTTATAAATCACCCGGTACATTAAAAAGGGATCGGTTAAATTTCGTTATTTTTTAATATTTTTTGCTTGAAGTGTCTTACTTACATATTTGCTATTGATTTCCCTTTTGCTATGACCAGTTCTGGAGATATACAGTGTCGAACAGACTCAAAACGTCAAAACTCAAAAAATAAGCAAATAAAATACCAATTTTCTTTTAATTTCAATAAAATTTGTTATGTAAGTTCATTTTATGGTTAAAAATAAATATATTTAATGCTATACGGGGTGTTTCGAATAATTAGGGGCCTACTTATTATTTTTGGATAAAATAATTTGGGTATAATAAATTGTTCATAGTTTTTATATATATTTCTTATTTGCAATACAGTGTTAGAATACCCTAATTATACGAAACACCCTATATAGCATTAAATATATTTATTTTTAACCATAAAATGAACTTACATAACAAATTTTATTGAAATTAATAGAAAATTGTTATTTTATTTGCTTATTTTTTGAGTTTTAAGTCTGTTCGACACTGTATATCTTCAGAACTGGTCATAGGAAAGGGGAAATCAATAGCAAATATGTAAGTAAGACACTTCAAGCAAAAAATATTAAGAAATAACGAAATTTAACCGATCCATTTTTAATGTACCGGGTGATTTATAAATACATGCAACACCATGTATAACCTTGATAATTATATATATTTGGAAGCATACGATAAGCGACAAGTAGTACATAAAGAAATATCTACAAAATTTCTTTCAAAACTAATAAAAAAAATATTATATAAACTTTTTTGAGTTACCCTGTATAATATAAATAATATAAATTCTGATAGCTCCAAGCTAATGTCATCTACAGTATTACTTTGTTTACATTTAATTTAATTCCGAAAATACAAGGATTTAACAAATAATATTAAATGATTTTCGTCACTCACCCGGTATATAATAAGATAATTAGACTATTCTTATAGTATTCTATCCTATCTACGACAGGGCCATCAAAAATTTAGAAAAACAAAACGAATTAATATTATAAACTACGAAAATATATGTATTGAGAATTCATATTTTGTAACTTGGACAACCCAGTATCTCAAAAACTGATCGACAGATATTGTTGTGGTCATAAACACTTTTGATCAGAATGCCATTCTCTACAACATACTAAAAATTTAGAAAATTTACCCGAGGGCCATTTTTAATAAGAGAAGTGCGGAGTTCTTTGTATGAACCAAATGGATATTTAAATTTAGAAAAGAGTTATAAATTAAAACTATGCATTCTAATACACTCTCCACGAAGTTGGTGAGACAATTTCAGAGTATCCATAGCGCAAATGGCAAAGCGTTCGACTGGTAATCGAGAGGTTCCGGGTTCGTCTCACGGCGGAAGTATAAAACTTTTTTAATTTTAAAAAAACTTCGCACGCCGAAGAACATTTTTCATTTATATATTTAATAGACATGACAATTGTCATATATAAACAAAAAATATCTGTAATGCTTAATTGACCGATTTGTATTTTTGTTGGAACTAAAACAATAAAAATTCAAGATAGGAAACCAATACAGGAAACATTATAGCAACTTTATTTGGTCTGACCTCTAAAATAGAATAGAAAGTGCTATAAAATAAAATGGTTCTATTTAAAAAGGTTAAATATGTTTCCTTCGGCTTTTTTGAGCTACCCTGTAGAATAGAATTAATTTTTTTATCATATCATTATCCCGTATGTAGCATACTCAAATACTTCGGTATACCTAATGCATATACAAAATTTTCCCCGTCAAGTAGTTTTTCAAGGCAAAAGACAGACCAACGGAAATGGCAAAAATATTTTTCGTGACACGTGAACGTGAACAAACCCTACAATGTCAACATCTGATAATCTCAAAAAAAATTTTTTTTACCATTACATTTTTCCTGCAAGGAAAGTAAAATAGTAGCACGTTAAATCTTTTTAGTAAATAAGGGTATAAGAGAATAAGAAAAGCTCCTATTCAAAACATGATTTCATTTATTCCTATTTTACCTAGTGGATGAGGGATGATATCCAGTACTTTGAGCCCTTCCAGCCAAAAATGGGAAGTGTTTTTGGTCAAGCTTTTCTTCTATACAATCTTCCATAATATCCTTCACCACCGGGGTCCAACGGGACATTTGGTACGTTTGTTCGGTGATCCTTTCTTTTCGTGGAACCGTGTACGGCTTTTTTCGGACTCCTCCCTTTAAAAGTTAAACTAATAAGAAAAATTAACCTCAAGAAATTCTAACGAAAATGCTTGTTGTCCTTTACACAGGAAATGTACTTAATTAACGTTGGACACTAGAACGATTTGAAACATAACTAGCCGGCAATGGCGGCTATTCAGGTGAAATGCCACTTTACCAAATAATCCCCACAAATAATTTTTTTATTGGCTTAAAGAAGTTATTGAGCCTAATGAATAAAAATGTAGCAATTGCTTTTTCTTATAAAATCGAAGTTATTTCTTAAAAGCCAATGAATAAAAACTAAAGTAATTAAAAGTGCAGGAATAGCTTCTAGTCGATGCTTTTTCTTAAAAAATAGAAGCAATTGCTATCGTTTGCTTAAAATGTGATGAATAAATTAAGAAATCGCTTTTCCTAGTGTAGCAATCGCTTTCAACTTTTTAAGGTAGGTCGATCCCTGCATCATTTGCTTGGTAGCAGTCAACTTTAGTTCTCCGCGGCATACACGTGCGTCGCTCTTAATTTGTGTCTTCAATTATGGCTGAATATATGAACGTCCGTAAAAGAAAAATTTACAGTGTTTTAAAAAATCCTGTTTAAATTAAATTATTTTCTTTTTCTTTTAAACAATTGACGGAGTTACCTACCTTTTTATACCCTACCTTTTTATACAATTTTATTCATTATGACTTATTTAAAGTTTTTATACCACCTTTATGTTTTTATTATTCGTCATTTTGTGTATAATAACTACGTTTTTATCTGAGATGTCCCTCACCACTTTGTGTCCATGTGTCAAATGCAAATATCAGTCAGTCAGGTGTTGTTTACAATTTAAAACCACTACCAGGAAAATTTGTTTAAAAATTTTCAAATATCTCTTTATATGTTTCTCGTCTCCTGGACATAATTTGACGAGTAAGTAGTCTCACGTAGTTTGTTTCAGCTGGTTTTTACTCTTGTTTGTGTTTTTCTTTTAGAACCTAAGCCCTGATGATGGCCTTATAATGGGCCGAAAGCGCTAGGCGATAGCAATTAAAATACGCTGAATACAAATATAATGTTTCATTTGCTAAAATACGGCGTAAAACCGACTCTCCTTTTCATATGATACTAATTCGAAATACGGCGCGGCAAATCTGCAAAACACACACAGCTGTGGGTCGCGTGGCGAGCTTTTGAAACCGCATCGGCGCACTCATCCGCCGCTAGCTGTTTTATTGTTTGAATTAATTCTGGAACACCTAGAATTATATGGGACTGGTCAGACACGGCGAGTTTCAGAGCGTGTTTGAGACGCAAAGCAAATAGTTTTATTTCATTAACCGACTGCAGTGAAAGTGAATCTAGATTTGGTTTTGCCAATGCCGCCACCTCGACTGAAACGGTTATATAAACGTCGTGTGTGTCATCGCCCTTATTTGATGCTATAGGCATTCGTTAATTAAATAAAATATTTTGCTTGGGTCTCAAAGACGATCTGAAACCCGCCGTGTCTGACAAGTCGCATATAATCCTAATGCTAGAAACGCTTCAAGCAAGAAAACAGCTAGCGGCGGTTTTATTAGTCGCTGCGCCGACGTGGTATTAATACCGCGCGACGAGACCAACTGCTCTGTGTGTTTGACATAATTTAAAAACATACATATGTGCCGACCTGGTCGGCACAAACGGCTCTGTTGCCATGACAACGTCGAATGTTTTCATGTATTATTATGAAATTTGAAAATGATAAAGTTTGTAACTTGTTGGAAACTCCATTTAATTGGAAACAGGATCCAGAGATCGACTTGGTGTATAACATTTAAGAAAGTCTAGGTTACATTTTTTTTTGTCAGAATAAAATTCTCTGAAGCACTTCTCTGTTTTTTTAAACACGAGCCGTTACTGCTAATCGGACAACTTTGACTATAAGTAACTGGGATTAACAGAAATGAAGCAATGTTGTTACTTCTTGATAAAATCTTTCCGCTACCCGATATAAATGGCCCCACGGATTATCAGTTTAACCTTCAACGAAATCGTACAGCTGAAACCATCAAACTGTTCAGTTTAAACTGATCAGTTTAAACTGATCTGGGACAGGATGCACACACATTATGAGATTTATTTTTTAATTCACTCTGTACCTACTTTGCTGGTGTTTAGCTACACGCTTTTAACGAACATATAAAAACGAAATGAGTTGCAGTCGGACTAATCAGTCTATTACTTTGCAAACATAGGAGGTTACGTATTCAAATCTTCTTGCTGAAATAAATGGACTGAACCATTCAATGACAGTAGAGACCGACAAAGATCTCTATTTCACGCCGAGTAATGCAATAGTAAAATCGTGTCATAATTACACCGTTTAATTACTATTATTTTATTGAAATCTTTCACCTTGGGGTGACGTTTCTTGATTTAAAATATATTTACCTCATTAATAACATTGACTCCCAAATATTGCAAATTAGCGATGGTCTGTTTTTGACTGATCTGGGCGTGAGTGGCAAGTTTTTGCAAATTTTCTTCGGTTATGCCGTTCTTCGTCATAGCGTACAAGGCAATGATTCTCATTTTGTCGTACTGATCTTCGATTTTCGGATCGAGCAAAATTGGAACGATATTCCTCATGTGGTCTTTGATTTTTTCTCCTTCGGCATCGGTGCCCATGGCCAAGTCCTAATAATAGATATTGCCATTAAGACTAACGAGAACTATACCAGACAAACCGATAAATTAAAATTGTTCGTTTGCATTAGTTTTTTTACTAGCATGAAACATCGGTAATAGTAGGGGAGCCCATGATGCTAAATGGGGATTTACTCGAGCGTCGTGGGGACCTATTGGATCTTGAAGATTGGATGGTAGAAAGGAAAAAATGTCATTTTATGTGTACCCTTTCACCGGTGTTACTACAGGCTTTCAAAAATGTAAAAAAAAACAGTCATATGGATATACTCGAGCGCGTCAGATATTAATAGTGTATATGCCCCACGTGCCTTTCATGACGGAGGTACATTAATCTGCCGGTTTTGATGGTGGGGGCGGCGGTACGGAAGGGTTAAAAATGGAAAAAAAAATTACTCGAGCGTGTCAGATATTCAGAGAAGATGTTAAGGGATTCCTAAGGAAGCTCCCATTCAATAGACTGACGATTCGGATGTGACGGAAGCTCGTGGCGAGTTTTCGAAAATGCAAAAAAAAACGCTATTTTGACATAATCGAGCGCGTCAGATTTTCATACAGACGGTTCAGCTTGGTGCTGATTCATAATCTGACGATTATTTTGAGGGATTTTGTTAATCTGACCGTTTCAAAAAAAAATTTCATGATAAAAAATATTTCGGTACAAAATTCGGAACGAGTAATAATAATAAGAGTGACATACTGCGATATAAATAAAGACAAAATCCATAGCAACAAAACGGTTTCATAACTATCTTGATGCTTTTTAATAATATTATTTTTACATATTTTTGATGGAATTAAGAGAAGAATGCATAAGTGTGTTATATTTTTGAAATCGGAAGAAAAGGAACCATCTAATGCGCTTCTAATATACAGAGTGTCTCATTTAAAAAATTAAATGTTTGGTTTTAAATGTGACATGTGACACCTACTGTCATTTTTGACAAAACCCATAAATAGTTGGCCAAAAGTTCTACATCCTACTTTTTGAGTGAACGCGCTAACTCAAAAAATAAAAAAGTTACAGGCTTTTAAAAGTGGGACAAACTAAAATGTAAAATAATAACCCTGTACATATAATCTTACGAATGCTGTGATCAGCCTGTGATGGCGTGATGGCTGACGGAAAGTAGTGTGGGGACGGTGCGAGAGAGTGAGTGATAAAGAAAGAGACATTGAGGCGCGGAGTGCTTCACTGCAGCTGCACGCGCTTAACTTTATTGACGATTTTTGTTACTTCGGCTTGTGGAAATCGGCAGATTATATTTTTCCCGTTATCCTTGAATTATTTCCTTCAAAATAAAAAAAAAAATTGACCGCGCTCGAGAATGTCCATGTGACGTTTTTTTTTTGCAAGTTTGTGACCCTCCCACTCCCTTACGTCACGCTCAAATCGTCAGATTATTGAAATGCAGACTCTTTAGCATGTAATTAACCCACCATACCTTAATCTGAGGCGCACGAGTAAATCCAGCTATCGATTTTTTTTTACTATTCTGATCAGCTGCCGTACACACGCGGCACTATATAGAGGGCTTAGACATGGCAGAGGTACTCAACAGGGTGCAAGGTATCCCCCATATGTTAATCTGCCGCGCTTGAGTAAATCCCAAAATCCCCTGTTGTGCTCCCCTACTATAAAGAAAAAACTGAGCAACTAGTACGGGAGGTAGCAGTGCATTTGAGCGAGTAACTTTATACCGACTGAATATCATAACAATAACAGTTTTTACCTAATATATAAGCGATCTAAACGTTAGCTACTCTAGTAGTGGTGGAACTAAAGGTGACAGAATGTTAAAGTTGTTAAAAAAAATATGCTTAGAGTATTTTCATACCGTGCCAAAATTTACAAAATGATTTTTTAGATCATTTCCAACAACAAAATAATAGTGATCTATTGAAGACAGGCGATTATATGTCAGTCACATACCGGGTGTTTCTCAAAAGACGTTCACCCCTATAACTTTTCTGTATTTATAGATATTAAAATGAAATTTTGAGATTATGCATGAGATGAGTCCGCATTTATTGGCATAATTTTCAATTTGTTAGCACTTTCGGTTTGACAGGAAGTGACCTTGACTTTGATATTTTATTGTATATTTTTACTTATTTGGGTTCAGCATAACATTCTGAGTAAAATGATACCTCATTTGTAATTTTTTGACGTTTTATAACGTTTTTATGCTTATTTTTTATTTTCAATCTAGAGTGCTACAAATTAATTAAATCTGTTAATTTATAGTCAAGCAGTATATGAAAATTAAAATTATGTCATAATAATTGACTTTCTAAGTTTCACAAGCGTTTAAAAAATAAAAAAAAAATTCTTGGCGTTTACTCCATTTTTCCAAATGGAACGTACCTACTTCACTAGGATATATTTAAAACGAACAATTTTTTTTTATCAATTTGATATCATACACTCCTATGCTTTTTTAAAATTGACACGAAAAAATTTGCCTTTTATGTCTCAATCGCAAATTTAAAAGCGTTATGCATTATTGCCGCCGTCTTTTCTAAAGAAATATAAAGGCGGCTTTGAAAAAGAATGGAATGGTTTTGAAAACCAATAAGGTTTTAAATTAAAATTGTAATGTCATTCGTTTTTTAAACTTACATTGTAAATCAGATAAAATGGTTAGTTTTACTAGAAATGAACAAATTGATATGCTCCTAATTTTTGGAGTGACCAGAAAAATTCTTCTGAAGCCGCAAGATTGTATGTATTGTATGTTTTATAAACTAATGATATTACAACTTTAAATTAAAGCCATATTGCTTTTCAAAACCATTCCATTGCTTTTCAAAGCCGCCCTTATATTTCTTTAGAAAAGACAAGAGGCAATAAGAGGCATAAATCTTTTAAATTTGCGATTGGAATTTAAGACAAATTTTTCAGTGTCAATTTTAAAATAGCATAGGAGTATATGGTATCAAATTGTTGGAAAATAAATGCTCGTTTTAAATATCCTAGTGAACTACCATCGTTCCATTTGGAAAAATGGAGTAAACGCCAAGAAAACAAAATTTCATTTTTTAAACGCTTGTGAAACTTAGAAAGTCAATTATTATGACATAATTTTGATTTTCATAATATACTACTTGACTATAAATTAACAGATTTAATTAATTTGTAGCACTCTAGATTGAAAATAAAAAAGTAGCATAAAAATGTTATAACAAGTCAAAAAATTACAAGTGAGGTGTCATTTTACTCAGAATGTTATGCTGAACCCAAATAAGTAAAAATATACAAGATGTCCCATTTAAAATATCAAAGTCAAGGTTACTTCCGGTCAAACCGGAAGTGCTAACAAATTGAAAATGATGCCAATAAATGCAGACTCATCTCTTATGCATAATCTCAAAATTTCATTTTAATATCTATAAATATAAAAAAGTTATAGGGGTGAACGTCCTTTGAAAAACACTCGGTATATGAACTTGAACATTGTCTTTATGGTTCATATCCGTAACTGACGAATAAGCCCCTCTCTTGAATACAGCTAACTATTATATTGTTTTTTGTTGAAAATAATCCAAAAAATAATTCTATGAATTTTGGCAAGGTATGAAAATATTTGTAACATAATTTTTTTCACAACTTTAACATGCTGTCACCTCCACCGGGGGTGCGGGAACTGACGCTTATTTTACTCAATAATGAATATTCATCAGCTGCTAACAACGAAATTTATTCGGCATAAAATTGCGACGTATAAAGAGAAAACAAAGGATCAAAATCCAATGTGTGAGTAGCTTATTAAGAGAAATGTACCATTTTCAAATGTGGACAAAAATGTCTTAACACAGTTTCCGCAAATGTCCTAAAAGTAGAATAGAAAATAGAAAAAAGCGTTTATGTAGAAATAATAAATATTTTTATATTAAGAAATGAACTCTTTATTATTATTTTTTTTCATAGTTCACCAAGGATCGTGGTGTCGTCTGCAAATATAGAGAACTAACCATATATGTATCCGAACGGTTGCTAGATCGTTGATATACATTTAAAAAAGTAATAGCCCAAGAATAGAGCTTTGCGGTACCCAGAGAAAAACCCCAAATATCTAGGAAAATATTCCTTAAATATTACCCTGTGAGATAGATCGTACTATTAGGTATAACCGGAACCAGTCCAAAGTTTCAAGTAAAATTCTCAATTTGAAATTATAAAAAAACTCTAAAAAAAAATTCAGAGTGAAACCATTTAAGATTTCGAAACAGTAACAAAGCCAGTAACGAACAAGGTGCTTATCAAACAAGCCGGATATACAGTTCCGTAAGTTTGCATCATATGGAAAACTTTTTTATTATTCATTTTCCGAAAAAAAGTTATTCTTCATAAAAAGCTCTGCATGGTCTAAAACCTAAAATGCAACCATCAAAAATCGAAATTTTCCAGTCATATACGAGGTTTGTCAAAAAATGTGAATGTTTCCCAAGGATGTGAATTTTTCCCAAGTACCTTTATTTTTGACATTATCAAAAATTGTTATTAAAAAAAGTTGATCAGAACTAAAAACCACGTCTAAATATGCAATTATACGCATTTATGTTGAAAAATTATTTTATTAGTTTATTATTAATTAATTATTCAATTTTTTAATTATTTAATTAATTTAATGCGTGTTATTGCATATTTAGACGTGGTTTTTAGTTCTGATCAACTTTTTTTAATAACAAATTTTTGATAATGTCAAAAATAAAGGTACTTTACTCTTGGGAAAAATTTACATTCTTGGGAAAAATTTACATTTTTTGACAAACCTCGTATATGACTGGAATATTTCGATATTTGATGGTTGCATTTTAGGTTTCAGGCCATGCAGAGCTTTTTATGAAGAATAACTTTTTTTCGTATAATGAATAATAAAAAGTTTTCAATATGGTGCAAACTTACGGAGACATACTGTATATTAAAAATCTAGCATAAGTGCATTCACCTGCGATTTTTCATACCTGTTCCACTTTACACAGTTTATCAACATATCCCTGGTACTTCTTCATGCAGTCTTCAGCTAACTGCAAATGTGTAGCGTATTTTGACAGTTCTTTCTGATACTGCGGCATCTTTTTGATCATGGTTGACAGATCTTTCATCGACTGTTTGTCACTAGCCGTCATTCTCTTGGAATCCGTAAATTTCTTTAAGTTCTTCGTTACGCTCTGGGAAACCACGGCGATATGCTGATGACGCAGTTCAACCCACATATCATCATTTTCATCTAGAAGGACTTCTTTTTTAACTCCTGCCGAAGCTTCGTAACTAGTAAAGAAATAATTTTATGAACCAAAGGAGAAAACTGTCGTCGTAACAGTATGTGAATAAATTTTATTTTGTCGCCTCCCAGGTTTTTCCAATAAACTGCCAATTTCACATAGTTTTTTTCTACTATGCGGATAGGCTACCAGCCAAATCGATTTTATTAAAATATGTTTAATTTGTTAAAATATGCCTGTGACCAGTGACACTGGTCAAACAAAACTAGATATCACAAATTCCGTCGACCAGTCTGGTAACTTAACGAACATTTTGCCGAAGAACTATATAGTTTCATAGTTCCTCGGACTAGCTAGACATGCCACTCTGACAGCTCATCTGTGTATGACAAATAATTTCCATGGTACTCTGTACATGATGTCTGTAGAGATCTTGTTTTTCTTTGCTTTAACCACAGACATGTAATATACATATAAGGAGACCAAATTTTTTACATTTTGTCCCGATCAGAAATCGTTTTTAACATAAATCGATTATGACAAATTTCTGCTGAATGTCCTACCGCCTTTATTTAAAAACGAAGGTTATATGAATTATATTAGATGCACTTGTGATGTGTACCTATTAAGTACAAATAATATACTAAATTTATGTATGTTTTTTTAAATTTTCTACTAGTCAAATTATTTATAGTTTCCTTATAACATCAAATTATGTTTTAGGGAAATCGCGACGGGAAAAGCTGTACGGACCTTTTCACTACGCGTGACGCAGAATTTTTGATATTTATTCATTATCTACCGTGACAAGTGTTGGTGAGCTATGTTTGTGATTTGTGAATTCCTTTTTAACACGCTTTTATTAGCTTTACCTGTATGTATGTTTGTTTGTTTGTTTGTAACCGACTTCTTTGAACCCGATTTTGACCCACTTTAAACGGTCAGATTTATTTTAAATTTTGTAGACTTATCAAGAACCGCCGACAATACAATAATCTAATACGCAAAAAATTCTTCTGTCAAATTTTGACAGCTGTCAGGTATGAAACGAAGATGCGATTTTGACGAAACAAATTATGGGGTCGTATAGTATTCGATGCGGAGACTTCGGGAAGAATAAGCAAAAAATTCTCCTGTCAAAAGTTGACAGGTCAATATGTCAAATCGTTTAAAAAAAATTATATTAATAAAAAACTATAAGGTCGTATGTATATTGACGGTGGAAAGTTGAAAAAAATACGCAAAAAATCCTCTTGTCAAAATTTGACACCTGTTAATGTAAGAATTTTCAAAAATTTGCAAATATCGTTCTTTTCTTATAATTCGGCATAAACGATTGGGATTGTTCGGGTTCGTATGTATGTTTGTTTGTAACCGACTTTTTTGAACCCGATTTTGATCTACTTTAAACGGTCAGATTTAATTTAAATTTTGTAGACTTATCAAGAACCGCTGACATACAATAATCTACTAATCTAGCTCAATCTACTCAAAAAAAAAATTTTTTTCTTAACAATACCTAACTGAAACTAAAAAATGAAAAATAAATATAGTTTAAAAAAACTAAAAAACACTTTTTAATAAGTAATCAAACTAAACAGCGAAAAAGAAATATAGTTTAAAATAATTCTTGAAATTCTTAATATAGGCAGAAAATAATAATGAACGATAAACATTAGTATTATTGTGAAAAAAGCGAGAGGTGCTCGATATACGAACAATGTAGCACAAAGCGCCCCACGCTTTTTTCACAATAATACTAATGTTTATCGTTCATTATTATTTTCTGCCTATATTAAGAATTTCAAGAATTATTTAATATTTCATTCCCCATAATAAACTTTGTAAGTTGGTTAAGAGTAAAGATGTTAATAATAATAACAATAATTACAGTGGTGTTAAAATTTTAAGGAAAGCATTGCCCAACACACATTTATATTTATAGAAACTATAATACGTTTAAAAAGCTTTTACCGACTTCAGCAATATACTTTCTAAAGTAATGATATTTTATGATATTTAATGAATTCTTGAATTAATACTGGTCTGGATAAAAATGTATTCATTACTAAACCTTAAACTTTAACTACATTTTGATAAAAAAAAATGATTGTATGCCATACTTACTCATACACATCATTCTGTATGTTTAGCAAATCATAGGCCATAGCTTGGAAAGTCAATTCATGAAGTAAAGGTGACACACAATCGAAGCCACGATCAAGGATTATTAACTGTGATCTGGCCTTCTCTGGACCTTCACCCATAGTAGGTTCGTCTGCTTTATAAGCATCCAATTTTTGTTGGATTAATTGGGCCAATTCGACATTTCGATCCCAGTCACTTAAAAATAAATAAACAATTATTATATAATTATACCGTGTGTTCAAAATAAAGTCTGTTCTATTGCTAACTTTTTTATAATAAGAGATAAGACGTCGGTTAAATTAGTAAAAAGTTGTAGTTCCATGTGCTTGACATTACCATAATGTCAAAAAAAAAACAATTGAACATAAGAATTATGTGACATTAACAAAAATATATTTGGAAAGAACGAAATACTAAAAGTCTTCCTCCACAAAACTTAATAGAATATAGAAATTCTTTAGGGGTCTTTACATGTTTCGAACGTAGAAACGTTCATCATCAGGACACAGAAAATTTATATAATGCTGACGGTAATAGCAGAAGAGAAAATGGTATAAAACCTTCATGGAGCTTTTAATAAATAATAAATAATATCCTTTATTAATAGCAGAAACTGCTAGCATAATACAAAAATTTACAGTTAAAAAAAATAACAAAACACTTATAGTTACCTAAAAAGTTACCTCTAACCCTATATCAACTATAATATTTTGAATAAATTATAATATCTTAAATAAATTACAATCTTAAATAAATCACAACACCCCAGATAAATTACAACACTCAATGACCAATCTAACATTTAATATATTTTTTACATTCAATTTTAAACCTATTTACATTTTCACATCCCTTTACATTCGCGGGTAATTCGTTGTATTGCTTTAAACCCTTATGAAAAAGGTTGTTTTGGCCAAAATTTGTTGCTACTGATTGAATATAAAAGTTATCTCTTATTCGAGTATTATGGTTGTGGATATCACGGACGTGTATACAATTGTCAATTAAATGTTTTGGAAGTAGATCATGTAACATCTTAAAAATAAAAACCATTGTATTAAATATTATCGTTTGCTTAACACTTAAGAAATTTGTAATTTCCAACATATCCCTAATTCTGGTATAACGATTGCACTTTAAAATGATGCGCATGGCTTGATTTTGTTTTTTCTGTAAAGTATTAATTTCTGAATCGCTCAATAAAAAAAGTATGGAGGAGCAAAAGTTAAAATGAGGAGCAATTATACTCTGATATATAGTTTTTATTGTCCATGAACTTAGATCTTGATTTATTCTTCTTAAAAGATTCACCTTGGCATTGAAAAATTTAAATGTAGAAGTGACATATATAAAAAAGGTCGAGGAGAGTTAAAACATGCAGTTAAAACATGCTGAGCATGTGAAGAAAGTTAGTAAAGGAAGTCTAAACAACCAAACAAAATGAGGAAGAAGAAAAAGGCCTTCTAAAGAGAAGATAATTAGGATTTTGTAGGAATATCTTAATAGTTTTGACCCCTCCTACATTATAAAAAAAACAAGTGATTATAAATAGTTTTGTATAAAATAAAATATGTCCATATTATGATAACTATTTATACTTACTTAAGTATCGCGTAACCGGCTAATAGTATACAGGGTGAAACAAAACGCAAAAATACTTTTTTCCAAACTTTTGTACCCGGTATAATTTTACATATTTAAATTGCTAATACAATTATAAATATAATATAGGGTATGCTACCCCTATACCTAAAATGAACGGGTTTAAAAATATTTACTAGAGAAAATTTTACAAATAAAATAATAATATTAATAATAATCACCCTGTATAGTATGTACCTACCTGCGATAACGCACTGAAGGATACTCTCCAAGGGTAGCACATAATGTGGCAATTTGTTCAGCCATCCTTTCTAGATTCGCACTGTACTTCTGGGAATATGCTGGGTTGTAATAACACTGGAACGTTTCGGCACAGTCGAGAGAAAACACCTAACAAATTAAAACTCATTTTAAAGTCGTCTGCAGATTTAATCTAAAGATATTATTTAATTTAAAAAAATTGTTTTCCATGCAAATTAAGACTTAACTCCTGCCGTTGAACATTTTTTTTTTGGTAACACTATTTTTTTCAGATAGCGTAATTC
Source organism: Polydrusus pterygomalis (assembly GCA_963969555.1). Taxonomy (NCBI): domain Eukaryota; kingdom Metazoa; phylum Arthropoda; class Insecta; order Coleoptera; family Curculionidae; genus Polydrusus; species Polydrusus pterygomalis. Next base: position 54,350,830 of record OZ018378.1, read on the forward strand.
GTATTCCAGATTTTTTATTTGTATTTCAAAAAAATTAAATCTAATAAAAATCGAATGTAAATTGTTATTTGTATGTACAGTTATGTTCCGAAAAAACCTGTGTAACTTTTAAGTTTTTGTATTATTTAAAAACAAACGATAGTGACGTCTTCACCATTTAGTTTTTAGATAAATATTTCGCTACTTCTTTATTTTATCCACAAAATCGGCCGGAATACAATTATCTACAGTTTTGTGTTAAAAAAGGTTGGATATTATTATATAAATTAATAAAAGTAGAAAAGAAATATGCATAAATTTGAGAAAATTTCGTTTTATGATTTTATTAATTGATTAATTACATTTTTTTAAAACTTAAAACTGTGGGTAACTGGTATCCAAACACGGCTTTTTGGCCGCTTTTTAGAGAAAACGAAAAATAAAGAAACATTCATAAAAAAAAATTAAATGGGGAATCCGTCACTAGTGTTTGCTCTTAAGCTATTTAGAACAAGCTTTTCAGGCTTTCGTGACTGACACCATGCCCTTTTAAAAGTATATTATGTCAAAAATAAGAAAAACAACTTACACCAGACAAATTAAACCTACGGTTTTTAAACGGACAGAAATGTACATCAAAAAAATACGAGTGTTTCAAAATTTCAGAAATCATCAAATGTGGGTCCGTTACAGCAAGCTCTTTGGTTTTTGAAATATAGGTAATGGGCTTTTTCACTATAACCGAATTTATCATATACAGGGTGATTCACGGTGGATGGAACGTTAGACGTTTCTGACAAACCAGTAAAGGAATCGTTCTGAAAATTTGGTCGCGTACATAAACGGACATGCTCTACCAACCTAAAATATTTTTAACAATACAGTGTTGCCGCTTCCACACAAAAATAATAGGTACTTCGATATTTTAAATGAAACACCCTATATATTATTAAATTTTTAAATTCTACATAAAATTATAATTATTTTTTAATAAAAGCACTATTAGTCTATGCTTAATGGTTTCCAAAATATTGTCTCTTGAAAAATGACATTTTTCAACTTTGACAGCTTCTAGCTTTTTAACTGTACGTCTGAGAGCAAAACGGCTTACATGTCCCTATCTTCGATTTTTAATATCTTTCCAAAAGAAACAACTTCCGGTCAAACCGGAAGTATTATATTTCCTACATCCGGTTTAACCGGAAATTGACACTTTTGGAAAAATAATAAAAATCGAAGATAGGGACATGCAAGCCGTTTTGCTCTCAGACGTACAGTTAAAGAGCTAGAAGCTGTCAAAGTTCAAAAATGTCATTTTCAAGAGACAATATCTCGGAAACCATTAAGCATAGACTAATAATGCTTTTATTAAAAAATAATTATAATTTTATGTAGAATTTAAAAATTTAATAATATAAAGGGTGTTCCATTTAAAATATCGAAGTAGCTATTATTTTTGTGTGGAAGCGGCAACACTGTATTGTTAAAAATATTTTAGATAGGTTTTTGAAATATAGGTAATGCGTGTCTGTTTATGTAAAGGACCAAATTTTCAGAACGATTCCTTGACTGGTTCGTCAGAAACGTCTAACGTTCCATCCACCGTGAATCACCCTGTATATTACAGTGTGTCCACGGATAGAGTTTGGAAAAGGAAAAACTTTTTTATTAGTAGGTATAGAAGAAAAAGTCATTCTTAATAAAAACGTCTGTTTGTGCTGAAACTACAATTTCATATATCCAATTTGCGATTATTATACAGGGTTCGTCACAAACAACATTTTTAGTTTTTTGAATATTTTTTCATCCATTTCTTGATTTATTAAATGAATTTTGCTAATGCACCGTCATCCTAAAATTAGACCCTATTAAAAATATATCACAAAAAAATATTTCTTAAGTGTCGTAAAAGTTTTCTAAAAATAATTAAAATGACGTGACGCGATGTCGCGAAAGCATAAAGTTTTCTCAGTAAGTAATTTCAAATTTTGAAAACTGAAACCGTAGAAACTTTTGATTTTTTTTCTTTCTCGAGGCAGGGTCAAAAATAAAATTTAGTGAAAAAGCCCATTCAAATTTTATACAAATGATACTTTTCGAAATAAAATAATAATGAATCTTAAATACAAATAAAGTTATTAAAATTATGTTTTCTAGATTACATGTGAACAAGGTGTTGTTATAAAGTACTGCAACGTCAGGACCATTAGTGAATTAGAAAAAATCTTATGATTTAAGTGTTTTCAATTTTTCTAATTCACTAATCAAGTTTAAGAATATTGTCTCTAAATTAATCACAACACAAGAAAATTATTAAATAAGCATAAAAATTAACACCACAGAAGCACAGTTACATCCACATACACTTAGGACTGGTACTTTCGGTCCCAATTATGGAGAACTATAGGGTAGGAGGCCGATCGACAATGGCAGCATTTTCAAATTCTGTCCCGGTTTTTTGGTTAGTTCGCTATTGGCCGATAGATGGTTCTCGCGTCCGAAGTGGGCTGAAGTTGTCTTCTTCTTCTTCGTTTTTTATATGAAAAACTAGATCCTCCATAGTTTTTAACTTTTACTTAAACCCTTTATTTTTCTGTGCTTCTACTTTTGACAATTGACATTTTATTTTTCGAAATAACAAATAACGTTTGAAGGCAAGACAAGACAAATAACGTTGTATTGTAATTAATTTCCATATTTATAATGAATAATGGTACAATTTATAAAAGTAGAGTTTTCTTTGTGTCGGGGTGGTAAGACAGGATCTTCTTCAGAGATGAAACGCAGCCAAATAAGTCTCTTTCTAGCTCCAAAGGTAAAACACTCTAGCTAGAATGTTCCTGTATTTTAAAAACGAAGCATCGTTGGAACTTTATACAGGCCGAGTTTACTAATAAGTATAACAAAGTAAGTGTAAATTCATATAAAAGTCCTTATTTGTTCCTTAAAGAACTAATTTAAATAAAAATAGTTATCGCGTCCATAAGAAACCATTTATTTGATAGCCCACTTCGAACACGAGCGCCATCTTATGGCAACTCGTAAAGCTGAATTACCGATGCTAATTTGGGACCGAATCCAATGCATTGCGATCGGCCTCCTACCTCAAGTCCTCCATAGTCCCAATAAACACGATGCCCGACTATTCTAATTAGACCTTTGAAATGTGTCAACAGTTCCTGTCACTTGTAACAGTCAAAACCCTACCCGTCTCGATATTAAAGAAGTGACTGAGACAGCATATACTAGCCCAGGGGCGGATTTAGGATTTGTTCTAGGGGTGGGCGCAAAGGGGAATTGCGCCGAAGGTGTAAGTTAATCCGTGCCGAAGGCGCTCTTTTGCGCGAAATTTTTTTGGGTGCCACGCCCTTTTTTGGGTAAAATAACCGTAAAGCTTAATCTTAGCAATATGCCAGACTTTAAAACACCTTTTAATTTAAAAGAAATTCGAAATTTGAAAGATCGACAAAATAAACAAGTTTGATTCGGAATCGATACTTTGGATACAGCCGCTACTGCTACTTTTGGTAATACTTATTTCAAGTTCGAGTGCATTTTGTGTGGAGGTATTAGCTGTATCTGTACTCTCTGCAGTCTCTGTCTCTGCCCCATCACTTTTAATTCTTTCTTCACAGTCAAAGTTGTTGGTTAGTTATTTATTGTTAGAAATCTTTGCTACCTGTACAAAATACATCGTCCAGTGCCTAGGGTCATGCACCTGCCGTTGGGTAATGCTGGCCGCAAATGACAGTAACTGAAAGAAGTGCCAAGGAACGCGCAGTCGTTCTGTGTTTACTGCTTAGTAGCACAACATATTTCTGTAATCGGCTGTTTTAAATAAGGTATAAGGAGGGAGAATAACGCGCTGTGGCGCTGTTGTCAAGTCAAAATTACGCGGTAAAGTCAGAGTTGGTTAGTTGGTAGGTAGATTTCTATTATATTTTAAGATATATTATTTTGTAATGATTTAATCCTGGCCACGTGATGTAATGTAAGTAAAAGTGTTTTTATTTTAAATTATAAAGTATCTGTATAATATTTTGTACAGTATTACCTTACCTATATACTATTATATGGTAAATATTATAAAATGGTACAACTCGGGAGGGGAGACGCGCCCCCCGCGCCCCCCTCTAAATCCGCCCCTGTACTAGCCTCTTCACAAAGGCAGTTTGACGGATCCAGGTGGGATGGCGTCTCAGAGGGATAAGGTCCACCACAGACGACGTCTTTAAGTCAGCGGCGCGGAGCTCAACTAAATAATTTTGTCAAATTATGACAATACGTTGAGATTAGTTTGTTTATTAATTTATTATTTTAAAGTTAGTTTTATGACAGGACGTTGACATCGGTATATTTTTACGTTAGTTTTGTTTGTCAAATCATGACAGGACGTATGACGTTGCATTCGGTATATTTTCAGGTTAGATTGTTTGTCAAATCATGACAGGATGTCATAATATCAAACTGCCATTTTGGGTTGCTTTTTGGCTATAGAATTGGTTTGAAAATTTCAGAAATTTATTTTCAACCAATTAGAAGGCTTCTTTTTGTTTACGTTGCTTATAGCAACGGAAGACTATCGCGAAAATTAGTATTAGAAGGCTGTGACCTACGTAGTCCATGAGTTCAACGTCAAAATTTCACCTGCTCTTTTTAGCAAATAACAGAACCAGTATTCTGTTTCACTGACTCCCCCTTAAATCCCAGAAAGACTTGGTCAAAACAATCAAAGTTAATTAACATCATATTGGTTAATTATGTGTCGAAAGTACCAGCACTTATTGTAGCATGCATCTAACCCCTTAAAACTAAACTAGCACACACCTGCGACTCGTAGGGTAAAAACGCGATGTTGATCTCCTTCAAAGTTTTAATTTTCTTAGCTGCGCAAGACTTGCACAATTCATTAAATAATTCCTCTGGGCAAACTGATCACAAAAAATAAATTACAGGTTAGAAACATAGTAACATAGTGGCTTTTATGGCGGAATATTGCAAATATTTGAAAAATGATACGGGCAGAAATTACTTTTCTCATAATCAGAGTGGGTTACCTTAATTTTTGATTTACTAATCATACATATTTGATTGGGACATAAGTGACACTGACAGAAATGACTTGTTTCCAATCCAAGTTGCCTGATTAGAAAATCATTTTTCTCACTGTCAAAGTTGTATGGTTATGATTTTTCGTGTTTCTAAGAATGTATGTGTTGCTGAGTTAGCAATCAGATCAGGATTTGATAGGTCAAATTTGATTTTAGTAGTTTCTATTACACCCTCATCTTATTAGTTTTTTTAACAATACATTAAGGATCTTGCCATGTTCTCAATATAATGTTAGACTGACCAATAAGAAAAATTTGATTTTTACAATAAAAACTGTCCCCTTTTACAAATTGCACTTTCAAACAATTCCATAATTATATATATACAAAAATACTTCAATAAAGCGGACTTTCTCTAACCATACATACTTTTCAGTTCTAATTTACTTTTTTGTATATTGGTATTTATATGCACCTAAGAAACCCCCAACGCTTTAAAAAGAGAGGTCAATGCAAATTTAAGATTTTTTTTTATACATAATAGAAATTTTAATATTAATGCTGACAAACGAACATATATACTAGCTGTGTTATTTAAAGTTAGTATAAGACACCACCACCACCAAGTTAAATTAGCAGATATTAGATAAGTTAAAACATGAAACAGAGTAGGGGTTTTAATTTAAATGGCACATCTCATCACTACCTGCGCTTCATTTGGTATAAAAGCTATGTTGATTTCTTTTAAAGTTTTTATGTGTTTTGCCACTTGACTATGTGATAAGTCATTAAATAGCTGGTCTGGGCAAGCTACAAAAAAAAATAAAACAAAATAAGATAATTTTGTTATACTCGAGTCTATACCTAGCTAAACCAAGTCATAAATTACATTTTTTCAGGAACGGTTGGCTTAAGCAGGGCTCACAGAATCGATTCGGCACGGAACGCCCGTCTCGGTACAATCGGAGCATTTCGGTACATTAATAATTAAACTACGTCGCGCCATAGACATGCACCTTTAGATCAGCAAACAATAATCACGAAAGTGGCAAATTAATGGCCTTGCGCATGTAAACAAAGCCTCGCATACATGATACATGGGCATGCGCACAACAAAATTCCCTTTTTACGAATGGGAAGTTAGACAGGTCCGGGCTTTAAAATTTAAGTTCGTGGTAAGAAATTGTAAAAGTTGATCTTCAATTTATTTTCACGTGGAAACAGCTAAAATTTGCCCCAAGTTCTTCCAGGGTGTCTAGAGCAAAAATCGAAAACAAAATTCCCGACTAATTCCCGGTTTTTCCCGGTCGGTTTTTGAAAATTTCCCGGCTGGGTTTTCCTAAATTAACTACACTTTCGTTGTTAAATTTTAAAACATTTATTTGAAAAACACATGGCTTAAGCACAACCAAATAATATAGTTACTTTTTTAATTTTACGATTTCTTGTTCTATAGCTGCCAAATCTTTTTGTGATTGTTAGATAATTTTTTTCTTTTTAGTTTCCAGTCCTCCTGCTTGCTTTTGAAGCTTCCTTTTTTCTGCTTTTTTCAAGTCGCTGTCAACCTCTTTTGCCTTTTTATCTTTTTGTGCTGTGTTATTGTACCTAGAATAGGCATTTCTCATGGAAAGTATATCATGGATTTTGTAATGTCCATAGTTTGAACTCCTCCAATTTTCTGTAGTGAATCGTACACTAATCTTTGGCCTATAAGTGACTCTTCTTTTAAATTTTCCACCAAAATCTCCTTATTAACAGAAAATCCCCTTTCTGCTGTGGCATTTCCATGAGAAATTGTTAGAAGAAGTTGCACCATGCACGTTTTTTAAACTGTCATTTGTGATGGTTTCCATCCAAAAGTCATCTACTCTGTTACATCTGGAATGATTTTTCATTTTATTTATCATAGTCGGATCAGTAAGAATGTCTCTAAATGCTCTATCTGCTTCTTCCAATTTAGTCGCATTGCATCTGTTTGAATTTAACAAAATTTCAAATGCTTTGGACATCAGTTGCTAGGATTTTTTTGGATCTCTGCCAGTTTTATTGGGGTTAAGGAAACTTATAGCTTCAGTTAATTTATATGCTAACGGACATTTTTCCACAAGTTTGGAAACTGGTAACCTAAAAAACCAAACGCCAAACAAAACTTGGCGATTTAGGGGAATCCCAAAACAAATTGAATTGCAGTTGATATGCAACCATAAATACACAGCTAAACAACTCAAGGTGCCGATGCCGCTCCGGTTACAGGGGAGACTTAAAATGAAGTTTCGGATGCAGTTTATAGGAATAAGTAGGTAAAAAACCTACTTCAAATTTTTAAGTTCAAAATTATTTGCTCATTCAAAATTCCCGGCTTAAACTTGATTTTCCCGTCGAATCCCCGGTTTTTTCCGGCTTTGTAAAATTCCCGTTTTTTTCCCGGTTTTCCCGGCTCCTAGACACCCTGTCTTCTTTGCCACAATAAAATTTGTTTAAAAATGATACGACGTCGTGCTTCTAGTTCGAAAAGGAAGACAAGCCAATTAAACTTACCGTATCAAATCGAAAATAAAAAACAAACAAAACAGCAGTCTTCGATGTTACCGCGTACCTAACCTCAAGCCAATTTCTTCATCAAGATTTTAAAAAAGTTTTCGGTACTAGTCATTGTTTATAGTACAAACACAATTCACTTAACTACACAAAAACTAGAAATCCGAAATATTAAACACCCATAATCAACTATAACAGAGTTCCTTTCAGTTGCTTTTACATAGCAAAGCCAACAGCTAAGTTAAGCGTTCCTTTGAAAAATTTAACTCAGTTCAGTAAACATTTTTTCCTCCTCCCTTGCAGCGGTTAAGTATAAATATATATTGTATTTTCAATCCATCTGTCTCGCACGATTACATATCGTCGGCTTAACCTGCTAAACCAGTAAGTCCAGAAATCAAAATTTTACAGGAGAGACCAAAAACGCGTTATAATTAATTTACAAATAAAATAAGTAAAACGGAGATACATGTTTTCCTATAGCATACTGGCGGACTTATGGCGTTTGCCTTATGAGTTTAGCCAGGGTTGGACTTACGGGTTAAGTAAATACGAGAGCCACACATTAAGGATTTCTTTGGAGTTACTTAAATTTCTTAGATAAATAGATTATTTTTTTTTACAAAAGATGACGTTAAAATGTATAATTTGATCAAATGTGGACTTACGGGTTTGGCAGGTTAAGCCGACGATATACGATTTGTTCGCGAAGCGTCCCTTTAACAACTTTGATAAGCAAATATTTTTACTTTGCTATGCTGTTTAAAAGATGCAAAATGGAAGTACCTAATAGTAAAGACTACAAGAAATCCATATAGAAAACGCAACAACAAAAATTGCACTAAGACGGTCGATAAAGAAGGAAAACCTAATAACAAGAGGGTTGTGGTATCCCTGTTGGGCGCCAAGGAATTTGACCGGCGAGCCGTGCGTACAAATATGGTACAATGGTCAAAAATGAACTGGCAAATTTGGATAATAATTATTATCCAGGAAGGGCAAATAAAAAGATAAAATCTCTTCATAATTAAAATTTGTTTTTTAGGCCCAAAATACTCATTCCTGAAAAAATTATATTCTTGACATTTTGGAAAATAAATAAATTTGACATAGAGGTAGCGGTAAAACAAAATTACATATATTTATATCAAAAAAACGAAAATGTAAGTAAGTACTAATATAAATTATATTTTTATACGGTTGCGGTTGTACGGTGATTATTACCTTTTGCCAGATATAACATCATGCAAAATTAATATTATACATCATATTAATTTTATAAACAATTACATACAGTACTTTTTTTTTTTAAATTTTACGTCGGTCTATTTCAATTACATACAGTACTGGCAAGCTTGAAGTTACAGTACGGCTTTTAATTTAAAGAAATTTGAAATATCTGTTTTGAAATGGTTTATTAAAACTTACCAGTGGAATGGCTCAGTGGTAAAAACATCTTGTCTAAACGGGCCGCAATGATGTTGATTATGTGAATCTCTTATCCTATGTCCAGCAATTTCAGTTTTCTGTTTACTTTAGGCATCTCCCAAATTGCAACACGTGACACACAAAAAATTCACTGTACAGACGGCATAATAGAATGAACTGAATAATTGCTGTTTCTTGGTAATGGAACGGTATTTTATAGCGACACGAACCGGAGGGAAGCAGAAATAACTTGAGTTCCAATAAACAGGTTTTAATTTCTCATGTACGATAACTGACTCACACTCACGGCGTTTTGTCCAATTAATTAAAAGCCTACTAAGGGCATTCAGGTAGGTGCGGGCGAGGGGATGGGATATTTTTGTTTACTTAATAGTCCGTCGGATGGAGCGCGAAAAGCCTTCTCGCTTTGAGAAAATACCGAGGTATAACCAAATGGGTCCTTCACGATACAATAAAGCATTCTTTTTTTCCTATGAAATGGAAATTTAACGACACTCTCCATTGGTCGAGACCAAAGATATGGGCAAAAACTTAACAAAAATTTTAACTTTAAACCCACATAACTTTTGTTACAAAAAATATAGAAACAAGTATTTTTTCAGTAATATTCCTCATTCAATTATTTTTCTTTTGGTAATTGATTTATTGCAAAAATTTTATAAATGATGTAAGATAACCCGAGAGATAACCAGTAATATTTAATAAAAGAAAAAAATGCCAATAACTATAAACTCACCTCGTCCTAACTTTCTTATGCAAGGAGCTATTCTATTTTTTTTTACCAAAAACTGCGCAATTTAATAAGCTTTATTTTATTTCAACTAATATTGGCTCTATTTGTTAAAAGAAACCCGGTAGAGGTTTAAGAACGAAGAGGCGCCTGGCCCACTTGACTCGGGCGTTATCGGCTATTATCCCGCGTGAATTTACGTAGATACAATAAAAAGTAAGTTTAGAAAAACTGTGATGGGATTATTGTACAATAAAAAAAAAACAGTTTTGATGGTTACGAATGTTTATAGTAGATGGCGCTATCCGACGGACTATTCAGCGTTGCCAGAGCTGGTACAATTGTACGAATCTGGTACATTTCGAACCCGTCTGTACACAAGTACATTTACACATTTTCTGGTACATTTTCATCATTGTGCCGCCCTCTATCATTTAAAAGGCAAAAATCCCAGAAACCGTCAGTTTAGCAGTACATTTTTAAGCCATCTGAATCCTTATTAAATAAAAATATTGTTTATAAATAAAATAGGTATTTATAATCCTAAAAATACATTAAGGCGGCAGTATCCAACATGCTTGCCAACCTATAACCTATTTCGCGTAGATTTATTTATGTTTTCTAGCTTTTATACAAAATTTAAAGAAAATCAGTATCGACTTGATATTCTATAGGTAATAATTGACATATTTAATAAATATCAAGGAATTTTATAACTTATTTTAGGAGAATTGTATAGCGAAAAATATCGGGTAAGATTTTTTTTTTAACATTATTATGTCATTGTCACTCATTGTTCTTTCACTATACAATTCTCCCAAAATTAGCAATAAAATAAATTGATATTTTTGTAATATATCGGATACTAACTAAATAATGTACCGACGATATTGATTTTCTTTAAATGTTAGTTATTAAAATAATAAACTCAAGAAATCAACGCGAAATAGGTTATAGGTTGGCAATAGATTAAATGACGTTGAGAATTCAACCTTAATACCTACTATTATAGGTACATACATACGTACCATTACATTTTTTCCATGAGTGATGATAATAAATTAAAATTATTAAATAAAAAAATTAAAAATATTTTTCTTACTGTTTTTGGTCGGAGGTTAAAAAAATAAGTAATTTCTGATGTCTGTACAAAAGTTTAAAATCTGGTACATTTTCAGTTTGTGATCTGTACAATTTTTTGATACCCTCTGGCAACACTAACTATAATACCTTCATCTGTGCGTCGGTAGGCCATAGAGTGAGACCTACCAATACTATCATAAAAGGACGAAGATGTGAAGAATAATTAAGTAATTAGTTAACTGCATAAAATGAGAAATACGGTACAACCCAAACGAAGTGTTAAATATGACTGAATACTAAATTTATTTTGATGAAGCGAGGCGATGAGGTAATTTCGTCAACCGTCGCCAGCGCAAATCATCTTTAAGAGAGAGATGGTTTCGCAATGCGTTTTTCACTCCGGCAACACTGATCGATCTGTTGTCCTTATTGCGAGCTTCTAAACATATCATTTACTCTCTCATACTCATATAAAATGCCACTGTAACTTGCGAGTTTGCCAGTACGGTATATTATATTTTCACAACAAATTAGATCAATAATTATAAAAATTAATAAACTATAAATTTATTTATGTTACTTTTTCAACTATGTATAACATACAGGGCGATCCACAAGAGTGGCCTATTAGAAGATCTCGGAAACGAGCAACCAATGATTTTATAAATTTCGCTATAATTGACTTGAATATTATTAGGTTTGTTCCTACAGCGATCAGAAACGGTCCTTGACAGTCAGGATTCTGCGCAGTAAATATAAAAGTATTCCCACAAAGATTTTGGACAGTTTGAAAACCCAAAGTCGCTGTTCCTACACGTTTCTCTGATAGTTTGCCAACTGTCAGAGCAGTTTGCGAATCTTTTGCCAGTAAAATATCCGGAGCATGTGCGGTTAAACGCTAGCATAACATATGACATAACCTATTTTTGTTAGACGTGTTTTTGCGGTTTTTGCTTTTGTATAAGACTTTTTATATTATTAAATTGAGAAATGAGCGACAATGCGTCATCTGATGAAGATTCAGAAATGTCTGCTGTTAGGTTGGTGTTTAATATTTTATTTACTTCTTGAGCTAAAACTTCCCATAGTCTCTTAATACTTTTGATTTAAAAAGTGCCAATCTTTGGAGGAGATATTAACATTTTTACAACATATTATTTAATATAAGTTACTTATTTTGTTTAAGTTTATTTATTGGGCCGAGCCACACAAGTTTAATTAACGAAATAATAATAAACAATTTTGAGGTTATGTCCATCGTTTAAAATTTCTTCAGTTTTAAACACCGAACCGAAGTTAGTTGATTTCGAACGCCTGTTCCTACAAGAGTTTGAAACCGGTCAGAAATCAGACTTGCGCCGTAAAGTTGGTTTGAAAATTGTCATGAAGTTGTCGGGGATTCGCTGTAGGAACAAACCTATATTCTGACGTTTGAATCGCTTCCGGTTTTACCGGATGTTAGTGTACCGGCACGATTTGAAAAACCCCTTATAAGTATAAACATACCTTATGTATGGAATCAAAAGATCGATGTTTTGGTCAAAAGCTAATAAAATTTTAAATGTTTATCTTTCGTGATTTTACAGTTGGTCGGTTGATTGCTTAAAGAAGGGGGGTCGGGTGTGTGACCTCAAGCTTCTTACACTGCAGCCTTCTGGCTTATTGTGCGCCCCAGTCTTGTTAGAAGAGATTTGTTCCTTCTACAGTGTGACCAGTAAAGTCCGCATCATATAAGATTTTTTTTTATTAATAGCTTTATTCAAAATTTGACTTTGGCATCAAGTTCTGCTTCGATCGAGATGAAAATTAAGCAAAAAAATAGTAGTCACGTGATTCGCATTATCCGTAAAATTTAAATTTTTTTCAAAAAATAATTCAAAAGTGGGGTTATTTCTGAAAATATCGAAAAAAAATACTGGAAAAAGTTTTTTTTAAATGCAGTTTCTAGCCCACATGCAAAAATTTCAGCTGCATAAGATATTTTTGATTTTTTACCCACCACTTAAATTTATTTTCCAATTAATGAACACTTTACTGATGACTGTGTGTTCTTTTTGTCTTAATATTAAGGTGTATTATTTTCAGAAACAAACTACGTTTTCAAAAATACTTATTTTATGAAGTTACCTTATACAGGGTAAAAAACAAATAAACTTTGCATCACATGCACCAAATTTTAATAGCTCAATTTTGATTTTGTAGAAAGGCACACATTTAATATGGCGCTACTTTAAAGAAAATGTATCTGAAATAAAGCATTGTCAAAACTAAGAAGTTTTATGCAGGTTGCGTTGAGTCTTATTTTGCAAAAGTGGTGCAATTTACAAAATATGGGTAAAAAATCAAAATTATTTTATGCAGCTGAAATTATGCATGTGGGCTAGAAACTGCATTTAAAAAAAACTTCTCCTAATAACTTTTTTCGATACTTCCAGAAATAACCCCACTTTTGAATTATTTTCTGAAAAAATTAAAATTTCACAGATAATGCGAATCACGTGACAGCTATTTTTTTAAATTTAAATTTCATATCGATTGAAGCAGAACTTGATGCCAAAGTCAAATTTCGAATGAAGCTATTAATAAAAAAAAAACCATATGATGCGGACTTTACTGGTCACTGTATAAGATCCAATAGCATTCTTCCAAGTTTGTCTTGCGGGAGGTTGTCGCCGCGTTGAATGTTTCCGAGATTATGAATCTTTTGCTGGTTAGAGCTTTCCAGCTGTAAATGGTATTAGAGGCGGTTTCGTCCTCTTCGCCGCAAAGTCTGCACTCAATGGCTCCATTGTAAATTCCTTTTCGTAGATGGTGCTTTCTTAAGACGTGACAATAGCATGTAACAAGCGTTATAAGGTTTTCTATTTGACATACCAAAGTTGGCCATAACTTCCAGTATAACAGGAAATGGCAGAAATGTCAAAATATATATCTTAAAAAGTTAAAGGTCAGTTATGCCTATGCCGTTTTTGAGATCTTCCAAGGCTACTTACCGTGGGTCAACCTGCTTATGACAAATTATAATAGGTAGAATGCACATTAAAAAATACATACCTTCAGTAAAGAAAACGTGTGCACCCTTATACATAATGTGCTTCATCCCATCAAAATCTCTCATGAGAGCTTCAACCGATTCTTTTGAGGGTGTGATTAAATAAATTGCTTCCATTGTTTGTAGAGGTTCCCTAGTTTTGAATATGTCTTCAACCACTAAAAAATGTATATTTACTGCTCTAGACTATCATTTGTTTCTTTCCTATTTCCTATATTATAATCTACTTATATTATTTATAAATACTTTTTTTCTGGCTCTTTGCGGTAGGGTCAATAATCAAAATTAACAAACAAATTGTTATATTATAAATTGCGCTTCAAAAACTGAGACAATTATTTTTCAAATATACAAAAGATCCGGGGCTTATGTTAATGTGGCCGTATTTAAGCTAACAAATAGAAGAGCTGCAAACAAGCGTCCAGCGAAAGCTGCTTCAATTGATACGAATAGTGTCCAGGGAAATGAAAAATTATTTTACAATAGTTAAAAGGAATTCAGATTTTCTTAAGGTGGGAGTATCAACATTCTTGCCAACCTATAACCTATTTTACGGAGATTTTATTTATTTTTCTAGCTTTTACACAAAATTTAAATAAAATCAATATCGACTGCATATTCTATAGGTGTAATAATTGACATATTAAATAAATATCAAGGAATTTCATAAATTATTTTAGAAGAATTGTGTAACGAAAAATATTGAGTAAGATTTTTTTAAATATTATTATGTCATTGTCATGTTATATTCTTTCACTATACAATTCTCCTAAAATTAGCAATGAAATAAATTGATACTTTTGTAATATATGAGATATTACCTAAATAATAGGCCGACGATATTGATTTTATTTAAAAGTTAGTAAATAAAATAATAAACTAAAAAAAACAACGCGAAATAGGTTATAGGTTGGCAATAGATTGAATGACATTGAAAATTCCACCTTAACACTTTTTATACTAAATCAAATCTACTTGCAAACAATCGAAAGGTACATAAATATACATTTTGGAAATAAATTTTGCTTTTCATTTATCCTCTTGCTAGAGCTAAATAAATTTAAAAAAAAACTTAAATATGCTGCGAATAAATGCTAATATAATATGATATATCGCCTGACAACACAGTTCTTACAATGCTGGTAAATAATGTTTATGCATTTCAATGAGGTCAATTTATTTCATACTCACAGTTTAACTACAGTAGACTCCCGATTATCCGAAACCCGATTATGCGAACTCCGCATTATCCGAAATTATTCTTTCTATTCCTCCGCATTATCCGAAATTTCTAAGAAATGTTTTGTTGTTGTGGCCAAAAATCGACAGACTTTAAAATTAAAACAAGTACCAATTACCTCTTTCTTGAATTTATGAATATGAATACATACTAATGTACATACATAAGTATTAGAATTTATTATGTATGTATGTACAGGGTGGCCCATTAATAAGGGACGCCGACTATATCTCGGAAACCATTAATCGTACAGCTTTCGGAAAAAAAAATTTATGAGTAAAGCGGTCATGAGAAAATTCTGGAAATTACTTTCAAGTTCCTCATTTCGCCGCAAGGGGGCAGAATTGAAAATTAGTTTTTTAAATTTTAAATTTCTCCGAAAATTCCCCTATTAAGGTATAACTCTGATTATATCATTAGAAAGCTTAGGCAATTCTGCATCATTTTGGTTTAAGGTTCGTTGGCGTACCGACCTTGATAAGAGTGGGGGAAGCTATTGAATGTGTAAACATTAAAATCGCCGTAACTTCTAAACGACTTATCCGATTTTACTAAATTTAAGCTTGTTTGGAAGGGAAAGGTAAGTACCTTCAATCGTCGTATCCAATGATACACGATAGTTTCTAATAAAATTGCTAGAGGGCACAATTTGTAATAATAACAGTTTTTTTGATTATATCCCGAAAATTCAAATCATACGGTATACCTATGACATCATAATCGGAAAGTAGATGGAATTTACAAGAAAAGATATGAAAACCGCAGTTCGATAACTTTGTTCGTTTCAGAGTTATTGCCAGAACAATAATTTTTAATACAAATTGCGCCCTCTAGCAATTTTACTAGAAACTATTGTGTACCATTGGATACGACAATTGAAGGTACTTCCAAACAAGCTTAAAGTTAGTAAAATCGGATAAGTCGTTTAGAAGTTACAACGATTTTAATGTTTACACTTTCAATAGCTTCTCCCACTCTTATCAAGTGAAATTGTAAACATTAAAATCGCTGTAACTTCTAAACAACTTATCCGATTTTACTAAATTTAAGCTTTTTTGGAAGGAAAAGGTAAGTACCTTTAATTGTCATATCCAATGGTACACAATAGTTTCTAATAAAATTGCTAGAGGGCGCAATTTGAATTAAAAGTTATTGTTTTGGCAATAATTCTGAAACGAACAACAATATCGAACTGCGGTCTTTACATTTTTTCTTGCAAATTTAATCTATTTTCCGAATATGATGTCATAGTTATACCGTATGATTTGAATTTTCTGGATAAAATCAAAAA
The DNA here is from genome assembly GCA_963969555.1 of Polydrusus pterygomalis. Lineage (NCBI taxonomy): Eukaryota > Metazoa > Arthropoda > Insecta > Coleoptera > Curculionidae > Polydrusus > Polydrusus pterygomalis. The sequence continues at coordinate 54,367,243 of OZ018378.1, forward strand.
AACTGTTATTATTATTAATTGCGCCCTCTAGCAATTTTATTAAACACTATCGTGTACTGCTGGATACGACGATTGAATTTCCCTTCCAAACAAGCTTAAATTTAGTAAAATCGGATAGTCGTTTAGAAGTTACGGCGATTTTAATGTTTACATATTCAATAGCTTCCCCTACTCTTATCAAGGTCGGTACGCCAACAAGCCTTAAACCAAAATGATGCAGAATTGTCTAAGCTTTCCAATGATATAATCAGAGTTATACCTTAAATATGGGAATTTTCGGAGAAATTTAAAATTTAAAAAACTAATTTTCAATTGTGCCCCCTTGCGGCGAAATGAGGAACTTGAAAGTAATTTCCAGAATTTTCTCATGACCGCTTTACTCATAAAATTTTTTTTCCGAAAGCTGTACGATTAATGGTTTCCGAGATAAAGCCGGCCTCCCTTATTAATGGGCCACCCTGTACATCTATAAAAGTACATAGATATAGTTACTTTTCCTATAGTTAATGATTTTCCTTAATCTCCGCATTATCCGAAATTTCGATTATCCGAAATCGGTCGGGTCCACATCATTTCGGATAATCGGGAACCTACTGTATTGTTAAAATAAAATAATTTTTATTTTAAATTATAGCAGCTCTAAATCGACAGTTGGTTGACTAATCTTGTAACCAGCAAAAGAAAATTAAAATAATACTTCTATCATAATTAAAATTAAAACTTTTTCCACTTGGAGGTGCCCTGTCAGAGCTGCGGAAGACTTACTGGTACTTAAAATTAGTTCATTAGTTCTTAAGTACATGGAGTACCTATTTTACTTGAAATACTCAGAAAAATTACAGTACAGTATTTCCTCATAGACTTGTTTGTACTGGTACATTCTTGTTCTTGCGGAAAATACTTACTGGTACTTCATACTTTAAACATATTTTACCGGTACCTACTTACAACAGCGCGGCGTCCTGTAATACAAATCAAAATTGTTTAGGCCAAACTAATTAATTTTGAAAGCAAAACTTTTAAAAAGAAACGTTTCCTATTAGCAAAGCAATGTCACATACATATGTTGTATGATGGGTAAAAATAAGATAGGACTGTAAACGTAAAACGTACAGTATGAAACATTACATACATGTGATGCCTTCAGCAGAAATATCATGCATCTTGCAACAGGCAGAAATCATTCTCATGGCTAGCTTGTCGACGACCAGAACGCGCCATTCCATTTTACCACCAGGCCCATTTTTCTTTTGTGATGGTCGGTGCTTGATGACTTCGTTCATAATTTCTATAATACATAAATTATCAGTGGTATAAAAGCGAAATTTGTGATATTTATAGTTTCATTTTATTACAGCTAACAATTTTTTTTGGCTGATCTCAGCCCAGTTATAAGTTAGATAATTTGAAAAATATAAAATATCGCAAAGCGAACAGAAATGGTTTGATTCCCCACCACATCACATTGCTTCTCTTTGTTTGCACTGATATCAGGCCTCCCACTTCTCTTATTATTCTCAGAATCAAAGTAGCTTACCCGCGCCGTACCTTAGAACTTATTACCAGTACTATATTTTCTTTGCTTCTTACGATGAATACTGTAAATGTATATAAACTTCAAATATGAAAACTGGTAAAAATAACGTATTGCTTCTATATAAATATCTAAATACAGGACGAAAATGTCCTTTACATGGAGAACTCAAAAGTATTAATTTTAATTACTGCATTGATAATGTGCCTCTAAAGAGAACTGATTTTCACAGAGATCTTGGTGTCTATCTTGATCCTAAGTTAAGTTTTGTTGGGCATATTGATAATATTACTGCCAGCGCTTTAAAAATGCTAGGATTTATTATAAGAACTTGTAAATACTTTAAAAATGTTAATGCCATAATAACTTTATATAAATCCCTAGTAATTACGAAACTTCAGTATGCATGCACTATTTGGGATCCTCAGTATGCCAATAAGATTGCTCTTTTAGAATCGGTTCAGCGTAAATTTTTAAAATTTTTGTACTACAAGTCATTTTCAGTTTATCCACCAAGAGGTACAGATCAAAGGCTTTTGTGTAATTTGTTTAATTTCCCTTCTTTAAGGCTATTGCGTATAGAAGCAGGAATTAGTTTCCTATATAAATTAATTCGAGACAAAATAGATAACAAAGAGTTCATAGGACAGCTTCCGTTTAAAATAGGTTTAGTTAATACTAGATTCGCACATGTATTTTATGTTTCTGCACCGAGGACAAATCTATATAGAAATTCACCACTTATAAGACTGTGCTCTTATTTTAATAAATATTGTGGAGACATCGACATATATAATTTAAACTTTCAAAAATTCAAATTGCAATTAAGGAATGAACTGCTTAGGCGTACTGTAATTGTAACGCCAATTGAATTTATAGCTTAGGTATAAGCATTTAGAAATGGGGTTTAAGTATGTATCTATAATTAACTTGTAAAGTTGTTGATACTATAAATAAATAAATAAATAAATAAATTGTGCTGCAGTCTTAATGGACCTAGCAAAGGCGTTTGACACTCTTCCCCATGATAAATTTCTTAGTGTTTTAGAGCACTATGGAGTCAGTGGAACAGTGTTGAAATTGTTTCAAAGCTATCTTCACGGGAGATCTCAGGTCTTGAGGAACAATAATGTTTTAAGTGGCGAGCAGGTTGTAATAATTGGGGTACCACAGCAGGGTATAGTCCTTGGCCCTATCCTATTTATAACTTATATAAGTAAATAGCTTGTTATCGCTTGATGTTAAGGGTTCAATAATATCTTACCCTGATGATACCGTACTGATTTTCGATGGTAATATTTGGCAAGAGGTTAGGGAGAAAAAATATATGGTTTAAAACTAACAAAAAAATGGTTAGAAAGCTTTAAATTGTCACTTAACTTATCAAAAACGAATTATATTGCATTCTCTTAAACAGGTGCCAACAGACCCGACTTCACAAGTGTCATGGTTAATGATCAACAAGTAAATGAAGTAACGCAAACAAAATATCTTGGAATAATAGTAGACCGATTTTTAAAATGGTACCCACATATTGAATATTTATCTAATAAAATTATAAGTTTGATTCATAAATTCTACATTTTAAGAGACATTGTAAAAATACAAAACTACTTTATACTAATATATAAGAGCCTAGTTGAATCATTGATCAGGTACGGAATTCTGGTCTGGGGAGGTCTATATGTCAGTGCTCTTTACAGATTAAATATCACTCAAAAATATATATTGAAAGTTATATTATAAGTTAAGTTAGAAATAATAATAATAATAATAATAATAATAATAATAATAAGTTTATTTAAAATTTAATAATATAATAAATATGTTTATGTTGTCTTCTATAAACTTATTCTTCAATCCCCTGAAGCTGAGCTTGTTAGGGGCAAATCTTATTTTTTGTTTTAGTATGTAAAATCATAAATCATAAATATGCATTAAAAATCAAGTTTTTTAAAGTAAAAATGTTAATTTATAGTATAAACGCAGCTTTTTTGAAGAAATATATTACCTATAATAAAATTATTAATTTATAATTTTTAAGTAAAAAATATTACTTATATTAATTAATTAAAGCATTTCTAAAAATATTTTCAAATTGTCTGTTTTTAATATCCATGTTTTTATTTCGACTTTAAATTTTTTTAATAAAATCAATTTTTTAATTTTTGTTGGTAAATAATCGTTTAAATAAAAACATAAATATAGGGAAAAGAAAACCATAAAGTCTTTCTCCACAATTTTAATTCAGTAGCTAATAAGCTAGAATCGACATGTTTCGAGTGTAGAAACACTCATCATCAGGATGTTAAAGTAAAAATTATGAACAGCTGATGTTGTTAGCAAAAGAGAAAATATAATAAAGTTAAGGTGGAACTAATCCATAATGGAGCTTTCAATAGCACGCATAGGGAGTGAGAAAATTTGTTTGCAGTCAAGAGGTGAAAATCTATCAGCACGCTGAAAGGTCCGGGACCAGTAAAAAAGCCACTGTGGGCGGGAAATGAAAGGAAAAACAGGACATATTTGAAATTTTTTTGTCCTATGGACTTATTTATTTTAGGTTTTATGGTTATTTCATTTTTATGACGTGTATTATGATTATGGTTTTTAAATTGTATAAGGTTTTTATTTTTAAATAAATATATTAAGATGTTATAAATGTAAAGTTGTCTTATGTTCAACTTTTTTGTTTCTGAATACTTATAATTCTTTTGAAGGATAAAGATAATCTTTATTGTATATAATTTTTAGAAACCTTTTTGTAATATTTCCAATTTTTTAACTAAAGTTCTATTTATTTCTCCCCAACCTAAAATTCCGTAATTTAAATGAGTTTTAACTAACGCGTAATATAATATTTCCATATGTCTTACATTTAAAAATTTTTTAATGTTTTTAAAAATCGGTAGTAAACTTCTTAATTTTTTAATTAAGTATTCTATGTGAAAATTCCAATTTAATTTACTGTCAAAAACAATTCCTAAATATTTTATTTTATTAACTTTAAAAATTTGAATGTCGTCATTTATTTGAATACTATTTATATTTTGTGGTAGGTTATTTAGGTTTAAAGTAAAAGGAATATAATTTGTTTTATTAAAATTAATTGTTAACAAATTGTTATCAAACCAATTTTTTATAATTTTAAAATCTTTTTTAATTTTATTATGTAAAAGTTTTCCCAATTTGTATCGGTATAAAAAATTGTAGATCATCTGCAAAACTATGAATTTGTCCATCGCAATTTTCATCATGTCATTAATATAAATATTAAAAAATAATGGTCCAAAAATTGTTCCTTGAGTAACACCATACTTAAATACCTTTGGATAGCTTTTTTGTTTATCTATTTGAACATAAGTTGGTCTATTTTTCAGATAATTTTTAATTAATTCTAATTGCTTTCCTCTGAATCCAATATTTTCAAACTTTTTTAACAGTAAATTATGGCTAACTGTATCAAAGGCTTTTGCTAAATCTAGAAAAATACTAATACAAGGTTTTTTATTATCTAGTGCATCATATATTTGTTCTGTTAGATAGCAAATAGCATTTTGTGTTGATTTATTTTTTTGAAACCCGAACTGTTTACTAGAAATAAAATTTATTTTTTCCAAATAATTTTCGATTCTTAATTTTAAAACTTTTTGAATACTTTTGCTATCAAAGATATTAATGTTAAATAAATTGTGTCCCACAAAAGTGCTGTTTTCTGACGATATTTGTAATGTTTGGACTCTTTATATGGTAACTATATCAACATTTATTCATAAAACCAAATCCGCTGAAAATACTATTAGCCACTGTTATCATACTCGTGCTAGAATGAATAGGGATATCATATCCGTTATTAATTATATTCAATCTAAGCCTTAAAACGAACACATTTCCAGACCAATGGAAAAAGGCTAAAATATGTCCAGTCTTTAAAAAAGGAGATAAATCGGATATTACTAATTACCGTCCAATTGCTGTACTGTCGACACCAGCTAAAATATTCGAATCAATTATCTTTAGATATACTTACTCATCTGTACAACATAGCATATCAATATATCAACATGGGTTTATGAAGCAAAGATCAACCACAAGTAATCTATTATCAATAACGCAGAATGTATCTGATGTCTTAAACAAACGCGGCCAGGTGGATGTTGTCTACACGGACTTTGAAAAAGCTTTTGATAGGGTATCCTTTGTGATATTACTTGATAAATTGGAAAAAGAATTCGGCTTCCATCCAAATCTAACAAAACTTTTAAAATCTTATCTTTACAATCGTCAGCATGTTGTATCTATGAAAGGATATACATCACATCCGTTCAAGCCAACCTCAGGCATACCACAGGGATCCAATCTGGGTCCGCTGTTGTTTCTCATGTACATTAACAGTATTGCTGGGGTTATAAAATATGCTTTATACTTATTGTTTGCGGATGATTTGAAAATATATTGTGAAATTAGAAGCCTGCAAGATTGCATAACCTTACAGTCTGATTTAGACAACATTGCCAGATGGTCATTAGAAAATATGCTTAATTTTAATGTTACCAAATGTGTTGTCCTTACATATACTAGAAAACAAAGTCCTACAAAATTCAACTACTCCATATATAATGTTATCCTTTCTCGAGTCAGGCAAGTAAAAGATTTAGGTGTTATCTTTGATTCCAAATTATCCTTCAACACACTGTGGCTGATGTAGCAAATAGGGCGTACAGACTGTATGGCTTTATAGTAAGAAATACCAAAGATTTTAAAAGTCTCCAGGCAATGAAACAGTTGTATTTTTCGTTTGTAAGAACCATGTTAGAGTATGCATGTATAGTTTGGAGCCCATATTACAAATGTCACAAGTACTCAATTGAAAAGGTACAAAATAAAATGGCCCGTTACCTTTACTTCAAAGAAGTGGGCATCTATGACTTTTCTATATCATCATCATCACTTTGTTTCAGATATGGTTTCGAATCTTTAACCAAACGTCGGGCGGTATCATGCATGCTCTATTTGTATAAGACAGTAAATGGCCTCACAAATGATACTGCGTTTCTGGAAAGTTTAAATTTCAATATTCCTGTTCGTAACACCAGGAACCCAGTATCATTTTACATACCAGATGTAGCCCACACCAATTATCAGCTAGGGTCACCATTGCATAATATATGTAGAATTTATAATATCATACAGCAGTACAATGTTGATTTATTCTGTATGAAGTATAGTGAATTTAGAACAGTGATTGGGAGAATACTTTAAGAACTTTGAGTGCTTTGTAACTATTTGCTGTAGTACTTTATAATAGGATTTATTCGTGTAGTAGATCTGTTAAGTACACAAACAAATAAATATGATTATTCCAGTAAATTATAACAATATTAATTTAAAGAGTGTTTGCTACCTAGGGCCCAAAATTTACAACATGATGCCAGTAAGATTTAAAAGCATAACAAACCTACATAGATTTAAAGACGAATGCAGAAAATACCTACATATTAACAGAATTTAAAAAATTTGAAAATCTTTTTAAATAACAAAATAATATCGATTATTCATTCACATCACGAAGTGACTATATTTAGGTCAGAGCTCGGGTTAAAAATCTAAAATATAGTGAATCATAAAATGGGTCTTCCTGGTACATACAAGTAACCCTGTCACTTAGGTACCAAACCAATAATAGATAGGATTACTTATAAGTATAGAAAGTTAATTTAATACAAATATGTTTCTGTAAATATATTATTATTAATTTGTAATAAATAATTTAATAAATAACTGTGCTCTTTTTTTAATAAATATTGTGGAGACATTGACATATATAATTTAAACTGAGAAAAATTCAAATTAAAATTAAGGAATGAACTGCTTAGTCAATTACTGTAATTGCAATACTAATTGAATTCCAATTATTATAGCTTACATTTAAGCTTTTAGAAATAGGGTTTATGTATCAACAATTAACTTGTTAAGTTGTTGATGATACTATAAATAAATAACAGCTGATAGAATGTAGTTTAAAATAATATAAGTATCCATTTTCAGACTTTATCTTTAAAAAGCTAAAGAAAAAATAAAATTCCAAGCTATTTTTTTAACTATGTTTCTTCTTTTCCTGACTAATTATCTTTCTTTCACCATCACTCTTATGGTAATTTTCCGGTTAGGGTTAAAATGCATTGGGTAATACTCGGGGTAATAGAATCAACAATTTTTTTTTTTAATCTGAAAATTAGAACAGGTAGACAGATTTTTTTATCCTAATTACAATATCTAAGTACCTATGTAGGTACTTAACACGTTCACTGCCATGTGGGTCACCGGTGACCTACAGTGAATAACAACAATAATAATAACCACGCTAAATGTGTCGACGGGCATCGTTAAATGGATTTTGAAATTGGTATACCTACCTACCTACAGCCAATTGCTTAGTTTGGCCATATAGAATTTTTGAGGTATTATGTGTTTAAATTTATATTATTTATATATAACCAAACTAACCAAAAACTCAAATGGCCTGGAGGGACAAAATAGTGGATTTTAGCTTGGCAGTTAATGTGTTAAGGTACCTAATACTAAATTTTGCAACTTGGCCATAATTAGACCAACACTCTATATCTTAGTTTCCGGGTCCTAAATAGTCCTAATGATAAGGCTGTAATTTGGGACACCCTGAACATCTTATTTATCCAAGTGACTCATTATTAGTATTAAAATCTGAGGCAACCCGCCCCTGAACAAAATATTGATGTTTATGACGTCACCGGGATGAATCGATGCAAAAATCCTAGGTGCAATTTAACGAAAAATCAACTTTAGGCTGGAAATGAACAAGATTCTAATAAGAGGATGTTACTTTTTAAAACCTAAGCTTGACATATGAATTAATAATATATAATTATTAATATTATTTAGCTAATTTCGCCAAGACGAATTCAGTAATCTGAAAATAAAAACACCTGAAATATATTGTTAACTTACTTAAACCGACTTGGTTCTTTAAAGCCATTCTTTTTTCTTTTTTGACAACTTTAATCACTCTTTTTAATACAATTTATAAAAATTCAACTCTCACAACAAACTCGCAAATACAGTGCTCACAGAACTCCACTGTCCACTGTCAGAACTCAGAAAGAAGAACACCAATAAACGCTAGACTTCTATAAACGCTGCTGTCAGCTGTCAGATTACTTCAGTGCTGTCAACATTTACGCACAGAAAAATAAAGGGTTTGACCTGTCCGCGTCGCATTCTAGCTGGATTGTTATTTTCTGTGTTGCTAACTAGCGGTTTTCCTATTTTTTCTTTAATAAATCTGGATTCTCGTTAGATGTCATGGATGTCATAGGCAGGGACCCGGACCGAAATAAAATAACGGTTCCGTTCCGGTTTCGATTCCAGATGAAATAAATAATTTGGGTTCCGTTACAGTTCCGGTCCCGAAATAATTATTTCGATTCGGTTCTTACCAATTTTTAGGGGTTCCGATCCGGTTCCATACAAACTAGGAAATTTCGATTCCGATTCGGTTCCGAAAAATCAAAGGCAAATAAATAAATACCTTGTATTGTATAGTTGTATTCCGAGTACTTGAAGTGGCTTGAAGAAATAAGTTCATAGAAAATCAAAAAGGACAAGTAAACCAACGGTAAAAATTATTGTCAAAGACACTCATCATAGACAACAAAAAAAAAGGTTAAGGTTAGTGTTCCCCATAGAACAGAAGGCAAGGCACGGAGTAAACTCAAAATTAAACAATATTCGGCCAAGGCCAAGTATCACCCCGAAAACCGAAAAAACCCAAAAAACCGTTATAATTTTTAGAGGTTCCGGTTTTGCACCTAAAATTGTTTTGCTAGTAAAATATGTGTTCGGTTCCGATTCCGGTCCAAAAATAATATCTGTTCCGGTCCGGTTCTTTGCAGTTAACGGTTCCGGTCCGGGTCCCTGGTCATAGGTTATTGAAATTCATTTTCCGACTGTGCATAACACAAACCGAATATAATCCAGATCAACTATGTAATCTCGATGTTAAACCGGTACGGTGCATTCGGATATTAGACGATAGGTACTATCGTGGAATTCGTGGTACTATCCTATTGTTTCCTTTAAACAGCAAAGCAAAGTAAAAATCTTTGCTTAGCTAAGTTGTTAATGCAACGCTTTGGGACCAACTTCGTATAGTTCGCATGGGAAATAAAAGGTGTCATACTGAACCGCGGCAAAGGGAGAGGAAAAAATCGTTGCTGTGATTAGTTAAATTTTTATAAGGAACGCTCAGCCATTGGCCTTGCTTTGCTATTTAAAGGAAACGTAAAGGAACTCTGCTATTTTTTCAGCGGCTTGTGTTAACCTGTCACTCCTCTGTGATATTAAATCTGTTTGACATGTGTTTGACAGCTTCTTTGGATTTTTGATTTTGATAGATTCTGTTTCTGTTATTCTGTTAGAAGAAAGAATTATGCATAATAATATTAGATTCTGTATTCTGTGGTTTATGGGTCTGGTGTCCGTGTCCTTTCTATCTTCAATTCTTTAGATTGTAAATTTGTAAAAAGCAAGCTTGAGGGAAAGATTCATTTTTAAACCAAAATTTGTCCAAAAATTACAGAAGAAAATTGTGGATTGTGGTATACCATACCTATTATTGTAAATCTTATTTTAATTGATCTAGCACGGTTGTTTCGTCCCGATTTTTCTTAAATCAAACGTACCCCTGTGAGCAAGTTTCAGGGTTTGTAAGAAAAATGTATTGATTTTCCGTTTTCGGTGCTTTCACAGCGAGTTTCACAGTAAATAAAAAGGCAGTGTAACAAAAAATGACCACAGAAAGAAAATGTGAAATATCAATTGGGTGAGTAGGTAGGTACCTAGTAAATAGGTGCTTACTTATTTAAATCAAAAAAAATTTTATAAAAGAAAGGTAGGTACCTACCTACTAGGTACTATCACATGGAATATGCCACTTATTTCATGAAGGATTTATTTAGATTCTTGTACTTTTAGATTAAATACTAGGGCCTTTGGAGGTAGGTAGGTACCATAGACATTTAAGGTAGTAAATATCTATGGTAGTAACTCATTTTCCATGTCATTTTCCAATTATTCACAATAATTCTGTAACAATAATGGTATACCTTAAGGTATACCTACTCAATAATAATAATAGGTAATAATAAATAATCTTTCTCCTATAAAAATCCCAAATTGTCCAAAATTCAAAGAAATCTGATATGAATGATTTCAAGAAAATCCTCTTTTTTTCTGAAATACATAATGTACACTTTTGTAGATGGCCCTACGATTTACCTGGTTATATAATAATATATCTATTTTATTTGTGTATAATACCTAGTAAATATAGGCATGCAAATTTGTATAAGAATTTTAATTCGGCAGAGAAGTAGGTATTTTATTCCTTTGAAATATTTAAAAAATATATATTTTTCATTAATATATTCAAAATTACCATACTTAGCTTCTGCATGGGGATCTGCTTGTTTATCAAAGTTAAAACCATTACAAAAATTGCAAAATAAAGTTATTAAATGTATACACAAATTACCACATTTAGATCCAACTGTTAATCTATATAGACCAAAAGGGTATTTACACGTTCAAAACATTTATAAATTAAAAATTTGTATTCTAATTCACTCTAATATTTTAAAAGAAAAAATATCAAACATAACACTTCAGGAAAATAAAACATTACATGATCATAACACAAGACATTGTATAAATTATCAAACTATACCAGTAAAAAGTAATTTTGGAAAAAAATCGCTTTTGTATGACGGAATAATAAAATATAATAATCTTCCAAAAAATATCAGAAAAATTAAAAAATTGGCAATTTTTAAAAAACAATTAAAGAGATATTTACTAAATTAAATTATTTATACTATTTTTTTTTTTTTTTTTTTAAATTGATTTTAATAATGAATTAAATTGGATTAAGTTCCATTTTTTTTTATTGTTATTTTTTTTATGGTTATTATTTTCTATATTATATTGTCACTTTCCATGTAATGAACTGTAAAAGTTAGTTTGGAATAAAGACATTTTAAAGTTAAGTAAGCACTAAGTATTAATTTTTTTATATTTTAGGATTAATGATGAGTCTAAAAATAATGAAAATAAGGACATCAGCAGTGTTGTTCAAGAAGATACTGTTAATACTAAATTTGGCAATAAAGACATTTATGAAAAAACTAGGTGAGCAGTGAGAAAATATTTTTATGCATGCATGATCTTCCTTCATTAGTAAAAATAAATTTGATTAATTTTAAGGGTCTTAATTCCAAAGATATTGGGTACCTTAAGTACTTAAATAATGATAAGTAAGTAATTGTGAATTTAATACTTTTGTATGTATACCCATGATACAAAGAAAGAAAGATATGATCGATCGTATTCCCAATTCGGTCCGGTCCGCGCAATGACGTCATGTGGTGCTAACAAGATTTAAAATTACATAGGATTAGCCGTTAGAAATAGAAATTTTACTGCATATTTTGCAATTTTTGATTTGGAAGATTTCAGTGCATATTATTTTAAGTATTTTAAGGATAGAGGTTCATAAATCAGAACGTATTTCATGATGTTCTTGGGTTAAATGTTAAAATTTAGTATATATTTGGTTTCAATGAAAATAATTTTCTGCTTATGCTGACATACATTTAATCTTTTAAATGATTACAATTACTTATTTATTTTTACAAAATCATAAAAAAATAACCTATATTTTTTGGCCCTTCCACCTTAAGCAATAAATTGTTTGAAAAAAAAAATAGGTACAAATGTGCAGTCTTAAACATTTTTAGATCAGTTTCGAGCCTTAAATGACCAAAATCAATTAATTTGCTTATTAAGATTTTTTTTATGCAATATGTAGCGATAATATTTTTGGAGATGTCTGTTTATAAATTTATATTGTTAACATTGGACCAGGGGCGGACTGGAATCATTTGGCCCCGGTGGCTACATGGCCTCTATGGCCCCAACCCTCATTAACATTTTTTGAAAAAAAAAATTGTTGTTTAAATGTTTGGACCAATTGGCCCCCAAAGGCCTTCTGGCCCCGGTGGCGATGGCCACCCGGCCACCCACTCCAGTCCGCCACTGCATTTGACTATAATTTGACCAAGGATAAGGATGTAAAAAACTCATTCAGACATTAAAAAAAATATACTAGCACTGGTAATTATCGAAATAGTATAAGAGGTACATTAACAATTATTAAAAAATAAGGCACACATATAACAGTTTATTATTTTAAACCAATTTCGTCAAATTAAACTTTTTTATTTCACCTACGAGGAAGAGAACAATTTTTTTAAGCTAAAATTTGAAATATTAAACATTGATTTGTATCATAAATATGTATAGGTATACTTTTGCAGATAATTATAAGAAATAAAAGCTGTCATATTGTCACTTATGCATAACGCCACTGCACAACGCATATTAACAACTAATTGTCACTAACAAACAACAATAATAATCCAAAAAAACACTAAAAACCTCTTTCTGTATTACAAATAATAACAATAGTACATAAAACCAAACGTAGGTTATACGAAGCCCGCCAGAAAATTATCACCACATGACGTAAGCGGCTGACGATTTGGCTCCGCCCACATGCGCAATGTCATATCTCTTCTTTCTTTGTATCATGATGTATACCTATATGTGTATAAAAAGCATAAAAAACCAAACAGTAACATTTTCTAACCTCAAACTTCTCTTACCATCCAAAATTTTCATGAAAATTATTAAACAGTAACATTTTCTAACCTCAAACTTCTCTTACCATCCAAAATTTTCATGAAAATTATTATTGGCTGGCACCCAAGAAAGCTTTCCTTCAGCATTGGTTATTTTAAATTACCACCATAGAACCATAAAGATATTTTTTTTTCTAATCCTAGTAAGTATTTAGGTTTAAAAATAAAATGAAAATCTACCAAATGTTCTAAAATCGGTAGGTGTGATTGGACCCAAAATTTAAAAAATATTCAATACTTACTTGTTTTTTATTTTTTTAGCACAACCGAGGATACTAACAAACCTAACTCCAATGCAATAATTGCAATACCTCAAAAAGCACAGCGAACATCAAAAAGAAGACCAACTTATAGTAATAGGTCCATTATACAGAATGCCATAGCTAGAAAAGAAAAGTCATTTGAAGGTTATCTTGAGCCAAAAAGTAGAAGTAAAAGACCAGTTAAAAGTAAACCAATTCCATTGCACAAAAATGAAGGTATGTATTATGTATAGACTGGTGGTGAAGCAAAATGTTTCTATTTGTGGGAGCACAAGAATTGTAGCCTCTGGATATTTTCTCCTTGTTCTAACTGCATTGTTGCTTGTTCTGCACATTGGTCTAATCAAATCTAGGTTCACGTTCTTCTTAACAATTCTGGTTGTAAGTGTCTGCCGAGGGGTGAATCACTCTGGAAATACATGTACATATTTTATGGAAATCCATGGAAATCCCCGAAATCACCTTGGAAATCGTGGCGACTTCTCGAAATCATGAGCGAAATCGCTGGCAGTCGCAGAAATCGCAACCGAAATCCCAGCATTCGCATCCGAAATCCGCGCAATCGCTTGGAAATCTCTAGGCATATGCCGGGGGAAGTCCCGTTTTCGGAAAAGAATCGAGGTTAAATTTTTAGAACATTAGAATAATATATAGAGATAAAAAAAAAACTAAAAAACATGCTTTAATAATTAATCAAACTAAATAGCGGTAAATAAATAAATATAGTTTAAAATAATTCTTGAAATTCTTAATATAGGTAGGCAGAAAATAATAATAAACGATAAACATTAGTATTATTGTGAAAAAAGCGTAGGGTGCTCGATATACGAAAAATATAGCACAAAGCGCCCCAAGCCGAAGAAATCGTGGAAATCCTCGCAATCTTCGGGAATTTTTAAGAAATCTGGAAATCATAGCGGAAGTCCCGAAATCTTTTAAAGATTTCGAGGAAATCCTCGCAGTCTCGTAAAGATAGCTAGGAAATCGTCGCAGTCACCAGAAAATCGAAAGATTTCCGCAATACATGTACATTTTTTTTGGAGTGATTCACCCCTCTGTGTCTGCAGACTTTCTTCTATAAGTTGAATTCTGGTTCTTTGATACAGCAATTCATTACTTGGGTTGTGAAGTGGGTGATGAACCTATTAGCAAAATCGTATTTTATTTTGACGTAAATCAACATTCAAATTTCGCCCCTCCACTTCATTTGCCAAACTTATGCTGTTAAAAGTATTTACATAAATTTGGGAATTTAAATCTTGTAGTCTCAAACCTTCTAAAAAAGTCTGCAGTATGGCAACCCAGCAGTAAGAGATCCGCCCTCAATTTACACACGCCATGACATTGACGTTGTTTCATTCGTTTCCGTTTAGGGATGTCCACAGAAAATGTATCGCCGAAAAACATTGATGTTTGCGATGCATCGAAGTAAATTTTTTAATATACCTAATTAAAATTATCAAAAAATCATAAATTTAATTATTCTAAGCTCACACCTTAACTGAAACCAAAGGTATAATCAAGATCGAGAGGCAACGGCAAAATAATTATTTTTCTAATAATACTTACATCGATTAAAATATGTACATCAACAAATATCAAATGGCCTCAATGTATCGCATTGAAAAAAATCGATTTTTCGATGCATCCCTATTTCCATTTGGTGTTTCTTTGACAGCGGTCTAAAATTTTCTTCAGTTTAATCGGTTTTGTGTAATAATTGCTGTGTTTTGGTGTTTTGAGCTATTTTTTACGCAAAACTCTTTGTTAATGTTAAATTTTTGACACAGTAGTTTATTACATAGGATAACAAAGGTAGTTTAGGTACCTTTACCAGAGTTATAAATTAAAATGCGCTATTATATTGTCTATATTATAAACTTGACAACACAATGCTTAACAATCACACAAACACCAGAAGACATAAAATGAAAATAAATGAGTGACCGGTTCTGTTTGCATCGAAGCATACTACATATTGTGCATGCTCACTATGACGTTATAGTCGCATAGTGGTGGTGCACTTTAGGACCCTCGGAATTTCACAATTTTTGAAAGAGAATTTAATTTTTTGTAATTCTACATAAAGAAAATTATGGATGAGCCGTTTTTTACAAAAGTATTAGCAAAAAAATCATTTAAGATTGTGATACAAGGAAGGTGTATATGATGCTGTTTACAGCAAGCATGCTTAATTATGGAATATTTCTTACCCATTTCTCATCCATAGGGATCATTAAAGTACAATATGCAAAATAAAAATTAAATAAAAAAGGACTGACTATTATTAAAAATCTCGTTTTTAATGATAATATAAACGACCTTGGTATTAATTTATCATATCAAAACTGCTTTCTTTTAACCGCAAAATATCGAATCTATCGACAGCTTGTCGGTTGTCATATTAAAGAAGCAACGTTGTCAAATGTTATTTTAAATTTATACATGACTTAACATCGGTTCTAATTGTGTATAGTATGTATGTAATAGGTGTATTGGCAACTGGTTTCTTTGTTACCCAGAGCATTTTTTTTAATTGAATTTTATTTAACCAATATTTTTTTAACTAAATTGTCCCAAAAAAAGTAAAATCTTTTATGGATTTCCTATCAATTTATATTTTATACCAAGTATGGCAACATTGTTGGGAATGACTAATATAACGGGGAGTTTTCGCGTAAAAATAGCCGTCAAAGACGAACTTCTTTTCCTTTTTTTTTTAGAGAGAGTTGAAGTTTTTGCCTTTAATGTGTTCAATACAAACAGGTCTTTCCACTGCAGTTGTTAAAATTGTGAAATTCCGAGGGTCCTTAAGTGCACCTGACCAGCCTTTATTTTCGATAGCCTGGCATTGACCATTGGTTACACATATATATAGAGTGTTCGGGTTTGTTATATATATTCCTTAATGACGTGCTAATATTTTAGGGTGTGATTCCTTAAGTCATTTTATGAAGAAAAGTTTATATAAACATATGTCCTAAACGGCTTAAATTTTTTGCTACAGGGTGTTGAATTTTTTCTTTTTTAATGCGTTTTCTGTAATATCTCCGAAAGTACTGTAGATAATATTTTTACTTTTGGCATGTGCTAATAGGACATAAAGCCACATGTTTTAGTTATAAAAGTTATTTTTTTGTTCCACCAGTGGCGTCCCTGGAAACATGTCCTCTGATGTTTTTTTAGAAAAAAAGTGGTACGCCACTGACATTTTTCCATGTGGATATTATTTCTGATTAGCCTAGTCAATTCTACATAAAAATGGTCTCTTGAGTTTTTCTCCTCAGGCACACCATTCTTAATTAAAATAATTCAATGCAAAGACAGGGGGAAGCATACCTATTAAGTAAAGGTGGTAATTTCCAACAATTTTTATAAAACAAAATTTTGCATTATTATATCAATGTTAATAGTAGAGCTAATTTAATAAAATTTAATTATTTTACTTAAGAATGGTGTACCTGAGGAGAAAAACTCAAGAGACCATTTTTATGTAGAATTGACTAGGCTAATCAGAAATAATATCCACATGGATATTAAAATTAATAATGATTTTGATTAATGAAAAATGTCAGTGGCGTACCACTTTTTTTCTAAAAAATATCAGAGGACATGTTTCCAAGGACGCCACTGGTGGAACAAAAAAATAAATTTTATAACTAAAACATGTGGTTTTATGTCCTATTAGCACATGCCAAAATTAAAAATATTATCTACAGTACTTTCGGAGATATTACAAAAAACGCATTAAAGAAGAAAAGATTCAACACCTTGTAGCAAAAAATTTAAGCCGTTTACGACATAATATGTTTATATGAACTTTTCTTCATAAAATGACTTAAGGAATCACACCCTAAAATATTAGCACGTCATTAAGGATTACCCTGTGTATACTGACATGGTGCGAGATTTAAGGCACTCTAGGAGAAAATGACCATATTCACCTTTATAATGTGCTCCATTTCTAAGCGTTAATTTAAATAAAAAATGTTCATAAAATTATATTAATGTAGTTAGGCCTATATATTTCAGATCAATCAGCAAATTCCGAGAATTGCATTCTTAAAAAGTCACTGCAAAGTTCACCCAAATCTCAAAACGATAATATTAAAAAACCAAAAAGAAGAAAAAGTGATATTGAAAAAAGTTATTTAGAAGTTGATTCCTTATCACATGTATCTCAAGAACATCAGCCCAATTTAAGAAGATCTCAGAGAACATTATCCAGGTAAGTAAAAATATGTAGGTTATTTAGTTAACTGAAATATTTTATTAACTTAAATCGTTGAATAATATAGCCTAATATTCAATGCTCAAATTTCATGTCAAATATAAAAACGCATTGCAGTGCATTGAAAATGTAACCACAATTGTTTGGTAAACAAGTATCTGTAAGTTACATGTCCATCTTTATTTATTATAGTTTTTCTACGTTGCTAATGACTGAGTTCTTTTTAGTTACTTTTGAACAGCAAAGCAAATCCAACGGCTAAATTGAGCATTCCATTTAAAAACTTAACTTACCACAGCAAAAAAATTTTGCTCGCCTCTTGCCGAGGTTAAGTATACCCCTCTACATTTATCATACGATGTTGTTCGCGAAACGTTCCTTTAACATTCTTAGCTAGGCAAAGATTTTTGCTTTGCTTTGCTGTTTAAAAGAAGCAAAGGGAAGTACCTAATGTGTACTGAAGTTACCACATCAGCAGGACAACCAAATGGTGCGTTTTCCAAACTAAAATTCCCTTCATTCATTACCAATAACATTTTTCCGAGCGCATGACTCGCCGGTCAGCTGCCTTCCTTCTGGACACCTTCGTGCTTGCGCACAAACCTCGTGTTATCGGCCTGTCCTACTTTACCGACATGCTCAAGATACTCTCCAGTTGCTCTCCAGAACCGGCTCGGCCGCCATTTTTGTTGTTGTGTTTTAAGGTTTCTCTGTGGATTATTCCTTGTAGTTTTCGTCTATCGTGGATTGGGGTTGTTTAATATTTACGGATTTCTAGTTTTTGTGAATTGTGATTGTGAGAAAATTAATTCTGTCAAAGTTGCTGGTTGGTTAACTTTTTCGTTAAAATCTGTGCACCCCGACATTAGTTGCTTATTATTTGACCATTTGTCTTGGCTGAGCTAACTAAAAGAAATTTCTTGACTAAATTGCAAATAAAACAACCATTGACAAGTTGACAGTGTTGACACATAAATCAGCCAAAACGAATGATCTCAGTCACAAATCCGGTAACCTTAGCGTAGGTAAGGGGGGAGGAAATTTGACTGAGATAATCTGACTTAGTTGGTCAAATAAAACGGCAAGGTAGTCAGTTTAGGTCAGCTCAGCCAAGACAAGTGGTCAAATAATAAGCAACTATTATAAGCATTTAATAAAGCCAGTATTCCATGGGTCAAGTTCTCGGGCAAACACTTTTTCAAATTCTTGAACAAAACAAGTTTTTGCCTAATTGTAAAAATCAATACAAGTTATATATACCAACTAATATTTGACTTGAGGTTAGGTACGCGGTAGATTGGTTATTTTGCTGGTTTTGTTTGCTTTTATATTCGATTTTATAAGACTAGTTTTATTCACCTGTTCTTGTTCTCTTCCTTTTCGAAGTAAAAACACAACGACGAATCATTTTTAAACAAATTTTAAAAACAAAACCTTAAAAACAATTTTCTATCCTTAAAATCTGGTAGGTTTGCTACTACTTAAAATGCCAGAAATCACTACCTTTTTTAACAAATTGATCAAAAATTGAGAAGAAATTCCAATTTTTTGGAAAGAATTTAAATTTTAAAGCCCGGACCTGTCTATTTTCCCATTCGTCCAACGATAATGTTGCAGTGCGCATATCTAATAGTGTCTAGCTTTGTTTACATGGGCGAGGCCATAAATCTGCAACTTTCGTGATTATTGTTTGCTTATCTAAAGGTAAATTGTCTATGACTACGCCGCGAATGTAAATTATAATATGGCACCCCAACATTGCATGCGCAGGCGCACCGCATGCTGCTTGATTGGTCGTAGCTACAATATTTGGGCGGCGAAACACGTTTTCCATGGGTAAAATGTAATTCTATGTTTTACCAATGAACAACGTACGCCATAGCTTTTAATCTATCGCACGTTGAGCTCAATGTTTCAATTGTAAATAAGATGAATGCTTTAGTTTTACAAGCTATTATGCTAATAAACCATTGGCCCCCGTACAAGTTTAAAATATGGTAAATGCGAAGGTAAAAGAAGTTAGCCCATCCCTGTCTCTGTCGCCAACATCTTAACGTAAAATAGACCAGACTTCAACAGGGTGCCATAAATGACAGGTGACTTAGCCACCATGCAGCGTGTTATTAGAGAAATTTGACTTTACCATGTTGGCTACACCCATCGACAAGCCGTTGGCATGTCGCTAAAATATTGCGACAACCCACTGAATTTAGGCACAAATATAATTATAATTCTTCTACCTGTGTAGTGATAAAGGAGAAACCTCATTGCCAGACACCGCGAATGATGAAGAAAACTTCATTAGGGCTCAGTTGAACTCGCGGTTATGTAAATGCACTGAAAACAAAGGACTGTTTATGGAGACCGATTCTGGTAAGTTTTATGTACAATTATTATATTCTTCATTGTTTCACCTTTTAAAAAATAAAATTTATTATTGTCGTTATACGGTGTAAACGCACTCAGATATCATGGAATAATCGAATTGTATCATCGATGTAAACAAAAGAGCCGTAGGTACTTCAAATGATATTTAACGGGCAATATGCGCAGGCGTGCCGCTTGATTGGCTCGCATCAACAATATCTTATAATTGTGTTGTCATTATTATCAGATTTATCAGAAAGTTATTAAAGAGCTGGGCGTCTGGTATGGTAGAAGGGGAGAGTAATTGATTTCTAAAATAGCAATAACATAATACGTAATTTACCTATTTAAAGAGCCCGGTCGTAGCTCAGTGGTAGAGATACCGCTTACGGCCGTGGCGATCCGGGTTCGATTCCCGGAGTGGGCATACGCATAATAAAAAAAGTATGACCGAATTTTAGTTGGTTGGTGTAAGATCGTCTTTCGGAGGAGTCGTAAAACTGTCGGTCCCGGCCATCTCTGGTCGTTAAGTCACGCTAGAGGCGCTTGCGCGACCTGAAAACTCTAGCACCAGACTTGAGCACCACAAGTTACACGAACTTTACTTTTTACCTATTTAAAAATATAGAAATTCAATAAAATCTTTATTATGGTAGGTACACGATATTGTTATACTGTTTTTTAGAAAAAGTATGATACAACTCTGTTACATCTGGCAACGCTGCTAATAACAAACCTTAAATGCATATGTGCAAGTGTCTTTGAGTACACATATGCGATGTAAGAAAGTGGACTGTCGCAAGGAACCTGCGGGGAACAAGGGGTAGAGGGCCAGCGACTCCTCCAATAATAAATTCGGAGGTCGCCTAGCAGTGTACGAAGAACGAAGGTATAGGCTTGCCATTTATACCAGCGGTCGATGCATTTTGAAAGCAGCTACACGCTTCGCGAGGTTTTAGGCCTTTCCAAGGCAAAGACAAGCTCAGTATTACAAAAATCTGGCAAGAATATTCACTAATCAAAGTTTTAAAAAAAAATTAAAATGCCTAGATATAATCATTGTAAAATTCCTGGCTATGATAGGGTCTAGTAATTAGTTGCTTTTTAGTCTTTGCTTAAAAATCCTGTCATCAATCACCTGCCGATAATCCAGTGGTATGTGGTTATAAATTTTGATGCTCTCAAATATCAAGTAATTTTTGGTGAGAGTTGTTTTTGGTATAGGAAGAGAAATATCATTCACAGTACGCATGTTATAGGAGCTGTTAATATCATAATTTTTATATTTTTTATGGATAAGATAAAAAGTTCAATCAAAGTTACAATCTTTTCCCTGACAAATAAAGGTTTACAGTGAGTATGACAATTAACACCATATCTTATCATATCAGTATCTTAATGCCCCTTTTGCAAAACCAATGTAGCAATAGGCCCTTACTACTTAATCCCCAAAAAGCAATACCATACCTCAAGTGACTCTCAACAAGTGAAAAATAAACCATTCTACCCACACGCTTCCCCAATTCTCTTGAGACAACTCTCACTGCGTAAGAACCGGACGCTAGTCTCCCATTCAATGCGAGAATGTGGTCCTTCAACTTAAGTTTGTCGTCGATTTGAACACCCGAGAATTTAGCAACGCCCAAGTTTTTAACAAAATTATCTGTCAAAGTTAAATCAGAAAACGAAAACTTAAAGGTGATAATACTAGTTTTGCTAATATTAAAACATAATAGGTTCGCATCACACTATTGTTTGACAGGCAGTAAATCGTTCTGCAAAATTATACTTCAGCATTTTTTCCACGCCACAAGATAGTAGTATCGTCGGCGAATAAAGTAAAGATACCACTGACAACAATGACACCGTGAAAACAACTAGGAGACTATAAGATCTAAATATGTTGATGAACTTCATTCAAAACTTTCCAGTGAATACAGATGTACACAGGTGTTAAATTTTTGATACGCTTGCACATGTGCATTTATTGACTGAGGCACCGTTTCATTATCATCTTCAGTCTTGTTAAATATTTTATTTCTTAGCGTACGTGTGAAGAATCGTTTGACAGTTTAGTATGGTTTTTTAATGGTTAATCGATTGGTAATATATTAACATAGACATTTACCTTTAGATCCGTGCAGTGTATCTCGTGCGCAAACAAAAAAGTTTTATGGGTAAAAGAATGCGCTTGTACGCCTTGCGGCCCTACAGGTATGGGCATGCGCACAACCCTCTTTTATTAGGTTTTCCTTGTTTAGCGGCATCCTCAAAATACACTCCAGAACCGGCGCGGCGCCAATGATGTGTGCAAGCCATGTATGGGTGAGATTACAGAAAATGCATACCTGCAAACCGGCCATTTTTACTGTAGTTAAACCGTTTTACTACGTCTGGTTTATTGATATTGACTGCCAAATACGTGAAATATGCATGCATCCATAGCAATAATGAATTAACACGTTGATGGACAGTGAAAAATTTGCGAGTGTTCAAATAGGCCACTATAATATTTTCGAAACCTGTGGTCCGATTTTGTTCATATTTTGACTGTGTATTATGTGATAGGGTAAAACTAAGAAAAACACAGTTTGTACGCCATACGGCCAGAGCAGGTGTGTCCCACGCATATACTTCTTTACCTAATGCTGGGACGCGCTACTGCTCAAGCAGTAATACTTTTTGTAAAATTTCTATAACAACTTTTTGTGCAAAATAGTTTTATTTTAAATTATCAAAAGTCTAGAATAGATTACGATCCATTATTCACAATAGAAATAATTAATACATACTAAAAAACATGTGCTTCTCACAGGATCACTTGAATTATTCGATTATCTTCGGAAATAATTCGAGTGACGAACATATGGTTTTTATTTTCCAACGCCTCTCCAAAGTACGAGAGGATCTTCGCAGTAATGAATTTTGGAACCGATACGCTTTTGGATCCATAAGGTATATTGGCAACCGGTTTGTTCGTTGTTACCTAGAGAATTTTTTTTTAATTCAATTTTTTCAATAATTAATATTATTTTATAAAAATATAATTTAAATTAAATTAAAAAAAAAATGCTCTGGGTAACAACGAACAAACCAGTTGCCAATATACCTTTAAGAAATTTAATGACGTCATATATATGGATCCAAAAGCGTATCGGTTCCAAAATTCATTACTGCGAAGATCCTCTCGTTCCAAAGTTGCTGCCCGCATGTCAATCACTCACTGCGGCCAGAGCCATCTCCTAGCGAGCGGCTACACCGAGTGGTTTCGGTCATTATTGGCGATATTATTCAAATTAAATACTGCATTATGGGTTACCTGTGTAAGATAATATGATTTATTATTGAGATTTAAATACTGCATTACGGGTTGCCTGCGTGGGATAATAGGATTTATTATTTTATTTAGATTTAAATCGTCGGCGTCTACTGAAAACTTAATGTGTAGTGGTGAGTATTCAGTATTCATAAATATCATGAGTTATGCAATATCGTGACATCTCAAGGTCAAGTAGTCAAGTTGTAAGATCTAGGAACTGGGAACCATGCCAAAAAATCCACAAATATCTCCGCCACATTTAATAATCCGCAAAAAATCAATCGATTAACAACACCGAGTCAGTTATTTACAATACAAATGCTGTATATCAACATGAACGATGAACCGCCAATGCCAATATTAATATTATCATTTGAGTGAAAAATCGATTATCATTCGGTTTTTTAAATCACTCGAATACTCGGTAGTCGATTATTAAAATATATAAGTCGATTTTTCCCAACACTACTTATAGCAGTAAGTGTCCTATGATATTGTCGGATATCAAAATGGTATGCGACTGGGTTGTGTAGCTTAGATGGTTTTGATTTACGCTTATTATTTACTGTGCCCTTATGGTGCGCTATTTAGTCACTGAAACACTAAGGATTTTTTAAGAGATTTATTTGATGAACAGCAAAGCAATGAGATAATGAAAGATTACAATAAAAAATGCGAATAAAATACAAATTAAATAGTTTTCTTATAAGGAAAGAGATTGCTCCTTTTATCTTACTTTAGGAAGTTGTTATTCCAGTAAGTTTAAAGAAACAATTTCCACTTAATAGATAACTGACAAAAACGAGAACAATACAAATTTGATACAATAAACAGTTAGTTAAATTTCTCAAAGAACACTTACGCAATTTCAGCAAAGTAGACTGGTTCTGGTGCAGAACTCTTCATGACTTCAAACATTATTAAATTTAATCTTGAATTTAAACTTGACTAGACAAACGGGCAGAGGTTACCCTTACACTTAAATAATTGATACAACTCTCTGAGTAAATGTTCTTTCGAGCTTTTATACGGTTTTGCAACCCCCTACCAATTGAAAGAAGGGATTCCTTTTTCGCTGTGTCATGTATTATCTTCCCAAACTCTAAAAGAGCGGATTAGAATCCTTTATCCCAACCAATTACAAATAAGTATTTTTTTATAAACATCCTAATTCTGGCTCCTACTACTAAACTTAAATGTCACTGTCTCTCTTCACTACTAACTTCAAATGTCACTGTCTGTCTTCTACACACTAGTTTTTTTATCACACCTTTTTTGCGATAAGCTCCGCCACCTTAAGAGTCTTTACACTGCAGTTAAGTTTCAACTATTTCATCTAGCCTTAAGAGTGCCAATCCATATCCGACAATATGAATTTTAGATTACTGCTAGAGCAGTTTTGTCCATCAACGTGTTAATGAACTTAACTCTTTTAA
Organism: Polydrusus pterygomalis; assembly: GCA_963969555.1. Taxonomy (NCBI): domain Eukaryota; kingdom Metazoa; phylum Arthropoda; class Insecta; order Coleoptera; family Curculionidae; genus Polydrusus; species Polydrusus pterygomalis. Next base: position 54,392,188 of record OZ018378.1, read on the forward strand.
CGTTCCCTTGTTTTTTTTTTTATATAAAAATCAGATACAAATTGTAAATAACCACCAATACCATCGTCCGTCAAATCCCTAAAATATAGGTTACTTTTTAACAAATTTTATACATTCTGCAGGTTTGCAGGACCTTCCAACCTTCTGCAAATTGGCAGACGCAAAGTATGATAAACGTTTTCTGGAATTCCAATTTTGTCATTTGCATCTGCAAACTGGTGCTTGCAGCTAGTTTTTAATTTTTTTAGTTATGAAGGATAAAATTCTACCATTTGGATTTATCATCTTTAGTAAACTACCCCAAAAGGGTAAATTACCTGCAACATATGAATTTCCAAAAAACAGGAGGAAAATAGTTACAGGATAAAAACTTCGAAAAGTGGCGTTCTTAAACGAATTTTAATTGTTTTAGTGGCGAAGATTGAAATTCTACCCCTATGGGGGTAGTTTACTAATGACTAATGATTATGAATGCGGGCGGAATTGACACGTACCCCATAAAAATGTCGTTGCTGCATAAACGGTGCTGATGAACGTTGCTAACTTCACACATATGATTTCTTGTTGTTTTCTTTGCTATTGTGGATTGCTGTGGGTGTATAATATTTACGGATTTCTAGTTTTTGTGTAGTTAAGTGGATTGTGTTTGTGCTTTTAGTGACTCGGATACGATGACTAGTAAATACCATTGTATGATTTTATTATGCCCAAATAGGGGTAAAATACCAGGCATTTCGTATTTTCAGTAAGTATGAAGTAGTTATAGTTCTTGATATGTAATTTTATTTTATTATGATCAATCACACATCTAACTAACCGAGGCCACACAAAAAAGATGTTAAAGCCCGGAGTTGTCTATTTTCCCATTCGCCAAATGATAATGTTGCATTGCGCATGTCTAATCGTGTGTAGATCGGCAAAATTTACTCCAGTAACTTCGAAAGGATGTGTCGAGATTAGCCTGTCCTTAGGTAGTGGTGCAAAGGGTTTATCGCCTGGTTTTCCAGAAACGTTTACACTTAACACAGCTGCTGACAACTGACTTAATTTGTATCTTAATAATCCAAAATATTTTTCTTGTCTCAGCTAATGTTGCGTTAACACCACTGTGAAACGTTGCGCCGTGGGCTTTCCAAATTATTCTTGTAGTCAAAGAAGATTTTTTCGGTAAAATAACTGGGTGTTTTTCTTCTTGAGATAGACAAGTGGGGTTTACATGCGCCAGGCCATAAATTTGCCACTTTCGTGATTATTTAAAGGTAAATGTCTATGTATATTAACCGGTTTTTTGTCTTTATTACCTACAACCAATAAAATAAATCCAAAAAAAAATTTTAGAATCTCAATTTTGCACTGCAGTAGACAACATAAGTGATAAACTTATAGGCTGTACTAGGCTGGTTGATGTGAAGACTGTCCCTATGCATAGACCTTCTACAAGAATACCTTTTGGTGTTTTTTGCAATGCACATATACAAAGACTGATCAGACATAATTGTTGCCCTACCTGTGGAATTTTCTGTACTCAGGTAAAAATTGTATATTATGTAATTATGTGAGCGTCAAATGATGCCGAAAAAACTAAACTTAAAAACAATGGCATATCTGGGCCAAAAAATTGTGGCAAGAGAAATATTTTTTTAACTTGATAGATTTATTTCGCAGTTTTTTGATAAATATACAAAACACGATTAAAAGTGTTTTTAGTAGTGTTTTTATTTAGAAATATTCTCCGAATAGTTTTTGACAGTGTCGTTTAAATAATTTTTGCCAAGAAACGGTGTTCTTTTGAGATTTCCTGTTTTTTTCATCCTTGAACTATTATTTTAATTTAAAAATATGTTTTCTCTTTTTATAAATTTTTAGATTCAAATAATTTTTCCATCTGTCAAAATTTTCAGACGCATTCATAATTTTTATTTACACTCTGTCCGACGGCGACCACATTCTGGTTAACAGTAAATTCCGGGAAGATCTATTATGTAACTGAAAAACGTTTAGCAGTGTGCAGACAATTTTTTTTTAAATTGAAAAATGTGTTACGCCTTTGCTGGAATTTGAACCCAGAACCTCTCGATTACCAGTCGATCGCTCTGCCAATTGCGCCACGGAGACTCTGAAATTCTCTCACCAACTTCGGCCATACCCCGGGTGTCCACGGAAGATGGTTTGCCCCTCTAACTTTTTTGTTTTTTAAGATAGTGGAATAAAATTCGGGGGATTTGTATACGACATAAAACTGCATTTTTTGACAGGTGACTCAACATTACGGAACTTCGGGTTTAACCGAAACTGACATAAACACCTGGACACCTGGTATATTTTTACTTTTTTTGACTCCATATGACATTCTAAATACAACGATGTGTCACTTGTCACTTTTTGTCACCAAGAAAATTTTTTTTTTCCAATTTTATTGTTTTATCTAGAGGGCTATGAATACCTTAAAATCACTTATTTCAGTTCTTCAATCTTGGGAAAAATACAATTTTACTATTTTTGGTTCAATGCTATGTGCTACGTAAAATTTAATCTTTAAATATGTATAACTCATTTTTTTTTAAACGGCAACATGGTGGCTCGTCGGAGTAAGAAAAAAGAGGATTTTATTACGATTATTTTGATACCATACCATACACAATTAGGTTTTAGAAAAGCTGCCATTAAAAAACTTTAAAAAGTTAACTTCCTAAAATGAAGCATCTTTTAAGAATAAATTTAGATTTAAATGCATCAAGTAGCCTGTGACCAGCGAAACTGATAAAACAAAATCATTCCTTGAAGAAAATTGACATGCCGACAGCTTCTGCCAAAGTAAATTAGTTTGTTGTTTAAAAAACATGAAAAATACTAGTTTTACAAGGAGTGAAAAGTTAATATGAGAAGAGAAAGAAGAGAACTGAGATACTGAAGAACTGAAATAAGTGATTTTAAGGTATTCATAGCCCTCTAGGTAAAACACTGAATTTGGAAAAAAAATATTTTCTTGGTGATAAAAAGTGACAAGTGACACATCGTTGTATTTAAAATGTCATATGGAGTCAAAAAAAGGAAAAATATACCAGGTGTCCCATTTAAAAATCAGAAGTTTATGTCACTTCCGGTTAAACCAGAAGTTCCATAATGTTGAGTCACCTGTAAAAAAATGCAGTTTTATGTCGTATACAAATCCCCCAAATTTTATTCCATTAATCTTGAAAAACAAAAAATTAAAAGGGGCGAACCACCTTCCGTGGACACCCGGTATTTCTTTACACTTATACTTTACAAATAGTCTTAAAAACATTTTAGGGCCAATTTGCTGAATGCTCCTCAAAGCACCAATTTCATAAAGACTGCAAACTTTCCGTAGGAAACCTTACCTGTTGTCCACATTGTGGCGATTCCACAGATAGTACTGATATAATAATTTTCATGTATTCCCCGAAAAAACCCGTATTCCTGCCCGTGCAAAGATCTCAGTAGTAAGTAGAGTAAAGGGATGTTTTTGATGCAAAAATATGTCAAAATTAGTAAAAAGACAACTGTTCCTAATTAACGTTTTACAGCTACTTTATAATCAGATAATCACACAAAGTGGCGTAACCAAAAATTATTGGGGGGAGAGAAGAGAAATCCGTCTCATGAGACCAACTAGTATCAAGTTGGCGCAAATATTTTTATGAATGTTAGTAAAAATTGTAGAAATTAGCAAAGTTGTAAGTACATAATATATAGATATACTAGCATGTTACTGCTCGTCTCGCCGGCATTTCATAACTCGTCTCTGTCCAGCCGCTAAACTGGCGGAGGGAAAATGACCTTCACCATCGTGTCCAGATAATAATATATTGTACAGAATTATTAATTTCTTTTATAACTCGTTTCAAGATTGAAAATTTGCCAATTTTCGAGTTTTTCCTTCTTTAGGGTGGTAACCTTAACCCTCTAACGTCGGATTACATACGTTTTAGACAATAAACCAGACCATACCTTATCAGAAACTTTGACTGCGATATAACTGACATTGGCAGAAATGATATTTTCAGTCAGAGTGGACCGGTTAGCTTAGTTCTTGATTTACTTAATCCGGCAACTTTCATTGTGAGTAATTATACTAATTATGTTTGCCAATGCTATTGTCACAGTCATTTTGCCTGATTAGTTAATTATACCTTTGGCTACCCAGTGTATACTTTTGTTTAATTAAATTTTACCGTGAAATTTAGTGACTCTAATAACGTTTCATTTTTTGCTAAATGAGGATTTTTTGAAGGTGCCAATTTTGTTTTCTATTTACACAAAAAAAAATACAAAAAAGGCAACGGCACACGGTGTTCCCAAGCGGTCACCCATCCAAGTACTAACCGTGCCCGACGTCGCTTGACTTCAGTGATCGGACGGGAACTGGTATATCAACGTGGTATGGTCGTTGCCTGCAAATTTAAGAGCTGTCAAGTTATTTAAAATACAGTATTTTTAATAATAAATAAATGCCTTTATAACATAAAAAAAATAGTATATTATTATAATTCTTTCACAAGGATGAATTACAAAAAAGGCAACGACACACGGTGTTCCCAAGCGGTCACCCATCCAAGTACTAACCGTGCCCGACGTCGCTTGACTTCAGTGATCGGACGGGAACTGGTACATCAACGTGGTATGGTCGTTGCCTGCGAATTTAAGAGCTGTCAAGTTATTTAAAATACAGTATTTTTAATAATAAATAAATGCCTTTATAACATAAAAAAAATAGTATATTATTATAATTCTTTCACAAGGATGAATTACAAAAAAGGCAACGACACACGGTGTTCCCAAGCGGTCACCCATCCAAGTACTAACCGTGCCCGACGTCACTTGACTTCAGAGGGTCCTAATTCTTGAAACTGGGGAACACTGTTCTCAGAAGAAATGTGGGCGGAGTTCTCACGCAATGCATAAAACGGTATTCTTGATCACATGGGACCATTCACATCACCGATTTACGGGAGAACTCGCTTCTCCTACTATTACGGGAGAACTCGCTTGTCCTACTATTTTTGGTGGGAACGACCGATCCCATGCAATTCTAACCCCAGTATTATATTAACGTCGTTAAATTTTTAAACTTCAAAGTCAAAGTGTTTTTATTTTAGTAGTTTTTTTTTGTGAAATCTAAGGTAAATCTTCCAGCGAGCAATTCTTCGTGATTTAGCATGAATTCTGCCAACATGTCTTTTTGCTGCTGGATGATGGGGCCCACACGTTTCTTTTCATTTTCAGCCATCGATAAAAAATATTTGACGAATGAATAATATTTGACATTGACAAGTTTCATAATCTTACCTTTCACAATAAAGAAAAACCCGCACTAATAATTTCCACCTGAATTTACTTTTAGATTTCTTTAAAATTTTCGTAAAAAGTGGTGGCCCTTGCCTTGAAAATGGTTGGCAATACTGTCTTATCACCTCCCCGCATGGAACATATCGTCTGCGTTCGAGAATACCAAATTTTACTAACTTATGATCATAGGAGAACTGCCGCGGAAGGGAATGCTCCTTTGCGTGATGTGATCGTTCACTTTCTCTTACGCTCGAGAATTAGAATCCAGTGATCGGACGGGAACGTGGTATGGTCGTTGCCTACAAATTTTAGAGATGTAAAGTTATTTAAAATACGGTATTTTTAAATAAATGTCTTTATAACCTAAAAAAAAATGGTATATTATTATAATTTTTTCACAAGGATGAATTACAAAAAAGGCAACGACACACGGTGTTCCCAAGCGGTCACCCATCCAAGTACTAACCGTGCCCGACGTCGCTTGACTTCAGTGATCGGACGGGAACTTTAACTTTTAAACCTCTTTATTTATGATATTACAAGATTGTACTTCGTTTATCTACATTTTAATGCTAGATCTACTAGGTTTTCCCCATATAGAATGGTTTTCCGCCTAGGAAACGCAGCCAGTCTAGACCAGCTGGGGCTGATGGTAACCCAGGTAGTAAGTGAAGCCTCTCAGTTACAGGAGTCGATCCTTTCCAGTGGTGCTTTACAGGATCATGAGGGTCTTATTTCATAGAGAAAAGTTCAAGGAAATAATGTTTTATTGAAAAAATTGTATTAATAATGATTGGAAAAATAAGTCAAAAAACCAACCTTGTAAGCTATAAGGAACTGGTGGTGCAATGATCATAAATCCGGGGTTAAGCCTGCAATAATATGCTTTGATTGATTCACACTCTCATTCATTCTCTTTCATCCCCCATTCATTCTACCACATCATTCTATTTACAAGTTTCTTGCTATTTTCTAGGGATTAATTAATAATTTGATTTAATTTATGCTTATGAGTAAGGTAGGGTTGTGCCATGTTTATTGGTTGTTTTGTGAGCGTTGCCTGCCCTGGGGGCGGGGTTTGTTCGTTCGGTTTTGAATTTTTGGATTTTAGGGATTCTCAAAATAAATTGGGAGCCGCGAATATACAGGTTTGTGTTTGGGTTCGTGTGTGTGGCGTATTTGCGTTAGGTTTTCTGTTAATGATGATATTTGTGGTTTTGTGTGATAAAATGTATTTGCAGTGTCATAGACGTATTCAGGAAATCTTGGTGTATTTGTCGAGTGGTGTAGTTCGTCAATGCGAACGTATCTGTCGGATGACGTTACGCATCTAAGAATTTTGTTTTGAAATTTTTGTAACCTGTGTATTTGCGTATCAGACATACTGCACCAGACCGGTGCAGCATATACGAGTACCGGCCTAATGATTTGTTTGTAAATCATTAATTTATTTCGGACGGGAACTGGTATATCAACGTGGTATGGTCGTTGCCTGCATATTTTAGAGCTGTCAAGTTATTTAAAATACAGTATTTTTAAATAAATGTCTTTATAACATAAAAAAAATGGTATATTATTATAACTTTTTCACAAGGATGAATTACAAAAAAGGCAACGACACACGGTGTTCCCAAGCGGTCACCCATCCAAGTACTAACCGTGCCCGACGTCGCTTGACTTCAGTGATCGGACGGGAACTGGTATATCAACGTGGTATGGTCGTTGCCTGAATATTTTAGAGCTGTCAAGTTATTTAAAATACAGTATTTTTAATAATAAATAAAAAATGTCTATAACAAAAAAAATAGTATATTATTATAATTTTTTCACAATGATGAATTACAAAAAAGGCAACGACACACGGTGTTCCCAAGCGGTCACCCATCCAAGTACTAACCGTGCCCGACGTCGCTTGACTTCAGTGATCGGACGGGAACTGGTATATCAACGTGGTATGGTCGTTGCCTGAATATTTTAGAGCTGTCAAGTTATTTAAAATACAGTATTTTTAATAATAAATAAATGTCTTTATAACATAAAAAAAATAGTATATTATTATAATTTTTTCACAATGATGAATTACAAAAAAGGCAACGACACACGGTGTTCCCAAGCGGTCACCCATCCAAGTACTAACCGTGCCCGACGTCGCTTGACTTCAGTGATCGGACGGGAACTGGTATATCAACGTGGTATGGTCGTTGCCTGCATATTTTAGAGCTGTCAAGTTATTTAAGGGTATGGTCCGAAAGTAACTAGTGTCGTGGTTTAGCGTTCCGTAATTAACCAAATGATAGCGGTAACCAAATAATAGGTTTATTTTGGAACACGGTTTTCGGATATCAAGTCACCCAAATGTCAAAATGCTCACCGGCTTAAACGCCCGGTTACAAGCGGTTCCTCCTGTCACTTGTCATTATTATGAAATATTTTGTTTTGTTATGAATTTAATTTCAAAATGTTTGGCCGTTGGTTGGTAATTTATTAAGTTTTTCAGAGAATCAATCTCAAGCAAATTATAAGAAGTAAGTGTATTTAGCATTCCTGTAAATTATCACTCTGTCATGGACTTTTCAAAATTAAAAGTTATGCTTTTAACGAACATGGTGATTTTTCGTCCCGAATATAACCGGATTTTTATGGTTGATCTGTCATTTGTCGCGGTTAACAGTGGTTACTGGTGGTGATATTCGGACCATACCCTAAAATACAGTATTTTTAAATAAATGTCTTTATAACATAAAAAAAATGGTATATTATTATAATTTTTTCACAAGGATGAATTACAAAAAAGGCAACGACACACGGTGTTCCCAAGCGGTCACCCATCCAAGTACTAACCGTGCCCGACGTCGCTTGACTTCAGAGGGTCCTGATTCTTGAAACTGAGGAACACTGTTCTCAGGAGAAATGTGGGCGGAGTTCTCACGCAACGCATAAAACGGTATTCTTGATCACATGGGACCATTCACATCACCGATTTACGGGAGAACTCGCTTCTCCTACTATTTTTGGTGGGAACGACCGATCCCATGCAATTCTAACCCCAGTATTATATTTACGTCGTTAAATTTTTAATGAATAATAGTTGACATTGACAAGTTTCATAATCTTACCTTTCACAATAAAGAAAAACCCGCACTAATAATTTCCATCTCAATTTACCTTTATATTTCTTTAAAATTTTCGTACAAAGTGGTGGCCCTTGCCTTGAAAATGGTTGGCAACACAGTCTTATCACCTCCCCGCACGGAACATATCGTCTGCGTTCGAGAATACCAAATTTTACTAACTTATGATCATAGGAGAACTGCCGCGGAAGGGAATGCTCCTTTGCGTGATGTGATCGTTCACGTTCTCTTACGCTCGAGAATTAGGACCCTGTGATCGGACGGGAACTGGTATATCAACGTGATATGGTCGTTGCCTACAAATTTTAGAGAGGTCAAGTTAGATAAAGAACAAGAATATTTCAATTTATTCGTGCAAAACTATTACCTTAAAATATTTTGTTAAACCAAATAACAAAAGCGCCTACTATTTTCTGCAGTTATGGTCATGACCCCACTCCCGCCGCCGACACTTATCCCTCACATAAACTAAAAAACCTTTGTGCAACCCAACTTAAGACATCTAGAAGTGAGAGAACATTTCCGGACAAACATGGCCTTTTATCTAATTTGAATTTAAATTTGAATATCTGTAGAGGGCGTCCGGAAATTGCGTACGTATGCGCAGGGGAGATGCTACATATTAAAAACAAAACATGGAAAAATGTTCATATGAATGTAGGTGCTTAATGCACATCACAGAATTTAAATTTCCTCATAGACAATACTAATCGAGTAAATTATTTTATTGAAGCAAACGGTAATTATTTATTTACAACACAACATTATTGTATAGAGTATAGATATAAAAGAATCAGTCTTTTTAGCGCCCTAAGCCAAGACTTATTCCAAAAATATCACAATCTGCAAAAAGTCTGTTGTAATTGCTTAAGGTTGAATTCTCAACGTCATTTAATCTATTGCCAACCTATAACCTATTTCGCATTGATTTTTTCAGTTTATTATTTTAATAAATAACATTTAAAGAAAATCAATATCGTCGGTACATTATTTGGGTAGTATCTGATATATTACAAAAAATATCAATTTATTTTATTGCTAATTTTGGGAAAATTGTATAGTGAAAGAACAATGAGTGACAATGACATAATAATGTTAAAAAAAATTTTACCCGATATTTTTCGCTATACAATTCTCCTAAAATAAGTTATGAAATTCCTTGATATTTATTAAATATGTCAATTATTTCCTATAGAATATCAAGTCAATACTGATTTTCTTTAAATTTTGTATAAAAGCTAGAAAACATAAATAAATCTACGCGAAATAGGTTATAGGTTGGCAAGCATGTTGATACTCCCACCTTAACATCCTTAAAAGTTAAAAGCAGATACTTGGCCTATTTATTCTGTACCTAACCTTTTCAGTCTGTTAATATGACATTAATAATGTGAGATCTAAGTCAGAGTAATATTCCAAACTACAACTTATTAATAAAACCGGGTGAATTTCGTCAGTACCGCTGGCTTTTAAATGTATCTATAGGTTTTTAATTTCTCAAAAATTTCCTCTGCAAATATATGAAACGATAGCAGGCTAAAAAATTAACTGAATTTAAATTTCTGAGGTCTACGTCTCCGTGTACAAATTAACAGGATTGAAACTGCTTGGCAATTGCTATTAGATTTGGGTAAGTCCGTTTCTGTGCTTGATATTTCAAAACGTTTGGCAACCTGGAATCCTTTCTAAGGTTGTTGATGAAGCTTCAAAAATGCTTAAAATTGTCGGGAATAAGATGCTCAGTTTGTGAGACAAACAGCAAATAACATAATATTTATAAAGGTTCTGCAGTTGACTTTGCGACGGAAATGTGTTATTAAACCTACTAGAATAAATAGAGGATCAGTTAAAATATATTTATTCTCATGACAAGTTAGTTTTTAAATTATCAATGAATTTTTTTAGCCATCACTTTGGTTTACGCGTTTTATACAAATATCTAACTAAAATGCAAGGTTATGTTAGCACTGATGCAGGCAGTCAGCCATACAAAAAAAATCCCTACATTTTAACGATGTTGCCGCATCAATGCAAGACTTTGCAAAGTGAACAATTTAAAATTAATTTCACTCCCGGTGCAAATTAAATGTAACCAAAGTCAGGCTTAAAAATAAGTTAGGCTTTGTTAAATCAGACTTAATGTAAAAATGATGCAAATTGCCATAAATGTCTTATAAGAAAGCTATGGCCGTCCAAAGACTAGTTTTTATTTCTTTGCAATCGCTTGAACCGGTATGCGTCTTATGCCTGTATACACCATTGCGACTTAATCAGGGTTAAACTTTAACCGTGGTTTATGACAAAAATCGATTAAATGTTTCTAAAAGCGACGTTAGATGTCGCCATGCGCTGCATTTTCTCGGCTAATTACCGTTTTATAGATATTATGTAGGGTTGTGCCTGGTCAATTGACCGCGGTCAATTGACCGAGATTTCGACCGGAGAGATTAGTAATTTAGTATTGTTATATTAATATTATACATAATATTTATGTGTCACTTTTGTGTTTTTTGTACCTTAGAATGGTTTCTTTATTTTTTGTTAGCTGTTTTTTAATAAAGACACGTTTTTATGTAATTACTCATGGCTTCATTTCTTTTGACAAACCTGAGGAATTTGACCGGGGCTTAGTCAATTGACCGTTCAATGGACTACAAAAGATCTTGACGGTCAAAATCCCAACCCTAATATTATGTATAGATATTAATAGAAAAGATCAAGTTAATAAGTTAAATAAACTCTTTGATAAAATCTGTCAGCCATTATCATTTTACAAGGCGAAGTTGGGCTCGTCGGGCTGGGCGATTCCATTTATTTATTTATTTATATTTATTTATATTGGTTTAGGATCCTAACAGAACTACGTAGGTTCCAAAAACAGCATCCACTGTTTGCTAGTAGGGATTACATACTAAAACTAAGCTAGACTAAAATATAAAATGGAATATTGCAGTACGCACTTTTTTATGTAAATATTCTACACAAGAATCTGTTGTAAGAAATATCTTCTTACTCTTAATTTAAATTGGCATACATTTAGATTAAACAAATCGATGTTCTCACAGTGTTGGTTATAGGTTCTTTGTAGCTTGGTCAGAGGGATGTTCATTTTCAGTCCTAAATTAGTTCTTTGATAAGGCAAATTAAATAAATGAAATCTTCTTAGATCCCTTGCAGGGACGTTAAAATTAATTTGTTGTAACAACGGAGGTACATCAATAAGAGAATTACTTAACTTAAACAAGAAAGAAAGGTCCGTGATATGCCTTCTATTAGAAAGGGAGGTCAATTTATAGGTCCTTACTGCTCGACAGTACAGTTTTAGCCTTAAAGGCAACAGACGTAAGTAATTTTTTCTGGACTGCTTCAAGACGTCTGGTGGGTGTACGATATAAAGAATTCCATATAACCGAGGCAAGTGACAGTCTACTATAAACAAATGCAAAGTGAGAAAGCATTTGTGGCAGTGTAGCAGAGTCCAAGAAGACACTGAACCTTTAAGTTGCAAATTAATTTAATGGCTCGGCCCATTTGTAGCATATATCTGTCTCTGTCTGCATCAAGTTACCTTCGCTACATATAAACAGGGACAAGTATAGTTCGAACGAAGAAAGGTCGCCTTGCTTAGTAAACACGTCCAGTTTTTACAAATAACGACGTAGGGTTTATATTAATCCATGATGGGGACGGAAACGTAGGACGCCTACTAGCGACAAAAGTCTGGCGGTCTGACGTCACATAATATTATGCTTCCATTTCGCCAATCTTATGTTTCACCGGGCTGAGTTTAGGCGAGAAAACGATTTATTTAAATGTTTACATAAACTATTATCGAATTGTGTATAGCTTAAAATATATTTTTTTCCTTATAAGACATTTAAGGACCTACATTCGTATGAACTTTTTTTGTTATCGTTTTTATGCATAGAATTTTCCCTAAAATAAGAGTATTAAATTAAATTAGTAATTTTATTTGCTGGTTGAATACTGCCGCAGATAATTTTTTTTATCGAAATAGGAAAAAATTAAGTAAAAACCAGAAAGCAAAATCATCTCTAAATTAAATTTACTAATAAAAAAGCGCCGCAAGCAATAGGTTTATTTAATGTCTCAAAATACAATTTTTGCTTCATATCGTATAGTTATTACTGCAAGTAATTTTTTTACTTGGAGCGAAGGAATTGGGGGGGGGGGGGGGTAGGACACGGTCTTCCCCCTGTCGACAATCTTGATCATATTTTAAACTAATACCTTGGGATTATTTTACTCTTACTGCGTACCTACTCAGCATTACTTTTTTGTTGTTAATGGTAGTGCGAGTTTTTGTTTTTGTATAGTGTACTTTACAACGTTTAGAGTAGGTATACCTCAAAATATAGATTTTAGGACACAGTTTTCAGCAGTAAAACAAATAACTAACTTTAAAAACTGGCATTTTTCCATATTTTGACATATTTTTACTTTAATAGTATTATTGAAACTTATTGCATTATGTGTATTAGTATTTACATAGACTTATTTACGGTTTGTTATGTGACTTATTTTTGCTGTTTTAGTTTGAAAATAAATATATTAAGAAAGCTTTTTTGTTTTATTTCTTTATACATGTTGATGCTACATTACCACAAGCAATTTTAAATATTATTTATAAGACAAGTAATTCTGTACCGAGTAATTTTCCTCTTGTTTCTTAAAGAGGTTTAAAATTAGGCCCAATAACAAATATTAGACTTAGTAGCCGGCCAAATATGGTGATTTGATGGTAGCGTTGTCTGTTAAAATATTAATTTGCTATTTTTGCGATGTGTTTATTTCATCGTACTTATCGAGATGTTCTGCAGAAGTCTCTTTACTTCTATTCATTCCTACAATAAAAAGTTACCGTGCCAGCAAAAATTATTTGCATCAAAGAGGGCTTGGATTAAAAAACGTAGGGCTTGGTTTAGATCACAATGATATGGGTACGATATATCTAACCAAATCTAGGTTAAAATTTTGTCAAATTCATATTATGACATGATATGCCAAACTAATGAGTAATAAAATAAGTAGACAAATACAAATTTATTTTTGTTGTTTACAAAATTAGCAAAGTAAGAATATACAGAAAGAAAAAGAAAAATAATTACCTACATAATTTGCTGAAATTGGCCACCGCCATACCATTGAGAGTAATTTCTGCGTCTTTCAAAATCTGCGGCTTGTATTTCTTGGAATACTTGCACTTTATAAGGAAATTAAAAAAAATAAAGCTGCTTCTTAAGAATAGTCCTGCATGTTCCATAAGATCTTCCCACTTCTTGGGACAGGCGTCTTATACAATTTGTTGGCGTATTTTGCGTTTTTTCACGAACCTTTGCAACAAGTTCTTCTGTTCTTACAGATGGTCTTCCTGCTCCTTTTTTGTGTTGTATAGAACCTGTTTCCCTAAACGCAGCCACGGTTCTTTTCAGGCAATGATAAAAATCCCCAGCAATAAAAGCAACGTTAGGAAAATGTTCGTGAAAATCGTCCATGCACAAGCCCGGATTGTATTGCCACTCACCATTTACTCTAACCATGTTTCGAAAATACGCTTCAACCATAAATGTTTTGTGCTGTTCCGTAAAGCCCATTGTGTGAATTGTTCAAGAAATTGGAAAAATTAGCGATGAATCAAATTACTTTTAACGACTGTCAAAGATGAGGGAATAACTGATTGATTGTTAATTCAGGTAGTTTCTGACACCCAACAGGTATTAAGCTCTACGGCTAAGCATTACGTCCTTAGATGCAAGGCCCTCTTTGATGCAAATTTTTGCTCGCACGGTAGTAGAAGGCTGTGACCAACGTAGTCCACGAGTTAAACGTCAAAATTTCACTTGTTTTTTTTAGTAAACAGGCCTGTATTCTGTTTCACTTACTCCTCCTTAAATCCCAGAAGGCCTTGGTGTGTCAACTATCATAAAGTTGTCAGAATAATATTTAAAATCATTGTGTCAGTTAAGTATCATATTATTTAAATGTAGTTCGACGTGAAGGCAATTAAATAAGTTAATTAAAACGAATAGGTACTAATTATTATCTATCGTGGCAAACTCGGAAATTTCCGTCATATAAGAAAACCCAAGAGCCGATGCAATTTTCAAAGAATCACAGTGAAAATTCAACACTGGAAACTGATCCAATGTTATGACGTATTTTTTAATCTTTAAATCACATACAGTGTGTCCCCAGATCGATGCATGAATAGGTTAAAAACACTGAAATTTATTAAGTTTAAACTTTATCTTTTGGGGTTCAGCCCTGCTTGAGTAGTAACTAATTTATGTAATCTTTTTCAGTTTCGAACAATCAAGTATGTCTTGGAAATTTCCAAAAAAGTTATTTTTCTACTAGTAAAGTGCCTTTTCTCTAGAAAATACGAAAAATTGTTATTAAGAAAATATGTTCAGAATGCGAATGCAAAATTTTACAATTCTATGTCTACTTTGCTATTTTACATCATTTTCATACCACCCTCGGCCTGAACATTTCTTATAATTATCTAAATGTCTAATAGATCGATGAAAATAAACCGATCGTGTTGAAATTTTGCAAGTTTACATAACTTATTTCACGAAATTTTTTAATATCTTTAACAGGGAGAATGGAATGAAAATAATGCAAAATATCAAAGTAGGCATACGATTTAAAAATTTGGTTTTCTTCTTTGTTTCGGTGTTTCTTTCTGAACATCTTTTCTTAATAACATTTATTCGCATCTCCTAAGACACAAAGGTCAGTGTAGACGTTCTATTTGAAAGATATTTTCAAAAACGTGTTAGAAATAAATCGTTTTAATGTAATTAATATAAATTACAATATTTGCAATATAACTTATAATAAATTAAGAAATAAAGAATATTTTTCTACAGACTTGTGGAAAAAACAATTTTCCTCACGGATCAGTGCGGAAAATTGATTTTTTTACACTAGTGCGGAAAATTTTTTTGGCACGATTATGTCAAAATCAATAATCAATTATAACTTGTAATTATTACTTTTTTTCTCAGAACTAGTTACTGTTACATATATGTATGTGATTGTTATAGTTAATTAAAAATTAATAAATTTCTTTGAAATATGTGTTACTTATTTCCACACGTCTGTAGAAAAACTATTGTACCTGACACGTGCGGAAAATATTTTCCCTGCACTCGGCTGCTTAACCGAACTCCGCTACGCGTCGTTCGGTAAACGGCAGACTCGTGCGGACAAATTCATTTTCCGCACTTGTTAGGTAAATAGCTATTACGTGTTAGCTTTTTATTATTGAAATTTTCTACCGAATACCATTTGTGCTAAAAAATTCTGAAAAATTGGGTTTCTTATAAGAAACAGCATTCCATTGCACAGGAAGTAAAAATAATAACTACTTGTTATGTTTCGCAAATTTAATCAATTTCCTGACACGTGTTTCGGCCCTTGCGGGTCATTGTCAAAGGAGTACAAGAAGATACTAAATTCTACGTGACATTACAAAGGTATTTATATCATATTATGGTAATTATAAACGTCATAAAATTTAAATTAGGATTAGATGATTGAATGGTCAACTGTGGTTTCCTTCGATGTTAAGAGCCTATTCACTTCAATACCAATAGCCGAACTAAAAACCATCATACACAACAATCTATCCAATAGCCACACTGCAGTTAATATAGATGAAATAACTGCACTCACCACCCTTTGCATAGACCACAGCAAGTATTTTACTCCTGAGTTCGGAATTGATAGTTTAGGTATACAAAAAAATTATATATTAGCATTAAATGTCAAAACAAATATTTAAATAAACTTTTATTATTATTATAATTATTATTATTATTTCAGGTTCAACGACAAATTCTACTTACAAAAGGAAGGACTACGAATGGGCTCTCCCTTATCACCTTTGTAAACTGATTTTTTTATGGCATATTTCGAAAACAAATTATTTACCTACCATAAAAAATCCTCTAATTAAAAACATACATTTTTGGCGTAGGTATGTCGACGATGTGTTTTGTGTTTGAACCGGTACGGACCGACAATTACACCAATTTCTCAATGTTCTTAATAGTCTAAACCATCGAATCCAATTTACCATAGAGAAAGAAACTGACGATTCAATTTATTTCCTAGACCTCACAATAATGAAAAACCAACAAAATCAATTTACCTACCAAATTTATATAAAATCAACTACCACAGATATAGTTATACCCGCAGATTCAAAGCACCCCCAACAAACAAAACTAGCTGCATTCAATAGTATGGTACATCGACTAGTTAACATTCCTCTCTCAGACATCCAATACAAAAAAGAACAGAAAATCACTCAATCTCTAACAACATAAAACCCATATACATACACAATAAAATCAAAAAACTAAATCTACTAGAAACAATAGCTATCAAAAAAGCCATAAAAAACAAATGTAATGTTAATAATCCAACTGAAAAACCTTCATGTGCTTCCCTAATTCTTAATAGCACACTAATTTAGGACTAAAAATATGTAACTATCTGTTGTTATGTTAAAAGTTAGGAAAACCCACAGTAGACCATTCAATCTTCTAATTCTAATTTAAATTTTATGCCATATGTTTATAATTACCATAATATGATATAAATACCTTTGTAATGTCACGTAGAATTTAGTAACTTCTTGTACTCCTTTGATAATGACCCGCAAGGGCCGAAACACGTGTCAGAAAGCTGATTAAATTTTGTGAAGCATAACAAGTAGTTATTATTTTTTTCTTCCTGTGCAATGGAACAACAGTTTCACCAAGCATGTAGCCCAACACAAATTAATTAGAAACAGCATTCGTTTATTTTCGTCGTTGTTTCAAAAAATAGCATATTAATTATACTTTGAAACAGCGATGAAAATAAACTCCTGCATGTTCCAAGAAACACCCATTTTGTCAGAATTTTCGGAAATTTATATGCACTTGTGGTATTATACCCGAACATTTTTGGAACACTGGCTTGTTAAACTATGTCCGAAGCAAGTAAAAATCTAAATATAGTGGGGCATATGCTGGTAAAGAAAAGAGGCATACGTTACTGCTAAAACATAAATTTAACTGGCATAAGACGCCCTTAATGACACATTTTTGCCACGTCTATAATAATAATAAGATAATAATATACACTTACCTGACACAATTGCTTTACATTATACATTCTTTAATTTTTTGCTTAAATCTGTTAATTTTTTATTTTAATATCAGTTACAGGGCCGATAGTGAAATGCTTGAATCTGCCTAGGTATTTATGCATGCCATTGTTAGTTTGAATATTTTGTTAACGGTTTAACTTTTAGTACTTCGTCGGTGTCGGCCAGAATGAGTTTTACAACAAATAAAGAAGTTTTAGAATATTGTAGCGTGAAAAGTAGAAGTAATTCACCTCCTATAATCGATTCGGAACAATTGCTGCTACTCAAAAATCAAGTAACCGATTGCTTAGACCATTGCAGTAAAGATCACCTGCTTGAAGCGATTGAAAAAGAAGATTTAGGAACAGTTGTAGCCATTTTAGGTTAGTGACAAATTAATAATATAAAAATAACATATATGTATGGAAATGCTATGGTCCGCTTCTATCCTAGTAGTAAATTAGAAGAGTAAAAATAAGTATCGCACAGCAAACAGAAATGGATAGGTATAAAACCAGTCCTACTGCACAAATTGAACCTTTCCCGTTCTTTATAAAAATATCATTGCAATTATTTGTATCTAGATTTTTTTAAGTTACAACGACCTAACTCTTCGAGCATGCTGTTGCGGACATACTATCTATGAGCACTTAACTACTTAAATCGACATTTTTACCTGTCATTTAATTCAAAAATATGTAAGTATGTATTTGCGTATATTTTTAGGTACTGAGAACATTGACCTAAAGACAAGGCTAGAAGAATTTAACAATGGATCATTTTTACACTTGGCAGTTTTAAAGGGCAATCTAAAAATTGCCTTTCTTCTTATCTCTGCTTCAGTAGATTTGGATATCCTAGATAAAGAACAAAATTCGGCACTAATGTTAGCTATCTCAGAACATAAAAATGACATTGTCAGATATTTAGTGAAGGCTGGTGCTGATATTACTTTAAAAGTACGTATTTTTATATTTTATTTCAATAATATTTTGTCTTATTTAATAACTATTTTTTACTTTAACAATAATTTTAAATCTACCCGTGAATGTGAGCTCTTTTGGCTGTAATTACCCAGACCTAAAAAGAAGTTGACCTGAGCCGCATTGGATTGGGAAAAAGATTTGAATCGATCTGATCTTAAAAATCAGTTCAGTGGTTCACGGTGAAACACGGTTTTTTATGTCAGTTGTTCGTTTTCGTTTGGGTTTCGATTTTTCAAAAAATAGTCGAGAGTAGCGTAGTAGTATTTTATAAAGCGGGGACTAAAGTAAAACAACTTTAACATATTTTATTTTCACTCTTCTCATTCACGTACGTAATTCATCCATTTCTACTTCTACATCACGGTTAATTTTTTTGAAAAAAGACAATCAAAGAATACTAATAAATACCCAATGAAAATCTAAAAACAGGGACAGAATGGGACTATAACCTCCAAAACCATAAAGTAAACAAAACAAACAACCGATCTGATTTTGGTGATTCTGCAATTTCCCAGGTTCACTTGGAATCACTTTGACGGTAGTGAGGGAATGATCATTTTCCAATCGAACACAGGTCAAATCAGTTAGATCGACCCGGATCGATCTAAACCAGCGAATCGAACACGCCTCTAAAATGTTTAGAGTTCGCATGTCGATTCCTGCAGATGTCGTTATATGTCGCCGACTTGTTTGGATAAAAGATAAATATAGATCAATTTTACTCACCTTATAATACCCTCCCCAATTTGAAATCGCAGCAGATTCCAAACTTTATATAGTTAACATAAAATTGAAGTTATATGGGCGAAGTTAAGAGAGTTTCGTAGAGCTTTCGACTGGTATTCGAGATGTTCTGAATTCAAATCCCAGCGGACGCACAATACTTTTTTAACTTTAAAAACTGCACGCCGTTAAAATTTTTTTAGTTATACAGCGTTATGATAAAAAAAAACAGATTAGCTTTTTATATGGAATACCGCCCACTTCATCCAGAATCGTTTTGATCCGACAAATTTATTATCTTGAAATGTACTTTTTTATAAAAAATATATTATATAGGGTGGGCCATAAAAATGCTACGTGTATCAACTTTAATTTTTTTAATGGATTGTATATTTTTACATTGTACAATCAGTTCTAGACAGTTTTAATAAATTATGCACTATCTTCAACCGTTTACGAAATATTAACAGTTTAATGCTGGTATGCACCATTGATGTTTCTCGACTTAGCAACGTTCTGAACTGAAGTCACAATCTTTAATGCATTGACAATGTAAATGTGGTATTTGTTTGAGACGTCAAAGTGTCAGTGAATATTAAACAAATTTGAATTTTGCTGTACTGATATTACATCCAGAATTTACCTTCCTTTCATTTCATTCGCCGAAATTTTCAATATGTTGGGTTGTGGAGTTAAAACTACAAGTCATAGGGAAGTCCGCGATATGTTCAATAAAAAGTAGTCAATTGAGTGTCTAGGGTAGTAATTAAGTGGATAAAGTGAAAATAGGATAATCGGTTAATTTCCTGTGATGAGAGCTCCACTGCAGAAATATATTTAAATTTCCTTGGAAATGATCTGGTTCCAGCTCTTGCCACTCTATTTCCAACTCTTGCCGCCTTAATTCCAGATAATAATGATCCTGATTTAACAAGTTCAACCTTATGATTTGTACAGGATGGTGCTTCCTAGCATTATGCTGCTCATGTAAGGGACTACTTAAATAGAATTTTTCTGGGACGGTGGATAGGTAGAAGGGGGTCAATAGAGTGGCCACCCAGATCGCCCGATCTTAACCCACTAGACTTTTTTTTGGGCTACGTCAAAAATTTAGTTTATAAAACTAAACCCGACTCGATAGATACGCTTAAGGAGCCCATTCGACGAGTAATACGAGAAATTTCTCCACAAGTATTACACAATGCGCTACAGGAATTTTTAGATCGTCTACTGCAGAACAGTTGGTGGAGGACATTTTCAGCATCTCATAAAATAGTTTCTTTTCATACTTTGTAGTTTATCTTTTATAATATGTTAAAGATAAGATAGGGTATGATTTATGAAAAATGTCTAGAATTTCTTGTAGAATATAAAAATATACAATATGTTTTATCAAAAAAATAATTTGACGGGTCCGAGCGATACTTGATTAAGTGGACGATATTCTATATAAAAGGCTGATCCGTTTCTTTATCATATGTATATATATATAAACTAAAAACTTCGTTAGTTTTTGGTAAAATTGTAACTCACTCCCAGAGCTTTCTTAATTTCTAGGGTACCGACGGTATGACTGCCCTTCACATAGCTGCTAAATGTGGCAATTTGCAAGCCTGTCAAATTATCCTAACCTCTAGTTTTGGTATACAAAACTTTGTTAACTGGCAAGATGACGGTGGTTGGACACCTTTGGTTTGGGCCTGTGAACACGGTTATATTGATGTTGCCAAGTATTTAGTATCTAAAGGATCTGACGTTAACATAAGGTTAGAATTTTGTTTTAACTCAAAAACTGGGTTTTCCGTTTACTTAAACTTAAAAAACAGCGCCTCGAAAATGTTCTACCATAATGAGTAAAAATAATTAACTTTTTAAATATTTATTTCTGACCGCCGGGATATTATAAGTTTATATCATCATGGTTACGCTATCAATAAAGAGGGTTATAACTCCCTTGGGATATTAAGGTAGGAGTATCAACATGCTTGCCAAGCTATAACCTATTTCGCGTAGATTTATTTATGTTTTCTAGCTTTTATACAAAATTTAAAGAAAATCAGTATTGACTTGATATTCTATAGGTAATAATTGACATATTTAATAAATATCAAGGAATTTCATAACTTATTTTAGGAGAATTGTATAGCGAAAAATATCGGGTAAGATATTTTTTAACATTATTATGTCATTGTTACTCATTGTTCTTTCACTGTACAATTCTCCCAAAATTAGCAATGAAATAAATTGATATTCTTGTAATATATCAGATATTACCTAAGTAATGTGCCGACGATACTGATTTTATTTAAATGTTAGTTTAAAAAATAATAAACTTGAAAAAAAAAAGCGAAATAGGTTATAGGTTGGCAATAAATTGAGTTGAGAATTCAACCTTAAAGATTCTCTAATTCCCTCTACCTTTTACAGGTAAAATAAAACAAGAAATGCTAAAATAACTATTTTTTATTCATGTCATTACAACGTCAATGCCATTATTGACGGCACCTGATTCAAATATACCGGAAAGGTAATAAATTGAAACATTTATTCCGGTTTAAAAATGAACAAAAATTTAAATCGGTCAGAAATAAAATTATCTATGTACCACGGGAATTATAATAGTCTCAATTACCTGGGTCAATTGCTGTCCCTCGGGCCAAAGGCCCTCGGGAAGTAAACTTTGCCCTCGGTAATTAAGATCCTTATAATTTCCTTGATACATAAATAACTATTATTTTGCACAAAATGTGTATGTTTTGACTCCTGCGGGGGTAACAGGGCCGTAACGAGCCTGGTACCCCAACAGTATTTTATTTCTAGCTAAATGGTAAGCCAATCTACCTCATTTTATTACATTTCATTTATTACATTCCCTGTTTTTTATCTTTTACAGAAAGCATCTGCATGACTTTTTACGAAAAACAATTTTTTTCTTTTTTCTTTCCCCACATATCTCCGACATAGTTAAAGTAAACTAAAGATTTTTCATCACTTAAGTACACTTAAAAATTACTTTTACATAGTCTTTTAAAACTCCCTAATTTTTCTTTTTTCTCTTCATTTCCCATTCAAGACAGTGCCTTTGCACTAATCAATTCTTCAGTATGCTGAAATCTTTTCTGTCTTCTGACTATTCAAATTTTTTCACTCCTCGTATATGTACCATTGAAAGCTCCATTACGGCTTAGTCTCACTACTTGTTATTTTCTCTACTGCTAACAACATCAGCATTGTACCATTTACTTCGTTTTCCTGATGATGAGTGTTTATACACTTGAAACATGTCGATTTGATTTATAATGAATTATTCTAGGTTCGCCTCGTTTTTTCCAAATAAAAATTGTGGAGAAAGACTTTGTGCTTTTCGTTTTTCTATGTCATTTAACTCCACTTTGAGTATGGACTACTTCTTCAAAAATAAACTAAAAGATTGCAACGCGACATTTTTAGTCATTTTTGTATGTCTGTGACACATCTACAAATCTAGATAAAATAGCTCTTAATGATCAATATTAATAAGTAGGTAATTTAATAACACCCATTATATTAGACACCGACCGAAGATTCGGTTTCGGTTAGTTTCGGCAAAAAAATCTAGTTTCGGTGACAGTTTCGGTTTCGTCCAAAAATCGGCGGAATCTGCGGGTGCGCCGAAACTCGGTGTTCATGAATTGTCGCGCACCGTTCGGCTAACTTTGGGTGAGTTCATAGTCATTACTTTAAATTTAAGTTAATTGATTCAGCCGATACTAGGTGGAAATCCATAATAATAGTATTATGAGATACAGTAAAACAAGGTTGAACTTGTAAATTTCCACTATATTAGACAGAAAATGACATGTTTCGCTAACACTGTAGCTTCGTCAGATGACAATGATTTAATTAATTAATAAAACATTAAATCATTGTCATCTGACGAAGCTACAGTGTTAGCGAAACATGTCATTTTCTGTCTAATATAGTGGAAATTTACAAGTTCAACCTTGTTTTACTGTATCTCATAATACTATTAAATTTAAGTGTTGATTTTTGACAAAGTTTACTTACAAGAGTAATTCTTGAACATGTTCATTATTTTATTTACAACCATGTATGTAATAATGACATTTCACCTATCTTTGAAAGGTGGAAAGTTGACGTTTCTTGACTTTTACTTTCCACCCGGGTGGAAAGTGAGCACTTTCCACCCGGGTGGAAAGTAAAATTGTTATTTTTTGTAATTTTATTAAAAATCGATATCTCAAAATAGTAAATTTTTTTTTTTTTAAATTTTAATAAAAATCGATATCTCAAAATAATATACAAACACACCAACACACAACTCATTACACAAATTCAACAACAATAATTTTATTTTTTATTTCTTTAAATGAATTATACCTAAATGACATTTATAAAAAACAAAAAATTAACATGGTTTATGTTTTACTTATTTACATTAAATATTACATTGGCATTATTGTAGGCAGTCACAGATATGTTTAAACCTTGCTGAAATTCTTCTTTTGAAAGGTTTATTTCATGATTATTTGAAGTTAAAGTAGTGTTAGTAAAACTTGAACTTGGCTTTGAAATCAATTTTGCCGTATTAACCTGAGTAGAAACCGAACTGTCTATGTATCCCTCAGCTACTGTGCTAGATTTCCAGCCTCCTAACCGCTTTATTTGCATAAGATCGCCACCGTTATTTGCGAGCAAAGTAGCCGCTGTTCTTCTGAAACAGTGACCAGTAAAACCTTCAGTATTCAGCTTCAGAAAAGCTGCAATTTTTTTTGGAAACTGACTTAAAGTGTTGTGCCCAATACATTGTTTACTAATTTTTCCATATCTTATTTGCATAAAAAGCTTTCCATCCTGTATATTTTTCCGTAAAGTTATGTACTCCTTAAGTGGTGCAATCCATTTATTATCAGTTATCATAAATGATCGTGGCTGGTACGTTTTGCTATTTTGTATTTCAATCGCGACCTTTTCTTCTAAAAAGTGAACGTCTGTTGTTTTCATTTTGTATAATTCATCTGATCGGCAGGCGCCTGAGACACCAATAACCAATGCGACCTACAAATGTATAAAATAATAAGTTAATATAGAAATAGTCAACCTTTTAGCCTAAAATACCTTTTGAACAAGAAATTCCATAGGTGCTTGTTCCAAAAATGTTTCAATATTATCCATAGACAGTGTGGTCGATTTTTTCGGCTTGTATCCTTTGTTTTGCTTTTTTAAAAATGCTAATAGCTTTGCGTGTTTAGATATGTCTACTTTTTCCCTAATTGATAGAGTGGTCCTCAACATTGAATATATTGACCAAAGCGTTGATATTTTCTTTGTCTTGGCATTTTCACTAAAATAAGCTAGTAGCGCCGATTCAGAACCAGGATTTTGAACTTTGTTTCCAATACACCATTCTTTAAAACAGTTATATGCCTTGTCATATCTCGGGCGGCTTTTAGTTGGCAGAAGATCTTCTTCTACTATTTTTGCTGCTTCTCGAATTTCTGGGGGAGTAGCAGCCAAATCAAATTCCTCATCTGAGAGCATTTTTTTGGTGTTTTGTAAAAACTTTGACACTAACGTTTTAAAAAAATAATATATTGTTTAGTGACATGGAAACCATATTCCAAAAATGATATTTGCCATCTTGATGTGTATTATTACCTACGTTATTTTATCACCTGCGGTTATTTGAAATTCTAAATGTCTGTCTACTTTTGCAATGGAAAAGTCAAAATGACATTTACCTTTTAATAATTATTTGAACTCAAAATAATAAGAAGTGGATGTTGGATGTGGTTGTAAATAAAATAGTATACAAACCTCGGTGAAAAGTTTCATTACTGTCTCTGAGATATAGTTTACCTCGACGCTTCGCGTCTCGGTAAACTATCTAATCTCTCGACAGTAATGAAACACTTTCCACCTCGGTACGTAATATACTATTGTTTATTTTAAATTGTTAATATAACATGAATAAATAGTAAAATTTTGTTACATATTTCAATTATTGTTTTTTATTTCATTTAGCACGAGTTCACTGAGAATTTTTAACATGTAAAAATAAGTTTCGGTTTCGGCCGAAACTGAGACCAAGGTCGAAGATTCGGTTTCGGCTGAAAATCTTGTTTCGATCGGACACTACCCTAGGTTGGCCTACAGGGTTGAATTTTTAATTGGAATAAATTCACTGTTGGAAAGCCTCTTTCTTTGCTGAAAAAAAAAAATACAGCTTCGTTTAGTTTTAGTTTGGTATACTTTTTTCGCGTCTTGATGAAATTTACCCCTCTTTTGGGGGTAGAAACCGACCGCAATTTTTTTTTACAAATGTAATGGTATGTATTGTGATAGCTCTTTGGTTATTGATAAGGTTGTTTAATTGATGCCGCATTACAATAGTCACTTTATTTGTAGTTTAGGTTTTGGGTTCACCTAAAAAGCAAAGTTTACGTAAAAAAGCCAGCAAATTTGTAAATAGTGGGTCGTATTCCCTTTTTATGTTTTTTCCGACTAGATATTACAGTACGTTTGAAAAAAAAGTCAGACGACATATTGAAAAATAATAATGAAGAGTCAAATGCCAAGTTATTAAGCTTTTGCGGTCTAAAAGTGTTAATGTGAATTATTCTAGTCATAATCTGGGGTTCGTAGACATTTTTTGTATTTTAGGGATGTAGAACACAACGTCGCTTTGCACTGGGCCGCTTTTAGTGGCAGTAGTGAAATTGTCGAGTTATTACTTAATTGGAAATGTGACGTTAACGTTGTGAACGTTCATGGCGATACTCCTTTGTAAGTATGAATTTTATTGGATATTTATATTTTATTATTTGCTAAACAATAATTTGTAACCGTTAGTTTGGATCGTTTGGTCCTCTATGCAAACACTAGTGACGCATTCGACATTTAATTTTTTTTTCAATATTTCGTTTATTTTTCATTTTCTGCAAAATCCCATGTTTCCAATTTGTAAATCAATTTATTTCTAACGTACTATGATTAAAGAGTGATAACCGATAAAACCGTCTAAGCGCCAATATTAACCCTTTCACTGCTCAAGACGAGATAACTCGGTTACGGGTAAACTGCTCGAGACGAGATAACTAGCATTTTAACATTAAATAGGATCTGACTGCTCTAGCCAAATATACTCGGAAACGTAGTTCGCACATGTCAATTGACGGAAAAAAATTGCTCCGTGGCAACATTGCTGTACAGCTGTATCGTTAATCGTAATCAGGTGTTTACAAAGTAGCAGTACAGCACTACAGCAGCAGTACGTTAAGACCTGTTGAGTAGTCTACTCGCAAACGCCAAAAAAACCCCGTAGTGGGAGAGCCACGAAAAAAAAGCTTTGCGCAGGGAAAGGGTTAAGACCAATATACTATGGGAAAAGCAGTACACGTGATGAAACGAACAAAAATATAGCTAACAGCTAGTTTAGGAGATTTTTTTAAAGAAGGGAGTAACAGAATCTTCAAAAGACGACCGGGCGATGGTTCTTATGTAGCCGGGTGTGTCGGATTTCTACCGACTAAAAAACTTTGGACCTCCTCCTTCTTTAGTCCCACGATTTTTTATACCGTCGGGTTGTCATTTCATCAAAATTCCGGAGTTTGGTCGTTAATAATTTACTCCTACATCTGTCTTCGTCTCTCCCTGAATATTATTAGGTCACTTTGTCTTTCTATGAATTACCTGTTCCTATACCAGTAATCCCTATTTTGTAGCATGTATGGTATTATATTGTCTGTCTCCAACTGCCGTCCAGTATTTACTGCCTATTCCACTCTCCCTGGTTCATCACCTAAAGATTGCGTGTTGTTCCATTATATCTACCTCGCCATATTACCATTAAGTTTTATACTGCGTTTTTCCTATCTTTGTGGAATATACCCTGAAAAACTCATGGGAATGAAGTGAGATAATAATCCAGGTTTTTATGTTTACAATCTATCCATTACCTGATGTCAAAGATTAACCTTTTACTCCATTTTCCTTGGTCAGTACTTTAGTTTCATCAGGCTTGCCATTTATTATATGTTATTTTTCTGACTTCTTTTCTTGTTACTGCCATATGGCATGGCCTCTTTCGTTAAGGTGTCTTCTTTTTTGTATCAAAAGGTCAATCGGTACTATTCCATTTATGACCTGCACTGTCACTGTTAATACTGTTCTGTAGCTTCTCGCTATTCGAATCATTACCTTTCGTTGTGGTCTTTTAATTGAACCACCTTGTGCTCTGTAGTTTACGATAGGCCGCATTGTTCTCAGTATAGTTTTCCCAATTTGGTCCATCTATGTTAGGATGAAGTCGACCCGATGTGGCAGCTCTAGTCTTAGCTTTTTTTACCGTTTCCGTTACCTGTTTTTTACTAGACATATTTGTTTCCATTATTACCCTAAGGTATTTCAAATCATATTTTGTTACAATTTCGTTTCCTCTGATCCAGAATTTAATGTCGTTTAGGAGTAACTGATGCACTTTATTCAACAGTGACTGCGGCCGAACATGTGCTAGAACCAACTGATTATATTGTTCAAAAACTAGACTTAAGGTGGAATTCTTAACGTCATTCCATCTATTGCCAACCTATAACCTATTTCGCGTTGCTTTTTTTAGTTTATTATTAGATTAACTAACATTTAAATAAAATCAATATCGTCGGTACAATATTTAGGTAATATCTGACATATAACAAAATAGTATATTAAAGTACGAGTTTCATAGGAAGCGGTTTTAGCGCCCGCGTCTATTTTAAAAAACGAGCCACGAAGTGGCGAGTTTTTTTATTGACATGGGCGCTAAAACGCCTTATGAAACATGTGCTTTATACATTTTTTTCTATTTCACCTTTTATAATCAAGAAAAATACATTTTAAAAAGAAAATAAATCCTTCAAATTTTGTAAATTTTTATGTCAAAATTTTATGTTGGTAATACTATTTTTATCATAGGAGCCTCTGGACAACAAAAATTATTTTGCAAACTGTCATTTTTTGATTTATTGACCCATTTTCACCACGAGATTCTAAAGTTATTTTAGCGATATGAGATTTGAAATTGGACGGAATACGTTGTGTGATCCTTGTACATTCGGTACATATACAGAGCGTTCGGAAATTCGGGAGATTTTGCTACTTTTTTTCGAATTTCAAAAGACGTGATTTTACGTCACGACATTGCAATTTAGTATAATAGGGAAGATGGAAAATTCAAATAAAGTTGAAGTTAAAATCGACATTAGAAGGTTAGTAGCTAGTTTTCCTCTGCGAAAAATGGGTTTTCTCGTAAATCACAAAGGCCGCGCAAGTCAATGAAATAAAACATTTAAATGTTACCAACATCAAATAAAGAAAAAACGCGCATCGAAATAGCTTCATTACGATCCGCAAATGAGGGTCGTACTGAACTCATTATGAACGTGAAATAGAAATATATATTAATTTTATTGCTAATTTTGGGATAATTGTATAGTGAAAGAACAATGACATAATAATGTCAAAAAAAATCGTACCCGATATTTTTCGCTATACAATTCTCCTAAAATATTTAATGAAATTCCTTGATATTTATTTAATATGTCAATTATTACCTATAAAATATGAAGACGATAATGATTTTATTTAAATTTTGTGTAAAAGCTAGAAAAATTAAATAAATATACTCGAAATAGGTTATAGGTTGCCAAGCATGTTGATACTCCCACCTTAAGGAAAGTGTTTGTTAAGAAAGTTCGAAGTATTACACTGAGGAAAATAATTTGTAGCCATTACTAAAAATTTAGTTACCACAGCAAAATTTTTCATTAAAATAGGGGACAGCAAGGTGGATGACTTATAACAACTAAATCAAGTTTGCTGGACTAGATTAGTAGCTACAACTATAGGATTTAGTAGATAAATAACTTATGTTGTTGGGTTTACTAAATGGTTTTAGTTACAGTTACTAAAAAACTGAGTTAGCTCAGCTAATATATATATTCGTTATAAGTAGGTGGTTTGTTAAAGCTATTATATCATTTAGTTGCAGGAACTAAGCGTAGATGTTAACGTTACTAATAAATTATATAATAGTAACTAAATTATGTAGTTAACCCAAATTGGGTATTTAGTGAATACAAATAAAAATATTAGTTAAAAAGTAACCACAAAGTTTTTTTTTATTTGGCAACGATTGCACGCACCTTCAGTCCCCTAAAGGCCTTATTATATAAGGGCATCTTAACAGTAGCTCAAGTGAACCTTTACTGGTACTTGAACCTTCCCATAAAAATCACATTGTCGTCAAATACGGTTTTTTGTTTGGAACTGGCAGTAACGAAAAGCTTACTCTAGTCACCACAGCAAAAAGTATTTCGCTGTCCCCTATTTAACAAGAGTTCTATGCTGCATTAGAAAAATATTTGTTACGGCTGCACATACAACTTGTAGATAAAATCCACTGTAATTGCATGTGTATATCGCAACCGAAAAGCTCGGTATACTGCAGAAAAAACTCTAAGCATCAAAGCGTAATTTGCTGGAGCTTTTCTGTAACCACCAATAAAACCATTTTACTGATGTTGAAGCTTTTCGTCTAAAATATATTGCTGCCAGTTTCAAACAGAAACAATATTTAATTTAACTGCAATGTGATTTTTATAAAAAAAAACTTTAAGTACCAGTAAAGGTTCAGTTGAGCTGATGTTAAAAAGCCCTTTTATAGGGCCTAAGGAAACAGAAGGTGTGTGCAACAGTAGATACCAAATAAAACACTTTAACTTGGCTGTTTAACTAGTTGATCAAAATTTGTCTTTGTTTCTGGGAGAAACTTATTCAATATATCTACACGTCAGAATATTTAAATTCAGAAGCCTTCTGTGATAGCTTGTAGATGAAATTTCATTTCAGATAGATTGAATTATTTTTAAGGCTTTCTAGTTGAGGTAGGTAATTACTTCCCTAAAGTGAAAAGTTTGTTTTCTCTTCAACTTAAAATACAAAAAATATTTTTTTCAGTTTTTAAAATTTTTATTAAATAAATAACATGGATAAATCCTATAACACAAGACAACCTTACCTTCAAATGCATCTAGATGAGTTTGAGGCCCCCATTCTAACAATAAAAGTCTGTAATACATCACTATAAACTATAATAAATAAATAACACTAATAGATACACACACACACACACACACCGCGGCAAGAAGCACCTGATTCACTTAAACCATGCACACGTATCGAAGCACGGAGACGAAATGATTGTTACCGCGTGGATTAACTAAATATTTAGTAATGGCTACCATATTTTTCGTTACGACAACTTAAGGCATTATTTAAAATAATTTTTTTTTTAGTTGTCACAACTATAACAAAATCTTACGTCCTTGTTAGTTATCACAACAAAGGATGTATTTACCGCAAGTCTACCAAATAAATTTTCGGCGTACAGCCTACTAATTCGATTAGTAATTGTAAGTGGAGGGCAAAAAATATATTTGTTAGTCCCTGTAAATAGCTTTGCGGTATTATGGCAACTAAGTCTGCGGACATTTTTAGTAGCTACAACTAAAAAAAAATCAACTAAGTAATTTAGTTGGCGGGTTTTTCTCAGTGTACTTTTTAGTAAGTCTTTGTTTAAAATTAAGTAATAAATATGTGAAATTAAAAATAGGGTATCTAGTATAGTATGTTTTATAGAATAATAAATAAAATAAATGCCACAAACGACTGCAGAAATTGCAAAAATGAAAAAGAGAAAGAAAGCGTTCAATATTCATTGTATTGTTGTAATGTTTTGGCATTGTTGTATAATACCTTAACATAAAAAGTTTGAATTGAAAATACAAATAATTGTGTAGAATTTTACATGTATTTTTCTTTTAGGCATATCAGTGCTAGAGAAGACAAACACAACTGTGTGATAATCCTCTTAGGACGAAATGCTAATATTTCTCTAATTAATAGAAATAACGAAACACCGTTAGATTGTGCACCAAAAGATGGAAATTGCTTTGCCCTGTTAGCATTAAACGTTCAGTTAAGTAATGCGGTGTCTGAGAATACAAAAAACCATAAAACGATTATAACAAAGTAAGTAGTACGACTCAAACCGATTTTACAATATTCTAAGTACATACTTATAAGCTTATGGTGCTCCTAGAACAAAAATTACCAATGCCGTACCAATGATTTTAATGTCGGTCAGAGGTGGACATGACATCTCTGAGGGGGGATCAATTGTGTTTATTTCTTTAATGAAAATAAATATTAACTTTTAGTAGCTCATGCCCCCTTTCAGTGGTGGCTCGTGCTCTATTTATGCGGGTAGGCGACGGGCACGATATAGGTGTAAGCCCGCAAAAATGTTTTTGGACCACGCCCAAATTTGGTCAATAATTTAATGTTAATAAATTATTACTTTATCACTTATAAAAAAAAATTACCACAACCATTATTATTATTATTATTGAAACAATGAATAATTAAAAAAAACTCAAAAGTCACCTTAAAACGTTTAAAATGTAAGTCCGTATAATTTTTCTATTATCTATAATCGCAATCGCCTATACGCGACCGCGACTGAAGTAACCTAGAAGTCCTACAACCTACAACCAAACGGAAGTACCTGATATACCTATAAAACCTAATTTTTCCTATGATTATCATAATATCTTACTTTGTCTTATTAATATTGTAAAATTAAAATAAATATGATTTAAAGTAAGGCTGCTAACCGTCCCGCATTTTGCGGGACAGTCCCGTATTCTTTAGAATTGTCCCCCCCCCCTATAATTTTACCTAAAATCGTCCCGCATTTCTTGCAGCAGTTATCGGCATTAAAGATATCGGTGGATCTCGCCCAACTCAAATTTCATGGAGTTATAAAATATGATTTTAAAAATAAATAGAATATTTGTTTAATACCTACCTTGTTTACGTTTTTTTTGTATTTAAATTAATTTTCTTTAAATAATATTTTTTTGTTGTTCTATTCAATTAAATTAAAGAATAATTTGATGGCCCAAAGGGTGGACAACCCTAACCCTTTACAAGTTTACATGTAATGGTGAAAAAGCGAATATTGCCCTGCTGTCCCGCATTTATCATTTTAAAAGTTGGCAGCCTTAATTTAAAGAAACAATAGAAATGTCCTTTGTACTTAGCTGTGTTTATCAAAAAATCCTAAACTTTCTTCAAATGTCGAATTTCACTGGCTAGTAGCTACACAATACACACAAACAATCACTGGATCACCGCATTTCCCGATTTCCCCGTGTACCTAGAATAGTTTACTTACGTATAGGTCACTATTGTACAGCAAAAACAACAACAACAAACCTCGCCTCGCTTTTGTTGATGGTTACAAATGAATCTGACGAAGACACTGTGTGTCGAAACAATTGTTATGGTATAACAATATAATTTAGTGAAGATTTATACACGAAGTATTTTTTTATAGTTTTTATAATGGATCTTCATCAAGTAACGGCTACTTCTATATAAATTTATATAAGTAATATATTTTACTTAAAAATTATAAATTAATATTTTTATTATAGGTAATTTATTTCTTCAAAATAAACTGCGTTTATACTATAAATTAACATTCTTACTTTAAAACTTTATTTTCAATGCATATTTATGATTTATGATTTTACATACTAAAACAAAAAATAAGATTTGCCCCTAACAAGCTCAGCTTCAGGGGATTGAAGAAGTTTATAGAAGATAACATTAACATATTTATTATAATATAATAAATATGAAAAATAAAACAACATTTTTAGCACAATATTTTGTTCAAGAATTTGTTTTTCCACTGGCCAATTGCTTGCCCAAGAACTTTCACAAATTCTTAAACAAAATATTGTGCTTAAAAATGTTGTTTTGCAAGTATCCAAGTTTTTGGCAAAATGTTAAAATCAACAAAATGTTACAAACTAGTATTTGACTTGAGGTTAGGTGATTGCTGTTTTGTTGTTTTTTTATTTTCGTTTTGATAAGGTTAGTTTAATGGACCTTTTGCTTTTCGAACTAAAAACACGACCAATCATTTTTAAACAAATGTTAGAAACAAAGCGAAAAACAATTTTGTAACCTCAAAATCTGATAGACTGGCAGCCACTAACTTCCCCAACTTGAACATTTAATTGTGGCAAGCACTTTAGGCAAAATTTTAGCTGTTTACACGTGAAAATAAATTGAAGGTCAATTTTTACAATTTCTTGACCAAGTTTATTTAGTTATTTCAAGATAAGATAAATTATTATTCAAGACTGTCATTCTTGGTATCATTGCAACATTGCCAAGCTACCGTTTTAATGAATTTATAACATCAAGTTTGTGATGCGATGACGTAGGCCTGAGAGGTTTGAGTTTTTATTCCAATAGTTTTTTTTATTTATTTACTATTTCAGTTATGGTTTAAAAATATCACAACTTGGGAACACAAAGATTTTTTACCTTTATACACTATACCTGCAACCAACCGAAATAAAATTTTAGTGAAATAGCCAATTATGCGTTATATAAATTTTAGTGACATTTCAAGAGGCAGAGAACTAAATCCGATCCAGTGTTGGAACAGTGTAGACTCTGAAATTGAACCGAAAAACTACACGTACATAAAAAGGAACTGTATTACGTCGGATGATATACAAATAAATATGAAAGTATCGACTATTCAATCTTGTTCTTGTGAAGATCGATGCATATCGTCTGACTGCACTTGTGGGCGCTTATCTTTGAGGTGTTGGTATGACGAGGAAGGAAAACTTTTACCCGAGTTTAATTTTTGCGGTACGTAACATTTTTGGTGTAGTGGTGATCGATACAGTCTATTTAAATGATTTTTTCTAATTTTGTATCATAACAAATCTATTACGATACGCATTTGCGTATCGTAATAAAGCTATTTCGATACGCGTTTTTTCTTTATTTGATGTTGGTAACATTTAAACATTTATT
Source organism: Polydrusus pterygomalis (assembly GCA_963969555.1). Lineage (NCBI taxonomy): Eukaryota > Metazoa > Arthropoda > Insecta > Coleoptera > Curculionidae > Polydrusus > Polydrusus pterygomalis. The sequence continues at coordinate 54,426,453 of OZ018378.1, forward strand.
TCATTGACTTGCGCGGCCTTTGTGATTTACGAGAAAACCCATTTTTCCCAGAAGAAAAATAGCTTGATAACCTACTTTTTTATTCTGTGTGGATAACAGTCATGTATGTTGGTTGCATAAATCTATAAATCAATCTTTTGTAGATGCTTCAAGCTATCATTTTCTGCCAAATCCTATCCAAAATTCAATCTACTAACCTTCCAATGTCGATTTTAACTTCAACTTTATTTGAATTTTCCATCTTCCCTATACTAAATTGCAATGCCGTGACGTAAAATCACGTCTTTTGAAATTCGAAAAAACGTAGCAAAATCGCCAGAATTTCCGAACGCTCTGTATATGTACCGAATGTACAAGGATCACACAACGTATTCCGTCCAATTTCAAATCTCATATCGCTAAATTAACTTTAGAATCTCGTGGTGAAAATGGGTCAATAAATCAAAAAATTACAGTTCGCAAAATAATTTTTGTTGTCCAGAGGCTACTATGATAAAAAATAGTATTACCAACATAAAATTTGGACATAAAAATTTACAAAATTTGAATGATTTATTTTCTTTTTAAATATGTGTTTTTTATTGAAAAAAACTACAAATTAGAAAAAATAGTATAACGTACGTGTTATATAAAGCAGTTTTAAGCACTTGTCCCGTTATAAAACTCGCCGCAACCGGCTCGTTTTTTAACATGGACGCGTGCTATAAAATGATGCTTTATAAAACGTGTACGTTAATATACTATTTTTATTCGCAGACTTGTATTTGTGTGTTCTAGGCCTTGAGAAGTGCTCTTTGCATGAATTTACATTAAAAATACATTTTTTAACAAGCTAGAAATCGGTAATCCATGTTTTGGGTCAGTTTCAAATGAACCGTTCCTAACCTAACAAATTACCGTTGCACGTCATCTGAAAAAATCATTGTTTTCAGTAGTTTGTCCTAAACTAAAATCCTAACTTTTGTAATAGATATTGATATTTTTCCACATCTTCTCAAAAATATAAGGCCTTAATTTACTTCCATCAATCTTTTTTTCTTTACAGCAAGTTCAGTAAATATTAGACAGTTTAAATTGTCAATCTTGCTTCATAGTTGCCGAAAATTCCATATATCTAGACTATTCTATACCCTGTTCATTTTATCTTGAGAACGATGTTAGTGTGTCCACGGATAGAGTTTGAAAAAAAATTTTTTGTATTAGTATGTATAGAAGAAAAAGTAATTCTTTATAAAAACGCCCGCTTGTGCTGAAACTACAATTTCTAGTATCAGATTTGCGATTATCATACAGGGTCCGTCAAAACTAACATTTTTACTTTTTAGGATTTTTTATTCAATTCCTTGATTAATTAAATAAATTTTTCTTGTGCTGAAACTACAATTTCAAATATCACATTTGCCATTACTACAATACAGGGTTCGTCAGAAACAACATTTTTAGTTTTCTGGCCGAGTAACGATTTGGTTGTAAGAAACGCATTTTTTATTTGCCTACTTTTGAAGTATTTTTATTATTTCATGTCATATTTCTTCAATTATAAATTATAAAACTTTTATTTAAACGTGGTACCACCGAGTTAGCGCATAGTTCAACTCGACATCTGAATTCCCGATAACAGTTCCTAACTTGCTGTATCTGATATTCGAAATTGTAGTTTCAGCACAAGCGGGCGTTTTTCTAAAGAATAGTTTTTCTTCTATACCTACTAATAAAAAGTTTTTCCTCTTCCAAAAACTCCATCCGTATTGATACACTGTAGAAAAAGTAAGGTTAGAAGTAAATTTCAAAAAGTAAAAAACCTGTCAAACAATACATTTTCTGAGATTATGTTACGACTATGGACAGTGTTGCCAACTTTTTGGATACGTAAATCCGTAGGAAGGCTTCGAAAAATCCGTAGAAATCCGTAGATTTTTTTTTTGCTAGAAAATAATTGGTTTTACATAAAATTAAAAAAAAAAAACAGATTAAAAATGTATGTGTTTGGCAATAAAACAATAATAAATATATATTAGGTAAGTACTTATTATATTACTTTTTTTAAAAACAACAGGACACGTTACGACAAAAACGCAGAACAAAATAAATGACAAATGACACACGTGCTTGTTTGTACTGTGTATGTACGACTGTAATGACTCAAACTCACAGAATCCCCGGTTTCGCAGGAAATCCCCAGCGATCCAACACCGCCTATACGTCGTCTTGAGCGATCGGCGATTCAACTTACCTGACGTTTAAAAGCTCGCCGCTAGATGGCCACAGTCGTCAGCAAATTCGAATTGTTGTGTGAAATACTATTTATTAAATAATTTCAAATACCTTTTATTAATGAAAATATGTTTTTCTTTTAATTTTTACTGAGCATGTTGTTGTTTATTTGTTTGTTTGTAAAAATCCTAAAAATCCGTAGATTTGGGTCCTATATCCGTATATCCGAGAACAGAGTACAAATTCCGTAGATCTACGGAAAAATCCGTAGGGTTGGCAACACTGACTATGGAGGACTTGAGGTAGGAGGTCGATCGCAATGCATTGGATTCGGTCCCAAATTATAATCGGTAATTCAGCTTTACGAGTTGCCATAATGGCGCTCGTGTTCGAAGTGGGCTATCAAATAAATGGTTTCTTATGGACGCGATAACTATTTTTATTTAAATTAGTTCTTTAAGGAACAAATAAGGACTTTTATATGAATTTACACTTACTTTGTTATACTTATTAGTAAACTCGGCCTGTATAAAGTTCCAACGATGCTTCGTTTTTAAAATACAGGAACATTCTAGCTAGAATGTTTTACCTTTGGAGCTGGAAAGTGACTTATTTGGCTGAGTTTCATCTCTGAAGAAGATCCTGTCTTACACCCCGACACAAAGCAAACTCTACTTTTATAAATTGTACCATTATTTATTATAAATATGGAAATTAATTACAATACAACGTTATTTGTCTTGTCTTGCCTTCAAACATTATTTGTTATTTCGAAAAATAAAATGTCAATTGTCAAAAGTAAAAGCACAGAAAAATAAAGGGTTTAAGTAAAAGTTGAAAACTATGAAGGATCTAGTTTTCCATATTAAAAACGAAGAAGAAGAAGACAACATCAGCCCACTTCGGACGCGAGAGCCATCTATCGGCCAATAGCAAACTAACCAAAAAACCGGGACAGAATTTGAAAATGCTGCCATTGTCGATCGGCCTCCTACCCTATAGTTCTCCATAGTTACGACAAAAAAAAATGGGTTGTCTTAAGTTGCACAGAGAAATAATAGGCGAAAATGAAAGCGTTTTAAATTATTGAGGAATTTTGGCACAAATGTGACCCTTTTTAAGATCTCAAAACCTTGGATGAAAATTCAAAAGTCAAAAAAATACTTTAACGTATTTTTTAGCGTCACTGCTCTTTAAAAGCATACAACTAATAATGCATTAACATCACATTAGCTTGCCTAGGTTTTAAAAACGATATTGTTCATTTTTTGTAAATAAATATATTGTTCTTTATCGGTCAAATGCCAAATGTCTAATATGACAAGGATGGAGATCAATCTAATTCCTTCAATGTAAGTAAAAAAAAAGCAAATGCCCCAAATATGTTGCAGTATAATTTGACCCATGGATTGACCAATATAGTGATTTTTTGTTCAATTGTTTTTGCTGTCATCATTCTGAAAATAAAATGGATAGACAATAGTATAGGGTAGGTAAATATAGAACGTTTTATTAACAACTTGAAGGTCATGGGTTCAAATTTAACCAAGTCAGTTTATTTTTTTTTGTTTGGATTAATCAAGGTTTTTTAAAAAATGTTGGTAATGTTTTTATTTCGATATTTGTTAAACAAAATTTCATATTTACGGTGATTGTTCACAATTTCATTATTTAGTCAGGTAAGTATTTCTCTTCGTGTAGTTTTTCCTAAAAATCGGACTTTGTAACTGACAAAATTAAAAAGCAATTTAAAATAAGTAAACAATTAAAAAATTTTAATGGTAGATTAAAGTTTCTTACATCAAAACCAAAATAATTTGAATATTGAAATTACATACACTATTGGCAAACTCGGATCTAGCGTGCCGATATAAACGCATCAGACGGAGATTATTAGTAGCGTTTAATACGTTAAACAGAGAACACGCTATCCCCTACCTTCCACCTTCCATTCTTTAGAACACGCGGTCGAAGCAGCTACGGGATCAGTCGATACGTCGAATAAATATTTTTGTATAAAGCAAACCTTCGTCCTGCGAAGTATTAACTGTTATTTTAAATTAATAATGTATTCACGCGAACAAAAAATTAATATCAAGTGGTATTTAACAGCTGAGAGTACCCAAGAAGTTGTTGGGCGATTTTTTATTTTATAGGAGGAGGAGGTATTATTTATTGTATTAATATTTTGGGATTATCATTATTTTCTTAGAATACCAGTTTTTATTTCGTTTATAGGTTTAAGGTTGAATTCTCAACGTCGTTCAATTTATTGCCAACCTATAACCTATTTCGCTTTGTTTTTTCAAGTTTATTATTTTTTAAACTAACATTTAAATAAAATCAGTATCGTGTAGTAGTAGTAGTAGTAGTAGTAGTAGTAGTAGTAGTAAAAAGATTTATTTAGCACGTTGCTACATGATACATTTTAACAATTTTATACCCTTTTTTTATTTATTTTTTGAATTAAATGACCTTTTGAAACTTTATTTGTCCTGTTGAGTTAATAAGAAAGATTTTAAACTTTTTTTAAAAGATTTTAAACTTTTTTGATTTTTAATTGACTTGTTTAATTTATTAAATTCAATAAGACCCTTATGAAAAACTGATTTATATGCAATATTTTTTGAAAAATTATTAAGAAAAAAATTATTGGTATTTCGTGTTAAATAATTATGTTGATCACCATTTAGAACAGTCAATTGCTTTAAATGTGGCGGTAACAAATCATTTTGAATTTTAAAAATAAATATTAGAACCAAAAATAATACTAAATTTTTTACATTTAACCATTCTAATTTTTTTAACATCACATTAATTTTTGTATATCTATCCATATTAAGTAAAATTCGCATTGCTTTATTTTGTAAAATTTGTAATCTATTTATTACACCTTCATCCGCCATAAACAAAATTGTAGAACAATAAAGAAAATGTGGTAAAATTAAAGTATTGTATACAATTTTTTTTGAATAAAATTTTAAATTTGAACCTATTCTTTTAAAATAACTAATTTTTCCCGCAATTTTGGAAATTAAATTTTCGAATTGGTTATTAAATTTTAATTTTGAATCAATCAATATACCTAAATATTTAAAAGAATTGACTATTTCTAGTTTATCACCATCAATTAAAATATTACTTAGGTAATATCTGATATATTACAAAAATATCAATTTATTTCATTGCTAATTTTGGGAGAATTGTATACTGAAAGAACCATGAGTGATAATGACATAATAATGTTAAAAAAATCTTACCCGATATTTTTCGTTATACAATTCTCCTAAAATAAGTTATGAAATTCCTTGATATTTATTAAATATGTCAATTATTACCTACAGAATATCAAGTCGATACTGATTTTCTTTAAATTTTGTATAAAAGCTAGAAAACAGAAATAAATCTACGCGAAATAGGTTATAGGTTGGCAAGCCTGTTGATACTTCCACCTTAAGGCTGATAAATAACATTAACTTTTATGCCGCTGTTGTATTGTCAAATGCAACAGCGGAAAACGTGATATAAAAATGACAACATCGTAAATATATCGCACAACAAAAAACATCAGGCAAAGGCTCGGCCACACCACACAAATATCCCCCCTTTCAGTAGGAATAGTTAGGTGTCTCTTTTTAACTGAAGGCTTTGCCCATAATATTATGTGCCTTCTCTCTTGGTTGCATTAGAGATTTCGCACCCCAGATTCGATTTTGCCAAAAGTGTATATAAAAGTTAGTGTCATAAGTAAGGAGAGAGAGGGGGGGGGGGACAGTGACATACCCCTAATTTGACAGTGGTGGTAGGTTAAGTTGTAAATACTAAAATATAAAAAAAATTAAAGTAAAAAGTTTTTGTGTAATTTTTCAAAAAATTTCAGTAAAATTTTTATTAATAAGAATATGTTGTTTTTCAGATCCGCCTTTAATATTTGAATGCAATGAATTGTGTTCTTGCAACTCCATTTTGTGTCTAAATCGGCTGATTCAAAAGCCCCTAACCCAGCGATTTCAGTTATTCAAAACCAACTTAAAGGGCTGGGGAATAAGGACACTAAACTGTATTTTTAGAGGAAATTATGTTTGTGAATATGTTGGTGAAATTTTGACAGACAGAGATGCAGATAATCGGGAAGATGACAGCTATCTGTTTGACTTAGATAATAGGGTAAGTCAACATTTTAATAAAGTTAATGGTGGTCCCCGGAAACCAAAACTTTGTAATTAAAATATGACCAAGTAGGCACATTCTATTTAAAAAGTGGAAAATGTGTTTACAGATTTAAAATATATTGGGATATAAAAAGTTAGAACCAGAACCTTTCCTAATGCACCAATAAACTACTAAAATAATTGCCTAAAACTTTTCACAGTTAATAACTGTCTCTATCTATTATAGTTTCCGAGATTACGGTACTGTTATCAGCAAATTTGAACACCCTGTATGTAATCACGTCGCTTTTTATCAATTAAAAAAAAACACTTTTCGCGTTATAATAAAATGTTATCCCTGTATACCAATATACTTTTATAACAAAAATATTTTTTTTTAAAAATACAAAATATTTCTTTGGCGATTCCTTACAGTTTTTTTCCTTTTCTATCAAAAAATATCGTTTATCTTCTAGCTTTGTCCAGGACAATAATACGGGTATAAAAGTGTATGTTGGTTAGTATATTATAAAAATCTCGACTTTGCTCTCATAGCGAATTAATAACAACTAAATTGGGCGAGTGAAACCGCTAGTACCTGCTAGTTTTTATATTAAAAGCTATTATTTTTTAGGACACCGATTCTTTCTGCATTGATGCCAAGTATTATGGAAATTTTGCCCGATTTATTAACCATTCTTGTGATCCAAACCTTCATCCGGTAAAAGTATTTGTAGAGCATCACGACTTACGTTTTCCAAGAATAGCACTCTTCGCTAAACGAGATATAAAATCTGATGAAGAACTAAGGTAATAATAAACGACAACTTTTTTTGAATCAACTGAAATTTATTCATTATTAAAAAATAATGTGACTTGAAAAATTCACAGTTTCTAGTATACAGTAGGTATCTACATGGTTTAACTCAGTAGCGGCTCTACCTGTCGGGCTTGGTTGGTTGGTTGGTTGGTTGGTTAAAGGCGGGGGTCGGGTTCGACGTGTGGCCCAAGCTTCTTACACTGCAGCCTTCTGGCTTATTGTGCGCCCCAGTCTTGTTAGAAAAGATTTGTTCCTTCTATGAGGTCCAGTAGTTTTCTTCCAAGTTTGTCGTGCGGGAGGTTATCGCCACGTCGAATGTTTCCGAAGATTTTAAATCTTTTACGGTTTAGCGCTTCGCAGCTGTATATGATATGGGAAGCGGTTTCATCCTCTTCGCCGCAAAGTCTACATTCAATGGGTCCATTATAGACTCCCATTCGTTGAAGGTGCTTTCTTAAGTGACAATGGCCTGTTAGTAGGCCTGTCACTTGCTTTAGCTGGGTACGCGTCAAGAGCAGCATTCCAGCTGATAGCTTCTTCGAGGGCCTATCGATGACGGCCCGTGCGTGTGCCTGGCCAGGTGTACCATTCCATCGAGATAGATGTTGTTTTTGTGCCCATCTGTCTAATGTTGTTTTGGTTGCCTTTTTTGATATTCCAAGGGCGGGTTCTGGGCCCCTGAAATTTTGAGCAGATCCGGTTCTTGCCAGTTCATCTGCTTTTTCGTTGCCTTTTATCCCTGAATGGCCAGGAACCCATAGGAGTTCAACCCTGTTGTTTCTGGCTGCCAGGTCTTTTAGGTCGTTAAGGCACTCCATTGTGATTTTTGATGTAAATCGGAAGGAGTTCAGAGCCTTTAGGGCAGCTTGGCTGTCCGACAGGATATGTATCTTTTGGTCGTGGTAGCCCTTTTCGAGATTCTTTTCCTGTCGGGCTTAGTCAAGTATCTATGCAGTTATCGACCAATCCTAGTAAAAATAAAAGACAATGACCTTAAATAATAGGGAGATACCTTATTTTTTTTCAGCTAAGGTGACCAAGGCTCCAACCAATGGAAGCCAGCTGCTGCGCACGCAGTTACATCTTATATCACGCGGTGACGCGGCTTAGTTGTTGGTTCATTCGTCGCGGATGTGTGTTGTTGGTTCGTTCAACGTCTCATCCCATCATCCATTTTGACACGCTTTTATTAGCTTCACCTGTATGTTTGTTTGTAGCCGACTTCTTTGAACCCGATTTTGACCCACTTTAAACGGTCAGATTTAATTTAAATTTTGCAGACTTATCAAGAACCGCTGACAATACCTACAATAATTTGATAAGTTTATCTCATTATCCTGATAGAGCTCACCGTATGCGCATGCGTACTATCTACCTACTTTCCGGCTCGAGCACTCGGCTTAACAGTGTTGGTACATTCTTTCGCTATCAGTTGGTCCGTTGGCCGAGCGGGTATGTGGATCCGATGCTTTAAATCTAGCCATTTAAAAAATAATGGATCCACTGCTTTAAATCTAGCCATTTCAACAAGTTATTGTTAAATTAGTGACAGTATTCCATCTCTACTCCGGACCTCTCTATGACTATCTCTAAGTGCTCAAAAAAAATATTTTTTTTCTTAATAATAACGTATTGTATCTTCGTATATTATAGTGATATAAAATACAAATAAAATATTGTCATGTTCGTTTTATATTATAATATAGTTGTGTCTGAATTATGAAATATATTCTTTACAATATAGTATATTAAAGTATAAGTGGATATTAAGGTCTTTAAAACACGCGCGATTTTGCAATAGAGCAAGTGTTTTAAAGACCAGTTATCCACATATACTTTACATTATTTTTTTTATTGGTATTTATATTACAAAAAATGGAAATAATAACTTAGCAAGTAAGTGAAATGGTCGAATTCGCGATGTGATATACCTGTCGTTGTCATGAAAATGAGGAGAACAAAAAATACCGTCTTCCAATCTGTCACATAAGATTCATTGTTGTCACCGTTGACATTGGTTGTCTATTGCTTAAAAAAAATATTTTATTTGACGTTAAAAGGTAATTCTGTCAAATCAATAATTCAAAAGTTGACATATTTAGACTTCACGTTTCACGGGTTGTTGATGTTGCCATGGTAACTTTAAAACACGCGCGTTTTTGAAAGTGGGATTTAAACACGCTGAGGCGTACTTTAAATAAGCGAAATAGGGTATCAATAAAAAAAAATATTATATTATTACTTAACTTTAAATTTATATTTAACTTATTATTATATTTAACTCAATACAAGTATTTTACTTCTGAGTTTCGGAATTAAGTTTATACAAAAAAATATATATATATTAATATTAAATGTAAAAAAAAATGTTGAATAAACTTTTTATTATTATTATTATTAATAACTCAAACTAAAAAATAAATATAGTTTAAAAACTAAAAAACACGCTTTAATAATTAATCAAACTAAAAAGCGGAAAATAAATATAGTTTAAAATAATTATTGATATTCTTAATACAGGCAGAAAATAATAATGAACGATAAACATTAGAATTATTGTGAAAAAAGCGTGGTGCGCTTTGTGCTATATTTTTCTTATATCGAGCACCCCACGCTTTTTTCACAATAATACTAATGTTTATCGTTCATTATTATTTTCTGCCTATATTAAGAATTTCAAGAATTATTTTAAACTATATTTATTTTCCTCTTTTTAGTTTTAAATAATTATTAAAGCATGTTTTTTAGTTTTTTTAAACTATATTTATTAATAATACCCTTTGCAAAGGCCTGATATTTATGCCTTTCTCTTGACGAACATCGTAGACGGCCACGAGTTAAATAAATTATTTTTAAAATTTGAATATTAGTATGAACAGACGACCTAAAAGAAATTGTGCTGCCTATTTACTTCTCATCTGCAGAATTTACTTGTTATCGAAATTGTAGCAAACTAGGTAGATGAAAATCTTAAAACATAGTTGTTTAAATTATCTATAACTATAAATCGATTTGTTCGCTGCCGCAACCAGACGTATGTTTTGTATCATGTGTTTGGTCTATACAGGGTGTTACTTAATGATGTGGCGTAATTTCAAGGGAGTATTCCTGAACCAAATTCAAATAGAAAAGTTCATATAAACATGTGTCCTAAAGAGTCTGGTTTTCAAGATACAGAGGGTGTCAAAGTTTTAAAAAAAAATTGTTTTTTTATTAATATCTAAATGATCCTTTTACCGATTTTGTTGAAATCTGGCATAGTTATTCATTGTAATAAGACGCAAAGTTGGCACTAACTAAAAGAAAATTATAAGTTCCAGTGGCGTCTTGGGGGGCAGTGTCTTGAATAATATTGACAAAAAAAAAGTACGCTACTGAGTTTTTTAAAAAATTTAAATTTTTTTCAGATTGAGCATCTACAAATACAACTTTTTTGTCTCCTAATATCTTTTCCTATATTACTTCCTTTTCGAGGAAAAAAATAAAAAGGACTTCATTGCATGTCGAAAAATTGTTAAAATAAAATCAAGTTAACTTTGATCGTTCAGTATATTTATTTCTAAGCCATTTTTTAAAATCTAACAAACGAAAAGTAATGACTATTTACAAAAAATGTTGGAAATGACTACCTTCCGCTTCTATGCAGGCTTCTGCTCTCCTTCTCATCGAGCGACGAACTCTTTCGAAAATTCCATTATTGTTACGAATGGTTTCACACCCGTCAATAATTCTATTCTTTAGTTGTTCTTCTGTCTCGATTGGTGTAACATAAACTAATGCTTTTAGGTGCCCCCATAAATAGAAATCTAGGCTGTTTAAGTCAGGCGATCTAGGTGGCCAGAATTGTGGTCCTCCACGACCTATCCAACGATTTTGGTAAGCTCCATTCAAATACTCACGAGCCAATATGCTAAAGTGGGCAGGAGCACCGTCATGCATGAACCAATGTCGTTGACGTAAATATAAAGGAACATTTTCAAGAAGCAGAGGCAAATCATTTTGTAGAAAATGACTGTAAGATTGTCCGTTAAGACGTCGTGGTAAAAAAAATGGTCCAATCAAATAGTCATCTAAGATACCGATCCAAACGTTGACAGAAAATTGTTCCTGAACATTTGACTCTGTAATAGCATGAGGATTTTCTTGGGCCCAGTTATGATTATTATGGAAATTAATTATTGCATTTCTGGAAAAATGGGCTTCGTCCGTAAACATAATGATGGAATCAAATTGAGGATTTTCTGCAAGTCTTTGATGATACCATCTACAAAATTGCGTACGCGGTTCAAAATCTCTTGGCAGAAGTGCCTGAACTCTTTGTACGTGATAAGGATACAACAGGGAATCTCTTAAAATTTCCCATGCCATTTTATAACAAATATTTAATTCCCTACCTATTTTTCGGGTACTAGTTGCAGGATTCTCTTCGACCGCATGTAGGACAGCCTCCTAAACTGCTGGAGTTCGAATTGTACGAGGTCTTCGCTCTGAGGTATTACGTTTAAAACTGCCTGATTCAGTCAGACGACGATGAATGTTTATGAATATTTGTCTACATGGAAGGACACGGTCAGGATACCTTTCTTGATAGAGCCGCCGGGCCTCCGCCGAATTACCATTGGCAAGACCATAAAGGAAATGCATTTGTGTCATCTCCAAATTAGAATAATTATTTGCCATTTTTTGAACCGCACAATTATTAACCTTTTGACCAGAGGAAAAATAATAACAAACTGTTACCGAAAGTCAAAACCATTATGTTCATAATAACAAAACAACATTTCCTAGCAACGATCAAAGTCAACTTGATTTTATTTTAACAATTTTCCGACATGCAATGAAGTCGTTTTTATGTTTTTCCTCGAAAAGGAAGTAATATACGGAGGAATATTAAGAGACAAAAAGTTGTACTTGTAGATGCTCAATCTGAAAAAAATTTAAATTTTTCAAAAAACTCAGTAGCGTACATTTTTTTTTGTCAATATTATTCGTGACACTGCCCCCCGAGACGCCACTGGAACCTATAATTTTCTTTTAGTTAGTGCCAACTTAGCGTCTTATTACAATGAATAACTATGCCAGATTTCAACAAAATCGGTAAAAGGATCATTTAGATATTAATAAAAAACCAATTTTTTTTAAAACTTTGAAATCCTGTATCTTGAAAACCAGACTATTCAGGACACATGTTTATATGAACTTTTCTATTTGAATTTTGTTCAGGAATACTCCCTTGAAATTACGCCACATCATTAAGTAACACCCTGTATATATATATTTATTTACTTCTACAGTGTGACCAGTAAAGTCCGCATCATATGGGATTTTTTTTTATTAATAACTTTATTCGAAATTTGACTTTGGCATCAAGTTCTGCTTCGATCGAGATGAAAATTAAGCAAAAAAAAATAGTAGTCACGTGATTTGCATTATCTGTCAAATTTCAATTTTTTCCAAAAAATAATTCAAAAATAGGGTTATTTCTGAAAGTATCGAAAAAAGTTATTAGACAAAGTTTTTTATATACAGTTTCTAGCCCACATGGAAAGTTTTAGCTGCATAAGATAATTTTGATTTTTTACCCGTATTTTGTAAATTGCACCACTTTTGCAAAATAAGACTCAACGCAACCTACATAAAACTTCTTAGTTTTGACAATGCTTCATTTCAGATAAATTTTCTTTAAAGTAGCGCCATATTAAAGGTGTGTTTTTCTACAAAATCAAAATTGGGCTATTAAAATTTGGTCACATGTGATGCAAAGTTTATTTGTTTTTGACCCTGTATAAGGTAACTTCATAAAATAAGTATTTTTGAAAACGTAGTTTCTGTCTGAAAGTGATACACCTTAATATTAAGACAAAAAAGAACACAGTGTCATCAGTAAAGTGTTCATTAAGTGGACAATAAATTTTAGTGGTGGGTAAAAAATCAAAATTATCTTATGCAGCTCACATTTCACATGTGGGCTAGAAACTGCATTTAAAAAAAAATTTTCTAATAACTATTTTCAAAAATAACCCCACTTTTAAATTATTTTTTGGAAAAAATTAAAATTTGACAGATAATGCGAATCACGTGACTACTATTTTTTGCTTAATTTCATCTCGATCGAAGCCAAACTTGATGCCAAAGTCAAATTTTGAATAGCTATTAATAAAAAAAAAATCCCATATGATGCGGACTTTACTGGTCACACTGTATTTATTATATTGTTATCTTCTTGTAGCTTCGACTATGGTGAAAAATTTTGGCTAGTCAAATACAAGTCGTTTACGTGTAACTGCGGAACATCAACATGTAAATATTCAGAAGAAAATATTAGAAATACTTTAGAAAAATACCAAATGATTATGTGAAGACTAAAATAATATAAAATTAATTTTACATTGTAAATAAATAAGTTTTTAAAGAGTTTAAGTAGTTATTATTTAAGTTCTGAGACAATAGGAAAACTCATTTAAATATTTTAAGAAATACTACTGACATTCCTGTAAGAATACCTACTCATTAAAAGTATAAAAGTAAGTTCATTTTATGACACGATTAATTATCCTGTTTTGAAATGAATTTATAAAGTACCAGGTTAAAATTGTTGTGAATCTGTTTTAAAGGCGCAGCTAAAGTATTTTTTCACAATAAATGGTTCACTCCGTTTAACTACCTGGGACGTTTTGCAAGAGCTTGGCCATAAAAATGCAAATAAACTGTCGGTCAGGGTCGGATTATAATTTGTAATTATAGCAGGTAATATTTGACGATCTTGTACTAATATAACTATAAATAATATATTATTAATAACGAATTAAATATCTAAAGTCCTACCCTGTAGTGACTTTGATTGTGTATAACAATGGGATTAAACCGGTAGTTTTATTGCAGTCAATAAGTGGATTTAGGCAAAAAAATATTTTATCTACCGTCGAGGGTATAAATATTAATATAACCAACGTTAGACATAGCAACCGCGCGTTGGTTGATGGTAGATTCTTTTAAACGCCCGGAATATTTTGGGGTTTGTTCAACCGCTTTTCTTTTACTAGGAAACATTATTTTCATTTGATTAGTCAAACAGAAGTAAATTACAATTTTCTTGTGGTCTCTGAACAAAAGTTTCGCTCATTATAGCCAAACAAATTAAGATTGATACATTAACACACAATTCTAGCAAATAAAACTCATTATAATAATGTACCTACCATCAATTTGTTGCATAATGCCAGATCGTATCTAATCGTCTGCTGGGGATCGAACTCGGACCCTCTTCAATACCAGCCGAATACTCACCGATTCCTGCAGATGTCGTCGACGCAATTGGATGAAAGCTAAGAAAATATCTTAAACAATACTTTTTCAATTAAAAAATTTTGTCTGAATTTTTCAGTTATATATTATTTAATACCGACTAAAAAACTTTATTAACATTTTTTTTTAAAGTTTACTTTTCAACAAACCCGAACAAACCCAAACACCAAGAAAATCTGTCTGAAATATACAAAATCCAAAAGTAAAATTTTTAAAACACACACTACACAAAAAACAGCCACAGATACACTTAAAAAAACACCAAAATCGGTAGAAAATACGACGCTACTTGACGCGTGAGCTTGCTACGGCCCATTGCTGATCTGGGAACTTTAACGACGAAACCAGATCAGCTGTTAATGTCAAATAACGTTGTGTTTTGTCGAAACGCTTTGTTTTAAGAAAAAGTTAACTCTACAGTGTGTCCAAAAAAGTATGCAACATATGGGAAAGTTATTTACTACCGATTTCTCAGAAAAATTTATTCTTGATAAAAGTTGGTGCATGCCTTAAAACTATAAATGCATATTTCACCTGCGGCTAATAGTAATGGAGCAAATGCCATTTTTTCGAAATTGCCTCGAGTAAAGTACCTTAATTATTAAAAATACAGCAAAATTTTATACGGAAATGTTTTTGCAAATTAAAAACATAGTTCAAATACGAAATTTGAGTTAGGTGTGTCAATTTTTAATTTTTTTCCCTAATCTCTAATTTCCCCTAAACGGTACGCCTCTGGTCGATTTTTTGTTTACGCAATTTTAATATATTTATCAAATAACTTAAACGTGGGTTTATAATAAAAATGCATTAAGTAGTTGCACACTTTTAAAAACTTTTCAATGAACCGGGTCGGTTTAGATATAAGCGTGTTGCACGCCTACTTAAACACATTTTAGACAACTTCTGTTCGAAACTAAATCATAATAGAATTCAACCCTATTCATAATACTGAAAATAACTAATAATTTATTTGTCATTTTCACCCAGTACGCTGAAGTCCAAAAACCTACTTTAAAAAAATGCATATAAAATAAGTATTTTGCCCTCTCGTAATTATTTATTATGACATCATTAAAAAGTTTTTAAAAGTTTGCAACTACTTAATGCATTTTTATTATAAACCCACGTTTAAGTTATTTGATAAACATATTAAAATTGCGTAAACAAAAAATCGACCAGAGGCGTACCGTTTAGGGGAAATTAGAAATTAGGGAAAAAAAATAAAAAATTGAGACACCTAACTCAAATTTCGTATTTGGACTATGTTTTTAATTTGCAAAAACATTTCCATATAAAATTTTGCTGTATTTTTAATAATTAAGGTACTTTACTCTTAAGCTAATTTCGAAAAAATGGCATTTGCTCCCTTACTATTAGTTGCAGGTGAAATATGAAATATGCATTTATAGTTTTAAGGCATGCACCAACTTTTATCATCAAGAATAAAATTTTCTGAAAAATCGGTAATAAATAACTTTCCCATATGTTGCATACTTTTTTGGACACACTGTATATACAGATTTTATCAATGTTATTAAAGCCAGGAATGGGAAATAGTAACAAAAAAACAAGTTTTTTCTAAAGTGTCAACAAGTTTTATTCAAATACATAAAAACCTTTTAAAACTACCATATTACAGTAAATTTTTTTTTAGTGTTTTCAACTATTAAGTGCCTTCGTTGTTGCATTGAATAATTAAACTTGCATAAGTAAAATTTGTCTTGATCCGCACTCGAGTTTTACATTTAATAAAAAGCATAAATTTTATTCGAGTTATATTTGAAAATAAGCGATTGGATTTGAGCGAGTAAAAAATTATTAAAATTCGACTATGGCTTTGTCTTGTAAAAACTAAGGAATTTTCTGCTGAGAAGATGAAATATATTTTGCTTAGGTCAGCTAGATTTAAAATTCTCAATCGAAGCAATATATTTTAAGGTTATGCCAACGATTCTATTAAAGAGTAAAATATACAGCTACGTAAATATTTAGAAGAAATTAAGTTACATAGCTTGAAATCTCTTCAACTTTAAAATATATAAGTTATAATGATTCCGCTAACACTGTTTTATCTTAAAATTATTATGTGTTGTTTGACTGGTCACTGACAAGGTTGATCTTTATTGTATTGTATCAAACATTTTGCGTTTTATCACTTTCGTCGTCATAAATCCGGGATGGTTTTTATGAAGAGTTATATCGTTTAAATCAAGATCTTCTGTCGACTATATAATAGAGAAGGCTATGGTTTGAATATATTTTAAGTCGAAAATGTTGACATCAAATTTAATAGGCCTGTTAAAGCCAAGATCGTTAACTGTGACGTCATCGTTTGACATAAAACTAAGTCACTGGTTAAACCGCCAATAACCGTGCTAGGGAGCTATGTATTTACTATTGACAATTGACAGGCGTAGTGATTCCGGTAATTTCACATTTTTGGTTATTTATGTAAACATTTTACATTTAAATTTGTTGAAGTTTTTGAAATTTGTGTTTCCTTTCCCACAATATTTTTTTACTAGTCATGTCAAATGATAATGCTAATAAGCTACGGTGCGCGGTAAATACAGATGTATCCAAGCGACCTGCATAACCGTGACGTATTTTGACATTTGAAGTAATAACCGCTGGTATTAGGTACTTTCCTTTTGCCTCTTTTAAAGAACAAATCTTTGCCTGGCTAAGTTGTTAAAGGAACGATTCGTATAGTCCGCATGGGAAATAGGGATTGGCATACTTAACCGCGACAAAAGGGAAGAAAAGAATCTTTGGTGTTTGTTTGAAGGTTGTAGACAATGATGTATCAACCCTATTCATAATACTGGAAATAACTAATAATGTATTTGTCATTTTCACCCAGTACGCTGAAGTCCAAAAACCTACTTTAAAAAATGCATATAAAATAGGTGTTTTGCCCTCTCGTAATTATTTATTTATTTATTATGAGAAATAAATTATTAATTATTTCCAGCATTATGAATAGGGTTGAATTCTATTATAATTTAGTTTCGAACAGAAGTTGGCTGAAATGTGTTTAGGTAGGCGTGCAACACGCTTATTTCTAAACCGACCCGGTTCATTGAAAAGTTTTTAAAAGTTACTTACTAAAAACTACTTAATGCATTTTTATTATAAACCCACGTTTAAGTTATTTGATAAATATATTAAAATTGCGTAAACAAAAAATCGACCAGAGGCGTACCGTTTAGGGGAAATTAGAGATTAGGGAAAAAAAATTAAAAATTGAGACACCTAACTCAAATTTGGTATTTGGACTATGTTTTTAATTTGCAAAAACATTTCCATATAAAAGTTTGCTGTATTTTTAATAATTAAGGTACTTTCCTCTTATATAAGGCAATTTCAGAAAAATGGCATTTGCTCCCTTACTATTAGCCGCAGGTGAAATATGCATTTATAGTTTTAAGGCATGCACCAACTTTTATCAAGAATAAAATTTTCTGAGAAATCGGTAATAAATAACTTTTCCATATGTTGTATACTTTTTTGGACACACTGTATATATGCCACAAAAACCTTCCAAACTTCGAATAAAACTTTTTTCGTATAGGGGACATATGTTTAGGGCTCCAATGTAATAAAACATTTCAATCAATCCCCCTTGTTAATGAACATCAGTCGAACAATACATTCTTTTGCTTATAACATCGGAAGCGTGATTCTTTAAAATATTGTGACTGTGAATAAAAATTGTTTTGTGCAGATTTGCAGGCAAAATGGTTTTAAGGCATCGTTTTTAAAGATTGCACAATATTTTGATAATGTTCGATAATAAATATTCTTACCTAATTCTAATAAATAAAACATAAAGAAATAAGAGCAGGATAAAGTAAAGCTTACAAATCACATATTTAAAATAACCCTAATATATCAAAATTTGCTAAAAGTACGCAAACACAACCTAACAAGCTACTAACAGCAATGGACATTTAAAAAAAATAAAGTACAAATCTGTCAATTTAATAAAATTATTTGTGTTTTCGCTATTTTTGTATAATTAAAAATATTCTTCTAACTTTGTTCGGTACTTGATTTGGATGATTTGTTAAAATCAGTGTATAGGTGTTCCCAAAGTTACTTTATTGTATATACTTTAATTTACCTTTCATTGCTCTTTAACTACAAAAAAATACCGTTTATTTATCTTTGACTTAAATTTTTCAACAAATCGGAGAGTATCTTAAATTTAAAAAAGTCCAATTCTGTTGGCAAGACATGGCGTTATTTAATAAATAAAACTAATAGATACCATGCTGGTGCTACAATACATAATTTTAAAATGGTATTTCAATATAAAAAGTGAATAAATTATTATTACAAGTACTTCAAATTTAACAAAATATATGCAATGCGCAGACCCTAGTTTTTCGATGGGCGCTGCTTGATACAGTAAAGCATGGCATTTCAAAAAATACCTCATAATATAAAAATTAAGTACAACAGTAAAAAATTCTTACAGTATAGTATAGAGTATTATCGGAGTTAAGCGTTTTTACCAGGTTTTGATAGCGATAAAATAATAATTTGTTATAAATAATAATATATGTATAGACAATTAAACTTATTGAATACCATTTAAACCTGCTGAGCCAAACGCAACTCTGAGAATACTTTGCAAGTTACGCCTAAGACTAGCAAATAAACTTTGTAGCTCCCATAACAAACACAAAAAATAATTTTTTTTCAGATCTAGGAACGATATTTAAAAATTGCATAATTTGGACGAATAAAATACCTAATTAACAATAAAAGCTAAAATCTATAAGAAAATATTTCCACAGTATTTCTGACCGTCTCACTTTGGCCACACTCTAATGACGTAATCAACAAATTAAAATAATAGGGCAGTGTCAGTGAAAGCAATCAGATGTTTCCGACGTCAGATGTCGCTGCCCTATTATTGTTCAAATTCGGGCGTTACCTTCTTAATTTAGGGTATCTTTTATTTTTTGGAAACACGTTTTGGCGAATTCTTAAAACATGAAGTCACACGGAAAATAAATCCTAACAAAGTTTGTAACCAAAAATTCCTGTATAAAGTAAACGGCTTTTTTACTTTATTATAGTTATTAACCATTACCAAAATCACAGAATATACAGGGTGTTTCAATAAAAACTCCCAGGCCAATTATTTCGAAAACTAAAAGTGACATGTAAATTCTGTAAACGCCAGTTTTTAGCCTCTATGATTGGCTTCACAACTGTGTAAAAATGTGTTTGAATAATAAAAGATGTAGGTGGCTCCTAGAGAATACTATATTATAGTTACACAATGAGTTTGGTATATTTTCGCATATATTTTTTGTCTCTCACCTTTCTGACCACCTTACCTCAAATTATGAAAGACGGGCCCTTCTATAAGGGCCAAATTATCAATCTCCTGGTAAAGTTACCAAGCAGATATTTTCCATAGATACAATTGTCTCAACAATCGTTTCCACAGTAATTATGTCCTTGGTAAAGATACCAGGAGATTAATAATTTGGCCATAAGTAAGATAGTTGTACTTCATTAATCTCGATATTTCAATTAGTTTTTGGGATATATGCGTTTAAATGTTAGATGACAATAAACATTTAAATAAACTCCTTTCTTAACGAAACATAATTTGTGAAAAGGAAAGAAAAACACAAAGTCTTCCTCCACAAAATTTAATAGAATAAAAAACTCTAGTTTAAAGGTCTGTACATGTTTCGAACGTAGAAACGTTCATCATCAGGAGACAGAAATTTATTTTATACTGATGGTGTTAGCAAAAGAGAAAATTAGAACCCTAATGGAGCTTTTATGGACTTAAAATTTTTTAAAAGTAACATGATATGAAGAAAATTGATAACGGTTAAACCCCCGGTTAAACCATACTGAGTATTTGAAAACGTTATTAAAGAAGGTCTAAACCAACCAAATAAAATGGGGAAGAAGAAAAAAACCTTTCTAAGAAGGTGTCGAAGATTATTTAAATTTTGAAAAACTTATCCAGCATAGGTATGTCTGCAAGACATTATGAGGATAAAAGTGCAGTATCACAATCTGTAAAAAATATAAATTGAAATTAAAATCAAAGAGTGAAGGAGTACAGAAGTTTTTTTTAAATATTTTAGAAAAAAAAATTTAAATAAAAAAGTAAGTACTTACATTGTTATGTGGTAAATAATGTCTTACAGACATACCTATGCTGGATAAGTTTTTCAAAATTTAAATAGTCTTCGACACCTTCTTAGAAAGGTGTTTTCTTCTTCCCCATTTTATTTGGTTGGTTTAGACCTTCTTTAATAACGTTTTCAAATACTCAGTATGGTTTAACCGTTATCAAGTCCATAAAAGCTCCATTGAGGTTCTAATTTTCTCTTATGCTAACACCATCAGCATAAAATAAATTTCTGTCTCCTGATGATGAACGTTTCTACGTTCGAAACATGTAGAGATCTTTAAACTAGAGTTTTTTATTCTATTAAATTTTATGGAGGAAGACTTTTGTGTTTTTCTTTCCTTTTCATACTTTCAACTCCACTTTGAGGATGGACTATTTCTTCAAATTGAAACATAATTTATTGAAAATTAACCGTGGATATCGTAAGAAATTAAGTAGGTATAAATGATTTATCGCCTGTATAATACGCAAAATCTTTGTATTATTCGATTTGCAAATTTGTTTTTTGTATTTGTATTGTAATTGTATATTGGAACAACAAAATGTATACACTATAAAATTAAAGTCATTATCCATTGAGTTTATTCGATGCTCTCACGAAATTTTTTCGTCTTATAACAATAAATGAAATAAAACTTGTCTTTTTGGAGCTACCAATGAAATATACCAAATGTTTATTATGTGTAGTGATACCACAGAACTAAAAAACTAAGTAGAATACTCAGCAAGACCTCTTATATTTGATGTAATAATTTTTTTTTCTAGAAAAAAGTTGGCAGCGATGGCTAATTTTGTATACGGTTTGAAAACGTGTTCGCGTTCGATTTATTCAATTTCGTGTTATTTTAGGGCTGTTTGGTAATACAGGGTGTCCAGAAACAGGAGGTCAATTCGTTAACCATATATTTCTTGAGCAAAAATAATATGACTTTTATAATGCAATTTTTTACGTTTGACCCTCATGTTCCATATACTTACAGTGTGGTTGTTTAAAGGTTTGTTCCTACAGCGAATCCCCGACAACTTCATGACAATTTTCAAACCCACTTTACGGCGCAAGTCTGCTTTCTGACCGGTTTCAAACTCTTGTAGGAACAGGCGTTCGAAATCAACTAACTTCGGTTCGGTGTTTAAAACTGAAGAAATTTTAAACGATGGACATAACCTCAAAGTGTTATCGTTTTCGTAATTATTGTTTTATTGTTATTTCGTTAATTAAACTCGTTTGGCTCGGCCCAATAAATAAACTTAAACAAATTAAGTAACTTTTATAAAATGAATGAACAAAGTTATGAAGGTAAATATTTCTGAATCTTCATCAGATGACGCAAGTCGCTCATTTCTCAATTTAATAATAGAAAAAGTCTTATACAAAAGCAAAAACCGCAAAAACACGTCTAACAAAAATAGGTTATGTCATATGTTATGCTAGCGTTTAACCGCGCATGCTCCGGACATTTTACTGGCAAAAGATTCGCAAACTGCTCTGACAGTTGGCAAACTATCAGAGAAACGTGTAGGAACAGCGACTTTGGGTTTTCAAACTGTCCAAAATCTTTGTGGGAATACTTTTATATTTACTGCGCAGAATCCTGACTGTCAAGGACTGTTTCTGATCGCTGTAGGAACAAACCTTTAGTGTGCAACATATGGGCATTTTTTTTATTACCGATTTCTTAGAAAATTTTATCCTTGATAAAAGTTGGTGCATGTTCGATAATCATATTAGGTGCACTTGGAATGGTTGCAAGTCGAACGGCGTACAGGGTAGGCCAAAAAATATAAAACTTGTACAAGAATTAAGTACCGCTATTTCAGAAAATTCACCTAAATGTTATTAAGAAAAGTTGCTTAGAATTAAAAGTTATGAATAGATTCAAAAACGTGACTTTATTTGTTTTTTTTCCAGGTATCTGCGATTATTTTAGTAGGATTTTATGTTTCGCTTAATTTGTACAGTTTTTTTAATAAACATTTAAAATAAAAATTTTGCACTTTTAATGATAGTTTTTTAAGTAGCATATTATCATTACTAATGTTTTATCTTGCTAAAAAAAGTTTTTAGGATATTTTAAAGTTGTGTTTAATATCATTGCAACGAACATGAAGTTTGTGATTCCTTAATAAATAAGAAATTCAAGTAAATTTTACAAATATGCTTGCATTTGAACAAAGATATGTGAAATTGATTTGACTTTGATTAATTTATGAAGGTCTTTATGGTGAATATAAAAAAAAATTTTTGGGAAATTATTAGGTAGGTAATGTTTTTAAAAAAATATATTTTATTTTTATTTTAGGAGGTCACGTTTTTGAATCTATGCATAACTTTTAATTCTAAACAACTTTTCTCAATAACATTTTGCTAAATTTTCTGAAATAGGGGTACTTTATTCTTGTACAAGTTTTATATTTTTTGGCCTACCCTGTACGCCGTTCGACTTGCAACCATTCCAAGTGCACCTAATATGATTATCGAACACGCACCAACTTTTATCAAGAATAACATTTTCTGAGAAATCGGGAATAAAAAAAAATGCACATATGTTGCACACTTAAACAACCACACTGTATAGGGCAGGGCCTCAAAGTTTGAACTTAAATTATTTTTGGCTAGTCCATTGCTTTCGGTATTGTGACCATGGGGGATCAGTCGGTACTGGACCCCCCCCCCCCCCTATTTTTGAACATGAGTTCAATTGAAAAATGGCACTTTTGAAACAATATGTATTGATAATGCCCCTATATCTAGTGCACAAGTATTGCTTTTTTTTTCTTTTTCTCTCCACATGTAAGCAATATCAATAGGTCAATTATTGCTTTATTAAGTTTTCAAAGTTGGCGCGCGTGGCTCGCTACCAAGTTATAGCCAATTGCAATGATGTTGCACCAAAAAACTCCAAGAATGCGGCCATGTGTACCATTTATTAGGAGTTATCCTTAATTTTTTAGTTCTGTGAGTAGCACTCAGTAAATACGGACGATGACACGCACGGCGTTTTTGTAGCGGTTTTTGCGAGACGGCGGCCGACGCTGCTGCAGCGGTGGCAAAACAAATCTAGATACATTTGAACACAATTCCTTAATTAAATAAGACAATTTGACGGCGGCCGAGTCGGCACAAACCGCTATGTCCGTCATCGCCCTAAAAACTAAAATTATCGTAGATAACCATCAATATACCGATTTTTTTACTATCGTCCGAGATGAGATTCTATAAAAATACTCAAGTCAGTTTTATTATCCGCATTTATGTTGACCATTGAAAATAAATAATATTTTCAAACATTAAATTTTAGAAAACAACATATTTTAAAAATTTGAAGAAATACTTTATACTTGGACTAAACTGTTAAGTTAAATGGAAGGAAATTATACGCCTTAAGTATTCCTCCGCTAATATATCGCACCTTTAAAAGTAAAGTGACACAATTCGAAAATTGTATATTTCCAGGTTTAATGATAAAATGGCACTAAATACCGCCCTCTATTAGCTGCCGCTTGACCTAATACCAAATCGCTTCTCCCAAATTAGAAAAACCTATTTATGCCTTTTTCATATTTACGGTATTCACGCGTCTTTTTAATACTAAAGAGTATCATTTCAGTATGTTGTCGCATGCGACGGAAAATTGACACTGCTTTAAGTCTAAACTGACTTGATTCCAAACATTTTACAAAAAAGTAACTGGTCTTTAATAAAAAAAAGGCCATTATTCTAAAATGAGTCACTGAATACAACGACAATTTTAAAATGGCATAAATCCAAATAATTCGTTCGTTGTTAAAAAAAATTGGCAGTAAGAAGACCTAACTTGTTTTTTATTTTTTATTTTATTTTTTTTACTATTAAGGGTAGGTTTTAATATCAAATTTAAATAACTGTCTACTAGTGAAACCTTTAGCCAATATTTCCCCAAATTTAACATTTAATTTAATTTATTCCTTGGGCTTAGGAGACAAAACAGTAAGAGGGGTTAAATATATTTTACAGTTTTTCCTGTTTTCTGCAAAACTCTATTTTTTGGATTGTGTCACTTTAATTTTAAAGGTGCGAATTATTAAAAAAAAATTATTAGGGGAATTCTATACATGATTCGGACATAGTAAAGGTCATCCTCAGAAGAAATACAAATGTGTTATACAACTGAAGAGAGAAAATTGGTAAATATCACCTTATTAGGGCTAAGTTCAGATAGGAAGTCATTTTATATTAATTTAATGAAGAAACATGCTTTTAAAGGCAATGATAGAAACATTTTATGTTGTAAAAGGATTTAAAAAAGTGCCCTTGAAATAAAAAGACGTTATTTTTATGGCTTACAAAATAGGCAAGTAACAATAGGAAACTTTCCAATTTTCTTTTTTCAATAATATGATTTAGTTAGGCCTAAAAAAAATATTCCCCAATTATTACTCCTGAAAAATCAGTAATAACTTGGTAAAAATTCTTTAAAGTTACGCGCGTGTCAGAAACATTTCAAACGACCTGTGGATGTCGCACACGAATTATACTTCTTGACGTCACGACCCGTTTTTACCCGCTTGGGATAATTTGAATTTTGGGGCATTTTTAAATCTTGCTAGCGGTTTTGGGGCGAAATATGTTGTTTTTTTTGCTGCCATATATTTTATGACAATATATACTTATGATTTATAGAATTTTTTCCCCATTTAAAATTTTTGTCAAGTTCCCTATTACGTCCTTTATTTAATTTCTAAACATTTTTTGGATCTTCCCTTTCTTACACTAAGTACATTTTAATTGGTATATACGAGCCCTGTCTCAGTGAAGTTGGCCCAACGCAGTGGTGAATTGCTGCTATTTGGTTTCGTTGATTTTTATTATTCGACAGTTTTTTTTCGATTTGTAAGATATTAATGTCTGGCTAATATTAAATAAAAATATCGTATGTTATCAGAAATACATTTTGGCTTTTAATACGTTTTCGCTAATATGACAAATTTCAAAAGAATAACGTAGTTTTGATAGTTGGGCCAACTTCACTGAGACAGGGCTCGTAGATGCTTGTTTATGTTTCTTCATTAAATCAATATAAAATGTAAGATATCAACATAATATGATTAAATGAAAGTTAATATCACCAAATTTGTCTCTTCTGTTGTTTTAACACATTTATATTTCTCCTGAGGATGACCGTTTCTACGTCCGAAACATGTAGAGAAGTAATAACGTTTTAATATATTAGTCCAGAAGGACGAAAAGCGTATCGTTTTTTCCGTTTTCAAAATGTTTTTTTAGTAATAATTTACCAATTTAGTTTTTCACCGAGGTGGAAGCTAGTTTAAAAAAAAAATTAGGAAACATTTTCTTAAAGGGTCAATTTCTGGAAAATATATATTTCTATAAGTATTTTTATATCATCGCTTCACAGAGTCCCAGATTTTAATTCTTAAAACTATTAACACCGGTCCAATGAAAAACCATTTAAAATTTTTGAAAACGCAGGTGTAGCATTATTAAAACCCACTAAAGGGTAAATATACTTAAATAATAATATAATGTGATATATTGATATGGTACAATATTAAAATCTTTTTAGAACTACGAGATATTTAAAAAATGCTAATTTTACATAAAATGTAAAAACTAAGTACTATAATAAAAATAAATAAATAAAATATTTGTATATTGTTTGTATAGGCGGTGTGTGATAATTATTTGTTTAAAAATAGGAACAATATACACAACAATAATGGTGTGTTGCACAAAACATTATATCACATAATAAACTATAACCCACAATCCCTGTTGGATTTGCCTTGATTTTTTAGTTTACAACCTAAAAGTTACTATAAGCAACCCCACGATACACCGACGATACGTTATGTGATTTTTAGGTGTCATTAGCACTACTTGGTGCAAAAATGTGCCCATTTTAACACAAACTTTTTGTCTTGCAAAATAGTGTAGAGGAAATGACAAAAAATGACAATACAAATCATTAAATTCGCGCACCATTCACGTCCTATATATCTAAAGTATTTTTCACAATAAATGGTTGACTCCGTTTAACTACCCCGGACGTTTTGCAAGAGCTCGTCCATAAAAATGCAAATAAACTGTCGGTAAATAATATATTATTAATAACGAATTAAATATCTAAAGTCCTACCCTGTAGTGTATTTGCTTGTTGATTGTGTATAACAATGGGATTAAACCGGTAGTTTTATTGCAGTCAATAAGTCGATACCATTTAGGGTGAAAAATACTTTACTGGAATTGACAGAGGTATGGATGTTCTCAATTTCCACCCTGGCGCAAGCACTAATAGTTTATTAGTTAGTTTCAGTTGTTTTGGACCTGTTTTTAGTGGTTTTGAAGCTGTTAATAAACAGCTAAAACTAGAAAACAGCTGTGCATTGTCGGTGCATGCGCAGAAGCCAGGGTAAAAATTAATGCAGAATATCCCATCTAGACCTACTGGCAGGTTCGTACGTGACGCATTGAGCAAAGGCGTTAGAATTTCGATGGGTTAATCGGTATACCGCGTATGTGTATCGTGAAGCAAACTCACCTGGCATTGTAGGGTATCGTATAAGTGACGTTTCACGTGAAAGTAGTTCTTTGACAGCATTATCGTTCTGCCTAATCCTGCTACTGAGTATTTTTTATGCAAACCACTGTATGACTTAGCGCTAATGTGGAATGCCTTTTAATAAATCATTATTTATATAATAAATTTCACTGATATTTAATTTTGAGTTATGACTCGAGACTCCATAAAGAAATAATATGGCCTCACCAGTTGATTGCCAGAGGCATAAAATGAGATATCAATGGAATTCGGTATACATGGTCTAATGACAAGGATCTAAATACAATTTGTGCATATTTTTAAAAAAGGCACTCCTGTACTGCAACGCAATTAATAAGTATGTTAATGGGATTTGTTCTCATGGCATTACAAATAATTGAGACTAGTTGTAAAACGTCTTGAGTTACATATAATATGCTGGTTTAGACTTTTTTGCACAAAATATTATATGGTAAGTAACAGTTCCAGATTAATGGCAGTTTAGCACGATTCAAATAAAATAATTCCTTTTCCAGTTACAGTATGTAAAACAAATTAGGGCTAGAGTGATTTACTCGCAATTTCGTTTTTTGATTAATATCTCGTTTTATTCAAAAGCCGCCTCATATAAGTTTTTCGCTAACAATTACCCAGAGGTTTACAGTTTAAAATAACTTGATTAATAAATTCATAAAAGTAAAGTTTCTTTGTTTTTTACTATAACCGAATTCGGTAGGAGAGTCTGACCTGAAGAATTCACCATGAAAAGGTAGGGTGGTACACTGTTCATAATACATTAATTCAACTAGTGTACTATAAGTCATTATTTTTTTTAAAATCTATTTTCGAGAAAAATACAAAATAAAATTTACAAAATGATGTTTTGACTTTTTGGGTTTCGCGTATAGTGTACCAGATTTAAACGCATCCCATCGATTGTATTTAACTTGTTGAATTTTTCTTGTTCCATCACTTTAAGGGATAAATAAGTTTTAAATTGCATAGCAACCGCGCTTTGCGAAAATGTATTTGGTGACTCATAAAACAAAATTTTTGATTTTTTTAGACGTTTTTTCATCAAAAGTTTTGGTTATTCGACTATAATTAATACAATATTATTCATTGACAGTTTTTTTTTGGTCCATAATATGCTCTAATCTTTCTCAAACACTTTTGCATATTTAAAGTTATTAATACGTTTTTTTTTATTTAAGAAAAATCGATAGTTTCAGAACGGAACAGAAAAAAATTTTACAAAAAAAAAATATTTTAACATTTATATCGGGTTTGAAGTGGGGGCTGTGAAAATTATTCTGGTGTATTTCCGAAACCTGGATGTTAAAGATGGTCTGCATTTTTTGTATGGAGGTGTTTATTGTGGCAAAATGACGAGTTTTTTTGTATATAACTCGGAAAGAGGCAAGATTAAAAAAAATAATAATGACCATCTTATAGGGTACAAGTTCAATTTATGTTTTATAAACAGTGTACCCCCCTACCTTTTTATGGTGGATTTTTCGTATGGGATTCAGACTTATTTATCACATTCAGCACTCCCATCCCAATAATAAAAACCCTCCTAGAGTCTCACAAACCTTCCCCAGAAACAACTAAAAAGACGCCGCGGAAGCATACAGTTTGATAACATCAGAACAGATACTTATTACCGTCATTCCATTATCCGCGCTATTCTTTTATTTGCCAATCGCCACCGATTATAATGGTACCCTTGTTTCTATAAGTGAAATAGAAAAGAAGAGAGATATTATTCAAGTAGATGCCGGAGGGTCGACCTTCAGCCCTAATCACTGCGATTGGTCGATTTGGGTTGTGACGTAGATCGCTGCTCTCTCGAGTGTTTATTAAAGAGTGTATTTTGATATTTTCTGTTTTCAAGATTTTAAAAACTAAAACCCTCGCTAAAACCGTAGAAAATTTTATTTTTTCTTCCTCTATGCGACAGGATAAAAATCAAAACTTTAGTGCTTAAAAGATGACCAATTTTGGGATGAAACGAAAAACTAACGACATTAATAAAAAAAAAGACATGGCAAAGGCAAACACTAGCCCTAACTAAGTGAGTACATGATCTGTTAATAAATTAAAAAAAACTGTCCGAAACACTAAAAACACGTTTTACGACTACTCATCAATTATTATTGTAAATGTAACGAATCATGTAACATATCTAAAATAAAAGCCAATGCACGTAAGATCCTTACATTTAATGTAGATCTACGATCTAACTGTTGCCAATTTGTCGTAATATACCTACAAAATAATGTATGAATGTCAAAGAAAAAAACACATATAAATTGGAAGAAATATAAAAGTTTGTATCAATATAATATAGTATATTATAAAGTGTCAATATTGTTCAGATAACAGTGACGGGGTGGGAACAAACGGGCTCTATATTTATGTAGTGGGCATAGGATCGGGGTATTAATATAGTTAGATACCTATATCCTAATCACTACTTTAAATGAATAATAGAGCGGTTTGTACATTACTTTAAGTTTGAACTAACCACCCAAACAAAATTTGGGTGGGAACCTTTAGTCTTAGAGTGGGCCAGTGCCCACTCTGACCCCTCACGCGCCGTCACTGCAAAGTAATGGTCAAAAACAAAATTATACATATAAAAAAAAACAATAAAGAAAATAATATATTATGTGACAGTAACAAGTAAATAAAGTATATTATAGAAAAACCTATGGCCGTGTATGACTGTGTATAACAAATAAAATTATTAAATGTAAAAAAAGAAAAAAATCAGTATCAATGTAACTGACTGGCACTTGGACGATTTTTCCCCGGAACGCATTGGCGATAAAAAGTAGACGCATCAAATTTAAATTACCATCATGGCATCATTAATAACGTCCATTGGGATTTATTTTAGATAAATTATATTTGAATATGTACCATGAAACGATTTAAAATATTTTGCATGCCAATTTGTTCGTTTAGAGAATGACCCATTATTCTGTTCACATACTTAACACCTTAATTAAACAAAATACCTAGGATAAGTTCATAGCAGCACTTAAATCAATTCTCATATTTAATTCCCTAAATTATTGCTACTTGACTTTCAAAATGCCTTTATTCCAAACAAACTTTTAAAGTTCATTATATGGAACATGACAATATAATATAGAAAATAATAACCATTCAAAAAAAAATAACAATTAAAATATGGAAGTTAATCCAATTTAATTCATTAATAAAATCAATTAAAAAAAATGTATAAATAATTTAATTTAGTAAATATCCCTTTAATTGTTTTTGAAAAGTTGCCAATCTTTTAATTTTTCTGATATTTCTTGGAAGATTGTTATATTTTATTATTCCGTTATATAAAAGCGATTTTTTTTCCTAAATTACTTCTTACTGGTATAGCTTGATCATTTATACATTGTCTGGTGTCATGTTCTTATAAAATATTATTCTCCTGAAATGTTATGTTTGATTTTTTTCTTTTAAAATAATAGAGTGAATTAGAATAAAATTTTTTAATTTATACATATTTTGAACGTGTAAATACCCCTAAATGTGGTAATTTGTGTATACATTTAATAACTTTATTTTGCAATTTTTGTAATGGTTTTAAGTTTGATAAACAAGCAGAGCCCCATACAGAAGCTAAGTATTGTAATTTTGAATATATATTAATTAAAAATATATATATTTTTTAAGTATTTCAAAGGAATGTAATATCTAGCTCTGTACAAAACAGATACCAAAGGAGATATCGAGTTGATAATATACTGGATATGGCCTTTCCAATTTAAATTTTCGTCTAAAACTAATCCTAAAAATGTTGTCGATTTTGAATATTGAATATTTTCATTATTAATTAAGGGGCTAATGATAGAATTTATTTATTTTTAGTTATAAACATAAAAGAAAATTTTGTAAAATTTAACGTAAGTTTTTTTGATTTAAGCCAAGAAAGAAGTATTTTTAAATCATTATTAATATCAAAATACATTTCTGCAAAATAAATAATTGTTGTATCATCTGCAAATAGCTTTATATTGCCCTTAAGTTCAATTTGGAAACGGACTTAATGTTATAATTACTATTTACTTAATATCATAAGCTGCCAACGGATAAAAGTCTTTTAAGTTTGAGCTATTCGTTTTTAAATAACCCCACAATTTCATAGCCTCGCCGCAATAGTCTTCGATAAACTGCACCTCGGTGTAATTTAAGTCCGTTTTCCAATGAAAGGGGGCACTTTTTGAGTTTCGGTATGTACTTGATACGCCCCCAACGTTTATGATGGTGTGCGAGTCCAAAAAATCCTTAACTAAGGGATGGAAACTCAGACTCATGAAGTTTAGGATGTCTTGGGTGATTTGATATGGATTAAGTGAAAGATCTTCGTAGCGAAGGGCTCTGTAATATTAAAGAGAAATTAAAAAGATGAATATCGGGTTGAAGAAAGATTTTAAACAATAATTAACTAGCTAGACAACTTTGATTTGTGAGTGTGAACTTGCGATTTGGTACAATTGTTTGAGAACTTTTGGAATTACTAGTCGGAAGTAGAGTTTGTACCTTCCAAGAGTGACCTGTGATAGAGCTCTGTAAGTAAAGATCGCTGTGAGTTTGTGCAGAAAGTTTTGTTAACAAAGATTCTTTCTACCTTGTAAATATAACTCAAACCGTCTGCTGAATAATTATAGAATATCTACAGAATAACATTAAACTATAACATTTAATTTTTATGCTTTGCACTGAAAAAAACGTGCAAACTTTTTGAATTTTAAATTAATCTGAACGCATATTAAAAGTGTGTACCTACCTTATCTTATGGCAAAATAAGAAACGTCAACCCTACTTTATTAAAAGAGGAAATTTCACGCTTTCATTTCAGTCCAAGCCCGACAGTCTACGCGACGCACGTATAGATAATCACCACTGAGCTATTGGTCCCCAGGAAGTGTACTGCTATTATGAGGCACGTTGGAAGGCGTCAACCCTAGCCCATTACCTTCGGCTACCTAGTCTTTTATATGCGGCACATTTCTGAGAACTCTACTGTTTATGGTATAGGAGCAGCAACGAAATTCACAGGATCCGAACCGGCAACAAGTATATCCTAGGTTACGGCCAAGATATAATTTTTTGCCAAAGCAACAGATAAGTGAAGAAGGCACTGGTTGTATTTACCAGGCCTAACACACTCAAAGGCATTCATAAATAGCCATATAAATCAACAGTTAACTGACAAACCGGCCACTGCAGATTGCGACACCGTATGCACAAAATTGGATTAGCGCAAGATGAAGAATGCCGGTTCTGCATGGAAGATGCAGAAACAGCGGAACACATACTGGGCGCCTGCTCCGCAGCAGGGAGAATCAGATTCAGCCTATTCGGCGAAGTGTCACTGCTGCCGGAAGACATGGAAAATGTCTCCCCTAGTACAATAATTAGATTCATTAAAGAGCTAGATGCTTTGGGAGAAATGTAAGTAAGGTGTGAGCCATAACAGATTATACGGTCGCACTGTTCAATGTTCATGTCAGAAAATCACCAATACCCCAGACGATCATTAGATAGATAAACATTTATTTGTTTCATAAGGATGCCAGTAAGGCATATAAAACGTGTCAAAAACACTATAATCAAAATATATATACTTTAAAACTTCACAAATTTACGATAAAATAATTTAATACAATTTAAAAGAATAAGACTCACATAATAGAAAAAGACACAATAAAAAACTCATCACATTCCCCTGAGGGGATTAAAGCAAAAAAGGAACAGTAGAAACATTTGCAGACTTCACTCTGTTTACTCCTAAATCAGGAGATGAATAAAACCTTGTAACCAGCCGGCAATTAAAACGATTTTTAGGTAGGTACAGTCAAACGAAACAAAAAAAAAGAAACTCCTCAAAAAGTCCACCATCACTAGATATGCTTAGTCAAAAACTACATGCAGTAAAAAAGTCTTCCAGAGAATATGGAGAACTTTTTGTTAGATGCTCCCCTACAGAACTTAAAAATTTAGACTTAGGCATGGTTCTCATTTCTAACGGAAATTTATTCCAAATTTTTATCCTGGTGTTGTGACAATTTTTCTGTATAAAGCTTTGTTTTCTCTAAGAGTAAATCTTGTTTGTTCTTTGTATTGTATGAATGTGTTCGTTCACTTGTTGTAAATAAAGATAGATTTTCAAAAACAAACTTTACTACTTCATAAACATATATTCCCGTAACCATCATCAGACCTTTCTCCTTAAAAGTCGGTTTACAACTTTCCCGAAACCTCAGTCCAAACATAGTTCGCAAGCATCTCTTCTGTAGAGTCTGCACTCTTCCAACGTCCACAGAGTTTCCCCAAGAAATAATTCCGTAGGTACCTAATCCTGGAGACCACACACGAATGATAGAGGGTAAGAGCCGCCTTGAGACCTACATTTTCCTTAACAATTCTCAGAGCGTAGCAATATTTAGAAAGGCTGCCGCTTAGATCATCGATATGGGTTCTCCAATCAAGACGCTCGTCGATCTTTACTCCCAGAAAAGATATAGATTTGCCCACTTCCATCGCGACCCGATTTGCCTCAGCCAGGTCTCCCCCTCGAACCCCAAAAGAAATTACCTGAGTTTTATCAACATTCATAAGCATGTTATTGGTAGAGAACCACGCCTGAAGCGTGCGAACGGCCTTATTTACTGTATCAGCAGCGTCTTCCCTGTTTTTTTCACTAATAAGCATTGTCGTATCTTCGGCATATATAACGAGATCCTCGCAATTCATTAAATTCGTTGCGAACATTTCTTAACATTTACAATGGTTCATTATACATAATGTCCCAAAATGCCAACTCACTGAGATGCCACAAATAGTCTACGATATAACGTATTGGCGCAAACATATATTTAATAAATCAAATGTAGCTATAAGTTTGTGGTTCCAGATCTCTCTTAAGTTAAATCAGATAACATTTAATAAATAATGTTAATAACTCACCTAAACCTAGAAGGATACATCTTCTTTAATCGAATAGCTGCGCTATAGTCAGATACCATATCGGAACACAAATAACTAGGTTGATCACAGTCAGGTTCGCCTGGGCACCAATCACGGTGTTTGCGAGATTGCAAGGTTCCACGCGGATCTCTAATAAGAAGGATTACTTTTACATTCAGCCTGAAAAATAAATAAGGAATAATATTAATCAATGTTTGTTAAGAGTTCAACTAAACTCATTTTTGCCCACCTACACTGAATTTACCCAAATTTGGACATACAATATTGAAAGACGCATCTACATATGTAACAGGTTTTTAGATTTTAATTTTTGAAATATACAGGATGTGCCATAACTAAGGGGCCATAGAGCAGGATAGCAGACGTAAAAAAATATAATTTATGCTTAATTTCATATGATAAAATATCGACGGTTAATTTTTTAATAAATTATCGGTTTTCATTCACTAATGAGTTTATTCTACAACTTTTGTTTCAAAGCCTACCCTTATTAATGATCTTGAAGTGACAGCTATAGTATTTTGGTATTAATAATTTAAATGGGACAAGCAGTAAACATAAACAGAGTATTTCAAGCACAGAAACCTCTAATAAGGCTCACAAAATCCTTACAGTTACTTCAATATACATCCTTAAGAGGAAGTAACCCCTTTTACCACAATGAAAATTGCAGAACGTTTTGCTGGTCAAACGAAAAGAAAAAATAAAAATTGGTATTTAGAAAATAAATTCTACTTTAAATACCCCATCCAGAAAAGTAAATGACGATCGAAAATATTCCCAAATTTTTTTTTATTTTTAGTAATTTTGTAATATCTTAAACAATTCTTTATTGGTCAAAAGCAAAATGACTTTCCCGGGTGTAGAATGTTGTACCAAACAATTTTTCCTAAAGCCATTTTTTAATATCGGCCTTACTTTTTTCTCAAAAACGTTGGGCGCGTAAATCCACTTTACACGCCTAAATTCACTTTACGCGCCCAACGTTTTTGAGAAAAAAGTAAGGCCGATATTGAAAAATGGCTTTAAGAAAAATTGTTTGGTACAACATTCTACACCCGGGAAAGTAATTTTGCTTTTGACCAATAAAGAATTGTTTAAGATATTACAAAATTACTAAAAATAAAAAAATTTTGGGAATATTTTCGATCGTCATTTACTTTTCTGGATGGGGTATTTAAAGTAGATTTTATTTTCTAAATACCAATTTTTATTTTTTATTTTCGTTTGACCAGCAAAACGTTCGGCAATTTTTATTGTGGTAAAGGGGGTTACTGCTCTTAAGTGCTCTACATACCGGGTGTCCAAGGAAAGTGGTTCGCCTATCTAACTTTTTTGTTTTTCAAGATAACGAAATAAAATTCGGGGGATTTATATACGACATAAAACTGCATTTTTTGGCAGGTGACTCAACATTATGGAACTTCCGGTTTAAACGGAAGTGACATAAACTTTCGATTTTTAAATGGGACACCTGGTATATTTTTCCTTTTTTTGACTCCCTATGACATTTTAAATATAACGAGGTGTCACTTGTCATTTTTTGTCACCAAGAAAAAATTTTTTTTTTCAAATTTTATGTTTCACTTATTTCAGTTCTTTAATCTTGGGAAAAATACAATTTTACTATTTTTGGTCCAATGCTATGTGCTATGTAAAATTTAATCTTTAAAGTTGTAGAACTCATTTTTTTTTTAATGGCAACATGGTCGGGTTAAGAAAAAAGAGGATTTTATTACGATTATTTTGATAACACACACTATTAGGTTTTAGAAAAGCTGCTATTAAAAAACTTTAAAAAGTTAACTTGGAACTTTTCTAAAATGAAGAATCTTGTGAGAATAAATTTAGATTTAAATGCATTAAGTAGCCTGTGACCAGCAAAACTGATAAAACAAAATCATGCCTCAGAGTAGTCTGAAAACATCAGGTTTCGTTTGTAGAAGCTGTCAGGATCTATCATTGGAAGTGCTAAGGACACTCTATATGAGTCTAGTTAGTTCAAATATTGATTACGCAAGTGCTGTTTGGTCTCCCTACTATCAGGCGTATGCTGACATTATTGAACGAGTTCAAAATAAGTTTTTACGGGCCGCAGCCTTTAAGATGGGGGTTAATTTTCTGAACTACCATAGGGCTGATATTATGCAGCGTATCAATTTGGTTACATTGGAACAAAGAAGAACGTTTTTGGATGTATGTTTTGTGTTTAAAGTGTTAACTGGCTTGTGTAACTGCGATGGTTTGCTCTCGAAAATTGGTTTGAACGTTCCTAATCAAAACCTAAGAAATTATACCTATTTCCATTTGGGATTTCATAGAACTAACTATGGCTTAAATACACCTTTGCATAGAACTCTGCGTACTCTTAACGTTATGAGCGGGCATATGGATTTTTTAAATCTCTCGCTGGACGCTTTTAAACGTAAAAGTATGGTATTTATCAAGGGACTGTAAAACTGCACTTGCGGATGCTGTGATTAACTAGGGCTGTGCTAAGTATTATTTATTGAAATGATTATTTTTTTCTTTTTAAATTAAGTAGTATGTTTAATAGAAATACAAAAATTGTAAAATGAGGTATCCCGTATGTTTAATAAATAAATAATAATAAAATTAAATAAATACATTTAAGGCTCGATTTAATGTTAGTAGTCTAAAATTTAAGGTAAACTGCCTCGCTAAGTTAGTTAATTGCATAGTTTTATATGACGAACCTCAAATCATAATGTATGATCCTTAGAATAGAATAAATTTAATTTACATTTGAATTTATACAGGGTGTCCGCTAATTAATGGTACATAGAAAAACCAGAGACTCCCTACGTAAAAATATTAGGATTTAATCGTACTTACCTATATCCGAAAGTTGATATTAACTGAGATACAGGGTGTTAAAGTTAAAAGTTCATTTTTGTTTTTTTCTAATGACTGAGAAAAACCAACATTTTTTCACAAAATTTGGCAGTTGGGTTTTTTTTAGGATGAGAAATTAATTTTTTTGTGAAATTTTAATGTGCAAAGTAGAGGGCGCTGTCTGCGGTTTTTTCGCATATTTGTTACATATAAAAGATATACTAAGTTTAGGACGCCCAGAGTTGCCGTTTTGGAGATATTTGCATTTAAATTATTCAGTGCACCCTGCCCAATTATCATAATTATTTGCAAACTATTTTTTTTTTCAAAGTAAGCTATGAGAAAACAAATGAAATTATGCAGTTGCTATGAAACTTCTATGTTGTTATTTGTTTGTTGATTATTGTAACATGTTGTAATGATTTTAAAATGAAATATTATTTTTCAATTTTTCAAGTTATTTTAAATAAAGTAAGTTAAAGACCAATCCAATTTTTGTATGTATTATTCCCAATTACCAGTACTAGAACATTATTTATCATGTAAAAGTTAATTGGTAAGAAGTAACCAAACATTATTTGCTTGCCTGAGCTAGCGCGCTGAATAATTTAAATGCAAATATCTCCGAAACGGCAACTCTGGACTCTGGGCGACCTAAACTTAGTATATCTTTTTTATGTAATAAATATAGAAAAATTATTATTTTCATTAAAAACTTAAATACACTGAGGCAGAAAAAAGTTATGACCTAGTAAATATGCGAAAAAACCGCAGACAGCGCCCTCTACTTTGCACATTCAAATTTCACAAAAAAATCAATTTCTCATCCTAAAAAAAACCCAACTTCCAAATTTTGTGAAAAAATGTTGGTTTTTCTCAAAGTTATTAGAGAAAAACAAAAATGAACTTTTAACTTCAACACCCTGTATCTAAGTTAAAATCAACTTTCGGATATAGGTAAGTACGATTAAATGCTAATATTTTTACGTAGGGAGTCTGTGGTTTTTCTATGTACCATTAATTAGCGGACACCCTATATAAATACTACCAATTTTTCTTTTAGGGAATATTCTTCCCTCACATCTCTTTAGGTCAACTCTCAACTATGTACAAACAAAATGTTTTAAATATGAGTTATAACTTACGTTTCATCCTCCAGGAGCTCTTCAGCAAGTCTTAACCTTAATCTAACGGTCTTCATGGACTGAAAAGGAAACAATTTACAAAAATCGTTTAAAAACTCTGGCTCCCAACAATAATCTGGATATGCTTCACATAGACTCCACAACCTTTTATTGTGAGTGAATAGATAGCTATGAGTCGTGCCAAATTCTAAATACCTAAAATAAAAATAAAAACATCAGCAATACATTTTTCTGTCTCCTGATGATGAACGTTTCTACGTTCGAAACAAATTTTTGTTCTAATAAATTTTGTGGAGAAAGACTTATTTTTTTCTTTCCTTTCCCTTCTTTCAACTCACTTTAAGGTGGGAGTATCAACATGCTTGCCAACCTATAACCTATTTCGCGTAGATTTATTTATGTTTCCCAGCTTTTATACAAAATTTAAAGAAAATCAGTATCGACTTGATATTCTATAGGTAATACTTGACATATTTAATAAATATCAAGGAATTTCATAACTTATTTTAGGAGAATTGTATAGCGAAAAATATCGGGTACGATTTTTTTTAACATTATTATGTCATTGTCACTCATTGTTCTTTCACTATACAATTCTCCCAAAATAAGCAATGAAATAAATTGATATTTTTGTAATATATCAGATATTACCTAAGTAATGTGCCGACGAAACTGATTTTATTGAAATGTTAGTTTAAAAAATAATAAACTTAAAAAAACAAAGCGAAATAGGTTATAGGTTGGCAATAAATTGAACGACGTTGAGAATTCAACCTTAAGCATGGACTATTTCTTTAAAAAAAAATTGTTCGAAGAAAAGTATGGTGAAATGAAACTATTTTGGAATATGATGTAAGCCTAGTTAATATTATACAATGTACAGTAGAGGGAAGCATTTGGCTTCGTTTTATGAATTTACTTATTACATTTAAACCCGCGTAGCCTAAAATAAAATAAATTGCAGAAAAATATTTTGAAATGTCGCTTTGCAATAAGAAGCGAGAACAGTCACCATTTTTGGTCTTTTGAAATTTACCATCCGCCGCTACTGGTGGGCTATAAATATAGCCGCATGTGATAATATGACAAAGACTTGGTTATGTAGAGGTAAAATATGGGCGTGGGGCACTTCGGACTGATATTGGCGTAGGTTCCCAGTGGAAATTCCGTCACCATTTTGCCAAGAAATATATTGCATTATTTAACTTCTACAGGGTTAAAAATTGTAGAATTTCAGATTTTTCCCTATACATTGGAAGAATTCTCTAGATATCAGGAAAAATTGAATTTCCCACCGCATCTGGAGGTCAGTTTTCTTTTCCGGACAAACACAGTTCTTGTTACGTTCAGCTTTATATATTTAGAAATAGATTGTATGTATTGGTGCTTAAGTACATCAAGAAAATCTAGGATATGATTCCTGGCATCAGTTTAAATTAAAAAGTTCATATGGACTTATGCCCTAAAATGCTTACCCTCTAAGATACAGGGTGTTAAAATATTTTTAAAAAATAATTATTTTTTTCAAATTTCGAAACTCCTTGAAGATACGGTATTGAAAATTGATGTCGATTGATTTCGTATTAAACTGCACTTTTTGGTTAAAAAAGGGTTTGCCTACTTCCACCAGTGGCGTGCATGAAGATACCATCAATATTTTTTTTGTGAAAATATGTGATACGCCACTGTTTTTTTTAAACTCTGATGCATTTTTATGCATTACTGATATAAGCGGAACAAAAGTTGTCTCTACTATGTTTTTGAAAAAAATGGTAGTTTTAAAGGAAAATGGAAAATATTTTAACACCCTGTATCTTAGAGGGTAAGCATTTTAGGGCATAAGTCCATATGAACTTTTCAACTTAAATTGATGCCAGGAATCATATCCTAGATTTTCTTGATGTACTTAAGGACCACCCTGTATAATGTCATTCAGTGGCGGCTCGTGAGTAAATAATATGCAGGTGCTGCACAATGAGAGAGTGAAAAAAAAAGCGCCGCAGGCGAAATTTTTTTGGGTACCACGCCCTTTTTTAATTGACTATTTAAGTAGCAAAAATAAGCAAATGGCGTATTTTTGTGTTTATCGTATAAAAGTTAATAGCAGATTTAATGTAATTCTCAAAATAAAAAGTATATATTGTCAAAAAATCCTGGGGAGGAACTGCCAGTACTACCAACATTACCAATTATTACCCCCCTAAATACACCACACAAACCACGCGAATACGAGATAGGTCGCGCGTCGTCCGTCAAAAATAAAAAAGCAACTCAGCAAGATCAGACGGTTCTACCCAAATGCAGAACAAAGTCCCTCTAAAATAGCTCTCTAAAACAGTAGTAGGTGATGTTAGTGAAGGGGTGAACAACGTAAGAGGGGAGGTAATATTTGAATCTGCACACCGCTAATTGACCAGTAAAGTTTTCAAGTTAAGTAATCCAATGCAATACTATAATACTGCACAGGCGAACTACGCTTAGCGAGCGACCCGCGCCACCCTGAAAATATAAGCGCGTCGAACCGTCTGACGTCATTCGTTGGGCATATAGCACAGCTCAATTGTAAATGTTAAATTGTAAATGTTATAGCCTATACTATAGCTGCAGATACAACTCAATATTTATTGTTTATAAGTTGTATTGCTAATGTTTGGAGGTTCTGCAGCTTCGCAGCTCTTATGCAGCAGCCGCCACTGATGTCATTGATCTGTTTGTTTTAAAAACTTAAAGTTTCCTAGTTGGTTTATGGCAGGCTTGAGGAGACCTTTATTGGCTTTATAGCTCATTCTTATAAAACTCACAGTGCATGAAATATTCTCACATTTAAGAGAACAGTATAGGGAGCATCGTCAGGCTTGCTATGGGGGGGAGTACCTGAAACACAATATAGGTATCGATCCTAGTTGTTTTTGGTCTTACGTAAGAGAACTCAAAAATGATTATAATCTTCCAAGGATTTATAATGGCCAAACGAATGGTAATTTGAGCGAAATCATCGACCTGTTTGCCTTATTCTTTGCTTCAGTTTAGGTTCATTACGACGAGCCCATTGAAGTTTCAACATATACATTCCAGCGTACTGTTAGTATTAATAATTACCAAACCGAAATTGTTGAGATTTACGAGGCCTTAAAAAATTTACATTGGAAGACAACATAATAACAACTGCAGAATAAGTCAATAAAAACAATATTCTCTATCAGCTACTATACTGCTAGAGAAACTTTGTACATCGTATATCCATTCCTAAAAGTTAAACAACTTAAAATGCTCGAGCAAGCTAAACTTATATTTAAAATAAAAAAATAAACTACTAAAAACGAATGTGGAATTAAAACAAAATAGAGACTTTCACGATTACGGCCTAAGAACTAGAGACAATATAAGGAACACATAAATGAACAAAAAAGTCACAGGACTCACCTATACAGTGTGTCCAAAAAAGTATGCAACATATGGGAAACTTCTGTATTACCGATTCCTCAGAAAATTTTATTCTTGATAAAAGTTGGTGCATGCCTTAAAACTATAAATGAATATTTCATATTTCACCTGCGGCTAATAGTAACCCAAGTAGCACAACATATTGGCTGATCATTGGTTCCATATTGGCACAATATCGATTCATTTGTATCGGCAAATCAATATATTACCAATATTAGTCCAATATTGCATTTCGTGAAAAATTAGAATACTAGCTGAGAAACAAAATGAGGAGCATGAGTCAGATGCATAGCCATAGTATTTAATGTTAATATCATTTTTAATTTAAAAATAAATACAGTTAATAATACTAACAATAATTATTGCCATACTAATTAATTATATAATACCTAATTTAAGTAACAATTTTTCAAACTTTTTAGATCAATCACAATATTTCAAGAATTGCCGATATTTTACTTAATTTTCCATTAATTTTTAGTGTCCACAAAAGAATATACCTTAATAATTTTATGAAAAAAAAAATACAATAATGGGCAAATAATTCAAAAAGTCCACATTTGTTTATTGGGCCAATATATGAACGATATTGGGTCAATATTGTTGTGCTACTTGGGAAGGGAGCAAATGCCATTTTTTCGAAATGGCCTTAAGAGTAAAGTACCTTAATTAGTACAAATACAACAAAATTTTATATGGAAATATTTTTGCAAATAAAAAAAACTTAGTACAAATACGAAATTGGAGTTATGTGTCTCAATTTTTTAGTTTTTTTCTTAATATCTATTTTCCCCTAAACGGTACGCCTCTGGTCAATGTTTTATTTACGCGATTTTAATATGATATTAATCAAAGATCTTAATCATGTGTTTATTATAAAAATGTATTAAGTAGTTGCAAACCCTTTAAAACTTTTCAATGATACGGGTGGGTTTAGATATTAGCATGTTGCATACATATTTAAACACATGTTAGCCAGCTTGGGTTATAATAAAAATTATAACAGAATCCAACTCTATTTATACGAATGGAAATAACTAATAATTTATTTGTCATTTTCATCTAGTAAGGTCAAGTCCAGTCTTAGAGCAATTTATAAAAAATGGCATTTGCTCCCTTACTATTAGCCGCAGGTGAAATATAAAATATGCGTTTATAATTTTAAGACATGCACCAACTTTTATAAAGAATAAAATTTTCTGAGAAATCGGTAATAAAAATCTTTCCCATATGTTGCATACTTTTTTGGACACACCATATTTAGAAGTGTACAAATTTACAATCGATTGCCGCGGACTCTTTTCGAGGGCAAAGAAAAGTCTGTATGTCGTAACCTCAAGATTTATTTTAGAAACAGATACTGAATTTTGGTTAACTTGTTAATTTGTAGTACTTTATAATGTTATGTGTTTATAATTTTTATTCTTTAAGGCCTCGGTGCTAGTTATTGTAACTGATTTGAGGTCTGAAATAGTTTTGAAAAAAAAAAACAAATGGCTCATATGGTATTCCTGCGACAATCCATTTTTTTTGTGGTACAAAACTATAAATGGGCGTAGGAACGAGGTTAGAAAGCCTCCTTTTTAGAAAGCCTCCTTTTGCCCCTATCAGGGACTTCCCATGCAGTGCATCCGTGACAGTTTTGACACGGCAACCCTAGCTCTTTTGCATTATCACGATGAATACTACCTGTGATATAAATTTCGATGTTTTATCTTTTCAGAAATGAGCATAACGTTTCGACAGTCGCGTCTCCGCTAGGGCTGCACCGAGTACCGAGTAGTTCGGTGCTCGGCCAGAATTTTCACCGAGTAATGAGTACTCGGTGCTCGGTCTTATATTCATTACTCGGCCCAGTATAGTAGAATATTAGAAGCAATCC
This sequence comes from Polydrusus pterygomalis, assembly GCA_963969555.1. Taxonomy (NCBI): domain Eukaryota; kingdom Metazoa; phylum Arthropoda; class Insecta; order Coleoptera; family Curculionidae; genus Polydrusus; species Polydrusus pterygomalis. The sequence goes on from OZ018378.1 coordinate 54,470,007, forward strand.
ATTTCGGCATGTCAAAAACAGTAAGAAATGAGACATAAGTATAACTCATAATTTTAATTTTCAATAACATACTTATGCAAAGTACAGTGGCATTAATAAATTTAATACTTATAATTTAGAAGAGGAAGATTATGATGTAAATATATAAGCCTCTCTCCATTTTCCGGTTTCAACGCATTTCTTTTTGTTTCGAAGACGTTTCCCGCCTCTGAAAATAACCTTTCACTGAAAATGGTGGAAGCTGGAGCAGACAAGTACTGTTTCATTGCCTTGAGTAAATGGGGAAAGCTATTTTGATTCACTCGCCACCAGTCAAATGGTGATAGTGTTCTATCAATTATAGGTAATTTCAAGTAAGTATCAATTTCAGTTTGTAGTATTTCTCTTTTTGATAAGCTTTTACTTGAAGAATTTGAAGTTGAGGCTGAGGCAATAGAAGAAAACATGTCCCAAATAGAAATGTCTGACTTCATATTTTTTTTACTCCGTGCAATGAGAGGGTTCAGAGGGTTTCCGAGATGTTGACCTTTTGAAAAATATCATTACTTGGCAGCCGAGTACTAGGTACTCGGTCATACCTTCAGCCGAGTACTCGGTACTAGGTCAAGTTAAAAAACAGGGCTCGGTGCAGCCCTAGTCTCCGCCTATAAGTATACATACCTATGTAAATCTGTATAATCACAGTTGAGCAAACTTTTTAAGACATTAATCGCCGAGTCCACAAATGGCGGCCCCCTGATCTGTACGATCCCATAATCTAACAGTGGTTCATAATGATAATAGTTGCCAGGTAAAGCATTTATAATATCACCTAAAAAATAGCATAATTTAACTGAATTATATGTATAGAGCTAATGACATTTTTACTTGCGTCAGCAAAGTTCATGTTTTGTTAAGATCATCTAATTTACAAGTTGAAAACAAAAGTGATGTCTGGCTACAAGACGTCGGCGCCGTCGGTCCTCATAAAAAAGTGCGGGTTGAAATAAGGAGTATAGTATTTGCAGAATTATACCGTTGACTCTTACTGCCAAAAATAAACTACCTGATCAAACCCTATTGTATACGCCTCAACCTCTTCAAAGGGGATTAAATGGGATCAGGGTCGGCTTGAAAATGTACCTACACCACATGATTTATTTTTATAATTTAAAATAAATAGATAGGTATTTTTAGTTTTAGGTAGGTACCTATAATAAATGTAAAATAATGATTACAATTAATGATAATTGAAAATAATATAATTTAAAATTAAAAGTATAACTATTAGGATAACAAGTACAATAAAAATTAATTAAATTCTAAAAACTATTGATAATTTATTCAAAATTTAACTCTGTATCACTATCACTATCTTTATCTAAGCCTAAACTTATAATTAAGGGTTGAACGTTGGTAATCATACAATTGTAAGAAATTTCCACAGTACATACTGTACACAGTTTTTCCAGCTGTCTGCGGAAATCTTTCTTACTTCGTTTTAATTAATTCTACTACAGATGCATTTAGTGTAGGAGAAATGTTATTTCTCCTAATATTGGATTTTAATTGGTGCCATATTAGCTCAATAGGATTGAATATACAATAGTATGGAGAAAGACGTAAAACTGTATGTCCATTTTATGCTGCTAGCTTGTCACACTCGTATTCCTTATTTATTTTAAAAGCTTTTAATGCTTCTAGCAGTTCTCGTTTTTTGTAAGTTTCTTCAAAATATAAATCATTTTCAATCATAAAATTTTGAATTTCCGCCTTTGTATTATTAGAATTGGAAATTATTTTTGCTTGCCGACTAGCATTGTCCATTACAATGACGCTATTTTCAGGTGTATTTTTAAGGAGTTTATGTTTAAACCAATCTTCAGAAAGTTGTGCGTCGGTATCTTGATGGTAATCTAAAGAAGAATCTGCTATGTTTTTAACTGAAAACAACAGACAATTTGGAACAAACCCGTTCTCTGAACCAGAGCATGTAATATTGCCTTTATTTGATGGTGCATTGGTTTGACATTTTTTGGAAGAATCATCCCAACCTTTTCTTGGAGTGTCATGGGTATGGAACCATGTTTCGTCAAGGTAAATAATTGGACGATTTTCTTCTCTAAATTGTTTAACAGCTGTTAAATATTTAAGTCTCCATTCCCGTAAACGTTGAGATTCCATTTATATTTGTCTTTTATTAATGCTTCGGTATTTAAAACCCATTTTACGCAATATTTTCCTAAGGCTTAAAAGGCAACAAGAGATATTTGTTTCGTCTTTAATCAGCCGCTCTTTGAGGGAAATCAAAGTGGGTACAGTTTGTGCCTCATACATTTGGTAAATCTTTCTTCTTAATAAATCCATGCCATTTTCGTCAATGCTTCTAAATGTGCCAGAATCACTCCGATTTTTTCTAGGATTAACAGGTTTGAGTACTATCTCTTACCGAAGATAAAGGAGTTTTTGTCAAAGTAGACGTATCTGCTAAAGCATCCATTGAATTAAAATTTCTACCCAACAAAGATTGATACACATTTTTAATTATTAGTTTGGCATTGGTAGATAAAGGCTTTCTTTTAAAAATGACACTTAAAGATGCCCCCCTATCAGCACAATTCCAAGGACGCCACATTCCACCACTAATAAGCCCAACTAAAAATTACTCGCCGGAAAACCACTAAAGACTAAAGTGATTAAAAATCAGTTTGTATTAATTTATATATGAATTAAATTTGTACCTGGTCCGGCTCTGCTCGAAAAGGTTTTAAAATTTGGGATTTTATTATTTATTTTATGGTCAAAGGGATAATGAGGGTTTATTGCAGTCAAAAGATCAACGGTATAATTCTACAAATACTATACAACAGAATTTTCGAGAAAAATGTATCCAAAATAACACGACTATTATATAGGTTGTAATGTTTGATGCAGGGTTGACGTTTGTAGAAGATTATAAGGTGTGTTGTAATAACGCATTAAAAATGCTAGGATTCGTCAAGCGTCAAACATGAGAGATTTTAAAAATGATACATTAAAGCCTTTGTATGTTTAATTTGTCCAGAGTCACTATATGTATGGTCACCTTCTTATGCAGTGCTCGTAAATTCATTTGATTGTGTCCAAAGTAAATTAATATGCATTTAAATTGTTTATTACAGGTGACGCTGTTGACTATTCAACTGTTAAACCTTTAAGGGATGTAAACTTTATAAGAGAGATGAAACTTTTTATTTGTACAGTAATTAATGGCTGTGTGCAGTTCTTGAGACATTGGAACATCTTATTTTTAATGTAGGTACCTCGTCCTCGTAGAAACCTGAGGTTGATATCTGTGTTTTAAACGGAGCATCACCGTACACTGTATGGAAAGAGTAACTCTGTAAATCGATGTCGCTTGCTAATGATATAAATGTAGATATTTTACTATTATGTTTACTGTTTGAGTTTGTGTGTATATTTGTAAAGTGTTTAATGGACTTTATTTTTTATTGGCTTCCTTTGTACAGCGGTCAGAAAACGACTCATGCGAACGTGTTTTAAAAGCGTTCGCACACGACAAATCCTAAACCGCTGACAGAAAATCCAGCGTTCGCAGAAGCCAAATTGTAAAGTTTAAACGCAAAGCAAAAAATTCCACCCAGTTCGCGAACAGTTAAACCACGCATGCGCAGAGAAAAATTGGAAATCGGTTGACAGTTGCAGGCTTGTACAAATACAAATGAAGCTATTATCTGACTGGGTCTGTATTTCTTTTGACTATTATCGTTGTCAGAATCATCTATGTGCGGTATTATACATATAATATTAGTTAATTGTCGATTGTGACTCTGCCTTTGTACCGGGTGTCCCACCTAAGGAGGTAATCGGCTATATCTCAGAAAGTAATCACACTAGAACTTTGGGAAAAAAAATATATCGATAAAAGCGGCCAAGAGAAATTGCTGGAAATTATTTTCAAGTTCCAAAAATGACCGCTAGGGGGCGTAAGAGAACTTTCAAAATAGAAATGTCGATTTCCTCTTGATTTTTCTTAATAAAAATATGATAAAAATATAAGCATTGTATTCTTCATAAAATTTTGCAACTTTATGTTAGGAATCGTTTTTTTCTATTTTCAATAATTAAGTGGTGGGAGAAGGTCAAACTTTTTTACTTTCAAACGCTGATATCTCTGCTTTGGATGAACCGATTTTACTCAACTTGGTCTTGAAAAAAAGCCCTTCTTTTACTCTACACGTAGATCTATTATCTATATCATGTTTATTCTGATGGTGGCCACTAGATGGCGTTTTTCCGTAATTTCTCAATGAATAAGGATTTTCTCAAAAAAATCAAATGTTATGATATGACTTTTTCATCATATTATATTTTAGCCTTATAAAGGCTATTAAATAGTGAAATAAAAAATCCAGGTCCGTATTTAAAATAAAAAAGTTGATAATGGTCGCTCGAATCCGAAACGTCGGATTAAAAAACTAACCCCATCAGCTTGTAGAGGAGGAAAAGTTACTATAATAAACTGAAAACCGCAACGTGATATATTTTGTTAAACTAGAGAAATTAGGGATAATAATAATTAATATGGAAAAATAGATCATTTTCCAAAACATTAATTAATCAATTAAAACTCTGGTTTAATGACGTCCAAGATGCTCGAACTGTCTCCCATCATATTTAATGCATAATTCCAATCGTTCCCTCGTCGATAAGACAGCTGTTTCTATTTCCGCTCTTGATATGCTTCGAACAGCGTTTAAGATCCGTTGAATCATATCCTCCCTTGTTATAGGTCTTGTAGTGAAAACGAGATCCTTAATTCGACCCCATAAATAGAAATCTAGACAGGTTAGATCCGGTGACCTGCAACAAAAACGTAGGTAGGAAAATTTGTGATTATTAGTAGGTAGGTGACCACCTAAGAACAACATGTTAACTTTACCTCGGGGGCCACGGAAATAAGCTACCTCTCCCGATCCACCTATCAGGAAACGCCTGATCCAGAAACCTACGCACGTTTACTGCGAAATGGGCTGGACACCCATCATGTTGGAGGAACATGGTCCTTCTGGTTTCCAATGGTACGTCTTCCAGAAGGACTGGTAAATTATTTCGTAAAAAATTCAAATAATTTTCTCCTCTAAGCGGTTCATTCCAAATAAAAGGGCCTATAATTTTATTGCCCAAAATTCCGCACCAAACATTGACGCTCCACCTTCCCTGGTGTTGCACTTCTTGCATCCAGCGTGGATTATTTGCTGCCCAATAATGCATATTATGGGTATTAACTCCACCGTCACTACGGAAAGTAGCTTCGTCCGTCCAGAGAATGCGCGATAAGAGATTTCGGTTTTCTGCCATCATATTTATCAACCAATGACAGTAATCTAGCCTTCTATCGTAGTCTGCGACGGTCAGAGCTTGATGCAACACAATATGATAGGGATGTAACCTATACGGAAAATATTAATTAGTACTATTTAGGCGGACGCGTTATTATAACCTGGCATGCTATAATACCTAAGCGAAAAACAACTGTTTCTTTCAAAAACAATAATGAGTAGTTAATATTCCTATCAAATGTCAAAAATATCAATCATCCATAAAGTTTTTTATGCATTGCGATTATCAATAGATGGTTTAATATCTATACCTACATTAGGTAGCTACTAATAACAAGAATCTAATGATTACCTGTGGTCCTTCAATATTCGAAATACTGTTGACTTGGTAATATCTAAATCTACTGAAATTAGCCGAACGCTTAGCTGAGGATTGAACTCTACATACGCTAAAACGTTGATAATATTTTCCTCAGTTCTGGCGGCACGACTCCTTCTGCGGCGTAACGGACGAACACTTCCTGTAGTACGGAAGCGGTTGACTAGGCAAGTGAACATTCTGCTTCCGTACCGGCGCCTTTCAGGATATCTAAGAGCGTATATCCTTGCAGCAACAGTCGCATTTTGAAAACACTCAAAATAAACTGCGATAATATCAACCGATACTTGAAGCGACAAAGGCATTTTCAAAAATTATAAACTAAACAACAACTAACACTATAATTAACTAACACTATAACAATTTACTGACACAAAATAACAATAACCCAATCAATAATCTAACTGCGAATGTGGTTATTAATTATTTTGGCATAAAATGTCTTTTGACATTAGGAAATTTGTTTTGTTTCCAAAGCTAACTTGATATAGGTAAATTTACATGCTCATTGGATCTTGGTGTTTTGCTTGTTTCCAAAGTTTACTTGATAAAAGGCAACTCGCTCAATGAATTCTTGTTTTGGTTTATCCAAGGCAGAGATATCAGCGTTTGAAAGAAAAAAGTTTGACCTTCCCCCACCACTTATATTGAAAAAAAAAACATTCCTATCAAAAATTTGCACAATTTTATGAATACAATGCTTATATTTTTAACATAATATTTTTATTAAGAAAAATCAAAATTAAAAAAAAAATGATGGGAGACAGTTCGAGCATCTTGGACGTCATTAAACCAGAGTTTTAATTGATTAATTAATGTTTTGGAAAATGATCTATTTTTCCATATTAATTATTATTATCCCTAATTTCTCTAGTTTAACAAAAGATATCACGTTGCGGTTTTCAGTTTATTATAGTAACTTTTCCTCCTCTACAAGCTGATGGGGTTAGTTTTTTAATCCGACGTTTCGGATTCGAGCGACCATTATCAACTTTTTTATTTTAAATACGGACCTGGATTTTTTATTTCACTATTTAATAGCCTTTATAAGGCTAAAATATAATATGATGAAAAAGTCATATCATAACATTTGATTTTTTTGAGAAAATCCTTATTCATTGAGAAATTACGGAAAAACGCCATCTAGTGGCCACCATCAGAATAAACATGATATAGGTAATAGATCTACGTGTAGAGTAAAAGAAGGGCTTTTTTTCAAGACCAAGTTGAGTAAAATCGGTTCATCCAAAGCAGAGATATCAGCGTTTGAAAGTAAAAAAGTTTGACCTTCTCCCACCACTTAATTATTGAAAATAGAAAAAAACGATTCCTAACATAAAGTTGCAAAATTTTATGAAGAATACAATGCTTATATTTTTATCATATTTTTATTAAGAAAAATCAAGAGGAAATCGACATTTCTATTTTGAAAGTTCTCTTACGCCCCCTAGCGGTCATTTTTGGAACTTGAAAATAATTTCCAGCAATTTCTCTTGGCCGCTTTTATCGATATATTTTTTTTCCCAAAGTTCTAGTGTGATTACTTTCTGAGATATAGCCGATTACCTCCTTAGGTGGGACACCCGGTACTTTTAAATATATCTTAAGGATTTATGCTAAGCTGTAATTGGGCATGATTGGTTAAATCAATAAATAAGTTATGTCGCTGACTTCAGCTTTAATTTACAATGGCTATTTGCCATCTAAAATGATTAAAATAATATACACACCTTGTATCCTTTTATTTATTTTACAAACGTTATTTTATTTATTAATTTATTAACGAGCTTAGCCCATTTTTTTAAATTACAATAATTGGCAAGTAATGCATATTTTAACATAGGTATACATTGAAATTAACAAACTCAAAATTACAAATAGTATTAACGCCAATAACAAAATATTACAGTGTAGAAAAAGATAAACGTAAATAAAAATTAAAGAAAAATCAGCAAGGAACAACTCAACGTCAGGTAACCAGACGTAGGCTCATATAAAAACTTGAAGCAGATGAAAAAAAGTCGAAATCGTTAGAATAATTTGTGTGATTAAATGACTGATGGAAAGTAAAATTAGACCGTGTGGTTCTGGGTGGAACAAAAAGTGGAATTGTCACCAACAGATCCGGACAATGGTAAATATGGTTTAAGATACTGTATAATAATTTCAAATCATGCCCCTTACGGTGAGCCTCAAGTGAAACCAGCCCCAATACAGACTGAAGTTCAGGATAAGACATTGCATAACCATCTGGGACTCTAAATGCTAAATATCTAAGAAACCTGTGCTGGACAGTTTCTAAACTATTCACATATGTTGCATAAAATGGACTCTTTACTGAGGATGCATACTCCTGATTGGGTCTTACGAAAGAACAGTACAGAGACCTTAAGTTGAAGTTCAAGTTTATTTATTGGTGCAAATATACAAACGTACACATGTCAAAAAATTTGTAAAGTAAAATATTTAAGGGAAAGAAAGAAAAAACTAAAAGTCTTCCTCCACAAAGTTTAATATAATAAAAATTCTCTAGGGGTCTCTCCATGTTTCGAACGGAGGAACGTTCATCATCAGGAGACGGAATATTTATTTAATGCCGATGGTGTTAGCAAGAGAGAAAATGATGTAAAACCTTAATGGAGAATAAAGTGTAGAAGAGACATGATATGAAGAAAATTGATAGAGGTTAAACCATACTGAATATGTGAAAAAGTTATTAAGGGGGTCTAAACCAATCAAATAAACTGGGAAAGAAGGAAAAACCTTTCTAAGAAGGTGTCAAAGATTAATTAAATTTTTTTTATAAAAACTTTTCAAACATAATGTACTTAGGTATGTATGTAAGATATTATGAGGATAAAATTGAAGATATTACAATCTGTAAAAAATAGAAATTGAAATTAAAATCAAAGAGTGAAGGAGTACAAAATTTTTGAAATATTTTAAATTTTATTACCCCTAACAACCTCAGCTTCAGGGGATTGAAGAATAAGTTTATAGAAGACAACATAAACATATTATTATTATTATTAACCCTTTCTTTACCAGCGCCGTATATATACGGCAAAACATACTTTGTCTCTCAGTCCCAGCGCCGTATATATACGTTCACCGATGAAATGCCTTTAAACCCTCCGCCTGATATATATGACACTTATCTTTTTTTTGCGTGCTTCCTGACCCACCGTCACATTTATACGACAGTCTAATCGTGTCTGTAAGCCCAGTGTCGTATTAACACGTTTATAAATCAGGCTTGCCAGATTTTCAGAGTTCAGTAACGCCAATATTGTTATTTAAAATCGCCAGAAATTCTGTATATTATTATGATATGACTTAAATGCTTAATATATTGGCAATAGGAGATAGGTATGCAAGAGTTTTTTATTTATTTTTACAAAAAACGAAAAATTTTCCGGCATTATATCATATATGGTACTATGGTATTATCGTGGTTTGGTAATTGGTATTATTGGTAACATTGGTTCTTGGAATTTCGAGGAAATAATTCTATCGCCATCAAATCAATCTATTCTAATCAATCAATCATCTATCTTTCATTCTCGCATTATTATACCAATCATTAGATAATATTTTATCTCTTTCTAATTTCTTGTACATCCGTTATTCGTTTAAGTGTGTCGTGTGTCATAGTGTTTGTTGTACTCGTTGCAAACTTCATAAAGTTCGTATTCATCGTAGGCAACATACATTACACCCGTGAAATAAGGGTTATCGAAATATTAATAAATAAAAGTCATTGGTGTAGAATTAATAATTGAGCTAGTGATATCGCCAAAAATAAACAAGAACAATTTTTGTACCGCCAAATATTGGAGCCAATAGCCAAATAGGAAAAGTACGCGCCAATTGCCCTTTAGAAAACGCCAAAATGGCGATTTATCGCCACATCTGGCAAGCCTGTTATAAATACGTAAAATTGGAACCACTGCCGCATATATACGACATCAAAAATGCGTGGAATTGGAACCACTGCCACATATATTATACGACATCAATCCCGAAACGTATCGCGTAGCCTAGACGAATGATTTTAGCGTATTTTAGCGATTTTATGTAAATTATTTGCCGTTTATAAAGTTTGTAATAAGTTATTTCTTAAAATTGCTCTTGCTTAATTAAATTCTGATATGCTGTATATATACATCACTGGGATTGATGGCACTTCAAAAAGTCCGGGAATGGAGACACTGCAATTGCATTTGTGCCTGGTAAAGAAAGGGTTAATTAAAAAAAAAACCAGTTTCAATCTTTCAGTAACCTTAGTCCTTAATAGAATAGAACAGCTTATAGTGTGTTTTTATTAGATAGTGTATTTTGCTTAATTGTTTTCTAAGTACTTAAATCTCAACTTAAATACTGCAAGATTTTTAAAACTAATATCATGAAAATTTTTATTTTTTCTCCCTCTATCCGTCAAAATCAAAATTTAGTGAAAAAACCCTTTAAATAATAAATATTTAAAAAAACGGTATTTGTAAGTAATTATTTGACAGACATTCAATACAGGGTACCAACCAAAAATGAAGTTGCTTTAGGCACAATACATATGATACATACACATAGTATGCCAATTAGCTGACTCCTGGTACCTGAAACCACAAACATTGGGTCAAGCTAGACCTGAAAATCCTAGTGCATTCATATTAATCACGAATTCAATTGCTGGCAGTGTCAGTTTTTGTTGACTTGTACAATATTTAAAATTAAGTACTTAGCTGTTTTTGATATTTTAAAATAGGGGCCTAGGATTTAAAATTTGGCGCCTAAAAGCCCGGCCTTCATAGTTTTTAAAAAAAAATTTAGAGTAGAATCATGAATTGTCATGAAAACCAAAATATTTCATTTTAAGATACAGTGTTTTATGATTTATAGTGTCGTATTCCCAATAAAAACATATTTCCAATTGTCTTACCTAAAAATGTAGATCCAGACCGCCATGTTGTAACAATAACTGTCCGAAGAGGTTCACCCCCCATTGACAATACTAAATCTGCAAAAGATTTATTTGACGGGAACTTATACCCATAAAACTCATTTTTGATTCTATTTTTTTGTATTTTTAAAATATCTTGGATTGATTTGGGTTCGTTGGTAATTGACTCTTCTATTTCTATAGCTTGAAAGGCTAATGGCCTTGTGCTATGAATTAGAGTTGTATCTCTGTGATAGAAAGCTAAAAAATTGAAAAAATGTTCATTATTTATTTTATTTTTAAGATTTCATGTCTAACAGGTTTTATCTCATTTATAGACGACATACGACATTCTCAATCATAATTAAGTATAGTATTACCTAGTATTATTATTAAGAAAAGTTGTTGCATTTTTATTATTTACTATAAGTAAGTAGGTAGGTACATCAAAATGTCCTTATGAGGTACCTAAATACATAAATGTCCTATGGAATAGATATCAAATCAATCAAAATAAATATAATACAAAGTGTGTATACAAAAAGTAAAGTACCTACTTAAGTAATAGATGAGAAATATTTTCATTGTACCTAGGTAGCTACTGATTTAATTTTTTTTTGTTAAATCAGTAAAAATATATGCTACTTATGTTATAAGTACATATTTTTTATAAGGGGGAGATTGCCTTTCTTTACTTAAGTCTCGAGTACAAAAAATAGTAATTTTTATGCCTAAGAAATGATAAACAAAATCAGACCCTGTTTTATTATCCTACTATCCATATTATGTAACCCAGCCTATATAATTTGAGAATATTTATCCCTACTAAATGACAAAACAGAAAAGTACTAGCCGTAGTAACATGTTTTATCGAGTGTTTTATTCTCGGTTTTATTTAGCAAAAAGCTACAATTACTTAAATATGTTTTTAATACTTATATCTTTTAAACAAATTTTTATAGATTAAGACTTTTAAAACACAACCTTCTTTAAACAAAAAAAGACAGAAAAGTTAAACAATTTGCAAATTGTATCATAATATTTTAATCATTTTATTTTTTAATTAAATTTTTAAGTACTTAATGCTGAGAAGAAATTAGAATAAGCAACAAAGTGTTCTTAAGTTACTTATAATATCCGTAATAAACTAATAAAAAAAAACCAACCTATGAGAAGGAAGCAAACAAGAGCCACAATGGCAATTCCATAGATCTCTTTTTTACGAACCATTGTGTTTTTTGCTAAAGTTAAGTTGTTCAGTAAGCTAATTATTGTTTTTTATGTTAGGGCATAATAACTTCATGTAGTTTTACAGACTTGCTTATAGCAACTACTATAAGCTCATTTAAAGCCTTAAGAAATTGCTTATTCTTTACACTGCACTAAACTTTGAGTCTAACAGTATCGTTTGAGATCGCATAGGCCTTAGCCAGATAACTTCAAGAACACCAACTACATTGCTTGACCACTGTGGCGATTTCTTAACGTTTACACTTAATTTTAAGGCAGTTGCTTATGCATTTAAAACCTAAAAAACTACAAAAAAAACATTTGAGAAACATCAAAAATAGCAAAGTTTTGACAATCAGATGATGAGACTAGAGAAAAGAGAAGACAATTTTTTGACAATGCAGTTGTATCACAGAGGAATACGAGGTCTGTGATTGGTATTGTCGTTGGACCTATGAATAAGGCACAGAGGAAGGATCTGTCTACAGCAGTATGCATCACCCGTCCTTAATTCCGTTTACCTTTTTAAATCCCGCTTTAACAGCGGTATGTAAGGTTGTATAACTTTATAACTTTAATCTGGTTTAAATTTATTTTTACCTTAATACAACATACCCTAAATGTGCATTCTCTATCGTTTGACGGAAATGCGCACAGTCAAAAATATTTCTGTATAATCTAGGTAAATAATATTTCCTGTACATAAATGAGAAGAGAGCGGAAATAAAATAATTTTAAAGTTGTTTTACTGTAGTCCCCGCTTTATAAAATACTACTACCAAGGTGGTTGTGCTTTGTGCTACTACGCTACTCAACTAATTTTTGAACCTGAAATAAGAATAAGGTTAAATTAGGTTAAAATCGAACCATTCGAAACCCAAACGATCAACTATGGAGAACAAGAGGGTAGGAGAGGAGGAGGCGATAACTAGAGGAACAATTCCGTCTAAAAGGTATATTGGCAACCGGTTTGTTCGTTGTTATTACCCAGAGTCAGAGCATTTTTTTTTAATTAAATTTTTTTAACTAATATTATTTTATAGAAATAAAATTTAAATTAAATTAAAAAAATGCTCTGGGTAACAACGAACAAACCATCAGTTGCCAATATATTATGCCTTTTAGACAGAATTTGTTCCTCTAGTTATCGCCTCCTATCCTATACAGAGGCCGATCCACAGAAAAATAAATGGTTTATGGGCCGATCGACAAATGGCAGCATTTTCAATTTCTGTCCCGGTTTTTTGGTTAGTTCGCTAGTTGGCCGATAGATGCTCTCGCTTCGCAAGTGGGCTGGTGTTGTCTTCTTCTTCGTTTTGGACCATTTTGGACTTTCACTTTTGACAATTGACATTTTATTTTTCGAAATAACTTTGAAGGTTTGAAGCAAGAAATGAAATAACGGTTCCGTTCCGGTTTCGATTCCAGATGAAATAAATAATTTGGGTTCCGTTACAGTTCCGGTCCCGAAATAATTATTTCGATTCGGCTTACCAATTTTTAGGGGTTCCGATCCGGTTCCATACAAACTAAGAAATTTCGATTCCGATTCGGTTCCGAAAAATCAAAGGCAAATAAATAAATACCTGTTGTATTGTATAGTTGTATTTCTAGTACTTGAAGTCGCTTGAAGAAGTAAGTTCGTAGAAAATCAAAATGGCAAGTAAACCAACGGTAAAAATTATTGTCAAAGACACTCATCACAGATAACAAGAAAAAATTAGGTTAAGGTTAGTGTTCCCCACAGAACAGAAGTCACCGAATAAACTCAAAATTAAACAATATCCGGCCAAGGCCAAGTATCACCCCGAAAACCGAAAAAAACCCAAAAAACCGTTATAATTTTTAGAGGTTCCGGTTTTGCACCTAAAATTGTTTTGCTAGTAAAATATGTGTTCGGTTCCGATTCCGGTCCAAAAATAATATCTGTTCCGGTCCGGTTCTTTGCAGTTAACGGTTCCGGTCCGGGTCCCTGGTTTGAAGTATGGAGAACTCTAGAGGGTAGGAGGCCGGACGACAATGGCAGCATTTTCAAATTCTGTCCCGGTTTTTTGGTTATAGTTTGCTATTGGCCGATAGATGCTCTCGCGTCGCAAGTGGGCTGGTGTTGTCTTCTTCTTCTTCGTTTTTAACTTTTACTTTTGACAAATTGACATTTTATTTTCGAAATAACAAGTAACGTTTGAATAAGACAAGACGATACAAATAACGTTGTATTGTAATTGATTTCCATATTTATAATGAATAATGGTACAATTTATAAAAGTAGAGTTTGCTTTGTGTCGGGGTGTAAGACAGAGGTTCTTTTTCAGAGAGGAAATGCAGCCAAATAAGTATCTTTCTAGCTCCAAAGGTATAGCTAGAATGTTCAATACCTTTTATTTTAAAAACCAATAAGCATCGTTGCAACTTTATACAGGCCGAGTTTACTAATATTAAGTATAACAAAGTAAGTGTAAATTCATATAAAAGTCCTTATTTGTTCCTTAAATTTAATTTAAATTAAAATAGTTATTGCGCCCATAAGAAACCATTTATTTGATAGCCCACTTCGAACACGAGCGTCATCTTACGGCGACTCGTAAATAAGCTGAATTACCGATGCGAATTTGGGACCGAATCCAATGCATTGCGATCGGCCTCCTACCCTCTAGTTCTCCATAGTTTGAAGACAAAAGACAAGACAAATAACGTTGTATTGTAATTGATTTCCATATTGTTTCTAATGAATAATGGTAAAATTTATAAAAGTAGAGTTTGCTTTGTGTCGGGGTGTAAGTAAGACAGGATCTTCTTCAGAGAGGAAACGTCACTAATGATGTTGTTTGTGCATTACACTTTCCGGCAGAAGATATTTTGGACTTTTATGAAATTGAATTGACTGATGGTACCATAAATAGAATTAAAAGAGGGAAACCAAAATTAAAGAATGGGTCAGTACCAAATTCCCTGATACGGCTTCATATTTGTCAAATCCTAAAAAGGCAAAAACCACCATGTGAGCAAACTGAGATGCCCAACATAAAACGAAAGAAATATATGTCTTTACCAGATACAAGTACTGTTACTTCAGTTGAAGTTGAACCCCTAGAACCTATTTTATAGTCAATACTAACTTTGTGTTTTTTTTTGTATTCATATTCTAATAATAAAATAAGATTATAATAGTTGTTTAGTTGCTCACTTTAAAAAACCCTCTGTAATATCCTGTATTTTAAAAACCACGCATCGTTGGAACTTTATACAGGAAGAGTGTAGGTATAAGTATAACAAAGTAAGTGTAAATTCATATAAAGTCCTTATTTGTTCCTTAAACAACTAATTTAAATAAAAATAGTTATCGCGTCCATAAGAAACCATAATATTATTTGATAGCCCACTTCGAACACGAGCGCCTTCTTACGGCGACTCGTAAAGCTGAATTACCAATGCTAATTTGGGACCGAATCCAATGCATTGCGATCGGCCTCCTACCTCAAGTCCTCCATAATACGAACAACTGACAAGAATTTATTTCACCTTGGATCTTGGATCACTGAACTGATTTTTAAAATCAGAGGCATGTTCGATTGGCACAAACATTTGGATTTATCTCTTTGCTAGTCAAAGCTATGATATGAACCAAAGAAATTTTATAGGGTTCTATTATGAGAACCATAGATGAGTTGAGAACCGTATTTTATATTTTATTGTAATTATCTTATTCGTAAAACACAAAAGGAAACACAGCGCCATCTAAACATTGCGTAGGCACATGCAATAAACATTCTAGAACTCTTTACAACAGACATTTTTTGGGGTACGTTTCTAGTTTTTTGTAGTTAGTTTAGTGAATTATGTTTGTGCCTTGATTGCCCCAATAGGGGTAAAATTTCGGGTATTTAGTATTTTCAGTAAGTATTTATGGACCTAAAGCAAAGGTCCATCGGACCTTTTGTGCTATCAGGGATATGAAGTAGTGATAGTTCTTGACATGTTATTTTATTTTATTATCAATTTAAACACAACTAACTAGGCCTAGGCTACACAAACAAGATGTTAAAGCACGGACCTGTCTATTTCTCATTCGTTAAACGCTAAGTTTGCAGTGCGCATGCCTATTCCTGTGCGGTTTTGTTTATATATGCGCAAGGCAAATGTCTATGGTCCAAAGTATATAATAGCTTATTCGCTTCTTGGTATTTACACTGCGGCGCGGCATCTAGCCAAACTATCGGCCCTAGATAGGGTCAATATATGGAAATACTAAACTTAATTGACACTAAAATGCGGTCAGTGACGTAGCAAGGGTGGATATGCCCGGGACGGGTAATGGGATCTTATACCCGCGGCGGGTGTCATATATACAGTATGCCAATGAATATATAATATCACGTAGATGTTTAAGGGAGTACTAGAGCTCCTCATCAAGATAGGAAAAAATATTTATAGACATATGCGGTCAAAAAGGCTCAATTTTTTATAGTGTGTAAAAAGAAAATATATGTACCTATACCTACTGTATCCGACAACTTTGACATTTTCTTGTAGATATTCCAAAAACTATGAAGTGTAACAAATTGGAAACAATTTTCTCGGAAAATGTGTGAGAAAAACAAAAAAAAACGTTATTGACACTCTGAAGCCTTTTTAATTTAACCGCATGTTTATAAGTATTTTTTCCTAGCTTAAGGAGTGCTATTACTCATCCCTTTAATATATACGTGACATTCTTTAACACCCTGTATAATAACGTTACCATCACCCCCGAGATCACCCCCCTTTTGGTCAGCAATAAACATTCTAAAAAAGCGTCATAGGGGAACATTTTTTAGGTGCAATGCCACATCCAACCCAACCCGTTTGGGTTTTGGGGCAAAATTCGTATAGCTTCTTCGGGTGCTTTGTGGTCGGAGCTGGTACATATAGATAAAACAATAACAAATGAACCTATTGCCAAAATCGTATTCCGTTCTGAAGCAAATTAAGATCCGAATTGGGTCCCTCCAGATTGTTTGCCAAACTGCAGACGTTGTTAAAAACATTCCCAAGCAGCAATTTTACGTTGACCCGACGTTGGTCTACGCGACCCGACGTCGCCATTCTACGTCATTACGACTTCTTTACAACTCCTGGTTGGACCAATATGGTCAATCATTTTTGGGTCGTTTCGACGTCGGGATCCGCCTTAAAGTTGTGGACAAGAGCAAGTGGCGACTAACATCTTGTGGTGCAAAAAATCAAACCATGTCGTGCAAAATTTTATATAATGATAGTAGTGCTGGGAAGTTTAGTTCACTTTGCCGATTTCAATCTTTCGATCTCGTTCAATAAAGTGAATAGTTCAAAAGACTAGTTCGTTTAGTTCGGTAGGTAGGTCGGTCAGGTGACAAAACCTATAATCTCGGTCGTCTCGCTCTCGCTTGCGTAGTACATTCCGTTTAGACTTTAGTTCGCCTTGTTTCAATCTTTTAGTAATTACTGATTGAATCTTTTAGTTCAGTTGCCAGATTCGATCTTTTGAACTAGTTCGTTCGCGAACTACACAACTCTAAATGATAGTAATTAACAGTCGGCATAATATACTAATTGGTTATATTATTGCTACTCGGCTAACCTATAAAATATGATAGAACAAAATTAACTTGTGACTCATGCCAATATGTTTTTATTTAAAAAGATGGCAAGCATATGGGAAAAGATAAATGGTACCTAATTAAATAATTTCGTTCACGCTACGCATCGGGTAAAAATGCAAACGCATGGTACTTTACTGACAAATATGGGTAAAATATATAGTAAATTAAAACAGGGCTGCGATAATTCACCGTTTTTGTAAAAAAAATATATTTTTGTAAAAAAAAATTTTTGGAGAAAAACTTTATTTTAGCGTCAAACTTTAAAATTATAATCATATTGCTTTATTATGAAGTTTTAATGTGTTTTAAAACATTATTTTAGGAGTAATCATAGTATAAAACAAAAATAATTAAAGTTGAACAACAATGGCCGCCGAAAATACATCGCTGTAAACTGCTAAAATGGCGTAGTAGTAGAAACGACGCAACCAAACTTTTACTAATAAGAACTTCCAGTAGTAATTTTTTACCCAGTGCCTCACGAAATATAACTATACCGAGTTGTCTTGAGCAGAGGCTATGGGAACTTTAGTCTGATCTGAGTTGTTGATGACATCTTAGCCCGCTTCTTGGCATCTAGTAGGGGATGAGCTTAAGCAACCTTCTTGAAGCTGTTGCAGTTTTCTATAATAAATGGCAGAATATTTAGAACGACGTTTCATTTTACTGAATAATTGAAATGACATAAGTAGGTATTAAACCCCGGTTCCACCTCACCCCCCACTCTTTTCTGCCCCCCCACCCCCCTCGCCTACACCCCTGTGACCTTGACCGCGCAGGTGTGTAGGTGTTAATTTGACCTTGAATTGTCCTTGAGAGCACAGGTATGCAGGTGTTCATTCAACCTTGAAAGATGCAACTACTCTTTGTTAATTTGACCTTGACCATACACCTGAACGAGGGTATTTTTATGGTATGCAGGTGTCTTTTATGTGACTCATTTGACCTTGAAGGATGGAGCTGCTCTTTGATGGTGCTACCTTGGCGTGGACGAGGGTATTTTTATGGTATGCAGGCGCCCTTTTATTTATGACACTGTGGCGTTACAAATTTTTACACCATGGAGTATTTTTATTTCTTTATTGTCGTCATTTATTTGCTTGAAAATATCTAAAGGGATGCAAGTCTGTTTTATTGATATTACCTTGTCCATTATTTTTTCCCAAAAGTTAGATTTGTAATATATTTTGTGTTTTGTTATACCTTCACGTTCTCGAAGGGTGTTTATGGGATTTTCACACCTTGATGGGATTTTCACACCTTGAAAGAGCTATTATAGTCGTAACAATAGGGTCTGGGTCTCTTTGTTATCGGATTTTCACACCTTGATGGGATTTTCACACCTTGAAAGAGTGTCTTTTGTTATGTATGATTTCGAAGGCGGCATGGACCTTTTGTTATGAGTAATATTGAGCGCTGGCTATTTTTCTTACTTTGTTCTTTATTTAGGTACTCTTGGATTTATTTTTATAGTGGATGCAGATGTCCTTTATGTAACCTTGACTAAACTTTTAAGCAGATGTTTATTTATGACATTGGGTTGGGTTTATTTCACACCTTGAAAGAGTGCAGCTATCCTTTTGTTATGCATGATTTCGAAGGCGGCATGGACCTTTTGTTATGAGTAATATTAAGCGCTGGCTATTTTTCTTACTTTGTTCGTTATTTAGGTACTCTTGGATTTATTTTTATAGTGGATGCAGATGTCCTTTATGTAACCTTGACTACACTTTTGAGCAGATGTTTATTTATGACATTGGGTTGGGTTTATTTTCGACCTTGGACGTACTCGGACGCAAGTGTTTGGTTTTTACGCCTTGAAGAATTTTTATTTTTTATTGACGTAATTTTGTTCTAAAATATTGAATGAGGTGCAGGCACGTTTCATTTACGATGACCTTGTGTTGGTTCGGGGTGCAGGTGGTTTTTATGTTGTTGAGTTTTGTATACTCTTAAAGCGGCTACTCCTTTTACACTTTGAAGAATTTTTTTCTTTATTGACATCACTCTGTTCTAAAATATCGAATGGGATACAGGTATATATCGTTCTCTACTATGGTTGTTAAAATAGGGTATGTGCTCTTTGTTATGGGATTATTTAACATTGAAAGAGTGCAAGTGCCTTTTTGTATGGGTAACTTTGACTGCTTACAAACATGCTTAATTTTTCTTTCTTTGCTCGTTATTTTTCTTTCTTTGATAATCTATGCTACCTCTTGTGAATGAAATCCCTTTTTTGACTAGTAGGTAAAAATTACTTAAATTTATAAGGAGCTTTTTAGTTAATGGTGCTGAATTTGGGTTAATTTATCTAGACTTGGCTGTTTCGCATCCGAAATAAAATATAAAAAAAAATATTCCAATTCACAAAGTTGGATGAAAATTAGATTTAAAGCATGTGTTGCCGAATATTGATGCAGATAAGAAAAATTAAAGTGCACACAAGAATTATTACTTCATCATTGTAATTCATTTTTAAAAATCACATCCAGTAGATAATACGGGTTTTTATGGAAAATTCATATTTTATAACATATTTATTTATTTTTATAGTATTATTCTTGCTATTTCTTGTTGTCGTATACGTATCAAAATGCATGCTTAATTTATGTCTAAGGATTAATAAAAATGCATATTAGCGGTAAATATATTCTCTTATTTAATCAGACTACTATCCAAATAATGTTGTAGCATACATAAAAAGTTAACTTCTGATAAACCTTTCTTAAAATCCATTCTCCTCTCTCCATGTACTATTCTGTGATGAGTGAGAGCTTTTTAGAAGAAAAAATTATAACTTAGTGCTTTTACGCATTCAAAATTAAAATTGTATTATTTACATTTTTAGAAGAAAAAATTATAACTTAGTGCTTTTACACATTCAAAATTAAAATTATATTATTTACAAAAAGACATCACAGCTTATTACTCCTTATATCAACGAAAATACGAAAAGTTAATGTGTAGTAAACAAGATTTTTCTCTCATCATTGTAAGTAATAAAAAAAGCGGATATAGCATGTGTTTTAAAATTATAGAAAAAGCATCTGTATGTACATGAAGAGATATTCTTTATTTATATAATCAACTTGATTCCATCAATTTAACCAAACAATAGGAATGAGGATCAGCCATCGCCTTTTAATAGTTTCATGCACGTTTACACAAAAACTACTAAAGCCATCGAACTTATTTCAAGATAATATATTTTTTGTTTATTAAGCAAAGTAGCTGAAGCAATTTTTTGTGCATCTAATACAATAAAAACAATAACAATAAAAGTTAAAATCTGAAAATTCAGCTGTTTGCCTTTATTGCCCTTATAGTGAAATAAATCGATTATCTAAATTTTAAAACATTCATTCAATGTGTTTAATACTTATATTTTACATGTGGAATATGGGTGCTCTTAAATATTTTCGGACAACCTTGAAATATTTTGAAAACCTTTATGTGTTTAGTACCCGAAGCAGATAAAATCAACTGCAACACACATTATTTAGTTTAGTTTTTTTTTTGAAAACTGTTCCCGAGTTACAATGGCTGGCCCTAGTCTGGTTGTGGACTTCCAAGCATTCAAGATAGAAAATAATAAGCTAATCCCTAATGAACTTGCTGCCTACGATGGTCATAGAATTAGTAACTATGTTTTTAAACCCCGTTTGATCTAGCCTTTCTAAGACCAGCGGCATACAAACAAACGAAATGGTTAATGCAACACTATCATTGCATTGAATGGGATTCCGGATTTACTCCATTTTACAAATTTGCCGATATTGTACGGAGCTTGACAGAAAAGGCTGATACCATTTACGTTAAGGGCAGAGAAAAAGCTGATTTTTTAAGAAAATATTCAAGCAAACCTATTATAGAGTTGGATGAGCAACCGGCCCTTAGAAAATACGTCCCTAAATGTTTCTATTATTCAAATAATGAAAATTGTGCATGTTCTTTGTTTAACGTATTTTTGTTATATGATCAACATGTAATGCAAACCTAATTTTTTAATAAACATTTAATAATACAACCAATTAGTTACTATTTAATTTATTTATATTATGTACATTATAACGCATAAAATCAACTACATGTTCATAAAAGTCTGTAATGATTGTTTTTCTGCTTGGGTTTTCCATTTCCTCTAGCAGGGTATCTGTTTTTCTAAGTGTCTGTTTTGTATTGATATATTATGTCCTGATGTGAAGTAACTTTGTCTACCTATACATTCTAATTCATGTACTCATTCATACACCTAAAAACTTCAATACATAATATCCTAATCTCCAAATATCCAATTAGCCACTTAGCCAAATCACCAAATATTCCAACACCCAAATATTTCTACTGACTTTTACTTTTTGTAAGTGTTTTCTCTTTTGTAATGTGTGTGAGTCACTTTTTAAATCAATATCGAACCGGAGAGTTTAAAAATATGACAAAATGTATAGAAGAAGAAATAAAATGTATGTAAAAGCCAAAGAGTTACTATAATCTCTACCAGACCTAGAATTTCAAAGATTAAAAAGTTCACCCACGTATCTTTTTATCACCACCCTCTTCGTCACAGAACATACTTTTTTTTAATCCCATGCATTCAGCATGTACCCTTGTATATTAACAAAAACCCGAAAAACCACTCGAAGAAGAAACGACACAATCAAAGTTTTAATACAACCAGCGATAAAAACTCATTTTAGCTAAACAAACAAAAATGTTTGACACACCATCGGTCGACAATTTTCGTAAGAAATATAGAAAACATGCAAATCGTAGTCTAAACAGTATAATACAAAAATATAATGTTTTACGAGCATTAGTTGTTTAAATATACTGTAAGATATCCATGTTTTTAATAAAAAAAAAGAAAAAGATTCCGCAAATTCGCGTTTTATTCTTTTATTAAGTTTAAAAATTACTTCAATAATGTGGGCAGATTAACTTATCAAAAATTCGGCTATTTTGTGTTTTTTCAAGAATTAAAACGGAGGGGGTCAGTTCCAATCATCGTATCCATTAAAGTATTTATTTGTGCATTCGTATAAAAAAAGATAGGTAGTCATAATATGGACTCATCGCCGTTTAAACTTTTTCAGCTAGTGCTCTCATACACAGACATAAGAAACACAACAACAATATAGACAAACTTTATCATAAATAGATGTAAAATATATAGAAATTTATTTTTTAAGTTAAATTTTGATCTATACATTGTTCAAGAAATGAAGATTATAGAACCAATGTCCAGTATTCAACAAGCGTAAATTCAAATCGAAATTATTATATTAGAGACATTTTATAGTAGACATACCGTTGTACATTTGATATGTGAACAACTTTGTATAATATTTTTGTCCTGTTTTAACGTACCTATTATTTTAAAGGTATAAGGAAATCCTTTTTTCAAAAAATCACCCTCTTTTAACTTAAATTAGTACCTTTGAAATTATTGTAATGGGGACAGAAGAGAGAAATGATGGAAATAAAACAAAACAATTGCTTCTAACAAGAGTTTTATACTTACTGAACACTCCCAGGTTATTATCTAAATTGTATCAACAGTCTTTCGAAAATAGTTTATTCGCATAATTTTTATTGGTAAATTTTTGAGCGTAAATCCATGAAGCCAGAAGTTTTGCAACATTCTCCAAGAATAAAAGTCTTATAAATCCATTATTCTCTTAGATAAATTATCATTTCAAATATTACTATTATTATAATAAAAAGAAAACAGAATGGGCCCCTAGTAACGAAATGATGATTTGCAACTAAACACTTTGAGAAATAAGTGAAAAACAAGTATTATATTATTATCCGACTTGTCAAAATACTAGATAGACTTTCAATTATTCATTCTTTTTTAAAAACGCTGGTATAATAAATTGTGTTACTGATTACAGGCCCATATCCAAAATTTCATTTATTCCTAAACCAATGGAATTCTTAGTTAAAAATTTTCTTGAGGACTGTTTTAAAAATGTTATTTTCACTAACCAGCATGGCTTCATAAAGGGAAGGTCAATAACAACAAATTTACTAGTTTATTCTGATTACATTTTTAATTCCCTAGAAAATGGTGTTGACTGTCAAATTTACGCCCATGATCGGTCACCAAGATTTTTGTTTTATTAAATATTGCAAAGTTTATAAGACACCTAAGTGTTGAAGATACTTGTGTTTTAGTTCTCTCTTTATTGCTATTGCACAACACCTCGATTTTCTTTTAAAACTGGAAGAGTAACATTAGTTTTTGATTTAATAAACATAAATTACACTTTATAGACTTCTTCAGTATTACATTTTCGGCTTTTTTTTTTTTCATGCAAAAAGTTCTACACAATCCTTAAACTGATTCCAGTGCTTTTGCTATTATTTCTTGCATATTAGTTGGGAAATTTCAACTTACTCTTTCATTTTCCAAATAGTTAATCAAATTTTGTATGATTGTTTTTGCTTGGGGGGCTCAAAGTACCAGAAAATTGCCTTTTATTATTCGAATTGACAAATTTGTCACTTCAACTTGTTAAAGTCACAAAATAGACATAATATGTTCATCACAACTTTTTAGAACCACTAAAAATTATAAGTTTATTCCTTTTTCTCATGCTAAAATTATATACGTCGTCTATCCTACGGATTTTACCACGAACTACAAACCAAATTTTTGTTTTTGGTCAGACAAACTATGCAATGATATCTTATTTATCGTTAACGTGTACAATACCTTCTTTTTTTATTCCTAATTATTATATTTTTATGTTTCCCTCCCGTTTCTCAAATCGCCAAACATTTGAATATTTCGTTATAGACAATAAAATACGAAATTATGTTAGAACAAACCTAATATGAATTTTTTACCAGGTGTGTATCTAATAAACCAATATACCCATTTTCCATTGATATTTTTAGCAATATTAAACAAAGGTAGACACATCAGATTGGTCGAATGACAATAAATACAAATCCATGGTTATATATTTAAATGATGGTATACTTTTTAGGCAGGTTTGAAGAGTTCTTCGCAAATACCCTGTTTGTTATTTGGACGCAACATTTAAATAGTATTTTACTCTTAGTAATGCATAGCATTAAACTGAATACTGTTTATAATACCGTAAAATTGTATATTGTAAACGTTGAAAACTTATATTGTTAACACGATTTCTTTTACCAAGATTAACACTGTCGTTGGTATTTAGTTGAGTTTTTATATATTTGATCTAAATCAAAGTTTTAATCGGTTATTTATTTTATTTACTAAGTGATATGGGTAAAAACACAATTTTAAAGCAAAAAAACCATTAAAACCATATATTCAGTAACTTTTTTTTATTGTAACAAATTAATGTAGATTATATTTTACTGTTAGTAGGAAATACATATTTTATTCAATTCTTGATTTTTTTGTATCCGTATAACACAGAGCTTCCATTTGGTAAACATCTCCTTTTTGTAGAATTTTGTCTATACAGTTTAACTTCAGTTCTTGTGGTTACCTCATGTTCCTTTGTTCTACGAATATTCTTTGATATAATTGGTATTGGCTTGGACTCTTTAAGAATCATATCCTTAATGGTATTAAAATTAACAAGTTGTGATGCTGCATAGTTTATGGAAATACCCTTAACTTTACAAATTACTTCCTCTCTTTGCGTTTTAGTGAAATACACCTTAAAAGAGTATTTTTGGACCGCCAGAGACAAAGGATGGAATTAGAACCGTAACTATCTAATTCATCAGTCAAATCTCCAATAAACGGTCCTGCGGGTAAATCAAGTTCGCCACTTCTAGAGAGATATATTACAGAATCTGTACAGGACTAATACAGGACTCTATTGTCAAGACGTTCGAGATTACTTAAACGTGCCCGGGCTGTGACGTAAACCACATTCACTACATTTACTGTAGGTAGAGAATTAACAGTTTTCTTCGGTGTATTCATAATTTACCACCAATGTCTGGAGGAAGTGTTGAAGTATGCGGAAAAAGGTTACAAAAATGCGTGAAATATGGAAATATCAAGTTCAGAGATTTAACAAACATTCTGGACAAGAGGGTTTATTTACTGCTATGATAAACAAGATTATTAAAATTAAACAAGAAGCAAGTGATTGGCGTACATATTTTCAAACAGAAGAACAAAAGTTAAATTATATTGAAGACTTTTTTGATAAGGAAGATGTTAAATAAGAACGTGGCAATATTGTCGCAATTTCGGTTTAAGGTCCTAGGCTAAGTTAATATTGAACAGTTTCCGTGGAAAATTTGGACAACGAAAAAATCAGCCAAAAACTAAAATATTAAACCAACCTTCGGAATTTTTCACTATGTTTAGTGATCCAGCTATTTATATAAACAGCGACATTGCTATTAACGAGAAGACATTGGTGGTAAATTATGAATACACCGAAGAAAACTGTTAATTCTCTACCTACAGTAAATGTAGTGAATGCGGTTTACGTCACAGCCCGGGCACGTTTAAGTAATCTCGAACGTCTTGACAATAGAGTCCTGTATTAGTCCTGTACAGATTCTGTAATATATCTCTCTAGAAGTGGCGAACTTGATTTACCCGCAGGACCGTTTATTGGAGATTTGACTGATGAATTAGATAGTTACGGTTCTAATTCCATCCTTTGTCTCTGGCGGTCCAAAAATACTCTTTTAAGGTGTATTTCACTAAAACGCAAAGAGAGGAAGTAATTTGTAAAGTTAAGGGTATTTCCATAAACTATGCAGCATCACAACTTGTTAATTTTAATACCATTAAGGATATGATTCTTAAAGAGTCCAAGCCAATACCAATTATATCAAAGAATATTCGTAGAACAAAGGAACATGAGGTAACCACAAGAACTGAAGTTAAACTGTATAGACAAAATTCTACAAAAAGGAGATGTTTACCAAATGGAAGCTCTGTGTTATACGGATACAAAAAAATCAAGAATTGAATAAAATATGTATTTCCTACTAACAGTAAAATGTAATCTACATTAATTTGTTACAATAAAAAAAAGTTACTGAATATATGGTTTTAATGGTTTTTTTGCTTTAAAATTGTGTTTTTACCCATATCACTTAGTAAATAAAATAAATAACCGATTAAAACTTTGATTTAGATCAAATATATAAAAACTCAACTAAATACCAACGACAGTGTTAATCTTGGTAAAAGAAATCGTGTTAACAATATAAGTTTTCAACGTTTACAATATACAATTTTACGGTATTATAAACAGTATTCAGTTTAATGCTATGCATTACTAAGAGTAAAATACTATTTAAATGTTGCGTCCAAATAACAAACAGGGTATTTGCGAAGAACTCTTCAAACCTGCCTAAAAAGTATACCATCATTTAAATATATAACCATGGATTTGTATTTATTGTCATTCGACCAATCTGATGTGTCTACCTTTGTTTAATATTGCTAAAAATATCAATGGAAAATGGGTATATTGGTTTATTAGATACACACCTGGTAAAAAATTCATATTAGGTTTGTTCTAACATAATTTCGTATTTTATTGTCTATAACGAAATATTCAAATGTTTGGCGATTTGAGAAACGGGAGGGAAACATAAAAATATAATAATTAGGAATAAAAAAAGAAGGTATTGTACACGTTAACGATAAATAAGATATAGAAATCATTGCATAGTTTGTCTGACCAAAAACAAAAATTCGGTTTGTAGTTCGTGGTAAAATCCGTAGGATAGACGACGTATATAATTTTAGCATGAGAAAAAGGAATAAACTTATAATTTTTAGTGGTTCTAAAAAGTTGTGATGAACATATTATGTCTATTTTGTGACTTTAACAAGTTGAAGTGACAAATTTGTCAATTCGAATAATAAAAGGCAATTTTCTGGTACTTTGAGCCCCCCAAGCAAAAACAATCATACAAAATTTGATTAACTATTTGGAAAATGAAAGAGTAAGTTGAAATTTCCCAACTAATATGCAAGAAATAATAGCAAAAGCACTGGAATCAGTTTAAGGATTGTGTAGAACTTTTTGCATGAAAAAAAAAAAGCCGAAAATGTAATACTGAAGAAGTCTATAAAGTGTAATTTATGTTTATTAAATCAAAAACTAATGTTACTCTTCCAGTTTTAAAAGAAAATCGAGGTGTTGTGCAATAGCAATAAAGAGAGAACTAAAACACAAGTATCTTCAACACTTAGGTGTCTTATAAACTTTGCAATATTTAATAAAACAAAAATCTTGGTGACCGATCATGGGCGTAAATTTGACAGTCAACACCATTTTCTAGGGAATTAAAAATGTAATCAGAATAAACTAGTAAATTTGTTGTTATTGACCTTCCCTTTATGAAGCCATGCTGGTTAGTGA
Source organism: Polydrusus pterygomalis (assembly GCA_963969555.1). Taxonomy (NCBI): domain Eukaryota; kingdom Metazoa; phylum Arthropoda; class Insecta; order Coleoptera; family Curculionidae; genus Polydrusus; species Polydrusus pterygomalis. Next base: position 54,497,846 of record OZ018378.1, read on the forward strand.
AAATAACATTTTTAAAACAGTCCTCAAGAAAATTTTTAACTAAGAATTCCATTGGTTTAGGAATAAATGAAATTTTGGATATGGGCCTGTAATCAGTAACACAATTTATTATACCAGCGTTTTTAAAAAAGAATGAATAATTGAAAGTCTATCTAGTATTTTGACAAGTCGGATAATAATATAATACTTGTTTTTCACTTATTTCTCAAAGTGTTTAGTTGCAAATCATCATTTCGTTACTAGGGGCCCATTCTGTTTTCTTTTTATTATAATAATAGTAATATTTGAAATGATAATTTATCTAAGAGAATAATGGATTTATAAGACTTTTATTCTTGGAGAATGTTGCAAAACTTCTGGCTTCATGGATTTACGCTCAAAAATTTACCAATAAAAATTATGCGAATAAACTATTTTCGAAAGACTGTTGATACAATTTAGATAATAACCTGGGAGTGTTCAGTAAGTATAAAACTCTTGTTAGAAGCAATTGTTTTGTTTTATTTCCATCATTTCTCTCTTCTGTCCCCATTACAATAATTTCAAAGGTACACTGAGAAAATCTCCAGCAAAAACAACTTTACTGATGTATTTTTGGCTATCCCAGCTAAAATATTTGCCAAAGTTGCAAATTGACTTTCTTGTAGCAGTAAAATAAGGTTTACTGATGTCTTTCTATTGATTTTAATAAGTACTTTGCTGTTGGTAATAAATATTTTCTTAAATATTTCGCAATAGCAAAATACGTAACTGTAAGAGCAAAAAACTTTTTCAAAAGAATTTTTATTTATCCTGAGAAAAAATGTTGCTGCCCCAGCAAAGAAAATTTATTAGATCCGGTATTCGGGTGTTTCCGTGTCGCCATTCGGTGTCGTTAAGAGCCAGTTTCGAGTATTTCAGCCCGTCCGAGCCTGTTGTCGCGCCGTTCGCGCATCATTTCGCTAAGTTTAGAGTTGAGGGAGAGGGTAGGGCTCATAGCCTTACAAAATTATTTGTTTTTTTTTTTGTTTGTGACCTGCGGCTAGCTGTATTATTTTGATGGAGTACAAGAAAAGTTGAAAGTTTAGAGGCCACCTTTAAATTAAGAACAAGACTATACGTTAATGCAAATTTGGGAACATTTTTTGATGATTTTCCATTTCCATGTCCTTATTTATAGTTAAACATTGGTAAGTTTTGTTTGTATAATCTTACACATAATATACTTGTTTTTGTTTATTTTTATGCATATTTCGGTAAATCATTTATTTGTGTATTTTTAGAGAGATGCAGTTTTTAACAAAAGGTTTCCTGATTGTATTGACGTCATATAATATACTAGTAGAAAGTTTGTGCAGGAATAATAGCAAAGTTGAAAGAACGAAAAATCAGCGGATACGGCCTTACAGAAAATATTGGTAAGTTAAAACGTTTCATTTTGTATATAAAATGTTTGCCTATTAAACAGGTCTAATAAAAATAATTGTAATTAAAAACTAATAAAATAATTATTTTTAGACATTATTGCTAAGGGACTACTGATGTTACTATATTTATTGAGCCCCATAACCATTAAAAGTGCCAGAAAAGGTTCTATTGAGACCAAGCAGGAGTGAGCAAGAAAGCTTGTTCTTTAACGCAGAGGTAAATATTAACTACTATTCGCTATGCTTGAACTAAGAATCATACATACATACCTAACCTAATACCGTGCGAGCAAAAATTATTTGCATCAAAGAGGGCCTTGCATCTAAGGACGTAATGCTTAGCGGTATCAATTAATCAGTTATTCCATCATCTTTGACAGCCGTTACGCGTAATTTTATCTAAACCAAGCCCTACGTTTTTTAATCCAAGCCCTCTTTGATGCAAATAATTTTTGCTCGCACGGTAGTAACCTGAATCAATGATCTAGGTAGCAGATCATTGACCTGAATGCTTAATGGGAGGCTTAACTGGTAGTAGTGTCAACTTTTTTTTGACATTTTGAAGTCGGAACTTTTTAGTAAAATTTAATAATTGCAGTCGTGCATACATTGGTGTTACAATGACAAACACAGATAAGTTGTCTTATTCTTGACTTCGCTTGGTTTCTCCCTGGTCCTTCATTTCCAGAATTTTTGATTACCCCTACTATAAATATTTAATCAACATTCTCCGTTCCAGAATGATCATCTCACAGAAAAAATAAACGCAAAATGTGAGAAGCTACAACTGTTTAACCTAACTGTTCAGCCGTTCGGAGTCTTAGTGCCTCTCCAAGATATATTATAGTTGTATCAGTGCTGTATCATTATTATTATTATCATTGGGTGCATATAGTCCTGTTTTTGTTATTTTATGTTATAAATAAGTTTCTATAAATTCTTTTTCTTTTATAGCCTGGTAGAGTATAATTATTTTTTCCTTATTTTTTATAAAAAAAGGTTTGTAAAATGAAACTTTTATTGTTAATTATTAGGTGCTTTATGTTCCTGTTGTTTAATGTTATAACTTATAACGTTCATATAAATCGTTTTTTGCATAACCTGTATTAATATTTGGTTCTTGTCGTATTTTTTTTATATAAAAAAATGTTTATTTCATTTAGCTTTTTCCTTTTATTCCTATACCCTATATTTAAACCTTATCCTCACAGCAACTACATGCTTAATGTACTCTATTTTATTAGCCCCTAAATTGTCTTTTTTATTGCAGCAAATTTTATTTTGTTTTTACCCTGGATGAAAGTGCGCCTGTGTCACAAATTCGAGTACATGTACGGGAACCTTGAACATTGTAAGAAATACATCAAAGTCGAAATCAAAAAGTGCAACTGCTTTAAATTTTACATTATGTATTTCTTACAGTTTTTAAGATTCCCATACTAGCACTCGAATTTGTGACACAGGCGCACTTTAACCCATGGTAAAAACAAAAAAAAAATTGCTGCAATAAAAAAAAACTTTTTGAGGGTAAGAAAGCACCCTCTTGTGCTAGCTATATAATTTTATTGTAGAAGGAGAGACATTTTTTGTTATTAGAAAAAGTATTTTTACCAACAGCAAAAGATTTTTAAGGTACAAGAAAGATCCTTTCTACTGCAAGAGAGACGTTTTTTACTATATAAAAAAATTTCACCACTGTAGCAGAAATTTGTTGTTTCAGTAGCAAAGAATTTTATAGTTACATTATATAGTTTTATAAGTACAGCAACGTTACTTTTTAGATATAGCAGATTTACTTTATAGCTATAACATAATTATTCTTGCAAAGTAGCTTTATTGCCACAGCAAAGTATGTCCAGCAGAGTGCATTCTCCTGGTACAGTAATGGGCTTGGCTGTCCCCCATTTAGCAAAATATTTTAGCTATGGTTGCTAAAATTTTCGCTAGGAATGAAAAGAGATTTTCTCAGTGTACTAATTTAAGTTAAAAGAGGGTGATTTTTTGAAAAAAGGATTTCCTTATACCTTTAAAATAATAGGTACGTTAAAACAGGACAAAAATATTATACAAAGTTGTTCACATATCAAATGTACAACGGTATGTCTACTATAAAATGTCTCTAATATAATAATTTCGATTTGAATTTACGCTTGTTGAATACTGGACATTGGTTCTATAATCTTCATTTCTTGAACAATGTATAGATCAAAATTTAACTTAAAAAATAAATTTCTATATATTTTACATCTATTTATGATAAAGTTTGTCTATATTGTTGTTGTGTTTCTTATGTCTGTGTATGAGAGCACTAGCTGAAAAAGTTTAAACGGCGATGAGTCCATATTATGACTACCTATCTTTTTTTATACGAATGCACAAATAAATACTTTAATGGATACGATGATTGGAACTGACCCCCTCCGTTTTAATTCTTGAAAAAACACAAAATAGCCGAATTTTTGATAAGTTAATCTGCCCACATTATTGAAGTAATTTTTAAACTTAATAAAAGAATAAAACGCGAATTTGCGGAATCTTTTTCTTTTTTTTTATTAAAAACATGGATATCTTACAGTATATTTAAACAACTAATGCTCGTAAAACATTATATTTTTGTATTATACTGTTTAGACTACGATTTGCATGTTTTCTATATTTCTTACGAAAATTGTCGACCGATGGTGTGTCAAACATTTTTGTTTGTTTAGCTAAAATGAGTTTTTATCGCTGGTTGTATTAAAACTTTGATTGTGTCGTTTCTTCTTCGAGTGGTTTTTCGGGTTTTTGTTAATATACAAGGGTACATGCTGAATGCATGGGATTAAAAAAAAGTATGTTCTGTGACGAAGAGGGTGGTGATAAAAAGATACGTGGGTGAACTTTTTAATCTTTGAAATTCTAGGTCTGGTAGAGATTATAGTAACTCTTTGGCTTTTACATACATTTTATTTCTTCTTCTATACATTTTGTCATATTTTTAAACTCTCCGGTTCGATATTGATTTAAAAAGTGACTCACACACATTACAAAAGAGAAAACACTTACAAAAAGTAAAAGTCAGTAGAAATATTTGGGTGTTGGAATATTTGGTGATTTGGCTAAGTGGCTAATTGGATATTTGGAGATTAGGATATTATGTATTGAAGTTTTTAGGTGTATGAATGAGTACATGAATTAGAATGTATAGGTAGACAAAGTTACTTCACATCAGGACATAATATATCAATACAAAACAGACACTTAGAAAAACAGATACCCTGCTAGAGGAAATGGAAAACCCAAGCAGAAAAACAATCATTACAGACTTTTATGAACATGTAGTTGATTTTATGCGTTATAATGTACATAATATAAATAAATTAAATAGTAACTAATTGGTTGTATTATTAAATGTTTATTAAAAAATTAGGTTTGCATTACATGTTGATCATATAACAAAAATACGTTAAACAAAGAACATGCACAATTTTCATTATTTGAATAATAGAAACATTTAGGGACGTATTTTCTAAGGGCCGGTTGCTCATCCAACTCTATAATAGGTTTGCTTGAATATTTTCTTAAAAAATCAGCTTTTTCTCTGCCCTTAACGTAAATGGTATCAGCCTTTTCTGTCAAGCTCCGTACAATATCGGCAAATTTGTAAAATGGAGTAAATCCGGAATCCCATTCAATGCAATGATAGTGTTGCATTAACCATTTCGTTTGTTTGTATGCCGCTGGTCTTAGAAAGGCTAGATCAAACGGGGTTTAAAAACATAGTTACTAATTCTATGACCATCGTAGGCAGCAAGTTCATTAGGGATTAGCTTATTATTTTCTATCTTGAATGCTTGGAAGTCCACAACCAGACTAGGGCCAGCCATTGTAACTCGGGAACAGTTTTCAAAAAAAAAAAACTAAACTAAATAATGTGTGTTGCAGTTGATTTTATCTGCTTCGGGTACTAAACACATAAAGGTTTTCAAAATATTTCAAGGTTGTCCGAAAATATTTAAGAGCACCCATATTCCACATGTAAAATATAAGTATTAAACACATTGAATGAATGTTTTAAAATTTAGATAATCGATTTATTTCACTATAAGGGCAATAAAGGCAAACAGCTGAATTTTCAGATTTTAACTTTTATTGTTATTGTTTTTATTGTATTAGATGCACAAAAAATTGCTTCAGCTACTTTGCTTAATAAACAAAAAATATATTATCTTGAAATAAGTTCGATGGCTTTAGTAGTTTTTGTGTAAACGTGCATGAAACTATTAAAAGGCGATGGCTGATCCTCATTCCTATTGTTTGGTTAAATTGATGGAATCAAGTTGATTATATAAATAAAGAATATCTCTTCATGTACATACAGATGCTTTTTCTATAATTTTAAAACACATGCTATATCCGCTTTTTTTATTACTTACAATGATGAGAGAAAAATCTTGTTTACTACACATTAACTTTTCGTATTTTCGTTGATATAAGGAGTAATAAGCTGTGATGTCTTTTTGTAAATAATATAATTTTAATTTTGAATGTGTAAAAGCACTAAGTTATAATTTTTTCTTCTAAAAATGTAAATAATACAATTTTAATTTTGAATGCGTAAAAGCACTAAGTTATAATTTTTTCTTCTAAAAAGCTCTCACTCATCACAGAATAGTACATGGAGAGAGGAGAATGGATTTTAAGAAAGGTTTATCAGAAGTTAACTTTTTATGTATGCTACAACATTATTTGGATAGTAGTCTGATTAAATAAGAGAATATATTTACCGCTAATATGCATTTTTATTAATCCTTAGACATAAATTAAGCATGCATTTTGATACGTATACGACAACAAGAAATAGCAAGAATAATACTATAAAAATAAATAAATATGTTATAAAATATGAATTTTCCATAAAAACCCGTATTATCTACTGGATGTGATTTTTAAAAATGAATTACAATGATGAAGTAATAATTCTTGTGTGCACTTTAATTTTTCTTATCTGCATCAATATTCGGCAACACATGCTTTAAATCTAATTTTCATCCAACTTTGTGAATTGGAATATTTTTTTTTATATTTTATTTCGGATGCGAAACAGCCAAGTCTAGATAAATTAACCCAAATTCAGCACCATTAACTAAAAAGCTCCTTATAAATTTAAGTAATTTTTACCTACTAGTCAAAAAAGGGATTTCATTCACAAGAGGTAGCATAGATTATCAAAGAAAGAAAAATAACGAGCAAAGAAAGAAAAATTAAGCATGTTTGTAAGCAGTCAAAGTTACCCATACAAAAAGGCACTTGCACTCTTTCAATGTTAAATAATCCCATAACAAAGAGCACATACCCTATTTTAACAACCATAGTAGAGAACGATATATACCTGTATCCCATTCGATATTTTAGAACAGAGTGATGTCAATAAAGAAAAAAATTCTTCAAAGTGTAAAAGGAGTAGCCGCTTTAAGAGTATACAAAACTCAACAACATAAAAACCACCTGCACCCCGAACCAACACAAGGTCATCGTAAATGAAACGTGCCTGCACCTCATTCAATATTTTAGAACAAAATTACGTCAATAAAAAATAAAAATTCTTCAAGGCGTAAAAACCAAACACTTGCGTCCGAGTACGTCCAAGGTCGAAAATAAACCCAACCCAATGTCATAAATAAACATCTGCTCAAAAGTGTAGTCAAGGTTACATAAAGGACATCTGCATCCACTATAAAAATAAATCCAAGAGTACCTAAATAACGAACAAAGTAAGAAAAATAGCCAGCGCTCAATATTACTCATAACAAAAGGTCCATGCCGCCTTCGAAATCATGCATAACAAAAGGATAGCTGCACTCTTTCAAGGTGTGAAATAAACCCAACCCAATGTCATAAATAAACATCTGCTTAAAAGTTTAGTCAAGGTTACATAAAGGACATCTGCATCCACTATAAAAATAAATCCAAGAGTACCTAAATAAAGAACAAAGTAAGAAAAATAGCCAGCGCTCAATATTACTCATAACAAAAGGTCCATGCCGCCTTCGAAATCATACATAACAAAAGACACTCTTTCAAGGTGTGAAAATCCCATCAAGGTGTGAAAATCCGATAACAAAGAGACCCAGACCCTATTGTTACGACTATAATAGCTCTTTCAAGGTGTGAAAATCCCATCAAGGTGTGAAAATCCCATAAACACCCTTCGAGAACGTGAAGGTATAACAAAACACAAAATATATTACAAATCTAACTTTTGGGAAAAAATAATGGACAAGGTAATATCAATAAAACAGACTTGCATCCCTTTAGATATTTTCAAGCAAATAAATGACGACAATAAAGAAATAAAAATACTCCATGGTGTAAAAATTTGTAACGCCACAGTGTCATAAATAAAAGGGCGCCTGCATACCATAAAAATACCCTCGTCCACGCCAAGGTAGCACCATCAAAGAGCAGCTCCATCCTTCAAGGTCAAATGAGTCACATAAAAGACACCTGCATACCATAAAAATACCCTCGTTCAGGTGTATGGTCAAGGTCAAATTAACAAAGAGTAGTTGCATCTTTCAAGGTTGAATGAACACCTGCATACCTGTGCTCTCAAGGACAATTCAAGGTCAAATTAACACCTGCACACCTGCGCGGTCAAGGTCACAGGGGTGTAGGCGAGGGGGGTGGGGGGGCAGAAAAGAGTGGGGGGTGAGGTGGAACCGGGGTTTAATACCTACTGACATACTTATAAAAAACAAGGTTAGAAAAAATAGTTTGCCAACTTTTCAGCCCAAACATGCAATAACCTTAAAATCTAAAATTACTAGAACTTAGTTGTATACCGACGTTGTTACAACATTGGATAGATCACCTAAATGGAAGTACCTTAGTGGATACTTCACCAACGTAATAACGTCGTTGGCTGCATGGACTAAACACGTTTATTCTTTATATGACAAAATCCGATCGACGTCGATCTGAAGTTGGAAAATATACCTTAGTACAACGTCATCAAATATGACCCAGACAAACGTCGCCCCAACATCGTTTAGTAATAGTCAGAGGGCGACTATTATTTAAACCTAATGCGTCGTCGCCAGTAGCACAAAATTGGTCGGATGTTGTTAAAATGCTGCTTGGGTTAGGTATCATGATGTGGGAAATTTAAATCTTTGTCTACTAAAAACCTTATAAAAAGTAAGCAGTATGGCAACGCAGCAGTAAGAGATCCGCCCCCAAAGATGAGCCTATATGATATTATGACGTTGTTTATATACAGTGTGGTTGTTTAAGTGTGCAACATAGGGGAATTTTTTTTATTACCGATTTCTCAGAAAATTTTATTCTTGATAAAAGTTGGTGCATGTTCGATAAGCATATTTGGTGCAGTTGGAATTGTTGCAAGTCAAACGGCGTACAGGGTAGGCCAAAAAATATAAAATGTCTACAAGAATAAAGTACCCCTCTATTTCAGAAAATTCAGCAAAATGTTATTAAGAAAAGTTGTTTAGAATTAAAAGTTATGCATAGTTTCAAAAACGTGACCACCTAAAATAAAAAAGATTGTTTTTTTTTAAAAACATTAATAAATAATTTCCAAAAATTTTTTTCTTATATTCACCATAAAGACCTTCATAAATTAATCAAAATCAAATCAATTTCACATATCTTTGTTTAAATTCAAGAATATTTGTAAAATTTACGTAAACTTTTAATTTAATTATTAAGGAATCACAAACTTGTTTGTTGCAACGATATTAAACACAACTTTAAAATATCCTTAAAATTATTTTTAACAAGATAAAACATTTTTACTACATGATTGATACTACAATATGCTAATTATAAAACACTATCATTTAAAGTGCAAAATTTTTATTTTTAATGTTTATTAAAATTTTTTATTCTTGTACAAGTTTTATATTTTTTGGCCTACCCTGTACGCCGTTTGACTTGCAACCATTCCAAGTGCACCTAATATGATTATCGAACATGCACCAACTTTTATCAAGGATAAAATTTTCTGCGAAATCGGTAATAAAAAACATGCCCATATGTTGCACACTTAAACAACCACACTGTAGGGTAGGTATATACCTATATTATTATATTTATGTAGAATTACAAAACAAATCACAAAATCTAATTATTCTAAGCTCACACATTAAGTGAAACCAAAGGTATTAGAGAGTTTTCGTTGTATTGGCAAATTCAAACGGTTAACCATAACGAATACGAATACGAAGCCGCTATTTGACAGATCGTAAAAATAGTTTTCGTTCAATTCGCTTAACGTTAACGTTAAGTCGAATTCGACAGTAAACATAACAAATATAACATAACCTATCTTTAATGGTTTGTGTTCATATTTTTATATACGTTTTGTGCTATCTTTTTGGTTTGGTTTTAATTTCCTATTACCCAAAATTCTAGAACATCATGATAGACGAAAGGTTGCTTTTATTGGACTCATCCAGTGATTCGGATGATGCCCTTCTCTTGGAGGTGCTTGATCGCCAGGACATTCAGTATCGAGCACAGTTGTATGGAAATTTCAATTTAGAAAACTATAATAATGCTGAATGCAAACTTTATTTCCGATTTGAAAAAAAATCACTTAAGAAGACTGGCTGAAGCACTTAGGATTCCCAATAATATGTAATAACAGACAGGTTATGTTGATTATTGCATGTCAAAAAAATGGTCATTACGCATGCGTTCCGTTTTCGCTATGGCTTTGTCTTCCGTCCGTTAGCTCCCGCCACTTATCCGTAACGATAACGATAAATGACAGCTCAAATGTCAAAGTTGTCAAATAGCGGCTATCGGAATCGCTTTTAAAAGACAACGAAAACTTTAAGATCCAGAGGCAACGGCAAAATAACTATTTTACGAATAAAATTAAACCCTAACATAGATCGATTAAAATACATTGACCCATCGACAAATTTTAAATGGCTTCGATGCATATCGCTTCAAAACGATCACATTGAAAATATCGATGTTTTCCATGCATATCGAACATCCATCTTTCCGTTTGGTATTTCTTTATGGGTTTGCGTAATAATTGCTGTATTTTTAGTGTTTTGTGATATTTTCTGAAGGAATTAAGATGAGTCGTAATTTCCAATAAGTATGCGAGAATTGGGCAAATAATAATTCTGCAGTTACTTTCATGTGTGAGTAAATCAGTGGCGGAACTACCGGTGTTCAATGTGTGCGAAGCACACGGGCCCGGGCTAAAAAAGGGCCCGGGAGCGGAGCCACAAAAACATAAAAATGCAAAACAAAATATTCTTATAGAAAAAAAATGCAATACTCCGGAAACGTATCCGCAAAACTACTCTACTCAATACTTTTATAGATAGTAACTGAAATAATCACATAAAACGGCCTTTATTTTTTTTATTATTGTTTTTATTAAACCGCAATTCGCAATACCGGCATTTAGTTTAAAGGGTGGTGTTTGTGTCGGCGATTATCCCAGACAGCACAAAGACGTCAACAATAGACATTCATGACGTCTTATGGACGTTTCTTAACGCCATCAAGACATCTTATGGATATCTTAAAAAGGTCGTATGTTACAAAACCCAACGTCTATACCACATCTTATGGACGGCTTACAGATATCTTATGGACACCTTATAGATGTCTCATGGATACCTTATACATGTCTTATGGACACCTTAGATACATTTTATAGGCCAAACCGCAGAGCCCTAAAACATTTTGTTTTGTTTGTTAAACATGAAACATCATATTGCTTAATAATTGGTTTTATTAACGTATTACATAATTAAAACTTTTTTAATAATGAATTTCGCCTATCTGTGGCCCTTCTTAGCCACGTCGCGATGGCATCCTCGGCATCTTTTCTACTGTTTTGAAGCCATGTTTTGTCAGCAGATTTATTGACACTGCATCCACTGATTATAGACCAATTTTAATTATTCGAAAACTAAAAACAAACACTACACCACAGAAAAATATGTACCATACAAAACGTTTTTTAATCTACAATTCGTTTTCTTTTAACGGTTCACTAAGTAGAAAGTAAAAAACTACAAGTCATCATTAGCAAAACTATCAAAAATCAAGCCCATCGACAGTTGACAGTGTTGACCTTGCGTCAATTTCAAATGGCAAAGGGGAGCGCTTTGTTGCCAATCCTAAGTTGTTCGCGATGTTGCCAAATTTACCGATTCTAAAATTTAACTCTATTGTTTGTCGTTTACAAAAAAAAAAATAATCAAGAAAACGTCCGAATTGGTAAGAGTCATTTAAACTCGATTAGGCAAGTATACAAAAAAATAATAAAAGTTCTGAGAACGGCGACGGTCGGGTTTGTTCGAGCTGACGATCCGAGATGGCGGCAATCCAAAGTGTCCATTTAAAAAATATGTAAGCTAGAGAAAGACAGGGATACTACAAAGACAGAAGAGAGACAAATCTCTCTCTGTGCTATAACCTAAAAAAAACACGAACGTCATATTTACGATATTTTAGCGACATCTTATGGACGTCATCTTACAACATCTTATGTATGTCTTGAAAAAAACGTCTTTAAGATGTCTTTTGTAGGTCTGCAGGCGTTCAGGCATAATTAAGACCTAAAATCGACGTCTTTAAGACATTGTGTGCTGTCTGGGATTGAACTTGGATAAGAGAAATTAGGAATTTCTACGATTTAGTTGAAAGTGTCTTTGTTTTTTTTGGACAAAGCATTAAACGGTGGACACTTTTGCAAAGTGTTACTAATGCCAAAATAACTTTTAAAAAATTGACACCCGATGGTCATCGAGACACAATGCATTGGAAGCTCTTCGTTTTAGATATTATTATGTGGATATTTTAAAAACGCTGGCAAAAATAATTTTAACCTCTACAAATAAAGCGGAAGTTAATGAAGCAAAGTCTTTAAAAAAACACGTGGAAAAATTTGAAACCGTTTTTCAAAATAAAATTTTAAAGAATATTGATGCTTTGACAAAACTTTAACAAAAAAAAAGAGCAAAATATTGAAGCTGCGTCTAAAATGTTTACCACCGCCACTGAAATCATAAATCAAATGAGAAATAATTTTGATGTAATTAAAACGGACTCAATTATTTTGGCTAGGCTAGACTACTTCTGAATTCGAAAACAAAAGGATATATATCAAGACAAAAAATAATTTTTGATGATTAATAACCAATATCAAGTTCAAACAATGTGATGATTGGTTTAGAATAAATGTGTTTTTTAACACTATAAATATAATAATTACAGCTTAATAAAAAAATCGAAGTTCTGGCCGGTACAAAATTTGTTCTTATTTTCGCGTTTTGTCCCCTAACGTTTTACGAGATCTTTCTCTTTCTGATAAGGATATTTACGATATGAGGCAAGCCCTGCATCTTCAATATCTAGAAGATATCGCTGATACAATTTCATCACAAAAGTGCTTTCATTTAGAGAATGTTTTAAGAATGATTTATATAATTTAACTTCTATTTTTGATTTATTATATTTTATATTGGTAAAAAATAATTATTCATCTTCAAGTTTTAGTGAAATTGTAACTGCCTGCATTATTTTTTTGACCATCCCTATTTCGGCTGCAACAGCTGAACGGTCTTTTTCCAAGTTAAATTTTATTAAAACTTATTTGAGAAATTGCATGACCGATAAAAAATTATCAGCTTTAGCAATTATTTCTATCGAAAATGAGGAAGCTCAAAAAATAGACATTTCTAATCTGATTTCAAACTTTGCGCATGCAAAAGCAAGAAGAAATGATTTTTTATATGGTTATCAATTATAATACTCCGTATCATAATGGGGGCCCGACAAAGTTTTCGCACACGGGCCCGTGGCTACGTTGTTCCGCCACTGGAGTAAATAGAAAGTTGGGTTATTTGTAGGTTAGGTTTCTTTTATAGTAGCAAGGTCACATTCAAAGGTAACTCCGGCGTAATCTCCATTATCTGTCCCACCCAGCTCTTATTCACCTCCTCTCTCCTACAAACGATATGTTATCAACACATTGTAATAGCGTTTATGTGCCATCATTAGGTACGTCTATACCAGATCATTGGTCGGAGCCATAATGTTAGGAAGCAGGAAGCAGCTAAAAGTTGTACACATTATGGATATATTTAATTTATAATAAAGAGCACTGACTTGCTTGACTTGAGTTGATAAATTAATAAAAGGACATGGATTAAAAATTGTACAGGATGGGTCACTATCATAAACTGCCAATATCACAGAAAATACATTCAAAATTACTGCTCAGTAAGATTTTCTTATACAGTGTCTAATACCTTTCTATATTATTATTCTTGTTTTATTTCACAAAAAATATGAACAGTTTAAAGATGGGTATACACGATCCGGCAGACCTGTCCGAAGGACTGTCGCCTGACATGTGTGCTCCTCTAAGTCCTCTAACAATAAGGCCACGAAGCGGAGAAGTATGAGTCATCACAGGTTGACCGACGCCGATAAATATAGTTAAAAAATCAACAACTACCGAACATTGAACGTACAAATTAATAATAACTGCCCCCCCCTCCCCCCCTAGGCGCCCACATTACTATTTTATTTTATAATTCAGTATAAATATTGAATGGTACATTGGTTAGTTAGTAGATAAAAAAATATTGTTTAGGTTTTTGCCCCCCCTGAAAAACACTCTATGGACGCCCTTGCTAATAAGTAACTAATGTACTTTATTGAGCCTTCTATAGAAGAATGGAATTAGAAAAAAAAAGTTAATTGCTGGTTTTATTTTACGTCAAAAAACTCGTCGGCTTGGAGCGAAAACTCATTAAGTTATATTTTTCCAGTTTTGACATTTATTTATATTTCATTAAGTCTGATTTAGGTCTAACATTTTACCATGTCGCACCTCCTGAGACACAACGTCGTAATTGCAAATTTTTCCTGATGTCATATTTTAATGGCAAAATATAGCAAAACCTTTAACATATCTCATATCTGGAATTACAAAGTCATAATTATTGTGTCTTCAGCTTCTGTCGCCAGATGCCGCCTATGTCTTTGTGGAAATAGCGCGAAAAAATTGGATCTTGAAGCAACATAGACAAATAGCGTTTTCGGTTTACAACTCCGAGAGTGCTCCGAGAGCGCTCTGTGACGTCATCGATCGGCCCGAGATTTGCTGTCACTCCGAAGGCGGTTGCCCTCGTACGGAGTGTAAATTGAACGTAATTGCGCTTGAAAATTTGACAGATGTCAACATACAAAAGTAAACAATTAATTTTCAAATTTAAATCTACTTGAGTGCGTTTATGACATATTATATACAATATTCCTCGAACTAGACAAAAAACAAACACAGAAAACACAACAAACGAGGTTATACACATCAACAAAAGAATAGAAAATGGTGGTGGTTTGCGGTTCTGCGCAAGCGCTGCCTCTCTACTCTGTAAAAATTTTCAGATCGAAAAAGAGCACTCTCAAACGGATTCAGAGTAACCAAATTTGTAAATCGAACGTCCTACTCCGAGTGAGAGCAGTGGATTTTGATAACCGAACACGCAAATCTCGGGGAGAGCACTCTCAGAGTGCGCGAGAGCAGTAAATCGAAAACGCTATTAAATGTACTTTCTGTCTTTGTTGCTTAATTTAATTGCAAAATTATTGGACCAATAAAGCAAATGTATTTTCGTACGTTATTTTTCATTAAAATGTAGCAAATAACTCCTTTTATTGCAATCACCTATTTAATTAAATTTTGTTTTGTCTTAAATAAAAAAAAAATCACGAACCACTAGGGCCACAATGACATAATTGAGGGAGTACTGCCTTTTTAACCCCTCTAAGAGAAACAAATGGTAAAAAGTCGTTAAAATTCGAACTGCACCTAATAGCTATACAAATTAAAGAACATGTTAATTTATATTTAAATTCTTAGCAACTTTATTGCAGTGTATTTATTTTCAGTTTTAAGCATTCTCAAAAGTTTAAAGATGTTTTCTCGACATTCTACAAATTTGCACTTACGTCGTTCTTTCTCCGAAGGTGCGATGTATCTTCGTTGAAAACCTCACTAAGTAACCAGAATGAGCATACTAAGAATCACATTAAGTCAATATTGTCCTTTGGTAGTTAATGAGAGAACTCACTAAAGTGACTTGGTGAATTTTATTTCATTTATATCACAGAAGACTATGTAACAAACTCTGTAAGTACGGCGTTAGGGGTGCCGCCTTGAACTGGATATAGAGTCATTTTTGGGGGATCGTAGGCAGTATGTCAGTATTGAGCAAAGGATCGACGGTAGATCTAGCAGGTTTGAGTCGGATACATGTAATGTGGACATGGGCATACCGCAAGGATCTATTTTGGGTCCAATACTATTTATATTGTATGTCAATGACCTGGTTAACGTCGTCCCGGGTATTGATTTAACTATATATGCGGATGATACATCCATGGTTGTCTCGGATAAATCCTTGGATGTTTTGCGGGAAAAGTGACGATACTTACAAGCCTTGCACGAATGGTTCGGTAGTAATGATCTTTATGTAAATGCCGATAAAACTCAGGCACTTCTTTTTCAGTCGCGTCAAAGACCTATGCAAACACCTCCAATTTTAAATATCAACGGTAGTCCAATCAGGCGCGTATTTGAGGGGGGGGGGGGGTAATGGGGGTAGTTACCCCCCCCCATCCCAAAAAATAAACACTGACAAATCAGTAAAAAGAGGCGTAACACCCCAAAAATTTTCTACTACTATTCCTTTTTTCTGCTTCAAAACCACGTCACATAGTTGAAAAAGGGGCGTGGCACCCAAAAATTTTTCGCCTGCGGCGCTATTTTTCCCCCTTACCCCCCCCCCAAACTGACAGCTGAATACGCGCCCGAGTCCAATCTTATTTACCGAAAACGCCAATTTTTTGGGAATTAATATCGACAGATTTCTTTCGTGGAAACAGCATTGCCGGTCTGTGTGCGCCAAGCCTAACTCCATTTCTTACCAGTTTAAAATACTACACCCTGTATTAACTACTCAGCAGCTCTTGACACTTTATCATGCGCAGGTGGGTAGCAGGATTTTCTATAATGGTGTCTGTTTCTGGGGTAGGTCACCTATGGTTTCCGATATTCTTTTGTGTCAAAAGAAAATTTTAAGAATAATTAGTAATGTTCCTTCTACATATTCCTGTAGAGACCTGTTTAGGGCATATAATATATTAACTGTTACATCGGTTTTTATTTTTGAAATGTGCGTTTACGTATTTTTAAACAAAGCTAAGTTTAAGAAACATTTTATGGTTCATACTTTTGACACGAGATATAAGTCAAACTTTTGTATACCACATTGTAATCTCAACATTACCAGGGACTCTCCAAGCGTTCTATAGGGCCTAAATTATTTAACACTTTGCCTCCGGATTTAAAAAACTCTAAAAATATAGTGTGTTTTAAGAAGGACCTAAAGAAATTTTTAGTCGATAAGTCTATTTATAGTTTGGATGAGTTTTTTTAATTATAGTTTTTTTTAATAGTTTTTTTTAATGGTTGACTTTTGTTTGTACTGCTACTTATTTTTGTTTGTTTGTTTTTTTTCTTTTTTTTTTGGGTGTATTGTATGTAACTCACAAATTTAAAATTTAAATTAGGTACATGACGAATTCTATACATTGTAAAAAATGTATATATATATTTCATATATTATTATTATTATTATTATGTGTACTGTGCTGCGGAAAATCGGACTTAATGAGTTTTATATGCCAAAATTAAATTCGTTTTTTAACCTAAAAATAATAAGTTACTTTTATTCGGTGTCAGTTTTAAGTTGTTCAAGTAGTGTTAGAGACTACAAGAAACTACCGCAATGTATTCAAATCGAACAAATAAAATAATGCAGCTATCAAAAAGCATTAAGTTGGAGCCGCGATAATATCAAATATAATTTTTTTTTAATAAGTCAGTCCTCTAATAAAACATTATAAAATTTAAAACTCATTAAGTCACACCACTTGTATTTTTCTATTTTTACGCAAAAAATGAAATTCATGTAACATTATTTTTTTTGTTAAAAAATGTTAAAGAACAGTATATATTTTCAATAATCCAAACTTAAAACTTAAATATTTGTTTCATTATTTGGATTTAAACGACAAATGTCTTAAGGTAGGAGTATCAACATGCTTGCCAACCTATAACCTATTTTGCGTAGATTTATTTATGTTTTCTAGCTTTTAATAAACAAAATTTAAATAAAATCAGTATCGACTTGATATTCTATAGGTAATAATTGACATATTTAATAAATATCAAGGAATTTCATAACTTATTTTAGGAGAATTGTATAGCGAAAAATATCGGGTAAGATTTTTTTTAACATTATTATGTCATTGTCACTCATTGTTCTTTCACTACACAATTCTCCCAAAAGGAGCAATGAAATAAATTGATATTTTTGTAATATATCAGATATTACCTAAGTAATGTGCCGATGATACTGATTTTATTTAAATGTTAGTCAATAAAATATTAAACATGAAAAAATAACGCGAAATAGGTTATAGGTTGGTAATGGATTAAATGACGTTGAGAATGTCACCTTAAGTAATTTTTTAAATGGCATTTTCTCGAAACTTCATATTCTGACTTAATGAGTTTTCACTCCAAGCCGACGAACTATATTATAAAAAATAAGCAGTTTACAGTTTATAATGTTAATCACACTGTTTGAAGCCAAGAAATAACAGATTTATAATAGTGCAGTATTATCCTAGAATAGGTACTTACCTAATATTTTGGCACATGATTTGATTGATATTTACTTAACAACACATTCTCTGATAATTAAATTTTACCTAAACTATAATAATAATTGTACAAAGCATAATAATTACAATACACAGACGTTATTCTTATTTCCTCCTAACATAAGGAAATTTAAACAAAAAACTAAATTTACAGCAGTAAAAGATGTCAAAGATTTATTTTGTCACCGCTTCAGAGCACTACAGTGGCACATTCAGCTGCTCTATTGTATAGGCACCACCCACAATGTTACCGCCCTTGTAGTTTACATTGGCTCTAAGATGTATCTCTTATCTCGTCCATCATCAAAACAATTATTGTTTTGTCAGAATTATTCAATAACTTAAACTTATTGGAGGCAAATTTTTAAAAAAATTTCATCTGTTTGCTTCGGGGATCTGCATTGAAGCTTGCACAGATTGGCTTAAGGGTACGTGGCACGTGGAGTTATAAGTCTATTTGTACTTCTTAAAAATTTATACCTATGCATTGGGAGAAATAGTGTGTATAATAAACAAGCAAACAGCGACCATTCACAAGAATACCTTACAGTTATCAGGTTAACAAATTGAGCTGTTCTTGAATAAACTTTGAAATTAATTTTCATTCTTCCGGAAATTCTTCCGACAATCCAAAATAAACTGAAATTTTTGTTTTTGTGTATCCAAACTTTTCTTTTGCAAATCATTTAACAATTTTAACCTTAAACTGTTTGCTACCCCAAGATGGATATTTGGTCCTTTTTTGGAAAAGACGAAAAATAAACCGGATATTTGATAAGAAATGAAATAACGAATGCCTCAATAGTTTTGTCCCCATCAATATTTTAGTACACTGCTCGAGCATCTTTTAAATAATGGGAGGGAATAAGTCCCAAAAACAACGCAATTTTATTTTTGATTGACTAACCTGTATATAGTAGATATATCTTTATAACATATAAGGCATATGTCTACGACTAGATCCTCAGATAGGTACTGTGTGCAATTTTCTTTATTGCGCTTAAAGATATTGTGAAAAATATAGCAAAAAGTATAAGCCGGGATATAAGCTAAGTTTTCTCTAAAAATTGGAATACCTACAGGGTGGCCTTTTAGTGTGGCAAAGTACAATAGCTCCGTTACTATTTCAAATACATTAAAAATATTAATACAAAAGTTGAAGGGCAGTAAGTGACTTATAACGTAAAATTATTTTTAACTCTATAGGGTGGCTCAAAAAAGCGGAACAATAAAAAATGTACTTTTTTCAAATGGAATACCCTGTATATTTTTTCATTTTTAAATTCCACATAAAATTATAATTATTTTTTATTAAATACATTATTAGTCTATACTTTATAGTTTCCGAGATATTGACTCTTGAAAAGTGACATTTTTGAACTTTGACAGCTTCTAACTTTCTAACAGTACGTCTTAGAGCAAAACGGCTTACATGTCCCTATCTTCAATTTTTATTATCTTCCCAAAAAAATCAACTTCCGGTTAAACCGGATGTTACTCGAAAGCAGGAAATATAGTTGTTCCGGTTTAACTGGAAGTTGGTTTTTTTGGGAAGATAATAAAAATTGAAGATAGGGACATGTAAGCCGTTTTGCTCTAAGACGTAGTGTTAGAAAGTTAGAAGCTGTCAAAGTTCAAAAATGTCACTTTTCAAGAGTCAATATCTCGGAAACTATAAAGTATAGACTAATAATGTATTTGATAAAAAATAATTGTAATTTTATGTGGAATTTAAAAATGTAAAAATATACAGGGTGTTCCATTTGAAAAAAGTACATTTTTTCTTGTTCCGCTTTTTTGAGCCACCCTATAGAGTTAAAAATAATTTTACGTTATAAGTCACTTACTGCCCTTCAACTTTTGTATTAATATTTTTAATGTATTTGAAATAGTAACGGAGCTATTGTACTTTGCCACACTAAAGGGCCACCCTGTATAAAACATATTTTGTGAATAAATATTATTATCCTATAGCCAGGTTAAAAAAATATTCATAAACAGCAAAATTACATCTGATACATAAAAAATTGAATGAAACCCCTTAAATGAGTTATTTAAAAAAAACATTATTATGGTCCCGCAAATTTAGGAGTTTAAGCCCCCCCATTCCCTATGACCCAATAATACTAAATAAAAAAAAACATGTTTTCAAATTAATTTCGCACTAGGTACTTAAAGTCGCCACAGTGGATCTTTGCCCGTGCGTCATCAATCATCGATCAGGACTCAACGTGGTTAATAACTCTGCATCCTTATTTATTACAGTAACAAGTTTGAATAAAAGCATAAAAGAACGTCTGCAAGATTCCGCAATAATATAACGTGCTAGACAAGAATAAAACTATAAACGTCAATTAATTACTTTTTTTATTTGTTTAGTTGACTACCGTTGTATTTTAGAACGTCATTGTCAACCTTATTTTGATCTGCCAATCTAATTCGTATTTTGTAAATTTGTGTGCCTTAAAACTGTTCCTTTTTCTAAAAATAGTTCTTTTTAGAGCTAATTATACCCACCATCTGTTTTGGCGGTAAGTATTTATGGATTTTTATAATACCTAATTTATTTATTTTAAATATTCTAACCGTGAAAGTTCTTTGAAAAGTTTACGGCAGTGGCTAAATTCCCTTTAATGAAAGGATGTAAAAAATTTGACTTTTGCGATTTAAATAGTCAATAAAACACCAAACTTTTCTAGATTTTAAGCTTTAAAAATAGTATTAAATGTAATAACATTTGTTTGTCAATTTCTTTTAGATAATAGAGAATGCCGGGCAAAACTTAAAATAAATAATAATTTTTCGGGATATTATGTAGTTACGTCAAACGGTAGGCAGGCACGTCCATTTTATGAACTTAGACTTAGTTTTGACTTTTTTCGTCTCGTAATTTTGATTTGATTCATACGATTTCGATGACGTGAAAGTGATGACGCACGGGAAAAGAACCACTGTGGCGACTTTAATTATATTTCTAACTCTTATTTTTAGGTTATTACCTACATCTAAGAAAATGTTAAATTTTCAGCACATTTTTAGTTTTCTACCTATCATCTATCAGGGCCAAAGCCAAAGGGAAGGTTATGGGGGGTTTTGTTCTGACTCCACACCCCCCCCCCCCCCCCATCTGAAATCCAGAAATATAAATAAAAACTTTAATTGTCAACATTTCTTTTTGGGTCAATTCGTACCAAGCTTTGGGCGTATACCCTAAAATATTTTTGTGCCTGATAGCCCCCTCCTTGACTTAATCCTAAATCCGCCACTGCAAAGTAAGAAGAATATTAAAAATCATAAAAATTATTTATTTCAAAAATATAACTTTAAGGTTTTTTAAATTTTTTGTGATTGCTAGTTTTAATGATTCGTGATAACAACATAACAGAGGCATACCTACATCTGTTTAAAAATATTCCCCTATTTCCCTTAAAGATACTGTATCAATCAGGTATTATTTCTAAAAAACAGTCTTATATGCTCTCAAAAAGGCCTATAATATGTAGTTGGGAAGTATGGAGTACGGACCTGCCTGTGGGAGTTCTTATTGAATCGACTGGTGACTGGTTTCGATGTATTTCTGCCTAGCATCCTGTTTCAGTGCTGTGGGTTTGACCGTTCTTGGGTTAAGAATCGAATAATGTATTAGTTTACTCTAAAAATATTTATTTGAAAATGGATGTGTGTTTTCCGCTAATATTCCGTTTTAAGATGACCGGTTTGTGATCTAGAAAAATGTGACAGAGACCTTTTAATACGGTGTTGTCTGTTTGTTTTTTTTTTGGGCATTGAACTTTATTTGTTTTGGTGAATGTTGCTTTTAAGGTGAGTACTTAACTTATTTATTTGTGCTTAATATAGTGGGCTCTTTTTAAACAGTATGTGTTTATTGTGTCTGGTGACGAATTTGGTAACTAAATTACCGTACAAGAGTGGGGATTTTCAGAGGGGGCGCCTTAAAAAATGCAGCAAACATAAAATAAAACATAATATAATTATAATATACACAATATAAGTAACATACAACTTATCTGGTGTCTGGTGTCTTATTATAAGGCCCGTCGAATTTCATCTTGATTTTTTTCTTACAAAGATTAGGTACACATTTTAATGCAAAAAAATGCGGATAAAGCCATTTTTTACAAATTATGCCAACTTTAAGATTTAAACATAAGGTATTTTAGTTAACGGTCGACTGTAGGTCGACTTTATCTATTTATCTTCATGATATATCAAAAAGATAAGGTTTTACCTTCTTCACTTAAATAAATGCGAACAATTACAATAAAGGACACAAATAAAATAAGTTTAAACCTTTGATTAAGTACTATGTAATTGAGACTAAAAAATATAACATTCTTTCATTTGACGGGTCTTATAAGTATGACACCAAGACCCTTATTTTTGTTTTTAAAGAATTAGGTAATTTACTTAAAATGCTTGCTTATTATATACCTCTCTCATTTACGATTTAATTTAATTTAAGATTTAATTTAACATTTAACCTAAACTAAGAAATCATTTTGTTAATTTATACCTCGAAAACGTGCCACTAAATTAAATTAAATGAAGTGCAAAAAAATCCAGCTGTTTTTACAACAATTAAAGCAAGTAGTAAAAACAAATCGCCGTCTTCCATTACAAATCACAAGAATTTAGATCAGTCAAAATAAATATAGAAAAACCACTTTAATTGCTGATAAATAAAAATTCCAACAATAATGTTAGGTTATTGTCACCGATCAAAATATTCTTCTTATCTTCCTGGCCAATCACGGCTAAGTTGTGGAGAACAATGCCTGCTTTATACCTCCCATTTAATTTAAGATTAAAACTAAACTAAGAATTTAAAAATTGAAAGTTAATTTTCTTATTTACATACGTTTATACCTCTCATTTAAACTAATTTAACATTTAATTTAATTTAAGAGTTGGTCAACTTTCAACTTAAGGTAAAAGATCATGCCAGGTGCCAGATCGTGCTAAATCGCGTTAAGTCGTTCTCCACAACTTAGCCGTGATTGGCCAGGAAGATAAGAAGAATATTTTGATCGGTGACAAATAACCTAACATTATTGTTGGAATTTTTATTTATCAACAAATAAAGTGGTTTTTCTATATGTATTTTGAGTGATCTAAATTCTTGTGATTTGTAATGAAAGACGACGATTTGTTTTTACTACTTGCTTTAATTGTTGTAACAACATCTGGATATTTGTGCACTTCATTTAATTTAATTTAGTGGCACGTTTTCGAGGTATATATAAATTAACAAAATTATTTCTTAGTTTAGTTTAAATGTTAAATTAAATCATAAATTAATTTAAATCTTAAATGAGAGCTATAATAGCTATCATTTAAATATAAGATTTAGCGAGGTTGCCACTATTATTCTAAATTTTGTCACCACGGCACTAAAATAGGTAGGTAGATACTAAATACAAAGACCGGAAATAATCATATTTATTTTATTTAAACTAACAAAACAAAATTTTTTTTCTACCTATAGTAAGTATGTTTTTAACGTTTGAAATGTATTTGAATTATACTTGTAAAACGTGTATTTTATTAATTTTATGAATCTAATAAGTGACAACAGAGGGTTTGATAACAGCGCTTTTTTTCATGCACATCTTTAAAACGTAAACAATGTAGTATATTCTATGAGAAGTCTATGGTAGGTAGGTACCTATTGTCATTAATATCGAAAGGTATCTATTGTAGATAATTAACATCCTACATTACGTACCCACTTATATTAGAAATTAATTTAATTTGGTTTTCATTTTTAAAATTACAATATAATTAAACACCTAAGTACATACTCCATACTTTATACTTACCTACTTAACGTTAATATTCCATGAGTTTAATGACCTTATTAGTCTATAATAATGTTGTTATCTTAAACTGCCAGTATCGAAAACGAAATAACATAATATAATAACATATACCTAAGTTATAAATTTGCCGTTTTAATTTGTTTTAAAACAATTTTATAGGTACTTTAGGTACCTAGACTGACCTAGAGCACTAAAAGTAACAATTAGGCGTATAGATATTTTCTTAATTCAGCGTTACATTCGTTATCTACTTGAATGTATTACAGTGGACGATTTATTTCCTTATTAAGCCTACTACAAATAAATTATTTATGTTAAGATTACAGGACTACGAACACCTTATTTAAAACGAGATTTTTTTTCACGGGTTTATTCAAGGCCATAGACAGAAAATAATTTCGGGGGGGTTTGTTCCAGTGGCGGATTTAGGATTTGTTCTAGGGGGGGGGGGGGAAGGGAACTGCGCCGAAGGCGCTCTTTTGCGCTGCAGGCGAAATTTTTTTGGGTGCCACGCCCTTTTTTGGGTAAAATATCCGTAAAGCTTAATCTGTGGCAATATGCCAGACTTTAAAACACTCTTCTAATTTAAAAAAAATTCGAAAGTTGAAAGGCCGGTCGACAAAATAAACAATAAACTATTTATTTTACTAATTAACATGTCTCTTATATTAAGTCATAATTATATCTAAGTATAATAATTATTATAATAAATTATATTATGTAATAATAAGATCAAAAACAAAATAAGAATAAAAACTAAAAATAAACAATAAGAACAAAAAAATATCTGAAGTACCTACTTACTTTGTACTAAATTACAAAGTCAAGTTTCCTGTTCTTAGAAGAGAAAATATTTATGATTTTGTTTACATCTACGTTTATATTACGGTGGACATATAGGAAAGCAAGATCTGCAGCCATTGTAGCCCGTAAATATGATTATTTGTTAACATTTCGGGGGGGGGGGGGTTTACAACCCCCCTAACCCCCTCCCCCCTGGCTACGGCCCTGGGTTTATTGCATAGACAATTTACCTTTAGATACCTACAGCTTATCTCCTGCGCAAACAAAAGTTACGTTTTATGGGTGAAAAAATACGTCCGAGCGCATGACTCGTCGGTCAGCTGTCTTCATTCGGGGAACCTTCGTGCATGCGCACAAACCTCGTGTTATCGGCCGTCCTACTTTATCGACGCGCTCAAGAATACTCTCCAGAACCGGCTCGGCCGCCATTTTTGTTGTTGTTTTAAAGTTTCTCTTCTCTGCAGATTCCTTGTAGTTTTCTAAAGTTTTCAGCTATCGGATCGGCTATCGTGGATTGTGGGACTGGCGTTTAATATTAATGGATTTCTGGTTTTTGTGTAGTTTAGTTAGTGAATTGTGTTTGTGCTTTTAGTGACTCGGATTGTAATATAAACAATGACTAGTACTAGTTGCAGCCGTTGTATAATTGTATTATGCCCAAATATGGGGTAAAATAAACCCTCTATGGTGGCATATGAGCAAGAATTTAAATTTTAAAGCCCGGACCTGTCTATTTTCCCATTCGTCAAACGATAATGTTGCAGTGCGCATGTCTAATAGTTCCCAGTTTTGTTTACATGCGCGAGGCCATAAAACTGCCACATTCGTGATTATTATTTGTTTGTAAATTGTCTATGATTTATTGATTGAGAAAAAATGTTGTAAATATATAAAACTTTTTAGAAATTAAACAAATAATATTGGCCAGCCAAAATCTATTAGAATTTAAACATAAATCAGGTATTTGTATAAACCGAAATCTTTACTTTTAGTCCACGCAAGTAGTTTTTGATCAATGTTAATTTAGCTTTCGCAATAGCAACAGGGATAGTTACAAACATGATAAAATTAATAGGTGCTGTGCATACCTCTACATCTGGATAACTTGACAATGACGCATTCTGAATGATCAAGAAATCGACTAACTCTTTAACATCTTTTATTAAACTGATCTCTTTCGAAAATGTCGACCTAATAGAAAGTAAGTGAGAAAGAAAAGGTGACACCGTCTTTTGAAAAAAAAAATTTGGAAAACTCAACTTTTTGCTCCAAGTCACTCTTCGATGACTTGTGAGATATTAAGGTTGCAGGATTTTAAAAGTATCGAAAAGATTCTTTATCGCAGCAAACCTATTTCTGCATGAGTTGAGATGACATACTTAGTACCTATCTATCATTGGGTAGAATATATTCACTCGGAAGCGTTGTTAAGGAATTAAGGATCATTAAATCTCTCATCTTGAGACAAAAAGTGAGACTTGACTTAATATACTTACGTAATCTCTTGTCTGCCAGGGGGCTCCCTCGAGTCAGGGCTCCGGCGCATTGCCCAGACTGCCCCATTGTAGATCCGGTCTGCTGGGCTTGCCATGGTGACTCTTGAAAAATACACTTTTTAGGTATTGCATGGTTGAAATATACTAATGTAAAATTTTCATGAAATTTAACTGAACTTGAAGTATTCATAGAAAATAGTTATTTTTTAATATATAGGCCCAGAAGGCACGACTTACTAAGAGGCCCACAATAAGGAAAAGGTTTGTGGGTAAATTAACATAAAGTAGAGCTGGCTCTTTTCACTCACAAGAATGCTTCTGAAACTTCATCTACTTGGCAACATCTTCCAATATAAAGTATCAGTAAAACATCATGGTTATATACTTGGACCTGATGCATGTGAAAAATATGTATAAACACCAGATTAACATTGCCTAGCAGGACGTTGGAGTTTCTAATAAACCTTTTACAAATACAAACCGCAGCTGTTGGTGCAGCAGGTGAAGAAAGGACACATTTGATATACAAATGGATCCAAGCAACTGGATAATATTAGGGCATGCTGATGCATCAAGCACTGGCACTTGGCACAAGCTGATCGCCGTGCATATATGGATATAAATCTACATAACTAAATTAATACTAATACTAATAATTCAGGAACTCAGGTATCCATGAATCATGAGTTCGTTAGAACCTAGCCTGACGATGTTGGCACCAGGAACATTCAACCCTGTACTTTATAAGATTCTTATTACAAACGAATTGGATATATAGAAAATCCTCATACTACCAACTTTCAAGGAGCAACTTATGCGAATTGGAATCAACAATTACCGAGACTTAATAGACTATAGATTGGACTGCAAAAACTATAACATCTCTAAACTATCTAACAAACTCTAAAATTATTATTGCCCTGTACCCCTGTAATAGTATATTTATGCTGCTTGGTATCTAGTATATTATCGTAAACCATGTAAACCGAATAGAGCATTTTTCTTCCGAGTATAAATAAATAATAGTCAGAGTAGGTACGTAACAATTTATTATTTGACCTGCCTGTCGTATTTTTGTATAAACCGTGGCGCTACCATCGCCCGCCGCTCGCGCTATGTGACTTATTAAAAAGTTACATTCCGCTTTAGAAAACAGGAAGCAAGAAACAGCACTCGGAAAAACCTTAAAGCATATATAATTTTATGCACGTATTGATTTTCATAAAAGCAGGCACTTTCGTTGAAATTAGCCTTGATGTATGTACACCTGCAGGAATAAGTTATTCATGTTGGGGAGTTTCAGCGGAGGTAAACTGCACATCGAATGCCAAAAATTAAACCGAAAAGAATAAAGGCGTTATCACAGACATGTGATAGGATCAAAAACAAGCCATATATTTTGCAACATTCACATAAAATAAAGAACTATTACCACCATATTGCTTTTAAGCTAAAAAAAAATTATGAATAACCTCACTTACCGCCGAAATATTAATCCAGGGTTAGAATAGCCGGGTCTCCTGCACACCACGCACTTGCGAGCCATTGTAAATAATAATAAACAGCACTAAATAGTTCTATTTCGAGAAAACACTACGAATTAATCAAAAAAAGCAATTGATCACAAACCGAGTCACAAACACAGCTGACCAACACTGTATCGTTAGATAATAAATGAAAATCAAACATTCTGCGTCACTCATAATAAAAAGGTCCGTACAGCGATTCGGTTGTGATTTCCCTAAAACATTATATTGATATACATTGAATACCAAACTATAAGAATAGCGGATTTTCGAGAAAACTTGACAACCCTGTTTTAGACTGTATTGGAGACGGTTTGGCCGCCATTGTGGAGTTGATCGTAAATCTATAGTTATAAATGCAGCGCCTCGGCAACAGATGTCTCAAATTCACTGATGTGTGATCTTTAAGGATAAAAGCATTTTTAACAGGCAATAAAATAGGAGGTTCTTAATTCCAGCCGAATGTATGTTTTTGATAATAATATTTACGCTGATTACTCCGGGGTAATTGGACCGATTTTTATAATGATTTTACCGTTGCATTAGGTGTTAAATGTTATACAAATAAAAGTAGATAAAAAGCGACAGCAAGTATAACTAAAATAGGTTTTATTTCGTCGAAAAATAGCAAAATACGTAATACACTAATACAAACAAACTGGATGTTTCTTAAGTAAGAAAGTAAAACCTACTTATTTTAACCATTTTGAAAAGTAGAATCTAATAATTGCAAATAAAAACCAAGTTATACAAACCGCACATCATTCATATTTTACCCATCATATACGTTGTATCCTAGGTATGTATTGAATAGTGAGAGTCGTCATTTAATTCCGTTAGAAATAGAAAACACGGCAGTTAATATGTTTTCATAAAATTAACGTTGGAACGTCAAAAGGTTGAAAATATTATAGCTACAAAGAAATTAAAAACAGGGATATTTTTAGGTCTAGACTATACTATAGGTAGAAAAATAAATTTAAGCTACTAGGATAGGTGTAGGTAATTATGTGAAATCAAGTTTTACGATAAGCTATAAAAATAAATTTAAAAAACTCAACGACTTAGGGTTCATATAAAAGTTATGTTTGTGAAAAAATTAAAATTAATTTCCTAATATAAATACATATATAATAGATGTTTTATTATATTATATGATGACATTCATAGGCATGTGAATTACAAATAGGTTTCATATTGTTTATTCATCCCCTCCAATTAATAGGTTAAATAAGTGTTTAATATTTCCAGGTTTTGAGATTATTGTAAATTTCATTTTCATTTCAAGTCTTCTACCGATACAATATTTGAAAAAATATCACAAAAGTAAAACTCAATAAGTGTCTAAAAATACCAATATAAATATCAAACTAAGTCATTTTAGCTATTTGTAGTTGGGTCGAAAAGTCACTTAATGAATTGTGCATATAATAAATACTATTTTGTAAAAATATAATAATATTGAAAAAAGTACTTCGTAGGCATAACATTATTGCACATTTTTTTAATAAATCACTTTAAACTCCGCCATTTCTTAAAACTGGGTTTTACTCAAAACTCTAAATTTTGACTTAATGAATTTTTGCACTAAGCCGACGATTTATTATGCCAGTGCCAGGCAATGGGCGTTTTCACACTAGCCGACACGATACCGGCACGATCACGATACGGTAGCGACACCGACACGATAAATCGGCAAGTATTTTCACATTTGCCGACAGCCATCTCTGTCGTGTCGTAGTGTTGTGCCGGTATTCGCAGACATGGCTCCTGTAAATAAATTGTATTTGCTACATTTATTGCATTTAAGACTCAAAAAGCGAAGACCGTAAAGAAAATTTTTGATACATCCAATAGTAAAGGTGCGCTACTTACACGGCACCTATTACACTCTTTTTGAGACATTGACTAAGGATTCTGACAAATTTTTCGACTACTTTCGAATGAGTCATGAAAAATTTAACTATGTGCTGAGCAAGTTAATTGACGAAATCAAAAAACCAGAACAGAAACAACTAGGAAAAGGAAAAACCGCCAACGATACGAGTGGAGCGCTTGCTGCTCGCCGACCTGTCTGCGCCTGCAACGACACGATAACGATATATCGGCAATTGTGAAAGCATTCCCTTTACTTACATGAGATTACGCGTCCACCGGTGTCGTTGTCGTTGTCGTGTCGGTATCGTGTCGGCTAGTGTGAAAACGCCCAATCCAGGCAGTCCAGGCACCGCGATGCACGTGACGGTATGGTTATGGTAGTGGGGAGAGGATCATGCAGCAAGTCAAACAGACCGGCGGCAACAATGTTTTAATTTAGCATTGAAAAGGCTTGTCGTTAGTGGCTGCATCAACACGCTTTATTGTTGGTGACTCATGCTGCCATCTATGAATTTAACATAGCAGATTTAGGAAACCTACTTATATGGCCTTCTTATAGTTTGATATTCAATGATTGATATCAATAGGATCCTATAAATAATTTGACTAGTAGAAAATTTAAAGAACACACATATATTTAGTATAATATTTTTACTTAATAGGTACACGTCACAAGTAGATCTAGGGCAATCAGCAACAATTTGTCATTAATGATTTTTGGTAGAAACAATGTTTGATCGAGAGACAATGGTCTCCTTATATAAGTATTATTAATAATAATAATAATAATAATAATAATATGATATGAAAATATTTTCTCATTTGGACAAACAAGAACTCTAGTTTCCTTACCTTAACAGGTACTACATTCTTTGAATTGTAAAAAAGACGCAAAGTCAGGGTCTCACGTAAACCTTTATTTAAGTAAGTTGGGTTAAGGTGACATGTTTCGCCTTATCGGCATCATCAGACCTAAATAACAAAAGTACCTAATTACAGTAAGCACAAAATATATAAAAACAGGATCGGTTACCTTATAAACAATTAAAAAGTCATTAAAACATTTAAATTAAAATACAAACATCCACATCACAGCCAACGAACAATATAGACTATACCACCACAATAAAATAGGAGACGAAAACACAGTTGGTTGCCTATTCAATTTAAAAATTACCAGGTTGTGCTTACTGGGTACTTCGGTACTTCTGTTATTTAGGTCTGATGATGCCGATAAGGCGAAACATGTCACCTTAACCTAACTTAGGTACTTACTTAAATAAAGGTTTACGTGAGACCGTGCCTTTGCGTCTTTTTTTACAATTCAATCTAAAATCAGGTATCTTTGAGAAAAACTAACGATTTCTTCGAGCTACATTCTTTGTAGTAAGAGTTAAGGGCAACCAATACTGACTAATTCGTCATATCGTTTTTTGATCAATATTTCGTCACTTCGTTTTATGCAAGAATCGGCCAAATACCCGTCTTTGGATTAGTTACTTACAGTTTTACGTTAAAGAAGTTTGGATATATAAATTTATTAAAAGCAGAAACATAAATATGGGCAAATTTGACCTAATTTCATTTCTGCTGTTATTTATTTATAAATTAAGATGGATATACCAACATGTTTACCAACCTATAACAGTAGATTTATTTATTTTTTCTAGCTTTCACACAAAAGTTAATTAAAATCAATATCTACTGCATATTCTATAGGTAATAATAATTGACATATTAAATAAATATCAAGGAATCTCATAAGGTATTTTAGGAAATTTGTATAGCGAAAAATATCGGTAAACATTATATTATGTCATTGTTCTTTCACTATACAATTCTCCCAACATTAGTAATGAAATAAATTGATATTTTTGTAATATTATGTCAGATATTACCTAAATAATGTGCAGACGACACTGATTTTATTTAAATGTTAGTTAATAAAATAATAAACAAAAAATTCAACGCAAAATAGGTTATTGGTTGGCAATAGATTAAATGACGTTGAGAATTCCACCGTTTTAATATATTTTACAGTAAACTATTATATTAACCCGTCTGGAACCCAATAATTCGAAAATGTTTTATGTTGTTTAACCCTATTATCTTATAAGAGGTAAGCACATAATAGCTTCACTCGTACACGCAAATTGTAAACGGATTTCCAATTTTTCTCTGTGCATGCATGGTTTCTAACTGGTTGGACATTTTTTGCTTTGCGGACACGTTAGAAACGTATCCACAATCAACAATTTAACTTCTGCGAACGCCTGAGTTTCTGCCAGTGGTTTGGGATTTGGCGTGCGCAAACGCTTTTAAACGCGTGCGCATGCGTCGTTAATTTGCTGACGGTTTCTGACCGCTGGACGAACGAAGCTAATGCTAAAAGCAAACTATAGTTATTTTTACTACTTACCGGTTGGCGAAATCGTTAAAAGCTAACGCCTCGCCCAACTCTTAGTTTGATGCTTTTTCAAAGTTTCACTTTTAAAATATTATAAGAAACGGGCAAATACCTTTGGCACTTTCTCTGCTAATGTAATATACAGTGTGACCAGTAAAGTCCGCATCATATGGGATTTTTTTTTATTAACAACTTTATTCGAAATTTGAGTTTGGCATCAAGTTCTGCTTCGATCGAGATAAAAATTAAGCAAAAAAAATAGTCACGCGATTCGCATTAAGTATCTGTCAAATTTAAATTTTTCCAAAAACTAGTTCAAAAGTATTTCTGAAAGTATCGAAAAAAGTTATTAGAAAAAGCTTTTTTAAATGAAGTTTCTATTCCACATGCAAAATTTTAGCTGCATAAGATAATTTTGATTTTTTACCATTATTTTGAAAATTACACCACTTTTGCAAAATTAGACTCAACGCAACCTACATAAAACTTCTTAGTTTTGACAATTCTTTATTTCAGATACATGAGCCATATTAAATGTGTGTTTTTCTACAAAATCAAAATTTTTAAAAGGTTCATAGGTCCCTTTTCTATTAATTGCAATTTAAATGGCGATAATTATTTAGCACTGCTCCAAAATAATGTCTTGCCAACTTTGACAAACTTATATCCTGATCCAGCAAACCCACAACTTCCAGCGAACATGATATGGTTTCAGCAAGGTGGAGCTGTGGAGCACCGCCGCATTACCAAATCAAAGTCCGGCAGTACCTCAACCGAGTATTTCCAAATCGGTGAAGGGAGGCGTGAATCTCGTGATGGAATGGCCAGCATGATCCCCTGATCTGACGCCATTAGACTTCTTCTTATGGGTTTATGTCAAAAATATTTTAAACAAAACTAAACCTCTTGACTTAGCTGACTTAAGAAGACGACGACTAACGCTTGCGATTACATCGGTCACGCCTGAGATGTTCAGTAACGTTAGAAGAAATTTCTATTTAAGATTAGGATGTTGCCAAGGTGTCGCGGCGAGCATTTTGAACATCTCCTACATTAATGTGTTTTTTTTGTTTTTTACATTATCAAGAAATAAACAGTACTACTTATTAGTTTTTGGGTGCGTTGTTAATTTTTGCAATAAATCTGAAAACACTTAATATTTCCGAAACAGTTGAAGATAGGTATAGGTATAGGATATTGTACATGAAATATGTCTAAAATTTTCTGAACAATCCAAAAATTGAATAATATACAGGGTGTTGCATTTAAAATAAGAAAGTTGGTATTGGCCAACGTTACATGACACACCCCCCAAGCAGCATTTTTCTGACTTCCAGCTATAGTTTTACTAAGCGCGACGTTGTGGTAGTTACAGATTTAGTCGAAATATCACGTAAATACGGTAAGTTGTAAACCGACGTCTAATCGACGTTGTTCCAACCTTGCATACCCGACCCCAAAGATTTGGATACTAACCGACGTTGGTAAAACGTCGGTTACTGACCAGCTATGAGTAAGTACACTGTTAGGCACATGGGCAACGTTCATACAACGTTGGTAACAGACTAAATGTTTATCCATGTTTCTTTGTTGCGAGTGCTTTCCACTTTTGACTGAAATAGTCAAACATCCCTTTTCGAGGGGGGCCAGTAAAGAATGCCTTTATTTTCCCACTGGTAAGGAACCGGTTCAATTTCATTAATTTCGCGAATTTGCACCACTTTAAAATGGTGAGTGAATTCCATTTTATATTATAATAATTATCTATTTAATAATATATTAGAGCCGTTAAAAACACTGGTTAAAACTTTTTTTTGGAAATGAAGTTCGGTTAAAAAATTAAAAAGCGACAGATGACAGCGGGTTGGTAACGAAGGCAGTTTTTTTTACCGACAAGTCGGTTAAGGTCAACTGTTGGTGTATTTCCTTGCACAACCGGTCGTCCGCAGTTTAGTTTACGTATCATTTCTAACCGAAGTCTGCAGTTAGTAAAATGTTATTAAAAATATTTTAACCAGAGCCTACTAAAACGTCGTAGATAGTATAGTTTCTTTGACTTGCCCGACTCCTGGTCCAAAATGGAAATATTTTAGGAATGTTTCCAACCACGCCATTGTTCAAACGTTATAGGGAGATGAACTCGGTAGCCATTGCTTAAAATTGCTGTTTTTTTTTTATTATTTGAGTGTTTTTTTTAGGAAACACAATGAACTGCTTTAAGCAGTTATTAATTATGTTAAATAAATTACTGCTTTACTGTTTTAACGAAGAATATAATTAAAAAAAAAGCAGATTCGGAATACTTAATTACTAATATTTTATTAATTATCACTTTTTGAGCGGCGCTTTCCGTTTTTAAAGCCAGCACATCCATGTTTATCAATAAAATTACTTCCGTTTGGGTTTTCAATCCATAGAAAATTATTTTCGAATATTATAAAATACTACATAATAATATAACGTTTACTTACGCGGTTTGCTTTCTCGTCATCTATTTCTTTTAAATGTAAAATGTAAGAGAGAGTATAAGCATCATTCAATCTTAGTTGTTTTATTTTTGCTAAAGGTATACCAACAAAACATTAGTACAGAAAAATGTAGCACGCCCGACTTCGGTTGACTAGATCTGTCGGAAATAGTGAATACAACGTCAACTCGACTCCAAATTTGGTTATTTGGTTGAACTATCAAGTCGGATCCAACGTCGTACCAACTCATATTTGATTGACCATATTAGTGCAAAAGTGGGTCGTAACGTCGCCGGACCGACGTGTATAAATATTGAAAAATATTGAAAAAAATGTGCAACTAGAAATAACAATCGACGTGTCCGAGCGTTCTTTCGGACACGCCCCCATGTATTTAATATCGAATTTATTTCCTTTGGCTGATACACATTGTATAATAGAATGTCCAAACAGTGAGATGTCGATGTCTGTGCAAAAGTACCTACTTTTATGAATAAAATGCGTTGTCTATATTTGCTTGATCGTTGTTGATCAGGACTCTTATGTGAGCATAACGTCATTCCTTTTAATTTATGAATACAATTTCAATTTAAATAGAAAGGCATTGTTAAAATAAAAAATAAAAGTTATTACAACTCTTTGTCTATAGTTACTTAGTCATTAATTAACAAATATTGCAATTGCAATTATTAATATACACTTATCTACAAGTATACCTATTATTCTATATAATTTTACATTATTGTTACATTAATAAGCAAACGTGTTCAATACAATAATAGACGGAACAGAATAATTATATTTTTAATTCATAAAGTTAATTAAAACTAATTGCAGTCTGGCTATTTATATTGGCCTAAATCAAACAAGATACTTTTACCACTTTTACTGACATTGAGTTTGTTATGGCGTTAATAGATAAATACGTAACAGTCAGACCTAACCATGCTATAAGAAAACGCATTGAATTTTTAATTTTCGGAAAAATATATTTTATGTTAGTGTATTTAATACACTTCTCGTCAAAATTAGCGAATACTCTAAAATCTAGCAAAAGTTTGTTCTTAACTATCTTATGAACCGCTCATCCGATATTGACCAATTAATTTTTTCAGTGTAACCTAAGGTGTTACAAACCTTTTTAAGTTCCTAACGGTAATTTGTAAAACGATTTTACTGATATACAGGGTGTTATTAGTAGAGGCGATTTTGTGCCGTAAATTTGAAACATTCTGTAGAGTAAACTGGTAAAGTTAGACATTCCTGGTATCTGCCGTTAGTAAGATGACATCAATATCTCCAGACCTTTTGCCAGTTTTTTGATAAGTGTCTTTTGGCAATAGATACACTATTAAACAAAAAATGTGTCAAATTTTGGTAGGAAAATATTTACAATGCTGTATCTTGGCAATGGTTGAACAGATTTCGACCAGTATTCAAAATTTTGAAAGCTCTTATCCTATAAATTATCCGTGATATAATAGTGATTTTTAAAGATGGCCATATTCTTATTATACAGGGGTCGAGAAAATCCTAAATATAAAATTGCTAAAATTGTGGTAACTGGGTTTATTAAAGCTATGCTAACCGGGCTATATGCTTTTGTTTTGTTTCAAAATTAGTCATTTGACACTTTGGGTCAATATTTCGGGACGCTTTTTTTTCCTATTTGATTAACAGCTATTTGGCAAAAGATACACTATTAAACAAAAAATTAGGTAGCAGTGAGTTTAACTAGAATTTGGCATCAAATCGATCAAGGGGAGATTCAACGGCTAATTTTGAGCATGCCACGACGTTGTCATGCTGTTATTGCAGCAAGTGGTGAAAACACCCATTACTAATTATCAGAAGGTTATTTTTGTGTTTTTATTTAATAAAATTTGGCTTTAAACATGACGTTTTAATTTTTTTTGTCCCTCTAAAACATGTAAGTATACCAGAATATACCTATATACATTAAATTTAATTATTACTATTATTATTAAAATTTTAAAATCTATAATACTGGCCGAAATCTATTTAACCGATGTCAAAGTACCTACAGCTTTTTAGAGATTTCCCCGAAGAATTGGCACATTTTTTGTTTTATAGTGTATCTTTTGCCAAATACCTCTTAATCAAATAGGAAAAAAACGTCCCGAAATATTGACCCAAAGTGTCAAATGACTAATTTTGAAACAAAACAAAACCATATAACCCGGTTGGCATAGCTTTAATAAACCCAGTTACCATAATTTTAGCAATTTTATATTTATGATTTTCTCGACCCCTGTATAATAAGAATATGACCATCTTTAAAAATCACTATTATATCACGGTAAATCCATAGGAAAAGAGCTTTCAAAATCTTGAATACTGGTCGAAATCTGTTCAACCATTGCCAAGATGCAGCATCGTAAAGATTTTCCTACCAAAATTTGACACATTTTTTGTTTAATAGTGTATCTATTGACAAAAGATACTTATCAAAAAACTGGCAAAAAGGTCTGGAGACATTGATGTCATCTTACTAACGGCACATACCAGGAATTTCTAACTTTACCAGTTTACTCTACAGAATGTTTCAAATTTACGGCAAAAAATCGCCTCTACTAATAACACCCTGTATATCAGTAAAATCATTTTACAAATTAACGTTAGGAACTTAAATAAAGTTGCCACAGTGGATCTTTGCCCGTGCGTCATCAATCAACGATCAGGACTCGACGTGGTTAATAACTCTGCATCCTTGTTTATTACAGTAACAAGTTTGAATAAAAGCATAAAAGAACGTCTCCAAAATTCCGCAATAATATAACGTGCTAGACAAGGATAAAACTATAAACGTCAGTTAATTACTTTCTTTATTTGTTTAGTTGACAACCGTTGTATTTTAGAACGTCATTGTCAACCTTATTTTGATCTGCCAATCTAATTCGTATTTTGTAAATCTGTGTGCCTTAGAACTGTTCCTGTTTCTAAAAATAGTTCTTTTTAGAGGTAATTATACCCACTATCTGTTTTGGCGGTAAGTATTTATGGATTTTTATAATAACTAATTTATTTATTTTAAATATTCTAACCGT
The DNA here is from genome assembly GCA_963969555.1 of Polydrusus pterygomalis. Taxonomy (NCBI): domain Eukaryota; kingdom Metazoa; phylum Arthropoda; class Insecta; order Coleoptera; family Curculionidae; genus Polydrusus; species Polydrusus pterygomalis. The sequence continues at coordinate 54,535,518 of OZ018378.1, forward strand.
GAAAGTTCTTTGAAACGTTTACGGCAGTGGCTAAATTCCCTTAAATGAAAGGATGTTAAAAATTTGACTTTTGCGATTTTAATAGTCAATAAAACACCAAACTTTTGTAGATTTTAAGCTTTAAAAATAGTATTAAATGTATAAACATTTGTTTGTCAATTTCTTTTAGATAATAGAGAATGCCGGGCAAAACTTAAAATAAATAATAATTTTTCGTGATATTATGTAGGTACGTCAAACGGTAGGCAGGCACGTCGATTTTATGAACTTAACTTAGTTTTGACTTTTTTCGTCTCGTAATTTTGATTTGATTCATACGATTTTGATGACGTAAAAGTGATGACGCACGGGAAAAGAACCACTGTGGCGACTTTAGGTTTGTAACACCTTAGGTTACACTGAAAAAATTAGTTGTTCAAAATCGGATGAGCGGTTCATAAGATAGTTAAGAACAAACTTTTGCTAGATTTTAGAATATTCGCTAATTTTGACGAGAAGATATATATACAGTGTGTGTATAAAGTCTGGAAACGGCTTAATAACATCACAATTTACTGGCCGATTTAAACCAAATTTGGTACAGTTGTGTAAGAGGATCTAACGCACCGAATGACGATATTGGCGTTGTTGCCAGCTTTTTAGTTTGTCTGGAATTCGAACGAATTTTATATTTTTAAATATAACACCCAGTATATTTTTTCATTTGTAGTTTTTACATTAAATTTGTTACACTTTTGGTATAACATACTTTGTTCATAATATCAGTAGTTTTCGAAATAACGACGTGTTTTGAAAATATCAACAAATTGTGTTTTATTTATTAATAAATAAAACACCAGTTCAGTTTTGATGTTAAGTCATAAAAGCTGTCATTTTTACATGCAAAAATGTCTCTAACTGAAAGTGAAAGAATTAAAATTCTTATGATGAAAGGATATGGCGATAGGGTCAGATCTTACGAAGAGGTTAAAAATCTATTTAATGACGCATTTCCAAACCGAAATCCAATTTCAAAAGCAACTGTTCTAAAAACTGTCCGACGGTTCGAAGAAACTGGAAATTATAGAGATAGGCGACGATCAGGACGACCAGTAGTAGTAGATGAAGAGAAAAGTTTAGAAATTTTACAACATGTTGTTGAAACCCCTGTTTCTTCATTAAGAAAAATTTCTCAAGTAAGTGACGTCTGCTTTAAATCCGTCCATAATGTTTTAATAAAACATAAATATCACCCTTTCAAAATACATGTAGTTCAAGAGTTATCAGAAGATGATTATGAGCGAAGAATTGAATTTTGTGATATTATGATGTCAAGATTTGACCAAAATAACCAGTTTTTCAAATTTATAGTATTTTCGGATGAAGCAACATTTATGTTAAATGGTAAAGTCAATAGACACAACTGTAGGTTTTGTTAGAAGGTCATACACAACGCCCTGGAAAATTGAATATGTGGGCTGGGCTTCTGGGTAACCACAAGATCGGTCCATTTTTTATTGATGGAAATTTGACATCACAACTTTACCTTGAGCTCTTGGAAACGCAAATAGTGCCTACTATACGAAATGTGATGGGTCCAAATTATGCAAGTACATTCTTCCAACAGGACGGAGCTCCTCCCTATTTTGGTCGAAACGTGCGCGAATTTTTGAACACCACTTTTCCGAATAGGTGCATGGATCAGTAGAGGGGGTACAATCGAGTGGCCACCTAGGTCCCCTGATTTGTCGCCTAACGACTATTTTTTATGGGGACACTTGAAGAACAGAGTTTATACCACAAAACCTCAAGATTTGGCCGATTTGCAGCGTCGAATTTTGGACGAATTTGAATTAATAACGCCAGAAATGATTTACAACACAATTGAAAAATTTTATTTTCAATTAGTAAACTGTCAAGCTGTACAGGGAAAACAGTTTGAACATTTAATATAAAAAATATATTTTTTCTAAATTGTACTAGTTATTTGGAAAACTACTGATATTATGAACAAAGTATGTTATACCAAAAGTTTAACAAATTTAATGTAAAAACTACAAATGAAAAAATATACTGGGTGTTATATTTAAAAATATAAGATTCGTTCGAATTCCAGACAAACTAAAAAGCTGGCAACAACGCCAATATCGTCATTCGGTGCGTTAGATCCTCTTACACAACTGTACCAAATTTGGTTTAAATCGGCCAGTAAATTGTAGTGTTAATAAGCCGTTTCCAGACTTTATACACACACTGTATATGTATTTATTAATAAATACCTATTTTTGCTTTTTATAAATTTATACTAAGAGGAATAAATGTTATTTTTCCTTTAGTTTAATAATGTTTCACATAGTTATTTTGGTAGGTACGGGCCTGTTAATATTTAATTTTATAAATAATAAAATTAGTATATACGCTATATCTTTACACAATATTAAGAATCCCATACAAAATTTAACAGATGGCGAAGGCGAAGGTTCTGGTTCTGTTTCTGTAGCCAACCGCTTAACGTTAAATATACCAGACTTTAACAGGGTGCCATTAATGACAGGTGATGCGGCGAGTTCTTAGATTATTTGACTTTATTAATAATAATAATAATAATAATAATAATAATAAATAGATTTTATTTATATAATGCAGCCAGTAAACAACAATGTAAAATTTCACTGAGGTGGCGAGATCTAGCATGGCTACTTATCTAACCACCTTATGAACAAATTAATTTAAAAAAATAAACAACAAAACTAGTATATAATATTATAACAACAAAGCATAAAAATAGAAAAAATAACAAAAAGCAAATTGTACCAAAAATGAAATAAAAAAATGAGTTAAGTAAATAAATAACATAACTGGAACCTAAAAAACAAATTAGTAGCAAATGTGCGACCATCAATGCTCTAGCAATGAATAACTCAAAGAGTATGATGAGATGAGTAAAAAACAATTAGAATTATCAAATACGCAATCTTAGATAATCCTTTAATTTATTCTTGAAGGTTTCAACAGAAGAGCAACTTTTGATATTTGTTGGTAAGGGATTAAAATATTTAACCGCATTAAAACTAAAAGACCTCCGAAACAATGCCGTTCTGTGTCTGGGAACAGAGTAAAGCCCACTATGCCGGGTTAATCGATCATGCACATCAGAACCCCTCGTAAGTTTGTCAAAGAGATAACTAGGTTGCTGACATTTAATTATTTTAATAACCAAAGTACATAAATGCAAGTGAAATCTTTGATCTAATTTCAACCAACCGGAGTCTATGAAGCTCTGAGAAACATGATCATACTTCCTCAACCCGTAGGAGTATCTCAAACAACCATTCTGAAGGCGCTGAAGGCTCTCTTTGTCCTCCTGAAGCAAGGCTGGCCAGTACACTATATTACAATATGACAGCAATGATAAAATAGTCCAGTCACACAACCTTAATTTTATCTGTGTTGAAAGAAAATCTTTAAACAAATACAGAGTTCTTAATTTACAATAACTTTTTTGAAGTAAGTAAGAAATGTGCCGATTAAACCTAAGCTTAGGATCATTAATGCCATGGATTGTCTTATGCGATGCTCACCTACTGCAATGCCTAGTCAAAGCGCTACGTTTACATACGCATACATTTTTAAATTGAGTCTGCTTGTGTTAATTCGTTTTTGAAATCTTTACAAACTTTAAGTTTAAAAATTACAACTTTTATATTAATACTGACCAATATTTATAAAGGACCGCTTTCGGATAATTTTTATTATTTAATAATGACGTTTTGAGCAAAAGTGTCCCTGACCGTAATCCAATCCTATGATGGCCAGTTTTTGAGTTATGGCCTTTTAAAATTGCTAATTTCTTACTTTAAGCTTTTCTGCATTGCCTAAAGTTTTCACGTGTTTCTTAAAAACTAGCAACTTTTCTTCTTTATTGGTGGAAAATCAGGGCTTAAGTTTTCTTTTACGTGTCAAGAAATAAAATAAGTACGGGATGTTGCATAATTTATAAGCGGATTAAATAATTGATATTATTTAAAAATTATGAAAATCCAAAAAAATAAAATTACCAATTTTTTGTCGCCTGAAAACTAACCGCTAGATTTTGTTTAAACCTTGAAACTATCTACAAAATATTAAAATATGAATAAAATATATGCGTTTTCAAAATACAAGGGTAATTTTTTTGTATTTTAATAATTTTGAAATAATATCAATTATTTGATCCGCCTATAAATTATTCAACATCCTGTACATCTTTTATTTCTTTATAAGTGAAAGAAAACTGATTGGCTAATTTTCTACCAATAAAGAAGGAAAAAAAAGTAAATAGTTTTTAAGAAACAAGTGAAAACACTATGCAGAAAATTTCAAAGTAAGAAATTGTCAATTTTAAAAGGTAACTCAAATATTTAAATTAGTCATAGGATTGGATTACGGCCACAAATACTTTTACTCAGGACGTAAAGTCTACAAGCTAAGATAGTAAAAATTCAGAAAAATTGGCTGTTTTCGATGAGCGGTGTGAGGGTGAGGGCCCCTTTGTTGAGTCGGATGCATATTATCATTATACAGTTCAAAAAGGCACACATGTTTACTTATTTTAAAATATTAATTCATTATTTATTAAATAAGAGTATCTTGGTATGCTTGCCTCAACCTGGCGAAAGTGACCACTCAGAAAGAATGCATTTTCAATAACTGAAGTACGGAATCGAACAAAGGTAAAATTTAATGAAAAACCTGGAATATAAAAATGATGATTATTTAAATTTTTTCTAAAATCAGGCTTTTGTACTTTCATGTAAAATTATTCTTATTATTATTATACATTATAAAATGTTATTTAATTTGAAGAAATACTCCATACTTAAAGTGGAGTTAAAAGTATGAAAAGGAAAGAAAAACACAAAGTCTTTCTCCACAAAATTTAATAGTATAAATTCTTAGTTCAAGGGTCTCTACATGTTTCGAACGTAGAAACGTTCATCCTCAGGAGACAGACTTTTTTTTAATTTTATGCTGATGGAGTTAGCAAAAGAGAAAATTGAAAATTAGAACCTTAATGGAGCTTTTATGGACTTAAAATTAAAGTGTAGAAGAAACATGATATGAAGAAAATTGATAATGGTTAAACCATACTGAGTATTTGAAACCGTTATTAAAGGAGGTGTAAACCAACCAAATAAAATGGGGAAGAAAAACCTTTCTAAGAATGTGTCGAAGATTATTTAAAATTATTTAAAAACTTATCGAACATAATTATTAGGAGGGTAAAAATTGTAGAATCACCATAATATTATTCCGTATATATCTATATAAATCATCAGTACCCTAAAAATGCTTTTTACTACGCGAATTAAATGTTAAAAAAAGATAAGACCTGTTGGACACTTATCGGTTCCTGTCGTGCAATTATCGATAGCTAGCGTAAAATTATCACTTATAATCTTCCTAGCAGCAGAATTATTACCGATAATTTTTTTTAAGGTCACGAATGGTTTTGTTGATAGACAATTATCCCGAGTCGAAGACGAGGGAAATTTTCCATCCACAAAAACATGAGTGAAACCGAGAAAAAAATGATCGGGAATTAATTCTGCTGCGTGGGAGATTCGGTAAGAAAATTTCATAAATTGGAGTTTCAAGCAAAATCAACTTCTATTGTAAAAATACAGTACGTCATATTAAACTAAACTCATCGGAAATATGTTTTTTAAAGTTATATTTGAATTTAAAACTATAAAGACATTGGATTTCAGATAACAAATGTGTTATTTAATGTTTCTCACATTTCAGTAATAAAAATGAGTTACTAACTGCTCAATTTCTTTAGCAATCGAACTTGCTGATTCATTACCAAAACGAATCATTTTTTACACAATATTATTGTAACAATAAATATCACGGGTACGACTAAAAAACTGATTATTACTTGCTGGTTTGTCTCACCTGTCACTTCGAAATGACTTGACATTTGAATTAAAATTAAGTCGTAGTAGTATACCTAAGAAAAATCATCACTAATTAATTTCATTAGGTTAATAGGCTATAGACTATCGCGATAGTCTCCCGTTGCTATAAGCAACGTAAACAAAAAGAAGCCTTCTAATTGATTGAAAATAAATTTATGAAATTTTCGTTGTAATTATTCGAAAATTGCACACCCCTTATGGGATTTTTTTACACATGAGGGAAATATTCATTAAACGTCCCAAATTAAACCTATTACATTATAAACAGCATTATTTGAATCTTTAGCTAGCCGAGATACCGATTTTATAATTAATGTTTGCTGATTTTCTATTAACCAATGAACATTATTGACAGTAAGTGTTCTATAAAGTAAAATGGTTTCTACATTTGTATTAGAATTATTTTGTAAATTTAACTAACATTACCCCGCCTCATTAACCTATCGGGTGCTATCGGCAAAGATCCATTAACCAAATTGGTTTTTATTATGTAGTCTCTGCTTTTAAGTTTTAATTTCCCTAATTGGTACTGAGGGACAAAATAACATGTCATCAAACAAATTCATTAAACGTAAACAATTTCTAAATAAGTTTACTGAATATACCACGTGATTCCTAAAAGTGGCTTTAGCAGTAAAAAAAATAAATTTCTATGGTTTGTTCGAGTTTGTTGGTGTTTAAGACTGGCAAAGATTTTGTTGGTTCACATGATACCTTAGGTTTAACCAAAACTGACCCAGGCATTCATTTTTAAAATTATACTTTAACCCCTATCACCTATATCCTCCTGATAGGTCAAAACTATTATTTTTAGCATTTGAAATTTACATTTATTTTTGTCGATTTTTTCAAATGTATAAATTATATACACTCCCGTGCGAAAAAAACGGGCATCATGAAATTAGGATTATTATGCAAGGATAAGCGAAAAGTTTTTTTTGCTTAGTATCAAAACACCCTGTGAATTAATTAAGAAGGAAAATTATTTCAAAATATCAGTTTTCATTGGGCCGCAAATATTCCTTGCATTTTGGTTTTTGGTTCATGTCAATACGTGCATTTGTTCTTACCCAAATGCAAAATGATCTTGATGATGTCAACAATTAAAATGTTTCCATAATTTTCTCATTGCCATTGCATTCAAAATAAAATAGACTATTAAAATGCAAGAAAACAAACGTTATTGTAATAATCAAGATTTAATAAACAAATAAATTTACGGAAAAAGGGTTCGTATACTTAAGATTTAAAAAATAACATTTTCGCAAAACAAACGTAATAGGTACCTACTAATAACAACTTTTTTCACTTAAACACATCTCTATTATTTCGACGAACTGTCCAAGAACTGACATTTTTAATTTGAACCTCTCGAAATTGGGTTTTCGCCTATACTGACGTCAAGGGCGTCCATAGTGCGTTTTTCAGGGGGGGGGCAAAAACTTAAACAATACTTTTTATATACAGTGTCACCAGTAAAGTCCGCATCATATGGGATTTTTTTTTATTAATAGCTTTATTCGAAATTTTACTTTGGCATCAAGTTCTGCTTCGATCGAGATGAAAATTAAGCAAAAAAATAGTAGTAACGTGATTCGCATTATCTGTCAAATTTTAATTTTTTTCAAAAAATAATTCAAAAGTGGGGTTATTTCTGAAAATACCAAAAAAAAGTTATAGGGAAAAGTTTTTTTAAATGCAGTTTCTAGCCCACATGCAAAATTTCAGCTGGATAAGATCATTTTTATTTTTTACCCATATTTTGTAAATTGCACCACTTTAGCAAAATAACACTCAACGTAACCTACATAAAACTTCTTAGTTTTGACAATGCTTTATTTCAGATATATTTTTTTTTAGTAGCTTTATATTAAATGTGTGTTTTTCTACGAAATCAAAATTGGGCTATTAAAATTTGGTCGCATGTGATGCAAAGTTCATTTGTTATTTACCCTGTATAAGGTAACTTTATAAAATAGGTATTTTTGAAAACATAGTTTGTGTCTGAAAGTAATACACCTTAATATTAAGACAAAAAAGAACACAGTGTCATTAGTAAAGTATTCATTAAGTGGAAAATAAATTTTTGCTTAACCCAACGGAAAGTTTATCTATTTTCAACGATTTAAATTAAAATCTCTTTATTTTATTTTTTATTTTTTTACTTTCAGTCACAAACTACGTTTTCAAAAATACGTATTTTATGAAGTTACCTTATACAGGGTCAAAAACAAATTAACTTTGCATCACATGCGACCAAATTTTCATAGCCCAATTTTGATTTTGTAGAAAAACACACATTTAATATGACGCTAGTTTAAAGAAAATGTATCTGAAATAAAGCATTGTCAAAACTAAGAAATTTTATGTATAGGTTGCGTTGAGTCTTATTTTGCAAAAGTGGTGCAATTTACAAAATATAGGTAAAAAATCAAAATTATCTTTTCCAGCTGAAATTGTGCATGTGGGCTAGAAACTGCATTTAAAAAAAATTATAACTTTTATCGATATTTTCAGAAATAACCCCACTTTTGAATTATTTTTTGAAAAAAATTTTAAATTTGACAGATAATGCGAATCACGTGACTACTATTTATTGCCTAATTTTCATCTCGATCGATGCAGAACCTGATGCCAAAGTCAAATTTTGAATAAAGATATTAATAAAAAAAATCCCATGATGCGGACTTTACTGGTGACACTGTATAAGACTATTTATTTAACTTATGCCTAATGTATTAATTTATTGATATGTTTTTATTATGTAATTGTTCAGTTTAGTGATTTGTTGGTCTACTAACTAACCACTGTACTATTCAATATTTATACTGAATTATGAAATAAAATAGTAATGTGGGCGCCTAGAGGGAGGGGGGGGGGGCATGTGCCCGTTTTGCCCCCCCCCCCCCCCCTATGGACTCCCTTGACTGACGTTAAACGACGATTCCGAAGAGTTTTAAGTACAAGAAATCTGTCATCAATAGCTTTAATTTTGCGTTTATTGACATCAAGATCATTTTGCATTTGGGTAAGAACAGATGCACGCGTATTGACATGAACCAAAAACCAAAATGCAAAGAATATTTGCGGCCCAATAAAAACTGATATTTTGAAGTAATTTTGCTTCTTAATTAGTCCACATGGTGTTTTGACACTAAGCAAAAAAAACAGCTTTTCGATTATCCTTGTATAATATGTTAAAAAATCAATTTCTCTTAAAATTTATATAGGAATGTTAAAACTAATAAATGTATCTATAGCTCTCTAAAAAATCACTTAAATCTGAGTAAAAATAAAAAAGTTATAAAGCCCTAAACTTAATCCAAATTTTATAATGCCCGTTTTTTTTCGCACGGGAGTGTTAGTAGAGTTTACCAACCCGATAATACCTTCTAAAAAAGATTCCCGTTTGCACTTTGTTGCTAAAATGTACGACCCCTTTTATATCATTCCTTATACCTTAAGGAAGCAAAATTGACTTGTCGTCCAAAAATCGTACCATGCAGGGGGTGGTCGGGGGCGGTTTTCCAAAAAGTACCAATTTTTTTTTTTTGCCTTTTTTACATCTATAATACCTGATCATCAACCTGCTTAAATCTTATTTCAAAATCTTAATTAGAAATATATTTTTTTTAATTTTAAAAGCATCGCGCGCCGTGCTTGTATATGGAGCGCTTTAATGAATAACCGCTCGCCCTGAAAACCCATAATTGTGATAATTTTGTAACTCGCCATAACTCCAGAATCCTTTGACTTATCAAAAAAGTACTTGCCATAAACGTTGTAGATAAAACATCAGGGATTACAATGCTTTTTTAAAATTATCAGTCCGATGAACACTTTCGTCAAAAAATTGAAAAATGTCAAACCATATCACCGTAAGCGTGGTCAACCGTGCGGATGCGATGAAGGATCAGATTGCCGTCGTAAAGCCATGAAAAACGACCGTATGTTATATCGCGCGCATAAGTTCGGTTTTCCTTCGCTTTTGGTGTGATTGGAATGCAATTATTACATTATAAGTTAGTTCCTTATAAAATTAAGGGATTATATTTTGTAAACGGTTAGTAATGTTGTTTTGAATAATTTAATTTGAAATTAATTTATGTTTCTCTAAATTTTTTCAATATTAATATTAATTAATAAGTTGTTACTAAAAGGAACTTTTTTTTTATTAGAAAAATTGGTATTTGTCCAAGTTTTTGTACATATAGGGTGTTTACAAAAAATGAAAAATGGTACTATTTAATTTTTTTTATAAAGAAAAACAGAAAACAGGCTTTATACGTTCGGGATTTGTCTATAAGTAGGTACCTGATCTACCTAGAGTACCTATACTATAGTGTTTTTCAGGTGTTAAGGTCATGGTTGCTCAGTAGAGATAGAGAATAACCTTAAAATTTCATTGTGGTTTTGATTGTGTGTATCAGCGTGTTGCAGGATACCTGAAAATAACACTACTATTAATCGGGGAGAATCCGGGTGTTATTTAACGAAAATAAAGAAAAAAGGGTGATACTTACAGAAGATTTTTTTGTTGAACCTATTTACAGGAACAAGTATAGAAATCGGAAAACAGACAAATGCTCTTTATATACCTAATAATAAAAGGCTTGGGTAAAATCTTCCCCTAAAGAATCTATTTATTAATAAACATATTTATTCCAAAAGAAAGATTCTTAGAGTTTTTAGTCAGAGTCAGCCATGCATTTGCAGGAGCCAATGCAATTTATTTGTTTTTTTTTACAGGAACACAGTGACCCAGTGCAATCTAAAATAGAGTAGCAATTTAAAATTTAACTATAGTAAAAAATAACAAACTTTGTGTAGGTACCTTTTTTACAGTTGCAAGTATTTAGAACTGAAGTATCCTCCGGTAGTATTGCGTCGGTTGTTAATACAGGCACTGGTTTACCGTTTGCAATATTCCAGCCACAACTTGATAAGTCCGGTAAAGGTGACCTTGGCATATTACTGTCCAGCCATATTTTCGTCTGATAGTGGACAGGGCGACAGTGTTGTCTTAGACTATCTTTGGTTGGAGGCAATTTACTCACAGGTTTGGAGGATGCTAAAATTCCTCTAAGAGCATTTATACATTTGATATCTTAATTTTTGTAGTACCTATTTAAACGAATTACAAATTTAACTACGTCATTAAAGACTTCTTCTAAGTAGGTACTGTTCTTTGCCAACTCTAGCTAGTAGATTATAATGTGATAAGAAGACTTTCCCGCATGTTCTTTTGCCTAGCCCCACAAACTGACTAGTTGTATCACAACCTGTGAGTGCGTGAAAGGCTGGTAGACATTTGATCATGGAACTCTCCATTTTTAATTCATGAATTACAATGGATCGTTGGCTTTCTTTAGCTCCAATTTTCATCCAAATTTCTGAAGTCAGAATATCTTTAAAGTGAGCCAATAGTACCAAAACATCTGTATCTTTACAGTCTACTATACCGCCAATTCTGGAATGAAATATTGGATTGTCTCGCGCTATACTTTTAATTTTATTTTCCATGTTATTGCTCATTACCTGGCATAGTTTTTGATTTTGTAAACGTTTTTGGCAAAATATGCACCTTTGTACATCAAATTGAGTTCGTAAAAATGTTTTTTTCAGGGGTATATCTACTGGGAGTGGGTTAGTAAATATTTTTGCATACTTTGATTTATATGATTTAATATTATTCGTGCTGGTATACGTTTTGTAGCAAGTTTTATGCCAATTTAAATGTTCTCGCTCTTTTTAATTATTCAAATTTAAAAATATATGCAACAACTTTGCATCATTTCCTTGACAAATATCAATAAGTACCTTTGTACATTCAATAAATCTTTGTTTAGATTTTGGTCGGGATATAACTATTCCCTGATTCTTGGCAAATGTCAGATAATTGGGAATTAAATATGTTGCCTTGTGTTTTGATTGATAGTTTTTTTTTAAGTGGTCTTAATTTAATTTTGGGCTGTAGTTCACTCACTGAACTGGTACTGCTTTCAAAATCCATTGCTTAATCGTTTCAATAAAAAGTGTCGTATATAAACATTAAAAGGCACTATACTGTTATTAAAAAAAATCTTACCTGAAAACTTAAACTTTCTCCTTAACCTTTCCGTGGCCATGCTACAAAAAGTTACATTTTCGGCCGTGTGGGGTAACTATGATACCCCATTGAAATACTGCATGATCTTTTGTCAATGATGCATGATGGTGTGCAAAGATGTACAATAAAACACTAATAATTCATTTTTAATTTTTACAATAAATTAATATTTACTCTTCCTCATTATTTTTACAATCGGGACATAATTTTTCTTTTACTTTCTTCTCTGTGTATGTTGCAAATGGGTTTATTGCATGCACTACATGATATTTTAGTCTTTCTATCCCTAAGAGTAACAAAAAAATGAATTTTTTTTACGTTTTCGCCGTTTTCGGCCGGTCGACGATTTCGATACGCTGCAAGCAGTTTTTTGTGTAAAATTGAAGTTAAATTGAGTATTTTTATAAAAAAATTGCTTTATAATATATTTTTCTAGGATTACCTGGAGGGAAAAAAAAATGTTTGGAAGATAATTTAAAAAAACCGCATCTGGGGTACCTAAAATACCCCGCTCGGCCACGGAAAGGTTAATAACAACTATATTACAACAGTCATTTAATGCAGGGCATCTGTAAAACACTTTCACCTTTTAGCAATGCCCATTAAGTCCAATGTATAGATAAGAACTATAACTTCACAGCATACAACACACCCTAATAAAATATAACAACTATTGTTGGTTAAAATAAAAGTAAGTCAAAAAATATTGCTATAAGATAGAAAATGGAAATCCACAATCCAATATTTGCTGGTCTAGCTTCAAAATTAACGGCGCGGCGGCTACTCGGCACGGAATTCTAGACTAAACACTATTGAAAACGCGATATTAAACGAATATCGAACTTATGCGCGCGATATAACATACGGTCGTTTTTCATGGCTTTACGACGGCAATCTGATCCTTCATCGCATCCGCACGGTTGACCACGCTTACGGTGATATGGTTTGACATTTTTCAATTTTTTGACGAAACTGTTCATCGGACTGATAATTTTAAAAAAGCATTGTAATCCCTGATGTTTTATCTACAACGTTTATGGCAAGTATTTTTTTGATAAGTCAAAGGATTCTGGAGTTATGGCGAGTTACAAATTATCACAATTATGGGTTTTCAGGGCGAGCGGTTATTCATTAAAGCGCTCCATATACAAGCACGGCGCGCGATGTTTTTAAAATTAAAAAAAATATATTTCTAATTAAGATTTTGAAATAAGATTCAAGCAGGTTGATGATCAGGTATTATAGATGTAAAAAAGGCAAAAAAAAAAAATTGGTACTTTTTGGAAAACCGCCCCCGACCACCCCCTGCATGGTACGATTTTTGGACGACAAGTCAATTTTGCTTCCTTAAGATATAAGGAATGATATAAAAGGGGTCGTACATTTTAGCAACAAAGTGCAAACGGGATAACACGATAGGGACATCTTTTAACTCCACTATGTATATGTATACAGGGTTCCCCATTTAAAACGAAACAGGCTAAATATCTGGTTCCACGTTAATTTAAAAAAAAACGCTCGGACCCGTCGATTTTTATTTCGAGTGGGACATATTTTTCGTATATTGTCAATCTTGTTACTTCAAGCCCCTAGGAGGGAGGGGGGTAAGACCTAAATCTTAAATGGATACCCCTATTTTATTTATTTTTTTGGATTGTGCATAAAATTCTGAACATTTTTTAATAAAAGCATTATTAGTCTATACTAAACAGTTTCCGAGATATTGACTCTTGAAAAATGAGATTTTTAAATTTTGACAGCGTCTTGCTTTCTAACTGTACGTCTTAGAGCAAAACGGCTTACATGTCCCTATCTTCGATTTTTATTATCTTTCCAATAGTGTCAACTTCCGGTTAAACCGGAAGTACTATATTTCTTACAACCGGTTTAACCGGAAGTTGACACTATTGGAAAAAAAAAATAATAGGGGTATCCATTTAAGATTTAGATCTTACCCCCCCTCCCTCCTAGGGGCTTAAAGTAACAAGATTGACAATATACGCAAAAGATGTCCCCCTCGAAATAAAAATCGACGGGTCGGAGCGTTTTTTTTTTAAATTAACGTGGAACCAGATATTTAGCCTGTTTCGTTTTAAATGGGGAACCCTGTACTATATACAAAACATACATAATATTAATATAAAGCTGAATGAAACGAAAAAAAAACTGTGTTTGTCCGGAAAAGAAAACAGGCTTCTAGATGAGGTGCGAATTTCAATTTTTCCACATATCTAGATAATGCTTCCAATATGTAGAGAAAAATCTGAAATTCCAAAATTTTTAACCATGAACAAAGTTATGCAGAGTGAATTTGTAACTTGCAATAAATATAGTAAATCCAGTACAGTTTTTTATGCTTGTGGGCTTTTTAAAGAAAAAAATATTGATACGGTGTGTCCCAAATTAGAGATATGACAATATCGATAATTTTTTAAACGACAACCCTAGTTGTTATTGACTATTTTTTAAGTGCATATTAAGTTATTCATAAGTACCAAATTTAAAATTGTTATTCCTTGTCAAATGTTAAGATGTTGATAGCACGAATAAGACATGAGTGTACACGAAGTAATTAGAAATGTTCAAAACGAGTTTAACTTGCGATTAGGATATTGCCAAATAACGAATGGACAATATTTAATACATTTTATTGACGAAAAAGTACTAAATATGGATAGAAACTTTTTCTTTTTCAATTAAATTAATTTTTGTGTTTAATATCTTATAAATCCGAGAGTATAAAAAATTTGAGGTTTGGTATTTATCGAGGTACTTATGTATAATATGCACTGCAAAGTGAATAAAAAACTAGGGTTGCCAGTTAAAAAAATGATCGATATCGTCATATCTCTAATTTGGGATACACTATGTCAATATTTTTTTTATAAAAAGAACCAGACCTTAAAATGTTATGCACAAGCCTTTTATAAAAAAAAAAACTATACTGGCTTTACGTAATTTATTTGAAGTTACAAACTTACACTATAGAAATTATTACTATGAAGGAACAGTTCAGTCAATTCGGTAATTTTTTTAAATCTGAGTAACTAGTACGAGTTTTCAAGTATTTTGTATATCTAGGTATTGACTAAAACAATCTGATATCGGTCATATCGGTATAGTAACAATGATCTTAAGTAGCAGATAATTGGTATGTAACGTTTTCTTTACTGTTCTTTGCAGTTTTGCGAAATACTTCTGGCTTAATCTACTACCGTGCGAGCAAAAATTATTTGCATCAAAGAGGGCTTGGATTAAAAAACGTAGGGCTTGGTTTAGATCACAATGATATGGGTACGATATATCTAACCAAATATAGGTTAACATTTTGTCAAATTCATATTATGACATGATATGCCAAACTAATGAGTAATAAAATAAGTAGACAAATACAAATTTCTTTCTGTTGTTTACAAAATTATAATACTTGGTCTTTATAAGGAAATAAATTTAGCTGCTTCTTAAGAATAGTCCTGCATGTTCCATAAGATCTTCCCACTTCTTGGGATAGGCGTCTTATACAATTTGTTGGCGTATTTTGCATTATTTCACGAACGTTTGCAACAAGTTCTTCTGTTCTTACAGATGGTCTTCTTGCTCCTTTTTTGTGTTGTATAGAACCTGTTTTCCTAAACACAGCCACGGTTCTTTTCAGGCAATGATAAAAATACCGGATTGTATTGCCACTCACAATTTACTCTAACTCAGTTTCGAAAATACGCTTTAACCATGAATGTTTTGTGCTGTTTCGTAAAGCCCATTGTGTGAATTGTTCAAGAAATTGGAAAAATTAGCGATGAATCAAATTACTTGTAACGACTGTCAAAGATGACGGAATAACTGATTGATTGTTAATTCAGGTAGTTACTGACACTCAACAGGTATTAAGCTCTACGGCTAAGCACGTCCTTAGATGCAAAGCCCTCTTTGATGCAAATAATTTTTGCTCGCACGGTATAATTGCATAACTTAATATGCACTGCATAATAAATAAAAACCTAGGGTTGCCAGTTAAAAAAATTACTAATTTGGGACACAATGTGTCAATATTTTTTTTATAAAAAGGACCAGCACTTAAATCGTTATTACAAATACCCAAGCTTTTT
Organism: Polydrusus pterygomalis; assembly: GCA_963969555.1. Lineage (NCBI taxonomy): Eukaryota > Metazoa > Arthropoda > Insecta > Coleoptera > Curculionidae > Polydrusus > Polydrusus pterygomalis. Next base: position 54,551,675 of record OZ018378.1, read on the forward strand.
TTCCAAAAAAAACTATACTGGCTTTACTGAATTTATTTGAAGTTACAAAACTCACACTGTAGAAATTTGTATGCTATGAAGGAGCTGTTCAATCAATTCAGTGTTTTTTTTTACATCCGAGTACCTAGTACGAGTTTTCAAGTATTTTGTATATCTATTGACTGAAACAATCTGATATCAGAGTATAGTAACAATGATCTTAGGTAGCAGATAATTAGTATGTAACGTTTACTTTACTGATATCCTTTGCAGTTTTGAGAAATACTCCTGGCTTAATCTACTAGATGAACTAGATTTTAATTAGCTATCTGGAATAACAATGAATAACAATAATAATTTACCACATGCAACATCTATTTTTGAATAGTTTATTCGTCAAACGAATATTTAGGTTTAAATTTCATTTACCCAAATAAACACATCACAAAATTCACGTAATAATTTCCAATACAAAAGATAAATTTATGAATGTTTATCGGCTTCCGTTTCCTCACTTGGTGCAGAGGTTATCAATGTTTACTGTATGTACGTCGATGTAAATAAATATCATAACATAATTAAGTGGGTGAATGAATGTTATAGACCTTAGAACCAAGCTGCTCTAAATCTGAATTTTTTTGCAATCCATTTATGTTCTACTTAGAAAATAAGCAAATTTTACTGAGCCTCAGAAGCAGGGCGCCATTAACTTTTTGTAACTAGGGTAGAAAAATACAAGTAGGTGTTGGATTTTAAATGTACATATAGGCAAATGTTGTTGAGGGAGGGGAGATTTAAATAAGTTTGTTTCGTAATTTCAAGCGCGGGGTTTGGGGAGACTGGTACACAATGAAACATATTTTTGAAAATGTTTTTTTTTTTAATCCTATTAAGGCGAGACAAATTATAAGAACATTTCCCTGAACTGTTTATTAACCCACAGATAGTATAACTTAGTGTTCAAAAATTTAAACACTGGAATGAGGTAATTTATAAAATAATGGTCGCTGAATTTGTTGCATATGACCTCCCTCAATTATTCTCTTCTTATGTAACTTAACCTTTATTAAGTCTAAAATTCATCCTATCAGTCAAACTTCGTTTGTTTTGATGTTTTTACTATGATCTCTAAAATATTCCTCATATTTTATCAAAATTTTATGATCCCAGCGGCAGCCACGACCAACTAAACTAGACGGAACGGTACTTATCGTACATCCCCACAGTATATTCGGTCCAAGGGAGCCGTGACCACGGGCACCGGCTCTCTTCTATTTCCTTTACCAGACAAATTTTTATGCACAAGCGTGCAAGAGAGAAATAATCGGATGCTACTATTGAAAGGAAAGACAAAGAAAAATAATCTGATGGGGCTAGAAGCCAAATAAAATTTCGATGAAGTTCCGACGAACGTTGTTATTTTGCAGAAACGTGTAGGAAGAAGAGCGGAGTTACATTGCGGGAGCAGTTCTTGCTTAGAATACCTACTTAAATGATCCGCCCATTTAAAATAACCAGTAGCCGCCACTGCGTTTTTCGTCCACCTTGTGTTTTAGATTTTAGTAATATTTCCACACGACCCTCAAGTAGTGAAATCCATTTAACCTAGTCCAACTCTGTTCCTTTTAGCATTTGTCCCGCAAATAACTCATTTGAAACGCAAGCGCATCGCTGCCGGCTTTGAACAGCATAGAGCCGGCAAGTTGCTAAATAATAAAATGAGGGAGCGCAGTATAAAAGCTCTATCTACAGGTTATAACAAAGAAGGAACGTGATAGACTGACGGAACCGCGCTAACTTCATATTATGTAGGTATATAAAGATAAATTAATTAAGTTGGACATTTAAATATTGATAAATTCTAATAATACCAAATATACGGGGTGTCCCGAAATTAGCTGACAATATTTTAAGGGGATAAAGTACAAAAATAAGACTAAAACCGTCTATTAATATACCTCCAAAAACGCTTCGCTGTGGGGCTAGAGCCCCCGAATTGGAGCTATGACAAGCAGTTTTTTTACAATATCTCAGAAACCGATTAGGGTATCAAAACAAAATTTGATACATGTTTTACCCATGATAAGGCGCAATAAACGGTTTAATTAGCTTAACTGTATTGTGGCGTCCCACTGGGTAGGTACTTGGGATAATATTGCCCTAAGTTTTTTATTTGCAGGATTTTTTAATTTCAGGTGAAATTTTTAGAAGTCTTGAAGTCTTTTGTTGGTTAAAGGTACTCTAGTTTCATTGCGGTAGGATTCACCACTTTCCAGTAAAATCGATTTTAAAATTGTCTGTTTTTTGAAATCCGTTGAAAAGGCTAAGGTTTTTTTTGCATATCTCAGCAAACACTTAATATTAAAACATGAAATTTATTAGAAGTTCTACTAGCGAAAAGGCATATTTATTAAAGGATGTTACTTTAAAATATTTTTCTAGTAACGTCGCACGGGGTGGAGCCTTTATACTACCATTTTTTTTTTAATTTCATAGTTTTACTGTATTTTTTTTTTAATTCTAAATTTTTTTTTTTGAAGAAGTAGTCCATACTCAAAGTGGAGTTAAATGATACAGAAAAAGAAAAGCACGAAGTCTTTCTCCACAATCTTTATTAATCGAAACTAGGCGAACCTAGTGTCACATCGACATGTTTCGAGTGTAGAAACACTCATCATCAGGAAACAAATTGAAAAATTAAAATGCTGATGTTTTTAGCAAGAGAAAATAATGGTGAGATTGAGCCGTAATGGAGCTTTTAATGGTGTACAAGAGATGTAAAATTGAAAAATCAGAAGGTCAAAAATCAAGACTCCAGCATACTGAAGAGTCGAGGGTTAAGTGTAGAAGCACACTGTCGTGCAGAAAAAGATAGGGTAGTAAAAGTTAGGGAGTTTTGAAAAACATATCTGTTAAAAGTATTAATAAATTACTGAAACATCCTGAGTTTTATTGAGCCCAGTCAGAAACACTTGAAAATGTTGGGGTGAGATGTAAAGAAAAGAAGAGAAAAAGAAAAAATTGTTTTTTGGTCAAAGCATCTGTAAAAAAATAGAAAGGGGAATGTAGTAAATGAAATTTAAGAAGTGTAGTAGATTAGCTTACCTTATATTATAAAAGTAAAAACAGTTGGGGTACCAGGCTTTTTACGGCCCAGTTACCCCGCCAGAGTCAAAGCAGACACATTGTGTGGAAAAAAAAAATTTTAAGAAATTTTTTTATAAAAAAATTATTGTGTTCCCGTTATAGAGGTGCTACTGTAGCCAACACGTGTAGGATGGGAAATGAATCTAAACTTGACATTGTAAAAGCGGGGAACAAATGACAAGCGTTTTGGCGGTCAAAATGAAGAATCCTCAAGTATGCCAGGAGTTTATAGGAATTTTGTAAAAGTTATAAAGGAGAAAAGCTCAATTAAGGTTCAAAATTGCTTAAAATACTAAAAATCACTTAAAATACAAGATACAATCCCTATAAAATAGAAAGAAAATTACATTTAGAAATATGTTGCTGAGGTTTGAAAATAGGCATCATAAGTGTTTGTGTGACGACCTCTGTTGGTAGGTTTATAATATTAGAAAAGTGTAACTCAGTATTTCGACAAAGTAAAAAGTGACTATCACAGTGCCATCTATGAGCAAGAGGTGATTAATAAAAGACCTTTTGGTTTGTCGGTAAAGTAAATTAGATAACGTAGAGATGTTAAAATTGGTGCTGAAAATCAATTAGTCGCGGATAAAAGCAGACCAATTTACGATCACCCAAATTGTGTTAGCGAGTGGCCCTTACCGTAGCCAACGCCATAAAGAAGTGAAGAAGAGTTAGTCACAGATGGCCCTGAAAATAGGTTATGTTATAATTATTGAAAATCAATTGAAATCGAAAAGATAAAGCAGAAAAAGGGGGGCAAAAGGATTGAGAGCAGGGTCAGTTGAGTCATGAAAAGTTGAGGGAATTAAAAAAGTTTGTGGAACTATGTTGAATTTGGTCATTTAGACAGATAATATTTAAATTATTTAAAGTTTTATTGATTTCCAGAATCTCCAAGAGATCGAGTTTGTTACCCTTAGTGCAAAAGTGTAGATATTTCGTGTGAGAGTCTGGTATAAAGTTGTGTTTATTTGAATGAATGTGTCTAGAAAAGTTGGATTTAATTTTAGAGGGAGAGAGGTCCTGATTCTGAGCTCTTTCTAATTCCCTGCAGTGCTCACGTATTCTTGTGGAGAACTTACGACCTGTTTGGCCGACATAAATCGCAGAACAGCCTTCTGTTGAACACGAAATGCTGTACACGCCTGACCTATCAGAAATGGGGACATGGTCTTTCGAACTTCCTAGGAACCTTTTTAAAGAGTGTTGTGTTTTGAATGCAATGTCAATATCAAATGATTTAAAGATTTTTTAAGTTTATACGAGATGGGGCCCCAGAACGGTAATGAATAATATCTTTTTGAGGTTGTGTCTTTAGACAAAAGATTTTTGTTTAGAAATTTATTTAAGTGCTTATAATATATTTTATTGATCACGTTCAGAGGAAAGCCGTTATTAGTACCTATTTGTCTGATGAGACTCAGTTCTGTTTTAAATTCGTTATTTCCAAGGGGGATAGCAAAAAGTCTGGAGAAGAATGAGTGGAACGAGGCAAACTTTTGATTGTGTGGATGATTAGAGTGGTATGGGATGATCGAATCTGTACTAGTAGGTTTGTGATAGATAGAAAATGAAATTTTATTGTTCTTTTTGGTTAATTTCAGATCTAAGAAAGCAATAGAGTTGTCTACTTCCACTTCAGACGTGAATTTTATGGCAGGATGAATAGAATTCAGAAAAGTGATGAAAGACTGAAGGTCTTGTTCAGTACCGGTAAATATTGCAAAAATGTCATCTACGTATCTTCTTATGAAGAGTATATGTTTAAAAAGAGGATGAGTTTTTATTTTGGATTCAATGAAAGACATAAAAATTTCTGCGAGCAGGGGGGATAAAGCTGAACCCATAGCAAGCCCGGAAATTTGTTTATAAAATTGGTTGTTAAATTGAAAAAAGTTTTGTTTGAGAACTAAGTCTACTAGGATACAAATATTATTGACATGTTCGTGTTCCAAATCTGTGTTATCCGTAAGAAGAGTTTTAATTAGGTTGAGACATTCAATAGGGGGTATACTAGGAAATAAGTTTGTAACATCGAAAGATACTAGTAAAGAAGAATCCGGAATATGTATGTTTGTAAGGTCCCTAGCAAGATCTGAAGAATTTTTAACTGAGAAAGAGCTTTTAAATTTAGTTAGGTTAAGTAAAGTCTGATTAAGCCAAATACTGAGTTTGTAACAAGGTGAGCTACAGTAAGACACAACAGGGCGAACAGGTATATTCTGCTTGTGAATCTTGGGGAGACCATAAAGCAGAGGTGTTGAAGGGTTTATAGGTGTGAGCTTGTATTTATTAGTTTTAAAAAGAATAAGAGTGTCATTGGTTTGTTTTAAAGTGGTTTTGAACAATTGAAAAAATTTATCTAATGGATTATTGGGAATTAAAGAAAAATCATCGGAAGAGAGGAAATTATTAACCTTTTCAATATATTGTGGTCTCTCCAAAATTACCAAGCAGTTGCCCTTGTCAGCTTTTGATATAACAACAATTTATTGACAACAATTTAGTTATATCAAAAGCTGACAAGGGCAACTGCTTGGTAATTTTGGAGAGACCACAATATATTGAAAAGGTTAATAATTTCCTCTCTTCCGATGATTTTTCTTTAATTCCCAATAATCCATTAGATAAATTTTTTCAATTGTTCAAAACCACTTTAAAACAAACCAATGACACTCTTATTCTTTTTAAAACTAATAAATACAAGCTCACACCTATAAACCCTTCAACACCTCTGCTTTATGGTCTCCCCAAGATTCACAAGCAGAATATACCTGTTCGCCCTGTTGTGTCTTACTGTAGCTCACCTTGTTACAAACTCAGTATTTGGCTTAATCAGACTTTACTTAACCTAACTAAATTTAAAAGCTCTTTCTCAGTTAAAAATTCTTCAGATCTTGCTAGGGACCTTACAAACATACATATTCCGGATTCTTCTTTACTAGTATCTTTCGATGTTACAAACTTATTTCCTAGTATACCCCCTATTGAATGTCTCAACCTAATTAAAACTCTTCTTACGGATAACACAGATTTGGAACACGAACATGTCAATAATATTTGTATCCTAGTAGACTTAGTTCTCAAACAAAACTTTTTTCAATTTAACAACCAATTTTATAAACAAATTTCCGGGCTTGCTATGGGTTCAGCTTTATCCCCCCTGCTCGCAGAAATTTTTATGTCTTTCATTGAATCCAAAATAAAAACTCATCCTCTTTTTAAACATATACTCTTCATAAGAAGATACGTAGATGACATTTTTGCAATATTTACCGGTACTGAACAAGACCTTCAGTCTTTCATCACTTTTCTGAATTCTATTCATCCTGCCATAAAATTCACGTCTGAAGTGGAAGTAGACAACTCTATTGCTTTCTTAGATCTGAAATTAACCAAAAAGAACAATAAAATTTCATTTTCTATCTATCACAAACCTACTAGTACAGATTCGATCATCCCATACCACTCTAATCATCCACACAATCAAAAGTTTGCCTCGTTCCACTCATTCTTCTCCAGACTTTTTGCTATCCCCCTTGGAAATAACGAATTTAAAACAGAACTGAGTCTCATCAGACAAATAGGTACTAATAACGGCTTTCCTCTGAACGTGATCAATAAAATATATTATAAGCACTTAAATAAATTTCTAAACAAAAATCTTTTGTCTAAAGACACAACCTCAAAAAGATATTATTCATTACCGTTCTGGGGCCCCATCTCGTATAAACTTAAAAAAATCTTTAAATCATTTGATATTGACATTGCATTCAAAACACAACACTCTTTAAAAAGGTTCCTAGGAAGTTCGAAAGACCATGTCCCCATTTCTGATAGGTCAGGCGTGTACAGCATTTCGTGTTCAACAGAAGGCTGTTCTGCGATTTATGTCGGCCAAACAGGTCGTAAGTTCTCCACAAGAATACGTGAGCACTGCAGGGAATTAGAAAGAGCTCAGAATCAGGACCTCTCTCCCTCTAAAATTAAATCCAACTTTTCTAGACACATTCATTCAAATAAACACAACTTTATACCAGACTCTCACACGAAATATCTACACTTTTGCACTAAGGGTAACAAACTCGATCTCTTGGAGATTCTGGAAATCAATAAAACTTTAAATAATTTAAATATTATCTGTCTAAATGACCAAATTCAACATAGTTCCACAAACTTTTTTAATTCCCTCAACGTTTCATGACTCAACTGACCCTGCTCTCAATCCTTTTGCCCCCCTTTTTCTGCTTTATCTTTTCGATTTCAATTGATTTTCAATAATTATAACATAACCTATTTTCAGGGCCATCTGTGACTAACTCTTCTTCACTTCTTTATGGCGTTGGCTACGGTAAGGGCCACTCGCTAACACAATTTGGGTGATCGTAAATTGGTCTGCTTTTATCCGCGACTAATTGATTTTCAGCACCAATTTTAACATCTCTACGTTATCTAATTTACTTTACCGACAAACCAAAAGGTCTTTTATTAATCACCTCTTGCTCATAGATGGCACTGTGATAGTCACTTTTTACTTTGTCGAAATACTGAGTTACACTTTTCTAATATTATAAACCTACCAACAGAGGTCGTCACACAAACACTTATGATGCCTATTTTCAAACCTCAGCAACATATTTCTAAATGTAATTTTCTTTCTATTTTATAGGGATTGTATCTTGTATTTTAAGTGATTTTTAGTATTTTAAGCAATTTTGAACCTTAATTGAGCTTTTCTCCTTTATAACTTTTACAAAATTCCTATAAACTCCTGGCATACTTGAGGATTCTTCATTTTGACCGCCAAAACGCTTGTCATTTGTTCCCCGCTTTTACAATGTCAAGTTTAGATTCATTTCCCATCCTACACGTGTTGGCTACAGTAGCACCTCTATAACGGGAACACAATAATTTTTTTATAAAAAAATTTCTTAAAATTTTTTTTTTCCACACAATGTGTCTGCTTTGACTCTGGCGGGGTAACTGGGCCGTAAAAAGCCTGGTACCCCAACTGTTTTTACTTTTATAATATAAGGTAAGCTAATCTACTACACTTCTTAAATTTCATTTACTACATTCCCCTTTCTATTTTTTTACAGATGCTTTGACCAAAAAACAATTTTTTCTTTTTCTCTTCTTTTCTTTACATCTCACCCCAACATTTTCAAGTGTTTCTGACTGGGCTCAATAAAACTCAGGATGTTTCAGTAATTTATTAATACTTTTAACAGATATGTTTTTCAAAACTCCCTAACTTTTACTACCCTATCTTTTTCTGCACGACAGTGTGCTTCTACACTTAACCCTCGACTCTTCAGTATGCTGGAGTCTTGATTTTTGACCTTCTGATTTTTCAATTTTACATCTCTTGTACACCATTAAAAGCTCCATTACGGCTCAATCTCACCATTATTTTCTCTTGCTAAAAACATCAGCATTTTAATTTTTCAATTTGTTTCCTGATGATGAGTGTTTCTACACTCGAAACATGTCGATGTGACACTAGGTTCGCCTAGTTTCGATTAATAAAGATTGTGGAGAAAGACTTCGTGCTTTTCTTTTTCTGTCTAAATTTTTTGTTAATAAAACGTTCTATTATTGTAATTTGACAGAATGTAACGTTTTCAAATTAAACATATTTTTAGATTACCTATCTTGTTTTTTAAATATTTATTTTCATGGAGATTTTAAGAGAGTTTTAAAATAAAACAAAAAATAATAACAAATTGCAAATCAAATTTGATTGTGAACAACACGGAAAACCAATTCTTAAGCAAGCGTTCGAAATGGTTTCCATTTTGTTGCATGCACAATCTAGACCTGCGTGTTATATTTTGTGAGGCAGGGAGAATTTGAAAATTATATGCAAAAAAAACCTTAGCCTTTTCAACGGATTTCAAAAAACTGAAAATTTGAAAATCGATTTTACTGGAAAATGGTGAATCCTACCGAAATGAAACAAAAGTACCTTTTTTTAACAAAATACTTCAAGGCTTCTAAAAATTGCATCTGAAGTAAAAAAAATCCTACAAATAAAAAACTTAGGGCAATATTATCCTAAGTACCTACCCAGTGGCACGCCACTGGAAGAAATACAGTTAAGCTAATTAAACCGTTTATTGCGTCTTGTCATGGGTAAAATATGTATCAAATTTTGTTTCGATACCCTAATCGGTTTCTGAGATATTGTGAAAAAACTGCTTATCATAGCTACAATTCAGGGGGCTCTAGCCCCATAACGAAGCGTTTTTGAAGGTATATTAATAAAAGGTTTTAGTCTTATTTTTGCATGTGCTTTATCTCCTTAAAATATTGTCAGCTAATTTCGGGGCACCCTGTATAAATGTAAATAAACTGATTTAGGTACATTTCTGTGGATCAAAAATTTTTAATGGTATCTGTTAAGTTTTTATACAAGCCTCAAGTTTTTAAGGCTTTTAATGCAAATAAATTAATACAAAATGGACTTGGCGCGAGTTAAAAAGAAATCGATCAAGACCAGTGGCGGCTCGTGACTAGCAAGTAAGGGGGGCGCTAGCTTCAAATAATGCGGATACCTATAATCAAATCGTGTATTTTCGTTAAACATACGAAATGATAACACTAACAAATATTACTTTTTAAAGTGAAAGTAAAATCTTATGATCCCCGCCAAAAAGAAGACACACGAAACAAAAAAAATGTTTTCCTCACAACCGCATATCCAGGATATTTTATTATATATTTCCTTGTCAAACTTACGCGAAAACTGTGCCTTACTTTTACATTTTGATTGCACTTGTACTATGTTCAATATTGGTAGTGACCGCCCTGTATATTTTAAATCAAGGTTTTCACTTAACCTCCGAGAACTAAACACAATAAGCTTCTGTAAATAACTGACCTTCATATTAGACGAAATTTTCCAACTTTATAACATAACTAATAAATTAGTCAAAACAAAACGCGAACAGCTATTGTTGGACGGAAAATTTTGAGCCCATAAGTGCAGCACGTTGTGCGATGTGTAGGTGACGTCGCGTCTCCGTAGTCATGGCAACCGACTTAATAGTTGCGTTGAATTGGGACGGATAATCGGCCGCCCGCGCTTGATATATTATTATTATCTTGCTTGTGCGAATAGAAAATGCTTATTCGGTATAACTTGCCCGTTGGAATATGGCTATGTTTGGTTTGAATTATTTTAATTGATTGCTTACATACATTGCGTTATTGGTTTTTTTAAGTAGAGTATTTTTGGATTCTGTTTGAAATAATTGCAAGGAGGGCGGAGCTCCAGAGCCCTTCATTACGAGCTGCCACTAATCAAGACTCAACGTTGCCAACTTCTGTTCGAACGCAATTCATTCCCATTTTACTCTCGCTACAGTTTCCCCCTCCTAGCAGCAAATACGTTCCGATAGGGAAGCACCCAGCGCGATGTTTAATGTTTTCGTTTTCTATCTTGGCTGAATTTTTCGGGTAAGCGTATAGATAGGGCGAATTTCTGTTGGTATTTTAAAATGGTTTATTCGCAACAGTGTTTCACGAGACGAGAAATCTCTAACTTTTAAAAAAAACTCCCGAGAGACGGGACTCGCAAAATTTGGGTAGGTATGGATTTAACAATTTTTTGCTATTTTGTTTGATGATTTTACCCAATGAACGCCAACTATTGGCAATACTAATTGTGGATTCGTCTTAAATAATAATAATAATTATTAATGAAGCTACATATGGGTTTTAGTGCTACCGTAAACATTTCGATAATATGTAACACTCGCCAAAATTTAAAAATAAACAAATTTCCAAGATTTTCAGATTAATAACGACATATTATTATTATTATTATAGCTTATAGCTAATTTTTTATTAGGTCCATGATAACGATAAGTAGTAGATAATTTCCACGGGTACACTACGCACGTGCCACTGATTGATAATAAACCGTTTAGGCATTTGCGGTCTATTCGGAGGTGGAAAAAGTCTAAGATCTCCAATCAGGTAGTAGGCGATGGACCTAGTAGGTAAGCGTCTGTTTTCGAAAGCACAGTTCAGCAAAACAATCGAATGGCTTTATAGCTTGGGCTCATTGGCGTTGGTGAAAAAGCGAGGGATTATTAATATAGGAATAGTTCGAACGGTATTAGCGAAAAAAAAAGTTAAAAAAAAATTTAAAAAAGGAAAAAAAGAAAAGAGAAAAAAAATTTAAAAAAATATATATTTAAAAAAAAAATTAGATAAACAAAATCAGCATTATTTTAGTAATTAATTAGTAAGTACGATTAAAATGTGGTATCAATAGTAGTCTATATAATAGAAATCAGTAAATTTTATATTTGATAAAAGTTTCCACATTCCTTACATAAAGAGAGATGCTAGCTAATTGGTTTCACCAGAGCCATAAAAGAAATACACACACACCTCAAAGTTTACACCTTTCCCTTTGTATAATAAATACATAATACCTATTTCTGCTTTAGTTTTATACTGTTTTCACATACTTATTTTGGTAAGTACGGCTCTGTCAATCAGTGGCGGAACAACGTAGCCACGGGCCCGTGTGCGAAAACTTTGCCGGTCCCCCATTATGATACGGAGTATTATAATTGATAACCATAATAGAAAAAAATCATTTTTTCTTGCTTTGCATGCGCAAAGTTTGAAATCAGATTAGAAATGTCTATTTTTTGAGCTACCACATTTTCGATAGAAATAATTGCTAAAGCTAATAATTTTTATCGGTCATGCAATTTCTCAAATAAGTTTTAGTTAACTTTAACTTGGAAAAAGACAGTTCAGCTGATGCAGCCGCAATAGGGATGATCAAAAAAATAATGCAGGCAGTTACAATTTTACTAAAACTGGAAGATGAATAATAATTTTTTACCAATATAAAATCTAATAAATCAAAAATAGAAGTTAAATTATCTAAATCATTCTTAAAACATTCTCTTAATAAAAGCACTTGTGTTGTGATGAATAAAGTGTATCAGCGATATCTTCTAGATATTGAAGATGCAGGGCTTGACTCATATCGTAAATATCCATATCAGAAAGAGAAGGATCTCGTAAAACGTTGGGGAACAAAACGCGAAAATAAGAACAAATTTTGTACAGGCCAGAACTTCGATCTTTTAATTGAGCTGTAATTATATTTATAGTTTTAAAAAACACATTTATTCTAACCCAATCATCACTTGTTTGAACTTGATAATGGTTATTAATCATCAAAAATTATTTTTGGTCTTGATATCCTTTGGTGTTCGAATTCAGGAGTAGTGCCCCATTGCCTAGCCAAAATAACAGAGTCCGTTTTAATTACATCAACATTATTTCTCATTTGATTTATGATTTCAGTGGCGGTGATAAACATTTTAGACGCAGCTTCAATATTTTGCTCTTTTTTTTTTTTGTAAAAGTTTTGTCAATGCATCAATATTCTTTAAAATTTTATTTTGAAAAACAATAAGAAAAACGGTTTCAAATTTTTCCAAGTGTTTTCTTAAATACTTTGCTTTATTAACTTCCGCTTTATTTGTAGAGGTTAAAATTATTTTTGCCAGAGTTTTTAAAATATCCACACAATAATATCTAAAAGAGCTTCTAATGCATCGTGTCTCGATGACCATCGGGTGTCAATTTTTTTAAAAGTTATTTTGGCATTAGTAACACTTTGCAAAAGTGCCCACCGTTTAATGCTTTGTCCAAAAAGAAACATAGACACTTTTAACTAAATCGTAGAAATTCCTAAGTTCAATAATCGCCGACACAAACACCGCCCTTTAAACTAAATTCCGGTATTGCGAATTGCGGTTTAATAAAAACAATAATAAAAAAATAAAGGCCGTTTTATGTCATTATTTCAGTTACTATTTACAAAAGTATTGAGTAGAGTAGTTTTGCGGATACGTTTCCGGAATATTGCATTTTTTTTCTATAAGAACATTTTGTTTTGCATTTTCTATAAGAACATTTTGTTTTGCATTTTTATGTTTTTGTGGCTCCGCTCCCGGGCCCGTAACACCGGTAGTTCCGCCACTGCTGTCAATATTTTGTTTTATAAATAATAAAATTAGTATCTACGCTATATCTTTACAAAATAAAAAAACTCCGTTACAAAATTTAATTGATGGCGAAGGCGAAGGTAAAAGAACTTAGTCCGGTTCTGTTTCTGTAGCCAACAGCTTAACATAAAATATAGGAGACTTCAACAGGGTGCCATTAATGACAGATGACGCGGAGAGTTCTTAAATTAATTTGTCTTTACCTACCCCGGACTTCTAAAATCTATCAAAAATATTTAATATAGTTTTGGGTGCTGGGACAGGTTGGTCGGGCTACAAAAATGCAAAACACCCAACTACTTCCTCTGCACTCCCAGCCTTCGCATTACATAAAATACTTTTAAGTTTTTGTTCTTGCGAATAAACCCTTTTAAAATACCAGCAGAGTTTCATCGTTTCTGTGCTTACCTGAAAAATTCAGCCAGGATAGAAAACGAAAACATTAAACATCGCGGTGGGTGTTTCGCTATCGGAACGTATTCGATATGCTATGGAGAGGAAATGCAGCGAGAGTGGAATGGGCAATTAAATCGCGCTCGACTGAATATGTGGAAAATTTGAACTTCTCACCTTTTGTGGCAGTATATAGGCTTTCCCGTCTGATCGATAACAGTAAGCTTTCTTCCTTATATAATGGGTTTCCCTTATTTTTGATTATCTACAGTACAGTACTTATTTAACCATGACTAAGTATATTAAAATCGGTAACGACATTTTTTTTACGCTGCAGCGAAGTAATATGTATTTACGTAAAAATTAATATTTTTTTATCCATGTTAGGTTATTTTTGTCGGTTGACCTACATTTTTCTATAAAATATGACGCTAACTCAAATTATCGTTTTTTAGACAGTCCATTCTCCCACATTTCTCTATTATTGGTAACAATCAAAATACTTCTAGATATAATGGTTTCAGTTTTCCACGTCGATCCCTCAATTTAAAATTGATGAGACAAAAGTAAAGACATTTCTGTTGTTGGATCAGGGCAATTTCGAGATAGCATTAAATTTGTATTAAATTTCTTTTAGACGTCAAGGTCCTATTTTTTGTGTATATTGGTCAGTATTGGAACACATTTCTTTTATATCTGTAGAGCATTTTTCTCAGGAAATGTTTGATGTACTAAAATAAGTTTAAATTTTGATTAGAATTAGACCCTTAAGTAACTCCAAATGGTTTTTGTAAATAGTTTATATACACAGTTACCTCCATCATTTATTCTCTTCTCATGTGACTTAATATCGTTTATCTGACTGCCTAATTTCGTTTGTTTCGTGATGTATTATTACTATTACCGCTAAAATACTCCTCGTATTTTACGCAAGTTTTATGTACACAGCCCTGAGTCACCAAAACTTAACAGTACGTTTTGTACGTCCCCTGTATTTTGGGGCCAAGCGAGCTCGGACCGCTGCTCTTATTTCTTGGTCAAGAAAATATTTATGCGAATAATAATCCCGTGAGCAAGAGAGAAATAAACGCATTCTACCACTTCAGCGAAAGACGATGATAAAGAAGATTTTCTGATGGCTAGAAGCCAAATAAAATATTTATATATAATATTTTTATCCCAATTTGCCTGCTTACGTGTCGAAAACTGTTCTCATTCCTAGAAAAAGTACAGCGGAAAGAAACGAGGAACAACAAGAGCGTACTTCTCAACTTAATCAAGCTTCCGAGCAATCAGATTATAAAAAGTTTTGACGATCTCAGTAATTATTCACAAAAAATTAGTACTTCTGAATTTTGGGAAGTAAAAATTGTAAGTGACTCAAAAATATATTTTTATAGTTTAGATTTGACCAATGACTGTATAAATATTGTTAATCAGGTTTTAGTGGACATTGATATGAAGGTTAAGGTTTTTTAAAAGGTATAACAATGATTTGAACTGGGTTTTACCTTTTGAAAGAATAAAAAACTCGCCCGTTGCCGCGCGTCATAATAATAGCTTGTGGATCCGCAACTCCCAGCTGATGCGGCGTTGCCCGATGTCACTTCATGGCTTCTTTTTCAGGTGGTTGTGTTATGGCATCAAACCTACTTTCTTTTAGTTACTTTTTTACTTAAAAAAATTAAGCTTATGACCTTTATCTCAACAACGATTATATAGGTTAAATATGCAAAAATATACAAGGTGTTTCATTTGAAATGCGAAAGTTGACATTTACGTCCGGTAAAACAGGAATAAATATGTGAATGACCTACAGCTTAATCTCTAAAAATCGGCGAATTATTTTTTCTACCAATAACACTGCTACATGTGGTAAATCGCCAAAATTACTGGGTATCACACTAGATGATCTGTCCTGCGCAGATTTAAAAATTCAGTTAATCCATCTACCCTTTTAACTGTATATTTCGCACTTTTTTATTCTCATTTGAGTTATGGTGTCGTATTGTGGGGCAATTCTTCATCGGCTATTAAAGCTTTTAGACAGCAGAAGAACGCTGTTCGTGTGATTGCCGATGCTGGTTACTTTGACCACTGTCACCTGTCACTTGTCAGCCCCTTTTTAAGAAGTTTGAAATGAAGCCTCTACATTCTCTGTTTATATTCTATTAGGGGAAGGTCGCCAATGATTTTGATTTTTTACCACCTAATATATTTTGTAGTTTAAAGGTTTTAACCCATTTAACCATGTTAAAATATTTGTTGCTACTTAAATATTCATTATAAAACTTTGAAAATATACAAAAACTATTTTTTTAGTAAAAATAATAGAAAAGATAAAACCACCAAGTATGCCATCATAGGCAACGCAGTTGCCTATGATGGCATGCTCCAGTAAAATGCAAAAATTTGAAGGACGCATACATGTAAAAATAATATTTTTGCTACAGTTTGCACATTTTTATTGTTAAAAAATTCAAGCACATATGTATTTATAGGGATGCCATCATAGGAAACCAATGGATATGCCATCTTAGGAATATGTCACACTTCTAGTATATAAATTATAAAAAATTAAAACCACAACTTAGATTTAAAATAATCATAGCAAAGTAACATATATATATCCTATAGTTATCGGAAAAAAATCGTGCATTCTAATTTAATGCACCTAACATAATAAATTTTTGGTTTAAAAACTGGCTAATATTACTTCGCCACTTAGCAATTTCTGTTCTATTAAATAACTTTACATAAAAACGTCCGTCACGACTGAAATTCGACTCACAACTGAACGGTCAATACGCGCGCCCGTCTAACTATGCGGGATGACGCAAACCCGGTTTATTCCAGAGATACCTTTGGTATGCCATCATGGGAAGTATGCCATCAAGGGCGACCTAACTGCCCCTAACTGCTCGAAATTCATGAAAACAAGAATAGTTTTTCCTTAAATTATAATTTTCATAAATACACAACTAGAGGTTCTGACTTAATCAAACCCAAAAAATTTTGCTACAAGAAGGCCAAGGATAATTCTATTAATTGTATAATGCACTGCCTGAAAATATAAAGCTGCTTAGTTATTTAAAGTTCAAATCTCTGATTAAAAATCTTTTTGCCGTGACTTTTTTTTATTCAGTTCGGGATTATATGGAAACAGCCACAGCGAATAGGTTGTTTTAATAGTTTTTTCCTGTTGTAGTGTGAGAAATATTAAAATACTTAAAGATGTAGGAAATAATAAACTTCTTCAATCCCATGCTTTCTGCTCAGTGGTGGAATACTTTGATGTTGGTAATTCACATCAACATTCAAATTTTAACTCTTTTTTTGTTATTACTGTTTGTTTATAACGTTTGTGTAAGCTATATGTTCTTAAACAATAATTATGTTTTAATATATATTTTAATTTGGTTAAATACATGCGTCCAAGAATGCTTTATATTTTATATGAGACACAATTTGTAATTTACAAAAATGTGGTCAAATAAATATGTTTATGTCTATGCCTATGTCTAAAATACAAACATCAAATTATAAGATTTTAATTAATTTGTTTTTGTTAGTAAAAGGGTTCGAAAGATCAAAATTTGACAAACTAAATATCACCTTCTTACATTTTACTGATGCACAACGTAAAGGCCATGCACCAACTTCTCGAAGAAATTTAAGAATAACTTGACGAAGCACTTCACATACATAAAGACCGCTTAAAACGACGAGGGTCATAAACATAACCTCACATAATATGTTTACCAAACAACATTTTACATTACATTATACATTTAGACTGAGTGACAACGTATGAATATGGAGTTCTAAAAACTAGGAGTTTTTAAAAATAATTCATTTTTGAGGTTAAAGTGGCGATGAAAAAATGTTTTGCTTCTTGCGTAGTTGAATAAAAGCTGTTAATAAAATATGAGATTCAATAATAATAATATAGAAATATAGAATTTTTGATTTGAACAAAATGGTATATTGCTAAATCCTCTCTTCTAATGTAGGTAGGGGAAAGTCGCCTATAATGGCACCTTTTTTTTTACCACCTAATATATTTTTTAGTTCAAAGGTTCTTACCCATTTAACCATGTTAAAATATTCGTTATTACTTAAATATCTTAACATAGTATAAAACAAAGTCGCTGTCGCTGTCTGTCCTTCCCTACCAGCTATATATGCTTAAATCTTTAAAACTACGCAACGGATTTTGAAGCGGTTTTTTTTAATAGGGAGTGATTCAAGGGGACGGTTTTTATGTATAACTAGCGACCCGCATGCCGGATACACGCTAGTTCATTATAAAACTTTAAAAATATACAAAAACTATTTTTTTGGTAAAAAAAATAGAAAAGAAAAAATCACCAAGTATGCCATCATGATGGCATACTCCAGTATGCCATCATGATGGCATACTTTAGTAAAATGCAAAAATCTGAAGGACGCATACATGTAAAAGGAATATTTTTGTTAAAGTTTGCATATTTTTATTGTTAAAAAAATAAAGCGCATACTTAAAACTGTTTAAAAAATATTAAAATAATATACAGTGTGGTTGTTTAAGTGTGCAACATATGGGCATTTTTTTTATTACCGATTTTCAGAAAATTTTATTCTTGATAAAAGTTGGTGCATGTTCGATAATCATATAAGGTGCACTTGGAATGGTTGCAAGTCAAACGGCATACAGGGTAGGCCAAAAATATAAAACTTGCACAAGAATAAAGTTTTTTAATAAATTTAAAATAAAAATTTTGCACGTTAAAAAATAGTTTTTTAATTAGCATATTATCATTACTAATGTTTTATCTTGTCAAAAAGAATTTTTAGGATATTTTAAAGTTCTGTTTAATATCGTTGCAACAAACATGAAGTTTGTGATTCCTTAATAAATTAAAAATTCAAGTAAATTTTGTAAATATGCTTGAATTTGAATAAAGATATGTGAAATTGATTTGATTTTGATTAATTTATGAAGGTCTTTATGGTGAATATAAAAAAAAATTTTTTGGGAAATTTATTAATGTTTTTTAAAAAAATATATTTTTTTGTTTTACGAAGTCACGTTTTTAAATCGATGCATAACTTTTAATTCTAAACAACTTTTCTTAATAACATTTTGCTAAATTTTCTGAAATAGGGGTACTTTATTCTTGTACAAGTTTTATATTTTTTGGCCTACCCTGTACGCCGTTTGGCCTGCAACCATTCCAAGTGCACCTAATATGATTATCGAACATGCACCAACTTTTATCGGGAATAAAATTTTCTGAGAAATCGGTAATAAAAAAAAATCCCATATTATGTTGCACACTTAAACAACCACACTGTATTACATTCTAGGGAACATGTTAAAACTTTTTAAAAAGATAATGAAAACATTATCCAGGAAAGTACAATATACAATAAAGAATATGTAGTCTGGTAAAAGTAGCGCCGTTTTGAATATATGACGCCTATGATGGCATACCTATAAATAGGTATACCTATTCGAAATTCGACTTACAACTGAACGGTCAATATCGCGCGCCCGTCTAACTATGAGGGATGACGCAAAACCGGTTTATTTTAAAGATACCTGTGGTATGCCATCAAAGACTTCTAATAAATAAGGAGACAAAACATGCCATTCATAAAACGCGATTTGTTTACAATCATACATCTTTGGGCAAAATGGCAACGCTGTATGCTAATCCGGTGTTAGAATAATCCAGGTTTTTACACACCACTCACTGGCGATCCATTATTGTGGGCTAATAAAGTAATAAATAACACTCAATAGTTATATTTTCACAAAAATACACTCTGTTACAATGTTACATAGAAAAATATTTATAAACCAACAGCCAGGAATGAACCCCGCCATGATGGCTGCTACAAGGTCGCCGCGTAGTAAAAATATGGGTAAAATGGAGTAAAGCGGCCATACATTGTTGTCATATGATCTCCCTAAAACATTATAATTTGATGTAATTTGGGATTAAATAATTTTACAAGTAGTAAATTTTAAAAAAACGTACACCTATATTTAATATATTATTTTAACTTAATAGGTAAGCATCACAAATGGATCTAACATAATCAATATAACCTTCGTTTTCAAACACAGGCGGTAGATCTAAGGAAATCAGCTTAAGTTGTTTATCATTGATTTATGCTAAAACGTTTTCTGATCGGGACCAAACGTAAACACTGGGGTCTCCTTGTATTAGAAGTCGTTGTATGCCATCATGGGAAGTATGCCATCAAAGGCGACGTTCCCCTACTGGCAAGATAAATCTGTCCGCATACTTTTTTCTACAACCATATTAAAAATGATAGATACATATACAGAGTGTCCCTCAAATAAGATGCCACAAAAGAAAAACTAAAAGTCCTTCTCCATAATTTTTTTAGTGGGTAATATGTTTCAATCGTAGAAAAATTCATTATCAGGAGACACAAAAAGCTTTGCTGTGATGGTGTTAACAGAAGAAAAAATGGTCGAAGGAAGCTTTTATGGAATATAAGTGGTGTGTAATAGTGAAGAAACAATTGAAAGACATTTTTATCGTACTGAGTATTTAGAAAAATATATGTACAAAAAAACAAACATATTTGTTTAAAAAAGAAAAGCCCAAACCAACTGAATGGAAGGGGAAGTAACAATAACACCCCCCCTCCCTTGGAATCGCCTCTGATCCGAACACTTTTACTATTTTAAGATATACCACTAAAAAAGTGTATGAAGAGATTGTTAAAACAGGATTTTTCTCGGTTTTAAATCTTTAAATTACAGAGAAATTTTGTTATCTATCGTTCAATCTATGCACTAAATAATATAGAATTAAAAGTTAACGTGAAAAGGCTGAAGAATCTTCAGCATACTATAATTAAATCAGACATCGGTTTCTAAATAAATTTGTAACTTCGACGGAATTTAAAAGATCTGGGAAAATCAATTAAAATGATGAAATAACGAGTGAGATAATAATATGAAATGCTCACTCATTAGCGGCTCGTCCAACAAGAAATTACTTTACCAAGTAATTTATATTTTGATATTGAAGAGTTTCTCAGTAGAAGACCAGGTCATTTGGGACTAATCTCTGTTTTGTCATTAAATTATGTAAAAAAATTAACCAATCGGCACCAATGCTTTTAACCTTTATTTGCGTAAATAATCAAATAATGGTAAAATTTGATCAAATTAAAAGCGCCTACGTTATGTTTATTATGAACATAGAACTATAACAAAAAGTAGAATGTTTAATCCCGCAATAATACATATTATTATTTTATTAAAACAGCATTTCTAGGAAAGGTTGTCTTGTCGTGGAATTAATTTTTTTCCCTAGAAAAAAGTTAGCAACCATTTGACCAACCAAAAACACTAGTCTCGCCGAACCATGCCGAGTTGGCGAGCCAATAAGCTTATTCTTATTAAGGGCACAGTTATCAAGGTCAATCATGTATAAAATACCTATAAGTGGCTTGAATGCAGGGATAACTTGCGGAACCTTGCAATTATTTAAAAAAATAATTAGTATCTACTTTTGGAAGGGCTGTTCACGGAAGCATTGACGAATAGTATGCCGGTGTTTTTTTTTTTAATTATTGCACAGAAACTTTAAAAAAGCAGTTTTTTGAAACCACTAAAATTGCCACATGTTGCCTTAAAATCCTCGAAAGTTAACACGTCGACTTTCAGAACTGAAGTAAAAACAATTTTTACTGGTAACACGATATTTTCTAGTCTATCTAGATGTCATCTCTCCTAAAAATTCAAGAGAATACTTATGTGTTTGTCTTAACAGGAAAGGTTCCGTAATTGCACAAAACACGAAAGTAAACAAAACTATGACCGGCTGACTAACATCCTGACTTACTCTACCAGCTCCAGAATATGTCTGTATTTCTTCTTCGTATCCCGAAAGCATAAAAATAACTACTCTAATCAACACAGCACTGCAGTGCGCATGCAGTACAGTTTGGCAAATCGAATTGACTTTATATACTAAAATTAGGCAATATTATTAATATGATATTATTATTATTATTTCCTTTTTTTTTTCTCACTTAATCCTAATCAAGTGGTGTTTCTTTTCTGGGATGACGGGCTGTACCAAGCCGTCTCAGAGTCTATTGCTTGAATTGAGGAATGATCGCACTATATTGCATGTTTTAAGGATGACAGACTTTTGTGTGTTTGTATGGATATTTGGGTTGAGACCAAGTTCCTCAAGATGTGTCTTGAAGATGTATGGGGTGATGCCTGTGGTTGAAATGGTGAATGGTATGATCGTTACTTTTTTCTGTTTCCAAAGTCTCTGAACTTCCATGGCTAATTCCGAATACTTTGCTATTTTCTCTCTATATTTTGTTTGAATGTTTGGGTCGTTAGGTATGGATATATCTATAAGATAGGTCGGCGATTTGTTCTTTTTTGTTTTGGAAAACGATGTCTGGTCTATTACATGTTATCGTTTTATCTGTATGTATTTCTACGTCCCAGTATACGTTGTATTCGCTGGTATCTATAGGTTTGTTCCTACAGCGATCATAAACAGTCCTTGACAGTCAGGATTCTGCGCAGTAAGTATAAAAGTATTCCCACAAAGATTTTGGACAGTTTGAAAACCCAAAGTCGCTGTTCCTACACGTTTCTCTGATAGTTTGCCAACTGTCAGAGCAGTTTGCGAATCTTTTGCCAGTAAAATGTCCGGAGCATGCGCGGTTAAACGCTAGCATAACGTATGACATAACCTATTTTTGTTAGACGTGTTTTTGCTTTTGTATAGGACTTTTTCTATTATTAAATTGAGAAATGAGGGACATTGCGTCATCTGATGAAGATTCAGAAATATTTACCTTCATAACTTTGTTCATTCCTTTTATAAAAGTTACTTAGTTTGTTTAAGTTTATTTATTGGGCCGAGCCAAACGAGTTTAATTAACGAAATAACAATAAAACAATTATGAAAACGATAACAAAATATATAAACTTTGAGGTTATGTCCATCGTTTAAAATTTCTTCAGTTTTAAACACCGAACCGAAGTTAGTTGATTTCGAACGCCTGTTCCTACAAGAGTTTGAAACCGGCAGAAATCAGACTTGCGCCGTAAAGTTGTTTTGAAAATTGTCATGAAGTTGTCGGGGATTCGCTGTAGGAACAAACCTTAAGATGGTAGTTGGGGAGTATTTGTATAGTATGGTATTTCTTCTGTTATTAGTTTGTAGGTCTTTGCGAGTGCCTGGTGAATGATTTTTCCTTTTTATTATTATTAGGTTAAAGTTAGGCGGCTATGCCGTTAAAACTATTATTTACTGAGTACCTACATTTCAAGTATTTGTCACCTAAGTAATTTGCAATAAATATTTTGGGTTTTACACGAATCATAGCGATTTTTAAAGTGGTTAATTATTTATCGACAGTCACACAATCATTGGGCAGATTATTCCATTCTCTGTTTACTCTGTTGGAAATGAAGTACTGTCTACAAAGTTTTCTAAAGCGTTCTCGAACCAACTTGCAAGTATGCCCTCTCAGTCTTTGGTCAGTGTTTAAAGTAAAGACGTTTAATTCTATCAAATAAAGCCCATGAAGTATTTTAAAAGTTTCTATTGCATCACCTTTAAGTCTTCTTTGTTCCAGTGATGTTAAATATTTTAATCGTTCTGGATATGACATAATATGTAATGTGTTATAGTGGGACAGAGCCTGGTGATTCGTCTCTGTGTTTGCTCCAGCGCGTGAATGTCTTTAGAAAAGTATGGATTCCACACTGGGGCCGCATAATCCAAGATAGGTCTTATGTAGATTTTGTATATTTTTTCAAGCAGGTTTGGAGAGAGGGTTTTAAACGTTCGTGACACCATGTATGAGATGGAGTTTGCTTTTTTTAATGATATTTTCCACGTGGACTGTGTATCTATAAAGTATATTGAAAATTAACAATGATGGCTAGTTAGCTTATCTTATATACAAAAATTTGAATTTAACTCTTACAGATTAATGATTAATGTTTCTAATTATTTGATTAATTCTGTCTAAAAGCGTCATTATAGTTTGACCATAGTGTGGAGGATGAATGTATTAACTGACCTGATGCCTCCCATGTTTCTATTTCTTTTAAAATCCTCAAAAGCTTAAAACTTGGTGAAACCATTTATAAACAATTAAGATCACAATTCACGAGCCGCCGCTGAACAAAATTGCATGCTAAGAGATATCCTCGCTAATACATACAATATATTATATCAGGGGCGTGTCCCTTAGGATCGTATCTATAACTAATGCAAGAAAAATAATAAGCAATTTTACAACAATTATTGTAACAATTTCCTCTGGCTGCGCATTTTTGTCCTCTCAATGAGTGTTATATACTTAATTAAGAGTCTCTATCGTCCCAGCCCAGCTTCCAATTTATAATGTTTTTCTTATACTTAACATACTAAGGGAGCCCTGCTCGCTTCGCTTTTACTGGCTTACTCCTGGCTACCTTAGTCTTGGTATGTCCCTGACGTGGCCCACTTTACAATAACGTTTTTCAGTTTGCTGATGGTGCCTTGGGAAATTGGTGGTAGATCGGGGTGTGTTTCGTGAAATAAAGCTGATATAATCTACCTGACTACGCGATCTATCGCCAAAGCCAATTATTCTTAAAATGTCGATTTTGTGTGATTCAGTTAAATACCGTAAAACGGGGTGAATAGGATCAATTTTCAACTTTGGAAGCTTGTAACTTGAAAACTATCTGCCTGAATACATTTCTCAATAGCTTAAAACATGAGTTAAGGTTGGTACTTTTAAATGGTGGTATAAGTTTTTATACAGGGTGTACCCTGTTGTATATATATATATTTTTGTGCAAAAATCCTATTCACCCCGCAGGCGGTGTCAATAGGATCATTGATTGATTTATTGACTTTATCGCATTTAAACAACAGCGGGGTGTATAGAATTTTGCACACAAATTTATCTTAAATAACATAAAAGAGTACTAAAAATAATATTACCTAAATTTAAGTGCTGCATAGTTGTAGAGATATGAAGTTTGTAAGACAAAAGCAAAGATAAAATGACAACAGTTTAATCGCTAAATTTGACGTTTTAGGTTATGGTATTCAGCCTGCGATGTGGCCAAGTTTTGTTAAGTTTAATGTCATAAAAATTACTTTTAACAACCGTTACTTTAAATCTGTACATATAAAAGACCTACCTACACTTT
This sequence comes from Polydrusus pterygomalis, assembly GCA_963969555.1. Taxonomy (NCBI): domain Eukaryota; kingdom Metazoa; phylum Arthropoda; class Insecta; order Coleoptera; family Curculionidae; genus Polydrusus; species Polydrusus pterygomalis. The sequence goes on from OZ018378.1 coordinate 54,576,461, forward strand.
AAAATTAAAATTATTACAGATTTTTGAAATTTGAAGGTAACTTCAATCCTATTCACCACGCTGATCCTATCCACCCCATTTTACGGTACCTAATCCATTTTAGTATAGCTAGAATACTTCTTACTATAAGTAATACAGTAACGGTTTAAGCAGCTAAAATACTACAACAGATAAGTACGCACTTCTTCCAAACCGAAAATGAAGTGACCATTGGAATGCGGCATCAAGTAAACAAACAACCTTATCAATATCAAGTTTCTTTTTTTTAAACAGTCTGCGCTGTCAAAACCCAAATTGTAGTGTCAATTGTTGGTAAAATGTCTAGTTTTTTTTTTCTGGCTTTCTAGATCACCGAAATGCAAACCTTAAAATAGGGGTACATTTCATAACAATACGAAAAAAGTATGCCAAACTAAAAACTAAGGCAGCCGTAGTTCGGTAGTTCTTTATTTTTTCGGCAAATAAAGAGGCTTCCTAATCCTGAATTTATTCCTGTTGAAAATTCCACACTGTATAGGTATCAATACAAGTTATATACCAACTAATATTTGACTTGAGGGTAGGTACGCGATAACATCGAAGATTGGTTATTTTGCTGGTTTTGTTTGCTTTTTATATTCGATTTTATAAGTTTTATAGTTTAATTGACTTGTCCTCTTTCTTTTTAAACTAAAAACATGACGACGAATTATTTTTAAACAAATTTTAGAAACATACTCTTAAATACAATTTTCTATCCTTAAAATCAGATAGGTTTGCAACTACTATAAATGCCCCAGAAATAACTCCCTTTTTTGACTTCATCAAAAATTGAGAATAAATTCCAATTTTTTGGCAAGAATTAGGGGCACGTTAAAATTACAGGCTGCAATGTACATACGTCAAATAAATAAAACTACAGAATAATAAAGTCATTACAAATACAAACAGAAATAAAACCTACTTAAAAATCGCATTAGGATGCATAATATAAACTTCCTAAACTATCCTTTATTAAAATATTGAAAATATTCTTCATTAGAATAGAATGCATTAAACATTAAAATGTGTTTTTGATGATAATGATAATGAAAATAAAAGAATTCATTATTTTTAAATAAACAAATCCAGGGCTACGGTTATACATTCATTTTAACTTAACTCTTCTAGTGTGGTAAATAAGTAAAACATTTTCTTAATGTCATCTTCTGCAATAATTTTGTTAGGCAACGGCTGTGTGGTAAAAGGGAAGGATTCATTGACATTTAGAATTTTCATAATGTTATTAATATCGCACAAAGGCTGGCCATTATTTTTTATATTAAGGCTAAATAAAGTTAGTAGGTACTGTAGTAATTATTATTAATAAAAGAATGTGTTATTAAATATATTATTTATTTTCTTAATAATATATTCTTGGGCTTGGTCTTGGTCCCATACTAAAATAAAAACGTGTAAGTACCAGTGGATGATCTAGGATAAAGTCAAGGCTGTAACCAGCAAGAATTAGAACGAGGGTTCAGAATGAGTTTGTTTTTAATATCCTGTCAATGCAGTGGGAAAGTGCAACGTTCAATGCGCCGCAGGGGAAAAATTTTCAGCGCCACACCCAAGTTTATTAGGAATTCAGCCAATAAGAAGTTTTGCATTAAAAGGGATAAAATAGGGTTAATGTTAAAGTAAATTAAAAATAAATATAGTTTAAAAAAACTAAAAAACACGCTTTAATATCACAGGCCTGCGTTTTTTAACACTTTGAAAGTTGATTTAAAAATTTTAACTGTTTTCTAGTAATTGGGTAGCGCTGATTTCAAATCTGCTTTCAGTTTTTTTTATATCACGTAAGGTTATTTTTCAAACCGGTAAAATCCAAAAATATAGAAAAGACACGATTTATTTCATTTATAAGCTAGTTTTTGAATATATTAAGGAAAAAAATACAAAAATATACAAAATATACACATATAAACTCTTATTAATGGTTATTTATTCGTTACGCTTCTTTAAAAAATGTTTTTTTTTTCAGAAAAGCTTCTTTTGGTTGTTTTTCTGTTCCAACAGAAATCGGTCATCATTTTTGTGTCCCAGCGCCCCTGGTATCTTTTTTCCATCTCTTTAATATATTGATGAAATCTTTCACCTTGCTCTTCACCCACGTCCCCAAGATTTTCCGAGAACTAGTCCAAATGGAAATGTAAAAAGTGAATTTTTATGCTCATATTCTGAAATTCCTGAAATTTTCCAGCATATTTTCAACGATCTCAACATAGTAGTAATTTATGTTCAACTTCTTTAAAAGCATTCCATGCATGTTTTTCCTTATCTTCCATTACCTTTTCAAATTATGTATCTTTCATCAAGCTGATAATCTGCGGCCCTACAAAGATTCCCTCCCCCTCCTTTAATTTTGCCTCTGACAGAGCCGGAAATGTTTTACACAAATATTTAAAACAATATCCTTCTTTGTTTAATGCCTTAACAAATTATTTCATACATCCAAGTTTTATGTGAATTGGTGGAAGAAGTAAAACTTTTTGAGGGTCAATAAGACTTTCGCGAATTACATTTTTGTTTCCCGGTGTTAAAGTCTCTCTTTGTGACCAGTCTCTTTTTATCCAATGCTGTTCTCGCCAGCTAGACCACTCGCACAGGAAACATGGAAATTTAGTAAATCCAGACTGCTGACCTAAGAGAAGACTTAAAATGTTTTGATCTTCACACACTTCCCAGTTGTGATTTTCATATTGTATTCTTAAAAGTAATTCCTCTAAATTTTCATAGTTTTCCTTTAACGTAACTGTATAGCCGACCGAAACAGAATCAAAAACATTGTCATTATGTAAAAGAACAGCTTTAAAGCTCCTTTTTGAAGTCGATAAAAAGTCTCCAGTCGGAAGGTGTGTAGCACTACAGAAAATCATTTTTTATTCATCAATCATTTAGAATTTGAAGTATTACATTCATTTTAAAATTTATTAAAACGCCTATTATAAGTTTTTTTTATATTTTTTCTTTTTTTGCAAAAAAAAAGCTGTGGGTGATAGAGACCAATTGTATTTTAATTAGTTATTTCTATATAAAAACTAAGCTCAACAAACAAAAATCACGTCATCAAAAATTTCATGCAGGCCTGTGTAATTAATCAAACTAAAAAGCGGAAAATAAAAATACTTTAAAATAATTCTTGAAATTCTTAATAAAGGCAGAAAATAATAATGAACGATAAACATTAGTATTATTAATTGTGAAAAAAGCGTGGGGCGCTTTGTGCTATATTTCTCGTATATCGAGCATCCCACGCTTTTTCACTATAATACTAATGTTTATCGTTCATTATTATTTTCTGCCTATATTAAGAATTTCAAGAATTAATAATAATAATAATAATAATAAAAAGTTTATTCAACATTTTTTGTTTAAGTACATTTAATGTTAATATAAATATTTTTGAATAAACTTAATTCCGAAACTCAGAAGTAAATACTTGTATTGAGTTAAATATAATAATAAGTTAAATATAAATTTAAAGTTAAATAATAATATAATATTTATTTTAAAGAATATATTTCATAATTCAGACACAACTATGTTATAATATAAAACAAACATGACAATATTTTGTTTGTATTTTATATCACTACAATATACGAAGATACAATACGTTATGTATATAATATATATATATATATATATATATATGTATAAAGGGTACGTTGTCACCTCGAAAATAGATGCACAACATACGGTGTCACCTCATATATAACGCTGTCACCTCAGATTTTCGAGGTGACAACGTTTTGCGTGCATTTTAATTTTATTGGGTTCGCTGTCGTCATATCTTTCATTTCACAAAAAATCGCTGTGAGGTGACAACGTAGCTCCAGTATCTGTAACCTTGTCCTCTTAGTTCGGGCATATATAATTGGCGCTAGTGTCGCTTTCTCGTTTAACTTTAAGGAGACAGTACGTTCGATGTCACCTCACACCACTCTCGACATATATGCGGTATAGAGGCCATGCTTTGTCACCTCAGAATATTGGCAACATTGCAATTATTTAGCGCTCTGCAAATTTTATCGGATTGTGTGGTAATTACATGGAAAATGTCGGCAAGAACAAAACTATTATTAAAATTGGCCAAGGTATATTTTTTGTAAAATAAATAATACATCTTGTTGAGATTAATTGCATATTACAACTTGCTGTTAAGTTCAACTTTTTAACAATAAAGTACCTTTTAATTTATCTACTTACTTGTTTCTATTTTTTACGGTCTAGTGATGTCTTATGAAGAAAATCTCAGCATTAACTAGTTCTTTTGACTGATTTTATAATAATTCGTATTTGTAAAATAATATAATATAGAAAACTATCTAGCGGGTACTCGCGGCTTCGCTGCCGCAATCTAGTTGTTATTTATTCGTTATGCGAGCAAAGTCTCATAAATACTTACATACCATACATACTATTCAATATAAACTGTTATACTTACCCATATTATTTTCATGACCAAAGCAAGAAGGTAAAAAAATTACATTGGTGCTCTTCTAATAAGACGTCTTTTATCTTCTAGTTTTGTTTAAAAAATTATACAAAAATGTAAATTTGTTACCATTACCGATCATATTTTGTTACAAATGATGAATGATCTATTGCTGCTGCATTTAATAAAAAAATAACTACAATTCACTACATGAGGAAAGTTTACCCCCAAACCCTCGGGGATGAACGCCGGGGATTTGGAGGTAAATTTTGTGACATTTTAATTTTTATTTAGGTATTTATTAGCATCTTAAATTTTATAAGTATACTGACTCTCTGGTTTCTAAAATGTTTTCTAAAAATTTTTTACCACCTCGGCACTTGAGGGTAAATTTTTTGGATTTTTCCTCTATTAGAAAAATTAACTACAATATCCCGTAGTAATTGGGATACATTGACAGACAGGGTTTCTAACTGACACAAATGCTAAAATACGTACCTATTTTACCTATTTTAAAAATTAAGCCTCTAATGGGGAGAAAAACGAGGTCAAAGTTTTCCTTATTTTTGTTATTAAACCCCTTAACTTGAAATATAAACGGTGACAATAAACTACAGTATCATGACATTGAAATTCATGTACAGGTTGAGTCGGGAGGAATGGGACAAACTCTAAGGATGTAATCTATTCATTAAAATAATAAGAAAAAACCCAAATGTTGTTACCCAATATTAGTTTGTTTTCAAATTACAGCGCTAAATAAAATAATAATATTGTTAAACCAAAATATGCAACATTAACATTGTTTTAAATAAAGCATTGGTTTGGTTAATTTTGAAAAATGCCGCCATTGACTTTCAAACATTTTCCGCTTCGTTTTACGAAGGGCGCACGTGGCTCTTCTAATTTCTTTAATATAGAGTGCAGCATTTCTAATGCATCTAATTAATGCATCCCCAGTATCTACTTTTACTTTGTATATCTCATTTTTTAACCAACCCCATAAATTATAGTCCAACGGTGTGAGGTCTGGCGATCTAGAAGGCCAACTAATAGGACCACCGCGACCAATCCAAACCTCTGGAAACTTTTGGTCCAAATATTGCTTGACCCGACGATCGAAATGGGGAGGCGCAACGTCGTGTTGATAACACATTTTAATTATGATGTTTAAAGGAATCTCCTTCAGTAGTCACATTACATTACATTTTGTAAAAAACTTAAGTAGTGGTCCCTTGTAAGGCGATTTTCCAAAGGAAGAGGACGAATTAAATTATTATCGATCAAACCACACGTTTACTGAAAACCTGTGTTGAAAATTATTTTCGACAATAATTGCGTGTACATTGTCGTCCGACCATACATGGGAGTTCTGATTATTGTTAATGCCGTCACGGATGAATGTAGCTTCGTCAGTAAAAAGTATTTGCGGTACAAGATGGCGATTATTAATAATCCACTCACAAAATTGCATACGCTTGGTGTAGTCTCCAGGTTGAAAATTCTGTACACGGGCTGTACATGGTACGGGTATAAGCCTTGCTCGTGAAACGTATTGATCACTCTGTTTTGGGGAATCCCAAACTAAGTTTCAATTTTTTGTGAGCTGGTCGTTGCATCTTCTTCTACTAAAGCTAGAACATTTTCTATTTCTTCTAAATCCTGTCGAATGGCTCGTTCGGATGTTACATTAGCACTTGGAAGGGATCTGCTCTCGCACAGTTTGTTGAAAACTCTGATAAAGGCCTTTCTATTCGGTGTTCTTTGATGTGGAAATCGTTGACGATATTATTCAGCAGCCGCTGTAGCATTCCCATTACACAAACCATAAATAAAAACCATATTGGCGTATTCAAGATGTGATAAATGTATAGCATTTTATAAAATTTAAATGATACAAATCCGAAAGTTAACGGTGAATCAATGTAAAATTTTATACTGACACTATTTATACTGACACTAACAGGATAGTGACAGCACAACAATCAAAAGCGGACAATAATACCATTTATTACAGGAAAGCTAAATTAATTCAATATTTTGTTTTTGCGTTATAATTTAACAAGAAGGAATATTGGATAACAACATTTGAGTTTTTTTATTATTTTGGTTTCCAGAGGTTTGAATTGGTCGCGATAGTCCTATTAGTTGGCCTCCTAGATCGTCAGACGTCACACCGTTGGACTATAATTTATGGGGTTGGTTAAAAAAATAAGGTATACAAAGTAAAAGTAGATACTAGGGATGCATTAACTAGACGCATTAGAAATGCTGCACTCAATATTAAAGAAAGGCACGAATCAATTAGAAGAAACATGCGCGCAAGCAGAAAATGTTTGGAACTTAATGGCGGTACCTATATATTTGAAAATTTACTAAACCAATGATTTATTTAAAACAATGTTAATGTTGCATATTTTAGTTTAACACTATTATTATTTTAAAGCAGTTACATAGACGCTACAGATTAAAATTAGAACTGAAGTACTCTTCAAATGAAAAAAAAAACATTCAGCACAAGGTAGTTCTTAATTTGTTTCTTGTAACGATTGAAGTTAAGAGCCTTGATACTAGCCGGTAGGCAGCTATAAAACTTTATTGCTAAATGTGTAGAATCGTTTCTGGATCTCTTAAGATGACAAATATCAGGTACCAGATTGTTGTTGATTCTTGTTGGGTTCCTGTGAAAATCTTCATGTGATCTGAACAGATCAAAATTTTGTTTAACGTAAAACAAACACTGCATAATGTACACACACGGTAATGTCAAAATCTTTAGAACCCTAAAAGAATTTCCACAATCCTCTCTATAACCGGGACCAGAAATAATACGTACACACTTTCTCTGTTGCCCAAATGCCCTATCAAAATGACACTAATGTCCCCAGGAGAGAATAGCATAAGTTAGACGAAAGTAAAAGTTTCTATGGTACGCTGTCAGTAAAGTCTCCCTGGAAGTCACTTGTACAAGATTCCTGAACATGAAAAGTTGTTGGGATAGTTTTTTCGAAAGATCAACAAGATATTGTTCCCAGGTAAACCCGCATCCAAGTGTACTCCAAGAAACCTGGCTTCTACTGCAGAATGGGGGCAAATAAGAAGGGTGTACAACATTAGTGCTATTCGTTAGAGTAAAATTAATACATTGTGATTTAGAGTTGTTCAGGTATAGACGATTAGCTAGAAACCATTGAAATACATTTTTTTCTGTAGTGTGATAACCAAGATTTTTAATTTCTGAGAAGTGATAGCTAATGTAAAAGGTTGTGCCATCTGCAAACAAGACAGTGTTGACTCCTCCCTCTCCCTGGGAGTATGCGACGTCGTTTATGGAGATGAGAAATAAAATGGGGCCTAATACATACCCTTGAGGCACGCCATGCTTCAGGGATTGTTTTTTGAGTCACATTGGTTAAAGTGAACATATTGAGTACGGTCCGAGAGGTATGAATCGAGGAGTTGAACAGCGTCATCCTAAAACTTGTAGTAGGGTATTTTTTTAAAAATAATGCTGTATGTGATACAATCGAAAGCCTTAGTGAGATCCAGAAATAATGCGATAGTGTCAAGATGCTTTTCAAACCCTTCTAAAATGTTACTAGAACAATGGTCAATGGCTAGAGTTGTGGTTTTGTTTTTCCGGAATCCAAATTGGTTAATGGCAAATAGTTTGTTAGAATCCAAGTGCTTGTTTATTTGATCCTTTCAGATAAGTTCATAAACTTTTGACAATATTGGAAGTAAAGATATGGGGCGATAATTGTTACAGTCGTTGATAGAACCTTTAGTCTTAAAAAAAAGGTACTACCTTTGCAGTTATGAATACTTCCGAAAAAGTATTGCAAGCCATAGATTGATTAATTAATATTGTTAGAAGCAGAACTAATATGTTTTTTATTTTTTTAATGATTTTTCTGTTGATTCCATCTGGGTCTTTACTATTACTATTTTTTTTTATCTCAAATAAAGCCACATTGACATCATCAGGATGTACTGACTGAAAATTAAATGATGGGGTGTTTGCCACTGGTATGGATTGTAGATAGTCTTCGAAAGGCCGCGGAGAACTATCAAGTTTATTTAACACATTTTCGCATTAATTTAGATTTAGATTAGAACATGGAGCATTATTTTTGCTTTTAATATTAAAAAGTTTCCATAGCCTGCTGGGGTTTACTAGAATTTTTTATGAATTTAAAATTGGCTTTAATTTTTGCGATATTTATGGAATTTGTAAACACATCATTTAGCATTCTGAATTTCTGATCAATATCCAAAAACTCATTGTTAACAAAATCGAAGTTGCATTTAAGCACTTTGAAAACAAATGAATATTGGATAACAACATTTGAGTTTTTCGTTATTATTTTGATGCATGGGTTACACCCTTGGAGTTTGGCCCATTCCTCCTAACTCACCCTGTATAAGGTATGCGTTACAATTTGTTTATCTACATAGCATACGTACTACGCATTCCACGCAGACAAAGTCGCGGGTAAAAGCTAGTTGTATATTTTGATTGCAATATTCAAAAAAGTGTGCTCTTTCGGGTTATGGAGCATAGCAAGTCTTATTTCAGCAGATCATTAATACATATTAGGTACGTTCACAGAACCATTCCATAGACTTTTCATTCATAAACACCTGATCAGAAAAAAAAATCCGTTAAAAAAATATTTTTTCCTATTTAAACTTGTACACGTAGTATTAAGTTTTGAAAAAATCTGAACAAAAATATGTTTTCCCATAGAAACCATGTACACCGTCTTTTCTTTTACCCCTTTAGTTGACTGAAAAAAAGAAATACGTAATTTATCATTTGTAGTTTTATTTGTGCTAAAACTTTCAACTTCCTTGTGACCCTTTAAGTGTTGAATTTTGAAAAAAAATTTCTTAGTTAGTCTCTACATTATAAAATTAAGCCACTGACCAAATTTTATATTTATAAAAGTTCCATTCGGCGATGATGAATCAGTCAGTCAGTTACAATATTTTATACATTAGAATAAAATAGATAGATTAATTACTTAAAAAATATGCTAAGCGCTTGACCCGATGAGAACGTGGGAATTTGATTTAGTCTTTAAAATAAATCCTTTATATATTTTCAGTTAACTACTGTGCACGTAGTCACCTCAAATTAGTGGCAACATTGCTTGAGGTGGCAACGTCTGGTTTAAATAAGCATGCTTCATATACAACTGAGGTGACAACTCATTTAACTTATCAACTTTATTTTATAAAAATTTATCATAAAAATCATTTCCCCTCTCATGGAAAACCTACTAAGGGGGTTCCCCTTAACCTATATATGAATTTATATATGCAAAAAAGTGCTTCGTTAATGGTGAGGTGAGTCCGCCTTCCCGACGACCCTGAGGTGACAACTTAACAACCATACGTATATATATATATATATATAAATATATTTGAAAGAAACTAGGGAAATACAAATATATATTCTTTATTTTATTCATTATTTATTAATGACGTTCTTGAATATATCTCTTGGATTAGATAATATCCAATTTTTAATTTTATTTTTATATTCTTTAACGATTTAATTATTTTAATTGACTGTGGTAGCATATCAAAAATATATTGATTGATGTTCAAAAAATGTTTGTGTGCTATTGTTTTGTTTACTCTATTTTTATATGTAATAGTATTTTTATGACGAGTTTCATGTGTGTGATTAATATAATTTATTGTATTTTTATGTTTAAAAATATATATTAACATGTTATAAGAAAATATTTGTTTAATATCCATTTTTTTGCTATCTTTAAATAGTAAATCTGAAGAATATTGGTGGTCTTTTTCGTAAATAATTTTTAAAATGTATTTTTGAATAGTTTCAATATTATTAAGATAATTCTTATTTATGCCTCCCCATCCTAGTATTCCATAATTTAAATGTGTTTGTACTAAAGCATAATAAAGTAGTTCTAATTCTTTTATATTTAAAAATTGTTTAAGATGTTTAAATTTTGGTATAAAAATTCTTAGTTTTTTTATAATGTAGTCACTATGTAAATCCCATTTTAAATGCTTATCAAAAATTATTCCTAGATATTTAATATTTTCACCTTCTTTTATATTAATATTATTATTGCACATTATTGGACCAATATTTGGAAGTTTATTTTTGTATGAAGTAAATGGAATGTATGTTGTTTTGTTATAATTTATAGTTAATAAGTTTTTATTAAACCAGCTGCTTATTTTTATAAAATCTTTTTCAATAGTATTTTTTAAAATATTCCAATTTATACCTTCCTAAAAAATTACGGTATCATCAGCAAAACTATGTAGTTTTCCTTGACAATTTAAATTAAAAATATCATTTAGATAAATATTAAAAAGTATTGGTCCTAGGACTGTACATTGTGCTACTCCATAATTAAATATTTTTGGTGAACTAATATTTTCACCAATTTTAACATAATGTACTCTGTTATATAAATAGTTTTTAAATAAAGTTAATATTTGACCACGAAATCCAAGTTTTTCTAATTTGTTAATAAGAATTTTATGACTGACAGTATCGAAGGCTTTAGCTAAATCCAAAAATATGCATATACTGTTCATTTTATTATCAATTGAATTATATATTTGATTTGTTAGGTGACAAATTGCATCTTGTGTAGATTTATTTTTTTGAAATCCAAATTGTTTATCTGATAGGATTTTATTTTTGTTTAAGAAATTTTCTAATCTTTCTTTTAAAACTTTTTCGAAAACTTTTGCTAATGATGAAATTAATGTTACAGGTCTGTAATTTTGAAATTCAACTTTATTTCCGCTATTATAAATTGGTTTTATTATACCTATTTTAAAAGCAGATGGATATATTCCTGTATTAAAGATGGTGTTAATTAAATGAGTTAATGGTTTACAAATGTATGAATTTATTGATATTAAAATCTCAGATGTGATACCATCAATTCCAGGAGATTTTTTAGATTTTAAGCTATTAATAAATTTTTTAACTTCATGATAATTAGTTTCGTTTAGATAACAAGAGTTTAAATTATTCTGAACAGTTTCATCCAGCACGTGATTATTATTTTTACATGTTATATTATTTGCTAGTGATTCACCAACTTTTGAATAATATTCAATAAAGTAATTTGATATGAAATTTTTATCAGTTGTTGTTTCTCCATTTGGTAGTTTCATTAGATCAATAAAATTATTTTTATTATTATTTTCTTGGCATAGTTTTTTAACACATTGCCATAATTCTTTAGATGATTGGCATTTATTTTTTATTTGAGATTTATAGTAATTTATTTTAGCTTCTCTAATTATTTCATTTAATTTATTTTTATAAATTTTGTATTCGTTTTGTTGATGTATGCTATTTTGATTTTGAAGATTTCTGTAAAGTTGATTTTTTTTTTTATTGATATGAGTAAACTATTTGTAATCCATTCTTTTCTCGGCATGTGTTTTATTTTTTTTTGATATTTGCATCTTTCAACATTTATTTTTATTTCGTTAATTAAAAGATTTGTTAATTATTTTAAACTATATTTATTTTCCGCTTTTTCGTTTGATTAATTATTAAAGCGTGTTTTTTAGTTTTTTTAAACTATATTTATTTTTCATTTTTTAGTTTAAGTTGTAAAGAAAAATTTTTTTTTTGAGTAGATTGAGCTAGATTGGTAGATTATTGTATTGTCAGCGGTTTTTGATAATTCTACAAAATTTAATTTAAATCTGACCGTTTAAAGTGGTTCAAAATCGGGGTCAAAAAAGGAGGTTACATACAAACATACATACAAACCCGATCGTCTATGCCGAATTATAAGGAAAGAACGAATTTTTAATTTTCCAACATTTTCCATACATTTCAGGAAAGTTCGTAATATTCATAAATTGTCATCTTTCTCAGAAAGTATAAGCTTTAGGAAAAAGTTTATATAGCTAAAACGTTGTATCTCGAAGAAATCTACATCTCAGCTTGTTATTATTTTTTCGTATCTCTTACGGTTTTCGAGATATCGGCCAAAATATGATTTCTATATTTTGCCTCTTATCTCGAAACTGATAATACTTAGACGAAAATTTTTTAAATAAAAGACGCGTCTTCGAACGTTCCATAAATATAGTTATATAACATTTTTCCCTCAAACTTACAATAACGGAGTTATTCGCAAGAAATAAAAAACGACAAAAATTTTCAAAATTTTTTAGTAGATTATTGTATTGTCAGCGGTTCTTGATAAGTCTACAAAATTTAAATTAAATCTGACCGTTTAAAGTGGGTCAAAATCGGGTTCAAAGAAGTCGGTTACAAACATACATACAAACAAACATACAGGTGAAGCTAATAATAAACGCGTGTTAAAAAGGATAAAATATACATCGAAAATTAGTTTTCTTTTTCTTTAATATATTTTTCAAGTAGTTCTATCCCTGCGGGTGTTACTGACAGAATATTTACAAGGGTTCTTTAGACATTAATATTAAAAAATATACAGGGTGTCCGGAAAATACGTGTACAACGTTTGACGATAGACTTCTGACGTCAAAATAGGTCGATATAAGCCGACTTAGTTATATCCAAAATTGTCTCGTTTAGCCGGTAGAGGGCGTAAAAAATTTGTAAAAATATTGGTTTTTCCTAAATTACGTGAAAACCTGCAAATCGATTTTAATGATTTTTAGTATGTAGACTAATACTATAAAATGACGTTTTCTACTAGTATAGTCACCGGCTGTAAATAAGTGGAAGTGTTATAAAAGTGATATAATACGTCAACATTTCTCCTCATTTTTTTTATGAACGGCGTTATGACAACCCAGATATTTTTGTAGAGTGACTGGATGTATTTGGAAGCTATTTTACCTCTTTAATATTTTTCGTTGAATGAGCTGTTTTGCCAGAAGAAAATATTTACAATATTTAGTATTATTAGTAATAATATTAAAATCAAATTACCTGTAACAATAATTTTTTAAGGAGTGTTAATAAGTGTATTCAGCAAGATGGCGATCATTTTACACATTTGCTTAAGTAATGTTTTTGTTTTACTTAGTTTCTTACAATACATACTTTCAACTTTGTTGTACTTTGTTTTATTTTCATTGTTAATAATTGATGTATGCAGGTAATTGTAAATATTTTCTTCTGACAAAACAGCTCATTCAACGAAAAATATTAAAGAGGTAAAATAGCTTCCAAATACATCCAGTCACTCTACAAAAATATCTGGGTTGTCATAACGCCGTTCATATAAAAAATTAGGATAAATGTTGACGTATTATATCACTTTTATAACACTTCCACTTATTTACAGCCGGTGACTATACTACTAGAAAACGCCATTTTATAGTATTAGTCTACATACTAAAAATCATTAAAATCGATTAGCAGGTTTTCACGTAATTTAGGAAAAACCAATATTTTTACAAATTTTTGACGCCCTCTACCGGCTAAACGAGACAATTTTGGATATAACTTAGTCGGCTTAGATCGACCTATTTTGACGTCAGGAGTATGTCGTCAAACGTTGTACACGTATTTTCCGGACACCCTGTATATTAACAGTAGTGTGTTTACTCTTTAAACCCAGTTAACATTTCAGGAGCGGGAGGTTAAACCCCATTCATCCTTCCCTAGCTACGGCTTTAAATGACACAATGTCAGGACAGTTGGTAACCATAATAACGAATTTGTAAAATTATATGAATTAAAACAGCAAAATTGTTTTTATTATGTAATTAAAGTTCTCAATTTTTAAATGGATATTTCTGGATTTCAGGGGGTCAGAACCCCTATTACATTATCCTTGACCACAGTCGATAGCTAGAAAACTGAAAATTTGGGTAAAAAATTATATTTTCTTGAGCTTTGATTGCCTAAAATTAATTGGAAAAAATTGAGTTGTCTGAAATATTTTAGGTTGGCAAAAAAGGGTCGCTAAGCCTCCCCTCAACAACTACTATTGCTTTTCCCTACCAGAGTTAGGTAGTATTTGATTACAAGGTACATAATCTGAATCCTATTTAAGCTACTTTTCTCGGTATTCGAATACTATTTAAATACATTTCTTAACTATACTTTCATCCTCTTACAACTACTTTTTTGACCAATATTATGTATTCAATACTTCTTGAGTATTTAAATACATAAATACAATATGGAATATTTGTATTCAAAATTAAATAAACGAAATTCGTACTTCGGTATTCGAATCCTAAAATAATTTTGAATCCTAGTAGGTACTCAATTTGCCAAGTCAAAACTGATGCTGATAGGACAAAACAGTTTGCGTAAAATACCAGAATGCTCGGGGATTCCCCGTCATCGTTCCTCAAACGCGGATCGCGGAATATTGTGGGGCTGAATGTTGAGCTTGGGAATGGATTTCGCTGGCATGATTAATTTACCTAAGCAACAGCAACTTAGTGACGAGCTGTTTCAGGTGTTGGCCTTTAAAGCTTTTAACTGATCTAAGGCAACAGCGGACTCGCGAGCGGTCAGTAGTATTCGGTTCGGTGATACAGCTTTGCTCGTCGCGATATCAGTCTTAGTACTCGAAACTCGAACTGATCCGCGGATTAGATACTTACTACTTTGAGATCAGTTCCGAACTGATCCGCAAAAATTTGTGGATCGGCCATCCCTAGACTGGTATCGGTCAAGGAGGAGATAGATCGCATGGTCGACTTACTAAGTTTGATAACAGTACCTAGTGGCTGGTTTGAATGTGCTGATAAGATCCTTCTATGCTAGGTATACGTCGCCCTTGCCATCAGTGAGCTGCTGCAGATGGGTTCTGCGGTCTGCGGAACACATGTGGTATCACAATGGCTCTCATACGACTACGTGTACGTGAGACTGTTTGAAATGACCAGAAGTCTGCCATTCTAACCTAACCTAACCCAGTTGCCCTCTGCTCTCCTTTCTCTTTCTTTATATTTGAGACAAAATATCCAGAGAGCTATATTAATTTTATTATCTAAATAACTATTGATGGGAAATTGAATAGAGGAATCGATCATTTCTATTTTTAAAACGTACACATCTGCATCCGGTATTTATTTTATACAGGATTTCAGTTAAGGATAGACAGGGACAGCGGCCATATTGAGACAACCGCTGGTATAGTAAATTTCACTTTAGTTTTTAATGCTTTAACGTATCTCCTGTCAAAAATATTAGCCAACATGTGATTTTAAAATCCCTAATTCTATAAACGGCTTTCAGGCACAGGCATTGGCTAGATTAACAAGAGATGGATATATAACTGACCGTATAGTTACATGTACATGACGAAGATGCACACTACACAGTTCAATACGTTGCCCTTCAATGAGCTCAAACCCGTCAAAAGCACAGCATCGCTCGTATATGCCGTTAGTATGTGCATATTTGTCTTACGCATTTGCCCTCGTATATCTCTTTTCGTACTTCATTATTTTGATTGTCTCGTCGCGTTCTTTAAGGGAAGAATCACACTGAGCGACCATGATCGACCGTCCGCGATCGACCAGTGACGATAAAATTTCCAACACGAACATTCTTACCACAAAAATCACACTGAACGATCGTCCTCGACCGTCCGCGACCGATCTACGTCGACCCTGTTGGAAATTCCAACCTGCTGGAAATTTTGGTCGGTCTCGGACCATCCCACTTAATGCGCATGACAAATTTTTTTATTTTTTTTTATTTTACACCAAGTGGAAGTGGCGTGCAAGTCTAAAATCTAGCCCTACTTTTTCACGCTGGTTTTATTTGCTCTTGGTCATTTGTGTTTATATAGACAAAGTATTATCTACAAAATAATCTTGACATTTGACAGGTTTGACATTTTCGTACGAGCGGTCGACAGCTGTGGTCGGTCGACCAGTGTGACTAGAACCCTGAATTTTAAGCTATTTTGATTTTTGGTCCTAGCCGGTCGATCGCGGACGGTCGATCATGGTCGCTCAGTGTGACTCCTGACTAAATATCACAGAGCCGCATTGAGACACACCGCGCACCGCGTGCATTCTGCTGTTAATTCTTGATCGTTCGTGTTGTTATTGTTTTTGGTATTTTTCAGACAGCATTTTGCTTATATTTTGTGCGTATTAAGACTTTTTGGTTTTAAACTGCCGGACTGTGTGTATCTGTGAAGTGTTTCTTTTTATGCAAAAGTAAGTAAATAATTCTTCATGTCTCGGTCGGTGACGACGACAGCTCGTCAGATGAAGGCCAAAAATAATAGGGAACTTGCAACAAAATTAAATTTGAAAACCACAGTGAACCATTATGCTAAAATAAGTTTTACATACAGTTGTATTAAAGAGTGCTTGAGGTATCTGTTCTGCAAACGCATGGACAAAAATCTTTTTTTGTAGTATTTTTTCTTTATTCATTAAAAAAAAATACCTAAGTCGATAACATTACAAACTTTTGTTGTTTTATTATAAACCAACGAAAAGTTAGACCTATTGTAAACTTTACACTCTTTAGAACCTAGTCTAAAGAAAAAAATATCTACTCGTGAATAAGAAAATAAAAAAGTAAACAATAAGCTATTAAATATAATATATAGATTTTTTCAACACTCCATGGTCTAAAATCAAATTAAAAAACAAAATAATTCTTTAATAAAAAACGTAGTTAATTATTGATTACTAAATTAACTGTGTGTTTTTACCAAAATAACAACACTTTATTATATTATGAATAAAAATGAGATGAAATTGTTTTTCTGATATTCAATCCTATTTCCATTCCCCTTCAGTGTTTTTTTTTAAATATCTTAAAAATTGCTTAGGTAATTTTTGTTTCCATCCATAATTACAACTACAAATAAATTGACCCATGATCACACATAATTTTTAAGTCCAGCCCTGGCCAATCCTTAAGTTCTGTAAAAAGAAATGTTATAAATGACATGTTGTGTCAGCGGCGGCCATTAAAAACTAAGGTGAAATTTACTTTTTATAAACACTTCTTGGAAAAATTTGATTTATTACTAAAGATATTCATTGAAATTTGAAAAGTTGACATTGTATTGGTACCCAGATTGAAACTCTACTTTATAAGGTGGGGAAGTTTTATTCCTTTATTTTTATGTTGGTATAACTTAACCGATTTTAATTAACTTAGACACTTAAAATATAGATTTAAACAGACTTTATGCATGCGGCAACTTCACCAATTTAAAAATAGTTGAAATAATTCCCATTAGTCGCTTCAGTATTAAAAAAAAGTTTCGACCAACGGTTTTACTAGATACGGCCGCTGTTCATCCTTAAACAAACTCTATTTTGTGGTAATTTTTCAAGCGGATAGAAAAAATCGTTTACCTAATACGTTGGGAGGTGATAGTACCGTGCGAGCAAAAATTATTCGCATCAAAGAGGGCTTGGATTAAAAAAGTGGGGATTGGTTTAGATCACAATGATATGGAGACGATATATCTAACCAAATCTAGGTTAAAATTTTGTCAAATTCATATTATGACATGATATGCCAAACTAATGAGTAATAAAATAAGTAGACAAATACAAATTTATTTTTGTTGTTTTCAAAATTCACAAAGTAAGAATATGCAGAAAGAAAAAGAAAAATAATTACATAAATAGCTGAAATTGGGCACCGCTATGCTCTAAGCATAAATGCACACGTCTCTTCATATTTTCGAAAGTATTGACCAGCATCTCTGTAGAAATGTTACCACATTCTTGGATAATCCTTTCTTGTACTTGTTCTAAATTTGCAACTGATGGTGTTTTAAAAATAGTGTTCTTTAAATGAGGCAAAACGAAGTAATCCATAACCGTTAAACAAGGTGATCTAGGTGGGAATTCAATGTCTGATTGAAAACTGATCAATCTGTCGTCGAAAAAATTGCGTAAGTAGTTAATAGTTTCGGCGGCTGTATGGGCGGTTGCACCGTCCTGTTGAGAATATCCAAAATGTAGTTCGTCGTCAAGTAATTACTCCACAAATGGTTTCAAAATATTGTCTCTATACCGCTGTGCACTGTAGGTATCATCGAAAAAAATAGGACCAACAATTCTTCTTCGGGAAACAGCTAACCAGACACCAATTTTTTGAGGGTGCAATGTGGACTCTACAAAAAAATGGGGACTTTTACTATTCCACATGCATGTTTTCTGAGAATTCACATAACCAGAGAGGTGGAACCAGGCTTCATCCGAAAAAAATGTCAGGTCTAATAATAAATCATTTCTTTCCAATAAATTTTGGGTAAACCATTGAGAGAAATTCCTGCGTCTTTCAAAATCTGCGGCTTGTATTTTGTATTTCTTGGAATACTTGCACTTTATAAGGAAATAAATTTAGCTGCTTTCTTAAGAATAGTCCTGCATGTTCCATAAGATCTTCCCACTTCTTGGGACAGTCGTCTTATATACAATTTGTTGGCGTGTTTTGCATTATTTCACGAACGTTTGCAACAAGTTCTTCTGTTCTTACAGATGGTCTTCCTGCTCCCTTTTTGTGTTGTATAGAACCTGTTTCCCTAAACAATGCCACGGTTCTTTTCAGGCAATGATAAAAATCCCCAGCAATAAAAGCAATGTTAGGGAAAGGTTCGTGAAAATCGTCCATGCACAAACCCGGATTGTATTGCCACTCACCATTTACTCTAACCCCGTTTCGAAAATACGCTTCAGCCATGAATGTTTTGTGCTGTTCCTTAAAGCCCATTGTGTGAATTGTTCAAGAAATTGGAAAAAGTAGCGATGAATCAAATTACTTGTAACGAATTGTCAAAGATGACGGAATACTGATTGATTGTTAATTCAGGTAGTTACTGACACCCAACAGGTATTAGGTAAGCTCTACGGCTAAGCATTACGTCTTTAGATTCAAGGCCCTCTATGATGCAAATAATTTTTGCTCGCACTGTATATGAAATCCTACTTAATTAAATAGGCCTACTTATTTATTTTATTTTGATTTACTTATAATTGTTTTGCAAAAGAATAATTTGTTCTACTCTTACCCCGACGAAAGTGCTTGATGGCAGAGCACTCTATTGGGGTGCGGTGTTTTCACTGTTTTCAATACGCCCATCAAACAAGATTAGTGCGAGTAATAAGGGTATTTATACTAAGTGACATAGAAACCCGAACACCCAGTAAAAATTATTTAATTTTAATAATATTTTGTATACAGGTTTATCATCACAAAAGGAAGGTATGATTAAATTTTTAGCCTTATCACTCTTATCAGTTTCACATTCCTTTTTTTTTTATTCCGATTTTTTTTCTATATGTGGTTGCTAGTACATGGGTTTTGAAGAAGCAGTGTGATCGGAATTGCCGGTGATCGTGTTGGTAAACGTTGTTTGCAAGTGTTATAATGCCCAGAGTGCGAAGAAATGCAAATTATCGCCAATTAAGCGAGTTTGATAGGGAACGAATAGTTGCATTAAGGGAGGCTGGACTGTCTTACCGGGATATTGCTGCTAGAGTGCAAAGAAGTCTCTACCACCAGATCAATTGCAAACCAGTGGTTTGCAGAACATGGAAGGCGTATTGGAATGCGAACCGTTTATCGCCGGTCTTTTTTCATTCCGTCCTCAATGGGTCCTACCCTTAACTCGAGATTGATTGTCGCGGCGGAACTATGGAGGACTTGAGGTAGGAGGCCGATCGCAATGCATTGGATTCGGTCCCAAATTAGCATCGGTAATTCAGCTTTACGAGTCGCCGTAAGATGGCGCTCATGTTCGAAGTGGGCTATCAAATAAATGGTTTCTTATGGACGCGATAACTATTTTTATATAAATTAGTTCTTTAAGGAACAAATAAGGACTTTTATATGAATTTATACTTACTTTGTTATACTTATTAGTAAACTCGGTCTGTATAAAGTTCCAACGATGCTTGGTTTTTAAAATACAGGGTATTAAACATTCTAGCTATACCTTTGGAGCTGGAAAGACTCATTTGGCTGCGTTTCCTCTCTGAAAAATATTCCTGTCTTACACCCCGACACAAAGCAAACTCTACTTTTATAAATTGTATCATTATTCATTATAAATATGGAAATTAATTACAATACAACGTTATTTGTCACGTCTTGTCTTCAAAAGTCCTTCATACTTCAAACGTTATTTGTCATTTCGAAAATAAAATGTCAATTTGTCAAAAGTAAAAGTAAAAAACGAAGAAGAAGAAGACGACACCAGCCCACTTGCGACGCGAGAGCATCTATCGGCCAATAGCGAACTAACCAAAAAACCGGGACAGAATTTGAAAATGCTGCCATTGTCGATCGGCCTCCTACCCTCTACTTCTCCATAGGCACAGTACCTACTTGTATCTGGTAAAGACATATATTTCTTTCGTTTTATGGTGACCATCTCAGTTTGCTCACATGGTGGTTTTTGCCTTTTTTAGGATTTGACAAATATGAAGCCGTATCAGGGAATATACTTGGTACTGACCCATTCTTTAATTTTGGTTTCCCTCTTTTAATTCTATTTATGGTACAATCAGCCAATTCAATTTCATAAAAGTCCAAAATATCTTCTGCCGGAAAGTGTAATGCACAAACATCAATCATCATTAGTGGCGTTTCCTCTCTGAAGAAGATCCTGTCTTACACCCCGACACAAAGCCAACTCTACTTTTATAAATTTTACCATTATTCATTAGAAATAATATGGAAATCAATTAAAATACAACGTTATTTGTCTTCTCTTGCCTTCAAACGTTATTTGTTATTTCGAAAAATAAAATGTCAATTGTCAAAAGAAAAGTTAAAAACGAAGAAGACGACATCAGCCCACTTGCGAAGCGAGAGCATCTATCGGCCAACTAGCGAACTAACCAAAAAACCGGGACAGAAATTGAAAATGCTGCCATTGTCGATCGGCCTCCTACCCTCTACTTCTCCATAGATATTACAATCGGTAAACGTTGTCGCGGCGGAACATATAATTATATTTAGTAGTATGTAGTACGAGCAACAGATGGTACCGCCAGTATTGCTCCTCAACATGACACAGAAAAATGGTAGATAGGACTAATTTTCTGCTGCGCGAAGTTTAGATAATGTGGTGAGATGTTGTCAGGCATGGCCTTAAGAAGGCCGAACACAAAGAACCAGGGGCACCGGACGAGTTCGCAGAACAACAGAGCTTCAAGATCGTCGCCTAAGATTGCTAGCTTTGCGAGATCGTTTCTCTACCACCAGATCAATTGCAAACCAGTGGTTTGCAGAACATGGAAGGCGTATTGGAATGCGAACCGTTTATCGTCGAATAAGGTCCACCGGTCTTTTTTCATTCCGTCCTCAATGGGTCCTACCCTTAACTCGAGAGCATCGAAACAATCGACTTGAGTGGTATAGAGAACGACTAGCGTGGGACAAGCAATGGAACACAGTGGTCTTTAGCGACGAATCCCGATTTTGTTTAGCCATGCATGGTGGTCGGTAACGGGTCAAAGAAGGCGACGTGGTGAACGGCGTGATCCACAATTTTTTGTTGAGAGGCATGTTCATCGCACTCTTGGGATTATGGTGTGGGGTTCCATTGCTTACTGCTCTAGGTCACCTTTAGTGTTCATTAGAGGCAGCATGAATGCGCAGCGTCACATTCAAGAAATAGTGGAACCACATTTAATTCCATACCTTAAGACTCTCTAAAACCCAACTTTTCAGCAAGATAATCCCTGACCAAATGTAGCAAGAGTAACGTTGGATTACTTTGAATATGCTCAAATTAATTTGCTGCCATGGCCTCCACGATCTCCTGATTTGTCTCCCATTGAACACGTGTGGGACATGATGGGTAGGAGATTAAACAATTTACAACAGCCTCCTTAAACTGTGGCTGCGCTCAAACACCAGGTTGAGGTGGCCTGGAATGAGATACCCCAGGAGGATATTAATCACCTAATTAGACGTATGCCTTGATGCATTAATGAATGTCTCTGGCACCATGGTGCATCAACACAATATTGAAGGTAAAACCGAATAAACTTAGTCTGTCTTTAAAGATTGGATTGAAATTTTAATCATTTCCTTACTATGACCCTCCGGATGTTTATGTAAAATATTATTGACGTTAAATAATTTTTACTGGGTGTTCGGGTTTCTTGTATATTTATTTTTTGCAAAGAATATACAGTTTTGAGAACCTTCTGTTTTGTAGAATGTATGATAAAACCTACCTAAACCGTGAAATTTGCCAAATTAACAAATGAAAACAACAAAACAGTTTCTTTAATTTTTGAAAACTCTGTTAACGGGCCTTGTTTTATGTGGAAGTTGTACAATCCGGCAAACAAAGACATCCTGGGTCATCAGCTGTGAATTCAATGCAATCCTCGTGCACCCAGGTAAGACACATTGCACACTACTGAGTACTGTCGCATATATATTGCCAACTATTTGGGTTTCGCATAACTTACAAAACCAACTTTCTTTAGTGTTAGCGTGTATATTTTCTTTGAAGGTGGTGGAATGGACTTCGATTCAAAGATTTTAATTTTTTTTTCTTCCGGTTAGGAATACGACCCGTTCTGCCAGTATTGCTCCTCAGCATGGCACAGAAAAATGATAGATAGGCCTAAAATTCTGCTGCGCCTTTAATTCTTCATTGGGATGAGTTCCTGCTTTTTCAAAAAGTTTGGCTGCTTTCCTTTTCATGAATGTTGTTATTGTTTCCAATTCAAGATTTTGCATTTCTTACAAGCCATGGTGCCGCTACTGCATTTCTTACATAATTATAATATACGTCCTGCACATGTGCCATTTCGACCCCATCGACTCTTGAAAATTTCGCACTATATAGGCTACTACATTTAAAATATGTATATGGTGTCGTCGTCGCCGCCGTCGTCTCTTTTGACATTTTTACACTTACGATTTTTTTTCTCGGAAACGGTTAGAGTGGGACGATTGAAACTTTTTCAGTTTAGTGAGGAATAGTGGGGGAACGTTGTGTGAAAATTTCGACTATACAGGGTGTGCAGGAAAAAAGTTATTAAACCGCCGTTTCGACAAATAACTGATTCTCGTTGGCATTCGATACAGGTCCCAAAAATTGGGTTTTTCGATTTAAACTTTTTCGACGTGTAGACGACCGTGGGCTACAGAACCCTATTGTGTGTGAAATTTTGCACCATTGTCTAGTTTTGGTCAGTTGTTATAAAGACAATTTGGCGATATGTTTCCCCTTCTCGTTCCGCAGGAAGGTGAGGCAAAAAAAGTAATAGTAAGTTAAAAATGTTATTGATAGTTTAAAATTAAAGAAATCTCCTGGTGCCGACGGAATAACAATAGAAATATTAAAAACTATTAAAACTTCTATTTCTAGACCACTAACATTTCTTATAAATAATATTTTTAAAACCAGTATATATCCAGAAGCTTTCAAAATTGGTATAGTTAATAAAACCTATTTTTAAAAATGGAGATTCTAGTAAAACTAGTAATTATAGATCATTAACATTAATATCTTCGATAGCAAAAGTATTCGAAAAAGTTTTAAAATTAAGAATCGAAAATTATTTGGAAAAAATAAATTTTATTTCTAATAAACAGTTTGGGATACAAAAAAATAAATCAACACAAAATGCTATTTGCTATCTAACAGAACAAATATATGATGCACTAGATAATAAAAAACCTTGTATTAGTATTTTTCTAGATTTAGCAAAAGCCTTTGATACAGTTAGCCATAATTTACTGTTAAAAAAGTGAAAATATTGGATTCAGAGGAAAGCAATTAGAACTAATTAAAAATTATCTGAAAAATAGGCCAACTTATGTTCAAATAGATAAAAGAAAAAAGCTATCCAAAGGTATTTAGGTATGGTGTTCCCCAAGGAACAATATTAGGACCATTAGTTTTTAATATTTATATTAACAACTTATTTAGTATAAATTGCGATGGACAAATTCATAGTTTTGCAGATGATACTACAATTTTTTATACCGATACAAATTGGGAAAACTTAAATAATAAAATTAAAAAAGATTTTAAAATTATAAAAAATTGGTTTGATAAAAATTTGTTTTAATTAATTTTAATAAAACAAATTATATTCCTTTTACTTTAAACCTAAATAACCTACAACAAAATATGAATAGTATTCAAATAAATGAAGACATTCAAATTTTTAAAGTTAATAAAATAAAATATTTAGGAACTATTTTTGACAGTAAATTAAGTTGGAATTTTCACATAGAATACTTAATTAAAAAATTAAGAAGTTTACTACCGATTTTTAAAAACATTAAAAAAATTTTAAATGTAAGACATATGGAAATATTATATTACGCGTTAGTTAAAACTCATTTAAATTACGGAATTTTAGGTTGGGGAGGAATACATAGAACTTTAGTTAAAAAATTAGAAAGATTACAAAAAAGGTTTCTAAAAATTATATACAATAAAGATTACCTTTATCCTTCAAAAGAATTATATTCAGAAACAAAAAAGTTGAACATAAGACAACTTTACATTTATAATATCTTAATATATATATTTAAAAATAAAAACGTTATACAATTTAAAAACCATAATCATAATACACGTCATAAAAATGAAATAAATATAAAACCTAAAATAAATAAGTCCATAGGACAAATCAATTTCAAATATTTATGTTTTTATTTAAACGATTATTTACCAACAAAAATTAAAAAATTGATTTCATTAAAAAAATTTAAAGTCGAAAAAAAAACATGGATATTAAAAACAGACAATTTGAAAATGTATTTAGAAATGCTTTAATTAATTAATATTGTTCTGAATAATTTATAGGTATAAGTAATATTTTTTACTTAAAAATTATAAATTATTAATTTTATTATAGGTAATATATTTCTTCAAAAAAGCTGCGTTTATACTATAAATTAACATTTTTACTTTAAAAAACTTGATTTTTAATGCATATTTATGATTTATGATTTTACATACTAAAAAAAAAATAAGATTTGCCCCTAACAAGCTCAGCTTCAGGGGATTGAAGAATAAGTTTATCGAAGACAACATAATAGTTATTTATGTACCAAGGCAGTAAAGTGATTCTTTATCGAACGAGTCTGAAATTATGAGATGAGCGAGCGAGGCGAATAACAGGCGAGTCGATAAAGACACTTTACTGACGTGGTGCATACAACATTTTATCGCCAACCGTTTAGAATTTATAATATAAAAAATTGAGGTATAACTCATCGAATTTTATTATAAAGGGAGAGGCGTGACAGTGACGGACGATTTTTAAATAATAAATGTCAAAATTGTCAAAGTCACTAATTTGCGGCAGGTAAAGTATTTTATTTACAATAAAATAAAGTGTTCGTTTACTTCCGGAAATCACTCTGATAATGTACGACTTTACTGACGGTTGACGATAAACATATTTATTATATTATTAAATTTTAAATAAACTTATTATTATTATTATTATTATTATTATTATTATTATTATTATTATTATTATTATTATTATTATTAAATAGAAAAAAAGAATAGAAAAGTATTTTTTTATTGTAAATTTTTTTTTAGTACTAATATTAAATGCACTCTCGGCTGACGATTAGCGATATGTACCCAGTCTATTTATTTTTTGTGGCCTCCAGCCGTTTTATACAGGTATGTAGGTATTTGCTGCATATAGCCTCATACTGCTGAGCCGTAGGTCAGCTGTGGTCTAGCTACTGCTTTTATCATTTACAGCCTGGTTTTGAGCCCCATTGTGCTCTTTGGACCTATCAGTGGGTACAATCTGCCCATACCTGCCTTTGTCTTCTTAATTACTTTCTTGATGTGCTTTTCCCATGTTAGACAGGAGTCTAGGGTTATTCCTAGATAATTAGCATCCTTGGTCCATGCGACCTCCTCTTCATCTATGCCTATGGTTAACACCTAATGACTACTCGATTCCGATAAGGTTTTTACGTTCACAAAAATCTTTTTAATTGATTGCAAAAGGTCTCTAACAAAACATTTATTTTAACTTTGAATTTTAGATCAGTAAAAGTTATCCACTGTGACTAATTATTAAAATTAGTACCGTATAAAACTCGTCTAAAAAGTAAAAATAGAATATTAACGAGCTCATTAGCAAGCTTTGTGCAATAACCGATGTGTTAAAAAAATCAGATGACCGAGATTAAGATTTTTATAATTTACCTAATTTAAATTTAAATAAATAGTAGGTATGTTGGCAAATCTGTTGTAGATTTTTTAAATTGTAATTAACATAATAAATCTATTTATCTTTTAGTATCTTTAAGCGTGTCAAAATGACATACTTTTTTGGACTAATAGGTATATTGACTTTATTAATTATAGCACAAAGTAAATAGTAGTCACGGAGTAAATATTCTGTGATTATAGGTTTAAGTACTATATTGAAATAAATAATAGGTACTAAGTAGGATAGTAATAGTAATTTTATTAAGCAAAAATAATAAATTTTATTTTGAATCAAATAACAAAATTAAACATTTAACGTTTCACTAGTGTCACCACAGAGGTGTAAAGCCCGCCGCAGATAAAGGCGCCACAGGCGAAAACATCTTTGGACCACGCCCAAATTTTGCTAAAAATTGGTCAATAATTTTATTTTAATGAATTAATTATTACTTTATCACTGATAAACGAAAAAAAAATTATCACAATAATTAATATAATTTTTTTTTACCCCTTAATTTAAGAGAAAACATTAGTGACGCATGTACTTAATTTTCGTTTATTTTTGTTTTCTTTAAAAAGCTGCCAAATACTGTTTGATTAGCAGTTACTTTACAGTTAGTAAGTTAAAAAAAATTATTTGATAAAATGAATAAAAGCAAAAGTATTGTGTCATGTAACAGGTCAATAACAGGCCTTTTATTAATAGACCTTTTCATTATCTACAACTTTTACATTTAACTTTTTTCGATAGAAGGTCTAGTTTCGCTGAAAACAATTTTCCACCCCTAAAAGTTCACCCTCGTAACTCGGGTCGACTTTAATTTATTTTCCCCGTTGGTTGCGTTATATTTCCTTTCTTTTCCACCATATTTCATGCTGTTATTAATTTTTATAATTTTTTGCATTTTTAAAAGGTATCTGCACTGACCTATTAGGAGATTAAAGCCAATTTCTTTGTCCCATTATTTTTGGACTGCAATGGTACATACAGGGGTGTCGCTCAGTGGCGGCTCGTGTCTAGCAAGTCAGGGGGGCGCTGGCTTTAAATAATACAGATAACTAGTTATAATCAAATCGTTTATTTTTGTTAAACATACCAAATGATAACATTAACAAATATTATTTTTTGAAGTGAAAGGTAAATCTTATCATCCCCGCCAAAAAGAAGACACACGAAACAAAAAAAATAATTTTTGTCCTCACAACTGCATATCCAGGATATTTTATTATATATTTCTTTGTCAAACTTACGCGAAAACTGTGCCTTACTTTTACATTTTGATTGCACTTGTACTATGTTCAATATTGGTAGTGGCCGCCCAATATTTTTTAAATCAAGTTTTTTAGAACTAAACACAAGTTTCTGTAAATCACTGACCTTCATATTAGATGAAAGTTTCCAACTAACATAACTAATAAATTAGTCAAAACAAAACATCAGCGGCAGGGCCGTAACCAGCTATTTTGGCGCGCGAGGCGAATTACAAATTTTTCGCCCCTTCTTCCCTCAACAGAATTTTAAATAAATCGATTCAACACTATTTTGAAGTTAAGCTTGTTTATTTTGCTTCAATTTACAATGACAATATAAGGATAATTGTACACAAGAAAAGTAGAATTGGATTATAGAAAATATTTCACAACAAAATTTTTCGAGATTTCATTGCAGTGAATTCATCAATTATATCGTCAAAATCAATACTCTGGGCAATCTCATATTTAATCGACATAATTACCAAGTTAGTCAATCTTTCTTGTCTCGTGGTTGATCTCAAATAATTGAGTATCAGCTTGCTAAAGCTGCGTTCACAGGTGGCTATTGTCACTGGAGTAGTCAAAAAAATCCTGAATGCAATTTTAATTCAATTTGAAAATTGCTAAATCTCAGATTATTTTGTCAATTTTTGGCGCCACCTCGGTGATTGCGCCCAAAGCAAGCGCCTCAGTCGCCTCGCCCTCGGTACGGCACTGATCAGCGGCATCGACAGGTCGCGTCGCTTCGAAACGCGAACAGCTGTTGTTGGACGGAAAATTTTGAGCCCATCAGTGCAGCTCGTTGTGCGATGTATGGCTATGTTTGATTTGAATTATTTTAATTGATCGCTTACATACATTGCGTTATTGGTTTTTTAAGTAAAGTATTATTGGATTATGTTTGAAATAATTGCAGGGAGGGCGGCGCCCTAGAGCTCTTCATTACGAGCCGCCACTGGTGTCGCTAGATATTTGCGTTGGGGGGGGAGGCGACTGTCATATAAATTCCAACTTAAAATGCTGGGCACCATAGCCCGCAGGCGAAAAATTTTGCTAAATTTGCTCAACATTTTATAGTAAATACTAGCCGGTCGTTCGTTCAACAGAATGTCCTTACTCCATTAAAAGTTATATATATTTGTAGACAAAATACACATTTTTTACCTGTCACCTGTCACACATAATTAAACCAACTCAATCCTCAACCAAAGAGATCAAACAACGATGTGGCGCATCCAGAGTTTGAGCCGGGGGGGGGGGGGGAGTAGTGCCGGTATTTAGGCAGGCGCGGATACAGAAAAAATTTTTGGACGGGATAAAGAAAATTTTTAGGAGCCACGCCCAAATTTCATTTTCGTGACAAAAAACTTGGAATTATAAATACGTACCTAATTTTCTTTGAAAAAATGTCAGAATTTCTGCCAAAATATAATTGAATTTTTTTATTCTTTGTAAAAAACATATAAAACAAGTGAAATTTAAAAAAAACATATTTTTTTACATAATGGTATATTAACAAATACATATTTTAAAACCATTCAAGAAATAACAAATAACAAATAATAAATAATAAATAATAAATAAAAAATTATAAATAATAAATAATAAATAAAAAAAAAAGTAATATAGGTCTAAAAAACTCCTGGGAGGGGTAATTACCGTCTCTTAACCTATAGCATCTGTATCTTTTTTTGTTTTTACAAATACTTAATTCTGATTTTAATTTTAAAAGTATTAAGTCCTTATTTTGGGTATTTTGTCGGTCTGCATGTCAGTGCCACGTGCTAGTGGCGACATTTGCAGTTGTCCAGTTGTTGCCATAGACAATTTACCTTTAGATACGTACAGCTTATCTCCTGCGCAAACAAGAGTTACGTTTTATGGGTGAAAAAATACGTCCGAGCGCATGACTCGCCGGTCAGCTGCCTTCCCTCTGGGCACCTTCGGGCATGCGCACAAACCTCGTGTTATCGGTCTGTCCTACTTTATCGATATGCTCAAAATACACTCCAGAACCGACTCGGCCGCCATTTTTGTTGTTGTGTTTTAAGATTTCTCTGTGGATTCCTTGTAGTTTTCTTGGCTATTAGGGATTGTGGGTGTTTAATATTTACGAATTTCTAGTTTTTGTGTAGTTTAGTTAATTGTCTCTGATTGTGAGAAAATTAATTCTCCCAAAGTTGCTGGTTGGTTAATTTTTTGGTTAAAATCTGTACACCCCGACATTAAGCTTTTAATAAAACCAGTATTCCACGCGTCAAGTTCTCTGGCAAACACTTTTTAAATTCTTGAACAAGAAATTTTGCTTGAAAATGTTTTACACGTACCCAAGTTTCTGCTTGCAACCACGCTAAATGTGTCGACGGGCATTTATGTTATGGTCAGCATCCTGGACGTGGTTTTACCTGTTCTTTCTTTTGTTCCTTTTTTTATTAAAAAATATGTAGAATTATTGCACTTCCACAAGAAGGTGTGTCTGAAATAGTAGAGATTTTTAACGACTACGACCCCCACATTTAATTCACTATTGAAAGGGAAGATCAGGAACATTCAGTACCATTTCTGGACACGAAATTCATACGTAGTCCAGACAACAAAATACTCATAGATTGGTATAGAAAACCATGTAGCTCTGGTAGATAGCGAAACTACAATTCATACCACAAACTGAGTATGAAAATAAACCTGATAAAACAAATGAAAACAAGAGTCTCAAAAATTTCAGACCCATCTTTCCTCAATAAAAATCTGAATATTCTTGAACAACTCTTTCTTGACAACTCATATCCAAAAAAACTTGTAAGAAAGATACTTTTTAATACTTCAACGACCACAGACCGGATGGTGCCTCGCGACATAACCAATAATACTCAAGGAATCGAAAGGAGGGATACAACTAGCACTATGGTAAGGTAGTAAAAAAAAGAAATGGGTTGTACCGTCAAGGTATCAAGGTTTTTCTGTCAAGAATTACGTTTGTTCGGGTTTGTTCGACCCTAAAATAATTATTATCAATTTTTTCTATGAGGAAACCTTTATTATTTAATTTGGGTTGGATTTCTTATTAAAAAGGACCTGTTTTAATACTTTTTTTATAATATTCTAATAACTATCAATACCGGGTGTTCAAACAATAAGATTAAAAATAAAATTGAAAAAACTGCCAATTATAACCACTAAATTTTCTAATTGTTTTTTATTGAGCATTAAAAATAAGGGTAAGTTTGTGTAAGGTTGTCTATTTCAAAATATTGCCAATCAAATATTTTTATATGGTGCTTTTCCTGCGAATTTTAAATTTAGTAGCTATCTGTAGCGTCTCTGCAGAGACGGTACAACCCATTTCTTTTACTACCTTACCATACATAAGGGAGATCACCCCCAGTCTAGCCAGAATCTTCAAAGATATCAACATCAAAATTGCTAACAAATCTGCTTTAACAATAAGCTCTGTTTATTCAAAATTAAAAGATAAAGTTCCACTCAAACAACACACTGATGTAGTGTACAGTATCCCTTGTGCTGAATGTGAGAAAATCTACATTGGTCAAACTACCAGGCCACTTTCAAACAGAATCACAGCCCACAAGAGTGACTGTAGACTGCATCCAGAGAGATGTGCCCTTGCTGAACATTTTCATAAATTTAAACATAACATAAACTATGACTCTATTAAAGTCTTAACATCACAAAATAACTACGTTAAAAAGCTCTTCTTAGAAATGACATTCATTGCTCAAGAACCAAACGCGATGAACAAGAGAACCGACATTCAGCATCTCAGCGAAATCTATTCATATCTCTTAAAAATAGACAAACAGTTCCAACCCAATCTTTCATTGCAGAATACTTCCATTTGATTGGCTTACTACAAGAATGTTTATACAGTAGTTTGATATCACTGCATTTTCACATTTGAACATCCATAACAAACAAGAAAAAGAGCAGCCTGACAGAACTTTTTGACAGTTGGCATCCTAACCCAACTTCAAAAACTTTTACGAAATGTCGACCGTTAAAGATTAATTTCATTATACAATTTTAATATGTAGTCTGTTTAGTCCTTATATTATTGTAAATTGGTTTGAACTCCAAGCCACCTACTCAATGTCTTCCTCATCAATTAAGAACTGCATGAACAATCTCACCTAAGTGTAAGTAATTATAAAACACAACGCCAACACATGTTGCATAGAATTTTTCTTAATTTATTGTAGCATCCCTGAGGATGGAAATAAACATTTCCGAAAGCTTGGACCAACTTAAAAGAGTACTCTTTCATTTGCTGCTAAACCCAATATTTCTCTAGTTTCTTACCTAACTAGTCAGCAACGACTACCCTTTCAATTATATATATATATCTAATACTCCCAACTAACCAAAAACTCTTATGACCTGGAGGGACAAAATAGTGGATTTTAGCTTGGCAGTTAACGTGTTAAAATCTGATAGGATTGCTACTACTAAAAATGCCAGAAATCACTACCTTTTTTCCCAACTTGATCAAAAATTGAGAAGAAAGTCCACTTTTTTGGCAAGAATTTAAATTTTAAAGCCCGGAACTGTCGATTTTCCCATTCGTCAAACGACAATGTTGCAGTGCGCCTGTCTAATAGTGTCTAGCTTTGATTACATACGGGAGGCCATAAATCTGCCACTTTCGTGATTATTGTTTGCTTATTGAAAGGTAAATGGTCTATGGTAGTTGCACGTAGGTGACGGTAAGTGGCATTTAAATTAAAATTTGTCGCGGAAATCGGGGATGCTTATCCCGGCATAAATAATACCTACGTAAATAGAGTATGGTTATGTGTAATAGCCAACTTGTCAATTCAATTTGATTTGCCCCCCCCCAACCGCACCCTATAGATACATACATAAAGAGATCTTACAAGAAGAGTGCTGTAATACACTGATTACAAACGGTTGACGTTTATATGACATTATGACAATAACAATTATTTTTACTTAGGTAGGTATAAGAAATATTTTTTGCGTGTTTTTGCCACTGTTGAAGCCATTTATATAAATAATAAATAACATCATTAGTGTGATACGCAAAATTATTAGATTTTCTGTGTTTTATTAGACTATCGCTACATAAATCTATAGTCACGCACCAAAACAAATTGAATAGAACACGAAACAGAATTATTATTTGTGTCAGTTTTCGCAATTTTTTGTATGGTAATATTATATTATATATTTTTCTCTATTTAATAATGGCTGTTATCTGATAATAAAGGTATCCCTATTTAAATGCAAAACCAAACGTGCAAACCTTTACAGGGCGATTCCAGTGGCTATCCGTGGTAATGAAATAGGTGAGGCCAGTGATCGAGGCTGCCTCAGGCCCAAAAATTTTTTTGACCCACGCCCAAAATTGGCTGTTTTTTAGACTTTAAAACGAAAAATAAAAATAAAATTCACCCGACATACAATTTTTTATTATTTACATAGGTTAGTATTTTCGCCTTTTTATGGGCAGATGTACTTATATTATAAAATAAACTGAAAATTCTTATAAAAATAAACAAAATAAACTGAAAATTCTTATAAAAATAAACAAAATCCAAAATGTCATTTATGTTTTATATATTAAATCAATCCTTCTACTAGATTTGGCTACAATTTAAATAGACTGGCACATCGTGGCTATTGCCATTGAATATCAAACTATAAGAAGGCCATATACAGTGGCGTAACTTTAGATTTTAGACCTGGGGGCAGAATGGTTTGGCGAGGCCCAATTACGATACACCATACACGTACACTTGCCTAGACCTAAGATTCAAATATTACGTGCCACTTGTGGCAGTAGAGGGATAGAGATGCCACGGCGGGCGCCAAGAATTTATAGGTTTGAATTTTGGTTAAAAAAGAAACAACTAAATACTTAGATAGTTCAAATTAACATACATAGTCTGTAGTTAATTGGCGTTCATGTTTCACATCATTTTCCTTGATTTAGCGCTAGTGAAGGATTCAATTATGTCGTCGATGTTCAAAGCCTTAGCTTCTCGTATTTCAATAGATATTATACCAAGACTGGATAAGCGATGTTGATTCATTGAGCTTCGCAAATGGTTTTTAATAATCTTCAACTTAGAAAATGAACGTGTGCAACTGACACCGGCAGAGTTAAAAATAACATACATAGGCTGCACAAACTTCTGAAAATTTGGTGCTAGCAAATAATTGTCCACTATTAAGAATTTTGCAAAATCCTGAACAGTTCTTAATTCAATGAGCTTATTGCCAAATGATAGCTTCAGTTGTACAACTTGGCTCGCAAGGTCAACTGACAAATCATCGTTATATATTTTTCTACCAAGTTTAAAACGAACTGTTCAAGTTCACGACAGGTTCCGAATATTTTGAGCAAAAATCGCAATGTCATGTAAACTCGTATATTGCACTTCCAACTGGCGGATAACTATATCTAATGCTCCATAAAATATTTGCGTTTTGAAATAGGATTTTGCATATGATAAAATAATTCGTCAGCAAATTTGGGAACTTTGGGCAAGCGCAGTACCTTGGTACCATTTCTTAGTACTATTAATAAGGAATTTATTCATACCTGGTAATAACATGTCCGATAAATACAATCAAAATTATAGCTAAAAGAAAATACAATTATTTTGTTCTAATTTAATGCTAAGAAGTTAGTAAGGTGGCTTTGAAAACAATAAAATTATTCAGATTGTCAAATAAGTATTCGGTGGTGTATCGATGTTTTTATTGTGTATTGGAATAGTAATTTACGTTACAAGACCGGAAAGTAGTGTTTTTCAGGTCGAGACAAGCATTTCCAGGGCGAGCCATAGGCGAGTCCTGGAAGCTTGGAGAGACCTGGAAAACACTAATTTTCGGTTGCGTGACGTACAATATTTTTTTTAAGACCGACACTTCGATATATTTTATAATCTACGCGAAACAAGTTTGACATAAAGAACAAATAAATCAACGAACTGTCACTCGACAATACATCGAAATGTTGTTGTCATAATAACGAAATCAAGGTATCTTGTATTATCAAAGAGCGATTGGAAAAACAAAAAACAGGGTGACCGTGACATTAGAGACCGGAAAAGTGACATTAGAGTCCGGAAAAGATTTTTCCGGTCTCTAATGACACTTTTCCGGTCTTGCGATCGGAAAAACGTTATTTTCTAGACGAAAATTTGTCCAGAAAGTGTAAATTTTCTGGTCGGTTTAAAAAAAAATCTTTACATTTTTTGTTGTTATTTTTGTTTACCTTAGTAACTTCTTAGCATTAAATTAGAACAAAATAATTGTATTTTCTTTTAGCTATAATTTTGATTGTATTTATCGCACATGTTATTACCAGGTATGAATAAATTCCTTATTAATAGTACTAAGAAATGGTACCAAGATACCAATATGGTTCCATTTGGAAAAATTGATTTTTACCCCAAAAACGATTACGATGAATTTTATTTGCCTATAAAAAACGCAATTTAGTATTTTTGACGGTACTTCGATTTTTCTAGCATTAGATGGATCAATTGGAATAAATCGGAACCGTCATGGCCCACTTGAATGGAAAATTAGAAATTAAATAATAAAAATTTCTTACGCTTGAAATTTCACTTTTGCGGTATCATTAGATTTAGATAATCATGCAGAATTCAAAAATTTAATAATATACAGGGTGTTCCATTTAAAAATCGAAAGTTTGTGTCACTTCCGGCGAAACCGGAAGTGAAAAAAAAATAATTTCTAGGTCAAAAAGTGCCGCTTATTATGTATATGGGATATCCCAAATTTCAATCAATTACCTTTAAAACTAACGGAGATACGGGGGGTGTACCATGATCCTGTTACACCCGGTATAGCTTCCTTAAAAGACATTTAAGGGACCTACATTCACATGAACTTTTTACCTGTTTTTATGTAAAATCTTGAAATATACGGATAGAATTTTCGGACACCCTGTATATTTGAAATATTTCTATTTACAGAAAAAAGAAAAGCACAAAGTCTTTCTCCACAAGTTAATTAGAATAACTAGGCGAACCTAGAATAATTCATAATAATTCGACATGTTTCGAGTGTAGAAACACTCATCATCAGGAAAACAAAGTAAATAGTACAATGCGGATGTTGTTAGAAATAGAGCAAATAATAAGTGGGATTGAGCCGTAATGGAGCTTTCAATGGTGTACACGAGGTGTAAAAAAATAATAGTCAGAATACCAACAAGACTTCAGTATACTGGAAAGTCAAGGGCTAGTGCAAGGGCAGAAAAATGAAGAGAGCAAAAGAAAAAGTAGAGAGTTTTAACAGACATGTAAAAGTAGTGAAATGAGGTGGAAAGAAAAAAGAACAAAAAAATGGTTTTCGTAAAAGTCAAAGCATCATTTAGCTTGAAGTAAAATGCTGTTGGGATACCAGGCTTGTTACGGCCCAGTTACCTCATTAAAATGTTTAGAAAATCTTTTAAATTTAATAATTTTGCACACAATGTATATGTTTTGACTCCTGCCGGGGTAACTGGGCCATAACAAGCTTGGTAACCCAACAGCATTTTACTTCAAGCTAAATGATGCTTTGAATTTTACAAAAATCAATTTTTTCTTTCTTCTTATCCTCTCATTTTACCACTTTTACATGCCTCTGATAAAGTTTAATGACACTTAAGATTTTTCACTACTTTTATACCAAAATGATTTTCACAAAGTCTATTAAAACTCTCTAATTTTTCTTTTGCTCTCTTCATTTTTCTGCCCAAGTATGCTGAAGTCTTGTCGGTCTTCTAACTATTCATTTTTTACACCTCGTGTACACCATTGAAAGCACCATTACTTATTATTTTCTCTATTGCTAACAACATCAGCATTGTACTATTTACTTTGTTTTTCTGATGATGAGTGTTTCTACACGCGAAACATGTCGAATTATTAAAAACATTTCTATTTGCGTTTATAAGTCATTTAGTCATTTTGATATTGTATAAATTTTTAAGCTTATATTTCATTTACTTTTCCAATAATATTCCTTACTAATCGTTTAATTTAAATAATCCATTATTTTTCATACTAAAAGTTTGCTTATACATTTTCATAATCGGCCAGCCCTAGTTATAATTAGGTATCTTTCGTAACCTTTCCCATCAATCATTTTCGTATAATAATATTCCAACAAATTTTTTCAAACGACCTTCATTGTCTCTTAATTCTTTAAACCCATTAAACCAAGACAATGTGTGTAGCAGCTTAAATTATTACGATTAAATTGTTTCGGATGGTGGTAGTGGGTGGACCATTGCTACACTTAAATGTGAACATTGTAGTACTAGGTAACCTTGACATCAAAACACCTAAATTTAAGTCATTTTACGAAAGGAAGGTACTTATTAGATTATTCAAATAATAATAGTAGTCGACAGATAAATTGAGTGGATCACCCAAGTACAGTGTATTTAAGGTCGCTCGTGAAACCAAATCACCCAAAGCTGATTTTTGCGTTAATGTCTAGCTTTAGTTGCCCCAATTAACATACCAAAAGTCCCCACCCCTCCGAGGGTGCAAACCACCCCCAAAGGTACATTTTATTAGTTTTTGCCTATTATCTCAAATATGGTTTTTTCAATGAAAAAGTAGACATTAAAATTAAAGCCAATAAAATTATCTGCAAATTGATGTATATAAGTCTATATTTTAATTAACACAGTGGCGTGCACCAAACGCTTTAAATCGACAAAGTACATTTTTTTGTATATTTTTATTTATCTCAAAACCGGTTGATTTAAAAAAGCAACTAGATAACAAAATGAAAGCCAGTAAAAATACCTACAAGTGATGTATTATACATATTTAAATTAAGTGGCGTACACTAAAGGTTTTTATGTTGGTAATAATATTTTCCATCGTGTTAGCGTAAACGCGGTAACGGACATTATTTTGCATATTATAAAGGAAAAAACAATAATAAAATTACTTAAAAATTGGTGTATACTTCATACGAAGTCAGTTGAGACAACGTAAATATTGGGGGTACGATCAATTTACTGCATCACACACTGAAACTATAATGCAAATATAACAAAATTTGTATTGATCGCTCCCTATACAGATGTTCGAAGATAGTCCATGTGGATTTGACAAGTCTGTCATCAATTTTTTTTTAGTTTTTTTGTCTGCCTCAACTAAGATCGTTTAAGTCCACTTTAACAATATAATAATACCCATTTACTATCTTTTTTTCACATAGAAAACCAAAAAAATGCTTCCTTCAAAACGTGTTAGGAAATTTCTTTTAAAAAATCAGTTTAACCACAATGTCACTAGATTTTCATGGCCTACTATATAAAAAAAAGAAAGTAAATGTTTTAACTGTCACTCTAATTAAAACAATTAAAACAGAGGCGTAGAGCAAGAATCGAAATTAATAGGTATCTTATTTAAACAAACTCTTCTTCGTGATCATCCTCGTTTTCAGTCGGCTTAAAATAAAATCTGGTGTAATGGGCTCATTGACAGTTGTTGGCACCAAAAGCTCCCCCTGTTTTTTCCAGCCCCAAGCTGTAGGATCCAATTCATTCCCCAACCATGCCTGAATTTGGTGATATACCCGCAAACTGTGGTGAGATGCAGCGTCTTATGTTGGCGGCAGAGATGCTAAGGAGAAGTTTGAATTTAGGCTCTGTCGCGCTGCATTATTGTGGAATTTTACTAACCGGAGATGATCTAATGCTCTTATTGATTTACCGGCTCCATATAAAAATAAAAGAAATTCTTCTTCCACAGAAATTAGATCAATTTTATTGGCATTCGATGTTAAAAAAAATGCTGCTTTCGTTGTAATTCCGGATTTTTTTCAAAAAGCCTATAGGTTGAAAACTTTCCTTTTTTATAAATTGCTGATGTACTATCACATTCAGAAATCGCATGGCAAAATAGGATAGAGGATGTAAGGACACCTATCTTCACTATCTTGTTCTGCAGGGAATTTATGTTACCTAGTGATTTTATTTGGTTTTGTGGTTTGGCCAGGTGTTAACATAAAGATGTTGTCCGTTTTTGTTTTAAATAATAGTAAAACCATCAAATCGGTGTCTTCTCCAACCAATGTTACACGACTTTCTGTGAGAAACCCAAACTTTAGTTCTCACATTTGAAAGCAACAAACATGGCCAACAAAATAACCATTGTTTAAAATAACTCCCACATAGCCACTTGTGACTATCGTGTATCGTATCATTGAGTATTAAATGATCGCGAAAAATTATTTCCTTGTTTATGATTACGTTTTAAAACATTAAGAGATGGGGCAGGGGCAAGGTCTCTAAAGGGTAGGTTGCCTGGTAACTCTATGGCCGAAGCGACGTGAGCGGGGTGTCTACGTCATCGAGACGACAAAGTTGATTTGTTTACATGGTGTACATAGCGGTTTTCACTGAATTATTGCTTTTGTAGTGTTATTTTGTTATTTAGGTGGTTAAATTTTAAACAATTGTGAAGTGTGGATATATTTTTGCGAACTCACAATATTATTTTGTGAGAAAACTATCACAAATTGTAAATTTTCAGCGATTTTCATTGTGTGAATTTCAAGGTTAGTTTATTAAACTTGATTCTTCTCTATGTTCTAATTTTAAAACAAATTATTGTTTGAATATTTATTTAGATATGAGTGGTGGCAATATTTGTAGCATAACTAGATGTAACAGTAATTCAAAGAAGAAGCCAGATCCAGGCGAAAAAAGATCATGTTTTTTACATTCCCAAAAAACCCCATCGTTTTAAAAGAATGGGAACGAAAATGTTGCTGAAAGGATAATTGGACTCCCAAAAATAAGAGGATATGCAGCAAGCATTTTCTGTTTACTGACTACAAAGATGAACTGCAAGCTCGCTTAATGAATTTCCAACCAATGGTTTTAAACAAAGATGGTAAGTGAAAAAGAGTAAATAAATAGGCAGTTCTCTATTAATAAAGTGACAACCAAGCCCAAAGTAAATAAACTTA
Organism: Polydrusus pterygomalis; assembly: GCA_963969555.1. Lineage (NCBI taxonomy): Eukaryota > Metazoa > Arthropoda > Insecta > Coleoptera > Curculionidae > Polydrusus > Polydrusus pterygomalis. The sequence goes on from OZ018378.1 coordinate 54,616,319, forward strand.
TATTATTCAGGGGTGAAAGATTAAAAAGTAAGGGTTGATTTAATGTATTTATAACAATAATAATATTTGTAAGGGCTCTTGAAGTATCATCTAATGATAATCATAATTATTATTATTATTAAGACAGAAGTTTGTAGGTTTAGTGAACCCTTATTTTATTTATTTTTTATAGCTGTCCCGACATTATTTTTACCTTTGATAGAAAATATAGATACCTACTGTGTTATCAAAAAGAGCTTGTCGGATAAATCGAAAAGAAAACAAAGCAACTGTGGAAGGTTTATTACAGTTGGAAACAGAAAAGCTAAAAGCCATTGATAACATTTCCATGGATATTTCGGAGGTTACATCAACAAGCAAAAAAACAGATTATGATATTATTTGGGAAAGAAAATTTTCATTATTGAGACAAGAAAATGAGAAGCTCAAAAAAAAATTGCAGATCATGAAAATAAAGAAACGATTTTAAAACAAAGTGGCTCCAACTTAGATGAACAAGATGTTTTGTCTCCAAACCAAGTGGACATTGCCTTAAAAATTAAATCTAAAGCTCGCTGGACACAGGATGAACTCTTAAAAGCTTACGTTAAAATATTTTGGTAAACGGTCATATACCTATATTTAAGACAAACTTTGCATTATCCGCTGCCTGGAATATCCACTTTACAACAGTGGGCTGCAAATTAATATCAATTTAAGAAATGGAATTATAGATGATATTTTGCACATTATGGGTATAGCAAAAACATTAATAAAAGTGTTAATAGACATTAACCCTAATCGTTATTGAACTTCTTAGGTAATGAATGGTAAACCTATTTTATTTTGTGACATCATTTCATTTTATTCCCCATTGTAAAGTATAATTTGAAATAAAGAAATTATTATTGTTATTATTTCCCACAATTCCCAATATTTTTTAATAATAGATAAAACATGGTTTTCCAAAATATAATATTTAACATTATATGCAAAATTTTAAATGCTTTTAGCACTTACCTACCTATTAGTAATACAATACTGTCTATTTTCTGATAGGCCTAATTAATAATCAGAATATTCATAATAGAGTAAAAGTGCCTGTTCTTCCACCCAAGCCATAATTAGGAAAATATATAAGAAATATTCCTTTCTTAAGGGCTAAAATCATTTAAAGTTTGTCAAAAAATGATATTTAAACAAAAGCAATTGAATTTACATATCAAAACCACAGGAATTCTGTGTGAAAACTATTTAATTGCCATTCTTTATATGCTGACCATGAAAATATTTTAAATGTGTCGTCTGGATGACGTATTCCCGCGCATGAAATGCGAACATCTGATTGGCCCAAAGTTACCAGGCAACCTATAGCATAGAGACCTTGGGGCAGGGGGACTTTTATTTGTTACTTTTCTCCTGTCGTCATCTTTACTATAAAATGGCGTTTCGTGTAAAGAACAAAATATATCATAAACAGGATTATCCATGTTACAAAAATATATATGATTTAAAGAAACAATAAAAATGTCCTTTGTACTTAGCTGTGTTTATCGAAAAATCCTAAACTTTCTTTAAATGACAAATTTCACCGGCTACACAAACACAATCACTGGATACTGAATCACTGCATTTTCCCGTATCTCGAATAGTTTACTTACGTATGTCACTATTGTACAAGAAGAAAATAAATGTACGCATTATTTCTATCAACTTGTAATAATATGTACTACTATTGTACTTACTTACTTAATTACTTAATAATACTAACTTTTTCTACTTAAAATCCAAAAAATCCACCTTTTAATCCCTTGGTACCTAATAAAATATTAAATATTTTATAAAAAGAAGTCGTTCTGCATAAAATCGCAAATCTAGTTTGCGTACAATTATGGCGAATGAAACAACTCTCATTAATGCGTCAGCTAGTTTGACGATGCCCGCCTGGCCGGCTTTCTGCTTGGATCGATTTCTATTGACGAACCGAGTCACGTGCTCCGATGGGTTACGGAAGGCGCCGAATCGATTGCCTCGCCAGGAAGATGGCTCGCGTCTCGTTTCCACGTGGTTTTTCACCATTCATAACGTCAAACAACTGTAGCGTGCCGTATACGACATAAAAGGCGCTAAATTTATCGCCTGCCTTAGTGGACTTCTCATTGCAACCGAGCTTGGTAGCCAATCCCTGGCGGTGCAGTAAAAATTATGGAATAATATATTAGCTTTAAGGACTAGATGAAATCAAACTAGTAGAAGCACATATTTTCAAAAGTATTACTTAAATATGTTATGAACAGGAAGGTAGCATAAGGTTGGAGTGAATTTTAAGGGTAGGCGGCGCCTACCTTGCCTACCCCGACGGGCCGCCACTGAATGATTCCTATATACTAGTACATTTCAAGAAAAATAAGGTATTTTGGTTTAACTTGATGTATCTACACATTTTGACATACTCTGTATTAAGCTAGAAAATAAGATCACTCATACGTAAAACTGGAAAATCGATCATAACTTCCGCCCGGCGCGGCGCGCGGCGCATGTTCTGCGAAAATTGAGCGATGTTGTTGTCAAGCGGCTCCAAGGTTATGCAATAAATTGGGTGCCCCATCTTACCCCATGGTCCCGTCCTGCTCCTGCTTCCCCTACAATTGTAGGTAATTGTACTTCAAAGATGGGTATTTGGCCGATTTTTGGATAAAATGAATATGTAACGAAATTTTGATAAACGTGTAATTTTAATAGAAAAAATCCATATCTTCTATACCAGAGGTGACATAATAATATAGATTTTGCAATTTGTTAATTTCTGGAAAAAACATTTTTGGACCTTTTGTCTATCAGTATTTTTGTTAGTTGTGTTTACCAACACATTTTTTCGCTCCCCATGCCAAAAAATTAAGTCCTCCGCCCCCCACCCTGGTAGAAAGTGATCCTTGGTATCAAACTAACCCTATAAAGGCTTATATTTTCATTTCTCCTTACATCTTTAACTGTTTATTTAACTTTTTTTTTTATCTGAATTGATTTTTTCACTTTGTAACGTTAAAAAGAATATCATGAATGAAAAGTCAAGGTAAGTGTAACATAGGTCAAGTTGAATATAGATTCATCGAAGGTAAGTAAAGTTTTAGTCAAGTGCAAGGCCTGTCTTGAAACAAAAAGTGGAACAAAGCTTTAATGGTGTAGCCAATAAATTGACATGTATTTAATCCAAGATTACTATGTTTACGAGCAGTGGCGGCTCATAAGATATTAAACTGGGTGTTCAGTTACACACTTATGAGATATTTCGAGGCTTATTTATATAGAAAGTCCGTTCTCCTGTTTTTCAGGGTGGCGAAAACTTCAATTACACGATTGTTAAACTCTGATATTATTGCGGCCATAATTTCTTTTTCAATGGTTAATCGCGAGAGAATTTAATCCATCCTATTCCATGGTACTTCGTACTAGGAATTTAATTATTTTTAATGGCGAAAAACACCGTTCACTTTCAACACTTGTCATCGGGATGGTACAAATTAATAATTTTAATAACGTAACTGTTTCGCTCAAAAACGTTGTTGGGTTTCTATCAATAAACAATAATTGTAAAATTGCTAAAGCACTGACAACGACTCTGTTTTTACCAAAATTACTCGTACCAGTACAGTATTTGTAGAATTATACCGTTGATCATTTGACTGCAATAAACCCTCATTATCCCTTTGACCGTAAAATAAATAATGAACTCCCAAATTTTAAAAACTTTTCGAGCAGAGCCGGACCAGGTACAAATTCAATTTATGATGAATCAGGCATAGGTATCAGGCCTTTCAAGCCTTAGGAAAATATTGCGTAAAATGGGTTTTAAATACCGAAGCCTTAATAAAAGACAAACATTAATGGAATCTCAACGTTTACGGGAATGGAGACTTAAATATTTAATAGCTGTTAAACAATTTAGAGAAGAAAATCGTCCAATTATTTACCTTGACGAAACATGGTTCGATACCCATGACACTCCAAGAAAAGGTTGGGATGATTCTTCCAAAAAATGTCAAACCAAGGCACCATCAAATAAAGGCAGAAGAATCACAATATTACATGCTGGTTCAGAGAACGGGTTTGTTCCAAATCGTCTGTTGCTTTCAGCTAAAAACAGCAGATTCTTCTTTTGATTACCATCAAGATACCGACGCACAACTTCTTGAAGATTGGTTTAAACATAAACTCCCTAAAAACATACCTGACAATAGCGTAATTGTAATGGACAATGCTAGTTATCATAGTCGGCAAGCAAATATCATTCCAAATTCTAATAATACAAAAGCAGGAATTCGAAATTTTATGATTGAAAATGATTTATATTTTGAAGAAACTTACAAAAAACGAGAACTGCTAGTAGTATTAAAAGCTTTTAAAATAAATAAGGAATACGAGTGTGACAAACTTGCAGCAGAAAATGAACATACAGTGTTGTGTCTTCCTCCATATTATTGTATATTCAATCCTATTGAGCTAATATGGCACCAATTCAAATCCAATATTAAGAGAAATAATATTTCTCCTACATTAAATGCATCTGTAGTAGAATTAATTAAAAACGAAGTAAGAAAAATTTCTGCAGACAGCTGGAAAAACTGTGTACAGCATGTACTTAAGGTGGAAAATTCTTACAATTGTATGATTACAAATGTTCAACCCTTAATTATAAGTTTAGGCTTAAATGAAGATTGTGATAGTGATACAGAGTTTAATTTTGAATAAATTATCAATAGTTCTTTAGAATTTAATTAATTTTTATTGTACCTGTTATCCTAATAGTTATACTTTTAAATTATATTATTTTCAATTATCATTAATTGTTATCATTATTTTACATTTATTATAGGTACCTACCTAAAACTAAAAATACCTATCTATTTATTTTAAATTATAAAAATAAATCATGTGGTGTAGGTACATTTTCAAGCCGACCCTGATCCCATTTAATCCCCTTTGAAGAGGTTGAAGCGTATACGATAGGGTTTAATCAGGTAGTTTATTTTTGGCAGTAAGAGTCAAGGGTATAATTCTGCAAATACTATACCTCAAAATGCCAATAATATTAAACTAATCCAAACTAATCTTAGACTATAAAACGTAAACAAACGACGCGTCAACTCTTCATTGGGAGCATTTCCTATCCCCTGTTCAATGCACGCCGAAAAGCTAAAATTACATACATATATATTTACCTTTAGATAAGCAAACAATAATCACGAAAGAGACAAACTTATGGCCACGCGCATGTAAACAGAGCTATACACACGATTAGACATGCGCACTGCATCATTATCATTGGACGAATGGGAAAATAGACAGGTCCGGGCTTTAAAATTTAATTTCTTGTTTACGAAATTGTAAAAGTTGACCTTCAATTTATTTTTACGTGTAAACAGCTAAAATTTGCCACTAATTCTTGCCAAAAAATTGGAATTTCTTCTCAATTTTCGATCAAGTTGGGAAATAAGGTAGCTATTTCTGGCATTTTTAGGAGTTGCAAACCTATCAGATTTTGAGGATAGAAAATTGTTTTTAAGGGTTTTTGTTTCTAAAATTTGTTTAAAAATGATTCGTCGTCATGTTTTTAGTTTAAAAAGAAATAGAACAAGTCAATTAAACTATAAAACTTACAAAATCGAATATAAAAAACAAACAAAACCAGCAAAATAACCAATCTTCGATGTTATCACGTACCTAACCTCAAATCAAATATTAGTTGGTATATAACTGGCATTGATTTTTATAATTTGGCAAAAACTTGGGTACGTGTAAAACATTTTCAATCACAATTTCCTGTTTAAGAATTTGAAAAAGTTTTTGCCCGAGGACTTGACCCATGGAATACTTTCACCCTTGGATTAATATAAACATACCTAGGTATTTACTTTTTTCTTTGCATGCATCGGGATAATCTGTCTTGGTGTGTGTTTATCTTTATTTTCATACCTTCTTTGTGTAGCCTAGACCTAGTTTGATGTGTTTAAATTAATTATAATAAAATAAAGTTATATATCAAGATACATTACTACCTACTCCATATACTTACTAAAAATACGAAATACCATCAGGTATTTTACCCCTATTCGGGCGTAACAAAATAATACGACGGCTGTTACTAGTCCTTGTTTATATTCCAATCAGAGTCACTAAAAGCACAAACACAATTCATTAAACTACACAAAAACTAGAAATCCGTACATATTAAATACCCACAATAAAACAACAAGGAATCAACAGAGAAAACTTAAAACACACCAACAAAAAAATGGCATCGAGCCGGTTCTGCAGTGTATTTTGAGCATGTCGATAAAGATGGACAGACCGATAACAAGAGGTTTGTGCGCATGCCCAATTCTGCTGGGAGGAAAGGCATCGGACCGGTCAGCCGTGCGCTCGGACGCATTTTTTCACCCATAAAACGTAACTTTTGTTTGCGCAGGAGATGAGCTGTATGGATCTAAAGGTAAATGTCTATGTAAAATTACCATTAAAATTGGTACAGATTTTTTTTGTTTCACGCGCCCCTCATTTTCTAACACACAGCTTTTTACGGATACTGTTGGTTCAGGAGTCTGTGTCTGATTCAACACGCAAAAGCTGTTTCATAAGATAAATGTCAAGGTTGTATTATTGTAAATAGAGAATAAAAATAAAAATATATAATATTAATATAATGAAACAATAATAAATTAATAGTACCTAAAAGCAATGATTTATCCCAAAAAATTATTATTTTTTACGAAAGATTAGGGTGTTCACTGCAAAATTTAACCTATTCATTTTATTTTCTTATCAATATTATTCGTTTATTGTTCGTTTTTTCGAAAAGCAGCCGAACAAACTCGTGAATTGTCACTCACTTTTGCCCCAGCACGTGGAAACGTGAACGTGAATAACCTTTTGACTTTTGAAAATGTTTAACTTTTTAATTACCTCTATTGGTTTTAAATTAATCGCTCGCGGGGTTACTGAGGTTTAGTTCTCAGTACCCCATAAACTCTTTTTACCACATAACATTATTGTGATACTGCACTTTTATCCTCATAATGTTTTACAGACATACTTATGCTGGATAAGTTTTTCAAAATTTAAATAATCTTCGACACCTTCTTAAAAAGGTTTTTTCTTCTTCCCCATTTTATTTGGTTGGTTTGTTTAGACCCTCTTCAATAATGTTTTCAAATACTCAGTATGGTTTAACCATTCTCAATTTTCTTTATATCATGTTTCTTCTACTTTTAAAATTTCCATAAAAAAAGTCCATAAAAGCTCCATTAGGGTTTTAATGTTCTCTTTTGCTAACACCACCAGCATAAAATAAATTTCTGTCCCCTGATGATGAACGTTTCCACGTTCGAAACATGTAGAGACCTTTAAACTAGAGTTTTTTATTCTATTAAATTTTGTGGAAGAACACTTTGTGTTTTTCTTTCCTTTTCAAAACTTGACATGTTCATCTATTCGTCCAAGTCGGTATTATTCCCGATCCATCATCAGTATTAAGTCAAAATCGTTGCTCTTACTTTTATACTCTTTAAATCCTTACCTAACGGCCTATTAACACATGTCAAGTTTACTGGCGGAAAGTACTTTCCGCCAGTAAACTTGTTTCGACTGTATGTTTACACATTGGATAGTTTACTTGCTCAGTTATCCAAATTCAAGATGGCTCCGACTATGATATTGCGTGCTGCTGTGAAAGTTATTGTAGCTGGAATTATAGAAAACACAGTGGCGGATTATCCAATAGGCGCATGAGGCGCGCGCCTCGGGCCTCCGGCGCGCATATACAGTAACAGCACGCGGGCTAGAACCTTCGTTTAAGCTCGGATCGCCGAACTCATAATAATCAGTAATGGCACGTGTGCTAGACAGCAGAATGCGTAACAGCACGCGGGCTAGAAAATCTGACTTCCTCAAGTGGTGGCTAGTAACGACTCGCGCTAGCAGCAGTTACAGTAATAGCACGCGAGGTATAAAAAGGTATATCGACAATCGGTTTGTTCGTTGTTAGCAGAGCATTTTTTTAAAATTTAATTAATATTTTATGAAATATTATGAAATTAATTGGATTTAAAAAAAAATGCTCTGCTAACAACGAACAAACCGATTGCCGATATACCTTTTTATACCTCGCGTGCTATTACTGTAACTACTGCTAGCGCGAGTGTCGTTACTAGCCAGGACTTCGAAAAGTCGGATTTTCTAGCCCGCGTGCTGTTACTGTATATGCCTCCGGCGCATGGGGGCCTCAAACTTGGAAGCCAGAACAATTAATTATTATAGGTATAGGTATATTCGAAAATTAATAGTCATATTAATTAAATCAGCATTGTTCATTTTTTACTACTTGGTAATGTTAATGGGGGCCCCAGATCAGTTTGCGCCTGGGGCCTCACATAGTCATAATCCGCCACTGGGAAAACATGAGGATTTTTGAGGAACAAAAGAAGAAAAAGTAGAAACGAATATGGGTCAGGAGCTGGATTAAGCGTCGGAACGCTTTAGGTGCTTCTTTTAAAAGGGATTATATTATGAGATTATAGGAATTTTATGAGATTATTCCCAACAATATTTGAGAAATTATTAGTAATAAAATATTCAATCGTTTTATATATCGCTATTTTATTATATTTCAATTATTATTATTATTTTATCGGAAACTGAAATCTACACGGCCACTTGCTGAATATAATGAAACCATGTTTACACGCGGACAGCTACTTGTCAAGACATGCAAGTGGGCCACAAAACTAGCCGACTCCTCAACTTTACTTGCTGCTTGCCGGCAAGTAGCAAGTTCAACAATTCTTTGGGTTACACATGGGAAGTTTACTGGCGGCAAGTACTTTCCGCCAGTAAACTTGCCATAAGTAAATGAGCCTTAAGGTAACTTGTATGGTCTTAACCTATATAAAATATCCGCCAAGCGGAAGACTAAAAACTAATTATAATTTTTGCTATATTAGTTTGGACGCTAATGTTAGGCTCATTTATTTATTGATGTTTATGTTATTATTAAATAATCAAAACTTATGTCTTGTCACATTTTCCCCTCCTTTATCTTATAAAAATATTATTTACTTCCATACATTAGTTATAATTTAAATAATAATGCTCTATATCAAACACCGGATATTGGTGTTGTTGGCGTTAACAAGCCGATTTTAATTAAAATTTATGAATTTTGTAATTGGTAATTTGTTTTCATCTGATGCATAAAAGTTGTTATGCGTTATAAAGCAGAAAAACCAATTACAATTTTATTTATAAGGTGATTTACTACACTGTATTGTTCATTTGATATTTTATTGCTAAACTGTGATTTTATTTTTTACACATTACCGTAATATTGTAATTTTTTTCCGAGTTTTATCTAGTGGTTGCTTTTCCTCAAACATTTAAACTAAATGGTGTAAAATTATAAATTGCTAATCATATCCAATAATATATATTAATATAATATACAGTCCTGGCAAGCTTAAATTTACAGGACAGGGCGTCTTTTCATGTAAAAAATTAATACAAAATGGACTTGAGGCAAGTTAAAAAGACATCGATCAAGTCTGAGGCTCCTTTTGTACTGGGATTCTGAATTTCTGATTCCGGAATTCCGGCTTTACAGTTAACGTAGCGCTTAAGCGAAGTGTTTAGATGGGCGTCTTTTCGGAGACAGAATCGCGATTCTACATTTCGGAATCGCACTAATTTCAGCCGCCCGGCTACGGGATTCGAATCGGCGACAGGTCTAGCATTGGTTTATATGTAAGCATTTTCACTGCGATTCTCGTTCAGTAGCCAGCTCCGTATAACGGATCGTTTCTGTACGAATAAAGAATTCAATTTGGATGTTTTAAAAACTCTTTTCGACATTTTCGACGAAGATGAAGATCGACAGTTCCTTCTTTCATTATTAGGCGACCTGAAAAGACTTAACCCAGGGAAAAAATGAAGGTGAAGCTAGAAATGATACAAGCATTGAAGAAAGCTTCTATATCGGCTCCATTAGCTCCGATAATTTTCAGCAACCCTCCTTCACCTCAAAGCTTAGCTATGCCTCCAGCACCTTATTTGTACCCTCCAAATACCAGATCAATGTTCCACCAATCCGATTAATCAGCGTGTTCCCTATCTATGCATCCCACAAGTTCTTTTTCTCACTTTCAACGACCAATGAATTATCATTAACAGAAAAATGATAGCATTTATACACAGCCAAAACGTAATCTTCCTATAACTCTGTCATCTCCTGCGATATCTCCTGACTTACTGTCTCCAGCTTCATCCTGTAATTCACAGGCATCTGAACTTATAGATTTGCTAAGTTCGTATAATGAATAATTTCTTTGTTACAGTATATCTATGCGATGGTAAAATGTGTAATAAACCTATGAAATAATTAAACATATACGCATATTTTATATACTTACCTCAAAGTTACCATTAGCCTTTCCTCCGATGTTATACTTCGGCGCAAAACTGTATCGGTCTTAGAAATTTTGTCTTCTAAGGTATTGTGTAGCTCGTCAAAAGACCGAATTGACATTCTGAAGTAGTTAAAAAAATTCTCAGGGTGTTCTCTTAAATTTTTATACAGTAAAACGTATCCGTTCGCTGATTATTGGATGAACCCATATTCTACGTTTCCTAATTTTTTTTTTACACTTCATCTGATAATAATATAGCAACAGTGCTTCTTCTACTGCATTCATTTTAACACTGAACAGAAGCGTGTGGCCCTGGAATTAATCGCCTCTCCACAAAATTGCCAAAACCGCGCAAGATTAGAAAAGTATGCATTCCGAATCTCGATAGAATTCACGTGAGATTCTGAATACCAGATAGAATCTCGCATTTAGAATCTCAGTATAAAAGAAGCCTTAATGTTGCCAACTTCTGGTCGAGCGCATTTCACTTTCGCTGTAGTCCCCCTCCATAGCAGCAAATACGTTCTTATGTATAGTATCATGCGTTCGGATTAGCGAGGTGGCAACCGCAATGTTTCTTAGGGCGATGACACACACGATGTTTTTGTAGCTGTTTATGAGGAGGCGGCGACACACGCTGTTGCAGCAGTGACAAGATACACATAGCGGTTTCGGAGCGGTTTCTGTCGAGGCGGCGGCATTGGCAAAACAAATCTAGATTCATTTGTATTGCAATTCGTTAATAAAATATAATAATTTGCTTTGGGTCTCAAACACGCTTTAAAAACTGCCCTGTCTGACCAATATAATATAATTTAAGGTATTCCAGAACCACTTCAAGCAAGAAAACAGCTAGCGGCGGATGTATTAGATGCTGGGCCGAAGCGGTTTCAAAATCGCGTGACGCTCCCCACTTTTGTGTGTGATTTGCATCATTTAATAACCGATACACATGTGCCGACTCGGTTGCCGCGGCGGCACGCACCGCTGTGTGTGTGTCATTGTGTCATCGCCCTAATATTTTCTATTTTCCAGGTATAAACGTAATATGAAATATGTGTTTTGGATACACCAACGCATTTTTTATATTACATAAAAGCTCCATTAAGGTTGTAAACCTTCTACCATCTTCTCTTCTGCCACCACCATCAGCAAAGCCTTGTCTGTCTCCTGATGATGAACGTTTCTGCGTTCGAAACACGTAGATACCTCAATTGAATATTTTTATTCTGATAAACTTGTGGGGGAAGACTTTTAGTTTTTCTTTTGTTTCTACATATTTATTTCTTCCAAGCGAGGAATTTGTCTAAAATGTGTACAGTGTGACCAGTAAAGTCCGCATCATATGATATTTTTTTTATTAATAGCTTTATTCAAAATTTGACTTTGGCATCAAGTTCTGCTTCGATCGAGATGAAAATTGAGCAAAAAAATAGTAGTCAAGTGATTCGCAATTATCTGTCAAATTGTAATTTCTTCCAAAAAATAATTCAAAAGTGGGGTTATTTCTAAAGATATCAAAAAAATTTATTAGAAATTTTTTTTTAAATGCAGTTTCTAGCCCACATGCAAAATTTCCGCTGCATAAGATAATTTTGATTTTCTACCCACCACTAAAATTTATTTTTCGCATTTTATACATTAATGCACTAGATTAATGACCTCAAAATTGTACAGTAATGGGTCACTTTACAGCATAGCAACCATTACAATATAGCAACCATTACTGAATAAAACGTCAATGTCATTCAAAACACAATTTTACATGTTATATGCTTTCTCGTGTCTTTCCTTGGATTTTACTGGAAGCAAACTTGAAGAAGCTTCGCGGGCCGTATTCAGGATATCTTCCAAGTCGTTTTCATTAGCCATTCCCATAATTCTTGCTAAATTCACTCTTCAAATATGAATTATTTGGATGCTGTCAATAGTCGTCAAACACAATAAAAACATCTTGTTTATATTGCTAAGTTACCGAGAAGTCATAGTACTAAGTTTTTGTAGATTTTCTTCAGTAACTATTCTTTTTAGATTTTAATATGAAATGCAAAATAATTAATTACTTACAAAATGCAAAAAAATAGTATACGCACCTCGTCAGAAAAGTGATTTTACTTGACGAGTATGGTTAGTTTGAATCCGAGCGAAGCGAGGATTTAATTTCCATACGAGTTCCACTTTTCTAAACTTGATACGTAATGTACTATTTCCACTTAATGAACACTTTACTGACACTGTGTTCTTTTTTGTCTTAATATTAAGGTGTATTACTTTCAGACACAAACTACGTTTTCAAGAATACTTATTTTATGAAGTTACCTTATACAGGGTCAAAAACAAATGAACTTTGCATCACATGCGACCAAATTTTAATAGCCCAATTTTGAATTTGTAGAAAAACACACATTTAATATGGCGCTACTTTAAAGAAAATGTATCTGAAATAAAGCATCGTCAAAACTAAAAAGTTTTATGTAGGTTGCGTTGAGTCTTATTTTGCAAAAGTGGTGTAATTTACAAAATATAGGTAAAAAATCAAAATTATCTTATGCAGCTTAAATTTTGCATGTGAGCTAAAAACTGCATTAAAAAAAAACTTTTTTCGATATTTCGAGAAATAACCCCACTTTTGAATTATTTTTTGGATCGAAGCAGAACTTGATGCCAAAATCAAATTTCGAATAAAGTTATTAATAAAAAAAATCCCATATGATGCTGACTTTACTGGTCACACTGTACTTATATCTTATATCTAATATCTATCTATACTAGTTTCCGATATCGCAATACTATCAGCACCAATTTTGGGCACCCTGTATACTGATGTATATTTACACTTACCTCGTATGTCCTATACCAACAGAATCAGATATTGGTAAATAAAGGTCGATACCTATTCATCTGAAAATAATTTGTGACATAAGGAACACGTGGATACTTGACGTTTGTATAATTTCCACTCAATATTATAGAACAAAAATTACAAATAGAAAAAGGTGTACCTATTCTTTCCTTCAAAGTGCTACTTTTAAAAGTATAATCAACCTTCTGGTAAGGTTATCGCCAACAGGGGGCGTGGACGTAATCGCCCCTCTTTGCCTCTACCTGGCTTCGCTAGTGGGGAAATTGCCCCCCTTTGCTTCTACTTGACTTTGCTACTGAAACTTATACCTGTGGGTCTTTCCCATCCTAGTCCGACACTGGCTAATACCTCCTATGAATTTACATCGTCAGTCTGTGGTTTTGCTTGTCTGTGGTTCTATACGTTCTATTAATAGAATAAAAAGTTGCATTATAAACTCGGTAGTAATAGAAGGAAGAAAAGAAAATTCCCTTCGTCCAATAAAACGGTGAGGCGTTGGCGCCATTGACGGGTAATTTCGTCAACCTTGATGTTTTTTTTAGAATGCCAATATCAGTTAAGTGCATACCTACAGTTATTACATTACATTGATCCTTTTTCTTGTTGGGCTATGGTACCATACAACAACATTTGTGATGTGAGTTTTTGCGATACTTTGAATAACGTAGGATAACTTAGATTGTAATTGACAATAACCCTTGAAAACAGCTGCAATCTGAATTATAGTAAAAAACAAAAAAGTTTTATTTTTGAAGAAGTAGTCCATACTCAAAGTGGAGTTGAATAGTATAGGGAAAAGAAAACCATAAAGTCTTTCTCCACAATTTTATTTCAATAGCTACGCTATAATCTACATGTTTCGAGTGTAGGAACACTCATCATCAGGATGTTGAAGTAAAAATTATGAACAGCTGATGTTGTTAGCAAAAGAGAAAATATAATTAAGTTAAAGGTGGAACTAATCCATAATGGAGCTTTCAATAGCACGTATAGGGAGTGAAAAAATTTAGCAGTCAAGAGGTGGAAAATCTATCAGCAAGCTGAAAGGTCAGGGACCAGTAAAAAGCCACTATGGGCGGGAAATGAAGAGAAAAACAGGACATATCAATACAAATCCATGTCAAATGAAGTGTTTTGTGGAAATCAGTTCAGAGTGTGTGTGATGAAAACATTAGTTTGATTTGATTTGAAAAATTCACCTATGTCGAGGAGGTGTGAAAGAAAAGTCAGAAATGAGGGGGGGAGAAAGAAAAAAATGTGTTTTTTATATTTGAGTATAGATGCTTTCATTTAGCTTGAAGAAAAATGCTGTTGGGGCACTAAGCTTGTTACGGCCCAGTTACCCCAGCAGGAGTCAAAACTGACACATATTGTAGAAAAAAATAAAAGTTTACCACATTTTAGAGGAACTTTTTGGTATTTTAAAAAATTTTTTTTTTTTTTTTTTTTTTTTAATTTTTTTTTTTTAAAAGAAATTTTATTCGTTTTTCATGAACATCCTAGACGGAAGTTCGCTGCGACCAGCACGTGTCTAGCCCAAACGGGAAAAAAGTTTTAACTTAAAAGGTGGTCCAGTGTAAGTCATCCTTGTATAACAAGTTTTGTAATGCTTTAGAACAGACATACCTACACAATTTGTTTGGTACCAATATTAGTCCGTGCACTGAGGAAAACCATTCCATAATATACGTTTTTTTTTAATACCTATATATATATATATGTTACCACAAAAAAATATTTTAATCCCTAAAATATTTCGTTTAGTCACATACGAGGTCGTTTTTTTGACAACATATTTTGCACCAATTCGATGTTTTTTTCCGGTAACAAAATACCGTGTAACCATTAAAAAGGTTATCTAATTATCACAAAAAATAAACCCTCTTTTTAGGAACTAAATGGTTCACTTTATAAAATATTGAGAAATCGTTTAGGTAACTTTCAGCGAGCCCTGTATAGTGTATCCCTTAGAGAAAAGTGCCCTAATATGGGATACCTTTTGTTACCTGTTGTTTAGGGAAAAATTAATCAATTTTTTTTTAAGTGTTGACATTAATGTACTACCTGCCAGACGCATTGACATAACTTTTGTGTACTATTTTTAAAAGAAACAGGCGATTTAGGCTAAAATGTCATTTTGTTGATTTTCAAAAATGGTGTCCTAATATTGGATACATAATGTATATACAATAATTATTATGAATGTATTTAAACAAAAAAAAAACAATTGCATTTTCCATGTTTCGTATGTCCCACTGTTTTCTTTTTTTCGTTGCCATTCTGAAAATAAATATATAGATAATAATTTCCTAACCGTTTGATTCATATCCTAATATTGGATATCCAATATTGGGCGCACCGCTTATGTACAAAAGTAGGCACCCCATCATATTATTAGGTTATATTTTTCTACGGAAAAACTAACAACAATTATACCGCAAAACCTAAATAAATACAATGTCTACCACAGTAGCTTCAACGCTGACATACAACTACTTAATAGTAGATTCTGTAACTAGGTTGGAATGAAAATTCGATCCGAGTGGAAGATTCCGAACGCGAGCGTAGCGAGCGTGAGGAACCACGAGTATCGAATTTTCATTCTAACCAAGTAGCAGACTATATTTTCTCCAGTTCCATATCTGATTCATCCGATTTTTCACTCATTTTTTGACTTGCACTAAAATTTGTCTGAAAATAATTATTACAACGCGGCCATTTTTATCTGACACTGAAAGTTTCGAAACTCATGGCAACCTATGTCGTTGATATCAATTACCGAATATTCATTCCGTATCTTGTTATGGAATGAAAATACACGCAAAACGCATAAGAAGCAAGTGTTTCAGAATAAATATTCCAACTCAAGAGCGAGAATTTTTACATTCTATTATCAAAAATGATTTTGGAATTATTGCATTCAGTAATGGTCGTGAAGAAATTATTTACCTGATTTTCGATTTTTCGACGATCAAACAGGTCGCGGTAAAATATTGTCAAGCGTGAAAACTAACAAATTGCCAATATCACTTTGATGGACTGTACTAGCAGGTAGAAAAACATCGTTCATGCATTTTGAGGTTTAAGTTTACTACTTGTTAATAGATGGCGCCCCATATTTATCTGGTTTGGCAAATACAATGGTGTCCAATATTAGGAGCTATCTCAATATTAGGCTACTTTCCTCTACTACAACGGAATAGAGAGAGATGAACTAACCTAAAACAATGATTTGTCGTTGCTCCGCCTGATTTAAGTTAAACGGAGTAATTCAAAACATCATTTGATTGCCGTTGTCGGTGAGGTATTGATGTCTGATGGTATGGTGTACTTTTAGTGCAAGTGCGAGGTGCATAACTGCAAATCTAATTTTGTGTTCCGTGATATAAGTGTTATGTAGATGTGTCCGTATATTCGAGGTTTATTTTTCCCCTAACCGTAAACTTGATCCTCTGTTGTTTAACATGTTTTATAATAAAATAAACTTATTTGGTTTTACGTGGTTGTAAAAATAACTGTTTTCATAATATAAAATACATTGTCGTTAATTTTTGTGTTTTATTAAGCCTTATTCCAACTGATATGTTTCTTTAGGTAGGAACTTCTACTCCATTTTATTTTTAATCATGATGTCTTTACTTTATTTTCTTAAAATATACATTACTGGGATAGTCTGGGGCAAAATACCTTTAGATTAAAAAGTATTACTATAATATATAAAATAAGGCCATCAACTGGCCATACTAATTTTTCCTTTTATTCTCTAATACTAAATACCCATACTTAAACAGGTAACTGGTTCAAAGTGTCACTGCCACTACAGAAATTTAATTTGTAAAAAAATAGTAAAAGTAAAGCAATCTAATGGATTGCTAGCTACGGCTAAATAGAGTTTTCTCTCAGTGTGGCCCGGCCCCAAAGAATTAATATTGCTATTTTTTATATTTGTGAATTCATTATTACATATTAGTATTTGCTGATATTGATTTTTTTTAAATTTTGAATAATTTGATAGCTACAAAACTCTGTTTCTTTTTTTAGATTTTCCATTGGAAATTTGACCAAGGTCTGAAAAATGTTCAGGTACGTTTTAACTGCACATTTACCTCTTTATTTTAATTCACATTTTCCTTTACAGGATACAGAAATAACATTTTTAGTTTTTTGGATTTTGTTTAAAAAAAATTTATGTAAAAACAAACAACTATTGTTGCTTTCTTACTTCGAATATTATTTTATATCTGGCCTAGTAACGATTTTGTTGTAAGAAACCCATTTTTTTTTGCCTACTTTTGAAGTATTTTTATTATTACATGTCATGTTTCTTCAATTCATTTAATCATAAATTCTAAATGTTTTTTTCAAACGTGGTACCACCGAGTTAGCGCATAGTTTAACTCGACATCTGAATTCCCGATAACCGATAACAGTTCCTAATTTGCTGTATTGGGATATTTGCAAAAACTACTTGTATTATTTCTTTCAAGAGATCTAAGTTATTATTGAAATTGTTTTCATATACATGGTGCTTTAGATATCTCCATATATAATTGTGAGATCGGGACTCCTACGTGCTGATTTGGACCATAGGTACCTTCCAATCCATTTGTACCCAAAGGGATGATTTAGCCAATAAACGAAAGGAATTCAAAAAAAAATAAAATCCAAAAAAGAATAACTGTTGTTTGTGACGAACCCTGTATAGTAATCGCAAATCTAATAGTTGAATTTGTAGTTTTCACACTAACAAAATTCATTTAATAAATCAAGGAATTGAAAAAAAAAGATCCAAAAAACTAAAAATGTTATTTGTGACGAACCCTGTATAGTAATCGCAATTCTGATATTCGAAAGTGTAGTTTCAGCACAAGCAGACGTTTTTATAAAGAATGCCTTTTTCTACTCTGCCTACTAATAAAAAAGGTTTTCCTCTTCCAAACTCTATCCGTGGACACATTGTAGATCTTTAATTTTAAAGATGGTCTGCAAGTTTTGTGTCTCGGGAAAATTGTCTGTTTTTAAATATCATGCCTTGACTTGACTTCGTGTTTTTAAATAGATTACAACTCGTGGAATTGTACCGTGCGAGCAAAAATTATTTGCATCAAAGAGGGCTTGGATTAAAAAACGTAGGGCTTGGTTTAGATATCACAATGATATAGGGACGATATATCTAACCAAATCTAGATTAAAATTTTGTCAAATTCATATTATCACATAATATGCCAAACTAATGAGTAATAAAATAAGTACACAAATACAAATTTATTTTTGTGGTTTACAAAATTATAATTGCACTTTATAAGGAAATAAATTTAGCTGCTTCTTAAGAATAGTCCTACATGTTCCATAAGATCTTCCAACTTCTTGGGACAGGCGTCTTATACAATTTGTTGGCGTATTTTGCATTATTTTACGAACGTTTGCAACAAATTCTTCTGTTCTTACAGATGGTCTTCCTGCTACTTTTTTGTATTGTATAGACCCTGTTTCCCTAAACACAGTCACGGTTCTTTTCAGGCAATAATAAAAATCCCCAGCAATAAAAGCAACGTTAGGAAAATGTTCGTGAAAATCGTCCATGCACAAACCCGGATTGTATTGCCGCTCACCATTTACTTTAACCCCGTTTCGAAAATATGCTTCAACCATGAATGTTTTGTGCTGTTCCGTAAAGCCCATTGTGTGAATAATTGTTCAAGAAATTGGAAAAATTAGCGATGAATCAAATTACTTGTGACGACTGTCAAAGATGACGGAATAACTGATTGATTGTTAATTCAGGTAGTTACTGACACCCAACAGGTATTAAGCTTTACGGCTAAGCATTACGTCCTTAGATGCAAGGCCCTCTTTGATGCAAATAATTTTTGCTCGCACGGTATAAGTGGATGCCCCATTTATTATGGTCTACATTATACGCTATACATAACTTGCTTCATAAATAATTTCTTAGGAATTGTTCTTCATCTCCCACCTTCCCTTATTTTTCAATCGATCAAAATAATAATAATTGTAACCCACCAATGTGTATTACCCACAACCTTGGTACTCAATCACTTGATCACTGATCAAATATTTATCGTAAAAATTTGATCGTCACAATGCAAAAACTGTCTCTTCTTAAGCACCATGGCAAGGCAAGGCAATTCTGTGCATGGTAATCAGTGCTGGTCAGTGTCAGTATGTGTCTCGGTCTCTTCGTGTATGTGAAAGGATTTTAGTTGTTACGTATGTCTTAGAATCTAGTGAGTGAAAACGGTATACTGACCGGAAAAGTTTCATTAGAAGGTAATTTGATTAAAATTAGATATATTCTTTCCTTTAATTTTAAGTATTTGTTTTTTTTGTTGCTTTGTTGTTAACTTTAAGGTCTGTTTGTTTCTCGGCCCCTAGTAATAAATTCCAAAGGAATAATACGTATACTTTTCTTCGAAGTTACGCATATGACTATTTGATTGAGTTATTGGTCTAATTAAAAATATATACAGAGTGTTTCAATAAAAATTCCCAGGCCAATTATTTCAAAAACTAAAAGTGAGATGTAAATTCTGTAAACGCCAGTTTCTAGCCTCTATGATTGGCTTTACAACTGTGTAAAAATATGTTTGAATAATACAAGATGTAGGTGGCGCCATGGTGCAAAAAATTTTTCGATGACAGGAACTTTTAAATATTATCGTTCTTAAAGATAATTAATTTTTGGTCAAATTATGTCCCATAAGAAATTTTGATAAATCCAACGTGAAAGGAGATATTTGGGGTTAAGTCTTTTTAAAAAATAATTTTAACGAGTATTTTAACTATAAATATTTTTAATATCCTTTAGCAGATTTTAATTTAATTTTGGTAATGATAATTTTGATGATAAAACGCTCGTGTAGCGCTAAATTATTACGTGCAGTGACGTCTCATGCCTTAACAAATAATATTGGAAAAAAATAAGACGCCACTGAGTTTTTGATGATTTCTATATTTTTTTCGTATTAAGCAACTAAAAGTATCCCTTTCTTGTCTGTTAAATTGTTTTCATATCTTGCTTCGTTTTCGAGAAATAAAAATAAAAACAATTTTATTGCATATCTCTGGAAAATAAAAATCTTTAAATAATTAATACGTTGTATCTTTTGCTATTAATCGAAATACACTATTGAGAATTTGCAGAACCGAATTATTATATCGATTTGCTATGTATGTATGTATATGAAACCGGCAATAATTTGGAACACCTCATTCGACACCATTAAATAGTTTTTGATATTGTTCTAATTTTTATTAATAATTTTGTATAATTCATCATCAGTTATTTTATAAAATTTAACTTTAACTTTTAATTTTATTTTATAATGCTTTAATGTTTTAATTCTTTTAAACAACAAAAAATACAACGTATTAATTATTTAAAGATTTTTGTTTTCCAGAGATATGCAATTAAATTGTTTTTATTTTTATTTCTCGAAAACCAAGCAAGATAAGAAAACAATTTAACAGACAAGAAAAGTATATTTTTAGTTGCTTAATCCGAAAAAAATATAAAAATTACCAAAAACTCAGTGGCGTCTTATTTTTTGCCAATATTATTTGTTAAGGCGCCCCCTGACACGTCACTGGACGTAATAATTTACCGCTACACGAGCGTTTTATCACTAAAATTATCATTACCAAAATTAAATTAAAATCTGCTAAAGGATATTAAAAATATTTATAATTAAAATACTCGTTAAAATTATTTAAAAAAAAACTTAACCCCAAATATCTCCTTTCATGTTGGATTTATCAAAATTTCTTATGGGACATAATTTGACCAAACATTAATTATCTTTAAGAACTACAATATTTAAAAGTTCCTGTCATCGAAAAATTTCTTTGCACCGTGGCGCCACCTACATCTTGTATTATTCAAACACATTCTTTACAAGAGATGCTAGACGGTAATTTTGCCAGACATCGTCAAATTTATTCAAAAATAAATTCTTGAAACCATCTTTATTACCAAGAACTGGCTCCAATGTGTTAAATATTATGAAAAATGAAATAATAAGTAGGCTTTTAAATTTCTTTTCCGTTTTTTAAAGTCTATTTCAAAGTTTTTGTATAACCTTTTGAATTTAAAGAAATAGTCCATACTTGGAGTGGTTAGATTTAACCATATTCGAAGAATATTCCTAAATAAAAACACTACTAAAAATGCTTTTAATCCAGTTTTGTAAAGTTATCAAAAAACTGCCCAATAAATCTATCAAGTTAAGAAAATATTACTCTAAATTTATTATTTGCCATGATTTTTTGTCCCAGATATGCCATTGTTTTATAGTTTAGTTTTTTCGTCATCATTTGACGCTCACAAATATAACATATACTTACGCTTTTTACCTGAGTACAAAAAACTTCACAGTTAGGACAACAATTATTATGTCTTTGTACCTACAGTGTCCGCAAGAAAGTCCGCATCAAATGGGATTTTTTTTTATTATTAGGTAGAGGTAAAAATTGAAAAGGCAGTTAGTTTTTGCTTACCTAAAAGCCAAAAATGACGTATACTGAAGCAGCTGCACGATTTGCGATACCTGTCAAATTTGACATTTTTAATAAAATAGGTTCAAAAATGCCCTTATTTAACAAAATATCGAAAAACTTTATTCGAAAAAGTTGTTTATTTAGGCATTTTTAGCCTCTGTACGAAATTTTGACAGTCTAATAAAATTTTTATTTTTTGCCAGGTTCTTGAAAATTTTGATGAACCCTCGTAGATTAACTTTTATACATCGATGTAAAACCATTTGCCTTTACTTCATTTGTAATCTTAATGCAATTTTGTGTAAAATTTTTGTTTCCTATTATTTGTTTACTTCAAAAACTGAAATTGTTATTGATTAGTATGTAATGTTTGATGCAAAGTTTATCTAATTACATCAGTTTTGCCAAAACCGACGTTTCTTGTTTTTCTTAAGTTAGTAAACAGATGTACAAAAAGAAAATATTAGGAAGCTTTCGTTGAAATTTTACTTAATTAATATTGGATTAAAAAGAATAAATATTAATCGCTCGAAACATTTTATTCAACAAAAATATAGTTTAATATAATTAATTTAATTTAATATTAATTAAGTAAAATTTCAACGAAAGCTTCCAATATTTTCTTTTTGTACATCTGTTTACT
The DNA here is from genome assembly GCA_963969555.1 of Polydrusus pterygomalis. Taxonomy (NCBI): domain Eukaryota; kingdom Metazoa; phylum Arthropoda; class Insecta; order Coleoptera; family Curculionidae; genus Polydrusus; species Polydrusus pterygomalis. The sequence continues at coordinate 54,638,775 of OZ018378.1, forward strand.
TACTTAGGAAAAATGAGAAACGTCGGTTTTGGCAAAACTGATGTAATTAGATAAACTTTGCATCAAACATTACATACTGATCAATAACAATTTCAGTTTTTGAAGCAAAATAAATAATAGGAAACAAAAATTTTACACAAAATTGCATTAAGATTACAAATGAAGTAAAGGCAAATGGTTTTACATCGATGTATAAAAGTTAATCTACGAGGGTTGATCAAAATTTTTAAGAACCTGGCAAAAAATAAAAATTGTATTAGACTATCAAAATTTCGTACAGAGACTAAAAATACATAAATAAACAACTTTCTCAAATAAAGTTTTTCGATATTTTGATAAATAAGGGCATTTTTGAACCTATTTTATTAAAAATGTCAAATTTGACAGGTAACGCAAGTCGTGCAGCTGCTTCAGTATACGTCATTTTTGGTTTTTAGGTAAGCAAAAACTAACTGCTTTTTCAATTTTTACCTATACCTAATATAAAAAAAAATCCCATTTGATGCGAACTTTCTTGCGGACACTGTATATGTGCATTGCAAAAAACACCAAAAGGTATTCTTCTAGAAGGTCTATGCATAGGGACAGTCTTCACATCAACCAGCCTACTACAGCCTATAAGTTTATTACTTTATGTTGTCTACTGGAGTGCAAATTGAGATTCTATTTATTTTTTTATTGGTTGTAATAAAGACGAAAACGGTTATTATACATACTTAGTTACCTTTAGATAAGCAAACAATAATCACGAGTGGCAAATTTATGGCCTTGCGCATGTAAACAAAGCTACACACGATTAGACATGCGCACTGCAACATTATCATTTGACGAATGGGAAAATAAACAAGTCCGGGCTTTAAAATCTTTTTTGTGTGGCCAAGGCCCAGTTAGATGGGTTTAAATTGTTCATAATTAAATAAAACTACATATCAACAATCACTACTTTATACTTACTGAAAATACGAAATACCCGGTATTTTACCCCTATATACTTGGGCATAATAAAATGTTCTCTACTAGTCATTGTATCCCAGTCACTAAAGGCACAAACACAATTCACTAAACTAAGCAAAAACTGAAAATCTATAAATATTAAACAGTAAACACCCACAATAGCAAAGAAAACAAGAAGAACTCATATGTGTGAAGTTAGCAACGTTCATCAGCACTGTTTATGCAGCAATGACATTTTTTTAGGGTACGTGTCAATTCCGCCTATATATAGCGTTTGTAAACGAATTTTAATTTTTTTAGTTGCGATAACGAAATTCTACCATTTGGATTTATCGTCATTAGTAAACTACCCGATATGGGTAAATTACCTGTTATATACGAATTTCCAAAAACCGGGAGGAAAAAAGTTACAGGATAAGAAGTAGCGTTTGTAAACGTTTTAATTTTTTTAGTGGCAAAAATTGAAATTCTACTATTTGGATTTATCGCCTTTAATTAACTACCCCTTAAAAGTGATACATTTCAAACGAGGAGGTATTGCACGAGGCGTAAGCCCAGTGCGAAAAAATTCTCCGAGTTTGAGAAAATCACTTTCACACGAGTAATGTACATAATTCTTCCTACGACGATAAAAAACTATCAAAAATGGTTTGATTTATTTGTAAAATTTTGTAGGTAGGCATATCACCGTTGTGTTAAACAAATTATTTCAGTACTAGTGATATACTATACCCCATTCAACCCTATTTCTTGTTGGTCTAGTCACTTCTTTTATCTTATTTTTCTACTAACAAAGTCAAAGGTTATCCTAATTTTCAACACTATTTCTACTTATTTCATAAAACTATTTAATTGATTTAATGTATTATTTTACACATCACTAATAATTTAATTACCGCGTGATTCTTTAACTGTTTGAAAGCATGTTTATAAAAACCAAGACCGGACAAGAAATAAAACACATTCTAGTTTGACAATTCGACCTTTATTTACAACAAACAGTTGTAATAAACCAAAGTTAATAACTTCCAGTGTTTTAATTCAACTTGGTCTCCAAGACTAGAGTTGAAAAACTTATTTCAACACTAGAGTTGAAAAATACCAAAAAGATCAAGGCGGATTCCAACAGAAGCGTCTATATTAAAAAAAACTATGCCCTTTTACACATTTTAACTTACCTAGTTCAGGTAATAGACTTTTTATCTGTCTGTATATTTATTACAGACACTAAAAAACTTTATCGGTAAGATTTTTTCTATATCGTTGAAAGGACGTTTTTTCTCTTGTTCTTAATAATCTTCTCAGAAATATTTCATCGAAACTGCAACAAACCAACATAATATAACCATTAAACTTTAATTTCTGATAACTGACAGTTAACAGGAAAATTTTTAAGCGTGTCATGAAAGCAAAACCAAAATATTTATAATACAAATTGTTATTCATCGCACACTTAATTACTTTTATTTTCATGTTGTGAGTGGCCACAAATGGCATGTATTTTTATATCGTAATGCTTTATTACTTTTGTACTCTCAGTAAGCAAATGGCTTTGAGACTTTTGTGATTGCCGACGAGTGACGCAATTGCCAGGGTCCTTCACCCAGGATTTTCACTTAAGTGGTTAGGCCACTTAAAATCATAATATACGAATTTTTAAGATATAGGTAGTAGTAGTAGTAGTAACATGATTTATTTAGCAAAAAGCTACAATTAAATATTTTTTTTAACACATTTTTATAGACGTATTTTTAAATTTTAAAACGTAACCTTCTTTTAACAAAAACAGACAGAAAAGTTAAACATTTTGCAAATTGTATCAAATATTACGTATCATTTTGTTTTTTAATTAAATATAATTTAAAAAAATTTTTAAACAGTTTTAATGATTTTTGAGATTTAATAGAATTTTCCAAATTATTATATTCTATCAAACCTTTATAAAAAATAGATTTATAAGCTAATGTTTTAGACACTCTATTCATATAAAAATTTTGATAAGTTCTTGTTTTATAATTATGATGGTCATAATTAAAAGAACAAAATTTTTTTAAACAATCAGGCAATAAATTATTTTTAATTTTATGTATAAAGATACATACTAAATAAAAAATTAAATTTCTTACATTAAACCAATCTAAATTTTTCAACATAAAATTAATTTTTGTATATTTGTCACAATTTAAAATAATCCGCATTGCCTTATTTTGTAAAATTTGTAATTTATCAAATATTTCCTCACTAGCACAATATAAAATGGAAGAACAATAAAGAAAATGTGGTAATATAATAGTATTAAATACAGTTTGTTTAGAAAACAAACTTAAATTAGAACTAATTCTTTTAAAATAGCCTACTTTTCCCGCAATCTTCGATATAATACTTTCAAAATAATTTAAAAATTTTAATTTTGAATCAATGATTATCCCTAAATATTTAAAACTGTTTACATTTGTATTTTATTTTATTAGTAGAATTTGAAATAAATGGTTAAGGAAAATATGAAAAGTTGTGCGGAAATGCAACAATAGTGAGCTTCATATAATTATGCCGTGTACATTCTAAAAGTTGTCAAGTACATTGACATTCCCATAAAAAACGAAAAAAATATTGAACATGTAAATTGTAAATCAAGAATTTGCGGGCTGCACTGCATTAAAATTGATATCGAAGGTATTAATATATTTTATGATTTCAATGTATAGCGGTTGTAAATAGCTTTATTAACATTGTCGGTATTATTTTATGCAGTGTTTCCATAACGCCTTATAAGGTTTGCACGCAGATTTACGAGTTACTATTAAAAAAAATTAAGACAAAATATCACTTCTAGTGTGGATTTCTTAAAATTTTATTGTTTTGACAATGGCATTTTTCACTAAATTTCGATTCTTATCCTATATATCGCATAAAGAAAGAAAAAATACTTTTCTACGGTTTTATTTTTTAAAATTTTCAAAAATTGACTGAGAAAATAATTAAACAAAGTACGCTCTCCAATCGAATCACAAAAAACGAAAATATCCATATTCAAATAAAAAAATAAATAATATAGGAGTTCCTCAAGGAAGTATACTGGGTCCAATATTATTTATTTTATACATCAACGATATGCCTTTTGTTTTAAAAATGTGTAAGTTACAAATGTTTGCTGATGACACCTTAATTTACATTAATGTTTTAAATATTTTTGATGATCTAAATACTCTAAATTCTGAGATAAATATATTATTAAATTGGCTAAAAGTAAATAAATTAATATTAAATATTTCAAAAACTAAATGTATGGTTATGGGTAATAATTTAAATTGGCAAAATATAAATGTTGTAATTGATGGTGAAAAATTGGAATTATTAAACAGTTTTAAATATTTAGGGATAATATTAAATTACAATTTTTTAATTATTTTGAAAGTATCATATCGAAGATTGCCGGAAAAGTATGTTATTTTAAAATAATCAGTTCTAAATTAAAAACTGTATTTAATACTATTATTACCACGTTTTCTTTATTGTTCTTCCATTTTATATTGTGCTAGTGAGGAAATATTTGATAAATTACAAATTTTACAAAATAAGGCAATGCGGATTATTTTAAATTGTGACAAATATACAAAAATTAAGTTTATGTTGAAAAATTTAGATGGGTTGAATGTCAGAAATTAAATTTTTTATTTAGTATGTATCTTTATACATAAAATTAAAAATAATTTATTGCCTGATTGTTTACAATTTGTTTGTTCTTTTAATTATGACAATCATATATATAAAACAAGAACTAAACAAAATTTTTATGTGGATAGAGTGTCTAAAACATTAGCTTATAAATATATTTTTTATAAAGGTTTGATAGAATATAATAATTTGGAAAAATCTATTAAATCCCAAAAATCATTAAAACTGTTTAAAAAAAATTTAAAATTACATTTAATTAAAAAACAAAATGATACGTAATATATAATAAAATTTACAAAATGTTTAACTTTTCTGTCTATTTTTGTTAAAAGAAGGTTGTGTTTTAAAATTTAAAAATAAATCTATAAAAATGTGTTAAATTTTTTTTTAAAAAACATTTAATTGTAGCTTTTTGCTAAATAAAACGTGTTACTACTACTACTGCTACTATAAATGCTCTCGAGACCAGGGATCTACGTCACAAATCGACCAATGGACCTTTTTACTGTTTTTTGAATGAAATGATGAATCATATTTAGCATTAACATCCTGAATTAGAACCTTTGAAAATACATTCCAATAATAAAAATCTTCACAGAGGGTCACGAACCTTTCCTAGAGACATTTAAAAAAACGCCACGAAAGCAGAAAACCTGAAAACATGAGATCAAAACTTTAATACGTCATCCCATTATCCGCGCAATTATTTTATTCGTCAGCCTCGACGGATTATATTGCTATCTTTGTTTCGAAACTAAATAAACAAGAATAGCGTCAAAATAGAAAACAACCCGCTCGATATTCAGGTAGATGCGGCGTTCGACCTTCATCTGAATAACTCGGTCCCATGGGTCGAGGCAGATGAGACGTCAGTGAGTTTATTCAGGTATTTTTTTATTAAAGCCCGTGTCTTATTTATTTATTTTCTCAGTAAATAATTGAAATATTTAAAAACTGAAACCGTAGATAATTTTATTTTTTCTTCCTCTATGCGATTATCATTAGAAGTTCAAAATCCGATTTAAAAAGCATACCTACTAAATGAAATAAATGCCAAAACACTGAAATTGTGAATGATTCGGCAATAGCCCAGTCAACACGAAACTTTGCCAGGACGTCTCATCGATTTATTTTATGGGATACGTCAACCTGCCTTGGACGTGTCGTATTTGTCCAGAGCCCGTTCTTGGATGTCCCATTAATTGGCAGGTTTTTACGTCGCTTAGATGTTCTATAGAAGTCGTAAAAATTAGGAGTTTTACTCTTAATTAATGAAGATATTTATGTGTTTGCTATACATAATACATATTATTTTCTAAATCCTATATTTTTGGCCATGTATTGTGATTCCTGGCATTTTACGAAAGGAACAAAATTTCATTTTCCAAAGATGGTCAAGCTTGAAGATAATACCTTGCAAAAATTGCGTATGAAAGACGCAGCAGAAAACTACAATATCAAAGCTAGGGAGCCTACAAACATTGGCCTGCTTGAGCATTACAGGGGCTATGAAATCGACCCCCACATCTTCAAAAGAGAATTTCTTAGACCTTCCACCACTTCGCCTACCGTGCAAGCAAAAATTGTTATATACATCTAAGGACGTAATGCTTAGCCGTAGAGCTTAATACCTGTTGGGTGTCAGTCACTACCTGAATTAACAATCAATCAATTATTCCGTCATCTTTGACAGTAAGTAAGACAAGTAATTTGATTCATCGCTAATTTTTACAATTTTTTGAACAATTCAGACAATGGGCTTTACGGAACAGCACATTTATGGTTGAAGCGTATTTTCGAAACGGGGTTAGAGTAAATGATGAGTGGCAATACAATCCAGGTTTGTACATGGACTATTGTCACGAACATTTTCCTAACGTTGCTTTTATTGCTGGGGATTTTTATCATTGCCTGAAAAAAACCGTGGCTGTGTTTAGGGAAACAGGTTCTATACAAGACAAAAAAGGAGCAGGAAGACCATCTGTAAGAACAGAAGAACTTGTTGCAAGCATTCGTGAAATAATGCAAAATACGCCAACAAATTGTATAAGACGCCTGTCCCAAGAAGTGGGAAGATCTTATGGAACATTCGTAAGAAGCAGCTAAATTTATTTCCCTATAAAGTGCAAGTATTTCAAGAAATACAAGCCGCAGATTTTGAAAGACGCAGGAATTACTCTCAATGGTTTACCCAACATTTATTGGAAAGAAATGATTTATTAGACCTGACATTTTTTTAGGATGAAGCCTGGTTCCACCTATCCGTTTATGTGAATTCTCAGAATACATGTAATTTTTTTTCTTTTTCTTTGTGTATATTCTTACTTTGTTAATTTTGTAAACAACAAAAATAAATTTGTATTTGTCTACTTATTTTATTACTCATTAGTTTGGCATATCATGTCATAATATGAATTTGACAAAATTTTAACCTAGATTTGGTTAGATATATTGTCCCCATATCATTGTGATCTAGACCAAGCTCTACGTTTTTTAATCCAAGCCCTCTTTGATGCAAATAATTTTTGCTCGCACTTTAGTAATCAAAGGAGATGCCATAAAGGGACTATATTGACTGCAGAGTTCTGGATCACTCCTTGTAGTGCCGGGACACGTACTCCTATGCGATACCATACCTCAGGGAGAAATGATACTGTTCGTATGAAGGAGAACTTAGTGAATCCATATATACTCTGACAGCCAGGCAGCCCCTAGAGCGCTAATATGCAACAAGGTGACCTGACGACTGGTCTGGGAATGCCAAGATGAACTTGTGGCCCTGACAAAAACTAAGAAAGTAATACTACAATTGGTGCCAGGACATGAAAGTATTGCAGGAAATGAAAAGGCTGAAACGATGAACAAAGAACGCTCACAAAATCTACTGGAAAAATAGACAGGGATTGAATCATAGCAAATCTTTCATCGGGGACCCTGACCCGTAACTAAGTATACTAACCACAGTACAAAAATCGCCAACTATTTCTTTGTTGTCAATATTTGCCATTGCGTAACTGAGAAATCAAATACTAATCATCCTTTCTTTAGTTTAAAACAAATACTAATCCTTCCATCTCCAATTTTGCAATATCCCAAAGGTCGTGGTCTTCTCCATCACTAATGAATGATAAAATAACTGCTTTAACAACCTCTTAGACTATAAATCCGCAATTTTTTACTTAATTTATTTTACGACTAGTTTCTATTAGGATAAAACTGTTTTATTAGTTTCCATGTATTTTTATATACCATCCGAATCATTATGTCGTTGATCTGCCTCAATTAAAGAAACAACAAATTATTGACCTACTAATGGTTATAATGCATATATTATGCACATTAAATTAATTTACTTAAAAAATAACGTTTAGATATTAAAATGTTTGCATATGTTCACAAGGATGTAGAAATGGTTCAATGCGGAAAGCTAACTCTCTTACTTCTTTATACGTATTATGAGTTGCCTCTTTTAAGAGCAGTTATCACTTGCCGCATTTAGATAAAAAGGTGTGACAAACTACAAGAAAACTATTAGAAAGAAATTGTTCAAATTTTAAATCTAGCTTCGAAATTTGATACTACATGACTATAATAATCGCCTTCAATTTTTTTAAATTGAAAAAAAAATCAAAATTCATTTTTTTTTTCAAAATTAATAAAATGAAAATTATACAGTCATGTAGTATCAAATTGAAACTAGATTCAAAATTTGAACAATTTCCTTCTAATAGTTTTTTTGTAGTTTGTCACACCTTTTTACCTAAATGCGGCAAGTGCTATCTGCTCGTGTTTGAACTGTCTACAGGGCGGCAACCTGAGCCGTATTCGATTTCATGTTCAAAAATTCATCAGAGAGTAGCGTAGTAGTATTTTATAAAGCAGAGGAATAAATAAAAACAACTTTCATCTTTTATTTCCACTCTTCTCATTTACCTTACCTACAAGAAATATTATTTACCTGGATGGGTTGAAAAAGACTTCCTTCATCCATTTCTACATTTTACATTACAGTTAATTTTCTTAAAAAAAGACAAAATCAAAGAAAAGTTATAAATATCAAAAGAAAATCTAAAAACAAGGACAGAATGGAACTATCATAAAGTAAACAAAACAAAACTGATCTGATTTTGGTGATTCTGCAATTTCCATGGTTTACTTGGGATCACAGTGATCATTTGCCAATCGAACACAGGTGAGATCAGTTAGATCGATAAGGATCAATCTAAACCAGCGAAACGAACACGCCACTCAAAAAAGGATTGTTTATTTATAGCGGTATGCAGCAGCACTCGTCCTTAATCCAGCTTAACTAGGCACTTTATTGATTTTATAACAGATCAGTTAACCAAAATGGTGCTTGTACTAACTATTAAACTTAAATAATAAACACCAAGAGAATCTGTATCTGAAATATAAAAAATACAAAAGTAAAATGACTAACACTAACTAACACTACACACAAAACAACCACATAAACACTTTAAAAACACCAAAATCGGAAGAAAACAATATGACGCAACCTGACCCGTGAGCTTGCTACGGCCTACTGCTGATATGGGAACTTTAACGACGAAACCAAATCAGCTGTTAATGTCAAATGTCGTTGTCTTCTGTCGAAAATCTTTGTTTTAAGAAAAAGTTAACTCTGCTTTAAAAGACTAGGCATTTAATATGTGTAAACTACAGGAAATAACTATTAGGAAGGTTTGATGAAAATCATGTAGAATAATACTGCGAAAAAGGTACAATTACCATATTTTCAAAAACGGGGGAAATATAAAATCAGTAAATTATCTTAATATAAATCAATCGAGCTTTAAATTTTACCACGTAAACTTCATGTAGGTATATTTTTCTTAAACTTTTACTTTTCATCAAATGTTTTCGATTTAATAATTTGCGTTGTTGGTCGCGGGCATTTTTCGTCAAATTTTTGGACTAAAATAACAACTGTCCCCTCTTCGCACTGTACAGGGTGTCCAGTTTTCGACACTTTTGACGGGTATCTCAGTTATTAGTACAGATAGAATGATGCGGTTTTCGCAAACCTGTGTCACTTTTTTATGAAACAAACTATGCTCTTAACGGATTTATCATGACCATCTTGGTTTTTGAGATACATGGCGAAATTAAAAACGGTGCATTTTCAGACACCCCTTGTATTTTAGTTATCTTATACCTTATCGAAAATGTAAGAACGTGGTGTAATACAGTTTTTTACGTAGAATCCAGTGGCGTAGTTAATATTTTTCCAGGTGTCCCCATTTTTGAGAAATATACCAAAGTTATGTTTTTTTAAATAGAACACCCTGTATATTTTTTCATATTTGCATTCTGCTTACTGAGAGCTTTTCAAAAATATATAATAGTTGGCACTTTGTTTTAACAGGAAGGTTAAAATTCATATTTTTTTAAATAACAAGCTTTAAGTTGACAGTAGGCCGTGTATTTTACTTTAATAAAAATAAATTGACGATACACTACACCATCAATATTACTTTATAGTTTAATAAACTTTTAAGTTTTTTAATACTTTCAATAGTAAAAAGTCATTTCCTCTTATTGTTACTTAGGTATATTATCGGAATAGACAAAAACATCTAGTAGGCCCTGACTTATCCAGGCTATAAAACAAAATTTTCATAATGGCGTTTAGCTCTTGTCAGAATTGTATTTAGGTAGGTATTTAAGGTTGAAAAGTTACTCATAATTTATTTATGATATTGTTCAATTTCAACGATGGCCCAAAAATATGAAAATTATGAAAAATACGATATGCTGGTATGCTTTATACAAGCCAGTAACTTTTCAACCTTAAATACCTAAATACAATTCTGACAAAAGCTAAACGCCATTATGAAAATTTTGTTTTATAGCCTGGATAAGTCAAGGCCTACTAGATGTTTTTGTTTATTCCGATAATATACCTACGCAACAATAAGAGAAAATTACTTTTTACTATTGTAAGTATTAAAAAACTTAAAAGATTGAAATTAAACTATCAATTGCCAAACCAATTGATGGTGTAGTGTATCGTGAATTTATTTTTATTAAAGTAAAATACACGGCCTACTGTCAACTTAAAGCTTGTTATTTAAAAAATATGAATTTTAACCTTCCTGTTAAAACAAGTGCCAACTATTATATATTTTTGGAAAGCTCTCAGTAAGCAGAATGCAAATATGAAAAAATATACAGGGTGTTCCATTTAAAAAAACATAACTTTGGTATATTTCTCAAAAATGGGGACACCTGGAAAAATATTAACTACGCTACTGGATTCTACATAAAAAACTGTATAATATCACGTTCTTACATTTTCGATAAGGTATAAGATAACTAAAATAGAAGGGGTGTCTGAAAATGCACCGTTTTTAATTTCGCCCTGTATCTCAAAAACCAAGATGGCCATGATAAATCCGTTAGGGGCATCGTTTGTTTCACAAAAAAGTAACACAGGTTTGCGAAAACCGCATCATTTTATCTGTACTAATAACTGAGATACCCGTCAAAAGTGTCGAAAACTGGACACCCTGTACAGTACACTGTACTTACGAAGTTACAAAATAAAACATTAAAACTCTTACTTATCTAAAGAAAATGTTTTAAATTTTACATACATTTTATTTTCTTATACCAAAGAATAATAATTTTATCAATTAGGTATTATAAAATTAATAATTTATTCATATTTTAAACGATGGCGATCTCTTACTTGGTGAAAGTTTCTTTTTCACTGGCAATGCTATACATGACGCGTAAAATAACTTACTAAAATACTGCATTGCCTATTTGATTAATAATTTGCCTATGCTAGACTCGAACTATGGAGGACTTGAGGTAGGAGGCCGATCTTAATGCATTGGATTCGGTCCCAAATTAGCATCGGTAATTCAGCTTTACGAGTCGCCGTAAGATGGCGCTCTTGTTCGAAGTGGGCTATCAAATAAATGGTTTCTTATGGACGCGATAACTATTTTTATTTAAATTAGTTCTTTAAGGAACAAATAAGGACTTTTATATGAATTTACACTTACTTTGTTATACTTATTAGTAAACTCGGCCTGTATAAAGTTCCAACGATGCTTGGTTTTTAAAATACAGGGTATTAAACATTCTAACTATACCTTTGGAGCTAGAAAGATACTTATTTGGCTGAGTTTCCTTTCTAAAAAAGATCCTGTCTTACACCCCGACACAAAGCAAACTCTACTTTTATAAATTGTACCATTATTCATTATAAATATGGAAATCAATTACAATACAACGTTATTTGTCTCGTCTTGTCTTCAAACGTCATTTGTTCATTTGAAAATAAAATGGCAATTTGTCAAAAGTAAAAGTAAAAAACGGAGAAGAAGAAGAAGACACCAGCCCATATGCGACGCGAGAGCATCTATCGGCCAATAGCGAACTAACCAAAAAACCGGGACAAAATTTGAAAATGCTGCCATTGTCGATCGGCCTCCTACCTACCTCTAGTTCTCCATAACTCGAACATATCGACTTGAGTCGAAGATAGTATTACGTTGGTAAAAAATTAATATGCATCCGGGAATCGCACCTATCTTAGTAGGGTTAAGGTGGGATTAACGACGCCACTTTCAATCGTCATTTCGATTTGCCGAACTGTTGACGATTCGCATGCGCACTACAGTGCTGTGTTGATCAGAGTAGTTATTTTTATGCTTTTGGCATACGAGGAAGAAAGACAGACATATTCTGGAGCTGGTAGAGCAAGGCAGATGCTAGTCAGCCGGTCATCGTTTTGTTTACTTTCGTGTTTTGTGCAATTACGGAACCTTTTCTGTTAAAACAAGCACATATTCTCTAGAATTCTAAGGAGATATGATATGTAGATAGACTAGAAAATATCGTGTTACCAATAAACATTGTTATTCTTACTTCAGTTCTGAAAATCGACGTGTTTACTTTCAAGAATTTTAAGGCAAATTGTGGCAACTTTAGTGGTTTCAAAAAGGTGTTTTTTTTAAGTTTTTGTGCATTAATTAAAAAAAAAACCGGCATACTATTCGTCAATGCTTCCCTGAACAGCCCTTTCAAAAGTAGATACTATTTTTTTTTTAATAATTGCAAGGTTCCGGAAGTTATCCCTGCATTCAAGCCATTCATTGCCCTTGAGAACTGTGCTCTTATGCTAGTTTCATATAATTTAGACTAGAAATGCGAATCGCGTCTATTTAAAACTAGCTTTAATAAGTTCGAGAACCGTACGCATCTGCAAAGCGTTTACTTAGCCGCACAGCCGGAAATATTATTCATTGAAAAGGTTAATGTATGCAAGATATAAATAATTCAAGATCCTGTCTAAAATCAACAACGGTAATAATAGTTGAGTTCCATAATTTCTAAAAGTGTTCGTTTGAAATAAAGAGGTTTATTAATAAATACATCATTGTTTTAATACAGATTTTTACTACTTCTTTGAAGGATAGAAAGAGTCAGGAATTGTTTCGCTAAATTTTTAATAAATAAATTTATTTAATATTTTTTTTTTATTAAATTTATTCTAAGGATCATACATTATGATTTGAGGTTCGTCATATAAAACTTTAAAATTAACTACTTAACTTAGGAGGCAGTTTAAATATAAATTTCAGACTACTAACATTAAATGTACGAGAAAAATCTAGAAGGTTAAAACCTTTTACGCAAATATGACATCGTTTATGCTTTCAAAAAGTCTTTTAGTGTGTAAAATGCATTGTTTATAAGAAAGTCCTTTAGTTTTCTTCCAAATATACCTCTTGTAGGATAGTTGTGATTGTTTCTGTTTTCTTGGAATTCGTTCTTGTTCTTGTATAAATATGTGGAGCACTTAAGGATGAATATTAAAGTAACTGTGAGGATTTTCTGTTTTTTGTATATTTCTCTGCATGTTGGTGTTGGTTTCAATCCAAAGTTAAGCCTTATTAGACGTTTCTGGGCTTGAAATACTCGGTTTATGTTTACTGCTTGTCCCCACAGTAAAATATTACAGCTGAGATAAGTATAAGCTAATGCGTAGTAAAATGTTATTTGAGTAGGGACAGGCACTGTGTATCTTAACTTTAGTATAGCGTAGTAAGCTTGTGCCAGTTTTGGATCCAATTGAGGTTCCCACGATAGTTTGGAATCAAGGTAGGCTCCCAGAAATTTCGAAGAGGATGCTGCCTGGTTTAATTGCATTTTAGGAGAAGTTTTGTAGAAATGAATGTGAACCGTTTTGTCGTCGTTTAGTATAAGTTGATTCGAAAAACACCATCTGTTCATTTTTTCTGTTACTTCTTGTATTTTCCTGTGTGCTCGTGTTATGCAAGCGAATATTTTATTAACCACCTGAAAAATCCATAATATTAAAATACAGATTTAGATTGCAAACTAGATACTACTAAGAAATTGATTAAAAATTAAAAAGATGTAGGTATTATAAAATAAACATTAAATTAGTTTATGATATATCTGAATGTAGAGTGGGTGTATTTTTAATTTAGCAAGCTCTGATGATGCCCGAAAGGGCGAAACACACCAGCTTTTTATGTTGTTATAAAATTTCGAGACCGTGTCTTTTTTAATTTTTAAACTATACTAGGTCTCTTTGAGAATTAGGGACGATATCTTCAGTAATCTTTTAAAATAGTAACCCCTCTTATCATCAAACGCAGTGGCGGATCCAGGGGGGGGGGGCTGAGATTATTAAGATTAGAAACCTAACAACATACAAAGGCAATAATGTATACGGCTGATTTTAAAAAAAATCTTAAGATTATAAACCTAATAATAAGTAATAATTAATGTACAGCTGACCTTTTTCGTAGAAATCAAACGTTTGTACCCTCTTCCCCGTCAAGAAACAGCCAGAGTTTTAACCACCTATAAAACATGTATTAGCACCACAAAACAATTATTAAAAAAAATAATATTTTCAATTCTTTGGGAATATGAAAAAATGGCCACTGCTACCCCACAAGCGGGTAACCGTGGCCACATTTGGGACACTCTGGCGTCGTAATTAAAAATAACAAAAACAACGTCTGATAATCGGTAATTACAGCACATTATATCCGATAAGATCAATACCAAACCTATAGATGGTTTGCAATTTAGAGGAACCGCGAGTGTTTGAATGTGGCCATACTATGATCGATTTTTATTGTTGCTTCCCAACTTTTCTTTAAAAAGATTAAGTTATATTCTTATGTACACAATAATATTATCAACTTGATCGATAAAAAACTTTGTAGTTTTTTTTGTTGCAAACCTAACAAAGACAAATTTTAAGCACATTGGCCACTCCATAGACAATTTACCTTTAGATAAGCAAACAATAATCACGAAAGTGGCAGATTTATGGCCATGCGCATGTAAACAAAGCAAGACACTATTAGACATGCGCACTGCAACATTATCGTTTGACGAATGGGAAAATGGCTTGGGCTTTAAAATTTAAAGTCTTGCCAAAAAATTGGACTTTCTTCTAAATTTTTGATCAAGTTGGAAAAAAATGTAGTGATTTCTGGCATTTTTAGTAGTAGCAAACCTATCATATTTTAAGGATAGAAAATTGTTTCTAAGGTTTTGCTTTCAAAATTTGTTTAAAAATGATTCGTCGTCGTGTTTTTAGTTCGAAAAGGAAGAGTGAATTAAACTAGTCTTATAAAATCGAATATAAAAACAAACAAAGCCAGCAAAATAACCAATCTACGGTGTTATCGCGTACCTAACCTCATATCATATTAGTTGGTATAGGTATAACTTGTATTGATTTTTACAATTTGGCAAAAACTTGGGTACGTGTAAAACCTTTTTAAGCAAATTTTTTTGTTCAAGGATTTGAAAAGTGTTTGCCCGAGAACTTGACCCATGGAATACTGGCTTTATTAAAAGCTTAATGTCGGGTATACAGATTTTAACCAAAAAATTAACCAACCAGTAACTTTGACAGAATTAATTTTCTCACAATCAGACACAATTCACCTACACAAAACTAGAAATCCGTAAATATTAAACATCCACAATAGCTAAAAAAAACCACAAGGAATCCACAGAGAAACCTTAAAACACAACAACAAAAATGGCGGCCGAGCCGGTTCTGGAGTGTATTTTGGGCATGCCGCTAAAGTAAGACATGCCGATAACTCGAGGTTTGTACGCATGACCGCGCGAAGGTGCCCAGAGGGAAGGCAGCTGACCGGCGAGTCATGCGCTCGGACGTATTTTTTCACCCATAAAACGTAACTTTTGTTTGCGCAGGAGATAAGCTGTACATATCTAAAGGTCAATTGTCTATAGACCACTCCAAAAAATAAATTTATAAGCAGTGGCCACCCAATGTGTACAAAAATAAACAAAAAAGCCCGTCTAAAATTGATTTTGTCCTTCGCTTGCTTCGATTATTAAATTATTATATTTGTAATATTTTACACAAAACATAATATTCAAAAGTCATTTTAAAATTGTAATGGTACAAAAACAAAACTAACCTGATTTTTAAACGTGCCTGACAGTAAGTAAATAGTAAATACTGACAAAATTTATTTAGGGCATATTATAAAACTAAAATATAGCAGGTATATTTCTTTGCATAGTTTGGCTTCTACCTCAGAGAACTCAAGCAAACGAGAAGCGACAGCTCGGCGTTTTGCGTCTCCTTTTTTGGTACGCGCATGTGGCAAATAAGTTGTGTATCGCTAAAAACCATGATCTCGTCTAAGTTGTGTTTAGTCCGCGAGCTGACGTTGCGCCTAGCTAATTGTGATATTATTTTGTTTTCGTTCTGTTACATTATTTGCACCTGTACTAAAAAGTAAGGTCGCTCCGTGTAGAAAATAAGCAAGTTTTCTCGGAGTATTAAGTTGTGGATCGACCGTTATCGTTGTGTGAAGGTCACTGAAAAACGACCAGTCGATATCAAAGGTACTGACAGGTATTGTCGCTTCTGGTTTGCTGTAATATTCTGTGTTCTACCTGTTAGACAGCAGCGTATGTAATGAATGCGTTCGCAAATTATTTTCAAGTGTCCACTGTGACCCGTTCTCCCCTATATAAATATAATTTGCAAATAAAAAGTAATTATTTTAAAATAACGGAGTGTCGTATTCAGTCTGTATAATATGGTAGCCTGTAAAAAATTTAAACACTGATGGCTTAAAAATGTCTATAGTTAACTAACTGCTAAAAAATACAGAAGATTGCTCCCGAGACCGTTGACCGCAGTCTAATAACTGTAACTCAATTTTAAAAATTTGAGAGTTATTACAAAAGTAAATTTAATTTGATCTTGGGCGTTAACCATACAGTGGCGTAGATAAATTATTAATGGTTAATAAATATAAAGTGACCCGATAAAGATTTTCTTCTAAGAAGATTGACAATGGACTAATTTTAAATTTTGTTATAAGAAAAGAATGGAAAAAATCGTATTTGAAATCTTATAACCTTATATCTTAAAAAACATGTTTCTTTCATATTTTGCCTCTCAGTTTGTGTTCCTACTTGGAGTACTTGGTATACAGGATATCCCACAACTAACGGGCCATACAGCAACATGCATGATTTTAGGGATCAGACCAAGTAAAGTTGCTATAACGTTTCCTGTAACTAAAACTCACCGTTAACGAGATAGGTACTGACATTTACCTAATAAACTACATTTTTACAATGGAAAGAAATAAGACACTTTAAGTTTTCATCCACTGGTATATTAAGAAAATATTAAGTTTTAATTAACCCATTAACGCCCAAATTAATTTTTTTTTGAAAAATTTTATGAAATATGAATTTTTTAGTTACAAATGATAATCGTTAGTTAGATTACACCTTCAAAAGTTTAAGTGATTGGTGGTTTTTGAAAAAAGGGCTGATCTATAAATAGATCGCTGGGCAAAAAAGAATATCATTTTATATATTTTTAAATGAATTTTATTTCTAGATAAAAACTATTTTTTATGAAAATTCGAAAAACATTTAGTACATAGTCATTATATTTGTTGCAAAATGTAAGCGGCCGACTTTTACAAGATGGATACTGGCAGCGTCTTTGATTTTCTCTTTTTTGAGAAAATGGCCTATTTTGTCTAGTCGTACATTATCTAAAACAAGTGTTTTAGAGGTTGAAGGAAAACTGAATGGTCGACCGTTGGAAACATTTCTTCCATGACCTAGTTTTAGATATGGTACCATATCTATTATTCTCGTAAATAAACACCAGTACCACTTCTTGCCCCGAATTGCAATACTGTGCTTCTGCAACAGCCAATCGTGATGATCCACTCCTCCCATAAATTTATTATAGTTTTGAATCAATCGTGGCTGAGGAACTGGAACTCGAGCTTTTTGTTCTTGATTCCATCGTGGAGCTGATGCTAGTGGTTTGACCGCAAATGCGCAAAAGCATCGTATGTAGGGTCCATTTTAGTCCAATTTGCAATACGTTTTTCCGGTTCTTCTAATTTGCGCTTTTTCTGTAAATGCGGCAGTAAACGTTCTAATGGTAGATTATCTTCTTCATCACTATCTTCTACAATGTAATGTGGAAGTACTTCTGTAAAGCCAGCAACATCCTTTACCGTAGGAGTACCAGTATCTTCATCATTGATAACTTCCTCATCCGTGAGTTCGTCAACTTCAGGAGGCAACGCTAGTATATCTGCGTCAATTTGTTCTGATTATAGATAGTCAACAGCATCTTCCAAGTTTTTAAAAACATTTTTATTTCTATCCGTTGCAATAATTCTAAAAAAAAAGAACAAATATTTTAGAACATTTTTATAACTATTTAAAAATTTTATACCTGGAAAGCCCAGTGATCTATTGATAGATCGCTAATTTTTCTCAAGTAGGTATAAAAAAAATGTATTTAAAATTTTGTCAATATTACTTTATGGTAGTCTTTATTTGTTATTTTTACAACTAAATAAGAAAAAAAAATTACCTACCTGCAAGCAAATCAAAGATATACCACAAAATGGCTAGGGGCGCACAAGAACTAAAAATAGCAGAAATAAATAGCTGCACTACTCAATTTAACAAGTCTGTATAAACCAATCACAAAGATTTGTTATTATAAGGTGGTCCTAACTGATAATGAAACTGGGTATGTATTCGTTTGATACATCGTAGACGACAGAACGACGTAAATTGTAAAGTGATCTATAAATATTACGCTGGGCGCTAATGGGTTAAGGGTAAATTCTCTACATGTTTCGACCGTATATACATTCATCATCAAGGGAATAGAATAAGGAAAATAAGAAATGCAACAGGTGCAAACAGTGCAAACGGAGCTAAAAGATGATGGAAAGGACAAATAAAATAATTGGAAAAACGTCCACCGTAATGGTATATAGGTACCTAGCAAGAGGTTATTCGTGGAAAATTGGCAAAAACCAAGATATTAAGCAAACATAGCAGTATGTAAGCTAAGTTTTAAATTAGTGACATCGCACCATAAGTGTGAGGAGAGAAGAAAATTTAAAATTGGAGTGGTAAATGTAAGTAAGTTTTATAAACAGATGAGGAGTAACTGAAAAGTCACATTTTGGTGAACAAGTGACGTAAGTGTGAGGAGAGAGGAATATTTGAAATTGGAATAGTTGAAGTCGTAAAAATTATTTTAATTAAAAATTAAGGAGTAGCTGAATAGTCACCTAATAGTGAATTAGCAACTTAAGTTTGAGGAAGAAAGAGTATTTAAGTGTAGAAAATTAAAAAAGTTTTTACTGTTTTAATTTTCCATCATCTTTTAGCTCCGTTTGTACTGTTTGCACCTGTTGTATTTCTTATTTTCCTTATTCTATTCTCCTGATGATTAATGTATATACCCTTAATTAAAACTTATTATTTTCTTAATAAACCAGTGGAGGAAGACTTAAAATGTCTTATTTCTTTCCCTTCTAAACATACACTGCACTTACAGTCCATACTGTTTCTTCAAGTTACATTTTTACAATTTGACATCAGTCTGTTCCATAGATATTCACCTTTAGATAAGCAAACAATAATCACGAAAGTGGCAAATTTATGGCCTTGCGCATGTAAATAAGCTACACACGATTAGACATGCGCACTGCAACATTATCATTTTGACGAATGGGAAAATAGACAGGTCTGGACTTTAAAATTTAATTTCTTGCTCAAGAAATTGTAAAAGTTAAACATCAATTTATTTTTACGTGTAAACAGCTAAATTTGCCCCAAATTCTTACCAAAAAATTGGAATCTCAATTTATGATCAAGTTGGGAAATAAGAGTAATATCTGGTATTTTTAGTAGTTGCAAATCTATCATATTTTGAGGATAGAATTTTTTTTTAAGGGTTTGTTTTAAAAAATGATTTGTCGTCGTTTTTAGTTTAAAAAAGGAAGAGAACAAGTCAACTATAAAACATATAAAGTCGAATATAAAAAACAAACAAAACCTGCAAATTAACCAATCTTCGATGTTATCGCGTAAGTAACCTCAAGTCAAATATTAGTTGGTATCAAGCACGTAGCCAGGAAATGTATTCGGGGGGGGGGGGGGGGGGGGGGGGTCCGGCAGTGGCGTATTTCGGATAAAAAAAATTTAGGTGCCACGCCCTTTTTTTGACTCTCGAAACTTGGAAATTCTTAGTTTCGATAGCCTAACCCGAAAAAACGTAGATATTATATATAGAAAATTTAAAATTTTTATTTTAAAAATTATTTTCTTTAAGTTATGTATAATATTATGTGTTATTTTCCTATTTTGCTGAAAAAAAATAAATTTTCTGAGAATTTCGGGGGGGGGGGGAGTCCGGACTCCCTGGTCCCCCCCCTGGCTACGTGCTTGGTTGGTATAGAACTTCATTTGGCAAAAACTTGGGTACGTGTATAAAACATTTTCAAGCACCATTTCTTATTCAAGAATTTGAAAAAGTTTTTGCCTGAGAACTTGATGCGTGTAATACTTTCACCCTTGGATTAATATAAACATACCTATAATAGGTATTTATTTTCTTCCTTTATATATAATATAAGTATAGAGAAAAGTGTCTTTTAAACTTTTTAAAGCAATATATTGCCCAAAAAATTGGCGTACCTCAGTAATTAGATTGCGCGGGCTGCAAATAAAATATACTAAAACATGCATCGGGATAATCTATATTTATATATTTAGCGTATTTCAATAAAATATACATCTTTGTTCCTATAAATTATAAATGTTCACTTTTAACTGCTTAATATTAATACATGATGGCATTAAAATGACGTTTTTCCGAAAACGGTTAGGATTAGCGACATGAATGAAGAGTACTTAATTTTTAGTCAATAGTTAAAGGTAGGTATGTAAAAAACTTTGTCCAAAGTTTTTATCATACAGGGCGTAAAAAAAATGGGAACATTAGTGTCACAGCTAGTCCGTCCCTGCAGCTGTGAGTAATTCACAACACTTTCTGTGATAGTAATTTGAAGGGTCTTACCTGGTATAGATCATATGAAAAAAAATTGAAATATACCTGTTGGTTTAATTATTATGTGTCAAAAACCTAATTCCATGGGAGCCCATATCTCCGAAGAGGAGGCTGATACGAAAGAAGTCTATATGAACTTGAAGTATTCTTTTCACGTGTTTTTTTCATATCCGGGAGATTTCCCACATTTTCCCGGACACCCTGTATACTAACATTGAAAGTTATTTTGCGGAATTTGGTGAGGGAATCTTAATGTCTCCGTAGCGCAATTGGTTAGAGCGTTCGACTGGTAATCAAGAGGTTCTGGGTTCAAATTCCAGCGAAGGTATAACACTTTTGTCCATTTTAAAAACTCTGCACTCTGATTAACATTTTTCATTTATATTTAATACAGACTTTATAAACTACCATTTTTTATGTAAATAATGTTGTTTTTTATTAATTGTAATTTTTTTTAGACTATAATGTTACTTTTGACAACGGTACAAGATAAGCCATAAATTTTTTGTAGGTAACAAATTTTACTTTCCCAAGTTATAGAAATCTAATTTAATAGAATCTAAATTGTAGTTTTGTACAAATATCATAATCTATATTTTTATGTTTTTCTTTGCAGATTGGACAGTTACTTAGGAGCCATGAAAAAAACATTGAGCCGAACTTGGTAAGATATGCTTTAAATTTTTCTAAAGACCTACTCCATTTTGCAACGATTTTTTTTTTAAACTAGGCAGGTACCCGCGACTTATTTGATTGATATATTGAATAGTATTCAATAGTATATACCCATTAGATAAAAGCACATTTTTTTGAAAGATAAAAGATAAAATGTAAGGAAGTACCAAGAAAATTTCCATTCCAACTTAATTTACTCACAATCAAAGTGGCTCGATTAGCTTTTGTAAAGGTCTGGTATACCTTTGTACAGGTTTGTTCAAGTTTGTACCGGTTTTTACAAGGTTTTACAAGTTTATACACGTTTGTACAGGGTTTTTCCGTATATTTTGGAGCACCCCTGGAGCTTTTATTTGAAGACCTAGAAAAAACTTTAAATTACCGAAGTTGCATTATTTCTCCTGAACTGCCAGAATTTGTTATCGGACAAAACAAATGAACATCGTAAATTTGTTTAATAATGCCAATATCGATTTTTTTTAATGGAACACCCTGTATATTAATTTTTTCTTTAACTCCTCACTCTTTTCTGATTCCAAATATGTATACATGTTATATGTTTGTTTCATAAATTATTATCATTATTTATATTAATTATTGTTACTGAATAAGCATTAGGTTCTAGCATGTCTTCCTCACAGCAATGTAGATTTTCTAATCCGCAATATTTTGAAATGCAATTTTGCCTAAACGACTATAGTAAACATATAACATATATAGATATTTGGAATCAGAGAAGAGTGAGGAGTTAAAAAAAAAATTAATATACAGGGTGTTCCATTAAAAAAAATCGACATTGGTATTATTAAACAAATTTACAATGTTCATTTGTTTTGTCCGATAACAAATTCTGGCAGTTCAGGAGAAATCATGCAACTTTGGTAATTTAAAGTTTTTTCTAGGTCTTTAAATAAAAGCTCCAGGGGTGCTCCAAAATATACGGAAAAACCCTGTACATATCTGTAAAAACGTGTACAAACGTGTAAAAGTGCGTACAAATTTGAACAAACATCTACAAACACACACACTTGTACAGACTTGTTCAAACTTATACAAATTTGTATAAACTTGTACAACCTTATATAAGTGCGTATACAAAAGTGTCGAAACTTTTACAAAAATTATTCAAAAGCTAACCGAGCAACTTTAATTGTAAGTAAATTATGTTTGTCAATGTCATAGTCAAAGTTGCCTGATTAGTTAATTATTGGTAAATACCTTTGTGCAAGCGACAGTAGTGTGTGTAAAATCTCAGCTTCCTGGGCTTTACCATTTTTGAGATTTCGGTTTTTAATAATGATATTACATCAAGGGCGCTTCCCCCCAGGGGAGAAATGGGACGCCATTAATGTATGTATACCCTTTGTTTTAAGTACAGTAAACTCCCGATTATCCGATATGATGTGGACCGGACCGATTTCGGATAATCGAAATTTCGAATAATGCGGAGATTGAGGAAAATCATTAACTATAGGAAAAGTAACTATATCTATGTACTTTTATAGATGTACATACATACATACATAATAAATGTTAATACTTATGTATGTACCGGGTGGTAAAATAAGCGAGGACGTCGGCTTTATCTCGGAAACCATTAATCGTACAACTTTCGGAAAGATTTTTCTATGACTAAAGTGGTCAAGAGAAATTGCTGGAAATTACTTTTAAGTTCCTCATTTCGCCGCAAGGGGGCACAATTAAAAATTGTTTTTTTATATTCTGAATTTCTCCGAAAATTCCCATATTAAGGTATAACTCTGATTACATCATTGGAAAGCTTAGACAATTCTGCATAATTTTGGTTTAAAGCTCATTGGCGTACCAACCTTGATAAGAGTGGGAAAAGCTATTAAAAGTGTAAACATTAAAATCGCTGTAGATAGTTTCTAATAAAATTGCTAGAGGGCGCAATTTGTATTAAAAATTATTGTTTTGGCAATAACTCTGAAACGAACAGAGATATCGAACTGCGGTCTTTACATCTTTTCTTGCAAATTTCATCTACTTTTCGATTATGATGTCATAGTTATACCGTATGATTTGAATTTTTGGGATAAAATCGAAAAAACTGTTATTATTACAAATTGCGCCCTCTAGCAATTTTATTAAACACTATCGTGTACTGTTGGATACGACAATTAAAGATGCTTATTTTCCCCTTCCAAACAAGCATAAATTTAGTAAAATCGGATAAGTCGTTTAGAAGTTACAGCGATTTTAATGTTTACATTTTCAATAGCTTCTCCCACTCTTATCAAGGTCGGTACGCCAATGAGCCTTAAACCAAAATGATGCAGAATTGTCTAAGCTTTCCAATGATGTAATCAGAGTTGTACCTTAATATGGGAATTTTCGTAGAAATTTAGAATTTAAAAAAACAATTTTTAATTGTGCCCCCTTGCAGCGAAATGAGGAACTTAACAGTAATTTCCAGCAATTTTTCTTGACCACTTTACTCATAAAAAAAATTGTGTGTGCTTAAGACCACACGACAGAAGTGAAAACTTCAACAAGGTGAAATTAACAATATCAAATACAATTTTTAATTTTGTTTCTTTTAGGTTAGGTTCGTAAGCAATCATAAAAATAACATAAACTTGGAATACGGGATAATTTTACTGCATACGAAAAAAGATATTTCCTAAAATTGAACAACCCTTGAATTTTTACATCTTCAACAGAAGTCAGAAATCATAATAAATTAGGTCCACGGAATAAGCAATTACGGTAAACCTTACTTCACCCTACGTAAATATATAATTTAAAAAATGCCAGAACATACCTGAGACGCAGACGAGTGTCTATACAACGCATACTGTTTGCGGCATGCTCTTGCATATAACGTTCATTCGGGTCAGGGTCAGTTCGGATTGAATATAGCAGTTGAATTCGAGCGTTACACAGCCGAGTGTGACGCGTGACGGCTCAGTTTAATTCAGTGCCCACAAAAAGTGCTTTTCACTTCAAAAAATCTTTCCGAAAGTTGTACGATTAATGGTTTCCGAGATAAAGCCGACGTCCTCGCTTATTTGACCACCCGGTACATTAGTATGTATTCATATTCATAAATTCAAGAAAGAGGTAATTATTGGTACTTGTTTTAATTTTAAAGTCTGTCGATTTTTGGCCGCAACAACAAAACTAACGAAACATTTC
This sequence comes from Polydrusus pterygomalis, assembly GCA_963969555.1. Classification (NCBI taxonomy): domain Eukaryota; kingdom Metazoa; phylum Arthropoda; class Insecta; order Coleoptera; family Curculionidae; genus Polydrusus; species Polydrusus pterygomalis. The sequence goes on from OZ018378.1 coordinate 54,663,670, forward strand.
TTAGAAATTTCGAATAATGCGGAGGCAAAGCAAAAATCATTTCGGATAATCCGGTTCATGGGTCGTTTCGGATAATGCGGGGTTCGCATAATCGGGTTTCGGATAATCGGGAGTCTACTGTATTGGTAAATACCTTTGTGCAATGCAACAGAAGTGTGTGTAATATCTCCGCTTCCTGGGCTTTACCATTTTTGAGATTTCGGTTTTCAATAATGATATTACATTAGGGGCACTTCCCCCCAGGGGAGAAATGGGACGCCTTTAATGTATGTATGTATGCCCTTTGTTTTAAGTACCCACTAATTGCTTGTAAAATTTTAGTCTCTTTAATAAAATTAAATAGTATTTTTTAATGAGTCCTCATGCCGACTCTGGTTTAAACATAAAGGTCCATCACTACCTGATATCCGCACCCTAGTCATATCTATGCGATAAGTGGCTAGTGAAGAACACCATGCATATTGTTGTTAATTTAAAAAAAGGTGGTTGCCACTCGAAACCTTGAAATTAAACTGGACCGTAGGTATTGCTATTGCTAACAATCATTTCGGCATTTTATAAAAAAAATCCAAGGTTATACATGATTGGTTTTTATACAGGGTGTTATTGAATGTCACACAGATATTTAAAGAAGTACGATAGGAATCTTAGAATCGAGATAAATATTTCCAAGTTGTTATACTTATTAGTTTTTGGAACCTCTACAAGAAAATGTCACAATAAAATTGTCAGTTTCAGTGTAATATTTTTTGTGCTATCGATAATTCCACTTTTCTGTACCTTTACTGATATTATAATTTGGCTTTCCATTCTTTTCGGCTCCTTACGTTAGAGTAGGTAATTCCACAGAAAAATAAAGGGTTTAGGCACAGAATATTTGCGTAGCTATATATACAACTGTTAGGTATAGAAATGGGGGAGGGTTAATGAAAGGGCGATATATTATTTGACAATAATATACAAGTAAAGTTATCATAAAAGGCTTATAATTATTTGGTATGATGTTGCCGATAGAACGTTAATTTATAATTCGTGTACATAAAACGGTGTGATGGGTTTTTCTTAAAAATACTGTCCGACAGCAGGAATGACGTGAGTGTCCACTGCTGAAGACCGTTGTCGCTCGGCTTTCTAGTAATAATGAAAAACAACGCCCGCTTGAGAAGAAAAGTGACACATGCGGAAAGCGGGCGAGCTCCTAAATTTTATTGCACTTTTATAAGTTATAATATAAGTTATAACATATTATGTTTGAAAGGAATTGACTTGCTTGTCCACTACTGAAGACCGTTGTCGTTCGGCTTTTCACCAAACTACGTAGTACCTTTATACCAAACGTGTACGTAAAGCTATAAAAATAGTCTGTAACTAAGATGATAAATAATTTTAATAATCATACGTACACGAAAATGGAGCGATATGTAACAAAATAAATTGCAGATTAACGGGGAACCAATTAAAAACATAGTGTGGTCGCAGACCAAAGAAAATCATAACAAACGGGATATTTTTAAGAGGTAAAGAGTCACCATTACAATCGCAGACGTAATTGATAACAGAAGGTAAAAGCATTACTTATTATTGTCGCAGACATAATAGGTAATATCTGAGAAATGTGTCACCATTCTGTCGCAGACAAATGTTGGTGCAAATGGGCTAAATTATGGGAGACATACCATCTTACACTACGTTTTATGAAATGTAATAATGAGGGATTTTCGAGGGGGTTTTATTCTGTATGTTATTTAAGGGACATCTGATTAAATTGTTCATAAATTGTATATGGCCAAATTGCTTTTATAATAGATAATTGTTTTTTTCTAATTTTGTATCATAACAAATCTAACGCAAATGCGTATCGTAATGAAGCTATTTCGATACGCGTTTTTTCTTTATTTGATGTTGGTAACATTTAAATGTTTTATTTCATTGACTTGCGCGGCCTTTGTGATTTACGAGAAAACCAATTTTTCGCAGAGGAAAAATACCTTGATAACCTACTTTTTTATTCTGAGTGGATAACAGTCATGTATGTTGGTTGCATAAATCTATAAATCAATCTTTTGAAGATGCTTCAAGCTATCATTTTCTGCCAAATCCTATCCAAAATTCAATCTACTAACCTTCGAATGTCGATGTTAACTTCAACTTTATTTGAATTTTCCATCTTCCCTATCCTAAATTGCAATGCCGTGACGTAAAATCACGTCTTTTGAAATTCGAAAAAAAGTAGCAAAATCGCCCGAATTTCCGAACGCTCTGTATATGTACCGAATGTACAAGGATCACACAACGTATTCCGTCCAATTTCAAATCTCATATCGCTAAAATAACTTTAGAATCTCGTGGTGAAAATGGGTCAATAAATCAAAAAATGACATTTCGCAAAATATTTTTTGTTGTCCAGAGGCTACTATGATAAAAAATAATATTACCAACATAACATTTAGACATAAAAATTTACAAAATTTGAAGGATATATTTTCTTTTTAAATATGTGTTTTTTATTGAAAAAACTACAAATTAGAAAAAAATAGTAGAACGTAGGGGAGAGCCACCAACAGTGGCCATCCTTTTTTTTATTTCCACGTATTTCAAAAACGTTTAAGAACTTTATGCTTTTTCCATTATTTTTGACTACATATACGATAAGGCTGTACAAATATGACTCTATTTAATTTTAAAAAGTATAGGATATTTTCCTAAATATGTTTTCAAAAACATACCACTATGGCCACTGTATCGAACCACATAGTGGTACAGTGGCCATAGTGAAAAAGCATACTAAAGACTGTTTAAGTTGGCAATAAGTAATAAGACCTCATACAAAATCCTTTAATTAGGAAATTTATAAGTATACACATCGAAAAATAAAAGAAACATGTATCATATAGATGCAATTTTTTTTATTCAAATAATTTAAGGAACAGTGGCTACCCCTTTATAATATATGAGAGTAGTGGCCAATGTACCCTCCGTTAAGGTGGCCACTGTAAGAAAGGGAACATAAAAAATAAAACCTAACCTAACAGAAAAACAATGCAGATTCTTTAGCCTTTTACCACTGAACTTCGTACTGCAATAGCACATCCTTAAGAAGCATGCAATAAAGTGACTGAAACACTTACCAGCTTTGAATGATTAAAACGAAAAGTCACTCTAATAAAAAACTTTCCACACCGAATTGCAATGTCGCACTTATTACGACGAAGCCGGCCATTTAACTGAAAATATTCGGCGCGCCACGTGCTGGAAACATACTTAAGCACGGATTCAAGAGAGGGCGCTAGCGGTGTACGTTTTGTAAGAGAATAGTCACTGGCGGCCACTGTACCTGCCATGGCCACTGTTGGTGGCTCTCCCCTACGTGTTATATAAAGCAGTTTTAAGCACTTGTCCCGTTATAAAACTCGCTCGTTTTTTAACATGGACGCGTGCTATAAAATGATGCTTTATAAAACGTGTACGTTAATATACTATTTTTAAACCTCTTTAATTTTCATTTACTGGCAGCGCAATACCGCATCATAGGGAAACCGTCAGAAAAAGATTAAAGCTAAAAAATCTTAAAACCTGACAAACTTTTACCGTGGTACCAAACTTTAAAAGAACCTAAATATAAACACAACGTAGACAGGGTCGTACCACAATGTTTGACGATTACAGCTAGAGTGACGGATTTCTGCAGGTGATGTCGGTCAATTTCAATATAAACGGCAAATATTTTCAAATGGTAGAGAATGTAATAATTTTTATACAATTATTATTGCGATTTTTGATCAAGTAAGTGTTACTCTGTATAAAAGGCTGATCCGTTTGTTTATACCCTGTATAATATCTATTTAGACTGGAAAGCTAAAGTATATTTTTCTTATTTTTAAGAAATCGTAGGTGTATTATATTAAAATGCAATGTGTAGTAGTCTAGTGTCTAGGGACATCTTTGGTAAATGCAATAATAATAATAAAAAAGCTAAGTACCTACCTACCTATCTATTAAAAAATAATTCTTCTTTTGACCTAGTAACAAGGCAAAAACTACCTTATTAGTTTAACGCTTTCAGCGATAAAAATCAATAAAACTTACTTAACACTAGGAAGTCTAAGATCAGTACTTACAAACTTGCCATCTTTATTAAGGTATCTTAATTAGTAATAGACTAATCAAGAATTTGCTAGGCCACTTTTGTACACTCGCTAATGAAGACATTGTGCAAATCAAACATATCTTTATAGATAATGCCCATAAGAGGAACTTATGTTGGTGACATCCTTCGTATTAATTGTAAAATACCAAAACTATTACAAGGAACAAAGCTCAATAGTCATTAGTCATTACCATTGGACAATGTGCATAACTGTTCATGGGCGTAAATCCATTGGTAGACAATTACTAACCAAGCACTTTAATTTATTAATAACTTATTTCAGGATTCGTTTTGTATAAAAAGCGAATAATAGTCAGGGCCAGCAGGTACGTACAAGATAACTTCAGACCCTTTTCTAACATAAGTGAAGTAAACATGATTTAGACATATTATATGATCTAGATTGGGATTTATTTAACCTCATATTTGTGTGGAAATTACTAAAATATTTTAATTAGGTGATAAATAGTCAGAAATACTTTTATAAATATTTATGCAAATTTGTGCAGTGGTTTTCGAGTTATCGGTGGATAAGCATATTAACCTATAAATAAATGGACATTCCACGAATTCAAAACATTTTTTTTATTCCATCATTAAATAACAAAAGGTGGGATTTTCATGATTTCTTGGAAAAATGTGTATGTTTGTGCCGTTATTACTACATATTAGAAAATATTAGTTAATAAAAAATGGAAAATAGGATTTTGCCTTCTTCAAGTCCATAGATAAACAGTTTTTTCATAGGATCCACCTTAAACGAATTAAAAGGGAAAGAAAATACACACTTTAAGTCTTCCTCCATTGATATATTTTATTAAGAAGATTAAAGAATGCTAGATTCTCTACATGTGCTTCAGGAGAAGAAAAATTTTAGAAATTCAAAAATGCATACCGTCTTAACAGAGCTTTAAGATGACAGACAGAACTTGGCCACGAGTTAAGTTTCCTCGAAGAAACTTTAAAAGAAAACCACCAAAAGTAAAAACCTCAGTAAAATTCCTTAAAGGGAAAACCTTTGTAAGGAGTAGAATATATCTTGCCAGGCACACAATCGGGTTTTCGTGCTAATTACAGTTGCTCTACGGCATTACTTAAGGTGACTGATGATATTTTTTTGGCCACAGACCAGGGAAAGCTAACAACGCTTGTCCTTTTAGATTATACCAAGGCATTTGACAAGTTGGATCATTTTCTCATGGTTGCAATTCTGAGATACCTGGGTTTTTAGGACGATGCTTGTAACTTGCTTAGAAGTTATTTATTGAATAGAACGCAATTAGTTTCTTCTAATGGACATTTTTCTGAGCCAAGAAGTCTCTCGTCCTCGTGTGGAGTCAGGGCTCGATACTTGGCCCCTTGTTGTTTTCTCTCTATACGTCGCAATTTTATAGACACCTAAAACATTGTTCAGTTCATTTCTATGCGGATGACATGCAGATCTATATTTCATATTCACCTGATAATATTGATGAAGCGAACCGGAAAATAAATGCCGACTTGGGTGTCCGCTTAAATCATTCTCATTGTTTGAGTCTAAATCCCAGCAAGTCTCAGGTTTTATTGTTTGGAAAAAGTCATAGTAGAGAGACACATATGAATCGTGTTGGTGTTTGTCTTAATGATGTTCAGTTGGAACTGTCTGACGTTGCCAAGAATTTGGGTCTATTAATGGATAAAGATCTTAGATTTTCTGCACACATTAGCAATTGTATAAAAAAATCATTTGGCAATCTGAAACTGATTTATGGTCAGAAAAATCTACTTAATGCTTCGCTTAGGGCAATGTTATGTAAATCCCTATAGTCTTGTCACATTTTAACTATGCGGATATTGTTTATGGTCCTTGTGTTCTGGATGAGGATGTTCGTCGTATTCAGTTAATACAAAATTGTTGTGTAAGACTAATAGGTGGCATTAGAAAGTATGATCGGGGTATTTCTGCCAAAACAAGGAAACTTAAATGGTTGAAGATGGATGAAAGACGGGTGTTGCATGCGCTTACTTTATATAATAAAATCATATGTAAAAAATGTCCAGACTATCTTTATGATAAAATTAAGTTTCGAACTGATATACATAACCTTGATTTACGTCATAAATTCATTATTACCCCACCAATTTAAGAACAAATTATTTTCAAAGATCTTTTTCATTCAATATTGCAAAATTGTATAATAAAGTTAAACCAAAAGTAAAATTGTTAACAGGTTATAAGTTTAGGCAACTAATTAAAGCTTCGATAGACAGTTATATGTAATATAATATGTTAATTAAGATAATGTTATTTTGGGTCTTCGTCCAGTATCTCTTAAGCGTAGTAATTGTTACAAAACAGCACATTTCAGTTTCAATATTTTTTTATCTAGCAGGCCAGGCCGCTGGAGTATAACAGGACAGACAGTTATATTAATTAATAGTGGTTATATTCTTAGGTTAAGCTAGGAGGTTCTGCCTCAACTTCGCCTTTTGTAACTTATTTACAATAAAGTATTTTATTATTATTATTATTAGTTTTATTATTATTATTATTATTATTATTATTATTATTATTATTATTATTATTATTATTATTATTAAACGTTGGTGCATGTTCGATTATCATATTAGGTGCACTTGGAATGGTTGCAAGTCAAATGGCGTACAGGGTAGGCCAAAAAATATAAAACTTGTACAAGAATAAAGTACCCATATTTCAGAAAATTCAGCAAAATGTTATTAAAAAAAGTTGTTTAAAATTAAAAGTTATGCATAGATTCAAAAACGCGAACGAATTTCTACTGGAGACTACAGAGGAGCCGTATCTCAGTAATTTATTATGCTTCAGCTTCAGCTTTCTATAACAGGCTACAAGTTGCGGTGAGAAAATCAATTTAAGAATAAGGTTAATACCTTCCTCTTCAGTAAAGCCTTCTATAGCATAGACGAGTTTCTAGATACTCCTGTAATATTTTAGTATGTATTTTAGTCTCAGGTAATAAGTAAAGTTTGTCTTTGTATTTTTTTTTTATTTTAAATCTTTTAGTTCTTATACACGGTACCTGCACGCTGACGTAAGGAATGATATAACTTATATCAAATACTTGAATAATAGTTTTCAATTTTGAATTTGGTTTTATCCAAAAATCAGCCAAATGAGTACAATTACCTACTATTTCGTATTAAAAAAGGTCGGATTTATAAATTAATAAAAAACAGAAAGAGAAATATGAGGAAATTTGACCAAATTTCGTGTTTTGCTGTTAATAATATTTTATTAATTAACTAATTTTTTTTTAAATTAAAATTGTAGGTAATTGCTACCCAAAATCGGGAATTTGGTCGCTGTATGGAGAAAACGAATAATAAACGAAATACTTAATCAAAAACGAAATGGCAAAGGCGCCATTAGTGTTTCCTATTAAGTTTAAGATGCAAACTTGTTTTTTAATTTATTTTTTAAATAATCACATGACAAATAAAAGCGATTGATAATTTTATGCTATGTTTGGATTGTCCTGGTGTATACAATATGGGACAGACGAAAGAATTACTTATAAATCGCATTAATGAACATAAAATTTCATGTAATGAAAAGCACAAAGACAAGAAAGAAAAGACTTAAAAAGAACCTAAAGAAATTAATTACACAAAGAGGCTAATCGGTGAAATGGTGCTTATTCAGAGACACCCAAATACAGTAGATTTACCAGTAGGCTGAGTGGGCTGGAGCCTAGGGCGGCATATTTTAGGGGGCGCAAATTTGGCAAAAAAATTTTTTTTTATCTTACAGAAATTAAAAAAAAAACATTATTATATACACAAAGAAACGAGTGACCAATTGAAATTAAAATTGAGGGAAGACCTAAACCCGAAATTAACTTGACACAGACCACAAAGTGTAAATCTAGGGACTTTATTGTTATTGATAAGTTTGATGCAAATAAAAACAGAAGATTGGACTTTACTTTTAAACAATGTACCCACTAAAAAAAATAAATTGGCCTTTTTTATTTTTTTAATCTTATTTCATTTTCAATAAAATAAGTAGGTAATCATAAATTTTAAAAATATTTACTAAAAATTATTGACCAAATTTGGGCGTGGTCTTAAAAAATTTTCGCCTGCGGCGCGTTACGCCTACAGCGAGCTTTTAGTGCACCCCAAGTTAACAAGTCACGAGCCGCCACTGAGGGGCGGCAAAAATTTAATAGCCCACTAGCGGCAAATTTGTAAATCCGCCACTGAGTCCACCTAAGAACTGATACGAACAATTTAAATATGATTTATGGTAATTTAATAAAAAAATTCATTTAATTAAATAAAAAAAGCAATTTAAAAATTTAATAATATATTGCAAAACAAATTGACATTTTGCAATGTCCATTTCTCTCACTTTGTTTTTTTTTTAAATATTGATACCAATAAAAAATCAATACAAAAATTTCTCAAAAGTATTTGTAAAATGCACTTGTGTTGACTTCATTTCTCCATGTACATGTTGGTGTTATGGTTTTTTAATTGTCTTTAGTTTTAATTTTTGACCAGGGATATGTAGTAGTAGTAGTAGTAATACATAAATGTACTTATTTGCAAGGTAAGGATTCCCCAATTTTCATATACCTATAGCGTGTTTTAATTTTTAGTTTTTAAAAAATTGTTAAAATATTTTATTTTATAGAAGGAAAATGATCTAATACAACAGATTTGCTAATACATAGTTTGTATTGATAGCTTATTTTTTTTAACCCATATTCAATCAATTGTTAATGTATCAAACCCGCTTTCGTGTTATTTTTCATTATATTCCAGATTTGCTAGAATAGTGTTTTTATTGGTAGTAATCAATTCCATTAGCAGCACAATCTTGTTGAACAGCAATTTTGTTAAGAACTAAATTATATCTTCTCAATGCGTCGCATTTTGTTCCCAGTAAAGCGCTTTTTCTACAATTAAGAAAGCAGAACAACGTCCCCAAAACAAATTGTATCCGTTAGAACCTATAATTCACCAAGACGTTGGTGGGGGATCGTAGCGATCGGCAATCGCCGCGCACCCTAGTATAAGTTTTAACGTATTTGTTGCGCAGTTCACATCATTGTTCGGAGTCTTCTAACTGTCCTGTCTGAATTTAAACTTTGTTGATCGTACAAGTAAGTGTCAAAATCAAAATATAGTGTAGGGATTTGTTACTTAGTAGATTATAAAGTTACGTTTTGCGTTTAACAGGTACCCACTTTGGCTTTTTATTTATAAATTTTTTATTTTAAAAAAGAAATACCCACCCTAGATAAGATTCTAATGGAGCTTGGCCATGATGACAGTATTCCGTTGATAACAAGAAAACTTTTATGGACCACTTTAAAAAATATGGATTTTGTCTGGGAAAAGCATATCCGTAAATCACTTTTACTGGGAAGCGATGAAATTGTTTGCTGGCGACGAAAATACTTAAGAAGTATAAAGCAGTACAGAAGAGAGCAGAAGAAAATCTTTTATCTTCATGAGACGTGCATGGAATAATAAAGGATATATAGTTCCAATAAAATTGTGGCAAGACAAAAATATAAACAGTGCTCGCCAAGCTTTCATGGACGGCCTGTCAACGGGTATTAACGTGTCTTTAGGTAAAGGGAAGAGACTAATAATCGTCCATATTGGAAGCGAAGAGGGATTTTTAAAAGATGGTTTGCTAACCTTTCAGTCGATCAATACGGGAGATTATCACGAGGACATGAATTCGAATGTTTTTGAGGACTATTTTGGTGAAATGATAACATATCTTCCAGCTGATTCAGTAGTAGTTATGGATAACGCAACCTATCATTCACGACGCACAGAGAAGACTCCAACTTCATCTTGGAGAAAACAAGAAATTATCGACTGGTTAACCATCAAAAGTATTGAGTTTGAAGTTAATTTGATAAAGAAGGAACTATTAGCTATAGCAAATTTACACAAACATCGTTTTATGAAATATGCCGTAGAAGTTATAGCACAAAAACATTGTGTAACTGTGCTGCGCATACCGCCTATCATTGCGAACTAAATCGTATATAACTTATATTGGCGCAAGTAAAAGGATTTGTAGCAAGACACAACTCGACATTCAAAATGAAAGACGTTAGGCTACTATTTGAGCAAGCCATTAAGGAAGTGACACCAGAGAACTGGCGAAAAGCAGTTCATTATGTCATTAAAGAAGAGGAGAAAATGTGGGATCTTGACCACCTGATCGATCGGACCGTCGACCCGTTAATTATAACGTCAAGAGGAGATGACAGTTCCTCAGATGACGAAGAATAATATGATTTTTTTATAATTTAATTTTTGTATAATGTATTTTTTGTATTTTATATTTTGTATTTTTTTTTATAATGTTTAATAAAAAATAAGTGTAACTAATACTATGTACATAATGCCTCATTTTTATTCTGTTAATATAAAATTATTTCCTTTTTACGAATATCCTACCCGCACGCCTTTATCACACCATTTTCAGTGTTTGTGAATGGATAACAATATAGGCAAAACCCATAAATTGACCCAAACCCGGGTGGTACTACCTGCACTTGATGAAAAGAAAGAGTTTTGCAATGAAATCAATGCCAAATTATGAAAGCGGCTTAAATATTCGTTGGGTCACTCTGTAGTCCCTTTGCATACCTAATGAGCTTTTATTACTCTACACCTTTCTGAAATAGACTATAGGTGTTATTATTCATATCACGATATTATTATCCTACCACGACATTACATTACCCATATCACGACATTTAATGGCTCATCACGACATTAACTTAATTTCCTATCTCCAGAAAAATGACTCTACTAAATGGCTGTTTTAACCAATACATTATATTTCATATCAAATATTTCGTAATTGTTGTAAACAACAGTATCTTTAATTCAGAGGCAGGTTTTGGCTTTATTTTTACTTTAATTTTCATAGTTTTAGCAAAATATCACGACATGACCTTACTTTACCCTACATGTTGGTGTTGGTGTTATGGTTTGTAAGTGTCTTTAGTTATCATTTTTGCCCAGGGATGTGTCCTGCTCCGTAGGTACATAACTGTACTTATTTGCAAGGTTCCCCAATTTTCATATGTACAGCGTGTTTTAATTTTAAGTTTTTAAAAAAATGTTTAGTGTTAAAATATTTTATTTTATAGCTATGAGTAGGTCTTTCTCATGCACGGATTTCTATATTTTGATCCTGAAGAAGGCAATAAATTTTGCCGAAACGTCAATGTAGCAAAGAAACAGTATTTTTATTCATCCCAAAAAACCGCAAAACCGATAACACATTGATAATTTTTCCAATTTTTGCAATTTTACTCTAGCTGTGCTCACTTTATTTTATCTTTTTTTTTTTGATTCGACATTCTGAAACCAGTCAAGATCTGTTGATCTGTATTTCTATTAAAATTATTTATTGTTTTTGATCTACCTACTTAGTGGATTTAATTTATGTTTACTGACGACCAAATTAAATGGCAATTAAAAAGATGAGTCTATAGTTTTAGTGTTAACGGGTCTGTCCGGTATGCTAAGGTTTTCTAAATATTTATACTTTTTTATCGGCGCCAAAGCCTTAATATAGATACTTGCCATCTGGGTTTCCAACTATTTTTTCTCGATACATTTTTGTAATCATCCTAAAAAATTTGGCAGTGCGTCAAGAAATTTGCTACGTTTTTCATAGAGAAGCGCGCCAAAGTGATCAATTTTAATTGACGATTTGACCTATGAAGTGATTCTCGATGAAGGTATGCTTGTTTTTATAATTAAGGGAGGGGCCCAGAAAAACAGATCCAAGTGAAAAAGTGGCACGAGTTTATTTAGAGTCTAGGAAGTTTTTTGATTTTTGGCAGACAAATAGATCTGAATAACTATTCGGGGTGATTCACTTTGAAACAAATAAAGCTAAACATTTAAAAATGTGATATAGCTTTTAATTAGTGCTGCGCAAGGGCGTCCGAAGGGGGGGGGGCAAGGGGGTGCGCTTGCCCCCCCCCCCCCCCCCCGGCCCAAGGAGATTTGAGATATTTTATTTAACTGGGATATATATATTTGAAAAAAAATGGTAAAACGAACTCTTGTTGCATAAAATGAAATGTGGTATTGAAAAATCTTTACTAAATAGCGAAGGAAATATATTTGAATAGAATAAATAAAGCTTTATTTTAATTTACACAGCTAGTCATAATAGCAATATACAAATAGATATACAACCAACACATCTAATTCCCAATCCAAAAATGAACGACAAAAACAAAACACAAAGTGTAACAAACCGCCAATTTAACCGAAAACTAAAACATTTTGGCTATTGGTCATGCAATTGCGATAGCAATTTGTTTACCTCCAACTACATGTACAGTCGAAAGATCAATCAGTACTCTTAGAAGAGTAAAAACCTGGATTCGCCCGACTATGACTGAGTACCGATTGGACGGTTTATGTATGATGTGTGTTCATCGCAAATTTGTTAAAGAAAAAAATAGACATTTAATTGAAAAAATTATTGATGAATTTGCAAAAGATTCAAGAAAATTAACATTTATTTTCTCCAATAAATCTGAATAACTTATAAGTTTTTTGTTGTATTTTTTTTTTGTTATATTTGAACATTTTAAAATATTTTGTTTAGCTATTTTTTGTTATTTAATATAAGTATTAGGTGTCTTGCTCTATTCTTTTATTGAACGTTTGTTGACGTGTTAGAAACAAAAATAATTCCAATTATGATTTGCCCCCCCCCCCTTGGAAAAGTTCTTTCGGACGCCCTTGGTGCTGCGTTGTCATATTCTAGTTTACTTATTTAAAATAAGTTTCATTATTTGTGAAAAATCGCAGTCATAACCTACTTTACCAAATTTTAGGCGTGACAAAAAAAAGTTTCGCCACTTTTGACTTCCTGAGAACGGCTCTGCGCACTGTGATATCGTTGCGTCGACGTCGTTTTCTCCCGTAGTGTTATAAATAGTAATTTACGTTACAAGACCGGAAAGTAGTCTTTTTCAGGTCGAGACAAGCTTGGAGAGACCTGGAAAACACTAATTTTCGGTTGCGTGACGTACCTACAATATTTTTTTTAGGACCGACACTTCGATATACTTACATTAAATTATTTTATATTATTTTTAAATGCGTCGTATGACTTCTCGTAACGGGCTTTTGATTTTACTGGCAATATATCGTAAGTCGCTTTCCTTGCTGCTTCCAAAATTTCTTCTGAAATCTAATTTTCCGTGTCGGATAATTCAAAATCTGAATTCATATTGTTAAATTTGCGAACTCGCGAAAGAAGTTTGACATAAACAACAAATTAAAAATCAACGAACTGTCACTCGACAATACATCGAAATGTTCTTGTCATAGTAACGAAATCAAGGTAGCTTGTATTATCAAAGAGCGATTGGAAAAACAAAAAACAGGGACCGGAAAAATCTTTTCCGGTCTCTAACGTCACTTTTCCGGTCTTGCGATCGAAAAAAGGTTATTTTCACGAAAAATTATCCAGAAAGTGTATATTTTCTATTCGGTTTTAAAAAAATAAATTTATTGTATCAAGTAATGATTTTTAACCTCCTGGAAACGATTTCGTTAAAATATATTTTGTTAGTTGAGATTTTCAATATTATTCTCATAAAATAATTTGAGTCACATAAGTTTTCGTACAAAATGTTAAATCAATATGTACTACATACAAACTGTGGCCTACTGTAAAAATACGAAAAGTCTAGACAAATTTCGTTTACACCCACTTAACAGCACAGATGAATGGATAGGTAAAGAATAACGGCGCCTATCTATAAGGCCATTTATACAAGTAACGACGAAATCTCATGATCTAAAGGCAAATCTACACGGAGCCAGTAACAAGTCACTAAAATCCAGTAGCTACTAAAGCGGCGTTTATATTGGCATAGTTATTATTGGGTTAGTTACTTGTACCATCAACTTACAAGACAGTAACTAACCCAATGTAGGTATAGAAATAGAACGGGAAAGTAGAAGTGTAGAAGTAGGTACTTGTATGCACTTGATGCGAAGACAGGAAAGTTAATAGCCTGCCAAGCTACTTGCTTACCTGCTGGCTGTCTGCAAGAAACTGGTACAAGTAACTATACCAATGTAAATGCGGCTTAAAAGCCAGTGCTCTGAAAGAATATTGAAATTAAATGGTTCCACGACCTTGTTCAAGTTACTTAAACAAAAAACAAAATTGTGTTACTATTATACTATTTACTGTTTTAGTTTCGCTGTGTTGAGTTTAGAGGAAACATATAACGTATAATAAGTTTGTAAAAGTAGAAATGATGAATTCGAGGCAGACATGTCTAGTACTAATAAAAAAACGCATAATATAAATATGTAAAAGTATTGATAGAGGAGTTAATTGACAGACCAGTAAGTAGAACTGCTTTCCATTCACTAGATTGGAAGCATTACTAAACCCAGTGATTACTTTTAGTGCTAAAATACACGTCCATTACAAATTACAAGCAAGCGCTAAAAGCCAGTACTAGATTTTAGAGACTTGTATAAGGTACTAGCACCGTGTAGATTCTGGTGAAAAAAAAAGATAAGCTTTGTTAAAGTCCAAAAGGAGAGGAAACTAAATTCTTAAGTTAGGAATTAAAATAAATTTGTTCCAAAATTGTTATGTTATTGGGAAAATTGTGTTTATTGGTGAGAATCGTACCTTTCGTCATAAATAAGTTAGTCAACTTCTACAGGCCTAGTGAGGGTTGATCGGCGTCACGAAACATTACGGCTCATCGGCCGGTTAAGACTCGACGGGAGTATGAAATATTTAAAATACTTACTACACTTACTCTGCAACTCTACTCCAAGGACGACAGTGATGCCAAATCCATATTAAATTCCCATTTATTAAAACGTTAGCGAAAAATTATTCTTGAACTTTGCGATTTCGAACCCCTTATCCTTATGGCTTATTGATTGTAGATAAGAAAAAAGCAGTAGTAGTAATAACATTGCTTATGCGAAATTTAAATGGCCTACAACATTAACAACATTTGTAAAAAGTCAGAAGGGTTTTTTCCTTCGTTTCGTCAGAACCATCTCCAGACGTGTTATACCATATCATGGGTCATCCGTGAGGCTAAGATAAGATGTGACAAAATAAAAAGGAAACTGTCGGTTCAACCTAAACTTATCGTGGCGAAAGCGAAAGAGAGGATGCAGCGAGTAGCGACATCTAATCTCGTTGTTGGAAACTTCTAAACAACTTGTCCAGGTTAGAATTTTTAACTGAAATAAATTCAATGGCAGCTGAAACAATATTAGAACTTCTTTTATTTCTGGTTTCGCATACTTTTTTCGTGTCTTTCTTCATGAAATTTACCTCTTTTTGGGGTAGAAACCGACCCAATTTTTTTTTACTGTAAATCTTGTTGAAAAGGGCATAAAAAAGGGAATACGACCCACTATTTACAATATATACAAGAGTTACTGGAAGATGATCCGGGCCGCCGTCTTTAGTTTTGTTATGTGATTCTGAATGCACTTGACCAGCACTAAGTAGTTTTGGACTAGATCATTTTTACAGATGAGTGTTCCTTTGTAGTAAAGTCAATAAACAGAACTGTCGATATTGGTCCGCAGAAAATCATCGCTGGATACGAGAAACACACACCCAGCTTCCGCAATAACTTAATGTTTGGGCTGGCATAATGGGCGACCGCGTCATTGGACCCATATTCCTTGAATGTAACTTAAATTACCATACATATCTGGCAAAATACATATGGCAAAAACCCAAAGATAGAAATAACTGTCAGCCTGGGAACTATGACAACCATATTTCAAGCAGAGGTTCATGCAATTGAAATGTGTGCAAGACTGCTGATAGACCGACGGTATGCACACAAATCAATCAAGATATTCTCCGACAGTCAAGCTGCATTAAAAGCTCTTGAATCGAGATGGTGTACCTCAAGAACAATGTGGAGCTGTCACGAAACACTATCCGAACTAAGTCTGAATAACAGAATAACCCTAGTGTGGATACCGGGAGTACCGGGACACATGGGCCTGGAGGGTAATGAGGTTGCCGACAAACTCGCTAAGAGAGGGGCAGCACAGAAATTCACAGGACCCGAGCCGGTAACAGGCATATCTCATGCTACGGCGAGGAAAACAATAATAGCCGAAGCAAAAAGCAAATGGGAAAGACACTGGTTAAATCTACCATGTCTAACACACTCTAAAGCATTTATATACAGCCATATAAATCAACAACTAACGGACAAACTACTTGTGCTCAACAGATCATGCCTTAAAGCACTAGTAGGATTGTACACCGGCCACTGCAGGTTGCGACACCACATGTATAAAATTGGATTAGCCCCAACTGATGAATGCCGGCTCTGCATGGAAGATGCAGAAACAGCAGAACACGTATTGTGCGCCTGCCCCGCAGCAGGAAGAATCAGATTCGCTCTATTCGGCGAGACGACTATGCTGCCGGACGACATGAAAAATGTCTCCCCCAATACCATCATTAACTTCATCAAAAAGTTAGGCCTATTGGGGGAAATATAAATAAGGTGTGAGCCACAATAGATCGCATGGTCGCAGTGGAGGGTTAGTTGTAACCCACTCACTTTTAACCTAACCTAACCATACATATCTGCATTTTTGCAAGGATAACTTATTCCAGCTTTGACTGCATTATTTCCTCACCATGCAGAAGCAGATCTTCATGATGATCGAATATGGTTACAGCAGGATGGTGCTTCGCCTCATTACGCCATAAATGTTCGACAAAATTTAAATGAAGTTTTAACAAACCGTTGGATAGGACCAAAGACTTCTAATTAGAAGTCTTTGGATAGGACGATGGGGTACAATTCAATGGCCGCCACGATCGCCGGACCTTAATTCTCTAGATTGTTATTCGCTAAATAAATAGTTCTTTTATCAATTTTAAATTGAAGTAAATCGGATATGCGGTTTCCGAGAAATCCGATGACGGCATGCAGAAGGAAACATTTGGGTTTATTTTACATGCGGTGATGAACATGAACTCTCGGTAATAAAATAATAATTATACCTAAAAGTATTTAGGTAGGTATTTGACCCATGATATTCTGATCTGCGAACATATTTGTCACAATAAATTAAAGTGAATTTTTGCTTATGGGTTTGTTCGCTAGTTAAATATAAAAAATAGTTTTTTGCCAGTGGCGTAGCGACAAATTATGGGCCCCCCGCGAAAATTGTGTTAGGGCCCCCTCGCCTATCCTAAATTAAGAACATAATATACAGTGAGGACCTAAAGTCCGCCCCCCCCCCCCTCTAACTTCTAAACCGTTCGGTATATTTTAATGAAATTTTGAACGATAATATTTGAGCAAGTCTTGCACTTTTTGACATACTAATGACAGCTTTAAATGTCAAGATGACAGATGGGTCCGCTTTTGGAATATTTTTTTAAATGGAAAGGGGGTTCCAATGGTACCTTATTTTGAAGGTCTTTTAATGCTTAAAACATTCTCCAATTTAAAAAACATTTGGTTCAGTATGAAATAAAATTTATTAATTATAAGTATTTTAAACAAAAGATAAAGGGACACATCTACAAAACAGTGGTTACTTCAACAATTGTTGAAAATGACCGCCATGGACCTCTTGGTAAATAAATATTCTATTAGTAAATTCCTCTCGGACATTGTGAAGCACCTGTGGCGTTATCCTTGAACAAACATCTGTAATTCGTTGCCTAAGTTCTTCTAATGAGCCTGAAGCCGTTTTATAAACCTCAGTTTTAACGTATCCCCAAAGAAAAAATCTAGAGGCGTTAGGTCTGGCGATCTAGCTGGCCATTTTGTCGAACCTCGACGACCAATTCACCTATTTTCATAAGATTCGTCTAGGTAATTTCTGACTTGCCTAAAATATTGTGGCGGGGCACCATCTTGTTGAAATACAACCTCTTGAAACTCATGTGGGTTTTGGGCAACAACATCATTAATAAGTGGAGTAATTGTATGTTGCAACATATCCAAGTACCTGGGGCCATTAAGATTATATTCAAGAAAAATGGGACCTATAGTGTGATTACCCAAAATGCCTGCCCAAACATTTATTTACTGGGGAAACTGTGTGTGTCCCTCCCGAAAAACATGAGGGTTTTCATCACTCCAGTACCTACAGTTTTGGGTATTAACTCGTCCATGTAAGAAAAAAGTACTTTCGTCGCTAAAACAGATATTCCGCAAATAGTTATTATTCCTTACGATTCTTTCTGACATAATTTCGCAAAATTCTAGTCGTCTATCTGGATCATCTTCTGTTAGTTCGTGTATAATTTTCATTTTATATGGGTAAAATTTATGGCTTTTCAAAATTCTTTTGACAGAACTACGAGAAACATTACATGCCTCAGCAACGTGTTTCATTGGCTGTTGGGGAGTAACAACCATTTCAGCTAAAACTTGGACTTTCACATCTTCCACGATTTTTGGCCTTCCAGACCTTGGTGCGTCTTTAACCGAACCAGTTTCTTGAAATTTTAAGATTAGTTTTCGCAAAAATTTTCTGCATATTTGGCGTTCCGGATATCGTTCATTGAACATACGAACAGCAGCATGGTAATTTCGGTAAGCTTCGCCAAAAATAATAATCGCTTCAAATTTATCTTCTAAAGAACGAGCCATTTAAGACAATTTCGAGGTAAAAATATTTTCTGTCAATCAGACATTTAAAAACAGTATGATAGCAACAATCAATAGACAACCCTAGGTAAAAAAAGTGTGTTATAAACAGTGGTAGTCATAATGTAGAAACCGATATTATTGATTCCTGTTTAGAAAATACTGAACCAAATGTTTTTTAAATTGGAGTATGTTTTAAGCATTAAAAGACCTTCAAAATAAGGTACCATTGGAACCCCCTTTCCATTTAAAAAAATATTCCAAAAGCGGACCCATCTGTCATCTTGACATTTAAAGCTGTCATTAGTATGTCAAAAAGTGCAAGACTTGCTCAAATATTATCGTTCAAAATTTCATTAAAATATACCGAACGGTTTAGAAGTTAGAGGGGGGGGGGGGACGGACTTTAGGTCCTCACTGTATAAAGTTTGTGTTACCAAACAAAATTAGGTAATACTGTTTATTATTTAAACTACTAACCTAATATAAAATTTAACTTAAATACCTATAAAAACACTCAGGAAAATATAATACACGATATGTAATAGTTATTTACCTAACAAGTGCGGAAAGTGGTCCTTTACCGCACGCGACGGCAGTTGCACGAACGACGCGAAGCGGAGTTCGGGCAAGCCGTTAAGGGCGGTAAAGACACTTTACGCACGTGGTAGGTACACAATTTTTCCTTCGAGCAATAATATTTGGAACAAAAATCAAATTTAAAAGAAAAAATTTATAAAAAGTAACAAATATTAATTGTTAAAAGCTATAAATATTTTTATATTATGCATTGCGCGAATGCAAGTACATCAATTGCATTTTTTGAATAAAATTAATACAGTGCGGTAAAGAATCTTTACAGCACTGAGTGCGGTAAAGAATCTTTACCGCACCGGTAAAAAAAAGAAT
This sequence comes from Polydrusus pterygomalis, assembly GCA_963969555.1. NCBI lineage: Eukaryota > Metazoa > Arthropoda > Insecta > Coleoptera > Curculionidae > Polydrusus > Polydrusus pterygomalis. Next base: position 54,683,398 of record OZ018378.1, read on the forward strand.
TATATTACAAAATTAATACAAAAAGAAACAATATTTTTTAAAAATATTTATTACATACAAACATTATAATATAAAAATATAGCTAACGATAAATATTAAAATTAAATGTACAATTTGTAGCGCAATGCAAATTAAGTGCTGAGCGAGCTTGATTTTGTTCATCAGATGTAGTTGAGCAGTTTTTGTAAATTACAGAAGCGTTATTTTCTTGCGCCATGCATGGTACAGTAGATTGTTGTGACCTGAAAATTGCTAAAGGTGTAGGCGTTGGGTACCTAGTAAAAATATTCGTAATGATGTGATACTTATCGCCGTTAGTTGTGGTTAGCATCATAATGTAGTAAATTAAATAGAACATATTACGCATATAATAAAATTTACAAGAGTGCGGTAAAGAAATTTTACAGCATTGGGTGCGGTAAAGAAATTTTACCGCACTTACCGCACTGAGTGCGGTAAAGTACTACTTACGACATGAAAATGAGTGCTGTAAAGTGTACTTTACCGCACGCGAGTAGGAAAAGAACGTTACAATAAATATAACTATTGAACAAGGAACAAGAACAAAATAAAAAATATTCTTTAAAACTAAAAGGGACGAAAACTAAAATATTCGTTAGGTAAAATAGCTAAGGTAGCGATACTAAATACTTGAAAGCAATAGTGAGATAAAAACAAAAATATTTTAATTTAAGCGAGAAAATCTTGAATATTTCAATAGTTATTGCGAGGCAGTTGCCTATCCTAATTATACTGTAAAACTATTTTAGTATAATTATTATAGCCGTTATCTCATTGTTGCTTTAAGGTGGTAAATTAGGTAAATTGTTTTTTTCTAGCTTTTGCCTCCGCAAAATTTTTTATTAAATGGATATTATCCATTTTGGCCGCCTCTTGTGCCTCTATGGACAGTATAAGTTAGTTAACCTTGTCTGAGAGAAACTATTTCGTAAATAATTTTTAATTTGGAAAAGGATCTTTCAGCTGTAGCAACACTTACTGGAAGAGTTAAAAATAATAATAAGGCTGTTGTTACCTCTGGAAAGTTTAATGATAAAGTGTTATTTTCCACAATTAAAAACACCAAAAAGTCTTTAATATTTTGAAGGGAAGCAATTTTTTCCATTAACGGCATACACAACGCGACTATCTCTAAAGGAAAAGTCGCAGACGCACATCGGGTCTAAGCCCCTGGGCGTTGGCATTTTTAGGCCAGGACTTCGGCCCCTTCGGGGCTATAGCAATAGGCTCTTTCGGGCCTCGGAACCTCCGGGCCCTCCCCGCAACTGCGGGGGTTCGCGGTAGTAGCGCTACGCCACTGTTTTTTGCCTATGTGCTTTATTTTCTTAAATGCTTTGATTACCGGCTATTTATCTCACGAAAGATCATTTATATTAACGAATCCAAAGATAATTATTTAAAAAATAGATGTGAGTCGTTCAGCTGTCACAATATAATGATAAGTAATATTTAATTAAACAATTTATTATCAATTTGGTGTTTCTGGATAGCTAAACGTTTAAACGTTGTTTATGTAATATATTTTTAATTTACAAATATAATTTTAAAAAACAATTCCCAAAGAACCAGCAATTAAGTATATATTTTTATACAGCGTCTGTATCTGGAAATAATTTTATAAAAAGTGGTAGTACAAGCGGCGCACCTATAGCATGGACGAAATAATTTTTTTTTTACTGTATAGGGTAAGTCAGAAAAAATAATAACTATTTTATTTTTTACTTATTTAAATTATTTTAATAGATCTTTTATAGTGCCACACACTGTTCTTGGACTACGACGCCTGAAGGGGCACGGCGGTAAAATAAATAAAAAGGTACGTTTTAGCAGTGGAAGCATAAGCGTGCGTACTGCGTAATTATATTTTACTTTTATGTTATCAGTCTTAAATTAAAAATCTTCTGTGATTCTCAGCTCACAGCTACTTTTGCAGCGATGCAACATGAAAAGTTGCGCAGTAGAAGTGAATCTTCGTGTGAACTGTCGTACAACCTTGGAAGTAGCGGGCGCAGTACGGTTGCCTGCAGTATTTTTTAGCTGCACGTAGTCTTATAAGTAGCCACGTGTGAACGAAAATTTTACGAGTTGCGATCGCTGCAAAAAATATTAGTTTGGTCGAAACTTTTGCAGCGGCTGCGTCTGTAGTCTTGTTTTTTTATTAGAGGTGTCACCTTTTCTAGTAAATACTCGAAGTCCACGAATGACATCCGTAAAAAGTTTTTTAAAATACATTATCTCCACAGCGCAGTTCCTGAAGCAAATTATTCATAGCTCCACAGCTGTTTCTTTTTTCAATCCATTTTTTTAATCATATTTTCTTTTTCGTAATGCCTCGTCGATTTCTTCTCCGTTTAAAGATGATAGTTAATAAGCAAGTTGTCATTGCCTCATCGTCAACATCCATATTTTACATGACCCCAACAGATTTTTCGAATAAAAATCGCAACGCAAACACGGCAAAACCTTTCAGTATACTGCTTTTGTAGCTACCAGCAGTGATTAACTATTTACAGCTCCAAAAATGGCGTGTCGTGTCTGAACAGTATTGCTACTTTTTATTGAACCCGCAGTTTGAACTTTAGCGGCTGCATAAAATACTGCATGCAGCGCGCTACTTTTGCGATAAGTGTGAACAGGACAAGAAACTTTTGCTGGAGCGACCGTAAAAATGCGCTGCAAAAGTAGCTGTGTGTGAGCTTAGCTTTATATACATTTTAAAAATATATAAGATAGGCTTTGAGTCTTTTCCTCTTTTTAAAATATAAATTATTATAAAAGCACATTAAAATCTATCTAAATAATTAAATTAAACTATTAAATCAGTATTCACTAAAGAGTTGTAAATTTAGTCCATCAAAATATTTAGATCTTATGATCTCCCAGTTGTGTTTTCACCGTGTAATTGTTTTAGTAAGCCATATGTTTCCGTACGTTAGTTTGATTTTTTTGCAATTAAATCCATACCGATAAATAATTCAATTTTACTGGTATGTTATTGCCAAAATAGTTACAGTTCTATTAAAGAAAACAGTACCCGGGAAAAAACATTTTTTCATTCTGAATTTACAGAAAACCCAAAGAAATATTTGCAATACAGGACTTTGTCATTTTAAACCTAGAACCTTCAACTGTCAATTTAAGACGGTTTAAAAATTAAATCCCTTTAGTAAATATGACTGTTAATATTTTTTTTTAAAACCGATCAGAAAATTTACACTTTCTGGACAATTTTTCGTCTAGAAAATAACGTTTTTCCGATCGCAAGACCGGAAAAGTGACATTAGAGACCGGAAAAATCTTTTCCGGACTCTAATGTCACTTTTCCGGTGTCTAATGTCACTGTCACCCTGTTTTTTGTTTTTCCAATCGCTCTTTGATAATACAAGATACCTTGATTTCGTTATTATGACAACAACATTTCGATGTATTGTTGAGTGACAGTTCGTTGATTTTTAATTTTGTTCTTTATGTCAAACTTGTTTCGCGTAGATTCTAAAATATATCGAAGTGTCGGTCTTAAAAAAAATATTGTACGTCACGCAACCGAAAATTAGTGTTTTCCAGGTCTCTCCAAGCTTCCAGGACTCGCCTATGTCTCGACCTGAAAAACACTTCTTTCCGGTCTTGTAACGTAATAGTAATTTAACACTTTCTGGACAATTTTTCGACTAGAAAATAACCTTTTTCCGATCGCAAGACCGGAAAAGTGAAGTTAGAGACCGGAAAAGATTTTTCCGGTCCCTGTTTTTTGTTTTTCCAATCGCTCTTTGATAATACAAGCTACCTTGATTTCGTTACTATGACAACAACATTTCGATGTAGTTACTTATTGTCGAGTGACAGTTCGTTGATTTTTTAATTTGTTGCTTGTTTTATAAAGCGTTCTATTTCCAGCTTTGTAAATATTTTTTATTTCTTTGGCTGATATCCGGTAGCTTTCCTTTTTAAAAATGCAATAAGGTTTGTAAATTTGCAAATATCTATGTTTTGGTTCAGATAAATGATGGTGCGGAGCATCGAATATTTGCTCCACAAAGTTGACGGCCTTAAGGTGGTGGATAGCTTGAGGAAATAGGCTAGTAATACCTTTTCTGTAAGGTTCTCAATATGTTTTTCTTTGGCCCAAGTTTCAAAGTTGTCGTAGGTTTTTTCGTTTAAATGTTTCGATTTTTCGGGTACTAACGTGGATAGCGCAGCTTCAGCAGCTTGTTCAATATCCAAAGACTCGTCAATATCACTCATAATTTTTTCGAAAAACTTTGCGGGAAAAAAGGCAAAACGCGACGTTCGAACTTGACAACACACTTGACATTAAATAATGCATAAACAATGCCTTAGAAACAGATTGCCTGCCTACTTTTCAAAATGTTTAAAAATACTAATAAAAGCTTAAATTATCAAATTCTCCGCTTTCACAAAAAATCTTGTATATAATTCGTTACAAAACGATGTCTTTTAGCCACTAGACGTGTTGTCCAACTCGGCTTTGCCTCGTTGGACAATTTTCCACGTCGCGTGCCTACAAGACACCCATTTCGCAACTTATTGTATAAATAGCTATAATGTTCAATATCCGAATCGCTGTCGAATAAATAATTTAAGCAAAACTTTTTAATTTCGTCACATTTCCTAAACAAAAATTCGATGGGAGAATCTTGATTTATCTCTGCATTTGATAATCTCCACAGGTCAGTTAAACTCTTAAACGTTGAAACAACATCTCTGGATCCACAAATGGCTCAAGAAGAGAGCACAAATTATTGATCGACTCGTCGTCGTCGTTGGGTCTTACAGTATGTAGATTTTCCAGAATTTTGAGGTCAAAAGTTGAAAAAAAAATCCTCATCAAATCTAAACTGTGTGTCTTCTATGATATGATCTATAATCGGCAGGGGCGGTTCTAGACCCAAAATATTAGGGGGGCACCACATTGGCGCAGCCACAATTTTTGGTAGCCTCCGCTTGATTGTATTTCTCTCGAGATGTTTTAAAGTTTTTTTCAGAAATGTTGGGGGGTCCTGGGCTCCCCCAGGCCCCCCCGTAGAACCGTCCCTGATAATCGGTATATATGTCGAAATTCTGTAATAATCTTGAGAATTGTCAGCAGGTACATTAACTCTGTGAATTTGTATATTTGCTCTCCGATGCATAGTTAGAGTGATGGCTACAGCATTGTGCAATTCCGTAATTTTTTTAAAAACATTTAAAAAATGTTCAGCGGCGTTTAGTTGTTTCTCCTTTAGTTGGCTAATAACATTGTTAAACATATTTTTAGCAGAAACTCTATTAAGGCTTTTTGTTTGGAACAAATAGGAATTTTATTATAAAATATTTATAAGTATAAGAGGGCACTCAAGTTTGGTTAGGTTTAAGATAATTACCCCCCCTCCCCCCCCCCCCCCGAAATCCGCGCTTGTACAAATTTGACCGAACACTGCGACAAAAATGTATATTTTTTGCCCACATTTCTTCGCAACACAAGATCGGTGAGTGGGCCTTAATATAATGAAGATTTGAATAATAATATACCTTTAAAAGGCAAATTTAACACTTTAGGATTTTATGGATATCGCCTTCAAAATAATAGGAAAACACGTTTTATATAAGTTAACAACACAATGTAATTAGGAAATAAGTACTTAAAAGTTAAACAAAAGATTTTTAGACGTTCAAAATATTTGCCATTGTTAGCTAGGTAATAGCCTCTACGTCTCCCGTAAGACATTGTCAAAAGTCATCCATCGAGTATTATGTATTTACTTTTTAACGTCATACTTTAAATCTTCAATATTAAACGGTCTACAGTGTCACCAGTAAAGTCCGCATCATATGGGATTTTTTTTTATTAATAACTTTATTCGAAATTTGACTTTGGCATCAAGTTCTGCTTCGATCGAGATGAAAATGAAGCAAAAAAAATAATAGTCACGTGATTCGCATTATCTGTCAAATTTTAATTTTTTCCCAAAAATAATTCAAAAGTGGGGTTATTTCTGAAAATATCGAAAAAAAAAGTTATTAGAAAAAGTTTTTTTAAATGTAGTTTCTAGCCCACATGCAAAATTTCAGCTCCATAAGATAATTTTGATTTTTTACCGATATTTTGTAAATTGCACCACTTTTGCAAAATAAGACTCAACGCAACCTACATAAAACTTCTCAGTTTTGACAAGGCTTTATTTCAGATACAATAAAATTTCTTTAAAGTAGCCATATTAAATGTGTGTTTGTCTACAAAATCAAAATTGGGCTATTAAAATTTAGTCGCATGTGATGCAAAGTTTATTTGTTTTTGACCCTGTAAGTATAAGGTAACTTCATAAAATAAGTATTTTTGAAAACGTAGTTTTTGTCTGAAAGTAATACACGTTAACGTTATTATGACATAGCTTAATAATAAATTATAATATAGGGGTTTTAAATTAAATCGTTGAAAATAGATAAACTTTACGTTTTTAAAATAAAATTTATTTTCCACTAAAAAACACTTTACGGAAGACACTGTGTTCTTTTTTGTCGTAATATTAATGTGTATTACTTTCAGACACAAACTACGTTTTCAAAAATACTTATTTTTTGAAGTTACCTTATACAGGGTCAAAAACAAATAAACTTTGCATTAAATATGCGACCAAATTTTAATAGCCCAATTTTGATTTTTTGTAGAAAAACACACATTTAATATGGCGCTGCCTTAAAGAAAATGTATCTGAAATAAAGCATTGTCAAAACTGAGAAGTTTTATGTAGGTTTCGTTGAGTCTTATTTCGCAAGTCGTGCAATTCACAAAATATAGGTAAAAAATCAAAATTATCTTGCAGCTGAAATTTTGCATGTGGGCTAGAAACTGAATTTTAAAAAACTTTTTCCAATAACTTTTTCGATATTTTCAGAAATACCCCACTTTTGAATTATTTTTTGGAAAAAATTAAAATTTGATAGATAATGCGAATCACGTGACTACTATTTTTATGCTTAAATTTCATCTCGATCGAAGCAGAACTTGATGCCAAAGTCAAATTTTAAATAAAGCTATTAATAAAAAAAAATGCCATCTGATGCGGACTTTACTGGTGACACTGTATATGTGGATACATATTTTTTTAAATTACTCACTAATCAAAGTCCAACTTCTCTCTCCCTAACCATTGATTTAGGAAAATTTGCGTTTTTTTAAACTTTTTTGACACAATCTTAGCAAAGAATTATCAAAATACTACTACAACGACGAAAAAAATAAGCAATTTATGTTTTAAAAAAAACACGCTGTATCTATTTTAGTATAATTTGTAGATATTTTTTTTCTGATTCCAAAAATACAAACCTTGTTTTTATTTATATTAACTCGAACCGTTTTTAAGATAATATACCTACGATATAAAATAAAATTAAAAATACATTCTTTTATGAAATTTTAAATTAAATTTAATACAAAATAAAATAAAAATTACAGGAAAATGGAAAATTATTGATTTTCACTTATAATCTCCCTAGCAGCAGAATTTTTACCGATAATTGTTTTTAAGGTCACGAATGGTCTTGTTGATAGAAAATTATTCCGAGTCGAAGACAAGGGGAAATTTTCTATCAACAAAAACATGAGTGAAACCGAGAAAAAAATTATCGGAAATTAATTCTGCTGCGTGGGAGATTCGGTAAGAAAATTTCATAAATTGGAGTTTCTTTTGATGTTCCTGAAATTTTAGTAATAAACCTTAGTTACTAACAAGTAAAATCAACTTATATTGTAAAAATACAGTGCGTCATATTAAACTAAACTAATCGGAAATATGTTTTTTAAAGTTATATTTGAATTTAAAACTATAAAGACATTGAATTAAAATTAAGTCGTAGTAGGTAGTATACCAAAGAAAAAATATCACTTATTAATTTCATAAGGTTAATAGGCTATAGACTATCGCGATAGTATCCCGTTGCTATAAGCAACGTAAACAAAAAGGTGCCTTCTAATTGGTTGAAAATAAATTTATGAAATTTTCAACATACTATTACATTTTTTAATGTTCCCTGGTTGCCAGTGTAACTGCCTTTCATATTGGAGTTAATTTCACTGGGATAGCGCTACGGTGTATTGATAGCCGCTTTGCTTTTGCAAAAAGGCTTCTAATACATCTTACCGCTGTGTCGGGATTGCTTGAGTTATGGCTGCCCGTAGAGTCCTAATGAGGACGAAACGGCCGTCGTGGTCTACCCGCCCCCAGGGTATCCATTGTGCTTGGATCCCTGTGTATTCCAATATAAAAACAGTTAGGTACAAACTTGTCCGATCCGATATGCCACAATATTCACTTTTAATTATTTTCTCGGACACTATACAGGGTGCCCTAAGGTGGATAGCGTATTAGACGTTTATGAAGAACTAAATAACGGATCATTTTGAAAGTTTGGCAACCAGGATAAACGACCATGATCTACAGTTTAAAAATAATTTTGACCATGCGGTGTTGCCGCTTCTACTCTAAACCGGTGGCAACATCGCTATTTTAATTAGAACACCCTGTATATTCCTCAATATTCGATTTCCGCATATAATTATGAACTACTTTTCTTAATATTTTCCTATACCTATCTGTAGCCATTTATCGGGAATAAATTAATTTCACTTTTTTTTATCGAATAAAGGACTTTCATTAAATATTAATATCTTCCTCCTATAAAACAATTTTGAGCTGAAATTTGCATCATACCTGAACAATGCCTTAAGGCATATGATCTTTTGCTCACATCTTAGTTTAAATATACAGGGTGGTACAAAAATTAATTTTTGTTGGCAACTTACAAAAATGTCAAAAAAATAATTTTTTAAAATGGAACACCCTGTATAATTATACGGATTTGAAAAGCTGATAAAACTAGCTTTCAGACTTGTATACTTGGCCTAATACCTAACTCTTCAAGATTTCGATTTATTAGCGTTTAAACATAAAACTTCATAAATCGACACACTTTCAACGGCTTTAATAGTAGTGGGATATGGAAACAATTCTTTTAGTACATAGTCACCATGGCAACTTCTTGTTTTATAGAAATGTCATTATTTTAATATTTATGATTTGAGTACCTACGATGGCGGATAATAATAATTACTCTAATACAGGTTTAATGAGTTTATTCATTTTCCATGGACAGTGTGATCAAATACTTAGCAGGACATGCAGAAAATTTAACGAAATGTACCCGAATTTGCCGCAGATAAATAACAAAAAATTTATTCGGCTTCAGAACAATTTTAGACACTTCCATTTAAAAAAATTATTTTTTTGACATTTTTGTAAGTTGCCGACAAAAATTAATTTTTGTACCACCCTGTATATTTAAACTAAGATGTGAGCAAAAGATCATATGCCTTAAGGCATTGTTCAGGTATGATGCAAATTTCAGCTCAAAATTGTTTTATAGGAGGAAGATATTAATATTTAATGAAAGTCCTTTATTCGATAAAAAAAAGTGAAATTAATTTATTCCCGATAAATGGCTACAGATAGGTATAGGAAAATATTAAGAAAAGTTGTTTATAATTATATGCGGAAATCGAATATTGAAGAATATACAGGGTGTTATATTTAAAATAGCGATGTTGACACAGGTTTACAGTAGAAGCGGCAACACCGCATAGCCCCAATTATTTTTAAACTGTAGATCATGGTCAATTATCCTGGTTGCCAAACTTTCAAAATGATCCGTTATTTAGTTCTTCGTAAACGTCTAATACGCCATCCACTTTGGGGCACCCTGTATTATTATCTTCTTATTGTGTATTATTTGTGATCAGTAATAAAAAATAATGATTAATTTGATATTGCTAATTATTGATTTATATTGCATTCTTTCTGTTATAGGTATTTTAATATTTTTTTTACTTTCGTCTTGTATGGTCTAAGTTATGCATACACCCTATATATTTTTCATTAAGTATGTAAGATGTATCGTCCTGGTACGATGCCAAAAATTCGTGTAATTTATTACGAAACTATAAACGATAAAACAAACAGTACTTGCTAAAAATTTATTATTTAATTTTAAGTTTACACAAGGAAACAGTTTTCAATCCATAATGTATAAACTGAAATATTTATTTATAAGCTTACTTATGGTAAGTACAGTGAATCACTGTACTGTGTAAAGTTGGAAGATATATCCTTGAATTTAAATTCATACTTCAGAAATTATGACTAAATAAAAAAATGTTAAATTTAGAAAATAAAAAATACTACGCTGACAGGTTTATTGTTTGTCTTGAACTAACAGGAACTCTGAACCTCTGGTAAAATTGAAAACTATCCAAAGATTAAGCAAACATTAGTGGATTTAACTACCCCGTGAAGGACGTTTTGAAAAAGTTTGCTTTTTTGAATTAATATCTGTGGTCCGGCACTTGTACCGGTTTTGAGAGCACACTTGCAAAATTTTCTGTTTTTACAGAATAACCCCTTTACGACTGACCTTTTCTAAGGTACCGTAGTGGGACGCAAGATGTCGCACTGGGTTCTATAATTCCCGTCGATGATCGATCCTGACAAGAGATTTGTCTTTGAGCGAGCCGTTTCCTGTTTCCTTCTGCCAAACTGAGCCTCACTGATGAGCCGTAATAACGGCGAAACGCGTCTGGGGATGAGTTTGGCGAAAGGAAGGAAGGAAACAGACAAAACTTTTTTGAATTCTTATTTTTGAGTTAACCCAAACCTATACAATTGGACTTAGTAAACTACTCCATAGGGGTAAATTACCTGCTATATACGAATTTTTAAAAACCCGGAGAAAAAAGTTACAGGATAGAAACTTCAAAAAGTAGCGTTTGTAGACGAATTTTAATTCTTTTAGTGGCAAAGATTGAAATTCTACCATTTGGATTTATCGTCTTTAGTCTTTACCACTAAAAAAATTAAAATTCGTTAAGAAACACTTCTTTTCAAAGTTTTTATCCTTTAACTTTTTCCTCAGGGGTTTTGGAAATTGGTAATATTTTTATATTTTTATATAGCAGATAATTTAACCCCTATGGGGTAGTTTACTAATGATGATAAATCCAAATGGTAGAAATTCAATCGTGGCCACTAAGAAATTTATAATTCCTTTACAAACGCTACAGGCAGAATTGACACATCCCCCAAAAAAATGTCGTTGCAGCATAAACATTGCTAACTTCCCACATATCAAGAAATCCACAGAAAAAACATAAGACACAACAACAAAAACGGCGCCGAGTCGATTCTGGAGTGTATTTTGAGGATGTCTCTAAACGAGGCAAACCTATTAACGAGAGGGTCATGCGCATGCCCATACCTGTAGAGTCGCAAGGCACGTGACTGGTAACCTATGCGTACAAACGCATTTTTTCACCCATAAAACTTAACTTTGGTTTGCGCACGAGATAAGCTGTACTAAAGCTGTAGCTGAAGGTAAATGTCTATGTGTAAGAGTCTTTTAAAAATAATATCTTATTTGTTTTTTTTATATGTATAGGGGAAGGTTGCCCATATTGGACCAATTTCCAGATTTCTTATCATAGATCCTAATAATAACGCAAAATCGATCTTGAAGCTATACCTTAGTATACTTTAGTATGTTGTTCAACTGCAGGATTTCTTGCAGAACTTTATTTCAAAGTATCTATGATATACCAGGTTATAAAAAAACTTCTGCAAGTGGTTCAATATTGGAAACTGGTTGCCTAAATTGCACCTGGGGGTTCTAAAATTAGACCACATGATTTAAATCGGAAGCTTAGGTGTTAAATAAATAAATAAAAAATAAAATTGTTGGTATATAGGTTTTATACTTATATTTCAAAAAAACATCAAATTTACAATTAAAATTTCGGACATCCTAATGCAAAAAAGTACCTATTAGTTTCCTATATTGGACCAGTCATAGTTTCATTTTTTAACTCAAAGAAAAAATATTTTAGCAATATTGAAATGGTGTTAGTTCATGACATTAACTTATTTAAAGAGAAACATTATTTTTGCACAATTTGGAAAAATTGCCTATATTGGACCGGTTCAATTTTGGCAATCACCCAGTGGTCCAATTTAAGCAACTACCACGTGTTTTACAAAACCACCCAGGAAAGAAACAAAAAAAAAACAAATATGGCATGGTAATAGGAGAAATAGAAAGAGAAAAACTTACTTGATAACTTCCATAAAAAAGATTTTGCTTAGAGTTTTATGGTTCTAAGGTAAATTCTTAGGAAAATCCTAAGAATATTACATTAAAACTGTGTAAATTACGTTTTGCTCTGTACACGCCAAGCACTAACGGCCAACTAATTGAGTTGAGTTTGTTCCCGATCAAAGGTTCTGGGTGGAAGTATGTTACAGTGTTGCCAGATAATATGGCACTTGTTTAGTTTCGGATAAATGTACTGTGGTCCAATTTACGTAGCGGTTCAATATAGGCAACCTTCCCCTAATCAACTGGGAAGAACGCTTTTCTCTTATTTTGCATGACAATTACATGACAAAAAGTCAAAGAATGGGGCATGTAAAATTAACTTTTCATGACCAGTTAAAGAAGACTGTATGAAACAAACAGAAAAATTGGAAATCCTAATGACACGAGCAGAAATTGTTCCGTTTTACTTTTGCCCATCTGTGAAATCAAGTAATTAACTCCGTTATGAAAGGGAAATGATCAAATTAAGCTGCATATGAAAACGGTTCAAATCGCATTACTGAGCCAGGGTAAAGGGCTTAAATAGTTTTTAAGGATTGACATTTCTTTGAGGCTTGGATGGCATCAAACCAGGTTTTAAGCTTTAGTTGCAGGGCAGGGGTTCGATACTTGCAAAACGCACGCTTTTAGGTAACTATGCGAATATGGGTTTTAAAAATAGCGTTTTCAAGAATTGACCCCCTGTTCTTTTTCCTACGACCACCTATGAAAATAAGAAATAAATCTTCTATCTTGGCTAGAAAGTCCTTTATATTACACGCGTGTTGAAATATTTTCTTTCAATACGTGTGTTGAAATATAAAACAGCTGATGGCCGACGAATTTGACAGCAAAACTATTTAAAAAAATAACAAACTTACGGGACCCGTGGTCTAATTGGGGTGCTGGGTGGGGTAAAGTACACTAGGGCATTACTGCAATTATAAAAAATCCTTTTTTTTTCGTTATTTTTGGGAACCTAAGAGTATTTATGATAAAAATAATAATATATTAAAAATGGGAAATATGTCAGGCAACCCATCAAACCTGTCAACATTGCCAACTGAGTTGAACCACAGAAAAAAAGGGGCAGCTATAGAGCAGAAATAGAATACCCTAGGAAATACCGATTTATAATTTTACAATTATCTCGGATAAAAATATCGATACAACGTTTAAGGATATGGGACAAGTGAATATGCTTTAAGAAAGTAAATTTATTTTAGCAATATTCAAAACAAATCGAATATAGTAGAACTTTTATAATTAACAATCTATCGATATTTAACTCCATCTCTATCTTTCTATAATGTGGAGGTTATGTTTTAGTTTTGTGTTTTGTGGTTTTTGTATGTATATTTAGGTAGGTATATTATTGTTTTATTGAAAGAATGCAAGCAGGTAAAAAATCAGAAACGGAATTTATTCACTGTACATAGATAGTAGGTATGATGTGCGTAAGCAAATAGGAGAAAAAGTTATTCTTTTTATTTAAATCTAGATAGGTATAAGTTAAAATGTGTAAGTGGACATTGTTTTTATTTTTTCAACTCTAGAGTTGAAATAAATTTTTCAACTCTAGTGTTGTACTGCAGTTACGCATTTAAATCCTTTATTCTTTTTTACAGTTACATCCAATTTGTTCCTTACTTGATCTCCTACTTTAGCGGAAATATTGTTACATTTAGGGAAAAAAGTTTCAACAATACTATTTGAATCTCTTAAACTTAAATTTCTACTCTCCAACAAGGATATTATGTCCGATATAAAATTGAAATTAACCTTAATAGAAACAAGATCTACACTTGCACTTTTTAACAACTCTTTACTTTGCACAACACACTGCAAATCGTCATCTAATTTTAAAAAAATTACCGAACTGGACATTAAACCTTTAACGTTTACAAAAATTCATGATATTCATAGACATGATACTAGACAAACTAATTTTTTGCAAACTATTAAAATAAACAGTAACGTTGGAAAACGGTCATTGTTATATAATGGATTAATATTATATAATATTTTACCGGAAAATATTAAAGCATTAAAAAAACTACCGTTATTTAAATTTCATTTAAAAAAATATTTCCTAGTATAATTTTCTTTCTTAATGAGTTAATCAAACGTTTATAATACAAAAGAAATTTTTTTTAACTGTCTTTTTTATATATCTACATATATACCTATTAAGTTAGAGTAATAATTGTTAGTTATTTTTATATACTTATCCCTGTAATAAACTTGTAAAGTTGGTTGGGAGTAAAGTAAAAAAAAAAAAAAAAAAAACGTATTTAATTTTTTTGATAAAGCCAAAAACATAAAAATATGCTCTTCAAATAATAATTTATGAAAAATATGCATTTTCTTATAAAATTGACAAAATATGCAAAAAATGCATATGCATTTTGCATATATTCCACTCTTTACTAATAAGTAACTTAATGTGCATTATCGTTTTAAACAAAACATGATATAAATATAGTATCTTAACTTAATTTTTAAATTAGTAGGATTTAATCACTGTTAAAATATATGGTGATTTTTAATCAGTATTGAAAGTTGAAAATACAAAATCCTTCTTTGTTGATAAAGAACTAAATGTAAATAGTTAATAAAAATATGAAAATGTAGTTATTAGGTATATTGTAAGGATGTATCTGCTGTATATTTTTTAAATTATGTGCTTTTGTACGGCTCTTATAGCAACCTTCAATAATGCATAATACTAACAAAGCTGAACAAACAAGAAAAAATCAAAGATATTTTTAATAATGACGATTAAGAATCATTACGGTAAAAAGCTAATTAATAAATTAAATAGTGCTAATTATTTATTTATATCTGCGGAGTTTTTAAGTATACAGGATGATTAACGTTGTAAAGTTATTAATTTTAAAATTTTATAGCAGACGTAATTGGCTTTGAACATTCGTATCACTTCAATCAATCAACTTGGGTATTTCAAATAGAATACCCTGTATATTTTTTTGGATTCCTTATTAAAACTTAAGTAACTGTTGTGAATAATAATATATACCTATGAATAAATTAAACAGAAAATAGTTGCACCAGTGCAATGGGGATTTTAAAAAAATTCAGTTTCTCAAATTATATGTTACGTCCTATTTTTATTTTGCTATTATTCACTCTCATTTACAATATTTAACTTTAATGGGGATCGACTTTTCAAAATTTGCTTAACCCCTTACAAGTTTTACAAAATAAAGCAATTAAAAATATAAATTGCTTGGATAGACAATATTCAACTAAACTTTTATATAAAAATTTTAATATTATGTCAATTAAGGATATTCACTTAATAAAAAATATTGTTTTTGTTCACCAAATTATATTAAAAAACAAACATTCAAATATAAAGTTCAATTACAGACGTGACGTACATGCTCATTTAACTAGAACTGTTTTCAATATTGACTTATCTTTAATACACACTACTAGGGCAGGTCAGAACTCCATGAAATTTTACTACGAAATACCCCAAAAATAAAAAAAATTTTAAATACAAAACGTTTTAAAATGATAATTAAGAAAATACTTAAAAAAGAGGAAGCTACATTTTAACTTAAAAATATTTAAACGTGCACTTCTTTCATGCTTAATTATTCTTTTTAAAATTATTTTAAAATGATATCTAGAAAACGATATTATTAGTTTTAATATTTCATTAAAAGAAATAATAATTGAATACTTTTATACATATTTAAATATTTCTATTTTTTTTATTCAACATTAACATTTTAAGTATTATTATAGTTTTAAATGTTTATTTTTATTGACTTACCTTATATTTTAATTAGTTATATTTAACAATTACATTATTTTAGATGTTGTAATTAGTAGAGAATCCCTCATAAACAAATATTTTTGGGATTTTTATTGGAATAAATAAATAGGGAAATAATAAATAAATATCCGAAAAATTTTGGATTTTAATTTTTTGCGCCTTAATTTTTAATAAAGAACACTTTTTTATGTTTCTATATTAGTTTAGAAATTGCCTATTTGTAATTCTAGGTCCGTATTAAAATAATTTGAGGAGTTATCTAAAGAACAAAAGGTCAAATTTGAAAACTAATAATGCCTTCTTATAGAACATAAAGAACGGGTACGTTCGGCGAATTGGACTTTTCGTTTTTTCCAAGTAAAAATATGAATGCGCAAAAAATTAAAAACCAAAAGTGACAATTTTGTTTTTTATCCAGATATATCAGAGGGTATTTGGCCAAAAGTATGCAACTTTTCCTTTTAATAACCATGCATGTTTATCTTGTACCGTTTTCGAGATCCTCATGTATGCACACGACTTTGTAGCACCCTGTATCCCGTACCTATATACATTTTTTACAGATAAAAATGTATATATGCAATATATATATTGTGCATACAACGTTACTTTGACCTTCAATTAAAATAAATTTGGCGTGTATATTCAGAAATTTTACATACACTTAACCTTACTGTGTTAATTATTCCCTTGGCACAGTGTTTACCTTTCGGTTTAAGCACCTGACTGTATTCACAAATAGAATACTTTATACAGGGAGTGTTTTCAAAAAACAATGTTATGTACAACTGCTGTTCAATTCCAGTGGCGTAGCCACCTTAAGGGTCGGAGGAGGCAGTACCTATCAAGGGGTAAACCGCGGAGGAATTTTGGTTTACAAATCTTGGGAATTAGTGGCATTAGTAAGGGAATTAGTGGGCATTCCAGGAATTAGTCGAGGCATCGAAGGAATTTTGTGGAGGCATTTAAGGAATTAGTCGAGGTATTACAGAAATTAGTAAAGGAATGCATTGGAGAAATTAGTCGAGGCATCAGAGAAATTAACCACGGTGTTAGGGAAATTATTTTGAAAATTTCCCTCATGTATAAAAAATGCCATAAGAGGTGTGCAATTTCCACTGAATTACAGTGGAAATAGCATCACTGGAAATTGCACTGTAGCAACCATAGCAACAAGTAATAAAGAAGTCAACAATGACGTTTCTATTTTAATAATAATTATTTGTATGTTTAAATTATGGAGGATTTGAGGTAGGAGGCCGATCGCAATGCATTGGATTCGGTCCCAAATTAGCATCGGTAGTTCAGCTTTACGAGTTGCCATAAGATGGCGCTCGTGTTCGAAGTGGGCTATCAAATAAATGGTTTCTTATGGGCGCGATAACTATTTTTATTTAAATTAGTTCTTTAAGGAACAAATAAGGACTTTTATATGAATTTACACTTACTTTGTTATACTTATTAGTAAACTCGGCCTGTAAAAAGTTCCAACGATGCTTCGTTTTTAAAATACAGGAACATTCTAGCTAGAGGGTTTTACCTTTGGAGCTAGAAAGAGACTTATTTGGCTGCGTTTCATCTCTAAAGAAGATCGTGTCTTACACCCCGACACAAAGCAAACTCTACTTTTATAAATTGTACCATTATTCATTATAAATATAGAAATTAATTACAATACAACGTTATTTGTCTTGTCTTGCCTTCAAACGTTATTTGTTATTTCGAAAAATAAAATGTCAATTGTCAAAAGTAAAATTTAAAAAATATGGATGATCTAGTTTTCCATATTAAAAAGGAAGAAGAAGAAGAAGACAACATCAGCCCACTTCGGACGCGAGAGCCATCTATCGGCCAATAGCGAACTAACCAAAAAACCCGGACAGAATTCGAAAATGCTGCCATTGTCGATCGGCCTCCTACCCTCTAGTTTTACATAGTTTAAATAAAAACGCCCCAAAACCATAGCAACAAATAATAAAGAAGTCAACTTTGACGTTTCTTCTTTATTAATAATTATTTGAAAGCCGATCGTTTGAAAAATGGATCGTTTTGGTGAATTTAGTGAAGATGTGATTGATGTTAATATAGAAAAAAGTATCCCACCCAATACAAAGAAAAGCCGATCGTTCGTATGGAAACAATTCATGGAGTTTTGTGTTGTTAGAAACTATAAACTAGAGCGGGAAACATCAGTGCATGAGATTGCTAAAGTACTTAAAGATTGGGGCTACAACATGCGAAAAAATAATGGCGATGAATATAAAGAAAGCACAATAAAAGTAATGTGGAATTTAACTGCAGAAATGGTGATGGATGAATACTTTGAAAAATATGGTATTAAAATAGACCCATTTGAAGATCAAGAGTTTAAAGCTGCCAGGGATGCAAAAAATGCTAAAAGAAAGGAATTGCAAAAGCACGAGGATAAAAGAAAGGTCAGTTCAATTGCCCTAAAATAATGAAATGAAAATGTTAATTGACAATTGCAACGAATGTACCCCAGAAGTCTGCAAAAAAAGTTGTTTTTTATATTCTCCTATGAATTGCCATGGAGAGGGGGAGAAGGCAGCAAAACCTTATTGGAATTTTTTAAAAAAGAATTTGACAATGGGGGGCAAACAACAGATAGAATAGAATACAATCCCATATTCAGCAAAACGACACAATGTGGCTCCAAACCGTGCGCTCCATCTAAATGGCTAGTCGCTAATAGGAAAAATCCCGATCTTTGTCCAATCAGATTGTTTAACTTGCTAAAATCAAAACGAGAAGGTATTGAAAATGATCGTTTATTTTTAACGGTCAATCCATTTTGGAAAACTGGAAGTCGATGGTATAAAAACAGTCCTGTTGGGTGAAATGAAATAGCAAAATGGACTACTACTCAAGCAAAAACAGTGGGACTAGACGTCAAAAAAACAAAAATTACTAATTACTCACTTAGGGCTACAGCCGTGTCAAAACTTGCAAAAAGCGGTATTGCAGAACAGGAACTTATAAAAATGACTGGCCATGCTAGTTCCAAATCAATTGCCAGCTACCTTCAAATGGATCAAGAACATCATGAAGCCATTTTAGAAAAAATGATAACAGATAGCACCCCAAAATCCAGTGAAAAAACATCAAGCACTCAAGAGAACCTATGTATTATGGACTCAAATAAGACCACACAATATATAAAAAATTACAATAATTATTGTAATATTATTTTTAATAAATAAAAAACTAAGATAAAATGTTAACGTGTTAGCTATTTATTCTGTAAATTTTCTACCGAATACCATTCGTGCATAAAAATTTCCAGAAAATTCTGAAAAATGAAATGTTTTTTGGAAACCACATTCGTTTATTTTCATCGTTGTTTCCAAAAATAGCCCTTCTCCTTCGGAGTCGGGCAATTTATAGTTTGAAACAACGATGAAAATAAACTCATGCAGTTATCAAAAAACATTTAATTTTCCAAAATTTTCGGAAATTTTTATGCACTTATGGTATTATCCCCGAAAATTTCATAAATTTATTTTCAACCAATTAGAAGGCTCCTTTTTGTTTACGTTGCTTATAGCAACGGGAGACTATCGCGATAGTCTATAGCCTATTAACCTAATTTATTTATTTATTTATTTATTTATTTATTTAGGATACAAACAGGAAATCCCATAGACAGTATCCACTAATTTTATAATAAGTAAATTATATCTATCCTACAACAATATCAGCACTTATAAGCTAATAATATCAATGATTGGATAACAATACAAAAAGAAGCATTTGCCATTATGGCAAATGCCTATGATAGGTAATAATAACAACATGAAAAAAACGAAGCATTATGATACTTATTTAATTATTCTAAAAGCCTTCGCTTTAGAGCATTTTTAATTCTATTCAAAGATGTTGAAAAGAAATCTAGATCTAGGTCCGAAAAATAGCGATTCGAGTTTCTCATCATTCGACTGATTGGTGAGTTTTGAGAACTATTTGTATGATGAAATGGAGTATAAAAAATGTAATTATTTCTTAATTGTCGCGGTGCAACATTGAACGCCATCCTTGAGACCAGATATGGAGAGTCAACCCTATTCGAGGATATTTTAAACATATAAACCAAGTCCGATAAAATTCTTCGATTCCGCAGAGACAATATACAAAAATGCAATCTTACAGTATTTATGTCGTGAAGTATATAATTTTGCTTAAATAGTAGACATCTCAAAAATCTGTTTTGCACCCTTTCCAATCTATCTATATATACAGCATACATTGGATTCCATACAACAGATGCAAAATTTAACTTGCTATACACATACGCATAATACAAGCACATCAAAGATTTAGTGTTCTTAAAGTATTTAGCCTGCCTAGTAATAAAGCCCAAAATCTGACAACAACTGGACGCCAAGGAGTTTATATGTTTATCAAACAAAAGCTTCTCATCAAGAACTACGCCAAGGTCCCTTATTTGATTCACTTTTTTAAGAACGCTTCCATTAATTAGATAGTCTTGGTTAATTAAATTTTTATTTCTAGAAAATGAGATCACGCAGCATTTATCTATATTGATAAACAAATAATTTTTTTTGCAATATGTGACAAAACGCAGGAGATCTTCTTGTACGAGGTCACAATCGACCAGTGAACGAATCTGCTTATACATTTTCAAATCGTCCGCATAAATTACAAAGTCACAATTCAAGAAGCAGCTTTTAATGTCATTTATGTAAATAATAAATAATAACGGCCCTAAATGCGATCCTTGTGGCACCCCGGAGGAAACTGGAAGAGTATCAGAATTGACTCCATTTATACATACTCTGAACTGTCGATCTGACATATACGATCTAAACCATTCCAACAGGCTACCACTCACACCGATCAATTTTAGTTTATTTAGCATGAAATTAATGAGTGAATGAAATTAATAAGTGATAATTTTTCTTAGGTATACTACTACTACTTAATTTTAATTCAAATGTCAAGTCATTTCGAAGTGACAGGTGAGACAAACCAGCAAGTAACATTAAGTTTTTTAGCGTACCCGTGATATTTATTGTTACAATAATATTGTGTAAAAAATGATTCGTTTTGGTAATGAATCAGCAAGTTCGATTGCTAAAGAAATTGAGCAGTTAGTAACTGATTTTTATTACTAAAATGTGAGAAACATTAAATAACAAATTTGTTATCTGAAATACAATGTCTTTATAGTTTTAAATTTAAATATAACTTTAAAAAACGTATTTCCGATGAGTTTAGTTTAATATGACGCACTGTATTTTTACAATATAATTTGGTTTTACTTGTTAGTAACTAAGGTTTATTACTAAAATTTCAGGAACATAAAGAAACTCCAATTTATGAAATTTTCTTACCGAATCTCCCACGCAGCAGAATTAATTTCCGATAATTTTTTTTCGGTTTCACTCATATTTTTGTTGAGAGAAAATTTCCCTCGTCTTCGACTCGGGATAATTTTCTATCAACAAAACCATTCGTGACCTTAAAAAAAATTATCGGCAATAATTCTGCTGCTAGGGAGTATTATAAGTGAAAATAAATCTTTATTTTGGCATTAAATTTACTTTATTGTGTTGAATAATGCCTTGATTGTTATACTTGCTTGCTTAAAATTGCTTTTCTAAAGCCATTTTCGAGGTAATTTTTTTATTAAGCTGAATAGTTTTGGGGAATGTTTTGCCCAATCAATATTTAGTCAAGATGGCAACATTGCATGCATCTGCAAGTTGTCTGCAATGTTTCCATATTCAGTTTTTGTGGAAGATCTACCGTTTTGATGTATGAGCTGCCGTTCTACCGCTGAGGTACCAATTTCCAATTTCTACCGCTAAACATTACACTCGATTTAATTTACGCTTTTAAAATAATTATGTTAATAAACATTAAATATTTTCTTTTGAATGAATTTCTAATTTAAAATACAACAAAATGCATGGCGATATTAAAGAGACATTATATTGCCGGCAGGCAAAATTTATACATTATTGACTGCTGGTTGAAGTGTAAAGGTGCAGACCGCGACTTTGCTGGCTGCTTTGCTCGGCGAACAAAATGGCGTACGCGAGACTGCAGTAAGTAATGTTCGTCAGTTTAACCGAAAACTACGTTTTTATGAAGACAATATATTTTATGTGCAGTGGCGGACGCATTTATAAATATATGAATTTAGGTACTTATTTATAGTACATATTTACATTTATATAGGTATTTAATTAGACACTCGGTTATTGGCTTTTATACAAATATTAGGTAAGTTCCGTAAGTTGTGCCAATTTTTTAAATTTACAGACTTTAAGATACAAAGATACATTTTATTATTTATTTAAAGTGAATTTTACCATTGGCATTAGAGGAATAATTAGTGTGTTGGTGGGCATGACTGGGCATTTGTAAAGATATTAGGATTTTGAGATTTCGCTATTTAATAATGATATTACATTAGGGGCGGCTCCCCTCTCTCAATTAGCGATTCCTATACTGACTAAATAAAAAAAAAACAATTACATATTCCTTAATGGTGTTTAGCGAAAAAATCTTCAAAGGCACTTTATATGATGCATAAATTCCAGTTATTTCGAAGTTAAAACAGATTTTTTTTATTTATTATTTTTAAACATAAAAATCGTGAATTTATTAGTCACTTATCATTAGTTTCTTAAAACTTAAATAAACCATACCAAAATGTATATTAAAAACTCAAAAATTTACCTATCGATTTTAAAAAGTATTAGAAACAACATTATCTAGGTTAGAAGATTGGAATTTTTGAGTTTAACTATTTATTTACAATATAGATACACAGGGGCATACACTTATTACGAGTCTATCATCGCTTTTACTTGAGACATACATGTATACCATTTACTCAAAACCCTTTAAACCTATCGAATTTATTTTTGTTTATTTACAAATAATTATTTTGGTATATTTGACTGCTATACGATTAACAATCGCATAAATAAATATTTCAAAACTAGCTGCAGGCGTTTGGTTATTACCAGTAAAATTATATTAAATAGGTATAAATTTAGTTTCACTGGGTAACTAAAGGGTCAAACGTTCTTGGCCTGGCAACAGTGGAACAGATTTATACCGTGCGAGCAAAAATTATTTGCATCAAAGAGGGCTTGGATTAAAAAACGTAGAGCTTGGTTTAGATCACAATGATATGGGAACGATATATCTAACCAAATCTAGGTTAGAATTTTGTCAAATTCATATTATGACATGAAATGCCAAACTAATGAGTAATAAAATAAGTAGACAAATACAAATTTATTTTTGTTGTTTACAAAATTAACAAAGTTAGAAAAAAAGAAAAAGAAAAATAATTACATCAATGGCTGAAATTGGCCACCGCCATGCTCCAAGCATAAATTCACACGTCTCTTCATATTTTCGAAAGTGTTGACCAGCATCTCTGGAAAAATGTTACCAAATTCTTGGATAATCCTTTCTTGTAATTGTTCTAAATTTGCAACTGGTGTTTTAAAAATAGTGTTCTTTAAAGGAGAAAAAACGAGGTAATCCATAACCGCTAAACAAGGTGATCTAGGTGGGAATTCAATGTCTGATCGAAAACTGATCAATCTGTCGGCGATTGCACTGTCCTGTTAAAAATATCCAAAACGTAGTTCGTCGTCAAGTAATTTCTCCACAAATGGATTCAAAATATTGTGTCTATACCGCTGTGCTGTAACTGTGTCATGGAAAAAAATAGGACCAACAATTCTTCTTCGGGAAACAGCTAACCAGACACCAATTTTTTAAGGGTGCAATGTGGACTCTACAAAAAAATAGGGATTTTCACTACTACTTCACATGCGTGTATTCTGAGAATTCACATAACAGGCTTCATCCGAAAAAAATGTCAGGTCTAATAAATTATTTATTTCCAATAAATTTCGGGTAAACCATTGAGAGTAATTCCTGCGTCTTTCAAAATCTGCGGCTTGTATTTCTTGGAATACTTGCACTTTGTAAGGAAATAAATTTAGCTGCTTGTTAAGAATAATAGTCCTGCTTGTTCCATAAGATCTTCCCACTTCTTGGGACAGCCGTCTTAAACAATTTGTTGGCGTATTTTGCATTATTTTACGAACGTTTCAACAAGTTCTTCTGTTCTTACAGATGGTCTTCCTGCTCCTTTTTTGTGTTGTATAGAACCTGTTTTCCTAAACACAGCCACGGTTCTTTTCAGGCAATGATAAATATCCCCAGCAATAAAAGCAACGTTAGGAAAATGTTCGTGAAAATCGTCAATGCACAAACCCGGATTGTATTGCCAGTCACCATTTACTCTAACACCGTTTCGAAAATATGCTTCAACCATGAATGTTTTGTGTTGTTCCGTAAAGCCCATTGTGTGAATTGTTCAAGAAATTGAAAAAAATTTGCGATGAATCAAATTACTTGTAACGACTGTCAAAGATGACGGAATAACTGATTGATTGTTAAATCAGGTAGTTACTGACACCCAGCAGGTATTAAGCTCTACGGCTAAGCATTACGTCCTTTGATGCAAATAATTTTTGCTCGCACGGTACTTTAGGCCTTTCTTTAAAAGAAAATAATTTTCATAGTTGGCCTATACAGTGTTCGCAAGAAAGTCCGCATCAAATGGGATTTTTTTTTATTATTGGGTATAGGTAAAAATTGAAAAAGCAGTTAGTTTTTGCTTACCTAAAAACCAAAAATGACGTATACTGAAGCAGCTGCACGACTTGCGTTACCTGTCAAATTTGACATTTTTAATAAAATAGGTTCAAAAATGCCCTTATTTATAGAAGTATCGAAAAACTTTATTCGAGAAAGTTGTTTATTTAGGCATTTTTTGTCTCTGTACGAAATTTTGACAGTCTAATACAATTTTAATTTTTTGCCAGATTCTTGAAAATTTTGATCAACCCTCGTAGATTAACTTTTATACATCGATGTAAAACCATTTGCCTTTACTTCATTTGTAATCTTAGTGCAATTTTGTGTCAAATTTTTGTTTCCAATTATTTATTTGGCTTCAAAAACTGAAATTGTTATTAATCAGTATGTAATGTTTGATGCAAAGTTTATCTAATTACATCAGTTTTGTCAAAACCGACGTTTCTAATTTTTCCCAAGTTAGTAAACAGATGTACAAAAAGCAAATATTAGGAAGCTTTCGTTGAAATTTTACTTAATTATTATTATTAAATTAAATTAATTATATTAAACTATTAAAGAAAGAAAATATTGTGGCATATCGGACAAGTAGTGTTTATATATTAAACTATATTTTTGTTGAATAAAATGTTTCGAGCGATTAATATTTATTCTTTTTGATCCAATATTAATTAAGTAAAATTTCAACGAAAGCTTCCTAATATTTTCTTTTTGTACATCTGCTTACTAACTTAAGAAAAATGAGAAACGTCGGTTTTGGCAAAACTGATGTAATTAGATAAACTTTGCATCAAACATTATACTGATCAATAACAAATTCAGTTTTTGAAGCAAAATAAATAATTGGAAACAAAAATTTTACACAAAATTGCATTAAGATTACAAATGAAGTGAAGGCAAATGGTTTTACATCGATGTATAAAAGTTAATCTACGAGGGTTGATCAAAATTTTCAAGAATCTGGCAAAAAATAAAAATTGTATTAGACTGTTAACATTTCGGACAAAGGCTAAAAATGCCTAAATAAACAACTTTCTCGAATAAAGTTTTTCGATATTTTGATTAATAAGGGCATTTTTGAACCTATTCTATTAATAATGTCAAATTTGACAAGTAACGCAAGTCGTGCAGCTGCTTCAGTATACATCATTTTTGGTTTTTGGGTAAGCAAAAACTAACTGCTTTTTCAATTTGATGCGGACTTTTTTGCGGACACTGTATATAATATAATACATATTATAGTATATTTTGAAAACGAAAGGGTAATCGGACAACCCGCTACATGAGAAACCGAGTATAATGATAGATTTTTAAATTTAATTAAATCATAATATGAGCGGTTTCGGAGAAATCCGGTGACAGCGGAGGGCAAAAATTGGGTCTATTTTATATGCAGCGACGCTCTCTTAAAATGAGCTAAAATAGCGCCATATATTTTTTAAAATATACGCTGCTTGTAGCAAAAACACTTTTCAACCCGGCAAACGGAAGCCCATTTAATGAAAACAACTTAAAAATAAAAGTAAAAAGGTTAATGAGATTTTCCTAAGCACACCGACCTATAAAATTTAATTAGAAAGTCAGTTTACAAAAAATCAAAGTGAAATAGAAACTTTAATTAAAGCTCGTTAACCCTCTCAAGCAACTTAATAAAGTTGCCCGTAAAAAATTTTAATTGGATTATTCACTTGAGAATTTGAAGTACAGTTGACAAACAGCAAACGAATCAGGTACTAGAATTTGCGGTCACTAAATTATTATTTTATTTTGACGGGTAGAATTTTTAAAAATTTTTTCTCTATTCTTAGCGACAATATCTATAGGACCCCACGTTTGTTTCATTACTATCGGTTATTGTAATTCTTCTGACATATTGACAGGTGTCAAATTTTGACAAGAGAATTTTTTGCGTATTTTTTTTCAACTTTCCACCGTCAATATACATACGACCTTATAGTTTTTTCATTAAGGTTGAATTCTCAACGTCGTTCAATTTATTGCCAACCTATAACCTATTTCGCTTTGTGTTTTCAAGTTTATAATTTTTTTAAACTAACATTTAAATAAAATCAGTATCGTCGGCACATTACTTAGGTAATATCTGATATATTACAAAAATATCAATTTATTTCATTGCTAATTTTGGGAGAATTGTATAATGAAAGAACAATGAGTGACAATGACATAATAATGTTAAAAAAAATCTTACCCGATATTTTTCGCTATACAATTCTCCTAAAATAAGTTATGAAATTCCTTGATATTAATTAAATATGACAATTATTATAGTGTTTCTTAGGTCCATTTAATAACATTAAACTGTGGGAATTTCCTAACCATAGGCGTTCCACACAAATAATTAATATGTGTATACACACTTATAAGTTTGTTTTAAATTAGGTGTTTGTACATACTACACTTTATAAACCCACTGTATATATAATAATATTATATTAAAATAATAAATATAAGGTAACTCAAAAATTCTATATACAAAACTAAAATCAGAAAAATAAACCTGACACGGCACGACACTGCTCAGAAAATGTTTTAATTTTTTTACCAGAACTTCATTCTGGTCAACCAGACTCCGGCCCGTTCATCAAGGCATAACCACGTATATTTTATCTCCGTCTCTTCCACGCCATCGGCGGTCACTGGCCTATCTCTGTCTGGCAGAATCGATCGTTAGATGGGCCGGGTACCGGTTCAGCTTATATCCTGGCGCTTCCAACCGCTACAAATTACATGCTGTTGCCAATTCTTTAAAATTTTCGGATTTGTAAGCACAAAGTAAGTATATACGAGGAACAAGGGTTTGTTAATTAGTTGTTTTTAAACACTGAAAACACTTTTTGTCTTGATTTCAGTTATATTGTTTCTTAAGGACTAAAGAATGTGTTATTATAACAATGAATGGCTTCTTATTTTTTTCTGTCACACTCAAAACTCCTCGGTTTAAAGTATATTTGCAAACTAGCTTTCAAAGAAAGTTACTGACTAACAATTGAATACTGATATAAATGAAATATCTTTAATAAAAAAACTTAAAGAATTGAAGAAGAAAGATCTGACAACCCTGGTTGTGCGGTCGGTCTCTTTAAGACTGTTTACCGCCATATGGAATGATTGGAATGTCCTCAAACTGAGATTGGATAAATAATACCTATAGAATTTCAAGTCGATACTGATTTTCTTTAAATTTTGTATAAAAGCTAGAAAACATAAATAAATCTACGCAAAATAGGTTATAGGTTGGCAAGCATGTTGATACTCCCACCTTAATATAATTTTTTTTAAACGATTTGATATATTGACAGCTGTCAAATTTTGACAGGATAATTTTTTGCTTATTTCTCCCGAAGTCACCGCATCGAATACTATAAATACGACCCCATAATTTGTTTCGTCAAAATCGCTTCTTCGTTTTATACAGCGGTTCTTGATAAGTCTACAAAAATTAAATTAAATCTGACCGTTTAAAGTGGGTCAAAATCGGGTTCAAAGAAGTCGGTTACGGACAAACAATCAAACAAACAAACATACAGATGAAGCTAAAAAAAGCGTGTTAAAAACCGTTTCCCTCACAAAAAGAACAAACCAAAGTTTCACTTCGGATCTCCCCACAGTCTTCATGTGTCCATCTACAACACTGGATGCATTTAGCCTATTTTTCACTATGTTTTCCTTTAGATACCCCGAAAGCCTTTGACGCTTTTAAATATCCCATTTCTTTATTTCTTACGGCATTAACTGCTTTTATCACGTCGCTAGCATACCATTTCTTGTGTTTAGACGGCATCTAATAGTAAAACAAATCTAAATGTGGGAAAGAAAGAAAAAACTAGAAGTCTTCATCCACAAAATTTAATGGAATAAAATAGAATAAAAAATGTGCAACTTCTTGATTAATTATTTTGACTTATTTTATCCTTACAATGTCTTACAGACATAATATACCTAAAGATGTTTTATAAAAAGTTTTAAATAATCTTTGATATCTTCTTTTTAGAAAGGTTATTTCTTCTTCCCCAGTTTATTTGGTTAGTTTAGACCCCTTTTACTGACTTGTCACATACTCAGTATGTTTTAATTTTCATCAATTTCCTTCATATTATGTCTTCTACACTTCAAGTTTTATTTCCATATAAGCTCCATTAAGGTTCTACACCACTTTCTCTTTTGCTAAAACCATCAGCACCAAATATATTTTTTGTCTCCTGATGATAAACTTTTCTACGTTTGAAACATGTAGTGACCCTCGAAGAATTTTATTCTATTAAATTTTGTGGAGGAAGACTTTTAGTCTTTTCTTTTTTTCCCATACTTTCAAGTCCACTTTAAGCATGGACTACTTCTTCAAATCTAAATGGTATTAGATGTCTTCAGGATCCTAATTTGAGAGTATCTCAAATTGGGACTTATAGGGTATCTTAAATTAGGATATTTAGTTTATCGTATCATTGAAGATTAAGTCATTTTTATATGATATCTATATATAACACGCCAGCAATACCGTTCCTTCTGCACCTTCAACATGTACTTTGTTTCGCCACTCACAAAACTGCCGATATTCTTTTTCATAATGGATTTTAGATTTATCCGGAAGCAAGTTCAACCTTATAATTTAGGCTGCAGCTAATATATCGTCAGGAATATCAAAATCTTGCATGATTTTAAGGATGACTTTTTGAAATGCCAAAATGAAATGTCAAAAACCTTGTTTTTATTTTCGCATCGCCGTTGTCAATGATACGATAAAGCTTTGAATATAACTTGATTATTAGCGATTTAACACCGTCTCGGACATTGCGGGTGACTCGGCTGTCGCCTCGTCACCTAGCAATGTCCTCAACTATTATAAATCGTATAATAATCTCGTTATATTAATAGCTATAAAAAAATCAAGAACTAATTTCTGGGCTAGGTCTTGAACATAGAAGGAATTTGTTGTCAGAAAATAATAGTACCTAATATTACCTGAGCTATTATTCACCAAAACTCGCATAGTTTCTTTTGTCGATTTTACACTTTGATAAAAAAAATTTAAACGTAAATAATTGAACACGTGCACCGGTTCACCAAACAACTGCCAATCGGAGACTAAGAATGCAACACAGTAAGGAATACCTTAAAATAAAATAGTTTCTTTTATTTTTACGAGATGACAGTACCTATTATATTATAGTATTAGAAGTTAGACAACTATCTCAAATTAGGTGCCCTTCCTTATTCAGTATATTCATTAATAGTTTATTTGCTATAAAATGTTGAAAACAAATATTTTTTCATAGCGCTGGCAAAACCCAAATTGTAGTATCAATTGTTGCTAAAATGGCCAGTTTTTTTTCTGGCTTTCTAGATTACCGAAATGCAAAAGTAAATAGTGGGTCGTATTCCCTTTTTTATGCCCTTTCCAACCAGCTGTCACAATACATATAAAAGTTACGTTTTATGGGTGAAAAATATTTTCACTATTTACATACAGAATACAGACAATTTATTACCAACTATAATATTATAACACCGACATTCGACATTGTTTTTTTGCTGTTAGGTTATTACAGATACACATACGAAACTAATATTAGAACGACTTCTAATAACTTAAATTTTGACAATGGTTTAGAAAAAAGAGCACAAGCAAACGTCCCGGTTTAATAATTATCCAGTTAAAACAAAATTAAACTATAATTTACACTAGGTATATTTAAAACATTTTTTAACAAAAAAAAGACAGATGAACAACACTGAGCGTGCATTCTGTTCCGTCACGTGATTCTGCAGGCAATCAGCGTTTCGTTTTGTGCCTTGAATAGTCAAAAAGGCTGTATCTTATTTCTAATACCGTTTTAAGTATCCCTATATTAATACTCTCCCCGCGCTTTTTTAACAACGCCAATTAGTCCAAGCTATAAAATCATTCGATTGTTTTACTGAATAGTGCTTTTTAACACGCTTTTATTAGCTTCACCTGTACCGTAAAACGGGGCTACTTCGGCTAGATTTTACAGTTTTTTGCATTTTTTAAGGGTAAAAATTTTCGCGATGCAATTAATGTTTTTTATGTGGGATACTACATCCTTGCTAGAGTACTTCCTAAAAGAAAAAGTTTACCTATTTTTTTTTGTTCTAACATTTTTTTGGTTGAAAAGTGTCCGAATTTATCCTACAAGGTGGGGCAAATTCGGACACCTTCTTTAAACCGAAAAATATTGAAGTAAACATGACTTAATAATTACTTCGGACACTAATTTAACTAAAAAAAGTTAGCATAAAAGCTAGAATTATTTAAAAAAAAGGCTTTCATATTTACCATATCACATAATATGATATTTATTTTATAAAAATACAAAATATTTTCTTACAAAAATAAAAACAAACATGTAAACAATAAAAACAATCTTATCACTTATAGTGAATTTGGGAATCCTATAAAATTCCGATGCGCCTCGAAGTGACATTGCTTTTCGCCGAACCGCCCTACAGGCGACTCCCCAACTACCTTCTGTATATGCGAACCATGTCCGAAGTTGCCCCTCAAATTTGGGTTTTTTTGCTTACACCTCTTCAAAAAAAAAACATAGCAACTATAAATTTTAAATTTTTTCAAAATGTTAACAACATATAGGGCTACTAAAAAGTAAAATAAAGTTATCCCTTATCATAACTAGTTTCGGCTGTGCGCCAGTTACTTTTACCACTTTTGAAAAAGTTCAAAAAATGGCTTCATAATAAAATAACACGTGGAGATGAGACACTTACCTCTAAACGCTGCTAACTGTCGGAACGTACAAAGGCAACTGTTAAGACACATTTCTGAAGAGAAACAGCGCGCTTGCATTATCTGTTTCCCCACCACTGATGTCGCGATGTCCGAAGTTACCCACACTGTCCGAAGTAGCCCCGTTTTACGGTACGTTTGTTTGATTGTCCTTAAGAGACTTCTTTGAACCCGATTTTGACCCACTTTAAACGGTCAGATTTAATTTAATTTTTGTAGACTTATCAAGAACCGCTGACAATACAATAATCTACACGCAAAAATTCTCCTGTCAAATTTTAACAGCTGTCAGGGTGTCAGATCAGGTATAAAACGAAGACGCGATTTTGACGAACAAATTATGGGGTCGTATAGCAAAAAATTCTCCTTTCAAAATTTGACAGCTGTCAATATGTCAAAATTTGACAGCTGTCAATATGTAAAAATTTGACAGCTGTCAATATGTCAAATCGTTTAAAAAAAATGATATTAATGAAAAAACTATAAGGTCGTATGTATATTGACGGTGGAAAGTCGAAAAAAATACTCAAAAAATTCTCTTGTCAAAATTTGCCACCTGTCAATATGTCAGAATTATTACAATAACCGATAGTACTGAAACAAACATGGGGTCGTATAGATATTGTCGCTAAGAATAGAGAAAAATTAAAAAAAAAATTTGACCCGTCAAAATAAAATTTCGACAAATTTTTTTAAAAATTTTTTAAAACTTTTGTCGTTTGTTCTGGTTTGTATGTATGTTTGTTTGTAACCGACTTCTTTGAACCCGATTTTGACCCACTTTAAACGGTCAAATTTTTTAAAAATTTTGTAGACTTATCAAGAACCGCTTACAATACAATAATCTAGCTCAATCAACTCAAAATTTTTTTTTTCTTAACAATAACTCAAACTAAAAGAGAATAGAATAATAATATAATAATAATATCATAACTAAAAAACACGCTTTAATAATTAATCAAACTAAAAAGCGGAAAATAAATATAGTTTAAAATAATTCTTGAAATTCTTAATATAGGCAGAAAATAATAATGAACCATAAACATTAGTAGGTATTGTGAAAAAAGCGTGGGTCGCTTTGTGCTATATTTTTCGTATATCATGCACCCCACGTTTTTTTCACAATAATACTAATGTTTAGTTCATTATTATTTTCTGCCTATATTAAGAATTTCAATAATAATTATTTTAAACTAGGTATATTTATTTTTCGCTTTTTAGTTTGATTAATTATTAAAGCGTGTTTTTTAGTTTTTTTTAAACTATATTTATTAAAACAGACGCTTACTAGCTTCTTCTTTTTCTACCTGATTGGGTTTAAATTCGCTCTTTTTCTATTTCGTGTGCTGATTAACCAGGAGGTGATCTTGGACTTTTTCCACCTCCGAATCGTTGTCACCGATCTAATAAAATATTATCTATAGGTCGGTATTGATCTGAAAAATGGTGGAAATTTGTTTATTTTTAAATTTTGACCAATGTTACAACATATTATACCGAAATGTTTACGGTAGCATCATCGGGCTTGGGGTCAAATTTGTAAGAGAATCTTTTGGAAGTATCGTATCCTGTCTACTCTAAAACCCGTACCTAGCTTTATTAATATTAATTATTATTGTGTAAGTAGGATCCACAATGAGTATTGCCAATAATTGGCGTTTAGTGGGTGAAATCATGGCAATGGCAAAAAATTGTCAAAGCTGGCAAGTCTGTAAACAATATAACAAAACGCGTTAATACTCAAATTTTGTAGAATATTTTTTATGAAGTTATATTGCGATGACGAGAAATTGCAAGACTCTCTCGAGGCGAGACGAGAAAACATGAGTAATAGATGTGTTTTGGACTTCCATTGCCTTTAGTTTTTTCTTATCACAACGTTTCAACTGGTAAGTATCTCCAGTC
The DNA here is from genome assembly GCA_963969555.1 of Polydrusus pterygomalis. Taxonomy (NCBI): domain Eukaryota; kingdom Metazoa; phylum Arthropoda; class Insecta; order Coleoptera; family Curculionidae; genus Polydrusus; species Polydrusus pterygomalis. Next base: position 54,716,769 of record OZ018378.1, read on the forward strand.
GTCTTCAGGTGAATACTTATATTATACTGCAGCCTTGAGCCTTTTCAGAAGCAATATATCTTCCATGGGAAAATTGTTCTCTTCAGCCCACATGATAGTTAATGAGAACGCGTTGACAGCGTCTGAATGTTTCACTCTCTCTATATTTACATCATCCTCTGATTCAGAAGGCCCTTCTACATTTTCAATATTGCTCGCTAATGCATCTTGGATAAGCTCTTCCTCAGTTAAATCAATGACATATTCTTTTTCTCCCACAGCCCATTTCGTAATGTCCTCACTGTTTATTATACTATTATCTGGATCAATGATCCTTAGAGATTCGGTAATTTTTTTCAAATCTTCTAGACTTATTGGACGAAATTTTTTTGAAGGTCTGAGAGTGGAATATTTTCGTCATCGGATTCTTCTCGTTCCGTAATTTCAGGCCACAATGGTGTCCAACTTTTTTAAATATTTTTTGAAGTTATGGTCCTCCAGGATTGATTAAGATTATTCACTACATCTCTGCAAATTGTTGTTCTGCAGCGTTTTAAGTATATAATATTTCGTGCCCGGATTACAGAGGCAAAATCCTCAAAATGCCCGAATAACAAGAGTGTCCGGATTACTGGAGTGTCCGGGCTAGCGAGTGTCCGGACTATCGAAGTTATACTGTACTTTACTTATTCTTTCCAGCATCTTGTGGCTCCGTTTGGACTGTTCGCACCTATTGTATTTTTTCTTATATTCCTTATTCTATTCTCCTGATAATAAATTTATATACATTCGAAACATGTAGAGAATTTACCCTTCAATAAAATTAAAACTTCTTTTAATATACCAGCGGAGAAAGACTTAAGACTTAACGTGTCTTATTTCTTTCCCTTTTAAACATACACTTCACTTAAAGTATGCACTATTTCTTCAAGTTATCCCAAAATATTATTCAAATACCCTAAATTTTTAGCTGTAGAGGGGTATTATGCTTTGCTATTTAAATTGTTACCAATGCCAATTAAACTGGCCTGTCGCACATATCAACCTAACATATTTTTCCTTTTTGTATGTTATCATTATAATTTTATTTTGGATTTATCGTAGCTACATTAAGCATATCAAATCGAATGATGTGTTGTTTATTTATCACAATCTGTTTATTTAATAGATTTATAATTTCTAGTTGGCTGTTATCAAGGCTGTTATGGCTTCAGTATATTTTATTTATGGTATTATAGGTATCTTCGTTTGTTGTTTATATTATATTTCATAGCCATAATATGTATAATTTTTTGACTTAACCATCGAACAAAATATAAAAATTACGCTATACTACGCCTATGCCCACATAGTAAACGGGCGTTTTTTAACGTATTTTACGTCTCTGCTTCCTCACACGTCGTTGTTAAAGAAAGGTGCTTCGGACATTAGTAAGAGGACGCCAGGCTAAGATAAGCGTGGGGGGGGGGAGGGCGATGGCCCTGTGGCTACGCCACTGTAGAGGTAACTCTAAATGAGGAGAAAAACTTAACGTTTTAAAAGATTTGTGGACCCATTGGATCTAAATTTTTTTACTGTCCAATGCCATTTTTATTGAACACAAACTAACTTATTCCCTTAGCTGAGTCCTACTTTTGTAAATAATTTACAGATTTTGAAATGGGAGATTTCGGGTATTGATTGCTTCTGCTATTTGTTTTTAGTTTTAAGGTCTTGAAGGTGTTGATCTGTCACTCTACTCTATATAGTGGCGCTAGTGAAGCAGATACCCTAAATTATTACCTTATTATTATCTACTCCTAAAATTTGAGTAGATCGGTATTTAGTAATATAGAGATATCCTAGTCAAATCTTATATTAAGCGAATACAGTTTGTAAAGCAAATGTGATAAATAATAAATACAATATATTTCGCTAAGCGGCAATTCGTATTTTGCAACTCTCTACATTGCATTGTCATGAATGTGGCAAGTTTCAATGTAGGTAATGGTCATCTGGACGCGACGACTGCAAATGTTAACACTTGGCAATGTTAGTTATTGTCACGTAATTATCACTCTGCCGTATTAATTGTTTTCTCTAAGCGATGGTTAACATTAATTAACGTATGTGGTAGTAGTAATCTTAACGTTCGCATTGGTATCTCGAGCTTATAATTTTATTATAAAAACTAAAAAGTATCAAAATATTTTATTATCTACAATCTAGACAATACGATGTCGCTGCATTGAGTCCGCCTCAGAAAACTTCTGATTTTCTAAGATCGCCGCAAATTGTTTTAAAAACAACTATATGGCTTTAAAAGTTTTAATTCTGCTGAAGCATCATTAGTAAAGTAAAAGTAGCAAAAATATAATATCTAACATATTAAATAAACAGATTTAATGACGATGAATGATAAATTTATAATATATATAAAATAACCTGACTGATTTGATTTCATTACTTCTTCATTTATCCAAAAATTGAATGTCTTTGGAGTTAGGTTATGTTAGAGTGGCAGACTTCTGGTACTGTCCCAATATTCTCACGAAGTTTTATGAGGACCGTTGTGATACCACACGTGTTCCGCGGAACCTATCCGCATCAGCTTTCTGGCATAGCAAAACATTTTTGTTACGTCCTAAAAGCGTTGAAACAACAGACTATACATTTACAAGGCAAAATTAAAGAACTTAAATATACCTACATGCTTTACATTTTCGACTACTGGCAACGAATCGCTACAGGAAGCAATGAATAAATTAGTGACGATGACGAGCATAGCATTAATATAAGTGTGGATATTATTATTTTTTAACAAAATCTAAAGTTGACTGGATCCAATGTGTAGCTTGTAATCGCTGGCTCATGAAACTTGTACCCAGTATACATCGCAGAAATATATTTTCGGTTTTCTAAATTAATTTTTTTGACCATTTTACCCTAAAAGTTTGTACCTATACAGTGTGTCCACGGATAGAGTTTGGAAAAGGAAATACTTTTGTGTTAGTAGGTATAGAAGAAAAAGTCATTCTTTATAAAAAGTCTACCTGTGCTGAAACTACAATTTCGAATATCAGATTTGTGATCACTATACATGGTTAGTCAAAAACAACATTTTTACTTTTTAGGATTTTTTTTAATTCCTTATTTATTAAATGAATTTTACTTGTGCTGAAACTACAAGTTTAAATATCACATTTGCGATTACTATACAGGGTTAGTCAGAAACAACATTTTTAGTTTTTTAGATTTCGTTTAAAGTAAATTTACGTAAAAACAAACAATTATTGCTGCTTTCTTACTTCAAATCTGATTTTATATCTGGCCGAGTAACGCTTTTGTTGTAAGAAAACCATTTTTTATTTGCCTACTTTTGAAGTATTTTTATTATTACATATCATATTTCTTCAATTCATTCAATCATAAATTATTTTATTCAAACATGGTACCACCAAGCTAGCGCATAGTTCAACTCGACGTCTGAATTCCCGATAACATTTCCTAAGTTGCTGTATTGGGATATGTGCAATAACTAGATACTCTTATTTTTTCTTTCAAGAGATCTAAGTTATTATTGAAATTGATTTTAATATGTGGCTTCAGATATCCCCATAAATAAAAGTCGATAATTATTGTGAGATCGGGACTCCTACGTGCCAACTGATTTGAACCATGCCTAGGTACCTTCCAATCCATTTGTTCCCAAAATGATGATTTAGCCAATCATCAAAAGGAATTGAAAATTAAAATTGGAAAAAAAATCCAAAGAAACAAAACCTCTTGTTTCTGACAAACCTTGTATAGTAATCGCAAATCGGATATTCGAAATTGCAGTTTCAGCACAAGCAGATATTTTTATAAATAATGACTTTTTCTTCTATAGGTATCACCTAATAAAAAAGATCTTCCTCTTCCAAACTCTATCCGTGGACACACTGTACCTACCTATGGGAGAAAATATTTTTTGTCGGATTTTCTTTAAACTTAATAACTCTACAGTAACACAAATAATAATACCCGTATTTCAGCATTTCAAAAAATTCAGCCCCCAAGGTGTTTATGAACGAAATTTATGTGTTGAATTTCAGTTCCAACCATTAAATAAATATTAGAGAATAACCCAAAAACTATTTAACAAGGTCGTTCTTAAAATTTTTGCAATCATGATAGTAGAAGACCTGTTTAATTATGGTACTAAGTAAATTTTATTTAAATGATGATGACTATGACTTGATGAGCAAATAGTGACCGATTATCCGACTAATCTGAGTATCGTAAAAAATGGCTGACCTTGTCCATGTATTGTTTGTTAAAAAATATTTGAAATCTATAAAAAAATTAATAGGAAACGATTCCTTTTTTTTGAATGTATGTGTGTCCCGGCATATACACGGAAATAGAGACTACGTGTACCTATTATACAGGTTCTGTTTAATTTTGAAGTTAGAATTAATTAGTGAGATAAGGCCATAAACCAAAAGCAAATTTTGTGGTATAAAATGACGATAAGCGAAATGACGATATAATGGTTTGGAATTATTTAACTCTATATAACGCTTGGCCGTTTTCACCTAACTCCTAACACAATGGGCTTTTCCACTCTCTATAACCGAATTAATCATACACTGACATCCTGAATTAAAACCAATTAAAAATATATCCCCAATAATAATAAAAATCTTCCTGGAGTGTCATAAAAACGTTTCCTAGAAACAATTAATAAGACGCCGCGCCCCGAAAGCAGAAAGTTTTAAAACATGACATCAGATCTTGTAGAATGCCATTCTCAGCGCAATAGGGTCCTTGCCAATTTTTTTTTGTTTATTTAACTCTTTATGGGTTCATATATGGGCCCTTTTTTTCTTTATCAAAAATACTGCCTTGATCTTAAAAATAAAATGTCCTATTTTAAATGCGCGCCAAAACGCCTACTTAACCCTAAACTGGTGACCCTAGTTTTAATTACATAAATGGTGACCATAAGTCAGTGACAGACTCCTAGCTAAAAATAGCGAATTTTTTCAAAAGTTTCAAAATAATATTGAAATATTTTTTTTTTCATTAATAAAACAATGTTTTTAAGATATTTTAAAATTTATTGAAAAGAAAAAAATCAAATTTTAAGTGTCCAAATAAAAACATAAAAAAAGTTAAATTTTACACAAAATTAATATAAGGCATATTCCAAAAAAAATCTGAAGCATATGCAAATTAACATAATAAAATGTTTAAAAATAAGTATATTATTTTATTTAAAAAAATGTAAAAAATATCAAAATATAGATTCTACACAAAACCTGCAAATCACTAAAAGAGACAAAGAAATATTAGTCCCGCTCTACCCTGGTAAAATTTTTACAGATATTTTACAGATATATTATGAGCACCTGTAGGGACGTTTCTGGTTGGCTCTTTTTTACACCACTTAAACCTGTTTTTTCCATCGTAATAATTGCTAGAAATGATGCTTTCTTCCTCGTCTTCTTTGATTTTCGAATATAGTATAATAACACAAATGGTGACCTTGCGTCTACTAGACTCCGCGATATGAATAACTCGAAAAAGAGACGACGGACGTTAGTGATGGGAATATCCGAGTTATTTTAATAACCAACTACCGATATGGGAATATGGGCGGTAGTTCGTCGAACAAAAAAAAAAAGGTCGCCAGTTCCGTGAAGTAGTAAAAACCGATATAACCATACAAATAATCACGGCGAGTGACCTATTCAGGCAAAAAACCTGCTATAAACTATAATTCGGTTTTTTTTAAATCACTTGAATTATCAATTACACTGCCCAGATATTTAGACTCTTCTAAAAAAAAAACAAAAAAAAAGTCGCCACTTCCGTAAACTACTTTGTGTAGCCGCAATGAGTGATTGGTATGAATGAATGGCATGCAGGTCATTAGAAAATAAAAACCGAATTTTCGTCACTCGAATATTACCGATGATAACCGAATAATTCAAGTAATTGAAAAAACGAGTGATAGGTTATTTCTCACTCGAGTGATCTCAACACTAACGGACTTATCTCCCACTAAACCATCTACCAGAACACTAAAGGCTATGATGGTACACGAAACGGTCGCTTGCCACGTATTTGTGGTGGGGAATACCGATGCGTAAACGATATTGCGGAGTCTGTGAGACGCATCCCAAGCAGCATTTCGCACCTTTATAAAAACTGTAAGAATGTTCTTACAGCAAATATTATAAGAATTAAAGTTGTATAAATTGCACTTCGGAACGTTCTTACAACCAATATAGCTATTCTATAAGTTTTAAATGGGCACCACTGTATAAAGCAAAATCGCTTTATATGTTCTCTCTTAAATGTTGTATTACTGTAACAGTAAAAATAACAAATCATATTTATAAACATCAATAAAACGCTTATACAGCTAAAGTAATAGAGGGCTTATAAATAATTCCCAATAAGGTTTTGTACGTAGCTATTACAGCACCTTTAGTAACTATTGTAAACACATTCATAAAACTCTCTTATAAAGGTACGAGGTAAAAGCTCTTTTAAATTTTTTTAAGTGTCAATTATTCTTGTAATAGCTGTAAAGAATAGCAAAATTGTTCTATTTTATCTTCTTGTAAATATATAATACAGCTGCTTCCAAAAAACCGTAAATACAATATGGATAGTTATTATTAGCATTATTATATTTTATTATACTATTCTCTTTAAGTATCGAAACCCTTCTGGTATTTCGATTTTTTTGCGAATCAAATTTTACTGTGTAATTTTATATTGTTTTTACGTTAATTCTTCATGCGCCCTTGCTTATTGATCACTTTATTACTATCATAAAATATTATAAAAATGAGTGGAAAAAAAATGCACCTCGAAATGTGACTGGAGGTAAAAAAAAATGTTTGGTTATGAATTAAATTATAACTGAGGACAAAAACCGGTCTTTTCATTAATGATAGAAGTAAAGTTATTCCATTAAATATAATATGGACAATATGGCTTCTTTAAATTCGACTCTAAAATGGCCGCCTATTTATAAACCTAACTAGTTTTTTTATAAATATTAATATCACAAAACAGCTGTTAAAAAAGTAATTATACAGCAAAGGAAATCTTTCGATCTGCTGAAAACACTAATAGAACCATTATAAGGACACAATTTTGATCTTATTTTTTCGGTATCACTGATCTTCCATTCTACACGAAAAAACGTGTAAGTAGAATTTAATAATTTTTTTTAACGTATGAAACTCGCTTCTGTACCTACCCAATAATAGAGCTGTGCGATTCGAAAAAACCTGTCGATTACCGAAAAAAATCGATTTTAAGCGATTAATAATTTGCGATTTTATATGAAGTTAGATTAGGGTTGCCATAAGTGGCATCGGTCACCGAGAGAATATGCCAGATACCCAAAACAGTCAACAAACAAGTTATTAGTAAGAACAGAAAGGATTCAATTTTAAAACTACAAACTTTATTCGTTGAAAATGTTTTAAATAATACCTCAAGCCATGTTCCCTATCATATTTGTTCCAGAAATAACGAAAAGGTTCTTGGCGGTACAAGTAAAACAATATAGATATATTTTATATGATTAACATGACTTTTTGTAAATCGATCACAAACTGATCCCAAGGGATTTTCATCTTCTCCTTTAAAGGGGTCATTATTGTTGTTCAAAATTGCTGATGTGGCTTCTGGTATGTAGTATTTCATTATGAAAGTGGTTGAAAATAAAATACTAACAAAACTGTTTTATTAAAGTTCTTTAGTAGCAATTTTAACACTATTTGCATTAAAAAGAAGGGTCTTTATCTTTTAAATATTGTAAAGAATACCGTTTTGCTACCAACAGTACACTGGGTAAAAGAATTACCTTGTAATTATTGTATTGGCAGAGTTTTTATCATATTAAAGTTGACAAGAACAAAGGTTATATTTTATAATATTCCTTATTCTCCCTATAAAAGTTTTGTAGTTGCACAAAGGAACTATTATAAATAAATTAAAAAATGAAAGTGCTTATACAGCAACTTTGCTCTGTAGTGAAAATTCTATAGATGTTCTTACACCAACTAAAAAAGTATTTATTAAACAATTTTATAATTTGGTTATTAGAATATTCTTACAGCATATTGTCGCAACAGTTTTGATTCCAGAAACAAAAATGAGTAATGAGAAACATTTATAAAATAAATTAGCAAATGGATAGCGTCTATACAACTTTCATATACCATAATTCCCTCATACTCAAATTATTATAAGGGTTCTTTGCCAGTTGGGATGGTCACCAGTAAAGGGTTGTAACGTCAAAAATCAGTATTTAGCAATGTTGCCAAGAATGCCGTTAGTACAATTTAATTCACGTACAATCAAATGTACTAAAGTATATAGCCTTACTTTTTATTATTGTTTTACTTTTGTTATTTTATCTATACATCTTAAAGTCTTAACATATTGCCACATCCCTCTCTACTTATCAAGGCATGAAGTGACATCGGGCAACGCCGCATTAGCTGGGAGTTATGGATCCACAAGCTATTTTATTATGACGCGCGGCAACGGGCGAGTTTTTTATTCTTTCTGATAATATTTTTTTGTTTTTTTTTTGGCTCTGTTGCCACTATATTGATATTGAAAATGTACAAAAAAGTAATAAATAGTTTTGGATAACAAGAACAACTTACCTAATTATTAAATAATAATAATATTGCGTTGAGAAGCTGATTTTGTTTCACTACGAGTAGATTTATTTGATCGATCAAAAGTAATATTCTATTATACAAATTATTATCCTCTGCGTTTAAATTACAGAATTGACTATCATCTTCTGAAATCTCAAAATTTAGTAAGCTTAAGGCTTTGTTTAAGAAATCTACGCTTGTTTTAAGAAAGTCACCTACTATCTGGGTAACTTTGTTACTTTGACACTGTATGAATTGGTACCGAGAGAATAATTTTTCAAGCTGAGACCACCTGCTTGGTTTCATTTCAAACGGTAAAATCCATTTCAAATCATTGTAAGCCAATTCATTACCTTTTAAAAAAACTTTTACCTTCATATCAATGTCCACTGAAACCTGATTAACAATATTTATACAGTCATTGGTCAAATCTAACCTATAAGTTATTTTACGATTTAGTAGATATAGGAAATATGTATATAATACAGATAAAATGCCTAACTGAGAAGTGTACCTAAATTGAATATTAACAAATAAAGTACATATTACAATTAGAGCAGCAACAATGTATGTACCGGTCCACATTATTTCTTCTGTTCACGATTCGTGTCGCCGACTATATTATGTACTCTGGCCATAATATTATAATATAGTATTTTTTCCTTAATGTTTATTTTTGTTGTTTACTTATTTTTGTTATAAAAGGATTTCCTTTTCAGATTATTTAAATGAAACTATTTGGATCTAAAAATGTTGTGAATTCATAATATCTCAAAGAGCCTACAATTAATTTTTTCTATTTCGATACGCGTTTTTTCTTTACGTGATGTTGGTAACACTTAAATGTTTTATTTTATTGACTTGCGCGGCCTTTGTGATTTACGAGAAAAAGAGGAAAAATAGCTTGATAACCTACTTTTTTATTCTGTGTAGATAACAGTCATGTATGTTGGTTGCATAAATATATAAATCAATCTTTTGTAGATGCTTCAAGCAATCATTTTCTGGCAAATCCTATCCAAAATTCAATCTACTAACCTTCCAATGTCGATTTTAACTTCAACTTTATTTGAATTTTCCATCTTCCAATTTTTTTTATATTCACCATGAAGAACTTCATAAATTAATCAAAATCAAATCAATTTCACATATCTTTGTTCAAATTAAAGCATATTTGTAAAATTTATTTGAATTTTTAATTTATTAAGGAATCACAAACTTCATGTTTGTTGCAACGTTATTAAACACAACTTTAAAATATCCTAAAAATTCTTTTTAACAAGATAAAACATTAATTATGATAATATGTTAATTAAAAAACTATCATTTATAGTGCAAAATTTTTATTTTAAATGTTTAAAAATTTTTTTTATTCTTGTACAAGTTTTATATTTTTTGGCCTATCCTGTACGCCGTTTGACTTGCAACCAGTCCAAGTGCACCCAATATGATTATCGAACATACACCAACTTTTACCAAGAATAAAATTTTCTGAGAAATTGGTAATAAAAAAAATGCCCATATGTTGCACACTTAAACAACCACACTGTATATTGAATATACCCATAAAAAAGAACGTTTTAATGATAAAATGACGATATAGAAGTGTGCAATTCACAAGTGCAAATGTCCTGGAAGGGTTCGCACAATAGGTAATGAAGTATTGAAAGGCTCAGCTTTAAAAAAAAAGTCAAATTTTATGCGTCCTTATGACCACGTCCTAAAGCTTTGCGTCCAATTTACTACGCGTCTATTTGTCGTATGGGTCCTTTTGTTTCGCGTCCAAATGTCCGCGTCCTTTTGTCGCACATCAAAATTTATGAGTCCTATTGTCGGTGATCCAAACCCTAACTACACTGTACCTTTACCATTACAAAATTTAATTTTTCTAATTTGGTATCGTAACAAGTCTATTACGATACGCATTTGCGTATCGTAATGAAGCTATTTCGATAGGCGTTTTTCTTTATTTGATGTTGGTAACATTTAAATGTTTAATTTCATTGGCTTGCGCGGCCTTTGTGATTTACGAGAAGACCCATTTTTCGCAGAGTAAAAATAGCTTGATAACCTACTTTTTATTCTGTGTGGATAACAGTCATGTATGTTGGTTGCATAAATCGATAAATCAATCTTTTGTAGATGCTTCAAGCTATCATTTTCTGCCAAATCCTATCCAAAATTCAATCTACTAACCTTCCAATGTCGATTTTAACTTCAAATTTAATTGAATTTTCCATCTTCCCTATACTAAATTGCAATGCCGTGACGTAAAATCACGTCTTTTGAAATTCGAAAAAAGTAGCAAAATCGCCCGAATTTCCGAACGCTCTGTATATGTAGCGAATGTACAAGGATCACACAACGTATTCCGTCCAATTTCAAATCTCATATCGCTAAAATAACTTTAGAATCTCGTGGTGAAAATGGGTCAATAAATCAAAAAATGACAGTTCGCAAAATAATGTTTGTTGTCCAGAGGCTACTATGATAAAAAATAGTATTACCAACATAAAATTTAGACATAAAAATTTACAAAATTTGAAGGATTTATTTTCTTTTTAAATATGTGTTTTTTATTGAAAACACTACAAATTAGAAACAATAGTATAACGTACGTGTTATATAAAGCAGTTTTAAGCACTTGTCCCGTTATAAAACTCGCCGCAATCCGCAATATTGGTAGGGTTTTGGAATGATCTGGTCGAAAACCGGCAAAATGCATTTTTTTCCTTTTTTTATTAAAAGTGTTTAGTAAGGTTAATTGGATTATATATTTCTTGCTATAAATTGTTTTATTAAATTCATATAACCCAAAGAACACAGTCATATCCTGATACTCCCTAGATATATTTATTTTATTATGCCTTAAAGATAAAATAGCTGTTAACTGGTCGAGAACCGGCGAAGTCACCCTATTTGATGTTTGCATTTTTCAGCCAGGCATTCTAAAAGAAAATACCCAATTTGGTATAATTATGAAATAATTAAAAATATTAAAAAGAAAGATAGGTTTAGAAAAAAATTTAAGAAAACTGGTCAACAGCAATGGGAGTTGAGGTATAAAAAGTATCGGCAATTGGTAAAAACCCAATGCACAACTGCATATTTTATGTTTCGTACCAGGAAAGGAAGCAGAAGGAAATACAATCAAACCATAAAGCATTTTGGCAGTTTATAAGAAATCAAAAAAATAACTTCGACATTTCAGTACGTGGTTATCAATCAAAACGAGATATACGGGGCGGGGCTCAAAGTGTTTATTTATTTTATTTATTTGAACTACAATTTACAGGTTGATACCAGTGGCGTAGCGTGCAGGGGGCCAGGGGGGGCGACCGCCCCCCCCCCCCGCCCTTTGAGCCCTTTCCTAAATGGCGCCCCCTTGTCACTCTCCCAGTAGTTTCGCCGTTTAATTTCACTTCACATAATTATTAATAATTGATAATATTGTTTACCTATCGCAGCAAGAGGAAATTTACTATGTTTATGAATATAAATAATAATTATAATATAACAAAACCCTCATTATTTATTACTATTATTATAATTTAGTTCTTTGTTTCTGTTTATATTATAAGATGACCATTATCAGAAGAATATTGGCAAATATGATATTTTGTGAAGCTTTCTTTCTCTTTGTTTTTAAAGTATTTTTATGAGTTCTAATTGGGTTATTATTTGGTTATAACTTTTAGAGTAAATAAACAGATAAAATAAACCTGTTACCTATATCGAGATTCTATTTTATTTTCACTACTTGATTTAATTTATAATAAAAATATTTTGACACGACCAAAATCATTTGTATATTCTTTCAGTTATTGCGCTTTAACAATTAAAAATTGCTTAAAATCTCTAATTCACTACAGACTAAATTTTATCTTTTTAAAAGTGTGTTATTATCGCCAATGAGAATATATGCTTATAAGTATTATTAAGAATACCTATTAAGTAATATGCATAAAATATTTTATAGAGTTTTAACAAAATTCCCCTTGTCGTGTTCATATTATGTTTTTATGTGACCATTTTAGACATGACGAAACAAAAACTTCATTTCTCAGACCAAAATTTACTAAATAAACGAAATTATACATTAGCAGTGAGGCGTTCTTTGAACAAGGGCGTTGATAAGAGGGTCGCATTACCCCCCTCCCCAAGGACCCATAGTGAGCCATGAAAACGAAGCACTTTTTTTTACTTGATCAATTTTTTTGTGATTTTCTTGCGGATCTTGTGTATTTTATACTTTAAGGGCGTGGCATCCAAAAAATTTTCGCCTGCGGCGCTATTTTTTTTCTTTTACCCCCATTAAAAAAATATCTACGCCCTTACCTTCGAAGCTTTCGCCCCCTCCGCCCCTTTAACCACGCTACGCCACTGGTTGATACTTAAATATCATTAACCCACTTACAAATGTAGTGATTAAATTGGTGTCGCCCAAGAGCGTGTTATATAAAGCAGTTTTAAGCACTTGTCCCGTTATAAAACTCGCCGCAATCTGCTCGTTTTTTAACATGGACGCGTGCTATAAAATGATGCTTTATAAAACGTGTACGTTAATATACTATTTTCTAATGCATTACCGTTAGTTACTGCAATGTGGTGCCTTAAGGCAGGTATTTAACAGGAATACTACCTACTTGATTCTTTCGTAAACGTTTTAAAATAAATTGGTTCCCCCTGGTGGTTTACGTTGGTCAAATTCTTAGGTAATCTAATGATATTACGTCTAATTATAACTACCTACTGTTAAATCGGACATTTCTGAAAATCCTGTGTTTCTTGTTATTTTCTTAGAAGCCATTTTTCGCCACAATAATAAATTATTGCCAAGTTACTAATTTATTTTTAAACATAATATCTCTTTGTATTTTTATCTTCATTTTAAATGCTGTAAATAAAAGGAGGCGTTCTACAGTAAAAGAATAAAAAACTTTGCGGTAATCATTAGATCATTAAAGAACAAGACTTGTAGTAAACAATCAAGGAACTTGACGTCACTAAAACAGTACGTATACTCAAGACGGAAGTATATTTATGGCAAAATAATTTAATAAGCAATCGTTACTTTCGGTAATGATCTAAACTCTCATTCAGTTGTGTCTGTGCCTTAAGTCTGAATGGTTTTGTTGAGATTAAATTACGGGCTTCTCTATTATTGGCCTTAAGTAGAAAAACATCGCGTCTCGCAGTTTGCATTTCGCAGTAGTAAAATGTAGTGAGTGTGGTTCGACAGTCGCAGTCGAGTCGGTTTAATAATTTAGAAAGACTGATTGATCAAAAAGTAACATTTACTGTATAATAACGGTTTTTATCTTATAACTAAACATGTAATAATTGTATTTGTGGACTAAACAAACTAAATGGATATGACAGTATTGATACTCTGTTTAAGTAAGTACCTATGCTTTAATTAAGTAATAATATGTAGAGCAGTGACTTAAAAAAGTAATATTTGAAAACTTTCTATTTAAAACTTTAAGAAAGGATAATTTTAAAGTATTACATTCAGAGTTAATAGATCTGTTCTCGGGAGGCATACGACACTATGTGCCATCAGCTTGATTTGTGGCTCTTTAGTAAAAATAATTAAGTTTTTAACTTTAACATAATTTTGAGGTTAGTGTTGATTTATGAATCTATTATCTTACTTTCACTACACAAAGTATTAATTATTTAGTGTTTCTTTGTAAATATTTTTTTTTTTAAATTTAAATTATCATAATTTGTATTTTTTTGGCATTTAAAAGAAAATTGATGCCATTCATGGATATAGTGTTCTATACCTGTAAAAAATTATAAGCCATAATACTGTACTCGGGAGGCATACGACACTATATATGTCCAATTTTTACAAAAAATTAGTAGGTATATTAAATGGAAATGCTATGCATTTTGGTAAAAGAAAAAGTAATAATAGACAAAATAAAAACTTATTGCCGCCTAAATGCCGAAAGTCATGCTGGCGTTTAACATTATGTGTAATCCCCACCTCCTATTATATAGATCTGGTTAGAGGCATATAACACCAAGTGGTTATATAGTGTTCTATGCCGCTAAATGTGTCGCTAAAGATATTACTAAAGATCCGAGGCATACAGATATTATTACCTTGGTGTCTTAGGCCTCTGAATAAAAATGCGCATATAGTGTTAAAAGTCTACCCTGTTTCTCAGCTACCTTAACTAATTGGACTTGGTGTTGTATGCCCCAAAAAAGAGTTTAATTTTCTGATTAAAACTACATAGTTACCTAATTTTTGTAAAAATTGGACATAGTATCTTATGCGTCCGGAGTACAAATATGTTTATTGGTCCGAAGTATTTATTTAACCAGAAGATGTTAATGTAGCAGTAAATAAGTTTTATGGCAATCGTTATAGGTACCTACCATACCTATTTGATGTTTGCATTTTTCAGCCAGGCATTCTAAAAGAAAATACCCAATTTGGTGTAATTATGAAATAATTAAAAATATTAAAAAGAAAGATAGGTTTAGAAAAAAATGTAGGAAAACTGGTCAACAGCAATTGGAGTTGAGGTATAAAAAGTATCGGCAATGGGTAGAAACCCAATGCACAACTGCATATTTTATGTTTCGTACCAGGAAAGGGTGCAGAAGGAAATAAAATCAAACCATAAAGCATTTTGGCAGTTTATAAGAAATCAAAAAAATAATTTCGACATTTCAGTGGTTATCAATCAAAACGAGATATACGGGGCGGGGCTCAAAGTGTTGTAAATGCCTTTGCTAAATATTTTAGTTCTGTATATAATAATAACAATCAACCCTACGCCAATAACACAGGCCTGCATGAAATTTGTGATGAGGTGATTTTGGTTTGTTGAGCTCAGTTTTTATATAGAAATAACTAATTAAAAGACAATTGGTCTCTTATCACCCACAGATTTTTTCTTTGCAAAAAAAAAAAGAAATAATATAAAAAAACTTATAATAGGCGTTTTAATACATTTTAAAATGAATGTAGTACTTCAAATTCTAAATGATTGATGAATAAAAAATGATTTTCTGTGGTGCTACAAACCTTCCGACTGGAGACTTTTTATCGACTTCAAAAAGGAGCTTTAAAGCTGTTCTTTTACATAATGACAATGTTTTTGCTTCTGTTCCGGTCGGCCATACAGTTAAGTTAAAGAAAAACTATGAACATTTAGAGGAATTACTTTTAAGAATACAATATGAAAATCACAACTGGGAAGTGTGTGAAGATCTACAAATTTTAGGTCTTCTCTTAGGTCAGCCGTCTGGATTTACTAAATTTCCACGTTTCCTGTGCGAGTGGGCTACCAGGAATCGAGAAAAGCATTGGATAAAAGAAGACTGGTCACAAATAGAGACTTTAACACCTGGAAACAAAAATGTAATTCGCGAAAGTCTTATTGACGCTCAAAAAGTTTTACTTCCACAACTTCACATAAAACTTGGACGTTTGAAACAATTTGTTAAGGCATTAAACAAAGAAGGAAATTGTTTTAAATATTTGTGTAAAACATTTCCGGCTCTGACAAGTTGGTTTAGGCCTTTAGACCCGAATGATGACTACACTAGCTCATTTCCGGCTCTGTCAGAGGCAAAATTAAAAGAGGGCCGCAGATTAGCAGCTTGATGAAAGATACAGAATTTCAAAAAGTAATGGAAGGTAAGGAAAAACATGCATGGAATGCTTTTAAAGAAGTTGAACATCAATTACTACTAAGTTGAGATCGTTGAAAATATGCTGGAAAATTTCAGGAATTTCAGAATATGAGCATAAAAATTCACTTTTCACATTCCCATTCGGACTAATTCCCGGAAAATCTTGGGCCTCGTGGATGAAGAGCAAGGTAAAGGATTTCATCAATATATTAAAAAGATGGAAAAAAGATACCAGGAGCGCTGGGACCCAAAAATGATGGCCGATTTCTGTTGGACATTGAGAGGAGATCTTCCTTTAGCTGAAACAGAAAAACAACCAAAAGAAGCTTTTCTGAAAAAAGAAAACGTTTTTTGAAGAAGCGTAACGAATAAATAACCATTTATAATAGTTTATATGTGTATATTTTGTATATTTTTGTATTTTTTTCCTTAATATATTCAAAAACTAGCTTATAAATGAAATAAATCGTGTTTTTTCTATATTTTTGGATTTTACCGGTTTGAAAAATAACCTTACGTGATATAAAAAAACTGAAAGCAGATTTGAAATCAGCGCTACCAAATTACTAGAAAACAGTTAATATTTTTAAATCAACTTTCAAAGTGTTAAAAAATGCAGGCCTGTGTAATTTTAATACCTTTTGCAGTTTTGCTTTTGAAGAAATTACCGAGGTCGAAATTAGGGAAGCAATTAAAAAATTTAACAGGGCCGTAGTAACAGATAAAATTTACGTGCGTACCTATATTCTTAAAGGTTGTATTGATTCTTTTATAAAGCCCCTAAAACCTTAACCTTGGTCTGAAAAAAGGAATATATCCCACAAAATGGAAAGAAAGTCAGGCTATTCCGATATTTAAGTGTAGTGATAAAAATTACATAAAAGACTATCGATCTGTTAGTTTTGTTTCGGCTTACTAAGGTTCTAGAATTAATTATTTTGTAAGAGACTATAGAACGATGTAAAACACATAATTTCTAATTTCGGACCAGCAACATGGATTTTTACCCCAGCGCTTAACTATAACTAATTTAATAAATTTTACACAATTCATTCATGATTCTTTTAAAAACGGCCAACAAGTTGTTGTTATTTTCAACGATTCGGAAAAAGCGTTTGACAAGATGGACTTTGGCAAGATAATTACAGCTCTTTAAAACTTCTCAGTGATCCAACACATTATTTCATTATTTTCATCATATTTGCAGAAAAGATCATTAATCGTTTAACTTAAGGGCTACACTTTACAAATATATTCACCCGAATCAGGGGTGCCCCAGGGTTCAAATCTTGGACCACTTTTGTTCTTACTAGTTATAAATAAAATTGGAGGGAGCGCTAATTTCACCAAAGGTCTTATTTTCAGTGGCGGCTCGTGACTAGCGAGTCAGGGGGGGCGCTGGCTTTAAATAAAAAAAAATTTAAATGTCTATTATTTTCAAAAGTACGTGTCTGTTTTTTCTAACTTTCTCGTTGTGAATTTTAATTTCACCAGCATAAGCACTACTTAAACAAGTTAAAATATTAGTTTGTCCTAACATCTCAAAACTTACCACATTATGACGATGTTTTGCACTATTTTCATGTTTTTTTATTTTCTCTAAAAGATGTTTTAAGTCCTGCACCCCCATTTATAGTCCAATTATCATCCCCGTCAAAAAGAAGACACACGAAACAAAGAAAAATAATTTTTGTCCTCACAACCGCATATCCTGGATTTTTTATTATATATTTCTTTGTCAAACTTACGCGTAAACTGTGCCTTTCTTTTACATTTTGATTGTACTTGTACTATGTTCAATTTCCAGTGGCCGCCCTGCATTTTTTAAATCAATTTTTTCACTTAAGCTCAGAGAACTAAACACAAGCTTCTGTAAATCACTGACCTTCATATTACACATTTTCCAACAACAACAACGTAACTAATAAATCAAATCAAAATAAATAAACAAAACGTTAGCGCCTAGCGGCATCGACAGGTCGCCTCGTCAGAGTACATAATATATTGATTATTCTACCGTGGCATCGCGAACAGCTGTTGTTGGGCGCGGAAAATTGGAGCTCATCATGGCCGCTCGTTGTGCGATGTGTAGGTGACGTCACGCCTGTGTCGTCATGACAACTCATCGAGAAGCCGCGTTGAATCGGGACGGATAATCGGTCGCCCGCCCGCGCTTAGTATAAAAAACATTGAGAGCGCGCAACTCGCTTGCCTATGAATATAACCTGCTCGTTGGAATAGGGATATGTTTGGTTTGAATTTATGCCCGCGCTTAGTATAACTTACCCGCTGGAATAGGGCTATGTTTGGTTTGAATTATTTTAATGGATTGCTTACATTCTAACATAGATTGCTTTATTGGTTTTTTAAGTAAATTATTTTTGGATTCTGTTTGAAATAATTGTAGGGAGGGCGGCGCCCCAGAGCCCTTCATTAACGAGCCGCCACTGCTTATTTTTGCTGATGATTATAAGCTATTTCATAGTATTGTGGATAAACTTGATGCAAGAACCCTACAAAACGATTTCAATTTAGTTGTGCGTTGGTGTAGAGAACATAATTTAAATGTAAATGTAGGCAAATCGTCGTTAATTTCACAAACTGACGTATCTCAGAAAATCGCTATTTTGAGATACGATCGAAAACGTTTACCTTATATAAACCTTTTTCATCTCACAAAGTGTCGTAACTTTACCTGCTATACTTTTCTCGTAATTAACATTTGGTCGGTGACGAATCTCATAATATTAAACTTTATAAATCTCACAAACCGACCTAACTCGCGTTACGTCGGTTTGTGAGATTTACTTTTTAAATAGATTTGTGCAGGTCGCCGACGTATCTCAATTTGACGAGTTAAAACTCGTATTATACTTGACCGGGTCTTTTATTTTACGGCAATTATTATGCATTTAGTCTAGTTTTAAACGTAGCCGGGCGCAGTGAAGCCATATTTGACGGTGAGATTAATACATTTTTACGATGGATGCACTTGTATTATGGGAGAATGGCACAAAAAATGTTGTGTTATCAAGTGAACTTATGTTTCGTGGTGCATTAAAAAAAGGAACTAAAGTAAAAATGTTTTACGAAAAAAGTGGTATAATGGCAAAGTGATCTTAACGGAGTGCGACATTAATATTTTCGATGAACATAATTCAGATTATGTACCTGTACCTACGCAGGAAGTGAACAAGCTAGATGTCAAGTCTGTGAGTGAGTTTAGAAACCACGTGGACATTTCAGATGTCGATTCCTTGTAGGATTCTTTGGACAATGTACCTCTAGCCCAAATCAGGGCTTTGATTTTGAGTGAATCTTTAAGTAATCAGAAAACGGCAATTTCTGACAATAAGAGTGAAATACACATTGTGACTACCATACAACACGTATACTAAAAAAGAAAACTACAAGAATAACCAATGTTAATAGGGACTTGCAGCCTGAACAGCATCAAGTGGAAGGAAGTAAAAAGGAAGGCGAACCGAGTCAAAGAAAGAAGGGAATAGTTAACAAACAAAAACTTACTCACATTAAAAAAATTAAATGTTCACGATTTTTTTTACCCATTTTTATGTGTTCATATTTCTTTTTGTATTTTTGCTAGTTAATGTAGCCTCAATATTTGCATAAAAATGCCTGCAAAGTTTCATTTACCTGTTTTACATACTACGTCAAGATAGTTTTGTATATTTATATTCTAGTTTAGATATTTAAAATAAAATTTGTTCATTTCGAAGGGTTTGCCTTATTTTTCTATTATAAAATAATATTTTTTATCATAAATAACAAAGACATATCTCAACATACAGGTAAAATTTTATTCTCACAAATGGTCGTATCTATTTTTTTTCTTCTTAACTCAGGGTAAAAAAATCATATCATATGTTTTATCATGAAACTACAAAAAAAAGTCCTAACACTATAACACAAGACCGAATAGATATTATAAAACAAACGCTTTTTTACTTTTATCGAAAGCCAAAACTTACGAAAATCTTTAAACCTCTGTCCTGAAAAATTACAATAAATGAGATACGACACTTTGTGAAATTAACGACGAAATGTGCGATAATGTCCTTTACATGTAGAACTCAAAATATTAATTTTAATTACTTCATTGATAATGTGCCTCTAAAGAGAACACATTTTCACAGAGATCTTGGTGTCTATTTTGATCCTAAGTTGATAATATTACTCCCAGCGCTTTAAAAAAGCTAGGATTTATTATAAGAAATTTAAAAATGTTTACGCCATAATAACTTTACATAAATACCCGGTAGTTACAAAACTTCGGTATGCATGCACTATTTGGGATCCTCAGTGTGCCAATAAGACGGCTCTGTTGGAATCTGTTCAGCGTAAATTTTTAAAATTTTTGTACTACAAGTCATTTCCAATTTATCCGCCAAGAGGTACAGATCAAAGGCCTTTGTGTAATTTGTTTAATTTCCGTTATTTAAAACTATTGCGTATAGAAGCAGGAATTATTTTCCTATATCGATGGCCTATTGCTAATAGAACGTATCTGCAAAATTAGGCATTTCAATGTTTTGGTTAAAACAAATAGAACGGTATGTTTCCTATCCGTGTTACCGCCATATTATTACCACCGACCAATAAAATTCGCTGTAGTTTGCTCGAAACAATAACACGTTATGAAGCATCTCTAAATTGTGCTGCTAATAGAACGTATCTGCAAAATTAGGCATTTCAATGTTTTGGTTAAAACAAATAGAACGGTATGTTTCCTATCCGTGTTACCGCCATATTATTACCACCGACCAATAAAATTCGCTGTAGTTTGCTCGAAACAATAACACGTTATGAAGCATCTCTAAATTGTGCTGCTAATAGAACGTATCTGCAAAATTAGGCATTTCAATGTTTTGGTTAAAACAAATAGAACGGTATGTTTCCTATCCGTGTTACCGCCATATTATTACCACCGACCAATAAAATTCGCTGTAGTTTGCTCGAAACAATAACACGTTATGAAGCATCTCTAAATTGTGCTGCTAATAGAACGTATCTGCTTTATTTACACGCACAACACGCTCCCGACACGCATAATTTTTTTATTCCTGTTTTAAATCGATATTTCTATGTAAATGTAAGTACTATTATAGTAGTTTGATATTATAAGTAAAGTAGCATTGTTATTATACCGAATACATATATTTATAATTTTTTTAAAAGTTATTTTCTAATTTAAATCGCTTGATTAGTTTACATTTACGATACGTCTTGTTGCTTTTATACGAAAAACCGATATATTTTTAAAAACTTTCAAGTTACGTTCTATTATTTTAATAATATCTTGAAATGTAATAAACGATAATGTGTTTGGCTTGTAGATTAAATATTAAGGTAAAAATTATAACAGTTTTTTTATATTTACCAAACATAAAAACAAAGTTTGTTAGCTACAAAAGAACGTAACTTTAAATAACAGAAAAAAAAAGCTAATAGAACGTAATTGTAATATACAGAAAAAATAGGAAAAATTAGCCAATTTGAAACTAAAATCAAATATGTGCAGTCATTTCAATTCATCGGTAAAAACTTAAAACTGTTCAAATTCAACGATATAGGTTTTTCGTTGTTCTTTAAAAACTACCAAATCGTAGATACGTTCTATTAGCAATAGGCCATCGATATAAAATAATTACAGACAAAATAGATAATAAAGAGTTTTTAGAGAGTCCGTTTAGAATAGGCTTAGTCAATACTATATCCGCACATGTATTTTATATTCCTGCACTAAGGACAAATCTGTACACTGTGTTCTTATTTTAATAAATATTGTGAACTGTGGAGACATTGACATATATAATTTAAACTGTGAAAAATGCAAATTAAATTTAAGGAACGCTTAGTTAATTACGGTAATTGCAATATACTAATTGAATTATTATTATAGCTTAGGTATAAGCTTTTAAAAATAAGGTTTATGTATCTATAATTAACTTGTTTATTGTGTACATTGATGACATTGAATAATATGCAGAAACTATTTTCCCGATTCAAAATTTTTATGGTAATATTAAAAAAAGTAAAGATTATTTCGGTTTATGTTTTCTGTCATTTTTACAATATTTGGTAAATCTGGCTTTTTATCTTTATGGATATTTATGTAAATAAACACGTAAAATACTTCTTTTCCCTTTTTTTTTTTTAAGTGATCTCCGGAGACCGGGGCAGGTTGTAACAAAAAATATTTGACATTTTTTTTCTTGGAGCTGTTTTCACTAATCAATTTTTTTTGTCATGAATGTCTACTTACATATGTTGTGAACAAATTGATTAAATAGGGTAAAGTTGGTAGAGATGCCCCACTTTTTCTTAACCTGGCCTAAATTTTATAAAAATAAATAATAAAAAAAATGAGCATGCTTTTCAGTAATTGAAACTTTATTCAGTTACGATATTTATAATAAGATGCAAAAAAAAACAAGTTTTATTTCACAATAATGCATAAAGAAAAATTTTTGTAATTGGCCATCTCTCCCTTAGGGGTTGGGTAAGATGCCCCACGCAGGGTGGTAGTGATGGCCTATGTACGCGGATACAAAATAAGTTAGGTCTTCTTTTTAGTAAAGTCGATTCGCTCAGTAAACCTGCAAGATGGCCGACATGTCATATGACAAAAGTCATTGAAAATGCAAAAATTCACTTTATTTAGCTGGAATATGACTTTTGTCATATGACATGTCGGCCATCTTGCAGGTTTACTGAGTGAATCGACTCTAGCTACTCTTCCACAGGGATAGCAAAAAATAACAAATTTGCTGCATCCATCGTGATACCATTGCTCGCAGTGTATACATTTTACCCAGTCATCTTTTCTGGTGGTTTAGGAATATTTCTCTCCACATCCCGCAATATTAACAGGCCATCTCTACCCACTTTGACTAGGGCATCTATACCAAAAGATGGTATAAGATGCCTCACCATGTATTTTGTATAAATATACAGGTACATGTGTTTTGAGGTTAGAATATTGTAGCACATGCATTCCACAATTGTTTGACCAAATTGCAAATTAAATAAAAACATATTAATGATTTTACAACCTATAGCGTAATCATGTATAAAAATTTGCACCTACCTCAAAAAAACGATCACAAAACTTTGTCAAAACCAGACAATTGTGAGCAGCTACACCACTTTTCAGGCTTTAGCATAAACAACTGATTGGGTTTGGACAAACCAAACGATCGTATATGTAAATGTTTTCGAGTTATAAAGGTAGGCCATCTCTACCACTGGGGCATCTCTACCAACTTTACCCTATATATGACAATATTTTCAAAAATTAAACTGTCAGCTTTATTTTAAATAGATCCGAACCTTTGTTACAAATTGCCCCGTCTCCGGGTAAAAAGTAACAGTAAGCGGGGTAAGTGGTAACGCATATTTTTTTATTGATATATTTACTTAAATAGAAACGTGGGCATAAAAAATATTTTAAACAAACATAAATAAACATTATTTAACGTAAAGTAGCTATTTTTGGTTATCTATTCACTATCCGAATCGCAATGATGCCGGATATATGGGAACTTCAAGTCAGTGCAAGCATGTGACCACATTTTACACTTCTGGCAACTAATCCATTTTTCGTTAGGTTTGCTACACCCATATGATTCAGTGCAAATTAAACAAAAGTACTTTTCATCTGAAGAATCGTCTGATTCTACGTAAACTTTTCTTTTCACTTTCTTCACTTTCGACTTATTAATTTTGGATTTTTTGGCCTTTCGACCATTTTTTTCTTCTTCCAGTGCATCCTTCTCTGGTGTGTTAGTTGGTATCGCTGATTTTTTTTTCGACCCTTAAGGGTTGTCTTTCGCTGATCAGCTTTAGGAAGTGGACGAAGAAACTCTGGAGATAATGTAATCTTGCCTTCCATTTGAGAAGTAACGTCACTTAATCCTGCATGATGTTAAAGCAACGGGTTCGAGTTCAGCTATTTCAGAAGGTGCTGTTGTTAATGCATAATTTATCACAATGGGGTAAATTGTAACATGTTACATTTTGCCCCAATTAGATTGTTACAATTTACCCCCGGATCGATTTTTTTCGTTTTGTCTTTGCAGAAAAAAAAGTAAATATATAATCATGCATAGCTTTGCCAATATAATAACTTAGACTGCAATGATTCATTTATGACCAAAAAAAAAAACAAACTCAGCAGGCAGCTTGTAACATTTATTTTGAAACAAAATTATGATATCGATTTTTACTTTACACACAATATAAACAATATCGGAAATAACCTTAACCACAATGTCTGTTGCTCGACTGTAACTGAGCTTCACCGTGTTCTCCAGAAGCCTACATAGGGTGCGGGGTTGCCAGCTTTTAAATTAGGGAAATATTTGGTGTGTTACAACTTACCCCGTGTTACAACCTGCCCCGGTCTTGCCTATTATGTTTATTATAAAAGTGGTTTTATACACAATGACGTGTGCATGCTTCAGATCAGGTATCGGAATCGGGACTCCCACGTGCCCCCTAATTTGAACCATAGGTACCTTCCAATTCATTTGTTCCCAAAGTGATGATATAGCCAATCATCAAAAGGAATTGAAAATTAGAATTTAAAAAAATCCAAAAACAAAAACTATTTTTTCTGACGAACCCTGTATAGTAATCGCAAATCTAATATTTGAAATTGTAGTTTCAACACTAGCCAAATTCATTTAATAAATCAAGGAATTGAGAAAAAAGATCCAAAAAATTAAAAATGTTGTTTGTGACGAACCCTGTATAGTAATCGCAAATCTAATAGTTGCAATTGTAGTTTTAACACTAGCAAACGTTTTTATAAAGAATGGCAGTTTCTTCTATACCTACTAACAAAAAAGTTTTTCCACTTCCAAACTGTATCCGTGGTTACAATGTATACAGGGTCACAAAATTACACAAATAGTTACTAACACTGACAGACATGCCATCGAGTAGCAATTGTTTCGATTTCTTGAGCCATGCGTCTACGATTTTTCCCATTTTCTGTGTAAAATTACGGAAAATCCATAATATCTCAAAATGTGAATGAGATACATACGGCAAACATAATATTTTCTGAAGGAGCATACTTTGGGCTCTTCAACGGCAAAATAATATACAGGGTGTTGTATTTAATATAAGAAATTAAAACCGAATTGAAAATAGAGATGTTTCAACAAATATTTTGGACACACTGTATGATTAAATCAAAAAGTGAACATAGTTTCCGATAAACTAGGTCAACTACAAGTTATGTGTAAATTTGTCAGGGAAGGTAATAAACAGTGGCGGAGATATAACAGTTTAAAAAAAGTAGGTTTTTGACTAAATTTTTTTTTTTAAATTCATAACTTGGCAACGCTGCTTTCGACCAACAACCAAATTTACAGTTGAATACAGAACCTATAGAGGCATTATACGCCACATAAAAATGTAGGGCATTCCATTTAAGAAAAACATAATTTTTGGAATTTCTCTTTATCGACACACCCTGTATACTTAAAAATAATTTTGTGTTGTAGCAGAGATCAAATGTTAAAAGTCTTATTAAGAAAAATTTCCCATAAGTTTAACGGATTAGCAACTATTGACCGACGCGCGCTTGTTGGACCACCCTGTATACAGTGTCCGCAAGAAAGTTCGCATCAAATGGGATTTTTTTTTATTATTAGGTATAGGTAAACATTGAAAAAGCAGTTAGTTTTTCCTTACCTAAAAACCAAAAATGACGTATACTGAAGCAGCTGCACGACTTGCGTTACCTGTCAAATTTGACATTTTTAATAAAATAGGTTCAAAAATGCCATTATTTATCAAAATATCGAAAAACTTTATGCGAGAAAGTTGTTTATTTAGGCATTTTTAGCCTCTGTACGAAATTTTGACCGTCTAATACAATTTTTATTTTTTGCTAGATTCTTGAAAATTTTGATCAACCCTTGTAGATTAATTTTTATACATCGATGTAAAACCATTTGCCTTTACTTTATTTGTAATCTTAATGCAATTTTGTGTAAAATTCTTGTTTCCAATTATTTATTTTGCTTCAAAAATTGAAATTGTTATTGATCAGTATGTAATGTTTGATGCAAAGTTTATCTAATTACATCAGTTTCGCCAAAACCGACGTTTCTTATTTTTCTTAAGTTAGTAAACAGATGTACAAAAAGAAAATATTAGAAAGCTTTCGTTGAAATTTTACTTAATTAATATTAAATTAAATTAATTATATTAAATTATATTTTTGTTGAATAACATGTTTCGAGCGATTAATATTTATTCTGTTTGATCCAATATTAATTAAGTAAAATTTCAACGAAAGCTTCCTAATATTTTCTTTTTGTACATCTGTTTACGAACTTAAGAAAAATTAGAAACGTCGGTTTTGGCAAAACTGATGTAATTAGATAAACTTTGCATTAAACATTACATACTGATCAATAACAATTTCAGTTTTTGAAGCAAAATAAATAATTGGAAACAAATTTTTTTTACAAAATTGCATTAAGATTACAAATAAAGTAAAGGTAAATGGTTTTACATCGATGTATAAACGTTAATCTACGAGGGTTGATCAAAACTTTCAAGAACCTGGCAAAAAATAAAAATCGTATTAGACTATCAAAATTTCGTACAGAGGCTAAAAATGCCTAAATAAACAACTTTCTCGAATAAAGTTTTTCAATATTTTGATAAATAATGGCATTTTTGAACCTATTTTATTAAAATTGTCAAATTTGACAGGTAATGCAAGTCGTGCAGCTGCTTCAGTATACGTCATTTTTGGTTTTTAGGTAAGCAAAAACTAACTGCTTTTTCAATTTTTACCTATACCTAATAATAAAAAAAAATCCCATTTGATGCGAACTTTCTTGCGGACACTGTGTATAGGAATTGATCATAATAAACCTAGGCGTAAAAATATTTTTTAATTAAGAACGTACTTCATAGAAAAGCTTCGCTTGTCCTACTTTATTTATTATCCGAAAATTTTAAGAAAGGGAATGTTTTCTCCCAAATGGCTTAATGGGTGGGAAGGGGATAACTATTTTATTTTACCAAAAGTCTTATAGGCACATCAAAGAAACTTTAAAGTGAAACAGGGCACATAAAATATTAACATATTGTTTTAAATGAAACTTTTCATCAACGAAATGCATTTAATTTGACATCCGATGTCATCCCCCCCCCCCCCCCCTGATATGCTATACGCTCCTGGGCTGGGATAAAACAATTATACCCTAACCAGATCATTAAAAGCGCCATAAATAAACATTCTCTTATTCAACAATATTAAATTGAAAATCACTGGACATTAATAATGAATAAGCCTCGAAAAATAAGGAAAGTTAGAATTTTAACACATATTTTTACATACTAATTAATTGTTTGGACTTTTATAGACAGTATAATCTAATCTTAATTGTTTTGACCGACTTTTGTAACTTTACTTTAATGGATGTGTACAAAACTGTTTTTTACGAAAAATTTCCTTAATTATGGACATGCACTTCTAATGATTAGTTTGCGTACGTCGTTGTGAAGTAATATATGCAGGTATTTGTTTCTATTATGATTTCAATGGCTTTATGCTGGTAAAGTAAGGCAAAAATATGTTGATAAGATCTTTTTTGTAACATTGAGAAATAATGAAATTTTTTTATGGTTTAGCACACACATTGTCAATTTTTTAGTCTGCTAAAATAACTTACTTTTTGAATAATTTCAATGTACTTTTACTACTTTTTCTTTTAATAAATGGCACTGAGAAAGAATAAACTATGTCGAGTACAATAATTTGGTAGTAAGAGATAAATAAAAGCTTCTTTGGCTGAAATAGTTTTTATTTACTTTTGTTTTTAATAGTTTTTACTTATTTGCACACGACAACTTTAATAAAATTAACGTTTAACCTGATTTTTAAAGGTTAGCGTAGATTT
The DNA here is from genome assembly GCA_963969555.1 of Polydrusus pterygomalis. Lineage (NCBI taxonomy): Eukaryota > Metazoa > Arthropoda > Insecta > Coleoptera > Curculionidae > Polydrusus > Polydrusus pterygomalis. Next base: position 54,745,024 of record OZ018378.1, read on the forward strand.
ATGTGTACAGGGTATATTATGTAAATAATAATCAAAAATTAGTTAAACAATGTAAGTTGTCAGAAATTTCGCAAACAGCGAAAAAAATGTAGATACCAATAATAAAATTATTTTGATGTAGTGATGTGTAATTTAAATAAACCGTTAAAGAGCACACACTAATGACGCATTCACCATTTCATTTTCTTGCCAATATTTCGTTTATTTTCTTGATAAAGCTGCTCCATCGTTGGATAGCAATTACCAACAGTTTTAAGTTAAAAAAATTAAATGTTAAAATAATAAAAGCAAAAAACTCTATCTTTTTCTGCTTTTATCTATATCGAGTGTTCTTAAATATCATGTACAGGGTGTCCCTAATTCGATTCTGACCATTGGGATCTCGGAAACTATAAAAGATACAGCAAAGGCTAAATTGGGGGCAAAGTTGAATAATTTGGAGCTTAAGTTGATGCCAGCGACAAATTAAGAAAATTCTGACTACTTCCGGAGATATCGGAAGAAAACCGAAAAGTTCATTTTCCGTTTTTATTTTTTTGTGACGTTGTTTATAAACATATTAAAAAACAGAAAGCATTTTCTAAGGGCACTTTATTACGACTTATTTAAAGGTATTTTCTGATTTAAAAAACAACTTTTCAATAATTTTTAAATATGGACCTGATATTTAAATATTACTGTCTGAAGTATTTTGTTCCCCACAACATGAATCTATAACCTTTTGGCAAACCATTTTGAACTGAAAATCAATAATCAGTAACTTAAACTTATTTGCAATACGGTCCTGATAATAATTATCAGGACATAATAATAATAATTATTATTATGAAGAAGTAGTCCATACTCAAAGTGGAGTTAAATGTATAGAAAAAAGAAAAGCACAAAGTCTTTCTCCACAAGTTTATTAGAAAACTAGGCGAACTTAGAGTAATTTATAATAATTCAACTTGTTTCGAGTGTAGAAACACTCATCATCAGGAAACAAAGTAAATAGTATAATGCTGATGTTGTTAGCAATAGAGAAAATAATAAGTGGGATTGAGACGTAATAGAGCTTTCAATGGTGTACACGAGGTGTAAAAAATGAATAGTCAGAAGACCAACAAGACTTTAGCATAATGGAAAGTCAAGGGCTAGTGCAAAGGCAATGTCTTGGGTAGAAAATTGAAGAAAGTAAATTAAGGAGTTTCATTAGACTTTGTGAAAATCATTTAGGTAAAAGTAGTGAAAAATCATAAGTTACATTCAACTTTGTCGAAGACATGTAAAAGTGGGGAAATAGGAGGGAAAGAAAAAAGAAAAATTGTTTTTCGTAAAAGTCAAAGCATCGTTTATCTTGAAGTAAAATACTGTTGGGGTACCAGGGATCTTACGGCCCAGTTACCCCGGCAGGAGTCAAAACATACACATGTGTGCAAAATTAATAGATTTAAAATATTTAAAAACTTTTGACTTTTATTACGAAAAACAATTTTTCTTTTTTCTCTCCCTCCCATTTCACCACTTTTACATGTCTCCGACAAAGTTGATTGTAACTTAAGATTTTTCACTACTTTTACCTAAATGATTTTCACAAAGTCTGTTAAAACCCCCTAATTTTTCTTTTACTCTCTTCAATTTTCTGCCTAAGACAGGACCTTTGCACTAGCCCTTGACTTTCCAGTATGCTGAAGTCTTGTCGGTTTTCTGACTTTTTATTTTTTACACCTCGTGTACACCATTGAAAGCTCCATTACGACTCAATGCCACTTATTATTTTCTCTATTGCTAACAACATCAGCATTGTATTATTTACTTTGTTTTCCTGATGATGAGTGTTTCTACACTCGAAACATGTTGAATTATTATGAATTACTCTAGGTTCGCCTAGTTCTCTAATAAACTTGTGGAGAAAGAGTTTGTGCTTTTCTTTTTTCTAATTATTATTATGTTTAATAATATGCTACTCTAACCAAAAAGAAAGATATTTACATAGTAATATTTTGTTAAGAAAGAACTTTTGCTGTAAGCATTTTAATTAAAATAAGAAATAATGTAAGTAAACACCAAATAAATTTCTGTTCAAAAAATAATATGGGTACCTATACTTCTCTATTAGGTAGTATGTATGGTACCCGCTATTTTGTTTCGATAGCGAATACATACCAATTGAATGACGCGAGCGAAGCCACAGGTACCGGTTCAGACCAAGAACCATGGTCTGAGGGTACCGGTTAGTCTATTGAGCCTAATGAATAAAAATGTAGCAATTGCTTTTTCTTATAAAATCGAAGTTATTTCTTGAAAGCCAATGGATAAAAACTAAAGTAATTGCTTTTGAGTCCAGCGATTGCTTAAAGGTGCAGGAATTGCTTCTAGTCAATGCTTTTTCTTAAAAAATAGAAGCAATTGGTATCGTTTGCTTAAAATGTGATGAATAAATTAAGGAATTGCTTTTTCTAGTGTAGCAATTGTTTTCAACTTTTTAAGGTAGGTCGACCCCTGCATCATTTGCTTGGTAGCAGTCAACTTTAGTTCTCCGCGGCATACACGTGCGTTGCTCTTAATTTGTGTCTTCAATTATGGCTGAATATATGAACGTCCGTAAAAGAAAAATTTACAGTGTACGTAGAGATTGCAGATATAATGATTTCAGAAAGTTATATCAATTTGACTGCGAAAATGTTGAGTGGTTGGCAAATTATTTTTTGACTAATACTGGTAAAAGGCGAGGGGTGCACTGTCGCCTTTAAATTAGATTAAAGGCTTTCTGCGGAAATTGTCGGATCCGGGCTTTCAAATTTCTGTAGGTAAAGAACTCGGTGTTCACCAAACTACTGTCTGTAAGATATACACTTCTGTAATGGATGCAGTTTTGGCAAAGGCCAATATTTTCATTAAATTTCCTACAAGTGCTGAAGCTGTTGTGGAAGCTAAACGGTTTGTGGTCAAAGAGATTTATTTATGTTCCTTCAATTTGTGAGCGAATATCAATTGCTTGTCTTTAATTTCTTCTTCACTACTATCACTTTCCTCATTTTCACTTAAATCTGCCATATCACAAATATAAGTTTCCTATTTTCCACAAAAACGTATCAGATTACTATTGTACTAAATAAGTAGACCAACGTTGTTGTATTTACGTCAACTCTTTTGCAAATTAGGCACCAAACTGAACATGAAATCAATAATCTGAACAAGTGGATAAGCCACGTCTGAACTTGTGTTGAATAGGCATTTGCTACAGAGGTGTAAGAAAAACAGCAATTGCTTCAATATTTTATTCATATCCAGATCTAGCAATTGCTTTAACTTATAGCATTTGCTAGTCAAGCAATTGCTTTTACTAAGAAGTAATTGCTTCAAAAAATTGCTTAATTATTATTCATTAGGCTCATATGTCTATACCAGCGGTGCACCGCAACAACGTTCAGGGGAAGAAAAGGAGGCATGACCCTTGAAAAATATCTCCTCGTAGATTCTTACAACCAATTGGCATGCCCAATGATGTAACTCTTACAGCATAATGTTTATTTCAAATTTGCGTTAAATAACTCAAAAACTGCAGGAGCTATAAAAAAAACTAAAAAAATATTGAAATGGTAACGAAGCGTTTGCGGACCCTAGTTTATAATAACTTTTAGTGATGAAATAAGCCAAGGAATTACCCCCTTTCCATATGTAGGGTCAACTGTGGCTATTATGATACAAAAATTAAAACTTAAACAAAAAAATATAAATCTAATTTTCTTAAATCTCAAATAATTCCTTAATATAAGCAATAAGGTTCTCTGTCCCGTTTTGATGGCACAATACAAGAAAAACAATAGATAATCATAAAAACGCAACAATAAGATGCTGTATTATATTAGCCCTACGTTTGGTGCTATTGTTCATCAGCAAGGGGCTATTGCGCTATTGTAATACACTTGTTTTAATTATGTGTTGAAGATAGATTTAAAAAACTTGAGGCTAGTATCATACACCATTGTCTTTTGTCATTTTCCCTGCTATATTAACAGTCATCCTTTAAGTATTTTTTTAGTTACAGCAAATTAATTTTATGTGTTTTCTTTTCACTAACATTACTGATTAATACCATGTAAAATTATAATTGGTAATGTGATTGCTATTTGTGGAATTGTTAAAAAGAAACGTACAATCGCTGTAGATAACTTTTAACGTTAACACTCTCAGCCCTCGCGTTACATAGAATAATTTTCAAAGTCAGTTTTTCTTCTTGTGAATAAACCAGTTCAAAATACCAGCAGAATTTTACCGTATGTACGCTTACCTGAAAAATTCAGCAAAGATAGAAGACGAATACATTAATATTTTTTAATAAATTTTTCAGCAAATAAAGAGGCTTTCTATACTGAATTTATTCCAGTTAAAAATTCCATCCTGTATGTGTGTTACATATAACGCCAGAAAAAAACGGCGTAACATAATATATAAAATAATATGTTTTCGTTGGCTTTTGCAGTTATTTATTTTTAACATTATTGTTGGTTATGTCTAATCATCGTAGAGAAAAAAGATCTTCAAGGAATTGGCAAACCATATCTGGTACATTTGGTTTAAAGAATTGCAATGATTTAAAGTAAAGTCCACGATCTATTCTTCCTATTCTTCACTAAAATGTTTTTTTGTGTTGTTTCAGATTTTATCCGAAGAGAATGAACTCGAGCAGAACGCACGCCATCACTTGTCATCAGTTGTGACCAATGGGTCAACAAAAAACACACCGTTATTTAAATGTTAGACCACCAGGACGCAAAAAGAATTTCATTTAATAAATCATTTGGAAGATGAAGTTTAGTCTTACTGGCTAATAGGTTGGTAATTTTTTGTTAAAAAATTCGTTGAATTTGTTTTGTAGCAGTACAATAAAATTATCAGGTAAAGGTAACATCGCTCCTCAGCCCAGGTTCATTATCAGCCAACTATATTCACGTTAATGTCTTGCACATTCTAAACATTTTTACGTTAAAACTTTTAAAATAATAAGCCAAAGTTTTATTTTCTATTTACACAAATCCTTTATAAAAGTCACAGATAATAATAAATCGGTCATATTATAACTTAACAAGTATGTATATATCGTAGGCTGATAGTGAAATCCGTCATTTCATGAAAAGCCTAGTCACTTCATGAAGCGTCGGCAGATTGTGTAAAATGATGAAATTACACGATCTGCCGCGTCACTTCATGAAGAGACCTTGACGTTTCGGCGTATTATGTATAACACAATCTGTCTAATTTTAAATATCGTCACTCCATGAAATGCCACAAAAACAAGGCATATTGTGTAATTCCGTCTAAAAGGTATATTGGCAACTGGTTTGTTCGGGTTTGTCAGAGCATTTTTTTTATTTTTATAAAATAATATTAGTTGAAAAAATTTAATTAAAAAAAAATGCTCTGGGGAACAAAGAACAAACAAGTTGCCAATATACCTTTTAGACGGAATTACACAATCTGCCGACTGACATGACATCGTTAGGTACTACATGAAGTGACGATATTTAAAATTAGGCAGATTGTGTTATACATAATACGCCGAAACGTCAAGGTCTCTTCATGAAGTGACGCGGCAGATCGTGTAATTTCATGTTTTTACACAATCTGCCGACGCTTCATAAAGTGACTAGGCTTTTCATGAAATGACGGATTTCACTATCAGCCTACGACATATACAAATATATAAATAACAATAAATTATTGTATAAAAACAAATTATGCACAAACTTTAAAATAATATTAGGAGACACAGCAAACTAGCAAATTCATACGCAATATACAGCATTCAGGCCATGATCAGCAGGAGGCTAACAGGTACTCATTCAATGTGTAAAAGCAGTGGTCTAGTAAATACTTTGTAACATATATTTTTTGAATCGGATATCATCGAGGGCTCTATACCGTCAAGGGACCTTATTAATTATATAAATTATTACAGTTAAGAGTATTATTTTTACATTTAGTTAGTCACTATCCTGTCTGCAACTCGAGTATTGTAGCTGTGAATATCTAAATAACTAGTAAGTCCATCTCTGCGGTACTGTAAGTATAGCTCTAATACAGATTGTAAAATGTAAACATAGGGCATGCCAAATTTTTTAAAAATAGGCTGACAGTGATCTCTATACTCTGCGTAAAACCACAAGCCTTACACCAAAAAAAAAACCCTTCTATTTCTTATAAGAATTTACATACTCTTGATATAACTGTTTAATACTATGTAACAGCAACGCGCTTTCCTACTGTAAGACAACGAAAATTGCTAGACCGTGGTGTAGTGATAATATCATTTCTCCACGACCATTACTGAATGCAATAATTCCAAAATCATTTTTGATAATAGAATGTAAAAATTCTCGCTCTTGAGTTGGAATATTTATTCTGAAACACTTGCTTCTTATGCGTTTTGCGTGTATTTTCATTTCATAACAAGATACGGAATGAATATTCTGTAATTGATATAAACGACATAGGTTGCCATGAATTTCGAAACTGTCAGTGTCAGATAAAAATGGTCGCGTTGTAATAATTATTTTTAGATACATTTTAGTGCAAGTCAAAATATAAGTGAAAAATCGGATGAATTAGATATGGAACTGAATGGTTGTGGAGAAAATATAGTCTGCTACTCGGTTAGAATGAAAATTCGGGTCGAATTTTCATTCCAACCTCGATACAGAATCTACTATTAGCTAATAGGAAATAGGAGTTATGGCTACCATATAATGGTTTATAGCCACTATTGCTCTGAATACTCACAGTAATTATCAAGTTCTATTGAGGGTGTAATTTGGTCTTATATACTGTATCAGTTCCGACTGGCAGTTGTAAAGAAACTTGATATTATTCATAATAATATTTGCTTGCTACGGTTTATAAAGCATATATTTACCAATAAAAATCAGTACTGTGGTTCTCAAAAGTTTAAATAGCGTCTAGTGTGATATTGTTCTTATTTAACATTGCATATAATTATCTATTATGCAACATGGTTTACTGAGATGGTTAAATTCGTCCATAAATTATAAAATCCAATACTTATGACGTGTTGTGCGAAATAAGAATCTTCTATTGCTTTATCTGACATGAAAAGTTTAAAAAAACCTAAATACAAAGTAAAAATAAATTAATTAAAACAGGTATTGGTACGATCAATACAGTTCAAATTCAGACAGGACAGCTAGAAAACTCCGAACAACGATGTGCCTGCGCAACAGGTACACGGTGATCATTTATAATGTCCCCCCTCTTAACTTTTCAGTTTTTTGCATTAGATAAAAATGTTAAATATAAAAGTTGTAAAGAATCATGTAAACTATTTGCAGAATAATATAAATATATACAGGGTATTGCAGAAATGAGTCACAGGTTAAAATTTTTTTTTTAAATGGTACACCCTATATATTTTTAGTTTTTTAGAATCTCCTAAAACTTCTTAATATTTTTCTTATAACATGTCCTATACTTAAATATATTAGTTTTCGAAATAATCGCATTTTACCTAAGCGGCTACATTCAAATATAAATATTCTAGATTTCAGTAAAGTTCTTAGGTGGCCGTGAATTAGGCGGTCGCGGAGAAACAAAAACTATGTTTATTAGTGACAGTTACTGACTTACTGACATATTAAGTAAATATAACATTTTTTTTTTTTTTTTTTTTATTAAAGATGCCTCATTCAGAAAGGGAAAAACAAGTAATTTTGCAAACATTTATTAAAGCAAACAATAGCGTTAAATTGGCTCAACGGGAACTGCATATAATTATTCGCCAGCTTCACGTTTCAGACAAAAAAAAACATTCCATCGAATGAATCTATGAAAAGTTTCAACAAACATCTAGCCTAGCGAGAAAAAAGGGAACAATGAAAAGAGACGAAAATAGTGATTTAAATATACTACTAAAAGTATATGAAATACAAAATTAAAAATAATTTTTAAATTTAAGGTCTTAACAATAAAGAAGAACTTTTGGTATAATTTATCCAAAGTCAGTGTGATGACATTCCAATCATTCCATGCGGCATACAACCGGCGGTAACTCTTTGAGACTGTTTACCGCCGTATGGAATGTCATCACACTGACTTTGGATAAATTATAATTACAAATCAAATTGCTCAACTGGGCCACCGTTTTCTTGAATACATTTGATATACGTTTTTCGTAACCTTCGTAATGCGGCGGTGATAGATTGAGAATAATCTTCATTCAGAATTCGATTTTCTGCTCTAATAAGTTCTTTTAAATGTTCAGTGCTTTCAATGTTATTTGGATTCACTCGATCCTTTAGTGTTGTTAGGTGGCCATTGTATTGGTGCATTCCGTCCAATCCATTCATTGAACCTTTGATTAAGGTAATGTGTAACAGCTACTACACTGTGAGGTGGAGCGCCATCTTGTTGAAAGACGATGTTTCGCTCTTGTTCCAACGGAAGCACATCAAAATAGTCCTCTAGCTCGTGTTGGAGAAAATTCAAATAACCTTCTCCATTTAAAGTACCGTTAAAAAAATGGGGACCTATTATTTTGATGTTTAAAATAGCACACCACACATTAATAGTTTGACGTTCTTGAAATTTAAATTCCCTGTAGCAGTGGGGATTTACTGTGACCCATTGTCTGCTATTTTTTCTATTTATCATGCCATTAGTTGTAAATGATGACTCGTCGGTCCAAAATACATTTTCGAAATAACTGGGATTTACATTAATTTTTTCCATCATAGTTTATTCAACCCTTTTTTCTCGCTGCCTCTGCGTTAATTTTGTTACAGGCCTAATTTTGAAAGCTTTATATCCATATTTTTTAAAAGTGTTTTGAACCCTTCCATAAAAGGTATTTTTTAAATCATCAATCTCTTCCTTTAAACATTTCGATGCTGTTCTTAAAGAAATGTTTGGAGTTTCTCTCGCAGGGTGTCTAGGAGCCGGGAAAACCGGGAAAACCGAAAAAAAAACGGGAATTTTACAAAGCCGGAAAAAACCGGGGATTCGACGGGAAAATCAAGTTTAAGCCGGGAATTTTGAATGAGCAGATAATTTCGAACTTAAAAATTTGAAGTAGGTAGGTTTCCTACAGTATTGTTCATGGTCTGGCTCCTTATTTCAAAACTGACTTAAGTACAATTATTAAACAATGCAATACTTTTGTAATTTGCTTTGACGAAAGCCTAAATAAGGTTGCGCAAAAACAACAAATGGACATTTACGTAAGATACTGGGATTCCGTGAAAAATCAGGTTCAAGTTCGTTATTTTTCATCTGTGTTTTTACATCATGCGAAAGCTGTGGATTTGTTGGAAGGTCTAAAAGATGGTTTGCAAGGTCTTCATTTAAAGAAACTGCTTCAAATTTCAATGGATGGACCTCATATAAACTTTAAGTTGGTACGCCTCCTAGAGGCTGAATTAAAAGATGAGACCGATAACACTTCTGCAATTTTAAGCATAGGCTCCTGCGATTTACATACCGTAAATGTTGCATTTCAAACCGGTTGTAAAAAAACAGACTGGAATATTGTGTCATTTCTAAGAGCTTGTTACAATTTGTTCAAAGACAGTCCTTCCCGACGGGGTTTATTCTTGTCCATAACTGGTTGTTCCGACTTTCCTCCTAAATTCTGTTCAGTAAGATGGCTATAAAACATACCTGTGTCTCAAAAAATTCAGTCGCTATACCCTCACTTGAAAAAATTCATATCTTCTGTGCAAAATACGAATCAAAAGCCATCGTGTGAAAGTTACAAAATTGTAAAGTTTATGGATAATAAACTGCTGTTATCTTAATTACCCTTCTTTCAGTCACTCTCTGAAGAACTAGAACCATTCCTAAGACAATTTCAAAGTGATTGGCCTCTAGTTACATTTCTTTATGAAGACCTATTATCCATTATAAATAACTTAATGAGACGTTTTGTTACAGACGAAGTTCTACAAAGCACTCCTATTTTCAAAATAGATGTTTTTAAAAAAGACAAGAATGGTTTATATTGCAACCTTAAAAAAGTCCAAGAGTGATGATGATCTTTCGCCAGGATTGTCGAAACTGCTTGATGTATACAGTTTCCAACCTTTTGGAAAAATGTCCGTTAGCATATAAATTAACTGAAACTATAAGTTTCCGTAACCCCAATAAAACTGGCAGAGATTCAAAAAAATCCTTTCAACTGATGTCCAAAGCATTTGAACTTTTTTTAAATTTAAACAGATGCAATGCGACTAAATTGGAAGAAGCAGATAGAGCATTTAGAGACATTCTTACTGATCAGACTATGATAAATAAAATAAAAAATTATTCCAGATGTAACAGAGTAGATGACTTTTGGATGGAAACCATCACAAATGACAGTTTAAAAAACGTGGTGCAACTTCTTCTAACAATTTCTTATGGAAATGCCACAGCAGAAAGGGAATTTTCTGATAATAATTAGATTTTGGTAAAAAATTTAAAAAAAGAGTCACTTATAGGCCAAAGATTAGTGTACGATTCACTACAAAAAATTGGAGGAGTTCAAACTATGGACATTACAAAATCCATGATACTTTCCATGAGAAATGCCTATTCAAGGTACAACACAGCACAAAAAGATAAAAAAGCAGAAAAAAGGAAGCTTCAAAAGCAAGCAGAAGAACTGGAAACTAAAAAGAAAAAATTATCGAACAATCACAAAAAGATTTGGCAGCTATAGAACAAGAAATCGTAAAATTAAAAAAGTAACTATATTATTTGGTTGTGCTTAAGCCATGTGTTTTTCAAATAAATGTTCTAAAATTTAACAACGAAAGTGTAGTTACTTTAGGAAAACCCATCCGGGAAATTTTCAAAAACCGACCGGGAAAAACCGGGAATTAGTCGGGAATTTTGTTTTCGATTTTTGCTAGACAACCTGTCTCGGAGTTTCTTCAACTTTAAGTAGTATATTTAAATCACTATTTTCGTCTCTTTTCATTATTCTCTTTTTTTTCGTTAGGCTAGATGTTTGTTGAAACTTTTCATAGATTCGATGGAATGTTTTTTTTGTCTGGAACGTGCATCCGGGGAATAATTCTACGCAGTTCCCGTTAAGCCAATTTAACGCTATTGTTTGCTTTAATAAATGTTTGCAAAATTACTTGTTTTTCCCTTTCTGAATAAGGCATCTTTATCAAAAAAAATGTTATATTTACTTAATATGTCAGTAACTGTCACTAATAAACATAGTTTTTGTTTCTCCGCGACCGCTTTATTCACGGCCACCTAAGAACTTTACTGAAATCTAGAATATTTATATTTGAATGTAGCCGCTTAGGTAAAATGCGATTATTTCGAAAACTATTATAGTTAGGTATAGGACATGTTATAAGAAAAATATTCAGAAGTTTTAGGAGATTCTAAAAAGCTAAAAGTATATATATAGGGTGTACCATTTAAAAATTTTTTTTTAACCTGTGACTCATTTCTGCAATACCCTGTATATATTTATATTATTCTGCAAATAGCTTACATGATTCTGTACAACTTTTATATTTAACATTTTTATCTAATGCAAAAAACAAAAAAGTTAAGAGGGGGTGACATTATAAATGATCACCGTGTACAATGAAACTAATAATACGGCGCGCAGGGATTGCCGATCGCTACAAACCCTCACTACACACTTGTGGATTATAAATTCTAACGGATACAATTATTAGTTTTTGGGGACGCTGTTCTGCTTTCTTAGTTGTAGAGAAGGCGCTTACTGGGACAAAATGTGTTGCATTGAGAAGATACAATTTATTTCTTAACAAAATTGCTGTATTAAAAGTAGTTCATTATTCAACAAGACTGTGCTGCTAATGGAACTGATTACTACCGATAAAAAACACTATTGTAGCAAATCTGGAATTGATATAACACTAAAGCGGGTTTGATACACTAGCAATTTATTTAATATGGGTTAATAAAAAATAAGCTATCAATGCAAACTATCTCTTAGCAAACCTGTTGTATTAGATTATTTTCCTCAGTGCAAGCCATGATCACCAGGAGGCAAACAGGTACTCATTTAAAGTGTAAAAGCAGTGGTCTAGTAAATACTTTGTAACATAATATATTCTTTGAATCAGACATCATTGAGGGCTCGATACCGTCCAGGGATCTTATTATATTATATATTATTACAGTTACCTAAGAGTACCTATTATTTTTAGATTTAGTTAGTCTAAATCGCAGAGCCACTATCCGGTCTAAAACTTAAATTGTGAATATCTAAATAACTAGTGAGTTCATCTCTGCGGTACTGTATAGCTCCAATACATAGATATTGTAAACACAGGGCATGCCAAATTTTTTTGAATATAGGCTGATCGTGATCTCTATACTCTGCGTTAGCCACAAGTCTTCTAGCTCTTTTTTTAAGTCGAAAAATTTGTAGTGCATTTGTACCGTTTCACCATAGTATAAGGAAATGAAAAAGAACGAGGTAAAGTGACTTCAAAACGCCAAAACTAACACACTTCAGATCTTGAGGCCTACTTTTATTAAGCTGCATGAGATTGCAAGAAAACCAGTTTTCTGCATCTTTTAGCAGCAGTTGTGACGCCACAGAAAAATTCTCCAGATAGAGGCAGAACTAATAAAAATAGTGTCGTCTGTAAATATGGTCAAATTGCAAATGCGTGCATGTATTTAATTAACACAAATCATTTATATAATATTAATAAAAGGGGGTACAAGGACGGATCCCTGTGGCATAAAGCATTGGCGTTAGTTCAGAATAACAAAAATAAATTTTTTTATTTTATAATAAAGTCAAATTAATGTAAGAACTCGCCGCATTACCTGTCATTAATGGCACCCTGTTGAAGTCTTGTATATTTTACGTTAAGCGGTTGGCTACAGAAACAGAACGGGACTAAGTTCTTTTACCTACCACCCTACTATAAGGGGGTCTTAATATTTTGTAAAGATATAGCGTACTAGTAAGTTCTCTGCGGAAAACATTATAAAAGTAAAGCAAAAATAGGTATTTTTGTATTTATTATACAAGGAAACAAGTATTACATTTTTTGCGAGGTGTAAGCTTTGTGGTGCACTACTAAAAAAAGCACCATATGGCGAACCCTTTTTGTACTGTTACGTTTCTGGGAATTTTATAGGATATATAGGGTCTCGTAACTAAGGGGCTATACAGCAACAGGGGATATAGTGGACTTGACAATATGTCATTTAATTTCATTTCTTAAACGGTTAAAGAGATACAGGGTGATTGGCGATGATTTGATGTTAAGCAGAAATGAATCAAATTTGGTGTAGTTGTGATTTTGAGGGTAAGAAGGGGGATTCCATAATGAGTTTAAGATACCACCTAGAGATCGCTAGGCTACACAATATGAGTTTGATAAATTCTCGCATATATATTTTTTGTCTCTCACATTCTTGAGCGCTTTACCTCAAATTATGAAAGAGGGATCTTTTATACGTAAAAAGTTGTACTTCATTAATCTCGATATTTCAATTAGTTTTTAAGATAATAGCGTTTAGATGCTGGATGGCAAAAAACATTTAAAAATAAACACCTTTCTTAACGAAACATATTTATGGAAAATTAACCGTGCGTTTTTAAGTATAACTGCATAAATCACATATTTTTAAGTCTACTATCTTCTGTTGCTGTATTTGCCCCTTAGTTATGAGACACCCTGTATATAACGATAAGTAAATTGTTTAACTAGGCACTTTATTGACTTGATAATAGATGAGTTAACCAAAATGGTGTTTGTACTCACTATAAAACTTAAATAATAAACATCAAGAAAATATGTCTCTACCTGGTATTGTTTGGACGGTACACACGAATTTGTCCGTTATAAGTCGACTGGAGCGTCTTTTTATCAGTAAAAATGACCCTGTTCAAAAATTGAGTATTGCGGTATACATAATTTAAAGCAAAAATAATCCTTGATTGTCGCTGTTCTTCTGTAAGAAACGTTTTTTTCGCAGCAGGGCGACATTTTAGTTCAGATTCCTTGACTCTCCTGCTGGCGGTAGGTTGAGAGGGAAAAATGATGTATCCATAACAGCATCCCTTGCAGTTGCAAATGAATTATTTCTTAAATATCCCAAAAAAGCAGCATCCTGTTCAGGGTTGGAACGTTTGGGACGACCTAAACCAATTTTTCTCTTTAGGGATTCTTCTTGTTCCCAGCGTTGCTTAACTTTCCATATAGTTTTTTTTATTTCTATTATACAACTGCGCTACAGCACGGATTGACCATCCTTCTTCGATTCTTGATACAGTTTGAGCCTTTTTAACTTCAGACAACTGACGAGGTATTTTTATGTTCTTCTGTCAAAGTTTATTAAACGTTACCACCATCACAGATTACAGAAAAGGTAATCTGTGACCACCATGCAGTTTTAAAATTAAGTAGTCCGACGCAAATGCTTTGCATTTTTGATAATCTATGACGTGTGATAACCTCCAAAAAACAATCATTTAGACAAACGGGTTTTTCGCAAATATGACAAAACTTACCTCTCATTCTAATTCTTGTACGCTTGATACTAAATAAAATTTAACACCTACAATCTCCACAAACTGCCGCCTACCAGACAAATAAGACTTAATAAAGTTTAGAGGAACACCTCTTGTGCCATAGTGGCTAGCTTGCTGCTTCGGTTGTACATTAAATTTTTTTAGATAATTATTGGTACATATATCTTTGCTGGCAATACTATTTTAATAATATCATTTCGGTTGGTATTACCGTTTTTCTAGTAAGACATCAGCTATAAGATTGTCAGTTATGTCTTTTATGACGTTAATTTTAGGTCAAAATTACGTCAAAATTAATGTAAAAAATGATAAAATTTGATGGATAATTGAAAATTTAGAATAATATTTCGGCCATATTTTTTTAAAATATACTGTGAAATTGATCTCTGTAAAATGATTGTAGACTATGCCGGCTCTGGGAATATGCACAAAAGGTATTTTTTTATTAAATTTTTTTTCTTGCTTTTTTGTGGCCGATGATTATTGTACTAGAAAATAAAAGAAAAAATCCCGGAACAATTTCGGGTTGCCTTACAAAAATGGGCTAAATAAATATTGCTTAAACAGCTACCCACCTTTTTCTTGTTGGTCTGTTTAAGAGCCATATTACATGAAAATTTTATCGTTCAGGTCAAAATAATTCCAAAAATCGGCAAATACTTTAGTCCTGCACTTTCCTTCCGATAAAATAGACAGTTCGTGGAAACAAGCTTATTAAATCTTTAAACGTACTTTCACAACACCGAAACCATACATGCTATTTTGTCAACACATCACAATTATCGTTTTCAGGTGAATATACATTTCATGTTAGGAAACTGAAAATTTTGAGTCAGGTGCCCGTTTTAGACCAGGGTCGATAATTTTTGAAACCAAAAAAAATAATAGTAGGATGAAACCCAATGGAAAAGGAAGAGAATGTTACAAAAATGAAAGGGAAAATAATTTACGGGCGATCCGAGGTCGGGAAGTGGAAGGGGGTGAGTTTTTAAGGGTAGAAAACGATTTATCTTGATTTACGGCAAAACTACAAATCCTATGGAAAAACGTTAAATGGTAAAGTTGCAGGTAATAAATAGATCTACAACTTTTGTATTTACACTTTTTTCACATAACCTCAAAATTTATGTGAAAAATTCAAATAACCAAGTTTTTGGTTTTTTATTTTTATCTTTTACAAAAAAAAAATTTTTTTTTTACGAAATTTGGTGAAAACTTACCTTTTTATGTCCCAAACACACTGTCATTTTTTTTGATTTAAAATATAAATTTTTTCACCTTATTTTGACTTAATATCGAAAAGGCACCCTAATTTTCAATCGAAAATTCTCACGTCAAAATATCTGCTTTTTTAAAAAAGTCGGTTGGCTTTTTTATTCGTTGAAATCTGTACTTTCTGATGGTGTAAAAAAAATATACATTACTATGGTAAATGTTCTCAAAAAATGCAAAGAAACGAAAAAAACTCGAATCCGAAATTTTTTTTTAATCATTATGTACAATTTTGAGCTATTTATTAAAATTTATACTTTAATTACACGAAAAACGTAAAATTCCATGTAATTAAAGTATAAATTTTAATAAATAGTTCAAAATTGTACATAATGATTAAAAAAAAATTCTGATTCGAGTTTTTTTCGTTTCTTTGCATTTTTTGAAAACATTTACCATAGTAATGTATATTTTTTTTACACAATCAGAAAGTACATATTTCAACGAACAAAAAGTCCACCGACTTTTTTAAAAAAGCAGATATTTTGACGTGAGAATTTTCGATTGAAAATTAGGGTGCTTTTTCGATATTAAGTCAAAATAAGGTGTAAAAATAAATATTTTAAATCAAAAAAATTACAGCGTATTTGGGACATAAAAAGGTAAGTTTTCACCAAATTTTGTGAAAAAAAAATTTTTTGTAAAAAATAATAATAAAAAACCAAAAACTTGGTTATTTGAATTTTTCACATAAATTTTGAGGTTATGAGAAAAAAGTGTAAATACAAAAGTTGTAGATTTTTCTATTACCTAAAACTTTGTCATTTAACGTTTTTCCAGAGGACTTGTAGTTTTGCCGGAAATCGAGATAAATCGTTTTCTACCCTTAAAAACTCACCCCCTTTCACTTCCCGACCTCGGATCGCCCGGAAATTATTTTTTTCATTTTTGTTATACTCTCTTCCTTTTCCAATGGGTTTCATCCTACTATTATTTTTTTTCACTTTTTACCATTTTCAAAGGCTTTTCAGCCCTGGTCTATTTCCAATAAATATACGTTTAAATAACCGATACTTGTGACTGCATTTCATTTTGTTTTAAATATCCCAAAAAATGCAGTTATCTTTAACTATTGGTGTCTTAAGGTCCGGGACCCAAGGACAATTATTTTACTTTCGCCTAGGCGTACGTTTCAGCATTAGGAGAAAGTGACCCAAGACGGGACCATTCCTAAGATGGGACAACACGATTTTTACCTAAATTAATACATCTAACGCCTTCTATAACTAGGAAGACTCCTGCATTTTGGTAAACTCCCAACGAGGAGTAAGTTTTGTTTATACAAAGATTTTTGTGCTTTTATATTGTGTTTGTACTAGAGGTAAATTCACTGTGGTTAGATAAAGCATCTAAAATAGCACTAGTTTTAAACAAAAGTTTGTAAGCTAATTAATACGTGTTGGTTGTGGTTATTATGTTTTATTCGCTACTGTCGTCGTTTCTAAAGATGGGACAATCAAAAGTTACCTAAGATGGGGGATGTCCCAAAATGCGCTGAAAAATAAAGTTATAGAAAACGAAAAACAGCAACAGAAAATGGTGAAAAGAAAAGTTTTTCATAAAGATCTTAAAGAAGAGATTAAAAAATAGTAGAAAGAGTGAATTAAAGACCGCCTGTCCAGCTTGCAAAAAAAGGACAAGTGTAAGGGTTTTTCAAAATAAAAATTTCATGTTTACATTCAAAGAGTTCCAAATATTGTTAAGGAATTTGTTATGTGCCAAAATACCTACAATGTTGTATTTTTAACCAAGCTTTTGTTCTATTTCCTACGTTTTTTAATAAAAAAATGTTAAATCAAAAGTATCCCTTCTTGAGTTATTCTCCCCTTCTAAATTTTAAAGATGACGAGTCACAAATCAACGAGCCATTAAGTAGAGTAATGCTTCAAAGCAAACACTAGTGACGCATTCACCATTTGATTTTTTGATCAATAATTCGTGACTTTTTTGTTTTATCCAAAAATCAGCCAAATACCCATCTTTGGGCTACAATTAAGTACCTCTAATTTTAGGTTAAAATGGGTCGAATGTATAAATCATTTAAAGCAGAAAGAGAAATATGTATTGTAAGTTGTTTGGGGAGGAAAGGGCAATATTTTGGGAATGTGTTCAGAGGGTGAAAATAAGAAAAATAAATTTATATGTTTAGTTCTTTCTCAACCATTTCTGAAATAATAGGTTCTAAAGTTTTTGTAAGTTAATTTTTATTTTAAAAGGGAATTATTGCAGGTAGGCCCTACTGCTGTACAAACTAACTTAAAGAATATTTTCAAAAACGCCTCCACCAACTTCAATACATTTTTCGGCACATTCGCGTAGCACGTTGGATTGAGTGGGGATTGTTTTTTATAAAAGCTGCAGCATTGAAATTTCGATCGCGGAGTGCTTCTCTCTCGTTTCCACTCGTGTTTCATATACTAGCGATTTCATCCATTCTTAAAGTAAGTAAGTAAGGTTTCATTCTGGTGACCTCAGTGGCCAAACTTGCGAACCACCTCTGCCAATCCAGCGATTAGGAAAACAATAGTTTAAGAAATTTCGCACACGGAGACTAAAATTAGGTGGGGCTCCATCATATTGGAAGTATATTCGTTGTCGAACATTTAACGAAACATCATCCAAAATGTGTATCAAATGGTCTTCCAAAAACCGTAAATATCCTCTCCAGTAAGACGCCCATCCATTTCAAATGGACCAAACAACTGGTCGTTGAGCATTCCACACCAGACAATAATACTGAATCGATGTTTCAATAAAAGATGTTGAACGGGTTGAACGTGAAAAGGTTTTAAACGTTTTTTCTAAGTGACTCCCATACGGCTAGATGTGATGGTATATGAAGTTCATTTGCAACCCATCTTGTACTTATACCTGAGTTCTATGCGACAATATCCAGAACATTTATTATAAAACTTGAAAAACTAAACCAGGAATTTATTATTTAATGAAATAGACAAAGGATATGCACTATTATTTAATATGGGTAAAAAAAAATCCGGGCAAATGTGAAACTTACATCGAATAAATCTAGCTGATTTCGTAAGGTCACGCGCCACAGAATTCTTGGAGACGGACGGAATAGCTATGATAAAATGATAATATTTTGGTCACTTGAAAATATACTGGGATTAGCGTTGTTCGTGTCTTCTCGATAACTCTCCTGATTTTGCAACAATTATTCTCAACGTACCTTTATAATATTTCATAAAATACTCCTTAGTTTTATAAGTTTTATAAAATAGGACTCTTTAGATTTGAATTAAAGAGTTTTATTTAAAAATAAGAAGTTCAGCAGACATTTAAACATCTATTGAACTAAAAACAAACCGATGTCAACGCTAAGCTGTTTTTTTATAAATTTAAGTTATTAAAACAAAGATAACATTATAAACGGCCACTCAACTAGCAAATAAAAAAATATTTGTGGTTTATGGAATGACGTCTCTTTGTGTTTAAAATTTATGCATTCGCGTCGTCTTTTCAATAATAAAATAGTTTCCAGAAAAATTTTGTGATAGGTACCTACTTTAGGAAGGGTTTTAATATCGGAATATATTTTCAATAGGTTTTTATTCAGGATGTTAGTCAGTGCTCAAATATGATTATTTCGGTTCTAGTGAAAAACCCATTAGTATATACAATACAGTTTAACATTTACGCAGGTTACCAAATTTTGATATTATTGGATCTAGTTTTAACTATAAGTAATTGACAAATTAGGTTTTTTAGTATTTGTATTAAATATACAGTGCGATCAGTAAAGTCCGCATCATATGGGATTTTTTTTTATTAATAGCTTTATTCGAAATTTGACTTTGGCATCCAGTTCTGCTTCGATCGAGATGAAAATTAAGCAAAAAAATAGTAGTCACGTGATTCGCATTATCTGTCAAATTTTAATTGTTTTGAAAAAATAATTCAAACGTGGGGTAATTTCTGAAAATATCGAAAAAAGTTATTGGGAAAAGTTTTTTTAAATGCAGTTTCTAGCCCACATGCAAAATTTCAGCTGCATAAGATAATTTTGATTTTTTCCCAGCACTAAAATTTATTTTCCACTTAGTGAACACTTTACTGATGACACTGTGTTCTTTTTTGTCTTTATTAAGGTATATTACTTTCAGACACAAACTACGTTTTTAAAAATACTTATTTTATGAAGTTACCTTATACAGGGTCCAAACATGCGACCAAATTTTAATAGCCCAATTTTTATTTTGTAGAAAAACACGCATTTAATATGGCGCTACTTTAAAGGAAATGTATCTAAAATAAAGCGTTGTCAAAACTAAGAATTTTTATGTAGGTTGCGTTCAGTCTTCTTTGGCAAAAGTGGTGCAATTAACAAAAAATGGGTAAAAAATCAAAATTATCTTATGCAGCAATGCAGCTAAATTTTGCATGTGGGCTAGAAACTGCATTTAAAAAAACTTTTTCTAATAACTTTTTTCGATGAAATAACCCTACTTTTGAATCATTTTTTGGAAAAAATTAAAATTTGACAGATAATGCGAATCACGTGACTACTATTTTTTTGCTTAATTTTTATCTCGATCGAAGCAGAACTTGATGCCAAAGTTAAATTTCGAATAAAGTTATGAATAAAAACAAACCCAATATGATGCGGACTTAACTGGTCACACTGTATAACTGAAAAATATTTAGCGGCATGCAGACACATTTTTTTGGGTTCAAATCTCGGCGAAGGCATCAAACTTTTTTTAATTTAAAAAAAATTGTCTGTACGCCTCTAAACATTTTTCAATTATACAGTGTCAGTTTGTAACTTGGAATAGGTACATTTTTTGAAAAAATTTTGGACACGGGTATTAACATTTTAAGGTGTAGTATTTTTTTATAAAAAATATATTAATACAGTGTGTCCCAAATGAGAGATATGACGATATTGATAACTTTTTAAACGGCAACCCTGGCTAGTTTTTTATTAACTAGTTTTAAAGTGTACCGGGTGATCAAATAAGCGAGGACGTCGGCTTTATCTCGGAAACCATTAATCGTACAACTTTCGGAAAGATTTTTTTATGAGTAAAGTAGTCAAGAGAAATTGCTGGAATTTACTTTTAAGTTCCTCATTTCGCCGCAAGGGGGCACAATTAAAAATTGTTTTTTTTTATTCTAAATTTCTCCGAAAATTCCCATATTATGGTATAACTCTGATTACATCATTGGAAAGCTTAGGCAATTTTGCATCATTTTGGTTTAAGGCTCATTGACGTACCGACCTTGATAAGAGTGGGAGAAGCTATTGAAAGTGTAAACATTAAAATCGCTGTAACTTTTAAACGATTTGGAAGGAGAAAATAAGCGTCTTCAATTGCCGTATCCAACAGTACACGATAGTGTTTAATAAAATTGCTAGAGGGCGCAATTTGTAATAATAATAGTTTTTTCGATTTTATCCCGAAAATTCAAATCATACGGTATAACTATGACATCATAATCAAAAAGTAGATGAAATTTGCAAGCAAAGATGTGAAGACCGCAGTTCGATATCTTTCTTCGTTTCAGAGTTATTGCCAAAACAATAATTTTTAATACAAATTGCGCCCTCTTGCGATTTTATTAGAAACTATCGTATACCATTAGATACGACAATTGAAGGTACTTCCAAACAAGCTTAAATTCATTAAAATCGGATAAGTCGTTTAGAAGTTACAGCGATTTTAAGGTTGAATTCTCAACGTCATTCAATCTATTGCCAACCTATAACCTATTTCGCGTTGATTTTTTGAGTTTATTATTTTAATAACTAACATTTAAAGAAAATCAATATCGTCGGTACATTATTTGTAGTGATGGGATAACTCGAGTGAAAAATAACCGATCACTCGGTTTTTTCAATCACTCGAATTATTCGATTATCTTCGGAAATCATCCGAGTGACGAAATGAGTGATGAACATAATGGTTTTTGATAGTGATGGGATAACTCGAGTTAAAAAAATAACCGATCACTCATTGCGGGGCTATACAAAGTAGTTAGTTTATGGAACTGGCGACTTTTTTTTTTTTTTAGAAGTCTAAAAATATATGTGGTTGATTATTTAAGTGATTTAAAAAAAATGCATTTTTGCATTGCCCCTCATATAGCATTTGAGTGAACAATCGATTATCATTCAGTTTTTTAAATCACTCGAATACTCGGTAATCGATTATTGAAATAACTCGATTTTTCCCATCACTAATTATTTGGGTAGTATCTGATATACTACAAAAATATCAATTTATTTCATTGCTAATTTTGGGAGAATTGTATAGTGAAAGAACAATGAGTGACAATGACATAATAATGCTAAAAAAAATCTTACCAGATATTTTTCGCTATACAATTCTCCTAAAATAAGTTATGAAATTCCTTGATATTTATTAAATATGTCAATTATTACCTATAGAATATCAAGTCGATACTGATTTTCTTTAAATTTTGTATAAAAGCTAGAAAACATAAATAAATCTACGCGAAATAGGTTATAGGTTGGCAAGCATGTTGATACTCCCACCTTAATGTTTACACTTTCAATAGCTTCTCCCACTCTTATCAAGTGAAAGTGTAAACATTAAAATCGCTGTAACTTCTAAACGACTTAACCGATTTTACTAAATTTAAGCTTGTTTGGAAGAAAAAGGTAAGTACCTTCAATTGTTGTATCCAATGGTACAAGATAGTTTCTAATAAAATTGCTAGAGCCAATTTGAATTAAAAATTATTGATTTGGCAATAACTCTGAAACGAACAAAGATATCGAACTGCGGTCTTGACATCTTTTCTTGCAAATTTCATCTACTTTTCGATTATGATGTCATAGTTATACCGTATGGTTTAAATTTTCGGGATAAAATCGAAAAAACTGTTATTATTACAAATTGCGCCCTCTAGCAATTTTATTAAGCACTATCGTGTACTGTTGGATATGGCAATTGAAGACGCTTATTTTTCCCTTCCAAACAAGCTTAAATTTAGTAAAATCGGATATGTCGTTTAGAAGTTACAGCGATTTTAATGTATACACTTTCAATAGCTTTTCCCACTCTTATCAAGGTCGGTACGCCAATGAGCCTTAAACCAAAATGATGCAGAATTGTCTAAGCTTTCCAATGATGTAATCAGAGTTATACCTTAATATGGGAATTTTCGGAGAAATTTAGAATTTAAAAAAACAATTTTTAATTGTGCCCCCTTGCGGCGAAATGAGGAACTTAAAAGTAATTTCCAGCAATTTCTCTTCACCACTTTACTCATAAAAAAATCTTTCCGAAAGTTGTACGATTAATGGTTTCCGAGATAAAGCCGCCGTCCTCGCTTATTTGACCACCCATACATTAAGTTATACATACATACGTACTAAGGTTGAAATTTTTATTTCTTGTCGTTTGTAAGATATAAAACAAACAAAAATTAATTTAATTACAAAATAAAAAAAAATCTTCTATTCTTTTTTAATACTTTTTCGTCATAAGATACTCAAAATATTGTCCATTTACCATTTGGCAATATCCTAATCGCAAGTAAAACTCGTTTTGAACATTTCTAATTACTTCGGAAGAAATTAACCTACATTCATGTCTTATTCGTGCTTTCAACTCCTCAATAATTGACAAGGAATTAAAATTTGAAATTTGGTACTTGGTATGTATAACTTAATGCATTTTAAAAATGGTCACTTATAATCTCCCTAGCAGCAGAAAAATGATTGGGAATTAATTCTGCTGCGTGGGAGATTCGGTAAGAAAATTTCATAAATTGGAGTTTTTTCTTATTGTAATTTTTTTGCTAAAATGCTACAAAAACCTATTTCCGGCGGCTTTAGTTAATTAAGTGTTGAATATTATTATAAAAAAAAACATCTCATTAATTAGTTATTATTATTTTTATAGGTATTATTATCATAAGACAGCGATCTTCATAATCGACGAAAATGTACAACAACCGAAAATCCTGTATCATCAAAGTTCTCATCATTTTGTGTCTGGTGTACTTCGGGGTTCACGTGATCAACAGTGGGGGACCTGTCATTAGAGAGCTTCAGCAGTCCGGAAGAAGTCTTGCAGCACTGGATTCGCAGAATCTAGAGTCGGCAGCTTTGGTACAAGATGGTAAGACTTTTTTTTCTAGTTTTTTTTGCTCAAGTCGATTATTTTGAAAAAAAGTCAAGATTTTTGTATCGTCCTTTTGTTAGCAATAAAAATTAATTTTTGTCGACGTTTCGGTAGTATGTATGCACCTTCCCCCAATAGATATGGCCAAAAATGTCAATCAAAAAAAAATTATAAAAAATTTTTAGAAAAAACTTCCCGAATAATTAAATGTAGCATAGTAAGGACATTGTCTTAAATCACAACCTAAATAGAAATATATTTCTGGATATTCCAATGAAAAACATTGATAGAATAAACATTCCTATGAACTTTCAAGGCCGTGATTTCTTTCCACTGCGATTGTTATAAACAAATCGGGACCCAATTCTATCACCTGCATTTTTTTCCAGTGAGAGCGTAAAAAGTTGCGAATATTTTAAAAAACTGATTTTATCCATTCAACGCTATAAAGTATTATTAACTGATCAATAACTTAACCCGAGACAGCTGATGCGCTCGCCAGGGAGGGCGCAAGCACGTCTGTCGAACTATAGCAGAGAACACTGTGGCTAGACCACTGGGATCAGTCAAAGAGGAAATAGATCAGATAGCTTGATATGCTAAACAACTTGCTCAGAGCAGATGGACAGGGCTGACAACCTGTAGCATCTCCAGGCAATTGTGTCCCCTACTGGATGCCAGGAAAACCGTAGCGCTATTACAGCACAGTCGGAAGGACCTAAGAAATATCACCGCCGCCGTAGTCACCGGACAGGCAATGCTCGGTAGACACGCTGAACGTATGCAAATACCAACTAACGACTTCTGTAGAAGTTGCAGAGATGAAGAAGAGGAGAGGAAAGTATTCAGCATTTCTTGTGTAAATGCCCTGGCCTCGCAAGAAGAAGGTTCAATGCCCTGGGCGAACCATTCTTTAATGATCTGGAGGAAGTGAGCAGCCTGCAACTGGGTCGACACACTAAGTTTATTAACATATTCAACAATGTCCGCCCAGATATAAACTTTTTCATTATACTGGTTGTGAGTTTTTATGAAAAAATTTGGATTTTCCTATGCTTAGTTATAATAGTTTTCTTGTAGTTTGTCACACCTTTTCAATTATATCAGGTGCAAGTGATAAGGGCTCTTAAGCATATCAACCGAGTCGGGCAACATTTATGCCCTACAAAAAAAAAGTCCAGTGGGTTGAGATCGGCCGATCTATAGGTGCCCACTTTATAACACCTTGTCTACCTATCCACCGACCTGGAAAAACTGGTTTTAAGTATAATTTAATGACATTTTTTGACTTTTACTGGTTAATTACTACTTTCAAAATTATAGAAACATTTTAGATGACGATAAATTTAATGCAGGTAGTAGATACGTTAAAACGGTTAAAGATTGGTATAGGAAATAATCTATAAAAATGTCCATAATTGATCGCAGACTCTGAAAATTTAAAAATATAAAATATGTTTCATAAAAAAATTACTTTGACGCACGTAACACTTTCCGATTCTACATTCTTTAAATGCATTACAAAAAAGTAGACGTATTCGAGCGATTGATGATCAAGTAAGCGTTACTCTGTATAAAGTCGCCACAGTGGATCTTTTCCCGTGCGTCATCACTTTCACGTCATCAAAATCGTATGAATCAAATCAAAATTACGAGACGAAAAAAAGTCAAAACTAAGTCTATGTTCATAAAATGGCCGTGCCTTAGAGATGGGTTGCTAAATAGCAACCTGCTTTTTTTTAACTGCTATTTGATTCGATACAGTGCTAAATGCTACGAGCTTTAAAATTAGCTGCTAATTTGTAGCTGATGCTATTTTTGTGTGACCCGCTATTTTTGTTGTCTTGTTTAGGCAGGTGCTTGTGCCACTGGTAAACAAAAAAGCGAACTGAGCGTTCGTGAGTATAGGAATAGGAGTTAGTGTTGGGGCTACTGGATTAAGTAGTGTACGGAAGTGGCGACTTTTTTTTTTTTTTTTTAGAAGTCAATACCTGGGCTATGGGTCTGACCGATATGTTAAATTTTCATTAATACCCAATTCAAATAGCAGTTACGAAAAAAGCAGGCTGCTATATTTGCCAAGTTGTTGTGTCAGTAACCTTAATTTCTCGCAGTGATTATTTATATCGGTTGTTTTGGCGTATTTACGAAAGTGGCGACCTTTTTTTTTTTTTTCACAATTTTTAGGGCCAAAAAAAACTTATTATGAGGTGCAATAATGCTAATAGTGCTTGCTAAAATAGCAACTGTAGTGTAGGTTATCACTGCTATGCTAATTTCGAACTGCTATTTGCTGGACGTGTCGTTTTCCTTTTTTTTTCGACACGAATAATGCTCAAATAGCAACTGCTATTAAAATAGCAGCTATTTTTAACTGTTATTTTTGTTTAGCAATAGCAGAAGCAGCTGCTAAACAAAAATAGCGGGTCGGACCCACCTCTACCGTGCCTGCCTACCGTTTGACGTACCTACATAATATCCCGAAAAATTATTATTTATTTTAAGTTTTGCCCGGCATTCTCTATTATCTAAAAGAAATTGACAAATACATTTATTACTATTTTAAAAGCTTAAAATCTAGAAAAGTTTGCTGTTTTATTGACTATTAAAATCGCAAAAGTCAAATTTTTGACATCCTTTCATTTAAGGGAATTTAGCCACTGCCGTAAACTTTTCAAAGAACTTTCACGGTTAGAATATTTAAAATAAATAAATTAGGTATTATAAAAATCCATAAATACTTACCGCCAAAACAGATGGTGGGTATAATTAGCTCTAAAAAGAACTATTTTTAGAAAAAGGAACAGTTTTAAGGCACACAAATTTACAAAATAGGTACGAATTAGATTGGCAGATCAAAATAAGGTTGACAATGACGTTCTAAAATACAACGGTAGTCAACTAAACAAATAAAAAAAGTAATTAATTGACGTTTATAGTTTTATTCTTGTCTAGCACGTTATATTATTGCGGAATCTTGGAGACGTTCTTTTATGCTTTTATTCAAACTTGTTACTGTAATAAATAAGGATGCAGAGTTATTAACCACGTTGAGTCCTGATCGTTGATTGATGACGGACGGGAAAAGATCCACTGTGGCGACTTTAAAAGACTGATCTATTTCTTTATCATAGCCCTGTATAAATGTATCAATTTTTATTCTTGTTTCAGGATCACCATTATCAGCACCAAGTAACTTATCGAAAGTTATAATTCCCGAACCTACCAATAAGCCACAGCTTCCATCCACATCCCCACCACCACCACCCAAACCGAAGGAACCCACGTTGTTTGAAAAAGTGAAAGCAATTACGCAATGCCTGGACAAACCTATAGTGCCAAAAACCCAACAACGTGGCGACTATTGGGTGTTATATAATTATATACGCGCCGAAAGGACGTTCAAATGTGAGGAAACAGTGACGTATACAACACACGCGGATTTCTCTTTCATGGACAATCTTGTGCCATTATTAGAACGATGGAGAGCTCCTATTAGTATAGCTCTTCATGCTCCTGGGAGTGATTTTGAAAAAACCTTGGAATCAATTGCGCATTTAAGAGACTGCACCAGTTCCTTAGTTCGGGAGCTTGTAACTTTTCATATTTATTTTAGTACGAAGCATGTGCCCAAAGAGGTGAGTAAATAATATTAAACGATAGTCGAAAAGTGAAAATGTCAATTTCATTAGCGTTTAAAATTTTTTTTGTATGTATGGAAATATTCATTAACCTCAAATTGTTGTTTACAATACGAAGTCTGAGAGCTTGTCGCTTTTCACTTTTATTTTATTATAAAACATATAAACGAGAAGATAATGACGTTTCGCTATATTTTCTATTTAAGGGTCAATTTTCCTATGCGAGACCGACGAGACTAATTTTATTATAAGCCCACAGATTATACAGTGTGTGTATAAAGTCTGGAAACGGCTTAATAACATTACAATTTACTGGCCGATTTAAACCAAATTTGGTACAGTTGTGTAAGAGGATCTAACGCACCGAGTGACGATATTGGCGTTGTGGCCAGCTTTTTAGTTTGTCTGGAATTCGAACGAATTTTATATTTTTAAATATAACACCCAGTATATTTTTACATTTGTAAATTCCACATAAAATTATAATTATTTTTTATTAAATGCATTATTAGTCTATACTTCATAGTTTCCGAGATATTGACTCTCGAAAAGTGACATTTTTGAATTTTGACAGCTTCTAACTTTCTAACAGTACGTCTTAGAGCAAAACGGCTTACATGTCCCTATCTTCAATTTTTATTATCTTCCCAAAAAAATCAACTTCCGGGTAAACCGGATGTAACTCGAAAGCAGGAAATATAGTTGTTCCGGTTTCACTGGAAGTTGATTTTTTTGGGAAGATAATAAAAATTGAAGATAGGGACATGTAAGCCGTTTTGCTCTAAGACGTACTGTTAGAAAGTTATAAGCTGTCAAAGTTTAAAATTGTCACTTTTCGAGAGTCAATATCTCGGAAACTATGAAGTATAGACTAATAATGCATTTAATAAAAAATAATTATAATTTTATGTGGAATTTAAAAATGTAAAAATATACTGGGTGTTATATTTAAAAATATAAAATTCGTTCGAATTCCAGACAAACTAAAAAGCTGGCAACAACGCCAATATCGTCATTCAGTGCGTTAGATCCTCTTACACAACTGTACCAAATTTGGTTTAAATCGGCCAGTAAATTGTGATGTTATTAAGCCGTTTCCAGACTTTATACACACACTGTATAATACTTGTTAACAGCTTTGTATGACGAGAAGCAGGTCGCACGTCGTCGTCGAGATTTTACTTACTAGTTCTATAAAAAAAATTACGTACTTTCCATTTGATTTTTTTAAACAGCAAAGCAAAGTACAAATCTTTGCACGGGAAGAAAAAATAATAACTACTTGTTATGTTTCACAAATTTAATCAGTTTGCTGACACGTGTTTCGGCCCTTTCGGGTCATTTTTAAGGAGTACAAGAAGATACTAAATTCTACGTGACGTTACAAAGGTATTTATCTCATATTATGGTAACTATAAACATGTCATAAAATTAAAATTAGGATTAGAATATTGAATGGTCAACTGTGGGTTTTCCTAATTTTTAAAGGTGCAGATACATATTTAGTCCTAAATAAGTGTGCTATTAAGAATTAGGGAAGCACCTGAAGGTATTTCGGTTTGATTATTAACAACATTACATTTGTTTTTTATGGCTTTTTTGATAGCTATAATTTCTAGTAGATTTAGTTTTCCGCTTTTATTGTGTATGTAGTATATGGGTTTTATGTTGTTAGATATGGAGTGATTGTCTTGTATGCAGTGATCAGCTAACCCTGTTTTATTAATTTTTTTAAATAGATATTTTGTGTTCTTTGAGCCTAGTGTCAAAATTTCTACCTGTTTGTCCAATGTAGATAGCAGCGCAGTTGTCGCATTCTATTTGATAGACCCCACTTTGTAAAAGTTTGTTTTTAATTTCTATTTTAGCATTGGATTTGTGTTTTTGCAAGTTGTTTTTATTGACTTGTATAGGAATGATATTAAGGTTTTTAAGTTTTTTGGAGTTTTTTTGGCTTGTGTTCCCTGCATATCTTATTAAGCAGTATTTGTCCGGGATATTCTTTGTAAAGAAGTTTTTGTGTGTGTTTTTTTTTATTATTTGGTGTATGATTTTTGTTGGGTATACGTTGTTTGTGGCTATTGTTTTTATGATATCTATTTCTTGAACCTTAAAAACCTTAATATCATTCCTATACAAGTCAATAAAAACAACTTACAAAAACACATATCCAATGCTAAAATAGAAACTAATAACAAACTTTTCCAAAGTGGGGTCTACCAAATAGAGTGCGACAACTGCGATGCTGTCTACATTGAACAAACAGGTAGAAATTTTGACACTAGGTTTAAAGAACACAAAACATCTATTTTAAAAATACAAAATAAAACAGGACTAGCTGATCATTGCATAAAAGAAAATCACTCAATCTCAAACAACATAAAACCCATATAGGGTAGACTGGGGCAAGTGTAAAATCGGGGTAAGTGTAAAATAGGACCTCCCATCAGACAATAGTGAGAGTTTTTTTGTCTGTGGACTCCTAGCCAACTAATTATGCGTAGCCGCTGTTACATTATCCCCTCCCGTCGTAAAATCACGTGTTTTCTTCTTTCTGAGCGGTCATTTGTACCATAACCTCCAAATCGGTCTGGTGAATAGTGTGTGATATCTCCGTAGAAAACTGTGCAAAAGTAAGAATTTAAAGTATATTTTTAGTTTTATTGGATTTTCTTATGTTTAGTTAATTGTAGCAGCTCTAAAATCCTATATAATGATCAAATCTAAAATCTGTTTTTACTTATACGCACTTTTACACTTTCCCCATAAAAACATCATGTGGGGGCAAGTGCAAAAATTGTAATGGGGCAAGTGTAAAAACAACTTTGAACTTGCCCCGTTTTCCGAGTGTGCTAAACGTTGTCACCGGTACTTTTCTCTCTCTAATGTTAAATTGCTAACAGCCCCTTCATCAGTATCTAATAACACCAATTCCAAAATAATTATCAGCTCTGGCCAAAATAAAGATAATATACTAAATAATATTCAGGACATAAATGACGCTATAATATCCAAAACCGAAGATTTACAACAAGAAAAGACAAGTTATGATAATCTGCTGCTTAATTCTCTCCGACAGAGTCCTAACGTCAGTCCTACACATTTCATTGGTCAAGTATAAGAATTGTCAACAACGGTTTTGAAATTAGGTTTACTAGAAAATTAAAAGACAGTTTTGTATGGCCACTCACAGATGATATTGACGTAGTACAGTTAGACGATATAGTGACTCGTTTACCTGAACCCGTACAAACATGTCGAGGAGGTTTTCATTTTAATGTGAAATTTGCGGGATACAATATTTAAAGTCTTTTTTTTAAGTACTTTCGTTATTGGGAAAGTTCTAAAGTGTTATTTAGAATAACTTATTTTTCACAGATATTTTTTAATTTTATGTTTACGATTTGTTGGCTAACTGTTCTAAAAATAAAAAAGTTCATAACTTCCCAGATTTTTAATTTTTTTTAATTGTGCAAATAGAAAAGTTGACATGGGAAATATAAGCTTAATTTACACTTTCCCTTTGCCGTTTTTTCGAACGTTATTTTAAGTTGCATTCCAATTTTGCACTTTTCCTTTTTGGGGTAAGTGTAAAATTTCGGTAGACTAAAAATAGAAAATTTATAATCTCTAACTCTGGAAAATTATTGATAAATGCCCTATGCGTTATGTTAACTAAATATATTAAACAATCACTTTCTTTTAAAAACACTTTTATAAATATTGTACTTTCAGAGTAGGAGTAAAATAAACCTAAACTATTAAAAAAGGCTTGGCACTTGCCCCAGTCTACCCTACATACACAATAAAAGCAGAAAATTAAATCTACTAGAAACAATAGCTATCAAAAAAAGCCATAAAAAACAAATGTAATGTTGTGAATAATCAAACCGAAATACCTTCAGGTGCTTCCCTAATTCTTAATAGCACACTTATTTAGGACTAAATATGTATATGTACCTACCTTTAAAAATTAGGAAAACCCACAGTTGACCATTTAATCTGCTAATCCTAATTTAAATATTATGACATGTTTATAGTTACCAGAATATGATATAAATACCTTTGTAATGTCATGTACAATTTAGTATCTCCTTGTACTCCTTTGAAAAATGACCCGAAAGGGCCGAACCACGTGTCAGGAAACTGACTAAATTGTTGAAACATAACAAGCAGTTATTATTTTTTCTTCCTGTGGAATGGAACAACAATTTCACCAAGCATGTAGCCCAACACAAATTAATTATGTACAAATCTTTGCTTAGCTAAGTTGTTAAAGGAACGCTTCATGAACAACCTCGTATAATCGCAGGAGAAATGTAGTGGGACATACTTAATCGCATCTTTGCTGTTCTTAGTTAATTTTTTAAAAGGAACGCTTAACTTAGCCGTTGGCTTTGCTTTGCTGTTTAAAAGTAACTAAAAGGAAGCCATTATGAAGACAATATATTTCGGTGGCAGTGGCGGCCGCGTTAGCCATAAAACCAAAAAAATGAAGGTACAAAGTGGCGAAGGAATGGCTTTTGGAGAGAAACCAGTTTTTCCAATGAGTATGTAGTATGTGGGCTCCTTTAGTCCTTTTAAATACCTATTAAATACTGCTCAGTACAGGAACGGAAATACAATTTTCAGGGCAAATATTTAATTTATGTCTTTCTTGGAAATACGGCGTATGATTGCCATTAATGTTGCCTAAACACTTAAATCATGCACTTGTGTAGAAATATAACAGGATGACGTTTATGCCGACCGGTATAATAAAATTTTGTCGTAAAGAAATTGACATAATTGATGATATACCTACCGACACATTTTTTCACTAAAAATAATTTGTTGCAATGTATTATAGAAACAGTGTTATTTACAATCGTTCATAATATGTTTCTTGGTCTCTATACAGGGTGTTCGGAAAATGTGTTTGGAAACTTGAACAGTGGCAAAATAAAGGTAGTAGGGGAGAATGAGGCGACTGGGCGCAAATTATTTTGAAATTATATAACTTTGCAATCAATGAACAAAACAACTTTGTTTTCGTGAAAGCATTTATATAACTTAGCTTACAATACTGTAGAATATGAAATATTGTTACATTTACATGTTACGTAAAAAAATAAACGATGATGTGCTTGCGTACAGTTACCCCGTATATACGAGGTAAGTATGCGCCGGCATGGGGTAATTGTACGCAATATAACTTATAAGAAAAACTGTAAACATTAAGAAGCTTTTTTTCCTAAAACTGTATATAAAATAAATTAGTTCTAACAAAAATCGCATAGATAGTTCCCAGGGCTATCTTGGCTGGTACACAGCTGCATGCGCCCATCTAGAACATAACGTACAAAGGTACCATCATTGCTCCTTTTTACGTGGAACATCTCCGCAGACAAGGCATGTGTCCTCTGCTGGATTTCCTATATCATCCATCTCGTCATCATCGCAAATTTTATCTTCATCCAGGTCTGGGTCGTCATTACTGTCACTTTTTATAAATAGGTTGCTTACAGCAGTTTTTTTCTTTGTTTGGGTTTTCGATTTCTGTTTTTTTTTGTTGAGATGTAGCATTTTATACGCGCGCACAGTTGCCCCTAACAATTGCGCACAGTTCCCTCTTAAGTAAAACAAAAAATAAAAAATCTTATAAAAAAATATCAGTAAAGTTTAGAAAAAAAATGACTTTGTAGCACAACCATTGTGCCAATACTTTATATGTCAGTACAAAATTTACAACAAAAAATACAAAATTAAGGCACTTAGGGCTTAAATTCTATGCTGCGAATATTAGATCACTTGTTGTTACGGGCATCTATGCCTAATTGAACACAGCCGGTAATAAATATTTCAAGAACGTGCCGAAAATTTAGGCTTGCGGCTCGGGTCCATAGATGTCACCGACAGCGAAATGATAAAAAAAGGGCTACGTTCTGAAATACACGTGTGCGTATAGACGCCCCTTGTGCACACCCGCCCCATTCTCCCCTAAGTCATGTAACATGTTACATGTACATCAAAGTAAAGCAATTTTTCCCTTAAATTGATATTTGTCACAGAGACTTAACTTGGTAATTTCTATTATTCTCTTTAAAAATGTTGCTCTACTATGTCACCAGAGGGAATTTTAGTAATTTTACCCCAAAACCATATTTTGTTTTTGTATGTATAAATGCTCAGTTAAAACAGAAAATGATCATGTAGGTCTGTAAGTTTAATGTGCTGCTAAGTTACCAACAGGAAGAATACGACATGACCCGCCAAATTTTAAATAATAACTGCTGTTCTTATTGGTAATAGAAACTTACCGGGTAGATTAGAATGTGACCTTTTTAATATCATTTGGATGACTCTGGGCATCTCTTTCTAAATGAATATAGTAGCTACATTAATCTTAAATAAACAGATTAGAATATTACTTATACATTTATATATACAGTGAGCTCAAAAAGGTTGGAATAAATCCGTTTAAAATTCAGGTGATTATTTTCTGGAAAAACGCTTGGACACGTCGATTATTATTTTTAATTTCGAATTTTTTGACATAAGAAATGTATATATAGGAGGTTGTCTCAAGAACAACTTATACCGTCAAAATTGATTTTTTTGAATAGAACACCCTGTATATTATATTATTTTTAAATTTTACGATTCATTCTGAACATTTTTTGTATAACATACCATATATCCAAAATCAACGGTTTTCGATATATTGACATTTTAATATTTTTCTGAAAAAATGCTGAGATCCGTGGATTTTTAGTTTTAATTGCGCATTTCTTTATTATTATTGTAACCTGTCACCTGAATTAATTTATTTTGACACATACATTGCCAAAAATTCTTTAAATTGTGTAGATGTTGCTATACTCTATTCAAATCCAGATGAGCCAGACATTCCCAAATATATTTTAAGGTACCAGCAAGACGGAGCACCAGCCCATTACACAGGCCCGGTGCGTGAGTACTTGGATACAGTCTTTCCTGGCAAGTGGTTTGGTCGACGGGGTACAATAGAATGGCCGGCAAGGTCACCAGATTTGACCCCGCTAGATTTTTTTCTGTGGGGCTATTTAAAATCTAAAGTATACTTTAACAGACCTAACAATATTGATGAAGGCATGAGGTTAGATTAATAAAGCCCCAAGTAATTCAGAACGTTTTGGAAGAATTCAAAGATCGACTTGCATATTGCCAGGAAGTTGGTGGCGGTCAATTTCAACATTTAATAAAATCAAATTTAATATAGTCTATGTAAATATTATAGACTAAATAGATGTAAAGAGTTCATTTTTAATTGTAGTTTTCGTACCAGAAAAAATGTCAATATATCGAAAACCGTTGATTTTGGAGATATGGTATGTTATACAAAAAGTGTTTAGAATGTATCGTAGAATTTAAAAATAATATAGTATACAGGGTGTTCTATTTAAAGAAAATCAATTTTGACGGTATATGTTCTTCTTGAGACAACCTGTATACACATTTCTTATGTCAAAAAATTCGCAATTAAAAGTAATAATCGACGTGTCCAAGCGTTTTTTCAGAAAATACTCACCTGAATTTTAAACAAATTTATTCCAACCTTTTGAGCTCACTGTATACCGGGTGACAACGATATTACTGACCAGCTTGTCACGTCCTTATAAAAGAAAATATTATTTCGAAATTTTGATAGATTCTATGGTTGCACTGTGCGCACAATTTCGGTATTCAAACGCCTGACTGTCACTTCCGGTTGAACCGGAAGTACACTTAACTTTGTTATTTCAAATAGAACACCCTGTATATTTTTAACAATATGCATTCTACAAGGAATTCTAAGCATAAAACATGTATCATATCCTATACCTATCTATGACAGGCTAAGAGAAAATGGCGTTGGAAAATATAAAATTAGCCACACACTTTATTGATTTTACAAAAAACAAATGAATATGCACAAAATTTTATATTCTTTTTTAACTTCTTTTTAGGTACTCTGTATGAATAAGTCACAATTATTTCACTTCCGGTTCAACCGGAAGTGCTTCAAAATTTGACTTTCAAACATAGATTTCTCCAATATTTTTAATGGCACGCCCCCTTTTAAATATAATTTTCAAAATTATCTTATTGTTCTAAATATTTTTTATTAATGCTTCCCTAGGTCTAAACTCATTCGTTTTTAAGATATAAGCATTTCAAAATTAAGGTTTATTACGAAACTTTAACTAACTTAAACTAGAATTATAATTAATAAAATAATATCTAAAAATACAAACTAATTACAAATAAATGGACCATAAATGAAATTCTCAAAACGATTGCCGTTCTCTTCTCGACACAAATTAATTTTTTCTTTGAATTCTCGAATAACATTGTTCATTTGAATTGGTGTAATATTGTTTACTGCTTGAATTATTCGGTCTCTTAGGTCTTGGAGGTTCTGAGGTTTTGTTCTATACACCTTCTCCTTTATGTGGCCCCAGTAAAAAAAAATCAAGTGGTGTTAGGTCAGGGGACCTTGCCGGCCACCTTACTGGGCCATTAGTACCCATCCAACGATTTCCAAAAGTCGCATTTAAATAAGCTGTCACTATTCTAGCATTATGTGCTGGAGCGCCGTCTTGTTGATAAAATATTTGTGCGTATTGCCTAACAGGTAAATTTTCTAGAATATTTTCGATGTGGTTCTGAAGAAAAGCCAGGTATTGGACAGCGGTTAAATGTTGTTCAAAAAATATAGGACCTATTATACGTGTTCCTATAACGCCTGGCCATACGTTAATGCCAAATATTTTCTGAAACGCCCCCTCCCTAACTAGAAAATTATTTTCAGTAGCCCAATACCTGGTATTATTTCTGTTGAACATCCCCAAGTTGGTAAAACGGGATTCGTCAGAAAATAAAATGTTTAAGCTTAAAAGTGGCTGTTGCTGCTCCTCTTCAAGATACCAGTTGCAAAATTCCAACCTTCGAATGTAATCGCCCTCATAAAGATGATGATGGATTTGATATTTGAAGGATTTAAGGCCATGTTTTTTCAATATTTTTCTAGCACTTTCCCTATTGATGCCAATATCATTCTCAATTTGCCTCGTCGATGCTGTCGGGTCAGCTTCAACATAAGCCAGTATATTTGTTTCTGCCTCCTCACTAATAATAAAACCATTTTCGTTTTGATTTTCATTCTCGTGCTTTAAATGATGTTTTAACCATGGAAAATACGTATCGCTCGGGTGCTCGCGTTCGGGAAATCTTTGCATATACAGAAATTTTGCCTCTCTGCGGTTTTTTCTAGTCTCTCCGTAGATTAGCAGCATGTCAATTTGATGTTCA
Organism: Polydrusus pterygomalis; assembly: GCA_963969555.1. Taxonomy (NCBI): domain Eukaryota; kingdom Metazoa; phylum Arthropoda; class Insecta; order Coleoptera; family Curculionidae; genus Polydrusus; species Polydrusus pterygomalis. The sequence continues at coordinate 54,781,887 of OZ018378.1, forward strand.
CGCTTAAAATAAGGCATATTTTTAACTTTTCTTAGTAATAAGTCACTTGTAATAATAATGAAAGGATGAAATTAAAAAATAACATGGCGATAGCTTCGTAAAACATATGAAATTAGTAAACAGATCTGTGGGATCCATAGCTACCTTAGATGAAACTATGAATAAATTAACGTCAATTTTGTTTGTTGGATAATGTAACTAAACCGTTAATTCCGTATATCTTAAAAACGAATGAGTTTAGACCTAGGGAAGCATTAATAAAAAATATTTAGAACAATAAGATAATTTTGAAAATTATATTTAAAAGGGGGCGTGCCATTAAAAATATTGGAGAAATCTATGTTTGAAAGTCAAATTTTGCAGCACTTCCGGTTGAACCGGAAGTGAAATAATTGTGACTTATTCATACAGAATACCTAAAAAGAAGTTAGAAAAGAATATAAAATTTTGTGCATATTCATTTGTTTTTTGTAAAATCAATAAAGTGTGTGGCTAATTTTATATTTTCCAACGCCATTTTCTCTTAACCTGTCATAGATAGGTATAGGATATGATACATGTTTTATACTTAGAATTCCTTGTAGAATGCATATTGTTAAAAATATACAGGGTGTTTTATTTGAAATAACAAAGTTAAGTGTACTTCCGGTTCAACCGGAAGTGACAGTCAGGCGTTTGAATACCGAAAATGTGCGCACAGTGCAACCATAGAACCTACCAAAATTTCGAAATAATATTTTATTTTATAAGGACGTGACAAGCTGGTCAGTAATATCGTTGTCACCCGGTATATCATACTAATAATGCAGAACGATTTGCAGAGATGGTACATTAACTTTATAAAAGTAACATAACATTTATTAATTCACTTTATGTATAGCAAATAAAAATACATATACAGGGTGCTACAAAATAAATGTAAAAAATGCAAAAAAAAATAATGTAATAAATTAATACAACAAAAAATACAACGTATTAATAATTTAATGATTTTTGTTTCCAGAGATATGCAATAAAATTGTTTTTATTTTTATTTCTCGAAAACGATGCCAGATATAAAAACAATTTAACAGACAAGAAAAGGATATTTTTAGTTGCTTAATCCAAAAAAAATATAAAAAGTACCAAAAACTCAGTGGCGTCTTATTCTTTGCCAATAATATTTATTAAGGCGCCCCCTGAGACTTCACGGGACGTAATAATTTAGCGTTACGCGAGGGTTTTATCACTAAAATTATCGTTACCAAAATTTAATTAAAATCTACTAAAGGGTATTAAAAATATTTATAATTAAAATACTCGTTAAAATAAAAAAAAACTTAACCTCAAATATCTCCTTTCATGTTGGATTTATCAAAGTTTTTTATGGGACATAATTTGACCAAGAATTAATTATCTTTAAGAACGACAACATTTAAAAGTTCCTGTCATCGAAAAATTTCTTTGCACCGTGGCGCCACCTTCATCTTGTATTATTCAAACACATTTTTTACACATTTGTGAGTTTTTATTGAAAAACCCTGTATACCTACTATTTGAAGTCTCAAAAATAATCTTTTACGTACAAATTTCAAATCCAATCTCCCGGGTCCAGTTTCAGCTCATTTAACAGGTTAATATGGGAAAACTGGTTTCTCTTTAAAAGCCATTCCTACGCAAACTTTGTCCTTTTATTTTTTGTTATTATGGTTAATGCCGCCGTCGCTGCTCCTAAATACATTGTCTTCATAAATATGTAGTATTTTGGTGAACAAAAGCGCGAAGTAGCGTTAGCCGTTTTTTGATATATGGTGGCCATCCATAATGGGACAGCCGGTATTATCATTAATTTGAATAAAATATTTAACACTGTACCTAAAAACCGATGCCGTCTTGGTAGCGGGACCCTGTATGCTTCAGTCCACTAAGTCTAATGGGGTTACGCCAAGTCGAAGAAACAGCTCGTCTACGTGTTTTACTTACCAATAATTCCACCTTTTTCTGATTAAAAAAATAGTGAAGGAAATCAGATAATCAATATTACTGGGCCATAAAAATCTAAATTATTCATTAGTATCGAAGGTAAAGCACGTGGAAAAAGAATTCATAATTTAACTGAGGCATGTCTTTAAAAAATTATTGTAAAAAGAATTGTTTCTAGACCATTTAAATTTACTTATCTACAATATCTTGTGACGTATAATTTATATTTCGTCCTTGTACAAATAATAAATTATTTACCTGATAATAATGGTTTTACTTTATTCCAGTAGGTTTACTAAAGTTGTCAATATTCTAAACTTCTAAACTTATTCTAAATTTTTTTCGTTTAAGTGCCAGGATCTAAATAAATTCCCGACGTTTTGTTTTTTAATAGTTTTTAAAGTACCTATAAGCAATAAATATTTCATATTTGGATCGCAAGGTAATAAAAATAATTGTGGTTGCAATGAGCTTTATTACCTACTTCAAACGAATTTTTGTATTTTACTTTCATAAAGTGTACTTTTTGAAACCCAATCTATTTCTAAAACACCGAACTTTATGATTCTCAAATTTTGTTTTGTTCATGTTGGCAATAAATATACTCCCAGATTTCACGGCTTACTTCAATTTTTTAAAGAACTTTTTTGGCAATATGGCATTATGCCAACTTCCACACAATATTATTTACACACGATTCTTATAGTAAAAAAAATAATAAAATTCAGTATTGAATTGTGTACCTAAATAGAAAATTCAGTTGACGAGAAAGCTTAGAAATAATAAAACATTGCTGACGGTGTCCCAGGGTCGGATTTAGGATTTGTGGGAGGCGGGGGGCGCCAGCAAATCCGACTTTTGATCAAATAAATTATGTTGGAAAAAAAAGCTCTGAAATTTATTAAAGAAAATTACGAAATTAAGAGAATTAATAATTGAAAAATTATAAATTAATTGATTTAGCCGATACTAGGTGGAAATCCATAATTATAGTATTGTGGGATACAGTAAAACAAAGTTGAACTTGTAAATTTCCACTATATTTACTAGAAAAATGACATGTTTCGCTAACACTGTAGCTTCGTCAGATGACAATGATTTAATGACAATTCAAAGTTTAAAATTAAAAACTGGTTTTCTTGAATGATTTGTGTTTTTAATAAGATATAAATTAGAAAATAAAAAATATATAAAATTTAAATTTGGATAAAATGGTGCTTTTTAGAGATAATTTAAAAAGTATGGGTCCTTAACTGATGCCAACGCGGTTTACGGTAATCTTATAATTTTCAAATAATAATAATAATAATAATAAGTTTATTTAAAATTTAATAATATAATAAATATGTTTATGTTATCTTCAATAAACTTATTCTTCAATCCCCTGAAGCTGAGCTTGTTAGGGGCAAATCTTTTTTTTTGTTTTAGTATGTAAAATCATAAATCATAAATATGCATTAAAAATCAAGTTTTTTAAAGTAAAAATGTTAATTTATAGTATAAACGCAGCTTTTTTGAAGAAATATTTTACCTATAATAAAATTATTAATTTATAATTTTTAAATAAAAAATATTACTTATATAAATTATTCAAAACAATATTAATTAATAAAAGCATTTTTAAAAATATTTTCAATTTTTTAACTAAAGTTCTATTTATTCCTCCCCAACCTAAAATTCCGTAATTTAAATGAGTTTTAACTAACGCGTAATATAATATTTCCATATGTCTTACATTTAAAAATTTTTTAATGTTTTTAAAAATCGGTAGTAAACTTCTTAATTTTTTAATTAAGTATTCTATGTGAAAATTCCAATTTAATTTACTGTCGAAAATAATTCCTAAATATTTTATTTTATTAACTTTAAAAATTTGAATGTCTTCATTTATTTGAATATTATTCATATTTTGTGGTAGGTTATTTAGGTTTAAAAAAAAAGGAATATAATTTGTTTTATTAAAATTAATTGTTAACAAATTGTTATCAAACCAATTTTTTATAATTTTAAAACCTTTTTTAATTTTATTATTTAAAGTTTCCTAATTTGTATCGGTATAAAAAATTGTAGTATCATCTGCAAAACTATGAATTTGTCCATCGCAATTTATACTAAATAAATCGTTAATATAAAAATTAAAAAATAATGGTCCTAAAATTGTTCCTTGGGGAACACTATACTTAAATACCTTTGGATAGCTTTTTTCTGTATCTATTTGAACATAAGTTGGTCTATTTTTCAAATAATTTTTAATTAATTCTAATTGCTTTCCTCTGAATCCAATATTTTCAAACTTTTTTAACAGTAAATTATGGCTAACTGTATCAAAGGCTTTTGCTAAATCTAGAAAAATACTAACACAAGGTTTTTTATTATCTAGTGCATCATATATTTGTTCTGTTAGATAGCAAATAGCATTTTGTGTTGATTTATTTTTTTGAAACCCAAACTGTTTATTAGAAATAAAATTTATTTTTTCCAAATAATTTTCGATTCTTAATTTTAAAACTTTTTCGAATACTTTTGCTATCGAAGATAATAATGTTATTGGTCTATAATTACTAGTTTTACTAGAATCTCCATTTTTAAAAATGGTTTTATTATACCAATTTTAAAAGCTTCTGGATATATACTGGTTTTAAAAATATTATTTATAAGAAATGTTAGTGGTCTAGAAATAGAAGTTTTAATAGTTTTTAATATTTCTGTTGTTATACCGTCGGCACCAGGAGATTTCTTTAATTTAAAACTATCAATAAAATTTTCAACTTCAACTTATATTGTTTATTTTTTTATTTGAAAATGTGTTATTACCTTTATTGATTTTGTTTGCTAGCTTTTCTCCCACTTCAGAAAAATAGTCAATAAAGCTATTAGCTATACTTTTCTTATCAGTAAGTGATTCATTTTCAATTTTGATTTCTTTTATATTTTTATGTTTTTGATTTTTATTACATATTTTTTTAATAGTTTTCCACATATCTTGATTAGAGAATAATAAAAAAAAATAAATGATAAATCAAGTCATTGACAGGATGCCAGGGATACAAGATATAATTGAGTAAAACTTTACAATAGTTGACAGTACCTATAGCAAAATACTAGCCAAACATAATGCATGGACAGTGGCGTACAAATAAAAACCAGTACTTAGTACTAAATCAGTTAAATGAAATTGTTTTATTGCCCTACTTAGAACTTACTATTGCTACTTCACATAACAGAAATATTATCAGGGAATTTGACTGGCCATTCATTTTTACTATTTTTTCAAAACACACTGCCGATTTAATTGACTGGTAAGATATTTGGTTTCAACTAGACGGTGCTCCCCCGCGTTTTGCTAGAAAAGTTACTAACTATTTACACACATCTCATCTAATCGATAGATTGGTCGGGGTCAAGATGCTCCGGTTAATTGGCCACCAGGTTCCCCATACCTTACTCCCTTGGACTATTCCGTCTGGGGGTGAATAAAAGATTTTGTGTATATGGTTCTGATTTTGAGCGAAAATCATTTAATAGAAAGAATCCTTTAAGCTGAAGAACAGTTCAGGCTGAAACCACATAATTTTCACCAGATTTTTTTAATAAAGAGAGCTCACAATCATGTGTATTCAAAAAAATGTAGGTGATATCAAGCAATATTTTTAGACTATTTTTTTGAAAAATTTGTTTGTTTTTTGTTACTAACGTATTCATAATTTTGTGGAAATATGTTTTGAATATTTATTTTCTTATTATGATTATGATGATTTAAATTTATTAATAAGTAATAGTAGATTATTGTCTTAATAACGAGTGATAACAGTTACTTACGTAAAAATGCAATAGTAAGTTCTTAGTTTGGCAATAGAATAATTTCATTTAACTGGTTTAGTACAGGTTTTTATCTCTACGCCACTGTCCTTGTATTATTTTTGGCTAGTCATTTGCTTTCGGTATTGTCACCTATTGCAAAGTTTTACTTAATTATATCCGTAAGGGTTAACCTTAGGACCTACTTTTTTTTAAAATTTACATTAATACTATAGGTTTCTTTTATGTTTATAAGTAAATCAAAATTAAAAAATAATAATATTTCTTCACTATCTTTCAATAATCATATACTAAGACAATGAAATTTTAATGTTTATACAGGGTGTTTCAGAATAAGATGCTGATCCTTAACGGTGTGAATCCTTACGTGATTTTAAGAAGAAAAGTTCAAATTAATATATATCCTTAACCTCTCAACTTTCGAACTACAGGGCGTTAAAGTTTTAAGAAAAAAATGGTTTCTCTATCATAACTTTAAAAACTTTCTAGCTATCTTATGAATTTTTCACACATGCCCTCTAAGCATCAATAGCCATTTCTTGGTGTAGAAAAATTTTAAAAATTTTTAACCAGTGGCGTCCTGAAAGGGTTTGGACTAGACATTTTGGAAAAATATTATGTACGCCACTGCTTTTTCTCAAGATAAAAATTATTTTAAAAATAATCATTCATTTTAGGCCAAATTTAATATCTTGCCTTTTTATCGTTCGACCAACAGTTTCCGACAAAAAAAATAAAAACATTAAATTCGCATACGCTATGTGCCTATGGTTTGTTTTGACACTATCAGGAATACTCCAGGAATTTTTCAAAGGGTACGAGACTCAATGAGGAGAAGAGCTGAAGCATGCATTCTTGCAAGTGGTGGCCACGTTGAACAGCTAATCTAAATTATTTTCGTTTTTGTTCACACGTTATTTAATGTTAGCTGTTTTAATTTATTGTTAAAAAATAAACCCATAGGCACATAGCGAATGCGCATTTAATGCTTTTTATTTTTTTTGTCGGAAACTGTTTATCGGGCGATAAAAAGGCAAGATATTGAATTTGGCCTAAAACGAATGAGTATTTTAAAAATAATTTTTATCTTGAGAAAAAGCAGTGGCGTACATAATATTTTTCCAAAATATCTAGTCCAAACCCTTTCAGGACGCCACTGGTTAAAAAATTTAAAAAATTTTCTACACTTAAGAATGGCTATTGATGCTTAGAGGGCATATGTGAAAAATTCATAAAAATAGCTAGAAAGTTTTTAAAGTTATGATAGAAAAACGATTTTTTTTTTAAAACTTTAACGCCCTGTAGTTCGAAAGTTGATAGGTTAAGGATATATATTAGTATGAACTTTTCTTCTTAAAATCACCCAAGGATTCGCACCGTTAAGGATCAGCATCTTATTCTGAAACACCCTGTATATTGATGAACATTTAAGTTGGATAATTGAATATTTTAGAACTTACATCTCACCAATAATTGGCATGTTGTTTAAAGCTAAAATTTATATATCATTAAAATATTTAAAAAATATATATTATTTTTTGGTTTATTCAAAATTACAGTATATATGATTTCAATTTGGGGATCAGCGAATTTAACTACAATTCAGCCATTAAAGAAACTATACAAAACAAAATAATTAAATGTATACACTACTTCTATTAACTATAAACTTCCTTTTTTAGAACCAACTATAAATTTGTATGAACCAAACGGATATTTAAATTTGAAATAGCTTTATAAATTAAAACTATGCAAGCTCACACTTTATTATTATTAAAGAAAAACAATCGAATATAATATTTCCTTCAACAAACATTATTCACATCACAAGACAAAGTCCTCATATTCAAACACCAATGGTAAAGAGTACTTTTGGCAAAAGATCAATATTATATAAAGGAATAACAATTTACAACAGTTTGCCGGAAAAAATTAAAGAAATATCAAAATTATGGACTTTTAAAAAATAAACTAAATTAATATTTTTTAAACTAAACTAACTTTAACGTATTATATATACAGGGTGTCCGGAAAATACGTGTACAACGTTTGACGACAGACTCCTGACGTCAAAAAAGGTCGATCTAAGCCGACTTAGTTATATCCAAAATTGTCACCGGCTGTAAATAAATGGAAGTGTTATAAAAGTGATATAATACGTCAACATTTCTCCTCATTTTTTATTTGAACGGCGTTATGACAACCCATATATTTTTGTAGAGTGAGCAGGGACGTAACAAGGGGGGGGGGGGGGAAGGGGCGAATGGGGCGACCGCCCGGGGCGCCATATTAACAGGGCGCCAAAATGGTCATAAGAAATACGGGAATTTAAAAATTTACTAATACAGTTACGGTCCGGATTGTTTTTGACATTTGACAACGCCGATATTTGAAGAAAAGGCGCCGCGCCGCGATTCGATTGCGTCACTATGCTACGTGAGTTGTGAGTTGCCACGACAAAAGTCCGAACAAGCAATTTTTCTTTTTAAGAATGTTAAGTTTAAGTCTATTGGTCAGTGGCGGTTTCTCCACAGGAGCACGTGTACCCCCATGGTCCATAAAGAATTCCCCCATAAAGGAAAAATAATGTTCATTTAAATTTATCTTCTTTATATTCTTACCGTAATATAAGTTAGAACCCTCCTATTTTAACGTACCGTCAAACAATCGAACGAAACGTGGTGTAATAGCTCTCGCTAAGCCGGTTGTCAAGAGCAATCGTGTGGCGCGTAGGAAAGCATAAGTCGCACATGCGTTAAAGTAGGCGGGGTTTCTGCTGTTTCCCTGTGCATCTTGTACTAGCAGATGTAGTGGGGGAAACCACGATTCTAATAGCACAAATTAAATGTGCGCCGTTGAGTTCACTGCGTCTTAATTGCTGTATAAATTTATTATTTGGAGTTTTTCTTTATATTTTTGTTATTATTTTGGGGCAGTAAAGACTTTTTAAAATAAAAATTAACGGTTTTAATGCCAAAACGACTATGAATGTGGAATATTTGTGAAAAAATAGAATACAGGTATTCCTAACAGTTAATGAAGCTGTTATTCAGAATAAATTTGCTGCAAATAAAAACAGAAGATTGGACTTTACTTTTAAACAATGTACCCACTAATGAAAAATAAATTGCCCTTTTTTATTTTTTTTTATCTTATTTTATTTGCAATAAAATAAGTAGGTAATCATAAATTTTTAAAATATTTACTAAAAATTATTGACTAAATTTGGGCGCGGTCTTAAAAAAATTGCGGGCTTTTAGTACACCCCCAAGTTAACAAATGACTAGCCGCCACTGTTGTTAACATATTTTTTTAAACTAAAATTTATAGATGTATAATTTTAGTTTTAAGATTGTTTGGTAGGGCGCAAAACTGCTATTCGCCCGGGGCGCCAAAATTCCTAGATACGTCCCTGAGTGAGTGGATGTATTTGGAAGCTATTTTAACTCTTTAATATTTTTCGTTGAATGAGCTGTTTTGCCAGAAGAAAATATTTACAATATTTAGTATTATTAGTAATAATATTAAAATCAAATTACCTGTAACAATAATTTTTTAAGTGACCTTGATGCTATGGCATTTAATAATTTGACAATTATTGACAAATTTTCACCAGTGTATGAAATTTACTCAAGTATACGATCAACATTCTTGAATTACAAGTTCATTTTACCATTAAAAATAGAAAATTATACGAACTCTGAGAAGGTTGGCATGCTCCTGGTATACGGGTTTTGTCAAGGAAATGGGCGTCAGAGTGTTAGGGTTTACCTGGAGAGGTTTCCTAACCGTCGAATACCAAACCACCAAACATTTGCCAATATCGAGCGTCATCTTCGGGAAACGGGCAGCTTTGAGAGTATGCGAACAACTCAAACTGTGGAAACAGAAGAGATGATTCTGGAAAGAGTTGAAGAAGAACCAAGTACCACCACGTTCTCCTGAGTTAAATATGTGTGACTTCTTTTTGTGGGACGCTATTAAAACAGAAGTTTACAAGACTCCGGTAAACACGCGATGATTTATTGCAGCGGATTTTAAATGCAGGCAACCATTTTAATAACCCAGAGACATTAGATAGGGTCCAATATCATTTTTTAAGGAGTGTTAATAAGTGTATTCAGCAAGATGGCGGTCATTTTACACATTTGCTTAAGTTATGTTTTTGTTTTACTTAGTTTCTTACAATACATACTTTCAACTTTGTTGTACTTTGTTTTATTTTTATTGGTAATAATTGATGTATGCAGGTAATTGTAAATATTTTCTTCTGGCAAAACAGCTCATTCAACGAAAAATATGAAAGAGGTAAAATAGCTTCCAAATACATCCAGTCACTCTACAAAAATATCTGGGTTGTCATAACGCCGTTAATATAAAAAATGAGGAGAAATGTTGACGTATTATATCACTTTTATAACACTTCCACTTATTTACAGCCGGTGACTATACTACTAGAAAAGGTCATTTTATAGTATTAGTCTACATACTAAAAATCATTAAAATCGATTAGCAGGTTTTCACGTAATTTAGGAAAAACCAATATTTTTACAAATTTTTGACGCCCTCTACCGGCTAAACGAGACAATTTTGGATATAACTAAGTCGGCTTAGATCGACCTATTTTGACGTCAGGAATCTGTCGTCAAACGTTGTACACGTATTTTCCGGACACCCTGTATATCTATATATTGTTATTATTTTTTTTGTAAATGGTTATTATCAATATTTTGTTAAAATAATTTCGATGGAGTTATTAATAATAATAATTACTAAACATGATTTTTATTATTTGTGATTTTATATATTGTATATTTGGTGTGATATTCTCTGTAATGAACTTTTTAAGTTGGTTGAGAATAAAAATATATAATATTATTATTATCCAGTCTGATGTACCTACCAAAGGATCATTACTTTGTTGAAAAACAAATTTAACCCAAAAACCATGTTATTAAAAGAAATTGGTATGGGCATAAATTACCATTACATCGATGTAAGGAATTATAGATTCCATACAATATTTCATATCATATTTTTATCCACAGTTATACTACACTGCGCGCCATATTTAACGCATAACGAAAAAATTGCCTCAATTTTGATTTTATATATTTTCCAAATTTGTGGTTCGTTTTTAATGATTTTATTTTCTAATTGTAGGTTTTTTTCTTAAGCATATCACTGCCGTTTTTGTTTTGCTTAAAAAAGTAACTTTGGTATTATACCGGGTGTTATAAAACTGTTATGTTTTTTTTCGGAAATTCAAAACACCCTGTGGAATTTACTAGCCATTGCAAGTTATCGCAATTACAGCCAAATAAAAGTCCCATGTTTCCTTTATATTTTCTTTTTTGATTCATTGGTTTATCTCTGTTTTTTCATGAAATATTCAATTTTTACTTCAACGTGATTTTCATAAAAAATATTTGGTTAAAAAATACAAAATAAACGAAATGCGTTGATTAATGCAACAGCAAGAAAAAACAAATTATAAAGTAAATAAAGAATCAATATCTGGTAGTAATTAATTAATTAATTTTATTGAATCCACAAAACAGGGCAAAAAAATACAGGGAAAAAATTGTAATTTCTAAAAGTATTCAAAAAAATTAAAAAGAGTGGTACAAAATTATCTCCAAGAAACCGAAATTTTAACTTTGCCTTGGCCAGCAAGAAGCCCTGACATTAATTCTATTGAGCATTTATGGGATAACATGGGACGACATCTTAGAGCCATGCTTCCTCCTCCTAGAAACTTAAATGATCTTTCATTAAGGCTTATGGAAATATGGAATCAGATTAATCAAGATGAAATCAGAAATCTGATTTTAAGTATGCCAAGAAGATGCGAAGTAGTCATTAGAGCAAGGGGAGGCAATACTCGCTACTAATTATTCATATTTAATTTTTTTGAATACTTTTAGAAATTACAATTTTTTTCCCTGTATTTTTTTGCCCTGTTTTGTGGATTCAATAAAATTAATTAATACCAGATATTGATTCTTTATTTACTTTATAATTTGTGTTTTTCTTGCTGTTGCATTAATCAAAGCATTTCGTTTATTTTGTATTTTTTAACTAAACATTTTTTTATAAAAATCACGTTGAACCAAAAATTGAATATTTCATGAAAAAGCGAAAAGAAAACCAGAGATAAACCAATGAATCAAAAAAGAAAATGTAAAGGAAACATGGGACTTATATTTGGTTGTAATTGGGATAACTTGCAATGGCTAGTAAATCCCACAGGGTGTTTTGAATTTCCGTAAAAAAAAACATAACAGTTTTATAACACCCGGTATAATACCAAAGTTACTTTTTTAAGCAAAACAACAAAGGCAGTGATATGCTTAAGGAAAAAATCTACAATTTAAAAAAAAAATTATTAAAAACGAATCACAAATTTGGAAAATATATAACATCAAAATTGTGGCAATTTTTTCGTTATGCGTTAAATATGGCGCGCAGTGTATTATTAAAACCCACGACTACAAAAAAAAAATGAGAAAAATTGTTATTTCCCTGAAAATAATTTTTTGGTTCTATTTTTATAGTTTTATTGACACTTTATAAATTAATATTTAAAGCTGTTTGCTTCGGGCCCATAAAAACTTTCCTCTTATTCACCATGCCCCCGCGTTCTCTGTTTAATAATAATATATAATGAACACTATTTTCCTTATTTTGATAGGAGTTTTCCAAGAAAATGTAATTAAGCTTTGGAGCCATAAATAGAATTCTCTTAAAAATACATCCCTGTAGGAAAACACTTTGTAAAAATAGTCGAAGGTTCAATATTTGAAACTCTCCTAATTAAAAAGGACACCTTTTTAAAAGTACTCTAACAAATTAGGCGACTTTTTTGAAAAGCTTTACTGGAAACAATATTCCCACATTTTATAAACGTTTAGCTTTTATTGGCAAAACGGATTTTAGTTTATATACCGGGTGACCAAATAAGAATGGACGCTGGCCATATATCAGGAACCGTGTGTCACAAAGCTCTAAAATAAACAATTTTATGACACAATCAACCAAGAGAAATTGCTGGAAATTATTGTTAAGTTCCCAAATTTACCGCTAGAGGGCACTCAACTTATGACAAAGAAGTTTATCGAGTTTTTATCGATAATATGCCAAATAGGTTATATCAAAACTTAAGACTGTTGAAATATAAAGTACAATTTTAATTTAGGTAGGGAGAATCTCTTTTGAAAGAAATACTCATAACTTCGGTTTACCTTTACTAAATATGAAAGGGCAGTAAAGGCTGTGTACCTGTACACCTTGCAAGTAATGAATGAAGGAAACGTGTATTAGGTGTAAAGTTTATATATTAATAGCAAAGCGCTTTCGGCCTAGCGGAGGATGACTCCTGCAGAGCAATAAATAAACTTGGAAAAGCATGAAAATAAAATTAAAAAAAAGGAAAGCACAAAGTCTTTCTCTACAAGTGCATTAGAATAACTAGGCGAACCTAGAATGATTCATAATAATTCGACATGTTTCGAGTGTAGAAACACTCATCATCAGGAAGACAAAGTAAATATAGTCGGATCTGGTCTTATCGTGCGGGTCATACGATTCAAGAAAGATATACTCTCAGTTTTTGTTTTCTTTACTTGCGTTTAATTTTACCCTCTAAATAAAATACGTAAGATAAATGAGACAGACTTATACCATTTTGACATGAAAAAAACGGATATGTATTTACTTTCCAGCGATTCTAAAAAAGCTTATAATAGCACCAGCTACGTTTTATTTTAAATATGCCAGTTTTGTGACTTTGACAGTTTGTGACAAACTGAAACAATTTTCTGGGTTTTTACATCCCCAATCAAAAAAATGGTACTTAATCTGATAAACTATTTCGAAAATGAAAGAAAAAGTGGAAATTCGCCAACCAATATTTAGGAAACAGTAGCCAAAGCACTGGGAATTAGTTTAAGGGGGTGTTTTGGAAATTGGACTTAAAGCGTTATCAAAATTAATAAAAAATTTAGGTTTTCGCTAAAAAAAAGACTGTAACCGAAGATTTTTATGTGAGCAGCCACAGATAGTGAGTCAGCGTGTTCAGTTTTTAAAAAAATATACGGACAATTACAAATCGAAATTTAGAAAAGTGGTATTTTTAGACGAAACGTGGATATTTTCGAATGGAAGTGGTTCAAAATCTTGGCAAGATGAAACTGTAAAAAGTGTTAAAAGGAAAAAGGGGTGCGGTACGGGAAAGCGTTTTATTATTTTGCATGCCGGTTCTGCAACAGGGTATGTTGCAGGTGCGAGTTTAATTTTTTCTTCAACATCAAAAAGTGCTGACTATCATGATAATATGAATTGCGAAATGTTTGAAAAATGGTTAAAAGTTCAATTGATACCAAATTTGGATGCTCCGTCTTTAATTGTATTAGATAATGCATCATATCATTCAAGAATTTTAAATAAACAGCCTACTTCATCTTGGAGGAAAAGTGATATTTATGAGTGGCTGGAAAAACACAACCAAAATCCTTTACCAAATATGCTTAAATCGGAACTCCTATCAATAGCAAAGTCTCTTAAAAAACCCAAAATATACGCGGTAGATGAAATACTGCGTGAATATGGTCATGAGGTTCTACGACTGCCGCCATATCATTGCCAGTTTAACGCAATAGAATTAATATGGGCTGGTGCAAAGTCTTATTATGAAAAACATGTAGGTGATGGTATTAAATCCGACCAAGTACAAATAGTTTGGCAAGATTCGTTAGATCATATTACACAAGAGTACTGGAAGAAATCGGTGGAACATACAGAAATATTAATAAGGGATTGGTGGGGTCGAGAACAAGTACTAGATGTCGAAGTAGCGCCAATGATAATTGCTCCATTCGAAGACGACTCAGACGACGAGGACTTTTCAGATTTTATAAGTGACGATGAGAGTTTTTAGGCTATAATTATAAACGGTGTTTTTCGTTTACATTTTTTAGTATTCTTGAGTTTGTTCGGGTTTGTTGCTACAATATGCTTTTTTTTTCATGCACATTATTCTGCATAGTCCTTAAACTAATTCCCAGTGTTTTCATTACGGTTTCCTGTATATTGGTTTGCAAATTTCCACTTTTTCTTTCATTATCGAAAAAGTTTATCAGACTAAATGCCATTGTATTTTTAGGTTTTAGTAGTCAAATTGTTAAAATAAATTGCACTGTTTATTATTGTCGTTTTTAATTAAAGGGTACAGTAGGTATATAATTTACGATTATATAATTTTTTTGTAACTTTTTCAACTCCCCTGTACATCATTTTTACAAAACTAATAATATTAGGTATATGTGACTATCTTCGCGATAGCTAAAATAATGAAACTATTTTTCTTTCCTTCGGTATATTTGTAAATAATCTCACAACATTTTGATAGCCTCTGTGTTGTCTGATTTGACGCATATGATCAGTGACCTTTGGACCCGCACGTTAAGACCAGATCTAACTATAGTACAATGCTAATGTTGTTAGCAATAGAAAAAATAAAAAGTGTGATTATGATTATGAGGTGTAAAAAATGAATAGTCAGAAGACCGAAGAGCAAAAGAAAAATTAGAGAGTTTTAACAGACTTTGTGAAAATTATTTGGGTATAAGTAGTGAAAAATCTTAAGTTTCATTAAACTTTGTCGGAGACATGTAAAAGTAATGAAATGAGAGGGGTCAAGCGTCAAAGCATCTGTAAATGATAAAAAAAAGGAAATGTAGCAAATAAAATTTAATAAAATGAGGTAGATTGGCTTACCATTTAGCTTGAAGTAAAATGCTGATGGGGTACCAGCAGTGGCGGATTTACAAATTTGCCGCTAGTAGGCTATTCAATTTTTGCCACCCCTATACCAGTGACGGCTCGCGAGTTGTGAAACAGGTGAAGTGTTCGGGAAAGAAAAAGCCCGCCGCAGGCGAAATGCGCCGCAGGCGAAATTTTTTTAAGACCACGCCCAAATTTGGTCAATAATTTTTAGTAAATATTTTAAAATTTTATGATTACCTACTTATTTTATTGAAAATTAAATTTCTTTCTGCAAAGCCAGTAAAGTTCCAACTACTTTTTTTATCCCCATTATATTGACACGGCCAACAATAAAATTTATTTAAAAAAATATTATACCCGTCGACCATGAATAAAGATTGTACCAAAAAAATTTTTGGGCCAAATTTGCCGCCCCCTCAAACTTGCCGCCCTAGGCTCCAGCCTACTCAGCCTAATGGTAAATCCAGCACTGGGTACCAGGCTTGTTACGGCCCAGTTAACTCCACTTTAAGTATGGACAACTTCTTCAAAAATAAAATGAAAAGGTAAAATCACAAACAACGGTGCAAAACAATTAATACAAACTCACATATTAAAATTCAAAAAAATGTTTTAAAAATTTAGGTAGTAAGGTAAATACCTTACGGACTCACTCACCCACCCCTAAAGCACTACCCTAATCCAGTTTACAATCTTAAATTGCACTACCTTACTTGTGACACCCTCTGGAAAGAGGAAAAAATGCTTTTCAGAGATACCAGAATTAATGAGAGAAGTTAGAAAAATGTTGAGAAAATGTTGTAAAAAGATGTGGATTAATATCACCCTAGTAGCGACAGTTATGTGTGTTTCCATAACCATTTAAAAAAAGAGGAGACTCATCAGTCACTGAAGTATTTTTTTTAATTCGGGTTTTGTCGTAATTTCCCCTGTCATGTTTTCATAAAACTGAATTCTTATGTCCGGATCATCGTCGCTAAGTTGCAAAATTTTAATTTTGTAAGGGCGAAATAAATTCAATTTTAGTACTTTCCAGAATATTCGGATACACCGATAACTGTTGCTAAATGACGCTTTGACACCTTTGGATTTATAGAAACTTTCCCAATAACCTCAATCTGCATATTTTCATCCAGAACTTTAGGTTGTTGTCTAATTTTTATTTCCAACGGATCAAGTTTTTTGAAATTTTGAAACCAAATCTCTTATGTAGATGTGACAGGACGCCTTTTATACCCTTTATAAAATATAGCACATACACTGAGCATCATAAGGAGAAATCATTTCTATTCGTTCATCCATGGAATACACCAATTACGAATTAAATTAAATTCAAAGAAAAATACAGGCACAAGTGATTTTAAATAATTTAAAAGATGCAAATAATATTGAAGATTTTACAAAAATAGCAAAAGCAAGTATTTGCGTTATTGCAAAAAAATAGACACTGCAATAGTGTTTTAATTTAGGGTTAGGATAATTTACGTTCATTTTCTAATTATTCCTGCCAAATTTTGCAAAAGCCACTTTTAAAACGTTTTCTCAACACTTTGTACTTAAGTCTGATTAATTTTTGCATCGCTGAAAGGTGTTTTTGTTAAGTTAAAATTTAAAAACTACCAATACCATCTTGTATATGGAACATAAAAACGGCTAGAAAAAATGTTTTTGTTTTTAACAAGGAAAAATTAAAGGCACCTAAATTAAAAACCAACGGTATGAACATTTCTATATGAAATAGGCCAGGTTAACATCAAAAGTTACATATTGATGAATTCATCAAACATCGATGTTTGTGGCCCTTACTATCGATGGCAAAAACGTCGCCCATCACTAATTTCTAGCACCCTGAATAGGAATATATTTTCAAATATTTTGCTCTCTGTTCTACATTGCGTTATTGTTTTAATTTTCATTTATATATTGGTTGAGAAACGAGAATTCTATAACCTGTGAATGTGAATGCAATATGGCTTATAAATGACGTTTTTATGAACAACCATATTTAGAGAAAACATTTCTAGTTTCAGATATATCAGAGAAATGCTTCTTTGAGCACGATTAAGGTAAGAAGAAAAGCATTGCAATGAATAGGTATCCTGACATTTTGCAATGTCGGCGTGCATTTCTAGCTTTTAACGCACTAATAAATTCAAATTTTAAGAAATAAGACAAAATGCTCTTTCTGGTAATCCAATAATATATTTTTCTATCACGTAATCGTTATGTATTTGATGACTATTAAAGCAAAATATAATTTAAAAAAATGTAAAACAGTCAATAAAATTGAATAAAAATAAATTGAAATTAAATTGAGTTATATAAGTACCTACAATAAAATAATACCAAGGTAAAAGTAATCCACTTCGGATCTCTTATCAGACCGAGCAAGAAATAGCTGCTTTAGTGACGTTTGCTTGTACTAAACAATTATTGTGTAGTTTGACTTATTTTCTCGAGTTTTTGTTATATTAATCCGATTAACGAAGCGCCTTAAAAGGACATTTAGTTACCCCGGCTACAGAATACAGGGTTGCCCAGAAGTCCGGCATAATATTAATATAGCCTTAACCTGCAACTTTTGGGGAAAACGCTCGGACACGTCAATTTAGTGTTATACAGTGTGTGTATAAAGTCTGGAAACGGCTTAATAACATCACAATTTACTGGCCGATTTAAACCAAATTTGGTATAGTTGTGTAAGAGGATCTAACGCACCGAATGACGATATTCGCGTTGTTGCAAGCTTTTTAGTTTGTCTGGAATTCGAACGAATTTTATATTTTTAAATATAACACCCAGTATATTTTTACATTTTTAAATTCCACATAAAATTATAATTATTTTTTATTAAATGCATTATTAGTCTATACTTCATAGTTTCCGAGATATTGACTCTCGAAAAGTGACATTTTTGAACTTTGACAGCTTAAAACTTTCTAACAGTACGTCTTAGAGCAAAACGGCTTACATGTCCCTATTTTCAATTTTTATTATCTTCCCAAAAAAATCAACTTCCGGTTAAACCGGATGTAACTCGAAAGCAGGAAATATAGTTGTTTCGGTTTAACTGGAAGTTGATTTTTTTGGGAAGATAATAAAAATTGAAGATAGGGACATGTAAGCCGTTTTGCTCTAAGACGTACTGTTAGAAAGTTATAAGCTGTCAAAGTTCAAAAATGTCACTTTTCGAGAGTCAATATCTCGGAAACTATGAAGTATAGACTAATAATGCATTTAATAAAAAATAATTATAATTTTATGTGGAATTTAAAAATGTAAAAATATACTGGGTGTTATATTTAAAAATATAAAATTCGTTCGAATTCGAGACAAACTAAAACGCTGGCAACAACGCCAATATCGTCATTCGGTGCGTTAGATCCTCTTACACAACTGTACCAGATTTGGTTTAAATCGGCCAGTAAATTGTGATGTTATTAAGCCGTTTCCAGACTTTATACACACACTGTATATGCTCACATTTTGACGTTATTCGTTTGTTTTTTTTTATAGACATTGGTCCAAGATATGACGACATCGATCTTTTTTTAAATGGAAACATACAGCTTGTAATACATCATTTGAAAGGTAATATCTCGTACAGTATGCTCATACATTTTGGCGCGATTCTGTCAAGGTATTTCAAAATGGCGATTGTTAAAAGTTTAAAAAAAATCTCTATTAAAATAAGCGGAAATGATAAATCATTGATGTTTTTTTTTACCTTTCAAGGTAAGAAATCTTCATTATTTCACGTTCTGACATTTTGTGACTTAACAATAGTTATGGTTTATTTGTTATTTATTTTGTAAGAAAAAAATGTAACGAATCAAAACAAAACACAACAAGAAGGTCCTCCACCCTCTACTTGGCATGCTCCCAGACGATGGTAAAATCCATCGACGGAATTCCGAATGGCTTCAGCCGGTATGTTATGTGTCTCCAATCTAATTTTGTATTTCAAATCTTCAATATGATTTGGCCTATTTTGGTAAACTTTTTCTTTTAAAAATCCCCGAAGAAAATAGTCTAGAGGCCTTAAGTCTGGGGACTTCGGCGACCATTCAATTGTACCACGTCGTCCAATTCAGCGACTTCGAAATATCTCATCTAAATATCTTCTCACGTTGACACCAAAATGCGGGGAGCACCATCCTGCTGAAACCAAATTGTTTCATTAGGTATATCTGGATCTACTTCGTTGGGAAAAATTACAGCTAAAGCAGGCATCCACTCGAAGGTTAAGAAATCCACGTAGCGTTCAGCTGTGAGGTTTTCTTCAAAAAATAATTCGGTTATTAATGACTAATACCTGCCCATACATTTACTTTCTGGGGCCGCTGAGTATGCGCTTCAAATATCCATCGTGGATTTTACTCCAGAAACGATAATTATATCTGTTAATCATCCCTTTTAAATAGAAAGTAGCTTCATCTGAAAATAATCTGTTCTGTGGAAACCTATTATTCTCGTCACACCGTCTCATAATTTCTTTGCAAAATTGCAAACGCCTATCATAGTCATCTTCTCTTGGACAATATATACTTTATAAGGGTGGTATTTTTCTGCTTTCATAAATCTTCCAATAGTACCTCTAGATGTATCATGATTTTGAGCCAATGACACTGTTGAAACATGCGGATTATCCTGCAGAAATAATGCAATATCCAATTTTTCATCGTCGCCTAAAATACGTGGCCGTCCATTGCCATGTTCATCATATTTGTGGAATATTTTACTAACAGTGCCCTGCCAGATTTGATTATCGGGATATTTGGCATTAAATAAAGTGCACACTTCACTTTGACTTCTTATTTTATCTCCCGATCCTAACAATATCAAGACTTCAATACGCTGTCTTTCCGACAAAACCATTTTTGTTTAGAAAATTGTAAAATAATACTTGGAATGTAAGGAATGTAAAAAAAAATTTACATTCCTTAGTATAAGTGGCACTTGGGCCCTTCGGTGCTGATGGTACTTTCTGGTACCGAAACATGTACACCCCGTTAATTTGACTTTTTAATATATTTGTGGAGACGACTGGTTTTTTTTCCTATATCTCAACAGCTCCACTTTGAGATAATGGACTACTTCCGTAAAATTAAAAAAAATAATAAAAAAGTTTTCCATATGGAGTGAGAATTCTGCCGGTCATTCTGTCGGCACTATATGCAGATTGGCTTGCACAGGAATTAACTAAGAAGTGAAAGTCCATTTTATATTATTTTAAAGATGATATTGCATTAGTGAGAACATCTTTGATTTCGGATTAAAAATTTAAATAATTTATTTGCAGACTGAATTGCATAAAGAAACACTCATGTAAGTATTATGCAGACTAAATTATACGTTAAAAAATAGTTTCGGTTTATCTTAGAATAAATAGTAATTTACGTTACAAGACCGGAAAGTAGTGTTTTTCAGGTCGAGACAAGCATTTCCAGGGCGAGCCGTAGGCGAGTCCTGGAAGTTTGGAGAGACCTGGAAAACATTAATTTTCGGTTGCGTGACGTACAATATTTTTTTTAAGACCGACACTTCGATATACTTACATTAAATTATTTTATAATATTTTTAAATGCGTCCTATGACTTTTTGTAACGGGCTTTTGATTTTACTGGCAATATATCGTCAGTCGCTTTCCTTGCTGCTTCCAAAATTTCTTCTGAAATCTCATTTTCCGTGTCGGATAATTTAAAATCTGAATTCATATTGTTTAATTTGCGAACTCGCGAAAGAAGTTTGACATAAACAACAAATTAAAAATCAACGAACTGTCACTCGACAATACATCGAAACGTTGTTGTCATAGTAACGAAATCAAGTTAGCTTGTATTATCAAAGAGCGACTGGAAAAACAAAAAACAGGTACCGGAAAAATCTTTTCCAGTCTATAACGTCAGTTTTCCGGTCTTGCGATCGGAAAAAGGTTATTTTTTAGACGAAAAATTGTCCAGAAAGTGTGTATTTTCTGGTCGGTTTTAAAAAAAATATTTTACTGACCTACCAACTGGCAAATAATATACAAAGGTCAAAGTTTTTATTTGCTACTTACAAAAAACGTTTGCAAGTCACAGATACTAATATACAGCGTTATGATAAAGAAACGGATCGCTCGTACCCTTCCATTTTTTTTTTAAATGCATTTTTTGGAAAAAAGATTATAAAAATATTATTATATTGTATTAAATATAATATATTGATTAATTAAAATGTTCTTACATTACACCAGTGTCAAAAGTAAAAAACACTAAAAGATTGGATGAGATGAGGCCAGTAAATGTTTTATGGGATGTTGAGAAATTATTAGAAGAAGTCGTATATGAACAGTTATTAGAATTTATTGATGCCAACAAAATTTTAGTTTCCTTTCAAGCTGGTTTTTGAAAAGGGTACTCTACAGAGACAGCCATTCAATGTGTGATTGAGACGTGGAAGAGAACCATTGATCAAGGGGAAAATGTTATAGCTGTATTTTTGGATTTTAAGCGGGCATTCGAAACAATTGACAAGGCTAGATTATTGAGTAAATTGTATCAGTATGGTATTCGCGGAAACGTTTATAAATGGTTTAAAAATTATTTAAGTAACAGGTCACAAAAAACAAAAATATCAACAACATATTCAAATAAAAAAATAAATAATATAGGAGTTCCTTAAGGAAGTATACTAGGTCCAATATTATTTATTTTATTCATTAACGATATGCCTTTAGTTTTAAAAATGTGTAAGTTACAAATGTTTGCTGATGACACCTTAATTTACATTAATGTTTTAAATATTTTTGATAGTCTAGATACTCTAAATTCTGAGATAAATATATTATTAAATTGGCTAAAAGTAAATAAATTAAAATTAAATATTTCAACAACTAAATGTATGGTTATGGGTAATAATTTAAATTGTCAAAATATAAATGTAATTATGGTGAAAAATTGGAATTAGTAAACAGTTTTAAATATTTAGGGATAATCATTGATTCAAAATTAAAATTTTTTAATTATTTTGAGTATTATATCGAAGATTGCCGGAAAACGGGTTATTTTAAAAGAATCAGTTCTAATTTAAGTTTGTTTTCTAAAAAACTGTATTTAATACTATTATATTACCACATTTTCTTTATTGTTCTTCCATTTTATATTGTGCTAGTGAGGAAATATTTGATAAATTACAAATTTTACAAAATAAGGCAATGCGGATTATTTTAAATTGCGACAAATATACAAACATTAATTTTATGTTGAAAAATTTAGATTGGTTTTATGTTAGAAATTTTATTTTTTATTTATCTTTATACATAAAATAAAAAATAACTTATTGCCTGATTGTTTAAAAAATTTTTGTTCTTTTAATTATGACCATCATAATTATAAAACAAGAACTAATTAAAATTTTTATGTGGATAGAGTGACTAAAACATTAGCTTATAAATCTATTTTTTATAAAGGTTTGATAGAATATAATAATTTGGAAAATTCTATTAAATCTCAAAAATCATTAAAACTTTTTAAAAAAAACTTTAAAATTACATTTAATTAAAAAACAAAATGATACGTAATATTTGATACAATTTGCAAAATGTTTAACTTTTCTGTCTGTTTTTGTTAAAAGAAGGTTGCGTTTTAAAATTTAAAAACAAATCTATAAAAATTTGTTAATGTATTAAAAAATATGTAATTGTAGCTTTTTGCTAAATAAAAACATGTTACTACTACTACTACTATTAACTTTAATTTTTTTAATGAATCATTATCATCATTAAATATTTTTACCTTTTCACATTTTTTACAATCAATTCTAGACAATTTCCATAAATCATAAGGTATACCAAGTATACCTATCTTCAATCGTTTACGAAATATTAACTATTATTGGTATGCCCCATTGATATGTTTCTCGACTCAGCAACGTTCTGAACTCCAGCAACAGTTTTAAAGCATTGACAATGACAATTTGCTGTTTACGTTTGAGATGTCAACAAATGTCAGTGAATGTTACCCAAATTTGAATTTTGCTCTGCTGATATTATATACAAAATGCGCCTCGCTGAAAATAAACGCATAGAAATTTTGATTATGTTGGGTTGTGGAGATGAAAGTAGAAGTCATTGGGAAGTTCGTGATATGTGACTACGATACTTACCAAACTACCATATCTAAATTCGAGAAACAACCAGTAATTGTACAAAAGTTATTGGACAATGATCCTGATAGGCGAGAGCAATTTTGTGAAATTATGATTGAGCAAATATATAGCAGATAATCATGCATGAATTGTCCAACGAATGTGTTTTTCAGATGAAGCTACGTTTTCTTTAAATGGTCATAATAAACTTAAATCTAAACAAAACTATAGATACTGGGCACAGGAAAATCCTCACTGGTTCCATCACACCCAGTATATCTAATGAAAAGGGTAATGTCTGGGCGGGCATTGTTGAAAATAGGGTAACCGAACCATTTTTCTTTGATGAGAACCTCACTGAAAAAATATATCTAAATTTCCTTCGAAATGATCTGGTTCCAACTCTTGCCACTCTACCTTCAGATGATGATGATCCTGAGGTACCACGCTTAACCTTATGGTTTCAACAGGATGGTGCTTCCCAGCATTATGCTGCGCATGTAAGGAAGTACTTAAATACAATTTTTCTGGGACGGTGCATAGGTAGATGGGGGTCAATAGAGTGTTCACCCAGATCGCCCGATCTTAACCCACTTGACTTTTTTCTGAGGCTACCTCCGACGAGTAATACGAGATATTTCTGGTGGTACAAAATGTTCAACAGGAATTTTTAGGTTGATTTATCTCCTGTAGAACAGTTCGAGTTGCTGGAGGACATTTTCAACATCTAATAAAATAATTTATGATCCATCTAAAAAAAAGCATTTCAAAAAAATAAATTTGACGGGTTCGAGCGGTTCATGATTATGTGGGCGGTATTCTATATAGAAGGCTGATGTGTTTCTTTATCTATAATAAATTATCATCTGTATTTCATTGAAAGAATTATTTTTGGCTTTGCGTTGCGCGCTATCGCCGTATTTTTCCAAATATTGGTAGGTACATACGATCAGATATCAGAGCTATCGGTAATTAAACTAAATAATTGAAAAATCGTGTTTAATTACTTTTTAGTAATTAAATTACTGTAATTGAATTACTTTTTGAAAATAGTAATTGTAATTGATTTTCCAATTATTTTGATAAAGTAATTGTAATTGGTAATTGGTTTTAAGAAATCTGAGGTAATTGAGTTACTTAAAGGTAATTCAATTATTTTAAAAAGTAATTGAATTATTCCCAAATAATTCAACTACCTACATAAAAAGTAATTTAATTACTCCCGGATAATTCAACTAGATTAAAAGTAATTGAATTACTTACATTTCGAAGAATTAGTTACTTTGAAAGCCAATAAAAAAAACAAACGTTTCGTAGGTATTTGTTTTTGTAAAAATTTCGCGTTTCTTTGTACCTATCTGTATATTATAGTACTATTAGTAATAGTAGGTATTAGTACCTACCTAGTTTTTTTCAATTATTTTTTAATTTCTCTAATATTACGTTTGTTTTATTTCCACAAATAAATCATATTATATAAAAAAGACACATGTTATTATTGGTCAATTTGTTACAGTATGTACTTATCAAAATTAGGAGATCCAGTTTAACTATAAATTTCTAAATTTTTTAAATTTCTTTCCACATATAATAAAGTGTGATAGTAGGACCTACTGCTATTAAAAAAATAATACCTTATACCTATGCAACTCTTTTTTTGTAAAATGTAAAACAAGTAAGTAATTCCATTGCTCATATACTAATTGAATTTTAAAAATGTAATTCAATTAGCAGAATGTAATTCAATTATCAAAATGTAATTGAATTACCAAAATGTAATTCAATTACTTACCAAAATGTAATTAAATTACTCAGAGTAATTTATTTGCCAAAAAGTGCGTTTAATGTATAGATTCAGAGTAATTCAATTACTTTTAGGGTAGTTCCATTACTATAAAATAATTGAATTAGTATAAAGGTAATTGAATTAAACTCAGTAATTCGAATGCGGTAATTGATCAAGGAATCAATTAGTTCTGGTGGGTAATTGGTAATTTAAATATTTTTATCATACTGTTAGTAATTGGTAATTGTAATTGATGCCTTTTTCGGAGGGTAATGGGTAATTGTAATTGAATTACTTTTTAGGAGTAAATGCGACAGCTCTGCATACGACAAACTAAATTTATTGTTAACTATCAAGAAACCACAACGTGCCCATGTGTTTGTTATATAATGGATTTTAAGAATTACTTACATTTTCGAAATATGTATAAACAGCAAAATAATTAAATCCTCTAACAGCCAAAAATATTCAAGCCACATTGTTCTGCTGTGTCGTGATGATACATCACACATCTTATTTCTTGTGGATTGAAATGAGCGGCGTGCATAGTACGAGGGCGCTAAGCCGTCTGTCGCGTTCTGACATCAGAGTCACTTATATACACGAGAAATAAACTATGTGATTTCTGTAGCATCAAATCACAGCACGTCAGAAGTCAGAACAATGTATCCCTAGCTTTAAATAATGTAGAACGCATTTAACAAAATTACAATTTTATTTTTTTACAGGTTCCCAAACACAATAGCGTGTTCGATGAACCCTACAATTGCTCACTGACACCTCCATACCTCAATGTTTTCTCTGGCTTGATGTACAAGGACCAGAAAAAGCTTCTATATCCCGTCAACGTTGGTCGTAATGTGGCCCGCGAGACCGCGCAAACATACTACATCTTACCGTCAGATATCGAACTGTATCCTAGTCCTAATATTACTACTAAGTTCCTACAAATGATAGCTACGAACAAGGGACCTTTGCTTAGCAAGAATCCGAAGGTCTTTCCGCTGCATATTTTTGAAGTTAGTGCCAATGCGCAGGTGCCAGAGACCAAGACGATGTTGAAAGAAATGTTAGCGAATGGTAAGTACCTATACATATATAGAAAGTAAAGTTTTGTCCACTTTAACTTTTTGCAACATTATTAATAACACGACCTCTAGGGGAAACCGGAGCAAAAAGATCCTGTTTACTAGTCCTTAGTCACATCCACTGAGAGTTAGGAGAGCATGTCGTTTCATATACAGGGTGGTGATTTAATAACGGATAAATTCAATACAAATTAAATGGGGACGTGTTTGGAGAAACGCTCGAACCCGTCGATTTTGTTTTTAAATTGCGCATGTTTTGACATTAGACAAATGTAGGTATACAGGGTGTACCACAAAAGTGTGGCAGAAATTTTTTTTTTCTTAAATGGAAACCCCTGTATGTTATTGCATTTTCAGATTGTCCGTAAAAATCTAGCCATGTTTGATGCATAATATCCTAAACATATTTTCAACTGTTCACGAAATATTGAAGTGTAAATATTAAAATAACACTTTATTAAATTGATTTCTAAATTACGATTTTAAAAATCTAAAAAATTACTTTAGCAAATGTTGGAAGTGTCCGCCATTAACAGCTCTGCAGTACCCCAGCCGATCAATAAATTCCTGCTGTACATTTTCTACGGTTTCTGGAGAAATATATTATAAATATTTTAAATATATTTCGTGAACAGTTGAAGATATGTTTAGGACATTATGCATCAAACATGGCTAGATTTTTACGGACAATCTGAAAATGCAATAACATATAGGGGTTTCCATTTAGGAAAAAATAATTTTTTCTGCCACACTTTTATGGTACACCCTGTATACCTACATTTTATGTCAAAACATGCGCAATTTAAAAACAAAATCGACGGGTTCGAGCGTTTCTCCAAACACGTCCCCATTTAATTTGTATTGAATTTATCCGTTATTAAATCACCACCCTGTATATGTTGTTTATACCGTGCGAGCAAAATTATTTGCATCAAAGAGGGCTTGGATTAAAAAACGTAGGGCTTGGTTTAGATAACAATGATATGGGGACGATATATCTTACCAAATCTAGGTTAAAATTTTGTCAAATTCATATTATGACATGATATGCCAAACTAATGAGTAATAAAATAAGTGGACAAATACAAATTTATTTTTGTTGTTTACAAAATTAACAATGTGAGAATATACAGAATGAAAAATAATTACATAAATAGCTGAAATTGACCACCGCTATGCTTCAAGTATAAATTCACACGTCTCTTCATATTTTCTTCTTGGGACAGGCGTCCTATACAATTTGTTGGCGTATTTTGCATTATTTCACGAACGTTTGCAACAAGTTCTTCTGTTCTTACAGATGGTCTTCCTGCTCCTTTTTCCCAGCAATAAAAGCAACGTTAGGAAAATGTTCGTGAAAATCGTCCATGCACAAACCCGGATTGTATTGCCACTCACCATTTAAGCATTACGTCCTTAGATGCAAGGCCCTCTTTGATACAAATAACTTTTGCTTGCACGGTAGCAGAAAAGGAGTTTAAACTTGCCTAATCGAGAGCAATACACTGTCACTGTTTTCGACCTTCTTCAGCGACCATAATATTGTCCGACGCTGGAGGGGCTCTCTTAATAATAAAACGTCATGGAGGTCATGGACGGTAGCAAAAGGCATTTTGATGATTCAGTGCAATAAAATTCAGATTACCTACCAAAAGAATTGTTGGTTCCACTAACACATCCGCTTTAGGTCACACGCAAGAACATTGTCGACATTGTTCGCCAAACAGTAAGGTACAAATTACCATCCTTAAATATTTCTAATTGCGATATTGTATAGGTATTAAAATAAATAAATTTATTTTTGCTATAAATGTGTCTCATTTAATTGATATTTGATAGGAGGTATTTTTAATTATTTTAACCCATTAACAACAAAAAGTACTACTTCATTAATGTAGAAAATGTAATAAGAAATCACCGTTCGTATAACAATAAATATTAAGAGCAGTAATGATCAGTTTATCATAATTTTCTTGCCGACGTATAAGTTGTCACGACAATTTATAATAATTAATAACAACTGTCCAAAACAAGCCATCATAAATAATAAAAATATTGTTTCCTTTTCACACACATTTGTTTTCAATGTCGCCGTAACCACCCACGTTGTCAACACATTCCGAAGAGATGGCATTTTATATGCATATTTACTTGCAGTTCATTTACATTTAGGTTTATAGTTTACAGCGAAACTGAAAAGCTAACCATAAAAGTACCGTATGTTAAGTTTAGAGTTGCTTCCGTCATACAGTGTGATCTACTAAGGGTGGCGAGCGGCTGTATGTTCAAAACCAAACATTCTACGACTTTAGGGTAAACAATTTATTATGAAATATCACCAAAAAAATCGCTGGAAATAATTTTTAAGTTTCTAATTCTACCGCTAGTGGTCGTATGCTATGATGTAAAGTCCTTAATTTCTACTAATAACTTCAATACAATATAGGTGATATACTTATTAGGTTTTTATAATCTCAGTAATATCCTCTATAAATTTTGTAATAATTTTTTCGTGGTTACTAAGGTAACGGTGTAAAAAAGCGAACAGTTAAAAGTAGGTACTGTACTTGAGGTGGGAGTATCAACATGCTTGCAAACCTATAACCTATTTCGCGTAGATTTATTAATTAACCTTTATACAAAATTTAAATAAAATCAATATCGTCTTCATATTCTATAGGTAATAATTAACATGTTAAATAAATATCAAGAAATTTCATAAGTTATTTAAGGAGAATTGTATATCGAAAAAATCGGTTAAGATTTTTTTAAACATTATTATGTCATGATTCTTTCACTATACAATTCTCCCAAAATAAGCAATGAAATAAATTGATATTTTTGTAATATATCAGATATTACCTAAATAATGTGCAGACGATATTGATTTTATTTAAATCTTAGTTAATAAAATAATAAACTAAGAAAAACAAGGCGAAATAGGTTATAGGTTGGCAATAAATTGAATGACGTTGATAATTCCACCTTAAAAGGCTGTAACTTCGGTCTGCGTAAACCGAATTTAACAAACTATTTCTTATGTTAAAGAACGTTTTATCCTAATTATACTATATTAGCTATCCTATACAGGGTGTCCTAAAAGGTATGGTCAATAATTTTAAATTGGGTAGATTGGTTAAAAATAAAGTACAGTTACGGCCATTAAATCTTGGGCAGCAAATGTGTCAGATTTTGACTTTTTACTAATTTTTGGTAAATTGCTCTTTTACCTTAATTTATATTTAATCATTAGTAATTACCAAGAGGTATCAGAACGTTTTTTTATTATTTCGAAAAATTAACAAACTATAAAACTATAACAAATTCAATCGGTACCTATTTACAATACATTATATTATTATATTTAATCAAATTTTAATATTTTAGCGCGGCTCCCCCTTTGTCCAAGACAGAGTTTATCCTTCTAGGCATTGAAGTTACCAAAGCCCTTGCGAAGTCCCGATTTAACTCATTCCAAGCTTGTGCAATTTTATTTTTTAATTCGTTCAAATTTTGTGGCCTAAAATTATTCTCACCATTAATTTTTTTGTCTAAAACACCCCAAACATTTTCCATTACATTTAAATCCGGACTGCGTGAGGGCCATGGTAAAATGATAATTTGTTCCTGATCCAACCATTCCTTTACTTGTCGGGCCGTGTGAATGGGACAATTATCTTGCTGATAAATAAAATCCCTTCCTGGATATCGTTCTAATACAAAAGGTAACATGGTATTTTGTAAAATATTCATGTATACCTCTGTATTAAATCGCCCTTCAATAAATTGACACACACCAAATCCTTGAGCACTCATCCATACCCAGACGTTTACAGAAAATCGGCCACTATTTCGATCCTTTTGGGTAAATCTTTCATCGAATCGAGTTCTTGGAGGCCTATACACTCTTAGTCTTCCGTTGTAGCAAGACTGAAACACTTTCTCGTGTGTAAATATTACCTTTTCCCAGAAAACTAGAAGTTCCAAGTAATACTGTAACGAAAAACCGACCCGTTGTTTCTTATATTCGGTAGTTAAAAATGGCTTTTCAGCTGCTGGATGACAGCGTAATTCAGAGATTTCTCTAACCCTTCGTCGAGCTGTTCTCACCGATCCCGGGAAGTTTATGTCTATTTTAGCCCTTACAATGGATTTAAAAGGTTGGTCCCTTAATATGTTAACCAAATTGTTATCCTGTTCTTCATTGGATTGTTTGGGACCACCACTTCCAGGTCTTCTTACCAAGGAATGCGTTTCTTGCCACTTTGTTTTAAAAAAATGAATCGTACTATTTGGGATGTTAAGCCTTTATGAAACTCCCCTTTCAGACCAACCTTCCTACTCAATATAATGAATTATTAAAACTTTCTGCTGGGTCGTTAAATTTGGCATTTTTCATAAATTAAAACTGTGACATTTATTCTATAATGACATTTTTAATAGATACTTTGTTCAACAGGTATTACTTATAGTAAAATGAGGTGTATGTGTAAATGTTACAAAGCTAAAAAGGTTCTGCCCAAGATTTAATGGCTGTAACTGTACCTACCTACAGCCCCCTAAAGGGGGTTTTCTGAAGGTGGTTTTTTCTAAATATTTTCGAAACCTAAAGGCTAAATATAAATGTAGTCTTAAAAAATGTCTATATTTAAGAAATGTGGCAAGAAATAGGGGATAGTAGAGTAAAAATAGACATAATTTTTTTACGCTAACGTTTATACTTTTTTATGTTAAAATAGAGAAACGTAACATATTTAACGTAAAAAAAGGTAGTATTGGTAAGACATAATTGGATTAGATAAATTTATTGAAAAATTACCTTGCATTTGAAAAAAATCGCTAATTTATGAATTTTTAGTATTAACAAATCTTAAAATTTTATTTAATTCAATGTAAGTTATTTACTAGTTTCCTGCTATTTTAAAATAAACTTTAAATTTTCTTTTTTGATTATTTCTGGGTATTATTAATTTTAAAATCTGTTAATATTAATTAATAACATTAATCAGCGATTTTTTTAAATGCAATGCATTTTTTAAATAAATTTATCTAGAAAACATAGTTTACCAATAGAACCTTTTTTTCTTA
The DNA here is from genome assembly GCA_963969555.1 of Polydrusus pterygomalis. NCBI lineage: Eukaryota > Metazoa > Arthropoda > Insecta > Coleoptera > Curculionidae > Polydrusus > Polydrusus pterygomalis. The sequence continues at coordinate 54,813,546 of OZ018378.1, forward strand.
AAATATGTCAGGTTTTTCTAATTTGACATAAAAAATTATAAATGCTAGCGTAAAAAAAATTATGTCTATATTTACCACACTATCCCCTATTTCATGCCATATTTCATGACATTTTTAAGACCACAGTTCTATTCAGCGTACAATTTTTACCAAAATATCTAAATTTTAAATTTGCATCTACAAACGTTTCGAAAATATTTAGAAACACCCATCTTCAGAGCACCCCCTTTGGGGGCTGTAGCTTCGTAGTAAGTGGACATAGGACGCAATTTTATATGAAAGTCTTACTTTATTTTTAACCAATCTACCCAATCCCAAATTAAATTACATACCTTTCAGAACACCGTGTATATTTTTGAAATTCGCTACAGGTTAAACAACTAAAAATAAATATATTAACGAGAAAAGTGTGCAAAGGTATTTGCCGATTTTTGATAAAGTGTGAAGACATTTTTAAACTTTTTTGATTAAGTATTGGCAAACTAGTGAATTTATTTATAGGATTATTTAACAAAAACAAAAGATAATTAGAATATCTAATGAATATAAGTCTGTGGGGCTAAGGCAGAACCCGATATGTCAAGAAAAATTCATTTTTCGTTTTTAAAGCCAATATAATATGGTATTTCATTTTAAAGAAATGAGATATAAATTGTGCCATTTTATCACTTAAACCTGTTTAACCGGATATATATCAATATCCACGTGGCCAATACCCTTAGCAAATTCCGCAACAATTCCGTTAGTTTTTACTGTTAATAGATAGCCGTTTCCTCCTATACGGCATTTTGGTACTGCTTTAGTTAACGTGTCCTTTTATTTTTAGGTACTGCGCTACCATTCCACAAAAAACTCTGCCCAGGGTGCCATAATATTCCGAAAGCTAAGGAATGGCAAAATGCTGTAGAAACAAGAGGTGTACATGTTTTTCATGTAGGAAAGCGAAATGGCCAATACATCCATTGGGAGCCGATTTTTATTGGGACGCATAATGACCCTTTGTATGACGAAAGGCTGAGCTGGGAGGGAAAAAGTGATAAAATGACTCAGGTACGTTGGTATTTTGCTCCAGTGATGGCCTGGAGCAAGTTTGGATACGATACCATGGTCTTCTAGGATGTTTCAGAGTAGACAAAGACATATATCCCGCTGCGGCAAAATATAACGTTTGACGAGTCCCGAGATTGGGGAAGTTTAATGTTGAAACCACACGTTCAAATTTATAATTTCTAAGTAAAGTACAATAGGTACTTAAATAGAATTAGTTTTTTCCAAAACGGAAATAAGGACACCTTCTTTAAGGTTTGTCCCCTTTTCCCCTGCCCTTTTAATGACAGCGATGCCTGGAACTCGCTTGTAAAACTAACAATTTAATAATAAACAACCCTATGTCCATGTCTTGTCAATTTGACTTTGAATAACGTCTCCCGGACGTCGCGTTGCTTATCCCGCAATCGCCCCGCTAATAACATTATTTGCCAAGGCAATTCTGTCTTTGTCTTCACGTACATCGTAGAGGGCCATGCCATTTACTTAGTCAAAACCACTAGAGTTATCATAATTAAAATTACTTCGGATTACCTTTTTATTATTAGGTAGGAGTTTTACATAAACTATACAAAGCAATAAGCTTGTTAAAACCAGTTAGAACCCTTTAAAGCCGGCTTAAAATCTCAAGAATTTTGATTGGCTTTTCATTGCATTGCATTTACCAAAATATTATTTAACCATAGTAACTAGGTACTTTTTATTCTAACCAACTACCGTTCGAGCAAAAATTAGTTGCATCAAAGAGGGCTTGGATTAAAAAACGCAGGGCTTGGTTTACATCACAATGAAATGGAGACGATATATCTAACCAAATCTAGGTTAAAATTTTGTCAAATTCATATTATGACATGATATGCCAAACTAATGAGTAATAAAATATGTAGAGAAATACAAATTTATTTTTGTTATTTACACAAAATTAACAAAGTAAGAATATACAGGAAGAAAAAGAAAAATAATTACGTAAATTGCTGAACTTGGCCACCATTGCTCATTTATGCTTCAAGCATAAATTCACACGTCTATTCATATGTTCGAAAGTGTTGACCAGCATCTCTGGAGAAATGTTACCACATTCTTGGATAATCCTTTCTTTTAATTGTTCTAAATTTGCAACTGGTGTTTTAAAAATAGTGTTCTTTAAATGAGAAAAAACGAAGTAATCCATAACCGTTAAACAAGGTGATCTAGCTGGGAATTCAATGTCTGATCGAGATCTGATCAATCTGTCGTAAAAAAAAATGCGTAAGTAGTTAATAGTTTCGGCGGCTGTATGGGCGGTTGCACCGTCCTGTTGAAAATATCCAAAACGTAGGTCGTCGTCAAGTAATTGCTCCACAAATGGATTCAAAATATTGTCTCTATACCGCTGTGCTGTAACTGTGTCATGGAAAAAAATAGGACCAACAATAATTCTTCTTCGGGAAACAGCTAACCAGACACCAATTTTTTGAGGGTGCAATGTGGACTCACTACTCCACATGCGTGTATTCTGAGAATTCACATAACCGGAGAGGTGGACCAGGCTTCATCCGAACAAAAGTCAGGTCTAATAAATCATTTCTTTCCGATAAATTTTGGGTAAACCATTGATGCGGGTAGGGAGCGTTTCTTTTAAAAATTTAACTCAGCTTAGCAAAGGTTGTTATCTTCCCCCCTTGCTGCGGGTAAGTAGGCCCCTCTATATTTCTCACTTAACCAAGCACAGACGTTTAAAAGGAGCTATGCTGTTTAAAAGGAAAGTGCCGTTTATCTGTAATACTGTAATACTGTAATTAACCAATAGCAAGCGGTATACCGATGAAGCTATTGTTTGTTAAAATGTGTTGTTGTTTACATTACAAAATTGACTATGCACTATAATGGATCATTTTTGCAGCGCTTTGTTTTAGTTCTTTATCCAACCGGTTTTCAAATATATTTAAATTTGCTGCGGTCACTGTTTCCTCTGTAAGTGCATTCCATGAATACACCACACGATTGGTTAAAAAATTCTTCCTCTGAAGCTTAGCAGCTTTTTCTTTGTCTATTTTCATAGAGTGCCCTCGCAGTTGTGGATTATGGTTCAGTTGGAAGATATTTCGGATTTCACACTGATAGTACCCACCAATTATTTTATATGTCTCAATAAGGTCTCCTCTATGTCTCCGTTCACTTAGTGTTGTTAACTGAAATCTTTTCAGTCTTTCCGGGTATGATAAATTTTGCAGTGTAGTGGGTATTTTGGTAAATCTTCTCTGAATCCTTTCTAGTATCTCAATATCCTTGACATAATATGGGTTTCATACGTTGTAAGCATATTCTATCTTTGGTCTAAGATATTTCATGGTATAAGAATATTTCATGGACTAAATTTAAACATCTCTAGTGAATAAGTAGATAGATTATTAATAGAGGTAAAACGTGGTTTTCTTTAAACATCTGTACTATAAATAGTATCTTGTCTACAAAAGTTCACGGCCCGACATAAATGCTATAATAAAAAAAAACTAAAAAGGCGAAAATTTATTTTCTTGCTTGGGGCATACAGTTTTCCAAATAAAAATATTATAAAAAATAGACAAATAAAATGCAACAGAAAAAGATGCAATGTATCATAAATCAATATACTAAGAGTGAGATTACAGAAGCTCAGCATCTGACGTCTGCAGCTGCAAGTGCCAGTTTGCAAATGTAAATGACAGAATTGGAATTCCATAAAAAGTTTATCATACTTTGCGTTTGCAAATTTGCAGAAAGTTGGAAGGTCCTGCAAACTTGCAGGATGTATAAAATTTGTTAAAAACTAACCCATATTTTGGGGATTTGACAAACATTGGTATTGGTGGATTAAATATCCAATTTGTAGCCGATTTTTATATAAAAAAACAAGGGAACGTTAGAGCTAAGCTCATTTATTCATTATTGCGTTGAATTCGGGCATATTTCACGTATTTGGCAGTATATATTAATAAACTAGAAGTAGTTAAACGATTTAAGTACGGTAAAAATGGCGGATTTGCAAACAGTTTTTGAAATGTCAAATTCTGCAAGTCCGCCATATTTGCAGATCGGCAAAGTTGCAGGTATGCATTTTCTGTAATCTCACCCTAGATCATATTAAATTATAATTCCATAAAATAATAGGACGTATTTATTTCTTTATGACACACCGCTATCAAAATTTATTTTTGTACCTACTGAAAGAAATAAACTTTTTAGAATTGTCGTCTGTAGTTTGTATATTTTTTTAGGGATACGCACTGTGCGTTCTAAACTACGACTTCATGATCCTGGACAACGCTTTCTTGGTTCACAAACCCGGCATTAAAATATACAAGAAGGATCCCAAGCGGTCCATGCTTGCTGCAAAAACTAACCAGCTCATCAAAAAAATTATTTTCCCAGAACTTAAAGTTTTGTATGGCGTTAGGAAAGGCTGTGCTGTCTAAATATTATAAAATTTAGAACGTTTTTTAACAGGGTTTTTTTATCTTGAGGGTATAAAATCATATTATGTGTAGGTACCTAATAAATACTGATGACGTACGCTTAAATTTATATTTACAAAACGGTTAGATATTGGGAAAGACAAAAATATTATTATTTATTCACTGTATTTTCTTGGTTAACCCTTTCAATACGCGTATTGGCCATTTTCTGAATCATACCATAGTTGATATTAGCCAACAAACCATAGTTTGAGCAAAATTTCTATCTTTAGAAAAGAAAGGCTAATAAGGATGGTGGTTCCTATAAGCATAAAATAAGTAAACCCACGTTAAGGGTCGAAAGCAAAGCTCGAGGCCGCAATATGAGAGATAAAAAGGTAAAATGGCGAACTCGTCAATAGTGTTTGTTCTTAAAAAAACTGGCCGTCAATTTGCAACGATATTAAAATAATTAAAAAAGGTTTAAATTTGATTTGAACTTTTAAACGTTGACGAAGCATAAGTGGCCCGTTTTCAACATCAAAAGATTGTTTGAAGGTGATAGACAATAAAGTAATATCAAAAAAACAACCTCGTCGGACTTCAATTGTCTTTATTTTGTTACTTAACACAACGTTCGGTGTTTCTAACCTCTTGAAGTTTCACCTCTTTGAGTATGTTTTAGATGTTCTTTAACTTGTACGGCTGAAACATACTCAAAGAGGTGAAACTTCGAAATCGGGTATAGCGGAACATGTATAGACCAACCAATATAATATACAGTGGTCAGAAGCCAAGGTTTTGGACACGGAACAGCACTGGAGCAAACGAAAATTCAAAGAAGCAGCTTTCATGAATCAAAATACCCATATATTGAGTAAACCAAGTATAGACATCCCCAATATCTAGAAGCCTCTTCTTGTTCAAAACCAACAGCTCAAACTTCACACTCCAATAAGCACGTAGGCGGAGTCATCAAGCTCATTGCACATGGATAGTATTTAAAACAGTAGCCTTAGAATTATAATTTAGTTTACACTTGAAAACGGTTAGAGATACTAACTAACCGAAACGTTGTGTTAAGTAACAAAATAAAGACAAGGGTAGTCCGACAAGGTAATTATTTCAAAATATTGGTTACCCAGAAGATAACCTATGATAGATTCTCACAATGCTCAGAGAAAATGGATTTTTGGCTATGTCCTAATTTATTTTCGGTTAAATTCTAGTTTGATATTTTATTTAACCTAATGTTTTACTGACTACTTATATAAAACGTTTCGTTTTTAACGATTCTGTGAAATACATTTTTTTATTCTTTCTTATTTAAACTTTTTTTAAAATAACCATCAAATTGGGATGCATTCGGATGTCGAAAGTCTGATGTCATATGCATGAGAATTCGTCATAAGCCTAGTTTATAGGAATTAATTATAATCACAATTACATTAACAGATGCATACAAAAAGTTTAATAATAATTGTGAATCCGAACACTCTGCTTGTTAAGTTTTTTTTTGTGAATCTGTAGGTTGTGATAGTGTTAATTTGGATATTATTCTTTAACTTGTCTAACATTTATGATTCTCTCAGTTTTTTAACAATCAAAATAACAGGTACAAACAACCAATATTATGACCATCAAGCATTTTATTTTAAATGCCTAGAGAGTTAAACTACGATGGTAATCTGTTTTTACTTTAACGACCGTTGATTATAACCGGTGATTATTTAGATCTTAAGCTCTCTTTCATTTCGTCTCTTCGCTGAAGATAAGTGTCATTTAAACGTTAAAAACATGTAATTGGGGACAATTTGTTTGATAGTTTTACTACTTATTTTCCCTTTTCTTTAAAAAATAATTACCTTAAACCTGTTAGCGTTTAAAACTGTCGTGTAAATCTGCGATTGTAAGTAAACCTTTTTACAATAACTCAAATGAACAATTTTTCGCAATTTTATAACTACAGTGTCACCAGTGAAGTTCGCATCATAATAATATGAGATTTTTTTTATTAATAGCTTTATTCGAAATTTGACTTTGGCATCAAGTTCTGTTTCGATCGAGATGAAAATAAAGCAAAAAAATAGTAGTCGCTTGATTCGCATTATCTGTCAAATTTAAATTTTTTCCAAAAAATAATTCAAAAGTGGGGTTATTTCTGAAAATATCGACAAAAGTTATAAATTTTTTTTTTTTAATGCAGTTTCTAGCCCATATGCAAAATTTCAGCTGCATAAGATAATTTTGATTTTTTACCCATATTTTGTAAATTGCACCACTTTTGGAAAATAAGACTCAACGCAACCTACATAAAACTTCTTAGTTTTGACAATGCTTTATTTCAGATGCGCCATATTAAGTGTGTGTTTTTCTACAAAATAAAAATTGGGCTATTAAAATTGGGTCGCATGTGATGCAAAGTTTATTTGTTTTGGACCCTGTAAAAGTAAACTTAATAAAATAAGTATTTTTGAAAACTTAGTTTGTGCCTGAAAGTAAAAAATAAAAAAAATAAAATAAAGGGGTTTTGAATTCAATCGTTGAAAATAGATAAACTTTACGTTAAGTTAAACTAAAATTTATTTTCCACTTAATGAACACTTTACTGATGACAATGTGTTCTTTTTTGTCTTAATATTAAGGTGTTTTACTTTCAGACACAAACTTCGTTTTCAAAAATATTTATTTTATGAAGTTTACTTTTACAGGGTCCAAAACAAATGAACTTTTGGAAAAAATTTAAATTTGACAGATAATGCGAATCACGTGACTACTATTTTTTTGTTTAATTTTCGTCTCGATCGAAGCAGAACTTGATGCCAAAGTCAAATTTTGAATAAAGCTATTAATAAAAAAAATTCCATATGATGCGGACTTTACTGGTGACACTGTATATACGGGGTCTGATCGAAATTACTTATTATATTTAAATCCGCAATCTAATCCTGATATGACAACAAATTGCATAAAACTATTTTCAAACATCGCTGTGCTATAAGGGAAAAATTCACATATTTGATATATATGGCTCGTTGCTGTTGATGGATTATAAACACATCCGAATGGGATGAAATTAATGGCAAGTAAATTTGTATAGATGAATATTGACGTGCGGCGCATTTGTTTTAATGTAAGGGTTCCTTACCTAACTTTTTCAATGGTCGATTGAAAAAAAAGTATGGATTGCCTTCCTAGGATACCCAAGACCAAGACGTCATTTCCATAACACCCTGAATATGCAGTGTGTCCACGGATGGACCTAAGGGATACTTGTAAAAATAATTGATATTTTCATAATTTCTTTTGCAGGTTGTATAAATACGATTCACATTAAAAAAAATTTGTTGCACAGGATTCGCAAAATCAAAAAAAAATTGGATTTTCAAAATTAAACTTTTTTCACTGAAACATTTTTGAAACAGCAGAAATAAAGTTTAGAAGAAAAAATCGAAGAGCCAGTTCAAGTTTTTTCATCGAAGTTATGGGTTTCAAGATATTTGATATTAAAAATAGACTTAAAACGATTTTTTTTTAAATAATTGTGGCTAGAAAAACTCAATTATAATCAGGCAAATGAATTTTCCTGTTAAAAATTTAAATTGCATATAAGGCAGCTTCATAACATTCGATCAAGTAAATGCGCTGTTGCAGGGTAATCATCTTTCTAGATATATTTGTTGACAATTAATAAAGAAATGTCACCTAGACATTCGGCAAAAACAACCATCTTAAAAAAAATTAATAATAGCTGATAATTATGTAGACTTTATTTCTAATATAAAATATCTCGGAAACCATAGCTTCTGTAAAAAACTTTATTTGAATTTTCATTTGGCCCAATGACGCAGTCGCCAATTATGCCTGCCCAAACATTAAGTTTTTGCGGAAGCTGGTAGGAAACCTATTTTTATTGTCACCAAGATTGGATTAAGTTACATAAAGTAAAGAATAATATTTAGTGATTTCTCATTTTATCTTTTACATGAAACGTGTTACACGATCTCGAGTTAAGAGGAATCCATAGCTAAGTTGTTTAGAATTAATCATAGAATATTGGAAAGTCAATATATTGTTGCTAAATTAATAAATAAATAGAAAGGAAAGAAAAACACAAAGTCTTCATCCACAAAGTTTAATAGAAAAAATTATTAATTCACGGGTCTCTACATGTTTCGAACGTAGAAACGTTCATCCTCAGGAGACAGAAAATTTTATTTTGTGCTGTTGTTGTTAGCAAAGGAGAAACTTAAAAATAGAACCTTAATGGACTTTCATGGACTCAAAAATTTAAGTTTAGAAGAAACACGATACACGAAATACTCAGTATGGTTTGACCATCACCATTTTTCTTCATATCGTGTTTCTTCTAAACTTCAATTTTTGAGTCCATGAAAGCTCCATTAAGGTTCTATTTTTAAGTTTCTCTTTTGCTAACAACAACAGCACAAAATAACATTTTCGGTCTCCTGAGGATGAACGTTTCTACGTTCGAAACATGTAGAGACCCGTGAATTAATAATTTTTTCTATTAAACTTTGTGGAGAAAGACTTTATGTTTTTCTTTCCTTTCTATACTTTCAATTCCACTTTAAGTATGGACTATTTCTTCAAATTAATAAATAAATGTTTTAAATATATTATATTATGTATACAGTATTTCTCCGTAAGTTTGCACCATATGGAAAACTTTTTTATTATTCATTTTACGAAAAAAAGTTATTCTTCATAAAAAGCTCTGCATGGTCCAAAACCTAAAATGCAACCATCAAATATCTACATTTTCCAGTCATATACGAGGTTTGTCAAAAAATGTGAAGTTTTCCCAAGAATGTGAATTTTTCCCAATAGTAAAGTACCTTTATTTTTGACATTATCAAAAATTGTTATTACAAAAAGTTGATCAGAACTAAAAACCACGTCTAAATATGCAATTATACGCATTTATGTTTAAAAATTATTTTATTAATTTATTATTAATTATTAAATTTTTTATTTATTTAATTAATTTAATGCGTGTTATTGCATATTTCGACGTGGTTTTTAGTTCTGATCAACTTTTCCTAATAACAATTTTTGATAATGTCAAAAATAAAGGTAATTTACTCTTGGGAAAAATTCACATTCTTGGGAAATTCACATTTTTTTACAAACCTCGTATATGACTGGAAAATTTCGATATTTAATGGTTGCATTTTAGGTTTTAGACCATAGAGAGCTTTTTATGAAGAATAACTTTTTTTTGTAAAATGAATAATAAAAAAGTTTTCCATATTGTACAAACTTACGGAGACATACCTACTGTATAACGAAAACAAGGACTATCCAATATTCTATGTTAAATTTCTAAAAACTTTTATATACAACATGTTTTCTTAATTGATGCTCCGGACTCCTTGTTTAAAATAGGTTTTATATTTTATATTAGTTTTAAGGTCTTCTGAACTGACTATTCAAATGATGATTTTATACTTTCATTTGCTCCGTATAAACGATGCCATGAAAATTAGGGTTACAGTTTCATATCTGAAATAGAAACATTTAAATATTGTGATTATTAACTTATAAAACAAGTTGTAAACTTATTAGCATTAAGTCGAAAGTAGAAGTAGTTGTTTAAAACTATTTTGCTATAGAGTGAAAAACTTATATAATGGTAAATTTGAATTTGAATATATTTTATACAGGTTTAATACTGTTAGGTAATTTATTTTATTAGTTTTTCTGAAACTGAATTAGAATATTTTAAAATTTAAATATGCCAAGCTGTTCGTTTTGCAAAAAATCTGAATAAAATTGAAATTTAAATTACCAGGAAATGGTAAATTATTAGAAAAACACTGTAAATACTGCAATTTAAAATTGCTTGGTTAGGTATTATTACATATTATTCTAAATATTATATTGTTCGGTTGCTTTTTATGATATAATAAATTTTACAGGATGTTAATGAATGTCACGTTAATATTTTACAAGTGATAGCGCTCCTCAATATGGGAAAATACTTATAGGGATAGGGTGTCAAAGATTTTTTTTTTTTGTTTTTTTTGTTATTGTTAACTATTTTAGTATACCTACTTATTAGTTTTTGGAATCTCTACAAGGAAATGTCAAAATTGTCTGAGGTTAGGTTAGGCTAGAGTGGCAGACCTCTGGCATTGTCCAAACAGTCAAACCTAGTCCTATAAGGACCGTTGTGGTATCACACATGGTCCGCGGAACATATCCTCATTAATTGAAAAGAGTTTTGTCTGTTTCCTCATTAGCTTCCTGATGGTTAACGCGACGTAGATCGTAGAGGAATCTTGACAGCTCATTCAAACCAGCCACTGATGTTAATAAACTTAATGAGTCGACCCAGTTGCAGGCTGCTCACATCCTCCAGATCATTAAAGAATGGTTCGCCCAGGGCATTGAACCTTCTTCTCGCGAGGCCGGGGCATTCACACAAGAAATGCTGAATACTTTCCTCCTCTTTTTTATCTCTGCAGCTTCTACAGAAGTCGTTAGTTGGTATATATTTGCATACGTTCAGCGTGTCTACTGAACAGGCAAATTCCGGTCACTACGGCAGTAATGTTTCTTAGGTCCTTCCGACTTTGCGCTGCGGTTTTCCTGCCGTCAAGTAGGGGCCGCAATTGCTTGGACATGCTACATGTTATCAGCCCTGCGCAAGTTGTTTAGCTATCCGATCTATCCTCTCTTTGACTGATACCAGTGGTCTAGCCACAGTATTCTCTGCTAGTCTAGTTCGACAGACATGCTTGCGCCCTCCCTGGCGAGCGCATCAGCAGTCTCGTTTTTATTTTTTTTTTATCTCAAAACTCAAACTAAAAAGGTATTGGTGCAACTCATTTATAATAAACAGCTTAAGCAATTATAACAACGTCTGAGCTAAGTATCTAGTTGAAGAGACTTAAGATAGCATGGCTGCCATATAGATTAAGATAGGATACAGGGAATTATATTTTTTTTACACCCGGTATCTCAAAAATAAAGCCTTTTTGAGCACATGTTTATAAGTATTTTTTCCTATCTCAAGAAACACTATCACTATCACACGTGTTTCATTAAAGGGTTGTTCTACTAACGTTATAATATTCATTACCGCACTAGTGATGTAATAAAAGTTAATACCCTCAGATTTTGACAAGAAGTGACAAAATTAGAGTGTTTAATGTCAAAAAAATGTTATTTAAATATTCTTCGACCTCGTTGTGGCAATTTTAGGTACTCGTTGCTCCTATTGCACTTGTAATGTAAAAGGTCAAATGATATGCCAAGCTAAACTAAGATTATCGAAATGTAACAAGAGCCAGCGCTATATTTCTGACAGATTTGTGTTAATATCAGCTAGGACAACGCTAACAATTATTTTAATCGTTATTACTAGTGGCCGACCGAAACAAGATTTTCACCCGAAACCGAAACTTATTTAGGTATACATTTTAGAAATTCTATTGTATACTGAAATCTAATGTATTTTTACACATTTACGGACAGTGAACTCGTGTTAAATGAAATAAAAAACAATAACTGAAATATGTAACAAAGATATATATTTATTCATATTATATTAACAATTTAATATGAACAAAAATAATGGACATGTTAAAGACTTACTCTTGTACCTAAGTAAACTTTGTCAAAAATCAACACTTAGATATAAAGTAATGACTACTTAATTGATTTAATTTTGAACAATTAGTTTCGGCGCACCCGACGTTTCCGCCAATTTTTTAACGAAACCAAAACTAGATTTTTTGGCCGACACTAGCCGAAACCGAAACTGAATCTTCGGTCGGTCTCTAGTTTTTACTATTTCTCAAGATTCAAAGAAGGAATATAGTGCTTCGATTTTGATCCTTAATTAATATAGGTTTTTATCTTAGCAACAGTTAATTGTTAGTTTAGCGTCTCATGCATCCGCCGCTAGCTGTTTTCTTGCTTGAAGTTGTTCTAGAGTACCTGGAATTATATTATACTGGTCAGACAAAGCAGTTTTCAAAGCGTGTTTGAGACCCAAAGCAAATTATTTTATTTAATTAACGAATTACAGTCAAATGGATGTGGATTTGTTTTTCCAATGAGCCTAATAAATAAAAATTAAGCGATTACTTTTTAGTAAAAGCAATTGCTTGACTAGCAAATGCTATAAGTAAAAGCAATTGCTAGATCTGTATATGAATAAAATTTTGAGGCAATTGCTGTTTTCTTACACCTCTGTAGCAAATGCTTATTCAACACAAGTTCAGACGTGGCTTATCCACTTGTTCAGATTATAGATTTCATGTTCAGTTTGGTGTCTAATTTGCACAAGAGTTGACGTAAATACAACAACGTTGGTCTACTTATTTATTACAATAGTAATCTGTTACGTTTTTGTGAAAAATAGGAAACTTATATTTGTGATATGGCAGATTTCAGTGAAAATGAGGAAAGTGATAGTATATGGATATGGCCATAATTGAAGACAGAAATTAAGAGTAACGCATGCCTCGGAGAACTAAAGTTGACTGCTACCAAGGAAATGATGTAGGGGTCGACCTACCTTAAAAAGTTAAAAGCGATCGCTACACTAAAAAAGGAATTCCTTAATTCATCACATTTTAAGCAAACGATCGCAATTGCTTCTATTTTTTAATAAAAAGCATTGACTAGAAGCAAGTCCTGCACTTTTAAGCAATTGCTTTGACTTTTAAGAAATTGCTTCGATTTTATAAGAAAAAGCGATTGCTACATTTTTATTTATTAGGCTCATTTCCGCCTCGACAGAAATCGCCCCGAAACCGCTATGTGTGTCTTGTCTGCAGCAACGTCGGCGGCCGGCTCAGCAGAAACCGCTACAAAACGCTGTATGTCAACGCCCTTAGTGTTCTACGAGCGGCAATGAGTATTTATTTGTTTGTATTGACTATTTACATTGGGTTTGGTTAAGGTCTAAATATTTTTTTATGAAGTAGATATTTGGCGTCATTACCAATTTTAAGCAACTGAATGAATTTCTATTAGTAAGTAAGTATTCCTTTGGGGATGGTAATAGCATATTAAGCTTGTTATTTGCGGAAAATGTCTTGTAAAAAAAGAATTAGCCGCAAAAACAAGCTTTCATTTTTCTACTGTATCTATAACGCTTTTCTTAAATATCATACATTGACTTACTTGTCTCGCAATTACTGTAGTTCTTATATACTCTAAATAAATATATTGTATTCCTATTTTTGTATTTAGAATAGACTGATAAAATTCTCTTTATATTCCTAATATTTATTGTTTTAGTTTAATGACCAGGCTTTTGAAGCTTTAAATGTTACTATTATATTTACCTAAAGATTTTTTTTTATCTCAAAACTCAAACTAAAAAGGTATTGGTGCAAGTTATTTATAATAAACAGCTTAAGCAATTATAACAACGTCTGAGCTAAGTATCTAATTGAAGGGACTTAAGATGGCATGGCTGCTTGTAGATTAACCCTTTCGAGTCGAAAGTATTTTAAATAAATTTTCGCATGTGCAGTTCTCTTGCATGGTCCATCCCTTATTTACTATAGCTGAAAAGACACCAAAATAAATTAAAGAAATTAAGATGTGATTTGGTTTAATTTAACTATAAAGTGCTGACACCAGCAAAGCATCCAGCAAAGCCACAGTCTTTGGGCTACTTAAGGTATATAAAGCGACCGTTGTGACAAACAATGCTTCTTAAATAATGACAAGATTACATGGATTTTATTGAACTCATTGTCAGCGGTTCAGGGTTAAAAAAAAATTACCTTAATGCATAATGATGTAATACGATATAATAAGTAAACAAAGGAGCTTTTGATGTTTTAGCATTTTTTAAATATGTGCGTAATAATTAGGGCTCGGATTTTTTAAAATATAAGTATTCGAATAGTCGTTTGGTATGTTATTCAAATAGTAGAATAATTCGAATAGTCGAATATAGTCGAATCATTCGAATAGTCGAATATAGTCGAATAATTCGAATAATTCGAATAATTCGAATAATTCGAATAGTCGAATATAGTCGAATACTTCTAATAGTCGAATAGATACTTGAATAGTCGAATATTTGAATAGTCGAATATTTAGATAGTCGAATATTTAAATAGTCGAATATTCGAATAGTCGTCTATTTAAATATTGCAATACAGTCGATTAATCACGGTAGAAGTGGTTTAACTGCTTGCTGACTATATAATTTTCTTTTTCTTTTTTACGTTAAAATTTACAGTTTCACAGAAAACACGAATAGTCAAACATATAAATATCCGAACAAAGTCAAATAAGTAGTTTAATATTCGAATGGTCGAATATTCAAATAGTCCAATAAATACTTGAATAGTTGAATTTTCGAATAGTCAAATATTCGAATTTCGAATAGTCTAATATTTGAATAATCTAATATTTAATAGTCGAATATTTGAATAGTCAAATACTAGAATTTCGAATAGTCGAATATTTGAATAGTCGAATTTTTTAACTAACAAAAAATTCGAATTTAGAATCGTCGAATATTCGAATTATTCAAATACAATTCAGAGCCCTAGTAATAATACGATGTTAAAAAAAATTACAATGAAAGAAAAGAAAGTGATTAAATCTAAAAATGTTTTCCTACTCGAAGGGGTTAAATAATAAAGCAAGCGCGATGGATTTTTATTATATTATTACTTTCTGTATAAAAAGTAAAGTATGTAGTAACTTCATTGGTAAAAAAAATGAAGAATAAGCTCTGATATTTGGTTTTGTTTCTTATTAGTAATAGCTTTGAATATCAATAGAATTGAAAGGTAATAGTAACCAAGGATTAGACGGCTACGATTATTGCCCTAGCGTCGAAATTAAATTAAGAGGCGTGGAGCGACTAGGGATTTAAGATGCGAGAGCTATAAGCTGTCTATACCGTGGTTAATATACTTTTTTCCACTACTAACCTATTTACGTACAAGATAATTATAATTATACAAAATTTCTATGGAAATATCATTTATAAAGGTTTCATGTTTTTTTAAACTTGTGTTCGGTATTGGAACTTTATATATATATAGTTTTAGTACAACGGTCTCTAAAGTCAAGCGACTATGATTTGGATGGGTGTCCGAATAGTCCCTAAGAATAATAGTAAAAGAACTAGTCTGTTACATAACAAGTGTTGAAAGTGGCTTACTCCAAACGAAGAGGTATTCAGCACGAGGCGTTATAGCCACACGAGTAATTAGTAGGAGAGCCCGACCTGAAGAATCCACTATGAAAAGATAGTGTAGAAGTACACTGTTCATAAAACATAAATTGAACTTGTGCCCTATAAGGGAGTCATTATTTTTTAAAAATCTTGTGTATTTTCAAGAAAAATACAAAATAATGTTCACAAAGAAAGTGTTTTTTTTACCTTCTTCTCCTAAAGGAGAAGGAATAACAAAGCATTAAATTGCATAGTAACTGCGCTCCGCGAATACGTATTTAGTGACTCAAAAAAAATTTAGACGTTTTTTCATCAAAAGTTTTAGTTATTCGACTATATTTCCTACACTATTATTTATACTGACGGTTTTTTTTTCGGTCCATAATATGCTCTAATATTTCCCAAACACTTTTGCATAGCTGAAGTTATTAATATAAATTTTTTTATTTGAGAAAAATCGATATTTTCAGAACGGAACAGGAAAAATTTTACAAAGAATAAAATTTCAATATCTACATCGGGACTGAATGAAAATTATTCTCGCGCTTGAAGTTAATAGAATTTGAGCTAATATCAAAAATACACGGAATTTCTATTTCTAATACTTCAGTTTATGAAGCAGTTTTAAGGATTTTAACTGAAATGTTGGACGTAATGGATTATTTTGAACATCTAGTTTTTGGTTTGACTTAATATTGTTGGTTTATTTCCCATATCTCGATATTAATGATGGTCTGAATTTTTCATATGGCGGTGTTTATTGCGGGCAAATTACGATTTTTTTTGTATTTTATTCGAAAATAGGCAAGATTAAAAAGAATAACGATCCCCTTAGGCCCGGTTGTACAAGTTTGGCTTAAGCTTAGTTCAGTTGAACCTCGACTGGTGGTTGAGCCTTTCCATTTAAAAAAATATAGCTGTCGAAATCAATGCCATTTTGACAGCAATGTTTATTTCGACAGCAATGTTTTTTTTTAATGGAAAGGCTCAACCACCAGTCGAGGTTCAACTAAACTAAGCTTAAGCCGAACTTGTACAACCAGGCCTTATAGGACACAGGTTATATATATTTTATGAACAATGTACCTCTCTATTGGGATCTTAGACTAAATGTTCACCACAAAAATGATCTAAAATAGTATGCTTTATATTTAATATTTTGTAGGAATATCACCATTATGTTCCAACGGGTCCAGTTCTTTTAATAAATAGTTTTGCAGTCAAATAGGCATCAGCTGTTTCTTCAACACACGTATCAAAAAAAAATTACTTGACAAATTGACATGACATCACCAGGCACTGAAAAAGTCACGTTCCGCCAGGCGCGCATGCGACGGGTAGGCGCATAGACCGAAAGGGGACCTCTTTCCGATTTATGCCCATATGCACCATTTCATTTTAATCAGGGTAAAATTTTAACCGCGATAATTGACTCGACCATTTTTGCTGGTCCATAGCGATTCTTGTTAGTGGTAATGGTGCATACAGGCATTAAATATGTGTCCCACTTTACTACTTAAAATAGCGATTAAACTTTGTAGGTTCAAAAATCGCTACGTATCTAAAATCTTGTGGCGCCGCTACGTCATTTCAAAAAATAAAAATTCCGCTACGGTTGGCAACACTGGAGCTGGTCAAGGCTCGCTTGAACCCAATATACTGCAAGGATTTTAGAGATAATACTAATAATGGCGGAACAAACGATTAATAATTTTAAACTTAATAAAGATTAAGTTACATAAAAAGAGAATAAGTGAGGGGGTTATTGACCAAAAGACCTTACGGATAAGCCGCCACAGACCGCTTAAGGTTAATAGTTTTTTTCATAGGTTAGTAGTGGAAAAATATTCAATTTTTTATTTTCTGAACTTCTTAAGTGTCTTTAGAATGGTATTTATGTACGATTTTTAAGAGAATCCATTTTTCTTCTATGCTATGCTCGGTTGTAATTATTATTTTAAATGTTTAAAAACCAAATGGTGTAACTTTCAAGAACTTTTAAATTTATAAGTATTATATTTAGTCTGTATACGTAAGTAATTTAGAAATAATGTTTAAGCCTTACTGTCTTATACATGTTACATTGCTCATTTTATTTATTTTAAGTTAAAAATGATAAACAATAATTTAATTTATAAATAGTTTTTTTTAAGATTTTTGTGTACTTATCTCTTTTACAATTTAAAATATATGCAAGTAGCGATACTCACTCAAACAATTAGTAGGTATATTTTATATTTGGAAATAGACAGATCTAAATTTAAACATGTCGATGAAAATTGAGAAATAAGCAGTTAGGATCTTATAATCTGGAAATCTTACTTTGTAATTATTTTTCTTTTTGTCATTGTTTATTTGTCGAAACGTACAAAAATGTGAAACAATGACGAAACCACTTTTGTAACAGTATGGAAACTAATGGTAACTAATGGAAAAAAACTACATTTAAATTTCTAATAAGAAAATACGTCGACTCAGCTATTGGCCATGTAAAAAAAAAAGTACGGAATTCGCACGTTTTTTTTATCATATATTATTCCATAGAAATTGGAAATAATATCGTTAGTGCACATTCGTATGTCCATTTGCATTACTGCTGGGGAATCTACTTAAATGAAATAAGCGATAGCTTAGTTAATGTATTTTATTGGTGTACTTACCTACCAATGTCCCCAACTTTATAACCATATTTTATTTAAGGTCTTGACTCATTTTAAAAAAATTTAATACGTTTTCTAAACGTTAGTTATTTTAAATAAAAAACGATACATCACAATTAAAATGTATAATTGTCGGGGGAAAGTCGCGTCCCAACTCCGCCGATGGTAAATAGCGCGTTACATCGCGGCTCACTTAGTGAGCTTCAGTTTTAAGTGAGTATTTTGAAATCTTAGACCAACCTGATATTATGTTTTTTCTCTTTATTATAGTTTGCTATATTAGCGTTTATGTGCCTTAAATATACTGTAATTGTTGTAAATATTATCGTAGTGTCGTGATTATAAATTATTACTGTATACATCACAAAAAATATAACATAATTTTTTACTGTTTGAGGCTATATATTCTAAATTGAAAATAAATTTCTTCAAAGCATATTGTTATTTTATTTCTCTACCGAAATTGTAAAGGACCAACCAAGCCAAATCAATTATCCAAATTCATCAGAATAATTCATGTTGAGGAGGATTTAAACAAATGCAATTTCTTTTTAACCATAGTAAACCGCACTGGCAAGTCTGATGTCACGGGGCTTTGAATGTAAATAAATGAATAAAAAAATTAACTTGGCGCGAGTTAAGATGGGACTAACGACACCATTTTCTATCGTCAACTCGATTTACCTAACTATTGACGATTCGCTTGCGCACTGCAGTGCTGTGTTGATCAGAGTAGTTATTTTTATGCTCCTGGCATACGGAGAAGAAAGACAGACATATTCTGGAGCTGGTAGAGCAAGGCATATGATAGTCAGCCGGTCATAGTTTTGTTTACTTTCGTGTTTTGTGCAATTACGGAACCTTTCCTGTTAAAACAAACACATATTCTCTAGAATTCTTAGGAGAGATGACATCTAGATAGACTAGAAAATATCGTGTTACCAGTAAAAATCGTTGTTTTTACTGCTTACCGGCAATGCCTCCCTAAACAGCCCTTCCAAAATTGGATACCAATTATTTTTTTTTACTAATTGCAAGGTTCCGGAAGTTACCCCTGCACTCAAGGTCTTTTATAGATAATTGACCTTGAGAACTGTGCCTTTAAAAATAGATCGATCAAGACTCAACGTTGCCAACTTCTGTTTCGAGTCATTCATTTCCATGCATTTCCATCTCGCTATATTCCCCCTCCATAGCAGCAAATAGGTTCCGATAGCGAAGCACCCGCACCCGCACCCGGTTAATGTTTTCGTTATCTATCTTGGCTGAAATTTTCAGGTAAGCGTAGATACGTTAAAATTCTGCTGGTATTTTGAAATTATGATGATTCGCAAGAACAAAAACTTAAAATTATTTACCGCTGGCAGCCAAAAGTTAGCGGCCAAAATTCCGAAAACTGCCGAACGACCAGTTGCTTACTTAAAAAAAAATAGTAAATAAGTAAATTATCCATAATTAAATTATGTTTTCCTATAAAAAAGGTGCTAAAAATATATCGTGAAAAATATGCAAATTTGGTTTAAGGGAGTGATAAGGGGTTACAAGTGAAAAAATTTAAATAAATATAATTCATCTGAGAAGCGTACGTCTAGATTTTGGTTCAGGACCCTTAAGGGAGATGGTAGCCCAAGCAGCAAGGGGTAGTTGAATCGACGTTGATTAAAGGTTGATTGGTGTCGTAGGCGTTGATATACCAAAAATCAACGTTGAATAAACATTATAAAAGCAACGTAATCATCAACGTAGTTTAAGTGACGTTTATTTAACGTTAAATATAGGTTGTTAGAGACCTTCAAGCTATTTTGTAAAAATAATTCTACTCATTGGCACCAGTATTTTTCAAATATATACTAGGTATAGCAACTTTAAATAGTTTTAACACAGATTTAAAAAAAAAAAAATTTTTAAGTCGACTAGACGTTGAATAAACGTAGCATCATCTGAAATAAATACTGTATTAATAAAATTTAAGATATCAAAAAAAAACGGCTATTGCCGTTTATATCTTATTGGATGCACGTGTAATGTAGCAACATGATTATATATCAGTTACAAAGCCGACTCTATGTCAGTTACTTAAAAGTGGATAACGTTGCAAAGCGGACAACTTGGTCTTTCCTTACAAGAAAGACAAAGATAAAGGCGATCCTTGACATTTGACAAATCCGAATTTTACACGCGACCGCGTCCCTCCAAGTGATATGTGACCGTGTCCTTGTTGTTTGTTTGTAGGTGAGAACTGAGAAGAGAAAAGTTTTCAAATTAATAATTGCATTATTGCTGGTGTTATTATGGTACATTTATTAATGTTTCCACTATTTCCAGCCTGGATTTAACATTGATTGGTAAGTGAAATGTATAACATTTACATAAATAGAAGTATATAATGTTAACAAAATTTCGTATTACGGATGGCGTCTCTTTTTCGATTTTATATTATTACACAAAAAGTAAAAAACGGGTTTACTTTAGTTAGTTACTGGAATACAAGAATTCCTTCAAATATTAGTCACAAGTCTTCTGTGCGGAATTTTATTTTTTTACAATTTTTCAAGAAAAAATAAGATACCTAACCTCTAACCAAAATTCACAAGGTCACGGGACCTGTGAAGCAAGCAGGGGCGCTGTTTTTCTACAAAATAGTAATAATTCTTCCTAGGCTCCTATAATAATGCCACCTTATATATTATTCTGTTGTCCATAAGTAGCTATTAGTCTAATAAAAGGTAAGGTACCTAAATAAGTTAAATTTTTAATCAAGTATTAGTACAGTAGTAAAATTGGTAGTTCTTTTTCTACATAAATATTTATAAAAAAGTGGTTTAATGTTAAGTTTATGTGTTGACATTTTTCAATGGAATTTTTAAGAGTAGGTAATGTGGAAAATTTCGTTTATATAGGTACTCGCTGCTAATTTTAATGCGAATGATCATTCATTATATTACGAGCATGGAAAGTGAGACATGACACTTTATATCATTTTTTTAACCAATTTTTTTACAGTAAGGCTATTCTGGTATGGGTAATTTGCTTAAATATTTGATTATTGTATGAATATTCTAATTTGTGTAGAATATTTTAAAGTGCAAGTACAGGCCCGGGTGAATATCTTAAATTTGTCACCCCTTCCTTACTTTGTTATTTTTGAAAATAGAAAAACTTTTAAAAAACAAAAACAATAAATGATTTTTTTCAACAATCAATCAATTAATCAAATCAGAACTCCGCAAATGATATAATAAAAATTTTTTGTAGAGGAATGTAATGTCTGATGTTTGGTAAGCAGAAATAAATAAATTTGGATTATGATTAAGAATGTTGACTTTTAGATGAATACGAGAAAGCTAAAAAAAAGAGAAGTGAAGCCCAATTTACATCTAATATTAAATCAGACTTCAGACAGTGAAATAGACTTAAATAATAGGACAAAAAGACAACGTAAACCTCTATATGTATACAGCGACTCTAGCGATAGTGACAGTCAAATTCAAAGCAAATTAGTCAACAAGAAAAAAAAGCTTCCATGACCTCCCCCTATTGAAAATGAAAGTGATGGTAAAAACTTTTCAGTACTTTGCTTTTTTGTTTTTTAAAAGTAAATTGAAAAAGTATTTTTTAATTTTGTTTGTGCATTTATTTTTAAAAAGTTTTATGCCTTATGCCTCAAATAAAGTAATCGCAAACATCTTGGTGATTTTATTTTATTTATATTTATTTTTTATTTTATTTGAAAACTGCTTAAAAATAGCTACATTATTTTAAAATACTATCTTTAAAGGTAGCAATTTTTTGCTGCCAGCGGGATATAAGGATGGACATTTAAAATAGTATATTACTAAACTAGTTTTGTAAGACATGTTTACACTCGTTCAAAATAGCACTCGTATACAAGTTCTAAAGAACAAGTGTTGTCAAGTCTTATGGAGCAGTTCTCTTCAATATTTTTTCTACTTTTAGTATTTTTATGCCTTACTTTTAAAAATTATGTCATAAACATGTAAAGCAATGTTATCTTAACTTTCAAATGAAATGGACATTTTAGATTTCATTATATTGGCTACTCATTATAAAACCTAAATTGTTATTACACCGAAATGAAGCAATAAAGTAGAAAAATTATTTTAAATAGGTAGATTATCTGACGTCCTAAAGACATCTGGTCAACGTAAAATACGACGTAAATCGAGACGTTGATTCAACGGTCACATTCAACGTTGTATCAATTATGACATTGTGCCGTCCTGTCAACGTAGATTCAACTGTTGTTACAACGTAATGCAACGTTGGGAAGTATCGTACATTCAACGTTGTATCGACCAATCCTTGCTGCTTGGGAGCTACCTATTTCAACCAAAAATTTTTCTTTCACTCCCGTAGGAGAGTTATAAGAGGGTTAAAAGTAAAAAAAAATTAAATAACTATGTAAGAGTTAATTTGATAAGCGTACGCCTAGATTTTGGTTCAGGACCCTTAAGGGAGATGTTAGCTACCCATTTCAACCAAAAAAATTTCTTGCACTCTCGTAGGAGAATTATTGGAGGGTTAAAAGTAAGTAAGTGTTACTTACAGTGCTTATTCTTCTATATTAGCTTTCTCTTCTCTCCTCTCTTTCTTTCGTTTCTAATATGCTTCGGATTGTCGTGTATGCGTGTGCCCAATCGTTCTCTGAATGAAACTTCTCATCATATTTTTGGTTGAACACACTACCCGAGGCATTAGTCGCAAACGTTGTTCTTTCTTCCTCCCATCTAGGGCAGTTAAAAAGAGTTTGCTCAACATCATCAACTTCCTAGCAGTAGACGCACGAGTCCTTCTTTGTCTTTTCAAATAGATACTTTCGAAAGCATTCGTTCCCCGAGAGCGCCTGCGTAAGATATTAGTCGGTCTCTCCATGTGGTCTGTTAATCCAGGTTTGGATGTCTGGAATTATACGCCAAGTCCACCTTCCGTATCTTCCATTTCTCTTGCCACTTATTCATCAGAACCACCCTTGCGATTGCTTTACTTACTCCATCATATGATTCCTTGCGTTCTTGTACTCTATTGGAGTTACTCCCGCTCTAATATACGCATGCACATAAGCCTTTGTAATTTTGTTATCTTCTTAATTAGGGTTTTATTTGATTCAACCATGTGCCAGACGTTCGCAGCATACAGAATTTGAGAGTATACTACACTTGATAAAGTTCTTCTTTTGGATGTTCTTGGGAATCCAATATTTGGCATTAGATTGGATAAGACTTGGATTGACTTCTCAGCTTTTTCAATGGTCTTTCTGACGTGCTCTGTAAATGTAAGTTTGGAGTCCAGCCATTCACCCAAGTATTTAATCGCTTTGCTTGGTCTAATAATTGTGACTCCTTGTATGTCGAAATTGATTGGTGCGATTCTTCTTTTTGTAGTTAGTAAGACTGCTTCCGTTTTGTCTGCGGCTAACTCACGTTTTCTGCTTTGTAGCCAATCCAAAACACGCAGTAGTGCAGTGTTAGCTAAGTTCATAAGGATCTCCTCGTTTCTTGCTGTCCAAGCATGGCTATATCATCCGCAAGAACTATCAGCCCAACACCGCCGGGTAATTCATGTCTTAGGTTGGCTGTACACAGCCGGAATGTTTATCTGAATTCAGAACCGGAATCCAGAATCTAAATTCCGGCCCCTTGAAAATTTGAAAAATTCATAATCTGAAAAAATCAGAATGTGTCTGCTGTATAATAAAAATATATACAATTCCGTACGTTTCTGAATTCAGATTCTTAATTCCGTTTCTGAATTCAGATAGACATTCCGGCTGTGTACGGCCGGCCTAAAAGGGTATCATAAGATGTTCCACAAATTGAGACCCAGCACCGAACCCTGCGGAACCCCACTGCTTACAGCTATAATTTTAAATTTATTATCAGTTTTTAGAATTATTTTTCTTTCTGATAAGTAGGACGCCAGAACTCGATTCAATCCTTCGTTTATTTTTCTTTTTCTTAGTTCATTTAATATTAGCTCCCGATGCGCTATTAAAGGCGTTTCTAACGTCAAGAGTGATCAGGGCACATAATCTTTGGTTTTTATGAAAGTAGGCGGCTTGATCCTTCATTTAGCAGTTTTAATAACGGCGTTAATGACATCAACAGTTTGTCAGCCCTCCCTAAAGCCGTATTGATTTTGGGCAAGCTCTCCTGTACGATGTAGTTCTTGCTTCAGCCTCAAAAGCAGCAGTTGCTCGTAGAACTTTCCCTTCACGTCCAGAATACATATCGGCCTATACGAAGAAAGATTGTCTATAGGCTTGTCCCCCTTACGCAGGAGCACCAGGCGTGCCACCTTCTTTTGGGATCTCTCTATTGCTTGTTAGTGCGTTGTAGACAGCTAGAGTATAGTCTGGTTTCGCATTCACTATGTCTTTCAATACTTCTGGAGGAATGTTTCTAGGTCCCGGTGCCTTGCCACTTTTAAGTTTGCTGCAGGCCTTCAGCAATTCGTCTTTGCTAAAGTCCGCTAATCTAGTGTTACCGCAGTTAAAAATCACTGTCTGGTGAACGGGAAATACCAAGGTGCCTCACCACTTCTTCCATTTTTGGCATTGTAGGTTTCAGTGATGTTGGAAAATCTACCATGCCCTTCATAACAATTTTATAGCCATCCCCAAAGATATCACTGTCTATTTTATCACAGAGAGTCTTCCAACTGTTTCTTTAGCTATTTTGATTCGATTTTTTTAGCTCCCTCTTGCATTCTATTGTTCCCAGAGAACCCGATCCACGAGTGGCTATTGCCTTCTTATATTTCTACTTTAGACCCTTCAAGCACTCTTGCATGGCGTAGTTCTGCAATCTCGTTTGTCCACCAGTATACTGGTTTCCCTCTTTTGACAGGTTTAAGTTCTGGCATGGATTTATCACATATCTTAACTACCTACGTTTCTTGAAAAGCTACCGGTATTTGCTATAGTATGTTCTATAATGGTTTCTTCCACAACATCATGTTATTTGCCTTTGTCGAGCTTCCTTATTTGCCAGCCCAGCTGTTTTGAGTCTGTTGTTTCTGAACGCAACGTCGAAAACGATGTAGTTATGATCACTTGATTTTTGATCGCTTACTTCCCAGTTCGTGATTTCAACTTTAGTGTAATTTGTCGCGATGGTTAAATCCAGTATCAAGGAGTAGTTCTGTCTTTCAAATGTAGGTTTTTCTCCTTGGTTAGCAACGACCAGATCGTCATACGGTGTTCCGCGGGGGACGGTTTTGGGGCCAGTTCTATTTACAGCATATATTAATGAGTTAATTGGTTTGAGGAGTACTGGTTCTATTTCCTGTTTTACGGATTCCTATATACTGGAACTACTTGGAAAGAAGTTAAAGAGCGTGCAGAAAATGATTTGGTATTACTAAAAAAATGGTTCGACAGCATGTACCTTACAATAAATTTCAACAAAACAAATTATATCGCCTTCAGTTGTATCAAAAAAACAGTTCCACACTTTAAAGAAATAACAGTTAAACAACACCAAAAGGATACTGTAATCAAAGAAGTGATGAGCACTAGATATCTTGGAGTGCAAATTGACAAATTTTTAAAATGGGACGAACATATTAAGATATTAACAAAAAAATGTAGATCAATATTGTATAAATTAAAAAAAAAAAACAGTTTATTTTTCTTTGGTCTATTCGATCTTACAATCTGGTATTAAAGCAAGGTGGGGCTTATAAATATCATTTAACCAAATTAGAAGTTATTCAGAAATTGTTTATAAAAACTATTTACAATAAGGACTTTTATTACCTAAGCGATTATTTTTAGAAAGTGGTATAATGGATATTATGTCAAAGCTACTGCTACAAAATCGTTTGCTTACAGCACAAAAAAGAAATAAACTAAAATTAATTTCACATGAACACGATACCAGATACAAAAAATCAAAACACACTTAGGGCCAATAAAACGATTGGACAAAGGTCCTTTTCATTTTTAGCGTCTCATATTTATATTCTAATTCCAGGAAACATTAGACTGGAAAACTACAGGCGCTTTAAAAAACTAACAAAAAAATGGATATTATCGCTACCCCGGAAACAAATTCGCAATTTTATAGACTTATCTTCCTAACGTTATCTACATTAATCTACAACATACATGCTTTACACTGTCATCTCAAATGTACACAATTAGATTTATTAACAATATTTTCTATAATTTGTTCCAAGTTTTCTGTTTTGTTTTTGTGTTTTTTCGTTTATCATCTTATGATCTTTTAATAAAAAATAAAATAATGATAACTTGTCTAAAATGTGCATGCTTCTTTTCTGTTTTTCTCGGTTTCTGCAATATCTGATAAACTCTGTATTAAATGAAATGATAATTCCAAAAATGTACTTATTAACCATTACAAGAAAAATGCTTTACTAAAAACTTTATTTTATTATACAGTGAGGACCTAAAGTCCGCCCCCCCCCCCTTCTAACTTCTAAACCGTTCGGTATATTTTAATGAAATTTTGAACGCTAATATTTGAGATAGTCTTGCACTTGTTGACATACCAACGACATCTTTAAATGTCAAGATGATAGCTGGGTCCAATTTGGAATATTTTTTTAAATGGATCACCCTGTATATTTTTACATTTTTAAATTCCACATAAAATTATAATTATTTTTTATTAAATGCATTATTAGTCTATACTTCATAGTTTCCGAGATATTGACTCTCGAAAAGTGACATTTTTGAACTTTGACAGCTTATAACCTTCTAACAGTACGTCTTAGAGCAAAACGGCTTACATGTCCCTATCTTCAATTTTTATTATCTTCCCAAAAAAATCAACTTCCGGTTAAACCGAATGTAACTCGAAACCAGGAAATATAGTTGTTCCGGTTTAACTGGAAGTTGATTTTTTCAGGAATATAATAAAAATTGAAAATAGGGACATGTAAGCCGTTTTGCTCTAAGACGTACTGTTAGAAGGTTATAAGCTGTCAAATTTCAAAAATGTCACTTTTCGAGAGTCAATATCTCGGAAACTATGAAGTATAGACTAATAATGCATTTAATAAAAAATAATTATAATTTTATGTGGAATTTAAAAATGTAAAAATATACAGGGTGTTCCATTTAAAAAAATATTCCAAAAGCGGACCCAGCTGTCATCTTGACATTTAAAGCTGTCATTGGTATGTCAAAAAGTGCAAGACTTGCTCAAATATTATCGTTCAAAATTTCATTAAAATATACCGAACGGTTTAGAAGTTAGAGGGGGGGGGGGACGGACTTTAGGTCCTCACTGTATGGTTAATTTTTTAACGACGCGGACGTTAATATTTTTTGTATATTGAGATAAGTATACTATTCTAAGAAACTTGAATTTTTAACATAATAATTGATTGATGAATATCAAGATTTTGAAAATAAGTAAGAATTGTTCACCCACAAATCTTAATAAGTAGATTTCAGTGAGTATTCTCTATATTTCCTTGACTTGATATTTGTCAGGGAATAAATTGTATGTACTTGTTAATATTTGGAAATATATTATTATTATAATCCATTCAGTGATTATATGACCTCTCCTATCCAAGTATAACGCATTTCCCATTGCTGAGGTTTTCGCGTTGAAATCTCCGGTAATAATAGTCTTGTTCTGGCTGACTCTAATTTGACCAGTAATCTCTTAGAGGGTTTCTTCAAGCTCAGGGATGTTATAATTAACAGATGAGTAACAGCTGTAGATTACGAAATTATCAGTTTCTACATAGGTAAAGCCCTGCCCTTTACTGAACTTTTTTATTGGAAGAGAGACTTCAAGTACCTTATTTGCTGTGTCCAATGCATCGTCATAAATCCAGTCTTTCCTATTTCTGATAGCGTTCCGGTTGGGTTCCGATATTACCAATATTCCTACTCCCAGATTCTGGGATACACTGATTGATCTTTTCTCATTGCGGGCATCTAATCATATTATTCATTCTCTCATAATCACATAAAATGCCATTAGACGACATATTTCATTTGACACTCTATACTTGGTTGGATACGATTTAAAAATAAATACTTTTAAAAAGTTGTTTTACCCCTTTACTTTTTAAATTATGGATTTGTCGTTAGATGCAGCATAATATATACTACTCTGGTTTCTTTCTTAAATGAAATGCTACTTGATCAGTTGCAGTTGATTTTCACTGTAATAGATTCTTAAACATCAATATCTTGAAGTAAAAACAAACTGTTATTATGCAATATATACCGTATAGATGAGCGGTTTCGTTTTAAAAGTCCTTGAGTAAAGTTAATGAATAGGACTAGCGGTGGGTGAGTAAAGACGCGTCTTCATTGTATTCTACTACTGAGGTCCAGACAAGTCGACGACATATACTTAGTTAGTGACGTAGTAATTATGCAGTCAGTACGGGTTTCTTTTCTTGTCGCAACCCTTTTCATGAATGGTAAGTAAATATTTATATCTTACTTTTATTGTTTGGATTACAAATTTACAGATTTTCCAAAAATCTGGTTCACGCAGTGGTTGAATTAGTCTAAAAGTTCCTACTACA
The DNA here is from genome assembly GCA_963969555.1 of Polydrusus pterygomalis. Taxonomy (NCBI): domain Eukaryota; kingdom Metazoa; phylum Arthropoda; class Insecta; order Coleoptera; family Curculionidae; genus Polydrusus; species Polydrusus pterygomalis. The sequence continues at coordinate 54,842,393 of OZ018378.1, forward strand.
ACTTGTTTTGAAACATCATACGATACGCAATTAATTTATTTATACTCTTACGCATCTTTCCAATACATTTTATTGCATTGAAATATCTGAAATTACTAACTACATATTATTTCGTTTTCTAGAAATAAACTAGTTTGTATTATTAATTTGAAAAAGTTTACTAAAACCACCATATTATATAGGTAATGCATTTTTTATCAGCATATTTCTCATTACCTACATAAGGGCAGAGTTAGGCCCTTATATGTGGGGGTTGTTCCGGTAGGGGAGGGGTATTTCAGTTGATTAAATGCGTAATTTTGTTTGTGTTCAGTTCGTTATACTAAAAATAAATGTAAGGTTTGTATTTACCTTTTTTGAGATAGGTACTATCTAATATTAGATGTTGATAATATATGCATATGGGGATTTGATTAAAACTCGTGAAGCGCAAACACTAGTGATATATTCGCCATTTAATTTTTTAATAAATATTTCGCTATTTCTTCATTTTATCCAAAAATCGGTCAAATACAAGTTTTTGCAGTAGACTAGGGGCTGATGGTACTTTCAGTCCTGATTAACTCAATTGATACGTGGTTACTTTAATATGACGTTTGGAATGCGTCAATATTTATGTATTTATTTCCCTGTCACCCTGACGTATTCCAAACGTCATCATATTAAAGTAACCACGTATCAATTGAATTAATCAGGACTGAAAGTACCAGCCCTTACTGTTTTACGTTAGAAAAGATTTATAAATTATTAAAAGTAGAAAAAGAAATATGGGCAAATTTAACTAAATTTGGTTTTTGCTTTTATTTATTTATCAATTAAATTTTTTTTAACCTAAAGTTGTACCGGGTGAGTCAACGATTGCGCGGAGTAAATTTATACCTTGAAGATAAGATTTGTTGATAATGAGCTTTTGTAATAAGGTATGGTTGGATATCTGGCGCATTTTAAAAATATTTTAAATTATACAGGGTGCGCCCAAAAAGTTGGGTGTCATAAAGTTACATTTTTTTAAATGGGACACCCTATATTTGAATACATTTAATAATTCTACTTGTTATTTCAAACATTTTTATTAATGGTTTAATATACGAAAAAGTTATAGTTTTTAGAAAAATTCGACTTATAATGAAAATTTTCCATTTGCAAGCATCTCGTTGTTGTGAAAATGCTACTTAAATTTTGACACTAAGCGATTCATAATTTTTATACTTACTAAATAAAGCCAAAAATACATATTCACTATGAAATATTTGACATCTCATTTACAGGGTGTTTACATTCTAGGACCAAAGTCAGAAAACTTCTAATTGAAAAATATCACTTTTATTAAATGTGATTCAAATCTATATATTTTTCTGTCATCTTATAGCTCGTCATAAACTCTTCAACTTTCGTGAAAAACGTCCTATCCCTATCTCTAATAGTTTTTGAAATATTTTGATATTTCGAGATTTAATGTCCTCGTTATAGCATTTTTTGTCAATGGATCACAATAGCCAAGAAAAAGAAATGAAAATAATGGCAGTGAATGATACATTAAGAATCAGATCAATGTAGAAATTAAGCCTTTTTACTGCAAAGTTTATTGTCCAGTCATTTTATAAGTTGGTACTCAAAATGAATTTTTCAAAAAATGATTAAATTGATATGATTTATGTTTTGGGCGAGACGGATAAAAAGTCTTTTTGCTGAACAACACAGGATGAAATATCCCGAGCGGCGAACACCCAGTTCTCCAAGTTTTCAAAATTTAATGAAAATGTTTGATTCAACAGGCGTGATCCATTGACAAAAATGTTATAACGAAGATATTAAATCTCGAAATATCAAAATATTTCAAAAACTATTAGAGATAGGGATAGGACGTTCTTTACGAAAGTTGAAGAGTTTATGACGAGAGGGTGTTCCATTTAATAAAAGTGATATTTTTCAATTAGAAGTTATCTGAGTTTGGTCCTAGAAAGTAAACACCCTGTAAATGAGACGTCAAATATTTCATAGTGAATATGTATTTTTGACTTTATTTAGTAAGTATAAAAATTATGAATCGCTTAGTGCCAAAATTTATGTAGCATTTTTCACAACGACGAGATGCTTGCAAATTCAAAATTTTCATTATAAGTCGATTTTCTTAAATACTATAAGTTTTTCGTATATTAAACCAATAATAAAAATCAGTGGCGCAACCAGAAATTTAGTTCGGGGGGGGCTTTAACCTTGAAAATTTTTTTGGGTGCCACGCCCTTTTTTGGGTAAAATACCTATGATTGACGAGAGCGACAGCCCCCTAAAACTTCTGCAATAATACGCCGCTGGCCCTAACTAAATATTTATGAAAAAAAATTACAGATTTCATTTTAATTAGTAAAAATGTATTTAAAATAAGTAACGCATATATTAATCATACTTATACTAAAACAAAACAAAAACCTTATACTATAAGTTGTAAGTAATCACTAATAATACTAATATTAAAGTAAAATTCTTCGTTTTGTTTTTGCCTTTTCGTCCAGAATTTCTGCCAAGGTTATTTCAATATCGTGGTTCGCATAAAGAACTGCCAAACCATTTAATCTGTCCTATTCCGTGGTGCTACGCTGATATGTCTTTAAATATTTTAAATTTGAAAAGGACCTTTCAGATGTGGCGGTTGTAATAGACAAAGTTAAAAAAATTTGTAAAAGCCTTTTTATTGGCATCGCATTTGGAATTCGGAATATACTTTGTCCAAATCTTCCTTCAGTTTTTGTTTTTCCATTTTTTATACCACAGCTCAAGTTCAGCTTTTACCATCGTTTTAATGGAAAACTCTTCAAGGAACTCATTCTTGTAGAAGCTGTGAAGTTTCAAAATCATTTAAATTGACTATCAAAATCTTGATTATCTTATGGAAAGAGGCATTCAAAATTTTGAAGGGTCTCTCGATGTTTTAAAAACCGATCCTCGAGATTTGCTATGACGCCATCAAAAACGGAATAAAAATTGTTATTTTAAAATACTCAGCAGCGAAATCGGTTTTTATAACCAATCTTTGTGTTTGTCTTGGCGGTAGTCTAGGTACTCTGATTTCAATATCGTATTCCGAAAGTAGATCTTGAGCTTCCTTAAAGATATTTTGAAAATTATCATCTGCCAGGCCTCTTATTTCTTTAACTTGATCTGTTACGTCATTAGCTAACTGTAATGCTTAATAAAGGTTTAAATCGACTGTTTGTAGAATCTTGCTTAAAGGCAGTGTGTAGGCATATATTCTTTCTGTAAACATTAGTGCGATCACAAATTTGGGACTTATATTGCTGGCCAGTAATCCAGATGCCTCAGTGGAAGTATTTCGGTCGGTCCATTCAGTCAGACGTAGTATAATTTCACTATTGATAACATGATTGATGTAAAGTATGTGGCTGAATATAAAATATTAGTAAAAGGCGTGACATGGAAAATTGGTTTGCAATTAAACAAATAGGCTAAGTTTCTAAGCTGCAGCCCGGCAGCCCCCCCCCCCCTGGTTGCGCCACTGATAAAAATGTATGAAATAGCACGTAGAATTAATAAATGCATTCAAATATAGGGTGTCCCATTTAAAAAAATGTAACTTTATGACACCCAACTTTTTGGGCGCACCCTGTATAATTCAAAATATCTTTAAAATGTGCCAGATATTCAACCATACCTTCATACAAAAGCTCATTATCGACAAATCTTATCTTCAAGGCCTAAAATTACTCCGCGCAATCGTTGACTCAACCGGTAGGTAATTGCTACCCATAGACGCCTGCTTTTTGGAAAAAAAAACAAAATCAACGAAATATTGATAAGAAAAAGAAATGGTAAATGCGTTACTACCGTTTGCTCTTAAGCTATATGGAATCAATCAGAACCCATTAGAAAAATAACTCCTCAAATTTTTCAGATTATAAAGCATTTTAATTTGTGTGATAAAAATCCAAGAAAAATGAGTTGTTGACAAATTTGACGTTTTGACACAAGCACTACAAGCACCATCACTTTAATAGTTTTACTTTCTAACCTGTAGGAGAGTAAAATTAAGTAACAAAAGTGATACAAAGTATTAAAAAGTCTGAAATGTTAACATTACATAATAATATTGTATTTTGGTACTTTTGATCATTCATAAGGATAGAACAATTATTATTCCATTTTCTTCGGTTAGCCTTTTGTATTTTTAAGGGCACAGTTCTCAAGGCCAATTATTTATAAAAGAGACCTATAAATGGCTTAAATGCAGGGGTAACCTTTAGCAATTATTTTTAAAAAAATAGTTAGTATCTAATTTTGAAAGGGCTGTTCAGAAAGGCATTGACGAATAGTACACCGGTGTTTTTTTTTTAATAAATGTACAGAATTTTTAAAAAAAGCAGTTTTTAAAACCACTAAAAAAATTGACACAATTTACCTTAAAATCCTTGAAAGTAAACACGTCGATTTTCAGAACTGAAGTAAAAACAACAATTTTTACTGGTAACACGATATTTTCTAGTCTATCTAGATGTCATCTCTCCTAAGAATTCTAGAGAATATCTGTTTATTTTAACAGGAAAGGGGTCGTAATTGCACAAAACACGAAAGTAAACAAAACTATGACCGGCTATGCCTTGCTCTACCAGCTCCAGAATATGTCTGTATTTCTTCTTCATATGCCAAAACAATAAAAATAACTACTCTGATCAACACAGCACTGCAGTGCGCATGCGAATCGTTAATAGTTGGGCAGTCGTTAAAAGCTAGAAAATGGCGTCGTTAATCCCACCTTAAAAGGACTTAGGCGCCTGTATAAAAAAGAAAATATTATTCAGAAAAAAACATTCCAGCTTTTTATTATTTGTTTTTTAACCTTTGCCATATTGCTTGCATTCAACTATAATGTATGTATTTTTACCTTTAGTATAAATATATTATAAGCACTTAAATATCAAACTAATTAAGTTGGTATAGGTCTACAGACATTATGTTTATATTAAAGAAAGAGAAGGTTGCATCTGCAGAGAAGGATGTTATGCACATCACATTTTTCCTACATTCATTTGTTTATAGTCAAAACGGTATAATTTTTGATAAAATTAAATATAAATTTTTTTTAAATATTCAATTGCCATTTTCTCGGCAACTGTCAAAGATAGGTACAGGAAGTGATACATGTTTTGTACTTAACATTTAGCGTAGAATTGAAATTTAAAAAAAATACAGGGTGTTTCAATAAAAATAACGGAGAAGATTGCGCTTCTGGTTAAACCGGAAACGAGTTCCCTTTGTTCGAACATTCACAATATACATCATACTCAATTACCTATAAAGTTTGAAATTAAAGAGTTTCTTCATAACGATACCACAGCCTTCTTAGTAATCTCATTAACACCCGTCAATAAGAGTATTTTTAACATTATTTCTATTAAAAGAAAAAGAAAATATAGTGGCATATCGGACAAGTGTGTAACTATTTTTTTGATATTGGAATGCACAGGGATCCAAGTTCAATGGATACCCTGGGGCGGGTTGATTCTACAAGTAGGCTTTTAGTACATTTTTCCGTCGTTCTTGGAATTGCTTGGGTTATGGCTGCCCGTCGAGTCCTAACAAGGACGAAACGGCCGTCGTGGTCTACCCGCCCCAGGGTATCCACTGAACTTGGATCCCTGTGTATTCCAATATAAAAAAATAGTTACACACTTGTCCGATATGCCACTATATTTTCTTTTTCTTTTAATTATTTTCGCGGACACTATATTATCATCTTTTAAACATTTTTATGGCTTAAAACTCAAACGGATTGCGCGCATTCTGGTGGGTGCCAGCGTTGATTTGTTTTCTTGTCTACAAAATGGCATATGTTTTCGGTGAAAACGCAAATAGCGTTCCCTATACTGGACTGTGGTTGCACTTCGTGGTTTATTTAGTTGTCTACCTTTCGATTATACCAGTGTAACTATCTTTTATATTGGAGTTGGTTCCGTGGGATGGCGCTAAGGTGTATTGAGGGCCGCCTTGATTCTACAAGTAGGCTTTCAGTACATTTTTCCTTCGTTCTTGGAATTGCTTGGGTTATGGCTGCCCGTTGAGTCCTAACAAGGACGAAACGGCCGTCGTAGTCTACCCGCCCCAGGGTATCCATTGAACTTGGATCCCTGTGTATTCCAATATAAAAGAATAGTTACACACTTGTCCGATATGCCACTATATTCTCTTTTTTTTTAAATTATTTTCGCGGACACTATATCTCTTTTAATTATTTCTATTGTAAATCTGGCACTCAGGCAAAGTTCATTTATTTTACGAGCACCCCTAAATTTTCGGTAAAAATGGAATTGGCGTTGCGAGAACGCTGGAATAGTCCAATGTAATTTAAGTGTGGTGTGGTTATCTATTTGTGATAACTCTTGTTCAGTAATAAACAATAATTATGGTGCATGCATGTATGCAAAAAACTGTACGAAATGAATACAAACTTATCTTTTCATTGGCAAGTATGGTTATGTTTTAATATTAGTATGCAAATCCTAAGATTGGGCAAAAACATCGATATTTTCATCTTCAACATCGATGTATTTAATATCATTGATTTTTTGATATCATCGATATCTATCACCACAATATTGAAATAAGTTTCAAATCTCCGAAATGTGCAGTATGAAATGAATATAGTGCCCACATGAACATAAGGTAGTGAGCTCAGTCAGGAAGTGTATTCGTATTTGCATTTGTAATGCCCCATTATTTATTGACCTTTTTGAATGTACAGATATTTTTCAAAAAGCATAGATATTTTTCGAGAGAATCATCGATCTTTTTCGACACTAACCGATGTTTTTAAAAATAACCTACGTCGACAATCATCGATGTTTTATATTTATTGATGTTTTTCCAAAATCGATGTTGCAATGCGATCTACTGAATCAAAAATGATTCGCAACGCAGTTATTGTATTTAAGGTGGAATTCTCAACGTCATTCAATCTATTGCCAACTTATAGGTACCATATTTAACCTTGTTCTTTTAGTTTATTATTTTATTAACGAACATTGAAATAAAATCAATATCGTCGGCACATTATTTATGTAATATCTGACATATTATAACAAAAATATCAATTTATTTTATAGAACGTTTTGAGTAAAAAGAACAAGTCAAAAGTGCATAACACAAAAGACAAAAGTCACTCGAAATTGTAAAACTCCTCAGATACCGAACACTGAATTCAAAACAGTAAACTGGGATTCGGGTTTCACCTTATCCCAACGATATTCAGGGTGCATTATGCATGTTTTCGACCTTCTGGGTCTCATCAGTTAGGCGAAGAAGCCTAAGAGCTAATTTTGATTATAATTTATTTTATTACGAATTTTAAGAATTGTAGAGTGAAAGAGCAATGTCAAAAAAATGTTGATAAAAATCATACCCGATATTTTTTGCTATACAATTTTCCTAAAACAATTTATGAAATTTCTTGGTATTTATTTAATAATATGCCAATTATTACCTATAAAATATGCAGTCGATACTAATTTTATTTAAATTTTGTGTAAATTCTAGAAAAATTAGATAAATCTACGCGAAATAATTTATCAAGCGTGTTGATACCTACTCCCACATAAAATTTTTTTTTTAAATTGCACGTTTTATCTACTTTAATTAACGTAGAAAATGCCGTTAAGAAAAGTGCCCAATTAAATAGTTAAATATATAACAGAAATGGATCGTGTTTTCAATATAGAGAAATTCAAAATTAATTAATATAAAAAAAATTTCATTCTTATACTAAGACGTAATTTAACAAATAATTTGATCTTAAACAGTAATTATTGCATGTTTAAACGAAAATATGTCAATAAAATAAGTATTTATAAAAATAACAGAAAATGAATTATTCATTTGCCATATAAGCTCATTAATATAAATTCAATAATTTAACCTGTAATTCACATCCGGGAATCACATATTCGAAGAATGTCTTTACCAAATGGATTATAAATAAAAAAATACAACAAAATAGGATATAAAAAAATATTAATATCATGGGCATCAAAACACACGCGACATAATATTGCTACAACCTGGACATTGTAATTCAGATTATATTATATCTACCTATACAATCTTTCTAGACTGAAAAATCTGTAATTAATTCTCTTAATCATAAACACCTGTATTCTCTAAATAGTTTTAAATTAAAAATTATCCTAAATGGATAGTGTCAGAATAAGTCAACTAATGTCGGATTGCAGAAAGATTTTAAACAATAAATAACTAACCAGCACAGTCGGTCGCTGTGACATCGGGGACATTGGCAGAAATGCTATTGTGGTAATTTTAATTATTAGAAAAAATATTGTTTGCAAATGTCATAACTCACAGTCAAAAAGGGTCCCAACTTTGTTAACAACTTTGTATTTATTAAAAATAATATTTTTAATGATATACAAATATTTATTTTTATTCATTATGGTACATGTATGATTTAGATCACGTTTGGCGAAGTCAGTATCAGGCCATTGTTTACACACTAGGTCACCATAGTCCAAAATAACATAATATTATTTTCATCTACACACTACTATAATATGTAATTTTTGGCCTTCGGGTATTTTTTAAACAAAATGCGTAATATCATGAACTGAAACGTTATAAAGTTTATGAAAATGGGTTATAGAAACCAAACCAAAAGCTTATTATTGGCCTCAAAAAAATATGAGTTAATAATAATAATGCAATTAATGTTTATTAATTATTAATAATAATAATGTTGTAATTGATGGTGAAAAATTGGAATTGGTAAACAGTTTTAAACATTTAGGGATTCAAAATTAAAATTTTTTAATTATTTTGAAAGTATTATATCGAAGATTGCCGGAAAAGTAGGTTATTTTAAAAAAATCAGTTCTTATTTAGGTTTGTTTTCTAAAAAAAAGGTATTTAATACTATAATATTACCACATTTTCTTTATTGTTCTTCCATTTTATATTGTGCTAGTGAGGAAATATTTGATAAATTACAAATTTTACAAAATAAGGCAATCCGGATTATTTTAAATTGGGACAAATATACAAAAATTAATTTTATGTTGAAAAATTTAGATTGGTTGAATGTCAGAAATTTAATTTTTTATTTAGTATGTATCTTTATTATACATAAAATTAAAAATAATTTAGTGCCTGATTGTTTAAAAATTTTTTGTTCTTTAATTTATGACCATCATAATTAGAAAACAAGAACTAATCTAAATTTTTATGTGGATAGAGTGTCTAAAACATAAGCTTAAAAATCTATTTTTTATAAAGGTTTGATAGAATATTATAATAATTTGGAAAATTCAATTGAATTTCAAAAATCATTAAAACTGTTTAAAAAAACTTTAAAATTACATTTAATTAAAAAACAAAATGATACGTATAGTATTTGCAGAATTATACCATTGACTCTTACTGCCAAAAATAAACTACCTGATTAAACCCTATTGTATACGCCTTAACCTTTTCAAAGGGGATTAAATGGGATCAGGGTCGGCTTGAAAATGTACCTACACCACATGATTTATTTTTATATTTTAAAATAAATAGATAGGTATTTTTAGTTTTAGGTAGTACCTATAATAAATGTAAAACATTGATAACAATTAATGATAATTGAAAATAATATAGTTTAAAAGCATAACTATTAGGATACCAAGTACAATAAAAATTAATTTAATTCTAAAAAACTATTGACAATTTATTCAAAATTTAACTCTGTATCACTATCTTCATCTAAGCATAAACTTATAATTAAGGGTTGAACATTTGTAATCATACAATTGTAAGAATTTTCCACCTTAAGTACATGCTGTATACAGTTTTTCCAGCTGTCTGCAGAATTTTTTCTTACTTCGTTTTTAATTAATTCTACTACAGATATATATGCATTTAATGTAGGAGATATATTATTTCGCCTAATATTGGATTTTAATTGGTGCCATATTAGCTCAATTGGATTGAATATACAACAGTATGGTGGAAGACGCAACACTGTATGTCCATTTTCTGCTGCAAGTTTGTCACACTCGTATTCCTTATTTATTTTAAAAGCTTTTAATACTTCTAGCAGTTCTCGTTTTTTGCAAGTTTCTTCAAAATATAAATCATTTTCAATCATAAAATTTTGAATTTCTGCTTTTGTATTATTAGAATTGGGAATGATTTTTGCCTGCCGACTATGATAACTAGCATTGTCCATTTTACAATTACGCTATTTTCAGGTATATTTTTAAGGAGTTTATGTTTAAACCAATCTTCAAAAAGTTGTGCGTCGGTATATTGATGGTAATCTAAAGAAGAATCTGCTATGTTTTTAGCTGAAAGCAACAGACAATTTGGAACAAACCCGTTCTCTGAACCAGCATGTAATATTGTGATTCTTTTGCCTTGGTTTGACATTTGTTGGGAAGAATCATCCCAACCTTTTCTTGGAGTATCATGGGTATCGAACCATGTTTCGTCAAGGTAAATAATTGGACGATTTTCTTCTCTAAATTGTTTAACAGCTGTTAAATATTTAAGTCTCCATTCCCGTAAACGTTGAGATTCCATTAATGTTTGTCTTTTATTAATGCTTCGGTATTTAAAACCCATTTTACGCAATATTTTCTTAAGGCTTGAAATAATATTTGATACAATTTGCAAAATGTTTAACTTTTCTGTCTGTTTTTGTTAAAAGAAGGTTGCGTTTAAAATTTAAAAATAAATCTATAAAAATGTGTTAAAAAATGTATTAAAAGATATTTAATTGTAGCTTTTTGCTAAATAAAACATGTTACTACTACTACTACTATCTTTTGATGTTCCAGTTTGTATGTCAAATGTCATTAAAGTCAAAACTAAATATCGAATTCCTTGTAACGTAAAACAACTAAAAATCCTTAAGAAATTATATTTTTTAGCCAGTAAATTGGAGAAAGCGGCAAGTTAAAAATCTTCTTGTTAAAACTGCAAGAGATTGTTAGCAAATCGATGGTTACCCAATAACTTATTCACCATCTTACTTAATCGACAACATGTGATAAACCGTAAACCCCAAAAGGTATATTAGTTGTTTGGTTAATAATTATGCATAATTTTAATTTGTTAATGTCAAGGTTTAAAACAATCTTGCTTTTAAGTACTGAAGGTATTTTAAGGAATATTTTAAAATATTCATGTAAAACTAGAATTTAAGACAATACATACAAAGTCGGCAAAATCACTAAATATCTTACCAAGTATGTAGTATTCATCCTATTTATAGTACTTTCTAGCAGTACCAGCATTTTTTTAACTTCCCTGTCAAATGTCAACAATATTCTATATGACTATATTACCACAAAATATATAGCTGCGTATTTTGTGATATTATACACTCTAAATGCCACATAATATTGTGCGAGCAAAAATAATTTGCATCAAAGAGGGCCTTGCATCTAAGGACGTAATGCTTAGCCGTAGAGCTTTATACCTGTTGGGTGTCAGTAACTACCTGAATTAACAATCAATCAGTTATTCCGTCATCTTTGACAGTCTTTACAAGTAATTTGATTCGTCGCTAATTTTTTCAATTTCTTGAACAATTCACACAATGGGCTTTACGGAACAGCACAAAAGATTCATGGTTGAAGCGTATTTTCGAAACGGGGTTAGAATAAATGGTGACAACACCACAATCCGGGTTTGTGCATGGACGATTTTCACGAACATTTTCCTAACGTTGCTTTTATTGCTGGGGATTTTTATCATTGCCTGAAAAGAACCACGTGGCTGTCTTTAGGGAAACAGGTTCTATATAACACAAAAAAGAAGCAGGAAGACCAGAAAAACAGTAGAACTTGTTGCAAACGTTCGTGAAATAATGCAAAATACGCCAACAAATTGTATAAGACGCATGTCCCAAGAAGTTAGAAGATCTTATGGAACATGCAGGACTATTCTTAAAAAGCAGCTAAATTTATTTCCTTATAAAGTGCCAGTATTCCAAGAAATCAGAGATGCTGGTCAACACTTTCGAAAATATGAAGAGACGTGTGAATTTATGCTTGGAGCATGGCGGTGGCCAATTTCAGCAATTTATGTAATTATTTTTCTTTTTCTTTCTGTATATTCTTACTTTGTTAATTCTGTAAACAACAAAAAAAAATTTGTATTTGTCTACTTATTTTATTACTCATTAGTTTGGCATATCATGTCATAATATGAATTTGACGAAATTTTAACCTAGATTTGGTTAGATATATCGTCCCCAAATCATTGTGATCTAAACCAAGCCCCACGTTTTTTAATCCAAGCATGCAAATAATTTTGCTCGCACGGTAAATCAAAATAATATTCATTAACTGTTTTGCCAGATACTTTTAACACCCTGTATGTATACTTAAATAGATACAGTCTTTTACTTTAAGAACTCAGTATAGTAGATGTTTGGCTGTAGCCTAATAATGCAACTATCTGAATAAAAACAACTCAACAAATTCAACTAAAACTTTAATGTTGCAAAACATATTGTTTTATACCTACTTACCTATTTACAAGATAATAATTTCAAACATGCCTAATTTCCCAAATATTAATCTAAACGAGGCATAAGTGGTATTTCCTGAATTAGAAAATTAGAGACACTAATACACACTTTATAGAATGATGTCATTTTGTTTTAAATAATTTCGGGCAAAAATAAATTATTAAAAATTCGCTATAAGACTATAGATTCAAAAAGCCCAAAAATTTGCTAAATTTGGGCAATTTTTTATAGTAAATATGTACTATTATAGTCGTTCGTTTAACAGAAGGTTCTCATTCCTTGAAAAATTAAGGACACAGTTTTCAAGGTCATGTATAAAAGACCTATGATGCAGAATGCAGGATACACTTCTGGAACCTTGTAATTATTTAAAAAATAATAATTAGTATCTTATTTTGGAAGGGCTGTTCAGGGAGGCATTGACGAATAGTATGCAGGTGTTTTTTTTTTAAATAAATGCACAGAAACTTTAAAAAAAAGCTGTTTTTTGAAACCACTAAAATTGCCACAAGTTACCTTAAAATCCTTGAAAGTAAACACGTCTATATTCAGAACTAAAGTAAAAACAACAATTTTTACTGGTAATACGATAATTGTTAGTCTATCTAGATGTTATCTATCCTAAGAAATCTAGAGAATATGTGTTTGTTTTAACAGGAAAGGTTCCGTAATTGCACAAAACATGAAAGTAAACAATATTATGATCGACTGACTAACATCTGTCTTGCTCTACCAGCTCCAGAATATGTCTGCCTTACTTCCTCGTATGCCAAATTTTTTTGAAACAAACAGTTCAAAAATGTTTCAAGTAACAGCAATCGAAAATGTTTCGAAAAAGGTTCGGAACACATTTTTCATAACTCATGCCCTATACCAACCTAAGTTCAACCGTCTAGGTATCTGTAAAAGCTAAAATGCTCTAAATTCAATTGGAATAATGTTGTCACAACCTATTTAAAGCTTTTGGTGTTACTCGGGAAAATAAAGACGTTTTTATTTATTAATCTGTCTATAACAGGACTTGTCTCTAACAGGAATAATACCAAAAGATCCTACTCCACACCACACAACTTTTGGATTATGGAGGTTCTGTGTAAACATTTCACGAGGATTTTCATTTGACCAGTATCTAAAATTCTGTTTATTGACCATGCCGTTCAACTAAAAATTTGCTTCGTCGGTCATTAGGAGACTATGAATTGCTCCTTGATGTAAATCCAAAAATTCGTGACAAAATGCTAACCTTGCTTCTTTATCTTGATTGCTAAGGTGCTGTGCTATTTGGTATTTATAGGGATGAAATTTTAAATCCCTTTGAAGAATTCGATCTAAATTCCCTTCGATATTCCTAGGATAAGGGTTTGTCGATTAGCAGACCTTTTAGGACTTCTCGTAAACGCAATTCTAACTCGTTCAATATTTTCTGGTGTACGAACTGTTCTTCGACGTCCAGGCTTCTTCAAATTTTGTACAGAACCATTTTCACGCCAATGACGAATAATTTTAAAATTTATTTTTGACAGGCGCTAACTTGATTAATAATTTACTTAAATCCCAAAGATTACAGAAGATAATCCCACAGAGAAAAACCTATTTAGTTATCTTGTAGGGAATTTATTAATAATATAAAATGGGTAGTCTATTATGGGAAACCCTGTATATGGAGTATGTTCTCTCAGATTTGTCAAGGGCCACTTTAAAGAAACTGCGATCGGCGAGGGCCGCACTTTGAAAATAACAATTAAATTAAAACCAATTTTAAACTTAAACATTACTTATATTTGTTACAGTTAACACAAATAGAAAATAAAAAATATTTTTATAAACCTTTAGGTAGAGAAAAAATATGTACATACAATAATATTTTTGTTTTCAATGAGATACATTTACCCGTTTTATGGACACCAAATCATCGTAGTTATAATAGGAACAAATTTCGAAGTCGCTGTTCTTATTATGTCGTTTAAATGTGCGTCGGAGAGCATTGATCTGTTTTCATATTTATTTAAATTCATAACTGAGAAGGTTTGTTCACAAATGTACGTACTGCGAAAAAGACATAACATTTTTCGTGCGGTATCAATTAAATTTAAAAATTTATTTTTTCAATGTATAATATAAGTCAATGAGACCTAATTAAAGTTCAGGAGGCATCTCACTGGCATCAGCAGAGAAGGGGTTTTCAACAAGCTTGAAGAGTATTTTATCTTCATTAGGAAGATTTTAAACCTGGAGTCGAATTCATCTTTAAGCACAGAAATGCTGGTAGCAAACTTTTCTTTGTAAACGTTTTTGTTAATTTTTATTTTTTCTTGACATGTCGGAAAATGAGCAAAATCTAGCTTTAGCAACTGATCATAAAAAATATTAAGCTTAAGACGAAACGCCTTAACTGAGTTGTTATACATTGTAAACACCATATTCTCCTTTCTTTGCAGCGATTTGTTCAACTCATTAATATGACCCATAATGTCTGTAAGAAAATATAAATCGGCTCTCCTATCGCGGTTTTGAAGTTCATCGAAAACCATATTGTTTTCTTGCAAAAATTGTGAGATTTCGTCTTCTAGCGCAACAAAACGACGAAACACATTGCCTCAACTTAACCATCGTACCTCTGTATGGTAAATTAGATCTGTATATACGGCACCTATTTCTTCAAGAAATAACTGAAAAGCCCGATGCTTTAGTCCTCTTGACCTAATATAGTTGACTATTTTTACCACTGTAGAAACAACGTGTTTATATGGTAATATTTTAGAACACAAAGACTGTTGTTGAATACTACAATTAAATTTTTGTTAATATTCTTTCCTGCATGTTTCTCAATTAAAATTGCCGCTCCAATATTTTTTCCCAACCATACTGGGTGCACCATCTGTACATATATTATACCAGTAAGTTTTTCCCATGGTAAATTTATTTTATCAATTGAACTTATAACCTCCTTGGCGATTTCTTCTCCGGTAGTTCGACCTTTCATTGGACCAATACTAGCAAGTTCCTCAAGAATTTCAAAGTTGTCGGTGATGCCACGAATAAAAACTAAAAGTTGGGCGGTATCTTTTATGTCGGTGCTTTCATCAGTAGTTATCGAAAAATATTTAAATTCACCTGCTTTAACTTTAAGTTGCTGAAAAAGTCTGATGAAATATTAGAAATCCTTCGTTGTACGGTCATTCTGGACAGGGAAATATTTTCTTGTTTTTTATCGGGGCAAATACTTTTCAACGAAATTAATAAACACTCAGAAGGCGAACCACGAACAATCGCTTTTATATCGATCGACAAGGAGAAGTCGATCGCCTTCTTGTCGAAGCGATCGATATTTCGTACCACGGTTAATCTACTTATCGAAATCGTCTTCTGTTCGGGCGGTTCCGCTTTGTCGATAAAGACTTATTATCCATTTTAAAAACATTTCCTATAATTCCCCGTTTATGATTAAAAGCCAGTAATTAACAATAAAAAGAAGAAGAATATAGATTATATTTTTAAATTGTTTTGGTATTTGTGTTTGTTTACTGTTTATTGTAGTCTCTAAATTTTAAGTTTTTAATCATTTTTCTTGTTTATTATCTAATAAAATGTTTTTATTTCCGCCACCTTCATTTTTGTTTTATATTTTCAGTTTTGCACAGCAAGCTTTCATTTATCAGGGTTTTTTCCCCTAGGCCCAACCCAACGCATTTTATTTTGTGGCTGCATCCTTCCACAACTCCAGAGATTTTTGTTTGGCATTTTGGCACACAAATTTGCCTGTAATCATTTCAGGATGCACCTCTAAGATATCTAGGAGTAAATCCCAATGCCTGGAATTTACTCTCATTCTTTTTACTGCAGACTCCATTGTCTAAAAACAGAAAACTTCATGTAGGTACATACTTACTGTGTTTTTCGCTTTTTCCGAGAAACCTGTAAATTTGTATGAACTAAACGGATATTTAATTTTAGAAAGCTTTATAAATTAAAACTATGTATTCTAATACACTCTATTATTATTAAAGAAAAACAATCGAATATAATATTTCCTTCGACCAACATTATTTACATCACGAGACAAAAACAATGATATTCATACACCTATGGTAAAGAGTACTTTTAGCCAATGATCAGTATTATATAAAGGAATAACAATTTTCAACATTTTACCGAAAAAAATTTAAGAATTATCGAAATTATGGATTTTTAAACAAAAACTAAAAATACCAAAAAATTTTAAAACTAAACTAACTTTAACGTATTATTATTATTATTATTATTATTATTTCGTAAATGGTTATTATATATATATTTTTTTAATAATTTTGATGGAGTTATTAACAGTAAACATGATTATTTGTGATTTTATATTATTATATATTTGGTGTTATATTCTCTGTAATAAACTTTTTAAGTTGGTTGAGAATAAAGATATATAATAATATTAGTATTATATTTATAATAATAATAATATAATAATAATAAATATTATTATTAAACCACCCAAATGCGAAAAACCATTTAAAACTCAAAACAAAGTAAACAAAACCGATTTCTGAGGTAAGGTTGTTCGTCGACAAGCTTTAGCGGCGTCCACTTGTCAGTCGACTTCTTTCGATGCGATAAAATCGTTAAGTTGGATAAAGCGATTGTCTGTGGTGGCTATTTATGTAGATTGACCTTGAGCCAAGGCGAGACGGGGAAAGACGTAAGGGGAAATTGTCGATTACGATTGTCTGTGGTTCCACTTCTGGTCTATAACTTATTAGTCGATCTGTTTTATATATTAATACCAATTTATTTAGTTTGTTTAAATATTGTTTTTCAGTTTACTGTCAATATAATGCCGGAAGTAATTATAACAATCAAAGGCAAAAAACATATGCACCTCAAGTACAAAGTTCTGCAAATTGTCCACAACCCAATGGAACTTTTCCCACAAGAACGTGTGATGGGTAAGTGGTTTAGCTGTAGTTTTCAATTTATTTATAGCATAAAGGATAACAGAGCAAGATAGACATATCATTCTCTTTATCATAACAAGTCGACAAGACGTCAAATGCAAAGTTTCACAATGAAACCACGTGATAATATACACCAATAAAATTATTACTCGCTCTTGCCGAAGACTCCAAAAACCGACCCACCACTTTTTGTTTTTATTTGAACAAACACGCTTTAAAAACTGCATATTTATTTGATCAGTATAATATAACTCCAGGTATTATAGAACCACTTGAAGCAAGAAAACAGCTAGCGGCGGATGCATCAAACGCTGCATCGACGCAGTTTCAAAACCGCGCGACGTGCCCTACTTTTGTGTGTGTCTGTTTTGCATTATTTAATAATACGTACACATGTATAGTATTTGTAGAATTATACCGTTGATCTTTTGACTGCAATAAACCCTCATTATCCCTTTGACCATAAAATAAATAATGAAATCCCAAATTTTAAAATCTTTTCGAGCAGAGCCGGACCAGGTACA
Organism: Polydrusus pterygomalis; assembly: GCA_963969555.1. Lineage (NCBI taxonomy): Eukaryota > Metazoa > Arthropoda > Insecta > Coleoptera > Curculionidae > Polydrusus > Polydrusus pterygomalis. The sequence goes on from OZ018378.1 coordinate 54,860,395, forward strand.
AATTCAATTTATACCTATGCCTGATTCATATATAAATACAAACTCATTTTTAATAATTTTAATCTTTAGTGGTTTTCCGGCGAGTAATTTTTAGTTAGGCTTATTAGTGGTAGAATGTGGCGTCCTTGGAATTGTGCTGATAGGGGGGCATAAGTGTCATTTTTAAAAGAAAGCATTTATCAACCGATGCCAAACTAATAATTAAAAATGTGTATCAATCTTTGTTGAGTAGAAATTTTAATTCGATGGATGCTTTAGCAGAGACGTCTACTTTGACAAAAACTCCTTTATCTTCGGTAAGAGACATAGTACTTAAACCTGTTAATCCTAGAAAAAATTTGAGTGATTCTGGCACATTTAGAAGCATTGACGAAAATGACATGGATTTATTAAGAAAAAAGATTTACCATATGTATGAGGCACAAACTGTACCCACTTTTTCAAAAGAGCGGCTGATTAAAGACGAAACAAATATCTCCTGTTGCCTTTCAAGCCTTAGGAAAATATTGTGTAAAATGGGTTTTAAATACCGAAGCATTAATAAAAGACAAACATTAATGGAATCTCAACGTTTACGAGAATGGAGACTTAAATATTTAACAGCTGTTAAACAATTTAGAGAAGAAAATCGTCCAGTTATTTACCTTGACGAAACATGGTCGATACCCATGACACTCCAAGAAAAGGTTGGGATGATTCTTCCAAAAAATGTCAAACCAAGGCACCATCAAATAAAGGCAGAAGAATCACAATATTACATGCTGGTTCAGAGAACGGGTTTGTTCCAAATTTTCTGTTGCTTTCAGCTAAAAACATAGCAGATTCTTCTTTAGATTACCATCAAGATCAAGATACCGACGCACAACTTTTTGAAGATTGGTTTAAACATAAACTCCTTAAAAATATACCTGAAAATATAGCGTCATTGTAATGGACAATGCTAGTTATCATAGTCGGCAAGCAAAATCATTCCCAATTTTAATAATACAAAGCAGAAATTCAAAATTTTATGATTGAATTTAGAATTTAGAATTAGATGAAGATAGTGATAGTGATACAGAGTTAAATTTTGAATAAATTATCAATAGTTTTTTAGAATTTAATTAATTTTTATTGTACTTGCTATCCTAATAGTTATACGTTTAAATTATATTATTTTCAATTATCATTAATTGTTATGATTATTTTACATTTATTATAGGTGCCTACCTACCTAAAACTAAAAATATCTATCTATTTATTTTAAATTATAAAAATTAATCATGTGGTGTAGGTACATTTTCAAGCCCACCCTGATCCTATTTAATCCCCTTTGAAGAGGTTGAGGCGTATAGGGTTTAATCAGGTAGTTTATTTTTGGCAGTAAGAGTCAACGGTATAATTCTGCAAATACTATACCGACTTGGCTGCCACGATGGCGGCCGAGTCGGCACAAACCGCACAAAATGCGTGTCATCGCCCTTAGTTGTAAATAATTAACACACATAGTTATTTATTAAAAATAATTTTTTCCGGTAATAAATAATTGAAGAGTGGTCAACCAAAGTGATCTAAGTGCCATAATCGAAAACTACCAGAAAATGTAAAAAACTGTTTTAAAGCTAAGAATAAAACAATAGTTTATTTTTTTATTGATATTTTTATTAATAAACATACACAAAAACATTTGTAGGATAAAATTTACGTATTAAACGTATGTACCTACATAAATTGAACAAAAAAATATAGAAAAGGTCCCAGGCTCCTTTTATACTGGGATTCTGTATGCGAGATACAGTATCTGGGATTCAGATTCTCGCCATCTATGAATGCTTTTTATAACGAATAGGATAAAATTGGCACTTAGATCTTCTAGTAGGACATTGGCATAGGTATATAGATCATATAAATAGAAAAAAAAAATTTTGAATTTTGGCACATAGATCACTTAGGTTGACCACTCTTCAATTATATTTAAGTACCTATTGACTTTATTTTTCAACATCAAATGAATTATTATAATATTATGAACATTGTAGGTACAAGGTAAGATTTAAGATAGTCCTATATAGAAACTTATTTATATATAATTATAATGCTGACATTTTAAGGTATTCTTTAAATAAATTATTTTAATAAAAAAAGTTATATTAAAGTTAGACCTAGCAAAGAGCATGTTTCACAATATTAATTTATATTAATTAATTCATATTATTAAATTATATGCGAAAAATTTTAAAAATTTATTATAAGCTGGTAATTACTAAATAGCTGTATATTAATTATAATTAAAAATAAAGATGGTTAAAAAGCGAAATATAAAATAATGATTTATTTAAGTATAGAAATTTGGTAATAATTTAATTTAAAAATAATTTTAAATTACCTACCGAAAAATTTATAAACCTAAAATTAAACAAACTGGGGTAATTAGTTTTTGTAAAAAGGGTTTGATTGGACGTAGTTGGTCTCTATATACTAGACCGATACGACGCCAGTATTGCCCAGGCGTCCCCACGCGTCCCCACGCAACCTCAAAAAATTCTCAATCGATGTCAGGTAGCGTGTGAGCAAAAATTATTTGCATCAAAGAGGGCTTGGATTAAAAAACGTGGGGCTTGGTTTAGATCACAATGATATGGGGATATATCTAACCAAATCTAGGTTAAAATTTTGTCGAGTTGTCCAGTCGGGTTTTCTATGGGTTCCTGGGTCCGGGATAGTTGGCCTAAAAATACTTGTTTCTTGTTTCATAACTAGTCGTTTTTGGTAGGCATAATAAAGTGTTCATGGGTCGTGTCGATATTTAGCTCTTTTCGGCCGAAAAAACAACGAAAAGTCTATAAATATTTGTGAGAATTTCATCAAATTGTCACTGTGCCCTGTCGCGATGTACGTTTGTTGCTTGCTTTGTTGTTACGTGTAAGTTGCCTAGAAGTACCCTATATTACGCATAAATGCAATGGACAATGCGTTTCAATTTTATGGATTAAAACTAGTATTTTTTAAAGAAGAAATGCAGAGAATTTGTTTTTACTTTTATTGATTAAAATTTTAAGTTAGACAATTTAGGAAAACTTAATGAGCCCAGTTTATATTAATGTTAAAAGATTATTAAATTAATTGAGGCAGGAAAAAATATGGGGACAAAATTTCGTATTTTGCTTTCATCAAAAGTTTTAAAGTATTAAAATTTAAATGGCTTATACGTCACCAGCCTGAACTCTTAACATATAAGTTGTTGGAATATCATCGCATCACTCACTTGCTGTACAGGTACAAGTTGTTTTGAATTAATTTTACAGGAAAACAATAATTAATAAATTTTCCTTGGTATTATCAAAAATATCAATTTTATGGAAAACATTTTGATAAATAAAGCTATAATTTAAAGAAAATATCATTAGAACCGATAAAAATTAAAATATATAATAATATTTTTAGCTACATTCAATGCATTAATGGAGTAGCAGAAGAGAAACTATGTATGGATGGATTGCTGTTCAATGCTGCCGCTAGTCCGCAGGCATTTCCATGTCAGTATCCCATTGATGTAGACTGTACTGGCAGGGAACAAACTCGTAAGTAAATTTAACGATTTCTATAAAATACTTTCATTATTTCACTTTATGTTTCTTTACAACTACTATTTTGTAGACTTTTAACACCATTAAACTATTAAATAAAATAAAAACCCGTATGATAGGTATTCAGGTTAAGAATTTTACAGACAGTACAACACATAAACACAAATAATGAAACATATATTTTTTATCCTTTTGAACGTCGCGAAATTCCCTTAAAGGATAAAAAGCAGTCAAAACAACGTCACATTATGGTCAAAAGACATATATCGTCGCCTTAAGATGCAAATGGCCTAACTCGTAAAAGGCAAATTGTTCAGGAGACACGAAAAGCTACTTACTTGAAACAATGGATTTTACACTATCAATAGCGACAGTCTATTATTACACATTACTTGTTTAACACTATTGGGAGTTAGGTCAATCTCGTATTATCATAGAATGGACCAGAGATTGGCCAGTTTCAACTTACTGTTTTTGGCGCGAAGTTTGATGTTCTGGTCGTAAAACGTTTTCTAGTTGGTGTAGTTAATTTTCGCGAACGAAACCAATACAAAATGTCAATTTAGACAAAAAGTGGAATTAAGCCATTTGCATCTTAAGGCGTTGATATGACCAAAACTGATCAAAAAACGACGTCATTTAGATATCATTTTCGTCATTCTGGCTACCTGAGATTCTAGTTAGATCATTAAACAATGGTTCGTCCAAGGCATGCAACCTTCTTCTCGCTAGGCCAGGGCATTTACACAAGAAATGTTGAATACTTTCCTACTCTTCTTCATCTATGCAACTTCTGCAAAAATAGTAGTTGGAATTTGCATACTTTCGTCGTATCTACTGAAAATTCAATGTCCGGTAACTACGGCAATGATATTTCTTAGGTGTTTCAGACTGTGCTGTAATAACGCTGTGGTTTTTCTGTTATCAAGTATAGACCACAATTGCTTGGAGATGCTACAGGTTGTTAGCTCTATCTATATGCTTTGCGCAAGTTGTTTAGCTAATCGATCTTTCTCCTCTTTGACTGATCCAGTGGTCTAGCCACCGTGCGAGCAAAAATTATTTGCATTAAAGAGGGCTTGGATTAAAAAACGTGGGGCTTGGTTTAGATCACAATGATATGGGGACGATGGACGATATATCTAACCAAATCTATTGGTTAAAATTTTGACAAATTCATATTATGACATGATATGCCAAACTAATAAGTAATAAAATAAGTGTACAAATACAAATTAATTTTTGTTGTTTACAAAATTAACAAAGTAAGAATATACAGAAAGAAAAAAAAAATTACATAAATTGCTGAAATTGGCCACCGCCATGCTCCAAGCATAAATTCACACGTCTCTTCATATTTTCAAAAGTGTTGACCAGCATCTCTGGAGAAATGTTACCACATTCTTGGATAATCCTTTCTTGTAATTGTTCTACACTGTGGGCCAAATTTATTTGGAACCCAATTTCACTCTGAATAACTTTTGCTATATTTGTCGGATTTTGGTGGTATTTTGTGTAAATATTAAATGGGTCTTTCCCTAATTGTAGAACAAATATCCAATGACTATGTACAGGGGGAGCCAAGTAACAATAAATATTTGTAATCATTGCCTTTGGGGCTGTTGCAAAATTAAATGGTTTACTCTAAAACTACAAAAATTATTTGAAATTATTAAGAGACTATCGGAAAAGAGGCTCTGAAAAAATTGTTCTAGAATTTTTAGGTTTTGTATTAAAAACGTATTTTTTTTCGAAACTTTATTAAATAATATTACCATACTGCTTTATTAAATATCAAGTTAATAGAGCAAAAATGTAATAAAAAAAATATTTTTTAATAATTTTACAAGAAATTATTGTGAATATGAACAGCTTGAAGTCTTCGGCGTCATTGTCCAATAAGTTCAATTGAGTTATTAATAATTTCTTAATTTCTTTCAACAGTAAACTATCCTCTCTTTAAGCTGATCAATCGTATTAATCCGAGTATTTTCATAAACTTTTCCCTCTAATGTCCCCCAAATGTTATAGTCGACGGGGTTTAACTCCGGGCTATTTGGAGGCCACATGTTTGGTTCAATGAAATCAGGACAATTTTCCTGCAGGTATCTTACAGTACTCTTGACGTATGGCTTGATGCGCCATCTTGCTGAAATGTGAAGTTGTCGCTAACTATTTCTATTTCTCGAAGCATACCTTCTAAAATGTTCCGTTGATAAACTTCGGAATTAATTTTTACTCCAGAGTCAATAAAATAAATTTCAGTTTTTCCTAGCATCGATACAGCCAGAGAAACGATAACTGACTAAGAAAAATTATCTCTGGGAACCAGAAGATGTTCCAGTGGTATCTCCGATTTTCTTTGTACATTAGAATATACCCTGTTGTTCTGAGAATTTTTGGCTAGCGCAAAGAAAAAACTTTTTCATCTGAGAACCAAATTCATTCAATATCATCGCGTCGTCTAAATATTCTAAACAATGCTTGACTTCTTTCTACTCTTTTATTCTTAACATCAGTTGAAAATTTGTGACAGTATATTTTTTTAAAGGGTCGAAATTTCAAATCAATTTTAATAATTCTTCTTACCGATGATCTTTTAATAGTAGTCGTTTTTGTTATTTTTTTTCTTGAACTTATCGTATTACCGGGTTCAACAGCGTTAAGAATTGTCCTAACTCTTTCAACGTTTTCGATACTTCTACCAGTTTTCTTTCTTCCTCTTCCAGGCTTCATTTGAAATGAACCATTGGTCTCGAGTAAATGCCGTAGAAAATAAGTAACGGTAGTTAATTTCCAATTACGTTCTGGGTAACTTTTAGTAATCTTTTTTGCACCATAACCTTTGACTCTTAGAGATGAAATTAAGATTTTATCTTCAAATGACAAATACGAGTAGGTACACTATTTTGAAATAAATTTAATGCACTGTCAAGTTACTAATATTTACATACTGTTGTCAAGGGCATTTTTTCTTTTGTTTTATAGGTAACTCGACATCCAATTATTTACGTATTTTTGCTCTGTTAACTTGACATTTAATAAAGCTGTATGGTAATATTATTTAATAAAGTTTCGAAAAAAATACATTTTTAATACAAAACCTTCTTTCTAGAACAATTTTTTCAGAGCCTCTTTTCCGATAGTCTCCTAATAATTTTAAATAATTTTTGTAGTTTTAGAGTAAACCATTTAATTTTGCAACAGCCCCAAAGGCAATTATTACAAATATTTCTTGTTACTTGGCTCCCCCTGTATGTAGTGATTGGATATTTGTTCCACAATTAGGGAAAGGCCTCTTTAATATTTACACAAAATATCACCAAAATCCGACAAATATAGCAAAAGTTATTCAGAGTGAAATTGGGTTCCAAATAAATTTGGCCCACAGTGTATATTTGCAACTGGCGTTTTAAAAATAGTGTTCTTTAAATGAGGAAAACGAAGTAATCCATAACCATTAAACAAGGTGATCTAGGTGGGAATTCAATGTCTAATCGAAAACTGATCAATCTGTCGTCGAAAAAATTGCGTAAGTAGTTAATAGTTTCGGCGGCTGTATGGGCGGTTGCACCGTCCTGTTGAAAATATACAGAACGTAGTTCGTCGTCAAGTAATAATTGCTACTCAAATGGATTCAAAATATTGTCTCTATACCGCTGTGCTGTAACTGTGTCATGGAAAAAAATAGGACCAACAATTTTTTTCGGGAAACAGCTAACCAAACACCAATTTTTTGGGGGTGCAATGGGGATTTTTCACTACTTCATCTGCGTGTATTCTGAGAATTCACATAACTGGAGAGGTGGAACCAGGCTTCATCCGAAAAAAATGTCAGGTCTAATAAATCATTTCTTTCGAATAAATTTTGGGTAAACCATTGAGAGAAATTCCTGCGTCTTTCAAAACCTGCGGCTTGTATTTCTTGGAATACTTGCACTTTTTAAGGAAATAAATTTAGCTGCTTCTTAAGAATAGTCCTGCATGTTCCATGAGATCTTCCCACTTCTTGGGACATGCGTCTTAGACAATTTGTTGGCGTATTTTGCATTATTTTACGAACGTTTGTAAGTTCTTCTGTTCTTACAGATGGTCTTGCTGCTCCTTTTTTGTGTTGCATAGAACCCGTTTCCCTAAACACAGCCACGGGTCTTTTCAGGCAATGATAAAAATCCCCAGCAATAAAAGCAACGTTGGGAAAATGTTTGTGAAAATCGTCCATGCACAAACCCGAACCAGGATTGTATTGCCACTCACCATTTACTCTTACCCCGTTTCGAAAATACGGTTCAACAATAAATATTTTGTGCTGTTTCGTAACGCCCATTGTGTAAATTGGTCGAGAAATTGGAAAAATTAGCGATGAATCAAATTACTTGTAGCGACTGTCAAAGATGACGGAATAACTGAATGATTGTTAATTCAGGTAGATACTGACACCCAACAGGTATTAAGCTCTACGGCTAAGCATTACGTCCTTAGATGCAAGGCCCTCTTTAATGCAAATACTTTTAACTCGCACGGTACAATATTCTCTGCTAGTTGGGCACATGTGCCGGATCCTTCCCTGGCGAGCGCATCATGCTTTGGTATTACTCAACGAACAAATAATATAACTTGAAATAGATTCAATAACCTTAGTAGTTTTTAAGGAAACAATATAAATGTAAATTGCAAGTGGTAAACCCTTAATAATCAAAGACATAATTAAACATTTTAGAGCCTGCACAACCTACTGATGATTGTCCACACCAGTTCGGATATTTCAAAATTGGTGACCAACAAAACTGTGGTCAGTTTATGAATTGCGTTGATGGCAGAGGCTTTATGTTTGACTGTCCAGAAGGGTTGGCATGGAATGGGGAAACTTATAGATGTGACTGGCCTGACCAGACACCTGACTGTGATGCAGAAGGTTAGCAAAAAATAAGCTTACAAATTACAATGTTTTCATTAGAAACTTTTTAAAGTTTTTTATATACACGGTGTTCCTTAATGACGTGCTAATATTTGAGGGTGTGATTCTTTAAGTCATTTTATGGAGAAAAGTTCATGTAAACATATGTCCTAAACGGCTTAAATTTTTTGTTACAGGGTGTTGAATTTTTTCTTTTTTAATGCGTGTTTTGTAATATCTACGAAAGTACTTTAGATAATATTTTTAATTTAGGCATGTCCTAATAGGACATAAAACCACATGTTTTAGTTATAAAAGTTATTTTTTTATCCCACCAGTGGCGTCCCTGCAAACATGTACTCTGATATTTTTTAGAAAAAAAGTGGGACACTACTGACATTTTTCCATGTGGAAATTATTTCTGATTTGCCTGGTGAATTCTACATAAAAATGGTCTCCTGAGTTTTTCTCCTCAGGCACACTGTTTTTAATTAAAATAATTAAATTAAATTAGCTCTACTATTTATTATTATTAACACTGATAATGCAAAATTTTGTTTTATAAAATATGTTGGAAATGACCACCTTCACTTAATAAGGCATGCTTTCGCCCGTCTTTGCATCGAATAGCGCACTCGTTCAAATATTTTATATTGTTTCACAGAAGGCAATTATTTGCTCCTTTAAATTTTCTAAAGTGTTAATGAGAGTTTTATACACTAGAGTTTTAGGATGACCCACAAGAAAAAATTCAAACTATTGAGATCAGGGAATCTTGCTGGCCATTGTTGAGCTCCTCCGCGACCTATCCAACCATTCGGATAAACTGCATCTAAATGGTCGCGAACGATTACACTGAAATAAGCAGGAGCTCCATCATGCATGTACCACATTTGATTCCTTAGCGCATATGGTACACAAGTAACACAGGTAGTTATTCTTTGAGGAAATACAGATAAGACTGCCGTTAAGGCGTTAATTATGTTTATAAGTACGTCACCGTTCCAGGACAACTAGATTTATGTGATCAAAAATTATCCGTCAATACTGCAAAATGAAGCTTATATATGCCAAAATCATATATATTGTGTCGGTTCTAAAATATTTAATAGCGTACCGCAGGAATTTAAAGAAAAGCCATATCATAGGATAAAGAGGGATATAACAAAGTGGATTATTGACAGTAAATTTACAATTAACTATATCATTTAATCAAGTTTATCTCATTCTGGTTCTGTTTTATAACACACATGATCGTGAACATATCTGGCTGGTCAGCAGGATTTGTCAAGCTGGATGTCTTGGGTGGTATTGTATTGTTATGTATTTATTTTCTTTTGGTATTATTATGTCTCGTATTATTTATTTCTGTTGAATTATCTTGCGTTGGAGAGTTGTTTTTACTTTGTTATTAATGAGAGATTAACCTAAAACCTCAAAATTGTTTAATTATATAATAAGGAAGAAGATGCACACACACTATTTTAAATACCATTGTGCATCTAAATTTTTAGCAATAATAATAAGGTAGTTTACAATAATTAGAATACGTTTTAAGTTGTATTATTTTATAATTGCTGAAATAAATAAATTATTTAATTTAATTATTTTAATTAAGAACAGTGTGCCTGAGGAGAAAAAACGCAAGAGACCATTTTTATGTAGAATTGATCAGGCTAATCAGAAATAATATCCACATGGAAAAATGTTATTGGCGTACTTCTTTTTTTCTAAAAAATATCAGAGGACATGTTTGCAGGGACGCCACTGGTGGGACAAAAAAATAACTTTCATAACTAAAACATGTGCTTTTATGTCCTATTAGCACATGCTAAAATTGAAAATATTATCTAAAGTACTTTCGGAGATATTACAAAAAACGCATTAAAGAAGAAAAAATTCAACACCCTGTAGCAAAGAATTTAAGCCCTTTAGGACCTATGTTTATATGAACTTTTCTTTATAAAATGACTTGCATAAAATGACTTGAGGAATCACACCTTAAAATATTAGCCCGTCATTAAGGAACACCCTGTATATATTTTTTAATAATTAATTACACCGACAAGTTTCAAAATTCGGGCGGTAAAATTTTATCTATTTATTATTTTATATTATGTCGATACTTCTTTTTAGCATACTTGGGATTCACATGTCCACCAGATCCAAAACAGTTTGGTTTGGGAGAAGCAGAATACCGTTTCTTCCGATCGCCAAGTGACTGTCAAAGATACTTCGCTTGTATTAATAACAGACCAAGACTGTACAATTGTGGAGAAGGACGTGCTTACAACGACCTTACCAATGAGTGTGACGGAGCAGAAAATGTTACTGGTTGTGCTGTATCACAGCACCAAAATGAGTTCAGAGGAGCACCAACCAAACTTGCTAAATTTTCCAATCAAAATGCTTATAATAAATTTAATAAATTTTAGCATGTTTTAACCAATGTATATAATATAAATAAAAATTTAAAAAAATTGTTGGTGTTTTTTAAATGTAACATTGCAGACTATGACAATTATTTCTGTATATTATGCTATATTTACGATGCCTATAATATTTATAATAAATTTTCTTATTTTAACTGTTTTTAGGAACTATTTGGTAGTTTCGTGCCATGTTTCCTGTAAAATATTTCAAATATTATATTTTGTAACACTTTTTTTTTCTATTTTCTGTTACCTACGAATTTAATAAACACCTTTAAAATATTTTATGGTCAGTTTCGTGAACCAAAATTGTAGGTGTGCCATGGCAATTTTATTTTTCAACCAATTTAATTAATTTAGTATTCCCTTGCATATTTTTTTATGGTAACATATTTAAATTAGTTTAATTTAGTTACCACCCACCGCAGTGACGGCACCTCAGTTCCGGGGGAACGTGCCCCCTGTCACTAGCCATACTCTTTAATGACTTTAGGTCAATTGGAACCTTCTTATCTGCAGTCCTCTTATTTTCGTAATATTTTTAATTGTAGGTCACGTGCCAAAGATTTTTTTCGTATTTAAGAATGGTTTCCCAAAAGTAAATAAATTCTTGACATTTTGTTACTTTCGTTTTTCTTATTCTCCGATTTAATTTCACAAATTTGACATATGCCAACAATGCATACATTATCAAGGGACCTAAGATTTCTTTCGTAAATCATCTACCGTGCGAGCAAAAATTATTCGCATCAAAGAGGGCCTAGCATCTAAGGACGTAATGCTTAGCCGTAAAGCTTAATACCTGTTGGGTGTCAGTAACTACCTGAATTAAAGATCAATCAGTTATTCCGTCATCTTTGACAGTCATTACAAGTAATTTGATTCATCGCTAATTTTTCCAATTTCTTGAACAATTTACACAATGGGCTTTACGGAACAGCCCAACACATTCATGGTTGAAGCGTATTTTCGAAACGGGGTTAGAGTAAATGGTGAGTGGCAATACAATCCGGGTTTGTGCATGGACGATTTTCACGAACATTTTCCTAACGTTGCTTTCCTTGCTGGGGATTTTTATTATTGCCTGAAAAGAACCGTGACTGTGTTTAGGGAAACAGGTTCTGTACAACACAAAAAAGGAGCAGGAAGACCATCTGAAAGAACAGAAGAACTTGTTGCAAACGTTCGTGAAATAATGCAAAATACGCCAACAAATTGTATAAGACGCCTGTCCCAAGAAGTGGGAAAATTTTATGGAACATGCAGGACTATTCTTAAGAAGCAGCTAAATTTATTTCCTTATAAAGTGCAAGGATTCCAAGAAATACAAGCCGCAGATTTTGAAAGACGCAGGAATTACTCTCAATGCTTACCAAAATTTATTGGAAAGAAATGATTTATTAGACCTGACATTTTTTTGGATGAAGCCTGGTTCCACCTCTCCGGTTATGTGAATTTTCAGAATACACGCATGTGGAGTAGTGAAAATCCCCATTGTTTTGTAGAGTCCACATTGCACCCTCAAAAAATTGGTGTCTGGTTAGCTGTTTCCCGAAGAAGAATTGTTGGTCCTATTTTTTTCCATGACACAGTTACAGCACAGCGGTATAGAGACAATATTTTGAACCCACTTGTGGAGCAATTACTTGACGACGAACTACGTTTTGGATATTTTCGACAGGACGGTGCAACTGCCCATACAGCCGCCAAAACTATTAACTACTTGCGCAATTTTTTCGACGACAGATTGATCAGTTTTCGATCAGACATTGAATTCCCACCTAGATCAGCTTGTTTAACGGTTATGGATTACTTCGTTTTTCCTCATTTGAAGAACAGTATTTTTAAAACACCAGTTGCAAATTTAGAACAACTACAAGGAAGGATTATCCAAGAATGTGGTAACATTTCTCTAGAGATGCTGGTCAACACTTTCGAAAATATGAAGAGACGTGTGAATTTATGCTTGGAGCATGGCGGTAGCCAATTTCAGCAATTTATGTAATTATTTTTCTTCTTCTTTCTGTATATTCTTACTTTGTTCATTTTGTAAACAACAAAAATAAATTTGTATTTGTCTACTTATTTTATTACTCATTGTTTGGCATATCATGTCATAATATGAATTTGACAAAATTTTAACCTAGATTTGGTTTTAGATATATCGTCCCCATATCATTGTGATCTAATCCAAGATCTAAGTTTTTTAATCCAATCCAATTTGTTGTAATAATAAAGGGTTTATGGTTTTGCTGGATATAAGGCCAAAGCTGATCCTATAGTTCTTCGGTGATGTCTTCCTTTTTTTATCTCTGAGTCCCTAAATAAGTGCTGGTACTTTCGATTTGGATCAATCCATTTCCTCTAACGATTATTTAATATTGAAACATGTAAACAATGATTTATCTTTTTGTTACTTTTAACAGTAAAGGAGTACACGCATTGAATCGACTCGGACAGGTCGACTCGGAAAAGAGCAGTCGGAAAAGAGCAGTCGGAATATCAACGCGCATTGAATCGACTTGGACCGGTCGACTCGGAAAAGAGCTGTCGGAATGACAACGTCAGCCGCGAATTGAATTCGCTTTGCCGGCAGTCGTCCACTAGTAGTCGGGCATAGAGGAGCAGGAGAAGATAAAAATGACATAATTTCAATAAGAAAATGTATAAAGCATTAGGTAAAAATAATTTAATTATATAAAATTATTTTTAAAATTCCATCACCTTTTATGTTATATTTCGTGAGATTTTTAAGAAGCAATGTTATATTCAATAAACATTTAAGCGTTTTTATTATTATCCCTTAAAATTTTATTTAAAATAACATTAATCTTTATGAAATATTTCGTTAACTTAACTATGAAAAATACTAGGGTTTGTAGTGACATTAAGTAGTAGGTAGATGTAAAAATAATTAAAGGAAATATTTTTACGGTGTGTTAGCATAAAAAACCCTTTAATATTTATAATTTTCATAAAAATAAATTAAATTTTTTTGTAAGCTGTAAATTTAAATTGTATGTCTTAATTTTCCATAACTTTCCTAAAATTTACTTATATGAAGTTGTTTATTCATCACTGTCAAAAATATCTTGTTTTATTGTAAAATTAAAATAAAATTTAATATTACAAAAACATTAATGTATCCTTATCTACCACATGAAAGTAGGGGTAAAATTTATATTTTTATATTTTTTAAGGAACTATCATGTAAAATTCAACCCACTTTTTACAGTGTGCAATAAAAAAGTTACAATTAAGTTTGTTTTACTAAAACTAAGGCTCGAGAATTTCGATATCAAGGTAAATTAATATGTTGACATTTAAACTTTTTTTTAAAGTCACGGCGGCATTGATCAAATAGCACAATTATAACGTTTCTCTTTATTGGTGTTTTTCCGCTACACTAAATTTCATACAAAAATCGTAGTTCGCCGTCAGAGCATTCGGTAGTTTTTGCCCCTGCAAGCAATTCCGGGTCGAGTCGACCGATCCGAGTCGACCGGTCCGACTCAGTGCGCGGGGTCTAATTTAATTACATGAATATCAAAAATTTCCGACTGCTCTTTTCCGAGTCGACCGGTCCGAGTCGATTCAATGCGTGTACTCCTTTAATCGATATCAAATTGGCTAATCATGAATTGCGACGAAAGTACCAATATCTATATCGGGTTTGACATTGACAGAAATTGTTTTCTCAAAATAAAAGTGGACTGGTTAGCTTAAGCGAAGGGGCAGTAAGTATGTTAAGTTAATGGTCGCTGCGTTGCTGTCGGGATCTTGCTGGCCGCGCGGCAAAGTGCGCCTTGTTAGTATCAACTTAATACATTAGTTGCTTATTATTTGACCACTTGTCTTGGCTGAGCTGACCTAAACTGACTACCTTGCCGTTTTATTTGACCAAGTAAGTCAGATTATCTCAGTCAAATTTCCTCCCCCCTTGCCTACGCTAAGGTTACCGGATTTGTGACAGATCGTTCGTTTTGGCTGATTTATGTGTCAACACTGTCAACTTGGCAATGGTTGTTTCATTTGCAATTTAGTCAAGAAATTTCTTTTAGTTAGCTCAGCCAAGACAACTGGTCAAATAATAAGCAACTATTGTAGTGGACTCGCGACTTTGGTCGCCTAGTACGCCCCCGCTGTTATTCTTGATTTGGTAATTAGGCAACTTTGACTGGGAAAGAATTATTTATGTCAATATATCACTGATGTCACGATCAACATGTATGGTTAGTTAATTGTTGTTTAAAATCTTTGTGCAATCCAACAGAAGATTATAATAAATCAAACAATAATATTTACCATTAAAGTCATCTTCTTTATTATAATACGTTTAATAAAATGAAAAGTTATAAGTTGATATGTTATGTTTATTAAGTTTATCAACTCATATCATTCACTACTACATCTATGTAGGTTCTAATACGAACAAAATCTATAAAAAAATATTCTAGATCATATACTATGTAATAATGCCTACTTAATGCCATAACTAGTTAAAAAAATTATTTAATGGTAACATATATCTTTTGGATAAAGTTAAGCCTACAGAACTGTTTCTGATATTTTCGTAATGATTAGGATCCAATTTTTTAACATCTTCAACGCTTATGTACTGCATCTCGGATTCTAGTAATTTGTCGAAAATGTCTCGCAACTCTTTGAATGTAGGCCTCAGACTTGGGCATCCCTCCCAACATCTAAGCATTATATGGTAACTAAAAAAAAATATAACAAATATTGTTTTTTGTATGTAATTTTATATTGTGGGGTGTGCTATTAAAAATGTTTGCAACGAATCATTCTCATGGATACAAAAATACTTATATCCAGTTCCAAATTAAATGTGAGTTTATTCATCTTTTGTTTAATTAAGACTAATTACATTTTATAGTCTATCAAAAATAATACGATATAAAACTTTTGTTGATTGTGACGATTATTAGATAAAACTAACAGCTAGATTCTATAATTCAAAATTTGGGGACGACAACCAACAAGTAATTTTTTTTAATAAGGTAAAAATTTCCCTACTTTGCATTGCAGAAACATAAGTTTCTAATTTTCAGATCAACTCCAAATCACGCCGTCCAAATAATTACAATAGCTTTAATTAGTGATAAGCAAGACAGAATAATATACTAAAGTTAAGGAGTAGAAGTAGAGTAGGATTAATTGGAGGTAGGAAAGGCTTACAAGCAGAGGTTATACAGTTAAAATATATCAGTAGTAGTGACTGCAAATAGGAGAGTAGGAGTAATCGAAGACAGAAAAGAGGAGGGGCACTAAAGAAGAAAGAAAGGAAAGAAGGATATATTGAGTGATCAGGAGTAGAGTAGTAAACAAATAAGAGGTGGATATAGGTACATAATAGGAGGTTTTATTGGAGATCATACAACAGTGCACATATAAGAATACTGGTAGATATAATCGGATGTAGAACGGATAAACAGTAGGATCAGAAATAATTAAAAGAACAAAGGATAGATGCTTAAAGGTCGGAATGGCATAATAAGAATAAGATATTCCTCCGAAACAGGGTAGCGAGATAGGAGGTTAAATGTCACATCGTAAGAACCAGGGGAACAACAATAAGGTCTAGGGCAAAGTAAAAACATTGATCGCTATTGTTGTTTTGTTGCGACTGAGACTTCGTATAGCGATCGACTTTGGAGGGAACGGGAATTTAAAAAATGCAAATTAAAAAATAAAATCTATTTATCAAAAAACATAAGATAAGGGTTTGTTTAGTTTTGAGTATTTACAATACCTAGAAGGCAGTTTATTATTAAGAATATATGACTCCGTTAATAGGATACGTTTATAGAACATAGATTATGACGCTATTTGTCGGCCAGGATACTTCTGCTGATTAAATACCATGCTTTAGAGTCCAAGAGGGACGCGGCAAGATAGATATATTATATATATTTATAGGACTATAAGGTGCCAGAAGATAGGTTCAACCTTAAAGCTTTCGCCATTGCTTCGGCCAATGAAATTAGAAATAAAGAATCTAAGTAATGTAATGATAATTGCGACATAAGGCCAGTATTAGTGGCAAAGCTGTGGGACTCTTTGCTCTTTTGCAACTCACCTCCAAACATGGTAAATCAATATTAATAATAACATAATAATGAAATGATTCTGGCAGGAACTCATAGAAATAATGATAGAATGGTGACTAGATTGGCGACGCGGTATCGGCATGCGAGAGTAGACCAGAGGGCTGGAGCGATAAAAAAGAACAAACAAAATGGGTCTTTTGGAAACCAGGTTGTTCCAAAGTAATTTCTATAGAGTTGTCTACTGGTGGGCTATAATAACACAACAAATGAGCATCAGCATTTCTGGCGAACAGACAGTCGATAGGAGTGCAGTAAAGTCAAACTAAGCAAAATGAAGCAGAAAGTTTGTTTTATTTAAACTGAGAGCACTAAGAGATAGTATAATTCAAGAGATATTATTAATATTTTACTATTCCTTCAATGAAGATATCCAAAATAGTTTGAACAGAAATCCAAATGCAGGTCAGCATTAAAGCTGTATTAGATATAGTATTTTTTCTATTAGGGCAAAAAATATACAACAAACAATAATACAAAAATAGTTATTTGCTATAAAAAATACTTTTCCAATATGTGGAAACTAAGATTTAGTTGACAATGTTTATATTGATTAGCCCAAAAAATGTAAGATAGTTTATTGTATAAATAATATTTGATGGTATTGTAATTTGTAAAAGCTTGTATGTATGTATTTCTGTTCTTTATTTTCTTGAAATAAAAGTAAATTCGTACTTACAGTTCCTCACTACAATTTATTGGATTTTCCATTCTATAATTTCCTTTTAGCAAAGCAATTAAATCTTCAGTCCTAATAGCTGGAAACGGATTTCCTCCAAGAGTTACTATCTCCCATAAGACTATACCGAATGACCAAACGTCACTTTCGGTAGTATAGACTTGATGGGTTAACGATTCTAGAGCCATCCAGCGAAAAGGTAATTTTCCTTAAAAACAAATTTTAAGATTAACCCCTAATCTAACGTAAATTTTATTCTTGACATTATGTACCATATCCGGGGTTATTTCGTGTATAAGTCGTTGGCCAAAATGCTCTCAATTTTCTGGTTTTATTACGAAAAATTTGATTTAAGTGAGCTCAAAGGAAATAATCTAGAGGATTAAGATACTACAACAGATTCAAAGTATTCACTTCTTCTAAACCGAAAATAAAGTGACCATTGGAATGCACCATCAATCTTATCAATAACATGTTTTTTTTAAACAGTGTGATCTGGTTAAATCCAAATTTTAGTATCAATTGTTGCTAAAATGGCCAGATTTTTTCTGGCTTTTCTAGATTACCGAAATGCAAAAGTAAATAGCGGGTTACATTTCCTTTTATACCCTTTCCAACCAGCTATACAATACATACATACCTAAACACTTTAAAAAAAAGTTGGGGGCGGTTTCTATCCCAAAAAGATGGTTAAACTTCATATAGACACGAAAAACGTACGCTAAAGTAAAAATAAACCCAGCCGTAATTCTATATTTTTTCAAATCATGTAATGGTGGTTGTCATCAAAAAAGTCATCGTTGTGCCAAAAATTTGCGAACGTGACGTCAAAAAGTGCACTTTTAAATAAGGAGGTTTCAAGTATTGACCTCTAGAGTAATTTGTTTCTTATAACTTTTGGACGATTAACAATTAAAACTGTTTTACTTTATTTAAATTAGTTTAAGTTTAAATACCGCCATTGCACTGCCCTATTGTTCAAATGTGTCTAGACTTAAAAATTCATATTTTTTGGAAAGTGCTTTAATTTTTGATATATTATGGCTGATTTATATCTCAATTAAATTAAACTAAACTAAACTAAACTAAGAAAATTAAATTAAGAAATTAAGGCGATGGATTATACTTCTTCAGCTTGGTTTGAGCCACTTAATGAATCTACGAGAGAAGAACCTATCTTATTGGTTTGTTTTCGTTATTTAATGAATATTATTGTTTTAAAACATGATAGAAAAAAATTCATTTATTTTGTAAATATTTCTAGATTAGTTTTATTTAACCACATATAAAAATAATATTTCACTAACCATCCACTTTATTTTCCTCATCGGACAATATGCTGGCAATTGTAAGCCAATTATTTTGCCGAAAAATTTAATTTTTAAAATTCGTGTCCGTTTTATCACAAATGCATGGGAACTGTTTTACTAATTCAATCAATGTACCGTCGTTAACAACCATCGTGAAACTTTTTGGAATAATCAAATTATCAAAAAAATAATTCTAAAATTGAAGAAGAATTTAGGGTTATGAGCACAAATTCTTCTTTATTACATTCACCGAAATGACAAATGACATGACGGGAATCACGGATTATACCGATCGCTCCATGAACTATGTCGATTCAACTAAGAAGTTAAAAGTTCGGCAACTTCTTAGTTTAATTTAATTTAATTCCTTAATTGTAGGTATAAATGCGTCCATATGATGGTGGTATTTTAACTTCTTAATTTAGTTTAGTTTAGTTTAATTTAATTGAGGTATAAATTCGCCATTAAATTATTAATAATTGCAATTATTACTGCAATATAATCTGCTTTTAAATAGAGTAGGGTTTCTCCCTTACCGAAGATAAGACTATACATAATTGCACTTACCTACATACTGTCCCTAAGTAAGAAATTATACCTTAATATTAATAAGACTAAAAAACGCTTTACTTACCTCCGGTCACTTTTTGGTAAACATTATTGGTATAAATATCTCGACACAGTCCAAAATCTGAGATTTTAATGGTGTAATTTTCAGTTAGCAAAATATTCCTTGTGGCCAAGTCCCTGTGTATCATTTTTAAATTCGATAAAAATTCCTATGAAAAGAAGAACATTAATAGCTTATCTTTTCTGTGTTTTGACTTACATTATTTTACATTTAGGGGTTTGTAGTAGCTACTTACCATTCCTACAACAATTTGTCTTGCAAAAGATAGCAAATCTTTGGATTGCAAGACATAATCTTTTTTCAATAACGCAGTTTCTTCTATTTTATAAAATTTGTCACAGTTGTCCGAGCATGTGGCTGTATCAGTGTATTTATTATTTTTCAAACTAAAAAAGTAACATAATTAATTGATGAAATACAATAAAAAAATTAAAATTTTTTAAACTATGAAAATATTACTAAATAATACAATGATAATGGGTAGTAGAGCAGACTTACCCACCTATCGCCCAATATAAGCCAAACATTTCTTAAGAATGTTTGTAAATCACCATTGGAGCAGAACTCGACCAACATTAAAGGATTATTGGGTCTATGTTTAGTTATCACTCCAATTAGATAGACAATATGAGGATGACTAGGTACTGCTTTCATTATTTCAATTTCATTATAAAACTGAGTGATTTGTTCCTCTGTAGGTTTAGCTAAAATAATACAAGTTGCATGCTACAAAGTAGTTTGCGTACATGGGGATCTCGAAAAAGGAAAGAGGTACAACGATATTAAAATTAAAGCAAAGCCCTCTTGTTATTTTTCTTGTTTAGCGACATACTTTTATTTTTATAACACTTTTATACACTATCTTTAAGCAATCATCACTTTTACTATTTTCTTCAAGAATCTATTCTATTTAAATTGATTTATTGGGTTTTGTATCTACATCTACTATTATTTATTATTTTTTTATAAAGGAAAATATTTATTACCTTTTAACATTTTCACAGCCACTTCAGACTTCTTATTCGGTTCTATACAGTACCATCCTTTCTGTACTATACCAAATGCCCCAACACCAACTACTTTATTTAATGTCAATTTGGTTTCGTCAAGTTCCCATTTTAAATCTTCAGCGTGGTTGACAACGTATTTAACAACAGAGTCGTCCATTCGCTATCAATGAAAATAACTATATAGAATATTTGGTTATATTTTTAAAGGGAATTAAATATCAACATTTTGAGTTTGTTTAAATATTGGTAATCTAACGGATTTTCCAATGTAAACGGCAATATTGATGTCCTCCCTATTCTTTTTAGAGTAGGAGATAAATAATAAAGTCCAAAAAGAACTTCTAAATAAAACATAAAAGTACAATTTTGTATACAGGGGTAAAAATTTTTTTAATCATCTGCCTGGGCAGGTTAGAGAGATTGTATTCGTTAAAAAATTTAAGAGGGAGGTCAAGAAGATTCTTTTGAATAAGACATATTAGTTACTCTGTTTCCAAATTTTTAGAGGATTTAGTATATTAATTATAGTAGATTTTTGTTTGTAATCTGCTTTGTGAACAAAATTTTACTATTTGATTTTTATTAAAGCTATGTTTGAGTTTGAGTATACGTATAGAGAAGTTGTCGTATGTTCTTCTTTGTTTTATGTAACTTGTTTTTATATGACTTATTTAGTCTAGTACTAGTATAGGTACTTAGTCTACATTAACTTGTACTTAGTTTTAGATTAATGACTTTATTAATGAAAAAAGGAAATTTTTTTATAACAATAAAGCGTATTTTGATTTGATTTGATTTGATTTGATTTGATTTTATTTGATTTTATTTGATTTGATTTGATTTGATTTGATTTGATTTGATTTGATTTGATTTGATTTGATTTGATTTGATTTGATTTGATTTGATTTGATTTGATTTGATTTGATTTGATTTGATTTGATTTGATTTGATTTGATTTGATTTGATTTGATTTGATTTGATTTGATTTGATTTGATTTGATTTGATTTGATTTGATTTGATTTGATTTGATTTGATTTGATTTGATTTGATTTGATTTGATTTGATTTGATTTGATTTGATTTGATTTGATTTGATTTGATTTGATTTGATTTGATTTGATTTGATTTGATTTGATTTGATTTGATTTGATTTGATTTGATTTGATTTGATTTGATTTGATTTGATTTGATTTGATTTGATTTGATTTGATTTGATTTGATTTGATTTGATTTGATTTGATTTGATTTGATTTGATTTGATTTGATTTGATTTGATTTGATTTGATTTGATTTGATTTGATTTGATTTGATTTGATTTGATTTGATTTGATTTGATTTGATTTGATTTGATTTGATTTGATTTGATTTGATTTGATTTGATTTGATTTGATTTGATTTGATTTGATTTGATTTGATTTGATTTGATTTGATTTGATTTGATTTGATTTGATTTGATTTGATTTGATTTGATTTGATTTGATTTGATTTGATTTGATTTGATTTGATTTGATTTGATTTGATTTGATTTGATTTGATTTGATTTGATTTGATTTGATTTGATTTGATTTGATTTGATTTGATTTGATTTGATTTGATTTGATTTGATTTGATTTGATTTGATTTGATTTGATTTGATTTGATTTGATTTGATTTGATTTGATTTGATTTGATTTGATTTGATTTGATTTGATTTGATTTGATTTGATTTGATTTGATTTGATTTGATTTGATTTGATTTGATTTGATTTGATTTGATTTGATTTGATTTGATTTGATTTGATTTGATTTGATTTGATTTGATTTGATTTGATTTGATTTGATTTGATTTGATTTGATTTGATTTGATTTGATTTGATTTGATTTGATTTGATTTGATTTGATTTGATTTGATTTGATTTGATTTGATTTGATTTGATTTGATTTGATTTGATTTGATTTGATTTGATTTGATTTGATTTGATTTGATTTGATTTGATTTGATTTGATTTGATTTGATTTGATTTGATTTGATTTGATTTGATTTGATTTGATTTGATTTGATTTGATTTGATTTGATTTGATTTGATTTGATTTGATTTGATTTGATTTGATTTGATTTGATTTGATTTGATTTGATTTGATTTGATTTGATTTGATTTGATTTGATTTGATTTGATTTGATTTGATTTGATTTGATTTGATTTGATTTGATTTGATTTGATTTGATTTGATTTGATTTGATTTGATTTGATTTGATTTGATTTGATTTGATTTGATTTGATTTGATTTGATTTGATTTGATTTGATTTGATTTGATTTGATTTGATTTGATTTGATTTGATTTGATTTGATTTGATTTGATTTGATTTGATTTGATTTGATTTGATTTGATTTGATTTGATTTGATTTGATTTGATTTGATTTGATTTGATTTGATTTGATTTGATTTGATTTGATTTGATTTGATTTGATTTGATTTGATTTGATTTGATTTGATTTGATTTGATTTGATTTGATTTGATTTGATTTGATTTGATTTGATTTGATTTGATTCATTTTAATTTCATCATCAGTAGCTTCGTTTGTACAGTGGTGAGGAACTGTCAGCAAACTGAAGACGCATGCGTATGTGATTAAAAGCATTCGCAAACGATAAATCCCAAACCGCTGCCAGAAAATCCGGCGTTCGCAGACGCCAAATTTTTGTTTGTGGATCGGTTTCTAACTGTCAGAATAATTCACTGATTAGAAGCAAATTTTTCGGTGGGGACTTGTGCAGTTTGCATTTTTTTTAAACTATCATTTCATCATGGCATACTGGCAATACAATCCGGGTTGCTTTTATTGCTGGGGATTTTATCATTGTCTGAAAAGGACCGTGGCTGTGTTTAGGGAAACATATTCTATACAACACAAAAAAGGAGCAGGAACTTGAAAAACGTTCGTGAAGTAATGCAAAATACGCCAACAAATTGTATAAGACGCCTGTCCCAAGAAGTGTGAAGATCTTATGAAACATGTAGGACCATTCCTAAGAAGCAGCTAAATTTATTTCCTTATAAAGTTCAAGTATTCCAAGAAATACAAGCCGCAGATTTTGAAAGACGCAGGAATTACACTAAATGGTTTACCCAAAATTTATTGGAAAGAAAAGAAAATTAGACCTGACTTTTTTTCGGATGAAGCCTGGTTCCACCTCTCCGGTTATGTGAATTCTCAGAATACACGCATGTGGAGTAGTAAAAATCCCCTTTGTTTTGTAGAGTCCACATTGCACCCTCAAAAAATTGGTGTCTGGTTAGCTGTTTCCCGAAGAAGAATTGTTGCTCCTATTTTTTTCCATGACACAGTTACAGTACAGCGGTATAAGGACAATATTTTGAATCCATTTGTGGAGCAATTACTTGACGACGAACTACGTTTTGGATATTTTCAACAGGACGGTGCAACCGCCCATACTGCCGCCGAAACTATTAACGACTTACGCAATTTTTTCGACGACATATTGATCAGTTTACGATCAGACATTGAATTCCCACCTAGATCAACCAGTGGCGTAGCGTGGTTAAAGGGGCGGAGGGGGCGAAAGCTTCAAAGGTAAAGGCGTAAATTTTTTTACGGGTTAAATGAGGGGGAAAAATAGCGCCGCAGGCGAAAATTTTTTGGGTGCCATGCCCTTTTTTCACTGATGGTACCTGATTTTCAAGTAGGAAAATTATAAAATACACAAGATCCTCAAGAAATCAAAAAAAAATTGATCAAGTAAAAAAAGTGCTTCGTTTTCATGGCTCATTATGGGTCCGGGGGGGGGGGGGTTTATAACCCCCTTATCTACGCCCTTCTTCAAAGGGCGCCTCACTGCTAATGTATAATTTCGTTTATTTAGTAAATTTTGGCCTAAGAAATAAAGTTTTTGTTTCGTCATGTCTAAAATGGTCACATATGAAAACAGAATATGACACGGCAAGGGGAATTTTGTTAAAACTCTATTAAATATTTTATGCATATTACATAATAATAGAAGCATATATTCTCATTGGCGGGAATTATTTGTTAAAATGGAATTTTTGTTTTTCTGACGAAGAGCGAAGAGACGACCGTAATATTGACTGTAGGACGTCGGCAATATAAACTTTCAGTCGGATAAGATGAGGGTTTTGTTATATAATTATTATTTATATTCATAAACATGGTAAATTTCCTCTTGCTGCGATAGTAGCGATAGGTAAACAATATTATCAATTATCATGTGAAGTGAAATTGAACTGGAAACCACTGGGAGAGTGAAAAGGGGGCGCCGTTTGGGAAAGGACACAAAGGGCGGGGGGGGCGGTCGCCCCCCCTGGCCCCCTGCACGCTACGCCACTGAGATCAACTTGTTTAACGGTTATGGATTACTTTGTTTTTCCTCATTTAAAGAACACTATTTTTAAAACACCAGTTGCAAATTCAGAACAATTACAAGAAAGGAATATTCAAGAATATCATAACATTTCTCCAGAGATACTGGTCAACACTTTCGAAAATATAAAGAGACGTGTGAATCTATGCTTGGAGCATGGCGGTGGCCAATTTCAGCAATTTATGTAATTATTTTTCTTTTTCTTTCTGTATATTCTTACTTTGATAATTTTGTAAACAACAAAAATAAATTTGTATTTGTTAACTTATTTTATTACTCATTAGTTTGGCATATCATGTCATAATATGAATTTGACTAAAATTTTAACCTAGATTTGGTTAGATACATCGTCCCCATATCATTGTGATCTAAACCAAGCTCTACGTTTGTTTATCCAAGCCCTCTTTGATGCAAATAATTTTTTATCCCACGGTATAACAAATGCATTTCTCTAATCGTTGTTGCAAATAATTTATAATTTATTTACTAGGTTAGATTTCTGTCATATGTCAATTATCCTCACAGAAAAAAAAAAGGATTTCTTATTAGTTTGGGGTTTGGGAACATTGGAAATCGGTTGACACTTTGCTTGTACGAACGAAGTTAATATGTTGTGGTTTGACTTACCTGTTTTAGACATAAATACTTAACTAAAATACATCCAATTTTGTCTCTAAATACTACTGCTAATGCAACTATTACTATTCCCAGTGAGGAGGTAATCCATATCCATATAGACTTTTGATTATTTGCGGATGATTCGTAATAAATCTTTAATAAGTTGTTGGAACCATTTTGAGGTGGAACATTGACAAAAACAGAATTACTTACTCCACCGTCTGAATATGCAGTTAGCGTAATACGATTATTTATCCCCAGCTCAACATTTTCAATATCAGCATAGTTGTTCATCTAAAACATGCTTTATTTAAGCTTTTGTGATAAATACTGCTTGAAAGCAAAACTTTGTTGATTAACCTGACGTTGACAAAATTTAATTGCTTTGTAAAAAGTCAGTAGGTCCCCTATTAAAAAATTTGAAAGTCAGCCAAACCTTGTCAAACATGTTTGTAATGTTCTTTTAAAATTTCAAATAATTTGATGCTTTAGAACTGCCACAATATAGGGAACTTGCACAAAAATTACCTACATTAGAAAAATAATGCTAATATCATCAGAAGACCCACTGTTCACAAAAAATGTTTTTCTTAATCAGGTGGAATAAATAGAAGCGGTTTTGAAGTTTGCTTCCCAAGCAGCATTTTTCTGACTTCCAACTAATTTTTTATCAACCCCAACGTTGCAATGTGTCCATATAGTAGTCAGTATTTGTACAGGATGTAAACCTGCGTCAAACCAACGTCGTTTCAACGTTGTTTAGCTGTTACCAGAAATCTGGAGGCCGATCGACGATTTCACAACTCATCGAGTGCAACAAGTTTGATATTGGGTGCATGCACAACGTTGTCCAGCCGTCGGAGATGACTACTATCTAAAAGTTGCCTATAGTCCTAAAACACAACGTTGGTATGACGTTGGTATTGGTATTTTTTTACTACTCTATACTTTGACAGATGTCAGTACAATATCGTAAGGTTTTACCTGAAAGTGAGGTTAGGGAGTCTTTTGTTTTCTTATTTGTAAATTTGATATGGAAAAAAACAGCTTTCGCCTCGTCGGCCCTTTAAATATTCAGCTACTTTTTATAGAAGGCTGAAAATACAAAGGCACAAAAATAAAAAGTTTAAAAGTGGTACCTGTAACAGCACATTATCATACAATACATCAGATGAAGCCGGTCCATCTATATCTCGCCAGCACCCAGCACACCACATCTGATGATTACAACACCGATTCACCGATAGTCGATAGTGATCCAGAAATGTGGCTAACAGAAAACAACTCTGAAAATGACGCGTTGCAACATTTGCAAACGAACCGAATGTTGATGACAAAAATAAATAAATAAATGACATGTAAGAGACAACTCGCGAAGCTGTCGAAAAATGACAGCGTAGGCAACTGTTTTACCGATCGTAAAGTCGGTTGCGATATAAAAACAGTGCATTCTTTTCGACAACCGGTCGGCGATGGTATAAATATACGTAGTATCTCCAACCGAAGTTGAAAAGAGTAAAATGTGGGTCAAATTTTTTTAAGGTATGAACAGAAGTAGTACATTTAGTTAAACTAGTTGCAATTTTACGGCAAAAAAAGGAGTGTTTTAGTCATTTTCCCGACGCCTCCATTTTTAGCTGTTTACAATAGGGCCATGACGGCATCCATTTTGTTGCAATTCCTTTTTTGTTACAAATTTACTTGTTTTTTTTCGCAAAAACAGAATAAAATACCCTACAATAATTTTTTAAAACAAATATATGTATGTTTCGTATTTTTACGACAAAATATATTAATAATTAAAAAACTTGGTATGATGAATAAAAAATAATATTTTTTTATTAGCTTATTCTTTTTGTGGCCCCTTTTATTTTTAAAGCTCTCATATGCATGTTTATCGAAAAACTGGATTGCGTTTAGTATTTAGACCCAGAGATGGCCCGAAAACTAATTTCAAAATATCAATAGTTATCAAAGTTTGCGCCATTCTTGTAAGCCATATTTATCATCTGTTTAAAGGTTTAATTCCACAGTACAGAGGTACTCCAATAACAGGTATTTTATTTTCACCAAACTATCTACAACAAGAAAGTTTAGTGTAAATAATTGGCGCATATCCTACCAGGTTTGCCCTAACTAGGTAATACCAACGTTGTCACGACTCCAAGGTTGGTTAATTTAATCGGACTATATATAGTCGGACCCGACGTCGTAGCGACCCAAACTTGTGTGACCGATTTGGTGCAAATGTGGGTCGTGGCGAAGTCGATTTGACGTCGCGCTCCAACGTCGGGTCGATTAAAGCAACGTTGTAACAACGTCGTATTGTTGCTTAGATTGTGACGTCAAAGCGTACTACAACATGAGATCGGGCTATTCATACTACGTGACGTCACACGGCGAACTTTAATTATTTATACAAAATTATATAGTAATATTTAACAGGTAATATTTTGTATATTATGTTATTTTTTTGGTGTGGCTGAACATATTTATAAAATAAAAAAAAGTTTGTGCAAGTTCCCTATTTCACTTGAAAAAAACTGATGTTTTTAAAGCAAAATCCAAGCGTTCACATGTTTTATTTCTCAATGATAACGTGTATAGGTAATACATAATAAATTTATTTATAAACAATTATTATTCTACTTGAAGAAATAGTCCATACTTTAAGTGGAGTGTATGTTTAAAAGGGAAAGAAATAAGACACTTTAAGTCTTCCTCCACTGGTATATTAAAATAAGATTTAAGGTTTAATGACGGGTAAATTCTTTACATGTTTCGAATGTATGTATATAATAATAATAATAATAATAATAATAATACATTTATTGTTTACTTAAATGTAAATTACAAAAAAGATTTAGTTATTTAGTTGGCAGAGAGTAAAACAATGGGCCTTAGTGGGGCAGGCATCCAATCCAAGGATCGGATACTGTTCAAGCCTTACATTATTTAACATTTACAATATGTTGGTGCTATAATAAACATCTAATGTTCCGAATGCGCGGAGCATGGTAAAAAAAAATAAAGATATTTGTGATTTTATGGGAGGAAAAGGAGGGGAGAAGGAGGTAGGGGAGCAGGTAAATGTGACTTCTAATCCACATGGATGGCAACGCTCAGATGGAAACTACTGCGTGCGGAGAAAATTATTTTTTACTGATCTTTTAAACGCTGGGCTGGATAAACCAAAGTTAATATTATTTAATGAATTAAGAATATTAGCAATATTAAAAGAAAACGATTTTTCAAACATTTTTTTTCGGTGTGGTGTACAGTCAGTAAACAACGACTGCGCAGATTTCTGTTATGAGCATCAGCTCTAAAATATATTTTTTCATACAAGTAAGGTGGTGTTTTCTGCGTTATAATCTTGAAGCTAAAAAGTGACATATGCAATCTATATCTGTTAAACATGTTAAGCCATTTTGATGCAATAAGAAACGGCGTTATATGGTTTCTTCTTCTTATGCCATGTATAAATCTGAGACATGAATTTTGAACTTTCTGAATCCGGTATCGATCCGTCGCGTCAAGACAAGGATAATATACGCCAATACAGTGGTTAAATTGAGACAGGACGAGAGCATCGCATAGGAGCTTTCTGACCCCCTTAGAAAGGTAGTGTTTTTTACTATAAATTAATTTTAAAATTCCGTAGGTAGCTCTTAGTTTCGATGTAACATGGTCCTTAAAACGAAGTTTACAATCAAGTATTAGTCCTAGACTTTTGCAGGTGTCGAAATAAGGTAGATTTCATTGTTGAGTTTAATCTTAACATTATTTTTAACAAAGTCGGTCTGGGCTTGATTACCAAAAATTATTACGGTTGACTTGTTGGGATTAAGTTTAAGCAAATGATCCGAAGCTACTTCATAAAATCGTTGTAAGTCAGAGTTTATACAGTTTTGTGCCTCTGCTGCTTGTTGCTCTAAAAAGGAGAAACATAGCTAAGTGTCATCCGCGTAAAAGTGGGAGTTAAAATATTTAAGATATTTATAGAAACATGATGTATATATCATATATAAGAGTGGGCCCAAAACACTTCCCTGTGGCACGCCAACGTTTACATTTAAAGAGTCAGAATGCACTCCATTGTAAACCACTTACTGGGTACGCTCAGATAAAAAGGAGAGAATAAAGGTTCGGGCACCCTCGCTAAAACCCACATAGTGAAGGATAGAGTAAAGAATCCGGTGATTGAGCAAATCGAATGCCTTGCTAAAATCAAGCGATATAAGTATACTTACCTTGTTATCATCAGATGCCCTAAGGATGTCATCAGTAATATGGGCCAGAGCAGTTTCACAGCTGTGATTTGCCCTAAAGCCCGACTGTTGTTTTGGTAAAATATCATATTGGTTAAGGAAACGCCTAATTTGGTTTTCCATTATTTTTTCTAGTATTTTAGATAAAGTGGGCAATATACTTATGCAGCGCAAGTGCGCGTATTCAGTTGGATTATTAATTTTAGGAAGGGGGATTATCTGAGCTTTTTTCCAGTGAACAGGAAAGTAGGAATTAAGAATGCAATCATTAATAATGTGTGTAAGAAAAGGTATATATATATATATATATATATATATATATACATTCATCATTAGGAGAATCCAATAAGGAATGGTGCAAACAGTCCTAACGGAGCTACGAGATGATGGAAAAAACAAGCAAAGTATACTTTGCTCCGACAAACCCGGACAAACCTGAAGGTAAAACCGAACTCGCTTACTGGATCTATAATTTACAATGTCTTTGGCTCTAAGACATAAAAGGCGACGACGACGGGACGTGATATCGTATCTACAACGTGGCTGAACGATAAAACAAATATTTATTGTACTAAATACAACGAAATATTGAATCATATTGCTAAAAAGAATGTTTGAATTTGGCAAGAATAACGTGGCAAAAATCATAAATAAATATTAGTAACTTTTTCATTTTTATGTTATTAATCTTTGGCATTTAAAGAAATGTGTATGTACTTACCCCAGAAATATTTAAAGTGATAGAAGTAACATTATTACTCGAAATGTTCATCTTCGTGACAAATGTTGCAATATAATAATTGGGATGGTATTTTGGTGAATTCCAACTGAACTTTAAATTTGAGAAACCAATTATTGAATTATTACTAACGCCAGTTTCATTCGTTGCATATTCGATGAATGTTAGGTTCTTTGGTGTATCCGGAGCTATAAAAATTTTTAGTCTAAATTAATAAAGAAAGTTTAAAGATATAGTCCATGCTTAAAGTGGAGTTGAAAGTATGGGAAAGAAAGAAAAACCTAAAGTCTTCCTTCACAAAATTTAATAGAATAAAAATTCTCAAGGGGTCTCTACATGTTTCGAACGTAGAAACGTTCATCATCAGAAGACAGAAAATTTATTTAGTGCTGATCGTTTAACACATTCACTGCCCTTCGGAAAAGGCTGTGTTCTGCCATGTGCCACGTAACTTTTTTTGCATATTGAACATAGGAGTGAATTGTTATTAAAATAAATATAACTACATTTTTTCAAATTTTTATGTAAAAAAAACAAAAAGGCGCTAGGCGCGTTCTGGGCACAGGTCAACTGATAAGACATGCTCGGTGCCCATAATGGATAATAATTGATAATAATTAATAAGAAAGATTTATAATAAAACGCACCTGGCGCGGGCAGGGCACAGCATTGTGATCATGGTGAACGCTCCAGGCGCGTTGTGGGCAGTGAATGTGTTAAGCAGAAGAGAAAATGGTGTAGAACCTTAATGGAGCTTTTATGGAATTAAAAAATTGATGTGTAGAAGAGACATAGTATAAAGAAAATTGATAAAGCTTAAACCATACTGACTATGTTAAAAAATTTATTAAAGGGGGTCTAAACCAACCAAATAAACTGGGGAAGAAGAAAAAACCTTCCTGCAAAGAAGGTGTCGAAGATTATCTAAAATTTTTTATTAAACTTTTCAAATGTACCTACCTATGTCAGTAAGACATTATAAGGATAAAATTGTCATAATTATGAAAATTCTCAGTACCGTCAAATGGGGTGAAATTGATTTTATGGGGAGACTTTGATAACAGGTAATATTTTGTTAAATAAATTTAAATATCCCTCAATTATAATCCGCGGACATCCGCGCCATGCTCAGTCGAAAGAGTGAAGTTTCGCCATTGTTGTGTCCTGTTAGCATGCATGGTATAATATTTTTGTAAATATTTTATAATAATACTGCAAATTAGCGTTAAATTGACACTGTCTAAAATTAGTTAAAGTTAGTTAGTTATTTCATCAGTTTTTAGCAATTTTATTAAAAAATCGGTTATTTAGGATGAGGTGGTTTCTACTTAACCTCATTTCATGTAAAATTCGGCGCCAAATATGCTTGGTTGAAAACTATTAGTTGATACATGCGGGGTCACTTTGATAGTGAAGTTCCTGGGAGTCTATTTGGATAGAAAGCTTGTATGGAATGTGCATGTGGAGAGTGTATGTAAGAAACTGGGAAGAAGCGTGTTTGTCTTAAGAGGTCTGTATGGGTGCGTGTCTGAGTCAACCATTAGAACTGCCTAATTTGCCCTGTTCCATAGCATTATGTCATATGCGATTATTGTGTGGGGTCACTCGTGCCATACTGATAGGGACTTTGCTGTGCAGAGGAGAACTATAAGAACTATTGCGGGGCTGTCTTTTAGGGAGGACTGCAGGGACGCCTTTCGAACTTATGGAATACTTACCTTTCCATCAGTCTATATGCTTGAAACTCTACTTTACATAAAAGCAAATGAAGATAAATTTAAATCCCACTCTAAGTTGCATAATTACAATACACGTAATAAAGAAAATTTAGCCATAGTTTACAAACGATTAAAAAGATGCCAAAGTGGGCCCCCGACTTTCTTGGGATAAAGTTCTACAATAAAATTCCCACGAATATAAGGCTTTTACCTATTAGGGTTTTAAGAACAGGGTTAAGTCGTTTCTCGTGAAGGGCGCATTTTATTCTGTAGATGAATTTTTAAATTGTGATGTGCAAATTATTTAATATTTGTTTTTAAAATGTTATTTGTAGTGAATTAATGTTGTTCATAATAGTATGTAATATCTGTAGTTTGTTATTTCCAGTAATTTTATCTTTTATTTATATGACATGTGTAAGTACAATGTACAATGACACCAATAAAGATTATTATTATTATTATTATTATTATTATTATTATTATTATTATTATTATTATTATTATTATTATTATTATTATTATTATTATTATTATTATTATTATTATTATTATTATTTTCAGGTTCCACAGATTTTGTATCTGGATATGGCTTCTATCCTGTTTCGGCATTGGTTGCAAGAAAGCAGGTAGATTCGTAGATTTGGAAAAGTTCAAGTTTCAGTTGTCGGTGTCATTTAGTACACGTCTGACAATTCCGCTGGTTTCTATAAGAACAACTTTTTGTAGCTGGTAGTATATTTGTTCTTTAATGTTTAGTTTTTTTAGGTTTTCGAAGAGTGTGTGTGGTATTTCTCCAGTTGCACCTATGATGATTGGTACTACCATCACTTTTTCTTGGTTCCACATTTCTTTTATTTCGTTGGCAAGAGGTAAGTATTTACTAATTTTTTCTCTATGTTTTTTTTGTAGGTTTGCGGCAAGCGGGATAGAGAAGTCGATCAGGTAAGTATGTTTGTTTATTTTGTCAGTGAACACCATGTCTGGTCTATTGTGTTGTAAGGGAAGATCCGTTATTATTTCTCTGTTCCAGTATATCTTATAGTTTTCTGTTTCATGGATGCTTTCTGGGTTATATTTGTAGTATGGGATTGTTTCGGTGATTGTCGGTTCGTGGATTTTTAAGAGCTCTTGGTGAATTACTCTGCCAACATTGTCGTGTCTTTTGGTATATTCTTTTGGGGCTAGTGTTTGGCATCCGCTTATGATGTGATCGATGGATTCGGTTTGTTCTTTGCACATTCTGCATCTATCTGTTAGGATACGTTCTTTCATTATAAATTTTTTATAATTGCGTGTCGCAATGACTTGGTCTTGTATTGCAATAATGAATGCTTCGGTTTCGGGAAATAGATATCCAAGTTTTAACCACATGAGGGATGCTTCCTTGTTGATGTGTGGTTGTGCCAGCAATGCTGGATATCTGCCATGTAATTCCTTTCTTTTCC
The DNA here is from genome assembly GCA_963969555.1 of Polydrusus pterygomalis. Classification (NCBI taxonomy): domain Eukaryota; kingdom Metazoa; phylum Arthropoda; class Insecta; order Coleoptera; family Curculionidae; genus Polydrusus; species Polydrusus pterygomalis. The sequence goes on from OZ018378.1 coordinate 54,894,223, forward strand.
ACTTATCCTCGAGGTTATCTTCCTCTGGTTCGCCGTTATTTTCTTGTGCTAGATTTAGCGGTGTTGATTTTTTGTCTAGTTTTTTTATGATTTTATATAACTGGTTATTAGTGGCTTCATCATTAAAGTATTTTCTGAGCGTCATTATTTGTTTTTGGTTCTGTCTTGGTATGTGGATAATTCCTTGTCCTCCTTTTTCTCGTGAGATGTTTACTCTTTCTATTGAGCTGCGTGGATGGTGTTTGCGGAATTTGGTGCTCATTGTACGGATGTCACGATTGAGCTCTTCGAGTTCTGTGTCTGTCCAGGAGATTACGCCAAAGCTGTAGGTTAGAATAGATATAGCGTATGTGTTTATTGCTTTTGTCATGTTTTTGGAATTTAGTTTTGTTTTTAATATTTTCCTTATTCTTTCCTTGAATTTGTTTTTTAGTGTTTCTTTGCTGTGTTTTTGATCTATTCCTCTCGCTTGTTGGTATCCTAGATATTTGTACAATTCTTCATTTTCCATGCCTTCTATTTGTCCTTTATCTGCTCCCATGTCATACCCTTCATATTGTCTCCACTTTCCCCTTTCCATTGCATTGATTCGACATTTGTCCAGTCCAAATTCCATGTGTATGTCGTCGCTAAATGTTTTTGTGATTTGTATTAGTTTTTCGATGTTTTCTTTGTTGTCTGCATATAGTTTTAGATCATCCATATAGAGGAGGTGGCTTATTGTGTTGTTTTCTATGGTTGTACCTTTGTTTGTTTTGTTTAGCATGTGTGAGAGAGGGTTCACTGCCATGCAAAACCAAAGTGCACTAAGCGCGTCGCCCTGGAAAATTCCGCGTTTTATTTCTATGTTGTCTATTGTGAATTTGTTTTTGTTGTTGTTTACGCTTAGTGTTGTTTTCCATTTAGTCATTGTTTGTTTCAGGACGCTCTGAATAAACGGATCAATTTTATAAATTTTTAGCACTTCTAGTAGCCACGAGTGTGGGACACTGTCGAAAGCCTTTTTGTAGTCGACGTATGCAGTGTACAGTGGTTTCCTTTCTTTCTTTTTGTGTTGTGTTATAATGGTGTCAACAATCAGTTGTTCCTTGCAGCCTTTGGTTTTTCTTCTGCATCCTTTTTGCTCTATTGCTAATAGGTTGTTTTCGGTTAGATGTGTATATATTTTGTCTGTGATAATTGATGTTAATATCTTATAAATGGTTGGGAGACATGTAATCGGTCGGTATTTATCTGGATAACTGCTGGTCGGTGTTGTTTTTGGGAGTAAATATGTTAGTCCTTCAGTCATGAAATCGGGCATTTCTGCTTGTCCTTTTACAATCTCAGAGAATAGTTGTGCTATTTTGTCGTGTGTGCTTGTAAATCGTTTCCACCAAAAGTTATGCAGCCCGTCTTTTCCTGGTGATTTCCAACTGTGTGTTTTCTTTATGGCTTTTTGTACATCGTCTATTGTTATGTTATGATTGTTCATTTGTTTTTTGTTGTACATTCTTGTTTTTTCATCTCTGATCCATCTTGATGTTTGTTTGTGTTTCTTCTCATGTGACCATATACTGCTCCAATAGGTTTTAGTTTTTTCTTTATCTGGGTTTTCATTTTTTTGATCGTTGTTTGTTTTTTGATTTAGTTCTCTGTAAAATTGTCTTTCATCTTCTTTAAATTGTGTATTATTATTATTATTATTATTATTATTATTATTATTATTTTTATTATTATTATTATTATTATTATTATTATTATTATTATTATTATTATTATTATTATTATTATTATTATTATTATTATTATTATTATTATTATTATTATTATTATTATTATTATTATTATTATTATTATTATTATTATTATTATTATTATTATTATTAACACTTTCGGGGTGAGATTGATAGTAATTTATATATGAATCTGTTGATATTTTTTAACGTTAAATTTGTGTTAAAATGTGTTAATTTAAGTTCTGTAATTTATATATGAAATAAAGTTTTCTTTTGAGATCATAACTAAAGTCTAATTTTCACTTTTGAGAGGATAGTTTAATAAAATTTAATTCTTATGCTGAGTGATAAGGGGTGTAAACTTATGGATTTTTAAAGTCACCCTAAGCGCACATAAAATTGATTAAAAAAATATATTAAGAGTGTTACATTGATAACTCTTAGATCCAAAGCATTCGTTGTAATGCAAAAAGACAGTGCCTATCAAAGTCACCCCAATTTGAGCATAACTTTGATAATGAGATTATTATTTATTTTCTAGCAAAAAAAACAATTTTTGAAGTTTGTTTTAAGCCTGGAGGTCTTCATTCGGCATAGTGCAAATACATTATATTTTTTTTGGCGCAAAACTAGGTGTACTTTTTTTGTAATTTACATATTAATCAAAAAAGCTAACAATTTCACCCCATTTGACGCTACCCTACAAAACACTTTTTGCAATGTAATTTTGTAAGTATCTACTTACTTTTTATTTAAAAAAATATTTCAAAAATTTTTTACTTCTTCACTCTTTGATTTTAATTTCTATTTCTATTTTTACAGATTATGATATCTTCATAATTATGACAATTTTATCCTTATAATGTCTTACTGTCATACATTTGAAAAGTTTTATAAAAAATTTAAAATAATCTTCGACACCTTCTTTTTAGGAAGGTGTTTCTTCTTCCCAGTTTATTTGGTTGGTTTAGACCCCCTTTAATAACTTTTTTAACATACTTAGTATGGTTTAATCTTTATCAATTTTCTTCAAATTATGTCTCTCCTACACATCAATTTTTTAATTCCATAAAAGCTGCATTAAGATTCTACACCATTTTCTCTTCTGCTAAAACCATTAGCAGTAAATACATTTTCTGTCTCCTGATGATGAACGTTTCTACGTTCGAAGCATGTAGAGACCCTAGAGAATTTTTATTCTATTAAATTTTGTATAGAGGTTTTTTCTTTCTTTCCCTTTCTTTCCCATAATAAATAAAGTTTTTTTTTGAATTCAACTATGTATTTTATCAGAAGCGGTCTGTGAGTTTTTTTTTACAGGTGGGACAAATCTTTTATGGCATTAACGTAAAAAGCAAAATGCAGTTTAGGGCATAGATTGGCCAAGGAATAATAAAACTGTAATATTTCTTGGACTGTTGAAGTCATTGTTGTTTAATACAAGTCACAAGTACAAGTTAAAAACCCAAACATAAATGTACTACATAAAGGGATAACTTAACGGCATACGGGCGATTCTGCATCGGCATACCTAATGATCTACGGAAACAAAACTGTTTATACAAATGTTGCAAACACAATCCGCATATTTGGTAATTAGTTTTTCTTTGTCTAACACAAAGTTTTGCTTTTAATAATAATAATTCACGGAGCGGTTCCACTGTGTTTCCATAAATGCCTATTGAACTGCCTTCGACCGAGCACAAAACAACCCGAGATCAGGCGAAGTCGACGGCCGGCGAGCCCGTATGTATATTTCGCTTTTAGCCGGTAACTTATTTATGTAATCTTTGATTTGATATAAACACATCAGGTCAACTTATAATACGGTCTATATTGGAGAGTTTCGCATGTCACTCTGGAACTTTTACATTTTTTGAGGGATAATGATTATTATTTGTTTGAAAAAAATAATTTAATTATTTGCGTCATTGATCAAGCCGCTCACGCCTTGATTCTTTAGTGAACTAAATTTTAACCTGTAATTAATTTAACCTATTTACATTGTTTAATTTTGATAATACCTTTTTCAATATTTGTTTTATTCATGTTCGTTCTTATTGTGTTAAATAAATAAAGAAGGGGAAAAGAAAACTTGCTTTTTTCATACCACTTTAAAAGACTAGTTAAATTAATCTAACAATAACAATGATTACTTAATTGATTACTTACGGCAAATGGAAATATTTTTGTATGATTCTAAGCAACTGGGTATTGCGATAATGAGCAACTTTGGACCACTTTCCTTATCACCATTTTTATTAACAGACATTATGGAAAATTCATATTTCTTTCCAAAATCAAGATTAGGTATAGTAAATTGGGGAAATTGTTGCTACAAATACAAAATGGTGTAATCATGTTTTACTTATCAAACATTGCAAAAATGAAAAAAAAAAGTTTGTTATGTATACTTCTAAGCTGTATTATTTCACACAAATTATTCAACCTTACAATGATAGGTTTAAAGGCCTATTTTCTACAATTTGCGAGTCGATAGGGTAATTCAGTACGATCTTATATGAACACAAATTAAATTTAAGGTGGGAGTATCAACATGCTTGCCAACTTATAACCTATTTTACACAGATTTTATTATTTTTTCTAGCTTTTACACAAAATTTAAATAAAATCAATATCGACTGCATATTCTATAGGTAATAATTGACATATTAAATAAATATCAAGGAATTTCATCAATTATTTTAGAAGAACTGTGTAACAAAAAATATTGAGTAAGATTTTTAAAAATATTATTATGTCATTGTTCTTTCACTATACAATTCTCCCAAAATTAGCAATGAAATAAATTGATACTTTTGTAATATATCAGATATTACCTAAATAATAGGCCTACGATATTGATTTTATTTAAAAGATAGTAAATAAAATAATAAACTAAAAAGAACAACGCGAAATAGGTTACAGGTTGGCAATAGAATGAATGACATTGAGAATTCCACCTTAATGAGTTTATTGCATAGACATTTACCTTTAGATACTTACAGCTTATCTCGTGCGCAAACAAAAGTTAAGTTTCATGGGTAAAAAAATACGTCCGAGCGCACTGCTCGCCGGTCAGATGCCTTCCCTCCAAGCAGGATTGGGCATGCGCACAAACGTCTTGTTATTGGCCTGCCCTTCTTTAGCGACATGCTCAAAATACATTCCAGAACCGGCTCGGCGCCATTTTTGTTGTTGTCTTTTAAGTTTTCTCTGTGTATTTCTTGTTGTTTCTTGTGGGTGTTTATTATTTACGGATTTTTAATTTTTCTGTAGTTTAGTGAATTGTGTTTGTGCTTTTAGTTGCTCGTATACTAAGATAGGAATATAAACAATCACTAGTAAGTAACAGCCGTTGCTTAATTTTATTATGCCCAAATAGTGGTAAAATATCGGGTATTTCGTATTTTCAGTAAGTATGAAGTAGTTATGTACAGGGTTTTTCCGTATATTTGGGAGCACCCCTGGAGCTTTTATTTGAAGACCTAGAAAAACTTTAAGTTACCAGAGTTGCATTATTTCTCCTGAACTGCCAGAATTTGTTATCGGACAAAACAAATGAACATCGTAAATTTGTTTAATAATGCCAATGTCGATTTTTTAAAATGAAACACCCTGTATATTAATTTTTTTTAACTCCTTACTCTTTTCTGATTCCAAATATGTATATATGTTATACGTTTGTTTCATAAATTATTATCATTATTTATATTAATTATTGTTACTGAATAAGCATTATGTTCTAGCATGTTTTCCTCACACCAATATAGATTTTCTAATCCGCAATATTTTGAAATGCAATTTTGCCTAAACGACTAAAGTAAACATATAACATATGTACATATTTGGAATCAGAAAAGAGTGAGGAGTTAAAAAAAAATAATATACAGGGTTTTCTATTTAAAAAAATCAACATTGGCATTATTAAACAAATTTACTATGTTCATTTGTTTTGTCCGATAACAAATTCTGGCAGTTCAGGAGAAATCATGCAACTTTGGTAATTTAAAGTTTTTTCTAGGTCTTTAAATAAAAGGTCCAGGGGTGCTCCAAAATATACGGAAAAACCCTGTACAGTGTTTCCATTTTAATTTGTCCCACTTTTAAATGGCTGTAAAATTCGTATTTTTTGAACTATAACTTTGAATAAAAAAGGAATTGTAGGGATTTGAGTAAAGTTTTATGTTGTTGAGTCTAAAATAATTTAAACTGTAAAATGTCAAAATAATTGACATAACTTACTTTTTTTAAATGGAACGCCCGGTATATCATTGCATATTTAAGAAAACATTTTTTTTCTTACGAAATATAAAATTCGAATTTTTTCAAAACATCAAGATACCCGCGTGTATTATTTTCAATAATTATTGTCATAGTTTATATATATGAGGGGTTCATTCCAAAAACCAGACAAGTCCAAAATAATACATTTCTAGATTATGATGCCATAATATAGATTAAAGACATACCGTATCGTAGGCACATTTAACTTCTACAAATAATGGACGAGTCCGCTTTATAAATGATCGAAAGAAGCTATATTCTGCAAAAACCAGATAAGTCCAGTTCGTTTCCGACAAGAACCAGACAAGTCCATGGACTAGTGGGGTGTTTGAGTTGTTAGTGTTTTTAGTATGCATTACGTCTAACTTTTTTTGGGAAGTAGAAGTTGAATAAATGATTTATTATAATTCCCAGGTGTAGTTTTCCTGCAAAAAGCAGATAAGTCCAATTGTTTTTATTTTTTTTCTCATTAACAACAATATTTTTTCAAATTATATTATTGTACAAATGAACATAATATACTAGCAATTTTTAATAAAAAAATACGAATTCCTATTACGAACTACGAAACAAGATAGACAGGTTTATTTAATTCCTAAAAAAACATTTTTTTGGACTTTTCTGGTTTTTGGAATAAACCCCTCATATATATTATTTATATACGACATTTGTAATAAAAACTATGACAATAATTATTGAAAATAATACACGCGGGTATCTTGATGTTTTGAAAAAATTCGAATTTTAATCATTATTGTATCGATTTAGCCTAAAAAAATAAAAAGAAAGGGCATGTATGGTATATTTTCGTAATCAGAAAAAAAATGTTTTTTTTAAGTATGTAATGATATACCGTCAATAATTTTGACATTTTACAGTTTAAATTATTTTTGACTCAACAACATAAAACTTTACTTAAATCTCTACAGTTCCTTTTTTTATTTAAAGTTCTAGTTCAAAAAATACGTATTTTACAGCCATTTAAAAGTGGGACAAATTAAAATGGAAGCACTGTACCTATCTTGATGTATAACTTTATTTTATTATGATCAATTTAAACATATCAAACTGGGCTTAAGCTACACAAACAAGGCATGAAAATAAAGAGAAATACACCAAGACAGATTGTCCCGATGCATGTTTTGATATATTTTATTTACATCCCTGCAATCTAATTATTTTTTGGGCCATATATTGCATCAAAAAGTTTAAAAGACACTTTTCTCTATAGTTATAGTGTATCAAAGAAAAAACTAAATACCTTGGTATGTTTATATTAATCCAAGGGTGAAAGTATTCCACGGGTCAAGTTCTCGGGCATAAACTTTTTCAAATTCTCGAACAAGAAATAATTTTGCTGAAAAATAGTGGTAGTACCCAAGTATTTGCCAAATTGTAAAAATCAGTACAAGTTATATACCAACTAATATTTTTTATTACAACAAAGATTGGTTATTTTGCTGGTTTTGTTTGTTTTTATATTCGATTTTATAAGTTTTATAGTTTAATTGACTTGTTCTCATCCTTTTTGTACTAAAAACACGACGACGAATCATTTTAAAACAAATTTCAGAAACAAACCCTTAAAAACAATTTTCTATCCTCAAAATGTGATTTGGTTTGCAACTACTAAAAATGCCAGAAATCTCTACCTTATTTCCCAACTTGATCAAAAATTGAGAAGAAATTCCTATTTTTTTTACACGTAAAATAAATTGAAAATCAACTTTTACAGTTTCTTAAGCAAGAACTTGAATTTTAAAGCCTGGACCAGTCTAATTTTAAATTTGTCAAATGATAATGTTGCAGTGCGCATGTCTAATCGTGTGTAGCTTTGTTTACATGTGCGAGGCTATAAATTTGCCACTTTCGTAATTACTATTTGCTTATCTAAAGGTAAATATTTATGGTTTATTGCTACATAAATAACAGTTTAAATAATATTCTAACCTGCTTAAGGCGAACTCTTCTTTGATTAAAATGTCCAGCCTGGCCATTTTTTCGAAACCAAACTATTTCGTAAATACATGATAAATCTAAAAATGTTAATTGGAAAAACGATCTAAGTAGAAAAAAGTCGCCTATTATAGTTTATGTTCCTAATATACTAATATGAGTTAGGCACGTATCTTTGCAACCAAAATAGAGACATATCCATGTTTCAATAGCCAAAGCACACTTACCAGGCGTGTATTGGTTAGGGTAGAGTGTGGCAGGTTCGGACATGGGGCAACTCCGGACGATTTGAATTTACCGCCTTCCAAACCGAGACGTGATTCGGTATTTTAACAGTTGTTGGTAGCAGTGCTTACTTCACGCCGTGCCGTAAATGTTTTTATAGCACGTAACCTTTATTTCAAGCATCGGCAAAGGCATTATTTTTAGATTTATTAGATTGATTATATTTCGTGCATGTGGGGTACATTCGGACTGTCCGGAGGTGCCCCAGAGAAGTCTGGAACCAAGAAAACGTTAGTAATAAATAGAATAAGCACTCAAAAACTGAAAAATAAAAAACCCACAACGAAACAGAATGCCCAAGAGAAACAAAATAATAAAAATATGAGAAAGACAATAAAATGAGCCCTAGAAAGTTACAAGTCTTCACATTCTGATTCAGAATTTATTAAATTGATGGAAAAAAGAACAAATTTCTCGGCTCTTCATCTGACTCAGATATTGACATGAAATCCGATTGCGATGAAATCGCTAAGCTTTTATTTAGGTAAAATATTAAATTTTTTAAAATTGGTTTTCTGTAACGAATTATTTTGATTTTTTGCAGACGATGAGAATATTTAAGTGACGATTACGTTCTAGTAAAATTTCCCACGAAAAAAACAGTCGTTTATTACGTTGGGTAAGTGATACAGCTTGAAGAATACGGCGAGTTTGTTGTAAAATATTTAAGACATTCGCACAACAGTTTCCACTTTCCCACTATGGATGATATTTCAACCATCGCAAGATGTGACATAGAGGCAAAACTACTTAGACTAACTTCTATTGCTGGGAATACTCGCATGGCTAGTTTTCTAAAATTTAATGTGAATTTTAATTCTTTAAATTTAAAATAAGTTGCCGTTTTTGATGGCTTTATTAACAAAACCTTTCCAAAGATTATGTTAATTTTACTAGGTTAGGATAACAAAGTTCATTTAATCATACGTTTTGTGTTAAGTTTAACGTTAAAATATTAAAAATATACTTTTGAAAAGAAAAACTATTTATAAAGTATGTGTCCGAACCTACACCTACCCCATGCGTGTCCCAAAACCGCCCCACCATGGGGCACCTTCGGACAAATGCAACTTTTTTATTTGACCTTTTTTATAAAAAACTGTGAACGTTTTTTATTAAACTGGTATGTTATTAATTTAAAAACATATAAAGAAATATATTAGAATCCTTAGAAAAATTCCTGTGGCTAAAATAAACGTAAAAAATCGCCTTAAAAAAGTGTCCGAACCTGCCCCACTCTACCCTACTATTTATAATTAAAGCCATGGTACCAATAAGCTGTTCTGTCATTTTCGTTTATACGTAGTAGTAATGATATAAGTTTTAGCTGGTGCTTATTAAAACGATTTTTTTAATACAAGAAAAGTCTTGGCTATTTGTTATGCATAGGCTAATAATAGTGGGGATGGTAATATGTATTTTGTGCATATAGGTTTGTGTTTCACTTTTTAATTTAAACAACACTTTTACCATACCAACCATATTTAGGTATTTCTAACTCTTTTATAACTGTATGATATTTTCTTATATCAATAAAATGTAAAAGTTTTAAACACGTTTTATTTTTGTTTATTTTTTGGTTGTATACACTTGCGCCAGATAATTTTTTTCTGATACCCCATATAAGGTCACACCAGGATTCCATAATAGGCTACCTGGTAACCTAATATGGGGTGGACACAGGATTTTTAAATTATTTTTTTATACAAAAATTTTAATGTTCTAAGTTTTTATCTACTGTTATATTGCTTGCATAATAAAGAACCAATGTTGCCGTAATGAAATATAACCAAAAAAAAAATGTAAAAATTAAAAGAGGCACCCCATAATAGACGACTTTTCTTACATCTGAAATCTAAGATTATTTAAATAGTTCATTTCTCACTATCTTGAACTATAGTTTATAACATAGATACAGAAAATGGCGACTAATTTGTATTTGTGTTAATTTAAAAGTACTATCATATACACACGAATTTTTTTCTTTCTCTGACATTTTGGTACCCTAAAATATTGGCTCCCCTTATAATTTTACATTAATAGTGTATTGTATTGGACTTATTTGAAGATCTTTGTACGGTGGAGTCACACATACAATTTTATTATTTTTTAATAAGCCAATGAAAAGTTCTTTTAAAAAAATTAAAATTCTTAAAAATTAAATGAAATCACCAGTAATAGTTATGAAAACTTAATAGACGGTTTAATTTTTCATTAGTTTCAACATGTTTTACAGTAAAATATTAATAACAAACGACTTTTATTTATAAACTTAAATGAATACAATTAGGCAATATTTAGCCAGAATGGCTATTCTTGCATATAACCTAAGACCTAAGTAGTTAAATAACCTACCTATATATCTAAACAATATTTGAAAAATTAACTTTATAACTAAAACTGACTTATAATAATAATTCTATTAAGTATCCTCAGATTTTTTTTCTAATTTTGTATCATAACAAATCTATTCATACAAAGCTATTTCGATACGCGGTTTTTCTTTTTTTGATGTTGGTAACATTTAAATGTTTTATTTCATTGACTTGCGCGGCCTTTGTGATTTACGAGAAAACCCATTTTTCGTAGAGGAAAAATAGCTTGATAACCTACTTTTTTATTCCGTGTGGATAACAGTCATGCATGTTGGTTGCATAAATCTATAAATCAATCTTTTGTAGATGCTTCAAGCTATCATTTTCTGCCAAATCCTAGCCACAATTCTATCCACTAACCTTCCAATGTCGATTTTAACTTCAACTTTATTTGAATTTTCCATCTTCCCTATACTAAATTGCAATGCCGTGACGTAAAATCACGTCTTTTGAAATTCGAAAAAAAGTAGCAAAATCGTCCGAATTTCCGAACGCTCTGTATATGTACCGAATGTACAAGGATCACACAACGTATTCCGACCAATTTCAAATCTTATATCGCTAAAATAACTTTAGAATCTCGTGGTGAAAATGGGTCAATAAATCAAAAAATGACAGTTCGCAAAATAATTTTTGTTGTCCAGAGGCTACTATGATAAAAAATAGTATTACCAACATAAAATTTAGACATAAAAATTTACAAAATTTGAAGGATTTATTTTCTTTTTAAATATGTATTTTTTATTGAAAAAACTATAAATTAGAAAAATAGTATAACGCACGTGTTATATAAAGCAGTTTTAAGCACTTGTCCCGTTATAAAACCCGCCGCAAGCGGCTCGTTTTTTAACAGGGACGCGTGCTATAAAATGATGCTTTATAAAACGTGTACGTTAATATAGGTACTATTATAATATAGGTAACCTACCAACAGATAATACACTTAGCAAACCTTAATACAAAAAAGAAAATAAATTAAACTTTGAATAAAACAAATTAAACCAATAATACAATAAATAAAAAACCTAGTTCGCTAAAAATGCCAACATATAATTTTTTTTTACTTTAAAACTAAATCACAGGATGGAAACGCGCTTAAATTCAGTGTCAATGCTATTATACAATTTAACAGAAACGTACGAGAAACAACGCTGAAATATAGCAGTTCTAAATTTAGAGATTGACAACATATAGTCAGATCTGGTCTCAACGTGCGGGTCCAAAGGTCACTGATCATATGCGTCAAATCAGACAACACAGAGGCTATCAAAATGTTGTGAGATTATTTACAAATATACCGAAGGAAGGAAAAATAGTTTCATTATTTTAGCTATCGCGAAGATAGCCACATATACCTAATATTATTAGTTTTGTAAAAATTATGTACAGGGGAGTTGAAAAAGTTACAAAAAAATTATATAATCGCTAATTATATACCTACTGTACCCTTTAATTAAAAACGACAATAATAAACAGTGCAATTTATTTTAACAATTTTACTACTAAAACCTAAAAATACAATGGCATTTAGTCTGATAAACTATTTCGATAATGAAAGAAAAAGTGGAAATTCGCAAACCAATATGCAGGAAACCGTAATGAAAACACTGAGAATTAGTTTAAGGACTATGCAGAATAATGTGCATGAAAAAAAAGCATAATATAATACCCAAGAATACTAAAAAATGTAAACGAAACACACTGTTTAATAATTATTATAGCCTAAAAATTCTCATCGTCACTTATAAAATCTGAAAAGTCCTCGTCGTCTGAGTCGTCTTCGAATGGAGCAATTATCATTGGCGCTACTTCGACATCTAGTACTTGTTCTCGATCCCACCAATCCCTTATTAATATTTCTGTATGTTCCACCGATTTCTTCCAGTACTCTTGTGTAATATGGTCTAACGAATCCTGCCAAACTATTTGTACTTGGTCGGATTTAAGACCATCACCTACATGTTTTTCATAATAAGACTTTGCACCAGCCCATATTAATTCTATTGCGTTAAACTGGCAATGATATGGCGGCAGTCGTAGAAACTCATGACCATATTCACGCAGTATTTCATCTACCGCGTATATTTTGGGGTTTTAAAGAGACTTTGCTATTGATAGGAGTTCCGATTTAAGCATATTTGGTAAAGGATTTTGGTTGTGTTTTTCCAGCCACTCATAAATATCACTTTTCCTCCAAGATGAAGTAGGCTGTTTATTTAAAATTCTTAAATGATATGATGCATTATCTAATACAATTAAAGACGGAACATCCAAATTTGGTATCAATTGAACTTTTAACCATTTTTCAAACATTTCGCAAATTAATATTATCATGATAGTCAGCACTTTTTGATGTTGAAGAAAAAATTAAACTCGCACCTGCAACATATCCTGTTGCAGAACCGGCATGCAAAATAATAAAACGCTTTCCCGTACCGCACCCCTTTCTCCTTTTAACACTTTTTACAGACTCATCTTGCCAAGATTTTGAACCACTTCCATTCGAAAATATCCACGTTTCGTCTAAAAATACCACTTTTCTAAATTTCGATTTGTAATTGTCCGTATATTTTTTTAAAAACTGAACACGCTGACTCACTATCTGTGGCTGCTCACATAAAAATCTTCGGTTACAGTCTTTTTTATAGCGAAAACCTAAATTTTTTATTAATTTTGATAACGCTTCAAGTCCAATTTCCAAAACACCCCGAATTTTTAATGTTTTTTGTAAAACTGGAAGAGTTACATTGGTTTTTGATTTGTATAAATCGTAAATCACATTTCGAACTCCCATTTTAATATTTTCGCTTAAATCCTCAGTCTTTGGCTTTCTCGTTTACACTTTTTAGTATTCTTGGGTATTATGTTTTGTTTCATGCACAATTTTCTGCACAGTCCTTAAACTAATTCCCAGTGCTTTGGCTACTGTTTCCTGAATATTGGTTGGCGAATTTCCACTTTTTCTTTCATTTTCGAAATAGTTTATCAGATTAAGTACCATTTTTTTTGATTGGGGATGCAAAAACCCAGAAAATTGTTTCATTTTGTCACAAACTGTCAAAGTCACAAAACTGGCATATTTAAAATAAAACGTAGCTGGTGCTATTATAAGCTTTTTTAGAATCGCTGGAAAGTAAATACATATCCTTTTTTTCCATGTCAAAATGGAATAAGTCTGTCTCATTTATCTTACGTATTTTATTTAGAGGGTAAAATTAAACGCAAGTAAAGAAAACAAAAACTGAGAGTATGTCTTTCTTGAATCGTATGACCCGCACGATAAGACCAGATCCGACTATACCTCGGGTTCTAACTGAGACATCATGCAAATTGGACCTATAACAAAGTTTTCTTCGCAGATTTATGGGTTTATTTGTAAACCCCAACCCATATTTTGGCCATGGGCAGCCATTGAGTCATATTTTCGAAGGCCAAAAACGAATCTACCACAATTTCTTTGTAGTTGTTGTATTTGATACCTGGCAACAACATCCAAGCAAAGCCCATAAATCACATTACCATAGTAAAATATTGGAAAAACCGGGAAAAACAGTATATTCACATAACATTTTTCTAAGTTTGAAATTGAGAAAATGCCTTTTAGCGTATAATGTTCGAAGTGTACAATAAGAACGCCGTAAAAGCACTGAAACATGTTCTGTGAAAGTTAGGGTCAATAATAAACCCAAATTTCGAGCAGATTCCGTATGTGAAATTTTTTCATTATTTACCACTGGAATAAAACCCGTGTCTAGAATATAGCTACGCTTTTTGGCATTTCTAAATAAGAGAAAAAGGGATTTTTTAGCATTAGACTTGGAATATTCATAAATAATGTCCAGGTCACGATTTATACTATTATTGGCCTCAATAGCTGTTTCAGCACAAAACTGTATATTATCTGCATAACCGTGACTGGCCAAGTAACACGTTAACTAAACGGATCAAAGGTATAATATTAAAAACAATAACAAACCAAGAACAGATCCCTGTGGTACTCCAGTGTTAGCATAATATAGACTTTCTAAATACCCACCATCCATCAGTACCCTTTGCTACCTACCCGACAAATAACACAATAAAGAAGTTAAAGGGAATATGATCAAAACCAATATACTTTAATTTAGCACTGAACACACCATGATTAACAGTGTCAAAGGCCTTAGAAAAGTCCAACAAAATGAGTGCAGTGTTCTTTCCCACATCCGTTGCCTTTAAAATATCGTCACTAACATTTAGGAGTGCTGAAACTATGCTGTGGGCCTTTCTAAAGCCCGACAATGATGAAACATATTGAATCAAAATAAAAATAAAACGTCTAGTAACATTTGACATTTTCATAATTACCATGCAAGCAAAAATTATTTGCATCAAAGAGGGCCTTGCATCTAAGGACGTAATGCTTAGCCGTAGAGCTTAATACCTGTTGGGTGTCAGTAACTACCTGAATTAACAATCAATCAGTTATTCCGTCATCTTTGACAGTGGTTAAAAGTAATTTGATTCATGGGTAATTTTTCCAATTTCTTGAACAATTGACACAATGGGCTGTACGGAACAGCACAAAACATTCATGGTTGAAGCGTATTTTCGAAACGGGGTTAAAGTAAATGGTGAGTTGCAATACAATCCGGGTTTGTGCATGGACGATTTTCACGAACATTTTCCTAACGTTGCTTTTATTGCTGGTGATTTTTATCATTGCCTGAAAAGAAACGTGGCTGTGTTTAGGGAAACAAGTTCTATACAACACAAAAAAGGAGCAGGAAGACCATCTGTAAGAACAGAAGAACTTGTTGCAAACGTTCGTGAAATAATGCAAAATACGCCTACAAATTGTATAAGACGCCTTTCCCAAGAAGTGGGAAGATCTTATGGAACATGCAGGACTATTCTTAAGAAGCAGCTAAATTTATTTCCTTTTAAAGTGCAAGTATTCCAAGAAATACAATCCGCAGATTTTGAAAGACGCAGGAATTACTCTCAATGGTTTACCCAAAATTTATTGGAAAGAAATGATTTGTTAGACCTGACATTTTTTTCGGATGAAGCCTGGTTCTACCTCTCCGGTTATGTAAATTCTCAGAATACTCGCATCTGAAGTAGGGCTCGGAATTGTATTCGAATAATTCGAATATTCGAATATTCGACTATTCTAAATTAGAATTTTTTGTTAGTTAAAAAATTTAACTATTCAAATATTCGACTATTCGAAACTTGAATATTTGACTATTCGAATATTCGACTATTTAAATATTCGACTATTCAAATATTCGACTATTCGAAATTCGAATATTTGACTATTTGAATAATTTAACAGAATTATTTTTTTGACATCTAACTGACTGTATTCGACAAAATGCACATTATTATTATTCGATAATTTAGATATTAAAAATGACTCATACTTTAAAATGTTTAAGCAGTTAAACCACTTCTACCATGATTAAACGACTGTATTTCGATATTTAAATAGACGACTATTCAAACATTCGATCATTCGAAATTCGAATATTTGACTATTCGACTATATTCGACTTTATTCGGCTATATTCGACTTTATTCGACTATTCGAATAACATACCAAACGACTATTCGAATATTTATATTTTAAAAATTCCGAGCCCTAATCTGGAGTAGTGAAAATCCCCATTTTTTGAATGAAAAGAAATGATTTATTTGACCTGACAGCCTGGTTCCACCTCTCCGGTTATGTAAATTCTCAGAATACACGCATGTGGATTAGTGAAAATCCCCATTTTTTTGTAGAGTCCACATTGCACCCTCAAATTTTTTTTTCTGGTTAGCTGTTTCCCGAAGAAGATTGTTGGTTCTATTATTTTCCATGACACAGTTACAGCAGAGCGGTATAGAGACAATTTATATCTACGAGTTGTATAAATTTATTTTTCTGAATAAATCAACATTTTTAGAAAATCGAGATATTCACCAATACCTTACTCGTGGCAGACATAATCTGCATACAACAGTAAGTAGATTGAATATTGGTAAAAGTTCGCCACATAATTTAGGGCCAGTTGTCTTTAACAAGCTTCCACAGAATATAAGGAATGTCAAAACTTTTAGTGTGTTTAAAAAACAACTTAAGACATTTTTAGTAGATCGTGAGTTCTATAATATGAATGATTATTGGACACACGCATGGTAGAGTGGTATTACCTACCTATATACCTATAAAGCTTTATTGTTTGTTTATCAGTTATGTTATGTTATATACACTTTATGTATTTGACGGCTTCCATACATTATCATATGTCACTTTGGAAATAAAGATATTTATTATTATTATTAATATTTTGAATCCATTTGTGGAGCAATTATTTGATCACGAACTAGGTTTTGGATATTTTCAACAGGACGGTGCAACCGCACATAGAGCCGCCGAAACTATTAACTACTTACGCAATTTTTTCGACGACAGATTAATCAGTTTTCGACCAGACATTGAATTCCCACCTTAGTTCACTTTGTTTAACGGTTATGGATTACTTCGTTTTTCCTCATTTAAGAACACTATTTTTAAAACACCAGTTGCAAATTTAGAACAATTACAAGAAAGGATTATCCGAGAATGTGGTAACATTTCTCCAGAGATGCTGGTCAACACTTTCGAAAATATGAAGAGACGTGTGAATTTATGCTTGGAGCATGGCGGTGGCCAATTTCAGCAATTTATGTAATTATTTTTCTTTTTCTTTCTCTATATTCTTACTTTGTTAATTTTGTAAACAACAAAAATAAATTTGTATTTGTCTACTTATTTCATTACTCATTAGTTTGGCTGTTTGGCATATCATGTCATAATATGAGTTTGACAAAATTTTAACCCATATTTGGTTAGATGTATCGTCCCCATATCATTGTGATCTAAACCAAGCCCTACTTTTTTTAATCCAAGCCCTCTTTGATGCAAATAATTTTTGTTCGCACGGTATTTCCGGTGGTTTTATTGAGGTATGTATAGGAGGCTTTATAAATTTCTTCCTACCCTATTTTAAAATGCACTATGAGCTACTGCTAATTACCTGCGCCTGGTTTCCATGTAACTGTGGCTGTGTATGAGTCGTTTTCTAATTTAAGATTATAATTCAGTTGTCCAACAGAAGTTCTAGGGGCTGAGAGTTTTGTGGTGTATTCTGACAATTTACTACTTTTTGACAGTAGTTGTGAGTCCATAAAATAACTATAAAGCTCGATGGCATATTTCTGATTGGGAATCAATTTATTTATAGATCCAAAACTAGAATGAGTCTAAAAAAATATTTACTATGTATACTTACATACTTAAAATTAAAATGTTCTTTTCAACCTAAAACTTTAAAAAATATATCATATTATGAAATTAATGATAACGTATTTCTTGATAAAAATCATCAATAAGAAAGATTTTTTGATACTGGAAAGATTTTGCGGAAAGCTGTAATTAGGTTTAAAATTATTATAGTTAATTATAGTCATGAATACCCTATGTGAACAGATAGGAAATATTCTCGTTTATTCATTGAATGAACCAGCAACGCACCATCGTATTTAAAAAAATCTTTTAACATTTTTTGATAAAGGTCAGAAATTGTTTCTTTTCTACTTCCCTGAATTTAAAATTTCATTTTCCGACAATGCAATATCGAAAATAATTTCTTTTCGCCTTTTTCGGCCGGTCTACTGTACCTATATCTAGTTACAGGTTTGTTATGGCAGTGGCTATTTAACATGCCATTCATATTTTCTACGAAAACAGGAATCGTGAATAGAAAGGTAAGCATTAGGAGACCTAAAGTTCGTACTGCGCGTTACTGTAATAAAATGCTACAAAATCTTGTAAACGCACTAGATTCTCGTAACTGTAAATGATTTAAATTTTTCGTAGAGCTAATCATCATGGGTCGTAATATGATATTATGCCAGTTAGGTGGCTACTACTAAACTTATTGATTTCTTTATTTTAAATAAGGGTTTTCATTATTTTAAATGTGACCGAAAACCCCAAAAAAAAACATTTACATACCATTTTTCCCCCTTTAAATTTTTTAAGACTTTTAACCAAGAGTTTTTTTTACCTCGGCTATTTTATTTTAAATGGAACAACTTGTATATTTTACATATTTAAATTTTCCTCGAAATTTCAATACTTTTTCGTATAGAGCACCATATTATGACTAAATTGAATCGTTTTTGATATATTGGAATTGAAAATTGATTTTTTTAACTTTGGTGCCCTAATAGTTGTACTACAAAACTATATTATACCTCAAGCGGAAAATGCGTTTCCTTCCGCTTCGCGTCAGATATCAAACTATCCGCAGAAGGATAGGCACTGCTTTTATTCCTTAGGATGTAAATAGCTATTTTATCGGTTATGGTAGAATTGTTACCTATTAGCTTAATACGATACCTATAAAAAAAATTCTTACTAAGTTGGTAAACATAGACACATTAGAATTTTCATCAGAATATTTTATAAAATAGTAAGCATTTTTGTAGGCATTCCATCCAAAGGTAAGAGAGTTATCGTCTTTACATATTAGTTTCATATTATTCGTTTCATTAAAACCAGTTTCATTAATATCTAAAACAATAACGATTAATCTAAGTTATAAAAAATAAATCCTACAATATATAATATTTATTAAGTAAATACTAACCATAGACATATACCTTTAGATTCTGTTGCGTCGAACAAGAACAATTATTATTATTTTTTACAAGTTCTGGCAACAGGATGAAGCAAGCTGTACTGGAGATAGAAATAAATAATAATACCAGTAGCTTATCGACATTTGGTAAGTAAAAGTCCGGATCCCCTTTTTTGTAGGAATTTACTCGACGAAGTATATAATTCGCAAAAAAGGAATTCGTTGTAGTATACGGAAATACAGTCCACTAGTAGTAATAATAATAATTATAATAATAATAACAATAATAATAATAATAATAATAATAATAATAATAATAATAATAATAATAATAATAATAATAATAATAATAATAATAATAATAATAATAATAATAATAATAATAACAATAACAATAACAATAATAATAATAATAATAATAATAATAATAATAATAATAATAATAATAATAATAATAATAATAATAATAATAATAATAATAATAATAATAATAACTAACGAAAAATAGAAAACAACACCCAAACTCATGCAAAGAAAGACTAACAATAAACAGAAGGGAAGGAGGAAGAGGAATGATAGACCTTGAAGAACTACACGCCAAACAAATAAGAAGCCTAAGAACTTACTTCTACAAAAAAGACCACACAATACACCGAGCCATAGTACAAATAGATAAAAATTATACCCCATTAAACCTATCAAAGCACGAAGAACCCCCAATACAAGACCAAACTAAAGGAAAGAAGATAATATGGTCATCAAAACCACTACATGGGCGACACTACAATATAGTTCACCAAGAGGAGATAAATCAAAAACTCAGCAATAGGTTTCTACAAAATGGCCAACTATACCCAGAGACGGAAGGTTTTGTTCTGGCAATACAGGATCAGGTCATAGCAACAAATAACTACAAAAAATATATTCTAAAAGATAACACAATCACAAATGACAATTGCAGAAAATGTCACCTTGTTCCTGAAACAATAGACCATATAATATCAGGATGTAAGCTAATGGCCGGTATTGAATACATAAATAGGCATAATACGATGGCAAAAATTATTCATCAAGCGATATCATTACAGTACCAACTGCACCAGGACACACAACCATATTACAACTACTCCCCACAAACCATAATTGAGAATGAATATGCTAAGCTATATTGGGACCTTACTATACAAACAGATAAAACAGTAATCCACAATAGACCCGATATCACCCTTCAAGATAAAACTAAGAACATAACTTACCTTATAGATATCGCAGTACCATCCGATCAAAATGTAATTAAAAAATACACGGAAAAGAAAAGAAAATATCAGGAACTAGCTATAGAAATGGAAAGAGTCTGGAAACAAAAACAAGTATATATTCTTCCATTCATTATTTCAACAACAGGAATTACCCCGCACTTATTCAGTAAAAATCTAGCGCAGATAGGCCTAGGAGAAAATGTACATACCCAAGCACAAAAAGCTGTAATACTACACACATGTAATATAGTGAGATCGTTTCTAAACCAGAAATAGCCTTGATGGACTTGGTATCGAACCAGCCTATCAAGGAAAGAGGACCAGCCTAAGCTGCTGTGAATACAAGGAATAATAATAATAATAATAATAATAATAATAATAATAATAATAATAATAATAATAATAATAATAATAATAATAATAATAATAATAATAATAATAATAATAATAATAATAATAATAATAATAATAATAATAATAATAATAATAATAATAATAATAATAATAATAATAATAATAATAATAATAATAATAATAATAATAATAATAATAATAATAATAATAATAATAATAATAATAATAATAATAATAATAATAGCCTCCGGGCATTAGCATTTACAGATTCGTACAGCTTATCTATTGAGCAAACAAAAGTTAAGTTTTATGGGTGAAAAAGTTAGTTTGTACGATATACGGTCAGATCCCTTGGCGCCCAACGAGGATGGACAGGCGCACAACCCCCTTGTTATCAGGTTTTCTCTCTTTATCGACATCACATAAATACACTCCAGAACCGACTCGACGCCAATTTTGTTGTTGTCGTGAAATTGTGCTTCAAAATGTTGTTTTACACGTACCAAGGTTTTGGCAAATAATTGAAAAATGTTACGAACTAATATTTGGTTTGAAGTTAGGTATGCGATAACATCGAAGATTGCTGTTTTGTTTGTTTTTTGCTATCGATTTAAGGTGAGTATAATTGATTTTTTGTTCTCTTGTTTTTCGAACTAAAAACACTACGACAAATTATGTTTAAATAAATTTAGAAACAGGACATTAAAAACGATTTTTTAACCTTAAAATCTAATAGGTTGCCAGCATGAACGTC
Source organism: Polydrusus pterygomalis (assembly GCA_963969555.1). Lineage (NCBI taxonomy): Eukaryota > Metazoa > Arthropoda > Insecta > Coleoptera > Curculionidae > Polydrusus > Polydrusus pterygomalis. Next base: position 54,915,865 of record OZ018378.1, read on the forward strand.
TTAAAGAAAGCTGGACTAATAATGCATATTATGGCCGTCTTGCGAGAAATTGACTTCACTATGCGTCTGAAGAAACCGTGACCAAAGTGGTTTGAAACATTGAATTCCCTAGGGTTTTGGGAGTATTTGCAACAGTGAACTTCCGTCAATGTCAAGTCAATGTTGGATGATTAGCTGTCGTGGGCATACTTGGAATGATATAGAATAAAGTTCCAAACATATAATTTCGAGTAAAAATTTTCAAAGATAAATTTTAATGAACTATTGTAAAAAGGTTCCCAGTTTTGGCTCAGCCATATTACGTAGAACCTAAGCGAGCTTATGATATTATGGAGAACAGAAAAAAATTAAACTGGATAATAAAAGCACCTAATAGGTGTTACCGCGCTCTGTATACATTTGCCCCACTGGTGAGTCAGGCCGCGACAAGCAACGGTTCTCCTTAAAAATACTGCATTGGTGCTTTATTTTGCCGATGTGTTCCCTTCCCAACGTACTTTAATTTTGGAACGATTTCACCGGCAACAGAAAATATATTGCAAATTTAAAAACATACGGTTTGCTAGGCGCCAGTTATAACACAGGAATAAACAATTTCAATACAAAACACTTTAATTTGGTAAAAAGCCAAGCGAAAAGAAATCTAAAGAAAACAAAAACATTGAACATAACAAAAATGTTTGGTTAGGATTACAAACTTTCTGTGGTTAGGATCAAATTTTTTTACACTCATTGTTGCAAATAGAAGCAAAACTGAAAAAATTTAATGTTGCCAAACTCATCGGTCACAGTCATAAATGATCGCTATTGGGGTCAAAAAGTTATCTAGTAATTATTCGTCCATCTTTCTTTGAGATTTTCGTGGTTGCCAGCCACTAAAAACAACAGACCTTGATCAAATAATTAGAACCTGTTTCTGTTTCTTGACAGTAAAGGTTGGCAAGAAACAGACATTTTAAATTTTTAAGCCAGAACCTGTCTATCTTTCCATTCGTTCAATGATAATTAGCAGTGCGCATGCCTATGTATGTTTGGCTTTGTTTACATGAGCAAGGCGATAAATTTGCCACTTTCTTGATTATGGTTTGCTGAAGTAAAGGTATATGTCTATGATATTAACACATTAAGAGTTTATCACAGCATAAATAAAACCCAATTTTTGCTCTTCGCAGTCACCAAATTTCTCCAAAACCGCACATACGATTTACTTTAATTGAAAAATATCAAGACCTATATTGAACTCTGTTTCATGTAGCAAATTTTCTAATTGCCATTTCATTTTCATCATATAGAATAATTTCTGTAAATATACAGTTGACGACATAATATAATTTCGTACACTCCACCCATACATTACTCAATTACAAGAAAATTGGGTAAAACAGGGTTCTCACCTTGCTGCTAATACCTGGTTAGAACACCAGCTATATATATATAGCTGTAAATTATTGTATGTACGATTTTTTACCGTAAGTAATAATGATTATTTCTAAATATTTTTGTGTTTAAACTACAGCCGCGAAATAAGAAAATTATAAAATAATACCAGAAAAACTGCAAAAGTATAAAGTCAAAAGGGTAAATTTATTAACAAACAAAATACTAATATTTAATTGCTGCGCCATTGGATTCTTACACTAATCGTAATCTTCTTGGCATTGACAAAATAATACTTCTGGTGTAACCCGTAATCCCAAAACTCTATTTCATTCTGTGGTTTAAAATTTATTTTGTACATTTTTTTACCATCAATCCTCAAACATTTTCAATTGGATTTAAATCAGGACTTCTTAAGCACCAAGGCAGACATGTTACGTTGTTTTTTCTAAACCAGTTTCCTATATTTCTTGCAGTATGCACAGATCAGTTAAATCCTACTTAAATATAAAGTTATTTCCTTCAAAATCTATCGCGGCAGAAGGAAGAAAAATATTTTCCAACATCTGAAGATATATATTACTGTTTAGTGTTCCACCAATATTCTAGCATACACCTGAACCGTAAACACTTATCCATGCCACACATTAACGGAGAAACGTCCACTGGTTTGCTTTTTTTGAGTATACTTCTCTTCATATACTCGAATCCTTCCATTACCTATATGTAGACTAAAAAGTTTTCTCATCGGAAAAGATAACATTTTGCCAAAAAAAATAATTTTCTGGTAAATATTGCATAGCAAACCCAATTCTTTGTTCCTTATAACTATTTTTTTAAAAACGGTTTGGATGCAGCTGTTCGATTTCTTAATTCGGAACATTGTCTTACTCGGCGTTGCGCAGTTTAAGATGAAGCAGGGAATCCTGTTATGTGCATAGCTGATACGGCAGTTTTAAATCGATTTTGCCTTAAATACTCCACCAAATTTCGGTCTTCTTCATTTCATGATTTTCTATTATTTAAACCAGATCCAACAGACCTTTCAAGTGTTTGATGGTGATAAGCTATTTTTCCATATTTCTACTAAACATATTATTCTTGCTTTTTCAATAATACTTAAATGAGGCATTTTAAAATCAATTAAGATAATGACAATACTTTGATAGATATCATGATAACAATTAACACGCTACAAAGGTAATAAAGGTAAAAAATTTGCATTTATTATCTGTTGTCAACTGTACATAGGCCGTCTTGAAAAATTATTTTTTTTAAAAGAAAGGCATGAATTAAAAAATCGCTTACAAGACAAACAACGTTTAATCCTTTAGCTATCCAGTGATATTAAATTTATATCTGTTTAACTTAATTTTCCTGGTAATATTTGGAGACAGCCGAACGCCTTCAACTATTTTATAAATATGTATCTTGATGATCCTTAATTAATTATAATGTAAATAATATATTTGAAATAAACAAAGAAGTATACCTTAAAATAAATTCGATAGCTTTGAAAGGTTTTAAGTAATAATTGGAAATGCATGTTGCGAATAAAAGCGACGGTAGACTCTTAAGGAAGTCAACTTTAACTTTGGAAGACTTAAGGGAGGAGGCTCATCGGCATCGTTTTTTGGTTAGTTAGAGAGTCTAATTTTTTTTATAAAAAGTGTTCTGTTTGTAGGCGTTTATTCATCGAACACACTTTCAAATATTTAGATCCTTTATAATAAGACGTCATAAAAAATTAAAATGATTCATACGTTGGGATATCCCTAAGAATTTAAGATGGAAACAGAAGGGATTTTTTTATTTTATGCTCTTACAACTTATTTTAAACAGTAAGAAAGAATGTGCAACCTTAGCATCTGGAATTGTGACAAAAAAAAATATTATGCTTGACAAAAGCTCAACAGGAAGCCGTAAGAACTTGTTTCGCTGCAGCTAACCAATGATCTGGTACTTTTTGATGAAACAATAACAAATAAACCTATTGCTATAATCGTATTCCATTTTGAAGTAAATCAAGATCCGAATTGCGTCCCTCCACACTGTTTGCCAAACTTACGCTGTTAAAAGTATTATAATGATGTGGGAAATTTATATCTTTGTCTAAAACCTTATGAAAAGTATGCAGTATGGCAACGCAGCAGTAAGAGATCCGCCCCCAAAGATGAGGCCATGATGACTTATCATTCATTTCCGTTTAGGGATGTCCACAGAAAATATATCGCAAAAAAACGTCGATGTATCGAAAAAAATATTTTAATAGAATTATAATTACAAAATAAATCATAAATCTAATTATTCTAAGCTGGCACCTTAACTGAAACCAAAAGTATAATAAACGATATAATTAAGATCCAGAGACAACGGCTAAATAATTATTTTACGAATACAGTTAAGGCCTTATACATAGATTAAAATACATCGATGCAATGACAAATTTTAAATGGCCTCGATGCATGCTTGTAAACGATATAATATCGCATCAAAAATATCGATGTTTTCATTGCATATCAAATATCCCTATTTTTGTTTGATGTTTCTTTGTGGTTTCTTTGACAGCGGTTTAAAATTTTTTTCAGTTTATCGGTTTTAGGTAATAATTGCTGTGTTTTTAGTGTATTGTAATATTTCCTAAAGGCTAATTAAGATGAGTCGCCAGTAGGTACCAAGTATGCGAGAATTCGAAAAATAATAATTCTGCAGTTACTTTTCATGGGTGAGTAAAAGAAAAGTTCGGTTATTCGTAGATTAGGTTTCTTCTATAGTAGCAAGGTCACATTTAAAGGTAACTCCGACGTAATCCGCAGTACCTGCCCCACCCAGATCTTCACCCAGTGGCGATCGGTGGCATGAGGCAGGTGAGGCCGGGCCTCACCAGCATAAATCCAATAGTGAAGCCGGGCGCCACCAGTATAAATCCAATAAAAAATTATATCGAATTTTACAATAAATCCCTAACTATTTTATAGTAATATTCATTTCATTTACGTACACTGAACCAAAATAATCACCGTCGCGTAGTAACAGCTTTCAAATTCCTTGCGCTGTTATTGGCTACGCCACCAGACGCGCGTGGAATTCTCAGGATTGTATTTCCCTCTAAACGAAGACGAAGGACGAAAGCCGTTCGAGAGGCCAACGTTGGCCATGGCCTCGCGAGCAGCTTGCCGCGCCGCGCCATGTGATTTGTTGCGCGTTATCGCAGGCCGGAGTCGCAGGAGACACGTAAATGCCTTTTGCGTAAGGTTTCCGGCCTAAAACAACGCAACACTCTTCTCAGCGAGGCCAAGGCGAATGTGGGCCTCTTTGGACTGGAGCTGGAGTGTTGACGGTGATGTGTGATTGAAATAGAAAATATGGTTTAACCAATGATCTGCTAGCTATAGATGCCGCACGCCATTCATAAACGCTATTTAAATCTGCTGCCAAAATCGTTTATAGGTGAGAGGAGGTGAAGTACGTCCCCCCGGCCGGGAGTGGGGATTACGTTGCTGCCATTAGAATTTTACCTCGTTACTATGCGCTATCATATGGTCACAGCGGCGTCTCGTGTCAGGATTCACAATAAAATATAATTATCCAATCTGAAATCAAATATTTTTTAACGTTTGTGAAAAAAAAGGGTTTGTAGAACAGTAAAGTTTAATGTATGATAGAAAAAATGGTCCGCGGAGCAGTAAAATTTAATGTAAGTTAATAACTATTTACTGTAATAATTATTATAAGAGAAACTTTGGTTAGCTATAATTATAACATTTTGTGAACTGAGCCGACCTAAAAATAATTACACTATGTATACTTAAAACACGGTTTTTACGGTTTTATTGAAATTTAAAAGAAAAGCAAAGTTCCTTTTACGTTAGGTACTTTTTAATAGCGAAAAAGCACAACAATAATTTTTTCTTCCCCCTAGCCGCGCTCAAGCAGAATGCCTCTTTTTATTTCCCATCATACCTACACGAAGTTGTTCGCAAAGTTCCTTTAACATAGCTAAACAAAGATTTTGCTTAACTGTTTAAAAGCAGCAAATGGAAAGTAAAGTCAAAATTTCGAATACTCTCGCAAGATGGAGGTAAATTCAAGTGACACTCTTTCAATTTTGGTCTATTAAACTTTTATAAGTTGGCATGCCCAGGACTGGACTGGAAAATTTAACATGTAATACCTTCTAAAACAATTGATGCAATAGTCTCATCGGTTTTACCGCTTTAATATTGCCAAATAATAATAATAATTTATTTTGAAAGTTTTGTTCTATAAATATTATAATTTAAGGTAGGTAAAGTCGATTCAGCCAGTAAACCTGCAAGATGGCCGACCTGTCTGTGACAAAAGTAATTGAAAATGCAAAAATCCATTTTATTTAGCTGGAATATTACTTTTGTCATATGACATGTCGGCTATCTTGCAGGTTTACTGGCTGAATCGACTTTACCTAATAATAAACATGAGTTTTTATATGGTTTAAAGATAAAGTGTCAAAATAGATTTAAAAACTATATGATATTACAATTACCTATTCAAACCTTGAAAATACTAAATTAACTGCAACGCAACTTTAAATATGATTCTGTCACTCATATTTACAACAGAATTTTTTTTGTTTTATTTCTTCATATTATCTATAGGAAAAATACAATACCTACAGTTCAACATAAACTAATTGAATTCAGTCAGATATTACATTTTTACTGTCGAGGAAATCCCCATATATGACTTACATAAGGTACGTAGACCCAAAAGTGGTTTATATGAAATTTGATGGTTATGATACAGTTACATTTTTAAATTTGTATGTGGGCTAACATAAAGTTAAAAGCTTTAATTTAGCCAGGGATATAATTTTTCTCTCAATGGAAACCCCAATTTAACAGTTTTACGTAAGGTACGAAGACCCAAATACGGTTTTTATAGAATTTGTTGGTTATGATACAGTTATATTCCTAAACTTTTATGTGGGCTAACATAAAGTTTCAAGCTTCAATTTAGCCAGGGATTAATTTTTCTGGCAGTGAAAACTCTACTTTAACAGTTTTTGATTTATTACGTATAAGGTACGTAGACCCAAAAGTGGTTTTTATGGAAATTGTTCTTTAAAATGCAATTTATTGATACGGTTATATTTCTAAACTTAATGTTAAAAAATTTAGAAATAAAACCAGCATATAATAATAATCATAGGTACCTCTACCTTTATTCTCTAGTAACTATAGTTTATTACAGGAATTAACTTACATATCCAAGTAAAGTATTTTTAACAAATAATAAGTAGGTTGTCTGGTACCTACAACATATTATGAAATCCCATGCAAAATTGAAGAGTTAAAGGCACGAACCCACGAACGTCATAAATTACGTTTATGGTTAAAGGTGATCAAATAGTGGCTTCCTTGTTTATTTTAGACTAAGAGTGTATCTGAGTTGTTTAAAGAATTCAATAAGCCAAACCATTTGCAAAAGTTATACCTATACAGTATATCCACAATATTCCTTAAATAAATAATACGTACTTATGTAAAGTTTTAATTATTTTTCCCCACCTACCCACGCCTGTGAATAGTTAAACCTAACCTACAAATAACCCAACTTTTTATGTACTCACCTATGAAAAGTAACTGCATAATTATCATTATTATATTTCGCAGTCTTGCACACTTCAAACCTGTGACCCATCTTAATTAGTCTTGAAAAAAATATCACAAAACACTAACAACACAGCAATTAATACACAAAACCGATAAACCGAAACAAATTTCAAACAACTTTCGAACGAAGAACGACCAAACTAAACCCTTAATTTCTCTGTGGACCACACGTCAAACAAATTATGAATGAAAAAAGGCAGGCTCTCTTCTGACCAATAGGAACGCAATGTCTTCTGTGTTGCCAAACTGCATAATTTTTAAGGGAAATGTCTATGGATTTTTAGACAAAGATTTAAATTTACCACATAACGTCATATTTTTCTCTTCTGGAAAAAGGTAAAACCTGTAGATTTATGGCTTTAGGGATGATTATGTTAAATAATTAAATAAGTGTTGTTATTATTACTTTTAAAATATTATTATAGCCTTAATTTATATATAGGTACTTTAAGAGTTAAGTGTGAGAATATAGCCCTATGGCTACTAATTAATTAATACTAAACTTTGCTCTTACTATGGGTATCATGAAATATTATTTCTATTTTTGAAATTGTACATTATTTGTTCTCAATAAAACATATTTAGTATTATTACTATTATTATTGTGTTAATACCTACTTTTAAGAGCATACGTTTGGCAAACAAAGTGGAGGGGCGCAATTTGCAACAAAAGTTACTTCAGAATGGTATACGATTTTGGCAATAGGTTCGTTTGTTATTGCTTCATCTATAGCTAGCAGATCATTGGGTTTAACGATAGCGGCGGGGCAGTTGTGTGTTTTTAAATTGTAGCCAAATAATTTATAGCTGTCAGTAGTCAGTATTTAGTATTTTTTGGTTAGTATTGTAATTGAGCTGAAACAAAGACGGTTAGAAATTTTTTATGCTGACTAGCAATTTAGAAAAATATCATCTGTGCAAGAATAAGTCATTCGTATTCTTTTTAAAAACAGTTTGCAAGATATTTTATCGGAAGTATATAAATTGCTTTGTTTAATTGCTACGATGCCTTCAACTTTTGTTTTTGTAAAAAGAATTTTTTCTGCATTAAAAATAATTAAAAATTATTTCAGAAACAGCATTGGACAGGACAGACTAAATAGCCTAGTTTTAATGTCAATTGAAAAAAGCTTGCTAAACAAAATCTCTTCTTCTTCTGACTTTTATGATAGTATTATATAGACTTTCTTGTCAAAGTCTAATAGAAAAATTGATTTAATATATAAAACAAAATAATATTTTCAATTTTGTTTATTTTTATAATTTTTTTTATTTTATAATAATATTACGTCTGCCTGAACTGCGAAAAAATTTAACCTATGCAAATAAAAAAATATATTTCTCGGGTGTATTTTATTTTTTATTTAAGTCTAAAAACAACGAATTTTGGGCGGGGCTGAAAAAATTTTTTGCTGCGAATTGCCTGCAGTACTTTATTCTCCTACTGGCCTCACCTATTTCATTACCCACGGATCGCCACTATCTTCACTATGTTGTCAACACATTTTAATAGCGTTTATAAATGACATAGGTAGCAGACTATAGGTAGCAGATTTATTGCAGCTAACGTATCCAATTTTAAAAACAAACATTTGACAAAAAATGCCCGCCGATGAACGTCTATAAAGAGAAAAAAATCATATATAATCCTAAAAAACTGCACCAGTTAACATAATAATTATGTTAACTAATTATTATTAGATTTTCCATTGAGAATTTGCAGAAATCACATTGTGTTTCAATCGATTTTCTTAATTTACAGAAATTTGTTTCAAAGAAGAAACCATTTTCTAATAATATTCCGTAAAAAGTCGTTAAAAATTACAGTTTTGTTACAAACCTTATTAAAAACCCAAATCTTTAAGGTTTTACAATACTTTGAAATGGAATGAGAAGGATATTTGAATGATTTGCAACTCACCTTGGAAGTTGAAATTAAAAAAGTGTCCTTCAATAAAAAAATGTCCAGGATTTTGATTTTGTAACGATAAAATAAATGCTGAGGTTTAAGATATTGGATGCATTCCTATTATTTAAAAAATGACCATTTGGAATATGTCCTAAACAAAATATTTCTTGTAGTAGATATTTAAAAAAAAAATACAGAATTAGATGTAAAATTGAAAGACTTCGAAATAAAACTTAACCAAAATTAAAAATGTAAGAAAAATAAGATTTAATTAATACAGAAGAGCAAAATCGATTCCAAAATAAAATTACCACCTTTCTGGAAACATGATTCAGAACTATGGTTCACTGTAGTAAAAAACATTTTTGACGTAAATAAAATGGAAAATGAAAAAATTAAATTTAAAAAATTTCTATATTAGATTTCTCAATAGCAAAGGTAAATCCGTACATTGTTTACTTAAAAGGCGTTAATTCAGACAGAACCCTCAAAAATGAGTTAATACGCTTGTATAAAATTTCCGATGACTCAGCTTTTCTCAGATTATGAAATAGGAGATTTAAAACCCCATTAACTTTATCGACGAATGTAGAATTTGGCATCTAGTCAGATGTCAGACTTCCAAAAAACGTTAAATCGGTTGCAAGAGCTTTTCGAGAAAAAGTGTCAGCAGAAGATCTGCTTTCTTTGGCTGATGAAATGTACAAAGGACACAACCACAATCAGAATGGTTGCAGCGTTCCAGCACCAACACCGAGATGCTTTGCACAATCAGATCGAAGATAAATTGGAAGCAGTACTTAAAAAAAATTGAAAATACTAGGAATAATTTCTCCCGATCAATGTCGGGAAGTCAGAGAACTAAGTTCCAATCTCCGTTAAAATTTTAATAAGACTATTGTTATTATCATAGTAGATTTGGTTCCAGAGCTACGAAATGTGTACATCCCTGCAGGTTTAACAAAAAGTCACTTGAATTAGAAAATAATGACTATGAGTAACCCACATATCAAGAGTTGTCGGCTTTTAATTCAAGAAACTTTAAGCAAATACAACTTTTTGATAAATAGCGGATCAGCTGTATCAATTTATTCATGTGAGCTCATGGAAGAAGATTCAAAGAAACGCTAAATGCTGCTAATCGAACCAGGATAAACACGTATGGTGAAAAAATCATTGCAGTTTCATTGGGATTAAAACGCCAATTCTTTTGGATTTTTATTTTTGCCCAATGTCAAGTTCCTATCAATGGGGCTGATATTTTTACAAAATTTTGGCATTTCCTTGGATTTATACAACCGGTGTATGATTGACTTTGAAGCTATAAAGTATTAGGAGAGTTTTTGTCAATTCGTTAAAACAGTAAATCCTAGTTGCTCTTATAAAGACCTTTTATTTGCTCTTATAAAGACCTTTTATTTAAATTTTCTGAATTCACAAAACCATTTTCAAACAAAATATCTAATTCAGATAAAGGGAAAACAAATATCTGTCAAATAATAACTAAAGGCCAACCTACTTATTGTAAAAGGTGTCTTAATCCTGAAAAGTTAAACGCAGCCAAAAACGAGCTTGACTTAAGGCTTGATCAGGGAATAATTCAATCGTCAAATAGTTCTTGGGCAAGCACACTTCATATGGTTAAAAAAAGCAATTGCTAATGGCGCCCGTGTGAAGATTATAGGATGCTTAACTCTGTTACAGTACCTGACAGGTGTCCACATTATTTGCGAATGGCGCCCGTGGAGATTATAGGCTCCTTAACTCTATTACAGTACCCGACAGGTATCCACTTTAAAGATTTTACTTATCTTGACAAATAAAAATATTTTTTCAAAGATTGATTTGGTAAAAGCTTTTCATCAGATTCCTATGACTAATGAAGACATTGACTATAAAATATAATTTTAAAGATACTTAAAGTGGAGTTAAATGATATAGGAAAAAAGAAAAGCACAAAGTATTTAATTCAGAAACTAGGCGAACCTAGGATAGAATCTACATGTTTCGAGTGTGGAGATGATCTCATTAATGATGAGTGTTTCTACACTCGAAACATGTCGATTCTATCCTAGGTTCACCTAGTTTCTGAATTAAGAATTGTGGAGAAAGACTTTGTGCTTTTCTTTTTTTCTATATAAAATAAAACGTATAAGGTATAACAAGCAGTAATATAGAAACGTCATATAAAAGTCAGTGAAACTATATATGTCGTTGAAACTATATATGTATTTCAATAAAAGTAATTATTTGTTCCTCAAATAACTAATTTAAATAAAAATAGTTATCGCGCCCATAACAAGGCATTTATGTAAAATAGCACATGAAACACTTGCGCCGCTTGCGGCGAATTCGCGACGTTGAATTGCCGATGCTAATTTAAAACCGCGTCTAGTCCTAGCGATACCCTCAAGTCCTCCATAACATTAACTTAACTTACCAATTTTGTTCTTGCATGGAACGTGCAAAGAGTCGAATGGTATAACACAAGTATTTCCCTAAAAAATATAGAAACTAGTCAACTCATAGTGTATGGCACTGGGGTTTCGTATTCCTATAATCTTAAATTTATAAAGAATATTTGCGATAGTGCTTTTTGAGATCGAGAGGGTTCCAAATAATTGTATATCATCTAAAGCGCCACGGAGGCGCCATTTAACAACCAAAATAAAATATAAAACAGTGACGTGTATCATCATTTGACACTTCACTTGATAGGATATGACTTAAAACAAAATTTATGGGCCATTTTTTATAATAGTCGCAGCATTTCTAATTTCAAATTATTTATCTAATATTAAATCATGCAAAACTCGGATAAAGAATATCTCGTTCAGTTCAGTTTTCAAAATTTTAAATTATTTACTGAGAAAATAATTAAAGAACAAAATACGCTTTTTAATAAACACTCGTAAGCAATCTACGTCATAAAAAATTGATAAGTTGCAGACTCAGACCGAAGGTCGACCCGCCGGCATCTATCTTAATAATATCTCGATGCATGACATCAAAATCTTATTACGTCATCCCATTATTCGCGAAATTCTCTGATTTGTCAGCCTTAACCGACCATATTGCTATCTTTAAAAAAAATTAAATATTATACAAGAACAGCTTACAAATAGAAAACAACCCGCCAAATAATCAGGTAGATGCGGCGCTTGACCTTAAGCGTGAATCACTGCGATCGGGCGTTTTTACATCTATCGGCACGACACGACAACGGCAGAAGCTCTTCACTATGGCCGGAATGCCGACCGGCTGCCGGCTCAAGTTGACTAAAATTTCAAATTACTTTTTATGATTATTATTTGTTTTGTCACAAAAACAGGGTTTTGCCTACGCAAGTTCGATTAAACTAAGCAGCTGTTTAAAATAATTAACCTTGGTGTTTTGACTCATAAAACCAAACACCACACAAATTATGAAAAATCGACGACGCCCGACGACACGAGTCGGGTGGCTGCTCCTTGACGGCAAGTCTGCGCCTGCAACGACACGACATGATAAGTGTGAAATTAATTTAATTCACATGAAATTTCGCGTTAAAAATATTAAAAATATGAGAATTCTTGCATTATCTTTTTGTTAGTCCAACCGCCGTTCACCGAGGGCCCTTTGAGGTTGCGGGCCTGGTTCCACCGAATCCACGAAACCATTGTAGCTTTGTATACAAATTACAGTTAGGATAATTGTTTTTCGAATAACTTAATCTGATAAAATATATTTATCTATTCAAATTTTTCATGACAACATAAATACTTTTAAGTATAGGTATGCAAAGAACATTGTAAATTGTTTATTATTAGATTTCAACCAGGATGCTGATATAACCGGTGACATTTTGACAACAATTCCTATATTTTCGATACGATAGAATATATCAAAAAACCAAAAGTACCATTTCTGCAAAAACGCGGGGGGAATAAGCATGAGATATTTTGCGAACCACCACAACAACCTCTGAAGCACTAAAATCATCCAGTTTAAAATCTTAAATGGCACTACCCCACTCGTGATACCTCTTTGGAAAGCTTATCAAAAATTATTTTCAGCGATACTAAAAATAATGAAATTTAAGTACGAAAAGTGCAAATTTTGGAAAAAATATTTTAAAATTGGCTTTTGCAAAATTTGACAGGAAAAATTAGAAAATAAACGTAAATGATAAAAAATTATCCCAAGCCTTAATAAAAACAATATGGTAGTGCTAAAACTCTATATTTTTTTTGCAATAACGCAAATCCTTGTTTTGTGCTCTTTTTTGTAAAATCTTAAATAAAATTTGCAACTTTTAAATCATTTATTATTTTACGTGCTTGCTTTTGCCCAGGCACGTAGATAGGTTTTCTTCCTGGGATCGGTACTCCCACACACTGGCGTAGCTAGGGTTTTATCTGGCAGGGGGGCAGACAAGTATCACAGAGGTATAAAGACACATTTTGCAATGATTGGTCAATAATTTATATTAAAGGTGGAATTCTCAACGTCATTCAATCTATTACAAATCTATAACAAATTTTACCTTGTTTTTTAGTTTATTATTTTACTAACTAATATTTACATAAAATCAATATCGTCGGCACATTATTTAGGTAATATCTGACATATTACAAAAATAATAATTTATTTTAGTGCTAATTTTTGGAGAATTGTATAGTAAATTTCGCGATACAATTCTCCTAAAATAGTTTATAAAATTCCTTGATATGTCAATTATTACCTAAAGAATATGCAGACGATATTGATTTTATTTAAATTTTGTGTAAAAGTTAGAAAAAATAAATAAATCTACGCGATATTGGTTATAGGTTGGCAAAGATAAATTATTACTTATCATGTATAAACGAAAAAAAAATTACCATAATAATTATTATAATTTTTTTGACCCATTTAATTAAGAGAAAACATTAGTGACACACTCGTCATTTCATTTTATTATCAATATTCGTTTATATTTTGTTTTATAAGCGGCCAAATACTGTTTGAGTAGCAATCACCTGCCGTTCTAAGTTAAAAAAAAATTGATAAAATATGCAAAAGCAAAAGTATTAAGTACATAATATGTGAGAGTGCAATAGCAGGTTGATTATAATATCATAAGTCCTTTTTTTATTAAAATAAATTTAATGTTGAAATGCTCAACCAACAACCAAGCTATAGAGCCCTCGATTGATCATTAACTTGAAAACCAAGAGACTTACAAGACAATCTAATTTTGAACGAAGAACTTTAACACTTCCATCAAGATGGTGCACCGCTATGCTGCTGAAGCGAAAGAGTGGTTGAACCAAAATTATCCAAAGCAGTGGATTGGCAGAAGAGATACAATTGAGTGGTCGCGAAGATCACCTAATCTGATCCCTATTGACTAATTTTTATAAAATTACATTAAATCAGTAGTTTATAAAACCCAAGAGGCATTTTTCGGAAAGTTAATGAGGAATTTGAATTTATTTTTGCTTAGAACAAAATAAAAATCATTTTGAACACTTAATAAGACAGATTAAAATATGAACAATAAACAACGTTACGTTAAAAAAAATGGACTGTCATGGACTACAATAGATTTTTTTTTAATTTATTCTTGGGATCATTTTTTATTACTGACGGTTGTTTTTTAAATTTTTCTGAATAGCCATTTTGATAAGCTTTCCAGAGAGGTGTAACAAGTAGTAAGATAGTGTCAATTATTATTTTAAAGTGAATAGGTGTAGGGCTTCAATGGTGAGTCAGGTTGGTCTGCAAAATACTTCATTTTTATTCGATGGTTCGACAAAACCTATATGTAGGTTAGAAATTCAGGAAAATATTTATCTTACCTTAGTTTCTAGGCAATCCAGACACAAATATATTTGATTTTTAGCAATAATTAAATCACATTTTCCATTTATCAGTAATAAATACGTCCACAGCCCTGCCACTATGACAGTGTCTTGTAATTTCATATTTCCTAACAAAGATAATTAAAAAATATGAATAGTTTTACACAATTTCAGTAAACTTTAACAGAAACCATAAAAATAAATAACGAATGACCGAAGAAGACATAGGATATATTAAAAAAAATAGCACTTAAAGATGTCTGTTGATTTTATAAATACATTAGCCCTTCCAAGTGGTCATGGCAGCTAATTTCAATATTTACAAATTCACCTAGATTTGTCTTCAATTGATTTGAATTTTAAATTTAAACTACTTGTAGAATCAGACGACTTTGATAAAAAAAAAACAACTTAACTTAAACACTTGGAATATAATATCAGGTTTTTAAGTTAAGGTAAGTGGAGTAGACGTCAATTACTAAATGCTAATAACCGCTGTATACAAGGTGTAATCAGACTAGACGCGCTTGTTTGTTAGTAAAGATTAAAAAATAAGTACTTGTTATATTTCACAAATTTAATCAGTTTCCTGACACGTGTTTCGGCCCTTGCGGGCCATTGTCAAAGGAGTACAAGAAGATATAACTACTGTAATGTTAACTAGTCGATGTACCATATCTACTATTGAATGCAGCTAGTTTTGTTTGTTGGGGGTAAATCTGCGCCCCCTAAAGCACCCCCAACAAACAAAACTAGCTGTATTCAATAGTATGATACATCGACTAGTTTCATTTCTCTCTCAGACATCCAATACAAAAAATAATTAGATATCATAAAAACAATAGCCACAAACAGGGGTTACCCAACAAAAATCATGCACCAAATTATTAGGAAAAAACAAAGACAAAACACACAAAAACTTTTCTACAAAGAACATCCCACTCCAATTAAGGAAAAATACCTACTGCTCAATAAAATGTACAGGGAACACAAGCTAAAATATCGCCAAAAACTTAAAAACCTTAATTTCATTCCTGTACAAGTCAATAAAAACAACTTACACAAACACATATCCAATGCTAAAATAGAAACTAAAAACAAACTTTTACAAAGTGGGGTCTACCAAATAGAATGCGACAACTGCGAGGCTATCTACATTGGACAAACAGGTAGAAATTTTGACACCAGGCTTAAAGAGCACAAAACATCTATTAAAAACACAGTAAAACAGGTTAAGCTGATCACTGAAATATTACACAATCACTCAATCTCTAACAACATAAAACCCATATACATACACAATAAAAACAATAGAATTGATTCGGCTTTTACTTGTTGGAAATCCATTATTAATTATTGTGTTAAATAAATGGTAAAAAAATAAAAAAATTATAATTTTACACTTTCCACAGATTTTTATTTTTAGTACTTAATTTTTAAGTACTCCTTTGAAGAAGCAACTGTGTTGCGAAACATGTCGAGTAAAAATAAAAATCCGTGGAAAGTGTAAAATTATAATTTTTTAATTCTTTTACCATTTATTTAACACAATAAAAGCAGAAAACTAAATTTATTAGAAACAATAGCTATCAAAAAAGCCATAAAAAACAAATGTAATGTTGTTAATAATCAAACCGAAATACCTTCAGGCGCTTCCTTAATTCTTAATAGCACACTAATTTAGGACTAAAATGTATCTGTACCTTTAAAAGTTAGGAAAACCCACAGTTGACCATTCAATCTTCTAATTGTAATTTTAATTTTATGACATGTTTATAATTACCATAATATGATATAAATAACTGTGTAATGTCACGTAGAATTTAGTTTCTTTTTGTACTCAAGTGTCAAAGACAATGGTCCGCAAGGGCCGAAACACATGTCAGGAAACTGATTAAAGAACCCCGCACTTCTCTTATGGAAAATGGCCCTCGGTTAAATTGTCTAAATTTTTAGTATGTTGTAGAGACAGCTATTCTGATCAAAAGTGTTCATGGCCACAACAATATCCGACCAGTTTTTGAGATACAGGGTGGGTGTCCAAGTTGCAAAATATGAATTCTCAATACATTATATTTTCCTAGTTTATAATATGAATTCGTTTTGTTTTTCTAGATTTTTGTTGGCCCTGTCGTAGATAGGATAGAATACTATAAAAATAGTTAAAATTTTTTTATTATATACCGGGTGAGTGACGAAAATTATTTAATATTTTTTGTTAAATCATTGTATTTTCGGTATTAAAGTAAATGTTTACAAAGTAATACAGTAGATGGCATTAGCTTGGAGCAAGCTATCAGAATTTATATTATTTATATTTATACAGGGTAACTTAAAAAAGTTAATACTTTTTTTATTAGTTTTGAAAGAAATTTTGTAGATATTTCTTTATGTACTACTTTTCGCTTATCGTATGCTTCCAAATATATATAATTATCAAGGTTATACAGGGTGTTTCCGATGATAAGCGATAGAAAAATAACATAAAAATGCATGTATTTATAAATCACCCGGTATATTAAAAATGAATCGGTTAAATTTCGTTATTTTTTAATATTTTTTGCTTGAAGTGTCTAACTTACATGTTTGCTATTGATTTCCCTTTTCCTATAACCAGTTCTGGAGATATACAGCGTCGAACATACTCAAAACTCAAAATATAAGTAAATTAAATAACAATTTTTGCTTAACTTTAATAAAATTTGTTATGTAAGTTCATTTTATGGTTAAAAATAAATATATTTAATGCTATACAGGGTGTTTCAAATAATTAGGGCCTACTTATTATTTTTGGATAAAATAATTTGGATATAATAAATTGTTCATAGTTTTTAATATATTTTTCTTATTTGCAATATAGTGTTAGAATACCGTAATTATTCGAAACACCCTGTATAGCATTAAATATATTTATTTTTAACCATAAAATGAACTTACATAACAAATTTTATTAAAATTAAACAAAAATTGTTATTTTATTTGCTTATTTTTTGAGTTTTGAGTATGTTCGACGCTGTATATCTCCAGAACTGGTCATAGGAAAAGGGAAATCAATAGCAAACATGTAAGTTAGACACTTCAAGCAAAAAATATTAAAAAATAACGAAATTTAACCGATTCATTTTTAATATACCGGGTGATTTATAAATATATGCATTTTTATGTTATTTTTCTATCGTTTATCATCGGAAACACCCTATATAACCTTCATAATTATATATATTTGGAAGCATACGATAAGCCACAAGTTGTACATAAAGAAATATCTACAAAATTTCTTTCAAAACTAATAAAAAAAATATTTACTTTTTTGAGTTACCCTGTATAAATGTAAATAAAATAAATTCTGATAGCTTGCTCCAAGCTAATGTCATCTACTGTATTATTTTATAAACATTTAATTTAATGCCGAAAATACAATGATTTAACAAAAAATATTAAATAATTTTCGTCACTCGCCCGGTAACTATATAATAAAAAAATGTAAACTATTTTATAGTATTCTATCCTATCTACGACAGGGCCAACAGAAATCTAAAAAAACAAAACGAATTCATATTATAAACTAGGAAAATATAATGTATGTATTAAGAATTCATATTTTGCAACTTGGACACCCTGTATCTCAAAAACTGGTCGGCAGATATTGTTATGGCCATGAACACTTTTGATCAGAATAGCATTCTCTACAACATACTAAAAAATTGGACAATTTAACCGAGGGCCATTTTCCATAAGAGAAGTGCGGGGTTCTTTGTGAAACATAACAAGTAGTTATTATTTTTTCTTCTTGTGCAATGGAACAACAGAAGCATGTATGTAGCCCAACACAAATTAATTAAATGTGAAGATTAATATAACCTACATCATTGGCGTATTATGATTTGTTTGGTTAACCCAAAATTGGCCGGCATTGTAGTAGTATTTTAATAGTTTTTTGCTAAGGTTCATATGATTCAGTAAAAATCCTCAAACTTTTATATTTTTAGTTTTTTTCTATTACTTCTCGCTTTAAATAGGGGTCTAAATATAAAAGAAAACCCTGTACAATGATTCTTTAAATTTTTTCATCGTCATTTCAAAATATTCCACATTTGCCACGTGCCGTTTTGCCACGGCAATAAAAAAGTGCTGTTTCGCCACGCGTAATTTCCATATTTTCTAAGTGCTGTTTTGCCATGCATACTTTTTTCTTACCTGCCTAGATTTTATAACTTTTCTTACAAAACTATCTTAGAAATATACGTAAGTTAAGTATTAAAATATTTATTTTTGTATACCATGTATTGGTTCTCATAATTTTTAATTTGAAGAAGATAATAAACATTATCGAAAACTTGGCTAAGTTAAAAAAGTATTTTTATTTAAGAAGCCCACATCAGGACCGATACCCCAAGACAACCTAGTCTATAATAATAGCAGTAAAAAAAGAAGAAAATTGTTTCACACAGGGCCGCCGCCAGAAAAAAATATAGGGGGGGTCAAGATGAATGTGTCACAAAAGAATGAAAAGCGCTGCAGGCGAAAATTTTTGGGTGCCCCGCCCTAATTTTGCCAAGAAATTACCCAAAATTAAAATGAAAACACAACAAAAAATAACACAAATTAAATTTCGATCGATCGATCTTTCAATGGTGACGCTGGTTGGAGGTAATGCTAAAAATATATTAATCGTCTTTTTAGTTGACGGGAAGAAATATACGTCGTGGCTTAAAATATCTTGAAATTCTAGGTTCTCTTCAATTGTTTTGGTTTTCTAAAGTTCCACCCACATTTCAATTTCTTCTGCAAAGTTTTCAAGATTATTTTTCTGGGAAATTTTATCCTTTCTAAGTAACAGTTCTGTACCTATTTTTCTGGGATGAATTGCGATGCTGGCGTCATCAGAGAATCTGATCGAAATGGACTGTATAATAGAGTCCATATAGGGGATAAAAGGGGAAACTTTATAGTATTCTTCAGATCCATTTGATAAATAGTATAGTATTGTCCAGCCAGGGGGGTCAACGGACCCCCCCCCTGACCCTCCCTGCCAGCGGCCCTGGTTTCACATGTTCTTTTATTTAAATTTGACATTTGTACAAATAATAAATCTAATTTAATTTGACAACATATTTAAGCTTATTTATGCACTCAGAAATATCAATTTCATTATTTACAAGTTTATCTACAGTGCCTTTAATTATAAAATCAATATTAATCGCAGTATGGTATTCAGAGAGTAAACATCGTTTAGTTGTGCGCTGTGAAAACCAAATACAATAATTAAATTGCAAAGCTGTTTTTTTGGTTTATACACTCTACCAAACATTCCAAGATATTTTTACTGTACCGAATTGTCGGCGAAGTTTTTTTCTCGACCCTAAATTGTTGGAAAAATGGTTCTAAAAAGACAATTTGTGGCCGATGTGGAGGAAGTCTTGTTAGCGACATTTAAGAAGGACGATTTTGTGAAAGAGCTGAGTAAGTCACTAGCTGAGTCAATCTGTAAAAAATTTGAACAGCAAATCGAAGAACTACAAGAGGAAATCACTGAAATTAAGCAGGAATTTCAGGAATTTAAGCGGAATGTTATCGAAAACGAAGCCCGTTATCAACATAAATTAAATAGCCTTGAACAAGGTATAAGAAATAAAAACATTGTACTGTTTGGATTACCTGAAAAAAAGGACGAAGCCATTGAGAAATACCTTATAGATATCTTTAACAATAAGCTAAAGTTAAATTTAACCGAAGGAAGCATCGAAAGAAGTTATAGATTTGGTAAAAAACAGAAGGACAAACCGAGAGGTGTGGTGATTACTCTTAAAGAGCTCAAAATAAAAAATAAAATCTACTCCAAGAAAAAGGAAGTTAAAGGCTCGGGACTCACAATAAAGGAAGATTTAACACCACAAAATTTAATAATATATTTATATTTGTAGTTGCAAATAAATATGGGTTTAAAAATGTATGGTCCAAAAATGGAATGATATATGTAAACACAAATGGGGAAATCCTTACATATAAAAAGGCAACTGAGAGAGAGGACAAAGATTTGGATGAAGAAAATTAAAATCTCTTACATTATTTTTAATAATTTACCCTTCATATATGTATTTTTTAATAAACCAATTCATAACATTTTTTTCTTAAATGTACAAAAAAGAAAATGCAATTATATAATTAATTTATCATTTTTTAGTTCTTAGCGCAGAACTGCTATTTCTGATACATGGATGTACTGAGTGGCGATAGAGGTTTGATAGAGGAGGCTGAGATTGAGACGCTAAGTTGCAATATTGAGCAATTCGGTGCTAAGGTGGGTAAAGTGGCAGGGCTAAATGTCTTACAACTTAACATTAGAAGTATTAATAAAAATTTTCAAGAGTTAGAAATTTTCCTATGTTCTTTAAAGATTCATGTCCAGGTCATTATATTGAGTGAAACTTGGAATATTTCCTACCTACCACTATACAATATAACGGGCTACCAAGTTTATTACAATAACTCCAAGCTAAATCAAAACGATGGGCTTTTGGTATACATAGATAATAATTTACAACATACGGTGTCCTCAACAATATTAAACAACTTAACTTTCACTAGAGTAGAAATTACTAACAATTCCAAATTATTTGCAATAAACTGTTTGTATCGGTCACCCTCTAATGACGTAGATATGTTTTTGGTTGGTCTAAACTCATACCTGGGTAAAATTAGTTCCATAAAGTCATATATAGAAATTTTGGTAGGAGATATTAACATAAATTTATTAACAGAGAGTGATATAACAACTAACTATGTAACTTTGTTGGGAAGTTTTGGATATAGCTCATATATTAACAAGGCAACGCGTGTTGACCGTAGAAGTACCTCTTGCATTGACCACATCTTTGTGAATAAAAAAAGAAACATGATTAAATTAAGTCCAGTCATTATTGAATATTCCTTAACAGACCACTATGCTACATTCCTGAATGTTGATGAATGTTTTGACAGTTCTAAGGATAAAAATATACAACACAAAATATTAGACTACAAAAAATTAATAACACTTTTATCAAGACAGACATGGAATGCGGTACTGAATGAATACAATCCTAATTTGGCAGCAAATACTTTTATGTCGATTTTAGCAGAAAATATTCAACTCTCAACCAGTATAACTGTGCCAAAGAAACCTATAACTAAGCTTAAACCTTGGGTAACAATGGGAATAATTAACTCAATTAAAAAACGGGACCTAATGAAAAAGAAAATAGTAAAAAAAGTAAATATAATGGCAATCGAAATAATACAGTACAATACCTATAGAAATAAATTAAATAAAATTATACAACATGCTAAAAATACCTACTATAAAAATATTCTAAACAATGTACAGGGTGATACAAAAAAAACCTGGGCTATAATAAAAGAAGTTACAAACATTAAATCTAAACAATTAGAAGTAATCTCACAACTGAAGGGGGATAATGAAAATTTGATTAAGGACAACTTTGAAGTTGCTGAATACTTCAATAACTACTTTTGTCGAATCGGAAATGAAATGGCTGCTAAGATTGACAACACTCATAACATAATAAAAGCTGATAAACCGTTCAATCCGCAATCCATGTTTCTAACGCCAGTAGATGACGCTGAACTTATAAAAGTGATTAACAGTTTAAAAAATAAAAACAGTACTGGTCCTGACGGCATTTCTTCAATCGTTATAAAAAATATTCATCAAGTAATTTTAAAACCTCTTAAGCATATCATTAACCAGATTTTTACTACAGCTATTGTGCCCGAGAACTTTAAGGAATCGGTAATAACACCAATTTTTAAGGGTGGAGATAAAGAGCAAAAGGGCAATTACAGACCAATATCTCTTATAAATTCATTGGGAAAAATTTTTGAAAAATGTCTTAAGAGCAGATTAGTAGAGTTTTTGGAAGGATCTAATACTTTAAGTAATGATCAGTATGGCTTCAGAACAGGCAAGAACACTGAGTTGGCTATTTTTAACTTAATAGAACACATAAATCATAATCTAAATAAAGGAAAGAAATGTCTGTCAGTGTTTCTCGACCTGGCAAAAGCTTTTGACACGGTTAATCACGACATACTATACACACGACTAGAGAGAATGGGAATAAGGGGAGTTTGCTTAAGTTTGATTCAAAATTATCTTACAGGGCGGACACAAACTACAAAGGTTAATAATTCTATGAGCACTCCGCTAACCAGCTCAATTGGAGTACCACAAGGCACGGTGCTTGGTCCTATTTTATTCCTTGTCTATATAAACAGCATTTTTTCGCTGAATATTGATGCTAAAATAATTTCATACGCTGATGATACGGCAATAGTATCTGCCGGACAAAACTGGGAACAATTAACAAACGCTGCTTCTAGAGGATTGAGTATGGTTCGTGGCTGGTTGGACAGCAACCTACTTTCTCTTAACCTTATAAAAACTAAGTTTGTCTCCTTTTCAATTACAAGTGCTGGCTTAAATAATTATGAAAAAATTATTATCCATTCTCATGTTTGTCTATCTCAAAACTGTGTTAATTGTACATGCACAGAAAGCATTAACTCGGTGGAATACATAAAATACTTGGGAGTAATGGTAGATCAACATCTCAAATGGGACAAACATGTAGAAATGTTAACAAAAAAACTAAAAACTTTACTACCTATCTTTTATCAGCTAAGAGATATTCTCACACACCAGCTAATATCAACAGTATATAAAACACTTGTAGAATCGATCCTGAGATATGCCTTGGTTATATGGGGGGGTTCGACGGACAGTACGGTACGACCTCTCAGAGTCTGCCAAAACTCTATTATTAAGGTAATACTTAGAAAGGAAAGAAGGTTTTCCACAAAAATGTTATACAAGGAGTCCTGCTTATTAAATCTCAAGCTTCTATATGTTTGGTGTAGTGTTGTGTTTGTCTACTCGCACCTTAATCCTGATCAAAACTTGGTAGCTCACCGTTATAGCACTAGGAAAAAAAATAACAAGGAAATGTCACAAAATTTTGTTCCTACAACATTTGGACAAAAGTTTGTATCTTTTAATGGTCCCAAATTTTTCAACAAATTACCTCTTAAAATACGCATGATAGATAAACCTAACAAATTTAAAATAGCAGTCAAGGACTTCATTACTTGTAATCAAGATATATTCCTATAAACTCACTCTTTAAATCTATACAAGGTAACTCTCCCACTGATCCCCCTTCCCCCACTGCTTTCCTAAAATATAATAAAGTTATTTATGCGTGTCAGCTTCGGCCGTCTCAGCCTTGCCATATACAGTGTATCTTCTTCAGAATATCGTTGACAATCCACTTATTACTCTGTCCAACTGCGTTGCAACATTATGAATTTGTTCATTAAAAACTATTTCGATGGAGCACAACACAAATTTATTTATTTAAATTTAGGTGCTCCTCTTTATCAACTATTGCTATATCTCTAGTGTTAAACAACGTTATAATATATAACAGTAGTTTTAAGATTTCTAATGTAACAAATTTTAGTAATATATTTGAATTTGAATTTGAATTTGAATTTGAATTTGAATATTGTGTTTGGCTCTCTTTTTTGTAGTTATATTAAAATTTACTTGATCAATAATGAATGCATAATAGTGACTATCATTATTTAAATGGTACCTATGTACACTAGTTCACAGATGTTGGGACTATATTTCCCAACAGCACGATTAAGACGATTATGCCAACCTTCCCAAGCATTGGTGGTACGATGCATTTCATTACAACACGACCACATATCACCGATAATGTCTTTGCTAACCATTGGTTTACAAAATAATCGTTGAATTCTTCAATTCTTATAATAATATTGGCATGGGTATTATGCCCACAACGTGTGTACACAATGGGATTGACCCAGGTAGCCTCACTGCCATAATAGACGAAAGGACGAGTGGCGAATCTGCACTGACGTGTTAGGGTATTTAATTATCATGGCAAAACGCTACTAAAACAGGTAAATTTCCTTTTCGTGGCGAAACAGAGCGTGGCGAACCAGGAAATTATCGTCATTTCAGGGCACCCTGTTATAAATAATGAACATGGTGCTTACTCGGGTCCTGGAAAAACCTCATTGTCACGAGCTTTCCGCGCTCTATTTATTAGTTTAGTACCTACTTTTTAAAATGTGAACTTTTTGAATTTGGAGGTTTCAAGTATCGATCTCCAACTAGTTGAAGAAATGGAAATCAATAAAACTTAAATTTAAATGTTATAAATATTTTTATTAAAAAAATATAGATATAAATACCATGAAACAGTAGGTATATATTATAATAAAGTTTAATAAGTTACAGCTTAGGATTTGTCTACTAAAATAAGCAATGAATTTAGTTCTAAACTTATTTTAAAATATATTTACATTTTTTCTATGGATAGTAGAAAAGTTCTTAAGTTTATTGAGAAACAGATAATTGGGATTATTATGGGTTAATCACCATGCCAAGATGTATGATTGTCGCGTTGAAAATTATGCTTTAATATTGGTTAAAAAAAATTAAAAAATAAACTCGATCTTTCTGCCATACAAATGTTAAAAGTTGTTATGTGCATTAGAATTTTTAGGAATAACATAAATATTTGAACTCGGCTATTGTAATTATAATACGCCTTGTCTTAGAGTGTTTTTTTATTTGTAATTTCAATGCACATAAGAACTTTTATTTTATGTATATACGTCAAATGGTCCTTGAATATACCAATCCACTATTCATCTTTCAGATGGTGTTTAGGTACCAAATCATCAATTTATTTTCACTTCGAAGCGGTGCGATCGAATGCCAGAAGAAACAACTGGTTCAACTAAAAACCAATATTAATATAAACACATTTTCAATCTTTCTGGCTTTTTAGAATTTTGTCAAAGCTCGTGGTACAAACATATATGATCCAGCAAAACGTTGGAAGTCTAGTACTTGTAGAATTATACTGTTGATCTTTTGACTGCAATAAACCCTCATTATCCCTTTGACCATAAAATAAATAATGAAATCCCAAATTTTAAAACCTTTTCGAGCAGAGCCGGACCAGGTACAAATTCAATTTACACCTTTGCCTGATTCATATATAAATACAAACTGATTTTTAATAATTTTAGTCTTTAGTGGTTTTCCGGCGAGTAATTTTTAGTTAGGCTTATTAGAGGTAGAATGTGGCGTCCTTGGAATTGTGCTGATAGGGGGCATCTTCAAGTGTCATTTTGAAAAGAAAGCATTTATCTACCGAAGCCAAACTAATAATTAAAAATGTGTATCAAACTTTGTTGAGTAGAAATTTTAATTCGATGGATGCTTTAGCAGAGACGTCTACTTTGACAAAAATTCCTTTATCTTGGGTAAGAGACATAGTACTTAAACATGTTAATCCTAGAAAAAAATCGGAGTGATTCTGGCACATTTAGAAGCATTGGCGAAAATGACATGGATTGATTAAGAAGAAAGATTTACCAAATGTATGAGGAACAAACTGTACCCACTTTGATTTTCCTTAAAGAGCGACTGATTAAAGACGAAACAAATATTTCTTGTAGCCTTTCAAGGCTTAGGAAAATATTGCGAAAAATGGGTTTTAAATACCGAAGCATTAATAAAAGACAAACATTAATGGAATCTCAACGTTTACGGGAATGGAGACTTAAATATTTAAGAGCTGTTAAACAATTTAGAGAAGAAAACCTACAGCTTCTACAGCTTTATGAAAACCGGAATAATTTTCTTTAGTAAAGTAAAAAGGACGATCAATTTTTATTTATTTTATTTTATTTTGTATTTTATTAATATCTCCTGAACTCCAAAGTTTCTTGACATACCTGGTGTTTCAATAAAAACTCCCAGGGCAATTATTTCGAAAACTAAAAGTGACATGTAAATTCTGTAAACGGCAGTTTTTAGCCTCTATGATTGGCCTCACAACTGTATAAAAAATGTGTTTGAATAATACAAGATGAAGGTGGCGCCACGGTGCAAATTTCGATGACAGGAACTTTTAAATGTTGTAGTTCTTAAAGATAATTAATTTTTTATCAAATTATGTTCTATAAAATTTTTTGATAAATCCAACATGAACAGGGATATTTGGGGTTAAGTTTTTTTTTAAATAATTTTAACGAGTATTTTAATTATAAATATTTTTAATATCCTTTAGCAGATTTTAATTTAATTTTGGTAATGATAATCTTAGTGATAAAACGCTCATCTAGCGCTAAATTATTACGTCCAGTGACGTCTCAGGGGGCACCTGAACAAATAATATTGGCAAAAAACAAGACGCCACTGAGTTTTTGGTAATTTTTATATTTTTTTTTTTAACTAAAAATATCCTTTTCTTGTCTGTTAAATCGTTTTCATATCTTGCTATGTATGTGTATGAAAACGGCAATAATTTTTAACACCTCATTCGACCCCATTAGTTAGTTTTTGGTAATGTTCTAATTTTTATTAATAATTTTGTATAATTTCTGATAAGTTCTTTCATAAAATTTAAAACATCTTTTATTTTTAATTTATTATGCTTTAATTTTGCCTTTAAACAACAGAAAATACAACTTAATAATTATTCAACCCTTTAAAAAATATATAAAAATTACCAAAAACTCAGTGGCGTCTTATTTTTTGCCAATATTATTTGTTAAGACGCCCCCTGAGACATCACTCGACATAATAATTTAGCGCTACACGAGCGTTTTATCACTAAAATTATCATTACCAAAATTTAATTTAAAATCAGGATATTAAAAATATTTTTAATTAAAATATTCGTTAAAATTATAAAAAAAAAACTTAACTCCAAAAAATATCATGTTGGATTTATCAAAAATGTTTATAGAACATAATTTGATCAAAAATTAATTATCTTTAAGAATCACAATATTTAAAAGTTCCTGTCATCGAAAAAATTCTTTGCACTGTGGTGCCACCTATATCTTGTATTATTCAAACACATTTTTTACACAGTTGTGAATCAGATCATAGAGGCTAAAAACTGACGTTAGAGAATTTCCATGTCACTTTTAGTTTTCGAAATAATTGGTCTGGGAGTTTTTATTGAAACAGCCTGTATAACAAACATGAAATATTTTTAAAAAAAACTACAAATTATCAAGCCCGGCCGGCATCCCTACGTAGATTCGATAATTAAACATTAAATGTAAACAATTACAACCCAACTAGCAAAATTATATTTATAATGATTGTATAAACCACTACACAAGGAAAGTTGATAAAACCAAATTATTTCTAAAGGGGGTTTTAAACCGTAATACGATAGCTATACAACCAAAAAAAGGCCCATTTTTATAAAATATTTTAATTCTATAGTGTCTGTATTGTAAGGCTATACAGTCATTATACAATTCATATAGGTATATTTAAATAACACTTATAAAACTGTTATATGGGCTGCCTTATAAATTGCATTTATTTTAAACAACAATTTCATTTTATAATGTTGAAGAACTACACCAAAGTATCGCAAAATTGTTGTATAACCCAGGTCTTGCAAAATAATATGGATAACATTTATAAGTTAAAATGGCGATGGAATATTTCTAATAAAAAATATTTTGTAATGATAGAATCTTTGACAAACGGCATTAAATGACGAATCTTATGTGCCCGGCAACTTTTTCTGACAAAATAATATACTTTTACAGTAAAAAATGCAAGCGCCTTCTCTTTGTCGTAAATTTGGGTTTATTATACGATAACAAATATTTAACAAAAAAAAGTAAAAATTTAATCTGCAGTATATTTTACACCAGATTTAATAAGTGGATGATAGAATAATTACGTAATTATGGTCTTTGTCTAAAAAAATTGATAATTTTCGTGTCTTTTTTGTTTAAGAAAATAACATTTGCATAATGGCTTCAGTCGAAATAGCGAAAGGAAGTGAAAAATATGGCGGATTTTTAATACAATGTTATCGTTCTCTTTTCGTCATTATACGACGCTTTGGTTGAATAATATTGTCTAATTATACGCTAAAAAGTCGTTTGGTTCTTTTTGGGTCATTATAGGAGACTTTAGTGGTGTAATGTTGCCTATGCAGGCGCTAAAGAAACCTTACATGAACGCCATCTATACCGTTTTTGAAAGGTTGCCAACTCTTTATTAGGTAGATACCTAGGTGTATTATAATACTAGTCAAAAGTCGAAACCCATTTTTAAATTTTGGGACCATTATGAGCCAACCATGTCCAAAGTAATTAAGTAAGAGGATTTATTTTATTTTATAGTTTGTTGACTTAACTACTTGTGAATTTTAAGGATGTGTTTGTCCCCTTCTCTGTTTTCACCTATATTTTTAGGTAGGATCTAGAATATATTATTTTATTTTATACACTTTGTCAATGAAATTGTATGTTCTTTAACAATAAAGCATATTGTTTTGATTTAATTTAAACTTGTTTATCGTCATTTTTGTTCTATAAACGGAAATGAGGTTAAGTTGTATAACGCGGTGTTAGTAAACATTTTATTCTAATAAAATACATTTTAATGTTATAAGAATTTTATAATAGTGACAATTTCTAAGATTATGAACGTCTATAAAATAGTTTTAAAGTAGTTCTGTAAGAGTTGTATTGTCTTAATATTATACTAATTTTAATAAATTATTTTAAAGTAAGCTACACAACTTCTTATTCAATGTGTATAAAACTATTTTATAACTGTTGTATTGACAAATACTATACAGTTTATATATACATCTTTTAGAACTATTTTAAAAGGGCTGTGTAAAATGTGATATAAATAATTATGCAATACTAATAAAACACAGATACTTCTGATTGCCGTTTCTACTATAATATTTGTTGTATATTCATTTTTACAACTATATTATGGGATAATTTGGTTCGTTCGCTAGAATGGTTTTAACTATCGGCATTATAGAACTGAAGTATTCTTTAAATAGCACTAACGAACACCTTTATAATACTTTTGTCGTTTTGGATATCCATATTGCTAGTTGGGAAACTAACAATGAATATTTGAATTTACATTATACAATCCTTATTACTGCAGAAATCGGTTGAGCACTTGAGCCAACAACTTTTCCTAAAAAATAATCTAAGAACTACTCCGGGCTCCCGCATTGTAACTCCGCTCTTTATCTTTACTAAATCAGGGAAACGAACCGACTTTCGTAACCGCGAGGCGGAGAGAGGTAATCGACATAACCTTGGTCACAACGCGTTTATTAGATGCGGTTAAAGGCTGGCGAGTATCGAACGAACCGTCTGCGTCCGATCACAGACACATTGAGTTTGTACTTCAGAATTGCAGTGGGGAAGTAACGCCCTACCGTAATCCGCGTAATACCGAATGGGAATCATACAGGAGTCAACTGAAACAGGGCCTGACTTCTGTTAAAACCAATCTGCAAAGTACCGTAGATATAGACTTATCTGTGGATCAACTTCAGGACGCCATTACAACAGCGTATGAAGAAAACTGCCCTCTAAAAGCACGGGGGAGGAAAAGGGAAGTACCATGGTGGAATCAACACCTGCAAGACCTGAGAAAAGAAACCAGGAAACTTTTCAACAAAGCTAAGATCACAGGCGACTGGGACAAATACGCCCGGTCTCTCACTGAGTACAATAAAGCCCTACGAAAAGCCAAACGAGATTCATGGAGGAAATTCTGCGGCGAGGTGGAAACAACCTCCCAAACGGCCCGCATCCATCGAATTCTCGCTAAAGACACGTCAAACTCAGTTGGCACAATAATGAAACCAACAGGCGAATATACCACGAGCGGTAATGACACCCTTGAAACTCTTCTCCAAGTGCACTTTCCGGGGTCGAAGGTTATACAACCGGAAACTCAACATCATGAAACGAACCTTGTGCACAGAGCCAAGAAAGCAGACTGGAAAACCGCAGTTACAACAGTCAGCTACGAAAGAATCAAATGGGCCATAGAGACATTCGAACCCTATAAGTCTCCAGGGCCGGATGGAATCTATCCCATTCTCCTGCAAGAAGGACTCGAATACTTACTACCACACCTATGCAGAATCTACCGAGCTTGCATAGCCATGGGCTATGTTCCAGAGGCATGGAGAACAGCAAATGTCACCTTCATCCCTAAGCCCGGACGTGTAACATACACCGAAGCCAAGGCATATCGACCCATAAGTCTCTCCTCATTTTTACTAAAAGCGCTAGAGAAACTTATAGACAGGCATATTAGAGACGGGGCGCTTACGAAGGAACCCCTTCACGAACATCAACATGCATATCAACCAGGCAAATCTTGTGAAACTGCCTTACACAACCTAATAACAAGGGTCGAAACAGCGCTATATCACAAAGAAATTGCCCTAGGCGTTTTCATTGACATACAGGGGGCTTTCGACAACGCCTCCTGTTTCGCAATGATGTCTGCCGCAAAAAGACATGGAGTCGACGATACCACACGAAGATGGATCCACAACATGCTTCAATACCGGCAAATCAAAACTAGCTTACATGGGGATACTATAAAGGCCGATGTAACGCAAGGTTGTCCGCAGGGAGGGGTACTGTCACCTCTTCTATGGAACTTGGTGGTAGATGAGTTACTAGCATGTCTTAATGCAGAGGGCTTCTACGCCCAAGGCTATGCAGACGATGTGGTAATACTCATCATCGGTACACATGCCACTATATTAGCAGAGCTTATGCAAGGTGCACTAAACATCGTGCAACGCTGGTGTGAGAAGGTAAACCTCAAAGTCAACGCTGCTAAGACTACAACATTGCCATTCACCAAACGAAGACAGGCAGGGAACTTCAACAACCTAACAATCTTTGGTGAACAGATAAAAACAGTCAGCGAAGTCAAATATCTAGGACTAACCCTGGATGCGAAACTGACATGGAACCGACATATTAACAATAACCTAAACAAGGCAAAAATGTGTCTAATGAGATGCAGAAGATTGTTTGGGAAAACCTGGGGACTCAAACCGCAGATGGTACTGTGGTTATACGTCACAGTCATCAGACCCCTGATGACATATGGGTCTGTAATTTGGTGGACAAAAACACAGCAAATCACGACAGCCACAAAACTCAACAGTGTACAGAGGCTGGCCTGCTTGTGTATCACCGGTGCAATGAGAAGCACTCCCACCGCAGCAATGGAAGTTATACTAGGACTAACACCACTAGATATACACATCAAAATGGAGGCCAACTGCAGCGCTTCTAGGATGAAAGCAAATGGGGAATGGACACAACGCCCCGAGAAAATAGGGCACACAAGAGTCACGGACCTTATCAACGACGAGCTCTTGGAGATGCAAACCGATCGCATGAAAGCGAGATACAACTTTACAAAACCATTTAATGTCAGGTGCGACCCTGATATGTGGTCCAAAGGAAGATCTTCGTCACTAGACAATGGCCTGATTTGGTACACTGATGGATCGAAAACGGCCAACGGAGTAGGCGCGTTGGGGAAAGACCCAGAATGGAAATCAGCATTCCTCTGGGGAACTACGCCACAGTATACCAAGCTGAAGTTCATGCGATACAAGCATGCGTACAAAAGAATCTTGAAAAGGGCTACCACGACCAAAAGATACATATCCTGTCGGACAGCCAAGCTGCCCTGAAGGCTCTGAACTCCTTCCGATTTACATCAAATATCACAATGGAGTGCCTTAACGACCTAAAAGACCTGGCAGCCAGAAACAACAGGGTTGAACTCCTATGGGTTCCTGGCCATTCAGGGATAAAAGGCAACGAAAAAGCAGATAAACTGGCAAGAACCGGATCTGCTCAAAATTTCAGGGGCCCAGAACCCGCCCTTGGAATATCAAAAAAGGCAACCAAAACAACATTAGACAGATGGGCGCAAAAACAACATCTATCTCGATGGAATGGTACACCTGGCCAGGCACACGCACGGGCCGTCATCGATAGGCCCTCGAAGAAGCTATCAGCTGGAATGCTGCTCTTGACGCGTACCCAGCTAAAGCAAGTGACCGGCCTACTAACAGGCCATTGTCACTTAAGAAAACACCTTCAACGAATGGGAGTCTATAATGGACCCATTGAATGTAGACTTTGCGGTGAAGAGGACGAAACCGCCTCCCATATCATATACAGCTGCGAAGCGC
Organism: Polydrusus pterygomalis; assembly: GCA_963969555.1. Classification (NCBI taxonomy): domain Eukaryota; kingdom Metazoa; phylum Arthropoda; class Insecta; order Coleoptera; family Curculionidae; genus Polydrusus; species Polydrusus pterygomalis. Next base: position 54,948,779 of record OZ018378.1, read on the forward strand.
TAAACCGTAAAAGATTCAAAATCTTCGGAAACATTCGACGTGGCGATAACCTCCCGCACGACAAACTTGGAAGAAAACTACTGGACCTCGTAGAAGGAACAAATCTTTTCTAACAAGACTGGGGCGCACAATAAGCCAGAAGGCTGCAGTGTAAGAAGCTTGGGCCACACGTCGAACCCGACCCCCGCCTTTAACCAACCAACCAACCAACCAACTCCGCTCATCTCCCACACGTTTCTGCAAAATAGCAACGTTCGTCGGAACCTCATCGACATTTTATTTGGCTTCTAGCTCCAACAGATTATTTTTCTTCGTCTTTCCTTTCAGTAGTGGCATGCGTTTATTTCTCTCTTGCACGCTTGCGCATTTAAATTTGTCTGTTAAAGGAAACAGAGAGCCGTGGCCCGTGGTCAAGGATCCCTTAGACCAAATATACTGCGGGGACTTACGATAAGTACCGTTAAATCTAGTTTACTTGGCAGAGCGTGACTGCCACTGTAATAATAAAATTCTCGTAAAATACGAGGGACATTTTAGAGGTAATAGTAATAATACCGAAACAAGCGAATAACATGAATTTTAAACCTAATAAAGATTAAGTTACATAAGACGAGAAGAATAATTGAGGGAGGTCATTGACCGGAAGAGCCGCCACTGGTTGCAACAGATATAGTTTTAAATCATCCGCTATGGGTTGATTTTTGGGTATTAATTTTTCCAAAAAAGTCGATCAGTATAGTAAACTATTTAATTTTATTAAAAATTATTCACTAAATTGACCCAAATAATGACCTGGCTGGGACTTTGAGCTTACTTTTGTTGTAAAAACATGCTTAAATTGGTTCTTACTTATTACTTTTACATACCTTTATTGAGTTTATCCATTTTAGAATTTATAAAGTGCAGGATATCTTTCGACGATTTACTGTTAAAACTTGATATGTGATCTAAGTAGATTTTAGTTCTATTGTCAAGGCTGATTTCACAACATTGGTCTAAGTTTTCGTCCAAAGATTTGTAGGTTTTAAAACTGTGCTTTCTTTCAATATATCGAAGATCACTATATGATTTGGAAAAGGTGCGGGTCGTCATTAATCGCAGTGAATTATTATGTTTTAAGCCACAAGTGGGATACAATTTTTGGAGCTTCTTGTCTTTGTTATCGGTCTGTTTTTGTGTGGATAAAGGTATTTTATTTTTGGGATATTTATCTTCATGTAAGTCCTGATTGCAATTTGATATGGTTTTTTGATTAAATTTGGTATAATTAGAGTTTTGAAATACAGTTTCCCAAAATAGCTTTTTATCCTTTACTATTCTATAAAGTCTTGAATCCTGATTATTTTTGTTAATATTATCAATATTAACAAATTTATCGAAGACATTTTTATTGATCCTTGGAAAATTTGATGGTTTTTGATTAGTATCATCCTCTTTTACTCTGTTATTTTCTTTCTTATTAGCGCTATGAGCTTCTTTGCAATTTTCCTTTACAGAAAATGGAGAGCTATTGCACTTATCGCTTTGTATGGCTAAAGATCGCTGCATTGAAAATTTCTAAAAACATAATTTTAAATAATACTTTTTTATAAAGAGTTAGAGCTACTTTTATCTTTCAATTTATTGGTTATATTATTGTCCTTGGCTTCGTCTATCTTGTACCGTGCGAGCAAAAATTATTTGTATCAAAGGGGGCCTTGCATCTTGCATCTAAGGACGTAATGTTTAGTCGTAGAGCTTAATACCTGTTGGGTGTCAGTAACTACCTGAATTAATAATCAATTAGTTATTCCGCCATCTTTGACAGTCGTTACAAGTAATTTGATTCATCGCTAATTTTTTCCAATTTCTTGAACAATTCACACAATGGACTTAACGGAACAGCACAAAACATTCATGGTTGGATTTTCGAAACGGGGTTAGAGTAAATGGTGAGTGGCAATACAATCTGGGTTTGTGCATGGACGATTTTCATGAACATTTTCCTAACGTTGCTTTTATTGCTGGGGATATTTATCATTGCCTAAAAAGAACCGTGGCTGTGTTTAGGGAAACAGGTTCTATACAACACAAAAAAGGAGCAGGAAGACCATCTGTAAGAACAGAAGAACTTGTTGCAAACGTTCGTGAAATAATGCAAAATACGCCAACATATTGTATAATACGCCTGTCCCAAGAAGTGGGAAGATCTTATGGAACATGCAGGACTATTCTTAAGAAGCAGCTAAATTTATTTCCTTATAAAGTGCAAGTTTTCCAAGAAATACAACCCGCAGATTTTGAAAGACGCAGGTCTCAATGGTTTACCTAAAATTTATTGGAAGGGAATGATTTATTAGACCTGACTTTTTTTCAGATGAAGCCTGGTTCCACTTCTCCGGTTATGTGAAGTGAATTCTCAGAATACACGCATGCGGAGTAGTGAAAATCCCCATTTTTTTGTAGAGTCCACATTGCACCCGCAAAAAATTGGTGTCTAGTTAGCTGTTTCCCGAAGAAGAATTGTTGGTCCTATTTTTTTCCATGACACAGTTACAGCACAGCGGTATAGAGACAATATTTTGAATCCATTTGTGGAGCAATTACTTGACGACGAACTACGTTTTGGATATTTTCAACAGGACGGTGCAACCGCCCATAGGTATAGCCTCCGAAACTATTAACTACTTACGCAATTTTATCGACGACAAATTGATCAGTTGTCGTTCAGACATTGAATTCCCACCTAGATCACCTTGTTTAACGGTTATGGATTACTTCGTTTTTCCTCAGTTAAAGAACACTATTTTTAAAACACCAGTTGCAAATTTAGAACAATTACAAGAAAGGATTATCCAAGAATGTGGTAACATTTCTCCAGAGATGCTGGTCAACACTTTCGAAAATATGAAGAGACGTGTGAATTTATGCTTGGAGCATAGCGGTGGCCAATTTCAGCAATTTATGTAATTATTTTTCTTTTTCTTTCTGTATATTCTTACTTTGTTAATTTTGTAAACAACAAAAATTAATTTGTATTTGTCTACTTATTTCATTACTCATTAGTTTGGCTGTTTGGCATATCATGTCATAATATGAATTTGACAAAATTTTAACTTAGATTTGGTTAGATATCTCGTTTTCATATCATTGTGAGCCCTACGTTTTTTAATCCAAGCCCACTTTGATGCAAATAATTTTTGCTAGCACGGTATGTCGATTACTACAAATAATTTTTAATAAATAGGTAGAAGAATAATACCAAAATAATTTAAAAAAATCATTACTGTACCCTAAAGAGCAGAGCGTAAGCTTCTCCTTGTACGCACTATTATACAGTACCAGGTAAGTATGTGGACACCTAATTTGTTACACTGTATTTCAGCAAAACTCGAAAGTGTAATAAATAAAGATTAAAATATTTAAAAAAATCTGTTTTATGATATTGTTTAAATATTTCTATAGTTATATTTTTGAACTAACTTCTTACCTTACGTCTTTCCTCTACCGATAGTTTTCCTAAGTCTTCCGGGACACTATGACTACTACATATTGGGGAAGCACCAGAAACTATGGCATATTTTTGCTGAACTAATCCGGGTAACGTCCTAGTGATTCTACAACTTCTTCTGAAAGAACAGTCTACAGCTTTTTGAAAACCGGAATAATTTTCTTTAGTAAAGTAAAAAGGACGATCAACTTCTTGTTCATTATTTGATTTTATTTCACTACTTGTAGTTTTATTCTTTATATCATTCAAATATTTACTTATTCCCAGAGTGTTCTCATGATTTAAATTAATTTTATTGATATCGGATAGTTCACTATGAGAATCCATTTTGTTTGCATTTCCAATGTTTTCAGTAGAATTTTTATAATTTTTTATTTCTTTTATTTTATTTTGTATTTTATTAATATCTTTATTGTTTTTAATTTTAGTAATACCATCTTCTCCTGGGATATTCTTTCTGACAATATCATCTATATTATTTCGATTCATTCCTTTATTTGAGTTATTCTCTGAATTTACAGAACATTTATTTTTATTATTAAAAGTTATGAAAGTATTATCTGAGTTATTACTTTCTGGAACTGTATTATCTGCTTTTCTTAGTGGCTCATTTGAGCTTTTTAGAATATTTACATAAAAAGGGCTACCCATAATAACGTCCTTATCACAACTTATATTAATTTCATGAACTCCAAAGTTTCTTGACATATAACAAACTTTAACCCTGTCATATTCTATTGATACTTTAATCATAATATTATTTTCTGTACTTATTGGTGAATCGTTTAAATTACGTAACTTATCCAAATAACTTTCCTTTGCTTTTAACCAGGTGTTACTTGTTTTCGATTCAGTGACTATCTTTTGACTGTTTTTTAATAAACAATCTAGTACAGTCGTTTTACAGTAAGTGGAGTAAGGTCCCAAAATCAAAATTTCTACATTATAAAATGAAGGGTTTTGAATTTTTGAATAAATATAAAATTCCGATTCTATAAATTGTTCTGCTGTGTATAAGCCCATTCCTCTTACAACGTATCTATTCGAGATGAAATTGTAGAATAACTTATCCTTTTCCAATTGAGATATTGATTTTCGTATTAGGTTAAGATAGTCTAGAAGCTTTTTTTCCAAGTATGGATTGAGTGGAGAATTAAATTCTAAATCCGTGAAAATCTAAAAAAAATATTATTTTTAGAAATATGCTGCTGCTATACAGGGTGTTATAAATTCAAAGCTCATTAGTGGGATCTCGTAAAGGCTAAGCGATACAACGACGGTTAAATAAGGGTTGCGCAATTTGGACATGACTAACAAGCTGTCGAAAAATTTGGATTCTGTAAGATTCTAAACCCAAAAAATATTATTTTTACCGATTTATTTTTCTGTTTGAGTTTAAAAGTTACCATACCATAAATGATTAACCTGATGTCAAATTGTAGAAAATGTAAACTCAGCTATTGAAACGTACCTATTTGTCCGCTAGACGAGACATACTTTTGCTGTTTCATAATTGTTATGAACACGATTCCTCTACAATTTTTATATATACCGACTGTCCGCGGATAGGGTTTACAATAGCACAAATGAATGAAAAATTTTATTTTTCGGAAAAAAGCCATTGTTGATAAAATGTTTTGCTTGTAAGAAAATGCAATTCACGAAGAAAAAATTTTGATTTTTTATACAGGGTTCGCAAAAACTTATTTTTCTCCAAGAGTAAACTACCATTATTTTTCATTTTTGACCAAAATGCCAATTAGAAAACTTATTAAGATTAACGTTTGTAATTTAAATCCGAGATTTAAAATAAATCTCGATTTTTTTAGTTTTTTAATTTTTAGAGATTTACAGCTGTAAAAATGTGTTGAATTTGGAGGGGGAGTGTTTGAATAGCAAATTATGAAATTATTAATTGTTGTTTTTTTAGGATTTTTTTGTGTTATTTCCGGGGTCATTTCATTTGTGAAATTAAAAATATATATTTCTGGTAACACCAAAAATCAGTTTTTGAAACTTTTTGATACCCCTCTGTCATTGATAATGTATGTAGGTATTTCGACCGCTAATGCTGTTATCCAAAAAAAAAATTCTTTTACCTCTAAAAATTAAAAAAACTAAAGATTTATTTTTAATCTTGGATTTAAATTACAAACGTTATTCTAAATAAGTTTTCTAATTGACATTTTGGTCAAAAATGAAAAATAAAGATAGTTTACTCTTGGAGAAAAATCATGTTTTTGAAGTTTTTGCGAACCCTGTATAAAAAATCAAATTTTTCTCTTCGTGAATTGCATTTTTTTACAAGCAAAACTTTTTATCTAGAATGACTTTTTCCCTAAAATGAAGTTTTTCACCCATTTGTGTTATTGTAAACCCTATCCGCGGACAGTCTGTATATACCGGTAGTTTCCTAATTTCATGCCGATATTTAAAGGTTATTTTTTGACATAATAAAAAATATTATAATATTAAATTTAAAAAATTGGAATAAAGTTTGTAAAGCTAGGGCTATGCTATCGAACAATTTGTTCCTATGGATATTTTGCCTTTGTTTTCTCATGAGAGTAAGCTTGCAATTCGAAGAAATATGTTGGGTAGTTTTATTGTGTAGTAAAAGACCACGAGACAAGTTTTTTAAATCGCTATAACCACATTTTGACCAAACTTTGTCGCTATTATTTGTTGCAAACAGATTACACGGATAGTAAAATAATTTGTTTAACGTTACACAAAAAATTTTTGAAACTGAAAACGTTACACTACCAGTAAGCCAGTCGTACTTTTCGTACCAAGTGGTCGCTTTCCTTCTTTTACTATGTACAATTTATCTTCATAGGAATTAATACTTGAAAAATTCTGCTCATTTAATAAAAAATTAACAAGATCACAAGTAGAATTGCGAAGGTTTACATTTACCTGGGGAAGTTGTGACGCTGTGCTAGGTCCGCTGAATCCATTTTTCGCTAACAAGCACAAAACAAATAAACTAATAAGTAATAAAAGTAATGTAATATTAATATTTTAGAAAAATCACTACCCACTGTTTGAAAAAAGCAAAACAAAAATCAGTACGGAAAACCACAAAAGTATTTACCGAAAACTATAATAAAATACAATGCAGGTGTAAATGTCAAATTCACTATGCACTCTCTCTAAACTCTGAACTTTCAACGGAAAAACAACCTGTTAATCTAATAATAGCATTTATCCAAATTCATCTAATATATTAGATTAGTCCCATCGCGTTCGCATTAAATTTACGTAGAGAGTTGAGGCTGGCCTCAAAAGAATGTTTTTATGCGCTATTTAAAGCTAGATTCGACTTGACTATTACGGTATCATACAAGACATTAGATATTTTCACTAATACGCTAGACAAGGAAGCGGGAGGCCGGGCCTCTAACCATATACGACCGCATGCAAAAATGAGATGGATGATATAAGAACAAAACTCGCAACGGATCAGGAAAGACAAGGAAGCGCGAGACCGGCTTCCACCATATATGACCGCATGCAGAAATGAGATGGATGATAGATGATATTTCTAGCGAAGCGCGTTAAGATCGATGGCATTAATTCTCAGCAAATAGTAAAATATTATAAATTTGTAACTTATTTAATTTGCAAAATTTTGGTGAGGCCACCTGCCTCATAGGAGAAGCCGCCATTGGATTCAATATCTGATAGCAACGCGTTATAGAAAATAAAAAGCGGCAATGAAAATGGAAAATAAATTTTTTGTCATCTCTGTAAAGAAATCTAGGAAAAATAAATACCGGAACGAAAATTTTCGTGTTTTACTATCCTCGGAAGTAGTCCGAATTTTTTAAAATTTTTGAAGGTTTGTAAGTCATGTCCAACTTTGTCCCAATTTAACCTTATCTGTGTCTCTTATCGTTTACGAGATCCCAGGAGTGAGCGTCGAATTTGTAACACCCTATACAGCTTGTCAAATCTAGGAAGAGGATAGGAGGATTTTGTGGGTTGTGCACAAGATAGAGCGAGATCGCATTCTGACCAAACGAGATGCATACCAGGTACATGCCGCGGTATTACTATAGGTCCGAGAAGAACTTACAAAACAATCAGTGTAAAAATATATTTCCTTATTACGTATCAAATAATTTACATGCTATTTTTTCACAGGCTATACTAGCAGACTAGCAGTTTGCTTCTCTAGACAACCTAAGTAAATGCCAAGTTTAGCCGCTATCTACCGCGCACTACGTGGGCGTGAGTATATCGTAATATTCACGTCTCTTCCTAAATTTGACAAGCTATACATGTACAAGTCGTTGGATGTCACAACTTTAAAAAACTCATAAAGTTAATCGAATTAAAGCTTGTGGCGGCTATGCATGTTAAAACAGTTCCGGTTGTCGGTGTTGCTATTTTTTTTTATTTTTTCGCTCATTGGGTTATAAAAACTCAAAAGTAAATAGAGCTTTTCGCGAGCCATCACAAAAAGGGTAAAATTCACGAAAACGCAAAAAAAAATGTTGGATCACAAAAGGTTTGCTTGTTTTTGGATTTTTTCAAGGACTATAGCATTCATTGTTACCAGATTTATGCCAGGTTAAAGATTTACCCTGTATTGGGGTGGGCCGTAAAAATTAATTTATGGTTTAAAATAAGATAATAAAAAAAACTTTGTTAAAATGCATGTCTTAAATTATTACCTTACCTTTTAAAGGTAACCCAAGAAAAAGGTAAAGGTGAATGAAAAATAGAACTGTTAGGTTCTAAAGCTTTATTAAATACTGGAACTATGGCAGCACTTATTTTAATTATACACCGCAAGAGTTTCGAAATAAAGAAACCACCGTATTGGGTAAAAGGAGCCGGGGTTCCTTTTGCCTCGCATGGTTCATTTTGTTCTTCCAATTAGCATATTTGGACACAAATTCTTTGCTGAGAAACGTTTCGAAACATTTTCGATTCAAATATCAAAATTGTATCGCGACAAATGTGTCACGAAACTTTTTCGAATTCTGTGTCTTGAAACATTTTTGAACTGTTTGTTTTAAAAAATTTTACAAACCACAGCGACGATACGAAGGTAATTAATAATTTTCAAAGCATTTTTAGATAAAATTGTGACGTTATGTATGACACATGCGTTTTTAAATTGTAGCGGCACATTTTCGATTTAAGTGAATCGAAACAAATTGGCATTTGTCTGTTTCAAATGGTTTCCCATCATTTGCGAAACTTGTGAAAAATATCTTTGGAAACTTTCAGCAACCTACACTCATAATCACTATTTGTTCGTCGATCGGATCAAGTTATAATTACAATAACCTATAATTTTTTAGAAGTAGGGAGGACTTTAATATCTACACTCAATAATTATAATTTTTAAATTGTTTTCAGTTTGGTTTATTAAATATGTTTAATTTTATTTGTTTTGAATCACCTTACAACCATTTTACATTATTTGTTGTAACTAATATCCAATATTTCTGTGGGTTCTTATTGTTTTAGGTTATGTAAGTAGATTTTACTTTAGCTATGTTTGTTTCGCATTACTTACTACAAATAAAAATACGGTTTAGATAATGTATCCATAAATGTAGAAAATAATATAGAAACCCAATACTAGAACTTGTGTCTCGACTATTTTGAACCAGAATAATATTCGCGTTCTGGAGACCCTATTGATAAATAAACTTTTATCTTACAACTGGTTTTAATTAAATTCCTGCATCTTTCGAAAAGCCGTAAAGTTGTCACATTATTTCCACTTTGCTAGCCAATTCAATTTAAAAAAGATATAAGTAAAATTTTAAAAATATTTTCAATTTTATTTTTTTGTAAAATATTATTTTTCTGTAAATGCAAATAAATTAAGAGCGCGTTAAAAATATAAAGATACATTACTAAATTAGATGGTAACATTTATTTCGTCAATGATTTTTATTTCCCTTTTGCAAAAACTAAGTGAAATATACACAACACAACCAGCATGGAATTCGAAGGTATCGATTCTATAAAATTCATAATTTGAACATATTTGGAAGTAGAAAGTGCTTTCATCTTTCATTTAGTTTAAATTTGTAATTTTATAGGTTCTTTGTTGCATTATTCAGAATTCATATGTTTTACCAACTCCGGTCGCCGATGGGGTAACTTTTAATTCCACTGATTCTCTCTCAATTAACAGTGCTACTGAGGATGATGTTCTGCGTTGCTTGAAAAAGATGAAGCCTAAAGCAACTGTGGGTCCTGATAAAATACCGTCTTTCCTCTTACGTGATTGTGCATACGTCTTTGCAAAACCTCTTTGTAAAATATTTAATTTGGCCCTAAAAACCTCATGCTATCCTGATACTTGGAAAAAATCCAAAATAACTCCTGTATATAAAAAAGGTGATAAAACCAAAATCGAGAACTACAGACCAATAAGTATCATCAATAATTTTTCCAAATGTTTTGAAATGTTTCTTCATGAAAATTTGTACTTCCAAGTTAAGAGTAAGCTGTCGGATAAACAACACGGTTTTGTTAAGGGCAAATCTACAACATCCAACTTAGTTTGTTTTACACAATTTGTGGCTGAAGCCTTTGATCAGAACTGTCAGGTTGATGTTATTTTTACAGATTTTTCTAAGGCATTTGATAGATTGGACCACAAAATTTTACTTAATAAACTCAGCTCGTTTGGTATCTCAGATAATCTTATAAAGTTTTTCCATTCTTATCTAAATGAACGACAACAAATAGTGGAGTGCGGTGGCCAATCGTCTGTTCCATTGGATGCTACATCGGGTGTACCACAGGGGTCCATTTGGGGTCCTTTAATGTTTATAATATTTATTAATGATATAGTTAATAATCTTGACAGTGATGGTCTTCTTTATGCCGATGACAAGAAAATCTATGCTCGCATTCGTACCCTGGCAGACTGTAAAAAACTTCAATTGTCCATTGACATGATATATAGATGGTGTGTTCAAAATAAATTGCCGTTAAATATCAGTAAGTGTAACATAATGAACTTTTCATTAAAACGACATACCATTGTGTATGATTACAAAATTAATAACATTACAGTGGACAGAGCTGAGACTTTTCGCGATTTGGGTGTATTATTTGACAATAAACTATCTTTTGTTCCCCACATAAATGACCTTGTTGCCTCCTGTCATAGATCCTTAGGATTTATAATAAGACATTCTCGTGATTTTTTAAATTGTCATACACTAAAAATACTTTTTTATGCATTTGTAAGATCTAAATTGAAGTACGCCTCGGTTGTATGGTCTCCATATTATCAAGTGCACCTTAATCGCATTGAAAGGGTCCAACGACGTTTTCTAAAATATCTAAGTTTTAAAATTGATGGTCAGTATCCTGAAATCGGTATTCTAGAAGAAGCTCTATTGCAAAGGCACTCGTTTTGCTCCTTAGAAGATCGACGTACAGTTTCCCAACTTAAATTTCTTCACAACATCTTGCATAATAGAGTTGAATGCAGTGATATATTAGAAAACCTGCAATTCCTCGTCCCTAGAACACGTCATTCCCACACTTTTTATGTACCAACCGCGCGTACCAATATCTGTAAATACTCCCCTATTTATCGATTGTGCAACACATACAATCTGCACCAAAATAGATTTGACATTTTTAGCTGTGGTTTATCCAGTATAAATCTAAATTAGCGTGTTAGTGTCTTTTTAGGCATAATTAATCCGCATCAATATAATAATTTAAGTCTAAATTGTTATCTCACATTTTTGAATTATTGTTATATTATTACCTATTTTATTTTAAACAGCCTATATACCCATTTGTTAATTGGTTCATTGTAACTGTGAAATGGTGTAAAATAAATAAATAAATAAATAAATAAATTATGTACCATTGCCATAAAAAAAGTAGTATAAGAATTAGTAGTCCCAGATAGAACTCTTGGTCTATAAGGATATCGAGAAGTGGATATCGTCGTCACTATGAAAACAATATAATTATGCCACCTAACTTTTTAGGCGTTACCATGAATTTGGTAATCTACTATACGTGGCAAAATAAAAGTATAGTAATAGTGCTTTAAAAAATTAACCTACCTTTTAAAAATGGGAAATTTTTCAAGTTTTTAAATAAAATAATTCAGTATGTATAACAACAATCGATTTATATATTGAATATAAAAAAATCCAAAAACAACAAAAGCCAAAAGTGGAAAAATAGTAAAAATACAAAATTTTTACCAAAAATAAACATTTTTGAATGCAACATCCTAAAATAATATATACTTAAAAGCAGCTGTTTAATATTTAGTCATTGCGCCGTTGTTTTCAATTACTTTTTGTAACCGGCGCGGCATACTTAAGACTAAGCTTCTTGTATACTCTTGGGTTATATTATCCCATGCTGCGTTTATCCCCTGGCGCAGTTCTTCTTTATTTCTTGGATGAAAGTCATGTTTATACATTATACATGAACGTGGTCATTTCTCCCCAGACATTTTCTAGGGGATTGAGGTCGGGGCTCTTCGAAGGCCATGGTAAAACTTGGATGTTATTTTGTCGAAAGTAATCTTTTAGTTTGCGGGCAGTATGAATGGGAGCATTATCTTGTTGGAAAATATAATTTTGATCACTGAATATGGCTTCAACCGATGGCACCATAACATTATTTAATATGTTGCAATATGTTCCTGCAGTTAGCCGCCCTTGCAAAAATTGACAAACTCCTGGGCCTCTAGCACTAATCCAACCCTACACATTTACGGAAAAACGTCCACTTTAATTTGTCTTGTGCGTATATCTTGTGTTTATGGGTCTATTTACTCGGACTTTTCCATTGTTACAGGACTGGAACGTTTTTTTATCTGAAAAAACTACAGACTTCCACAGTTGGTTTTGGTATTCGTGAGCAAATTGTACTCGTATTTCCTTATTTAGTTCTGTTAAATATATTTTGTTTGAACACCTATTTTTTAGCTCAGACCCCCAAATTCTTCTTCGAGCTGTAATTGAAGATCCAGGAAAATGGGTTTCGTCTTTAGCCTTAATAGCGGTCCTTAAATAATTAATTAAAGTTGTATCTTCGTCATTGGTGGAAACTTTTGGGTGACCAGAACCTTGGTTTCTCACAATACTTCCATGTTCTCGAATTTTAGATTTAGCCAACAACACTGTTTTTTTGTTTATCCCTAATGCGCCTGCAATGTCCATTATGGGAACCCCATCCCTTAATCGCGTAAATATGATCGATTTTTGCTCTGAAGTTAAAGGCATTTTTTAAAAATTACATGACACTGACACAAGAATTCTGGTGACACTGAGTTATCAGTTTGAAAGAAAATATTTTATAATAGACCAGCAGATTAATAGTTATTTATGTATCAAGGGAATTATAAGGATCTTAATTACCGAGGGCAAAGTTTACTTCCCGAGGGCCTTTGGCCTGAGGGACAGCAATTGACCGAGGTAATTGAGACTCTTATAATTCCCGTGGTACATAGATGATTTTATTTCTGACCGATTTAAATTTTTGTTCATTTTTAAACCGGAATAAATGTTTCAATTTATTACCTTTCCGGTATATTTGAATCAGGTGCCGTCAATAATGACATTGACGTTGTTATGACATGAATAAAAAATAGTTATTTTAGCATTTCTTGTTTTATTTTGCCTGTAAAAGGTAGAGGGAATTAGAGAATCTTTAATATCCCAAGGAAGTTATAACCCTCTTTATTGATAGCGTAACCATGATAATATAAGCTTATAATATCCCGGTCAGAAATAAATTATATTTTGTTGTACTACTTTTTTTTTATCGCAATGGTACCATTGCGATCAAAAAAAAGTAGTACAACAAAATATAATTTAATCTGCTGGTCTATTATAAAATATTTTCTTTTAAACTGATAACTCAGTGTCACCAGAATTCTTGTGTCAGTGTCACCTTTATTACAATACTGTCACCCGAATTCTTCATGGTAACGCCTAAAAAGTTAGGTGGCATAATTATATTGGTTTCATAGTGACGATAATTATATCCACTTCTCGGTATCCTTATAGACCAAGAGTTCTATCTGTAACTACTAATTCTTGTACTACTTTTTTTTTATCGTAATGGTACATGCATTATGCAATGAGTATGACAGTGACAGTAAGTAATGTAATTCTCTTAAAAATAACCATTTACCTAGGTTACCTTTCTAGAGTAATGATTTAAGACATGTCATTGTGGTATCTTACGATGGTAAGTTACTGACAATTATTGTTAATAGATCATTTTCTTGTTGTACTATATCTCATGAACCGTTGCTCTTTAGCAAAAATATTACTGATTTTGATAAACGATAATATGCGTACTTATACATTTTGTATAAAACTAAACCATAAATCATAAAATAAGGTCATTCGTTAAGCATGGACCACAAGATCTCAGTTAGGCAATTGATTTGAAATTAATAAAAGGGCATTTTAAAAATTAATAAGTTTTTCAGTTTTACCGGAACAATTCCTAAATATTTGTAGGCAACTTCCTGTGCATGCTTAGGAGTTTTTTGCCAATGTTTGTATGGATTCGGGCAAGCTCCAGGAACAGCTGTGTTGATTACGGTACAGAGAAGGGATCCGTCGTTCCAAAAATCAGCAATACCACCTAAATAAATAAAGACATAAAGGCGACCAATTTAAAAAGGATAATAAAAGTAATATTAGTAAACAAGGTGTTCGTTTGAAGGTGGTAGACAATGAAGTAATATCAAAAAAATTACCTTGTCGGACTTCCATTGTCTTTATTTTGTTACTTAACAAAACGTTTCGGTTAGTTAGTATCTCTAACCGTTTTCAAGTGTAAACTAAATTATAATTCTAAGGCTACTGTCTTAAATACTATCCATGTGCAATGAAGCTTGATGACTCCGCCTACGTGCTTATTGGAGTGTGAAGTTTGAGCTGTTGGTTTTAGACAAGAAGAGGCTTCCAGAATATTGGGGATATCTATACTTGGTTTACTAAATATATGGGTATTTTGATTCATGAAAGCTACTTCTATGAACTTTTGTTTTCTCCAGTCCGTGTCCAAAACCTTGGCTTCTCAGCACTGTATATTATGCTGGTTGGTCCATATATGTTCCGCTATACCTGATCTCAAAGTTTAGCCTCTTTGAGTATGTTTCAAATGTTCTTTAACTCGTACGGGAAGAGGTATTTTTGTTTCTCCAATGTACGATTCGCCACACTCGCAAGGGATTTGATAGATACAATTTCTTGTGTTTTCATTTCGGGGGGTTTTACTTTTGTAAGAAAGCTTCTAAGCGTATTTCCGGATTTGAAGGCTGTTTTGATATTATAGTTTTTGGTTATCCTTCTAATCTTTTCAGTAATCCCCTTGACATAAGGTATTGTGAGAAACGATTGCTCCTTTTTCGTTTCTGTATTAGTTTTTACTTCGCGATTTTTAAGTAACAAAATAAAGACAATGGAAGTCCGACAAGGTAATTTTTTTGATAGTAAAGAAGGTGTTACAAATTTGACGCTAACCGAGGTTTCCGGCATTGTTGCCTTTTGCATTCTATTGTCCATTTGACGTTATTTTTATGTTCGCATTTAATCGAGTTTTTATGTCTTTGAAGATTGATACAGCATGTGGAGAGATTCACATTGAATTATTTAATTGATTACTTACATTACGTCTAGTTGCAGAAGAGTATTGTTTATAGGAAAATCGCTTGTGTTTACTTACTTAGTATCACTACTATTATTTGATAAATCCATATTGTTTCATGTTGTATGTATTATTTACATACCAGAAAGAGTTTCCATATAGGATGACCAGTGGGGAGGTAATCTCTGTTTTGCCCAATTAAGTAACAATTTCCTTCTCCCAAATGAGTGAAATGTCACTAAAAAGAAAACATAACGCTTTAGTCAATTTTATTTTGATTTCAATAATAGAAATATGTTATTATAGATAGCTTCTATAACCAATTACCAGTCACACGTAGTCCTATAAGGACCGTTTTGGTACCACACATGTTCCGCGGAACCAATCCACATCAGCTTCCTGATGGTGAACCGTAGAATAATCTTGGCAGCTCATTCAAACCAGCCAGTGCTGTTGATATACTTAGTGAGTCGATCCAGTTGCAGGCTGCTCACTTCCTCCAGATCATTAAAGAATGGTTCGGTCAGAGCAATGAATATTCTTCTTGCGAGGCCGGGGCATTCACATGCTGAATACTTTCCTCATCTTCTTCAGCTCTGCAATTTCTGCAGTTCTTTCGACTATGTGTGTAATAACGCTGCGGTTTCCTGCCCTCAAGTAGGGGCTACAATTGCCTGGAAATGCTACAGGTTGTCAGCCCTGTCCATCTGCTTTGCGCAAGTTGCTTAGCTATCCGATATATCTTTGACTGATCCCAGTGGTCTAGCCATAGTATTTTCTGCTAGTTCGACAGACATGCTTGCGCCCTCCCTAGCGAGCGCATCAGCAGTCTCGTTGCCATATATATTGCTGTGACCAGGAACCCAATACAAGGTGACTCGCTGCTAAGCACCAAGTGTGCATAGATTGTTGCGACAGCGCCTTAGTACTGCTGGAACAAATTGTCTTTATTGCTGCTTAACTCTATATAGGCAGCTATAGACGCAGCTCCTCTTAGGCCAGGGTGATCTCGCAGGAACCAATTACCAACTTCTTTAATTTGATTCGCTGTGAGTTGGCATATGAAAAAAACTAGTAACGGCTTTTGTATACCTTTCATTTTTCATTAATATTTTATTTGTTGTTTCCATTTATTACAAAAGTCTCTAAATAGCTTAATGTTGATTGGGTAAATAAATTTTTTAAACTTATATCTAGAAAATGTAGGTTATAGATTCCATAACACCTCGAGAAGTATTTTCAATCAAATTAAACAACAAAGTAAAATTAAAATATAAAATGGCAAACTCGTCTCTAGTGGTCCAAAATGAGGCAGGCCATTAGATATCCAAATGGACTTGAATAAAAATCCTATTGTCAATTAACAACCAATTACCAATGTCCGTACGACATTCCTACGGAGTCCGAAATGAAATATCTCTAATGTGTAGATACATTCTGCCACACTATACTTGCTATTCAATGGTCCACCACCACTGCCAATCTGGATCAGCGCCGGATTTACGCCTAGGCCCACTAGGCCCAGGCCTGGGGCGGCAAATTTCGTAGGGGCGGTAAATTCCAGACAATTCGAATATCACTGAGTCTTATTACACATTTTAACTACAGTTCGATTTACAAAAATGACAACCCGCGCTGCGTAACACCCAAAAAATTTTCGCCTGCGGCGCTACTATTCCTTTTTTCTGCTTTAACACCACGTCACATCGTTGAAAACAGGGCGTAGCACCGAAACTGACAGCTGAATACGCGCCTGGGGGCGGCAACATTTCTTTGGGCCTAGGGCAGCGGTTACCATAAATCCGACCCTGATCTGGATGCCGATTGGACATCTGCTTGGAAAAATACTAAATTTATTAAGGAAACCTGGTTTACTATTGGGCTGCGTCTACTTATATGACAGTTGATGGAAGGAACGCTGATATGCCCAAGAATTATTATATCGTTTCACTAAGCAAGTCTAGAAGTTTTTCCGAAAATACATGTGTGATAACCAGAACTGAGTACAGTCAATATCACATTACTGTACTAAGGTATTTTTAAAGATCTTCAAAAATAATATCAAATCGTCGGCTTAACCTACTAAACCAGTGAGTCCAGAAATCAAGATTTTACAGGGGAGACCAAAAACGCGTTATAATTAATTTACAAATCAAATAAAAGAAACGGAGATACATGTTTTTCCTAATGCATACTGGCGGACTTATGGCGTTTGCCTTATGAGTTTAGCCAGAGTTGGACTTACGGGGTAAGTAAATACGAGAGCCACACATTAAGGATTTCTTTGGAGTTACTTAAATTTCTTAGATAAATAGATTATTTTTTTTTACAAAAGATGGCGTTAAAATGTAAAATTTGATCAAATGTGGACTTATGGGTTTAGCAGGTTAAGCCGACGAAATGTAGTTTAGAATACCATGGAAAAAGAACCGCTACCAATATTATATCTTTCAAATTAAAATAATGTTTATATTCAAGATAATGGATATAATTTATAATTATTCTTTTAATAATTATGAGTAACTGATCTGATTAATATTGAACTAAATATTATTTTATGTAAAAGTTTTGTTTTAAAATCTATGTAATTATTCTATAATTGTGTAATATTAATTTTATATAAAAAAAACTGATACAGTTCTTAAATTGGTGTAATTATTGTATGCAGTCGATTTGCCTCGTTCTATAATAAAATAGTTTTTAAGTCTTCATGAGGTTTACTCAATAAAAATCGGACATGAGTGGAAAAAAATATAAAAAATCATCGTTAACGAATATTCAGAGATTCAGCCGAACATGAATGTTTGCCGTCTTGAGTCGTCGGTAAATTAAAACACATCAAACCCGAACAAACCCAATTAATGTATTCAATCTCCATAGCGAATAGTGATTCACACGATTCTTTGACACCAAATATTTGCATAATTGCCGAACATTCGTATATATGCATGTGTGGCGCCGGGGTTAGGGTTATTAGGTTTTGTGTGTTAGGGTTGTGTGGGATATTCTATGTAATCTAACCTGGTAGGTAATATTGTCCAATATTTGTCCACAACTTGGCAATTATCTCTTGTCTTCCCCATATTATGGTCAGTCCGGCCAATGGTAAAAGTAAATATACAAAAACTGATTCCATCTTCCAATATAAATTTTGGCATATTTCATAACTTTGTTGCAATCCTGTAACAAAATCAATATTTCAACACCCAAATTATTATTTGCCTGGGCAATACAAAATGCACATTGTATAATAGTGTTATGAATAAAGGGCGGAATAAATGCAAAATGCATATATATGCATTTTTAGCATATTTTGTCAATTTAATAATAAAATGCATATTTTTCTGAAATTATTATTTTAAGAGCATATTTTTATATGGGGATATGGGAAAATCTCACAGTCGTCTCCATAAATATATTAAAAGTCAATTTATTGGGGTGTACATGTTTCGGTACTAGAAAGTACCATCATCAGCACCGAAGGTCTAAGATAAATTGAGAATAGAAAAAGGAAGGACAGATCAGTACTTACCCCAAGTGCCAATTACACGAAGAAATGTAAAAAAAAATTAAAACCATGAAAAGGACAAGAACGTTTTGTGGTACCTACTTAGACGAAAACGAAGTTAAAAAAATTAAAAATAGGTAATAAAATAAGTATTCGAAAGGAATTTCCTTTTCTTTTTCTTTCCGTACATAGTAAACAAGCATATTATTTTTATGTTTTCGGCTTTCACAAAAAATTTGAAACGTTAAAGATTTAATGTCCAGTTCGGTAGGTACCTACCTACTTATTTTAGGGATTTTTCAATCTGAAGATTATAATAATAGTTATTTACGATATATGTGTTGTAAAGATTCATATTACAACCCGAGATGTTAAAGTTGTCAAACGATGCGTCAGCGGAGTTTAATAAAACATCGAGCGTAGTAATATGAATTTACAACAAGAATATTGTACAAAATTTTATCTACTTTCATCTATGAATAAAAATATTTGGCCAAAGGCATTTTTAAAAATAAAAATGCACCTGTAAAAATGCACCTGCTATTACATCTATAACAGCACTAGTGCTGTTATAGATGCCCTTACAAAACGATTTTTTCCATTACAGCACTAGTGCTGTAATAGGCATCTATTACAGCACTAGTGCTGTTATAGATGCCCTTACAAAACGATTTACAGAACTGTAAAATTCATATTACTATATGAAAGTAGATAAATATATTTACATTTTGGTTATACAAAAGGTATTTATTGGGGGTTTCCGGGGTGTGCAGGTATATTATATTGGTAGCGGTTGTTTATTGTCACTTAATAATGCGTTATTATTACCTGCTTAACAAACTGTATTTATATCGATTTGTAATACACACATCTGTTTTAGTTTGTCCAAAGTGTGAAACTAGTAATTTGCAGTGTGTTGTGCACAGTAAACAGTTAAATAGTGCAATAAGTGTAGCTGAAGATCTTGTTTTTTATTAAGGTTAATTTCAGTTTTATACCGGACCTAATATCCTCGTTGGAGAGTAGAAATTTAGGTTTAAGAGACTAAATTAGTAGGTGTTGAAACTTTTTCCGTGAAATGTAATGTCGTGAGTCAGCATTACTCACTTATAGTTAAATATTGAATATTTTATTTTATGAAATCAAAAGCCAAATCTATTTCAATTTAAATAAAACACGGAGCTAAGTGTTTAACAAATTCTCTTATTAAAAAAAGTCAAGAAAATTAAAGAAAGACAGAAAAAAGGCGTGTTCCTGATTCGCGCATAAAAAGTTAGAAGCATGAATTACCAATGAAAAAACACTAGTAATTACAACTCATTTCCTGTATTCGTTATTTTTATTCTCAGAACTAAAAATGAATGTCCATAAAAGAAGCATACAGGAAGCTAAAAGCAATAAAAGCGGATACTGGTGTTATTATAAGCATGTGTAATTACCAAAATCCATTAACTTTGGAATTTTAATAGTATAATAAAAGATAATGTCTTTCTTGACCTCCCGGTCTTAGATCATAGGAATAGCGTTGCTATAGTAACCCGGAATCAAGGAGGTGTAACTTTCCTCCCATCCGCTCTTTCAACCAATTACAATTAATTAAGAATATTCAAGTAGGCGGGGTTAAATAATTTCCCTACTATAAAAACTGGACGGAGCGTTTAAAAAACTCAATTTATTACAGAATTAATTCAATATTAAAAGTTCTTCTTGAATAGACTATCCGATGTAGTTCTCAGTGTCAGTGTTAATTTTCTTAAAATGCTCTCTTGTTTTATTAAGGGTCAAAGAAACCGAAATGACCAAGAATAATTAAAAGTATTTTAAAACAAATGAAAAGAATATTATCTAAAAAACCAAAAAGGGTTCAAGCTAGTGTGAATAAACGCTTGCACCAGAAAGGCAAAGACCTTATGTTTACATAAGTGAGTGAATGTAGGGGACATGGAAGACAAAATAGTTTTTATTTTGATTGGACTATTATGTAAGTTAAAAGACAATTAGAAATTTTCTTGAACTCAGTGAAAATAATATGTTTAACCAATTTTATGTATTTTACTAATCAAGTCGTGTGTACGACATTCAAGTAATGTAGGACGGAATTATTTTGATAGTAATAATGTTAAAGATAAGTACGCAGTACAACTAGTCTCCCCTAATTTATAAATGGTGAATTTTAATACTAACAGAGTATGCAGTACTCTTTAGTCAAAAGGGAAATGAAAATGAATAGGTGTTTTCAGCTAAATAGAAACTGGTAAAATATTAGGCAATGTATATTAGTAAAAATAAATCTTGTTATTAGCTATAGACAATTATTCGGAAGATTTATTCATAAAAGATCCTGCAGGGATGAATAAACAGGAATTCTATTTAATACAGACAATTATGTTAATTATTTCTACCCCGCAAGCAGGGGTATCGATATAAACAGTGCATAATATCATTTATTTTGATTAGAAGTATTCCGCAGGAAAATCAACAATTAAATTAAAACTAGTTAAATTATTATAGGGGAGAACCAAGTTAGAAAATTGTGCATGTAATATTTTGATTAGTTGATATAATGTACTAACAAAAATGTATTGTTGTAAATTTAACCTTATGTTATGGTTTAAAGTGTATTTTATGAATTTGAGTATTACCAATTTTACATTAATGGAAATAAACGTATAGAAAAATCAATCTTAAGTGAATTATTATTTTCATCGACCAGAAAATAACAAGGTGTAATAAACAATTGATTAGGTTTTCAGAAAATTATTACATACCAAATAGAGAATATTAAAAGAACCCGAATAAAATTAATATCTGGTACGATACACCACGCCAAGTCTTCCTTTCGACATAACATCTTAATATTATAAAAGCTTTAATTATTTAAATAATTAATAACATTATAATACAGTGGTGGGTCGTTACAGTAACAACATTCCTGATAAAGTAGGAGGTCAAGTAAGGAACAAATTGGATGTAACTGTAAAAAAGAATGAAGGATCTAAATACTTAACTGCAGTAAAAAGCATTTATGAGGGTAAACCATCCGGCTTACCGAACCATCCAACGATGTATCTTGGCCTTATATTTTACTACCTAAGTTAAAGTATTGTCCGATTACATCGATAGATGTTGAAAGAAGTTTTCTTTTTGTATAAACATATCTTTAATAATAGAAGATAATCCATTTTTAGTGGACAATAAAAATATTTAGTAATAAATGCTTTTTATCCAATTTTACTTTAAATTTTTACTTTTATTTTTCTTTGTTTTTTCTTGCATTTTTTAAAAAATAAACATATTTTTTAGAATCCAATGTGTTTCTTTACCGCATTTAAGAAATATTGCATACCAGTATATTTGATAAAAATAAATGCATATTTTAAAGGCAAACAAGGCATATATATGCGCATATTTTGGCTGAATTTAAGTGCATATAATCCGCCCTTTAGTTGTGAATATTTTGTTTGTAGGTCGGAATACATAATTGATTCATGTGAATGGCATATTATAAGAAGACAGCAAAAACGAGGAGAGTTTTTTTTATCGAAATTTAAGCACTGGGCGGTATTAATAAACTGAACATTTTCAGAAAAGCATTATAACGCTTCTGTCCTTGTCAATTTCACTACCTTCGTAATCTTATTATTTTTAAGCAGCTAAACAAATTCTTTAGTTTTTTTCCTCTTTTTATCGGATTTTCCTAAATTTTTATTTTAAGTCATCTCCGAAAAGTATATTTTATAATACTTAGGCTCTTGTTTGTTTCAACCTATGTGGAATAATATTAGGATGTACGTGTATTTAAAATATACTTAAATATTAATTAAAGCATTCCAAGTTGAATGTTGATAAAAAAATGCAAAGCCACTTTCTTTTTGGAAAATAATTAAAGTTTATCAAAAAGAAGATAGAAAACAAACCGTTAATAGTCCGGTCAATCTAGACATTCGAAGATAGATAAAGTTACAACAAGCTGAAAATTAGTAAAATTGTTTAAAATATAATTATAAATAAAATTTTAGTTCCTCACCATTTCCGTGTATAGAAAAATTTTACTCAAGGTCAAAGGTAAAAAAAATGAGTTTTTCGCGATTTTCAGCAAAACGGTAAGTTTTATCATAAAAATACTCAAGACAAAATTGTAAATCATAAAATTATCTATAAAAAATGTATCAATACTTTTTTTTCTACGAGCCACCGTTTATGAGATATACTTAACGATTCAAAAAGTTGTAAAAGTTGTTATCGTCAAAATGGAAAAATGTGTCTTTACCCGGTTGGAATGGTTTTATTGAACGTTTAGCAAATAATCATATGAATTATTCTAAATCTCAAATTTTATTTTTACCATTAATTCACCAACCAGCCAGTAACTATAATACTATCTATACGACTTTACTTTGTGCATTAGACAATGCAAAACGGTATGGCACGTGACTTTCGACCGGCCCCTGTATGCTAAAGCTCGAGAAATTGTATCAGCCGCACTTGAGGGCTCTGAAGTATCAAAAATTATCATCAGACTCGGAAGATTTCATCTACTGATGTCTTTTCTGGGAGCAATTGGTCATATTATGCAAGGAAGCGGCATAAAAGAAGTACTCGCAGAGATCTATATATATATAAAATCATTAGAAAAATAGCGTGTGCATAATATTATGACGATAACAACTTTTACAACTTTTTGAATCGTTATATCTCAGAAACGGTGGCTCGTAGGAAAAAAGGGTATTGAAACATTTTTTATAGATAATTATATGGTTAACAATTTTTGTCTAGGGTATTTTTATGATAAAACTTACCGTTTTGCTGAAAATCGCGAAAAACTAATTTTTTTGACCTTTGACTTCGAGTAAAATTTTTTCCATACACGGGAATGATGGGGAACTTAAAGATTTTATTTATAATTACCTATATTTTGAACAATTTTACTGATTTTAAGCTTGTTGTAACTTTATGTACCTTCACTCTCATTTTTTGGTCTAGATTGACCGGACTAAAGTTAGGGAGAAAATCGATATCTAGATACTATTAATTATGATTATTATGATGTCAAAGTTGTCGGATCTATAATCTATACTATTTTAAACAACAAAATTTAGCCGATTCAAGGCCAAATTTATTGATTACTAAACAATACTTACCATCTTAGCTCGTCATTAAATGCAACCAAAATTTTTAAAGGTCCTCGGGAAAAGAGGAGAAGTGACCAGGTAGTGTAGATTGAGTAATGTTGGAAGGGGTTTGCTTTAAAGATGGAGAGAACATTTTTTGGCGAAAAAGTATTAAAGGTCGATAGAAGGGCTTTTTATTTTTCAAATGAGTTAATTATTTTATTAGTTTAATATACAGTGTGTATCAGCCAAATGGAATAAATTCGATAATAAATACACGGGGGCGTGTCCGAAAAAACGCTTGGCTACGTCGATTGGTATTTTTAGTTTGCGCAATTTTTTCAATAAAAACTTTTTATATAGGGTATGTCATGTAACAGTGGCCAATACTACCTACTTTCTTATTTTAAATGCAAAACCCTGATATTATTTCATTTTTGCATTCTTAAGAAAATTTTAGACATATTTCATGTACCAATATCCCATACCTATCTTCAACTGTTTCGGAAATATTAAGTGTTTTTAGATTTATTGCATTTTAGCGTTTCGTTTTTACCGATATAAAATTTAAAAAAAGGTATAAATAGTTTTGTTTACTTTTGTTTAAAACTCCTGACCTTGTTGTCTGCCTGCATGACAGTAGTTGTCAGTATTATAGTCGTTTGAATTTCGTTAACTGCATATCAGAAAAATGGTTTACTTAACAGGAATGCACAAAATAACAATTTTACAAATGATTGGTTATGGAGATAAAACACGGACACAAATGGAAGTTGCTCGCTTATTTCATGAAAAATTTCCAAATTTGCCGCCTATAACTCAAGGGAAAATTAGTAAAACAGAAAAGCAGTTTCGCCAGCTTGGACATGTAAAGCAGATAAAAAAAGTAGCTGCCAATGCAATAAGTGATGATACGAACTTAGATTATGCTTGAGTTTGAGGAAAACCCACATACTTCTAGTCGAAAAACAGCCCCAATGTTCGATGTTAGCCATTCATCGATTATTCGAACATTACAAGAAAATAAAATGTATCCCTATAAAATGATACCTACTCATGAGCTCATGGAAGACGATTTTGATAGGTGAACATATTTTTGTGAATAAATTATGGCAATGTCAGATAACAATGTGATCCAATTAGAACATGTTTTGTTTTCTGATGAGTGCACCTTTACATTTCATGGTCATGCTAATCGTCAGAATTGCCGTTATTGGTCTAGGGAAAATCCTCACTGGATTAGAGAAGAACAAACGCGATATCCTGAAAAGGTTAATGTTTGGGCAGGAATAGTTGGAGATCATATCATAGGTCCCTTTTTTATTAATGACAATTTAAATGGCGATAATTATTTAGCACTGTTCCAAAATAATGTCTGGCCAACTTTGACAAACTTATATTCTGATTCAGCAAACCCACAACTTCCAGCGAATATAATATGGTTTCAGC
The DNA here is from genome assembly GCA_963969555.1 of Polydrusus pterygomalis. Classification (NCBI taxonomy): domain Eukaryota; kingdom Metazoa; phylum Arthropoda; class Insecta; order Coleoptera; family Curculionidae; genus Polydrusus; species Polydrusus pterygomalis. The sequence goes on from OZ018378.1 coordinate 54,973,968, forward strand.
AAGTTGGAGCACCGCCCCATTACCAAATCAATGTCCGGCAGTACCTCAACCGAGTATTTCCAAATCGGTGGATAGGGAGGCGTGAGGCGTGGATTGATGGAATGGCCAGCACGATCCCCTGATCTGACGCCATTAGACTTCTTCTTATGGGGTTAAAATATTGTATTCAAAACTAAACCCCTCGACTTAGCTGAGTTAAGAAGACGCATAACGCGTGCGATTAGATCGGTCACGCCTGAGATGTTCAGTAACATTAGAAGAAATTTCTATTTAAGATTAGGATGTTGCCAAGACGTTCGCAGCGAGTATTATCAACATGTCCTACATTAATGTTTCTTTTTTTGTTTTTTACATTATCAACTAAACAGTATTGCTTATTGGTTTTGAGTGTGTTGTTAATTTTTGCAATAAATCTGAAAATATTTAATATTTTCGAAACAGTTAAAGATATATGATATTATTGTACATGAAATATGTAAAATTTTCTGAAGAATCCAAAAGTTGAATAATATACAGGGTGTTGCGTTTAAAATAAGAAAGTTAATATTTGCCACTGTTGCAACACACACACCCTGTATAAAAAGTTTTTATTGAAAAAAATGCGCAACAAGAAATACCAATCGACTTATCCAAGCGTTTTTTCGGAAATAAATTTGAAATTTGATACTTATGTATAACTCGATATGATGATCCAAAAATATGCACTTTAAAAATTGTCAATGTCACATCAAAACAAAAATTATCGATATCGCCATATCTCTAATTTGGAATAAACTGTATCAATATTTTTTTTGATAAGAAATACTACAACTTAAAATGTTATTACTAGTGCCCAAGTATTTAAAAAAAAAAACTGTACTGGATTTACTGAATTTATTCCAATTTACAATCTCACGCTGCATTTTACTACAAGTAGACTATTATTGAGGTTAACAGAGCAATGTCAATAGTATAATGAAAACATCTTATAAACTTGGTACTCACCAAAAATTCTGCAGCAAAGATTGTTATCAACCATTTCAAAGTGCAACACGGACTTCACTAATAACACAACAATATCTAAACAATCTAAAAAAAATATTTACAAAAAGTGTAACATGTTTACTGTAGCGCTAATATAAAGGTAATGTTTATACGTAAACTATCTCCGATTCGCAGAGAAACAGTGTACGCGTAAAATGTTATAGTTATAATGAGAATGCAATATTACGCTACAAAAGCTTTCAAGTGCAACTAACATTATTCTGGCTTCCTCAGTGCTTCAAAAAGCATCATAAAAGCTTTCTTTTGCATTTGCAATTTAATTAAGAATTACCAGGGTTGTCCATTAGGGCGGGTAGAATAAACCTTTTATTACTCATGACTGAAAAATTTTCAAACGTATTTAAGTATGAAAAGTTTCACTTTAAATTACTAGTGCGAAAATTAATTGAGTTTTCGCGCTAGTGCGATAATAAAAAATATGAGCATGTTTTTATTAAAGTTTTCAGCAATTAATTTATTACACAAAACAAAACTGTTTAGATTATACAGGGTGAGTCGGGAAGAATTGGCCAAACTCTAAGGGTGTAATCTATGCATCAAAATAATAAAAAAATACTCAAATGTTGTTATCCAATATTCATTTGTTTTCAAATTACAGGGTTAAATAAAATAATAATATTGTTAAACCAAAATATGCAACATTAATATTGTTTTAAATAAATCATTGGCTCTTCTAATTGATTCGTGCCTTTCTTTAATATTGAGTACAGCATTTCTAATGCATCTAATTAATGCATCCCTAGTCTTATCTACTTTTACTTTGTATACCTCATTTTTTAACCAACCTAATAAATTATAGTCCAAGGGTGTGAGGTCTGGCGATCTAGGAGGCCAACTAATAGGACCACCGCGACCAATCCAAACCTCTGGAAACTTTTGGTCCAAATATTGATAATACATTTGAATTCTGATGTTTAAAGGAATCTCCTTCAGTAGTCCTTGCAATTCATTGTGTAAAAAACTTAAGTAGTGATCCCCTGTAAGGAGATTTTCCAAAAGAAAAGGGCCAATTAAATTATTGTCATCAGACAAACACGTTTACTGTGTATTGAAAATTATTTTCGACTACTGCGTGAGGATTTTCGTCCGACCATACATGGGAGTTTTGATTATTGTTGATGCAGTCACGGGAGAATGTAGCTTCGTCAGTTATAAGTATGTGCGGTACAAGATGACGTTTATTAATTATCCACTCACAAAATTGCATACGCTTGGCGTAGTCTCCAGGTTGAAGATTCTGTACACGCTGTACATGGTACGGGTATAAGCCTTGCTCGTGAAGCGTATTAATCACTCTTTTTTGGGGAATCCCCAACTGAGTTTCAATTTTTCGTGAGCTGGTAGTTGCATCTTCTTCTACTAAAGCTAGAACATTTTACATTTCTTCTAAATCCTTTCGAATGGCTCGTTCGGATGTTACATTAGCACTTGGAAGCGTTCCGGTCTCGCACAGATTGTTGAAAACTCTGACAAAGGCCTTTCTGTTCGGTGTTTTTTGATGTGGAAATCGTTGACGATATTCTTATATTCTAGCATTCCCATTACACTAACCATGAATAAAAACCATATTGACGTATTCGAGATGTGAATAAATGTATGGCATTTTATATAATTTAAATGATACAAATCCGAAAGTTAACGGTGAAGCAATGGAAAATTTTATACTGACACTATTTATACTGACACTAACAGGATAGTGACAGCACATCAATCAAAAGCTGACAATAATACCATTTATTACAGGAAAGCGAAATTAATGCAATATTTTGTTTTTGCGTTATAATTTAAAAACAAATGAATATTGGATAACAACATTTGAGTTGTTTCTTATTATTTTGGTTTCCAGAGGTTTGAATTGGTCGCGATGGTCCTATTAGTTGGCCTCCTAGATTGCCAGACCTCACACCGTTGGACTATAATTTATGGGGTTGGTTAAAAAATGAGGTATACAAGGTAAAAGTAGATACTACACTGAGGAAAATAATTTGTAGCCATTACTAAAAATTTAGTTACCACAGCAAAATTTTTCATTAAAATAGGGGACAGCAAGGTGGATGACTTATAACAACTAAATCAAGTTTGCTGGAATATATTAGTAGCTACAACTATAGGATTTAGTAGATAACGAACTTATGTTGTTGGGTTTACTAAATGGTTTTAGTTACAGTTACTAAAAAAACTGAGTTAGCACAGCTAATATATATATTCGTTTCAAGTAGGTGGTTTGTTAAAGCTATTATATCATTTAGTTGCAGGAACTAAGCGTAGATGTTAACATTACTAATAAATTATATAATAGTAATTAAATTATGTAGTTAACCCAAATTCGGTGTTTAGTGAATACAAATAAAAATATTAAATAAAAAGTAACCACAAAGTTTTTTTTTATTTGGCAACGATTGCACGCACCTTCAGTCCCTTAAGGCCTTATTATATAAGGGCATCTTAACAGTAGCTCAAGTGAAGTGAAACTTGAACCTTCCCATAAAAATCACATTGTCGTCAAATACGGTTTTTTGTTTGGAACTGGCAGCAACGAAAAGCTTACTCTAGTCACCACAGCAAAAAGCATTTCGCTGTCCCCTATTTAACAAGAGTTCTATGCTGCATTAGAAAAATATTTGTTACGGCTGCACATACAACTTGTAGATAAAATACACTGTTTTTGCATGTGTGTATCGCAACCGAAAAGCTCGGTATACAGCAGAAAAAACTCTAAGCAGCGAAGAGTAATTTGCTGGAGCTTTTCTGTAACCACCAATAAAACCATTTTACTGATGTTGAAGCTTTTCGTCTAAAATATATTGTTGCCAGTTTCAAACAGAAACAAGATTTAATTTAACTGCAATGTGATTTTTATAAAAAAAACTTTAAGAACCAGTAAAGGTTCAGTTGAGCTGATGTTAAAAAGTCCATTTATACGGCCTCAGGAAACTGAAGGTGTGTGCAACAGTAGATACCAAATTAAACAGTTTAACTTGGCTGTTTAACTAGTTGATCAAAATTTGTCTTTTTTTCTGGGAGTAACTTATTCAATATATCTACACGTTAGAATATTTAAATTCAACTATCCCACGATGCTACACACAGATTTATGGTTGTTAATATAAGATTAATTAAAAATATTTCAATCCATAAGTGATACATAAATCAGAGCCCAACTTTAAATTCTCGAGGGATGATTACAATAACTGATCTCACTCGTGAAGCCTTCTGTGATAGCGTGTAGATGAAATTTTATTTCAGATAGATTGAATTATTTTTAAAGCTTTCTAGTTGAGGTAGGTAATTACTTCCCTAAAGTAAAAAGTTTGTTTTCTCTTCAACTTAAAATACAAAAAATAATTTTTTCAGTTTTTAAAATTTTTATTAAATAAATAACATGGATAAATCCTATAACACAACACAACCTTACCTTCAAATACATCTAGATGGGTTTGAAGCCCCCATTCTAACAATAAAAGTCTGTAATACATCACTATAAACTATAATAAATAAATAACACTAATAGATACACACACACACACACCCCCACACACCCTCACACCCTCCGCAGTAAGAAGCACCTGATTCACCTGAACCATGCACACGTATCGAAGCACGGAGACGAAATGATTGTTACCGCGTGGATGACCAATGATCGCGTGCGCGATCGGGTAAATTAACTATATTTTTAGTAATGGCTACCATATTTTTCGTTACGACAACTTAAGGCATTATTTAAAATATATTTTTTTTTAGTTGTCACAAGTATAACAAAATCTTACGCCCTTGTTAGTTATCACAACAAAGGATGTATTTACCGCAGTTCTACCAAATAGATTTTCGGCTCACAGCCTATTAAATCGATTAGTAATTGTAAGTGGAGGGCAAAACATATATTTGTTAGTCCCTGTAAATAGCTTTGCGGTATTATGGTAACTAAGTTTGCGGACATTTTTAGTAGCTACAACTAAAAAAAAATCAACTAAGTAATTTAGTTGGCGGGTTTTTCTCAGTGTAGGGATGTATTAATTAGACGCATTAGAAATGTTGTACATAATATTAAAGAAAGGCACGAATCAATTAGAAGAGCCACGCGCGCACTTCGTAAACGAAGCAGATTTATTTAAAACAATGTTAATGTTGCATATTTTGGTTTAACAATATTATTATTTTATTTAACGCTGTAATTTGAAAACAAATGAATATTGGATAACAACATTTGAGTTTTTTCTTATAATTTTGATGCATAGATTACACCCTTAGAGTTTGGCCCATTCCTCCCGACTCACCCTGTATAATAAAGTAAATCTTTATACCTACAAGCTATGTATAAATTTATATGTTAAAATTCTTGCCCTTGCAGGGCTCTAATTCCTATAATTACTATTTAGATTAATTGTGTTTTACATGGTAAAATGGGATGTATTTTTATCAACTCGACCAGAAACAATTAAAACTAAAATAGACGGCCATACAATCATCTGTATTTTAATAATTATAATATATACCTCTCCCCTGTACAGGATTGGTTTTACAAGTCAAATTTTATCAATTAAATTATATCTGTATCTTTAAAAAGTATAAACTAATTAAATTTTATGCAGGCTTAATTTTCGGCAATTTTAATGACCACTAATTATTATTTTCATAATTTATTTATTTTATGGGTTCCATTTACTGGCTACTTGCCGCTCTTTTTATGTTACAGGGTTGGCCAAATGTTCCGGAACGACTTAATTACATTAGAACCAAAAGTGATATCAGATCCGCGGGTTTTTAACAATATAGGAATCAAATTTTTCTATTTGACTGTTCTACATTCTATATTTCGGTAACGTCATCAACTATCAAGTGATGACGATACTCTTAACTAATTTAAATGGAACAGCTTGTATATTATTAGTTATTATATAAAATATAAATAAATTTAAAATACCTACTCATATTTTCATGTAACACACAATATGTCTAAATTTAACTGTTTTGGAAATATGGAGTAATGAATTGTAGAATTTACATAATATATTTTATCTTTAACCTATAATTAATTGCAATAGTTAGAACATTATGCTATCTTTAATACAGCATAACTTTTCATAAAATACCTAGCACTATTATGGATGCGATAATTCGGGAGCCACAACTATATTTTAATCACTAAAGTCGCTGTTGAAACTTTCATGACCGTGATTTTGGGGTCTTTTACCACCAGATTACCACAGCAATTATCCAGGAACCAAACCCACTCCCACTTTTTCCTACTCAATTACCACTTCCATTCGTCCCTTCTCCTAAGTCGGTCATGGCCGACAGGCTGGCAAAGATGATTGGTCATACTCATATAAAATGCTACTATACAGCGTGATCAGTTAAGGTGGGAGTATCAACATGCTTGCCAACGTATAACCTATTTCGCGTAGATTTATTTATGTTTTCTAGCTTTTATAAAAAATTTAAAGAAAATCAGTATCGACATGATATTCTATAGGTAATAATTGACATATTTAATAAATATCAAGGAATTTCATAACTTATTTTAGGAGAATTGTATAGCGAAAAATATCGGATAAGATTTTTTTTAACATTATTATGTCATTGTCACTCATTGTTCTTTCACTATACAATTCTCCCAAAATTAGCAATGAAATAAATTGATATTTTTGTAATATATCAGATACTACCTAAATAATGTACCGACGATATTGATTTTCTTTAAATGTTAGTTATTAAAATAATAAACTCAAAAAATCAACGCGAAATAGGTTATAGGTTGGCAATAGATTGAATGACGTTGATAATTCAACCTTAAGGGTACAGAGAGGCCATATCTCGGAAACTACTAAGTGTAGAAACTTGGGATAAAAAAAATTATGATTAAAGCCGTCATGAGAAAATTCTGGAAATTATTTTTAAGTTCCTCATTTCGCCGCAAGAGGGCACAATTGAAAATTAATTTTTAAAATTCTAAATTTCTCCAAAAATTCCTATATTATGGTATACCTCTGATTACATCATTAGAAAGACTAATTCTGTATCATTTTGGTTTAAGGCTCATTGGCGTATCGACCTTGATAAGAGTGGGGGAAGCTATTGAATGTGTAAACATTAAAATCGCTGTAACTTCTAAACGACTTATTCGATTTTACTAAATGTAAGCTTGTTTGGCAGGGAAAGGTAAGTATCTTTAATCGCCGTATCTAACAGTACACGACGAGTGTTTAATAAAATTGCTAGAGGGCGCAATTTGTAATAATAATAGTTGTTTCGATTTTATCCCGAAAATTCAAATCATACGGTATAACTATGACATTATAATCGAAAAGTAGATGAAATTTGCAAGAAAAGTTGTAAAGACCGCAGTTCGATATCTTTGTTCGTTTCAGAGTTATTGTCAAAACGATAATTTTTAATACAAATTGCGCCCTCTAGCAATTTTATTAGAAACTATCTTGTACCATTGGATACGACAATTGAAGGTACTTATCTTTCTCTTCCTAACAAGCTTAAACTCAGTAAAATCGGATAAGTCGTTTAGAAGTTACAGCGATTTTAATGTTTACACTTTCAATAGCTTCCCCCACTCTTATCAAGGTCGATACGCCAATCAGCCTTAAACCAAAATGATGTAGAATTGTCTAAGCTTTTCTAATGATATAATCAGAGTCATACCTTAATATAGGAATTTTCGGAGAAATTTAGAATTAAAAAAAATATTTTCAGTTGTGCCCTCTTGCGGCGAAATGAAGAACTTAAAAATAATTTCCAGAATTTTCTCATGACCGCTTTAATCATAATTTTTTTATCCTAAGTTTCTACGCTTAGTAGTTTCCGAGATATTGCCGCTCCGTACCCTTAACTGATCACGCTGTATAATTGACATTCAGGACAAATGAACTACTTAGTAATAATTTGTAGAATTATAACGGTAATCTTTTGACTGCAACAAACCCTCATCATTCCCTTGACCATAAAATAAATAATGAAATCCTAAATTTTAAAACCTTTTCGAGCAGAGCCGGACCAGGTACAAATTCAATTTATACCTATGCCTGATTCATATATAAATACAAACTGATTTTTAATAATTTTAGTCTTTAGTGGTTTTCCGGCGAGTAATTTTTAGTTAGGCTTATTAGTGGTAGAATGTGGCGTCCTTGGAATTGTGCTGATAGGGGGGCATCTTCAAGTGTCATTTTTAAAGAAAGCATTTATCTACCGATCCCAAACTAATAATTAAAAATGTGTATCAATCTTTGTTGAGTAGAAATTTTAATTCGCTGGATGCTTCAGCAGAGACGTCTACTTTGACAAAAACTCCTTTATCTTCGGTAAGAGACATAGTACTTAAACCTGTTAATCCTAGAAAAAATCGGAGTGATTCTGGCACATTTAGAAGCATTAACGAAAATGACATGGATTTATTAAGAAGAAAGATTTACCAAATGTATGAGGCACAAACTGTACCCACTTTGATTTCCCTCAAAGAGCGGCTGATTAAAGACGAAACAAATATCTCTTGTTGCCTTTCAAGCCTTAGGAAAATATTGCGTAAAATGGGTTTTAAATACCGAAGCATTAATAAAAGACAAACATTAATGGAATGTCAATGTTTACGGGAATGGAGACTTAAATATTTAATAGTTTTTTAGGATTTAATTAATTTTTATTGTATGTACTTGTTAGTTATACTTTTAAAATATATTATTTTCAATTATCATTAATAATTGTTTGTCATTATTTTACATTTAATATAGGTACCTACCTAAAACTAAAAATACCTATCTATTTATTTTAAATTATAAAAATAACATGTGGTGAAGGTACATTTTCAAGCCGACCCTGATCCCATTTAATCCCCTGTAAAGAGGTTGAGGCGTATACAATAGGGTTTAATCAGGTAGTTTATTTTTGGCAGTAAGAGTCAACGGTATAATTCTGCAAATACTATAACTTGGAATTTGCCAGTAGTGTATACCAATTATTAAACTACCAGTTTTCCTGTAATACAGAAATTCCTATAAAAATTTTGACCATGAGGGGTAGATTTTCGAAAAATCCTTTCTTAGTGGATACCTTTGTTATTAGGAGAAGACGCCCTCGAAATTTTCTGATTCTAGGATTAAGGGTTTCGGTTGATGAATCAACCGTCAGTCATTTTACAATTTTATATAATATAATAGATACTTTCCTTTTGCTTCTTTTAACCAGCAAAGCAAAGTAAATATCTTTGCTTAGCTAAGCTCTTAAAGAAACGCTTCGCGAACAACTTCGTATAATCGTATCAGAAACGTAAAAGAGCCGACTTAATCGCTGCAAGGGGGAAGGAAAAAAAATGTTTGCTGTGCTAAGTTACCTACATTTTTAAAAGGACCGCTCAACTTAGCCGTTCGATTTGCTGTTTAAAATTTACTAAAAGGAACTCGGCCATTGGTATAGGCTCGGGTATAGGTTATAGTATAATATAATAATAATATTAATATAATAATATTTCTTTATTTAGCACTTTGGCTAGTCATTACAAAATTTATAAATATTCATGTACATAATATAATAAATAACTGATTCGTCAAATCCAAATCAATCCCTCAAATAAACAGACAATTTTTTCTTAAAAAGTTTAAGGTTAGGTGACTCTTAATATCATCCGGCAGTCCATTGAAATGGCGTATCCCATCATAAAATAAAGTTTTTTGTAAAGAAGTTGTCCTTACCATGGAAACATTATAATGTTGATTTGTTCTAATATTGTATTCATGATAATTTGATCGTTTTTCTAGGTAAGGCCTTAAATACTCTGGTTGTAAATTATGTTCAATCTTATATATTAATACAAAATTAGCCATTTTAACATACTGCTCAATACTCAGCCAACACAATGTCCTCAACATATCACTAATAGGGGTGTGTCTATTACAATTTAACAAGGTGCGCATTGCCTTGTTTTGTTGTACCTGTAGTTTTTGTATTTCTTCCTTTGTACAAGAAATCAACAGGGAACAGGCGTATGAGAAATGAGGCAGTATAATGGTATTATACACCAACATTTTAGACCACGGAGACAAACATGATGCTATTCGATTAAAAAACCCTAATTTCTTACCTACTTTTTTACACATATAGTCTATATGGTTACTAAAGCTTAACTGGGGATCTAAGTACACACCTAAATATTTAATCTCATCAACAAAATCAATTATATCACCATTAATAGTCAGGACAAGGCCTGCATTTTAAAATTTTTGACAATGCACCCTGGAACCGATAATCATGCATTTAGTTTTTGTATTACTCAATTTTAACTTATTTTTGCATAACCAATCATACAGGATTTTTAATTCATTATTTAATTTCATGACTATCTGTTCAAAGTTCATACCAGAGACGGAAATCAGGGTGTCATTTGCAAACAAATTTACAAACGACTCTTTAAGCCCCTCATGTAGGTCATTTACATAAACAATAAATAGAAGTGGCCCCAACACGCTCCCCTGAGGTACTCCCCATTTGCCGTCCCTTTTAGAAGAGAGTTTATTATTAATTTTAGTTTGGTGACATCTATCTGATAGAAAATCTCTTATCCAATCAAGTGCGCGATCACTAACACCATACAAATTTAACTTATTTATAAGAATATTCCTGTCAATGGTCTCAAATGCGCCTTTTAAATCAACAAAAACACTTAAAGTAAGTTTTGACTCGCACATATTTTGTCTCCAAACGGCACAAACATATTGCAGCTCAGACTCGCAGGAGTGTTTGTTTCTAAATCCGGACTGCCCCTTGAATAATAGTCCATTTTTTTCAAAATAATCACGTAACTGGTCACATACTACTATTTCTAGAATCTTATCAATTACTGGTAATAAATTTATTGGGCGAAAATCACTCATCGTTTGTGGTTTTGACACCTTTGGGATGGGAACTATAACACCTGTTTTTAGGTCATCTGGAAATTTACCGGTATTTAAGGACATGTTAATCAGGTACAGTAGAGGCTAATCCACAACGCAGAAAATGTCTTTTAAAAGTTTTATATTCAAGAAACTGTCACTGGTGCTCTTATTTTTTAGATCATACACAATTTTTTTAAGTAGCATTGTAGTATAGTATAGATATCCAATTTTGTGAAGATATAACGGACTACATAGAGATACAACCTAACTTTGTAAGTAGTATTTTATTTGTTTACGAGAGTTAGTGGCTTCGTCAACGGTTACAGCTGCCAGTACTTACTGGTCAGATCATAATTCACATTGGGTGATAGAGAAAAACGGTACTCAAAAACTTCACCAACATGTGAAAACATGTTTTAAACTTATTGAGAATTTAAAATAACCAATAAGTGCTCCACCATTAAAAAAATTAAAAGTAACGTAACCACTTTACAGTTGATGACGGTATTAACATAATATGGAATCACAGTCAAGTAATAATATTTTGAAGGGTTGCGAAGGCTGTGTATTATACCTCGTTAGGTACCTATATTATGTAGGATGAGAAAAGGCTTTTTTATATTTTCGTTGCAGTTTTGGCGAACACCCGGATGTGATATAACTTTTTGTTCTCTTGCAATTAAGCATTTGCCTCGCCCTATATTTAAAAATTTAATTATAGTATAAAATTTTAAGTAAAAGTACCAATTTGCATAGTAATAAAAGTTTCAACAATGATTTCATATTTATTTGGTTTTTTCTTTTTGTTTAAATAGCTCAGTGCAATTACGAGGACTGCCATGTTGAAATTGCAAAAAATAACATAAAGCTCAGATCATCAAAAATAATTAGTTTTAGTGTTCCCTATTAACATACTAAAAGTCCCCATTTGTCCGGTTGTTGCGTAATCAAAAAAAACATGCCGCCATCTCGAAAATTGGTACTTTTTGCAAACAAAGAATTTTAACTCGATAACGCTGCATTTTATCAAAAAATATAAAGAGACAAAAAAGAACGAGAATAAAAAACTCTATCTGAATAGTCAAACATATGGTGTGTAAATTTTGACGGATTGGCTCAAAATTTTATTTTTATTCCGTAACTTTATTTTATTACTGCAATTAACTCGAAAAAAGACAAAAAAAAATAAACATATTGATAAAATATCCAGTTAATTATATATTTTGTAATATATTTTGTTTATTTACTAAATCTTTTTAGTAAACAATATCATTTTTGCTTTTACAATTGTTTATCTGGACTATGTATAACATAGTAGACCAGAAACACCTGTAGTTTGTAGTAGCACAGCTAGTTAGTAGTCTATCTTACATCCTATTTTCTATTTGGGCAAATTTCTGTTGTTTTCCTAATAAGAAATAAGAAGTGTAAAAAGTGTAAATAAGTGTAAAAACTCTTGTATTTATTCTCTAAAAATAAAATAGGCCTGGTAAGTTGTCTTAGTAATCTAAGATCTATGTTAATTGGTTAATATTTTGATATAAACAGAGATAAAACTATATAAAGTTAAAATGTTTTTAGGTATACGTTTTAGTTTTAGAGAAATTTAAAACTGTAGTTAATAACGAGTCTGAGGTCTGGAACAAACGCTACTTTCGCCAAAAACTAAGCGAACATTACAAAGACGAAATAATTGTATTTGAAAAATATAATGAACCATCTATGATATGTTTTAAAGGCAGTAATGAAATAGTTATTAAAGATGCCTTTAAAGAGGCTTACTTCACTTTAGAAGAGACACGCAAAAATATTATTCAGCTTAGCGCTAAAATTTTAAGAGAAGAAATTAGGTCGAAAATCTATAATCTCAACCAATATCCTTCTGCCAACGATATCCTAAATGGAGGTGTAGATAATATACCGGAGAAACTGCTATTGTTTTTATCGATACTTTGTGATAAACCAGAATCTAACAAAAAAATTATTTCAGTTGCCAATGTCATAGTCGCTAATGTTCTACGTAATTATTGACTTAGTAATTAGTAATTTAGTTTTTTTTAATGTTTGAACATTTTTATGACGAGCAATCTTGGTTTGGTCACTTTCCAGGTATTAGTCTCATATTTTTAATACCGTATATATATTATGTTCATTTTTTTATGTAATAAAGTATTATTAAGTTTATTCAGGAATGTACTCTTTTATTTTCATATTTTTTCAGTTGAGGCTATATTTTTTATTTAACTTTTTAAGCTACAGTATAATGTTATGCTCTTTAATTCTTGTCTCTTCATATTTTTTTTTTAAATGCATCTTTTTTAATTTATAAGTGTTTTTTGTAAGCAAACACCAGATTTCAAAATGGCGGCCAATTTTTTTTGATGACGCAACAACCGGACGAATGGGGACTTTTCAGGGTGACCACCTCTCCGGTTTTCACCCGGAGTCTCCGGTTTTTTATACTTGACCTCCGGGCTCCGGTTTTTTTAGTAACATCTCCGGTTTTTAACAATTTTCGTATTTTTCCTAATAAAAAACTTTAAATTCTTTTAAATTTTAGTTATTAATATTAGAGTTTAATGTTTTCATTTACCTTACCTACCATTGGTTAGGAATTTGTTTTCTTTTTATATTCTCTTTTGTATTTAAGTAGGTAACTTACTTAACGTGATTTTAAAATTTATTTTATGTTTGTGTTAACTTTTGACTAAGAGTTTGTTTGTTATTATTTTTTTAATTTGGACCTAAAAACTTATTTTGGAATTTATTTAGATGTGACAATTATGATTAATAAAAATGTTTGAAAACAATAATCCTTACCTGGTTAAAGAACTACCGCACCGCCCATAATAATTATTGGTTTTTAAGGCAGTTCCTGACGTATAAATAAAAATTTTTTTTATTTCAGCTTTTATTGTTGCTATTAAAGTTGTTGACCGTTACTCATAGAATCTCTAGGTTTTGATAGCCCAAAAAAGGGCGTGGCACCCAAAAAATTTTGCCTGCGGCGCATTTTTAACCGAATTTTAAAAAAATTAATATCTCCGGTTTTCAACTGGATACAAGGTGGTCACCCTGGGACTTTTAGTATGTTAATAAGGAAGACCAATACTAACTATTTCCAGTGGTTTCATCTTTATGTTATTTTTTGCAATTTCAATCATAAATGCACTGAGCTATAAATGGCATTTGGCTTATTAGCCATGCAGCCAGTTGAGCCAGTCGTAAAGTATAAAAAAACAGTATTATTCAAAACATATAAGTAAATAGAGATACACGCTTCACGCCACTGGGGTTTGTCAGGGCGACTTTCCTTTAAGACACACATGGAATAAAGACTACTAAAAAGGGGATAACTCATTATAAGGAAAAAATAGGGCAGGGTAACTCATTAAAAGATTTACAACTTTAAATTGACCTTGTATTAATATGTTACAGGTGCGTTAAAGATTTTTATATTTCTTACTGATAAAAGGTATACTTATAGAATGGTCACTTGCCTTTACATTCTTGAATTAATTGCTTGAAAAGGCTATTGACGTTATTGTCATACTTTTTACACTCCAAGAATAGGTGGTCCAAATCACATCGAATATAGCACAAATCACATTAGTCCTACGGGATAATTCGTATTTTAGTTGGCTGGGCTGGATAACAAGCATGGTCCAAGTCGAATAATGGTTGTAATAAAACCGTATTGGAACTATTATATCCTTATGCCAGTGCTTATTAGGAATGTTTTATACACGAGATGTGGTACAATAGGTTTTCCATCTTACGTTCCATTTATCTAATATTTGTGATTTTAGAAGAACGTCTGCCTCGCTAATAGTGAGGCTGTTCTATTACGAATACTATTCTAGGCTAGAGTATCAACATATTCGTTACCTGACAGAATCAATAGAAAAATAAAATATTCAAGTGCTTTACAATAATAATAAATTATAAAATAAATAAGGCCTCTGTAGTAAAAATACTACAATTTTTTTAAACTTTAAACTGAAAAAAAAATTATATGGGTTTCATAAATATTTCTTATTTTATTTTTACTTTAAGTTTTAAGGTAAAAATAATAATCATCCTTAACAGGAGTTTTTTTTTAATTATAAGATAATATGTCATATTATGCCATTTGGAAATAGTATATTACATACCGAAGAGGAAAGTGTTTCATTACTGTCGAGAGATTAGTTAGTTATCCGAGACGCGAAGCGTCGAGGTTAACTTTAATCTCGTTAATTGAAAATTAGATAATATTTGATTTTTTCAAAAAATGTACCTAGTAAAAATGTCAAAATATGATATTTATTGTTTTGACGCCAAACAAAAATATGAATGAGGAATGGAATGATTGATGGAAATGAGTGAGGGAAATGGGTGAGGGAAGTGGAAGAGGGAAGTAGACGTAGGTAATGTGACACTTCCAAACTTTTAAAAATGTTGTAATGTCAACATTACATGCATGGTTGTAAATAAACAGGTTTATCTATTGTTAAGGGCAGTCTATCACATATTACGCATTTGGTACATAAAATATTAACATTTTTACGATATTTCTCTTCTAAAAAAAGTTACACCCAGAATCCCAGCGGAGGCGTAAAATTTTTCAGTTAAACTTTCACAGATACCAGAAGACTAACAACAATAAACTGTAATAAAAATGTTAGTTTATTACTATTTTGTAGTATTTTCTACCATAAACTTTTTCGCTTAATACTTTAATGTAAAATTGATTAAAACCGATTTTTTTTGTAGGTCAAAATTATGGTTTTCATTAACAATATTATCTATTATGCATACACATTTTTAAATATAATATAGGTATTTAACTTTCTCCCAACATAAATATTATCACACCAAAAATTAAATAAAATAAATATATGCATGCCCATAAAACACGAAAGTGTAAATTGCATACGAAATCACACTGCAAAATATAAGAAGTAATAGAATAATTTATTAAAAAACGTGTCTCAGGTAATGTTTTCTTTTTCTTTTCTTGCATTTTATAAACTTTGAATATGTATACCAATTTTACAAATATTGAATATAGGTAAACAATGAACTAAAATAAATGGAAAGCCAAGATATAAAGTGGTTCAAATAATTTTTTTTATACATTGAGTGATTAAAACTAATAATAAAACGTCGAGTAAAACGTTTAGTACCTAACATTTTTTGACATTATTAGTATATTATTTAACGAGCGTATAATGTAGGCTATATTACACGATATTTTAAAACACGAGCCTAAGGCTCGTGTTTCAAGAATCCGAGTGTGATATAGTCATTACACGCGAGTCAAATACTATACTTTATCTACGACTATTCAGTATTCAAAAAATTAGAAAATGCATTTAGAACAACAAATTTTATTACAATAGGATATTTTTACATAACAAGGTGATATTATTAATGGTATTTAATAAGTAGAAATTATTTTAGGTAGGTAGGGGAGAGTTGGACAAAACCGGGTATCGCTTACTTCTGATAAATGCCAAAACATCTTTCCATATTATAAATCTTTAAAAATCAGCTATTTGATTTCGAAAGAATTATTTTTATTATTGTTATTATTATTATTATTATTATTATTATTATTATTATTATTATTATTATTGTTTGGCAATAGTAAGGTTGAAATAAACTATTTAACATTATGTTAGCCTATATAGTATAGCTTAAATAGCTAACCATATTAATATGTAATAGGATAGCGAACAAATATATATAATTCTATTTTCTGGGTTGAGGTACATAGGTACGTAGTAACATACATAAGTGAAATTATTATTAGATATTACTATTATTATTGTTTGTATGACAATAAAATAAAGTTTTTAACATTAAGTAAGCCTACATACAAGTTTAGAAATGTAACCGTATCAATAAATGGCATTTTAACAAACAAATTCCATAAAAACCACTTTTGGGTCTACTTACCTTAAGTAAGTCAAAAACTCTTAACTTAAAGTAGGGTTTCCATTGACAGAAAAATTAAATCCCTGGCTATATTGAAGCTTTTAATTTTATGTTAGCCCACATACCAGTTTGGAAATGTAACCGTATCATAGCCAACAAATTCTATAAAAACGATACGTACCTTACGTAAGTCATATGGGGATTTCCTTGACAGTAAACGTAATATCTGACTGAATTCAATTAGTTTATGTTAAACTGTAGGTATGGCATTTTACCTATAGGTAGATATAATCTGAACAAATAAAACAAAAAAAATTATGTTGTAAATATGAGTGACAGAATCCTATTTAAGGTTGCGTTTCGGTTAATTTAGTATTTTTAAGGTTTGGATAATTATAATACTTATTATAAGTTTTTAAATCTATTTTGACACTTTATATTTAAACCATATAAAAATCCATGTTTATTAAATTATTACCTACCTTAAATTATAATATTTATAAAACAAAACTTTCAAAAGAAATTATTATTATTATTTAGCAATATTAAATCGTTAGAACCGATGAGACTATTGCATCAATTCATCAATTGTCCTAAAATTCATGCCAACTTATAAAAATTTAATAGACCAAAATTGACAGAGTGGCACGTGACTTTGTCTCCATCTTGCGAGAGTATTCAAAATTTTTACTTGAGGCCTAAATATGATGATCTAGTATTTCATAAATACTTTTTTTAATAATTAGTGTTTGGGGTTTAGTTAGGCGTGCAGGTTAGTTATGGAAATAAAACTCGGTGTTCGGAAAACAAGAAACTGGAAGTAACAACTTTATTTAAAACACTGTACAAAATATAAAAACCGAAGTCAACGTGCCAGTACGAAGATTGAAACCAGAGTCACAGAAAATATAGCTACGCAACAGAACGCTGATGAGAATAGGAAGACAGGCGACAAACGAAAACGGCCGCGAATGGTTACTCGAGAGGTTCGAGGTGGCGCTGCGAGTAACAGTACAAGCATTTATCGTATTTCGCCGATTTCGCGCTGTTCTGAGAAAGAATTTATTTGGTGATGTTGCCGTTCAGATACACTCTTGCAATTCGATTTACACTTACTTGGATTTTCGCAAGTTTATTTATTATTTTATATCATAATGCGGTTTATTGAATGACAGACCTATAAAATAAATAAAAAAATAACAGAAAGGGTCACATAATATAATAATAATAATAATAATAATAATAATAATAATAATAATAATAATAATAATAATAATAATAATAATAATAATAATAATAATAATAATGGTCGCAATTTTTTTTTTACATTATGAGATGTCGATGTTTTGGGGGTCCCTAGATGACGGAGAATGATAAAATTTTGTATATGGATTAAGAATTAACACTGCTTCAAACCGGTTATAAGTAATTTGATTGTGCTATACCAGCGCGTTATATGGGTATTCTGTGATCAGAGTCTAGTAGATTCAGGGTAAACAACTAAAAATGTATATCGACTATCGAGCGACAAATAAAGTGCTGGGCAAAGGTGGGTATTTGGCAATTTTTTAAATTGGAATAACTTTTTTATTTTATTTTTGTTATTTTAATAGACTAAAAACCGATCAAACTTTTGTTTTTTACACTTTTCGTTTTAACTATCTTTAAAAAATAATCGACATCGATTATTAGCGACCCTGTTGAAATATAAAAGTAACGCTGACTAAGAGCTTATTCTGTTTATGGTTTATCTGAATGTCGAACGGATTTGTTTATGTTTCGACGATGGCGGTTCCATTTTCCATTTTCATGGCGTAATTCGAGACGTAATATTTGTCAAGGGTTCTTTCTGTTTGTTTTAAGAAAGAACAGTAAGTTAGAGTTCAATTATTGTCTATCACAATAATTCACAAGCCCGGTCTTTGTAACCATTCGTTTTTGTTCGTAATAAAGTATTTTACATTTTACCTGAGTTTCATAATTATTTCTCTTAGTACCACCACTTAATCTCAACAGACCCTGTATATAGTGTAAAAAGTTATGTTAACCAACATAAAATATTTTGTAGAAGTTCTTTTTTAATTACGAAAAACAGTGGTTTATTTGAAAGATTTTAATGACGAGTTTTCTAATTTATGAATTTAGTTATTTAAAATCACAGCATTTTATTTTGTCCCTGTAAAAATAAATAATTTTTTATATTTTGGCTAGTGTCCGACCGAAACAAGATTTTCAGCCCAAACCGAAACCGAACCTTCAGCCTTGGTCTCAGTTTCGACTGAAACCGAAACTTTTATACATGTTAAAAATTTTATTGTATACTAAAATCTAATTTATTTTATATAGGACGAGATCGATCTTGGGAACGGATTGAACTCTTCCCACCTAAAAAAAAAGGTCAACAGCGAAAAAACATTATTTATATAGACAACACTGCCTACGAACTCACCCTAATTTAGGCGAACGGTTCGCGACAATTCACGAACACTGAGTTTCGGCGCGGCCGAAGGTTCGGCCGATTTGTGGCCGAAACCGAAACTGTCACCGAAACTAGATTTTTTGTCCGAAATTAGCCGAAACCGAACCTTTGGTTGGTCTCTAATTTTGGCATTGCTTCATAATGAGAGTTTAAAACCTTGCCGCTAATAATGTCGGAGAAACTTCAAACGTTTTGCCGGAATGCCGCTTCCTATCGGCGTTTTTTCCGGCGGCTAAAGTGGTAAATCAGAGAGGTTTACCTTTTACCCTCTTTTAGACAAACCAAGGTTCGCCCCCGCTACAACAAAAACATACATTTTATGCGAAAGCCACCTCTATAAATTAAAATCAACCAAATCAATTAAGGCTCCTTGATCTTACAGACTGCGAAATTACCTACTACCAAAAATTATTAAGTTATTATTATATACTCTACTAATTAATGGTACATAGAAAAACCACAGACTCCTTATGTAAAAATATTAGGATTTATTCATACATACATATATCCGAAAGTTGATTTTAACTGAGGTAGGTTAAAGAAAACTTTATTTTCGTTTTTCTCCAATAACTTTAAGAAAAACTGAGGTTTTTTCAAAAATTTTGCATTAAGGGTTTTTTAGGTCGAGAAATTAATTTTTTTATGAAATTTTAATGTACAATGTAGGGGGCGCTCTCTGCGGTATTTTTCGCACATTTATTAGGTCATAACTTTTTTGTGTCTCAGTGTATTTAAGTTTTTAATGAAGATAATAAAAACATTATATTTTACTTGCCTGAGCTAGTACACTAAATAATTTAAATGCAAATATCTCTGAAACGGTAACTCTGTAAAGTATTATTTTCATTAAAAACCTAAATACACTGAGGCACAAAAAAGTTATGACCTAATAAATGTGCGAAAAATACCGCAAACAGCGCCACCTACTTTGTACATTAAAATTTCACACTCAAATAAACTTCTCGTTCTAAAAAAAAACTTAATTGCAAAATTTTGTCAAAAAACGTTTTTCTCAAAGCTATTGGACACAATCAAAAATTAAGTTTTAACTTGTAACCCTGTATCTCAGTCAATATCAACTTTCGGATGTAGATAATTAAGTTTGATTAAATGATAATATTTTTACGTAATGAGTCTGTGGTTTTTCGGTATACCATTAATTAGCGGACACCCTGTATATCTATAATATAGATAAATACCCAGAAATAAAATATCACCAGCACTTTTTATGCGTTCGGATTCGCAATTCAAGTAAAGCGGTAACTAAGACTTAAAAACTAAGATTTAAAAAATCTTAATTTTAAACCTGCAATCTCTAAAATAAAATGTTATTTTTTAAGGGCAAAGAGACATTATACCTAGATAAGATTTTTAAAATAGTCAGTTAAACTGTAAATAACTACCTTTCAAAATACCCATAACATGTATTTATTTTAAACTTGGAGGAATATTCAATTTAAGGCTTTCCTAATGTCATTATTAAAATACCACAAATTTAAAGGAGATCCGTAATGAGAAATATTTTGGCTCTTGAAATTAGGTGGCCTTATACTGTTACATTAATGTCCGACATTTTTTCACTAACGTGGCAACTTTAAGGATTGTAATTATAAGAGATTGGATCTATTTAGTGAACATGGAAATAATTCAGTCAGCTTTATAGGTACCTATATAAAATATTAAAATTCTCACAAATGCAACGTTCAATCGTTATCGGTGAAAAGTCTAAAATTTATATAATAGTTTGACACACACAAACTTTCCGTTTTATGCAGTTCCAGTAGGTTTTTTATTTTATATTTACTTTCAATGAACATTAATTTTCCAAAATAATGAACTTGCTTGTTCTAGAACGCAACTTTAAATTGTAGTTTAATTATTTTACTGAATATTTCACTCATGTATAAATTTTCCCATAAGAAACGTTAAAAATAAAAAAATATCAGCGGATATACAACGTTGCCTAGACAACGTTGTATATCCAACACACAACAATCGAACCTATTTGACGAGACAGTTTTTTTAATTTTTATTATTCAATCAATAATTAGTTAATATTTTTCAATTGTTTGTTGCTATTTGTTAAGTTTTTTTATAAAATAAAAAAAAAATTGTTATTGGATTTCAGTTACAGTTTTAATTATGTTATATGAAATTGAAAATTGTATGACAAAAAAATATTTTTATATATATTTCATTCTAGAAATATTCTCCCTAAATACCGCTCGTGCATAAAAATTAACCAGATAATTTTCATTCAAGCTTGTTATACTAATTCCACTCGTTCTTCGAACTCGTGGAATTATAAATAACAAGCTTTCATGAAAATTATCGGTAATTTTTAAGCACTCGTGGTATTACCCCCGAATATACAACTCAATGTACCAGGTGGTGAAATAAGCGAGGACGTAGGCTTTATCTCGGAAACCATTATTCGCACAACTTTCGGAAATATTTTTTATAAGTAAAGTGGTCAAGAGAAATTGATGGAAATTACTTTTAAGTTCCTCATTTCGCCGCAAGAGGGCACAATTAAAAATTGTTTTTTTAAATTCTAAATTTCTCCGAAAATTCCCATATTACGGTATAACTCTGATTACATCTTTGGAAAGCTTAGACAATTCTGCATCATTTTGGTTTAAGGCTCATTGGCGTATCGACCTTGATAAGAGTGGGAGAAGCTATTGAAAGTGTAAACATTTAAATCGCTGTAACTTCTAAACGACTTATCCGATTTTACTAGATTTAAGCTTGTTTGGAAGGGGAAAACAAGTATCTTCAATTGTCGTATCCAACAGTACACGATAGTGTTTAATAAAATTGCTAGAGGGCGCAATTTGTAATAATAACAGTTTTTTCGATTTTATCCCGAAAATTCAAATCATACGGTATAACTATGACATCATAATCGAAAAGTAGATGAAATTTGCAACCAAAGATGTAAAGACCGCAGTTCGATATCTTTGTTCGTTTCAGAGTTATTGCCAAAACAATAATTTTCAATACAAATTGCGCCCTCTAGTAATTTTATTAGTTTATTAGAAACTATCTTGTACGATTGGATACGACAATTGAAGATACTTACCTTTTTCTTCCAAACAAGCTTAAATTTACTAAAATCGGTTAAGTCGTTTAGAAGTTACAGCGATTTTAATGAAATCAATAATAATTGAAATAAGTTTTTCCCATGTAAAAATATAGTACCTGTTCAGCCTTACTGACGAGAAGGAATGTAAACAATTAAGTAAAATATAAACGATTCATAATTTTTTTAATATAAAAGTAAAATACACATTTGTATCATCACATATATAACATATTATATAGTTCTCTATATGTTTACGATTTGCTCCTAAACAACATAAACGTAAACACCACAAACTAGAAATATGTTTCTAGTGAAACACTGTGAAACATAGTGAAAACTATTTAACACTTATAATAAATGAAATCTCCATATTATATAGGCACTCCTTAAATTCAATTCAAAAATATATTTATTTTCATTAAACAATAAATACATGAATAACAATAAGTAAATAACATAAACAAATATATTGAAAATTGCGATCATCAATAAAAAAATGTGTGAAAAGTAAGAGCACACATCAGCAGATTTGCAAATCATAATGCTTGACTGCTAATCTGTGTGTGTTTGTGTTAAGTTAATGCGCGTACTCCAAATCTAATACATAAGATTTTGAGTATCAATTTATCAAAAAATTTATAGATATATTTTTAGATACTACAGAATTTAATATAATAATAATGAGTTATTTACTAATATCTTTAATTGTGATAAGGAACTATCTATTTACTTTAAGTATGTTATTTTTTAACTTCGATAATTTAAAAAATATAAAAATTGCAAAGTAAGCAAATAAGCGAAATCAATATTGCACGCACAGGAGCAAAGAATCTTAGCGCAATTTTGTTTTCTAGATAATTATTGGAGAATTAGCAATAAGCCATTTCATTCATCCAGTTTTAAATATTACTTGACGAATTATACTTTTAAGATTTTGTGGAATAATGTTAAATAACCTGGATCCCACATATAAAAAAAACTTCTTTGTCCCAACGACGTGGACATTTTAGGCAATTTTTTATTATCAAGGTGAAACCTAGTTTGATAGCTTGGTCTATGTGGCAAGTCAAAATAATTAGTTCTAATTAAATATGGTAGGGAATTTTTGTAATAAATATTTCTAACGTCTAAAAAATTTGTAAATTCGAACAGCTGATCAGTGGGGAATCTCATAGTTAGACCATAAATAGTTTTAATATTTCTTTTTTGCGCAACTTCCAAAGGTTTAAGGGTATTTTCGTAAGCTCCTCCCGATGCAGTTATTCCGTAGCTTAACAGAAACTGAACTAAAGCAAAATATACTGTTCGCATACAACTTATGTCAGATATTTTTTTGATATGTTTGAACAGATAAAATAAGGACCGAAGTTTCTTAGTAAGTTGCTATATATGATTGTTCCATTTTAAATGATTATCAAATAATATTCCTAAATAATTAACAGTCAGATTTTTCTAAGTTCCAAATATTTTCTTTTCTAAATGGTAAGTCGACATTTATTTGCTCATTTTGCGGAAGGCCTGAGATATTACTTGCAAAGGGTAAATACTTGGTTTTACTTAAATTGATGGTTAACAAATTATCATCCAACCACCGCACAATTTTTTGTAAATTACAATTAATTTTTTGTTCGACTCCTTTCCATGTGCTACTTTCAACAAACAAAACTGTGTCATCCGCAAAAGATATTACTTCACCAGTATAATTCTGAATTAACAAATTATTTATATAAATGTTGAACAGTATTGGACCCAATACTGTCCCTTTTGCGCTACACCATACTTAATTTCCTGTAAACTACTAAATTCTTGTTTTACTTCAACTTTTTGTCTACGATTTAAAAGATAGCTGCTTAGTAGGGAAAGTGCCGGATCGCGAATTCGAAAATCATATTATAAGCAAAAAGTAAATGTAGAAACTGCATAATTTTATCCTGTACACAATTTAGGCACTAACAAATCGATGTTTATGTAATTCAATTTGGTAGGAAATTCTGCAAAAAATTTGCTTGCTTTTACAAATTTAAAATTGTCAGTAAGTTTGACGTTAAAAGAATAAAAATTAGCATAATAATCCTAAAGTACACCTACCTATATACTTATATTTCAACAAAACTGACAAAAGTTATATGTAAGTATATACATTTAACGTAGAAATAAAAAAGTTGACTTTACTTACCTATCGTTAATGATCTAAATAATTCCATTGGAAAATCCCCATCCTTCAACTGGCCCTGTACCTACTTACATTTTCGATATATTTTTAAAAACAAACATTTTGGAAGTACTATATTATAATATATTTGTTTTGTTTCACTTATAATTGGTAAACTTAGTGAACTAAGAAATTCGTTTTCATCACAACCAACCCCTCCAAAGACTTATTAAAAAATTAATCTTAATAGTTATTATTGAAGTAGGTACCCATTAATAATAGACAAACACATATGTCGCCTACACCGCATTGCCTGCAGTACACCTACCTTATACAGGGTACGCCAAACTCGATGGCCCCTTAGAAGTATCTAGACAACGAAACAAGTTAGGAATTTGAAATTTAGGATTTGTCCATAGGAGCTCATGATCTCCAATTTAAAAATAGTTTTAACATTGCGGCGTTGCCAGATCTACTCTTACTACATACCAACTTTGTTATTTCAAATGTAATGCCCTGTATATTTGCACATTTTTGGATACCGCTGGACATTCTAAAACTTTTCTGTATAACCGATAGTATACCTATCTGGAGCCGTTTGACAAATAAAAATTATTTATTAAGAAATTTAGCAACACGCATCCCTCAATAAAAAAAATAAGATTTTTCGCAACGGACAAAGACAACCGACTGAGATTTTAACTGTTGTTTCTTAATAGGTTGTTTTGTCATAATATGTCAGGCAAATTAAATTATCTCATACAGGGTGTCTACAACATCATATTCGTTTCGTGCAACATAAAAATTGTAGTTATGCAGTAATTTTAAATGGAACACCCTATATTTTAGAGTGGTAACTAAAAGATCCATTAATTCTCTATCTAAAAGTATTATGTGATGTTATACCTAATTTTAGCCGTTTTGGACTTATAAGCAAAAAAACAAAATAATGTAATTAATGTAAATATAATTCTTATAGCAGAAGAAGTAGGCTATGACTTCAATCAAAAACGTTTGTCAAAATTTTAAAATAAAACACAAAAAATAAGGATGAAAAAAATTAATAAATCAATAACTAAATTGTTTAAAACGTCCTCCGTTAACTTTTAAACAATTGAGGATTTCCGTCATAACATGGTCTGTTGTTGCTGCTTGGATCTCACATGCCTTCAAAGACAGGAATGCCTCCCGTACACGATTTTAAAGCTCCTCTTTGGTGTGAACTGGCGTAACGTAAACAAGTTGTTTAATCCTGCCCCAAAGATAAAAATCAAGTGGGGTAAGGTCTGGTGACCTCGGCGGCCAATTCTATGGACCCAATCGACGAATCCAGCGATCTTCAAACATCTGAGTAAGTTCATTGATTTATTAATTTTTTTCATCCTTATTTTTTGTGTTTTATTTTAAAATTTTGACAAACGTTTTTGATTGAAGTCATAGCCTACTTCTTCTGCTAATAAGAATTATATTTACATTAATTACATTATTTTGTTTTTTTGCTTATAAGTCCAAAACGGCTAAAATTAGGTATGACATCACATAATACTTTTAGATAGAGAATTAATGGATCTTTTAGATACCACGCTAAAATATAGGGTGTTCCATTTAAAATTACTGCATAACAACAATTTTTATGTTGCACGAAATGAATATGATGTTGTAGACACCCTGTATGAGATAATTTAATTTGCCTGACATATTATGACAAAACAACCTATTAAGGAACAACAGCCAAAATCTTAGAAGGTTGTCTTTGTCCGTTGCGAAAAATCTTATTTTTTTATTGAGGGATGCGTGTTGCTAAATTTCTTAATAAATAATTTTTATTTGTCAAACGGCTCCAGATAGGTATACTATCGGTTATACAGAAAAGTTTTAGAATGTCCAGCGGTATCCAAAAATGTGCAAATATACAGGGCATTACATTTGAAATAACAAAGTTGGTATGTAGTAAGAGTAGATCTGGCAACGCCGCAATGTTAAAACTATTTTCAAATTGGAGATCATGACCTCCTATGGACAAATCCTAAATTTCAAATTCCTAACTTGTTTCATTGTCTAGATACTTCTAAGGGGCCATCGAGTTTGGCGTACCCTGTATAATAAGAACATTTTTTGTGGTAAACCCCCCCCCCCCCCCCCTAGGTGGAATTTCTCGCTGCGCCACTACTTAGTCTGTGTTGGCATTAATGTTGGTAATACATAAATTTAATATACTTTTTAAAATCAGCCCTTTAAATTTTATAATTCTACATTTTCTATAATATGTACTTTGATTTATTAAAATACTTTTCGTCACATTTAAATACACAACGGTACGTTTGGCAACGTGGGACTTGCACGCACGACATCTCTTAGGAAATCTTCCCATAGAAACCGCCTGAATCTTGTAGGGAAGCCCGCTGCCGGCAGCCGGCTTCTTTTTTCGGGGGCGATTTGTTGCCACGTCTCCATCGTTCTGTTGCGTAGCTATATTTTCTGTGCCAGAGTCCTTTTTCAGGTCACAAACCGACCCTCTAGTAGACTGTGTAAAGCAGTTAAAATGCATCTGGCGTTTATTAGGTATTGACAATGAACAACAATAAAAATCTGGTATTCCCTACGAAACAATTCTAACAAAAGTTACAGACTTAAAACTAATAAAATATTAAAATTTACAAAAGCTTTCTAAAACTAAAATTATGCAGAGTGTCGTAAACCGCTACAAGTGTATTATCACATTACTCGGCTAGGGGGTTTTGTGGGGTGAAAAATTAAAATCTGCACTCATTTTTATTGTAAACTTTAGAGGGCGCCACCTGCGGTACCTTGCACACATTTAAAACGAAATAACTTTTTTGGGCCACTCTGTACTTTTAAATAAACACTCTTATTCTCCAACATCTTTTACCTAAAAAGATATATGTGGTAAGCGTTGATTTGAGCAGTTGTTTTTGAGATATCTGGATTTAAAAAAATCACTTCGTGTATGGCCAGGTCGAAATGATTGTAATAATTGAACACAATTCGAAGCGAATGTATTTAAATAATACTGTTGACTGCGAATAACATACTATTTACAGATGAAAGCTCCTTTGGAAGTGTGAATAAGCAGAATGTTAGAGTCTGGTCGCGAGAAAATCCCTACGTGGTGCATCAAACGCATACCCAGTGGCGACAAAATGTAAATGTATGGGCTGGTATTCTAGGAAATAAGATTATTGGTCCATTTTTTATAGACGATATGCTTACCAAAGAAAAATATATGGATCTTTTACAAGTAGCGCCCACAGAAGAAAGGAAATTATATTTCAACATGATGGAGCTCCAGCTCATAGCGCAATAATTGTAACGGAATATCTAAATAGTGTGTTTCCGGGCAGCTGGATAGGACGATTTTGACCTTTTAACTCTTTGAAGCACGGTGGTTAGCTGTAATATCCACCAATTTTGCGACCCAAAAAGCATGGTGGTTTGCGTAAATAACCACGAAATTCATCCTATTGCCAGGCACTTACGCATAGTGGCTAGATCTGGAACCACCTAACCTAGTTTGATGTACAATGTACAGATGTCGCTAGCGAACTCGTTTTCGAATTTGGTTGTTTTAGTTGGAAAGCACAAACAATTGTATGCTGGTAAACGTCAAAATAACCGAGTTGCTTTTATTGTTGATGTGTTTTTTAAATGTTTACTTGCATATTGCAGTTTGGATGTGTTCTTTTTGTAAGTTACATGTTTTGATATGTCCTAAATAAGAGTGCATATTTACTACAGTGATTGTTTATCCTGAAGCGGATTTATGTACGTTAGGTTAAGTGGTTAGTGCTCGTGTTCACCGCGCATAAGCGATAAAGGACTACCAAGAGGTGAATAAGATTGGAAGCGATCAGACGATAGAATAACGATGTTTACATGGAAAGATAAAAAGGATGTACATTTTTTATTCAACCATCATGATCCCAATCAAACTCTAACCGTTCAGAGGAAGGAAAAAGAAGTATTTCTGATATTCCCTGCCCTAAAATTTTAAAAGACTACAATAGTAACATGAACTTCGTTGACAACTTTGATAGGTTAAAAAATTACTATCAAATTGATCGAAAAAGCAAGAAATGGTACTTAAGGCTGTTTTTTCATTTTTTGGATGCCGCCATCACCAATTCATTTATTATTCACAAAGAAATTGGATATGAAAAATTAACTAACAAAGAGTTTCGTCGGGCAGTATATAAAAGATTGTTAGCAAATGCTATTGTTTGTCCACTGGATACTACTGGCCCAAAACTTAAAAGCGTTCAAGTTAAAGGTCACAAAACTCATGTGAGCAATAATATAAGATTGGAATCTTCCAGCC
Organism: Polydrusus pterygomalis; assembly: GCA_963969555.1. Classification (NCBI taxonomy): domain Eukaryota; kingdom Metazoa; phylum Arthropoda; class Insecta; order Coleoptera; family Curculionidae; genus Polydrusus; species Polydrusus pterygomalis. Next base: position 55,002,867 of record OZ018378.1, read on the forward strand.
ATCAGCCAATGAAAAGCACATCAAAACGTTGTGCTGCATGCAATACCAAGAAAGTTCCCATTCGTACTATTTGGATGTGTTCCACATGCAACGTTCCCTTGTGCTTGCGGAAAGGAATGTTTTCAAAATTTTCACTAAAAATAATTTAGATTACCTAATATGATTTATTATTTCATGACATTTCTTTTCGATTCCTGTGCATGGTGGTCCACTAAACTAACCACTTATTTTTTTTAAATTTGGGCAATAAAATTTTTTTTTTAAAATAAAATAATGTTATTACCCATATTTTTATAAGCAAATAAACATGTTTTTGGTAAAATTTCACAATTTTATTTTTCAAACCTATTTCATGCAGAAAGGGTGTTAAAAATGTGCCATATCTTGTGCTTCACAGAGTTAAATGACCCTCTCGAAGCCCGGATATCACGCCTTTGGACCGGTTTTATTGGGGATACCTCACATCAAAAGTTTTTGATAACGTAAGAGGAAGACCAAATAATGATGTCGATGAGTTAAAAACAGAATAATTGAGGCCTCACGCAGCATCACAGCGCGACAGTTGTTGAATGTTAGAAAGCATTTTTATGATTGTTTGGGGCACTGATGGCTGTAAATGGAGGGCACTTCGAACATTTTATATGAGTTTTAAGTTTATTGTTGTAGATGATATTTAGGAAAATTATTAAACTTTATTGAAATAAAAGTTCTGCTTTAGAATTAAGAAAATAATACATTTTAAACCACCTGAAATAAAACATATTTAATACAAACTAAATAATAATCAACATTGTATAATTTCGGTACAATTTTCCAAATATTATAAAAATGTCACATACCAGCTTATGTCAAATATAGGTACTTGGGTAAACCTAATATACAGGGCTGGGAAAACAGCGAACTTAAAATGGTATTTTTTAATATTTTGCGTTAGTAAAGTAAAACAAACATGGTCCTAAATTGGGTAATATGAAACCACAAGAAATATTTTTGTAAAATTTCAACTCGTAGTTCTCAATAGAAATGTGCCCAACATAGACTGAAAGATTTACCATGTAAATTCCTATGGCCCGCGTTAAAAAAACGCACTGTATACGTAGGTCAACCTTCTACTAGAAGGCTAGTTATGATTTAAATTAAACCAATAATTTATAGCCGAGAAGCGAACCAAAATGGCAGTTGATTTTTCGATGTTATGACGTCTTGTCATAATTTGACAAACAAAACTAACATCAAATTATTTAGTTAAACTCAGTGCCGCTGACTGGAAGATGCCGCCTTGAGTGGACCTTAGCTCTCAGAGATGCCCTCTCACCTGGACCCGTCGAATATGCTAGTGTGCTCTCACTCACTTCTTTAAAACCGGAAATCAACTTTGAACTACTTTTGTCAAAAGTATAATACCATGTTGTTGATATTTTTGGCTGATAAGTTTATGGCCGGTGTTATGCACTCTAGTGAAATAGTCAGCAGAAAAATGTAAATTTGTATTAAAAATCGTAATATTTAATTTTTATTCCAAAGTATTTATGATTTGAATCCATTATTTGTATGATACCGTGCGAGCAAAAATTATTTACATCAAAGAGGGCCTTGAATCTAAGGACGTAATACTTAGCCGTAGAGCTTAATACCTGTTTGTTGTCAGTAACTACCTGAATTAACAATCAATCAGTTATTCCGTCATCTTTGACAGTCGTTACAAGTAATTTGATTAATCGCTAATTTTTCCAATTTCTTGAACAATTCACACAATGGGCTTTACGGAACAGCACAAAACACTTATGGTTGAAGCGTATTTTCGAATCGAGGTTAGAGTAAATGGTGAGTGGCAATACAATCCGGGTTTGTGCATGGACGACTTTCACGAACATTTTCCTAACGTTGCTTTTCTTGCTGGGGATTTTTATCATTGCCTGAAAAGAACCGTGGCTGTGTTTAGGGAAACATGTTCTAGACAACACAAAAAAGGAGCAGGAATACCATCTGTAAAAACAGAAGAACTTGTTGAAAACGTTCTTGAAATAATGCAAAATACGCCAACAAGTTGTATAAGACGCCTGTCCCAAGAAGTGGGAAGATCTTATGGAACATGCAGGAATATTCTTAAGAAGCAGCTAAATTTATTTCCTTATAAAGTGCAAGTATTTTAAGAAATACAAGCCGCAGATTTTAAAAGACGCAGGAATTACTCTCAATGGTTTACCCAAAATTTATTGAAAAGAAATGATTTATTATACCTGACATTTTTTTCGAATGCAGCCTGGTTCCACCTCTCCGGTTATGTGAATTCTCAGAATACACGCATGTGGAGTATTGTGGAGTAGTGAAAATCCCCATTTTTTTGTAGAGTCCACATTGCACCCTCAAAAAAATTGGTGTCTGGTTAGCTGTTTCCCGAAGAAGAATTGTTGATCCTATTTTTTTCCATGACACAGTTACAGCACAGCGGTATAGAGACAATATTTTGAATCCATTTGTGGAGCAATTACTTGACGACGAACTAAGTTTTGGATATTTTCAACAGGACGGTGCAACCGCCCATACAGCCGCCGAAACTATTAACTACTTACGCAATTTTTTCGACGACAGATTGATCAGTTTTCAATCAGACATTGAATTCCCACCTAGATCACCTTGTTTAACGGTTATGGATTACTTCGTATTTCCTCATTTAAAGAACACTATTTTTAAAACACCAGTTGCAAATCTAGAACAATTACAAGAAAGGATTATGCAAGAATGTGGTAACATTTCTCCAGAGATGCTGGTCAACACTTTCGAAAATATGAAGAGACTTGTGAATTTATGCTTGGAGCATGGCGGTGACCAACTTCAGCAATTTATGTAATTATTTTTCTTTTTCTTTCTGTATATTCTTACTTTGTTAATTTTGTAAACAACAAAAATTAATTTATATTTGTCTACTTATTTTATTAGTCATTAGTTTGGCATATCATGTCATAATATGAATTTGACACAATCTTAACCTATATTTTGTTAGATATATCGTCCCCATATCATTGTGATCTAAACCAAGCCCAAGCTTTGATGCAAATAATTTTGGCTCGCACGGTGTTAGAAGATGAGTTCAACTTGTTGATTGTTGGTTCATGTAGGTATATTAAAGTAGCTATATTAAATTCCTCGAGTAAGGCGAAGATAGTAAATAAACTTAAAACTTATTCGTACGTATTCTGTTAAGTTTTGTAGATTATAACTAACTTTTGTTGACAAACTCCGGACTTATGTACTTGGTGAATACTTTCGTTTGTTTCTTGTACGAAAACATATGCTTCCGAGGAGGACTTTTGGACTCTTTTGCGCAAACAAAAAAGACATCTTTATTTTAACGTTTGTATTAATACTATATGATTTTTATACTAACATATTATATAATATTATTACTTCTACATTATTCATGGTGATTCAGTAAGTCGATCCAACGAAGGAGAAGAAATAATAAAACCATAGGGCCTTACAGTGTCTCCGTTAACACCAGAGTTTAATTTATTTGATTTTGACTTGGAACGATCACTTTCAGATTTAGACTGGGATTTTTCATCATCATCTTCAGTACTTTCTAGTACCGGCTTTACGTTACTGTTGAATTTAATAAAAAATGTTAATTCTTTCTTTAGAGCTTCTTTAAATGGCATTTTTGCTTTTTTGGCCATTCTTACAATACTAAAGGCGTATTCAAAGAGTACCAATACAGCTCCTAGTACAGTACCAAAGATCGTTACGTAGAAAATACCTTCTACGTTTTGTAGATCGAGGGGTTTGGCTTCGGTTTCTTCAGCTGCACCCTAAAATAAAGTTATTAAAAGTTATAAGGTACAGGGTCTTCCAACGAGGACTGAACAGGGGCTCATTTTTGAGCTTCCTTGTATTTAAAGAAAAATCCAAAATAGCCAATCGATGTACTTTTTTCTGCAGAATTTAAAAATGAAACCAAAAATTTATTTGAACCAAAAACAAAAGAGTTACGCTATGGATAAGGTGTTTTTTTAATGGAACATAGCTTTTTTTATACGATTTTTGGAACGAGTGATTTTTTTTTGTCCGTTCTGACTAAAATATTTAATATTGTGACAGCTATTTTTATTAAATTTTAATGTTTTATCAACAGTAATATCACAAGACCTCGTTTTTTTATTACTTGTAATACCACTAGAAGTCAAATTATATCCAGAAATTTTTTTGAGCACACGAATATTTTGAAAATTTTTTCGAGTCGGTGGCGAGAGAAAATTTTCTTAAAATATTCGTGTGCGAGAAAAATTTTTAAGGTATAATTTGATTTCGAATGGTATTTGGTAAGAAAATTTCACAACAAATTGATTTTATAATAGATATTTGTTATTAGACAGTTATACGTCAATAAATATAGAATGCTTTGAAATTACTTTAAATGTCAAATTAAAAAAAAATATATGTCAGTTGTAGTTGTGCCTATATAAGAGTAACCGCAGCACAAGATCGCAGTTATTTAATTTGGTGTTGGTTTATGAAGTGCAGATAGGGATCACAAGATGAATCGCTTTGGTCAAAATAATATGGAAGAAGTTAGGCAAGAAATTGCGGGGTTAACACCTGCTAATACAAAAAAATCTAAAGCAAGTGTTTGGCGACAGTTTACTGACGTTTGCCTCGAGAAGTCATATGATTTTGAACCCATCACCGTACTGTACATTTTTTTTTGGAATATCTCATTGCCAAATGCGGTAGTGAATTAGAGGAAGAAAATTTGTTCTCTATCATCCAGCAATATCTTTTAAAAAATCAATAAAATACAGATTATTACGTGGACAAGAAGTTAACAAAATTTTGTCCAAATTTTACCTATATTATTTAAAACATAGACATTTATTCAATAGAATTTGTCCATCGGATTATTGGCCATTGAAAAGGGAAGAGGTAGAAAGAGGATTTAAGGTACATTTACAGTTTGTAACTAAAAATTATGTATCTAAAAAATAATTTATTTTGTATTGTTTAGGCGTTTTTATTCCTTTAATATTAACTAACATTAATTAAAGAAATTTAAAATCATAAAAAGTTTGACAAAACGTACTGGTTGATTGTTGACAGTTCCAGTTGATATTTTATAAAGTTCCGTGTTGTCACTTTATATTATGTCAAAAAATTTCCACTGTAATACCCTCCAGGGTACCCCAGCAAGAAAAAAATTCCGAAAAAATACAAAGATTGCCATGGCAACGTTATGAAATGATTATATTTCATTGGATGAATATTGATGGCGTGAAATTTTCGGTTAAATTTTTCACCTGTCACGAAAACTTTTTTGTTTGGAAATTTTACGAGTTGAATTTGGAAATGTTTATTCTGATTAGATCCCGAGAGCGAAGCTCGAGGGATTTAATCTTTGAATAAACATGCCCAAAGTTCAACGAGAAAAATTGCCAAAAAAGTTTGAGTGAAAAATGGAAAATTTAACCAATAAAAAAATGATGGTCGAGTGATATTTGGCACGATTATTTCGTAAACCCCAAATGTCCCATCCATATCTATTGAGTAATAATGTTTTATATATTTCTACAGGTAGCCTGCGGTGTATTACTTGGAATAGTTATTTTTAGTAAAATTGCATAACATACCTACCACTCAACGAAAACTGTTTAGTTTACTGCTGGCAACCAAACATACAATTATAATTGTATGTTTGGTTGCCAGCCTTATAAGCAGAAGTCAGAATTTTAGATTAAGTTCTATAATAAATGACATTTGATAAGTATTTTTAAAATGTGGTGTAATTTATAAAGAATAGCAACTTTATTGGAATAAACATAGGCATGGGTGCATTATAATATAAAAACAAGTAGGTAAATAAATATAGTACTAATGTTATTGTATTAAAATATCAGAAATTATCCAAAAAAGTTATAAAAAAATAATTGTGTACGAAATAATCCAGTACCTATAATTTAACTTTAACCTGTTTGAAACATACACTAGGTAATAAAGGTATAATCACCTTTAAAGTCTTTAAAGTCAAAAAATTTTACAAATTTACTATAATATTGCCGAAATGACTTTAAAGGATTCAAAGGTGATTTTACCTTTATTACCTAGTGTATGTTTCAAACAGGTTAAAGTTAAATTATACCGAATAAAACATTAAAATTTAATAAAAATAGCTGTCACAATATTAAATATTTGAATCAGAACGGACAAAAAAAAAATCACTCTTTCCAAAAATCGTATAAAAAAGCTATGTTCCATTTAAAAAACACCTTATCCATAGCGTAACTCTTTTGTATCTGGTTCAAATAAATTTTTGGTTTCATTTTTCAATTCTGCAGAAAAAAGTACATCGATTGGCTATTTTGGATTTTTCTTTAAATACAAGGAAGCTCAAAAATGAGCCCCTGTTCAGTCCTCGTTGGAAGACCCTGTACCTATAATTAGTTTAGTTTTTTTTTTCTACAACTGCCATTAAAAGTTACACTTTTAATGACAGTCAACAGTGTTAAAAGTGATTGTTTACGTGGAAGCGTGTTAAAAATATTTTTAACACTAGCGCTAAAAATATTTTTAATCCTACATTTTCTTATGATGAAATCAAATAATTATAATAATAATTTTAGAAAGTGTAAATTTTTATTATCAGTATTTAACAATCATTACTTATGAACATTAATATTAATCGTACAACTAGAACAATAATTGCCAACATTAATGCCTTGAGACTTTAGGGAGCTTCGCAACACATTTCTAGAATCCCCAGTACCATCATAACTGGTAGAAACTGGAAGTACAATGTTGGATGATGACGTTCCAAAATCTGCTGAGTTGTTAGAGGTTGGAAGAATTTTTTCCGCAATGGCTTTTTTATAAGCAATGAAATGATGAACATAGCCCTCGGCTACCGTCGTAGACTTCCATCCACCATGATTTTTATCTCCGTAATATTTATTCAAAAGAGTTTTGTCTGTTTCCTTCTGCCAAACCCATCCCCAGACGCGTTTCGCCGTTATTACGGCTCATCAGTGAGGCTCAGTTTGGCAGAAGGAAACAGGGCTGAAAAGACAAATCACTTGTCAGGGTCGATTATCGACGGGAATTATAGAATAATATTTATAATATCCGTAATATTTGCTCCTGATTCTGCTAGCAAAGAAGCGGAGGATCTACGATAACAATGGCCAGTGGCCTGTATATTGTTTTGGTTCTGGCAGTTTGAGAAATTCGGCAATAATAGAGGGCATTTTCCCTAATGTATTTATACCTACTGGATTGACAGTGCATTTATTATTCATGTATTTCAGGAAAAAATACGATGTTTGATAACAGAAGGGCGCAGTAGTACTTACGGAAATAGTCAACATACTTTCCAATAATACAGAAAGAACGACTGACTTTAGTTTTTGTGTTTGGAAGTTGTATGACCAATGATTTATTTGTTATTTCGATATCTTCTACTAATAAATTACACAATTTTTCACGCCGACAGGCTCCAAATAATCCGAAAATAGTTGCAATCTTAACCACCAAGTATTTCTCATCTGGTGCCTCGTTTATAAACTTTTCAATTTGTTCATGTGTGAGAATTTTTGATTTTTTGGGACGATATCCTTCACTTTTCCGTTTTAAATAATGCTATTACCTTGAAATATTTACTACAAGGGCGCTTGACTTGATCATTGAAAATTTGCTCCACAAAGTTGATGAGCTCCATATTTTTGATTTTTCTTGTAAGTATACTAAGAAAACAGGTAAACTGAAGTTTTCTTCTACATTTTTCAATTTACACCCGGCCAGGAAATTGGTATAATATGCAATATCGTACTGCTGAGCTGATTTTTTAGGTAGGAGTTCCAAAGTTGCTCTTCTTGCAGACTAATGTCATTCCAAATTCCCCTATTTTATTATCGAAATAGGGCACTTATACAAAAAACATTGTATATTTGTGTTAAATGTAATTTTATTTTGTTCGTGAAATTGTTCAATTCGCTCCGCTACGCTCCGCTCATTTCACAAACTTTTTCACTCACAAAATAAAACATCACTTTTAACACTCACATCATAAATAACTATTTCATGCCAATGTACAAAGGTTTACTTACTGTACATTGTCCACCACCTTTTCTTTCTTCCCACCATTTTTTCCTTATTTTTTCAATTACCCCCGACGACTGTAATTTAAGGATCGCTGTGCTTAGTTTTGTTCTGTAAGGTGAATCTAAAATTATTTATTCTTTAAATAACGGTACAACTATTTTCTGGATCCCTAATAGCCTAAAGTCCACATACTACGTACTTGTTGGAAGCTCCGTACGAAAAGCAGCAAAACACGCAGTGTGTTTCCGAACAAATAGCAGTGGCGTAGTAGCACGTATACAGATTTAAACTACGTGGCATAATAAAATTATTATTATCGCTAATTGGCATCCAACGCTGCTTTTAATATAAGTAGGTACCTACCTAAAAATTAACTAAAATTTTGTTCAATATTTTTATTATCTTTCTTTGTATCACATTCCTGCGTACTGTGATTGGGAAGTACATCGCTCAAATTGTGAAAGTATAACAGCAAACATTTTAATTTATCTTTCGTTTTTAAATTAAACGACATCAACTCGCAACAATAAAAGATTTTGTAAATAAATCCTTCGTATTGTACTACGCTAGAAAGTAGATGCTTACAGTTTTCAATAAAGTTCAACTTTAAAACACGAAACTCTAACGGCGAAAAACGCAATTTCTATCTGTCGTTTTGTGCACAGCACTCTACTCAAAACGTTGCATCGTAACTTTCAACACATTTTCACAATATAGAAAATTGCATATGTACCACTAAAAATTGAAAATTCAAATATAAATCGGATATATCTAGTGAAACTGACCGACCCCCGGTGTGTTCATCACCTGCAGAAATCCGTCACTATACCCTTCCCTATTTCTTTACCTAGTATTGCAGACTATTATTTACTTTTTCCGTCGACCGTGTATTTAGAACCTTAATTAATGTATAAAAAATCATACCCTAATTAATGCATGATTTTTTTTAATAAGCGATTTTAGGCAACCAAACATACTACAAAGCACGCACTGCCGCGTACATAATGGCGTTGCCATAGTTTCTGTCAATATTAATAAGTTTGAAATTCAAAAATTTGTTATAATATGTTGTTTGGTTCTAAATTAAAAAAATCTAATCTATTAACAACTCGTATATTAAATAGCGATTAAGACACTAGTTTGTTAAATTACTATTATACGATGGCATTATTATTGCATAATAATGTCCACCCTTTGTTCTTAAGTACCGTAAAATAAAAATAACCCCTGGGAGACCACCACATCTGTTACAAGTTACCTAAACAAAAGGTCTGTGTCAACGAACCTGACTTTGACCTGATTTAACGACCCTTAGAAAGCAAGAGTATATTGATTTTTGTTACAGTTACAAATAGTACCGTTTACCGTACCCCTTTATTTTAAAACAATTAAAAACCAACCTTGTCCTGCAGACGTGTTAGCTGAACTTTACTTGCTATTTAGACCCCCATTTATTGATGGCATGATAATTTTCTGATTAGAACTTTTAAGAGAAATTATTGTAAGAATAAAGTTGAATATACCGATATTTTTTATATGCCTCGAATAAACCCGCACCAAAACTGAACAACCCGAACCCGAACTACGCGAACAAACTGGCAGCAAAAACGACCTTAACTTGTGATTGGGAAATTACCGAGTGTCCTCTTGAGCGTTGTTTTTTTTCGCTTTTATAAACTCGCCCCCGCTTTCAGCACTGGGGACGCGTAGCGTGGTCATCTGTTTTTTCTAAACTCAAAGCCTGACCTGCTAGCCATCGTTTGTCGATAAGAGGGTAACATTTTACACATTTTGTTGCTTTTAAGCTTTTTTAAAACGAGGGTTCCTCTACACATATTATTGGTCCCAAAAATATTAGTCATTTTATTTTACCCTTAGGAAATTTTATGGAAATTTTTACACGAAAAATAGCCCCGGCTCTAGGGCGTTTCACTAGTATCCTGTTTTTTTGGGTCAAAATAGAAACTTAAGGTGTCACAAATAATTTATTTCTTACAAATTTTATGTTCAAAACGTTAAAATAACTTAAAATGAAGACAAAATACAGTAATTTCGCCTAATTTTAACAGGTAATTTAATTGCAATCGAAACGAAAATAAAAAGCCGTCTATCAAATCCTATCAAGATTCGAGTCCGACTTGAGGAATACAGTTTTGAGTAGTTTGTATTTCCTAACGAATTGTTTAAGGACTAATGGTGCTCGCCAGATGAGTAGAAAGTATTTATTAGATTTTATAAAGCGAATCGCCGTCTTACGTGTTTATCGAAAATTAAATCTCTCTGGTCCAGTTTCAGATCGTTTAACAGGTGGGAATACTGTTTTTTTTTTCCAAAAGCCAGTCCTTCACCCACATTGTCCGTTCCTTTTTGATTTTATGGTTAATGCCGCCACCACTGCACATAAATATATTGTCTTCACAATTGGGTGGTTTTTTGTTCAACCAGTGAACAAAACTGCAGTATTGCGTCGCCATTTCGTTCGTAAACCGGTACGACGTACAAGTCGTACGAAGCTTCCAACAAGTACGTAGTCTGTGGGCTACTTAAAATCTCATCCGAAATATCAACCATGGAAATGTAAGAGGGTACACTGTTCATGAAATAGAAATTGAACAACACAAATGTTGCCCAATTTTGATAAAAAATAGGAAAATTGTTCACAAAAAAAGTGATTTTCACTTATAATCTCCCTAGCAGCAGAATTATTACCCATAATTTTTTTAAGGTCACAAATGGTTTTGTTAATAGAAAATTATCCCGAGTCGAAGGCGAGGGAAATTTTCCATCAACAAAAACATTAGTGAAACCGAGAAAAAAATTATCGGGAATTAAGTCTGCTGTGTGGGAGATTTGGTAAGAAAATTTCATAAATTGGAGTTTCTTTTAAGGTTCCTGAAATTTTAGTAATAAACCTTAGTTACTAACAAGTAAAATCAACTTCTATTGTAAAAATACAGTGCGTCATATTAAACTAAACTCATCGGAAATATGTTTGTTAAAGTTATATTTGAATTTAAAACTATAAAGACATTGGATTTCAGATAATTAATTTGTTATTTAATGTTTCTCACATTTTAGTAATAAAAATGAGTTACTAACTGCTCAATTTCTTTAGCAATCGACTTGCTGATTCATTACCAAAACGAATCATTTTTTTACACAATATTATTATAACAATAAATATTACGGGTACGACTAAAAAACTGATTGTTACTGGCTGGTTTGTCTCACCTGTCACTTCGAAAAGACTTGACATTTGAATTAAAATTAAGTCGTAGTAGTATACCTAAGAAAAATTATCACTTATTAATTTCATTAGGTTAATAGGCTATAGACTATCGCGATAGTCTCCCGTTGCTATAAGCAACGTAAACAAAAAGGATCCCTCTAATTGGTTGAAAATAAATTTATGAAATTGTCTAAGACATTAATTAATATTGATGTAAAAGAACCTACAAATTAAATTTATCTGACCGCTTTAGAAAAGCTGTGTACTTGTATCTTAAGTTAAAATAAGAAACGTTAATCGCTGGTTTATTTGGAAAAGGAAATTTGACGCTTTCATTAGATAATCACCACTGATCCACTGGTTCCTAGGTAGCGTAGGTACTTTATCATGATGCACGTTGGGAGGCGTCAGTATGTAATTTGCCCTAAATGGGTCTTTTTCAATTGTGGCACATTGCCGAGAACCCTACTGTTCATTGTGAACAATTTTTAGTACCTCGAAAATGGATAAATTAAATTTTTTCCAAAAAATAATCCAAAAGTAGGGTTATTTCTGAATATATCGAAAAAAGTTATTAGAAAAAGTTTTTTTTAAATGAATTTTCTAGCCCACATGCAAAAATTTCAGCTGCATAAGATCATTTTGATTTTTTACCTATATTTTGTAAATTGCACCACTTTTGCAAAATAAGACTTAAGGCAACCTACATAAAACTTCTTAGTTTTGACAATGCTTTATTTCAGATATTTTATATTTTCTTTAAAGTAGCGCCATATTAAATGTGTGTTTTTCTACAAAATCAAAATTAGCCTATTAAAAATTGATCGCATGTAATGCAAAGTTTATTTGTTTTTGACCCTGTATAAGGTAACTTCATAAAATAAATATTTTTGAAAACGTAGTTTGTGCCTGAAAGCAAAAAATTTGAAAATAAAGTGAAGGTGTTTTAAATTAAATCGTTGAAAATAGATAACCTTTATGTTAAGTTAAACTCAAATTTATTTTCCACTTAATAAACACTTTACTGATGACACTGTGTTCTTTTTGTCTTGATATTAAGGTATATTACTAATTACTTAATTTTGCATGTGGGCTAGAAACTGCATTTAAAAAAACTTTTTTCGATATTTTTTTGAAAAAAAATTAAATTTGACAGATAATGCGACTCACGTGACTAGTATTTTTTTGCTTAATTTTCATCTCGATCGAAGCAGAACTTGATGCCAAAGTCAAATTTTGAATAAAGCTATCAATAAAAAAAAATCCCATAGGATGCGGACTTTATTGGTGACACTGAGTATAAGTATTAAAAGTAAAGCGTTTTTGACCGTCTGCTTATAAGTATTCTTTTCCATCTTGAGGAGCGTTTAAATATCCACGTAACATTTATAAACAATTTGTATAAAAGGTTATTCTGCGTTTCTTTATGCCAATTCAGTATGCATACCTATAGAAAAATATTTGACCAATTTCCTTAACCAGATATTTATAAAATAGATAACTAGTATTACTTTTTTTTAGGGCTATTCCGTATCCTTTTTCGTCCAATCTTTCCCCGACAATCGTCAAATTGCAATGTCTTTGAATAGTATATTCAATTGTAGTAGATTCCATAAAGAAAGCGTACTTCATTGATTCGGACATATTTACACCAACTTTATTATCGTCAGGCATGTCTTCTGGATGGTTCTTCATATGGGTTGCTATTTCTTGATATAGAGGGTTTCCTTTACTTTTCTAAAAACAAAATTGTCTGGATATTAACAAAGACGGCCATAATTTACTTTTTCATGTCAGTTAATATTTTGAGGGTATAGTAATTTACGTTACAGACCGGAAAGTAGTGTTTTTCAGGTCGAGACAAGCATTTCCACGGCGAGCCATAGGCGAGTCCTGGAAGCTTGGAGAGACCTGGAAAACACTAATTTTCGGTTGCGTGACGTACAATATTTTTTTTAAGACCGACACTTCGATATATTTTATAATCTACGCGAAACAAGTTTGACATAAAGAACAAAATTAAAAATCAACGAACTGTCACTCGACAATACATCGAAATGTTGTTTTCATAATAACGAAATCAAGGTATCTTGTATTATCAAAGAGCGATTGGAAAAACAAAAAACAGGGTGACAGTAACATTAGAGACCGGAAAAGTGACATTAGAGTCCGGAAAAGATTTTTCCTGTCTTTAATGTCACTTTTCCGGTCTTGCGATTGGAAAAACATTATTTTTTAGACGAAAAATTGTCCAGAAAGTGTAAATTTTCTGGTCGGTTTTAAAAAAAATTTTTACGCTGTAAAAACTGCTGAGAGAACAATGTTGATTTCAGAGTTTAACCACATGTTACGTCATACATTTTTGGGTACAAAACTATTAGGTATTCTAAAATCCAGATTGTTAACGTGCAACTAATTTAAAACATTTACCACCCAGGTAGCAAGCTGCCGTAGGTATGACGTTATTTTTAGGGGATATTTGGTCATTGGACGTCATCCGACTAATTAAGTACGTAAATTTAAGGTAATTAAAATGCCGTACTATTGACGTCACTAAAAATTCGACATTTAAAAGTCAACTTTTGGTCATTACTTCAGTTCAGTCAACCCAAACTCGGCACAGAGTTTCAAATGTCCCTTTTTAAAATGATCAAACTCAGCACATTAATAATTTAGAAATTAAAAAAAAAGATTTTACTTATCTTTATAACAAAATTTATTATACTACATAATATACATAATAATAATAATATACTAGTTATTTATGTACCAAGGCAGTAAAGTGATTTTTTATCGGACGAGTCTGAAATTATGAGATGAGCCAGCGAAGCGAGCGAGGCGAATAACAGGCGAGTCGATAAAGACACTTTACTGACGTGGTGCATACAAAATTTTATCGCCAACCGTTCAGAATTTATAATATAAAAAAATTGAGGTATAACTCATCGCAATAAATCGCGAGAAAACTATTATCGAGCTGTCATAGGGAAAGGCGTGACAGTGACAGACGACTTTTGATTAATAAATGTCAAAGTCACTAATTTGCGGAGGGTAAAAGTATTTATCTGCCGCATTTTCGGCAGGTAATAGTTATTTGTTTCACTATTATCGTCACTATATTTCACTATTATCGACGTATTATCGCCTAGAAATGGTAATTTTTACGACACACAATGACTAGGTATATCTTGACGTAAATAAGTCATTTTTACGTTGCAATTGACGTACATAATCGCCTTAAAATTGACGTCAACGATCTATCGCTTAGGTTTGATTTTTAACGTATTTTTTAAGTCATTCTGTTGCGGACAGAGTGACGTAACTTGTGCCTAGAAATGAAGTCAAAATGACGACCGTCTGCTACCTGGGCCTCCATTTATTTCTTAGAAGTATACATACAAGTATTTGATGAGTAAACAAACAGCATCAATGTGCAATTTGAGCAGACGGATTAAGCAGCCATTTTTAAGAACATACATTTATTTTAACCCTGTGTCGATCAATCATAAACAACGGCTATCAAGACCCATAGTGGAGACTCATAATTAGTGGTGTTAATAATGGAGCTGACAATATTGTGTTACCTCAAAAAAGTCATAGGTAGCGCCTTGCATTTTAGCACCATAGCGAATATTATATTTTTCTGCATTTTTGACGAGCTCTTTAACATCCGTAAAAAGATCTATATTATTTTCTGTTACTAAAAACGAAGCCAAATTAGCTGTGTAAGATGACACCATGATGAGAACAAAAAACCACCATACTCCTGACACTAATCTTGTAGGTATAGCACTAAAATATAAAAAAAATCTAAGTAACAAATAGGTACGAGTCAAACAATCGTTTCTTTTTCTATGACGGGCAGCAAGGCGAGAACGCTCTAATCTCTAAAAGCCAATGATCTGTCACTTATAGATGGCACATGTCATTCATAAACCCTATTAATAGTTATTTACACTACAAGGGAGGCAGGTGATACTTACCAGTCGAGGACATAGTTTGCACTGCCTCCCGAGTTTTGTATTATATTTTTTCTACTCCAGTTCCATTAAATTTAAAAAAAATGTTTTTTAATTTTATAATTTGAGCTATCCAACTGAAATACCCTGTATGTATGACAGGTTTCCTAGTGTTGACACGTTGATTGCTATGAAATTCATAATGTTCATAATCAAACAAACGTTCTGTCAGTGTCAGTTTTTTTTTTGAAATCGAAAAAATAGATATCGATGCAGTTGCGAATGCAGCTTGCGCTGCTCTATTACCTCAGAAATCGAAGGAACGGTACAATCGGTGTTACAAGGACTTCAAGGATTGGTGCAGTATTAATTCAAGTGATGAAAGAGTCACCGAGAATTCTATGCTGGCGTACTTTGTACTTCCCTAGGGATGTAAGTATTTACTTACCTCCCTAGGGAGGTAAAACGTACTTACCTTCCTCAAATCAGTATCAAAATGAAGTACTTACCGAATAAGGAGTAGAAAAAATATGTTGACTATATCATGTGTAGGAGAGGGGCGGTGAAAGGCGGTGAAAGGCGGTGTCGTGGGGCAGAGAGTAGGGATTACGGTGGATTTACCTTTGAATATATGTGACCTTGCTTCTATGGTTTGAACCTAACCTACAAATTACCCAACTTTCTATTTACTCGCCTATGAAAAGAAACTGCATAATTTTTATTTTCCGAATTCTCGCATATTTATTGACATTTATTGTACGACGCAGCCTAATAATTAGTTTCCAAAAAATATCACAAAACACTAAAAATACCAAAATTATTTTTACAAAAACTGATAAACTGAAGAACATTTCAGACCGCTGTCAAAGCAACACAAAACGAAAATAGTGACGGTCGATATAAATCAACGCAATGCGATACATCGTTTTTAAGTGACGCATTTGATATTTTTGTCGGCTAGCCTTTTTGTCGATGCATCGATGTATTAGGCCTTGATTTTATCCGTAAAATAATTATTTTGACGTTACCTCTCGATCTTGATTATACCTCTTAGCTTTGGCTTCAGTTAAGGTGTGAGTTTAAGACAATTAGATTTGTAATTTGTTTTGTCTAATTATATTTAAAAAAAATTTTCGATGCATCGCAATTATCTACGAAGGCGTAGAAGGGCCACATAAATTTTATTTTTATTTTACTAAATTCCGACTTTAAACTCGGAATATTACTAAATCCCGACTTTAAACTCGGAATTTAACTAAATTCTTACTTTAAATTCGGAATTTAACTAATTTCCGACTTTAAACTCGGAATTTAACCAACTTCCTAGTTTAAACTCGGAATATTACTAAATTCCGACTTTAAACTCGGAATTTAACAACATTGTATTTTTCGTGAGTTTCGGCATCGGAAATAGGAGTGAATGTATTGTGAAAAATTTCATTGCTATAATATAATAGCGTACCTATATATACGATACGATAAAGTCTAAAATGAATAACCATGTAACTTTATTTGTTTACATATTTTCGCTTGTTTATAGATGCCACATGCCAGCAGAGGCACCACTAGTCTAACTTTTTTTGGGGGCTTAACTAAAACCCTACTTCCTTTCTTTCTTTCTTTCTTTCTTTCTTTCTTTCTTTCTTTCCTTTCTTTCTTTCTTTCTTTCTTTCTTTCTTTCTTTCTTTCTTTCACAAAAAATGTATCGCAGGCAAAAACATTTTGGTGCCACACCCTTTTTACTGCTGTTAAAACCTAGAAAGTTTTAATTTTTGGCCCCAAAAACGTGAAATGAAGATATTGCGTTTACAGTTAAAGTAGAGTTAGTCAATTAGTGCCCCACGGTATTTATTGAGTTTTTAGAAATTATATGAGAAAAAAAATATAAAACACATATTACAATATAAACAATATAATTCACAATAATATTCCAAGTTTAAAGTAGGAATTTAGTTAAATTCCGAGTTTAAAGTCGGAATTTAGTAATATTCCGAGTTTAAAGTCGGAATTTAGTTAAATTCCGAGTTTAAAGTGGGAATATTAAAAAAATTAATTTATGTGGCTCTTCTACGCCTTCGTCATTAGCGATACATTTTCTGTGGACATACCTAAACGGAAATGAAGGAAACAACGTCATCATGGCCTTATATTTCAGGGCGTATCTCTAACTGCTGCGTTTTCATACTGTATGCTTTTTATAAGGTTTTACACAAAGATATAAATTTCCCACCTCATGTTAATACTTTTAACAGCATAAGTTTGGCAAACAAAGTGGAGGAGCGAAATTTGTATAATATGATAGGATTTTGTCAATAGGTTCATTTGTAATTGTTTCATCTATAGGTCCAGATCATTGCTAATAGCGGTATGCAAAGTGGAAGAATAAACTTTAACCTATTTTAATTTACATTCGCTTTACAGTGGTACAACATTCCAAAAGAACTTTTAAAACGAATTATAGGTAAATCTGGATTCAGGACGGCTGGATGTGCGTACGAAATTTGTCAACACTATGTATTCTTGCCATGCCTATATAATGTATAAATATTTCATTAATATAGTTAAAAGAATAATAAATTAACATGTTCATTTGTCAGAAGAATTCAGATTAGTACAGGGTTTTCAGAGATATTTTCGGTCATATCTACAGAGTTCCCTATAGGAGATACAAAAAAAAATTAAATGTAGGAGTTGTAGGGTTTTGTCTGAACCTCCAGGAAATTAAAAAAAAATAAGCAAAAGACGATCCGAAACAAAAGAAAAATTAACCAATTTGGTTTTTTTAAATGGTACACCACGTAAATTTTTTTATTTTTATGAAATAACTTTCTTCCCCGATTTCAAAAATATATAGTTTGTCTATATTTGCTGGAACCGTCGTTAAATTATTTCTAATCAATTATTGTATACGGCACTATACAATAATAATTATTTTGAGTAGCGTGCCTTGGAAAACAATAATAATTGCCTGACGTAGTTTAGTTTTCAATAGGGAACTTAGCCCGGTGAGACAAAGATTGGCGGAATGGAAACATGTGACGTCACATGCCAGACAATTGTCAGTAGAACCGCCCTACGTTTACCGTCCCCATCCTTGTCGTCTATCCTTGTCTAAGGTCCTCATCATTTATGAGTTAATATGACTCCTACGTCGTTATTTGTTTAAACTGAATGTGTTTACTAAAAAACGCGACCTTTCTTCGTTCGAGCTATACTTGTCTCTCTTTATATATTGCGAAGGTAACTTCATGCAGACAGAGACAGATCTATGCTACAAATTACCCGAGCCAATAAATTATTTTTAAAAGTTCAGTGTCTTCTTGGACTCGGCCACAAATAATGGAATCGCCCAGCCCAACCTCGCCTTTATAAAATAAAATGATAATGACCGACAAAGTTTATGAAAGAGTTTGTTTAACTTATTAACTTGATCTTTTCTATTAATATTGTTCATGAACACGGGCCTGTTTACATTTCATTCTGCTAAAGGTAAGTTTGCTAACTTTGATTAATTATTTCTATGATTATACAAATCAAAACCATAACATAAACTGAATATTAACCAAAATGTGCCAACACTTGTTTGATTATTTTCTCCTAAATTTTGGTAAATCTATAAATACGCATATTTTAATTACTAAACCCTACGATACTAATTTAAATCTTGCTGATTCTTGCTTACTATGTATGTATATTATGCGATCTATTTTTTTGATCTTTTTTAAACCGTTTGTAGATTCTCTGCCTACTAAATTCAAGTGGAAATAATTTTATTTTAACCCACTCGGAAGTGTTTTTTCCACGATCTGATCATTGTTTTTTTTACATTGTGGTATTTTTGTTTTAGGTCAGCTGTTCGTTATGTGAAAGAATGAATTTTGGAGACAAGATTTTGTCTTCACCTTAAGGTTAGCCATAAAAAGTTTTTACCCAGGCCTTTCCGCTTTTCCAGGCTGACAATGGAAATATGTATTCTTATTCAAAATACCTACACATTGCTTAGAAAGCTTCAAGTAGAGAATGAATGAAAAACCAGTTAACGAGGAACCCGATCAGCAGATTACGAGAAATTATAAGACATACTCAAATGTTAATTATTGTGATTTTCATTTAATATTTTAATAAAATTATGTCATGTGCATTTTTGAGTTTTATTTTTATTTTCTTCGAGGCTAGACCAACAACAATATAGAGTATTTTATTTTAAAGTGATATTTAGTCGAAAAGGTTGTTCAGAATGCTGCTATTTGATTTTTACTACACATAAAATCAACTAACGGGATTTTGAATAGTTTTTTTGGCTTAAATATTACTTTAAAATATTTCGCCAGAAAAAAATAACAAAACTATGGGCGTTTAAACGTCCCGCCTCGAGGTTCCAGCCAGACCCGATGGTGGCGCTCTTTTTGACAGTTCCTTAATGACATTTTTGCTTAGACCAATTTACATGCTTCTTTGTCTTCTTCCTGGTGTAAGTATTCGTTGAGGGAACTGTCAACATTGTGTATTTGAAATCATTTACTTATTTTTTTAAATGGGTTATTTAAGCGAAGAAAAATCGGATATGGTCCGTTTATTCTATTAGCATTCAAGTAATGGACCAAGGGCTCAACGTCAATACCGTATTACCTATCCAGAAAGTCAACACCATGCGTTGACACAATAATTATTAGATACGTAGTGCGGCATTTTGAGTTGAGACACAGTCTCGAACGTAAGAAAAGAATATTTACAAGAAATGTCGAAGAAGACTTTAGATGTCTTACTCTATTTTGAAGGTAATGGAGGAGGTTATATTGAAAACCAGTAAAATATACCAAAATATTATAGGTTAGATAATTTAGGTTATGTTTATTACACATTTATTTGTTTGTTGTTGTTTAAATGTTGTGTGTATACAATAATTGATTAGAAATAATTTAATGACGGTTCCAGCAAATATAGACAAACTATATATTTTTGAAATCAGGGAAGAAAGGTCTTTCATAAAAATAAAAAATATACATGGTATACCATTTAAAAAAAACAAATTTGTTAATTTTTCTTATGTTTCGAATCGTCTTTTGTTTATTTTTTTTTTAATTTCCTGGAGGTTCAGACAAAACCCTACAACTCCCACATTTTTTTTTGTATCTCTTATAGGGAACCCTGTAGATATGACCGAAAATATCTCTGAAAACCCTGTAGGTACATGAGATAAAATTTCTTTAATTGCCGTTTAAATAACTTTAACCATTACTTACATGGGAGCAATTTCAGACCCTTGCTGTAACATAGCGCCAGTAGCAAACCATACAGCATTAGTTACGCTAAATTGATTGATTAAAAATTCTGGTTCTTCAACGCATGGATACGGATTGGTCCATTCATCGGGACATATTCGTCCCAAAAGGAAAAATGACAGCGATACGATTACAAAAGCACAAGCCAGTGCGATCCATGTGTCTCCAGCAAATGGTTCGGCGAACGAGAAAAAGTTTGGCGGAGCCTTGGTAGGTTTTTGGAATAGAATGCTAACACCTGAAACAGTTGTATACATTAAAATTCGTTGATTATACCGTGCGAACAAAAATTATTTGCATCAAAGAGGGATTTGCATCTAAGGACGTAATGCTTAGCCGTAGAGCTTAATACCTGTTGGGTGTCAGTAACTACCTGAATTAACAATCAATCAGGTATTCCGTCATATTTGACAGTCGTTACAAGTAATTTGATTCATCGCTAATTTTTTCAATTCCTTGAACAATTCACAAAATGGGCTTTACGGAACACCACAAAACATTTATGGTTGAAGCGTATTTTCGAAACGAGGTTAGAGTAAATGGTGAGTGGTAATACAATCCGGGTTTGTGCATGGACGACTTTCATGAACATTTTCCTAACGTTGCGTTTATTGCTGGGGGATTTTTATCATTGAATGAAAAGAACCGTGGCTGTGTTTAGGGAAACAGCTTCTATACAATATAAAAACGGAGCAGGAAGACCATCTGTAAGAACAAAAGAACTTGTTGCAAACGTTCGTGAAATAATGCAAAATACGCCAACAAATTGTAGGTATAAGACGCCTGTCTCAAGAAGTGGGCAGAGCTTATGGAACATGCATGACTATTTATTTCCTTATAAAGTGCAAGTATTCCAAGAAATACAAGCCGCAGATTTTGAAAGACGCAGGAATTACTCTCAATAGTTTACCCAAAATTTATTTGAAAGAAATGATCTATTAGACCTGACATTTTTTCCCATGAAGCCTGGTTCCATCTCTCCGGTTATGTGAATTCTCAGATTACACGCATGTGGAGTAGTAAAAATCCCCATTTTTTTGTAGAGTCCACATTGCACCTTTAAAAAATTGGTGTCTGGTTAGCTGTTTCCCGAAGAAAAATTGTTGGTCCTATTTTTTTCCATGACACAGTTACAACACAGCGGTATAGAGACAATATTTTGAACCATTTGTGGAGCAATTACTTGACGAAGAACTACGTTTTGAATATGAACAGGACGGTGCAATCGCCCATACAGCCGCCGAAACTAATAACTACTTATGCAATTTTTTCGACGACAGATTGATCAGCTTTTGATCAGACATTCAGACATTGAATTCCCACCTAGATCACCTTGTTTAACGGTTATGGATTACTTCGTTTTTCCTCATTTAAAGAACACTATTCTTAAAACACCAGTTGCAAATTTAGAACAATAATGACAAGAAAGGATTATCCAAGAATGTGGTCATATTTCTCCAGAGATGCTGGTCAACACTTTCGAAAATATGAATGGCGGTGGCCAATTTCAGCAATTTATGTAATTATTTTTCTTTCTGTATATTCTTACTTTGTTAATTTTGTAAACAACAAAAATAAATTTGTATTTGTCTACTTATTTTATTAGGTACTCATTAGTTTGGCATATCATGTCATAATATGAATTTGACAAAATTTTAACCCAGATTTAGTTAGATATATCGCCCCATATTTTGTGATCTAAACCAAGCCCTACGTTCTTTAATCCAAGCCCTCTTTGATGCAAATAATTTTTGCTGGCACGGTACCAACTGTCCTACTAAGGTTGCCGAGGTACGATATTATAGAAGCCATAAATCTCATGTGTTTGGGGGAAAAAATATTGACTGAATCAACCAAGAATAATAATTATTAATGTAAAATATTTTTAAGTTTCCAAAATGACCGCTAGGAGGCGCAATTACAATGAAACTAAAAAATCAAATTTTCGTAAATAATCGCCGGTAACGTTCTCCTATTATAAAGGAAATAAAAAGACCATTCGTTTTTGCAATAGTTTGTTTTGAATACTTTTTCGTATCGTCGATAACAAATTGCTTGTAATAGTATATTAACGTACACGTTTTATAAAGCATAATTTTATAGCACGCGTCCATGTTAAAAAACGAGCCGACGAGTTTTATAACGGGACAAGTGTTTAAAACTGCTTTATATAACACGTACATTATACTATTTTTTCTAATTTGTAGTTTTTTCAATAAAAAACACATATTTAAAAAGAAAATAAATCCTTTAAATTTTGTAAATTTTTATGTTTAAATTTTATGTTGGTAATACTATTTTTTATCATAGTAGCCTCTGGACAACAAAAATTATTTTGCGAACTGTCATTTTTTGATTTATTAACCCGTTTCACCACGAGATTCTAAAATTATTTTAGCGATATGAGATTTGAAATTGGACGGAATACGTTGTGTGATCCTTGTACATTCGGTACATATACAGAGCGTTCGGAAATTCGGGAGATTTTGCTACTGTTTTTTCGAATTTCAAAAGACGTGATTTTACGTCACGGCATTGCAATTTAGTATAGGGAAGATGGAAAATTCAAATAAAGTTGAAGTTAAAATCGACATTGGAAGGTTAGTAGATTGAATTTTGGATAGGATTTGGCAGAAAATGATAGCTTGAAGCATCTACAAAAGATTGATTTATAAATTTATGCAATCAACATACATGACTGTTATCCACACAGAATTAAAAAGTAAGTTATCAAAAATGGGTGTTCTCGTAAATCACAAAGGCCGCACAAGTCAATGAAATAAAACATTTAAATGTTACCTACATCAAATAAAGAAAAAACGCGTATCGAAATAGCTTTATTACGATACGCAAATGCGAGTTTTTTTATTGACACGTGCGCTAACACGCCTTATGAAACATGTGCTTTATAAATTTTTTTCTATTTCACCTTTTATAATCAAGAAAAATACATTTTAAAAAGAAAATAAATCCTTCAAATTTTGGAAATTTTTATGTCTAAATTTTATGTTGGTAATACTATTTTTTATCATAGTAGCCTCTGGACAACAAAAATTATTTTGCAAACTGTCATTTTTTGATTTATTGACCCATTTTCACCACGAGATTCTAAAGTTATTTTAGCGATATGAGATTTGAAATTGGACGGAATACGTTGTGTGATCCTTGTACATTCGGTGCATATACAGAGCGTTCGGAAATTCGGGAGATTTTGCTACTTTTTCGAATTTCAAAAGACGTGTTTTTTCGTCAAGTTAAAATCGACATTGGAAGGTTAGTAGATTGAATTTTGGATAGGATTTGGCAGAAAATGATAGCTTGAAGTATCTACAAAAGATTGATTTATCGATTTATGGAACTAATAAGCATTGAAACTTGGGGAACATTGTTTTAGGATTAAAGGGGTCAGTTCCGCATTTCGCCACAAGGGGGCACAATTGAAAATTAATTTCTAAAATTCTAAATTTCTCCGATAATTCCTATATTATGGTATACCTCTGGTTACATCATTAAAAATAGTGGATAATTCTGCATCATTTTGGTTTAAGGCTCATTGGCGTACCGACCTTCATAAGAGTGGGGGAAGCTATTGAAAGTGTAATCATTAAAATCGATATAACTTCTAAATTACTTATCCGATTTTACTAAATTTAAGCTTGTTTGGAAGAGAAATGTAGGTACTTTTAATTGCCGTATCCAACGATACACGATAGTTTCTAATAAATTTGCTAGAGGGCGCAATTTGTAATAATAACATTTCGATTTTATACCGAAATTTCAAATCATACGGTATAACTATGACATCATAATCGAGAAGTAGATTAAATTAGCAAGAAAAAATATGACGACTGTAGTTCGATATCCTTGTTGGTTTTAGAGTTATTGCCAAAACAATAATTTTTAACACTTTTATAACAAATATGAAATCATTGTTGAACATTTTATTACTGTGGAAATTTGTACTTTTACTTAAAATTTTATACTATAATTAAAAATTTAAATACAGGATTAATTGCAAGCAAACAAAAAGTTTAATCACATCCGGGTGTTCGCCAAATTTGCAACGAAAATATAAAAAGCCTTTTCTCATCCTACATAATACCGGGTGGCCCACTCTCAACGCAGGATTCAAAAATTCCATTTGTTTTTATAATTAAAGTGGTCATGAGAAAATTCTGGAAAGTATTTTTAAGTTCCGCATTTCGCCACAAGGGGGCACCATTGAATTCATTTTTAAAATTCTAAATTTCTCCGAAAATTCCTATATTATGGTATACCTCTGGTTACAGCATTAGAAAGACTACACAATTCTGCATCATTTTGATTTAAGGCTCATTGGCGTACCGACATTGATAAGAGTGGTGGAAGCTTTTAAAGGTGTAATCATTAAAATCACTGTAACTTCTAAATGACCTATCCGTTTTTACTAAATTTAAGCTTGTTTGGAAGAGAAAGGTAAGTACTTTTAATTTCGTGGCCAACGGTGCACTATAGTTTCTAATAAAATTGCTAGAGGGCGCAATTTGTAATAATAACAGTTTTTTCGATTTTATCCCAAAAATTCAAATCATACGGTATAACTTATGACATTATAATTGGAAAGTAGACTAAATTTGTAAGAAATATGTGAAGACCGCAGTTCGATATCTTTGTTGGTTTCAGAGTTATTGCCAAAAAAAAATGTTTAACACTTTTGTCGAAGAAATGATTGTTTTTATAGCTTCGTGGCCACGACAAAAAAATATTTTTAAACTTTATGATTCGTTTGTGTGTGTAAGTCATTTAGAAGTTATAGCGATTTTAATGATTACGCTTTCAATAGCTTCCCTTCCCTCACTCTTATCAAGGTCGGTACGCTAATGAGCACTATAGTTTCTAATAAAATTGCTAGAGGGCGCAATTTGTAATAATAACAGTTTTTTCGATTTTATCCCAAAAATTCAAATCATACGGTATAACTTATGACATTATAATTGGAAAGTAGACTAAATTTGTAAGAAATATGTGAAGACCGCAGTTCGATATCTTTGTTGGTTTCAGAGTTATTGCCAAAAAAAAATGTTTAACACTTTTGTCGAAGAAATGATTGTTTTTATAGCTTCGTGGCCACGACAAAAAAATATTTTTAAACTTTATGATTCGTTTGTGTGTGTAAGTCATTTAGAAGTTATAGCGATTTTAATGATTACACTTTCAATAGCTTCCCTTCCCTCACTCTTATCAAGGTCGGTACGCTAATGAGCCTTAAACCAAATTGATGCAGAATCATCTATTCTCTTTAATAATGATGATAGTTTTAAAAATTAATTTTCAATTGTGCCCCCTTGTGGCAAAATGCGGAACTTAAAAATAATTTCCAGAATTTTCTCATGACCACTTTGATCATAAAATTTTTTTCCCCAAGTTTCAATGCTTAGTAGTTTCCGAGATATGGCCGGTGGCCACTTAATGAAACACCCTGTATGTGTAACCAAACTCGAGATAAGCCCACAAGAAAAAAAATGCATTTTATATATCTGTTATGCCTGTTTGAAGGTGATAGACAATGACGTAATATCAAAAAAATTACCTTGTCGGACTTCCATTGTCTTTATTTTGTAACACAATGTTTCAGTTAGTTAGTATCTAAAGCTTCGGTTTCCTTCAAAGCGGCACCGCAAAAGAGCGGCCGTAATTTGGCGGCCGATTTTGCCTACAGTAGGTCGCTTTGGACGGTGAATATTATTGGAAAGTAACATTACATACGATTCGATAAAATACTAGCGCACCGTCAAAAATCGTGCTTGCGCTATGCGCTGACGCTCTGAAGGAACATACTTTGATTTGCAAGTACTTATACTTTTTTCGCGGCGAGGCTCGCCGTCAAATTACGGCCGCTTTTTTGCGGTGCCTCTTTGTAGAAAACCGAAGCTTGCGATTTCAAGTCTAAACACAGTTTACTTATTTTGCTTATTTATTACCGCTGTTTTCTTACCAAGGTTCATAAATGGCGACGTAAAATCTACTGCCTCTGCTCGATCTGATGTTATAGTTAAATCAGTTATGGCCATATCTGCTGTCTAAAAAAAGTTATTAGTACATTTTAATCATATTAATTATAATGCAGTAAAACAGTAAAAATAAGGGAAGAGGTAAATAATAGTTCTAACAAAAATTTGCAACCAATGAAAAGCCTTTAAAGTACGTACAATAGAAGCCTAAAATTTGTCGGTCCTTTGATTAGTATAGTGTTAAAAGAAAAAGTAATTGTGTTTGTGCTTATGCCCATAAAAATCTAAAATCATTATATTTTTAGAAATAAAACAAAATGTTTTACTAGGTAAGTACCTACTAAAGTTTCACATTTGTTTAAATATTTTTTTTTGTTTTAGATTCGTTCTATACTACTTAATTTAGTGCTAAAATTACTGTACTTATACTTTTTAATAATTTAGTTTCCTTGGATTAGTCGCCGTCGCGTCGCCAGACAGCAATTCAAGGCGCGTGGTCTGTGGTATAATAAACGACATACGTTATCGTATCTATTTTGCTTTTTTTTATAGACAAACAAGGATAAGACAGCTACTATAGACAGTGCTTGCGGCTGTAGAATTTGGTGATTTTACGAGAGGGCTGATTATAGTCAGATCTGGTCTTAACGTGCGGGTCCAAAGGTCACTGATCATATGCGTCAAATCAGACAACACAGAGGCTATCAAAATGTTGTGAGATTATTTACAAATATACCGAAGGAAGGAAAAATAGTTTCATTATTTTAGCTATCGCGAAGATAGCCACATATACCTAATATTATTAGTTTTGTAAAAATTATGTACAGAGGAGTTGAAAAAGTTACAAAAAAATTATATAATCGTTAATTATATACCTACTGTGCCCTTTAATTAAAAACGACAATAATAAACAGTGCAATTTATTTTAACAATTTTACTACTAAAACCTAAAAATACAATGGCGTTTAGTCTGATAAACTATTTCGATAATGAAAGAAAAAGTGGAAATTCGCAAACCAATATGCAGGAAACCATAATGAAAACACTGGGAATTAGTTTAAGGACTATGCAGAATAATGTGCATGAAAAAAAGCATAATATAATACCCAAGAATACTAAAAAATGTAAACGAAAAACACTGTTTATAATTATAGCCTAAAAACTCTCATCGTCACTTATAAAATCTGAAAAGTCCTCGTCGTCTGAGTCGTCTTCGAATGGAGCAATTATTATCATTGGCGCTACTTCGACATCTAGTACTTGTTCTCGATCCCACCAATCCCTTATTAATATTTCTGTATGTTCCACCGATTTCTTCCAGTACTCTTGTGTAATATGATCTAACGAATCTTGCCAAGCTATTTGTACTTGGTCGGATTTAAGACCATCACCTACATGTTTTTCATAATAAGAGTTTGCACCAGCCCATATTAATTCTATTGCGTTAAACTGGCAATGATATTTGGCGGCAGTCGTAGAACCTCATGACCATATTCACGCAGTATTTCATCTACCGCGTATATTTTGGGTTTTTTAAGAGACTTTGCTATTGATAGGAGTTCCGATTTAAGCATATTTGGTAAAGGATTTTGGTTGTGTTTTTCCAGCCACTCATAAATATCACTTTTCCTCCAAGATGAAGTAGGCTGTTTATTTAAAATTCTTGAATGATATGATGCATTATCTAATACAATTAAAGACGGAGCATCCAAATTTGGTATCAATTGAACTTTTAACCATTTTTCAAACATTTCGCAATTCATATTATCATGATAGTCAGCACTTTTTGATGTTGAAGAAAAAATTAAACTCGCACCTGCAACATATCCTGTTGCAGAACCGGCTCGCAAAATAATAAAACGCTTTCCCGTACCGCACCCCTTTTTCCTTTTAACACTTTTTACAGACTCATCTTGCCAAGATTTTGAACCACTTCCATTCGAAAATATCCACGTTTCGTCTAAAAATACCACTTTTCTAAATTTCGATTTGTAATTGTTCGTATATTTTTTTAAAACTGAACACGCTGACTCACTATCTGTGGCTGCTCACATAAAAATCTTCGGTTACAGTCTTTTTTATAGCGAAAACCTAAATTTTTTATTAATTTTGATAACGCTTTAAGTCCAATTTCCAAAACACCCCGAATTTTTAATGTTTTTTGTAAAACTGGAAGAGTTACATTGGTTTTTGATTTGTATAAATCGTAAATCACATTTCGAACTCCCATTTTAATATTTTCGCTTAAATCCTCAGTCT
This sequence comes from Polydrusus pterygomalis, assembly GCA_963969555.1. NCBI lineage: Eukaryota > Metazoa > Arthropoda > Insecta > Coleoptera > Curculionidae > Polydrusus > Polydrusus pterygomalis. Next base: position 55,031,671 of record OZ018378.1, read on the forward strand.
TTGGCTTTCTTCGTTTACACTTTTTAGTATTCTTGGGTATTATGTTATGTTCTGTTTCATGCACAATTTTCTGCACAGTCCTTAAACTAATTCCCAGTGCTTTAGCTACTGTTTCCTGAATATTGGTTGGCTAATTTCCACTTTTTCTTTCATTTTCGAAATAGTTTATCAGATTAAGTACCATTTTTTTTTTATTGAGGATGCAAAAACCCAGAAAATTGTTTCATTTTGTCACAAACTGTCAAAGTCACAAAACTGGCATATTTAAAATAAAACGTAGCTGGTGCTATTATAAGCTTTTTTAGAATCGCTGGAAAGTAAATACATATCCTTTTTTTTCATGTCAAAATGAAATAAGTCTGTCTCATTTATCTTACGTATTTTATTTAGAGGGTAAAATTAAACGCAAGTAAAGAAAACAAAAACTGAGAGTATGTCTTTCTTGAATCGTATGACCCGCACGATAAGACCAGATCCGACTATAGTTGAGTGTTGCGGCAAGAACTTAACATAAAGGAGACGTCTCAAAACTGTTAAAATTATAAAAATTTTAGCAAAATTAAACTTAATTTACAGTTTTTTGAGGAAAAAGTAAGGCCGATATTGGAAAATGTTCTTAAGAAATTTATTTGGTACATTCTAGACCTGGAAAAGGGTTTGCGGTGTCGATCAATAAAGAATTGTTAAAGATATTACAAAATTAATTTTATACCTATGAAATTTTGAAGATATTTTCGATTACCGTGGACTTTCCCAGGTCGGGAGTTTAAAGTAGAATTTATTTTCTGAGTAACAATTGTTAGTTTTCCTTTTCATTTGGCCAGCAAAACGCATACTTACCGCTTTTAATTCAAGTAGAGGTACCTATATAGATTGCTCTTAAGGAAAACTACTAAACCTAGAAAAAAGTACCAAAATAGCAAACCGCATACAATATTACAACGGAAACAACGATATAACAATGCTGGAAAAATACTGGGAAACCGGTCCGGTCGCCAATCGACGTCATGTCTTTCTCCTTCCCCGCGCGGACCCTACACCCGAATGCTTTTCTATAAAACAACCTATAGCAGTTTACAGATCTTGGGCCGATTTCGTGTTTATTATTTATTAAGGCGGAATTCACACCAAAGCCATTGGCAACAAGCAATGAGCAACAAGCAACAAGCGGTAGGCAATATTGCATCGCGTTTGTATTGACTCAATAAAATATTTAATAGACATCCAAAATGTCTGTGTGTAATGTAGGTAGTGATTACGTTTTATATATTACGAAAAATACGAAGTACCTATCTACGGTCAATACGTCGGTATTGGGTGCGACCTTTTCATTTGCAAAATATAGAATTAATTGATGATAAATGGGTTTTTCGTGTAAAGACTGACGTACACCGTAATCCGATACGTTATAAAGCGCGTCTAGTGGCACGTGGATTCACCCAAGTAAAAGGCATCGACTATCAAGAAACATTCGCGCCTGTTGTTCGGTATGATTCAATTCGAGTGTTACTTACCTTAGCTGCAGAAAAAGACCTACGAATCGCGAATTTTGACGTGCAGACCGCGTTTCTCTATGGTGAATTGACCGAAAATGTGTATATGAAACAACCAACAGGATTTGCTAATGAAAAAAAACCGGATCTGGTATGTAAACTAAATAAAAGTCTTTACGGATTAAAACAATCCCCCCGATGTTGGAATCGGAAATTTGTTTTTTTTTAAGTAAGTATAAATTTGAACAATTAAAATCTGATATGTGTGTATTTATCGGTCATTTCGAGAACGTGACAGTATATCTGGCCATTTATGTTGACGACGGACTTTTATTGTCAACATCCGAAAGTGCGATTCGTGAATTAATTAAAATTCTGGAACAAATGTTTAAAATTACTGTAAATATGGACAATAAAAACTTGCAGTCTGTTGGCGTCCAGATTGAACAAGACATTGAATAAGGGACTATCGCGATTCATCAACAAGCCTTACGTTTCGCGGGTGCTCGAAAAATTTTACATGAACTCAGCAAAATCCTTATCGATTCCAGCAGAACCGGGTATACGTTTGACGACCGCGTCTAATGACTCTGTTTGTAATCTAAAAGTACCTTATCGCGAGGCCGTGGGATCTTTAATTTTTCTTGCAACCGTCAGCAGACCGGGCATATGTTTTGCTGTGAACCAAGTGAGCAGATTCCTAAATAATTGGAAGGATGAACATTGGCGGGCAGTTAAACGGATTTTCCGTTATCTCAAACAAACAATAAATTATAAGATTGTTTATTCGAGAACCCAAAATATTGAAGCTATTGGTTACACAGACGCCGACTACGCTGGTTGCGTAGACAAAGAAAATCAATTAGTGGATACATCTTCATGCTTGCAAAAGGCCCCATCACATGGAAAAGCCAAAAAGAATCCGTTGTTGCGCAATCGACTACTGAAGCCGAATACTGTAGAACTGACCTTATTTATTATTTACAAAGACGTTATTGATAAGTAAAGTTTGGCGCCTTCAGGCCCATATAAGTATCATGTTACGCTTAGAATTAGTTTTGTGTATATAAACATACCCATTTTTATAAGGTTTGGAAGTATCAAAAGTACGGAGAGAAGTAGGTAGTTTCAGTTTTTTGTGAAGCCGTCGTGCAGTAATACAGCTTTTATATTTTTACGGAATTTTATTAAGAGAGTCTTACAATACATTGCTTTGGCTCTCGGTGTAAAACCGCTGTGGTTGAAATCTTTTCTACAAGAAATTGGACTTCAAAACCCCAAAATGGAGATGCTCGTGGACAATCAATCAGCCATTAAATTGAGCCAAGCACATCAACTCCATAGCAGAACGAAACATATGGATGTGAAACTTTGTTTTGTGCGGGATGAGTGCGAGAAAGGCAATATAGTCGTTAATTACGTATGTTCAAGTGATCAGTTAGCGGACTTTTTAACGAAACCACTTACAAAAACAATTTTTAAACGTCTGATTGATAATATTATCCGTTGTATTGAATAAGTTAGATATTGTAAATTGCACATTTATTTACAATAAGTTTTATTTTCGTTTTGTTTATTGTTGATACAAATTTCATCTAAATGGGAGTGTTAGGATTGTAACATAATACAAGTAGGTATATTTGAAATTTGTGTTCTTAGATTAATCTTAATGTTATTGCTCTGCCGAAGTCTGGCGATAAGCAGCTGTATAAAAGCTTAGCCAGCATTATGTGAGCGTTCGTTGTTTTTGCCAACTTAAATTTAGTCATCGTAAAGCTTTTAAACTATACACTTGATTTGTGTAATAAATACTTTTTATCACGGAAATACCGGAAGGACTTTTTATTTAACAGAGCAAAGACGTAGAAGGCTACGATTGGCACTGATTCTTAATCGACGAAGAAAAGTTAAATAAAGGGAGGTTCAACGCAAAAACCGCCGTTTCTGGGTTCATCCCTTGTTACAAACAAGATGTGGAGACGGTGCCTTTTATACGCTTTTCGAAAAATTACTTCAACATGAAAAGAAATTTTACAATCATTTCCGAATGAACCCACCAACTTTCAGTTAGTTGGTAGAGGGTTTAGCGAAAAGAAAATACAACAATGAGATTAAGTGTTCCTCCTAAAGACACATGCACACAACGCTGCTTCCAATAAACTGAACAAATTGCGACAATATTTATATATATTATATATAATTAGACGTGTATATTTTATATTATGGTAAGTTTATTATTTGATATGCCCAATTATTTTTGAACAAATAAAGACTTTTTTGATTGATTGATTGAAACCTGCATAAGCTTCCACTGTCGATAGAAATGGTAACGACAAAAAATAGTGCGATTTTAGTAGAACAAATCGCGTGTTCATGCGATATAGCATCGCCGTTACCGTAGATTTTATGGTATCGCCGATGTGTGAAAACGGTTGATTAAAATACACAAACATTTGGTGTAAAGCCATATCGCGACCATTTTTTACGCGCCATAATATGGTACTGATATGGCGCCGTGTGAAAACGGCCGTATAGGCAACTCAGATCGCGCATCGCCTATCGCTTATTGCTTGTTGCCAATTGCTTTGGTGTGAATTCCGCCTTAGACTCTACGGGAACAAAATCCCACTGCAACTCCACAGAATACGAAAGACTAGAAGAGTATTTAAAGTCACCATGTGAAGTCAGTCGGCAATATAAACGTGGTATCGACATCTAATAGAACCAACACAAAAGGCAGTTCCACATTGAAAGTTATACAACTAAATTAAAAACCATGAAGTACAGCATACTCCAGTATCGGAACGCTATACACGTTTCACCAAAACATTAGCATTAGATGGCAGATCAGAACTGGATCACGAGGCTGGAGTGCGCGCAATCCTTTATAAGCCATGAAAAAAATATTGGATGATCGAATATGTCCATGAAAAATACTGAAAAATTAAAATGTAATGGCAAGCCGGATAATTGTGTATTTAACTATATTATTGTATTAGAATATCTACACAGTGATAAGTTTTTCATCATTTGCCGTTCTGTTTTATCTTTTTTTTTACCAGTGCCAAAAGTAAAAAACACTAAAAGATGGGATGAGATGAGGCCAGTAAATGTTTTATGGGATGTTGAGGAATTATTAGAAGAAGTCGTATATGAACAGTTATTAGAATTCGTCGATGACAACAAAATTTTAGTTTCCTTTCAAGCTGGTTTTCGAAAAGGGTACCTACTCTACAAAAACAGCCGTTCAATGTGTGATTAAGACGTGAAAGAGAACCATCGATAAAGGGGAAAATGTTATGTATTTTTGGATCTTAATCGAGCATTCGAAACAATTGACCGTGCTAGATTATTGAGTAACTAGTATAATATCAGTATGGTACTCGCGGAAACGTTTATAAATGGTTTAAAAATTATTTAATTAACAGATCATAAAAACAAAAATTTTAAAAACATATTCAAATAATATAGGAGTTCCTCAAGGAAGTATACTAGGTCCAATATTATTTATTTTATACATCAACGATATGCCTTTAGTTTTAAAAATGTGTAAATATGCAAATGTTTGCTGATAACACCTTTATTTACATTAATGTTTTAAATATGTTTGATGGTCTAAATATTTTAAATTCTGATATAAATATATTATTATTTATATCCCCTGGTACATATTACAATAATGAGGTGCAGGTTGTGATTAAAATGTCAAGTCAAATACACATCACCTAGTTCTGGAGCAGGTGAAAATATTGTTTTATGCATTAGCAACTGTCAAACAATCGAACATTGACAATCAACAACTATAGCCTTTTTCCAGTTTCATCATTTTTGCAAGTTTTTGTGGTAAAATGCAATCTTTATCGTTAATTTATTTTTTGTTATCCTATAAAGTATATATGAAATGCACGTTTAACTTTAATAACATGCTTAATTTGTTCTTAGTTCTCTATTCTCTTAGTCTAAAATAAAGATTTTTGTAATATTTTTATGTAAATATGTGCATATGTAAATCGTGCGGAAAAGTAACTTTTCAGGACTACTACCACCAATAACTCTTCCACGATTTGTTAAATTAATGAATACCTTATCTAAAATACTCAATAAAATGAAATACTTGCAAAATAAATATTTTTTTTGTCAGAAGTTCAATAATTTTTGTAATTACAGTATATTATTACTAACCTAATTGACGTTTATCTGAGAACTATATCGATCGTAGGAAAACTTTTGTACCTAACTCATGCGGAAAGTATCTTTTCCGCCCTTGACGGCTTGCCCGAACTCCAACCTCAAGTACCACTTTCCGCGCTTGTTAGGTAAACAACTATTACAAAGAAATAAAAAAGATACACAAAACATCTACAAATAACAATGTCAAATATTCCGATCACTAACCAAACTGTCGCAAAAAATAAATACTAGGCTTATACAGCGGTTTCAGTTACTACCTAAGAATGGCCGATGCGTAAAAAAGAGATACGTAAGTATATACCATAGACATTTACCTTTAGATGAGCAAACAGTAATCAGAAAAGTAGCAAGTTTATGGCCTCGCGCATGTAAACAAAGCTACACACGATTAAACATGCGCACTGCAACATTATCATTTGACGAATGAGAAAATAGACAGGTCCTGGCTTTAAAATTTAAGTTCTTGCTCAAGATATTGTAAGAATTGACCTTCAATTTTTTGTGCTAAATAAGCTAAAATTTGCCCCAAATTCATGTCAAAAAATTGGGAAATAAGATAGTGATTTTTGGCATTTTTAGTAGTTACAAACCTATGAGATTTTGAAGATGGAAAATTGTTTTAAGGGTTTTTTCTAAAATTTGTTGAAAAATGATTCGTCGTCATGTGGTTCAAAAAAAATGGAAGAGAACAAGTCAAATAAACTATAAAACTTATAAAATTGAATACAAAACACAAACAAAACCAACAAAATAAGCAATATTCGATGTTTTCGCGTACCTAACCTCAAGTCAAATATTTATTGGTTTATAACTTGTATTGATTTTTACAATTTGGCAAAAACTTGGGTACGTGTAAAATATTTTCAAGCAAGTTTTTGTTCAAGAATTTAAAAAGTTTTTGCCCGAGAACTTGACCTATGGATTAATATAAACTACCTAGGTATTTACATGTTTCTTTTATACAATGAGGACGTAAAGTCTGGAATAAATTCATTATTTAGGGAACGCTGAATGTTTTTAAAAATCGCTCTGACACGTCGATTTTGTTTTTTTAATACGCATTTTTTCAATATTTTTTGTTATTTTATATATATAAAATAGTATTAAGATAAGCGCGAACTTTTGAAAATAGATGGATTGGAAGAAGGGGAGCTATTGAATGGCCGCCGAGGTCTCCCGACCTAACCCCCCTTGACTTCTTTCTGTGGGGTTACCTTAAAGGTAAAGTTTTCCAAACTAAGCCAATGGACATGGAGGACTTAAAGAATCAAATTGTTTAAGAAATACGGTCAATCAGTCCGGAAGTTGTCAGAAATGTGCAGAAAGAATTTTTCGATCGTCAAGGTTACTGTCAATTAACCTTAGGGCAACATTTTCAACATTTATTAAAATGATAAATAATTAATTGTTGTATTTATTTTCGAACTTAAACTGTCGATAAATCATAATGACATGTTAGATAAAAAATGTTCACAATTATGCACAGAATCCTAAAATTAAAAAAAAAATGGGGGTTCCCATTTAAAAAATTAAAGTTGCTCCAAGCAGAGTGCTTTCGGAGACACCCTGTATAATAAAAAATATTGAAAAAAATGCGTATTAAAAAAACAAAATCGACGTGTCCAAGCGATTTTTAAAAACATTCAGCGTTCCCTAAATAATGAATTTATTCCAGACTTTACGTCCTCACTGTATAATATAACAATAGATAAAAGTGTCTTTTAAACTTTTTGAAGCAATATGTAGGTATTGCCCGAAAAATTGGCGTACCTAAATAGATTACAGGGCTGCAAATAAAATATACCAAAACGTGCATCGGGATAAAATGTCTTTATTTTCATACCTTGTTTGTGTAGTCTAGCCCTAGTTTGATGTGTTTAAATTGATCATAATAAAATAAAGTTAAAAATCAAGATACATTACTACTCCATACGTACCGTCAACCGGGGCTACTTTGACACCGTGGCGCATTTTAGTATTGAAAATACTATTAGGATCGTGTTTACGCAAACTTTGCATTGCATGTCGATGTCGCTCATGTCGATGTCGCTCATGTCGATGTCGCTCATGTCGATGTCGCTCATGTCGATGTCGCTCATGTCGATGTCGCTCTGCCGTCTGTCGCGGCCAACAGCGCAATATCTAGATCGGTCTTGTAACATAATACTCTGATAATACTTGGTAGAAATATAAATATGAATCAGCGTAAAGTCGGCAAGTAAATAATGAATAATGTTTAGTTTAGTTTGTGTTTTAAAAAACGCCATAGTAACTTTGTTAAAAAGTGTTTTATTGAGATAAGTTATAACTAAGGTAAGTTCACGTTATTTAAATCGGAATATTATATCGAAAAAAAAAGCGGGAGGCAAAAAGTTGGAGCACAATAATTGCATATTACAGGGTCCGCCCAAATTTGGTTAACAAATGGGATAATTTTTTTATTATTGATTTCTCAGAAAATGTTATTGTACCGGGTGATTGGTTATATTTTGCACCCCTACCTATCTCATGAAAATCTTCATGGTCTATTTTGAACGCTTGGGTAAATAAGTATAATTTAAAAACATAGCATAAGTAGGCTTAGACAATATGACCGATTGAATATAAGGCTATTGTTCACCTTGGTTGGTCTGCTATGTGAATATTATTGTTTATAAACAAATTAATATTAATTATTCTTAGAAATAAAACCATACATTTAATATAATATGTTTTAGTTAATATACAGGGTGTCCCAAACGTAATGGGACACAGAGCAACAGCAGGCTCCTTAAGGCGAAATAATGCGATTTATTTAAACTTGCATTATCCCAAAATTGATAACAACCAAGATAAAAGGTGTCAAACTTTTATTTTTGTTTTCGTTTTTTACGTAATGGGACACAGAGCAACAGCAGGCTCCTTAAGGCGAAATAATGCGATTTATTTAAACTTGCATTATCCCAAAATTGATAACAACCAAGATAAAGGGTGTCAAACTTTTATTTTTGTTTTCGTTTTTTTGGGATTATTTATAGTTCACCTTGGTTGGTCTGCTATGTGAATATTATTGTTTATAAACAAATTTATATTAATTATTCTTAGAAATAAAACCATACATTTAATATAATATGTTTTAGTGAATATACAGGGTGTCCCAAACGTAATGGGACACAGAGCAACAGCAGGCTCCTTAGGCGAAATAACGCGATTTATTTAAACTTGCATTATCCCAAAATTGATAACAACCAAGATAAAGGGTGTCAAACTTTTATTTTTGTTTTCGTTTTTTTGGGATTATTTATAATATGTTTTAATTAATATACAGGGTGTCCCAAACGTAATGGGACAAAATCCAAATTAGAATGTGGGCTTTAATTACATGACATAGGTCATTAAAATTTTAAAGCTGTGTCAGGTATTTTCAATACATAGGATGCTTGCGTAAGGTGCAAGATCTGTGAATTTTTTTTTGTTATTATTTTTTTTTCAACTTTTCAACTTTTTTTGGGTTTTGAGGTAGGTTTCTTATTGTCACATGCCCTAAGTAATTAAATATGGTGAGGACATATCAGAAAACTTCGGGAAGCCGGAACTACAAAAATTATTCCGAAGAAAATTTAAGACAAGCCATTGATGCCATAAAAAATGGCATGCCAACTAAACGAGCGGCAATTGTCTATAAAATTCCACGGGTACCCCTTCGAAATAAGTGCCTTGGGAGACACCACCGAACAACAGGCCACCCAAGTGTCCTTTCGGCCAGTAAACAACTAGTGATAACAGACACTTTAGGTCAAATGGCGAAATGGGGATATCCATTGACGAAATGTGATATTCGTGCGGTGGTTATAAAATGTGATTTTCTTTCAATTTTTACTTAGAAAAATTATAAAAATGTATATATTTACCTATTTTTAATTTTTTCGTCGAATGCCGGGGCTACTTTGACGGTAGAGTGATTTTTTTTCTGCTTCTGTGTCAAAGTAGCCCCAAACACGGGGTGGGGGTAACTTTGACACACCGGTTTTTATTTTTTTGCGCTTAAATTATTAATTTTAAAGCAATTTTGACATCAGCAAACGATTCAGCAGCCCATGTTTGCTAAGTTAGCTTTCTTCAAGTACTCATGTTAATAAATAGTGGCGTGAAGTCGAAAAAAATGTAAGAAAAGTTGTCAAAGTAGCCCCGGTTGACGGTACTGAAAATACGAAATACCAGATATTTTACCCCCAATTGGGCATAATAAAATCATACAACGACTGTTACTAGTCATTGTTTATATTCTAATTCGAGTCACTAAATGCACAAATACAATTCACTAAACTACACAAAAACTAGAAATTCGTAAATATTAAACACCCACAATAAACAATAACAAGGATTCCACAGAGAAACCTCAGAACAAAAATGGCGCCGGTTCTGGAGTGTATTTTGAGCATGTCGCTAAAAAAGGACAGGCCGATAACAAGAGGTTTGTGCGCATGCTCGATGCTGCTGGGAGGGAAGGCATCTGACTGGCGAGCCGTGCGCTCAGACGTATTTTTTCAACAGTAATATCACAAGACCTCGTTTTTTTATCGATTAAATTTTTCAGCTGTCACGAAAACTTTTCTGTTTGGAAAGTTTACGAGTTAAATTTGGAAATGTTTATTCTGATTAGATCACGAGAGCGAAGCTCGAGGAATTTAATCTTTGAATAAACATGCCCAAAGTTCAACGAGTAAAATTGCCAAAAAAGTTTGAGTGAAAAATGGAAAATTTAAGCAATAAAAAAATTATGGTCGAGTGATATTTGGCACGATTATTTCGTGAACCCCAAATGTCCCATCCATATCTATTGAGTAATAATGTTTTATATATTTCTAAACAGTTTACTGCTGGCAAGCAAACATACAATTATAATTAAGTTTATAATTATTGTATGTTTGGTTGCCAGCCTTATAAGCAGAAGTCAGAATTTTAGATTAGTTCTATAATAAATGACATTTGATAAGTATTTTTAAAATGTGTTGTAATTTATAGAGAATAGCAACTTTATTGGAATAAATTGGCATGGGTGCATTATAATATAAAAACAAGTAGGTAAATAAATATACTTAGTACTAATATGTTATTATATTAAAATATCAGAAATTATCCGAAAAAGTTATAAAAAAAATAATTGACATTGATTTTATACTTCAAAATATTGGCGACGTTTAATCGCTAAAATCCCACGTAGTTTTATCACTATTATACTAGCTGATTGGTTAAAACGAGACGGTTTGATTGGACGAAAAGGCGAAATTGACAGGTGTACGAAATAATCACCCATAAAACGTAACTTTTGTTTGCTCAGGAGATAAGCTGTACGTATCTTAAGGTAAATGTCTATGGACTCTATGGTATATTATATTAAATACAAAGAGCTGTTATTAAATACCAGATATCTATTTTATTTACCGACCAAACAAAAACTTGTTCAACCTATTAACTTTTGTTGCTTATTTGCAATTATAAAATAGTAAAACATATATTTTACTAATTTCATCAATGTAATAATATGTGACTTAACATCAGTAAGTTTGGCAAGAGCTATTTTTTTGATGCATGTGCTGTGCATGCAGACCATTAAACCAGACATAAATTGTGAACCATGGAATCTTTGATCGCTTTAAAATATATTTAAACTTCAAACAAACGTAATTAGGTATAAGGATTGACATCTTTGATCTGTTACGACACAAATTATAGTCTTTTTACCTAGATCAAAATGCTTCATTCATCCTTCGACCCTTCGCTTAATCTTACCTTTCTCTCATAAGTTGATCACACATCACAGGTTATAATACCGTGCGAGCAAAAATTATTTGCATCAAAGGGGGCTTGGATTAAAAAACGTAGGGCTTCGTTTAGATCACAAGGAGACGATATATCTAACCAAATCTAGGTTAAAATTTTGTCAAATTCATATTATGACATGATATGCCCAACTAATGAATATTAATAAAATAAGTAGATGAATATAAATTTAATTTTGTTGTTTACAAAATTGACAAAGTAAGAATAAGTTGAAAAGAAAAAGAAAAATAATTACATAAATTGCTGAAATTGGCCACCGCCATGCTCCAAGCATAAATTCACATGTCTCTTCATATTTTCGAAAGTGTTGACCAGCATCTCTGGAGAAATGTTACCACATTCTTGGATAATCCGTTCTTGTAATTGTTTTAAATTTGCAACTGGTGTTTTAAATAAAGTGTTCTTTAAATGAGGAAAAACGACGTAATCCATAACCGTTAAACAAGGTGATCTAGGTGGGAATTCAATGCCTGATCGAAAACTGATCAATTTGTCGTCGAAAAAATTGCGTAAGCAGTTAATAGTTTCGGCGGCTGTATGGGCGGTTGCACCGTCCTTTTGAAAATATCCAAAACGTAGTTCGTCGTCAAGTAATTGCTCCTTAAATGGATTTAAAATATTGTCTCTATACCGCTGTGCTGTAACTGTGTCATGGAAAAAAATAGGAGCAACAATCAATTATTCTTCTTCGGGAAACAGCTAACCAGACACCAATTTTTTGAGGGTGCAAAAAAAATGGGAATTTTCACTACTTCACATGCTTGTATTCTGAGAATTTATATAACCGGAGAGGTGGAACCAGGCTTCATCCGAAAAAAAGTCAGGTCTAATAAATCATTTCTTTCCAATTTTGGGTAAACCATTGAAAGTAATTCCTGCGTCTTTCAAAATCTGCGGCTTGTATTTCTTGAAATACTTGCACTTTATAAGGAAATAAATTAAGCTGCTTCTTAAGAATAGTCCTTCATGTTCCATAAGATCTTTCCACTTCTTGGGACAGGCGTCTTATACAATTTGTTGGCGTATTTTGCATTATTTCACGAACGTTTGCAACAAGTTCTTCTGTTCTTACAGATGGTCTTCCTGCTTCTTTTTTGTGTTGTATAGAACCTGTTTCCCTAAAGACAGCCACGTGGTTCTTTTCAGGCAATGATAAAAATCCCCAGCAATAAAAGCAACGTTAGGAAAATGTTCGTGAAAATCGTCCATGCACAAACCCGGATTGTGGTGTTGTCACCATTTATTCTAACCCCGTTTCGAAAATATGCTTCAACCATGAATGTTTTTTGCTGTTCCGTAAAGCCCATTGTGTGAATTGTTTAAGAAATTGGAAAAATTAGCGATGAATCAAATTACTTGTAACGACTGTCAAAGATGACGGAATAACTGATTGATTGTTAATTCAGGTAGTTACCGACACCCAACAGGTATTAAGCTCTACGGCTAAGCATTACGTTCTTAGATGCAAGGCCCTCTTTGATGCAAATAATTTTTGCTCGCACGGTATGAGCGTTTCATACTTTTCAAGATGGTTTCCCCCTTAAATTCCCTACTGACCGAACTTCGATATATTTTTATAAAATAAAGTTTCCTAGTCCTAGAAACTACTTACGCCATAGTATACTGCTCCAATCATTCCAGTCCAACGTCCATTGTCTAAATTTCCATTTTTTCCATCCTCTTGTACAACGAAAGTATAATTAAAGCCTTCCAGTAAAGATAATTCGTGAATTAGATCTATACTAAAACCTTCATATCTTTCATTTCCAATTAAGTTTTCCGTTGTTTCTCTTAACATTCCATAAGGATCAGTCTATATATTTAAAAAAAAAGTTTGTATTAAATACAGAATTGTTTTAGCCGAGAAATCCTAAATTTATTTATTTTTTAATTAAACATTAACATTTTCGAATCTTGTTATGTACAGGGTGGTCCACGTAAGATCCCACTATCTGATCTAGAATGTATCAAACCCGCTTTAGTGTTATATCAATTTCCGATTTGCTAGAACAGTGTTTTTATTGGTAGTAATCAGTTCCATTAGCAGCACAGTCTTGTTGAAAAATGAACTACTTTTAATACAGCAATTTTATTAAGAAATAAATTATATCTTCTTAATGCGACGCATTTTGTTCCCAATAAAGCGCTTTTTCTACAATTAAGAAAGCAAAACATCGTCCCCAAAAACGAATTGTATCCGTTATAACCTATAATCCACAAGACGTTGGTGGTGGTTCGTAGCGATCGGCAATCGCCGCGCGCCTTAGTATTAGTTTTAACGTATTTGTTGACCAGGTCACATCGTTGTTCCGAGTCCTTTAGCTGTTCTGTCTAAATTTGAATTTTATTGATCGCACCAATAAATTTTTATTTTGTATTTAATTTTTTTTAAATTTTTCATGTCAGAAAAACCAATAAAAGATTCTTATTTCGCACAACCATCATTAGCATTGACCTTTATAATCTACTAGCGTATACCCAGCCTGCGTTGGAGCCCGGCATTATACGACGTCGTTTTCTCTGAGATAATAAGGCGAGTTCACCATCACGTCAAGATTTATAAATACAAACCCGAACAAACCTCTAAATTTATCAGTGTTTCTCTACAATATTATGCATGTATGATACGTAAAACCCTTCCTCTTGAATCACTCTATCTATTTAAAAAAACCGCTTCAAAATCCGTTGCGTAGTTTTTAAAGATTTAAGCATATATACGTGGGGACAGACGGGCGATAGTGACTTTGTTTTATACTATGTTAAGATGTACGAATTTTACCATCTCATGTAAACCATGTTGCATAATAGATAATCATAGTAATATGCAAAGTTAAACAACAAGAACAATCTCACACTAGAAGCTATTTAAACTTTTGAGAACTACAGTAGGTACTGATTTTTAGTGGTACTAAGTATATGCTTTATTAACCGTAGCAAGCAAATATTATTATGATTCATGTCAAGTTTTATTACAACTGCCAGTTGGAACTATTATGTGTGGGGGGTGAGTTTTTAAGGGTAGAAAACGATTTATCTCGATTTCCGGCAAAACTACAAACTCTATGGAAAAATGTTAAATAGCAAAGTTGTAGGTAATAAATAGATCCACAACTTTTGTATTTATACTTTTTTCACATAACCTCAAAATTTATGTGAATAATTCAAATACCTAACCAAGTTTTTGGTTTTTTATTTTTATCTTTTACAAAAAACATTTTTTTTTTCACGAAATTTGGTGAAAACTTACCTTTTTATGTCCCAAACACACTGTAATTTTTTTGATTAAAAATTTTTTTTGATTTAAAATATTTATTTTTTCACCATATTTTGAGTTAATATCGAAAAAGCACCCTAATTTTCAATCGAAAATTCTCACGTCAAAATGTCTGCTTTTTTAAAAAAGTCGGTAGGCTTTTTGTTCGTTGAAATCTCTACCTTCTGATGGTGTAAAAAAAGATACATTACTATGGTAAATGTTCTCAAAAAATGCAAAGAAACGAAAAAAACTCTAACCCGATTTTTTTTAATCATTATGTACAATTTTGAGCTATTTATTAAAATTTATACTTTAATTACTTGAAAAACGTAAGATTCCATGTTACATTGATAAACAAAAAATTACAAATCCATAAAACATAAAGATCGCAAAAAACATGCAAAAATAGTTGTTCTAAATATAATTAAAGGTAGGATTTAAAGGGGATTTCATCACATTCATTCATCATTTTCACGTGAGAATTTTTGAATTGAAAATTGGGGTGCTGTGAAAAAAGTGTAATACAAAAGTTGTAGATCTTTTTATTACTTACAACTTTGCCATTTAACGTTTTTCCATAGGACTTAGTTAGTAGTTTTGCCGGAAATCGAGATAAATCGTTTTCTACCCTTAAAAACTCACCTCTTTCAACTTCCCGACCTCGGATCACCCGTAAATTATTTTTCCTTTCATTTCTGTTATATTCTCTTCCTTTTTCAATGGGTTTCATCCTACTATTATTTTTTTTTCACTTTTTACCATCTTCAAAGGCTTCAGCCCTGGTCTAATAATAAAAATACCTGCGATAGTTAATTACTTACCAAAGATATAATAATAACAAACGTTTTATTCCTCATACTATCAGCATTCTCAATTTCTGGCATGTAATGCTTTCTTGTAACGTTAATGCCTTCAGACGAGTTCCAAGAGGCTACAGTAATTATACCACCTTCTCGAATCTCGTAAACTTGTAAGCCGAATACACTACGGTGACCCTCGTTATCGAATTCAATTGGACCAGTTAAGCCTCTAAAACTGGCCTAAAAAATAGGTCTATTAAAATAATATAATATAAAGGAAGGAACAAATGAGCAAAAGTCTTGTCTCTACTAAAAACCTTCTGAAATAAAATATAGGGGAGAGATGAGCAAGTTGACATAGGTGGGCAAGATGACACTGTAGCCCTTTCATGGAAACTCCACCGTCATCCGAGCATTTAGCATGCTTAAACAAATTCGCTCGTTGGCAGTGCATGTCCACTTAGAGGTGTTTGTGGGTGGAAGTTTTTCGCAGTGTTAGAAATATTAACGATTTTAAGTAATTTACGATTTCGTTTTAATGTAAGTATACTATGATAAAGATTATAAAAAAATTACTTGACTGTTTTTCTTATACTTTTTAATTTTGTTTCATAAATTTAGTTTTCAACTATTTATTTCGCGATCAATCTTTTTTAGATTTTATTTTAAAAACCATTTTTTAATCTTTTTAAATTTACGTTCATTGTCGGGCAGGATGGCATACCTTCATACCGAGTATGTCATCTTGCCCGCACTGAAAACATTTTAGACTAGAAGTGTCGCCAATGGGCTCACGCTGAGTGTGCCGGCCTATCCAAAAAATCAAAACAATTTATTTGTGATTTATATTAACTAATATTTTATATTTATACCTACTAATTTTCGTATGTCAACTTGCCCTATAGGGTAGGGCAAGATGGATTTTTATATTATTTTTGTTAAAGTGGTATTGTTTGTACAAGGAGTTTATATTTCGTTTCGTTATATATGTAGGTTAAAGACATATAACAACTGTTTTATTTTGCTTACATTTATTAAAAATAAGTCTTGGTTTTTTCTAAGATATTTTTGTTTAAACCTTAGGTATGTGAACTTGCCCACCCTTCCCCTATTTATTTATCTATTACTCACCATTTAATTATCAATTATTATTAGGTGATTATATTTAATATAGTAAATTTAACATAAGTGGATATACCGTGCGAGCAAAAATTATTTGCATCAAAGAGGGCCTTGCATCTAAGGACGTAATGCTTAGCCGTAGAGCTTAATACTTGTTGGGTGTCAGTAACTACCTGAATTAACAATCAATCAGTTATTCCGTCATCTTTGACAGTCGTTACAAGTAATTTGGTTCATCGCTAATTTTTCCAATTTCTTGAACAACTCACACAATGGGCTTGACGAAACAGCACAAAACATTCATGGTTGAAGCATATTTTCGAAACGGGGTTAGAGTAAATGGTGAGTGGCAATACAATCGGGTTTGTGCATGGACGATTTTCACGAACATTTTCTTAATGTTGCTTCTATTGCTGGGGATTTTTATCCTTGCCTGAAAAGAACCGTGGCTGTGTTTAGGGAAACAAGTTCTATACAACTCAAAAAGGGAGCAGGAAGACCATCTGTTAGAACAGAAGAACTTGTTGGAAACGTTCGTGAAATAATGTAAAATACACCAACAAATTGTATAAGACGCCTGTCCCAAGAAGTGGGAAGATCTTATGAAACATGCAGGACTATTCTTAAGAAGCAGCTATACTTATTTTCTTATAAAGTGCAAGTATTCCAAGAATTACACGCCGCAGATTTTGAAAGACGCAGGAATTACTCTCAATGGTTTACCCAAAATTTATTGGAAATAAATGATTTATTAGACCTGACATTTTTTTCGGATGAAGCCTGGTTCCACCTCTCCGGTTATGTGAATTCTCAGAATACACGCATGTGGAGTAGTGAAAATCCCCATTTTTTGTAGTGTCCACATTGCACCCTCAAAAAATTGGTGTCTGGTTAGCTGTTTCCCGAAGAAGAATTATTGTTGGTCCTATTTTTTTCCATGACACAGTTACAGCACAGCGGTATAGAGACAATATTTAGAATCCATTTGTGGAGCAATTACTTGACGACGAACTACGTTTCGGATATTTTTAACAGGACGGTGCAACCGCCCATACAGCCGCCGAAACTATTAACTACTTACGCAATTTTTTCGACGACAAATTGATCAGACAGATCAGACGTTCAATTCCCACCTAGATCACCTTGTTTAACGGTTATGAATTACTTCGTTTTTCCTCATTTAAAGGACACTATTTTTAAAACGCCAGTTGCAAATTTAGAACAATTACAAGAAAGGATTATCCAAGAATGTGGTAACATTTCTCCAGAGATGCTGGTCAACACTTTCGAAAATATGAAGAGACGTGTAATTTATGCTTGTAGCATGGCGGTGGCCAATTTCAGCAATTCATGTAATTATTTTTCTTTTTCTTTCTGTATATTCTTACATTGTTAATTTTGTAAACAACAAAAATAAATTTGTATTTGTCTACTTATTTTATTACTCATTAGATTGGCATATCATGTCATAATATGAATTTGACAAAATTTTAACCTAGATTTGGTTAGATATAGCGTCCCCATATCATTGTGATTTAAACCAAGCCCTACGTTTTTTAATCCAAGCCCTATTTGATGCAAATAATTTTTGATCGCACGGTACGAAGGGAAAAACTCTCCATGGTCAAGCTAGGGAAGTGGTTGCCTGCGTATGTTATATGAGGAAGAAGCCAATACCAATCAATTTTAATTGCCACTTAAAAAGACGATTGAATGCACTGATATTTACAGTAGTACAGAGACGAAATTTCATTAAAAAAATTCGCGAGGAAGATGAGGAGAGAAGAAAGGCCTAATATCAAAGATAAGTTTGACGACACCGATTATTCCATAATTATTAGACGCACAATACAAATAATGTTTTGAAAGAATTGAAAGTTGCGGCGAAACAGAGACTTTCCCCGATAATAATGACAGTGACGATTTGTCTAGTAGTGATAGTAATTCGGACATTGAAGATTAAAATATTAACATCCGTATTCGCTAAATGGGTTTAATTTTAAAACAGTCTTAAATTAACAGTTATCGGTTTAAAAAGTACCAGAATAAGTCAACTAAGTCCTTCAGTGCAAATATTTCTTTGGTTTTTCTGTAAATTCAGAATGAAAAGGTTTTTTTGACGTGTACTGTAAAATTATTTTTCTACAGACCCAAAACCCAATTTTCCGCACGGATATCAGTGCGGAAAATTGATTTTTCCACACTAATTTTATATATCAATAATCGCGGTAATTAATATTGTTTGATTTATATTTGTTAGAATATAGCGTCACCGATATGTGTAAAGGCAAAAACCTAATCAATGAGTCTTTGTTGTCTAAAAACTGTATCCTATACGAGGCACAGTGTAACCAAATATAAGCATATACATATTCTTAAGTATCAAAATAATTACGTAAGTCTTTAGAGCGTTTGTTTGGTTTCTCTAGAAAGACATAGTCATAGTAGTATTATACTGGCGTGCTTTCCGAGTGGTTCTTACAATAAGACAAATAGACGTGTTTAAAACTTTAATCTTTAATTTGATTTTCCATAGCCTATTTCCTATAGGTTATGGGCCCAGTGTACGCCGCGTGTTAGTTGCATTTTGTGAACTAAATACAGGGTGTTTATTTGTGCAGTGACTATGGAAAATTTAAAAGTTAAAAGAAACATTAAACCCTTTGATGGTGATAGATATGGTGTGTGGAAATTCAGAATTCGTGCTTTATTAACTGAACTTGACATTATTAAAGTTATTGATGAGGATATTCCGGATCCCCTCACTGACGAATGGATAAAATCAGAACGTACAGCTAAAAATATTATTGTGGAATATTTATCGGACTCTTTTCTAAGTTTTCTAAAGTTAGGCAATACTGCAAGAGACGTTTTACACAATTTAGATAATATTTATGAACGCAAAAGCCTTGCCACGCAATTAGCTTTACCAAAGAAATTACTGCTGGAAATATAAATCCATTTTTTATTTTGGAAGTTTGCCTTAAAAAATTTATATTTATTTCTTTATTTTGAATATTTATAATTTGTCCTACGAAATTTCGACTAAATTTACCCTGTGTAAATTTAGCTATGACAAAGTCATCAACTTGTAAATCTCTTGCTTGTAAATCTCTTGCTTCTTCTAATTCATCATTTTCATCTTCATGTTTTTCTTCATCTTATGAATTTTGTTCGTGCATACTACTTTTATCTAAACTTATGAAGCTTTCAGATTCTTCTAAGTCGTTATCTGTATCAGAAGATGTCTCGAATTCCTCGCAAATTACACTTTTTCCAGGAGTTACCGCTAATTTTTTCCCCTTTCCAGTTTTTCTTGTGGTATTCTGCGAACCTCTTTGCGTTTTTAAAAATTCTGTTAGTGCTTCAGTCCAAACCCTCTGCCATTCTTCTTCGGGAACAACTTCTGGAGGTAAAAGTTTCAAAACTTGAGTTGAGTCCAGTGGAATAATTCCGCAACCACGAAATCCAGACTTAATATTATCTTCCCGTTTGTCTTTAATAGAGTCTAACGTTTTTTTTTAATAATCCCGGAAATTCGGGTTTAGGGATAACCCCCCTATTTTTTTTCTTCCATTCGCCTAAAGCTTTTCTCCATGACTGCTTAATTGGCTTAAAAACGGAAGTGTCTAAAGGTTGGGTTAAGTGGGTGCTGTTTGGCGGCAATAAAATAAATCTAATGCCATTTTTTTGACATTCCAATATTACATTTTGAGAAATATGGCTTGCTAAATTATCGCGTATAAGAACTTTAGGGCCTTCAAGTCTTCTAAAATATTTTAGTGCTATTGTGAGGAAACATTCTTCAAACTGGTTTGAATCAAACCACCCACTTTTTGTATTGCCATATCTAGTCCCCGGGGGCCATCTTTTACCCAATTTTGGTATAAGTGCTCTGGGTGGGAGTATCAACATGCTTGCCAACGTATAACCTATTTCGCGTAGATTTATTTATGTTTTCTAGCTTTTATACAAAATTTAAAGAAAATCAGTATCGATTTGATATTCTATAGGTAATAATTGACATATTTAATAAATATCAAGGAATTTCATAACTTATTTTAGGAGAATTGTATAGCGAAAAATATCGGATAAGATTTTTTTCAACATTATTATGTCATTGTCACTCATTGTTCTTTTACTATACAATTCTCCCAAAATTAGCAATGAAATAAATTGATATTTTTGTAATATATCAGATACTACCTATATAATGTACCGACGATATTGATTTTCTTTAAATGTTAGTTATTAAAATAATAAACTCAAAAAATCAACGCGAAATAGGTTATAGGTTGGCAATAGATTGAATGACGTTGATAATTCAACCTTAAATACTATGAAGGGTGGTAGCATAATACCTGATCCACTTATAGCAAACATGGCCGATGTAGCGGATTTACTAGAATCAAGGACCCGATCTGCATGCTTGCTTGTTCTTCGAATGACAACTCGCTGACGACCAGGGTCATCTGTAAAATTAGTTTCGTCATAATTGACGATATGAGAATCGGGAACATCTTGTAATGACACGGCCAACTCAGTAAAATACCGATTGATAGCGTCTCTGTCAACAGCAGCCCGCGCGCGTTTTATATTTTCAGAGAGTCTTAAGGCCAAATTATTTTTTGTGTCGGAGTAAAAATGATTTTACCCAGTCCGGTCCAGGCAGGTTATTCTTGAATTTTTTAATGCTGACGCCCAATTTATCGTAATACTGTTTCACTAAAATACGCACGTCCATAGGTTCCAAGGGAAACCCCCAGTCAGCCACGCACATTAAAGACTGCACTAGTTTTTGTTCTTCTAGCAGCTCATTGTCCACCAGGTTTCTTCACATTTCGGTTCCTAACATGCGTGTTTATGGTATTTCTTGCTATCCCATACTTTTCTTCTAACGCCCTATAGCTTGTACCTCGTTCAAGGCGCTCTTGGACTGCTTTTTTTTTTAAGTTTGCCTGATCGTAGTTTTGATATGGCCTACTACCAAGCCGTTTTAAATATTTTCGAGGCATGTCCCGAGTCACCCTAAAACAAACATTAAATTAGTTTTTTTTTTCTCCAAAAAAAATTATAGACTTAGGCGATTGTCACATTTGTTTCGTTATCACAACGCATTAGTGGACCCAAAAAAAATAAAAAGTTAATAAAGTTGCTTACCTTTATGTATTTGCACTCAACAATTTCGGCAACTTCTAAATTTTCTATTTTTTACGGCTTCAAACAGGAAAATTTTTAATAACGATCCTGCCAGCGCAGCGATTCGCTCTTTATGCACGAACAAGTTCAGACGGTAAGAAAATGACAGCCCAAGTCGGGCGGCGTTGCCGCTGCTCATATTGGCGCTAGCGAATTTTGAAGACGATGACGTCAAATTGTCCCGAGTCAACCTGCGGTCCCGAGTCACCCCGTTTGACGGTACTTTAATATACTATTAAGATCGTTGTGCAATCTAACAACTGTCACTTTACTGGATTTGATGCCATTTATTCATAAATTTACTATACAGGGTGTTCTCAAAGTTGAGTCATTTATTTTACCAGGTTGTAGAACTCGTAAAAATAAGTAATTGTACCAAAAATCATTTTTATAAAAGTTGCAGAATACAGAAGTTATTAGGAATTGAAAAAATGTAAAATTTAAAAACTGTAAGACCTGATTTTTTGATATTCTCGACCACTGCGTTTTGTTTACTGGCGATACTGGCTATGGCTTATTTTTTTGTAGGATACAAATTACTTATCATTCATTCATTTTACGGGTTTTAGTGCGAATTTCGATTTGACCAGTGGTAAATAATTCGCTAAAATGCGTGATATTTTTGATTTTTTCAATTGTTAATGACTTCTTTATTCTGCAACTATTATATAAATGATTTTTGGTACAATTACTTATTTTTACGAGTTCTACAACCTGGTAAAATAAATGACTCAACTTTAAGAACACCCTGTATACAATTTTATCTTTGTAAAATTTGACAGTATTTAAAACAGTGAAGAAGATAATTTTACTTACTGTTTTAAGTATATTCATAAAACTCTGGCCACTGTGCAAGCTTTCTGACTGATAGCAGTCCAAGGAAACGCCTTCGAATTGGCCCGGTGCATTTTCTTCAATTTTTGCAAATGTCTCCGAAAACATATGAACTGCATCTTAAATAATAAATACAGCAAATAATTTACATTTGGCAATCTATACAGGGTATCAAACAAGTTTGGGATATTGCAAATATTTAAAAAACTACCGAATATAATTTTGTGAAAATTGCCACGCCCACGGTTAAAAAAGACACGTTATCTAGGATAAAATAGTTCTGTATAGGATTAGTAGAATAATCCTTTTTTGTTAAAAAGTGAATATTGTGTCAGGTCGGACAAGTGTGTAACTATTTTTTAAATTGGAATACACAGGGGTTCAAGCGCAATGGATACCCTGGGGCGAGTAGACCACGACGGCCGTTTCGTCCTCATTAGGACTCTACGGGCAGCCATAACCTGTAATATATTTTGCTATATGTTTGGCCACCTAGCTCTCAAGCAGGGTCCCTGGTTGAAGGGACATTTATAAAACATCAGTATATTTTTGGAGTTGTCTGAAAACTCAATAAACGTCGTTTCCGGAAAAGTGCCTTTTATTCTTCCTTCCACTTGCGGACCTAACAAGCAATCCCGATAACGGCGATAAGATGTATTAAAAGCCTATTCATAACCTGAAATCCGGACAAGCTGCCTGTAGCTTTGGATTTCAAACATGAATATTGTGTTATGGCATGTTATAGGAAAATGTATTTTTTTTTATGAATAAAATTATTAATTATTATTATTATTGCAAAATCAAAGCGGCCATCAATACACCGTAGCGCCATCCCAGCGGAATTAACTCCAATATAAAAGGCAGTCACACCCTCAGACCATAGTCTGAGGTCACACCGGTTATAATCGAATCTTGTAAATAAATATATTTTTTAAAAAGGTCAATTAACTTTTAAAATTCTCGATGGTAGAGCAAAGAAAATAATGCAGATTTAAAACTTTTACTCCATGTAGAAGAAAGTAATGGATGTAGCACAAAGCTTCTTGGAAAAACAGTAACTTAACTAAGTCCGGCTTATTTTTAAGCCCTACTTTCGATACATTTTATTTCCGGAACATCTGCCGTTTGGCAGACTACCAACATCAACGCTGGCACCCACTAGAATACAGCAGCATAAAGCAGTTACACAGTTGTCTGATCTGAACACGAACAGTTGCAGATAGGTATAGGATATTGTACATGAAATATGTCTAAAATTTTCTGAAGAATCCAAAAATTGAATAATATACAGGGTGTTGCATTTTATTAAACCTTATCCCAACTGCATTTCATTGCGTAAACATTTATTCGCCTTTTTATTATGATTTCCTCACTATATTTTCCCAGAATAAACATTTGATAGTCTAAGCCAAATTACCCATAGAATAAAAAGTATTGTACTTATACAGGATGTCCGGAAAATACGTGTATAACGTTTGACGACAGACACCTCGTCGATCTAAGCCGATTTAGTTATATCCAGCAGCTAATTCAACGAAAAATATTAAAGAGGTAAAATAGCTTCCAAATACATCCAGTCACTCTACAAAAATATCTGGGTTGTCATAACGCCGTTCATATAAAAAATTAGGAGAAATGTTGACGTATTATATCACTTTTATAACACTTCCACTTATTTACAGTCGGTGACTATAATATACTACTAGAAAACGTCATTTTATAGTATTAGCCTACATACTAAAAATCATTAAAATCGATTAGCAGATTTTCACGTAATTTAGAAAAAACCAATATTTTTACAAATTTTTGACGCCCTCTACCGGCTAAACGAGACAATTTTGGATATAACTAAGTCGGCTTAGATCGACATATTTTGACGTCAGGAGTCTGTCGTCAAACGTTGTACACGTATTTTCCGAACACCTTGTATAATAATATTATATAGTTTCACCTCTTTGAGTATGTTTCAGATGTTCTTTAACTCGTACGGGAGTCTTTTTGTTTCTCCAATGTACGATTCGCCACACTCGCAAGGTATTTGATAAATACAATTTTTTGTGTTTTCATTACGAGGGGGCGGTTACTTTTGTAAGAAAGCTTCTAAGCGTATTGCCGGATTTGAAGGCTTTTTGGAGTTTATAGTTTTTTGTTATCCTTCTAATCTTTTCAGAAATCCCCTTGGCATAAGGTATTGTAAGGAATGCTTGCTCCTCTTTCGTTTCTTTATTAGTTTTTACATCGCGATTTTTAAGTTTTAATGGTTTCAAACCAACAGCTCAAACTTCACACTCCAATAAGCACGTAGGCGGAGTCATTAAACTTTATTGCACATGGATAGTAGGTACCTATTTAAGATAGTAGCCCAGTAAACAATTTTGTTACCTATACCTTATTTTTATTTAAATTTAAAAGAACTCCTATTATGTTAGCGGCTGTTACCTAAGCTTTATTAAAATAAAATATAACCTTCAAAATATAACTTTAAAAATATTCTTGTTATGTAAAATATTTAACCTAATTTTATTCTGTAACATATAAGATATTACCATGTTGTAAATAGTACATCACCAATATTTTAAAGTATTTAGGTAATATCTGCAATGTAAATTTTACATCAAAATAGGTACTAAAATTTGTTGAAAATTTAATAATATAATTTTAACATAACGACATGACTTGAACCTTTTTCTTTTTTTCAATACATAAATATTACATTAATAGTATATAAGACTTTCATAATCTAAAAATTAAATTATGTTTCGAGAAAAACTTTTAAATTTCGCGCTTTTTCGCTAACGTATGACGTTATACCGGCACGCCCAGGCACGCTGTCGAGTCGACTGTCGTTTGTGGTTATGTTGTTTGTTTGTGCGGCATTTGTTGTTTGGTCAGTATAGTCGCGTTTTTTATTTTTTTAATGCCTTTTTTGTATTCGTATCTTTTTAAGTACTTTGTTGTGGCTTCCGTCTTTGTGTCGCGTTGATAGAAGACTGAAAGCCATTACCCTGGAAACGGGCAATATGGAAGTAAATAAAGATTTAGCTAATGTCAAGGTTGCCATGGAAGAGCACCGAAGATATTGCAAATTTTGATCAGTTTGTGTCCGAAAATGAAGATAAAAAACTTTTGTGAGTACAATTAATATAATTTTTAAAATAATAATTATATATATGTTTGGGGTCACGGATGTGAGCTAATAATTTGGACTTCATAAACCATGAGGATGCATTTAGAGTTTGGATGAAATCATGTTTAGTAACAGATGACAAAACTTTAAACTTTGAAGGAATTATCAACGTTATAAAACCAGCACAGGCAGCAATTTTTAAGTAGGCACTGAACTATATACTAAGCCTTTACCTAATAAATTGTAAAAGTGAATCGGGAATATTAATAAATGTAAATGCCAATATTAAATTTACCCTTGCCTAAAAAAATTGAATGAAAGAGAGATTTAAGGTGAGATTACAGAAAATGCAAACCTGAAACTTTGCAGATCCATGGCAATAATTAATTAATCTCAACGTTCCCTTTACTGTAAAGCCTTTTGTGGGTAAGACTTATTTGGGTAGGTATAAAATAAGTACAGATTCGGAAGGGAATAATAACTCAGGGTTTCTAGGATTATAAATGTTTTTTGACAAAACCGCATTTCTCTTAATAATTATTTAAAGTCAAGAACACAACGCATGATCCTTAACATTTCTATTAATAATAATAAATTTGATTATTGGTTTTCAGAGATAATATGGTATTACAACACAAATGTACCAAGCATGATGTTGAAAAATGTGTTGCTGAATGGTTCCTCCTGAGCAACCAAAGGGGGAAGAGAGAAGAAAAACTAGCTTAAGAGTTATGTAAACATATGGCAATAAAGGAGATTATTATTTATTTATTTATTTATTTTACATAATAATTCCTTCAGATCGTAGATGGCATACTTACATAAAACCTTTATTTGATGGTTACAAACCTATATAGTATGTCACATTGATGTAAGGTTTCTGCAGATATATCGACGTCAGTCGGTGCTATCAAATTGACGTAACAGACAAGTGCGCTTGAGTTGGACAATATGCATTAACTGTATGTTGAATTTTACTTCCCTGTGATCTTAATCGGGTAATTTTGTTACATAACAACGTAACGTTGTTACGTAATATTTTAGTTTATATTGATATAACTGTGTTTGCTGGAAGCCTTAGAATTATAATTTAGTTTACACTTGAAACCGAAATGTTGTGTTAAATAACAAAATAAAGACAATGGAAGTCCGACAAGGTAATTTTTTTGTTATTAAGTTAGTTAGTTGAAGGAATTAAAAACCACTTTGTGAGTAACGGAACCTTAATTAATCATAAGTACCAATTAATAGTGCAGTTTCAGTTTCTAACATGGCAGCCATCTCTATTAACGTTATCGGATCACCGGCGGCTTCGGGAAACAGGTCTTTCATCACCGCCTGAACGTAGCGTGAGTCTGGGTTTACAAGACGGATCTATAAAATGAGAAAAATAATTAACATTAACAGATAGCCAGTTGAAAAAGTTTCTCAGGTGGACGTTAGAGGGCGCAATACTAATGCTCAGTTAAGATAACAAAGGTT
The DNA here is from genome assembly GCA_963969555.1 of Polydrusus pterygomalis. NCBI lineage: Eukaryota > Metazoa > Arthropoda > Insecta > Coleoptera > Curculionidae > Polydrusus > Polydrusus pterygomalis. The sequence goes on from OZ018378.1 coordinate 55,058,998, forward strand.
TATTTTTATTATGCCCATAGTTAAGCCGTATTAAAAATTTAGGTGTTATCTTGACATTTTTATGAGTGACTTTGGTTCAACACTTATTGCTTAAGCTCCTCAAATAAAGAGGTGAATATAACTCAAGTATTTTCAAGCAAGGAAGAATTATTATGCATTTTATATTTAATGAAACGGTTAATGGCCACACGTGTCTTTATTTCCTAAGAAAGGTGGTAGCTTCCCTCATCCCTGGAAAATGTGTGATGAAAATTTTTAGATGTTACATTTCCTAATAGGTGGATACGAAGTAATATTTATTTCCATGGCCATCCAGGTCACCAGATTTAACGTGTTTGGGCTTTTTCTTGTAGAAAAGATTAAAAACCTTGTGTTTTAAAGAAGACATACAATAGGATAAGACATTTTGAATTTTAATTAAGGGATTAGCGAAGCATGTCCAAAGAATGTGTAATGTTTTGACGCTTCTATACTTTTAATTCTTAAAATTCAATTTTAGTTCCAAAGCATACTTGTCCGTTTAACCTATAGACATTTACCTTTAGATAAGTACAGCAGCATTGGGCATGCGCACAAACCTCTTATTATCGGCCGGACCTTTAGCAACATGCTCAAAATACACTCCAGAACCGGCTCGACGCCATTTCTGTTCTTGTGTTTTAAGTTTTCTCTATGGATTCCTTGTTGTTTATTGTGGGTGTTTAATATTTACGGATTTCTAGTTTTTGTGTAGTTTAGTGAATTGTGTTTATGCTTTTAGTGACTCCGATTGGAATATAAACAATGACTAGTAACAGCTATTGTATGATTTTATTATGCCCAAATAAACTTAAAATACCGGGTAATTCGTATTTTCTATAAGTAGGTATGGAGTAGTGATGTATCTTGATAATATATAACTTTATTTTATTATGATCAAATTAAACACATCAAACTAAACCTAGGCTACACAAACCAGGTATGAAAATAAAGAAAAACACACCAAGACAGATCATTCCATGCATATGCACGGGCGAGCGTGCAGGGCGTGCATGCACGCAGGCGCAAAATTTTAGGGGCGCAAAATCGACGGTCATTCAGTATTCTTTATTACAATTAAAAAAAAATCATATATTTTATCATTTTAATATGTCTAAAAATTTCACCAAACGTTTGCCTTTTAAATTTATTTATTTGATTTTAATCTGGCATGATATTTTAGAAAAAATTAATATAGTAAGTAAAATACTACAAGATCCAAATAGAAATTTAAATGACGGCCATAAAGAAATTGACAATTTTAAATCTTTATTTTAACGAAAAACGGTCAGACAAAATTTTTGATTTGCTCATCAATAAAGCTAAAGAAGAAGCAGCAGAAAACGATGTAGAGCAGGTATTCCCAATAGTACGGCAACGAAAATTTAAGCAACAATTTTCACATGAAAGTAAGGATGAATCTGTAGCAGATCCAAAGCAAAAATTTAGAATCAATTTTTATTTTCTAATTTTAGATACAACCATTCAGTCTTTACAAAGGCGGTTTGAGGGTATAAACAAATTTCAAAATTTATTTGTGTTTTAAATGTAATTTTGAAAATTTAGAATCTGACTTAATTAAAGAATCATGTGTAAATTTAGATACCGTATTGCAAGTTGAGATTGATAGAGTAATATCTAAAGACATTGACGGCTTAGGATGAAATTTTAACATATAAAATTCTTAATCCTAAAAGTACTACTGATTCATCCTTTCCCATAGACATTTTAAATTATATATAACTAAAAAAAATCCACATTTTTTTTTTCCAAATTTATTTATAGTCTTACGGATATACCTTACATTACCCATTTCAGTAGCTTCAGGTGAAAGAAGTTTTTCTAAGTTAAAACTAATAAAGAATTATTTAAGGATATCTATGAGTTAAGAACGCCTATCAGATTTGGCCATTATTTCGATCGAAAATAATATTTCTGAGGCTCTTGATCATAATCAGATGATCAACGAGCTTGCATCCGTGAAAGCCAGACGTGTATTATTTTAGGTATATCGTTTCTTTTTTTTTTTTTAGGTATATCGTTCCTTTTTTGTTTTGTTTATTACAAAAATAGTATTTTTTCATTTTTGAAGCATTTGTTTCTTTATCATTAAAATATTGCTGTTAGGTACGTACCTACCATATACCTAAGTACTAGGTATAATATTGTTTTATGTTGTTTATTTTATTTACGTTAATTTTCTTGTGAATATATACTTATGAAATATTTTTTGCAATTTTGTTTGTTTTAGTAATTTAATAAATATTTTTCTAATTGTTTTTTATCAGTTTATTTACATTTCAAAACTTTACCAGTTTTTCCCGAAATATATTTTTTAAAATAGGACCATTTTTTTAACTACGGCACACCAAAGAAACCTCCACGTAGGCGCCAAACACCCCAGAAACGGGCCTGCATATGCATATTTTGGTATATTTTATTTGCAGCACTGCAATGTATAATTATTAGATAAAAGTACGTCTATTTTTCGGGCAATATATTGCTTCAAAAAGTTTAAAAGATACTTTTCTCTATACTTAGGGTATATTAGATATATAAAAGATATGTTTATATCGAGGTTTATATTAATCTAAGGGTGAAAGTATTCGACGGGTCAAGTTCTCGGGCAGAAACTTTTTTAAATTCTTGAACAAGAAATTGTGCTCAAAAATGTTTTACACATACCTAAGTTTCTGCTAAATTGTAAAAATCAATTCAAGTTATATACCAACTAATATTTGACTTGAGGTTACGTCCGCGATAACATCGAATATTGGTTGTTTGTTTTTTATTTTAAATTTTATAAGTTTTATAGTTTCTTTGACTTGTTGTATTCCTTTTTGCACTAAAAACATGACGACGAATCATTTTTTAACAAATTTTAGAAACAAACTCTTAAAACATTTTTATATCCTCAAAGTCTGATAGGTTTGCAACTATACTAAAAATGTTAGAAATCACTACCTTTTTTCCCAACTTGATCAAAAAATGAGAAGAAATTCCAATTTTTTTGCAAGAATTTGGGGCACATTTTAGCTGTTTACACGTAAAAATAAATTGAAAGTCAACTTTTACAATTTCTTGAGCAAGAAATTAAATTTTAAAGCACGAACCTGTCTATTTTCCCATTCGTCAAATGATGATGTTGCAGTGCGCATGTCTAATCGTCTGTAGCTTTGTTTACATGCGCGAGGCCATAAATTTGCCACTTTCGTGATTATTGTTTGCTTATCGAAAGGTACATATCTATGGTTTTAAAGCCTGTTTTACAATTTTTGATTGACCATGGTAGTGGATTAATAGTTTGGATATTTTAACAACTCCGTTTTACTACTAATTAAATTATGTTTATTTTAAAAGTGAGAATAAATGAAAATATTATTGTGTACAGTGATGGGCTAAAATAGGGAACAAATTCATTTAAAAATCAGGTATTCATTTTTTGAAACAACGCTCGGACACTTCGATTATAATTCTTTCTTACGGATTTTTCGCCTCAAAAAGAAATTATACCGGGTGTGTCAAAAAGTAGATGTAGCAAAATTTTTTTGTTTTTTAAATAGAACCCCCCTATTTTTACTTATTTCCCTAATTCTACGTCAAATTCTGCGCATAATTCATGTAGCATACTCTATCCTTATCTCTAGCGGTTTTAGAGAAAAATTACATCATAAAAAAAAAATTCTTTAAAAAAAGGTACATGTACCTACTTAAAGGTAAACAGGTAAATTTAAATAAATTGTTACTACGATAGCAAGTCATGTGTCAATCAAAAATTAGTTTAGGTATAATTTTGAAAAACGGTGATCATGGTGCATTTAAATGAAACACAAAGAATTGAAATTTTAATTTTAATTGGATGTGGAGACAAAACAAGAAGTCAAGAAGAAGTTTGTAACTTGTTTAACGCTAAGTATCCAGAACGGCCGATTACAAGATCTACAGTAAGTAAAATTAAGAAGAAATTCAGGGAAACGGGGAATGTAAAGGATCGTCTACGGCCAGGTCATCCAAAAATTAGTGAAAACTCACAATTAAACATTTTGTTAGAGGTTGAAGATAAGCCTCATAGTGCATGCACTGCAGTAGCCCTTAATAATGATGTTAGCCGACGATCTGTGTTGCGGGTATTGAAACAAGAAAAGTACCATCCGTACAAAATTGTTGCTGCACGAGCTAAACGAAGATGATACCGACCGCCGACTACAGTTTTGTGAAACTATGATGGAAATTTGCAACTTAAATCAATTTTTCCATCGCAACATACTTTTTAGCGATGAAGCCACGTTTTGTTTGAATGGTTCGGTAAACAGACAAAATTTTTGGTATTGGAGTACAAATAATCGCCGTTGGATGAGAGAACAGCACACGCAATACCCACAAAAAGTAAATGTTTGGGCAGGGATATTAAAAGATAGAATTATTGGACCTTTTTCTTCGATGGAAATCTTACAGGAGACCGGTATTTACAATTTTTTCAAAATGTATTAATTCCCACACTAGCAGCGGATTTTCCAAATCCGAATCAGCCTCATCTACCAGAAGCGTCTATTTGGTTTCAGCAGGATGGTGCTCCGCCTCATTTTGCTCGAGAGTATTTGAATGCTGTATTTCCCGAACGCTGGATAGGTAGAAGAGGACCCATAGAATGGCCTGCAAGATCTCCCGATCTTACACCCATGGATTTCTTTCTTTGGGGTTATTTGAAATCAAAAGTGTATAAGGATAAACCACAAAATTTGGAAGACTTAAAATTTAAAATTAGATATGAAATTAGGCAAATTAATGAAAATACTGTAAATAATGTTTTAGAAGGGTTTTTAAGTAGATTATCATATTGTCAAGAAGTTAATGGTTTGCATTTTCAACACTTAATAAACTAATTTTTTAACCTTTTTTTAAAGAATTTTTTTTTTATGATGTAATTTTTCTCTAAAACCGTTAGAGATACGGATAGCGTATGCTATATGAATTATGCGCAGAATTTGACGTAGAATTAGGGTAATAAGTAAAAATAGGGGGGGGGGGGGTTCTATTTAAAAACAAAAAAATGTTGCTACATCTACTTTTTGACACACCCGGTATAATTTCTTTTTGAGGCAAAAAATCCGGAAGAAAGAATTATAATCGACGTGTCCGAGCGTTTTTTCAAAAAATGAATACCTGATTTTTAAATGAATTTGCTCCATATTTTAGCCCATTACTGTATGTGTTAACATATAGTTAGTCCATGATAGTTTTGGAATTTCGGTATTAATATTTCAAGTATACCTAGAAGGGATATATTACATTTTTTCAGAATGATTGATAACATCTTTATCTAGAAAAGATATTATCTTGCATGCGATTTTCACTGACTTCCTTAAATTTTAGTTGTCTCTGGACTATTTAAAATCCTCGGTAAAGTCCGACCTTTGGTTTCATTGAAAATTAAAAAAAAAAAACCGTAAAATTCATTTAATAAATCAAGAAATTGAAAAAAAATCTAAAAAACTAAAAATGTTGTTTGTGACGAACCCTGTATAGTAATCGCAAATCGAATAGGTAAAATTGTAGTTTCAACACTAGTAAAATTCATTTAATAAATCAAGAAATTGAAAAAAAAATATCCAAAAAACTAAAAATGGTGTTTGTGACGAACCCTGTATAGTAATCGCAAATCTGATATTCGAAATTGTAGTGTTAGCACAAGCAGACGTTTTTATAAAGCATGACTTTTTCTTCTATACTTACTATTAAAAAGTTTTTCCTCTTTAAAACTCTATCCGTGGACACAGTGTATACTTAACTTTTGTAAATTTATTTTTTGTAGTAGAGCGTTTATATTACTTTATCACAACCGGTATATATTTTGTGAATTAGTGTTGGACTTTATCAAAAGCGCATACATTATTTAATAACTGAAATATTGTCCGATTTCTTATTTTCATTGTTTGTGGCAAAACTTACCCCTGTAATATTAGTTTCACTCCATTGAAATGGGAACACATCTTTTGTGTGGGCATCAAGATTTGTAATGAAATAATTGTGTTCACTCGTCATAAGACCAATTTGTTGACATTGTGTTAAAATGTCAATTAAGTTATTTATTTGACAATCGATAACAATAAATCTTTGTTTTGTTTTCCATACTTTCTTTAGAGTCTCCCTAAAAAACAAATTATATGTTGTTATACAGTGTCCGCAAGAAAGTTCGCATCAAATGGGATTTTTTTTTTATTATTAGGTATAGGTAAAAATTGAAAAAGCAGTTAGTTTTTGCTTACCTAAAAACCAAAAGTCAAATTTGACATTTTTAATAAAATAGGTTCAAAAATGCAATTATTTATCAAAATATCGAAAAACTTTATTCGAGAAAGTTGTTTACTTAGGCATTTTTAGTCTCTGTACGAAATTTTGACAGTCTAATACAATTTTTATTTTTTGCCAGATTCTTAAAAATTTTGATCAACCCTTGTAGATTAACTTTTATACGTCGATGTAAAACCATTTGCCTTTACTTTATTTGTAATCTTAATGCAATTTTGTGTAAAATTTTTGTTTCCAATTATTTATTTTGCTTCAAAAACTGAAATTGTTATTGATCAGTATGTAATGTTTGATGCAAAGTTTATCTAATTACATCAGTTTCGCCAAAACCGACGTTTCTTATTTTTCTTAAGTTAGTAAACAGATGTACAAAAAGAAAATATTAGGAAGCTTTCGTTGAAATTTTACTTAATTAATATTAAATTAAATTAATTATATTAAATTATATTTTTGTTGAATAACATGTTTCGAGCGATTAATATTTATTCTTTTTGATCCAATATTAATTAAGTAAAATTTCAACGAAAGCTTCCTAATATTTTTTTTTGTACATCTGTTTACGAACTTAAGAAAAATTAGAAACGTCGGTTTTGGCAAAACTGATGTAATTAGATAAACTTTGCATCAAACATTACATACTGATCAATAACAATTTCAGTTTTTGAAGCAAAGTAAATAATTGGAAACAAAAATTTTACACAAAATTGCATTAAGATTACAAATAAAGTAAAGGCAAATGGTTTTACATCGATGTATAAACGTTAATCTACGAGGGTTGATCAAAACTTTCAAGAACCCGGCAAAAAATAAAAATCGTATTAGATTGTCAAAATTTCTTACAGAGGCTAAAAATGCCTAAATAAACAACTTTCTCGAATAAAGTTTTTCGATATTTTGATAAATAATGGCATTTTTGAACCTATTTTATTAAAAATGTCAAATTTGACAGGTAATGCAAGTCGTGCAGCTGCTTCAATATACGTCATTTTTGGTTTTTAGGTAAGCAAAAACTAACTGCTTTTTCAATTTTTACCTATACCTAATAATAAAAAAAAATCCCATTTGATGCAAACTTTCTTGCGGATACTGTATGTATAGTAAAATTTAATTATAAATTTCAACGATCTATACTCGTGATTTGTACCTGTGACGTTACTTCGTTTTTTTTTTATAAATCCAGCTGTTTAAATATTTTTGATAAAAGCGTTTTTATTTATATCGTTGAAATCTATACTATAACCGGGTCCTGACGGAGCGACGGGCAAAACCTGCACTTAGAACGAATCCTCACTGGCGTAAATTTGACAGCGTAAGTGTGAAAGATTATGAAAGTCAGTGACACCCTCAATTAATTATTCTCTTATTACGTAACTTAATCTTTATTATGATTAATTAAGTCAAAAAGATAGGAAAAACTGCATCTACCAGATCCCCTGCGAATGCGGCCAATCTTATATAGGTGAGACATTAAGACCATTAGAAACAAAGATTAAAGAACACAAAAACAATACGTTAAAAGGAGAGACCGAAAAGTCAGGTGCAGCTGACCAGGCCTGGAAACATGGTCACCATATCATGTGGTCAGAAGCTAAAATCCTATATAAGGAACCACACTGGAGAAAAATAAAGTTCAAGGAAGCTGCTGCTATTCACCAGAACCCAGGATGCTTTAATAAACCATCCTTAGACATAAGAAATATCTGGAAACTTTTGTTAGATAGATGTAATCTTAGGATAAGATCACGTGCCAACTGAACGCATGACTGCACCCACCTCAGTTATGCTTCAGTGCACCTAGCTAGTATAAATAGTACTGTAGTTACTCTACTTATTTAGTACTCACCTGAAGATGACTGGAGATACCTACCAGTTGAATCATTGTGATTTGAAACAAATAAAGACAATGGAAGTCCAAAACTCTTTCATCATTCAATACAATTCCTGATACTGATTTTGAAGCTGAAGCTAATGTATTCTCTAATACAGAAACTACTTTTAGTTCAATGCCGATTAACTTAGATCCTGTTGGACCTAGTATTCAAGATGATGAAAATAATGAAGACAGTGAAATTATTTTCCATGATCAGAGCATCCAGATCCAGAAAGAAAAGGCTGACAAAATTAATCGTCAGTCGATGAGAAAACGCAATCCTCCTGCATATTTTAAAGATTATGAATAAAATAAACCAGGGCAGAATGTGCTACAATTCTAGTTACCCCTGTATAAGTTTATATTGTTTACCTTAACCTTATGGTACTTGTACTTTTGGTATATTGTCACTTGCTGACATATAGTATTTCTTTGTGTATTCAATTCTGTTAATTAAAGCCTAAAGTATAGTTAAAGGTTATTTTATTACAACAGTCGTTACAAGTAATTTAATTCATCGCTAGTTTTTCGAATTTCGTGAACAATTCACACAATGGGCTTTACGGAACAGCCCAAAACATTCATGGTTGAAGCGTATTTTCGAAACGGGGTTAGAGTAAATGGTGAGTGGCAATACAATCCTGCTTTGTGCATGGACGATTTTCACGAACATTTTCCTAACGTTGCTTTTATTGCTGGGGATTTTTTTCACTGCCTGAAAAGAACCGTAGCTGTGTTTAGGGAAAAAGGTTCTATACAACACAAAAAAGGAGCAGGAAGACCATCTATAATAACAGAAGAACTTGTTGCAATCGTTCGTGGAATAATGTAAAATACGTCAACAAACTGAATAAGACGCCTGTCCCAAGAAGTGGGAAGATCTTATGGAACATGCAGGACTATTCTTAAGAAGCAGCTAAATTTATTTCCTTATAAAGTGCAAGTATTCGAACAAATACAAGCCGCAGATTTTGTAAGACGCAGGAATTACTCTCAATGGTTTACCCAAAATTTATTGGAAAGAAATGATTTATTAGACCTGACATTTTTTTCGTATGAAGCCTGGTTCCACCTCTGCGGTTATGTGAATTCTCGGAATACACGCATATCATTGTGGTGTAGTGAAAATCCCCAAGTCCACATTGCACCCTCAAAAAATTGGTCTCTGGTTAGCTGTTTCCCGAAGAAGAATTGTTGGTCCTATTTTTTTCCATGACACAGTTACAGCACAGCGGTATAGAGACAATATTTTGAATCCATTTGTGGAGCAATTACTAGACGGCGAACTACGTTTTGGATATTTTCAACAAGACGGTGCCACCGCCCATACAGCCGCCGAAACTATTAACTATTTACGCAATTTTTTTGACGACAGATTGATCAGTTTTCGATCAGACATTGAATTCCCACCTAGATCACCTTGTTTAACGGTTGCAAATTTAAAACAATTACAAGAAAGGATTATCCAAGAATGTGGTAACATTTTTCCAGAGATGCTGGTCAACACTTTCGAAAATATAAAGAGACGTGTGAATTTAGGCTTGGAGCATGGCGGTGGCCAGTTTCAGCAATTTATGTAATTATTTTTCTTTCTGTATATTCTTACTTTGTTAATTTTGTAAACAACAAAAATAAATTTGTATTTGTCTACTTATTTTATTACTCATTAGTTTGGCATATCATGTCATAATATGAATTTGACAAAATTTTAACCTAGATTTGGTTAGATATATCGTCCCCATTCCATTGTGATTTAAACCATGCCCTACGTTTATTAATCCAAGCCCTCTTTGATGCAAATAATTTTTGCTCGCACGGTATATTTAAATATTCAGTGTTAGTAATTATTTACATTTAATTTTTAATTATGGAATTTACGTACGGGTGCCGACCGGGCTTGATAATTTGTAGTTTTTTTAAAAATTATTTACAGTATAAATGTTAGGTTGCACAAAGGTTTTTAATAATTAACTTTGACGGTGAGAAGTGACATGAGCAGTCATCATTTACTCGCAACTATGGAGGACTTGAGGTAGGAGGCCGATCGCAATGCATTGGATTCGGTCCCAAATTAGCATCGGTAATTCAGATTTACGATTCGTCGTAAGATGGCGCTCGTGTTCGAAGTGGGCTATCAAATAAATGGTTTCTTATGGACGCGATAACTATTTTTATTTAAATTAGTTCTTTAAGGAACAAATAAGGAATTTTATATGAATTTACACTTACTTTGTTATACTTATTAGTAAACTCGGCCTGTATAAAGTTCCAACTATGCTTGGTTTTTAAAATACAGTGTATTAAACATTCTAGCTATACCTTTGTAGCTAGAAAGATACTTATTTGGCTGCGTGCGTTTCCTCTCTGAAAAAGATCTTGTCTTACACCCCGACACAAAGCAAACTCTACTTTTATAAATTGTACCATTATTCATTATAAATATGGAAATCAATTACAATACAACGTTATTTGTCTGATTGTCTCGTCTTGTCTTGAAACATTATTTGTTATTTCGAAAATAAAATGTCAATTTGTCAAAAGTAAAAGTAAAAAACGAAGAAGAAGACGACACCAGCCCACTTGCGACGCGAGAGCATCTATCGGCCAATAGTGAACTAACCAAAAAACCGGGACAGAATTTGAAAATGCTGCCATTGTCGATCGGCCTCCTACCCTCTAGTTCTCCATACTCACAACCAAAGCGCCCCGGTTAGCGTATTTTTGACTAATTCTATTATTATTAACTCAAAAGCTATTTAATTAAGGCATATTTATGCAATGTTTTACAAAATATTCTTAGTATTCACCTCTCACCTCTCGCCAAAAATATCACGGGTATGTTTAATATGCTCTGACTATTTGGGATACCATGTATAATTCAAAATAATTTTAATTTGTAGACCTAATACCTCCCTATAACTCTATTTCTTAAGAATATTTAAAAGTTAAGTAGTTTATAGTAAATAGAATCAGATTACCTGTAGCTACCTGTACCTTCTCTATCTAACTGTTCAACAGATACAACTACGCCTCTTTCCTTAGACAACACAATCAAGTCTGACAGACGAAGTAAACTCTCATCATCCTCGTAAAGAACTGTAAACGTTTTCCATTTCCATTCTTTAATTATATCTATATAAGATTTAGCGAGCATGCGAGCATGGGGGTAAAAGTTGATAGAACTGCCTACGAAAATTAATATTGTAACAGCGAGCAATAAAAACAACGAGAGAAATGCATGCAATGTTACCCTGTTTAAAAGGATGATAGGAGCCATGGACATACAGGGTGATAATTTAAAAACTTGAAATGGCCATATCTTAGGAACGAAAAACTGAAGAAAAAAACGCAAAAAACAGTTTCTATAAAACGAAGGGGGAACAAAAACAAGCGTATCCCACCCTTATCTGCAACCCCTTGGACAGGGTGAGATACACCCCTAAAATCTTAAATGGAAAGGGGGTCGAGTGATACATCATCTTGAAGCTCTTGAAAAATGCTTTCCAATGGTACCAAAGAAAGTTACATTTCAGGAAATTCTTCTCTGTTTATTAAGGAAAACAATATAATAAATGAAAACACAATTTGGAAATTTTTTATTATTATTTAATTAAATGTTCAAAATGATTGCTACCAATATCCTGGCATATTAAGAGATATCTCTTAAGAATTCTAAATATTTTAAGCCTAGGTATTTTGTTTGGTTTATTTGCTATCAGTGCCGGATTTATGAAAACCGCTGCCTTAGGCCCAAAGAAATGTTGCCGCCCCCCAGGCGCGTATTCAGCTGTTAGTTTTGGGGGGGAGGGGGGGGTAAGGGAAGAAACAGCGCCGTAGGCGAAAATTTTTTGGGTGCCGCGCCCTTTTTTCAACGATGTGACGTGGTTTTAAAGCAGAAAAATCGAATAGTAACGTCGCAGGCGAAAATTTTTTGGGTGTTACGTCTCTTTTTACTGATTTGTCAGTGTTTATTTTTTGGGATTACCCCCCTAAAATACGCGCCTGCCGCCCCCACCTAGAATATCATATTAAATGTTTAACAATTTACTACAAATATTAAAAAACACAATACCTCAAGAAATAAAAAAAATGTATTATTCAATTTCTTTGAGTTAACCATATAAATATAAAAAACAATATTTCAAACAAAGAAATAAAAAAGCACAGATAGAAATATGAAAATTGTTCAAAAACGAATGCTGTCTTACGTCATTATATAACATAAATTGGTGTTTACGTTTACAATACTTTGACGCATGCATAGTCAGCACGTGTCGATGATTTACATGTTATCTTATTTGGTATAAATAGATGTAAAATTTTTAATAAAATCAATATTAAACCACTATCGGTTGTATTCACTGCTACCTAGCCACTACCATGGGATAATAGATCCTGCCAACAGTCCCTTCATACAGGGTGCAACAATTCACGCTCAATTACCAATATCGTCGACATAGAGCAACACAAGAAGTCCCCTCAAAAGAGGTCAACCTACGTTCACACACAAGGCGTAACAATTCACCGTTCGACTACCACCAGTGTAGATCAACATAAGAAGTCCTCTTAAAAGAGGCCCAACTTCGTTCAATACCATTAATAGCATCATACAGGCAAAGGCAAAGCCAAAAGTAAAAATTATTAATTTTATGTTATGTAAAAAATGCAAATTTACAAGGGTTTGCGACGTACAATTATATTTTAATATGTTTTTTTGTAGGGAAAATTTAAGTCTAAAACAAGTTAAAACAAAAGAAGAAACACAAGCAAACGCAGCGCGCAACCGGCGCAACTCCTGGTACCGTGCACGTAAAACCAACACGCGAACGCAAAGTCAGTCGTGTAATGCGGTAATTGCAATCCGCAGCGATGGCGGAAAATGAGACGAGCGGATTTAAATTAGATTAGGTGAAATTAGGTAATAGGCTAGAGGGCAGCGCGGGTTGTCATTTTTGTAAATCGAACTGGAATTTGCCGCCCCTACGAAATTTGCCGCCCTATAGGCCTGGCCCTAGTGGGCCTAGGCGTAAATCCGGCGCTGTTTGCTATGGTTTTTTTGTCGAAAAAAAAATTGTTTATAAATATTCGCATTTTATTATCACAGAATTTACTTTAAAACTAACTTGTACTAGTATTATTATTTTAAGAACAGTTGACTTTTGGTTCAGCTTAAACAAAAAGCAGCACTTCTTATCTTTAACAATGATGTACAGCACAGCTGAACGTGTAGAAATTATTTTCATTTATGGTTCCCAGGATCAATGTTTCTTAAGGACAGCTCAACGTTTAAACGAAAGGCATCCAGGTCATAATGTAAGCCCGGATTATGTTCGCCAACTATTAGCCAAATTTGAAGAACTGGTTCTGTCGCGAATAAAAAGAGAAATCAACCGAGACTAGCCGACGAAGCAGCGCAAATTGAAATTCTGGGGCAGTTTGCAATAAATTCAACTTTGTAAACTCGTCAAGCAGCTGTAGCAACTGGATTATCTCGTGAATCAATAAGAAAGGTACTTAAATTTCATAAGTTTTATCCCTATAAACTGCACATACTGCAAGAACTTGGTGACGACGACCCGGATAAAAGAATTCAGTTTTGTGAAATAATGACAGATAGAATTACGGCAGACCTCGACTAGTTAAAAATATTTGCTTCAGTGATGAGTGTACCTTTTATTTATATGGGCGTGTTAATAAGCAAAACTGTCGTTACTGGAATGACGAAAACCCCCACGTATTTAGAGAAGGGCATACGCAGTACCCCCAGAAAATTAATGTTTGGGCTGGTATATTGGGAGATGGTATTATCGGCCCAATATTTATACAAGGAAATTTAAATGGCGACAGGTATGCTGAAATGCTACAGAGGTCTATCGAACCACTAATAGTGCGAGAATTAGAAAATCAGAGGGACATACTCGGAAATTTATCTTTAGAAGAACGCTTACTACATTTCCAACAGGATGGAGCACCTCCGCATTATGTAGTTCCCGTTAGGCAGTGGTTGGATGATAATTATCCCAACCAGTGGATTGGAAGAAGAGGTCCTGTTGAATGGCCACCTAGATCCCCGGACCTAACACCTCTTGACTTCTTTTTGTGGGGTCACCTAAAATCTGTGGTTTTTAAAACGCAACCTGAGTCACCAAAGCAACTTCAGCATAGAATAGTTCAGGAATGCCGTGCTATATCCAGAGAAACATTTGCAAATGTACGTGAACAATTTGAAAGTAGGCTTTATTATTGTCTTCAAAACAACGGAAATCATTTTGAACATTTAATTAAATAATAATAAAAAATTTCAAAATTATGTTTTTATTTATTGTTTTCCTAAATAAACAGAGAATAATTTCCTGAAATGTAGCTTTCTATGATACCATTGGAAAGCATTTTTCAAGAGCTTCAAAATTATGTATGACTCGACCCCCCTTTCTATTTAAGATTTTAGGAGTGTATCTCACCCTGTCCAAGAGGTTGCAGATAAGGGTGGGATAATACGCTTGTTTTTGTTCCCCCTTCGTTTTATAGAAACTGTTTTTTGCGTTTTTTTCTTCAGTTTTTCGTTCCTAAGATATGGCCATTTCAAGTTTTTAAATTGTCACCCTGTATAATATAAGGAGAAAAAAAACGTTCCATTCATTAAACCCCATTTGTTTACAATCATACACACTTCCACAGTTCCAGATAAGTTGGAAGGAGATGGCTTTATAAAATAGCAACGCTGTAAGCTGCGCGTCCACTACACAAGCGTCTAGAGCCTGACTGTGGACTTTTTAACCGGCCAATCATAGGCCGCCTTCTTAAAGAAAGTAATTTTGAGGTTAAGCGATGTAAAGCCGGTTATTGTAAATTAGGAACATAAAATTCTATTTATGAATATCGGTATAAAGGTTCCTTTGAAACGTCACATATGCCAAAAACACTCCTTTTCAAAATTCTCAACAGTTCATCATACAAACAAACTACAAAAGTGTTGTGAATATAATAAACAATTCAACAATAAACAGTGTCATTCAAGGCATGAAAGGAAGCAACACAATATTAAATACGTTAGGAATAAACAGATTTACAAGTATACATACCTACTACCACAGAATATATAGTATATATTCTGTGCTACTACAAATATCAACATTACAGAATAAAAATACAATACCTACTTGATCATTTAACAATAATTATATGTCATAATTTGAATTTAACCCCAGAAGATAAACAATTTCAATGCTGTTACGTAACAAGAATTGTTTAATAAAAATATTTTAAAAGAAACCAAAAATTGTCATGTGTTTCTTTTTTTGTTTTATTAATTATTTTATATTTTGCAATAAGATTTCTCACTACAAAACAAATCAAAACTTGTAAAAGTAGTGAGTACATTATTAACGTAGGTAAGCAGTAGGTTTAGTCAAACATAATAGTAACACTCAGGAAGGTTGTAACATCACTAGTCTAAACCGTTCTCAAAAATATACAATTTTTTTCCATCTAAACTATCTTCTTCAAAAAAACCTCCGCTTTAGGAGATATTTCCACATTCACTATTTTTCGACTGCGAAAATCAAGGTAATTCGTTTAGTTTAATATTTTATTTCATCAATTTTTTCCCTTCAATTTAATAGGAAATAATACAATGATTTATGTACGCGTTCTAACACATTTATTTTTAAGTTTCCCGCGCTTTATTGCGAACGTTGATTGGGCGGTTGAAAAGTCCACAGCCAGACTCTAGACGCTTTTGTCCACTACCACTACGGTGACATACGTTTTTTAGGATTTTATAAAATAAAGTTATTTTAATTAAAATATTTACATATTTATATATGGATACTGTCTCACTAAAGAGAACCACGTGACTTTTGTAGATTTCGAAGAAACGGTTCTTTAATATTGCCTTGTATGCTGCAAATGGTATTCTGAAATTTCGACGCCAACTTGTTGGAAAATGAAATTTAGTAATTTACGTACGTTTGAAAAATGCTGTTTTTTTTGGACGAGTAGACAAGACTCTATGACGAGCGTAGGAAGTCTTCGTCCAAAAAAAAGTTTCCGGGGGCGTACCGTACATTATTTCTTCGGCAACCGTCTGGAAACTGTACGGAAAGTAGGGGAAAGTGGGGTAATACGGCGCACCTAAGGGGAATAATTTATCAAATCTACATTTTTTATTGTACTTTGCTTTAAACTTGGGAAATAATAATATAATACCCAAATAGCATTTTAACGTTGGGCAAACGTCGGTGCCGACGACTTAACGTTAATTCACAACGTTAACACGACGTCCTTGCGACCCTTATTTATACCAGTTTGGGGAATAAAATTCGGGTTTTTACGACGTGTCCCCACGTCTTAAAGTTTATTTAGGGTTATTTTGTAAACCATTTTTAACGTTAATTTAAAACAAGTTTTTCCGTTAAGATTTACCTATCCTAGGTTTAAATTTTCTAACGTCAGCTGTTTATTAACTTTAGGTTAATTTAATTAAACTATACATCGGGATTAGTGTAGCAAATGAGTGTTTGTTCTAAAAAGTATTATTAATTATATATAATTATTTACTGCACTTATTGTTTTTGCTTAATTGAAGTAAATTGCCAAAGATATGTATAAAAAAGAGACAACAATGGCCACTTTACTGTTAAATATTAATATAATACGTCCAAAATTTAGGGATCGCCCTAAAAATAATGATTTTTTAATAAAAATTTTAATAAAAATGGCAAAAAGTTAAAAAAAAAACTTAATCGTTTTGGTTTACATTGTGAGTTAAAATAAATCTACATGTATTATTGTCGACTTAAATTAAGTTAAAGCGTTAAAAAGAATGTTACAACACTAAAATTTGATAATTTCAAAGTAATCAAACATGGCGACATTTTGATCATCTTGACTCGCATTAAGTTGAAAAGTCTACACTTTAAGACTCAAAAGTTTGGAGAATTGCAAAAAGAAGAGTCCTTTTAGTTGGCTTGTGGTTGGCATTTATAACGTTTAACAACGTTATTGTACGTTGGATATTTCTCCGTAGCAACAGGTGACGTTTGATAACGTTGAAGTGTACTACGTTTCCTAATCTAAGGAATTTTAACGTCGAGAATGGTATTTTTTGGGTGACGTTTTAAACGAGAACCTAAATTGCCGATATTTAACGTTGTTGGTGATAAACTAAAACGTATTTACGTAAATACGACGTTGATACAACGACGGGTATTATACGCCCTTTTGGGCAACTAATTTTGTCGGCAGAACAACGTTAAATTTTGTCAAAAATAAGTCGTAAGTCGAAGAATTACTAAAAAATGTTACTTGGGTAAGTTTACTTTATGATCGCATAGGGGGTATTTAAAGAAAACATCGAGTACATGAAAAAATAATTAAATTACGCAAGAGCTGCACTTCGCGATATTGCCCACATGTCGGGTAATATCGCGCATTATGTGGGGTAATATTGCGCAGTTTGCTAACTTACCAAGTTTTAAAATAAACGCAAAAAATAGAAAAAATAAGTCTTGTTACCAAAGTTATACTTCGGATATTCTGTTATCTAAACGCTAAACTAAAATAGACGACGTTACGATTCTTCTTTTTTTTTATCGGCGCATAGGATAAGTCGACAATCATCGCATGTGTACCCTGCAGCTGATTCCCAACCAGAACATTCTGAATAAACCCATATGGCACATTTTATGCAACGAAACCAATGCTCCCTGTTCTTTCCGAATTCTCACCGAATTCACCACATATGCCACATATATTGCACACTGCGCAATATTACCCCATATCGACCTTGGTTTTCTTTCTAACTACAATTTTATTATTTACGTATGAAAATAAAAAGCAGATATAGGGATAGATCCATGAAATATGCTATAAAAAAACTGTACATAGGAAAGATCCAAAGTTTTAAAATCTACACTTACCTCGCTTATTTCTTGAGCACTGAAAATTATAACCAAAAGTCGTGTACGCACACTTCGATTTACTGCGGCCAACTAAATACTCTGAACGAGCTGACACCTGTTGAACATAGTCGCCATGGATACGGAATAACATAGGCGTTGCCAGATTTCACTTCTCGCTCTTCGATTCTATGGTTTAGTGGTGCGCAATATTACCTCACTGCGCAATAATACCCCACTTTCCCCTACCCATTTTCCCGACGCTTTTTATTTCCCGAACTACGCTAAAAAAGTGCTACTTCAAGACAAATTGTTTGGGAAATGTCTACTTTCGGAACGGTTGCCGAAACAAGCACTTTCGGTTGAAAAGCTAAAATCAATAAAGTGACGGTTTCACTTTAGAAAGTCAGAAATATCTGTAATACACACTTTATGGTTGTAAATAAAATTATTTACTTTTTAACAGTGGAAATTCCGGCTTGGAACTTTACAATAATTGAATCGGTATTTGCAGAAACCACACAATGTCCAATATATACCCACTAAGCATGCAACATCTTTATGATGTTTAGCAACGTTAATAACAAGACACTACGGCTAAGGTTTACACAAGCATGTTTTAAATTCGTTTTTAAAGTGTTTACGTTTTAATGTTATCAAAGAAACGAAATTATAAGAGCAAACAGTACGTTTCTGCAATGTTCAAAGGTTAACGTTTTAAAATCACCAATTAAAAATACTTAAAACGTTGTCTGAATGTCAACTTTCGGTTTCTCTAACGTTAAAATAACAATAATTAAAACATGGTTTATAACGTTTAATGTTCTGTCGTTATTAAAACGTGTTTGCAATAAATAATTTAAAGACATACTAAACGAAGCTAAAATGTTTTTTTAACGTATTTTTATACATTGAATCGTTAGTTGAATAGTTAGTCACGACGCCGTTGTTAGTGCGCTCCCGCCCCGGTCAGCGGCCATTTTGGACAATTCACTTTTTGGCCAGTTCGAAGTTCGAGATTTTTTTTTTGAGTTTAAGTTGGTGACAGTGTATAACGCGAAAATGGATTTAAAGGTAAAAACGATCAGTGTTATTGTTTCTTTATAAAGTTGAGCTGCTTCTTAGATAATAGAAACAAAATACACAACCTTTTAAGCATAGTTATTAATAGTAGGCGCTAGCGGGGTCGCTGACAGAATGATGCAAATTTCAAATTTATTAGGTCGAGGATATTATTGGCAATCTCATACATTTTAGACTTGCACGGTAATCTCCGGATTTGCTGATAAATTTCGATATGATAATGTGTTATACATACCCTATACCTGTTATAATAGTAAATAACCTGCAAAAATTCCGATTTCTTAATATTTCTTTATACCTATAAATGTATCTATGAATCTCAAAAACAATTTAGTGCAGGGCTTGTTTACCAAATATTTTCTTTTAAATATTAATTTGTTTTGTATTTTAATATTTTCTTTATTCTTTATCTTTTGCAGCGATTAAAAACGCCTATCGGATGGATATATAAATAGAATAATTAAAAGACGATTGATATCTAAAGGTACAGCATTACTTGAGGCATTGCCAGAATCATCTCAAATATAGAGGCAGCTGAGGAATTAGTTTCTAATTCTGTTCAATCACAGTCGCTGAATAATATAAATATTCCACCTCCCCTATAGTCAAAGTATGTTTTAGAATCTGATTATTGCAGTGATGAGTATATTTTCCGTGAAAATAAAGATGAGAGTTGTAAGTAGTTAATAATATGTTTAGAACTCACTAAAATAATTGTTTTAATCAATCCGAATCTTAAATAAATGACCTTTTTCTTAAACATGTTTTTTTTATTAAAGTTCCGATGGCAAGCAACAAAATTTATTTTTAATTTTATAAAGTCACTTGGTTAAAAAATGCAATGTCAGATTTTTAAATGCGAAAATACAATTTAAAATTTTGTTATAAGGTAGGTGCGCTAAGTATTGCCATTGTTCCTAATATTGTCACCCCTCGTTACACAGCTAGTAGCGATGCTGCAAGTAGGTGGCAGCAGTAGCAGGTACCTTGAGTTGTTAGCGTTATGTTTTCTATTCGGCGGTTTTAGTCTATGCTAAACGTCAAACGTAGGAGCACGCCATTTGTTTTTCTTGTCCGCGTTATAGCAAATTTACTTTTCACGTTGACTCTACGCAATCTAAACTAAAATTTTCTGGATTTTTGTTATTAAGTACAGGTAAGCACACTCCAGAGTGGTTCTTGTTTTATGAACTGCACGAATTATTTCAACTGGGTTTCTAGGTTAAGGTGTTTTTTTCTGTACGTCATTTGTTCCTAATATTGCCATCACTAAATGTTCCTAATATTGGCAGTGGCAGAATCGGTTACCAAAGATTTGTTCCCGTCAAAACCAAAGTTGAATTCATGCAAAGTTGACAGAAAAGCAACGAGCAGTACAACCAAAGAGTACAACAAAAGAATCGGAAAAAGAAACGTGGTTTTGTTTTGTTTGTGACATCTGCACTGAAGAAGATATGCGCTTGTGTATAGTTTGCTGTCGATACGTTCACGAGGCCTGTGCGTAGGCCTAACTAAGGATGATAAAGAAAAGTTTATATGTCCTCAATATTCTTGAGTTATATTTGTTCAGAAAATGTTAGTAGTTCCATATGTTGTTCGATAGTTCCTTATATCGAGATAGGGTGGCAATAATAGGGAGAGCTGTTATCCTAATATTGCCATTCGCAACTTTTACAAACAAGTACAGTATCTTCATTTCTATTCAGTTTTTTGAGGTAAATAAATATATGGTATAAACAATGTATTTCTTTACCCG
This sequence comes from Polydrusus pterygomalis, assembly GCA_963969555.1. Lineage (NCBI taxonomy): Eukaryota > Metazoa > Arthropoda > Insecta > Coleoptera > Curculionidae > Polydrusus > Polydrusus pterygomalis. The sequence goes on from OZ018378.1 coordinate 55,079,933, forward strand.
TACCCAAATTTGCATTCCTTTTTCAATAAAAGTATAGGATTTATTCACAACCAAACGTTAAGGTGGCAATATTTGGCTCACTTACCTTATGCCAATTAAATAATACGTTGCCGTTTCTTCATCCGTATTTAGTGATTAATAAATTTGTACCTAGGTACTTATTATTCTTTAAAGTTGGATTTTAATTGTGGCCGCCTCATATAATGAAATCACGGGAAAAATAAATTTTAAGCCATCTTAAGTAAAAAACTGCTACTGCAATTTTTAATTCAGATGGCATATCTTGTGGTTTTACATAATGTCTTTAAACATTATAATGGTGGCTACAAAGTTCAATTTTAGAGAAAAATACTAAGCGCAAAAGTAAAGTAAGTAAAATGGAAAAGATACCGCAACCGAATTAAAATGTAAAGGAAACGTTTTTAAATTTTTTATTACAACAGCTCGTAAACGTCTCTTGGTAATATAAATAAATGTTATATTTGTAACATATTTACGTAAAAAAAATGAAATACGTAATAAAAACACATCTCCGTAACTAGTTTGAGACGTTAAAAAAATGTTGCATTTATGTTTTTATAACGTTAAGATGATGTTAAATAATGTTTTAATTGTGTTCTTAAGGTGACCTTTTTCTAACATTACTTTTTGAAACGTGTTATAGCATGTAATATGACGTTGCTATTGCGTTAATTGATTTATCATTCTGACGCCTGGGCTAACGTTACGTGTTACCAAGTTAAAAACTTTATAACATCAATGGTATGTTTTTATGCTTAGTGGGAAGTTTTTGAGAAAACGCAAAAAACATTTTACTGTTATTCACAATATGTTTTGCTTACATCTAAACGTTTAAAATGCTAATTATCAGTTAGTCTGATTAGTTTTAAATGATCATTTTAATTCAAAAATAAAAACTACTTTTTCTACGATTTAAAAAAAAAATGGACATGTGAGCTTGATGCATAGCGCAGGTGAAATTACTACAGCAGATTTTATTTAAGCAAACTTTCATTTCAAAAATGATACAAAAAAAAATCTATGCAGTGGTAGTTGGCCATAGAAGTATGGAACTGTAAAATTTTTGATATTTTCTCAAAATTTTAAAAAAATAAAAAAAAAATTTATAATTTTAAAACTTAAAAATTTACCAAAAATACAAGCTTAAACTCGTTCCACACCCCACCCATTCTACTACTACTAAACAGATGATTGGCGCTATTGATGGCGCACTGGCAATCAAATCAAGCGAATACCGCAATCTGCGGAAACCACACATGTCCAGGGCATTATTTGTGGTTTCTACTGATTGTCGCTTATTAAGCTCGTTGTTTACAACTTAGGTGAAACATGGACGCGTGTACTTTATGAATTATACTATGCAGTTATGTATGTAGATTCGTTTTCTTAAGTAACCCAGTTTTGGGAAAAAGTGGATAATATGTGTGTTGTTTCTGCAAAACCGATTCAATTATATTATAACGCAATTATAGATAATGTGAATGGATTTAAAATTAGACCTAAACAGGTAAGTAACCGTTGTATATTTAAAATTTAGATATTATAAAAAAATCATATATTTTTGCAACACTTTAGCTACTCCACTGCAAGCTAAAAACATAATAACCACAATATGTCACAAACACAGCTCACCATCAAGCTACCTTTAGAAAATGAATGAATATGTAAAATTCGGCGTTACGCGTAGTAAAATGGAGTAAAAACGCCCGTACAGCGTTGCCATATTGATTTCCCTTAAATATAATTTTATGTCATTTGGAAAAAAATAATTTTACGAGTAGAAATTTAGAAAAAAATACACAAATATATTAAGTATAATATTATTTATACTCAATAGTTACACATGGCCAATGCATCTAGTATAATTAATATAACCATTGTTTTCAAACACAGATCACCAGAAATTTGTCATCACTGATTTCAGTTAAAAGCGATTTGTGATCGGGTCAAAATGTCAATGACAATGTTGTCTCCCTTTATCTCATATGAAGGTGGTCAAATAAGAGGGAAAGAAAAAAAAAAAATGTTTTTCGTAATAGTCATGTAGATGCTTTCATTTAGCTTGAAATAAAATACTGTAGGGGTAACAGGCTTGTTACGGCCCAGTTACCCCAGCAGGAGTCAAAATTAACACATTGTGTGTTTCCCGTCTGACACGTGCTGGTTGCAGTGGAACTTCTTTAAAATATGTTCTAGTAAAACAAAACCTTTTTTCTTTTTAATTTTTTTTTAATTTCTTAAAACCTATTTTTACACACGATGTGTTAATTTTGACTCCTGCTGGGGTAACTGGGCCGAAAGACTTTGTGCTTTTCTTTTTTCTAAAAAATTTTAATGCAACAGGAAAATTCACAATTATTTTACTTATTTGCCCACTAGCCGATATATTTTTTCTCCTTTTTACAAAATTATCGTCAAATTATGTGTCACACCAATGAGATTACTTCGGAAAAATGAAAACCTACCTAGAGGTAGAGGAACATACATCCATCGAGTTAAAATATGTGGAATCTCTTTATAATCACAAATCGAGTGAACAGCGTTAATATTACTTAATGAATGTGGCCCAAAAATGCCAATTATTTTTTGTTCTGATATTAAGTTACAAGTAGTATTAATTGCGCGGAATGGTTCATTAGCTGTAATTGGCACAATAAGGTGTTCTAGATGCCTCTCCTCTCTATTTCTATTTGTCATTTCAACTGCCGCCATAAAATCATTTGCACGAACGTTAGGAATGTCATCTTCATTTCCTTCGAAAAATCCAGCTAAAACTATAATAATAATACATTAAAAATTAATTTCAACTACAAGACAGTAGATAAATTTACTAAAAGAAACGAAGGGGCTTTTTTGCTAAATTTGGATTTGTATCCTACCGCATAGAGAAAGAAAAGATACAATTTTCTGCGGTTTCAGTTTTTAAAATTGTAAATTATTTACTTAAAAAATAAATAAACAAGATAAGCTAACCCGAAAAAAACATAGACATGTAGGGGAAGGTCGCCTATGATGGCACCTTTTTTTTACCACCTAATATATTTTTTGGTTCGAAGGTTTTAACCCATTTAACCATATTCAAATATTTGTTACTACTTAAATATTCATTATAAAACCTTTAAAATATACAAAAACTATTTTTTTGGTAAAAAAAAATAGAAAAGAAAAAATCACCAAGTATGCCATCATAGGCAACTGCATTACCTATGATGGCATACTCCAGTAAAATGCAAAAATCTGAAGGACGCATACATGTAAAGTAAAAGGAATATTTGAGTTACAGTTTGCACATTTATATTGTTAAAAAATTCAAGTTTAAAAAAACTTAAAATAATATTATTACATTCTAGGACACATGTTTAAAACTTTTAAAAAAGATAATGAAAACATTATCAGGAAAGTACAATCTAAAGACATATTAAAAAACTTTAAAAAGCATAAAATTAGTGACATATTATCTAAAAGAAAAGTAAAAGTAGCGCCGTTTTGAATATGAGGCGTATGATGGCATTACCTATTTATATGTATTTATAGGTATGCCATTATAGGAAACCAATGGATATGCCATCATAGGAATATGTCACACTTCTAGTAAATAAATTATAAAAAATTAAAATCACAACTTAGATCTAAAATAAGCATAGCAAAGTAACATCTATATCCTATAGTTATCGGAAAAAAATCGTGCATTCTAATTTAATGCACCTAACATAATAAATTTTGGGTTTAAAAACTGGCTAATATTACTTCGGCACTTAACAATTTCTGTTCTATTAAATAACTCTACATAAAAACGTCCGTCACAACTGAAATTCGACTCACAACCATAGACAAGCGAGTTGCGCGCTCTCAAGGATAGATAGGCAACTTAACATACTAAATTGGTTCCCTGATAGCGCCACATGCGACCGGGGGAGAAACTAAATATAGTCGTGGTGGGGGTAGGCGCCAAGCATAAAAATTTTAATTTTATTATTACTTTGAATTCAAATTTTCGCGCTTCTAACTTAACGGAAAAGTTTGAAGCGCGAAACATCTGATTCAAGTTAAAATAATTTGGGAGAACGAAAGGAAATTATAACAATGATATGGCGACAAGATTTATTAATATTAGATATTTACATAAATATGGTTTACATAAAAAAACAGCTTACATTATTATATTATTATTTTCTGTAGATTTTTCTAACAATTCCCTGTTATTTTCAATGTTTTTATTTAATAAACTAGTTATTGTACCTTGTAGTTCATTAAGTTGTGAAGTAAAGTTTCTTTCTATATCTTTAATAGCTTTCGCTGTACTTTCCAATCGTTGGGCGACATTAATGAAGTCTTCAGGAGGTTCCACGCTTTTGTTAATTGCCTTGGTTTTTCTTCCCGACTTCTTTGGTCGCGACATATTAAATATATACCTATTTACGATTCTCAAACTACCGACTGCGCCATGTTAAGTTTATAAATTATATATGAATAATTATTTAATAATAATTTTATTTTTTATATATTTGACAAATTAGTCATAAAATGACAATGACAATCTTTCACCAGTCCAGGTAAGACTTCAGGATCTGTCACAACAAACCATATTTTTATCTTTCTCGCACATATTATGCAGGTACAGAGAGAGAGAGAGAGAGAGAGAGAGAGAGAGGTACAGAATGTTGGCCATGCTAATTCTAAATGAATATTATGTTCCTACCAACGTTAGGAGATGAACAACCTTATAAAACAAAATTCCTACAATAGAGCCACTAGCGACCGGGGGCTAAATTAAACGAACAGGGGACGACCTTCACCATTTAAGTTATCCTAGCCTGCTCACAACTAAACGGTCAATCAGTGTTGCCGCTGGCTTCTTTTTTATTGGGGTAGACTACAGCCAGAGAGAGGGGTAGGGTAGAACTGGGTCGGTTCGGGGTAGCTTAGTTAAAATTTGAAACTTAACAATTCGACATATTTTTTTGCGTAACGACAAATATTTTGTGAAACCTAATTCAACGAGACACATAAACAAAGTGAAAAATTAAATGAATTTTCAATTATCATTTTAATATGAGCAACTAGATGGCGCTGGTGTCAAAAAGAATTAATTTTGTAATAAATCTGGTTTCGTAGAGCATAATTATCTATGAAGTTTGTAGATGGCAGAGCGATAGTTAAAGTATGAATGAATGAGGCAACTCTCAGCAATGAATGATTAATAATTTTTTTTAACGATAAATTAAAACGTTTGTTTTATTAGTGTAATAAATACAAAATAAATGCAATTTATACACCGTTGGACCGTTGTCATAGTCCGAAATTTAAAATAATAAAATATAGCTTACGTCGCGTCATCTAGTAAGCAAGTATCACAATACGTACTCGCGCAACTTAGGGATGTTCGATTCGATCGATTTTTTTAAAGATCTTGATTTTTGTAATCGATCTTGCTCAATTTTTTTTATTGCGTTTTATATTATTTGTAAGTATTTTTATTACTTAAACAAATTTTGTTGATTTGATACTGTAATCGGGGTAGATTTGCGTGAGGGGAGCGAGCGAGCGAGATTTCTCTGAAAACGGGGTAGATATACCCCGTTCGGGGTAGCGTTGGCAACACTGCGGTCAATACGCGCGCCCGTCTAACTATGCGGGATCACGCAAAACCATTTTATTCCAAAAATACCTGTGGTATGCCATCATGGGAAGTATGCCATCAAAGGCGACCTTCTCCTACCTCACACGAGGTGTGAGGTTAATGTTGTTGTTTACTAAATAATTTGCTCAAATTGAAATCTGATTTAATCCGGAATTGTTTGTAACTTTTTAGTGATTTTGCATACTAGTGGACTAAAGGACATTAATAAATAAGACGACAATATTTTCCTAAAAACTTTGATATTTAGTGGAAAACTTAGTGAGATTAGAATGTCACAGCAGGAATGTTACAAGTGCATTAAGCCCTGTGTTATAAGGGAAGAAAAGGGAAAATTGTTTGGATTTCCATGCGATTTCTGTAAAGAAATAATATGCAGTGATTGTACTGGTGCATTGGCGGGAGAGATTCGAATAATTCCAAGTGTATCTAGAACGACACTTTATCTTTGCCCGAGTTGCAAGGATACCATTAAAAAACTTCCTGATGTACAAAAGAAAATGAACAAGACCTTGCAACGAACCGAGAAAACGGCTAGCAGCCTGGAAAAACTAAAAGAAGAAGTGGACAGCCTCAAAGGATCTATGGATAGGAGAAGAAAAGAAAATGAAACATTAAAAGGAGAGCTATCAAACATGAAGAAAGAAATAACACGGGTGGGTCAGAAGGTCTCTGGAGGGCAGAGTTATGCTGAAGCCCTGAGGAAGCAGGAGAAAAAAGTTGAAACCATAAAACTTCCAGTCAACAAAGGGTCTGAATCGGATGTTGAGGAAACCTTGCTCGAAATGAAGGAGAGAGAGAGACGTGCTAGTAACATCCTTTTTTTTGGTGTGGAAGAATTAGAAAAGGATGACAAAGTAAAAGATGACAAAGACAAGATACCTTGAAACAGGCATTCAAAGACCACTCAATAGAAATGATTGCGAAATTATATAAAAACTATATTAGACCAAAGATAGAATATGCTTACAACGTATGGAACCCATATTATGTCAAGGATATTGAGATAATAGAAAGGATTCAGAGAAGAGTTACCAAAATACCCACTACACTGCAAAATTTATCATACCCAGAAAGACTGAAAAGATTTCAGTAAACAACACTAAGGGAACGGAGACATAGAGGAGACCTTATTGAAACATATAAAATAATTGGTGGGCACTATCAGTGTGAAATCCGAAACATCTTCCAACTGAACCAGAATCCACAACTGCGAGGGCACTCTATGAAAATAGACAAAGAAAAAGCTGCTAAGCTCCAGAGGAAGAATTTTTTAACCAATCGTGTGGTGTATTCATGGAATGCACTTACAGAGGAAACAGTGACCGCAGCAAATTTAAATATATTTAAAAACCGGATGGATAAAGAACTAAAACAAAGCGCAGCAAGAATGATCCATTATAGTGCATAGTCAATTTTTTAATGTAAACAACAACACATTTTAACAAACAATAGCTTTATCGGTATACCGCTTGCTATTGGTTGATTACAGTATTACAGTATTACCTTTAGATAAGCAAACGATCATCACGGAAGTGACAAATCTATATGGCATTGCGCATGTAAACAAAACCATGCAGGAATAGTCATGCGCACTGTGAAATTCTCTTTAACGAATGAAAAAATATACAGGTCCGGGCTTTAAAAGTTAAGGTCTTACTCAAGAAATTGTAAAAGTTGACCTTTAATTAATTTTTAAGAGTAAACAGCTAAAATATTGTCAACTAAAACTCACAGTGGTCCGGTTTATTTAGGATACTCGACCACTGTGCGTTGTTGAGATTGCAACCCACTGTGCGCTATTCAGGGTCAAGTGCATTGCAATCTCAACACTTATTTGTGTATATATACTGGGCCAACTCAAAGCAACAGCATCGAAGCCTGCCGCTCGATCAAACCATCAATAAGTGACTATCCTTGACCATCGTCAAGTGCCGCACTTAGTCTTCAGTTCTACGATAGGTGACTAGCCTTGACCATCGTCAAGTGACGCGCCTAATAACACGTTAGCCCATTGCCCGAACAAGTTACAGACATGCTGGTTTCCCTACTAGGGTAATAATCGAGATGATACAATAGACGACCATTTTATAGACTCCAGACTTTCCTTTCTCTACCGCTACGACCCCTACGAAGAGAAACTTCGTGACATGGTGGAGGCGCCGTCGTCGCATCCCAGGACGTCTAATCTCCATATTAGACGCCACTACTAAGTCAGATGTTGTTCATCGATTCATGTCAGACCAGTGCCAACTAAGAAGTAGAAGCGAATCCATCAGCCAAGCCATACCTATCGCCAGCAGTACCAAATTGGAGACCAGCCCAGAGACTTCGCCAACAACAAGCAAGAATAAGCCAAGCAGCAGAAACAGGAGTGAATCCGTCAGCCAGGCCGTACCTACCGGACAGAAGATAAAGCCAAGCAGCAGAGGCAAGCCAACTGAGAAACAGGAGTGAATCCGTCAGCCAGGTGCCTCATTCGCCTTCGCCATTGTCAAGAAAACCGGTACGAGCGATATAAGCCAAGCAGCAGAAAGAGGAGTGAATCCGTCAGCCAGGCCGTACCTACCGGACAGAAGACAAAGCCAAGCAGCAGAGGCAAGCCACCTGAGAAACAGGAGTGAATCCGTCAGCCAGGTGCCTCATTCGCCTTCGCCATTGTCAAGAAAACCGGTACGAGCGAGATAAGCCAAGCAGCAGAAAGAGGAGTGAATCCGTCAGCCAGGCCGTACCTACCGGACAGAAGACAAAGCCAAGCAGCAGAGGCAAGCCAACTGAGAAACAGGAGTGAATCCGTCAGCCAGGTGCCTCATTCGCCTTCGCCATTGTCAAGAAAAACCGGTACCAGCAAGAATAAGCCAAGCAGGGATTCACACCATAACCTACAGGTTGGACCACTACGTAGATGCAACCAAGGAGGATAGCAGGCATCAGGAAAACCGCTACCCGCTACACTCGCCTACTCGCCTACAGGGTGGAACACCACAAAGTTGCCACCTACGAGAAAAACAAACTGCATAGAAAAAGAAAATACTTCAACACTAGTCTGCAAAGCCATATATATATATATAATAGACGAAGAATTGCAAACATTAATTGGGATCCACAATACTTACGTAATCCACGAAGAAAAAATCGAGCGGCAGGCTTCCTTCAACGGACTAAGAGAGGCTTCCTTCAACCGACTAAGGCATGCTTCCTTCAACGGACTAAGAGAGGCTTCCTTCAACGGACTAAGAGAGGCTTCCTTCAACGGACTAAGAGAGGCTTCCTTCAAGGGACTAAGAGAGGCTTCCTTCGACGGACTAAACTATTGTTGTGGAGTAGCCACCCAAGAAAAACTAGACTCTCTGGTTATGGACGCAGACACATTGGACAGACGTATCAGCACCATCACACAAGGAGTGGAGCAGACCATCAGCACCATCTCATCACAGTCAACGCAACTAGACAAATAACAGACACACTCCAGGGACCAGCGTGTGCAACAAAACTATTTCATGGGACAACCAAGGAGGAATAACCTCGCAGGAAATACCACAGGCCCGGACTCCAGCCAGCCTGCACAAGATGCCCATGCACAAAGAAACAATTAAATATCTTAAGTTACTGTAAAATAATTAAGATAAATCCTATTACCATTATAATATCAAGTTGTAGACAAAAGGTAAACTAACATGTCTAAGCATTGGGGGCCAATGCTTTTCAGAGGGGGGGCATGTCAACTAAAACTCACAGTGGTCCGGTTTATTTAGGATACTCGACCACTGTGCGTTGTTGAGATTGCAACCCACTGTGCGCTATTCAGGGTCAAGTGCATTGCAATCTCAACACTTATTTGTGTATATATACTGGGCCAACTCAAAGCAACAGCATCGAAGCCTGCCGTTCGATCAAACCATCAATAAGTGACTATCCTTGACCATCGTCAAGTGCCGCACTTAGTCTTCAGTTCTACGATAGGTGACTAGCCTTGACCATCGTCAAGTGACGCGCCTAATAACACGTTAGCCCATTGCCCGAACAAGTTACAGACATGCTGGTTTCCCTACTAGGGTAATAATCGAGATGATACAATAGACGACCATTTTATAGACTCCAGACTTTCCTTTCTCTACCGCTACGACCCCTACGAAGAGAAACTTCGTGACAATATGATTCAAATTCTTGCCAAAAAATTGGGACTTTTTCCAATTTTTCACCAAGTTAGGGAAAAAGGTAGAAATTTCTGGTATTTTTAGTAGCTACAAACCTATCAGATTTTGAGGAAAGAAAATCGTTTTTAATATTTTGTGTCTAAAAATAATTCTCTGTCGTGTTTTTAGATCGAAACGGAGAAGAGAACAAGTCAATTACATACCATACCGTCCCAACTCGAAAGTAAAAACAAACAAAACAGAACTTTTCGATATTAGCGCGTACCTAACCTCAAGCCCAATATTAGTTGGTAACATTTAACAATTTTGGGGACGTATAAAACAACATTTTCAAGCAGATTTTCTTGATCAAGAATTTGAAACAGTTTTCGGTACCAGTCATTGTTTATTGCTCCAACACAATAATTCACCTACACAATACAAGAAGTACACAAAAACTAGAAATCCGAAATATTAAATACCTATGCACAATCCACAATGACTGACTTTGTTGCTTTTAAATAGCAAAGCCAACGGCTAAGTTGAGCGTTTGTTTTAAAAATTTAACTCAGCTCAGCAAAGATTTTTTCTCCTCCTTTGCCGCGGTTAAGTATGCCCATTTATATTTCTCATAAATATACAATATGTTCGTGACGCGTTCCTTTAACAACTTAGCTAAGCAAATATTTTAGATTTACGTTATAATGATATTTAAATTAAGTGTGGGTAATAAGACCCAGCAGACAATAATGCCCATCTAATCTTCGGAAGCTGTATAATAAACGAATTTGAAGAGACAGCCGGCGCGGCGGCGTGCTTTGACCACTTGGTACAATATTATATAGGTAATACTATCAGCTAGTATTTTTAAGAAACAATTTGGTGTACAAATTATAGTCAAATAGTGAGAATAAAGTTTATATGGAACAAACCTTACCTAAATTATGTGCTTGGGAGCTGACAGCATTACAACCAAAACAAATAAACACTAACACCCAAAACATATTTTTATTAACTTCAAATAACTAATTCAAACTTAATATTTCAAAAAAAAAACATTAATAATATTTACGAAAAAAGTAAATATTTAATCTTAAATAACGACCTGCATTGCCGTATAGCCGATGTCGGTATTAGAAAACTTCTGGACCGAAATCCAAGATCTAAAATTAGCTTTTGATTTATTTTCAGTTTAGTATATTTATAAATTGATCCAGATTTGCGTATTTGGAAAGCAAAGACAGAGTAGGTAAGTAAAGTAAAAGAGACACATTTTATACAGGGTGGCCCTTTAGTGTGGCAAAGTACAATAGCTCCGTTACTATTTCAAATACATTAAAAATATCAATACAAAAGTTGAAGGGCAGTAAGTGACTTATAACGTAAAATTATTTTCAACTGTATAGGGTGGCTCAAAAAAGCGGAACAAGAAAAAATTTACTTTTTTCAAATGGAACACCCTGTATATTTTTTCATTTTTAAATTCCACATAGAATTATAATTATTTTTTATTAAATACATTATTAGTCTATACTTTATAGTTTTCGAGATATTGACTCTTGAAAAGTGACATTTTTGAACTTTGACAGCTTCTAACTTTCTAACAGTACGTCTTAGAGCAAAACGGCTTACATGTCCCTATCTTCAATTTTTATTATCTTCCCAAAAAAATCAACTTCCAGTTAAACCGGAACAACTATATTTCCTGCTTTCGAGTAACATCCGGTTTAACCGGAAGTTGATTTTTTTGGGAAGATAATAAAAATTAAAGATAGGGACATGTAAGCCGTTTTGCTCTAAGACGTACTGTTAGAAAGCTAGAAGCTGTCAAAGTTCAAAAATGTCACTTTTCAAGAGTCAATATCTCGGAAACTATAAAGTATAGACTAATAATGTATTTAATAAAAAATAATTATAATTTTATGTGGAATTTAAAAATGAAAAAATATACAGGGTGTTCCATTTGAAAAAAGTACATTTTTTATTGTTCCGCTTTTTTGAGCCACCCTATAGAGTTAAAAATAATTTTACGTAATAAGTCACTTACTGCCCTTCAACTTTTGTATTAATATTTTTAATGTATTTGAAATAGTAACGGACCTATTGTACTTTGCCACACTAAAGGGCCACCCTGTATTTAAAATTCAATAAAGTGTTACATATTGGAGAAACATTTTAAAATCTTGCTATTAGTAGGGAAACGTTTTCCAGTCTGAATATTTAACATATTTGAAGAAAAACCAGTTTTATTTATTTTAATATTGTAGAATTAATTATTAAACAAAAATTAGGTAATTTTGTTGTCAGAACTACATTTTTGGTGCCTATACGATACACAATATTCGTTGTTTCTTTTTTATATCAAGTTCGTTGAAAACTGTAACCAATTAAATCTAATAATTTAAAATAAACATATACTGGGTGTCCACGGAAGGTGGTTCGCCCCTCTGACTTTTTGTTTTTCAAGATAATGAAATTAAATTTGGGGGAGTTGTATACGGCATAAAACTGAAGTTTTTGACAGGTGACACAATATTATGGAACTTTCGGTTTAACCGGAAGTGACATAAACTTTCGATTTTTAAATGGGACACCTGGTATATTTTGCGATATTTTGACTCTAAATGACAGTCTAAATATAACGATGTATCACTTATCACTTTTTGTCACCAAGAAAATATTTTTTTCCAAATTTATTGTTTTATCTAGTGGGCTATAAATACCTTAAAATCACTTATTTCAGTTCTTTAATCTTGGGAAAAATACAATTTTACTTTTTTTGGTTTAATGCCATGTTCTGTGTAAAATTTAATCTTTAAAGTTGTATAACTATTTTTTTTAACGGTAACATAGTGGGTTGTCCGGTTAAGAAAAAAAAAGGATTTTATTACGATTATTTTGATACCACACACTATTGGGTTTTGAAAAAGCTACCATCGAGGGGTAAACCGCTGGGGCATTTTGGTGTTCAAGCTCTTGGCATATGTTGGCAGTATGGGCATTATGCAGGCAGTATTTGGCATTATTTTGGCATTATTTAGCATTATTTTGGCAGTATTAGCATTTGTTAAAAATAATTAGTTAACAATTTGGCAACATCCTTACGACTCGGCAACACTACTTATCAAAAGTCGTAGCCGTTTGCTTTAAATTAGGTGGAGTGGGGGTGAAACCGTGAAGCCTGATTGCTGCTTGCTGTAATAAGCTCGGCCGGCCACGTTGTCGTAAAGTAAACCTGTCAAAGCTCGTGTCGGATGAACTGAATCGAGCACGGAATTTTCTTTCATGTTCTTATTGTTTATTATTAGGTATTGACTCCAATATTTATTTATTTTATTAGAATATTATTAAACAAAATAATAGCCTCGATAATAGCCTACTTGTTTTACTCTTTATTTACTCCTCAATTTTTTATTTATAAATGTCTTTTGGTAAAAGAAAGTTGTTTACACTTTAACAGGTTTGTTTGTTTAGGAAATGTTGTATTAAGGCTTCAATTTAGTTGAGGTAACTAAGTATAGGTTTTTTTCGAGTTTTTTTTTTATTTTCAAAGAAAAATCCTCGGAAAAATGCAAAATATCTTATCAAAATACCATTAAGATAGTTCCCTCTTTAACAAAGAGTTTGCCTATTAAAATGGCCCAAAAACTTGACAAAGTAGTACTGATGATGGCCTAACAGCCGAAAGCGCTCTACGGATTTATAAAAATATTTTGCACTTAATACGAAACTTAATACAAAAGTTTGAATTTTTCTTCGTTATTCATTATGATCCACATAGCCCTTCACTAAATTTTTAATTTCAAGCTCGAAGCTCGGCTCAAAGTTAAAGTATAACTCTAGTGGGCATCGGCATACCTTAATGATTTTTATTTCGTATTGTAACTTTTGTTGTTGCTCCAAATAATTTTTACCCGAGATTTTGTTAATAATAAATAATCTATTGTTGTGAAAGTTACTCTGAGTGTTTTTTCTTTATATAAATAGGTCGTACCGTCGTACGTAAGTCAATATTACACTCCTATATTGTTGAATATTTTTATGCCTAAGTAAGTTAAAGTCAGTTTAACGAATATTTAAGTACCCTTCTTGTTTTACCGATACCAATGATTTATTGAAGTATGCGTAACAGAGAGCGGCATTATCGTGGCATTAGTGGCAATAGCATGGCATTAATGGCATTATTATGGCATTATTATGGCATTATTATGGTATTAGTGGCATTATCATGGCATTATAATGACATTATAATGTCATTAGTGGCATTATTATGGCATAAGATGCAAAATTATGGCATTATCGATGGTGTATTAGGGCATTTTCGGATTAGGTGTACAACATTTTGGTCAGCGGTTTACCCCTCGGCTACCATTAAAAAACTTTAAAGAGTTAACTTGGAACTCTCCTAAAATAAAGCATCTTTTTAGAATAAATTTAGATTTAAATGTATCAAGTAGCCTGTGACCACTAAAACTAATAAAACAAAATCATGCCTTGAAGAAAATTGACACAGTTGTTTAAAAAACATGGAAAATAATAGTTTTACAAGGAGTGAAAAAGTTGATATGTGCGGATTATAATATGCACTAAATTTTTTTTTGGTTTACTTGGCATTAGGCTAACTAGCCGTGCAGCCAGTGCACCTAAATTCAGCTAAAATCTTCGCATATATATGCCTTGTTTGGCTTTAAAATATGCAGTTTTTTTGCATTTACTGGTATGCAATATTTCTTAATTTATTATAGTAAAATTGGGTTCTAAAAAATATGTTTATTTAAAAAAAAACAAAGATAAATAGTCTTTATGGTACCTATATCGTTTGTAAATTCCGCGCTTTTACGTAGGTAGGTACCTATAATAAGTTAAATTCTTATTTTATTCTTAGGATATAAAAAAATTAAATTAATTATGAAATGAAATACCTATAAAAAGCAAAGCTGGCAGCAAGCTTTGAAGAGGCCGTCAATGTGTGCCCCCCCCCCCCTGGCTGTGCGAGGTCTGCGAGGGTATTTGTTACGACACTGCTTCGAATCGACACCTAAAGAAAGCTCAATGAGAATATAACTATTGATTTAGGCGAATGCGCTAGAAAACCTAATAATCGTGTTCGGCGAAAAGAGAGAAATACGTGTGCCTGGTCGCGAATTTACATTTCCTATACCAATGCAGTCACGACGGTGACTGAAATCGAGTAGTTTTTGTTTGCAAAAAATTAGTTACATATTCTAATCTATTACCGTGCAGAAATTTACCATATTGGTATAGAATTTGCAAATGGAATTTTAGGTTAAATATTGCGTAAATGCCTATATTGTTTCAGTCATACAGTGAGGACCTAAAGTCCGTCCCCCCCCTCTAACTTCTAAACCGTTCGGTATATTTTAATGAAATTTTGAACGATAATATTTGAGCAAGTCTTGCACTTTTTGACAATGACAGCTTTAAATGTCAAGATGACAGCTGGGTCCGCTTTTGGAATATTTTTTTAAATGGAACACCCTGTATATTTTTACATTTTTAAATTCCATATAAAATTATAATTATTTTTTATTAAATGCATTATTAGTCTATACTTCATATTTTCCGAGATATTGACTCTCGAAACGTGACATTCTTGAACTTTGACAGCTTATAACTTTTTAACAGTAAGTCTTAGTGCAAAACAGGGTATACAGGGTGTTCCATTTAAAAAAATATTCCAAAAGGACCCAGCTGTCATCTTGACATTTAAAGCTGTCATTGGTATGTCAAAAAGTGCAAGACTTGCTCAAATATTATCGTTCAAAATTTCATTAAAATATACCGAACGGTTTAGAAGTTAGAGGGGGGGGGGGACTTTAGGTCCTCACTGTATACCTACCATACATAGCTATGTATTTTATCTCTTTAGTAATTATACTGCCTGGGAAAGAAATAACCTAAAGTTAAATCAAAAGAATTTCCGTTGCACGTGATTGATGACGTTGAAAATCGGTCAGGAAACATAAGAAAGTTAAATTTGGGAAAAAAATATATAAATTTTATGCAATATTGAATGTAATAGAAACTTAATGTATTCTTCTTTGATACTAAGCCGCTTAAAGGAAATGTTTTTTTGAATTTAACCTTTTAAAAATTAATATCATTCGAATTTTTTGGGCTTACAGTTGGCAACAGAATTGTCAACGCATCGGTGATGCCAGTTTTTTTCTTGGCGAATTTTGGTTCACGTTTATTGTTTTCATTTCGTGTTTTCGTGAGTTTATTTAGGTCGTTTTTAACTAAAACTGCAAATCCTTTTATAAATAGGATTAAAAACTGTTCTTTTAAGAACAACAAAGGAATACATACACATTTCTGTTGATTACGTTATTTACCTTTATTGAAAAATGCCGAAGCATTTAAATAGCCGCTGCAAAGAGCTAATTGCTTCCCTAATAAGCTAGTTTGATGAAGAATGTAAAAACAATGGTCCTTGACAGCAGTTTAGAAAAGTAAGTTTAAAGTTGAATGTTAAGGTCTACAGGGGTATTTTGATTACAAACTGGCAACACTGCTGATATTCGAAGGTATGACGTGCAACGGAAATTCTTTTGATTTACGTAACTAGTATTTACATAGATTTATTAATATTTCGTAATCTTCAGTAACATTTTGGTAAAAGTTTGTTGAAAAAATTAATATAACATATTGTTTCGTTACGAAAACCAAGTAAGTATAACAAAAAATGTATCCTTTTTTTAATATTATTAAACATTATTAGGTTAATGTTTTTTTTGCACTGGAATCGTTTCCTTCTATACTAAGGCTGATTTTGTGAGGTTTCTTATTTTTCTTCTTTTCTTTGAGTTTGGATGGTCTTCCAGACTGTATGCGAATATTACCTTTAAGTCCCCTATCTTTTCTTCGAGCTATGTACAGCTGTTGGTTGTACATGGATTTTTCGGCTCCTGGCAAATCGAATTGTGTAGGAGAACATGGACATAATTTGTGACGAAGTCTGTATTTTTTCAAATGTAGTCACAAACATTTTTGAATGTCACTACCCACAATACTATTTATGACGGTTTTAGCCATTTTAAGGCACTACAAATCGATAAACTTATTTAAAAATGATTATAGCCTCAGAAAACCACGTGGCGTCGCGACAGAATAAGAAATTGCGCGATCACCACCAGCGTTGACAATAACTGACTGAAATGGGTTAGATTTTCTAATAATGTGCAACTTGCAAATTCTATACCAATATGGTAAATTTCTGCACCGCAATAGATTAGAGTATGTAACTAAATTTTCGCAAATAAAAACTACTCGATTTCAGTCACCGTCGTGACTGAATTGGTATAGAAAGTGTAAATCTGCCTGGTCTGACATACATCCTCTGAATAAGCATAATAATTTGATTTAATACTTTGTAGAAGGACCTATGCGATAATAACAATCAATATAGGATTAAGGATTAAAAATTAAAAGTTAAATTCAGTTTATACTATTTATGGGGCCTGATATAGGTACACTGAGAGAAACGTCTATTAACCGTAGCCAGAAGTCCATTAGTAGTAAAAAAAAGCTGTATTAAATAGGCGCCGAAAAAATAATTTTTATCATCATCATCATCAATATACTTTATGGTCCAACGAAAGGTACATTCTTGTTGACCAAGTGTGTCCTTACAGTAACAATAAATAAAAATAAATATAAACATAATACACTGCGCGACATATTTAACGCAAAACGAAAAAATTGCCTCAATTTTGATGTTATATATTTTCCAAATTTGTGGTTCGTTTTTAATGATTTTTTTTTCAAAGTGTAGGTTTTTTCCTTAAGCATATCACTGCCTTTGTTGTTTTACTTGAAAAAGTAACTTTGGTATTATACCGGGTGTTATAAAACTGTTATGTTTTTTTTACGGAAATTCAAAACACCCTGTGAGATTTACTAGCCATTGCAAGTTATCGCAATTCCAGCCAAATTAAAGTCCCATGTTTCCTTTACATTTTCTTTTTTGATTCATTGGTTTATCTCTGTTTTTTTATGAAATATTTACTTTTTAGTTCAACGTGATTTTCATAAAAAAATCTTTAGTTAAAAAATACAAAATAAACGAAATGCTTTGATTAATGCAACAGCAAGAAAAAACAAATTATAAAGTAAATAAAGAATCAATATTTGGTATTAATTTACTGAATTCACAAAACAGGGCAAAAAAAAATACAGGGAAAAAAATTGTAATTTCTAAATGTATTAAAAAAAATTAAATATGAATAATTAGTAGCTAGTATTGCCACTCCTTGCCCTAATGAATGCTTCGCATCTTCTTGGCATACTTAAAATCAGATTTCTGATTTCATCTTGATTAATCTGATTCCATATTTCCATAAGCCTCAATGACAGATCATTTAAGTTTCTAGGAGAAGGAAGCAAGGCTCTAAGATTCGTTGGCAATACTCGCTACTAATGATTCATATTTAATTTTTTTGAATACCTTTAGAAATTGCAATTTTCTTTCCTGTATTTTTTTGCCCTGTTTTGTGGATTCAGTAAATTAATACCAGATATTGATTCTTTATTTACTTTATAATTTGTTTTTACTGGCTGTTGCATTAATCAAAGCATTTCGTTTATTTTGTATTTTTTAACTAAACATTTTTTTTATGAAAATCACGTTGAACTAAAAATTGAATATTTCATAAAAAAACAGAGATAATCCAATGAATCAAAAAAGAAAACGTAAAGGAAACATGTGACTTCAATTTGGCTGGAATTGCGATAACTTGCAATGGCTAGTACATCCCACAGGGTGTTTTGAATTTCCGTAAAAAATACATAACAGTTTTATAACACCCGGTATAATACCAAAGTTACTTTTTCAAGCAAAACAACAAAGGTAATGATATGCTTAAGGAATAAACCTACAATTAGAAAAAAAATCATTAAAAACGAACCACAAATTTGGAAAATATATAACATCAAAATTGAAGCAATTTTTTCGTTATGCGTTAAATATGTCGCGCAGTGTATAAACAAGTGTTTGCAATAAGCACTTTAGTCTAATTTCCACATAATATTTATTTTATAAACCCGAAGCGTTTCGCTACACAGTAGCTTTATCAAGGAATTTTTACATTGAGTGAGGAACCTACTATAATTTTAGCCTACATATTTATATACAAATTATCTTTTTTTTAAACAAATAATTATATTAAGGGAATATTAATTATAATATTATATATAAAATAAATAATAATTATTGAAAAGGTTTAATAAAGGCGATTTATTCAAATCTGTTTGGTCATTCAAAATAGACCAGTGTTTTTATGACGGTTAATTTCCAAACTTTCCAACAAATTAAGTTTAGGTACCGTAGAGCGGTGTAACTTTGCCATGATTTTGAGAGATTTTTTATAATATTTTCCTTATTATTAAAACAATCGGCTTCCAATAAAACTATGTAGATCATTGGACTTTTTATCAGCGACTCCCTAATTAAATTAGGCAAACAAAAACAGTTTAATATATATTTTTATTTTTCTATAATGGGCAAAGTCACCCGCATGTCGGTGTGAAATTGCCCAAGGCTCTAAATACGCTTTTATGCAATATAAGACCACCTGAATGGTGACTTTGCCCATTAACTATTTGTAGTAAAACGAGGTTCAAAGTTTATAATTTATTTTTTTTGGAAAATTTTAAAAATAACATTACTTTTGCAGTTTTTATTAAAATATCTATATTTTCTTTATTGGAACTAAATACAAAAATTTAAACAAAACGTATTTATTTTTATAAAATCTTAACAAAACTAATTTGCCCTTAACACAAAAAGAAAACTTATTTGTTATAAAAAAAAAACAGAACTTGTTTATTCTTATAAAACAAATATTCTTATCTGTATAGTTTCTATATCTTCGAATCCCTGGCTTCTTTTTGTAAACGCGGCCTATTTTCTGCAAAAAAATGGGAATGCAAAGTCACCCCAAAAAATGTACAACAAATAGCAACCTGCTCAGTAAAAATCTAGCTACATTACCTCAATACATGTTTATAAATATTAACCCAACAAGTAACTTCTAAAAAAGCACTATAATGTTACTACATACCTTAGCAATTACACTTTACTTACACATCAAAAAATCAAATTTCGTACAAAGTATTACTATGGAGTTTGATATTTATTGATACCTGTCGTTTTGCCGCTAAAACATTTTGCAGACACAAACCAATAACACTACGTGCTGGATCGTTGCAGCGTTGCTACTTCTTTAAAAATATTAAATTTTTTAGACGATTAGTAACAGTTGGGCAAAGCCACCCCTGCTATGCAAAGTAACACCGCTCTACGGTATGGCTTTTTTCTCTGTATGAAGAATTTTAAAATTATCTGAAAATATATGGCTTTCTTCGGTAATGTGATTGAAATATGTGGAGTCTGTTTTTTGACATAAAAAACTTTTTTATGTTCAGCGATTCTGGTTTTCTACCTATCTGAACTATATAAATTTTTGGACACGATCCGCAATTTACTTGATAAACACCTGATTTGTTCTCACTGTTAGTCTTTGTTTTATGGTTTTTTAAATTTTTTACCCAAAGTATTATTTGTTTTAACATATTTTCAGATAATTTTAAAATCCTTCATACAGAAAATAAAAGCCATAACCTTAATTTGTTGGATAGTTTGGAAATTAACCGTCATAAAAACACGAGTCTACTTTTGAATGACCAAACAGATTTGAATAAATCACCCTTATCAAACCTTTTCAATAATTGACCATATTCTAAAAACTACTCTGTGGGTATTCCCTTAATATAATTATTTGTTTAAGGTGGGAGTATCAACAAGCTTGCCAACATGTAACCTATTTTACCTATTTCGCGTAGATTTATTTATGTTTTCTAGTTTTTACACAAAATTTAAATAAAATCAGTATCGACTTGATATTCTATAGGTAATAATTGACATATTTAATAAATATCAAGAACTTTCATAACTTATTTTAGGAGAATTGTATAGCGAAAAATATCGGGTAAGATTTTTTTTTAACATTATTATGTCATTGTTCTTTCACTATACAATTTTCCCAAAATTAGCAATGAAATAAATTTATACTTTTGTAGTATATCAGATATTACCTAAGTAAGTAATGTGCCGACGATACTGATTTTATTTAAATGTTAGTCAATAAAATAATAAACTTGAAAAAATAACGCGAAATAGGTTATAGGTTGGCAATAATAGATTGAATGACGTTTATAATTCCACCTTAAGAAAAAGATAATTTCTATATAAAAATTTAGGCTAAAATTATAGTACCTCACTCAATGTAAAAATCCCTTGATAAAGCTACTGTGTGTAGCGAAACGCGTCGGGTTTATAAAATAAATATTATTTGGAAATTAGACTAAAGTCCTTACTGCAACAATTGTAATGAATTTCCATCAAGTAAAAGCCAGCACTATTCACATAATATGAACATGTACATTATCGTAAATTACAAAATACATACACTTAAACATATCTACTAAAAAAACAATAAAGATACAATTAAGAAAACAAAAAAAAAAACCTCAAAAACCTGAACATAATCCACATCTAAAATACACACTTCCGTGGTCCCGGGGAAGAAGGAGATAAGTCCATTTTTATAGTTTTTCAGTAGATTGAGTTAAAGTTCAGCTTAGTAGTGCCAATCAGGGGAAGGGTTTAGAAAATTGAAATTTTTGTACTAGAATTATTGCTACTTGTATTTAATAATATCTAGAACAGAATTATGGTTTTGTGTTATTTGAGAAGTTAGATGCACTTATCCCTTTATGAACTAAGAAAAAATCTACTTATCTCATTTGTAACATTTTATTTACTATTGCAAAAATAAAAATAGCCAGTCAAAACTAAAACTTTAATATTCTAATAAGAAATATAAATAATTAGGCTTAATAAATGAAGTTGAAAACTAATATTCTTCATCTGACGAAACCAAGTCAGGATGTGTCTCCTTAGCATCCTCTAGAGTCGGAAGGTTTTGGTAAAAATCTCAAAATATATTCGAAATATAAGGAAGAAATTGCATTAGGTTATCCTTTTTCTTCTTAGAAATTGGTATTTATTAATTTAAATTTACTAAGGAGTAAAAAGTACAACCTAGTTGGTACAATTAGGGATATGTATAAGTAAATAAAAATAAAGTAAGGGATTTAAGGGGGTAAGTATGTAAACTTATTTCTTTATGAACAATTTTTAATTACGGGTTTATATTTGTGCGAAAGGGAATAAGTTTACTTATTCCTTTAAGTACTTTGCGGGGCCAACTTACAACATACCTCCAAAGGAACATAGCCTTATTACTCTTATTGACATGAATTAACTTATCTCTTTTGGTACGAAGGTAGATGTAACTATTTATAACGTATACCCCATGATATCACATTATGGCTAAATTTGGACTTATCTCCTTCTTCCCCGGGACCACGGACTTATAGTATTCTTCCAACGCTCTTGTTAACAATAACTAGGTAAACTACCTTAATAAATTTATTGACTGCTTAACGAACGTGGATTTTGGAATAGGCAAAGATAGTTTATCCGAGCCCCTCATATTTCATCCTTTGTTGTCGCTGCTAGGCTTATCTTTTTCCAATGACTTTTTACCCACAATATAATCATTTTTTAAACATAATTTTTTTGCTGCTTAAAGACAACTCTATTCCCCTAAAAAAACATGATGCGGTGGTAAAAAATATCTGTTATGTATAAAAAAATATTTTGTAATTAATTGAGGGCCGTGTAGTTAGAAAATAATTTATTTTTGTCATTCCAAGTCCACCTAGCTACTACTAAATTACGTTTTCAGATCTGCTTCGCCAAAATGGCAAGATTTCTACACCATTTATATTTGATTTTTTAGGATTGGCCCTCAGTGACGTATTTGTCATTTTATTTTATTAGATTTCTTTACTAACCCTGACGTTCTGAGCGACTTTGATCTAGGTACAGTGTGACCAGTAAAGTCCGCATCATATGGTATTTTTTTTTTATTAATAGCTTTATTCGAAATTTGACTTTGGCGTCAAGTTCTGTTTCGATCGAGATAAAAATTATGCAAAAAAAATAGTAGTCACGTGATTCGCATTCAAATTTTAATTTTTTCCAAAAAATAATTTAAAAGTGGGGTTATTTCTGAAAATATCGAAAAAAGTTATTAGAAAAAATTTGTTTAAAAGTGGAAAAACACGAAATTTTTGAAAAATCGTTATCAACTTGAAAACTATTAAATTTAAGCATAGGATGGGTTATGCAAAATATTCTTAAAATTCAAATCAAATCATTCAAATCAAAAATATTGTCGCGCATCAGAATGGTAGGCGACTAGGATCTGTAGCTTAGATGGTTTTGACTTATGTTTTTATTTTCTACTGAGAGTGTTTATTATTTACTGTGCTCTTATGGTACGCTATCTAATCACTAAGGATCTTTTAGAGATTTATTTGATCAACAGCAAAGCAATGAAAAAATGAAAGATTATAATAAATAGTGCGAATAAAATACAAATTAACGACTTAAGAGCATAAAACGGTGAATTTAAATAGTTCTTTATTAAGGAGAGAGATTGTTCCTTTTTACTTTAGGAAGGTGTTATTCCAGCAAGTTTAACGAAACAATTTTCACTTAATAGTTAACTCTGACTAAAATGAGAATTATACAATTTTACACAATAAACAGGTAAATAAATTACTCAACGTACGTACGCAATGAGAGCAAAATAGATTGGTTCTGGACAGTTCTGGTGCAGAACTCTTTATGATTTTACAAACTGAATAGACAAACGGGCAGAGGTTACCTTTGCAGTACTTTGCACTTGAATAATTGTTACAACTCTCTGAGTAAGTGATCCTTCGAGTTTTTATACAGTTTTGTAACCCTTATCAACTGGAAGAAGGGGTTCCGTTTTGCTGTCAGCAATAATTTTGCCGTTAATAAAAGAGGGGATTTTCCTGGATGTACTATTATAAGTGGAATCCTTTATCCCAACCAATTACAAAAAATTACTTTTTATCAACATTCGTCTACCAATTCCTCCAATAATACCAGAAATGTCCTTGTCCTTGTTCTATACATTATCTTTCCACTACACTTCTTCTTATCAAGCTCAACACCCACTGAGAGTCCACCACCACAAAGAAGTATGAGATGAGTAATCCATCCTTAATCCATCCGACAATATCATAATATAAAAAATGGATTCACTTCTAACCGAAAATCTTGATAGAAATGCGATTTTCAAGTTATTTGTGTTTTAAATTTTCTACAAACTTTTGAACTATTTAAAAAGGCTTTTTCCAAGAGAGAGCACTTTTATTCCAACAATTTGATATCACATACCTAGTGATGTGAGAGGAGAATATTCTCGAGAGAAAAAAGAAGAAAATTTCTCCCGAGAATATTCTCTAGAGAAGTTTTTCTACATAATTTGCACCGCCTCGATTTACACTGAAAAATTTTGCAATGATTTTTAAAATTTTGAGTTTTCCTAACATTTTCTATAACTCTGGCAACAGTGTTTTACGTCTGCAACAGTGATTCAGGGAAATCCCCTAGAAGCGCGAACGTATACTCGTATGTTTTTAATAGTTACATGTGATCTTTCTTTATTTGACTGTTTTTTTGTTTAGTTTTTAGTTATTCTTGGGAAGGTATGTTAATCAAATCAAAAAAGAATAGGTAATTTTTAATTTCTTTTTATTGCTATTTCTAGCGGTTTTCTTACCATTCTCAGAAAATTCTCTAACTTGAGAATATTCTTGAGAATATTCTCGAGAATATTCTGTAAAAGATTATTACCGAGAATTTTACATCACTACACATACCCTTATGTCAAGTTAAAAAAGGAGAGATAATTTATTAAAAATAGCAATTCGTGACAAAAATACAAAAAGAAGCGCAAGCGGCTGGCTTTACATTAATCTAGATATCCATGACGCCATAATGCTAACAAACGAATAAACATACCTAATGTGATTTTAAATTTGTAATTACAGTGACAAAATCGCATCCGTCCTGTCATAAAATGCAAAATAATATCACATACAGTATGTCCACGGATATAGTTTGGAGGAGAAAAAACTTTTTTATTAGTAGGTATAGAAGAAAAAGTCATTATTTATAAAAATATCTGCTTGTTCTAAAACTACAATTTTGAATATCCCATTTGCGATTTCTATACAGGGTTCGTCAGAAACAACATATTTTTTTTTTTGGATTTCGTTTAAAATAAATTTACGTAAAAACAAACAACTATTGTTGCTTTCTTACTTCGAATATGATTTTATATCTGACCGAGTAACGATTTTGTTGTAAGAAAATCATTTTTTATTTGCCTACTTTTGAAGTATTTTTATTATTACATGTAGTCCAGTACGTGGGGGTTTTTTGAATGCAAAAGGTGGGGTAATAGCGAGTATATATAGTATGTTGTTAGGCTTGGGGCCCTTATGAAAAATTCAAGTTTTTAACCTCGAGGCGCATGCGCTCGAGCCGCCATCTTGGATTTTAGGTACAAAAATTTGGTTTTTTGATAATAACTCAAAAATGGTGACTTTCACGACAAAAGATGTTCTATACAAAGTTAAAGAAGATAAAATTTCCTACATTTTTTCTAAAAAAATTTTTTGTAGCACACATAGCGAGTATGTTAGGAGTTACAGCTCCGTGAAGTTGCACTATTTAAAAAAAAAATGCGGAAGCTTTTTGGTTGAGTTTTATTTTATTATTCTTTAAATATATCACTATAGTTTTACATAATTATAAAAAAAACTATAAGCATTTGAATATTATCATTTAACAGTAGGGGAGACTGGCCTAAAACGGCATACTACTTTTTGTAGACGTTATATATACTTTTTAGATAACTTTTAACCAACGGTGAAACGAGTTTTAGAATTAGGGATTATATTATTTTGCAACAGAGGCAGCAAAATTACAAATTAAACATTAATTTTTGAATAGCAGCCAAAAAAGTAAAAGTTTGCATAAACCATTTTACCCTTACTACTGTGGGTAAAATGGAATACCAATAATAAAACATATATAAATTCAACTATTCTTATATAAAAAAAGAAACTGTACTAACATGGTAAAGAGAGCATGTTTAACTACATAATTTATCAGAAACTAACTTAAAGAAGCGCCCCTAACAAGAAGTAAGTAATTTTAAATATGGTAAGGGCAAAATGACATAGTTATACAAAATAATTGGCGCATTTAACACGTGGCGTAAACTAAGAAGTAACTTTATTGCAAAAATTTGTAATTTATGTTGCTTTTTATACGCACTCCTAAAATACTTGGTGATTAAAATAATAAAAAAAAACTTTCCTTTTTTTGCCTTTCAGTTAATGTTTTCAATTATTTTACACATCAAAAAAGTGTCACATGTGTTGGTATTTTAGAGTTTACCCATCAAATTTAATAAAAATAACACTACAAAAAAAATATTTGCAATTTACCTGCTGATTAACAAGAACTTTTAGCGGTGTCGGACCATACACATTAAATTTATCACATAACTGACTAATCTGTGGGTATTCGTAAACAGTCTTTTACAATGTTTGGACCATGTTGCCGATTTTTAATTTAAGCGGTAGATTCAAAATTGCTTGTATGCCGTTTTAGCCAGATATGCCGTTTTAGGCCAGTCTCCCCTAGTATACTTTTCGTAAACAACGTTAAAGGCGAAAGGTATATCGCAGTAAATTATGATTTTAGAGCGTTACAAAAATTAATTTCTACTACATTTTGGTACGTTTCGATGATCCGGATTGGTTATTGTCGGTGTCCTGGTCGTAGTTGTCTGTGTCCTGGTCGTAGTTTTGGTCCGTAGCCTGAAAAATGTCGTCATCCTCGTCCTCGCTTTCAATGCGGATTTCCGGCATATTTCCACAAGATTCTTCGTTGCAGAAGCCACATGCAACCGAACATTTAAGTCCAGCCTTTCGGCAGCTGCATGTCTCACCACACACCTTTTTGCAGTTACAAGATACCGATTTTAATAAGGAATCGGGAGCTGGTTTTTCCGCCATTGTTATAGAGAAGTGCCCATAAGCGCCATGCTTTCATCCCAGTCTTCAGGATTTTTCTCTATGCCTTTCCATTTCTGTACTTGGTGGTACGTCCCAAAGGCGTGAAATTGCGTCGCGTCTTTTGTAGGTGTGCAAAGAGGCAAGATTAAATTTGCTTTTCAGCGTAGATTTGGCGATGCGTTGGAAACGAATCTCTTCCAAAATCTCTTTATCCATGTTGCCACCATATAAAGCTACAAGGAAGCGTACTCCGGGATCGGCAATCTCCTCTGGTCTGGCATCTTGTTGGTTGAAAATTTCAATTATTTCATAAACTTTTTTCAGCGTACAAAATTTAGTTTTTCCCTGATTGAATAGGGATGACTTAGTGTCACAACCACTGAAGGCATGCACGAACAGAATATGCTTGGTTGCTTCTTGGTATTTGAAGTAACTTGCTGAATATAACCTCTCAGCAGTTGTGGCTTCAGATACCCCCATAAATAGAAGTCGATAACTGTAAGATGAGACTCCCACGTGCCAACTGTTTTGAACCATAAATCCTTCCCAAAGTTATGAGTTAGCCAATCATCAAAAGGAATTGAAAACAAAAATTGAAAGAAAAAATCGAAAAAAAAAACTATTCTTTCTGACGAGCCCTATGTATAATAATCGCAAATTTTATTTCTGTAATTTAAAATAACCTAGTTATAGGGGTGGGCGTTCCTCCTGAAACACCCGGTATATAAATGGTATTTTAGACACCATGTCAAATAAAAGTAGAACTTCGATTACAATTCAGAAAGTATTTAATTTTCTACAATGAAGGGTAGAAAAATGCCGGTCTGACGCAAACATATCTTATTCGAAACAAAACGAACCATTGCATATCCAAAAAAATTTGGCCTTCAATTCACATAAATGACCATGTAATTAAACGAAAGTAAAACTCACAATAAAATCGAGAGGAAACCACGCACGTTTCATTGTCGTTTTCGTGTTACATCAATGAATTGTTTTCCAAATGTGTCGCTGGCAATGCCGATGTCATAACCTTAAGCATCCTTAATTTAATATTACACTTGCAGAGTGAATACTTTCACTTACATTGTCATTATATTTTGTTAAAACAATACAGTTATGTTGTGTCATTATCTTATAATATGGTGGTACCATAACGGTACCGCGGACAATTATTGGAGTTTTAATACACATAATACAGGGTGTTCCTAAATTAATGGTACATCCAAAAGTAGGCGATTTTTTGGCTTATTTCATAAATAAAATGTTATATAAACATGGAGCCGAAAAAGCTTCGTTTCCGAGATACAGGGTGTTAACATTTTATTTAAAAAAATATTTTTTCATTGCCATTTTCAAACCACTCTAGATATTTTTATGAAATATGGTTCACGTCTTTTGAGCATCGAAAGGCATTTTTTGGTGTAAAATAATTTTTTAAAATTTTAGCAGTGGCGTCCGTGCGGTGCTTGCATTTAATATTTTTGAAGAACAACTGGTGCGCCTCTGCTTTTTCTTTAAATAAAAATTATTTTTGAAATTCCCGTCTAATTTAGAGCAAATTCGATCTCTTGACTTATTTTCTTACGGTGCACCGTTTTCGAGTAAAAAATAAAAATCTTTTTAATGCACATTCCTGGAAACACATAACCCATTTAATTACCATTAACACCCTGTATTTCGGAAAGGAAGCGTTTTCGGTCCCATATTTATATAACATTTTATTTATGAAATAAGCCAAAGAATCGCCTACTTTCGGATGTACCATTAATTTAGGAACACCCTGTATAGTTTTAGATAAACAATTTAAGGGTCAGGGCTCGCGGTGAGGTTTTAAGAGTTCATCATCGCCTGTATGTCTGTAACCAGGGACGTAACTACACGTCGTTTTTCGGGGATCTTCCTTCCCATACCCTTAAACTTCCCTAACGGTGTCTCGCTACGGTCACCCTTTTTTACATTGGTAAATACTTAGACCAAAATGGTCTGAGGGTAAACACCACCAGTGGTACATGTTGGGGAGTGGTCTCGTTAATACCGTGCGAGCAAAAATTATTTGCATCAAAGAGGGCCTTGCATCTATGGACGTATTGCTTAATACCTGTTGGGTGTCAGTAACTACCTGAATTAACAATCAATTAGTTATTCCGTCATCTTTGATAGTCGTTACAAGCAATTTGATTTATCGCTAATTTTTCCAATTTCTTGAACAATTCACACAATGGGCTTTACGGAACAGCACAAAACATTCATGGTTGAAGCGTATTTTCGAAACGGGGGTAGAGTAAATGGTGAGTGGCAATACAATCCGGGTTTGTGCATGGACGATTTTCACGAACATTTTCCTAACGTTGCTTTTATTGCTGGGGATCATTGCCTGAAAAAAACCGTGGCTGTGTTTAGGGAAACAGGTTCTATACAACACAAAAAAGGAGCAGGGAGACCATTTGTAAGAACAGAATAACTTGTTGCAAACGTTCGTGAAATAATGCAAAATACGCCAACAAATTATATAAGGGTAGATCTTATGGAACCTGCAGGACTATTCTTAAGAAGCGGCTAAATTTATTTCCTTATGAAGTGCAAGTATTCCAAGAAATACAAGCCGCGCGAAGATTTTGAACGACGCAGGAAATATGAAGAGACGTGTGAATTTATGCTTGGAGCATGGCGGTGGTCAATTTCAGCAATTTATGTATTTTTTTTTCTTTCTGTATATTCTTACTTTGTTAATTTTGTAAACAACAAAAATAAATTTGTATTTTGTCCACTTATTTTATTACTCATTAGTTTGACATATCATGTCATAATATGAATTTGTCAAAATTTTAACCTAGATTTGGTTAGGTAGATACCGTGCGAGCAAAAATTATTTGCATCAAAATTAACAAAGTAAGAATATACAGAAAGAAAGAGAAAAATAATTACATAAATTGCTGAAATTGGCCACCGCCATGCTCCAAGCATAAATTCACACGTCTCTTCATATTTTCGAAAGTGTTCACCAGCATCTCTGGAGAAATGTTACCACATTGTGTTGTATAGAACTTGTTTCCCTAAACACAGCCACGGTTCTTTTCAGGCAATGATAAAAATCCCCAGCAATAAAAGCAACGTTAGGAAAATGTTCGTGAAAATCGTCCATGCACAAACCAGGATTGTATTGCCACTCACCATTTACTCTAACCCCGTTTCGAAAATGCGCTTCAACCATGAATGTTTTGTGCTGTTCCGTAAAGCCCATTGTGTGAATTGTTTCAGAAATTGGAAAAATTAGCGATGAATCAAATTACTTGTAACGACTGTCAAAGATGACGGAATAACTGATTGATTGTTAATTCAGGTAGTTACTGACACCCAACAGGTATTAAGCTCTACGGCTAAGCATTACGTCCTTAGATGTAAGGCCCCCTTTGATGTAAATAATGTTTGCTCGCACGGTATATCGTCCCCATGTCATTGTGATCTAAACCAAGCCCTACGTATTTTAATCCAAGCCCTCTTTGATGCAAATCATTTTTGGTCGCATGGTATATCAGGGTGGTATAGCTCCTCCAGCCCCCTTTAGTTACATTTCTGCCTGTATCATTGACTCACTTTTACAACCGCTGTCATTAGGTGCCTCCAAATTGGAAGATACGGTTTACTTTATTTGTTTGAAGAAATTACCTTGTCGGACTTCCATTGTCTTTATTTTGTTACTTAACATAATGTTTCGGTTAGTTAGTATCTCTAACCGTTTTCAAGTGTAAACTTGTTTCTGCTGTTAGCAATGGATAAAATTAACCATGATCTAGCAACAATTTCTAAGGTTTCTAAGGCTCACGGATTGGTTCCTTATGAGGGCAAAACACAACTAATGCTAATAGGGAAGGATAGAAAGGAGCTCTTTGACAACCTTGGAACCCTGCTTTTAGGATCATACTTAACAGGGTTTCTTTACAACCAGTTAATACTTGTTTGAATCTAGGCTTGTATACTGTGTGGTTTTTTAAGTGTGCAACATATGGGAATTTTTTTTATTACCGATTTCTTAGAAAATTTTATTCTTGATAAAAGTTGGTGCATATTCGATAATCATATTAGGTGCACTTGGAATGGTTGCAAGTCAAACGGCGTACAGGGTAGGCCAAAAAATATAAAACTTGTACAAGAATAAACCCCTATTTCAAAAAACTTAGCAAAATGTTATTAAGAAAAGTTGTTTAGAATTAAAAGTTATTCATAGATTTAAAAACGTGACCTCCTAAAATAAAAAAAAAAATATATTTTTTTAAAAAACATTAATATTTTCCCAAATTTTTTTTTTAATAAACATTTAAAATAAAAATTTTGCACTTTAAATGATAGTTTTTTAATTAGCATATTATCATTACTAATGTTTTATCTTGTTAAAAAGAATTTTTAGGATATTTTAAAATTGTGTTTAATACCCTTGCAACAAACATGAAATTAGTGATTCCTTAATAAATTAAAAATTTAAGTAAATTTTACAAATATGCTTGAATTTGAACAAAGATATGTTAAGTTAATTTGATCTTAATTAATTTATGAAGGTCTTTATGGTGAATATAAAAAAAACTTTTGAGAAATTATTAAGTAATGTTTTTTTGAAAAAAATATTTTTTTATTTTAGGAGGTCATGTTTTTTAAACTATGCATAACTTTTAATTTTAAACAACTTTTCTTAATAACATTTTGCTAAGTTTTTTGAAATAGGGGTACTTTATTCTTGTACAAGTTTTCTATTTTTTGGCCTACCCTGTACGCCGTTTGACTTGCAACCATTCCAAGTGCACCTAATATGATTATCGAATATGCACCAACTTTTATCAAGAATAAAATTTTCTGAGAAATCGGTAATAAAAAAATTCCCATATGTTGCACACTTAAAAAACCACACTGTATAGATGCTGATTTTAGGTTTAATTCTCACGTTAACAACTTAATAAAAAAAACATTTTTTACACTAAAGCTATTATATTTGCATAAAGATATTTTCAGTACCGATTTGAAACTTAAGTTAACCAATTCCTTGGTATTATCACAATTGACTTACTGTACTGGCCTGCATTGTTGAGAAGGGATAAAAACAGCCTACAAAAAATCCAAAATTCCTGTTTGAGTTTTTGTTATAACCTCCGAAAGTATGATCATATAACTGCAAGTCTGATAAATTCCGGTTGCCTTAATATGGAAGAACGTTTCAAATTAAAATTGGCTAAAACTGTTTTTAAAATTACTGGTAATCGTTCTCCATCCTATCTACTTGATATTTTTACTAAAGGCAGTGATACATACAACCTGCATACCAGGCATAGAGAACTGTTTAATGTACCTCGTCACAGAATGGAACTCTTTGAGGGATCGTTTTCCTACTGTGCTATCACACTATATAATTCCCTTCCACTTCATGTTAAGACCTCCCAATCAATTTATATGTTCATTAGATTGGTTAAGAAAGAGATATTGGGGAGCAGAGATCGGACTTTGAGATGATTATTGATAGTGATATATAACTAACGGTTATTTTTACGTTTTTTGCTTTTTTGTGTTTTTGAACACATAATTTTTTTTAAACATTTTCTTTCGTAAGATTAACTAATTCATTAGTGTAATAGGTTTTTAACTAGCTCATTGTTATAGTTTAGTATTTTGTTATGTAAATAATTATTTGTTATTATAACTTATCTAGGGTGGTTGTATAGAGCAACTGGTTTGGATACCGCCACCCCTTTGACCAAATTTTATGTAACCACTATGTTATGTATATAGCATTTTGATTGATTGATTTGTTTTCTCACATTGATACATTTTATTTGACCACTCCTTGTACATGTTAAATACAATTGTAGCAGGTCAAATAGCACTAATATAGTGTCCATATACTTCTGGATTTAAAATATATACACATATTACAATATATTAAGGTAATAAATTTTGTATTGTACAGGGTTACGAAAAATTACCAGAACGGTCGATTATTTCAAAATATACAGGGGTTATTAAAAAACGTCTTATATAAAAAATGTTGGGCTGTTAAAAATCTACATATCGGTGATTAATTGATTATTTAATTGCAAAAATGTCTTTGGGTGTTTAAAACCATTTCCCTTGTTATTCTCGCACTTTCATTGACAATTTTCATTCTTAATTCTTCTAAATTATTGGATTTATTTTGATAAACTATGTATTTCAGGTGACCCCAATAAAAAAAAATCTAATGGCGAAAGATCGGGGGACCATGAAGGCCATTCGATAGGCACTCTTCTTCCTATCCATTGATTTGGGAACGTGATATCCAAAAATTCTCTAACTTCGCGAGTAAAATGCGGAGGAGCTCCATCTTGCTGATACCAGGTTAAGTTAATATCAGCATTTAAATTGTTTATAGCTGGAACTATTTCTTGCCGAAGAAGCCGGAGATATCGATCACCGTTCAAATTTCCCTCGATAAAAAAAAAGGTCCAATTACATGTCCCGCAAACAATCCAGCCCAGACATTAACTATTCTTGGGAACTGTGTATGCAGCTCTTCATACCAGTTAGGGTTATTTCGCGCCCAGTAACGGTAATTTTGCTTATTTACCATTCCGTGTAGTGTAAAAATCGCTTCATCCGAAAACACAATATTGTTTGAAAAATTCGGGTTTTCTTCCATATTTCTAGTCATTATTTCGCAAAATTCTAGCCTTCGATCACAGTCAACGTCAAAAAGTTCTTGTACAACATTAATTTTGTATGGATGCATTTTCTCAGTATGAAGAACGGTTCGTACAGATTTTTGATCAATTTTATGATCCAAAGCAAGCTGATTGGTGGATTGTTTGGGATTTTCTTCTATCGCAAGCAGAATGTCCAGCTTTTTTTCCTCGAAGGTAGCAGTCCTAGGTCTTCCAGATCTTGGGCGGTTTTTTACAGTACCAGTCATTCTGCAACGCTCAATAGTTCGAAAAACTGCATTTTTTTATGTGCCTGTCTGGATGTAAATTATTGTAAATATTATATACCTCCTGATATGATCTCTGTTTATCGCCAAACCCCCTTAAAATTTAAATATCAATTCTCTCTGTTTCAGTAAGTAAAAATGCCATGCTATTTTCTTTTTTGTCTATTTCTGTCAGAATTTGAGGTTCAGATGTCAAACTATTAATTATTTGAAAAGGAAAGAAAAACACAAAGTCTTCCTCCACAAAATTTAATAGAATAAAATTCTAGTTCGAAAGGTCTCTACATGTTTCGAACGTAGAAACGTTCATCATCAGGAGACAGAAATCTATTTTATGCTGATGTTGTTAGCAAAAGAGAAAATTAGAACCTTAATGGAGCTTTTATGGACGTAAATTTTTTAAATGTAGAAGAAACATGGCTTGAAATTACATTTAAAAATTTTACGTCCATAAAAGCTCCATTAAGGTTCTAATTTTCTCTTTTGCTAACAACATCAGCATAAAATAGATTTCTGTCTCCTGATGATGAACGTTTCTACGTTCGAAACATGTAGAGACCTTTCGAACTAGAATTTTATTCTATTAAATTTTGTGGAGGAAGACTTTGTGTTTTTCTTTCCTTTTCATACTTTCAACTCCACTTTAAGTATGGACTATTTCTTCATATTAATTATTTATTAGTAACCATGGTCGTGCCTTATTTGTTGTTCACTATGTTCGAAAATCGCATCGTTATACGTTATTATTTGAAACGCCGATTTCTAGGAAAGTAATGAATTTAGGTATAACACATAGTTAATAAAAAATGTTCAAAATTGAGTCGACAATCAAAATAAGTAAAATTATACAGGGTGTTCCGTTTAAAAAAATATAACTATCATTCTCCACAACTTTGTGGGCGACCCTGTATATTTCAATTTATCACCGATATGTAGATTTTTAACAGCCCTACATTTTTTATAAAATACGTTTTTTGATAATCCCTGTATATTTTGAAATAATCGATCGTTCTGGTAACTTTTCCTAACCATGTATACAAACAAGACACTTAAATTAATATACAAACAGTATTTTATCGCACAATGTCTGGATTCTTGCCTGAAAAGTTTTTATTTTCTGAATATTCCTTAATGGAATGAAAAGCATTTTTACGGAGAATGCATTTTATCGCATTTTTTTGGCTGATTGCATTTAATAATTCTGGCAGAGCTTTAAAAATGTCAATGTTTCTGAAAATTTTTTTTTACCGATTTTTCAATTAAGCTAATACATAATCACGCACGAATTATCCAAAGTATTTGTTTCTGTTTCTCAGATGAAGCTACGTTGTCTTTGAATGGTCAGGCTATAGAGACTGGGGCACAGAAAAATCTTTACTGATTTATAGAAACTCAGTCTTACAAAAACGTTAATGTCTAAGCGGGCATTGTTAAAAATAGGGTAACCGGATCATTTTTCTTTGATGAAAGCCTCACTGGAAAACGATATATAAATTTCCATATGAAAGTGATTCTGATTTACCAAGTTTAACCTTATGGCTTCAATATGTTGCTCATGTAATTGATTACTTAAATACATTCTTTCCGGGATGGTGGATAGGAAGACGGGAGCAATACAATGTCCACCCAGATCGCCCGATTTTAACCCACTGGACTTTTTTTGTTGAGCTACGTCAAAAATTTAGATTATAAATCTAAACCCAACTCGATAGATATGCTTACCTAAGGCGTCCGTTCGATAAATAATACTAGAAATTTCTCCACAAGTAGTACAACATGTAAAACAGGATACAAAAGGTTGATCCGCGTTTTATAACCATATGACCAGTATGACATTTAGTTAAAAATCTGTAGTCGAAAAAATGTTTTTTAAATGTTATTGCACACTATTATATTTACGAATAAATCGGTGCTAATATAGTCAGATCTGGTCTTAACGTGCGGGTCCAAAGGTCACTGATCATATGCGTAAAATCAGACAACACAAAGGCTATCAAAATGTTGTGAGATTATTTACAAATATACCGAAGGAAGGAAAAACAGTTTCATTATTTTAGCTATCGCGAAGATAGCCACATATACCTAATATTATTAGTTTTGTAAAAATTATGTACAGGGGAGTTGAAAAAGTTACAAAAAAATTATATAATCGTTAATTATATACCTACTGTACCCTTTAATTAAAAACGACAATAATAAACAGTGCAATTTATTTTAACAATTTTACTACTAAAACCTAAAAATACAATGGCATTTAGTCTGATAAACTATTTCGATAATGAAAGAAAAAGAGGAAATTCGCAAACCAATATGCAGGAAACCGTAATGAAAACACTGGGAATTAGTTTAAGGACTATGCAGAATTATGTGCATGAAAAAAAAGCATAATATAATACCCAAGAATACTAAAAAATGTAAAAGAAAAACACCGTTTATAATTATAGCCTAAAAACTCTCATCGTCACTTATAAAATCTGAAAAGTCCTCGTCGTCTGAGTCGTCTTCGAATGGAGCAATTATCATTGGCGCTACTTCGACATCTAGTACTTGTTCTCGATCCCACCAATCCCTTATTAATATTTCTGTATGTTCCACCGATTTCTTCCAGTACTCTTCTGTAATATGATCTAACGAATCTTGCCAATCTATTTGTACTTGGTCGGATTTAAGACCATCACCTACATGTTTTTCATAATAAGACTTTGCACCAGCCCATATTAATTCTATTACGTTAAACTGGCAATGATATGGCGGCAGTCGTAGAACCTCATGACCATATTCCCGCAGTATTTCATCTACCGCGTATATTTTGGGTTTTTTAAGAGACTTTGCTATTGATAGGAGTTCCGATTTAAGCATATTTGGTAAAGGATTTTGGTTGTGTTTTTCCAGCCACTCATAAATATCACTTTTCCTCCAAGATGAAGTAGGCTGTTTATTTAAAATTCTTGAATGATATGATGCATTATCTAATACAATTAAAGACGGAGCATCCAAATTTGGTATCAATTGAACTTTTAACCATTTTTCAAACATTTCGCAATTCATATTATCATGATAGTCAGCACTTTTTGATGTTGAAGAAAAAATTAAACTGGCACCTGCAACATATCCTGTTGCAGAACCGGCATGCAAAATAATAAAACGCTTTCCCGTACCGCACCCCTTTTTCCTTTTAACACTTTTTACAGACTCATCTTGCCAAGATTTTGAACCACTTCCATTCGAAAATATCCACGTTTCGTCTAAAAATACCACTTTTCTAAATTTCGATTTGTAATTTTCCGTATATTTTTTTAAAAACTGAACACGCTGACTCACCATCTGTGGCTGCTCACATAAAAATCTTCGGTTATAGTCTTTTTTATAGCGAAAACCTAAATTTTTTATTAATTTTGATAACGCTTCAAGTCCAATTTCCAAAACACCCCGAATTTTTTATGTTTTTG
The DNA here is from genome assembly GCA_963969555.1 of Polydrusus pterygomalis. Lineage (NCBI taxonomy): Eukaryota > Metazoa > Arthropoda > Insecta > Coleoptera > Curculionidae > Polydrusus > Polydrusus pterygomalis. The sequence goes on from OZ018378.1 coordinate 55,117,184, forward strand.
TAAAACTGGAAGAGTTACATTGGTTTTTGATTTGTATAAATCGTAAATCACATTTCGAACTCCCATTTTAATATTTTCGCTTAAATCCTCAGTCTTTGGCTTTCTTCGTTTACACTTTTTAGTATTCTTGGGTATTATGTTATGTTTTGTTTCATGCACAATTTTCTGCACAGTCCTTAAACTAATTCCCAGTTCTTTGGCTATGGTTTCCTGAATATTGGTTGGCTAATTTCCACTTTTTCTTTTATTTTTAAAATAGTTTATCAGATTAAGTACCATTTTTTTTTATTGGGGATGCAAAAACCCAGAAAATTGTTTCATTTTGTCACAAACTGCCAAAGTCACAAAACTGGCATATTTAAAATAAAACGTAGCTGGTGCTATTATAAGCTTTTTTAGAATCGCTGGAAAGTAAATACATATCCTTTTTTTCATGTCAAAATGGAATAAGTCTGTCTCATTTATCTTACGTATTTTATTTAGAGGGTAAAATTAAACGCAAGTAAAGAAAACAAAAACTGAGAGTATGTCTTTCTTGAATCGTATGACCCGCACGATAAGACCAGATCCGACTATATCCATAGAAGTTTAAATAATCAAAACCAATTAATAAATATATGTCCTCGACTATTAAACTTTATATTGTACAGTTGACGACATATAAATTCGTACATTCCACTCACACATAACTCAATTACAACAAAATTGGGTAAAACGGGTTTCTTACCTTCCTGCTTATACCTGGATAGAACCAATACCCTCTGAAAAACAGAGGGTATTGATAGAACATCAGCTTTATACATAGCTGTAAATTATTGTATGTACGATTTTTTACCATAAGTAATAATGGCTATTTCTAAATATTTTTGTGATTAAATTACAGCCGCGAAATAAGAAAATTATAAAATAATACCAGGAAAACTACAAGAGTCTAAAGCCAAAAACGGTAAATTTATTAACAAACAATAAACAAAATACTAATATTTAATTGCTGCGTCATTGGATTCTAACACTATAGAATCGTAATCTTCTTGGCATTGAAAAAATAATACTTCCTGGTGTAATCCGGAGTAAGCCCTTCCCAAATGTCTTCTATTTTATCAAATAATTCTATTTCATTCTGTCGTTTAAAATTTATTTTGTACATTTTTTTTACCATCATTCACCAAACATTTTTAATTGGATTTAAATCAGGACTTCTTGAGCGCCAAGGCAGATTGTTACGTTGTTTTATCTAGACCAGTTTCCTATATTTCTTACAGTATGCACAGGGCACTAATCCTGCTATAATATAAAGTTATTTCCTTCAAAAACTATCGCGGCAGAAGAAAGAAAAACATTTTCCAAAATCTGAAGATATATAATATTACTGTTTAGTAGGTATTCCACCAATATTCCCGCATACACCTGCACCGTTAACACTTGTTCGTTCATGCCCACGCATTAACGGCGAAACGTCCACTGGTTTGCTTTTTTTGAGTATACTTCTCATCATATCGGGAATTTGGTGGTCTATATACTCGAATCCTTCCATTATATATAGACTGAAAGGTTTTCATCGAAAAAAATAACATTTTGCAAAAAAAACAAATGATTTTCTGGTAAATATTGCATAGCAAACCCAATTCTTTATTCCTTATCACTTTTTTTTAAAAACGGTTTGGATGCATCTGCTCGATTTCTTAATTTGGAACATTGTCTTACTCGGCGTTGCGCAGTTCTAGATAAAGCAGTGTTATGTGCATAGCGGATACTGCAGTTTCAAATGGATTTTACCTTAAATACTCCACCAAATTTCGGTCTTCTTCATTTGATGATTTTCTATTATTTAAACCAAACCCAACAGACCTTTTAGGTTTGACGATATCGCCATTTTTTTACAATTCCTTGTACAGTACTTCTAGGTCCCTCTAATATGATGAGCTATTTTTCCATAAGACCACCCTATTTCTACTAAACATATTATTCTTGCTTTTTCAATAATACTTAAATGAGGCATTTTTAAATCTAATAAGGTAATGACAGTACTTTTACAGATATCATGATAACAATTAATACGTTACAAAGGTAATAAAGGTAAAAAAGTTGCAGTACAGTGTCAGTTACAGTTTAGTGTACAAAATTATCTGTCGTCAACTGTACTTACCGGGCGAGCAAAAATTATTTGCATCAAAGAGGGTTTGGATTAAAAAACGTGGGGCTTGGTTTAGATCACAATGATATGGGGACGATATATATCTAACCAAATCTAGGTTTAAATTGTGTCAAATTCATATTATGACATGATATGCCAAACTAATGAGTAATAAAATAAGTAGACAAATACAAATTTAATTTTGTTGTTTACAAAATTAACAAAGTAAGAATATATAGAAAGAAAAAGAAAAATAGTTACAGAAAATGCTAAATTGAATAAAATTGGCCACCGCCACGCTCCAAGCATAAATTCACACGTCTTTTCATATTTTCGAAAGTGCTGACCAGCATCTCTGGAGGAATGTAACACCACATTATTGGATAATCCTTTCTTGTAATTGTTCTAAATTTGCAACTGGTGTTTTAAAAATATTGTTCTTTAAATGAGGAAAAACGAAGTAATCCATAACCGTTAAACAAGGTGATCTATGTGACTATGTGGGAATTCAATGTCTGATCGAAAACTGATCAATCTGTCGTCGAAAAAATTGCGTAAGTAGTTAATAGTTTCGGCGGCTGTATGGGCGGTTGCACCGTCCTGTTGAAAATATCCAAAACGTAGTTCGTCGTCAAGTAATTGCTCCACAAATGGATTCAAAATATTGTCTCTATACCGCTGTACTGGTAACTGTGTCATGGACAAAAATAGGACCAACAATTCTTCTTCGGGAAACAGCTAACCAGACACCAATTTTTGAGGGCGCAATGTGGACTTCATCCGAAAAAAATGTCAGGTCTAATAAATCATTTCTTTCCAATAAATTTTGGGTAAATCATTAAGAGTAATGCCTGCACCTTTTAAAATCTACGGCTTGGATTTCTTGGAATACTTGCATTTTAAAGGAAATAAATTTAGCTGCTTCTTAACAATAGTCGTCATGTCATGTTTCATAAGATCTTCCCACTTCTTGGGAGAGGCGTCTTATACAATATGTTGGCGTATTTTGCATTATATCACGAACGTTTGCAACAAGTTCTTCTGTTCTTACAGATGGTCATCCTGCTCCTTTTTTGAGTAGTATAGAGCCTGTTTCCCTAAACACAGCCACGCCCACGGTTCTATTCAGGCAATGATGAAAATCCCCAGCAATAAAAGCAACGTTAGGAAAATGTTCGTGAAAATCGTCCTTGCATAAACCCGGATTGTGTTGCCATTCACCATTTACTCTAACCCCGTTTCGAAAATACGCTTCAACCATGAATGTTTTGTGCTGTTCCGTAAAGCCCATTGTGTGAATTGTTCAATAAATTGGAAAAATTACCGATGAATCAAATTACTTGTAACGACTGTCAAAGATGACGGAATAACTGATTGATTGTTAATTCAGGTAGTTACTGACACCCAACAGGTATTAAGCTCTACTTCTAAGCATTACGTCCTTAGATGCAAGGCCCTCTTTGATGCAAATAATTTTGGCTCGCACGGTACAAGAAATATTCTAAAAGGCCTCTTAAAAATTAGTTACAATTTAATATTAAAAAAAAAAAAAATAACTATGGGAACAACATCATGATTCTCATGACAAGTGGGTTGTACTCACTACTTAAAAAAAAGTACATAAGTGGTCACACCTTTCTAGCAAAAAATTCTATTCTCATTATTAAACTTATACATTGCAGGAAGTCGAGTAATTTGTTTTTAGATATCTATTGACGTTTAATTAAGTTTCACTTTTTTAAGTGCCATCGTCTTTAACTGAAAAGTAAATTTAGAAACGCCGCTAATGAAATTGAAAATTATTATTTTACCAAATTATTAAATCATTAGGTATAATGTAGAAGTAATCACACCAGTACCTACATGTTGTGCGAAACAAATATTGGGTGGTCTTTAAGCTTGTTAAGGTGGGAGTATCAACATGCTTGCCAACCTTTAACCTATTTTACGCAGATTTTATTTATTTTTCTAGCTTTTACACAAAATTTAAATAAAATCTATATCGACTGCATATTCTATAGGTACCAGGTAATAATTGACATATTAAATAAATATTAAGGAATTTCATAAATTACACATGCCTGCATGAAACTTGTGATGACATGATTTTTGTTTGTTGAGCTTAGTTTTTATATAGAAATAACTAATTAAAATACAATTGGTCTCTATCACCCACAGATTTTTTTTTGCAAAAAAAAAATATAAAAAAAACTTATAATAGGCGTTTTAATACATTTTAAAATGAAAGTAGTACTTCAAGTTCTAAATGATTGATAAATAAAAAATGATTTTCTGTGGTGCTACACACCTTCCGACTGGAGACTTTTTATCGACTTCAAAAAGGAGCTTTAAAGCTGTTCTTTTACATAATTACAATGTTTTTGCTTCTGTTTCGGGCGGCCATACAGTTAAGTTAAAGGAAAACTATGAACATTTAGAGGAATTACTTTTAAGAATACAATATGAAAATCACAACAGGGAAGTGTGTGAAGATCTAAACATTTTTAGTCTTCTCTTAGGTCAGCAGTCTGGATTTAGTAAATTTCCATGTTTTCTGTGCGAGTGGTCTAGCTAGCGAGAACAGCATTGGATAAAAAGAGACTGGTCACAAAGAGAGACTTTAACCACCTGGAAACAAAAATGTAATTCGCGAAAGTCTTATTGACCCTCAAAAAGTTTTACTTCCACCACTTCACATAAAACTTGGACGTATGAAATAATTTGTTAAGGCATTAAACAAAGAAGGATATTGTTTTAAATATTTGTGTAAAACATTTTCGGCTCTGTCAGAGGCAAAATTAAAGGAGGGAATCTTTGTAGGGCCGCAGATTAGCAGCTTGATGAAAGATACAGAATTTGAAAAGGCAATGGAAGATAAGGAAAACAGACATGGAAAAGAAGTTGAACATAAATTACTACTATGTTGAGATCGTTGAAAATATGCTGGAAAGTTTCAGGAATTTCAGAATATGAGCATAAAAATTCACTTTTTACATTCCCATTTGGAGTAATTCCCGGAAAATCTTGGGAACGTGGGTGAAGAGCAAGGTGAAAGATTTCATCAATATATTAAAGAGATGGAAAAAAGATACCAAGGGCGCTGGGACACAAAAATGATGGCCGATTTCTGTTGGACCAGAAAAACAACCAAAAGAAGCTTTTCTGAAAAAAGAAAACATTTTTTGAAGAAGCGTAACGAATAAATAACCATTTATAATAGTTTATATGTGTATATTTTGTATATATTTTTTTTCCTTAATATATTAAAAAACTATTATAAATGAAATAAATCGTGTTTTTTCTATATTTTTGGATTTTACCGGTTTGAAAAATAACCTTATGTAAACTGAAAGCAGATTTAAAATCAGCGTTAAAAAACGTTTTCTAATAACTTTTCTCAATACTTTCAGAAATAACCCTACTTTTGAATTATTTTTTGGAAAAAATTAAAATTTGACAAATAATGCGAATCACGGTGACTACTATTTTTTTGCTTAATTTTCATCTCGATCGATGCAGAACTTGATGCCAAAGTCAAATTTCGAATAAAGTTATTAATAAAAAAATCCTATATGATTCGGACTTTACTGGTCACACTGGATAGGACGAGATCGATCTTGGGAACGGATTGAACTCTTCCCTCTTCCCACTAAAAGAAAAATAGTCGACAGAAAAAATCTATTATTTATATAGACCACTGCCTACGAACCCACCCAAAGTTAGCCGAACGGTGCGCGACAATTCACGAACACTGAGTTTCGGCATGGCCGAAGTTTCGGCCGGTTTTTGACTAAAACCGAAACTGTCACCGAAACTAGATTTTTTGGCCGAAACTAGCCGAAACCGAACCTTTGGTCGGTCTCTAGTAACATTCAATAAATACTCAACAATGACTAAAGACTGTTTGAAAGTTGGAGACAATGATGTTTCTTGAATGATGAAAGAATTTTAGGAACGTTCAGAAATTAGTTTTATTTTGAAAAAGTGACCAAGAGAAATGGCTGGAAATTATTTTTAAGTTTCTAGGTTGGCCGCTATGGGACGTAACTATAGTGGCCAAACAAATAGCAGGACTTTCTCAAAAATCTTCTACAAGTCTTTCAAAAGCGTATTGTTCAGTAGGAGATTGGGGAAGAACTTTGTAACTCTGTAAAAAATGACTGCTAAATTTGTCACTCGGGACAGAACACGTAATATAAAGGGTCGCTTTTATGTATGGATTACTTGCTAAAGTAAGATAGCTAGCGAAGAATGGTAAATACAAAACTTTTAGGGTTTTTAGAAATCTATTACACTGCACATAAACTAAGTATACAGGATCAGTCAAAAAGCCATGAAAGAACAAAGTTACTTTATTTTAAATGGAACCCCCTGTATATTATTCAATATTTCAATTATTTACAAGATTCTAAAAAAAAGTTTAAACACACCACATACCCATTCTTAACCGTTTTCGAGATTTCGAGTTTCGAATATCGTTTTTAAATAAATTATTACATTAAGGCTCTACAATGCGCAAAATTATAGGATGATTAACACTGTTTCGCTACTGCAGAATTCTGGAAAGCCTATTTGAAATGACTGTCGGGACGAATCATATTTTAGTAAAGGAATGTTTCTATTTCTAAGGTATAGAGCCCTTTTTGAAAAAAAATAAGAAAATATATGAAAAAATGCTCACTGAAAGTACGTATTTTTAGGCATTTTCCAGGGTTAATACCGTCGCGAATAATTTTTTTTTCAAAAAAATCGCTCTATACCTTAGAGCTTCCATGTCTTATATTTACTATTCCAAAAATTGAGACTTAAATATCACGTAATAAGCCCGTTATCCTGCAGCGCGCGAAACGTGTTTCAGGTAAATTTTGTTAAAATGTGTTAGAAGTTGCCTATCTATAGCTTTATTTATTTCCTGCCGACGTGATACTAGAAAAAATCATGATACACTGAGAAAATGTTACATAGGTTAAATAATTTGGAGATGATTTCGTGCTAATTGTAATTTTCTTTTGTATTGTCTGCCAATAACAGAATATAGGAGCGTTAATTTTAGAGAGGTAGTAAAGGAAGGAGGTGATTCGTTTCGCCTCCACTAAAGGCGTACCTGTTAATTTTGGGTAAGCATATATCTGTCGGCTTAGACCGGAACGGTTTATAACGTGACACAGGACCAAAAGTTACAAAGCGCGTTCGCCATTTTTTCAACAAATGATATTTTAAATTTAAAATTGTGTTTTTAATGTTTGGTAAAGGATAAAAATTAAACAAAATGCAGCCGATTTGTTTGTGTATTGAAATCAAAAATGGGCTATCGGATTTTTAATTTTTTATGTTGCGTTCTTCCTCGAAGTGAGTGAAGTCTCTTGATAGTAAAACAAATATATAAAGTTAAATAGCTGATCGCAACAGACATCGGGACAAAGCCATTGAAACTGGTTATATGTCCCGGTAAACCGGGAGGTATGGAAACCCTATATTAATTGTTAAAAGTTTCATGTGCCTTGGTAAAGGTTCACAGGTGCAATAAAATTAAGCTATTTATGAACTTTCTTAGTTGGTACGGGAGCGTAAAAAGAAAAGGAACTGTTAGGGCTATGACACACACGGCGTTTTTGTAGCGGTTTCTGTCGAAGCGGCGGCCGACGCTGCTGCAGCAGTGACAAGACACACGTTATGGGTTCGGCGCGGTTTCTGTCAAGGCGGCGGCCTTGGAAAGACAAATCTAGGTTAATTTTTTAATTAAATAAAATAATTTGCTTTGTGTGTGTTTTGCGTCAATTAACAACACATGTACCGACTCGGCTGCGCGTTCCATAGTTTAACGACTGAATAGTACATTTGAGGCACAAATCCGGCGTCGGTCATATTTATCTGGCCTTTTTATTGACTCGCAGCGCTGCAATTTTTGGTGTAGCGAGATTCCTGTGTATTGACAAGGCGGCTAAAAAGCTATACTAAACATCAATTTTAGTAATGGGAGTACTCAAGTACAAGAAGTGAAGTGAAGTTCGATTCCCAAAAAAATCGATGGGATTCGAGTACCGCTCGGAATCGATTATAATGATAATCAGTAATTCTCTGGAATGGATTTTTTTATTACAAATACCTTTTTCGATGTGGCGAGCTTCTTTTAGATTCTTTAAGACGCCATTTTTAGTATTGAAAATACTAACTGGTCGCGTATATACGGGTCCATTTCATGAAAAATTAACGACATCAGCAAGCGTCACGCTAGAGACCGCGTCGGCTTGGCGGTGTGGGTAGGTCAAGGTTGCACGGGGTTAAAGAATTTAAAAAAGTGGAAAAAAACTAAATCGTGAATGTCTCTGAAATAAAACGATATAGCGCGGCGGTGTTGGCGTATTACACAGAAAGTCAAGGGTGAAGATTAAAAAAAAGTAGAAAAAACTAAAAAGTGAATATTTCTGGAACTAAGAATATTAGCGTGGCGGTCTTGAAATATTACAAAGGAAGTCGGGGGTAAAGAAATAAAAAAAAGTTAAAAAAACTAAAAAGTGAATATCTCTGAAACAAAGCGAAATAGCGCGGCGGTCTTGACGTATTACAAATAAAGTCAGGGGCGAAGATTGCAAAAAAGCTGGAAAAATTAAAAAATTCATATCTCTGGAACTAAGAACAATAGCGCGGCGATCTTGAAATATTACAAAGGAAGTTGGGGGTAAAGAATTAAAAAAATTGGAAAAAACTAAACAGTGAATGTCGCTGAAACAAAGCGAAATAGCGCAGCGGTCTTGGCGTATTACACAGAAAGTCGGGGGAGAATATTTCAAAAAAAACCGAAAAAAACTCAAAAGTGAATATACTGTATGTGGTAAGTATTTTCAATATGCCTATGATACTTGCGTAAGATGCAAGATCTGTGGATTTTTTTTCAAGAAATGGAAGATGTTTATACGGCATTGACGATAATCTTTTTAGAAGTTCTGGCCCCATGCGAGCTGATAATCACTACTCAATAAAGTAATCGATTCCTAAAAGTACGTAATTTTAAACTATCCGATTCATGAGAATATCCGACTCTGCCCACCACTAATAAATTGGACAGTATGTCATGTAGAGTATAAAAAGACATTGCGTTGGTAGGCATGGCCGTTCACAGGGAGGGGGACAGTGTCTATATTTTTTACAGCCAGGTTTTAATAGGATAAGTTTTACGGTTTTTTGGCTGCCCCCTTCTGAAATGTAGCAGTCAAGTGGTATTATTAGGTTGAATACCCTAAATAAGGCACATATAAATATTATAGTAAATTTTTATTAAAAATATGATTTAACAATGACAGTCTATTAGATAGCAGAAATAAATGAAAATTGTCTTTAATTTTTCTCTTGTTTGAGTATTGTGGAATTATTATTTCGGGAAGAAGGCAACTGAAAAAAAAAATTTCCTGCTCTTCCATTTTTCCTTGCCAAAACCGGTCATCTCTGTATATGAAACAAAATAATTATTAAAGGAAAATAAATAAACTTTAAGTCTTTCTCCAGTTTCAAGGTTTAATACAGGGCAATTCTCTACATGTTTCGAACCAATCAGGAGAATACAATAAGGAGTTTAGAAATATAATAGATGCAAACAGTTCTAACGGAGCTACGAGATGATGGAAAAACAAGCAAAGTGCTGGGAAAATCTTTCAACGTAATGGTAAACCTACCGAGAGGCCAGACATTTTTTTTTTTAAACTTTAATTTTTTTTTATAGAAATCCTATTTGCCCCAATTTGTAGCACTGTTGCCTGTGAAATTGCTATAAAGAATGGCTTTTAAGTAACGTACTTTTACGTAATTTTTTACTTTGGAAAAATCCTTCTACAATGATTTCGAATTCCATATAGCTGTTGATGCTCTGTCCCCGTTTTTGTAGCAGATGTGATCTTTTGCGGTTTAGGTTTTTAACATAGGAACATTTTTATTACTTCTCTAGACGAAAAGTACAATTTAGCAGCTAAATAGTAAGCACAAGACTTTTCGCCGCATGGTCAAATGTTCGCTGACGCTTTCATTATGATGCAGTTATATAGACGGGAATATCCATCGGTTCCCGCCTATTGTCGCATTACTTTTGCAATAACTCCAGAAAAATACCGCAACAAAACACCGCGACTTTGTATTGAATCGACACTGATACTGGAATGCTTTATTCCATTTTCTTAAGTGTGACGATACGGTACCTTCTTTCTTGTTTAAAAAAAGGTCGCCAAATGTAAAACGATTACTTACCTTGTTCTCTTTTGAGGGGCAGGCAGCACAACGGTTTCTCAAAAATAAAATGCTCTAAAGAAATAAATATAACGGAACGCGACAGAAAAAATAACGCACGAGAGTCAATGACAGTTTCTACATTTTGTTATGTATGAAGTTATCCCCTAAATACAATTTAAGTTGGCACCTTTAGTTTCAGGATGGGCCAAGATTTCAAAACTTTTATTACCTACCTTCTTTTAAATCATTATAATAGGTAGAGTTTTCCAGGGAATTCATAATACCTAATATATGTAGGTAATTAGAATCATAACAGATCTTTCTTTACTCACAAAACTTTTTGCTATCCCAAATTTTATTTTTTAGATACCTATGAAACTTACAAATTTTCTTTGATTTCATTAATAAAATAAAATAAAATAAAATAAAATAAAACAAAAAAATATAAAAATCATACTATCCATAGGATTAGGTATATTATTTTGTCTAATTTTAGAAGTACCTACCTATTTTCTATAAAATAAAATTCGTTTCCGAAATAAAATCAAGTCAAATGTATCTTCATTTATTTAGAAATAAATCGATGAAAATAACAAATTCTCGGAATTCGATCGCCTCGCTCGCAGTGAAGACTTCTGATTTCAGTGTATATCGGTGTTTACGGAATATTTTCCTACACGGCGTGATATCGCGAGTATGTCCAGCTCGGATGAGTCTTTGTCGCAAATAAATTCCTTTCTCAACAAAGTCGGGCCTTAATTAATTTTCTAGTCCATCAAGTTACCTTAAAAACTATTTATCTCCATAAAAATGTTGTTTTGTCATCTTGACAACAGATATGCCAAAAATACTTACATTTACAATTTGTGAACAATTTTCGCGTAAAAATGGCACGTTTAAGTGATACCGAGCGCATTGAAATTTTAATAATGATAGGGTACGGCGATAGAACACAGAGTTTTACCCAAGTGGTGAATATTTTTAATGAATTGCATCCAGATCGGGAACACGGGAACCTATAACTAAATCAACTGTTTCCAAAATATTGCAGGGTTTTTATGAAACTGAAGGTGTGAAAGATCGACTAAAAAGTGGAAGATCGGTAAGCGTTACTAATGAAGAAATTTCTCTAGATGTCATGTTAGATGTGGTAAAAAATCCAATAAATTCGACGCAACAGCGCGCTTTTAATCATAATATGAGTCGATATTCCATTCAAAAAATTACCAAAAGAGAAAAATTCAAGCCATATAAAATTCATTTGTTACAAGAATTGAGTCAAGACGATTTTGATCGCAGAATTCAGTTTTGCGAAATCATTATGGATAAATTGAATGACTATTTAACTAGAGTGTTTTACACTGGCAAAATGTCATAGCAACGGCCGGTCTTCTACTGGCAAAATTACTACCTGCACCTACCTGGACAAAATTCACATGTGATTTTTGCCGCGGCAAAATTTTGTCTTTTTTCTAGTTAAATAGTCATGTCGAATACCACTCGAGAAAAAATTGTGTAAGCAAAATTGTTCTCAAGGATTTATTTAAGTTTGTTGCTTTTAAGCAATTTCGCTCATGACATTTTCGACAAAATCACTCGCCTGACGGCTCGTGATTTTGTCAAAAATGTCATTCGCGAAATTGCCAAGCAACAAACTTTCATACCTTTCGAAAATTTTGCCGACAAAATTTTATCTCTTGTGATATTATATATGAAAATATCAACTTTGTCAACCACATTTTATTTTCTGATGAATCATCGTTTTGTTTAAACGGGCACGTAAATCGACACAACTGTAGATATTGGTCAGACCAAAACCCACATTGGATGGAACAAGTTCATACCCAACGACCACAAAAAACCAATGTTTGGTGTGGCATTATTGGTGGAAACGTCATAGGACCATATTTTATACATGGAAATTTGAACTCTGAACGATATTTATTACTTTTACAAGAGAATATTGTTCCACAGGTCGGACGATTATTCCCGAACCATAATAATCCCAATTTACCGGCTGAACAAATATGGTTTCAACAAGATGAGGCTCCACCACATTTTGGACGGATGGTCAGGGAATATCCAGAGGAAACTTTTCCTGGTAAATGGATTGGGCGCAGAGGTGCAATTGAATGGCCTGCTAGGTCTTCTGATATTACCCCCCTTGACTTTTTCCTGTGGGGGTCATGTCAAAAATTTAGTGTACAAAAATAGGCCACAAAATATCGAAGATTTGCAACAAAGAATAATGCATGAAATTTCCAGTTTTGCTTCCAATATCCTTTTAGATTCGCTACAAAATTTTGTTCACCGAATTCATTACTGCCAGGAGGTAAACGGTGGACACTTTGAGCACCTTATAAAAAAGGATTTCAAATTGTTGTTTACTAAAACTTAGTTTGTATTTTTTTATTATTGTTATTAGATTTATTTGAAAACGATATTTGAAACTCGATATCTCGAAAACGGTTAAGATTGGGTATGTGGTGTGTTTAATATTTTTTTTTTGAATCTTGTAAATAATTAAAATATTAAATAATATACAGGGGGTTCCATTTAAAATAAAGTAACTTTGTTCTTCCATGGCTTTTTGACTGATCCTGTATACTTCGTTTATTTGCAGTGTAATAGATTTTGAAAAACCCTAAAAGTTTTGTATTTAACATTCTTCGCTAGCTATCTTACTTTAGAGAATAATCGACCATTTCCATACATAAAAGCGACCCTGTATAGATTATGAACTAAAGGGGCCCCAGTACAGACCCTTAGGGTACTTCGCTTAGTACGTCATATGGCCCGAAAACAACTTGCTCTATTCTCTCTATATACTCGATTTGATCGGTGAGTGAGAAAGTTGGTGATCCAGTTTAGTAGCCTAAGTGCTCTGCGCCTCTACTTTTGTCTTGGGAATAAAACGAAACACATTATTATAACCGTTTTTCATGTTTTACAAGATAGCCTTATTAGTTTCCAAATTCGACGTTTCGGTCCACAAAAAATAAAAACACATCTTTGCAGCCGTTTTTTACTTTCTAAACGATGGTATTAGTTTTTAAATTTTTTAAAGGTTTTTTTAAATTTTAACTTTTAGACACCAAGTAAACACATCATCAGTATTCCAAATGATCTTTCCGGCCTTACCAATTATTATTTTTTGGATTAAAATATCAAAATTACAGTGCAGAAGCTTTAGGGGAAGTCGTTATTAAAATAAACTTAAAATTTAAAGTTTAATTAGGAATTTGCGACGCCTAAGGCAAATCTGAATCTTACTTTCAACCTCCGGGTTTATCCAAATTCTTAATTATTGTTAGTTCTTATTTTGCTATTCGTAATTCACAAAAAATTAATAAGAAGAAATTGTTAACTTTCTTAGTAAAGTTTTTACAGATTTTTAATTATTAATTTCCATTTCTAGGTAATGGCAAATGTCATAAACACCAGTATTGACTAAATAATTTTAAATTAAGTCCATTAAAATATTGAGTATCCCAGTTGTGTTTTCGCTGTGTGATGGTTTTAATACGCCATGTGACGTTTGATTTTTTGCAATTAAATCGTTTTACGGATATGTATAAGTAACGGGATGCTGTTGCCAAAATAGTTTTATTTTTATTAGCTCATCTTTATTCCAAGTTTTACGTCTTATATAGGTAATTCTGCCTACATAAATCATTTAAATAAAATAATTTTTAAAATAAGTTATTATTAGGATTCCTAATAAGAGACCCTCTTCATATTAGGAACCCTTAGGGATAACAAAGAAAATTATTGCAAAAAAAAAAACCCGAACAAACCCGAACAAACCCGGGATGCAAGATGTCGCACCGGGTTCTATAATTCCCGTCGATAATCGATCCTGACAAGTGATTTCTCTTCGAGCCCTGTTTCCTTCTGCCAAACTGAGCCTCACTGATGAGCCGTAAATGGCGAAACGCGTCTGGGGATGAGTTTGGCGGAAGGAAACAGACAAAACTTTTTTGCATTAATATCTGTGGTCTGGCACTTGTACCGGTTTTGAGAGCGCTCTTGCAAAATTTTCTGTTTTTACAGAATAACCCCTTTACGACTGACCTTTTCTAAGGTACCGTACTGGGACGCAAGATGTCGCACCGGGTTCTATAATTCCAGTCCAGTCGATTAAAGAAAATTATGTTTATAGGTTAAATAATTTTACATTTTTTTAATATACATGTCGCCCTGTTAAATATTCATTACATCTATCTAATAATCCAGTGGCGGCTCGTGCCATTTTAGTAAAGTAGGGCCAGGTAAACCCTTAGCACCGCAGGCAAAAAAATTTTGGGTGCCACGCCCTTTTTTGTTAATAGTTCTTGCTTTTGAAGTAGGAAAAATAAGCAAAAAGGCACCTAATTTAATTTATGAATTTACAATCATATCTTGAATTTTAAAAAAATACTGTAGGTAGAGTGTACTATATAGACCGAAAGAACCACAAACCGAACGCAGTTTATAATTTGGTTTAATATGTATCTGTTTTTATCAATTTGTTCGTTTTTCTTCATTATTTCATTGTGATATGCAGAATTTAATTGAGTTTTAATGTTAATTTTACCAAGCATACTGAAATTAAATATATTGTTTAAATGTACCTTCGATTTTTCATGTGTCTTCATTTTTTCCCAGATATGGATCAAATCATCTGTACCTTTTTGGGACCAAGTTTGCTCCCCCATCAAATAAAACACACATAAAACAAAATAGTCTATTAGATTTATCACAACCGCACACCCAAGTATTTTTTCCATAAATATTTCTATTACATCAGCCGGCCGAACGAAAATTATTTAGTTTACAAAAAACAACCTTACACGACACGACGCGGACAAACAACTGTTTGAATATGAAACGTCTAACGTCAAACGGTCAAACGGGGTCAAAGAGCCTGGCTACACGGAGATGTTTTCCAGCTCGCATTCAAGGTCATTTTCCTATGTTTTTTATTGGTGTGTTATGGCAATTACGTCATAACTTCGGGCCTCCCGTGTGCCTCGTCGCTTTGGCGCTAAAGCTACGTTACCGTTTTACGCATAATCGCTTCCTCAATAGATGGAAATTTGCACCCGACTGTGTTCCATTTTTAAATTATTTTGCTAATTGCTTTAAAAAGAAGAATATTAATTTTAATAGGTTTTGGTAATTTGTAAAGGGCAGGACGCTGGACAGGAGGGCAGGTAGTGCCATGGCACTGTGGCTCCACCCCACGAGCCGCCACTGTAATAATCTTATATCTTAACATTTCGAAAATACAAATTTCTGTATTCAAATTCTTTAAAAACTTTTTCTAACACCTTTCTCAAATAATATAACCCTCAGATGTTTGTATTATCGAACCGAGCGACACCTAGCGACTAATCGACGTACTGCGTAATATGAAATCGTTAATCAGGTGGTAAATTCCTAGACTAGTATTGTCCGATTACATCAGTAGATGTTGAAAGAAGCTTCTCTTTGTATAAACATATTTTTACTAATAGAAGACAATCCTTTTTAGTGAAAATTTTGAAAAATATTTAGTAATAAATGTTCTTTATCAATTTTAGGTTAAAAAATTGTTTACTTTTAGTTTTCTTTGTTTTTTTTTGCATTTTTTTTTAAATAGACATATTTTTTAGAACCTAATGTATTTTTTTACCTCATATTACTATAATAAATTAAGAAATATTGTTTATCAGTAGAGAAGAAGGTCCGAATATGGGCCACATTTTATTTTTCAAAGATATTTAATACTATTGACAAATAAAACTGTAATTTGGGAAATTCAATACTTAAAATATACTTTAGAGGTATTAACACCTTCTTGCAAAAACCGTTAACATTAGTTTTATGTTTGACGAAATGTAAAAATGTCAATTAATAAAAATTATGAATAGAGGAAAGTACCCTAATATCGCACGGTTCCCTAATACCGAACAATGGGATTTTTTAAAAACTAAATCAGTTTATAGGTAGAAACCTATATTGCGACTATGGAGGGCTTTAGGTTAGGAGTCTGATCGCAATACATTGATTTCTGGCAAAGTTTGGGATCGGTAAAGCAGCTTTAAAAATGGCCGTCAGGGCATGTGTTCCTTTAAATCTGTAAAATGCATGGGTTCTTATGAGATAATCAACTGTTTCATTGAATTTAGTTAACTAAAACCCTCTACAGGCTGAGATATGTATATATTATATCTAATAAAGCTTATTTTATTAATTATTGGATAGAAATACCGCTGACGTCTATCAAAACCTGTAAAAAGTGATGATGACGATCACTGCGCCGCGACCGGGAAACAGCGAACTAACTACTAAACAGGGACGTAAATTTAAAGATCAGCCATTTTCGATCGGACTCCTTCCTAAAGCCCTCCATAATTGCGACTAAGAAAAATGCTCACCGAATGCCATGCATTAGGTTCAGTGCCATTAAAAGCTAAAAGATGGCGGCAGTGTGTCGTTTGTTACGCAAGCCGATTGTGAGTTTATATTTTACTCTAATAATAAGTGTTTTTTTTGCAAAATAGGTAAGTAAAATGTGTTAACCCCTCTATATTATGGTTAATTAGGTATGTTTTGCTTATTATAATAATACAAATGTGGCGAAAACTAATTGTGACTTTTTTTTTTGTTAACTTAACCTCATATGGGCACTGTGCGATATTTGGAACCTTAAATATACAATTTAGTTTATTGTTCCTAATTTGTTCCAGATAAAATTGCATAAAAAAATGGGGTATACAATCAATGCTGGCAGCAGTTAACATCGTAAGAAGTATGGAATTGCAATTTCTGCTTATCAGGATAAAGTTGCCTAATATTGTTTACCTTATGGATGCCCAAATATCGCATATGCGATATTAGGCTACCATATTAATTTTAGTCAAAAATGTTTTAAATTGTTATTTTTTAAGTTTATAAGAAACTATTTGAAAAATATAATTCTTTCAGTTATATATTGCTTTAGTAATAACAATATTATCAATACCCTAATTTGGTAATATCAAACTATTTTTTTTATGTTAGTTATCAGCTTTAGAAAAAAAGTATGTGATATGAGGGCACTTTCCTCTAGTGCTTGTAATATGGGCCCCCCTGTGATAGTAGCAAAAAATCGTACAGTATCATAAACAATATATACAGTGTGTGTATAAAGTCTGGAAACGGCTTAATAACATCACAATTTACTGGCCGATTTAAACCAAATTTGGTACAGTTGTGTAAGAGGATCTAACGCACCGAATGACGATATTGGCGTTGTTGCCAGCTTTTTAGTTTGTCTGGAACTGTAACGAATTTTATATTTTTAAATATAACACCCAGTATATTTTTACATTTTTAAATTCCACATAAAATTATAATTATTTTTTATTAAATGCATTATTAGTCTATACTGCATAGTTTCCGAGATATTGACTCTCGAAAAGTGACATTTTTGAACTTTGACAGCTTATAACTTTCTAACAGTACGTCTTAGAGCAAAACGGCTTACATGTCCCTATCTTCAATTTTTATTATCTTCCCAAAAAAATCAACTTCCGGAACAACTATATTTCCTGCTTTCGAGTTACATCCGGTTTAACCGGAAGTTGATTTTTTGGGAAGATAATAAAAATTGATTGGCCCATATTGGAAACCTAGCCACAAAAATATCAAAACGGAAACAACAAGCTAAAAAGCAAATTCAGGCAAAAATCTGTAAAGCATCTTAAAGAGTAACATTTCTATTACATACTTACCAATTTGTAACTTTAAAATATTGTTAATTCTCGATGATAACTCAAAATATTTACGAAATTGTATAAACATTCACTATTAAACTTCCAAATTTTAATTTACTGAAAATTTTGGTGAAATTAGAAAAATGCTTTCTACATTACCATATCTACTGTACACGATGAAAGCCACAGACAGATCGTAAAAATTTATGCTTTATCTTATTTAAAGTTATTGAATTAATAAAATATTAATAGTATTTATTGAGGACACTGTAAAAACGAAATACACAATAAATGAAAATTATATTATTATGGCAATAATATATTTTATTACTAATAGATCGTAAATTTTTTTAAGTATTCCGGCGTGAAAGGTTTATTAAAGAAAGCAAAGTAAAACTTGCATGTTCAATAACTTAAATAACATAGGTACAGAAAACAATCAAACCTGCTTAACTAATGATATTTAATGTATGTTTTTGGAGCGTCACGGGGAAGGGTAGACACGGAGGCGAATTATTACCCACCTTAGATTAGCTTCTTCCCTTGGTAGTTGCCAATACTTTTTTTAAACTAATGGCAGCGTCTTTTCAGTTGTTGCAATCCATCGACCTGGAAACGTCTGATCTAAATATTGTCGAACACGTAATACATAATGTGGTGGGGCACCATGCTGTTGGAACATCAACCTACCGACGATCATTCTGATTTTCAATTATGGCTGTTAATGCAGGATCTATGGCGTCTTGTAGTAATTCCAAATACATTTCAGCCGTCAAATTTCAAGGTAAGAAAAAAGGACCAACTAAATGATCGCCAAAAATACAAACACGAACAAACCCAAACATTTAATTTTTATTTGCTGCTGTGTGTGTACCTCATGATAAATTCTGGGATTAGAATCGGACCAATTTTGGCAGTTATGATGATTTACTACGCCATTTAAGAAAAAAGAACATTCGTCGGAAAGGCAAGTGTTGAATATAAAATGTTCATCGTTTATAATTCGTTCACTTATATCTTCACAAAATTGTAATCGCCGATCAAAATCGTCTTTATTAAGTTCTTGTAAAACGTGAATTTTATACGGATGAAAATTATGGGCCTTTAGAATCCGTTGGATACTACGTCGACTAACACTACACACAGTATCCAATTTGCGGGTACTTAACGTAGATCTACATAAACTTACCTTCAAACCACACTATTGCTTCGTTCCTTATGGGATTTTCAATGTTGCGTTTTTTATTGGCGACTGATCCAGTTTCCCGAAATTTAGCTACAAGTTCTAGAACATATTTTCGATGTACGTTACTGTTCTCATGTCGCTCATTAACCCAGTTATTGCCGAAACTTTTTTTTTTAATTATTCTTGTTATTTTTCAATTTTTAGTAGTTAGTCTAACCAAAGAATATTTCCACATACTATTTTTTTAGTAAAAAGTATTCAGTTTTTTTTAAAACCAGTGTTCTTTTAAAAGAACGGTGGCAAAATAAACGATCATCTATTAATTGCCACTTTATTTATTTGAAAATAAGTAATACGTGCAGAAGTACTAAAAAAACAATAAAAATCTTTTACATAGTGTGATAGCTAATGAAACAATTTTTTGGATGTAAGGTAATGGCACATTTCTGACAAAAAAAGTTGCAATTTTTATGGCAAACATTGCATCGCGTCTGTTTTTCTTGATACACAACCAAATGATCTAGTCTGTCGTATCTAGAAGTTTCGTGAAGGTTTGCAGATTGACGGGTAGGACCTCTTTTTGATGTTTTTTTATGTGTTTCCAACATTGATATTGCCACCGATTGTCTAAATCTTAAATGATCCTTTTTCCCACCCCCTATTCTATATAATTGCCAACCATTTTGTAGAGACATGTCTAGACAATGACAGATTAGTGGAAAATACCACTTTTTGCCTCTGATCTGTGTTCTGTATAGACTAATGTTTTGATCAGCCCTATCGACCCCACCCATGTTCTCATTATATTTTTTTATTACGTGTGGTTGTGGTACATAAATGCTTTTTTTTTCTTTTTGCGAAAATCTTTTTACAGGCACAGTTGGCAAAACGTTATTATAATTTGAAGCAATAGTCACAACATTGTTGTCACACCATTTGCATAATGTAATAGAATTGGTATCAGATGTAATAAATTCTAAGCTACCCCTTTCTTTTTTTTTCATCACCGTCGAATGGGACAGGGGGCATTCCTTACCAACACGATTTTCTCTTAGCGTTCCCGTTCCCTTCAGTCTCATAATTTTTAGCTCTTCAAGCAAATGAAGGGAAGTAAAAAAATTATCAAAATATAAGTGAAAAGGAACAGCGGAATATTTACATTGAAGAACATCTGCAAACTCTAAGACAACACTGGCTCCCAGACCTAAAGCTTTATACTTCTCAGAAAGCATAGTTGTTGCACCCTGATATGGCTCAAACCACTCAATATATCCAGCTACAGTCGTACCTGTCCATAACTTGTAGCCCCATCTAATAGGCTTACCCTTTATAAATTGCTTCGAGCCGTGATGTCCAAAATATGGAACCATGGATTCGTCAATGCTATGAGACTCTTGATATGGCGACATATCTATAAATCTTTTGTTTAGAGCATCAAATAGTGGTCGAAGTTTCGCAAATTTGTTAGTTTGATCTAAATTAGAATTATCGCAACAATGAATATTTTGCATAATAAAATTGAACCTGTTTCTAGATATCGCCTCACAAACAAGAATGTTATTGGTATCATTAGAGTTTTCCCAATACATGGACCTTCTTGGGTGACTTGAATAGCCACTGAGTAACAAGACCCCTAAGAAACAACGAAATTCGTTGTCAGAAATGTCTCCATTACGAATGTGAGAATTAGCATACATATTTGAATAATTTACTAACATGTCAATAACTTCCTTATCAAAAAATAACGAAAACGCTTCAAGAGGAGTGTACATTTGTTTTGGCCCGTATATAGGTAGAAAATCGGGAAAATTGGATTTCATATCACTATTGGTCCATTTATAAATGCGCGTTTTCTTTACCACTTTACTTCCAATAACTCTTGACCCATAAGTGGACAATGGCAAGTCTTCATCACTATCTGATTCTTCTATTTGAATACCTATCTGAGGATCAGCTGGAACCAACACTTCTACTTCCCCACGTAACTGGCCACCTGGTAGATTATTTATGTCAACAGTATCCTCGTCCCCAGAGTCTTCGTCTGTATTTTCCTCATTAGCATTTTCCGGTGGAAATATAATAATATCGGAAGGAGTTTCATTGTCCACGTTATCAATTTCTTCCAATAATTCATGTAGTTTCAACGGTCTTTTCCAATATCTAAAAATAAAATAAAGTTGTTTATTTTGCCACCGTTCTTTTAAAAGAACGTCAGACATTTTACCGCGAAAACTTTTTCGATGCAAACTAATCTAACCAAACTTTTATTTTAACCTCATATTTACACCAATCTCTCTTCAATTTTAATATAAACTCAAATAAATATTGAAACAAAAATATTTGGTACTTACCTCAAATTATCCATGTTTAGTTAGCACAAAATAATATTTAGAAATAGAAGCGTTTTTCATCAAATTTCACGATATTGGCACAAATATCTTATCAAACAACAACACAAATTAGTTCCGTTACCGACTATCACAGCGCCATCTCCGAACAAATACGAAAACTTAAATAAGAAGGAAATCTTTGATCTGTCTTTTAAAAGAACAGTGGCAATATCTGGGTTAAATACTTGTGCTGTTCTATTAGCGCACTGATTATTTCCCAAAAATATTTCGATAATTTCAACCCTTTCTGCCGTGAAATATACATACTACCATAATTAAATTATGTTTAAAGCGTTATAAGGTATTTTAACAACAAAGTTTGGTCGAATCAATCGCAAACTATGTACTAAATTCCTATTTAAAATAAGTACGAGACATTCCCTTCATATCTTTCTTCAAGAAACAACTTTTTTTGCCACAAAAAACGCTCCAATCGCTATTTTTAATACCAAAATGATAAGGGCGTAGTGAAGAAAAGCATTTACTTATTAAAGTAAATGATTTTATTTAAATTTCTTCTAAAAGTAGTATAGGATTTTTCCGTATATTTTGGAGCACCCCTGGAACTTTTATTTGAAGACCAAGAATAGTAGATTCTGTAACCGAGTAGCAGACTATATTTTCTCCACGACCATCCAGTTCCATATCTGATTCATCCGATTTTTCACTCATTTTTTGACTTGCACTAAAATGTGTCTGAAAATAATTATTACAACGCGGCCATTTTTAGCTGACACTGACAGTTTCGAAATTCATGGCAACCTATGTCGTTTATATCAATTACAAAATATTCATTCCGTATCTTGTTATGGAATGAAAATACACGCAAAACGCATAAGAATCAAATGTTTTAGAATAGATATTCCAACTCAAGAGCGAGAATTTTTACATTCTATTATCAAAAATGATTTTGGAATTATTGCATTCAGTAATGGTCGTGGAGAAAAAACTTTAAATTACCAAAGTTGCATGATTTCTCCTGAACGCCAGAATTTGTTATCGGACAAAACAAATGAACATCGTAAATTTCATTTTATTATATTGCGATTTATTAATAATTATTGAATTTTTCATCTTTAGAGTAACCCATTATACCATTCAAGGTATGAAATATTATTTTTGAGACATAAGTCAGTTGCCATAAGCGATTAATAACAACCAAATTGTTTCTCATGGCAATCTAGATTTTCTAATCCGCAATATTTTGAAATTAAATTTTGCCTAAACGACTAAAGTAAACATATAACATATATACATATTTGGAATCAGAAAAGAGTGAGGATTTAAAAAAAAAATAATATACAGGCTGTTCCATTTAAAAAAATCGACATTGGCATTATTAAACAAATTTACGATGTTCATTTGTTTTGTCTGATAACAAATTCTGGCAGTTCAGGAGAAATTATGCAACCTTGGTAATTTAAAGTTTTTTCTAGGTCTTTAAATAAAAGCTCCAGGGGTGCTCCAAAATATACGGAAAAACCCTGTACAAACTAATCTGATGTACATACCTTAAAGTCTACTTTAAATCAATAAATCTCCAAAACTACTGAACTGAAGTACATGAATTTTACATCAGGAAATTGAAAGACCTTTGAAAAAGGTATCACTTGACCCCCCTTTCCATTTAAGAATTTAAGGGGGTGCCACCCCCGCCCAGGGGGCTGTACGTATTAACGTAAGTTTTTGCCAATTTTGTGTCCCCCTCGAAAACAAAATCGACGGGTCTGAGCGTTTTTCCAAAAAAGAACTGAGCTGCCAGTAAATGCCACTGTTTAATTTTCGATGCGCCACCCTGTATATATATATATTATTTTATTTGGTATAAGATGTTCTAATAAATTTTCTTCAAGAAGATTTTGCATCCGTATTAAAGAACAGTTTATTAGCTCTTGATTTATTTTCTCCACAGGCATAGAACAGATCCGATATGTATTTCGTATTATCTGAACTAGAAGTGCTATTGGACTTATGCGGATAATATAATGCACAAAGTTCTGCTGATGGCAGAAAAACATAAACTTGTTCTCAAAGTTTTTCGCCACTTTTAGCTCATTTGAACTGCAGGATAATCAGGGGCAACTAAAAGCCCGATAAATATATTTGAAATGTCTGGTCTTGGACTATGATTAATGAACTGTTGTGTGATAGTAAAAATTATTTACAATAGAGCAAACTGAAAACAGAAAAATTTAAATAAATTAAATAGGTACTAGAAATAATGAGTAATTTCTGAATTACTTCCTCATGAGGTATATAGATATCATTAAAGGGCGGATTATAAGCACTTAAATTCAGCCAAAATATGCGCATATATATGCCCTGTTTGAACAGAGTTGAACTTATTTAACAAAGAAAAGGTTACTTTTCTAAGATGTTCTAGTAAAACCAAAATTTTTTAAATCTTTTAATTTTGCACACAATGTGTATGCTTTGACTCCTGCCCCAACTAACATTTCTAGTGGCAGGAACGTAACAGCCACCGTGAAAGTATCCCAAATGGTGGCTGCTACTTTCGGCGACCACGTTGCAGCCAAGTAGCAGCTACGTAATGGTCACCAAAATGGTGAAAGATATTGAGGTAGCTACGTAGTGTCCGGGTAGGTCCTGGAACTTATTTAGTTACTATCTTGAAATCCTTTTTAGTCGCAGAACAGTAGCGGGAACTACTTTGCCATGTAGCTGCTTAGTAGCTGCCACTCTAATATAGGAACTTATATTATTTTTTAACCACAACCTGAGAGCATCATTGTTTGTTAAAAATATATGTCATTTGTTTTAAATTATGTCAATGGATGGCCACCTTAAAGTGGTTAAACTATAGAAGACAAACTTTAAGCGCGTTTTTATTCACCATAAGAGGGTTATTTTACAAACGAAAAAAAAATTTAGACTAAAGGATGGCCAGTTTGTGGGAAAATTTCATTTGGCCCTCGAAACAATTATATTTAAAAAAAAATTAGCAAAAAATAAAAATTAATTCTGCTACTGGAATATACCATTTATTTTATTTGGGCTTTTATAGTACAGTAAAAAAAACGCAATAAAAGATTGATTTGTTTTATTTATATCGAATTTTTTTTTTAAATAAGTAAAATTATACAATGGCAAAGAATTTTTTCATTTAAAAATGGCCGGCTAGAAAGTAGTTACTTTAAAGTGGCACATTTCTTATTAAAAGTTACTGCAACTTTATCATCGAGGCCAATACTACCCGTTTGTAACTTTTTAATATGTGCGACCATAAAAGGTATTATTGGAACTACTTAAAAATTACTTAATAGTGGCAGTTACTACTATACCACTATTAAGGTTTGAAAATATAAGTAAGATTTTTGATAGAAGAAGTTTTTTTGTCGATACAGTCCCAGATGCTTATATCCGGCGACTTATCGGTCGCGCTTGTTACGACACGTAGGCAAAGGCGACACAAGCTGTAGGCAGAAGCGACTATAAAGGAGCGGAAGCCACTAATAGGTAACTCAGGCCACTATAAAGTTACACCTTCCATCGCTCAGGCGACAAGTGGACAATCTAACCTCAAATTAATTCGTTTAACGTGTGAGGAGATTTGTGATTTAGTGTTTAAGTTTTCTATAAAAGGTACTCGAATGTCTAAAAAACTTTTTTTTCTGTGCTTTAGGCATATTTATATACAACGAAATCAGTAGATACTAAAACTTGCTAATACGAAAGTTAAATGATAACTGCGTCTTTTAGCAAATCACTAACCTTAAAAAATAAAATTAAAACTGTAATGCGGCCGCCACTATAAAGTTATCATTATTAAGTAACTGCGACTCTTTGGTGGCTTTCGAATAGTAACAGTCACTCAATAGTGGCTTTTAAAGGTTTCGGGAACTCCCCGGCAACTATCAATGTCTCTTAAGAGCCACTTAACTTTATAGTTCCCGGCAATGGTCCCGAAAAGGTAGCTGTTACCAAGTAAGTTACTCGTTATGGAATCGCTACCTTATAAAGGCATTATGGTAAAATTTAATGGTACCTGCCACTATTACTTTATAACTATTAAGTTTCTGTTACTTTTAAGTAACATTTATTAGTAAATGGGTAGTTCTACTTACTATGATAAACATATAATTGCTACCTTATCAAATGGGTATTTTAATTCCAAATTTAAAGTGGCATTATCGTAACGGCGACTATTGAAATAGAGTTTATGGTAGCTTTTACTATAAAGTGGTGGTTATAAGTAGCGAGCACTAGGCAAATACTATTTCTTAGTAGCCATTCCTGTTACTGAGGTATCTGCGACTTATTTTGCTACTTGAGGGGGGGGGGGTAACTAGGCCGTGACAAGCCTGGTACCCAAACATCATTTTACTTCAAGCTAAATGATGCTTTGAATTTTACAAAAATCAATTTTTTCTTTTTTCTTTCCCTCTCCTTTCACAACTTTTACATGTGTCTGGCAAAGTTTCATGAAATCTGAATATTTTATCATTGGTAGTCTACCTAGCCACTACTAAGTTACCTTTTTCCTGAGCACCTTTTTTAGAATTGGCCCTCAGTGATGTATTCGCCATTTTATTTTATTTTTTATTAAATTTCTTTACTTTTCTTTAGCCAAATTAAATCTCTGTAGTAACAGTGACGTTTTGAGCCAGTTACCTAGGTATAGGTAGGTACCTAGTATTAAGGAACAAAAGGAAAAACTAATATGGCCAGTTGATGGCCTTCTTTTATTTATAATACTTTTTAATCTATAGGTATTTTACCCCATACTATCACCAGTGATAAGAAAATAAAGTAAGGAAATCATAATCAAAAATAAAATGGCGTAAAAGTTCTGACATGAAAAATCATACCAGAAGGGATAAGGCTTAATAAAACACAAAAATTACCGACTTTTTTTTTATATGAAAACCTTTATTTGTTGTGTAGTTGATCAGTTGATTTTAATAACAAAATAGGATCAAGCTTATATGGTAAAGGGAAAAATAAACAAAAATAAACCTAGAATATAAGGACACATCTACACAACACCGGACCACAGAATTGGGTTTGCAGACATGCACCTCGCACTTGCAGTAAAAGTACAACATATTTATCATACATAAAATCACCGACCAACAACAACGATTTCTCCATATTTTAAAAAAGGTTCCCAAAAAGTATATTTTAATTATAAAAGAGGGTTTATTTTTAGTTTATTTTTTTGTGATAATTAGATAGCCTTGTAGGATTTTATTCGATACATATTTTAATGGTTAAACAGTATTTTGCAGGGGCGGATTTACAAATTTGCCGCTAGTAGGCTATTCAATTTTTGCCGCCCCTATAACAGTGACGGCTCGTGAGTTGTGAAACAGGTGAAGTGTTAGGGAAAGAAAAAGCCTGCTGCAGGCGAAATGCGCCGTAGGCGAAATATTTTACGACCACGCCCAAATTTGGTCAATAATTTTTAGTAAATATTTTAAAAATTTATGATTACCTACCTATTTTATTGAAAATGAAATTTCTTTCTTCAAAAAGCCAGTAAAGTTCCAACTACCTTTTTTTATTCCCATTAACAGACACGGCCAACAATTAAGTTTATTTAAAAAAATACTACCCGTCGACCACGAATAAAGATTGTACCATTTATTTCTGTAAGATAAAAAAAAATGTTTGGGCCAAATTTGCCGCCCTCTAAAATCTGCCGCCCTAGGCTCCAGCCTACTCAGCCTAATGGTAAATCCAGCACTGGTATTTTGTTACCTGAAAAAAATATCGAATAGTCGCAAAAATATGTTGTCAAAAACCTCGTGTGTGTCTAAACAAAATATTTCAGGGATTAAAGGATTTATTTTTGTGGTATATATTAAAAAAAAAATTGAATTGAATGATTTTCCTCAGTACCTATATTATTTTTCCACATTTGGATTGTTTTTTTCAAGATTATTCATCGAAAATTCACACAAATTCAAATAAATAACCTTTTTGCAAGTTACTGACTGCGAATTTTTTCATAACTAACAACAATACACATTGATTGCCATGTAACTAACAACAAGGAAATAAGAAGGTAAGTTACTTGATTCCGGATTTTTATTGCTTTAATTTTGAATTGGGTAGAATGGGTATTAATAATTTTAGTGTCTGGTTTAGCAGTGTTTGTAGATAAAATATTGTATATTGCACGAGTTAAAAATTACACTTTTATCACTAACATCATTAATAACTATTAAGAAAGGTGTTAAAAAAAATATTTCTTTATACTTACCGTACAAACGGTAACATGTTCTAATAATTTTGTTATAAAAAGTGTACAAAAGTAAAAGGATTGAAATAATTTTCCACTGAATAGACATGGTTAATGTCTCAAATCAACAAAACTCAGTTTTACATGTAAATGTAATAATAATTACAATATCATCTTTGTATCTCGGTTGTAAAAAAGAAAGTAAATTTTTTTGAAGAAACATTAATCATATTATCTTTACTACTCATATCTTTCCGCTGAAATGTGGGTATGACTAATTTGTACACGGTCAAACCAGGCATTATCATTACATTGAAAACAAAGAGAAAACAATGAAAGATTAAAAAGTAAGTCATTTAGTCAATTAGGTTAATATTTTTAATATATTCATTTAAAACAATCAAGTGCAAGTAAACTTGCAGGACTGTATTAAGCGTTTACAATTAGGCTACCTGCATAAAACTGGTATATCAGAAGGCAAGTCCAAATGGAAAAATCTAAAAAAAAAGAAAAGAAAAAACTAAAAATCTTTCTCCACAAAATGTATTAGAACAAACATGTTCAGAGGTCTCTACATGTTTCGAATGTAGAAACGTTCATCATTATGAGACAGAAAAATGTATTGCTGATGGTTTTAGCAGCAGAGAAAATGATAAATGGTATAAAACTTTAATGGAGATTTTATGGAATCAAAAATTGGTTTGTCAAAATAACATAATGTGAAGAAAAATAGAAATAAGTTGAAACATACTGAGTATGTGGAAAAGTTAGTTAAAAGGGTATAAAACAACCAAATAAAACATTGAAGCAGAAAAACCCTTCCAAAAAGAAGATGTCAAAAAGGTTTAAGGTTTTTTTTTATAAATATGTCTTTAAGAAATTGTAAAACATAAAACTTGTTATGTATAGATCCTTTAAAAAAATGGGGGTTTGGGGCACTGAGCATTTTGAAAGGATCATTTTTTAAAACCGACCAGAAAATTTATACTTTCTGGACAATTTTTCGTCTAGAAAATAACGTTTTTCCAATCGCAAGATCGGAAAAGTGACATTAGAGACCGGAAATATCTTTTCCGGACTCTAATGACACTTTTCCGGTCTCTAATGTCACTGTCACCCTGTTTTTTGTTTTTCCAATCGCTCTTTGATAATACAAGATACCTTGATTTCGTTATTATGACAACAACATTTCGATGTATTGTCGAGTGACAGTTCGTTGATTTTTAATTTTGTTCTTTATGTCAAACTTGTTTCGCGTAGATTATAAAATATATCGAAGTGTCGGTCTTAAAAAAAAAGATTGTACGTCACGCAACCGAAAATTAGTGTTTTCCAGGTCTCTCCAAGCTTCCAGGACTCGCCTATGGCTCGCCCTGGAAGGAAATGCTTGTCTCGACCTGAAAAACACTACTTTCCGGTCTTGTAACGTAAATTACTATTTCAGTTTGACTACACGATTCTTTCTTAATACTTTAATATCTACCTAATTTAAAAATATTTCTATACATAACAAGTTTTATGTTTTACAATGTCTTACAGATATATTTATAAAAAAAAACCTTTTAACATCTTCTTTCTAGAAGAGTACCTACTCAGTACTCAGTATGTTTTAACTTATTTGTATTTTTCTTCACACTATGTTATTTTGATACACCAATTTTTAATTCCATAAAAGCTTCATTAATGTTTTATGGGTGTATTTTTTATATCGGGCCAAAAAGTGAAAAATAGTCGAAAAAAAAAAGTATTTGAAACGTTAAGGTAAATTGATTTTTATGAATCCGTGAATACTCTAGTATATTATTTTCATATGGGATTCTACATATATGGTAAACTTTTTTGGTCGTGAATAATTTTTAATGACAATCACTTATTTTTGTCCTGTCTGCAACACATTCTTTGAAGTGATCAAACAGATTTATATATTCACATTAGAAGTATTATTTTCTATACATATAGTTGATACATGATACAGTAAGTAAAAAAAAAAATAGATGTTAGGAATATTTAAACACAATATTTTTTACCAAGTTTTTAATTATTTAAAAGCGTTGAATATGTTATATTATCTTAATTTACCTATTTGAATAGAACTATTTGTAAACCGGCCGTAAGATATGATAATTCTATACCTATAGCGTATATTCATTAAAGAATATTCAATTTTAAGTAGCAATAGCATTTTATTTTTCTGTGGAGTTCACAATTTTACGAGTTGCAGATGGGGACAATTTATTGCAGATTGGACATTTTTTTAAAATAATAAGCAGAGGTTACTACCACTTATTTATTAATACGTTTACAAAAGAAACATGTACCTAACTATTTGACAAAAATATATATTATACGCTTTTAGGAGGACTTTTTAGGACGCATAATATAACTTTGCAAGGTTCCACTTTGTATGTTATCCTAGATTTTCTCGATCTTTCGGTAGATGTTGAACCAGTTGATTTCTTGCCCTTTTTTTTGGTTTCGTTTTTTTTAGATGGTTGTTTGTGGTTTGACCTAGAGGTAGATGCAACTGGGGATTTTGGTGTCATGCCATCAATTTAAGGTTTAGAGATAGTTCCAGTTTGTGTTTTACAATTATTTAAATCAGATGGTAGGTAAGTACTTGATTTTTTAGTGAAAAAATATTCAACTAGCTCGTATTGACCGATGGGTCATATTTAGGTTTATGTCTCGTTAAATCCTCGACTGATATATGTAAATAGTTTACGTCATATTTGGGCGAATTATTTTCACATCGTTTTTCTTTGTTTGGCCTGGTTTTTTTTCCATCTTCTTAGCCTGATTTCTTGCAAGTGCCGCTTCTTTTTCTCGTTTTAATTTATTAATTAGGATTTTTTTTTTGTCTTTTATGTTAGGTATCCCTAAATATCAAAACATTTCCTTAAATAGGAAAACAAAAAAAGTATAGCAATAATAAAATCAAACAATACCTTTCCCTTAGACAAAATTAGTTGTAAGATTTTGCGCACTCTGTATATAACGAAACTAATTATACATATACTTAAGATATCCAGAATTTTGTAGCGAATCGTCAGCGACCAAACAAACATAAGTCAAATTAAATTAATCAACAAAAATGTATATCAAGGAAAATACACTGCATACTTTGCGTTACTTTAAGTAAGCTTTTATTAATTATTTCACCAAACAGTATACTGTTTAATCATTTTTAAATACTAACTTTGGCATGTAAAGTTAACAAATTAGTAATTGTGTCCGTTCTGCAACGCCGATGTCCATTCTGCGGCAGGCAAATGTTGTTGCATACTGGACGTTGCAGACAGGACAACCTCTGGGATTTTAAATGTTTTACAAATCCTATTAATGCCATATGGTTTATTTTGACGTTATGTGTGTTCGAAAACTAGATAAATAAAATTTGTACGTTATAGTTTTATACCGTGCGTTTTAAAAATGTAACAGGCGTTGCAGAAAAGACCGCCAGTTTTTTGACAAATGCTTCCCATAATTTTTTTTTTAGGTTTAAACTTTAAAAACATAAAAAGTTAACTTACCAGTAATCACACTTCTTTGCACTAACAGTTGACGTAACTGAAATGAAATGGCGTGCAATGTTGTCAAATGTATCTTAAATTATTGGGCGTAAAATATGCTGTTGCAGACTGGACGATCATGTGAGGGATATTTTATTTATATTAATAAGAGATATACAACTTAGTGAAATATCGAATTTTTATGTCCTTTGCATGAACATAAAACATAGTTAAGTGTTTGTATGAGTTTTGGCTGCAAAGCCTTTGAATAATTTAAATTTGTGCCACTTTCCATACAGGAAATTGCGCCAGGGACAGTTGCAGATAAGGACATTTTGTCCATCTTAGCTACCGGAACCGGCACTGGAGGTATTTTATAACAACATTTGTAGTGAATTTTAACAAAATAATTCATTAGTTATACATTTAATAAAAAAAGAGCGGTATTTATCTCTTTACGCTGTTTTTATGCTCTGAGGACAGCAATATCGTTGTTTTCGCCCGATATAAAAAATACACCCTTATACCATTTATCATTTTCTTTCCTGCTAAAACCATCACCAATACATTTTTCCCTGATAATGAACGTTTCTACGTTTGAAACATGAACCTCCGAATACTTTTGTTTTAATAACTTTTGTGGAGGAAGACTTTTAGTTTTCCATTCCTTTTGCTGGTGCTTTGTCTGTATTATTACATGGGGATTTTCTTCATTCCAGATACGCAAATTATGACTACGTTTTTGTTAGTCTCTATGGCCTACACAAAATACTAAAATTTCATTCAATTATAGGTGTCGGTTCAAAAGTTAGAGCCGAAAAGGTAAGTCGCTGGTTACCTCTTTGGGGCCCTGTATCTCCGTTAAGGGGCACTTTAGGTTTTTTTTATATGACAAAGTGGAGTTATTTTGACCTCCTCTATATGCTCCCAAGAGTATGCCATATACTTACCGGACACCCTGTAGATATGAATGAAATTACACTACTGATTGTTTTACTAAAAATACGTCTCAATTATATTTGCTTTTAAGGTAAATTAATATTTTGGCTCCTAATTGAATATTACTGTAAATCATATTTAATAAAAATAAGTTGTTAGTAGGTACAAATTGTGCAGTTCAAATTATATATTTAATGGTAATAAAACGTAATTTTATTAAAAATTATTTAAAGGAAAGTTTAAATTTCAAATTATTAATGTAACCTTAAAAAAATTATTTGATGATTTCTCTTGCCCCCCTTCCTCCTTAATTATTTCATCAGTACCAACTACACTTGGTTGCGTTACATCGACATATAATGTCATGTCAACGTCATGGCCGCATCGACTAATTAACTCGTTTCTTTTTCTATGTGTTCTGTAGTATGGCCTGTAGCCTCTCGCGGAGATTATAATTTATTTGTACACATCTTAAATATTGGATGACCTGTCGCCTTTTATTTTCTCTAAGTGACAATAGTTTCGTTGTTATTTTAGATATACAGTAAATAGTTATAATAAAAGTATCGGCAGTGGTCTATAAATATATTTTTAACTATAAATGGTGGCTCAAAACAGCGAGACAAAATACAAAATAATTTAATCAGATATCCTTGTTTTAAACTATTTTTAAATTCTACAAATCAAACAACGTTATGCAAATAATAGTAAAAATAAATTTTAAACTATGTGGTCGGTCAAAGTGTGAATTGTTGCCATGTCAGGTTCCCAGGTTACGGAAACATTATATAGATACTTATTATCAAATTATTTAAATTTCTAAGGTTTTATTACTTCTATCTCTCTCTTTCTCATATTACTTTTAAGCGATGCTTCTTCGTACTCAAAAGCTATGTTCGTTTAGTAGAACTACCCCGGCGGGGGTGGCACCACCCCCAAAATCTTAAATGGAAAGGGTGGTCGAGTGATACCTTATTTTAAAGGTATTTCAATTCCCTTTATAATGTACTTATTCATGTACTTCAGTTCAGTAGTTTTGAAGATTTATTGATTTAAAGTAGACTTTAATAGGTAGGTATATCAGATTAGTTTGTACTTCTTTCAGAATAAATTTGAGTAAAATCATTTACATAATAAGTAATTGCTTTTCTTCACTACGTCCATGGTTTGTTTATCATTTTGGTGTTGAAAATAGCGATTGGAGCGTTTTTTGTGGCAAAAAGTTTTTTCTTGAAGAAAGATACGTACTTATTTTAAATAGGAAATTAGTATATAGTTTGCTATTGATTCGACCAAACTTTGTTGTTAAAATACCTTTTAACGTTTTATACATAAATTAACCATGGTATATTCCACGGCAGAAAGGGTTGAAATTATCGAAATATTTTTTGGAAATAATCAGTGCGCTAATAGAACAGCACAAATATTTAATGAGCGACATGAGAACAGTAACGTGCATCGAAAATATGTTCTAGAACTTGTAGTTAAATTTCGGAAACTGGATCAGTCGCCAATAAAAAACGCAACTTTGAAAATTCTATAAGGAACGAAGCAATAGAAGTGGGGGTTTTAGGGCAAGTTTATGTAGATCCTACGTTAAGTACCCGCAAACTGGATACTGTGTGTGGTGTTAGTAGACGTAGTATCCAACGGATTCTAAAGGCCCATAGTTTTCATCCGTATAAAATTCACCTTGTACAAGAACTTAATGAAGACGATTTTGATCGGCGATTACAATTTTGTGAAGATATGAGTGAGCGAATTATAAACGATCAACATTTTCTATTCTACACTTGCTTTTCCGACGAATGTTCCTTTTTCTTAAATGGCCTACTAAATCGTCATAACTGCCGATATTGGTCAGATTCTAATTCCAGAATTTATGAGGTACACACACAGCAGCCACTGGGCTGGTATTTTTGGCGATCATTTAGTTGGTCCTTTTTTCTTACCTGGAAATTTGACGAGTGAAATGTATTTGGAATTACTACAAGACGCCATAGATCCTGCATTAACTGCCATAATTGAAAATCAGAATGATCGGCGGTATACTGCAAATAGGTTGATGTTCCAACAGGATGGTGCCCCACCACATTACACATTACGTGTTCGACAATATTTAGATCAGACGTTTCCAGATCGATGGATTGGTAGAATGGCCCCCAAGATCGCCAGATTTATCACCTATGGATTTCTTTCTATGGGGTCACTTGTGGGATTTATGCTACTCAGCCAACATCGTTAGAAGATTTACGACAAAGAATTGAGAATGAGTTCCTTCAAATTACTCCTCAAATATTGCAAAATGTGCGGCAACGTTTTGAGCAAAACCTTTATTACTGCATGGAGAGTCATGGTGGTCATTTTCAACTTTGACTTGGCTGACGGGTCAGTTCGTTCTTCATTTTTAAACTACTTTGCTGTCAAATGTATTGATCTCCACTAATGATTAATGATGATGTATTAGTTTTATTTAAGCTTTAAATCATTAAATCTCCAAAATTAATGAACTGAAGTACATGAATTTTACTTCATTATAAAGGGAATTGAATGACCTTTAAAATAAGGTATCACACTTGACCCCCTTTCCATTAAAGATATTAAGGGTGGTGCCACCCCCGCCCAGGGTGCTGCACGTGTTAACGTAATTTTTTTGCCAATTTTGTGTCCCCCTCGGAAACAAAATCGACGGGTCTGAGCGTTTTTCCAAAAAAGAACTGAGCTGCCAGTAAATGTCTCTGTTTCGTTTTCGATGCGCCACCCTGTATAATATTAAAGAGTATGTAAATGAGGAATAGAAGGCTTTTTTTCAGCGTGATGAATTGATGATAAAGACAATTTTGCTAAAAAGTGCATAGGATTCACTAAATTAGTTTTTTTTTATCGTTATTGAATCATCCTGAGCTTATGGAATATTTTTTTACATATCTTAAATAAAACAGGACTTATAAAACTTGTTAGGCAAATCGCATTTTTTGTATTGCTTGTGCCTGATTACGACCCAATAACAGACTTAATATATGACATTACTCGAATTATTGAAACTGATGTCAAATGATGTGACGTATGTACCCCTCCTTGAATCTTGAATGTTTAAGGATCATTAAAAGGACTATATTATCTAGTTTCTATCTATGCATTTAACTTAATTTGTAGAAAATAATCATTGGATTCTTTATCCCATAGAGCGATTAAAAAATGCATTGTTATTCAAAAATCACAACGATCCTGTAATAAATCTTTCTTTACAACACTAATTTCATTAAACGTTAATTACTCGTGTTCGTTGCTCGGTTCCAATGAAGCCATTGTAAAATGTAAAATGATAATTCGAAAAATAAATGCGCGTAAAAATGATTATCATCTTTAATTTTTAGCCTACAAATTATAAAAGTAGGCGATCTCGCGCAATCACTAAGTGGAACAACAAAATCATAAGAAAAAAATATTGCAATTGTAATTAGTAAGATATATGACTTGACTGGGCATCAAAAGAACTCTTTAATGGGTAAAAGCCGGACAATCCAACATTAACATTTTTCTTATATGGCAGAAGAGGCGATAAATAATGTAGTTTGGAGTTAAAGAATTCTTTTCGATGTGATTTCTTTTATCTTTGGTCTTAGTTTCCCCTAAAATATGCCATAAATCAGTATTACTGCTTTTTTATTGGCACTAACTTTTTATTATCTTTTTTAAAAATACATATGACCTAAAAGCAGTACGTCTTAAATAGTTAATTCCCAAATTAAAGAAGTGTTAAAACGTGCCTTGGTCTGCGTTGAACAACAAACAAACAAACCCAAGTGAGGTTGTTTGATCTTATTCTAGTTTATAAAAAACTTTTATGGTTAGAAATTCGCTATCGAAACAAAGCAGTGTATTATTATTACCTAATATATTATAACCTTTGACAGGTACCCATATTATTTTTAGAATACATTTCTTTGATAGTTTCTTATATTGTTTTTTTTTCTTTTAATAAAAATCCTATTTATCTCCTAGCTTTTGTGCGTGAAAATAATACCAAAAATATAGATTCATCATTAAATGCACTTAAATTCAGCCAAAATATATACGCATATATTATTTGCCTTTAAAATATGCAGTTATTTGCATTTTTTTACCAAATAACATATGCAATATTTCTTAATTTATTATAGTAAAATGAGGTAAGGAAACACATTGGGTTCGAAAAAATATGGTTGTTTAAAAAAAAGTAAACAATTTTTAACATAAAATTGTATA
This sequence comes from Polydrusus pterygomalis, assembly GCA_963969555.1. Taxonomy (NCBI): domain Eukaryota; kingdom Metazoa; phylum Arthropoda; class Insecta; order Coleoptera; family Curculionidae; genus Polydrusus; species Polydrusus pterygomalis. Next base: position 55,153,733 of record OZ018378.1, read on the forward strand.
AAAGGCGTTTATTACTAAATATTTTGCAAAAAATTCAACTAGAAAGGATTGTCTTCTGTTAGTAAAAATTTGTTTATACAAAGAGAAGCTTCGCCACCTTAGACATTCTGAACACAAATTTGAAATTACTAGTTTCACACTGAAATTACTGAAATCTTTCGACAAACTAAAACAGAAGTATGTATTACCTACAAATCGAAATAAATACAGTTTGTTAAGCAGGTAACAATAACGCATTATTAAGTGACAATAAACAACCCCTAACAGTATTCTTGCAAATCCCGGAAACTCCCCAATAAATACTTTTTTTAAAACCGACCAGAAAATTTACACTTTCCGGACAATTTTCGTCTAGAAAATAACGTTTTTCCGATCGCAAGACCGGAAAAGTGACATTAGAGACCGGAAAAATATTTTCCGGACTCTAATGTCACTTTTTCGGTCTCTAATGTCACTGTCACCCTGTTTTTTGTTTTTCCAATCGCTCTTTGATAATACAAGATACCTTGATTTCGTTATTATGACAACAACATTTCGATGTATTGTCGAGTGACAGTTCGTTGATTTTTAATTTTGTTCTTTATGTCAAACTTGTTTCGTGTAGATTATAAAATATATCGAAAGTGTCGGTCTTAAAAAAAAATTGTACGTCACGCAACCAAAAATTAGTGTTTTCCAGGTCTCTCCAAGCTTCTAGGACTCGCCTATGGCTCGCCCTGGAAATGCTTGTCTCGACCTGAAAAACACTACTTTCCGGTCTTGTAACGTAAATTACTATTGTGTATAACCAAAATGTAAATATAATTATTTTGATCATCAGATTGGAAAGTCCCTGAAATAAGTAACGAACTGGACATTAAACCGTTTAAAACAGCATTTTACTTCAAGCTAAATGATGGTTTGAATTTTACAAAAACCAATTTTTTCTTTTTTCTTTCTCTCTCATTTCACCACTTTTACATGTCTCCGACAAAGTTTAATGAAACTTAAGGTTTATCACTACTTTTATACCTAAATGTTTTTCACAAAGTCTGTTAAAACTCTCTTATTTTTCTTCCGCTCTCTTTATTTTTCTGCCCAAGACAGGGCCTTTGCACTAGCCCTTGACTTTCTAGTATGCTGAAGTCTTGTCGGTCTTCTGACGATTAATTTTTTATACCTCGTGTACACCATTGAAAGCTCCATTACGGCTCAATTCCACTTATTATTTTCTCTATTGCTAACAACATCGGCATTGTACTATTTACTTTGTTTTTCTGATGATGAGTGTCTCTTCACTCGAAACATGTCTAATTATTATGAATTATTCTAGGTTCGCCTAGCAATTCTAATAAACTTGTGGAGAAAGACTTTGTGCTTTTTTTTTTCAATATTTTATATTTGGTTTGCTTTAAAATTATTCCACATCGGGACTAGATGGAGCTTAGCGCTTGATCCTCTTGACATTGTCCCCGTATACTGGTTCAAGTAGAACTTTGAGTTTCCTTTGTTTCGTCGGATCCTAGCATCACTGATGAGCCATAATATGGCAAAACGCGTCAAGGGATGGATCTGACGAAATGAAAGGAAAAATTCTTGTGATTATTATATATTTGTTCGATAATCTAAATAGAAAAAAAGCTTAGAAACAGGAAACAAGTTAGACTCGACGAGATAACACATCGCGCTGAATCTCATTGGCGGCCGTTGCCAATTGATTGGTTTGCGAGGACGTTGGTATTATGTTCTCGAGTCAGGGAGTTTGTTTAATTATTTTCTCAGTAGTGAGTAAGTAATTCAAAATTTTAGAGGCGTTCATCTTATTTTTTTTTGCTCTATGCGGTAGGGACAAAATTAAAATTTAGTGAATAGGACCATTGCTACTATTTTGCTACTTTTTAAATATAACGAAAAAAGCCAACAAAATACTGATAAAAAATATCTCTATCGAAAATTCCCTATTAGCACTTTTTCCAACCCGTCCGTAGGTAGCAATAAACACGGTAATTCATGTGACACTATATTTTAATACTTGTCATTAATATATTATATTGCCAACAGCATGGGAATATCCCTAAATTTGGCTGTTGATTTCTTATTTACTTGTTAAATTATATTTAAGGTATAGTAAATTACTAATGTTATCAACAAGTTAATTTATATCAAAAGCTATAAATTCTAATTTAAAACCATTTAAATAGTATTTTATATCATACAAGTTCATAATTGTGTTTTTATGGCTTAGTTACCAACTACATAATAGTGTACTTTATATTATTATACGTAGGCTATGACACAAGAAATAGAAGATTAAGTTATTATTATTATTATATTAATGATTATTAAATTACATGCAGCAATTATTAATATATTTTTAATTTATCAGATTGCTGTATGAAAGCGCAAGGCCCCGAAGGTATGCCTACCAATATTCTTAAAACCTCATTTTTTATAGATATCCATGTATAGTCATACCAGCTCCTAACATCAGACAGGCCTTCGACAACGTCTGGTACAACGGACTAATCTATACAAACTCATCACACTACACGAATTCCCACTCCACGTCACATCACTATTACACTCCTATATCACCAAACGCTCACTAAAGCTGCATCAATCTAATCACTTTGCGGGCGAATTGACACTTCGACACGCGTGCTAACTGAAAAAGATACATTTCTATTAAATTCGTGACGCATTTGTCCTTTGTCAGTTGTCATATTTTCATCTGGAATATGGCTACATCTGTGGGCTGCATTCGAATTTTGTTGTAAATGCCGACGTTGCCCTTCATAAACTTAGCACGCGTGTCGAAGTGTCACTTCGCCCGCAAAGTGATTAGAAATGCAGCTTAAAAGTTAGAATAGAAGGCAGCTTTTCTGAACCGCTGCTTCTACACGCGGGATTGCAACAAGGTACAAACTTGGCAGCTCCCCTATTTAATTTATACACTGCTGATATACCGCATTTTCCAAATTCAAATTTGGCAATCTTTGTGGACGACGTTTTACTTTATGCTAGTTCTTTTTACGCTAATGCAGCAAGGTAAAAAATATCAAATCACCTAAACCTTTTATTACCATGATATAAAAAATGGAGATTAATGAAAACAAATGTTAGTGCATGGTTATGACAAAAAAAATGATAAACAAACACATAAACTAGAACATACAAATAAATGGACGGTAAATATACCGACAAAGAAACTAAAATACTTAGGAATAACACTGGACAAGACTCTAATGTTTACACAAAATACAAATAATATAACTTCAAAATTTATGACAATAACACCACACACACTAAACAAACTACTAAATGACAAATCACCCTTTTCACCACAAAATTAACTCATAGTATATAATCAAATAATCAAACCGGCACTAACATATGCAGCACCAGTTTGGTGTAGCCAGTGGCGCAACCAGGGGGGGGGGCGAACAAACCCGAACAAACCCCCCCCGAGCTTAGAAACTTAGCCTATTTTTCATGTCACGCGAACTATTTTCGCATGCGTTTTGCGATCTCAATGTTTTATGGATTTTTAATTTTTTTGTTTATCAATGTAACATGGATTCTTACGTTTTTTGAGTAATTAAAGTATAAATTTTAATAATTAAAAAAAAAATTTCGGATTCGAGTTTTTTCCGTTTCTTTGCATTTTTTAAGAACATTTACCATAGTAATGTATATATTTTTTTACACCATCAGAAAGTGGAGATTTCTACGAACAAAACGCCAACCGACTTTTTTAAAACAGCAGATATTTTGACGTGAGAATTTTCGATTGAAAATAAGGGTGCTTTTTCGATATTAAGTCAAAATAAGGTGAAAAAATAAATATTTTAAATCAAAATAATTACAGTGTGTTTGGGACATAAAATCGTAAGTTATCACCAAATTTCGTGAAAACATAATTTTTTTTGTAAAAGATAAAAATAAAAAAAACAAAAACTTGGTTATTTGAATTTTTCACATAAATTTTGAGGCAATGTGAAAAAAGTGTTAATACAACTTTGCCATTTAACGTTTTTCCATAGGACTTGTAGTTTTCCCGGAAATCGACATAAATCGTTTTCTGGCCTTAAAAACTCACCCCCTTCCACTTCCCGACCTCGGATCGCCCGTAAATTATTTTTTTTTTATTTTTGTTATATTCTCTTTCTTTTCCAATGGGTTTCATCCTACTATTATTTTTTTTGTTTCAAAAATTATCGACCCTGGTCTACCTATTTATGCGAACCACGATATTGATATTACCGTGGAAGAAATTCTGGACGAAATGGCAAAAACAAAACGAAGAATTTTACTTTAATATTAGTATTATTAGTGATTACTTACAACTTATTGTATAAGATTTTTGGTTTGTTTTATTATAAGTATGCCTAATATATGCGTTACTTATTTTAAATACATTTTTAATAATTAAAATAAAATCTCTAAATTTTTTTTTCATAAATATTTCGTTAGGCGTATTATTGCAGAAGTTTTAGGGGGCTGTCGCTCTCGTCAATCATACGTATTTTACCCAAAAAAGGGCGTGGCACCCAAAAAAATTTTCGCCTGCGGCGCAAGAAGTTAATGCTCCCCCGAACAAAATTTCTGGTTGCGCCACTGGGTGTAGCATGGCGGATTATCACTTTCAAAAAATACAAGTACTACAAAATAAAATATTAGGATTTATATTAAAAGCACCAATAAGAAAGCCAATCCGCCACCTACACCAAGCTACCCAAACACCCTACATAAAGCAATATATACACGACATAGCAACTAACGGACATAATTCAAATAAGACAAAATGACAACGTAGTGCATACACCATTGCACTCAAAACTTTACTTTTTTTTATTTCGAGAAATTCGTAAAAAGTTTTGCTTGATTGACAGAACTATCTGCCTTGTTTTGGCCGCCCGCGTGCGGTGCACGCGCTGCAGACCTGCTAGGATCAGCCCTGCTGAAAAGTACTTGTTCCAACAAGCGTGTGCCCTTAAACACATTTACTTTCTTATCAACTTGAAACTGTTCATATTTTTATCTTCGTCAATAATGGTTAATATGCACCTTTTATCGGTTTTGTCTCCGATATATTAATCACGAAAACTGATTTTCTATCTTCTACATGTGTAACTAGCATATTTACAAGTTCTTGGCGACATTTACTAAATATACCAATGATTGATGTTAATTTCTTCATTAAAAACGTCTCATTGGGTGCTTCATGAATAAATTTTAAAACTTCTTCGCTGGACAAAGCTTTAGATTTTTTTTTACTGGTATCCTTTTGACCTTTGCTTCACATATTTGGTTAGCTTATGGTAATTAACGATGGTAATATTCTTATTTACCATTATATATTTGGACCATAAGGAACTGGTAGAAAATGTTTCTGTGAGATCGCAGCAATATTTAAGCAGAACTTTAGAACAAACTAACAGCTAGAAAAATTTGATTATCCAAACAAGTACACGATTTCTCTAGCAATGATCTGCTGTATCTGCGATGATAAAATGACAAAAAATATTTTTCTCAATATTTATATTGGTGCATATTTATATATCGTTGCCATGACGAAATATGACAGAAAACTTTGTATGTAAAAAGGGAATTAGTAGATGATTATGTTCTTGGGAGACTTGTAAACCCTCGGGCTAGATTCCCTAGAGTTTGTAATCGTTGCCCTCAGGGCTTCCTGATGACCCTCCTTGTAAGCATTTGCCAGAATTGATGTATCTCCTAAATTTATTTTAAAGTTTGTGCGTACCTAATTGGTTTTCATTTAATAATTTATATGGTTGTATATACTGGGTGTTTCACGGTGGATGGAACGTTAGACGTTTATGGAAACCGGGTAATATGTGTTTTTTTCTAAATTTGGTTGAAATACGGAGTTGCCGCTTCCACACAAAACAGGTGGCAACATCGTTATTTTAAATGGAACACCCTATATATTTTTTAATTTTCAAGTTCTATGTACATGTATTTCTGAGCAACTTTTCTGAATATGTATTACTATTTATCTGTAGCCATTTTTTATGTGTTCATTAATTTTATTTTTTTAACAAAAACATGACAATACATTTCTTTTCTCCAAACTCTAAAACAGATGAAATTTTGCGCATGGCTAGAAAATGCATTCACACATTAGATTTTTTGATCATATCTTAGTTCAAGCGTACAGAGTTGTCCAGAAATATATTTTTGTAGATTACTTGAAAAAATGGACAAAAAACTGTTTTTAAATAAGATACCTTGTATTTTAATACTATTTTGAAAAGCCGATAAAAGTACCATTTTATTATTATAACTTCAAGTTTTCGATTTTTACGCATTGCTTTTCGAAATTTCCTAAAACATGTAGGTAATTTTTAACGAGTTTAGTAGGAGACCATGAAAACAATAGTTTTTTTTTTTTTTTTTTGCGGAAGTAGTCCATTATCCCAAAGTGGAGCTGTAGAGATATAGGGAAAAAAACCCTCAGTCGTCTCCACAAATACTTATATTAAAAGAGTCAGATTAATGTGGTGTACATGTTTCGCTACTAGGGAGTACCATCATCAGCACCGAAGGGCCTAAGTGCCACTGATACTAGGAATCTTTGTTTCGGTACTAGGTAGTACCATCATCAGCACCGAAGGGACCAAGTGCCAGTAATACTAGGAATATTTTACATTCCATCTTGTACACCACATTAATCTGACTCTTTTAATATAAGTATTTGTGGAGACGACTGTGGGTTTTTTTCCCAATAGTTTTATTGTTAGGTTCCATGGCAACCCTTTATTTTATAGAACAAAAATTAGTTTAGAGGTCTCTACATGTTTCGAACGTAGAAACGTTCATCATCAGGAGACAGAAAATTTATTTAGTGCTGATGGTTTTAGCAGAAGAGAAAATGCTAAGTGATATAAAACCTTAATGGAGCTTTAATGGAATTAAAAATAGGTGTGTCGAAATGACATAATGTGAAGAAAAATAGAAATAAGTTAAAACATACTGAGTATGTAAAAAAGTCAGTTAAAAGAGTCTAAAAACAACCAAATAAACCGGGGAAGAAGAAAAAAACCACTTCCAAAAACAGATGTCAAAAGAGTTTTTTTTTCTGTATATAAGTATGTCTGTAAGACATTGTAAAAATTTAAAACTTGTTATGTATAGAAATTAGGTATTAAAGAATTATGGATCTTTTATTTTGAATACATGCATGTATTCAAAATAAAAGATCAAAGAAAGGGGTTTTAGGCATTGAGACTTTAAACTTTTTCACATACTCAGTATGCTTTAACTTATTTCTATTTTTGTTTTTATTATGTAATTTCGACACACCAATTTTTAATTCCATAAAAGCTCCATTAAGGTTTTATACCACATCATTTTCTCTTGTGCTAAAACCATTGGCAATACATTTTTCGGTCTCTTGATGATGTTTATATATTCGAAAGTTTGGGCTATTAAAATTTGGTCACATGTCATGCAAAGTTTATTTGTTTTTGACCCTGTATAAGGTAACTTTATAAAATAAGTATTTTTGAAAACAAAGTTTGTGTCTGAAAGTAATACACGTTAACGGTAAGAAAATAGTTTAATGAAAAGAATCAATTTTTCTAATAAAAAATCATATAAAAATTAATTTTAATGAATTTTGATTTTGTAGAAAAACACACATTTAATATGTTTTTGTCTTAATATTAATGAAACAAACTACGTCTTCAAAAACACTTATTTTATGAAGTTACCTTCTACAGGGTCAAAAACAAATAAACTTTGCATCACATGCGGCCAAATTTTCATAGCCCAATTTTGATTTTGTAGAAAAACACACATTTAATATGGCGCTACTTTAAAGAAAATGTATCTGAAATAACAGATTGTCAAAACTAAGAAGTTTTATATAGATTGCGTTGAGTCTTATTTTGCAAAAGTAATGCAATTTACAAAATATTGGTAAAAAATCAAAATTATCTTATGCAGCTGAAATTTTGCATGTGGGCTAGAAACTGCATTAAAAAAATTTTTCTAATAACTTTTTTCGATATTTTCAGAAATAACCCCACTTTTAATTTATTTTTTGGAAAAAATAAAAATTTGAAACATAATGCGAATCACTACTATTTTTTGCTAAATTTTCATCTCGATCGAAGTAGAACTTGATGCCAAAGTCAAATTTCGAATAAAGCTATTAATAAAAAAAATCCCATATGATGCAGACTTTACTGGTCACACTGTAATATCCGACTATACCAAGCCCATTGCAATATATTTGCATCTCGAAATCAATAGCGGGATTAACATTAAGTCAATTCCATTTTAAATTATATTAGATTTCCTGAATAAATAATCGTTGTAATCATAAATATCTAAAGAGAATAAAATCCCTTATATAAATTCTATTCATGTTTACAATGGACAATCTTTTTGGTAGAACGTTTATACCACACCTATGGCATTGTCTGCAATAAGATGTGAGATTTCTTAAAGTTGTGGACCATTGTTTTCAAATTTAGGTCCAAAAATTTAAGTAATGAAATTGTTAAACCCTCTATGTAAGCTGCATGGTAATTTTGTAAATAGGAGTTAGTTTAAAATGACATACGATGTCATAATATTTCCAATATTTATGTAATCTTCTATTTAATACCGTGCGAGCCAAAATTATTTGCATCAAAGAGGGTTTGGATAGAAAAAACGGAGGGCTTGGTTTAGATCACAATGATATGGGGACGATATATCTGACCAAATATAAGTTAAAATTTTGTCAAATTCATATTATAACATGATATGCCAAACTAATGAGTAATAAAATAAGTAGACAAATACAAATTTATTTTTGTTGTTTACAAAATTAACAAAGTAAGAATATACAGAAAGATAAAAAAAATAATTAAATAAATTGCTGAAATTGGCCACCGCCATGCTCCAAGCATAAATTCACACATTCACATAAATTTGTTGGCGTATTTTGCATTATTTCACGAACGATTGCAACAAGTTTTTACAGATGGTCTTCCTGCTCCTTTTTGTGTTGTATAGAACCTGTTTCCCCAAACACAGCCACGGTTCTTTTCAGGCAATGATACAAATCCCCAGCAGTAAAAGCAACGTTGGGAAAATATTCGTGAAAATCGTTCATGCACTAACCCGGATTGTATTGCCACTCACAATTTACTCTAACCCCGTTTAAAAAATACGCTTCAACCATGAATGTGTTGTGCTGTTCCGTAAAGCCCATTGTGTGAATTGTTCAAGAAATTGGAAAAATTAGCGATGAATCAAATTACTTGTAACGACTGTCAAAGATGACGGAAGCCCGACGGAATAACTGATTGATTGTTAATTCAGGTAGTTACTGACACCTGACACCCAACAGGTATTAAGCTTTACGGCTAAGCATTACGTCCTTAGATGCAAGGCCCTCTTTGATGCAAATAATTTTTGCTCGCACGGTACTAAAAAATATTTAAAATGCAAGTCCACATTTAAAAATCTGATGTAATATCTAAAAACTTAATTTATAAATTGTTTTTTCTCAGATATCACCGGACCTAGTTGGATTTTCTTAATTTCTCACCGACTTTACCTTAAGCTCCAAATTATGCATCTCTACCACAATTTAACCTTTGCTTTTATAATTTCCGTTCCCTATAGTAAGCATCGAAAAAAACACACCCTGTACACTGTACAGAAATAATATTGGGAATCCCAGAAATCGCTTTTAAGTTTCAACGTAACCCCGCCCCTAAATAAATAATTAATTTTGGTTTTAATGTTAGAAGAAACGTAAAATGCTATTCCGTGAAGTGATGATAACAGCCGATAAGAATAGTAACCCCTGTCAATAACTAAATAGGTTTAGAAAATTAAATTTTTACAAACTTGAAATAGAAAACGAATTAACGTAAACATTAAATTCTCTCGCATAGGCCTTAAGTGGAATTAGAGCTTTCTCATAAGCCAATAAAAATCTATCTCTTATATGACATATTTCATCTGCCAATTGTCCCACCGATGGCAGACAGAGATCCGTTGGAAACCTTAAGTTTGACAGCAACAGCGGGTGGACCTGTCTTATTTTGTGAGTTTGCCTTAAAGCTTCATCAAACAATTTAAGTAGGACTTCCTAATAATAAAAAATATATGTTCATGATTCTCAGAAAAACCGAGAGCTTTATTATAATATAATATAATAGCTTTCGATGAACGTTATATAATAAACAGATAAGAAGCATTGGAATATGCTTTCGGACGAATTATCTCGTTTTAAAACAGATGACAGCAGAAATTTGTCATCGATCAGCTGATATTGGGACATAATAAAATCCCCAGTGGACCGTAATGAGCCCAAAAACCGAGTTATGAATGGCGTTTTTGTGCTTTTTGTTACATTTACCTAATTTCGTTTTACGTAGCTACGTTTTACGCCGTAAATGTACGCCGTTTTTGTAGAAAAGATAGTTTGTAAAATTTTTGTTCGTAAAGGTTAGGTTTCTAATGTAGGCCTATAATTTTTGCATTTTGCATAGTGTTGCCGCGAGAAGAGATAAAATGGGTCTCTCGTCTCGTCGAGAGAGGGCGAGACGAGAGCGACCTTCTCTCGTCTCGTCTCGTCTCGCTTCTCTCGTGATTTAAACCAAATATAGTAAAAACAAAGCAAAATTTTAACGCGTTTAGGTTAGGTTCTATCATATTTGACATAAATTGTGTGCAATATATGTCAAATGTGACAGAACCTAACCTAAATGCGTTAAAACTTTGCTTGGTATTTACTACAGGGTGGCCCATTAGTGCGACAAAGGACAATATCCCCTGTACCACTAAGATAGGGGAAAACTTTTGACGAAGCTTATTAAGGGTTAAGAGGTGCCTCTTATAAACCTATTTTTGTCTATACAGGGTGCTCCAAAACACCAGCACGGTAAGAAATTTCCATTTCCAAGATATTGCTTTTAAAAAATGTAATTTTTGAGTTTCGACAGATCTAACAGTACGGCTTAGAGCAAAGCGGCTCACATGTCCCTATCTTCCATTTTTATTATCTTCCCAAAAAAACACCATCCGGTTAAACCGGAAGAACTATACAGGGTGTTTCAATAAAAACTCCCAGGCCAATTATTTCGACAACTAAAAGCGACATGTAAATTCTGTAAACGCCAAATATGTGTTTGAATAATACAAGATGTAGGTGGCGCCACGGTGCATAAAAATATTTCGATGACAGGACTTTTAAATGTTATCGTACTTAAAGATAATTAATTTTTGGTCAAATTATGTCCCATAAAAAATGTTGATAAATCCAACATGAAAGGAGATATTTGGGGTTAAGTTTTTTTTTTAATAATTTTGACGAGTATTTTAATTATAAATATTTTTAATCTCCTTTAGCAGATTTTAATTTAATTTTGGTAATGATAATTTAAGTGATAAAACGCTCGTGTAGCGCTAAATTATTACGTCCAGTGACGTCTCAGGGGGCGCCTTAACAAATAATATTGGCAAAAAATAGGACGCCACTGAGTTTTTAGTAATTTTTATATTTTTTTCGGATTAAGCAACTAAAAATATCCTTCTCTTGTCTGTTAAATTGTTTTCTTACCTTGCTTCGTTTTCGAGAAATAAAAATAAAAACAATTAAAACCGGGTACCGCCTAGTTCTGCCAAATGCCAAAACAACTTTCAATATTATTAACCTTTAAAAATCAGCTATTTGATTTCGAAGGAATTATTTTTATTATTGTTATTATTATTATTATTATTATTATTATTATTATTATTATTATTATTATTATTATTATTATTATTATTATTATTATTATTATTATTATTATTATTATTATTATTATTATTATTATTATTATTATTATTATTATTATTATTATTATTATTATTATTATTATTATTATTGTTTGGCAATAGTAAGGTTGAAATAAACTATTTCACATTATGTTAGCCTATATTATAGTAATTTAAAAAGGTAACAATATTAATATATAATAGGATAGCGAACAAATATAATAATTCTATTTTCTGGGTCTACGTACTTTACATAAGTGAAATTATTATTAGATATTACTATTATTATTGTTTGTATGGCAATAAAATAAAGTTTTTAACATTAAGTTAGCCTACATACAAGTTTAGAAATGTAACCGTATCAATAAATTGCATTTTAACCAACAAATTCCATAAAAACCACTTTTCGGTCTACGTACCTTCCCTAAGTCATATAATATGGAGATTTCCTTGACAGTAAATGTAATATCTGACTGCATTCAATTAGTTTATGTTGAACTGTAGGTATTGTATTTTACCTATAGGTATATTCTGAACAAATAAAACAAAAAAATTCTGTTGTAAATATAAGTGACAGAATCCAATTTAAAGTTGCGTTTCAGTTAATTTAGTATTTTCAAGGTTTGGATAATTATAATATTATATAGTTTCTAAATCTACTTTGACACTTTATGTTTAAACCACATAAAAATTCATGTTTAGACCTACCTTAAATTAAAATATTTATAAAACAAAACTTTCAAAAGAAATTATTATTATTATTTGGCAATATTAAAGCGCTAGAACCGATGAGACTATTGCATCAATTGTTTTAGAAGGTATCACATGTATAATTTTCAAGTACGATCCTGGAATTCATGCCAACTTATAAAAATTTAATAGACCAGAATTGTCAGAATGTCACGTGATTTGGAATCCATTTTGCGAGAGGAATTAAAATTTTTACTATATGAACTAATATTAAATGTTAAAAATTATACCGCTCCTTTCAGAAAACTACTCGTATAAAGTGATCACTAAGCCAATAGAAAAAAATATTAGTTTGTTTATTTTTTTCATTAAGAAAGTGTAAAAACATCAGTGAAAAGTAAATCATATTTCCAATTTATCGGCATCTCATAGTGATTACATACCCTTTGTACTTTAAGCATTTTAGAACCAAAATTGGCTGAATCATATGTTGCTTAAGGCGTTTTGGTAATCGCTTTAAGTATCTGTATTAAGCAGGAAATTCATTGGGCATGAATAATCTCGCATCTCTTATTTTAATTAAAAATTTTTATACAGTCATATACCGGGTGTCCACGGAAGGTGGCTCGCCCCTCTAACTTTTTTGTTTTTCAAGATAATGAAATAAAATTCGGGGGATTTGTATAGGACATAAAACTGCACTTTTTGATAGGTGACTCAACGTTATGGAACTTCCGGTTTAACCGGAAGTGATATAAACTTTCTATTTTTAAATGGGACACCTGGTAAATTTTTACTTTTTTTGACTCCATATGACATTCTAAATGCAACGATGTGTCACTTGTCACTTTTTGTCACCAAGAAAATATTTTTTTTCCAAATTTATTGTTTTATCTAGAGGGCTATGAATACCTTAAAATTACTTATTTCAGTTCTCTAATCTTGGGAAAAATACAATTTTATGATTTTTGATAAAATGCTATGTGCTATGTAAAATTTAATCTTTAAAGTTGTATAACTCATTTGTTTTTAAATGGCAACATGGTGGCTCGTCGGGTTAAGAAAAAAGAGGATTTTATTACGATTATTTTGATACCATACACTATTAGGTTTTAGAAAAGCTGTCATTAAAAAACTTTAAAAAGGTAACATGGAACTTTCCTAAAATGAAGCATCTTTTGATAGATAGATAGAGTTTATTCATAATAAATAATACACAGTATTTCTTATAGGTCAAAGGTTTCGCATTTTCGGAACCAGTTTTGGGTACCTAATAGTGCCGGGTTGGATGACGCCGATTAAAATAATAATACTTATATCAACTTTTTCACTCCTTGTTAAACTATTATTTTTCATGTTTTTTAAACAAACTAATTTACTTTGACAGAAGCTGTTGGCATTTCAATTTTCTTCAAGGCATGACTTTGTTTTATCAATTTTGCTGGTCACAGGCTACTTGATGCATTTGAATCTAAATTTATTCTCAAAAGATGCTTTATTTTAGGAAAGTTCCAAGTTAACTTTTTAAAGCTTTTCTAAAACTTAATAGTGTATGGTATCAAAATAATCGTAATAAAATCCTCTTTTTTCTTAACCCGACGAGCCACCATGATGTTGCCATTTAAAAAAAATGAGTTATACAACTTTAAAGATTAAGTTTTACATAGCACATATCATTGGATCAAAAATAGTAAAATTGTATTTTTCCCAAGATTAGAGAACTGAAATAAGTGATTTTAAGGTATTCATAAATAAAACAATAAATTTGGAAAAAAAATATCTTCTTGGTGACAAAAAGTGACAAGTGACACATCGTTGTATTTAGAATGTCATATGGAGTCAAAAAAAGTAAAAATATACCAGGTGTCCCATTTAAAAATCGAAAGCTTATGTCACTTCCGGTTAAACCGGAAGTTTCATAATGTTTATTCACCTGTCAAGAAATGCAGTTCTATGTCGTATACAAATCCCCCAAATTTTATTTCATTATCTTGGAAAACAAAAAAGTTAGAGGGGCGAGCCACCTTCCGTGGACACCCGGTATAATTTCACTTTTAATGGATTTCATTTTTAAGAATATGAGATGGTACCGTCTATAAACGATAATATAAGATATTACTGAAAATATATTGATCAATATTCATAGATTAAAAGTGAATCATAAACCATATCAATTATCTCTCATTTCCACACTTTTTTATTGGTATTGTTGGTACCGTGCGAGCAAAAATTATTTGCATCAAAGAGGGCTTGGATTAAAAAACGTTGGGCTTGGTTTAGATCACCATGATATTGGGACGATATATCTAACTAACTCTAGGTTAAAATTTAGTCAAATTCATATAATGACATGATAATTATGATATGCCAAACTAATGTGTAATAAAATAAGTAGACAAATACAAATTTATTTTTGTTGTTTGCAAAATTAACAAAGTAAGAATATACAGAAAGAAAAAGAAAAATAATTACATAAATTGCTGAAATTGGCCACCGCCATGCTCCAAGCATAAATTCACACGTCTCTTCATATTTTCGAAAGTGTTGACCAGCATCTCTGGAGAAATGTTACCACATTCTTGGATAATTCTTTCTTGTAATTATTGTTCTAAATTTGCAACTAGTGTTTTAAAAATAGTGTTCTTTAAATAAGGAAAAACGAAGTAATCCATAACCGTTAAACAAGGAGATCTAGGTGGGAATTCAATGTCTGATCGAAAACTGATCAATCTGTCGTCGAAAAAATTGCGTAAGTAGTTAATAGTTTCGGCGGCTGTATGGGCGGTTGCACCGTCCTGTTGAAAATATCCAAAACGTAGTTCGTCGTCAAGTAATTGCTCCACAAATGGATTCAAAATATTGTCTCTATACCGCTGTGCTGTAACTGTGTCATGGAAAAAAATAGGACCAACAATTCTTCGGGAAACAGCTAACCAGACACCAATTTTTTGAGGGTGCAATGTGGACTCAACAAAAAAATGGGAATTTTCACTACTCCACATGCGTGTATTCTGAGAATTCACATTACCGTAGAGGTGGAACCAGGATTCATCCGAAAAAAATGTCAGGTCTAATAAATCATTTCCTTCCAATAAATTTTGGGTAAACCATTGAGAGTAATTACTGCGTCTTTCAAAATCTGCGGCTTGTATTTCTTGGAATACTTGCACTTTATAAGGAAATAAATTTAGCTGCTTCTTAAGAATAGTCCTGCATGTTTCATAAAATCTTTCCACTTCTTGGGACAGGCGTCTTATATAATTTGTAGGCGTATTTTGCATTATTTCACGAACATTTGCAACAAGTTCTTCTGTTTTTACAGATGGTCTTTCTGTTTCTTTTTTATGTTGTATAGAACCTGTTTCCCTAAAGACAGCCACGGTTCTTTTCAGGCATTGATAATAATCCCCAGCAATAAAAGCAACGGTAGGAATATACCGCTGTGCTGTAACTGTGTCATGGAAAAAAAATAGGACCAACAATTCTTCGGAAAACAGATAACCAGACACCAATTTTTTGAGGGTGCAATGTGGACTCAACAAAAAAATGGGAATTTTCACTACTCCACATGCGTGTATTCTGAGAATTCACATTACCGTAGAGGTGGAACCAGGCTTCATCCGAAAAAAATGTCAGGTCTAATAAATCATTTCTTTCCAATAAATTTTCGGTAAACCATTGAGAGTAATTACTGCGTCTTTCAAAATCTGCGGCTTGTATTTCTTGGAATACTTGCACTTTATAAGGAAATAAATTTAGCTGCTTCTTAAGAATAGTCCTGCATGTTTCATAAAATCTTTGCACTACTTGGGACATGCGTCTTATAAAATTTGTAGGCGTATTTTGCATTATTTCACGAACATTTGCAACAAGTTCTTCTGATTTTACAGATGGTCTTTCTGCTTCTTTTTTATGTTGTATAGAACCTGTTTCCCTAAAGACAGCCACGGTTCTTTTCAGGCATTGATAAAAATTCCCAGCAATAAAAGCAACGGTAGGAAAATGTTCGTGAAAATCGTCCATGCACAAACCCGGATTGTATTGCCACTCACCATTTACTCTAACCCCGTTTCGAAAATACGCTTTAAATGTTTTGTGTTGTTTCGTAAAGCCAATTGTGTGAATTGTTCAAGAAATTGGAAAAATTAGCGATGAATCAAATTACTTGTCAAAGATGACGGAATAACTGATTGATTGTTAATTCAGTTAGTTACTGACACCCAACAGGTATTAAGCTCTACGGCTAAGCATTACGTCCTTAGATGCAAGGCCCTCTTTGATGCAAATAATTTTTGCCCGCACGGTACAAATTTTAATGCTATAAGGCAGGTTTGAAAAATGACGCTTTTCTGAACTTAATGGTACAAATAACCTGAAAGGCAAGTTTAGCTTAAAGTTTCATAGCTTTCGCCACCGATATTATTATCGGAATTACTTTTATTTTTGTAAGCTTCCATACATTTTTAATCTCTATCGCCAAATTTGAACACATGAGTTTTTTTCTGTTTTGATTTGAGAGAGGTTGTGTGTTAGTGGGCAATCTACAGGGTGAGTTTTTTTAAGTGTTACAAGGAGATATCTCGAAAACGTTTAAAATATGTTCTTGAAATCTTAGTGAGGGAATGGAATATTTGAACATATTTTTGATGTTGTTGAAATTTTAAATGAGATAATGTACTTCTTTTTGGTAAATACTAATCTACGTATACAAAAATTGTTTTGATTTGCTCCCCTGGTTACGAAATTATGCTTTATTTAAAATAATTTACCATTTAACTTCAACTTATTCATTAAATTTTGATAAAAAAAATAAATACCAATAAATCAAGTTCCCTTATTTTAAAATTATTACTCGTTTCCATACAAATGCGTTGTTTTAAAATGTCAGTTTGAGATTTGTTACGGTTTAACGTTTATTTATCAGTTTGGTTAATTTAACATGGAAGCGAATTTTAAAGTGCACATTGATAGGTTGTTAATTTTGGGGGAGTGCAGAAAAAACTACAGACAAGCTGCATTAGCGTGGGCGGAGAGGTTTCCTAATAATCCGAAATCATGACAATTGAAAGGCTGGAATCCAGAAGTCGTACAACCGGCAGCCTGAAGACGAAACTACGAGTTCGAAAGGGAACTAAAACGAATGAAAATAGGGCAGTAGTTGGAGTTTTAGAAATTCTAGCTATTGACCCGCATGTTAGTTCCAGGCGGCATGCTGGAGATTCTGGAAGAAGTCAGAAATCAGTTATGACCATTTATTAAACTTGTACAAATTTCATCCATAACACGTTACACTCCACCAATAGCTATAATATGGCAAGACTTTAAAAATCGACTTATATTTTGCAATTGGGTTACGAGACCCAAGAAATAACAGGTTCCTCAAGAATGTTGTTTTTTCTGACGATGCTACTTTCCATAATTGTGGCCAGGTAGAATTTTAAGTTATTCCTGGTTAGTAGAAACTAAATAGTTTTTTTTTTGCGTTTGTTTTCTTAAAGGTAAATTGACACAATATTATGCACTATTCGGCGTTGGAAAATCCACACTGGAGGAGAACTCTGCCAAATCAACATCCTTGGTCAATTAATGTATAGTGTGGTATAATCGGAGATAAAGTTATTGGCCCGCATCTCTTCAAAGGCCACTTTCCACTTAAATGGAGAAATGTATACAGATTTTTTAAGGAACCAATTACCCCAAATTATTAAATCAAAACTCCTAACTAACTCCTGACATGTGGTTTTAACAGAACAGAGCTCCACCGCATTATGCGATACAGGCGCGTAATGAGTTGAACGAATTGTTTGAAAATAGGTGGATTGGTCCCCGGATTTGACCCCCCTTGACTTTTTCCTATGGGGTTTTATAAAAGTCAAAGTGATGGCGGCTACACCTACAACTTTAGATTATATGAAAGACCGAATTCACGTTACATGCTTATTAGTGAGACCTGAAATGTTACAACGGGTACGATATTCATTCTGAAAAAGAGTAACAAAGTTTTTGGAAGTTGAAGGGAGACATTTCAAACATCTTCTGAGGCATGACAGACGATAAATAAGTTAAAATTAAATAGTAAAGTATATTCATAGTTTCTTAACCAGGGGAGCCAATCAAAACATTTTTTGTATACGTTTTAAAGTTTTTTACCTAGATTCGTATTTACCAAAAAAAAGTACAGTTTTATTCATGAAAATTGGGTACACTAAATTTGTTATATTTTAAATCGGACTTGATTAATTATGACTTTTTAAAACGTGAAAGACTGTCAATGCCAAAATTTTAAAAATGCCTCGTCATTTGACAGAACTTGAAAAAGCTCAAATAATAGCCCGAATTGAAGATGGGTGGTCAATACGGACACTAACAAATTTTTACGGAAAAGGCAAGAACACAATTTTAAGAGTTAAGCAACGTTGGGAGCAAGAGGCGTCTTTAAAAAGAAAGGTTGGTACTGGTCCGGTCCGCATTTCCAATCCTGAACAAGATGACGCATTTCTGGAATATCTAAGGGCAAATCCTTTCGGAACTGCAAGAGACGCTGTCATTGATGTCGGTATTCCTGGATCTCAACCTACAGCCAGCAGAAGAGTAAAAGAATCAGAGTTAAAAAGCCGAATTTACGCAAATATGGCAAATAACGGTCGTAAGACTTGTACCCATTTTTAATGAATACAACTGTACATTATCTCATTTAAAATTCCAAAGTTACCTCGCACCCCTTAAAATTGGGAAAGGGGGTGGACATCAAAAATATGTTTAAATATGTCCCCCCATCTCCCCGTTTCCTCACTAAAATTTCAAAAAACATTTTATACCATTTTCGAGATATCGCCTTGTACCTAACACTTTAAAAAACTCACACTGTATATCCATGTTAGAAAACTCACACTGTATATCCATGTTAGCTTTTATCTTATTTTTTTCAATTAAAAGAATATCCGGCCGTTGTGGCCCATTATTTTATTTATTATTATTTGCACTCCTCAGTATAAAAGGTATTAGGAAGATTCAAGTACTGATTCAGGTAAGTATTGATAGTATAGTGGGAGATGGGAGACTTTGTTTAAGACTCAATTTATGAGCCAGTTCATTGTGGACGAACTTTGCCACTTGATTATGTCTTCCTAGATAAGAGTTAAATGCCATAGCACCACAACCCGCCGTAATATTTTATTTCGTTTCTCCAAGGTAATTGCATGTTCTGCATACACCATCCACATTTCTTTTTAAAATCACCTTTTCATAATTTCTTGTACGAATGACACGGTCTTAGATAGAAATTATAAATCCTTCTGTTTCAGCGTGCATCTGCCTTGTTTTTAACATGATATTTTTCTATCTGTGTGACCAGTAAAGTCCGCATCATATGGGATTTTTTTTATTAAATAGTAGTCACGTGATTCGCATTATCTGTCAAATTTTATTTTTTTCCCAAAAATGTGGGGTTATTTCTGAAAATATCGAAAAAAGTTATGAGAAAATTTTTTTTAATGCAGTTTTTAGCCCACAAGCCCAAAAACAAATAAACTTTGCATCACATGCGACCAAATTATTTTAATAGCCCAATTTTGATTTTGTAGAAAAACGCACATTTAATAAGGCGCTACTTTAAAGAAAATGTATCTGAAATAATAAAGCATTGTCAAAACTAAGAAGTTTTATGTAGGTTGCGTTGAGTCTTATTTTGCAGAAGTGGTGCAATTTATAAAATATGGGTAAAAAATCAAAATTATCTTATGCAGCTGAAATTTTGCATGTGAACTAGAAACTGCATTTAAAAAACTTTTTCTAATACTATTTTCGATAATTTCAGAAATAACCCCACTTTTGAATATTTTTTTGGGAAAAAATAAAATTTGACAGATATCTAATGGGACTCACGTAACTACTATTTTTTGCTTAATTTTCATCTCGATTGAAGCAGAACTTGATGCCAAAGTCAAATTTTGAATAAAGCTATTAATAAAAAAAAATCCCATATGATGCGGACTTTACTGGTTATACTGCATGTATGGATTTTGAAGCGCATTTGAGTATCTGCCGCGTAAAGCTTTCTCTTGCCAAGTTACAAGCTGTTGACTTGGCAGCGATCGATTATAACAGCTGTTTTGTTATTCTTTTTGATTAGAAGAATATCTGGGCGGTTGGGGTATACTCTTTTATTCGTTATTATTGGCCGCAGAGTCATTGAAGAGATTCAAGAACAGGTTCGGGTGGTATTGATAGTAAGGTCAAATTTATGATTTTTGCCACCTGATTATGCCTTCCTAGATAAGCGTTGGGTGTCAGCAGCAAAACTTTTCAATGGTTTTTCTAGTGAAAAGCTGCTATGAATGACACTGTCTTAGATAGAAATTATAAACCCTTCTGTCTCAGCGTGTAGCTGCCTTCCTTCTTACCAATTCAGTCTATGTATAGAATTTGAAGTAGGTATAGGTACTACCGTGTAAAGCTTTCTCTTGCCAAGTTAAAACTTGTTGACTCGGTAGCGCGGATTATGTTTGGTAATCCATTTTGCTGTAAGTTGTGTCTGCTGCTACCACTTTTTGTACTATTTCTCCATCCAATTCTTGGCAGTATTTTTTTTAAAAAGGTCTTTTGTGATTTGCACAAATTATATATATTCATGGGACTTCGTCCTCCCTTCTTTCGTTTTAAGTAGATCCTTTCAAGTGTAGAACGGGGCAACAGCCTGCGCATAAGTCCAGTGGCGGAACTACCGGTGTTCAATGTGTGCGAAGCACACGGGCCCGGGCTAGAAAGGGGCCCGGGAGCGGAGCCACAAAAACATAAAAATGCAAAACAAAATGTTCTCATCGAAAAAAAAAATGCAATACTCCGGAAACTTATCCGCAAAACTACTCTACTCAATACTTTTATAGATAGTAACTGAAATTATCACATAAAACGGCCTTTATTTTTATTATTATTGTTTTTATTAAACCGCAATTCGCAATTCCGGGATTTAGTTTAAAGGGCGGTGTTTGTGTCGGCGATTATTGAAGTTGGATAAGAGAAATTAGGAATTTCTACGATTTAGTTGAAAGTGTCTATGTTTTTTTTGGACAAAGCATTAAACGGTGGGCACTTTTGCAAAGTATTACTAATGCTAAAATAACTTTAAAAAAATTGACACCCACTCGATGGTCATCAAGACACGATGCATTAGAAGCTCTTCGTTTTAGATATGTGGATATTTTAAAAACACTGGCAAAAATAATTTTAACCTCTACAAATAAAGCGGAAGCTAATGAAGCAAAGTCTTTAAGAAAACACTTGGAAAAATTTGAAACCGTTTTTCTTATTGTTTTTCAAAATAAAATTTTAAAGAATATTGATGCATTGTTTAAACTTTTACAAAAAAAAGCAAAATATTGAAGCTGCGTCTAAAATGTTTACCACCGTCACTGAAATCAAATGAGAAATAATTTTTATATAATTAAAACGGACGCTGTTATTTTGGCTAGGCATCTGGGCACTACTCCTGAATTAGAAAACAAAAGGATATCAAGACCAAAAATAATTTTTGATGATGTTATAATTATTAGGTAAAACAAGTGATGATTGGTTTAGAATAAATGTGTTTTTTTAAACTATAAATATAATTACAGCTCAATTAAAAAATCGAAGTTCTGGCCTTTACAAAAGTTGTTCTTATTTTCGCGTTTTGTTCCCCAACGTTTTACGAGATCCTTCTCTTTCTGATAAGGATATTTTACGATATGAGTCAAGCCCTGCATCTTCAATATCTAGTAGATATCGCTGATACAATTTCATCGCAAGTGCTTTCATTTAGAGAATGTTTTAAGAATGATTTAGATAATTTAACTTCTATTTTTGATTTATTGATTTTATATTGGTAAAAAATTATTATTCATCTTCCAGTTTTAGTGAAATTGTAACTGCCTGCATTATTTTTTTTTGACCATCCCTATTTCGGTTGCATCAACTGAACAGTATTTTTCCAAGTTACAGTGAATTAAAACTTATTTGAGAAATTGCATGACCGATAAATAATTATCAGCTTTAGCAATTATTTCTATCGAAAATGAGGAAGCTCAAAAAATAGACATTTCTAATCTGATTTCAAACTTTGCGCATGTAAAAGCAAGAAAAAAGATTTTTTTATATTGTTATCAATAATAATACTCCGTATCATAATGGGGGCCCGGCAAAGTTTTAGCACACGGGCCCCTGGCTACGGTGTTCCGCCACTGCATAAGTCTATCTAGTTTGTACAAAGAACAGGAAATCCCGAAAAACGATATATTTCAAAAGCTATTAGAGACCGTAATAGGACATTCTTAAAAAAAAATTAAGTGAGTGAGGTTTTGACGAGTTACAGCAAAATATAGAGGACGTTCTATTTCATAAAATATATTTTTTTTTTAATTAGAAGTTTTCTGACATTGTATGTACCTAGAAAGAGAACATAGGACATAATGTCAAATATTTATATCATACATAACGGGCATGTTTTTTTGACTAAAAATTATCATGATAAAAATTATAAATCGCGTTGGAGTTAACATTTCGGGTAAGGTTGCCTAAATCATACCACTTTTTGGTTTTTATTTTTTTTCTTACAAACTGATAAATGAAATTTGTATTTTATAGTTTAAAACAATGAATCGGTCTTTTGGACACATAACTGCAATTTTTAAAATATTATTTTTTATTTAACAGTAGTTTCTATAAGAGACTGCAAACGGTACGATTTGGGTATTTGGTTGCCTAAATCGTACTAGTGGGTCTCTAAATCGCACGACAGTGCTCTTTTGGGGTATATTAAATAAAAATAGGTACCTACAAGTTGTTGTTCGCATATAAAGAAAAAAAAATAATTATTTTACAAAAAAATATATTTAAAAAGAAATCTATTATAAGTCAGTACTTGTTTAAAAAAAAACACATTTATTGTGCCTATTTTCCACGCGTTTTATAATATTTTTGACAATCCATTCCTGGCATATTATGAAGAACTATTCAACCACATTAATCTAGACTATTATCTCATTTTTCTGTGATAACTTAATTGTTTTAATTTGAAGAAATAGTCCATACTTAAAGTGGAGTTGAAAGTATGAAAAGGAAAGAAAAACACAAAGTCTTCCTCCACAAAATTTAATAGAATAAAATTCTAGTTCGAAAGGTCTCTACATGTTTCGAACGTAGAAACGTTCATCATCAGGAGACAGAAATCTATTTTATGCTGATGTTGTTAGCAAAAGAGAAAATTAGAACCTTAATGGAGCTTTTATGGACGTAAAATTTTTAAATGTAGAAGAAACATGGCTTGAAAAATTGACAATGGATGAATACTGAGCATTCAAAAACGTTGTTAAAGTAGGCTTAAACCAACCAAACTAAATGGAGAAGAAGAGAAAAGAAAAAAACCCGGGAGAAAAAAACTTTCTAAAAAGGTGTAGGAAATTATTTAGATTTCATTCTTAATATTTATATCCAGCATAAGTGACACATTATGAGGATAGAAGTGCAGTAGCACAATCTGTAAAAAATAGAAATTGTAATTAAAATTAAAGAGTGAATGAGTACAGAATTTTTTTATTATATGATTAAAAAAAAAAGGGTAAGTACTTACAATGTTGTTATGTAAAAGTAAAGTTTTTTGGGGTACTGAGGATTAAACCTCAGTAACCCCGCGAACGGTTAATTTAAAACCAAAAATTAAAAAATTGAACATTTTTTAAATTCAAAAGTCAAAAGGTTCTTCACCTCCACGTGCTGGAGAAACGTGACGTGAATGAAAGATGAATTGATTGACAGGTGTACTGACAGGTAGAATGGCGGTAAAATTAAATTAAGTAAAAGAAAATTGTTCATGGAGAAAAAGCTCAATTAAGGTTAGGCAGATATAATCCTACTAACCAAATACCTAAATTAAACAATATAGCTTAAAAACTAAGGAGTGAAAAGGATAATGCTTTAATGTGGGAGAAAAAATTTTGGTGGATGAAAGGTTGGTGTCCAAAAATTCCTTTGTGTGTGGTGTCGTTTGTAAGTGAAAAGATTTAAATGGTTTTATTTTATGTGTGTCACAGAGAAAAAAACGGTATACTTTAGTGTGTGTTCTGTGTGAATGGGAAACGAGTGTAAAGCATATTACATTTTGTCAGAAGTAAGATTAGAATTGTGATGTATAATATAAGAGTAATGTTGATGATGATTGTTAAATGTATTTTTATCAGACAAAGGAGAGGAAAAAGTTAATTAAAAGTTATTTGAAAGTTGTGGCTGGCACAGAACGCAGAAAATGAGAAAGGAGAAGCAAAATTATATCTGATCAGTGAAGTCGAGAGCATTGAAAAAATTTGTGCAACTGTGTTGAATTTGATCATTCAGACAAAGGACATTCAAATTATTCAACGTTTTATTAATTTCAAGAATTTCTAAAAGGTCCAATTTGTTGCCTTTGTTGCAAAAATGTAAAAATTTTGTATGAGAATCAGAATTAAAATTGTGATTATTTGAAAAAATATGTCTAGAAAAGTTGGATTTAATCTTTGAAGGGGAAAGGTTTTGGTTGTTCGCTTTCTCAATTT
Source organism: Polydrusus pterygomalis (assembly GCA_963969555.1). Lineage (NCBI taxonomy): Eukaryota > Metazoa > Arthropoda > Insecta > Coleoptera > Curculionidae > Polydrusus > Polydrusus pterygomalis. The sequence continues at coordinate 55,178,758 of OZ018378.1, forward strand.
CTTTGCAATGTTCTTTTAGGCGTACTGAAAATTTGCGTCCCGTTTGTCCAACATAAGTCGCAGTACAACCCTCAGTCGAACAGCTGATACGATACACGCCAGATCTCTCAGAAGCTGGAATAAGGTCTTTAGAGTTTACTAAAAATTTTCTCAGAGAATGTTGTGTTTTGAACACAATATTGATGTTAAAAGGTTTAAAAACGTTTTTAAGTGTGTATGAAATGGGGCCCCAAAAAGGTAATGAGTAAAATTTTTTTGGAGAATTGTCGTTAGATACAAGGTTTTTGTTAAGAGATTTATTTAAGTGTTTGTAATAAATTTTGTTGATTAAGTTTAGAGGGAAGCCATTGTTAATACCTATTTGTTTTATTAAATTAAGTTCAGATTTGAATTCATTATCTTCTAGGGGGATAGCAAAAAGTCTAGAGAAAAATGAGTGGAGGAAGCAAACTTTTGACTATGAGGATGGTTTGAGTTAAACGGTATGATGTTGTCAGTGCTTGTAGGTTTATGGCACTAATTGTTTTAGTTTTTTGTTATGACTTTTTTCCTTGAAAGATACCTTTCTTGGCAAACTGCTTTTTTATATCTTCCTTTGTTGTCTTTAGAGCATATTTGACATTAAAATATCATCCACCAACGAGGTACGATTTAGCAAACTGTCAATGAAAATACATACATAAAATTCTAACCCGAAATTTCAAAACTAAAATTAAATCAATTTTTGCAAAATTATAAGAACTTCCTGGGCTATATTATTAAGCAAATTACCTGTATAAATACTGGTTACCAATGAGCTAAAGCCTTACAAAAAATTAACAAAATTAACATGAAAATGGCCGAATTCATTTAACTTGCTTTTCTCGCTCAGCGAAACACAACCGGTCATACTATGTAACTAAAACTAATTACATACTACAACTCTACGTCCAATGGATGTCGTATAATTTATTGCCTAATTTGAAAAATCGCAGTTGTACGATTTAGGCAATGGTACGATTTTGGCGACTTTACCCTATGTCAGTATTTTCACAACAAAGTGATGTTTGCAAATGCTAATGTTTTATATAATTATCTTGAAAATGTACCATTTCAGTCGTAGATTTTTACCTTTAGGGAAGCAAATAATAATCACGAAAGTGGCAAATTTATGTACGATTTAGGCAATGGTACGATTTTGGCGACTTTGCCCTAAGTCAGTATTTTCACAACAAAGTGATGTTTGCAAATGCTAATGTTTTATATAATTATCTTGAAAATGTACCATTTCAGTCGTAGATATTTACCTTTAGGGAAGCAAACAATAATCACAAAAGTGGCAAATTTATGTACGATTTAGGCAATGGTACGATTTTGGCGACTTTGCCCTAAGTCAGTATTTTCACAACAAAGTGATGTTTGCAAATGCTAATGTTTTATATAATTATCTTGAAAATGTACCATTTCAGTCGTAGATATTTACCTTTAGGGAAGCAAACAATAATCACAAAAGTGGCAAATTTATGTACGATTTAGGCAATGGTACGATTTTGGCGACTTTGCCCTAAGTCAGTATTTTCACAACAAAGTGATGTTTGCAAATGCTAATGTTTTATATAATTATCTTGAAAATGTACCATTTCAGTCGTAGATATTTACCTTTAGGGAAGCAAACAATAATCACAAAAGTGGCAAATTTATGTACGATTTAGGCAATGGTACGATTTTGGCGACTTTGCCCTAAGTCAGTATTTTCACAACAAAGTGATGTTTGCAAATGCTAATGTTTTATATAATTATCTTGAAAATGTACCATTTCAGTCGTAGATTTTTACCTTTAGGGAAGCAAACAATAATCACAAAAGTGGCAAATTTATGTACGATTTAGGCAGGGGGGGGGGCAAGCGCACCCCCTTGCCCCCCCCCCCCCTTCGGACGCCCATGTTAATTATAGAATAAAAAAAACTGACTATAGTAACATATTTATTTCTAACTGAGGGTCAAATACAATACGAATTATTTATTACGTTTTTATTTCAATTGACTAAGCTATGTCGAAATAAACCAAAGCTGAACTTAAATGATTCATTTCAATACCACTTTGAAAGGCATCGTTGTTCAATTAATTTGACATTAAAGTACGAAGTGGTTTTTTATATTTTGCATTTATAAATGTTAGGTTATATTTCCTGCTAGCTTTTGTTTTATACTGGCCTTTGGTACTTTTGTCGGTAAATTTTAAAAAAAGGTCGAAAAATTAAGTTAAAGATAAAAAATAATTATAATTTTAAGAGAAAAATATGAAAATGTAAAATAAAAAAAATGTAAAATAAATATAACAATTTTTTAAATACAAAGCAAAGAACTTTTTTTGTTTTTTAATAAAATGTCAGTTAACTTATTTTGCAATATTTTCAAATTGAGCATTTTTCTAGAAATCGGGCTTTATATTTTACTGTAAAATTAAATCAGCGTGCAGACACAGTTTTTAAAGTTGAAAAAAGTTGTATGCCTCCTCCGGGAATCAAACCCAGAACCTTAGAGTCTTCGTATCGCAATTGGCTAGAGCTGGCAGCTGATAATACAGTGTCACCAGTAAAGTCCGCATCATATGGGAATTTTTTATTAATACCTAGCTTTATTTGAAATTTGACTTTGGCATCAAATTCTGCTTCGATTGAGATGAAAATAAAGCAAAAAAATAGTAGTCACGTGATTCGCATTATCTGTCAAATTTTAATTTTTTCCAGAAAAAAATTCAAAAGTGGGGTTATTTCTGAAAATATCGAAAAACGTTATCAGAAAAAGTTTTTTTAAATGCATTTTCTATCCCAAATGCAAAATTTCAGTTGCATAAGATAATTTTGAATTTTTACCTATATTTTGCAAATTGCACCACAAAATAAGACTCAACGCAACCTACATAAAACTTCTTAGTTTTGACAATGCTTTATTTTAGACACATTTTCTTTAAAGTAGCGCCATATTAAATGCGTGTTTTTCTAAAAAATTAAAATTGGGCTATTAAAATTTGGTCGCATGTGATGCAAAGTTTATTTGTTTTTGACCCTTGCCTTATACAGGCAACTTCATAAAATAAGTATTTTTGAAAACGTAGTTTGTGTCTGAAAGTAATACACCTTAATATTAAGACAAAAAAAGAACACAGTGTCATCAGTAAAGTGTTCATTAAGTGGAAAATAAATTTTTTCAACGATTTAATTTAAAACCCCTTTATTTTATTTTTTATTTTTATTTTTTTACTTTCAACATGAATTAAGGCCGCAATATTCTACGCAGAGAATACCGGACATAATATCCTCGTTGGAAAGTAGAAATTTAAGTTTCCGGAGACTCGATTAGTATTGTTGAAACTTTTTCCGCTAAATGTAACAACATTCCCGCTAAAGTAGGAGGTCAAGGAACGAATTGGATGTAACTGTAAAAAATAATGAAGGATTTAAATACTTAACTGCAGTAAAAAGCATTTATGAGGGTAAACCATCCCACGAAGTTGTATCTTGGCCTAGATGTTGAAAGAAACTTCTATTTGTATAAACATATTTTTACTAGTAGAAGACAATCCTTTCTAGTTGAAAATTTTGAAAAATATTTAGTAATAATTGCTTTTTATACTATTTTAGGTTAAAAAAATTGTTTACTGTTATTTATCTTTGTTTTTTTTGCATTTAAAAAAATGCATATTTGGTAAAAAATGCAAATAACTTCATATTTTAAAGTCAAACAAGGCATATACATGCGCATATTTTGGCTCAATTTAAGTACATAATATAATGCGCCCTTTACTGATAAGCCATGATATCGCAAAACTCCTCTAAGGATGGATCTGACGAAATGAGAGGAAATATCTTCTATTTTCCGGTTTTTCCAATAAATTTTCGAAGCTATCTATTAGGTGATATGAAACATATTTGATATACAAATAACTATATCTAATTCATCAAAAATGTATAAATAAAGCATACAATAGTAATTTTGTTAAAACCGACCAATTTTTCGTCTAGAAAATAACGTTTTTCCGATCGCAAGACTGGAAAAGTGACATTAGAGACCGGAAAAATCTTTTCGGGACTCTAATGTCACTTTTCCGGTCTCTAATGTCACTGTCACCCTGTTTTTTGTTTTTCCAATCGCTCTTTGATAATACAAGATACCTTGATTTCGTTATTATGACAACAACATTTCGATGTATTGTCGAGTGACAGTTCGTTGATTTTTAATTTTGTTCTTTATGTCAAACTTGTTTCGCGTAGATTATAAAATATATCGAAGTGTCGGTCTTAAAAAAAATATTGTACGTCACGCAACCGAAAATTAGTGTTTTCCAGGTCTCTCCAAGCTTCCAGGACTCGGAACGTAATAGTAATTTACGTTACAAGACCGGAAAGTAGTGTTTTTCAGGTCGAGACAAGCATTTCCAGGGCGAGCCATAGGCGAGTCCTGGAAGCTTGAAGAGACCTGGAAAACACTACTTTTCGGTTGCGTGACGTACAATATTTTTTTTAAGGCCGACACTTCGATATACTTACATTAAATTATTTTATATTATTTTTAAATGCGTCGTATAGCTTCTCGTAACGGGCTTTTGATTTTACTGGCAATATATCGTAAGTCGCTTTCCTTGCTGCTTCCAAAATTTCTTCTGAAATCTCATTTTCCGTGTCGGGTAATTCAAAATCTGAATTTATATTGTTAAATTTGCGAACTCGCGAAACAAGTTTGACATAAACAACAAATTAAAAATCAACGAACTGTCACTCGACAATACATCGAAATGTTGTTGTCATAGTAACGAAATCAAGGTAGCTTGTATTATCAAAAAGCGATTGGAAAAACAAAAAACAGGGACCGGAAAAGTAATTTTTTTAAAACCGACCAGAAAATTTACACTTTCTGGACAATTTTTCGTCTAGAAAATAACGTTTTTCCGATCGCAAGACCGGAAAAGTGACATTAGAGACCGGAAAATCTTTTCCGGACTCTAATGTCACTTTTCCGGTCTCTAATGTTACTGTCACCATGTTCTTTGTTTTTCCAATCGCTCTTTGATAATACAAGATACTTTGATTTCGTTATTATTACAACAACATTTCGATGTATTGTCGAGTGACAGTTCGTTGATTTTTAATTTTGTTCTTTATGTCAAACTTGTTAGGCGAGTCCTGGAAGCTTGGAGAGACCTGGAAAACACTAATTTTCGGTTGCGTGACGTACAATATTTTTTTTAAGACCGACACTTCGATATATTTTATAATATACGCGAAACAAGTTTGACATAAAGAACAAAATTAAAAATCAACGAACTATCACTCGACAATACATCGAAATGTTGTTGTCATAATAACGAAATCAAGGTATCTTGTATCATCAAAGAGCGATTGGAAAAACAAGAAACAGGGTGACAGTGACATTAGAGACCGGAAAAGTGACATTAGAGTCCGGAAGTCCATTGCGATCGGAAAAACGTTATTTTCTAGACGAAAAATTGTCCAGAAAGTGTAAATTTTCCGGTCGGTTTAAAAAAAATCTTTTCCGGTCTCTAACGTCACTTTTCCGGTCTTGCGATCGGAAAAAGGTTATTTTCTAGACGAAAAATTGTCCAGAAAGTGTATATTTTCTGGTATGTTTTTAAAAAAGGCCATAAATGTGATAGATGTAAAAACATAGTCGATGTTAATTTAAAACTGGAAATTAAAAAGACCATTAAGATATTATAATTAATGTTTCAGTAGGGTTGAAAACTTTTAAACGGGTTTTTACACTTATTACATCGCACATTTCAATTTCCTGCCAATTATCATCCGATATCGTACGCTGTTACACAAAGACAAACGATAAAAGTGAAATTCCTACACTTGCTAATAGACACAGGTGTGATTTTCGATTACCACTAGGAAAAATCTATAATTACTGCATTTCCTGCGGACTTATCTGGTGTTGTAGACATCCAATCCCTCTCCGAACAAGGTGTGATATCGCACAGTACAGAGGGTGTCTGGGAGAGAGTGACCCACTTGTTATTAATGTGTGCCATTGCCGCCGTCTGAGTCTTCTTTTAGCCAGTCGGAAGCCGATTGTAGTCGCGCCCGGCTTCTTATTCTTCAATGTTCTTCGGTTTCTTCACGAACGTGAAGGATTTATCGTGATATCACGGTGTCGGCGTGATTTGGAAGCACGCGTTAAAACGAGCGGCGTCGTTAAAATCGGTTCGTTAATGTTTAATGTGATTTATCTATCATTTATTCGCTGCAGGAAGTAGGAAACGAGAAACGAGATAATTTGATCGCGATAAGGTAAGTGATTTTGAAGATTTTACAGGGTGATTCACGTCGAGTGGCCTATGAGAATATCTCGGAAACGAGTAAAGTTATATATTTTAAAATTTGGTAGCGGGCATGATTGGCTTTGAACTTTTAAAATATTATATTTTGACGTTTGTACCACTTCCGGTTATACCGGAAGTAATGGCCAAATTTGGTATTTCAAATTTAATACCCTGTATATTTTAGCATTTTTAGATACCTTATTGAAACCTAAGTAACTTTTATTAACAATGATCTATACCTATCTCTATCCGTTTTTGAGATATAAATTATAAAATGCATTTTTGATGTAAAAACCTTACCGAGAAGAAAGTTCAGTAATTTTGAAATTAATAAAGTTAAACATTTAAAATTTTGTAGGCTTTTAACTAAAACATAGATATTTAGACGACATTACTTAAGTTTCATGTTTTACATACAGGGGGTTTTTAAAAGTGTGCCAATGTGGCCATTTAGATAAATGTGCATAAGTCAATTTTTGCAAATGGAACACCATATTTTTTTATTTTAGTAATTGTTTTAAAGTTGACACTCACCTTAGGCCTGTTGTCATATTCTATAAAGTAATTTTCAATACCTAAGTAAACTAGAATATGACAACTAACAGGTCTAAGGTGAGTGTCAACTTTAAAACAATTTCAGCCAAAGCCTACTTTACTAATTGGTAACAAAGTCAAAGTCAAACAAAAATCTTAGTCAAAGCCTTCTTTACAAAAATAATGTCTTATGGCCTTAACACAAACACATATTTTAAGATATTTTTTTTAAATTGCTTATAATTCGAAAACGACTAAAAATATTGATACTGACATATTAAACGTTTAGATAGGAAATTTGATTCTCTACACGTTACTAAGATAAAAAACAGGGTGTCCCATTTGCAAAAATTTACTTATGCACATTTATCTAATAGGCCACATTGGCACACTTTTCAAAACCCCCTGTATGCAAAACATGAAATTTAAGTAATGTAGTCTAAAGATCTATGTTTTAGTTAAAAGTCTACAAAATTTTAAATGTTTAGCTTTATTAATTTCAAAATTACTGAACTTTCTTCTCGGTAAGGTTTTTACATAAAAAATGCATTTTATAATGTATATCTCAAAAACGGTTAGAGATATGTAAAGATCATTGTTAATAAAAGTTACTTAGGTTTCAATAAGGTATCCAAAAATGCTAAAATATACAGGGTATTCCATTTGAAATACCAAATCTGGCCATTACTTCCGGTATAACCGGAAGTGGTACAAACGTCAAAATATAATATTTTAAAAGCTCAAAGCCAATCATGCCCGCAACTATGCAACATATTTTGATCATGATTTTACTTATCGGTCGAGGTCGAGGTCGAGGGTTTTTATTTTCAAATTATTGTGCATGAAACTATTTACCAAAAAGTAAAATCATGATCAAAATATGTTGCATAGTTCGATTAAATTTTTAGGTCGAGTGGTATACGGCTAGATTATTTCCCGAATAATTTAAGTTACGCATCAAATAAATGCATTGAAAAAGCTTGCTTAGCAAAGTGTGTATGTAAATATTACAAATTCTGACATATTTTCATCGCCTTATGTCAAAATATTTGTTTAAAAATTCTATCGAAAATGGCGTATTTACTGATAAAAATCAATATTAGGTTATTCAGACGACTAAGAAATTAATGTTTCTTTATAAACTATTGCCGAGAATTGTAAGAATTAGGGATAAATGATAAATAAAAACCAATATGGGGACGGAAGTTTACCCGCGGTTAAGGATTTAATCAGTTATCTAAACAAAATTTATTCGAAAAATGATGGTGTCTGATTGGTCTATTTGATAATGAGGGAAATAATCATTTAAAATTTATTAGACCAACTGAAGGTTCAAGAACATAGGGTGATCCACGAAGGATGGCGAGCGGTAATATCTCCAAAATCATACATGCTACGACTTTGTGGTAAAAAAATTATTATAAAATATGATTAATTTTAATAATATTTTATAAACGTTTAATTAGGATAAAAAATCCTTTAAAATAAGTCATAATTTGTTAACTTCGGTTAACGCAGACCGAAGTTACAGCCTTTTAAGTGTTTTTAATTGTTACCCTTCTCCACACCGTTACCATGGTAACTGCGAAAAATTGCTTTTAGAACATTTATAGAGGATATTACTAATATTATAAAAACTTAATTTATGACCTACGTTGTATTAAAGTTATTAGTATAAATTGAGGACTTTGTATCATAGCATAGCCACTACGCCCCATAGAGGTAGAATTATGAACAGGGATTTTTTTTTACCCCATAGTCGTGGCATCTGTGTTTTGGAGATACAGCCGCTTGCCACTCTTCGTGGATCACCCTCTATATTTCCATTCTGCTCTTATCAGAAAAGTAATCGGGGGAAGTCCGACTGCAAATCTAAGAAGATGCTGTAATATCAGCGAGTACGTAGACGAGTCGACCGGCAGTTCCAGCACTCCCTCGAGCACCCTAAGTTATCCATCCCGTTCTCTTAGTCAGTATAGGTCTAAAAATTATTTAATATCTTCAGTCAGTGGCCTGATCGACTCAGTACTGGAGGCTTTCCAGAACCTGCCCCTTATTTTAAAATCGAATTAGAGATTTTTCCAGTTGTGCAGTTTTTTCTATCATTTATTCGCTGTCATCGCAATCAAGCTTATCACAGAAAGACATCCAGTTTCTTAGGTTTTTTTAAAATCCTTTTTAGCAACTGTAGATATAGGTGTGTAAGCATAATGCATTGCTCGTCCTTTTACCGATCTTTGTGGAAATTTTTATTCTGACATCGTCGGTCATTCATTGGTCATTCATTTTCTCTTATGGGACTTTGCCAGTTGTAAGAGTTGCTTGGTTACTTCCTCCTGGTCTATTATAAAAATGACAAACGAGCTTCTTGGTTCATCGAACGTGAAACCACTGTTTCAGTCGAGTGTCAATATACTTCACGTTATGTCGAGGTCATTTCTCTCCAGAAGCAATAGGTATCATCGTTTTAGCATCTGACACCGATATCAAGTAAAACGCTAAATTTTTTCAAGCTGTGGTTCATATTAAATCGGAGCTCTGGGCCTTGTGTTCTGGATACCTTCCCACTTCCTTATCCATTACGACACTTTTAGAACGACTTAATTAAAACCCGATTTGGTAATCTTTTTAACTGTCAAATTGGTCTTTGGGGACAAGTAATAGTTTTCTGGCCTCGATGATAAATTTCATGTTGTTCTCAACTTCTTAGTCGAGATCGACTTTTGTGAACTCGTGGGGCTCCAGTTGTTCCTTCATTTGGAATAGGAAACACGGCAGGTTGGGCAATGTTCTTGTATGGGGTAGATGAGTGGCCACCATATCAAAAGCTTCTACTATGGGTGGATAATTTTTCCAAAAAGTGGTCCTGTTGTGTAGTCAGCATAAAATCTGTCCTGTAAGGTGATTTTCCTGGGCCATATTTTTTGCGACAGACTTGGTTGCTAGCCAGTGTCTTCTAAGTTGTAGGGGTAATTCTGCAGATTCGCTAAGTGGAATATTCGTAGGAGTGGATCTCATGAGACCCAGTGCGACCCTTATAGCTTGGAATTGTACTCTATCCAGTTTTAGTAGTAGTTGCTTCGAACACCTATATAGCCATAAAAATGCTCCTGTAATCTAAGTGTGATCTTACCATTGCCTTGTAAATCATCAGTAATGAGCTTGGATGCGCTCCCCTCCAGGTTCTGCAAAGGAATTTAGTTCCCACTTTCAACTGGACAATTTTCATTTATTATAGTGTTTCTTAGGAACAAGGTATTGCTGTGATGTGGAAATTATTTGTCATTAATAGTTTTAGATATAAATTTATCACAAAGTATCGGTCAAATACAATTGGATGGTTCAATGTTGACCGCAACAGATAATATAAAACCTACTATATATGTATGTATGCTTGTATTCGATAAAATTTGCTTCCTTTAATCAAATAATGGTATCGAGCTTTACGTAATAACGCTACTTTACTAAACGAAATCGTACTGGCGGAAGTTTGTTTAATTAAAGATGCACTTAAAACGGTCTCTTGGCGTTATGTATATTTTTTAATTTATCGAAATTCGGGTATTTTTGTTCTCGGGTACCTACAGCTCATTGAACATGTACAGGGTTCCCAAATTCGCTGCTCACCATGGGGATCTCGGAAATTATAAAAGATACAGCAAATGTTAAATTCGGGAAAAGTTGGATAATTTGGAGCGTAAGCTGGTTAGAAATCAAGAAAATTCCTACTACTTCCTGAGATATCTGAAAAAACCAAAAACATCATTTTCCGTTTTTGTTTTTTAGTGACGTTATATAAGCATATTGAAAAACGGAAAGAACTTTCTACATGCACTTTTTAACGACGTATTTAATGATAGTTTCTAATTTATAAACGGACGTTTCTGTTTTCAGATATCACCTTCAGATCAAAATTTTTAAATTCTGACCTAAAATTTAAATATTTCTGAAGTATTTTGTTCCCCCAAAACAGTGGGTAACATTTTGGAAAAAATTTTACTGTTTTGAACCGAAAATTCATAATCAGTAGATACCTTAGAGTTATTTTGCAATATGGGCCTGTTAAATATTATGTTTAAAAAATATGCTACTCCAACCAAAAAGAAACATATTTAATAAGTAATATTTTGGTTATTAATTTTGCCTTTTATTCTTAAAAACCTAGATAATGGGCTCAGAATGTCAGGTTTAATTTGGGTAAATAAAAGTAAAAAAATCTAATATATAGATAGATAGATAGAAACGTCTTTATTTTTTAACTCGGCGAAGGGCAGCATTGCTGTTTACTTAACCGAGTATATAAAATACAATATAAAAAATTTACAATAATAAAAATAATGATAGTTACAAATTATAATTACAATTACTGATAGGAACATATTTTAATAGTATTGGCTATGATATTATGATATATTACATTAAAAGTTACGAATTAACCAAAGATCTCTACCCCATATGTATTAAAATTACACAATAATTATTGTAGAAATTTCTACTGAGTTGTAGATTTTGACACAAATTTAATAGTATAGTACTTGTAGGACCGTGAAGTTTTAATAATGTTTATTAAACAAGTAGGCTTTGAACTTTCTTTTAAAAGACATATAGCTAACGCTAGGGAACCTGTTTCGAACCTCAGAATTAAATAATTTGGGGATGACGTAGGAAAAGCAACGTTCGTGTAGAGCAGTTCGGTGACGCGGTATATTAAGTTGATCGTTGTGGCGAGTTTCGCGTTGGTGGGTTGTAGAGCGAAATGTCAGCTTCTCCCGCAAGTATCGAGGAGTCCCGGTCTCAAGCAATTTGTGCAAAAAACAAGCCAGATGCAGTTTTAGTCTGTCTGCTATATTTAGCCATTTTAAGTTACGCAATTTGTGAGTTACATGGTCTCTTAGTTTAAGGTTATAAATAAAACGAATACATGAGTTTTGAATTCTTTGCAATCTGCATTTGGACTGAAAATCAAGGCATGGGCCATAAACAATATCTGCATAGTTGCAATGCGAGAGAACAAGAGACTCGCACAATTGCCGCTTAAGAGACGGACTCAAAATTTCCTTATTTTTGTATAAATTCCGAAGAGAAATAATTGACTTTTGAACCACCTTTGAGACCTGACCTTTAAATCTAAGATTGCTGTCCAGAAGGACTCCCAAGTTTTTGTATTCTTTTACTGCGGGGATTGTGGCATCTAACATTTTAGGATTTAGGTTCTCGTTTGCCCATTCCCTATTTGGTCCAAAGAACATAACAGCTGATTTAGACGGGTTAATTTTTAGACCATTTTTAGTAGAGTAATCGCAGACACTGTCAAGACATCGGTTCATTCTTTCAGCAACCGTGGCTGCTTCAGTGGGGGCAAAGCTAAATCGCAGCTGTGTATCATCAGCGTATGTATATATAAAGCTGTGTATCATATGTATATATAAATGATGGGGAAACCTCGCCATTTTTGCGAAGGAGCTCTACATTATAGCCATATTAAGGTTAAAAAGTCATTTAAAAAAATTTACTTAGTAGCGACAACAGAATTGCTTTTTCGGCGCCTATTTAATGCAGATTTTTTGCTACTACTTAGGGATTTCTGGCTATGCCTTATAGAGATTTCTCTCAGTGCCATTTAATAAAATAAAACTACCTCCGAGAAAATTTACTTTTTCAATTTTAAATACCATTATGACTGCAAATAGGAATTCTTAAAGTACCTAATTACAAAAAGTTACAACAAGTGTAAAGTATAAATTCGTTAATTACGACTTAAAACACTAAAGGAAAAAATATTTCCTGCTAATTTAAATTTAACACGTTCATGGAAAAACAACTTTACAAAAAGCAGTGCTCATAACGAGGCATTAAGTTACTCTTAATTTTCTCTTTTTAGGTCACCAAAACAAAGGACATTAAAATGAGGTGGCTATACGTGAACAATAACTTGATTTTATTTTAGAAGTAACTGGAACAAAGTTATGAAATTACAATTAAGGTGTTATCAGTAACCAAATGTAATCGAGAAATCGTATATGGACATTTTAATCCAGGCCGAGCATTAATGGGTAAGTGAAATAATTTTTGCTCATTAAAGGGATTCGGTTATATTTTTTAATTCGAATTCAAAAATTTATATATTTTTCATCCCGATTTTTCAGTCACCATTTAAAATTATAAATAATTTTACGTTGTAGGTAGGTCATTTCCTATCCTTTAACTTTTGTATTAACATTTTTTACTTATTTCAAAGAATAACTGTTCACCTGGTTGTGGTATTTTTTTAAATAAGATAGTGGTATAGTGTGTCCCAAATTACAGATATACAAGGTGTTTCAATAAAAACTCCCAGGCCCATTATTTCGAAAACTAAAAGCGACATGTAAATTCTGTAAACGCCAGTTTTTAGCCTCTATGATTGGCTTTACAACTGTGTAAAAAATATGTTTAAATAATACAAGATGTAGGTGGCGCCACGGTTCAAAGAAATGTTTCGATGACAGGAACTTTTAAATGTTGTCGTTCTTAAAGATAATTAATTTTTGATGAAATTATGTCCAATTAAAAATTTTGATAAATCCAACATGAAAGGAGATATTTGGGGTTAGGTTTTTTTAAAAAATAATTTTAAAGACTAAGCATTTTAATTATAAATATTTTTATAATTTCATTTTGGTAATAATAATTTTAGTGATAAAACGCTCGTGTAGCGCTAAATTATTACGTCCAGTGACGTCTCAGGGGGCGCCTTAACAAATAATATTGGCAAAAAATAAGACGCCACTGAGGTTTTGGTAATTTTTATATTTTTTTCGGATTAAGCAACTAAAAATATACTTTTTCTACAACTGTCAAAAAAAGATGACTTTTTTTGGTTACTATGGATGCACAAAACGTCGTTTTCTTTCACCGTAAAAAAATGATATTTTTTCACGGCAAGCTCAGCTGATTGATGTTTTCGTATAAAAATGCAAAAATTAATTTCCAGAACATTTTTTATAAAAACATATTTATTATTAAAGTGAATTAAATTAACATCTTTATTAGAATAGTAATTAACGGTGAAGTTAGAGCAATTGTTCCCTATATTAATTCCAGTAGGCGATGTTACACATTGTTGGTCGGAAACGCAAGAACTATTAGATATTTTGTGCGATACATTTACTGCAGATGAACTTTCTAAGATTTTATTGGAAGAACTTTCTAAAATTTTATTGGAAATCTTAACTTTGTTCATTTCTTTGCCGAGCCATTTTGCAATAAGACTTGATATTTCTCCTATTTTATCGACTCCAACATGTTGATTTACACATTTTCCTTTAGGATATTTTAGAAGTAATCTGTTACTTGAAGTGTGGGACGGTCGCAGAGATTTATACCTTCTGTAGATATCGATATATTCTAATTTGGATATAGTAAAGGTTCGTTCACAGTAGGTTTTTGTATCTGGTATTTTTATAATTAATATAGTTCCAACATCTTCAATGTTATCAATGGTCATCTTGGTTAATTCTTCGCGACGGCAAGCGCCACTTATCCCGAAGATTAAAACAACCTACAATAAAATAGTTAAATGAGTATTTAAATTACTTAAATATTTGCTTGTAAATGTTGTATACCTTCATAAGTAAATGTATTTTATCGTCGGATTCATTTATAAATCTTGCTTCATCCTCCTTTGTTAATACTTTAGACTTCTTTCCTCTATATCCAATGGATTTGCTCTTTAAAAATGGAACCAATTTAGTAAACCTCTGCAGATCAATATTTTCCTTTATGTTTAGGGTACTTTTAAACATCGAATAGGTACTCCATAGTGTAGGTGGCTTTAAAATTTTCTACTTTTCCTCCAAATAACAGAGCAAAACATTTTCTGTTACTGTGTTTACTTTCTTTATATTGCACCATTCGCGAAACTGAGTGTACACTTTCTCATATTTAATTATTGATTTCACGGGCAAAAGATTTGATATAACGATTTCTGCCGCATCCGTAATTTCGTGAGGAGTCTCACTATCACTTTCAGACATTTAAATGGTATCAAACTTGAGCAAACAACTATAAACTTTTGACACGAAAAACGATAGATTTGACAATCAATAAAATTTAAACAATTTTAGGTTTCCATAGTAATGGGAACAGGTGTAAGAAATAATACCTTAAATGAATTATGATTTTAGATTTTTTTTCTAAACATGATAAAAAATAGTTAACAACAAACAGTTGTAGAAAAAATGTTGTTTTTATTTCGCGCGCAAAAGTGTTTTTATGGCACATTTGATTGAATTTTTAACCTCGACCTAACGGTCTCGGTAAAAATTTACAATCTCATGTGCCATTAAAAAAAACACCTATTTTGCGCAATTAATACAAAAATAACTATTTCTTGGCTGTTAAATTGTTTTTTTATCTTGCTTCGTTTTCGAGAAATAAAAATAAAAACAATTTTATGGCATATATCTGGAAAACAAAAATCTTTAATTAATTAATATGTTGTATCTTTTTCTATTAATCGAAATACACTATTGAGAGTTTGCAGAACCGAATGATTATATCGATTTGCTATGTCATTGTATGTATATGAAAACGGAAATAATTTTACACACCTCATTCGACCCCATTAAATAGTTTTTGGTATTTCATAAAATTTAAAACATCTTTTAATTTTATTTTGTAATGGCTTTAATGTTTTAATGATTTAAAAAAAAATATAAAAATTACCAAAAACTCAGTGGCGTCTTATTTTTTGTCAATATTATTTGTTAGGGCGCCCCCTGAGACGTCACTGGACGTAATAATTTAGCGCTACACGAACGTTTTATCACTAAAATTATCATTACCAAAATTAAATTAAAAACTGCTAAAGGATATTACAAATATTTATAATTAAAATACTCGTTAAAATTATTAAAAAAAAACAACTTAAACCCAAATATTTTCTTTCATGTTGGATGTATTAAAATTTTTTATGGGACATAATTTCATCAAATAAAATGACAGTGGTACACAAAATAAAAAACGGATTATTTCCATGTCACATTTATTTCCTGAGCATTTATTGCAAAATTTAAGAAATGTGTCAGATGTACATGTACATGATTATCCAACTCGGACAAGGGAAAACTTTTATGTAAATACAGTGTCTACAACGTATAGCCAAAGAAACCTTTTCTACAATGGCCTTATTCAGTACAATCAACTGCCCAAAAATGTGAAGATCTTTTGTTTTGTAAATGTTAATTATGTAATTGTTAGCTTTGCTATTAAATAAAGATTATTATTATTATTATTAAAAATTAATTATCTTTAAGAACGAGTTCCTGTCATCGAAAAATTTCTTTGCACCGTGGCGCCACCTACATCTTGTATTATTCAAACACCTTTTTTACACAGTTGTGAAGCCAATCATAGAGGCTAAAAACTGGCGTTTACAGAATTTACAGGTCACTTTTAGTTTTCGAAATAATTGGCCTGGGAGTTTTTATTGAAACACCCTGTATTATGACGATATCGATAATTTTTTTAAATGGCAACCTTAGTTTTTATTAACTATTTTTAAAGTGCATATTAATTTATACATATGAACCTACCAAATTTAAAATTCTTATTGACTGTTATTTATAAGATTTTAACGAAATAAAAAATACCTAATTTAATTGAAAAATTAAAAAAAAAACTCTTACTCACCTTTAAAATTCTTTTTTGTGAAAGCGTTTCGAAATAGACATATTTCGATATTGATTAGAATTTCGAACTCTTTTAGGCACTAGTGTCTAAAAGTGACAGTTTTAGGCACTAGTGCCTAAAAGTGAAAATGAAACATTAAAATCAATGAAATTATCTATTTATTATATATGTTAAATGTACAATTATGTAAACTGTTGAACTGAATTCTAGAGGCATCTTGCTTCTCTTCTTTAAGGGCAATGTAATTATTAGTAGTCGGAATGGATACACTGCTAGTACTGACAATGCTAACTTCTGCTTCTGAGTGAACTTCTTTTATTTTTGTATTTTGCGTATCTTTCTGCCCTATGATTCTTTTTGCTATTTCGTTTTTCTGTTCAATAGAATTTTCTATATAACTCTCTGCAACTGAGCTTGATCGCCAACCTCCATAACGGCTGCGCCGGAAGCAATGGCCAGTGTATTCATTGGTGTTGGGGAGTCCAAGGAATTCTGCTATTTTTTTTTTGGCATACCTCCAATTATATTAATTCCAACTGGCAGGGCACATCATTTACCACTTCGATTACCGATCGATTTCAAAAATGTAATTTCTTCCCTCCTAGATGCTCCAAATACTCCAACGATTAAAACAACTTTGGCTAACAGGAATTCTTTATCATCAGCTTGTTTTATAAAGCGTTCTATTTCCAGCTTTGTAAATATTTTTGATTTCTTTGGCTGATCCGGTAGCTTTCCTTTTTAAAAATACAATAAGGTTTGTAAATTTGCAAATATCTATGTTTTTGTTCAGATAAATCATGGTGCGAAGCATCGAATATTTGCTCCACAAAGTTAAGGTGGTGGATATCCAAAAACTCGTCAATATCAAGTAATTTTTTCGAAAAACTTTGCGGGAAAAAAGGCAAAACGCGACGTTCGAAGTTGACAACACACTTGACATTAAATAATGCATAAAAAATGCCTTAGAAACAGATTGCCTGCCTACTTTTCAAAATGTTTAAAAATACGAATAAAAGCTTAAATTATCAAATTCTCCGCTTTCACAAAAAAACTTGTATATAATTCGTTACGAAACGATGTGTTTTAGCCACTAGACGTGTTGTCCAACTCGGCTTTGCCTTGTTGGACAATTTTCACGTCGCGTGCCTAAAAGACACTCATTTCGCAACTTATTGTATAAATAGCTATTTCGTCAACAAATGCTTAAAATATTGTCCATTTACTATTTGGCAATATCCTAAACGCAAGTAAAACTCGTTTTGAACGTCTCTAGTTACTTCGGGAGAAATTAACCAATACTCTCGGTCTTCTTCGTGCTTTCAACTCCTCAAAATTTGATAAGGAATACAAATTTGATACTTATGTATAACTTAATATGCACTTTAAAAACAGTCACTTAAAAACTAGGGAAAAAATTATCGATATCGTCCTATTTCTAAATTGGGACACACTGTATCAATATTTATTTTTATAAACAAATATCACAACTTAAAATATTAATTCCTGTGCCAAGTAGGACAGTTTCTCATGATAGATTATCCTGCTTGTGTTAAAAATTATTCAAGGAAACCTGATAAATAATAATATGAAATTAAGAAATATTTCGTAATTTTTGAAGTTATAGTCATCGCTGCTCGTCTATGTGATCACATTATTTTGATGAAAAGTTCTGTTTTTATGTCCAATTTATAGGTTATTATAGGCAATAATTATTAGTAATGTCTTTATCAAAAAAAAATCATATGCTATTATAAGTTAATGAACTCGTAACGTTTTTAAGTGCCTGCATAAGTCAATAAGGATTATTATTGTTTACTGTCCGGAATTTTAGATACCATCAGCAACTTAATTTAAAATTTTTAATAATAGGATTCAAGATTATTTAGTAGTTATTATTATAGCCTGTTTTCTTAGGGTTGCCCCTAGATCATTCTTATTTCTATGGGCCTTCACCAAGTAGACTTAAGGTGGTCCATCAAGTTTGTCAGTAAATTAGAAATTTTCGTGCTATAATGCATGTCTTGAGTAGAGCTGCTGTTAAAAGTCAAGTTGCTATAGGTTTTATAACAATGAGCAGGATATTACTCTGGTAGGCGATATTATCAATGGTAGTAGTATTTCTTCCGGTAAATACTATATAGGTGTAAGTTACAAAACATTCAAATCGGATCTCATTTATAATAGGATGGTGATTGGGTAGCGCAATAGACTAAGAGTGTAAGGTTTTTAAAGAATCCAATAAGCTATGTTGAACTTAGTTGCAAATTTTCAATAATTGGCATCTATCCAATGTTAATTAACAAATATTATCATCTTTTACTACTTTTAACATTTTTGTTATTGACAAATATGCAAAAGTATATTTAATAATATTGCAATAGGTGAGTGGGTGGCATTATACAAGAAACAGCAGCCGAAAAGTATCCGATATGTCTGTAGTACATTATCTGGAGAGATCAATTGAATTTGAATTTTATTGATCGTACCTGTTTCAATTAGTTTACTTTTACTTTGTATTTAAGTTTTTTTAAACTTTGCATGTCAGATAAAGCAATAGAATATTATTATTTCGCATAATCCATTATTAGTATTGGACTTTATATTCTATGGACGAATTTTATCATCTCGGTAAACCATGTTGCAATCATATGCAATGTTAAACGACAAGAACAATATTACACTAGAAGCTACTTAAATTTTTGAGAACTGCAGTACTGGTTTTAGTGGTAAGTTATGCTTTATTAACCGTAGCAAGCAAATATTATTATGATTAATGTTAAGTTTCCTTACAACTGCCATTCGCAACTAATACAGTATATAAAACCAGATTACACTCCTAATAGAACCTGATAATTACAGAGCATTAATGGCTATAAACCATTATATGGTAGCATTAACTCCTATTTCCTATTGGCTAAATTACCGTGATATTATTACTTCACAACGGTCTAGCAATTTTCGCTGTCTTACAGAAGAAAGCGCGTTGCTGTCACATATCATATTAAAGTTATTAAACAGTTGTATAAAGAGTATGTGAATTCTAATAAGGAATAGAAGGCTTTTTTTTAGTGCATAAACAGAATTATTCAAAAATTTTAAACTAGTGAAACTTTTATTAACAAATGTTATTGCCAAAATAAGGATGAAGGCAATAATGATGATGCAGAAGAAATTGTGAGTGTATGCAGTTCTAAAGGATAAAGGAAACCACTTAATTGGATTTAAGTGCAAATATTGACAGAGGGCTTTCGACCCCACCTCTAAAAATCTCTATAGATGTCCGCCCGAACCATCGACGCAGATCCTTAAGCCACGAGTTTTGCAGTCTGCCTACAGATCGTTTACTCTCGATCTTTCCCTCGATAATGAGTCGGAGGATCTAGTAACGCTCTCCCCTCATAACGTGTCCGATGTATTGGAGCTTTCGTTCTTTTATGGTTGTAAGCAGCTCTTTACCTTTTTCTATCCTCCTCAGTATTTCCTCCTTGGTTTTCCTGTCTACCCAGGATATACGCAGTATACGTCGATATAAGTACATCTCAAAGGCGTCAATGCGGCTCTCCATTGATTGACTAAATGTCCAGCTCTCGGAACCATACAGTAGCACTGGGAAGACATAGCAGCGTAATATACGTATGCGAAGCTATAGGTTTAGATCTCTGCTAGTGAGGAGGGTTTTCACGGAAATGAATGCCCTTCTGGCCTGCTCTATCCTTGCTCTAATTTCCACTTTAGGGTCACTGCTTTCGTTGTCGAGTGCTCCAAGATATTTGACGGATGGCACTTGTTCCACGATCTGGTTGTGTATTTGAAGGATTGCCCATCTTGGTGTCTTGGAGAACACAACCACCTTGGTCTTGGTAACGTTCATGTGTAGACCATACTGACTGCTATGTTCAACGATAAGGTCCATCATATTCTGAAGATGTGGGAGGCTGCCGGCGAGCATGACCGTATCATCAGCGAATCGTATGTTATTATTAAGTGTGCCGTTGATCTTGATACCCTCCTTCACATCCTCCAGTGCCTCCCGGTATACTGCCTCCGAGTATATATTGAAGAGAAGAGGGGACATGACACACCCCTGTCCAACACCCCTCCTGATTTCTATTTCTTCGGATGTTATACCCTCTACCCTTATCTCTGCGGATCTGTGCGTGTTATGTCTAATAGTTTATGATTATTTATGAAAAATATCTAGAATTAATTGTAGAATGTAAAAATGTAAAATACTTATACAATATGTTTCATTAAAAAATTAAAGTTGATACACACGTTGCATTTTTATAATCCACCTTGTTTAATATGTTTTTTTTAAATGCATTTAAAAAAAAAAAAAAATTTGGACGGGTCTGAGCGATTCTTGATTTAGTGGGCAGTATTCTATATAAAAGGATGATCCGTTACTTTTTCATAACGCTGTATTAACCTTTCGATTTCTCAATTAGGTATATATTCTTAGTATAAACATCACACTTTTATTTATATTTGCATATTTCAAGCGTGTGCCAAATTATTTTATTACATTATATCTCATTTAATTAAGTCTGAAAATAACGTCTTTCTTTTTCGACGCCCGGTAAAGATTATAAATTGTTGTGAGTAGAAATAAAGCTAATTAGACATTTATATAAAATTATTGTGACATGACATTGTTTTAATTGTTTGTTATTATGAAAAAAGTAATTTATTTTAATTCTTATGTACACCTATTAAAATTTCTAATTAAAATATAATTAATTTTTTAAGTTTTCGAGCATATCGTCGGTTTACAAGCGAAATCCATTAAGTCAAAAAGAGAGGTTCTGAGAAAATCGCGTTTTAAATTTTAGCTAAAAGTGTTTTTCAATTAGAACCCTTGGATTATATTTTTTTTTAAAGTTAGGCTACCTATATTTTATTTTCAACTATTTACTATAACTTAGGTGTTTTAAACAATGACTGTTTTTTTTTTAAACAATGAACGGTTAGGTTTTTTGTATCAAATACACTGACTTAATGTATTTTTCATGTAACAGATGACTTATTGTATTTTACTTGTAACTATTCTTGTACTAAAGGAGACTTGGGGTGTTTTTATCTTTAGATGATAATGATAATTAAAAAAATTATTAATATAAAAATTATATAGGTAATACATGAGTGTGGAAATTAACAGTAATTAGAACATGGCGAACTAAATGGAAAAATATATTTTAAATAACAAAATCTAAACGTACTCTGAAATAAACATGTGGATAACTATAATATTATTTTAATTATTAAGACTCTTCCTCTTCATCCGACTCATTTTCAGCAGGCTCGGCAGTATTATCTCGAACTGCAGATGAGCTGGGTAAGTTTTCATACCAAACGTGCAGAGTTTGGGGAATTATGTTTTTATTGCAGAGTTTTAACAAATTTTTTGGCCGCAGAGATGGGCAGTGACCTGGAGTACAATTTTGGAATAACTACTTTCTTTCGATGATTGTCTTTTCCCTTTCTTTTAGATACACGTCTAACGAAGCCAATATCGAGTTTTTTATATGCATCCGTAATGTCGTATTTGTACTGGATAATATTAGGCATCAGCTTTTCATACCTGAAGCATTTCACTTTTAACCAGTTAACACTGTTTCCATCTTGATCTTCCTTTTTGTTATTAACGGTCACTTGTACCAGCTTCTTTAGATCTAAAAATTCATTGTACTGTAGTTCTCGGGTATTATAAGCAGATATATTGTTCTTTCTTCCTATTCTAGCCATTTTAAAAACATTCTCATATTCGTGCACACTGAAAATGTCAATATTATGTTTAGCTGTTTCAATCGCACTATGCATAGAGTCGACCTCCATGTAAGAGTGTCCGCTTTCCATGAATTTCTGCTCAATTATCTGCAGGCTGTCGTGGTTCCCCACAACATGCAACCATAAAGCGGTTACCTGGATATTTCGATTCTGCCCACCGCAAGTATCTGAGAAAATGGTTAAATGTGTTACTTCACGGGGTAATGAATTTATATATAATTGTAAACAAGTGCCAATTTCACAACTACCTCGCTTTCCATTAACCTCTGTCCAAAAATAACAATTACCTTCATTTGGTGGGGCAGCTTCGTATATGGTAAAGTTGTATAAGTAGGTATATCTATCTAAATATAATAGCCTAAATAATTATAATGTGACAAAACAATTTATGCAGCTACTACTTACCTCCATTATGGTTGTTTTGCAATAATTGGAATATTTTATCGGTGCGTCGCATTGTAGTAACTAATAGTACAGATCACAGTTCGAACTAACACGTGAAATAGTTTCGTCAAACTGGCAAATTGAAAGAATAAAACAGGCCTTTTAAAGGAAGTAAAACACACTAAGTCAACATATATTTTAAAAAGGTTCAAGAATAATACATTAAGTCCCTTAATGGATTTTTCCTGACCAGCATCCATATAATGTGACTTAGTTAAAAAAATAATAATATTGTATAGGCAACAAAAATTACTTGGCGACTATGACATACATGTATTTTACCAGTATATAGAATGATCAGATTTCCATAAAATGGTGTAAATAAGTCAAAAAGAAAAAAAAATGACTTAGTGTATTTTGCTTGTAAACCGACGATATACAGTCCATAGATATTTACCTTTAGATAAGCAAACAATAATCACGAAAGTAGCAAATTTATGGCCTTGCGCATGTAAACAAAACCACACAGGAATAGGCATGCGCACTGCAAAATTATTGTTTAACGGCCCGGGCTCTAAAATTTAAGTTCTTTGTTACATAGCTGTAAATCATTGTATGTACGATTTATTACCATAAGTAAGAATGGTTATTTCTTAATATTTTTGTGGTTAAATTACAGCCGCGAAATAAGAAAATTATAAAATAACACCAGGACAACTACATAAGTATAAAGCCAAAAAGGGTAAATTTATTAACAAACAACAAAATACTAATATTTAATTGCTGCGCCATTGGATTCTTACACTAATCGTAATCTTCTTGGCATTGCCAAAATAATACTTCTGGTATAATCCGGAGTCCCAAATTTATTCTATTTTATCAAATAACTCTATTTCATTCTGTGTTTAATAGGTATTTATGCCATCAGTTACGAAATGCCTAATTTTGTGTAACGCGTGAGATTTTTGCGGAACGAACGAAGTGAGTTTCGCAAAAACTCACAAGTTACACAAAATTTTATTTCGTAACGTATTGCATACAACATTTTTTCGAATTTTGAAGAAAGTAATAAAAAAATAAAATTTAATATAATTGATAAAAATTTGGAAAACATAAATTTAGTTTTTCTAATTTTAACATATAACTGATGGCATAAATAGCTATTGTTGCTGTAACTTCATGTTAGTTGTCAGTTTGACATTTTGTAAAAAAGTCTAGACGGAAGGTTTTTAGCGAGATTGATATATTTTTAGTTTTATTTTTAAAAAATGAGTTATTCAAGTTCTGAAGAGCTACCAAGCGATATTGAAGAGGCAGCAGGTAATGCTCTATTATCAGTAATTCCCAAAAAGTCAAAGGCAGTTTATGATTTGGCATACGAAAAATTTGTTACGTGGTGTGATGAGAAGAAAATTAAACATGTTAATGAGAAAGTTTTACTTGCATATTTCGAGGGTAAGAAAGATCTAAAAGTTTCCACATTATGGACACTTTACTCAATGTTAAGGTCTGAACTAAATCTGAAAAGGAATATTAATATTAAAAAATATACAAATTTGGTAGCATATATTAAAAGGCAAGCGGACGGGTACAGTGCTAAAAAGTCAAAAGTTTTTATTAAAAAAGATTTTGCCAAATTTTTATTGGAAGCTAATGACAAAGAATACTTAATGGCTAAGGTTGCAATGATAATTGGAATGGCAGGAGCATGCAGAAAAGCAGAATTAACATTTCTTCCAGTTGAAAATGTTATAGACGAAGGAAGCCATTTTCGTGTTGATATCCCACCTTCAAAAACAAAAGTTATACGGCAGTGTGCAATTACCACTGGAGACATTGAAAATACGAGTCTTGTTGAAATATTAAGAAAATATATTAAGTTGCGTCCCCAGATTCTTAAACACAACAGATTTTTTGTAAAATATGCGAATGGAAAATGTACCAGAAATCCTGTGGGAATTAACACATTTAGCAGTCTGCCAAAAGTTATTGCACAATTTCTTGGTCTTTCAAATCCTGTTCTATATACTGGCCACTGCTTCAGAAGAAGCTCTGCCACTTTTCTAGCAGACAGTGGCGCTGATCTTTTAAAATTAAAGAGGCACGGAGGTTGGAAATCTAGTTCTGTTGCGGAGGGATATGTTGAAAATTCCATGAATAATAAAAAACTTATAGCGCAAGAAATATTTGGTGAAACATCTAATGCAATGTGCGTCGCTTCCCGAATAACAGCAAGTTCGAGCAATGAAAAAAATATGTCGTCGGGAATTAATTTGAATAATTGCAATAATTGTGTTATCAATATTTATAATAATTAATTAATTTATAATTTATGTTTTTAACTTGTATTATAACAGTTTAATAAATAGAATAATTCTTTTTGTCACTAATTTTGAAATACATTTTTCGTCACCAATTGCATAAAATTTTACTTTATGCAACTAGTTACAAAAAGTAAGACGTTTCATAATGTCAATCAGTTTTAAAAAGTGTCACTTTATATGTCAAAATTAGAAAAAATTTATTTTGTACATTTTTTTCACCATCAATCCCCAAACATTTTCAATTGGATTTAAATCAGGACTTCTTGAGCACCAAGGCAGACATGTTACGTTGTTTTATGTAAACCAGTTTCCCATATTTCTTGCAGTATGCACAGTGCCTTTATCCTGCTGAAATATAAAGTTATTTCCTTCAAAAACTATCCCGGCAGAAGGAAGAAAAACAGTTTCCAAAATCGGAAGATGTATATTACTGTTTAGTGTTCCACTAATCATCATCACCACACACCTGCACCGTAAACACTTATCCATGCCCACACATTAACGGAGAAACTTCCACTGGTTTGCTTTTTTTAAGTATACTTCTCATCATATCGGAAATTTGGTGGTCTATATACTCGAATCCTTCCATTCTATTATCTAGACTGAAAAGTTTTCTCATCAGAAAAGATAACATTTTGCCAAAAAAAATCATTTTCTGATGGTAAATATTGCATAGCAAACCCAATTCTTTATTCCTTATCACTATTTTTTAAAAACGGTTTGGATGCAGCTGTTAGATTTCTTAATTCGGAACATTGTCTTACTCGTTGTTGCGCAGTTCTAGATGAAGCAGGGAATCCTGTTATGTGCATAGCGGATTCTGCAGTTTCAAATGGATTTTGCCTTAAATACTCTACCAAATTTCGGTCTTCTTCATTTGAGTTCTATTATTTAAATCGGACCCAAGAGACCCTTCAAGAGTTTGATGATAGCGCCATTTTTTTACAATTCTTTGAACAGTACTTCTAGGTACTCTAAAACGATCAGCTATTTTTCCATAAGATCACCCTATTTCTACTAAACATTCTTGCTTTTTTAATAATACTTAAACGAGGCATTTTTAAATCAAATAAGATAATGGCAATACTTTGACAGATATCATGATAACAATTTTATTAACACGTTAGAAAGGTAATAAAGGTAAAAAAGTTGCATTTACAATGTCACATTTTAGTGTACGAAATTATATATCGTCAACTGTAACTTCATAAATTTCTTTTGACTTCTGAAGTAATAAAGAAGCACTTAAGTCCATAATTGTGTACAAATTACTTTGTAATAAACCTTTTTAAATATTTTGTGGAAGTAGTCCATCTCTCAGTGGAGTGATATTATAAGGGAAAATAATAACACACAGTCTGCTTCACTAGTTTAATCAAAGAAAATCAAATAATCCTTAGACCGTACATGTTTCGAAGGCAAAAACCTTCATCTTCAGCGGTATATTGTTAATTGGTTACATGAAGATAAACCCTGACATTGTTTGGTGGTTGAGAAAACTAAAAGAAAAATATTTTTTGAAAAATTTTTTTGAGTGTTTAAAACTTATTGTACTTTGATAATTTATAAAGGAGAAAATGAGTGAAATTTAAATGTGTGTAAAAATATTTCTTACCTGTAGAACAGAAAAGAAAAAATTTTTAATTCATAATTTTAAAAAATAATTAAATATAGCGAAAAAATTTTTTAAATTTTAGTTTTAAATCGTGCTTTCAAAGGCGTTTGTAGGAAAATTGTTGATTTCATTTTTAAATGTTTGTCATATTGTTCATACAATGTTTGTATTGGCACTGACAATTCGTTACTATGGCCACAATACAAATTGCGAAGCACGGCCGCCTAAGAAAATTATTGCCTGTGGCTAAAATTAATGGCTGCCAACACATTTCTTGGCCGATGTCTAAAGTAAATCCTATTATAAATTCATTGTACTTCAGGCATCGGTGTTTAAAATAAATCTTAGCTAATGTGATCAATGTGTGAAATAGTATTTTAGACACGGTCGTAGAAAAATGATTAAAGCTCATTGATATGGTTTTATAGTGGGTAAAAGTGAGAAAAACTACTTTCTCGCGCTAGTGAAATTATTGCGACACAAGCGTTTTAGTAGATGTTTTGAGAGCTTTATTGAATGAGGAATTATATACCGGGTGACCAAATAAGAACGGATCATAGATCATGGCTTTAGGAAAAAAATAATGTTAGTAAATACTGCCAAGAGAAATCGCTGGAAATTGTTTTCAAGATTTCGAGATGTCCGCTAGAGGGGGTGTAACAGACAAGGTCAATATACCGTGCGAGCAAAAATTATTTGCGTCAAAGAGGGCTTGGATTAAAAAACGTAGGGCTTGGTTTAGATCACAATGATATGACGACGATATATCTAACCCAATCTAGGTTAAAATTTTGTCAAATTCATATTATGACATGACATGCCAAAATGAGTAATAAAATACCTAAGTAGACAAATAGGTACAAATTTATTTGTTGTTTACAAAATTAACAAAGTAAGAATATACAGAAAAAAAAAGAAAAAGAAAAATAATCACATGTATTCTGAGAATTCACATCACCGGAGAGGTGGAACCAGGCTTCATCCGAAAAAATGTCAGGTCTAATAAGTCATTTCTTTCCAATAAATTTTGGGTAAACCATTGAGAGTAATTCCTGCGTCTTTCAAAATCTGTTGCTTGTATTTCTTGGAATACTTGCACTTTATAAGGAAATAAATTTAGCTGTTTCTTAAGAATAGTCCTGCATGTTTCATAAGATCTTCCCACTTCTTGGGACAGGCGTCTTATACAATTTGTTGGCGTATTTTGCATTATTTCACGAACGTTTGCAATAAGTTCTTCTGTTCTTACAGATGGTCTTCCTGCTCCTTTTTTGTGTTTTATAGAACCCGTTTCCTTAAACACTGCCACGGTTCTTTTCAGGCAATGATAAAAATCACTAGCAATAAAAGCAACGTTAGGAAAATGTTCGTGAAAATCATCCATGCACAAACCCGGATTGTATTGCCACTCACCATTTACTCTAACCCCTTTTCGAAAATACGCTTCAACCATGAATGTTTTGTGCTGTTCCGTAAAGCCCATTGTGTGAATTGTTCAAGAAATTGGAAAAATTAGCGATGAATCAAATTACTTGTAACGACTATCAAAGATGACGGAATAACTGATTGATTGTTAATTCAGATAGTTACTGACACCCAACAGGTATTAAGCTCTACGGCGAAGCATTACGTCCTTAGGCCCTCTTTGATGCAAATAATTTTTGCTCGCACGGTATAAAATTAGGTTTTTTCGTTATGTTGCCAAATCAAAATGGATCGAAAATAGGCATATTTTGATCCTGTCATCCGAATCTTTTCTGTTATAAACATTTTTACTTCAACTTTTAAAACAAAATGCGGTGCGAACATCGAAATTTGCGTTGTAAAAAAATTGGTTACTTCGTTTGGGCTGAACGGATTTTAACAAATTTGGTCTTATTCGATAGAGTTTTTCTTTCTCTATCCACTGAGCTTCGGTTAATTCTTACGTAAAACTCAAGATAGAGGGAACTTTCTGAAATATGAACAAATAAAGTGCTTTAAAAAAAAACCTATATTGAGAATATAAGTATTTCTCGCATATTTCGAAGAGAAATCTAAGGTATGAAAGTATTCATCTATTTGATCTTACTACTCAATAACTATACCCTTGTTGAAATTAAATTGCAATACAGATATTAGTAAATACACTCCAGTGCCAAAAAAAAACGGGCATCATAAAATTTGGATTAAGTTTAGGCTTTATAACTTTTTTATTTTTACTTCGATTTAAGTGATTTTTTAAAGAGCGATAGATACATTTATTAGTTTTTTAACATGCTTATACAAATTTAAAGAGAAATTGGGTTTTTGACATAATATACAAGGATAATCGAAAAATTGTTTTTTTTTGCTTAGTGTCAAAACACCCTGTGGAATAATTAAAAAGCTAAATTACTTCAAAATATTAGTTTTCATTAAGCGGCAAATATTCTTTGCATTTTGGTTTTTGGTTCATGTCAATACGTGCATTTGTTCCCGTCCAAATGCAAAATGATCTTTGTGATGTCAATAATTTAAATTTTTCCATAATTTTCTCATTGCCATTGCATTCAAAATAAAATAGACTATTAAAATGCAAGAAAACAAATGTTATTGTAATCATCAAGATTTAATAAACAAATAAATTTACGGAAAAAGGTGCTTATACCTAAGATTTAAAAAATAACATTTTCGCAAAAGAAGTTTAACAGGTACCAACAACAACTTTTTCACTTAAACACATCTCTATTACTTCTATTGCCTCCTCTAGCTTTTACTACTGCCTGTACACGTCGGTTCATTCCATCAATTAGCCCGCGAATATCATCCTGGGTAATATTCCTCCATTCTTGACTCTTATGACGCGGTAGTAATTTGGGTCCAGTTGCTAGCTTGCGTGAGTTTAAATTACCCTCGTGTAATCTTCGACGAACTGTCCAAGAGTTGAAATTTTTATACGAACTTTTCGAAGTTGGTTTTTGCCTGTACTGACGTCAAACGACGATTCCGAAGAGTTTTAAGTACAAGAAATCTGCCATCAATAACTTTAGTTTTGCGTCTCCTAAACTATTTACGTCATTAAGATCATTTTGCATTTGGGTAAGAACAAATGCACGTATTGAAATGAACCAAAAACAAAAATGCAAAGAATATTTGCGGCTTAATGGAAACTGATATTTTGAAGTAATTTTGCTTCTTAATTATTCCACAGATGTTTTGACACTAGGCAAAAAAAAAACTTCTTTTCGCTTATCCTTGTATAATATGTCAAAAAAACAATATCTTGTAATAGGAATGTTAAAACTAATGAATGTATCTAGAGCTCTCTAAAAAATCACTTAAATCGGAGTAAAAATTAAAAAGTTATAAAGCCCTAACCTAATCCAAATCTTATGATGCCCGTTTTTTTTTGCACGGGAGTGTATTATAAACTAAACGTTTTTTTGAAGCGAAAAAAAATAGGCTATTAACCTAAAAATGTATGATTTTGACGACAGACCAAATTAAGGAGTTCCTGAGAAATTCATTAGACGATAAATACCTCATGATGAAAGTAGTCTGTATATTGTCGTGAGAAGAGCCGTGCAATTTGACAATCGACAACATCGAAGATTTGAATACATTAGTGATGAACATTCGCAAAATTTTATTTAAATTTGTACAGACAATACAGAGCTCTTTGGCCAGCAGATATCGGACATACTATATGCAAATTTGATCAAATATGAGGAAAATCATTCAAAGCAACTTATTTTTTGAATATATACCGGATGTCCACGGAAGGTGGCTCGCTCCTCTAACTTTTTTGTTTTTCAAGATAATGAAATAAAATTCTGGGGATTTGTATACGACATAAAACTGCGTTTTTTGACAGGTGACTCAACATTATGGAACTTCCGGTTTAACCGGAAGTGACATAAACTTTCGATTTTTAAATGGGACACCTGGTGTATTTTTACTTTTTTTGACTCCATATGACATTCTAAATACAACGATGTGTCTCTTGTCACTTTTTGTCACCAAGAAAATATTTATTTATATTTTATTATATATATTTTTTCCAAATATATTGTTTTATCTAGAGGGCTATGAATACCTTTAAATCACTTATTTCAGTTCTTTAATCTTGGGAAAAATACAATTTTGCTATTTTTAGTCCAATGCTATGTGCTATGTAAAATTTAATCTTTAAAGTTGTATAACTCATTTTTTTTAAACGGCAACATGGTGGCTCGTCGGGTTAAGAAAAAAGAGGATTTTATTACGATTATTTTGATACCATAAACTATTAGGTTTTAGAAATGAAGCATCTTTTGAGAATAAATTTAGATTTAAATGCATCAAGTAGCCTGTGACCAGCAAAACTGATAAAACAAAATCATGCCTTGAAGAAAATTGAAATGCCAACAGCTTCTGCCAAAGTGAATTAGTTTGTTGTTTAAAAAACATGGAAAATAATAGTTTTACAAGGAATGAAAAAGTTGGTATGTTATTAGTGTTTGAAGAATGTAGAAATAATTCAATCGATGCTGCACGACTTTAGGCACAAAGATATTTTAATCGGCGTCATCCAACTCGGCACTATTAGGTACCCAAAACTGGTTCCGAAAATGCGAAATGAGC
Source organism: Polydrusus pterygomalis (assembly GCA_963969555.1). Lineage (NCBI taxonomy): Eukaryota > Metazoa > Arthropoda > Insecta > Coleoptera > Curculionidae > Polydrusus > Polydrusus pterygomalis. The sequence continues at coordinate 55,209,986 of OZ018378.1, forward strand.
CTGACAATAATTACATAAGTATCAACTCTTTCACTCCTTGTAAACTATTATTTTCCATGTTTTTTAAACAACAAACTAATTTACTTTGGCAGAAGCTGTTGGCATTTCAATGTTCTTCAAGGCATGATTTTGTTTTATCAATTTTGCTGGTCACAGGCTGCTTGATGCATTTAATCTAAATTTATTCCAAAAATATGCTTCATTTTAGGAAAGTTCTAAGTTATCTTTCTGAAGTTTTTTAATGGCACCTTTCTAAAACCTAATAGTGTATGGTATCAAAATAATCGTAATAAAATAATCTTTTGTCTTAACCCGACGAGCCACCATGTTGCCATTTAAAAAAAATTAGTTATACAACTTTAAAGATTAAATTTTACATAGCACATAGCATTGGACCAAAAATAGTAAAATTGTATTTTTCCCAAGATAATTTAATTTATTTATAGCTGGCAGACAATTTTTAAGATTAAAAAGCAATACTTTTTTCTTTTTTAACTGCATGATTCAGTTAATCACAACATCATATTTTTTTGTAAATAAAATTTGTTTTTTACCACTTTATATACTTTATATAGATTTGTCTTTTAGCAGCAAAAAAAAATTATTTAAAAAACGACCATATTGAGGTTGTCATTTCAAAAAAATTAACCTAGTAGCTTTAACAGAGTTGTTTTTTCAGCGCCTATTTAATGCAGATTTTTTGGTTTTACTAATGGATTTCTATCTACGGCTAATAGAGTTTTCTCTCAGTGTATATGAATTAAAAATCGACTAGAAATGTAGTATTGGTATCAATAGTTTCAACAGTTTTGCTATTATCGCAGAATTCTTGAAGCTCCTAGATCCGAGCTTCACCCTGGTCACTGTTTCTGTCGATCTTTGGCCACTTTACTGCTTTAAAAGCTTTATCCAAGGCTATAAATATTTTTTTTAAGATGAACTATTTACAGAATGTCTTAAATCAGCTGTTATTCCAATCCATCAAGGAGGTGATTATGAATCTACTTCCAATTTTTTACTATTTTCTTTGCTTCCAACACTTTCTAAAATTATTGTTTTAAATTTAAGCCATAGCTATTTTTTTTAAAATACATTTATGTAAAGGTTAAAAAGATATTTGAGCGCACCAATATTTTGGAAAATTTCTATAACTTGATTTTGTTAAGGACAGAATATACTTGATCGTTATGGTTTTTAAGGTATATCATTGCAGGGGTTTAAGTTATATTTGTCTGAAAAATCCTAATGTTAAAGGTAAGAAATCAAAAAACAATAAAAACTCAAGGTTTAGTTCTTGACCGTTTAACATTTTTAGCATGTATAAACGACCTTCCGTCGATTATCGTAAATAGTAAATTTGCTGTATTTGCTGATAATACTATACGATGGCATCGTAAATATTTTATCGAATTAATTAATGAAGAAAATTAAAAAGTTTTGTGACTCTAACCTACTTTCTTTTAATATCACTAAACCAATATATTAACTTTTAAATGTTCACTTGAAAATATTATTTTTCGCAATCAAATAATTAGCAAAATAAAATATGTACCTACTCAATTTTTAGGAATTGACATTACCTAAACTTTGTATGAATTAATAGGTCGGAGGTCATTTCGTTAACCGTATTTTGAACGAAAATAATATGACTGTTTTAATGCCATTTTCATTTTTGACCCTAATGTTTACAAGGCGTGAAACTTTGAAATTAAAAACTGATATTTTAGAATAATTTGAGTATTTAATATAAAAACTCGGTATGTACTTTGCTTCAATATAAAGAGTTATATCTTTTGAGAAAAACAAAACAAAAAAATTGTTTCAGATATTTAAAGTAGGAGGGGTCCAGTACCCTCTGATCCCCCTATTTTTTATTATGTGCGCCAGTGACTTCCGAAGTATATTTGTTATAACGGTAATCATTTGTTTTTGATTATTTTTTGTCTCCTATAAAATTTGCAAAAAAAAGTATGGGTCCTTAACTGATGCCAACGGTAATCTCATAATTTTTAAATTATGTAGTATGCAAATATAGGTAAAGTCTATACGAAGTCAGTTGAGACAACATAAATATTGGGGGTACGATCAATTTACTGCATCACACATTGAAACTACAATACAAATATAACCAAATTTGTATTGATCGCTCCCTGTACAGATGCTCGAAGATAGTCAACGTGGACTTGACGAGTCTGTCATTAAAAATTGTGGGCGGAGTTATGTTCCGCAAATTTGATTTGTCAGTTGCGAATTTGGTTGGTTAGAAATACTTTAGTTCGATATTTAGATCATTTCCATGGAATGCGTATCGTATGATTTTTAATACAGTGCTGTGTCGAATGGGGAAAATTGTTGTTGATGTTTTCTTAAATTTGCATTAGTGATTAGTGATAATTTTGTGTGTGTGTTGTAGTGTATTTTAGTATCGAGTTTTAATTAGACAATTACAATGGCATTTTGGCGGCCTTTTGATACTAGTGATAACGAAACGGACAATTTGGGTATTTTTAAGTTTTATTTTCCATACGCACGGAATACCTATTAGGTGCATCAGAAAAATTATGCCAGTCTTCTCACATACGTATTCCGTACAAAATTTCAAAATTGTTTTTACATTTTTCAGTCAACCTCCATATTTGTATGCGAAAATATGGGAGGGTTTTAAAATCAACTGAGTATGGACTCGAGCCATACGAGCGTTTAAAACCAATAATGTGTTAATAGGCTATCCAGCCCGAAACCACATATCACTGAACGCGGGGAGTTTAGTCGGTCGGCAGTTGCCCCCTCAGGATAAATGTCAACCCGACACTACGTCTGTGCTTTCTCCGGTGGGGGCCCTTTGCTCTGGCTGTACCCGGAAAGTGGAGTACACATGTGTCTGTAAGTAGATTCTCCTCGTTAGCCGCAAAAAAAGCACGCCTGTGCAGAGCGGAAACACCAAACCGAGTGGTCTGAAGGTTTATACGCCTATAATGCGGAAACCGCAGGAACACGGTGAGTTTAGTCGGTAGGCGGCCCCACCACAGGGGGTTGAATCTGACACTTCTCTGTTAGTATTACCACAGGGGGTCAGTCTTTTGAAGATTCTCATCGACAAAAAAAACAATTAAATTGTCACTGCATTTTAAATTAATAATGTTTGTTTAAAACGTGTTACGTATTAAAGTTGCTTTATTTATAATATTATTATCATATTAACAATTTAAAACAATACCCTGCATTTTAATTATTTGTTTGGGGCGCCTATTAGGAGTTTTATACATTTTTATGTCATTAAATTGACCTGAGAAACACTTTACCTATTGCATAAACACTGTGTATAAACCCTAAATACCTACCTATTTTCCTATTTATATATGAATTTATAATGACATAAATTATAAAGAAAACCATAAAAATCAAAAAAATTAACCGTCATCTTATATTCAGTTTATAAATACATCAGATAGTTTATAGTTGGAATTGATTAAAATTGTGATAAATTTCTTTAAAAATACAATATATAAGTTACTAAAACATTTTTAAATTTCTACCGCCGCCCATGTTTCCCAAAGGAGATGCCGATTTTAGCCAAATTTAATTTTTTTTTGTTTGTCTCAACTGACATCGTATAGACTTTACTGTTAACCCATTCGCTGCGTATTAAAAATATTCTACTATCGCCTGGTGCAAACTTTTTTTTTTTGTATTTTTGATCAAAATGTCATTTAGTGAGTTTCTATGAGTTGTTTTTCTTATATTTTACATAATATGTGTATAAAACATGTATTTTTTTGCTTACGCCAAATGGCGTCATCCACATATTTTGAATTTTTTTTAAAGACGCCAAATGGCGTCTTCCTAATTTAACCATCAAAACTTTTAATAAATAATAAAGTAAAACGAAAATTTACGAACTTATCAAATTAAAGAAAAAACTACTTATTTAAATAACTTCGTTTTATTAAAATACTAGCGTGTACCCGGCATGCGTTGCTACACGCTGGTATAAATACAAACCCGAACAAACCCGATATATTAGTACCCGGCATGCCACTTTCTGAAATTGCACCCGTGTGAAGCCGGGGCGGGTCGCTAATTATACATAAAAACCTTCCTCTTGAATCACTCTATCTATTAAAAAAAAACGCTTCAAAATCCGTTTCGTAGTTATAAAGATTTAAGCACATATAGGGATATAGGGATAGACGGGCGATAGCGACTTTGTTTTATACTATGTTTTAAGATTAGAAAAAAACTCAAAACTCACATAAAAATATCAAAATTTGCAAACGACAAAAACTACACTGTTATTTAGCCTTTTACTATGTGCGGTACAAATCACGTTTACTTTAACCACTTTCGGACTAAATAGTGGCCAGTAATACAGAAAGCAGACGATTACGCCTTATGGCGTCAACCGCATATGGGAATGTTTATATTTGACGCCAATTGGCGTCATCCGCTCATCCGCACTGAATGGGTTAATAGAATGACCAGAGAACAACTTCTGCATTCCCATCCCATTTCATGTTTAACGGGTGCAAGATCGTTTTCCCCAGGATGTTGAAATGCGTCTAGGTTTCTGCCGGTTAATCTAACCAAGAACACAGAAAAAATCAAGATGGGAACTTTACACGAACAATTTTATTCACAGATGAAGCCTGTTTCACCCGAAGTGTCATAACTAATTATTGGCACAATGAACACATCTATGCTGAAGAAAATCCTCAATCGACTAAAATAACCCATTATCAGCATGAGATTAAGATCATGTGTGGGAAGCACTTTCATAATTGGGCCGGTCGTTCTACCACTTTGACTAAATAACGTAAATTATTGGGAACATCTGCGAAACCAATTACCAAACTTATTAAATCCCCTGGGAATGATTTAAGGAGACGTTTTCAAACTGGAATTGACGCTTTGAGAAATGATGACAACATGCTTCAATAGGTCAATTTAATTTTTTTTAAAGTAATCTTCGCACACGAAAATGGAGGTCAATTTTAACATTTTTTGTTAAAAGTTTAAAATAATTAAAAATAAATTAAATTAAATATTTTTCTTTGATAAATTTCGTATTGACTGGTAGAAAATTGAACTTTTCACACTCTGTATCTTCGAAATCATCCACTTTTGAACTGAGGTAAGTGAATTAGATTTATAGTATATTAAAAAAATGTTTATACATTTTAAAAATCAAACAAAATCGGAACATTTATTTAAGGACAAACCTTCTGCCAAGTAATGTACGTATTACAATATTTCTTGATAAGATCGTATGAAACAATTTAAAAAAAATACAGTGACAGCGGAGTGTAAAAATGTTGTCCATTTCGCGTATCATTTAACGTGAATAAATAATATTATGCAGATGCACAACACCACAGAAATTGGAGTCGCATGTTACTAATTTTTTCATAATTTACCTATTACTTTCTCCTCTTAAGTACCAGCTGAAAAGAAAAGTTAATTTTTTTTGTCTTAATAAAAACCTCACCTGAAGCTACTTTATAATACAACGTGACAGGTTTGCCAAAAAGCGTACCTACTATATTAGCGCTTATCTAAAACAAACATCAAAGTAGCATAGAAGAAACGACTTTCATTTATTGTCTTGGATTAACTAACATAGTAATTATAATTAATTCAGCAACCGCTCCTGGCTAATCTTGGACTGCTTAAACAATAGATAATCCTTTTCACTTAATGGATCAGATAGCTTAATTAATAAGTGGGTACAAATTCGTCTACGTACATGATTATCTCGAGAATGGTAAGAGATACGAAAATGGTTTAATCGAGGCAAAAATGCTTAATTTTGGGCCTTATAATTTGGTGAAAGAAAACTGCGAATATTCTCAATACTTTCGAAGATATCCTTTTCTTTTTTTTTTCTTTCAAAATCTTTTTATTTATAACATATATTTTACATTGCATTATCTTATACTAATTTATAATTTATATTGTATAATGTTCTTTCTGATTTTGTAACTACCAGGGCCATGCGCAATGCAAGGTGGCTGTTGTTGGCCGTGGTACAAGATATTATATTATAGTGCGTTTTTGCAGCCAGTTCCAGTGACCTTTTACGGCTATGCGAGAATTCAGTTTTTGTTTTGAGATGTTTTTGATGTTTATGATATTCAATATACACGGGTTTGCATTGGGATTCACTGGAAAAACAGACGAAAACAGGCTTGATTCTTGATATCCGCAAAAGATGCTCTGTAAATGATCCATTACTACCTGGATTTATCATCAAATTGGCCGACGACACCACGGTGGCCATATCAGCACTAGATGACCCTAAGGCACACAGGAAAATACAAGTAATAAAAATTAACAGAGGGTGTTTTTCTAATCAACGTACACTAAACGGGGATAAAACGGTTCACATTATTCTATAAAATCTAATAAATATCGTCGTTACAGTATTTAGGTAATATCTGACATATAACAAAAATATCTATTAATTTTATTGCTAATTTTGGGATAATTGTATAGTAAAAGAACAATGACATAATAATGTTAAAAAAAATCTTACCCGATATTTTTCGCTATACAATACTCCTAAAATATTTAATGAAATTCCTTGATATTTATTTAATATGTCAATTATTATACCTACAAAATATGAAGACGATAATTATTTTATTTAAATTTTGTGTAAAAGCTAGGAAAATTAAATAAATATACGCGATATAGGTTATAGGTTGGCAAGCATGTTGATACTCCCACCTTAAGCTCTACGGCTAAGCATTACGTCATTAGATGCAAGGCAGTGGCGTAGCCATAGGGGGGTCAGGGGGGGCGGTTGACCCCCCCGCCCCCTGGCTTGGCGCCCCTTTGCTACTTAAATAAAATTAAAATATCGGTCTTATTTGAATTTTAATAAACTTAACACAGAACAAAATACCAAAAAATCACAAAGCCTGTAAATGTCCGTTTTAAAATAAAATAAAAGTTATTCTTAAATACCGCCCGTCGCTACGCTAATTAAATCCACAATAGAGGATCTAAAAAAATTACGAAGTGACGATACTTGTTTTAATGAATTTAAATCGGGCGCAAAACAATTGGCAAGAAAATGTGGTATTTTAGATAAATATATTTCTAAAAGACATACAAAAGTTAAACATTTTCACGATGAAAAAGAAGATGCTAACACTGAAAACTGGCCGCGCAAAAAATTTAAAACAAGCGTTTTCTACGTTGCACTGGATACTTTCATACAAACACTAGCTGTGAGGTTTGAAGATTTTCTTCAAATTGCAAATAGATTTATTTGCTTAGAGGCAGACGTTATCTCTCCGACCAGTGGCGCACCCAGGGGGGGGGCCAAGGGGGCCTTGGCCCCCCCCAAAACCCCCAATGAAATTGACTTTAACTATACCCACTAACCCGCTAAAAAAAACTTTAATTTCCAGGCGCGATACAAAGAATGATATAATTTTTATTACTTTTGTACAGTATACCTTAGATTCACTTATTACCAACCTAGACGATCGATTCATTAATTACAGGGAAATTATTTTGCTATTTAACTGTTTATTGCCCTGTCCCAATAAACAAGTAGAAAATTTGCAAAGCTTTCTCAGACTTCATTCTTTTTATGCAAATTATTAATTTTTTGAAAATTTTTATAATGAAAGCATTCTAAAAGTTAAATTATGGAACGACAAGTTTACAGATAGCAAAGAAATACCCTCCGATATATTTAAGCTATATGTATATTCAATGTGTATGTATTTGTATGTATGATATTTCCCAATATAAAAAACTTTTGCAAATTTTTGTTACCCTTCACCACCAGTACCTCTCAAAGGTCATTTTCCACATTAAAGTACTTAAAATCGTACTTTTAAGAAATTCCACCGGAAAAGTAAGACTTAATGGTTTGGCAAATTTATTTATTCATAAGAATGTTCTTGTTTCTTGTAAAGAAATTTTAAATAAACTTTCTAAGGGTCGAAGAAAATTAGATTTACATATTTAACAAATGCAAAGGTGTTATAAAAAAGTTTTGGTTTCTATTATTTATAAAATATTGTTTATTGTTGTGCTTTATACTAATTTATATTTTTAAATAAATATATTTGTGTTATGGATATGTCGTCATTACTATTACCTATATTTTATTTGGTAAAAAGAGTGGTATGTTTTGTCCGGAATAATTATTAAAGTGGATATTTTAAAGTCAATTTTTTTAGATATTTACCTCGATTGAACTAGGCTATTGCGATCTTCCAAGAGTACCTGTTAAAAAGCTCCAAAGTTCTAGAAAAATGCGTAACCTAAAAGTTTATCAAAAAATTTGCTTCCGGCACTGGTTAGCGGGCCCCCCGTAACATAAAATCCTGGGTGCGCCGCTGTCTCCGACACTAGATAATGTAAAATATCTTAGGGATCTGTCAGCCTTTTATGAATCTGATATAAATGGCAATTTAATAATCGATGAATATAAATCATTTTGCGCTTTGTTTCAACAATTAAAAAAAGAAAAGATTACCCTAAAAACAGATGAGATACTTCCGTATCTTATTTCAAATAAGCTTGAAAGTTCATTCCCAAATATATGCATTATTTACACGGTATGGTATACCTTACTATTGCAATGAACAGTGCCAATGCAGAAAGGTCCTTTAATCGGTTAAAAAATATTAAAACTTATAATCGCTCGACAATGACGGAACAACAATTAAATGACATAGCTATATTAAACATAGAAAGTGATTATGTTAAAAATTTAGATCTTTCCAATGTTTTAGATGATTTCAAAAGCCTTAAGACTCGTCGAATAGCTTTATAGTTATATAAAAACAGTTTTTAAATTATTGATTAAAGTTGTGTAAGGTCAGAATATTAAAATATTTTTAGTTTTGTGTTTATTTTTGATTGTTTAGTACTTGTTTTTATTATAAAAGGATTTATTTTTTGTTTTATTAAAATTAAAATAGTTTAACTGTGTTAAATGAAAAAAAAACGTAATATAGTAATATAATCTAATACCTATATCACAAAAAGCATACAATGCATTTCTTTACCCGATGTTGAAATCTTATGTTTTTTTAGCTGAAATTTAAAAGACGTCTTAGTTTGGAAAAATATACTTCTATTGTCACTCACCAATAATTTAATAAAAGGCTTTAATGGTGCTTAATACCATGCCTTATTTTTTGTCAATGTTTAACTGAATCTGGATTTAAAAAAAACAATATGACAGAATGTGTATTTAAAAATATAGGCGCCCCAAAAGGACTTCGCCCCCCCCCCCCCCCCCCTCCCGCCCCACAATCCTGGCTACGCCACTGATGCAAGGCCCTCTTTGATGCAAATAATTTTTGCTCGCACGGTATTAGTCTAGTAATAATTCAAAGCGATCCTATATAGCCGAGAAGCAAACCAAAATTGCAGTTGATTTTTTTGTGTAATGACGGCTTGTCTTGATTCGCCAAGCGAACTAACCTAAAATTACACCGATGTCGACGTCCTGTCATAGAACTAACTTTAAAATATTAAATTAATGATGGCCACTTGCACCAAACTTTTAAGAATACCTTAAGTCGCTCTTAGCTCTTAAGATGTAAATTTGCCTTGCACCAGCACTTAAGAAAGGCTTACGATCGCTTAAGATTTCTTAAATTTAAGTCGCCGCTTTCGAGCCCTTGAAGTATTCTTAACTTATTCCTAACCTCAATCGAACTGCACGAAGGCGTAGAAAGGCAACAATTTATAAAAAAAAAATGTACACCCAAATTCCGAGTTGTAACTCGGAATTCCGAGTTGTATCTCGAAATTCCGAGTTGCATCTCGGAATTCTGAGTTGTAACTCGGAATTCCGAGTTGTATCTCAAAATTCCTAGTTGCATCTCGGAATTCCGAGTTGCATCTCGTAATTCCAAGTTGTCGGTATGTTTGCAGTATTGCCATTTGAGGCGCCAAGTCGCCAAAGTGACGACTTTTTATCTCTATGAGAGTGTGGCGGCGATTTTCAATAAAAAGCTTATTTTTGGCGACTTTTTACAGGTGAAAAATTTGAATATTGCACGTATACACGTTGTATATAATACGTAGAAAGAAACAACGTCACAATTATAATCATTATTGCACCGAAGGATTTCTCAAAGAGAATATCTGAACGCGCCACGAATTGTACGTTAAATTTTGGGGAATCCCCTACTTGTCGGTCGGTCGGTTAATTGTCGAATATTCATATCAAAGCCAGTGCCATTAGGAGGCGATAACTAGAGAAACAAATTCCGTCTAAAAGGTATATTGGCAACCGGTTTGTTCGTTGTTACCCAGAGCATTTTTTTTTAATTCAATTTTTTCAACTAATATTATTTTATAAAAATAAAATTTAAATTAAATTTAAAAAAATGCTTTGGGTAACAACGAACAAACCAGTTGCCAATATACCTTTTAGAAGGAATTTGTTCCTCTAGTTAACGCCTCCTAATGGCACTGGCTTTGATATGGACATTCGACAATCGACCGACCGACAAGTAGGCTATCGGGGAATTCCCAAAATTTGACGTACAATTCGTGGCACGTTCAGATATTCTCTTTGAGAAATCCTTCGGCGCAATAATGATTATTATTGTGACGTTGTTTCTTTCTACGTATTGTATACAACGTGTACCTATATTCAAATTTTTCACCTGTAAAAAGTCGCCAAAAATAAGCTTTTTATTGAAAATCGCCGCCACACTCTCATAGAGACAAAAAGTCGTCATTTTGGCGACTTTTTGACCCAAATGGCAACACTGCAAACATACCGACAACTCGGAATTTGGGTGTAATTTTTTTTTATAGATTATGGCCCTTCTACGCCTTCGTAGAACTGTAATAAATACTAATTTTTCATATTTGGGGAAGATGGACACATTTAACGATTTTTAGAATGAATAGAAAATGGATTTCCTAGAAGGCTATAATATAATAGGTAAAATGTATAGGTACTTATAAACCATGTTTGTATTATAATACATTTTGCAATATTGCTCGCAATATTGTTAATTAAAGGTAGGTATATAACAACATATAATAATGATTTTAAATAAATACTTTCCTCCTAGGACGAACTACTTTGAAGACACGGACAATATGACATTTTTTAAAAGATTCCGCTTAACCAAACCAACTATCTATGTTGTTCTTCAGGAAATCGCATCCCATCCCATTTCTGATTTCTGAACTGCTGCACACTTTTCAGGTGTTTTATGCTATATTATGTTTACGCATAGCCAGTGAAAACTAAAGACACGTCTTATTGTTTCTATTTCATTTCATTTAACAAAATAATGGTGTTACATTTGTCTATTACCAAGGAATCATATGTTAAAAAGCAGTGTCGCTTTTTTTGAAGCTTAGTTAAGTTTCTTTGAAATAAGGTTGGTGCAAAAAAATAATATTTTAAGTTTAACTTAGAATCTAAGATAGTCTTTACTAAAAAAAACTTAAGTTTATGTTGGTGCAAGTGGGCATAAGCAAACGGATGTCAACGTCTTGATGTCTTGTAATAATTTGACAAGTAAAACTAACCTCAAATTATTTAGTTGAACTCCTTGCTGCTGACTTTAAGTCGCCGCCTATGGTGAACCTCACCCCTCGAAGACACTCTTCCACATGGATCCTTCAAAGTGCTTTTTTGAAGACGCTAGTATAATATGTTAAAACAATTTAAAACCAGATTAATGAATTTGGTTTAATACGCTCTGTCAGTTAAGTAATTCCAGTGTTAATTGGGTCGAAGAATACCATGTGAGTATACATGTGAATTTAATGCTTAATAAGTGTTAATTAAAAGAAAAATTGGGTTGGAACCTACATGTGCAATTATATGGATTTTAAAGACTTCTTACAAATGGTCAATTCCATGCTATGATTTATAATAACTAGCGAGCTTGTAAATGAAAGTTTTATTGTTGGTGGTACTGCATGTAAGATAAATTATTTATAAGCTTTATAATAATTTATCTATGCGATTTAAATTAACTTTATAATCGGTAAAAATGTGGTAGGTAATAAGAATATTTATATACCTACCTATACAACGTTTGAAACTTTAGCTATTCAGTGTTATCAAGTTTCAAATTAATTACATTATACTGCTCATACCTATAATCTGACGCCTACAATAGTTTTGAAAAATGTATCATGATGTTCATTTAGAGTACAAAACTAAATGGAACAAAAATTACCTAAGGATTTCCTAATAAAAGAATCTACAGGGTAAAACTGGAATAAAATGTTTCAAAGTATACTTGCATAAAATCCTTAAAAAAATTAAAAAACATCGCTATGTTTTTTTTATTTAACTTTACCCAATAATGGTGATTTCCACAACTTTTTTAAAATGCAAATGCATGTAATGTGTTTGCTTATGTAAAAGGGCATACAAAAAAGAATAGAACTCACCTTGGGTCCCACTATTAACTTCTGTCAAATAATGGAAAAATTTTAAAAATGAGATTTTTAAAATAATTTCCTAATCATTTTTTTATTAGAATTTTCTGCAAGTTATGTAAGTTGCCCAAATTGGACCAGTTCAAAATAGAAAACCACAAGCTGGTCCATATTAAGATACCACGACTTACAAAATCAATTAACAAAAAAGAATAACTGGCAAATTAATTTGATGCTATATTTCATGAATAAATGTCTGCTTTTCTCACATACACAGCACGGCTACCTGACAGGTAGGTCCACCACATCTGTCATCTTTCAGTTCACAATAGTTATTTTCCTAACAAGTGCGCAAAGTGATACTTTTCCGCACGCAAGTACAGTTGGACGAACGACGCGAAGCGGAGTTCGGATAAGTTCTTGCGTGCGGAAAAGCACTTTGCGCACTTGTTAGGAACAACATTTTTCCTACGAGCTTCATATCAGATAACAACAAAAATAAAAATATGATAATTTATTTAATAATTTTTAATTCGACTTTAAAGAAAGAACTATAATATACTTACAACTAAAAATTACATAACAAAAAAAAATAATAGAAAATTAAAAAATTACATAACAATAAAAAAAATAATAGGAAACTTAATTATTTGTTTATAACATTTATATTTATCGTCAGAGCTGCTCATTTTAACAGTGTTTATATATATCCCCTACCAAGGAGATTTTTGAATAGTTTTACTTTTCCGCACCCAGTGCGGATAAAAGTCTTATCCGCACTAGTGCGGAAAAGTGTAACTTTGCACACAAAAATGCGTGCGCAAAGTACTACTTTGCGCACGCTCGTAGGAAAAAGCTATTTTCGATCAACTAGAAAATAAAAACCTGGCTTTGGGTATGTTCGTTGACTTAAGCAAAGCATATTATATGATTGCATAGATAGGGACTTGTTATTGTTTAAACTGAATAGATATGGTATCAGAGGAAATGGATATGCGTGGATAAAGTCTTATCTGTCTGATAGAGTGCAAAGAGTAGTGTTTCAGGATAGAAACAAATAAATCAAATCTGATTTACAAGAAAGCAGTCTTGGCATAGTTCAGGGGAGTATACTGATGGGCCCTATAATACTATTCATTATCTTCTTAAATGACCTCAGCAGTGCAACGGCGTATACAAGGGGGGGGGGGTAATGGGGGTAATTACCCCCCCCCCCCAGGATTACTTAAGCGTTGTTTAATTTTTGTCCTTACTCCTTAAAGTTGCTATTATCTAGTATCCTAGCCAGGCACGTAGCTAGGGGGGGGGGCACAGGGGGCCCGCCCCCCCCCCCCCCCGAAACTCGAGCTCTGATTTCGGCAACATAGGTAACACATTAAACATTTCCTACACTATTACATTTTCTTCACCTCAATTATTACCGGGTTTGTTTTTGTGCTTTTCTTAAGGATTTTGTGTTGTGTTTTTTTATTTTTTCCACTTGAAAACCAAGCACAATGATTCAAAAAAAGGCGTGGCACCCCCCCAGAAAAAATCCTGGCTACGTGCCTGGCCTGATCCTAGCTGATCGATTACCCCCCCCCCCCCAGACGCATGAGCTGGATACGCCGTTGCAGCAGTGTAGAGTACAATTTTTTAATAACAAATTATGCAGATGAGATCAGATTTCCAGGAACTTATTAACAATGCAAAAACTGCTTTTGTCATGACTAGTAACTGGCTTTTACAAAACAAATTAATTTTAAATGACAAGAAAACTAAATTAATTCTTTTTAGAACTAAACGAAACAAATTAGGTAAACCTGATAAAATGAATTTGTGTGACAAATAACTTATTCTGGATAATGATACGGAATTTTTTGGTATTACTATAGAAGAATTTTTATCATGGGCCAATCATATTAATAGTTTATGTCTAAAACTGGGTAGTATAGGTTATGGAATAAAAGTAGTAGCTAATTATATGAACTTTAACACCCAAAAAATCTTGTACTATGCAAATTTTGCATCCGACCTGAGATATGGCATACTGTTCTGGAGTTCTGAACTATAAGGGGTTTTTGTATTACAAAAAAGAACAATAAGAATAGCCAAAAAAATTAAATTAATGGATTCCAAAATGAATATTTAAAAAAATGAATAATGAATATACTTACTGACAGTGTATGGGCGTTATATTTTTATATGTTTAATTTTTTTAGTATTCATTTAGTAAGTCAATTACTGTCCACTAATTTACTCCCCAATTTAAACAAAGCCTAAGGTCCATTGACAGCTTAAAATTTACTGTCCTAAAAAATTTCTGACTATGGCCTTTTTCTGTTGTGTTTTTGCAAACAAACTAATTAAATCTTCAAACGATAATATCCATTGCCATAATTTCCGAAATTGAGTTATTGCCGTAGAACGGCGTTAAAGCATATTTATAGACATTTACCTTTAAATGAATGAAAACCATTGAAAATAACGTAGTGAGCCATGAATAGGAAAAAAAATACGTTAGTTACGGACTGTCATCGCGTCAGTGTAATAGTTATTCTGATTAAGTTAAGAAGTTTATTGTTTTTTAAAATCTCTCGTTTTGGTAAAGAAAGTCAAGATATTATTAAGAAAGAAGTTCAAAACCTAATCCTGGATAATACTAAAAAATCCAAAGGGCACACTTTGTCTAAAAAATAATAATGTGCTTTTTTTGCCTTAACAAATAATAATTATTTATAGTGACAGAATTAAATTATTTAATTCTGGTCACTCCGTTTCATCATTTTGGCATTTAATGTGACCGAAAAAGTTCCAAGCACATTCAAAGTAGCTTTCTGTACAGAATCTGCAATATTCGGCGGTGTTCTTAAAATCCGATAAATTCCTGTCCACATATTATTGAGATTTATAATACTAAAATAAAATTAAATTATGTATATCGTACATTTTGATATCACAGTTTAAATTAACCGTATTAAAATCTTCAATATAATCCAAAATAAGTTCCTAAAATGATACATATAGTCATGTCTGGTCTTATCATGCGGGTCCAAAGGTCACCGATCATATGAATCAATTCGAAAATTCCAGAGCTTATCAAAATATTGTGAGATTATGTAGGTATCAATATACCCGGAGAAAAGAAACATTTCTTATTTTAACTGTCGTGAAGATAGCCACATAAAATATTATTATTTTTGCAAAAATTGTGTACAAGGGTGACGAACCTTTATGTTTTAACATGCCATTTTTTCTAAAGAAATGTTTAATGAGGCCATAGACGTGCCGTCAAATTCGTAATATAATAATTCATAGTAAACTTTGTGATCGGTGGCGTGCCCACAATTTTATGTCGCATGCCATCAATGGCAGGCGAGCCATTGGTTCGCCATCCCTGTAGATAGTATATCTACTAAATATATTTATTAAAAACGACAATAATAAACAGTGTAATTTTTTTTAGCAGTAAAATTACCTAACCTAAAAATACAATGGAATGTAATCCGATTAACTATTTCAAGAAAAAAATGATAATTTGCCAACCAATAAGTAGAAATCAGTAGCAAAACCACTTTTAAGGATTTAAGAGAGTTTGCCCTTAAGGAGTTCGGATTTTAACATATTTTATTTGGTAAAGAATTTTGGTTGTGTTTTTCAAGCCACTCATAAATATCACTTTTTCGCCAAGATGAACTAGGTTGTTTATTTATTATATTATTATCTTGAATCATATGCATTGTCTAATAAAATTAAAGACGGCTCATCCAAAATTGAGCTTTTTTCAAACACTTCGCAATTCATATTTTCATGATAGTCAGAACTTTTTGATGTGGAAGTAAAAATTAAGCTTGCACCTGGAACATATCCTGTTACAGAACCGGCATGTAAAATAATGAACCGCTTTCCTATGCCACATCCCTTTTTTCTTTTCACGCTTTTCACAGAATCATCTTGCCAAGATTTTGAATCACTTCGATTTGAAAATATCCGTGTTTCGAAAACCCAACTTTTTTTATTAATTTTGATCCGATTTCCAAAACACCTCGAATTTTTAAATTTTCTTTTAAAACTGGAAGAGTTACATTGGTTTTTGATCTGTAATAATCATAATTCACGTTCCAAACTCCCATTTTAATATTTTCGCTCTTCTTTTCTTCAGTCTTATGCTGTCTTTTATGCACAATTTTCTGCACAGTCCTTAAACTAATTCCCAGTGCTTTTGCTACGGTTTCCTGCATATTGGTTGGTGAATTTTCACTTTTTCTTTCATTTTCGTAATAGTTTACAAATTACGCACCATTTTTTTTGCTTGGGATGCAATAAAACAGAAAATTGCTTTTTATCGTTCATTTTGTCACATTAAATTAATTGTCAAATTCACAAAACTGGCATCTTTAAATCAATACGAAGGTGGCAGGGCAGGTACAAACTTTTGTGAATCGCTGAAAATTAAATAATATAGTCGGCTTCCACTTAACTAGGCGCACGTGACCTCCTGAATCAAATCAGTTGAATCAGAGGTTCAAAAATGTTTCAAAATATAGAAACCAATATGGCGGCATATGGACAGCTGATTTTCCATAAAATTGAATGTTAATAGGTTAACAATTAATTTGAAACTATCAGTCATAATAAAAATGACATAATAACAGTGACGGGTCTCGTTCCAAAATTAATTTCCCAGGGGTGCGTTCGTGTTGTTGTACACGGTTGACAAAATAGTTTTATATTTCAAAAATTTAATAACTAAATTGATGGAAAATTAGATAAACAATATACCTACAGTAAAACCTCTGACTAGCGACCACCCTTGGGAATCAAATGTTGGTCCGTAAATAGGGGTGATTGTTTAATAAATAAAAATAAGAACATCAGAATTTGTCTGCATTTTACATTGTATATAATTTTGAATATTTTTGTGTACATTTATTTTAAGTAAACTGATCTATATACCTATATTATTGCGAATTTAGATGAAAAAATTAAACTCGCTTCCTTTATAAAACCAGTAGATGAGCCAGCATGTAATACTATGTAACGTTTTCCCGAACCACAACCTTTTTTCGTTTTACTGATTTCACTGAGTCGTCTTGCCATGATTTAGACCCACTTCCATTCGAAAATACCCAAGTTTCATCTAAAAAAACTGCTTTTCTAAACTTTCTCAGAAACTTTACTCGTTCGCTTGCAATTCTTGGTAGTTCGCATAAATATCTTCTGTTGCAGTCCTTTCTATAACGAAATCCTAAGCTTTTAATGAGCGTTGACAATGACCTGAGACCTATTTCCAAAACACCTCGTTCCTTCAAAGCATCTTTCAGAGCTGAAAACGATATATCGACTTGTGATGCACATAAGTCATATATAACATTCCTTACATCCATTTTTTTACCTTCCTGTAAAGTTTTAATCTTCGTTTTCCTTGATCGTCGTTGCGTTTTCTTCATTGGTATATTTCTACTACTTTCATGAACAATCCTTTGTATTGATCTTAAACTTATTTTTAGTGCTTCCGATATTTTCTCTTTAATAGACTTGGGATTTAATAACTCGCCAGTTTCAGTAGCCTTTTCTTCTTCATTTTAAAAATAATCTATTAAATTGAGAACCATTTCTTTTGCCTGGGGATGCAGAAAACCTGCAAACCGATTTGTACTCGACATTTTATGTCACAATATTTTTAAGAATGGCACATTTGTCAAAACTAGGGAGCTTATTCACCACATTATATAATACGGTAGTGTTTCTTCGAAACATTTTGATAATTACTGAAAATTAGATGTGCTTCTCTCTCAGATTCATAAATAACCAATAGGTTTATCGCGTTTATATTACGGATATCTTTATAATGCCGTTTTAACCTTGGTTTAAGCAAGACAACACTATTTAAGTTTCTCTATGATAAGTTCATAACGCGTCTAGTTAAGTGAAAGCCGACTATATCCTTTTCTTTCATGTCAAAATTACAAAAGTTTGTCATATTTGTCTTATGGATTTTATTTGGATAGTATGATTAAACGCTATAAAAAAAAAGAAAAATTGAAAGTATGTCTTTATTAAATCGTAAGACCCGCACGATAAGACCGCATCTGACTTAACACCTTATATAAATCACAAAATGTCAACATTTAGATACGTCAAAAAGAAATCGCCATTTGTCCATGGCCAACCAAACCAATTTTAATTTAAAATGTTTGGATGCATATTAAAGTAATAATTTAATTTACTTTACGCATTGGAGTAAAAAGTAAGTTAGTATTTTACGGACGGTAGTAGAAAAAGAAATTATTTTACTTATTATTACTTTTCAACCACCCTGTAGATATACGTATTATATCATTACTACATACATACTCACATACATATTGTACCTACAATAATATTGCAATAAAGACAATATTATGGTCATTGTTTTAAACCACAAAAGTGTAACATACACTTGCTAAAGCGCTCGTTAAGAAACTCAAATATCCTTAACATGCCTTTATACAATGAAAACTTTTTATTGTATTTTCCACTTAATTATAATAGTGCCGGTTTATTGTTTCAAAATTATTATAGGTATGTATATTACGTGACAAATATTTTACGATTATGACGAAAATAGTAATTTAGTTAATTAAATTAAAACTAGGCTATGTTAACCTTTTGGCCATACCTGATTAACCATTTTCCCTCATGATGATGGTCCAAGAAAGAAATATAAAAATGTTTAACAATACTAGCTATACGAATGACGTTTTTACGTGTCTACATTAAATAGGTAGGTATATAACGGAAAAATGTTTAGTGGCATGCAGACTTTTTTTTTAAATTGGAAAGGTTTACGACTCCGTATTGGAACCCAGAACCTCTCCATCACCAGTTAAGCGCTATATAGTATTTGTAGAATTATACCGTTGATCTTTTACCTGCAATAAACCCTCATTATCCCTTTGACCAGAAAATAAATAATAAAATCCCAAATTTTAAAACCTTTTGGAGCAGAGCCAGACCAGGTACAAATTCAATTTATACCTATGCCTGATTCATATTATACAAATACAAACTGATTTTTAATAATTTTAGTCTTTATTGATGGTTTTCCGGCGAGTAATTTTTGGTTAGGGTTATTAGTGGTAGAATGTGGCATCCTTGGCATTGTGCTGATAGGGGGGCATCTTCTAGTGTCATTTTTAAAAGAAATCATTTATCTACCGATGCCAAACTAATAATTAAAAATGTGTATCAATCTTTGGTGAGTATAGAAATTTTAATTCGATGGATGCTTTAGCAGAGACGTCTACTTTGACAAAAACTCATTTATCTTCGGTAAGAGACATAGTACTTAATTGACGAAAATGACATGGATTTATTAAGAAGAAAGATTTACCAAATGTATGAGGCACAAACTGTACCCACTTTGATTTCCCTCAAAGGGCGGCTGATTAAAGACGAAACAAATATTTCTTGTTGCCTTTCAAGCCTTAGGAAAATATTGCGTAAAATCTGTTTTAAATACCGAAGCATTAATAAAAGACAAACATTAATGGAATCTCAACGTTTAAGGGAATGGAGACTTAAATATTTAACAGCTGTTAAACAATTTAGAGAAGAAAATCGTCCAATTATTTACCTTAACGAAACATGGTTCGATACCCATGACACTCCAAGAAAAGGTTGGGATGATTCTTCCAAAAAATGTCAAACCAAGGCACTATCAAATAAAGGCAAAATAATCACAATATTACATGCTGGTTCAGAGAACGGGTTTGTTCCAAATTGTATGTTGCTTTCAGCTAAAAACATAGCAGATTCTTCTTTAGATTACCATCAAGATACAGACGCACAACTTTTTGAAGATTGGTTTAAACATAAACTCTTTAAAAATATACCTGAAAATAGCGTCATTGTAATGGACAATGCTAGTTATCATTGTCGGCAAGCAAAAATCATTCCCAATTCTAATAATTCAAAAGCAGAAATTCAAAATTTTATGATTGAAAATGATTTTTATTTTAAAGAAACTTACAAAAAACGAGAACTACTAGAAATATTAAAAGCTTTTTAAATAAATAAGGAATACGAGTGTTACAAACTTTCAGCAGAAAATGGACATACAGTGTTGCGTCTTCCTCCATAGGTACTATTGTATATTCAATCCTATTCAGCTAATATGGCACCAATTAAAATCCAATATTAGGAGAAATAATATTTCTCCTACATTAAATGCATCTGTAGTAGAATTAATTAAAAACGAAGTAAGAAAAATTTCTGCAGACAGCTGGAAAAACTGTGTACAGCATGTACTTAAGGTGGAAAATTCTTACAATTGTATGATTACAAATGTTCAACCCTTAATTATAAGTTTAGGCTTAGATGAAGATAGTGATAGTGATGCAGAGTTAAATTTTGAATAAATTATCAATAGTTATTTAGAATTTTATTAATTTTTATTGATCTTGTTATCCTAATAGTTATACTTTTAAATTATATTATTTTCAATTATCATTAATTGTTATCATTATTTTACATTTATTATAGGTACCTACATAAAACTAAAAATACCTATCTATTTATTTTAAATTATAAAAATAAATCATGTGGTGTAGGTACATTTTCAAGCCGACCCTGATCCCATTTAATCCCCTTTGAAGAGGTTGAGGCGTATACAATAGGGTTTAATCAGCTAGTTTATTTTTGGCAGTAAGAGTCAACGGTATAATTCTGCAAATACTATACCAATATTTAATACAAACACTAAAAACTTCAATTGTGAATTATGTGCGGCTAGTTAGAACTATTTAAAGCATTCATATCGTTTCCTGCAGATGTCGCTATATTATGTCGATGAGGTATGGATAAAAGATTAAAATAGATCCTAATGATCAGTAGTCGTGAGTAAGTTCCTTTCCCTTATTCCGCGCCATCGTTGGCAAACCCCAACACAACAAACCCCGTATAAAAAATATTTGAAATAAAAAGCGAATTCTATTTTATATTCCTAAATAGATACTATTTCAAAGTTATTATAATATATTTTATGGGTACACGAAAAGTGAAAATTTATTAGATATATACATAGTTTTATTGTTAACTAATTATTATAGCCTATACCTAAACTGTCGACAACATTAAAAATATAATATGTATTTTTATGTGATTTCTGTATATCCACTAAACAGCCATAAAACAAAATTAAAGGTAATAAAAAAAGTAACAGAAGTCTACTTTCTTTTCATGGTCAAGTGGAACGAGTTTGCCTTATACATAATATGTATGTACATTCATAGATTATAATCTTATCTAGTATTTATAAATAACTTTATTTTCATTATCCATAAATAATTTTAGAAAATTTTCTTGCCTTTTACCTCTCAAAATAATTGTTAAATTGGGAAAAATTTAATCTTGGTTAATGTTAAGTTCTCCATACACTTCCGCACATAATGTGGGCCAATCAACGATTAAGGTGGGATAAACGACGCCATTTTCTATCGTCAATTCGGTTTGCTTAACTATTGGCAATCCGCATGCGCACTTTAGTGCTGTGTTGATTAGAGTAGATATTTTTATGCTTTTAGCATAGGAAGAAGAAAGACAGACATATTCTGGAGCTGGTCGAGCAAGGCAGATGTTAGTCAGCCGGTCATAGTTTTGTTTACTTTCGTCACAGAATATATAGCTACGCGGATTTATCGTCATTAGTAAATCACCCAATAGCCTGCTATATACTTACGAATTTCCAAAAACCCGAACCAAACAAGTTACAGGATAAAAACTTCGAAAAGTTGTGTTTGTAAACGAGTTTTAATTTTTTTAGTAGCGAAGATTAAAATTTTACCATTTGGATTTATCGTCTTTAGTAAACTTCTCTATAGGGGTAGAATTTCAATCTTCGCTCCTAAAGAAATTAAAATTCGCAAAATAGACAGACGAAATTTCGTTGCTGCATAAACGTTGCTGATAAACATTGCTAATTTCACACATATCAAGAAACCCACAGATAAAGCGTAAAACACAAGAAAAATGGCGCCGAGCCGGCTCTGAAGTGTATTTTGAGGATATCGCTAAGCAAGGAAAAAGTATATTACAGAAAAAGTGTTGAAAGTAGTATTGAACAAACGAGGAGATATTTAGCACGAGGCGTCAGCCGAGTGCGGAAATTCTCCGAGTGTGAGAAAATCACTTTCACACGAATAATGTACACAATTTTTCCTACGACCATACAATATAATCAAAAAGAGTTTGATTTGTTTTTAATAGTTTGTAGGTATCACCATTGTGTTAATCAAATTTTTTCAACACAAGAGTTGAAATAGTATATTACATAACAAGTGTTGAAAGTGATATTTTTCAAATCAGGAGGTATTTAGCACGAGGTGTCAGCCGAGTGCGGAACTTCTCCGAGTGTGAGAAAATCACTTTCACACGAGTACCTAATGTACACAATTTTTCCTACCACCATACAAAATAATCAAAAAGAGTTTGATTTGTTTTTGATAGTTTGTAGGTATCACCATTGTGTTACACACATTTTTTCAACACTAGGGTTGAAAAATTTAATTCAACTCTAGAGTTGAAAAAATAAAAATAATGTCCACTTACCTAGATTTAAATAAAAAGAATAACTTTTTCTTCTATTTCCTTACGCACATCATACCTATACTATCTATGTACAGTGAATAAATTCCGTTTCTAATTTTTTAGCTGCCTGCATTCTTTTAATAAAACAATAATAATATACCTAAATATACAATATACAAAAACCACAAAACACAAAACTAAAACCTAACCTCAACATTATAGAAATATAGAGATGGATTTAAATATCGATAGCTTGTTACCTATAAAAGTTCTATCTATATTCGATTTGTTTTGAATATTGCTAAAATAAATTTACTTTCTTAACGCATATTTACTTGTCACATATCCTTAAACATTGTATGGATATTTTTGTCCGAAATAATTGTAAAATTATAAATCGGTATTTCCTAGGGTATTCTATTTCTGCTCTATAGCCTGTGTCTAGGTATAGCTGCCCTTTTTTTTCTGTGGTTGAAATCAGTTGACAATGTTGACAGTAACAGGTTTGATGGGTTGCCTGACATATTTCCCCTTTTTAATATATTATTATTTTTATCATAAATACTCTTAGGTTCCCAAAAATAACGAAAAAAAAAAGGATTTTTTATAATTGCAGTAATGCCCTAGTGTACTTTACCCCACCCAGTACCCCAATTTGCTCTACGGGTCCCGTAAGTTTGTAATTTTTAATAAATAGTTTTGTTGTCAAATTGACATCTGTTTAAACTAAATATAGTGTGCTTTGTATTTCCACACTCGTGTTGAAATATTTTTTTTCAACACGCGTGTGATATTAAGCACTTTCTTGCCAAGTTAACCGTGCTATTATTGTCATTTTCGTAGGTAGTCGTAGGAAAAATTAATTTCAACTCTTGAGTCGAAAAAAATAAAAACAATGCCCACTACACATTTTAACTTACCTAGATTTAAATAAAAATAATAACTTTTTCTCCTATTTGCTTACGCACATCGTACCTACTATCTATGTACAGTAAATAAATTTCGTTTCTGAACTTTTAGCTGCTTGCATTCTTTTAATAAAACAATAGTATAGGTACCTACGAAAACAACATAACACAAAACTACAACATAACCTCAACATTTGCTCAACATTATAGAAATATAGAGATGGAGGTAAATATCGATAGGGGAGATATGGGCAAGTTGACATAGGTGGGCAAGATGACACAGTAGCCCTGCCATGGAAATTCCACCGTCATCCGAGCATTTAGCATGCTTAAACAAGTTCGCTCGTTGGCAGTGTCCACTTAGAGGTGTTTGTGGGTGGAAGTTTTTCGCGGTGTTAGAAATATTAACGATTTAAAGTAATTTACGATTTCGTTTTAATGTAAGTAAACTATGATAAAGATTATAAAAAAATTACTTGACTGTTTTTCTTATATTTTTTAATTTTGTTTAATAAATTTAGTTTTCAACTATTCATTTCGCGATGAATCTTTTTTAGATTTTATTTTAAAACCCATTTTGTAATTTTTTTAAATTCGCGTTCATTGTCGGGCAGGATGGCATACCTTCATACCGAGTATGTCATCTTGCCTGCACTGAAAAGATTTTAGACTAGAAGTGTCGCCAATGGGCTCACGCTGAGTGTGCCGGCCTATCCAAAAAATCAAAACAATTTATTTGTGATTTATATTAACTAATATTTTATATTTATACCTACTTATTTTCGTATGTCAACTTGCCCTATAGGGTAGGGCAAGATGGATTTTTGTATTATTTTTGTTAAAGTGGTATTGTTTGTACAAGGAGTTTACATTTCGTTTCGTTATATATGTAGGTTAAAGACATATAACCACTGTTTTATTTTGCTTACATTTATTAAAAATAAGTCTTGGTTTTTTCTAAGATATTTTTGTTTAAACCTTAGGTATGTCAACTTGCCCACCCCTCCCCTAACTTGTTAATTATAAAAGTTATATTATTCGATTTGTTTTAAATATAGCTAAAATAAATTTACTTACATAAAGCGTATTCACTTGTCCCATATCCTTAAACATTGTATGGATATTTTTATCCGAGATAATGGCAAAATTATAAATCGGTACTTCGTAGGGTATTCTATTTCTGCTCTATAGCTGCCCCTTTTTTTTTCTGTGGTTCAACTCAGTTGACATGTAAACATAACAGTTGGTGAGTTGCCTGACATATAATTATTTTCACTTTTTGATATTATTTTTATCATAAATACTCTTAGGTTCCCAAAAATAACGAAAAAAAAAAAGGATTTTTTTTAATTTGCAGTAATGCCCTATTGTACTTTACCCCACCCAGCACCCCAATTCACTCCACGTGTCCCGTAAGTTTGTTATTTTTAATAAATAGTTTTGTTATCAAATTGACACCTGTTTAAATTAAATATAGTGTGCTTTGTATTTCCACACTCGTGTTGAAATATTTTTTTTCAACACGCGTTTGATATTTAGCATATATAGCCAAGTTAACCGTGCTGTTATTGTCATTTTCGTAGGTGGTCGTAGGAAAACCTAATAAAAAGAGGGTTGTGCCCATACGTGTAGGTCAACAAGGCGTGTGACTGGCGAGCTATGCGTATAAACGCATTTTTTTACACTTAAAACTTAACTTTTATTTGCGCACCAGATAAGCTGTACGGATCTTAAAGGTAACTGTCTATGCCAGCATCACTATAATCGACTTTATCAAATTCAGCATTAACATCCTGCATTTAAACCTATTGATAATACCTACATTCCAATAATAAAAATCTTCCGAGATTGTGACAAACCTTTCCTAGAAACAGGTACATAGATAACGGGAGGGAGGGAGTACGGGGGGATAGTAGCCCCCAGAGCCAGTTTGTGTCATCAGTTAATACTTATAAATTAACCTTATTACCACTATTTATCACTTTTTAAATGCTTCATAAAATTTTTATGTGGTAGCACCGGCATAGCTAGGGGGTTAATAGCCTATTATTGACCTATTACATGACACTACTTAATACTTTTTCTTTTATTTATTTTAATAAATCATTTTCTTTAACTTTAAACTTTTACGTTGGTAATTGCTACTCTGAGTATTTGTCAGCTTTTTAAAGAAAACAAGAAATGAACGAAATAATAAGAAAATTAAATGGCGAATGTGTTCTCTGAAATAAACGGGTCAAAAAAAATTATACCGTGCGAGCAAAAATTAATTGCATCAAAAAGGGCCTTGCATCTAAGGACATAATGATTAGCCGTAGAGCTTAATACCTGTTGGGCGTCAGTAACTACCTGAATTAACAATCAATCAGTAATTCAGTCATCTTTGACAGTCGGTACAAGTAATTTTGAAGCGTATTTTCGAAACGGGGTTAGAGTAAATGGTTAGTGGCAATACAATCCGGGTTTGTGCATGGACGATTTTCACGAACATTTTCCTAACGTTGCTTTTATTGCTGGCGATTTTTATCATTGCCTGAAAAGAATCGTGGCTGTGTTTGGGGAAACAGGTTCTATACAACACAAAAAAGGAGCAGGAAGACCAAACGCTTTCGTCTGCGGCAGGCTTTACACCTCTATGGTACCTGTCTGGCTGACACACGCCAGTGTGTGGAAGCACCTCTCTCAGGAAGAAAAACTATCTACGTGCCTGCCTAGAAGAAAAGACGTCGCGAAAGCAGAAAGTTTTAAAACATGAGATCAGATATTCATCAGTAATGTCATTCGATTATTGGTGCATTTCTCTTATTTCCCAGTAGTAAGACCGAGTATAATGTTTTCTTTGTTTTAATACCTTAAATAGAAAGGAGACAGGAGACCCGACTCGACAGATCATTCAAGTAGATGCCGGCGGGTCGACTTTCAGCGAACCCTATACGACTGGTCAATTTAATGTGACGTAAATCGCTGGTTTCGCAAGTATTTATTATAGACTTTCGTTTAATTATTTTCTTAGTAAATAAGTTAAAATTTTCAAAACTAGAACCTCCACTAAATTTATTTTTCCTCTATGTGGTCAAAATCAAAATTTAGTGAAAGAGCCCATTATCTGTAGGTACAGAAGTAGCCTTTAGTGCGGTTTCACACACGCCGATGTTATCGTTGCCGGTGTCGGAATGACCGTAGATTAATTATTATTGTTTTAATCGAAGTAATTCACACAGTCTCCGACCCGATAAAAATGTCTGCGACCGTTGCCGATATCATATCGCTGTACTGTCGGACGACTCTATTAATATCGGTCGGTAAATTAATCTTTCGTTTTAGTATACCTACGTGTAAACTAAATACACTGATTCACCATAGTATAGACATTAACCTTTAGATACGTACAGCTTATCCCCTACGCAAACAAAAATTACGTTTTATGGGTGAGAAAATACGGCCGAGCCCACGGCTTATCGGGCTAATGCCTTCCCTCTCAGCAGAATTGGGTATGCGCACAAACCTCTTGTTATCGTCATGTCCTTCTTTATCGACATGCTTAAAATACACACCAGAACCGGGTCGGCGCCATTTTTGTTGTTGTGTTTTAAGTTTTCTCTGTGGATCCCTTATTGTTTCTTGTGGGTATTTAATATTTACGAATTTCTAGTTTTTGTGTAGTTTAATGAACTGTGTTTGTGCTTTTAGTGACTCCGATTGGAATATAAACACTGACTAGTAACAGCCGTTGTATTATTTTGTTATCTTGATATATAACTTTATTTTATTATGATTAATTTAAACACATTCTAACTAGGTCCAGGCTACCCAAACAAGGTATGAAAATAAAGAGAAAAACACACCATCAAGACAGATTATCCCGATGCATGTTTTGGTATATTTTATTAGCTCTGCAATCTAATTAGGTACGCCTATTTTTCGGGCAATATATTGCTTCAAAAAGTTTGAAAGACACTTTTCTCTCTACTTATTTAAGGTTTAAAGGGGTTAAGGTAAAGGGTTAAGGTTAAAGTATTCCAGTGGTCACGTTCTCGGGCAAAAACTCTTTCAAATTCTTGAACAAGACATTGGGCTTGAAAATGTTTTACACGTATCCAAGTTCCAGCCAGGCAAGGACAGCGTTACAAATTGATTTAAAAAGAACTTCCTTTCAAAGAATCCTGAAGGAGCTGGGTGCATTTTCGTATGTGATTCAGGTACATCAACAACTACATCCTCGGGATTATCGCAGTAGAGTGGAATATTGCGCCAGAATTCTCGCGTTACGGTATAAAAATCCTGAATTTTTGAAAAATGTTTGGTTTTCAGACGAAGCACACTTTCACTTGTCAGGCTATGTGAATCGTCGCACAAATCGATTTCTGGGCTTTGCCAGACCCGATGAGGTTCAAGAGGTTCCTTTACATAGTGCAAAAGTGAGTGTCTGGTGTGCTGTGTCCGGACACGGAATCATTGGTCCGTACTTCATCGAAGAGAATGGTAGGCAAGTCACACTTAATCAACAGAGGTACAGACACATTTTAACACGATTTATCCCTGATCTACGTCAATTCTGTCGTGCACGTAATTTGGCATTTCGAAACCAATTTTTTCAGCAGGACGGGGTAACTTGCCATACTGCTGCCGCAATTCGTCAATTTCTTCAAGAACATTTTCCAAGCAAATTCGTTTCACGATTTACTGACTTCCCTTATCCTTCACATTCTCCAGACCTCACACCTCCAGACGCATACATTTGGGGCATGGCTAAAAATGCCGTTTTCAAACAGGCACCACAAACCATCGATGAATTAAAGGATGCCGTTAGAGTCTTCTTCGCAGCTCTGAGACAACCCTTATTCAATAACATGACCAGAAACTTAGAACATCGTTATGAAGTCTGTCTTGAACGAGGAGGTGCACATTTAGAACATATAATAAAGTGTCAATAATATGTATTTTTTAAATATATAATACGATTACAAGTTCAGTACTGTTTATTTCGGGCAATACTGTATTTCAAATTAAATCGGAGCATCCATGCCGTCATAATAACGCGTGATAGCGGCACGTTACATACTCACAGATAGGAGTAATCTGTGCTGTGTGTGACATAATGGTTTCCTTCTCGCCACTGTATGTGGTAGGTATTTTCAATACGCCTATGATACTTGCGTAAGATGCAAGACCTGTGAATTTTTATATTCGATTCGAAGTTTAATGGACTTGTTCTCTTCCTTTTTAAACTAAAAACATGATGACGAATCATTTGTAATTAAATTTTAGAAGCAAACCCTTAAAAACAATTTTTTATTCTTAAAATCTCATAGGTTTGCAACTATTTAAAATAATAGAAATAACTACTCTATTTCCCAACCTGGTCAAAAATTGAGAAGAAATTCCAATTTATGGCAAGAATTAGGGGTAAATTTTAGCTGTTTACACGTAAGAATAAATTGAAGGTCAACTTTTACAATTTCTTGAGCAAGAACTTTTAAAGCCCGGACCTGTCTATTTTCCCATTCGTCAAATGATAATGTTGCAGTGCGCATGTCTAATCGTGTGTAGCTCTGATTACATGCGCCATGCCATGAATTTGCCACTCTCGTGATTATTGTTTGCTTATCTAAAGGTTACTATCTATGTGATTCATCCATAACGGTCGTTGCCAGATTGTATTTTATTTAATTTTTAATGCCCTTTTAATATCGGTTTTAATATTCATACTCATAATTATTATCTTCAAATTCTAATTATGCTATATTAGGTGGGTTGTGTTCAATTGCTCTTTGGCTGCCGACGAATAATTATTTTTGTCAATAATTTAAAATTTAAGATGTTGATGTCTGACGGCTGCAAAAACTTCCTGGCGAATGCCGAACAAATTCCATATGCCTAGGCTATGGAGAACTAGAGGGTAGACGAGACGGTAATTCGCCCACTCCAAACCGATGTTGCCATTTAAACTTTTAAGCGCCATTATTTAAAGAGTTAGGCTCGGAGTTAGGTTATGCTTTCTTTTGTGTTCTACGTTGAACGATTCTCGTTGAACAGCAATCGTGTTAGCGCTGGAAGCTGCAAATATTGCATAATACTTTATCCGCTCGAACGCAGAAATATTTTTCTTAACCATCCGCACGAGTCTCACCGCCTGACGAGTCCTTTTCTACAAATTCCATCGAAAAGGTATATTGGTAACCGGTTTGTTTGTTGTTACCCAGAGCATTTTTTTTTATTAAATTTTTTCAACTAATATTATTTTATATATATTTCTATATTCACTATTTTTCGTCTGCGAAAATGAAGGTAATTCGTTTAGTTCATTTTTTATTTTATCAATTTTTTCGCCTCAATTTAATAGGAAATAATACAATGATTTTTGTGCATTCTAACACATTTATTCTTAAGCTTCTCGCTCTTTATTGCGAACGTTGATTGGGCGGTTAAAAAGTCCACAGCCAGACTCTAGACGCTTGTGAAAATTGTAGTTTTCTATTCTAGTTTTTTTGATTTGATATTTATGGCCCTACCTGTTTCAATTATTATCAACCGCCACTGGCTTCAGGGAAAATCGATAGCGGTTTTTATGTGTATCAGATTTATGCCTGTTATGATGTTATTACACTATTACAAATATTTTCGAAAATTAAATATAAGTTAAAAAATATTTATACCCCACCTCTACCTACAACAACTTTACCCTTTCAGAATAAAATTTACCTGACGATGTCCATTTCATTACAATTTACTGGTTATGTTATCCAAATACTACTCATTCTTTAACAAATGTTTACTTTGTTCTCGGTAATACGGTGCCTCTCCTAATCAAGTCTATTCAAAGAGAAACGTTTGCCATATTTTTGTTTTCATTCTAGTTCCGCATTCTGCGACTTAAAGAGTCCTTATTTATTGCGATTGTTGTTTTTTTAGCAATACTCGAAAGAGCGATGCTCCCCGAGGAATATTTTTGAAATCAATACTTCTTTGATTGAATGAGCTCATTTAGGCAAATCAAAATGATCTTATTATTAAACATTTTGTATGGACTCTACAGGATGATTTAATCGAATAATTGATATGATTATAATACATTGACCGGAAATCAATTTACAAATTTTTAGTTTTTTCTTTTCAGGTAGCTTGGCTGACGAAAGCCCAGTTCTTGCATGAAGGAAAATACAGAAATGTAGTAAATTCTTAATCCTTTGAGCAACATACTTCTAAATGTAATTTCCAGTGGCGGCTCGTTAATGAAGGGCTCTGGGGCGCCGCCCTCCCTGCAATTATTTCAAACAGAATCCAAAAATACTTTACTTAAAAAAACAATAAAGCAATGTATGCAAGCAATCCATTAAAATAATTCAAACCAAACATAGCCCTATTCCAGCGGGCAGGCTATATACTCATAGACAAGCGAGTTGCGCGCTCTCAAGATTACTAAGAGCGCGGGGCGCGGACGACCGATTATTCGTCCCGATTCAACGCGACTTCTCGTTGTGACCAGCGATGGGCGGATCGGATCTGAGCCGGATCGGTGAGTCGGATCTTAAGAAAGATTCATACTGATCCGACTCTCAAACAGTGGCGGCTCGCGGTTGTAAAAAATGGTGAAGAGCTTAGTAGCAGTTTGTGCTCAGAGGCATAAAGCCCGCCGCAGGCGAAAATTTGTTTGGACCACGCCCAAATTTGCTCAATAATTTATTACTTTATTACTTATAAACGAAAAAAAATGACCACAATAATAATTAATATAATTTTTTAGACCTACAAAACAATTTTTGTAAGGCGGCACTTCTACATAGCCAATTATACTCTAAAAACCGGGAACACTTAAAATTAATCTTATAGGACCTGCCACTTTTTTTCAATTCTTTTTTTAAATCTATGTTTAAGATTCCAGTAGGTCGCCCGTGTCGTATCTCTTATCCTCATCTGTCCCACGACTGAATGGAGTTTCTAACAAATTACAAACTATGTCATTAATTGGGTTTATTTTTAAAACGTACAATAAAAATTAGTACTTAGGTCTACTGAATTAACTGAAAAATAAAAACAAAACTTTCTAATCACACAATAAATCACGTAAAAAGGATATCTATAGCCGTAAGTTTCGCGAAGCCTCAAAATAAATACCCGAACCAATACTTAAAACAATAGTGCATATGACTGATCTATTTTTAGATGCACTTCAATCACGTCTCGCATGCTGTCGCGTACCTGACGTCACGTAACCATAGCGACGGTGGAAATCAAAGCCACTTGACTGTACGTTCAGTATGTTGGGTTTTCGCCGCTCTTCACTTGCTGCTTTGACCTTTCGATGCGACGGACGCGGTCGGCTGGGGTGCGCCAAAATGCACGAGTGTTTATAATAGAATTATTGTCCATCGGGGTTAACCGTGGTCCTATTATGCATAGCTACATTCGGATTAAATTATAATTCGAACATAATTATTTTTTAAGGTAGCTGTATTGGTACATTTAATATTTAATATTGTCGAAAAAATTTCCTCCTGGTTTTATTTTTATTGGTGAAGGGCCCCTTCACCTACTTCACCTGACGAGCCGCCACTGCTCTCAAAATAAAATAGACGGATCACGGATCTGACGGATCTATTTGATTTGATTGTCGACCGCTAGGTTCACGTTCGGCGCTGCTACGGCGCCACGAGCTGCGATGCGATGGAGAGCGGCTCGTGGCTCTCGGATCGGATCCGTTAAAAGATTTTTTAAGTCGATCCGATGCCTGACATGCGGGTCGCAGCGTTGGAAAAGCAAACGAAGCATGGCGATTTATTACTGTTGTGTTTATTGTATTGTGGGTTGCGTCACTTATTTCTTGATGATTTCATAGAGTCTGGAATATAAGTTTTTTCTATGAAACCACCATATTAAAGAATCTTCGTATCTTTTAATAAGCGGTTCATTTAAATGTTTGTCCATTTCTGTAATCACTGGGGGTTCTTATTTTTTGAATAATGTTAAATGGCGCTACCGCGTAAGATCGTTTAAAATAATGATCAATGACACGGATCGTGACTCAGAATAACCGAGCCGAGAACCGATAAGATTTTCTTTATAATTTTTGGGACAAGACCCGGGATCCGGCTCATTGAGTCGGATCTTTGTGCTGATTCGGATTTGGTGACCCGAATCCCAAAATAGATCCGTCTTGCCCACCACTAGTTGTGACTACGGAGGCGTGACGTCACCTACATATCGCACAACGAGGAGCTCAAAGTTTTCCGCCCAACAGCTGATCGCGAGTCGCGATTCGACCTGTCGATGCCGCTCACGTTTTGTTTATTTGTTTTGATTTATTTATTAGTTACATTATAAAGTTGGAAAATTTCGTCTAATATGAAGGTCATTGATTTACAGAATCTTGTGTTTAGTAGTTCTCTGAGCTTAAGTGAAAAACTTGATTTAAAAAATCAAAAACTACCAATATTGAATAATATAGTACACAAGTGCAATCAAAATGTAAAAGTAAGGCACAGTTTACGCGTAAGTTTGACAAATAAAAATATCATAAAAAATCCTGGATATGCAGGACTTAAAACATCTTCCAGAGAAAATAAAAAACATGAAAATAGTGCAAAACATCGTTATAATGTGTTAAGTTTTGAGATGTTAGGACAAACTAATATTTTAACTTGTTTAAGTAGTGCTTCTGTGCTTATGCCGATGAAATTAAAATTCACAACGAGAAAGTTAGAAAAAACAGACACGTATATACTTTCGAAAATAATAGACATTTTAATTTTTTTTAATTTAAAGCCAGCGCCCCCCCCTGACTCACTAGTCACGAGCCGCCACTGGTAATTTATTTCTATTTTGTAGGGATTGTATTAATTTTATCTTGTATTTCTAGTGATTTTTAGTTCTTTAACCAATTTTGAACCTTAATTGAGCTTTTCTCCTCTATAACATTTTTATAAAATTAAAAGTTTTTTTAGCATACTTGAAGGTTCTTCAATTTGACCGCCAAAACACTTGTCATTTGTTCCCCCCTTTTACAATGTCAAGTTCAAGTTTATTTCCCGTCCGACACGTGCTGGTTGCAGTGGAACTTCTTTATAAGATGTTCTAGTAAAACAAAACTTTTTTTAAAATTTTTTTTAAACTTATTTTTGCACACAATGTGTAAGTTTTGACTCCTGCCCGGGTAACTGGGCCTTAACAAGCCTGGTACCCCAACAGTATTTTATTTCAAGTTAAATGGTAAGCCAATCTACCTCATTTTATTACATTTTTTCATTTATTACATTCCCTTTTTTCTATTTTTTACAGAAAGCATCTGCATGACTTTTACGAAAAACATTTTTTTCTTTTTTCTTTCCCTCTTATTTTACCACTTTCACATGTCTCCGACATAGTTGAATTAAACTAAAGATTTTTTATCACTTACACTTAAAATTGATTTTTACAAGTCTTTTTAAAACTCCATAATTTTTCTTTTTCCTCTTCATTTCCCACCCAAGAGAGTGGCTTTACTCTAGTCCTTGACTCTTCAGTATGCTGAAATCTTTTCTGTCTTCTGACTATTCAAATTTTTTCACTCCTCGTATGTACTATTGAAAGCTCCATTACGGCTTAGTCTCACTTGTTATTTTCTCTACTTTTAACAACATCAGCATTGTACCATTTACTTCATTTTCCTGATTATTAGTGTTTCTACACTCGAAACATGTCGAATTGAATTATGAATTATTCTAGGTTCGCCTAGTTTTTCTAATAGGGAACTTGACAAAAATTTTAAATGGGGAAAAAATTCTATAAATCATAAGTATATATTTTCATAAAACATATGGCAGCAAAAAAAACAACATATTTCGTCCCAAAAGACCGCTAGCAAGATTTAAAAATGCCCCAAAATTCAAATTATCCCAAGCGGGTAAAAACGGGTAGTGACGTCACGAAGTATAATTCGTGTGTGACATCCACGAAATAGGTTATAGGTTGGCAATAAATTGAACGACGTAGAGAATTCCACCTTAAAACAACAATACAATAACAATAACACACGGCAATCCAAATGCAAACTCGGTAGCTCGGCCACCGGTCAGGATGACGGATGACGGTCATACTTCATGACGTCATCGGGCTTGGCGCGCTTAAAAGGTCGTTTGAAATGCTTTTGACACGCGCGAAACTTTAAAGAATTTTTACCAAGTTATTACTGATTTTTAAGGAGTAATAATTGGGGAATATTTTTTTTAGGCCTAACTAAATCATATTATTGAAAAAAAAATTGGAAAGTTCCCTATTAAATATTGTGGAGAAAGACTCCGTGCTTTTCCTTTTTTTTTGCTTGCTACGGTTAATAAAGCATATACTTACTGCTAAAAATCAGTACTGTAGTTCTCAAAAATTTAAATAGCTTTGTGTGATATTGTTCTTGTCGTTTAACATTGCATAATACGATTTTCTCCACGACCATTACTGAATGCAATAATTCCAAAATCATTTTTGATAATAGAATGTAAAAATTCTCGCTCTTGAGTTGGAATATTTATTCTGAAACACTTGCTTTTTATGCGTTTTGCGTGTATTTTCATTCCATAACAAGATACGGAATGAATATTCTGTAATTGATATAAACGACATAGGTTGCCATGAATTTCGAAACTGTCAGTGTCAGATAAAAATGGCCGCGTTGTAATAATTATTTTCAGACAAATTTTAGTGCAAGTCAAAAAATGAGTGAAAAATCGGATGAATCAGATATGGAACTGGATGGTCGTGGAGAAAATATAGTCTGCTACTCGGTTAGAATGAAAATTCGATACTCGTGGTTCCTCACGCTCGCTACGCTCGCGTTCGGAATCTTCCACTCGGATCGAATTTTCATTCCAACCTCGTTACAGAATCTACTAATCTATTATGCAACATGGTTTACTGAGATAGTTAAATTCGTCCATAGATTATATAACAATATATGGGTTGTCCGAAATAAAAATCTTCTATTGATTGAACAAAATTCGTCGCATTGAGAAGATACAATTTGTTTCTTAACAAAATTGCTATATTAAAAGTACATAGTTCATTATTTAACAAGACTGTGCTGCTAATGGAACTGATTACTAGGGTAAAGTGGGCAAATGGCGGTCACTTAAGAAAAATGTGTTATCCTAAATACAAAAATTATACATAACGGTAAATGATTTTAAAATAGCAAGTCACTAGTGCACTCACTACCGTTTTTGATGCAAAAGAATCTGAAAATTATTTGTATAATTTTATGACAACAAAATATACAAAAATGTGCTTTTGACTGGCATTGCCGTACATATGGGGGAATGCCGGTCACCTATCCGGGCAATGCCGGTCATGCAGAAAAATATTTTAGGAATAATGAAATAAGCTGGAAATAAGTATTTTTTTATAAAAAATAAAAATTTATTGATATAAAAAACATATCTATTTAAGAACAAAAGGTATATTTACTTGTTACAACGAAAAATGAAACAAAATTTGAATTTAAAATAGCTGATAATTTTAAATAGCTATATATAATAAATCTCCTTGAGTAACAGGCTGACACTCATCAGTAATCACAGATGTATCCCTCTGCTGTGTCCCATCCACTGCATTCAGAATACGCCCATCTTCCACATAGGGTGCACCTGACCGCCATTACCCATCTGTGACAATTTTTCTTTTGCCTCATTTTCCAAGAAAAAAAAATGTTTTGTTATTCATTTTTATATAGGAAAAGAAAGAAAAATAGTCAATCTTTACGTAGTAACTGAGCTTTTATAAAACAATAGAAAGATTTTATCTCCAAGTATTATTTCACTTACCGTAAATATTACATCAAAATTGTCGAAAATACGTGGTCCGCTGTACTAAACAAGGTATTAATGCAAACTGCTCACAAATCGGCTATCGAGAATCAGAGGACAGTTGGCACATGTGCAAGCACATTGCATCGTTGCCAAAATTAACTATAAGTACTTTGACGCCCTGACCGGCATTGTCCACCTGACCGGGATTTGCCCACTTTACCCTACCAATAAAAAAACACTGCTCTAGCAAATCTGGAATTGATTTAATACTAAAGCGGGTTTGATACACTTACAATTTATCTAATATGGGTTAATAAAAAAATAAGCTATCAGTACAAACTATGTCTTAGCAAACCTGTTGTATTAGATAATTTTCCTCAGTGTGGGAAAATATGTAGATAGGTCCGGGCTTTAAAATTTGGAATTTACGTCTTACTACAAATTTTAGGCTGGATAGTCGTTGAAGGACGCCTAAGAAGCGATTAAGAACATCATAAACACACCAAGAAAAATTACACGTAATATAAGAAAATATAAAGAAAATACTCACTATATTTAAAAAACACCGTTCGGAAAAACTCAGCAAGAAACTCAAAAACGACTTAGTTACAGTAGCCTTTAAAAATAAAAATACTATCCACGAAAAATATTCTTGGCTAGCGGACTTTAAAGTGTAAAAAGACCTGCATTTTGCATTAAAGTACACAGGAATGCCAAAAACAATAGACTCCCTGGGGCCGAGTAGACATTGACAGCTGTTTCGTCCTTGTTAGGAACTTATCACAATGCCACAACCCGAAGCAACTCCAATGATAACACTGCACGCACATAAACCCTGCTTAATAAAATAGCAAGTAGTAAATAAGCCTTAACGCCATCACGTTGGAATCAACAACACAGGTACAATCAAGTGTGGATGTAAAAAGACTCAAAAAACAAAACAGCGCAAACACATTCCAGTATAGTGTACGACATTTCGTACTTCTCCACATCAGTCTGCTTGATTGGCAAATACAGAAATAGCTTGCACTAGAAGTACCCACCAGGGTGCGTGCTTCCGTTACAACGCCGTGTCTAATAAAAAGTAGAGTAATCGTGTCCGTATAATTTATATCAACGAAAAATATTCTTGGCTAGCGGACTTTACAGTATGAAAAGACCTGCATTTTGCATTGAAGTACACAGGGATGCCAAAAACAATGGACTCCTTGGGGCCGAGTAGACATTGACAGCTGTTGCGTCTTTGTTAGGAACTCATCACAATGCCACAACCCGAAGCAACTCCACCGATAACACTGCAACGCCCTTAAATCCTGGCCAAATAAAATAGCAACTAGTAAATAAGCAGCAACGCCATCACGTTGGAATCAACAACAATGCAAAACACAGGTCCAATGAAGTGTGGATGTGGAAGGACTCAAAAAACAAAACGGCGCAAACACATTCCAGTATAGTGTACGAAATTTCGTACTTCTCCACATCAGTCTGCTAGATTGGCAAATACAGAAATAGATTGCAGTAGTACCCACCATGGTGCGTGCTTCCGTTACAAGGCCGTGTATTTCTGACTTATTCTAGGGTATTTTTTGGAAAGCTTACTAGATTCTGCCGACACGTTTTGGGAATCATCAATTTATTCTGTAAAGTCAGGAAGCTATTAATTTTTAAAATAAATCATACATTTTCAAAGCTGTTTTGCTTTAATCGTAAAAAATAAAACTAATATCTAGTGGGGTGACCTCGACTTTGAATAACTTCATGACACCTCCGAGGCATACTTCTAATGATGCCATGTCGATGTGTTCTTGATACACTAGTTGCCACAAGATAGGAAGTAGCTGCCGCAACTGACCAATGTTTTCTGGCTTAGGCAAATTTTGATCCAGCTGGTACTGAAGCCTGTCCCACACATGTTCAATCGAGTTGAAGTCTGGATAATATGGTTGTAATGGGAAATGATTTAACTCTAAGTTATTAATTTCTTCCATTACCACTCAAGCTCTATGAGGGCGAGCATTATCGTCAAGAAACACAAAATTGTGACCAATTCGACTTCTAGCCCCTGTCACATAAGGTGTGATAATTTTATCCCTGTATATTTGACCAGTTACTGTATTATCAAAACAATGCAGCTCAGTTTGAAACCCCATAGCAACAGCAGCCCAAACCATGACACCACCAGCTCCTCCAAATGTATGAATTGGCTGCACACGTGCTTTCGTGTATTTATACAGTTCGGTACACTCTTTTACGACGAGAATCATTGTGTAAGCTGAATCTTGACTCGTCAGTAAATAATACATGGTCCCAATTAAAATGTTCTTCAATTCTTTGATTGGCCCAAGCAAGCATAAGTCGTCGATTATTCGCTGTAATAGCTATTCGCCTTAGCGGCCTATAAGACTTAATTCCCGCTTCTTTGAGTCGGTTTCTTACTGTCTGATAAGAAACTCTTCTTCCTATTGCATTTTGTAGCCCTTGTTGAAGTCGTCGAGCTGTACTAAAGGGGGCTCTACTTACGACTATTCTAATGTGTCGATCTTCTCTATCATAAGTAGCCCTTACAGATCCGCTACCGGGTCTTCTGCTAGCACTTCCAGTCACCCGATAATGACTCTTAATGATTCTTGAAATCACATCACTCTTACTTTTACCCAAAATATCTGAAATTTCACTTTGTCTGTATCCACGTTGGTGCAACGTGACAATAAAGTTAGTTACGTTGCTCTTTGGATAAATGGTTTCTTTCCATATTTTTAAACTTAACAAATAACGTCAATTTTAAACGCCTTCATAAAACTTCACATTTCAAACTAGTTTTCGTGGAAACGGCCATTGCTGAACACTTAAAGGCAAAACAGCTTTGGAAATGTATGGTTTAATTTAAAAACTAATAGCTTTCTGACTTTACAGAATAAATTGATGATTCCAAAAACGTTTCGACAGAATCTAGTAACCTTTCCAAAAAATACCCTAGAATAAGTCAGAAATCATGTAATCAAATTTTGTAGCACATCAAAAATGTTTAAATTTGCAATACTTTTTACAACACACTATATAACACAGAATTATAGCCCTTTTTAATAATAACTTCTGCTCATGTCAAAGTCGATAAAATTCCCTATCCAACCCTGGTTGAGCGATCCCCCTCACTGATTTCTGCTATAAAATATATCCTCAAAAAGATGCAAAAAATGTTAGTTCCCGATTCAGTTTTGAGTAATTTATGTATTGACCTATCTATTATTTTTATGCTTCCACTCTTCCCATCGTACTTGCTGTAATTCTTCTAATAATATTATTTGTTTTATTTACAGTATTTTAATATCCATTCATAAATAATACAAGTGCATTGATTGAAATTGGTTTCGTATATATCATCGTAAGATAGTAGCACCAAGACCACTTAATCACTTTTTGCTACGACCGTTATCTATGATTGATCTCGTACTAGACCTGAATATTTAATAATAGTAATGCATAAGCAAAATGACATGGTAAAAATCTTGCAATTATAATAATTTATTGTGTATTAGATGTAAATTAATTACTTGCGCTGTCTGTATACTTATTCTTTTCCTATTTCAGACTGTTAGAGTAGGTCTATAACAAAATTGAGAAAAACTATGCAACAAAATATTTTTTTCTACGATCGTGCAAAAAGTTACTATTTTTAGCAATATCTACTGTGCCGAAAGTTTTACTTTTTTGCACTAGTCTAAAAAGTAACATACTTTTTGCAGTCATACTTTGATACTCTATTGATTAGGAGTTTAATTTAAAGGTAACATTTAGTTAGTAATATCTTCAATAAAATTTTAACAACAAAAAATTTAATTCGATCGTAGAAAAAATGTTGTGTGCAACACGTGCAAAAAGCATATTTGTTGCACTCAGCATGACCAAAAAATCCAAATTTAACATAAAATAATTAGGTAATTGCTTAAGAATACTTAACATTATTACATCAATAATTAGATAAAACTACAATCTCAAACATCTTATTTCCTAATTTGGACAGCGTTTTTAGAGAGTCAGAGAGTGTTTTTTTAATAAATAATTATATGATAGATGACGGGGGCGCCAAATGCGTATTTGTACCATAGACAATTTACCTTTAGATAAGCAAACAATAGTCACGAAAGTGGCAGATGTATGGCCTCGCGCATGTTAACAAAGCTAGACACTATTAGACATGCGCACTGCAACATTATCGTTTAACGAATGGGAACATAGACAAGTCCGGGCTTTCAAATTTAAATTCATGCCACAAAATTGGACTTTCTTCTCAATTTTTGATCAAGTTGGGAAAAAAGGTAGTGATTTCTGGCATTTTCAGTAGTAGCAAACCTATCAGATTTTAAAGATAGAAAATTGTTTTTAAGGTTTTGTTTTTAAAATTTGTTTAAAAATGATTCGCTGTCGTGTTTTTAGTTCGAAAAGGAAGTGAATATAACCAGCAAAATAACCAATCTATGCTGTTATCGCGTGCATAACCTCAAGTCAAATATTAGTTGGTATATAACTTGTATTGATTTTTACAATTTGGCAAAAACTTGGGTACGTGTAAAACATTTTCAAGCAAAATTTCTTGTTCAAGAATTTGAAAAGTGTCGCCCGCGAACTTGACCCGTGGAATACTGGCTTTATTAAAAGCTTAATGTCGGGGTGTACAGATTTTAACCAAAAAATTAACCAACCAGCAACTTTGACAGGATTAATTTTCTCACAATCAGACACCATTCACTAAACTACACAAAAACTAGAAATCCGTAAATATTAAATACCCACAATTCACAATAGTTAAGAAAACTACAAGGAATCCAAAGAGAAACCTTAAAACACAACAACAAAAATGGCGGCCGAGCCGGTTCTGGAATGTATTTTGAGCATGTCGCTAAAGTAGGACAGGCCGGTAACATGAGGTTTGTGCTCATGCCCGAAGGTGCCCAGAGGGAAGGCAGCTGACCGGCGAGTCATGCGCTCGGACGTATTTTTTACCCATATATAAAACCTAACTTTTGTTTGCGCAGGAAATAAGCTGTATACATATCTAAAGGTAAATGTCTATGATTTGTACCGTGCGTTAAATTTATCTTGATAACATTTTGATTCACTATAACTTTTTTGTTTTTAAAGATATGAAGGTAAACAAAAAAACAAAATGTAGGGTTGGTTGCCAAGTTTTTTCCTAGGTTACATATAATAATAATAATAATATAATAATAATAATAATAAAAAGTTTATTCAACATTTTTTTGTTTACATTTAATGTTAATATAATTTTTTTTTGAATAAACTTAATTCCGAAACTCAGAAGTAAATACTTGTATTGAGTTAAATATAATAATAAGTTAAATATAAATTTAAAGTTAAATAATAATATAATATTTATTGTAAAGAATATATTTCATAATTTAGACACAACTATGTTATAATATAAAACAAACATGACAATATTTTATTTGTATTTTATATCACTACAATATAGGAAGATACAATACGTTATGTATATAATATATACAGGGTGTTAGTAAATAAGTGCGACAAACTTCAGGGGGTGCTTCTTTAAGTGATTTTAAGAAAAATAGTTCATATAAACATGGGTCCGAAAATGCATAGTTTTTACGATACAGGGTGTCAAACTTTTAAAAAAAAATCGGATGTTCGTAAATATCTCGATATTCTTTTATTCGATTTTGTTGAAATTTGGTAATTTTATTTATAATAACAAGAGGATAATTTAGCCTCAATTAGATTAAAATTTTTAAGTCCAGTGGCGTTCCGGAAGACAGTCCAACTAATATTTTTGACAACAAAACTGCGCGCCACTGGCTTTTTTAAAAATTATGTATTTTTTTCGAATTAAGCAACTACAAATACAAATATGTTATTTTTTGAGTTTGTTCATATCTTGCTTTGTTTTTGAGAAAAAAAATAGAAACCACTTTATTGCATGTCCCCGGGACAATAAGAGTAAAAAATTTAAACTACTTACTATGCTATTAAGCAATTAATTACACGAAAGTCCTCTTTTGAATTTTAATATTTTAAAATCTATGCGAAAAATTCGAAAGAGAACTTTTGTGTAATTTTAATTGGTTAATAGCATAGTAAGTGGTTTAAATTTTTACTGTTATTGTCCCGGGGACATACAATAAAGTGGTTTTTATTTTTTTTTCTCAAATACAAAGCAAGATATGAAAAAAACTTAAAAAATAAAATATTTGTATTTGTAGTTGCTTAATTCGAAAAAAATACATAATTTTTAAAAAAGCCAGTGGCGCGCATTTTTTTTGTCAAAAATATTAGTTGGACTGTCTTCCGGGACGCCACTGGGCTTTAAAATTTTAATCTAATTGAGGCTAAATTATCGTCTTGTTATTACAAATAGAATTACCAAATTTCAACAGAATTGAGTACAAGAGTATCGAGATATTTACGAACATCCGATTTTTTTTTTAAAGTTTGACACCCTGTATCGTAAAAACTATGCATTTTCGGACCCATGTTTATATGAACTTTTCTTCTTAAAATCACTTGAACAAGCACCCCCTGAAGTTTGTCGCACTTATTCACTAACACCCTGTATATATATAAATATATTTGAAAGAAACTAGGGAAATACAAACATATATTCTTTATTTTATTCATTATTTATTAATGACGTTCTTGAATATATCTCTTGGATTAGATAATATCCAATTTTTAATTTTATTTTTATAATTATTTAACGATTTAATTATTTTAATTGACTGTGGTAGCATATCAAAAATATATGGATTGATGTTCAAAAAATGTTTGTGTGCTATTGTTTTGTTTACTCTATTTTTATATGTAATAGTATTTTTATGACGAGTTTCATTTTCTGACATATAAGTCTACCTTATGTTTTTTTAAATGGAACACCCTGTATATTTTTACATTTTTAAATTCCACATAAAATTATAATTATTTTTTATTAAATGCATTATTAGTCTATACTTCATAGTTTCCGAGATATTGACTCTCGAAAAGTGACATTTTTGAATTTTGACAACTTCTAACTTTCTAACAGTACGTCTTAGAGCAAAACGGCTTACATGTCCCTATCTTCAATTTTTATTATCTTCCCAAAAAAATCACCATCCAGTTAAACCGGAACAACTATATTTCCTGCTTTCGAGTTACATCCGGTTTAACCGGAAGTTGATTTTCTTGGGAAGATAATAAAAATTGAAGATAGGGACATGTAAGCCGTTTTGCTCTAAGACGTACTGTTAGAAAGTTAGAAGTTGTCAAAATTCAAAAATGTCACTTTTCGAGAGTCAATATCTCGGAAACTATGAAGTATAGACTAATAATGCATTTAATAAAAAATAATTATAATTTTACGTGGAATTTAAAAATGTAAAAATATACAGGGTGTTCCATTTAAAAAAACATAAGGTAGACTTATATGTCAGAAAATTGACAGTGTTTTGTTTTATATGTAACTTAGGAAAAAACTTGGCAACCAACCCTACATTTTGTTTTTTTGTTTACTTTCATATCTTTAAAAACAAAAAAGTTACAGTGAATCAAAATGTAATCAAGATAAATTGAACGCACGGTACCTATCCACAAGACGGCAAAATACATTTAAATAACAAAAAATATGAGAAAATGGTTTTACAATATACACAATTATTACAAAGCTTTAATGAAGCTGTATCTGAAAGACAGTATATCTATTGACATTTATCTTTTTTGTACTTTATCCTATTTATCAATATAATTATTTGAACCTGCTATTAGCTATAGAAGGCATATTATTTAAATTGCTGTTGTAATTACATGCCTATATTTTAGAACCAGGCCTGATATATTGTTACTGACAAAATGTATAACGGAAATCCCTTACGCAGTAGCGTATTCTTGATTTCTTCGTGCAACAACTCAAAATGCAAAAAAATACGTGTTAAATTGAAATTAATACAACTGAAAATGGGAAAAAGTATTGATGTAATTTTTAATTAATTTAAATTAATGATTTCGTATAATATAATAGACAGTTTTGGCACGTCTGAACTTAAAAGGCAGCTTTTAATGTAAAAAAAAGAATACAAAATGTATAGTTCAGTTCAGAAAGAAGTAGGACATCGATTGTGTGTTGTAAACCTACCCATAAACCCCGAAAGTTCATAAAAAAGTAGGACAGGCTATTAACTGTGTTCAAATTATAACAAACTAAACTTTTTATTTATTGGGCTAAACTTAAACGTGTCATATTTATAATTTTTATTACCATTTTTTCTTTGTTTCATTAAGAAATAACAAGTCTAATTTAA
This sequence comes from Polydrusus pterygomalis, assembly GCA_963969555.1. NCBI lineage: Eukaryota > Metazoa > Arthropoda > Insecta > Coleoptera > Curculionidae > Polydrusus > Polydrusus pterygomalis. The sequence continues at coordinate 55,254,920 of OZ018378.1, forward strand.
TTCAAATATTTTATTGTACCGGGTGAACCACTAAGAATGGTCGTCGGCTATATCTCAGAAACTAGAAGTCATAGAGCTTTTAAGTAAAATATGTTTTAGTAAAAGTGCCCAAAAGAAAATGTTGGAAATTATTTTCGAGTTTCTAAACTCACCGCTAGAGGGCGTAAATCCAAAATTTTCCATTTTTTGAAGGGTACACCCTGTATGTTTTTAAATTTTCAAATTCCACATAAAATTATAATTATTTTTTATTAAATGCATCATTAGTCTATACTTCATAGTTTCCGAGATATTGACTCTCGAAAAGTGACATTTTTAAACTTTGACAGCTTCTAACTTTCTAACAGTACGTCTTAGAGCAAAACGGCTTACATGTCCCTATCTTCAATTTTTATTATCTTCCCAAAAAAATCAACTTCCGGTTAAACCGGATGTAACTCGAAAGCAGGAAATATAGTTGTTCCGGTTTAACTGGATGGTGATTTTTTTGGGAAGATAATAAAAATTGAAGATAGGGTCATGTAAGCCGTTTTGCTCTAAGACATACTGTTAAAAAGTTAGAAGCTGTCAAAGTTCAAAAATATCACTTTTCGAGAGTCAATATCTCGGAAACTATGAAGTATAGACTAATAATGCATTTAATAAAAAATAATTATAATTTTATGTGGAATTTGAAAATTTAAAAACATACAGGGTGTACCCTTCAAAAAATGGAAAATTTTGGATTTACGCCCTCTAGCGGTGAGTTTAGAAACTCGAAAATAATTTCCAACATTTTCTTTTGGGCACTTTTACTAAAACATATTTTACTTAAAAGCTCTATGACTTCCAGTTTCTGAGATATAGCCGACGACCATTATTAGTTGTTCACCCGGTACACAATAATTATTAAAAAAATTAAAATTATATCTATTTAATATTTAGTAATCGCTTTATTTTTTTATAAAAGCTTATTCAGTCTATTGGGTATCGATAAGTATAAACCACGCACAAAATCCAGATCATCACTTAACTCGTTCCGCACGTTTCTTCAATAAATGGAACAAGTTCATTTCTGTTAGCTGGTCGGATATTTGCTTTATATATTTTTCGTGTCATTAGACCCCACACGTTTTCTATTATATTAATATATATCGGGACTTTTTGAAGGCCATGGCAAAGTTTCCACGTTATTTTTCTGGAACCAATCTTTGACCATACCCGCGCTGTGAACCAGGCAGTTGTCGTGTTGGAAAATAAAGCTCTGATCAGGGAAATGTTGCAATACACTAGGCATCATAATATATTCCAAAATGTTCTTGGAAGTAACTGCATTAAACCTTTCATTTACAATCCAACACATTCCAAGTCCATGATAACTCACCCATGCCCATACATTCACCGAAAATCTCCCTAAGCTTTCGGAATTACTGATAAAATTTTCAGTATATCTAGTATTGCGAGGTCTGTATACCCTGATATGTCCGTTGAACGTAGACTGAAAAACTTTTTCGTCAGTAAGGACTACTCTATTCCAGTCTGGCCGCAACATATTATTTAAGGCAAAAATAATTCTTGCCTGTTTGTGTTCTTCCCCTAATTTCATCTTTTTGGCGACAACATAATTTTTAAATGGGATTCTTTTACCCTACGACAACCTGTCGGTCTCTAACCAGGAAAATTTGTTTGCTGAATAGCAGCTCGCATTATTTGAAAGGGATTTTTCTCTAAGTATTGCACAAGACCATTGTCATGTTCTTTCGTTATTTTTCTTGGTCTTCCAGGAGGCTTTTTCTTATACAAAGTTCCATCCGCTTCCCATCTGTACTTAATATTTTCTACCGTTTTTTTTGCTACGTGCATTATAATAGCGGCAACGTCTCGTATAGGTATTCCGTCATTTAAAACACAATTATTTGAATCCTTTGAACATTGTCAAGCCTAGGCATTATGCTTCGAATCAATAACTACTTATAAAAAATATTTTTTTTTAAATTTAAAAAAGGATGTCAGTGTCATCCCAAAGATGTCAGTGTCATCCCAAACTTTTGATGTTTTTTAAAAGCCTGGTTTACATAGGATAAGAATCCGTGTCCTACTTCTTTCTGAACTCAGCTGTACTTGGCGCGGGTTAAAAAGAGATCGATCAAGTCAAGACTCAACGTTGTCAACTTCTGTTGGAGCGCGATTCACATTCCCATTCCACTCTTGCTGCATTCCCCCTCCATAGCAGCAAATAATTTTCGATAGCGAAGTACCCACCGCGATGTCTAATGTTTTCTATTTTGATTGAATTTTTCATGAAAGCGTACGGTAAAATATCTGTTTTAAGATGGTTTGTTACACCTTACCAGAGAAACTGATGTTCGGTGGTTACTATACATATTTCCTTAACGGGCCAAGAAGCCATGATCTTAATGGTGTTCATATCTCTGCTATGTCGGTCTATTTTCTTTTTCTGTTTACTTTCGGCATCTTACAAATAGTAACACGAGTGATACACAAAAAAAATTCACTATGCACTTGACGGTACGATAAAAGGAACGGAGTAAGTGCGCTCTTAAGTTCTTTGGCGAAACGGTAACGGAGCGATATTTTATTTATAAGGGCATGAACCGGAGGGAAGCAAATTCAAATTGATTATTTATGGATAAGAGTAAGATACGGCGCCTATGCTTAACGTGTCGATTTTATAATTATTATATTAACCAAAAACTGCGACAATAGTGTAAAAGCTTTTATCGGGAAATTATTCAAGCAGAAACTATTGCTTACAGTGCTTTTTATAAAATTTTATTGTCAACTTCTTCCGTTCCTTGGTTTAATGTAGTACCTAGATACGTTTATAAAATTTATTTATTTAGTCTGGTTTTAAAATTTAAGTTTTCTTTGAAGCTTAACATTTGCGTAACAGTTCTTAATTTGTTGTCACTTTTACCATTTTTACAATTTTTTTTCCGAACTATAAAAATAAGGTCATGTGATTACCCCATTCGTGTCTAAATTTAAAAAACTATTGTGGTACTAAAACAATTTTTTTGCAATAATGCAAATGCTTGTTTTCTGCTATTTTTTAAAACTATTTTACTAAGTGATCAAAATGATTTCCATTATGTTCCAAACAAAAATAAAGTCGATTTGTTAACTACTCTTTAACATTTCAAAAAATGTTTCTTGGTAAACTTCGACAAGCATCAATAATTATGCTCTGACGCAATTCTTCCAAACTAGTGATTTAAGGTAACCCCATATAAAGAAGTCCATAGGGAAACGATCAAGTGATCTTGGCGGCCAGTCAATTGTACCTCTTCTGCCAATTCACTGGTTTGGATAAATTTGGTCAAGCCACTCTATCGCCACAGCAGCATGTGGGGGGTGCGCCATCTTGAGGAAAGTATAGTTCTTCGTTCAAATTCAGATTGCCTTGTAAGTCTCTCATGTCAGCATAAACTTCGCCAGCTAAATTTCCTTCAATAAAAACATGACCTTTAAAATATTGTCTCCTAGTATTTCTGCCCAAATATTGATTTTTTTGGGAATATTGAGTGTGCTCCTCTGTAAAAAGGTGTAAATTAACGTCACTCCAGTACTGTTTATTCACATGACCATTTAAGAAAAAATAGGAATTATCACTGAAGCAAATGTTTTTTTTTTTTTTATAAATTCTGCTGTTGCCGTAATTCTCACTGTCATGGTTTCACAAAAATGACTTCTTCAGTCCGAATCGTCGTCGGCATGTTAATGCAAAATTTTCATATTGTAAAGGTGAAATTTATACATTTTCAGTACTTTCCTAAATGAATGTCTGAATAAGCTGATAACTGTTGTTAAATGTCGCGTTGACACCTTTGAATTTATAGAAACTTGCCCAATAACCTCAATCTGCATATCGTCATCCAAAACTCTAGGTTGTTGTCTTTCCTTAGTTCCAATGAATCCACTTTCTTAACTTGAAACCAAATCCCTTATGTAGACGTGGCTGACGTTTTTGTAACGATGATTTTCTTTAAAATAATGGCAGTTCTCCAAAAGCACATACCCTGAGCACCATAAAGAAAAATCATCTACTCGTTCTTCAATAGAATACACAAATTGCAAATTAAATTAAAGTTTAAGAGAAAATACAGACACTAGTGGTGGCAAAAGCATACATGTTAAATTTTAAATGATTTAATAGATCCAAATTTTATTAAAGATTTTACAAAAAATAGCAAAAAACAAAAGTATTATCGTTATTGCGAAAAAAATAAAAGAGTTTTAGTACTACAATAGTATTTTAATATAAGTTTGGGACCATTTTCCCTCACTTACATTAATTTTCTAATTTCAAATTTTGCAAAATCAATTTTTCAAACATTTTCTCAACATTTTGTACTTTAATCTCATTAAAATCTGAAAATCATTTTTGATAAGCTTTCTAGAGACTTGTCACAAGTGGGTAGTGACAAGACAAATTCCCTGGCGTCGGTGATTGGCCTCGTTACGGAAATAGGCCGACGTAAAATTAAAAAAAAAAAGTGGGTAGTGCTTTAGGAATGGGTAAGGGTGGTTTAATATTCCCCCCCCCCCCGCGTTTTTGTAGAAATGGTATTTTTGTAATAGCTTTAGTGTAGAAAACATAGCCATTGTAAGTTTTAAAGCAGTCACCCTGTATAACTATAGTGGGTTAGCCGCAGCATGTGCAAAATGGATGTTAAAAATTTAGAAAGCAGTACGTAGTTAACTTTTAATTTCAATACATTTATTTAGTCCTTTCTTCTTAAAATTTGTTAAAAACGAAGTAGGTTTTTACAATTTCAATTTTTCAATTTTAAAATTCCTGCTAAATCGGTGGTTTATAACTGACTACTGTTACACCTTGACTAATGTAATTATGTTTCTTTAATACCGTCAAAGAAGACCGTTAAACCGACGACCGTCTGTTTGTTACTCTTCAGCAGAAGACGAAAGAAAGTCAGTATATCTTCACTGTTCTAGCAGCAGGTGCCAATCTAAGGTTGCCGTGGAACCATGCAATGTCGGGTTCACTAATATCAAATATATTATGACACATTGTGTCTCGTCGGAAGCCGGTTTGATTTTAATTGGTGTTAATTTGTCATAATGAGTTTTAATGGAAATCCGATAAGACCTGAAGAAATGATGTAAAAGTAGCAGATAAATAGTAAGTTTTTCTGTTGTCTTCAATTTGGAGGAAAATGACTTATCACAACCATAGAAAACAAAATAATATTTTGTTTTTTTCTTTTCTCTGAAATGTACCTAGGTTTTGGAAAATTGAATTTCCAATGAAAATATACTATTTTGCTTCTTAGTAGTACTAGTACTAGAAATATTGATATAGTGATGTCGAAAAGTGAACAATCGTCCGAATAGAAGGACTCTTTTTATAACGGAGGCTGTCCCTTGTAGACCAGGGCTGAAGCCTTTGAAAATGGTAAAAAGTGAAAAAAAATAATAGTTGAATGAACCCCATTGGAAAAGGAAGAGAATATAACAAAAATGAAACGAAACATAATTTTTGGGCGATCCGAGGTCGGTAAGTGGAAGGGGGTGAGTTTCTATGGAAAAACGTTAAATGGTAAAGTTGTAAGTAATAAGAAGATCTACAACTTTTGTATTTACACTTTTTTCACATAACCTCAAAATTTATGTGAAAAATTCAAATAACCAAGTTTTTGATTTTTATTTTTATCTTTTACAAAAAAAAAAATTTCCGCGAAATTTGGTGAAAACTTACCTTTTTATGACCCAAATACACTGTATTTTTTTTGATTTAAAATATTTATTTTTTCACCTTATTTTGACTTAATATCGAAAAAGCACCCTAATTTTCAATCGAAAATTCTCACGTCAAAATATCTGCTTTTTTAAACAAGTCGGTGGGCTTTTTGTTCGTTGAAATCTCTACTTTCTAATGGTGTAAAAAAATATACATTACTATGGTAAATGTTTTTAAAAAATGCAAAGAAACGAAAAAAACTCGAATCCGATTTTTTTTTTTAAAATCATTATGTACAATTTTAAGCTATTTATTAAAATTTATACTTTAATTACTCGAAAAACGTAAGATTCCATTTTACAGATAAACAAAAAATTGCAAGTCGAAATATACTAAAGGGTGTTTTTTAAGAATGATAGAAGTTCAAACTTGGAAAAATAATAGAGAAAATATTTTTGTGATCAAAAAACTAATTTTATTTGAAAAATCATTCTATGGAATTAACATTTTAAAATGATTTGGGGCATTTGGCCATCTTGGCTGTTCACGAGGTAGCGCTTTCTTTGAGAGTGATTCCTAACTAAAGTTCTATCTAACCTAAAAATACACCCTTTACTATTATAATTAACCACCAAATAAGTTAATAAAGTTAATATTTAATAAGACATCTACAATATTTTTCGTTTCTTTGCATCTTTTGAGAACATTTACCATAGTAATGTATATTTTTTACACCATCAGAAAGTAGAGATTTCAACGAACAAAAAGCCCAACGACTTTTTTAAAAAAGCAGATATTTTGACGTGAGAATTTATGATTGAAAATTATGGTGCTTTTTCGATATTAAGTCAAAATAAGGTAAAAAAATAAATATTTTAAGTAAAAAAAAATTACAGTGTGTTTGGGACATAAAAAGGTAAATTTTCACCAAATTTCGTGAAAAAAAAAAAATTTGTGTAAAAGATTAAAATAAAAAACCAAAAACTTGGTTATTTGAATTTTTTACATAAATTTTAAGGTTATGTAAAAAAAAAAATTTTTCACATAACTTGAACTTGAAGGTTATTCAATTTGACCGCCAAAACACTTGTCATTTGTTCCCCCTTTCACAATGTCAAGTTCAAGTTAATTTCCCTTCTGACACGTGCTGGTTGCAGTGGAACTTCTCTAACAAAGATGTTCTAGGAAAACAAAAAACTTTTTATAACTTAATTTTGCATACAATCAGCCCTATGCAGGAAGTACATTGACTTTAAAGTCAATGTTGAAATTATTTCAATAAACATTGACTTTCATTTCAATATTGGCATAAATTGGTATGCAGTATCGACACTTGATTAAAGATTATTGAAATGAAAATTTATTGAAATGAATGTCAAGTTTAGATTTGGCAACATTGTTTTTTCAATGTAAATTAATTAAAACAAGAATATTTGTCTACATAACCTCAGAATTTTGGTCTTCGATTTATTTTTGTGCGTATTTTTTATTTGTGAATTATTTAAAGTTTAAACCAAAAAAAAAAATAAGGTAGGTAAGTTTTACATGGGTTTTATAAATATTATTAAAAAATATAAACTAATTAGGGTCTTTGAGGCCCCTAGTCAAATAATAATTAAGCAGATTCCCTGTAGTGACCCATCAGCCCAGTTTTACGAAGCTGATTTGGTAATAAATAAAATATTTTCGTGCTGCAAAAAAAAATCATAATTTTTGCTTGTTATCATTGATGCCACCAAAAAAAACGGGTGAGCAGTACAGAGTAGGTACTTGTAAAAATGGTCGAAAAATGTTACTGTGTCAGGTGGGGTAAAGGAACGTGAACTTACTGGGCGATAAATTCCCATAGTCGAGATTTTCACGAATCTTGAGAAAAACTGTTAGTTTTGTCAAAAATATTGATTTATATTTGATTGACGTCATTTCAAGTTCGCTACCGGGCAAGTTTTCATTCACGTTAAAATTCTTGACTTTTTTCAATCTTGACTTTTTTTTCCCTTAGTGCATACCGATTATTGAAATTTAGAAGGTCACTTGACTTAATTTCAATTTCTTGAAAACTCTTATTTCAATAATTGATTAGAGTGCCTTCCTGCATACCAAACTGCCATGTTTATTGAAATTTCTGTCAAATGTCCTTTTTATGTCATAATTTCAACCTTAATATTAAGCCAAGGTACTTACTGCATAGGGCTGAATGTGTACGTTTTGACTCCTGCCGGGGCCGTAAAAACCCTGGTACCCCAACAGTATTTTACTTCAAGCTAAATGGTAAGCATATATCTACCTCATTTTATTAAATTTCATTTGCTACATTCCCCCTTTTTTATCTTTTACACATGCTTCAACTTTTATGAAAAACAATTTTCTCTTTTTTTTTCCCTCTTTACTTTTACATGTCTCTAACAAGGCTGAATAAAACTTAAGATTTTTCACGACAAAAAATGTTTTCCACAAAGTCTGTTAAAACTCCATAATTTTAGTATTGAAAATACTATTGGGATCGTGTTTACGCAAACATTGCATTGCATGTCGATGTCGCTCATGTCGATGTCGCTCCGCCGTCTGTCGCGGCCAACAGCGCAATATCTAGATCGGTCTTGTAACATAATACTCTGATAAGACTTGGTAGAAATATAAATATGAATCAGCGTAAAGTCGGCAAGTAAATAATGAATAATGTTTAGTTTAGTTTGTGTTTTAAAGAACGCCATAGTAACTTTGTTAAAAAGTGTTTTATTGAGATAAGTTATAACTAAGGTAAGTTCACGTTATTTAAATCGGAATATTATATCGAAAAAAAAAAGCGGGAGGCAAAAAGTTGGAGCACAATAATTGCATATTACAGGGTCCGCCCAAATTTGGTTAACAAATGGGATAATTTTTTTATTATTGATTTCTCAGAAAATGTTATTGTACCGGGTGATTGGTTATATTTTGCACCCCTACCTATCTCATGAAAATCTTCATGGTCTATTTTGAACGCTTGGGTAAATAAGTATAATTTAAAAACATAGCATAAGTAGGCTTAGACAATATGACCGATTGAATATAAGGCAATTGTTCACCTTGGTTGGTCTGCTATGTGAATATTATTGTTTATAAACAAATTTTTATTAATTATTCTTAGAAATAAAACCATACATTTAATATAATATGTTTTCGTGAATATACAGGGTGTCCCAAACGTAATGGGACACAGAGCAACAGCAGGCTCCTTAAGGCGAAATAACGCGATTTATTTAAACTTGCATTATCCCAAAATTGATAACAACCAAGATAAAGGGTGTCAAACTTTTATTTTTGTTTTCGTTTTTTTGGGATTATTTATAGTTCACCTTGGTTAGTCTGCTATGTGAATATTATTGTTTATAAACAAATTTAAATTAATTATTCTTAGAAATAAAACCATACATTTAATATAATGTGTTTTTGTGAATATACAGGGTGTCCCAAACGTAATGGGACACAGAGCAACAGCAGGCTCCTTAAGGCGAAATAACGCGATTTATTTAAACTTGCATTATCCCAAAATTGATAACAACCAAGATACAGGGTATCAAAGTTTTATTTTTGTTTTCGTTTTTTTGGGATTATTTCCTAACGAAATGACATAGGTAGCAGCACGAAATTAAGGATTTTGGGGTTTTTTGAGGTGAGGAATTTAAAATTATCCATAGTTTTTATGTAACCAGTACTGTAAAATTAAAGAACATTTTTTAAACTTTTACAAAATCCAAATTAGAATGTGGGCTTTAATTACATGACATAGGTCATTAAAATTTTAAAGCTGTGTCAGGTATTTTCAATACATAGGATGCTTGCGTAAGGTGCAAGATCTGTGAATTTTTCTTTTACAGTCTTCATTTTTCTGCCCAAGACAGGGCCTCTGCACTAACCCCTGAGTTTCCAGTATGCTAAAGTCTTGATTGTCGGTTTTTGACTATTCAATTTTTTACACCTCTTGTACACCTTTGAAAGCTCCATTACGGCTCGGTTTCTACACTCGAAACATGTCGAATTTAATTATTATATTCTAGGTTCGCCTAGTTATTCTAATAAAAAAAATTGTGGAGAAAGACTTTGTGCTTTTCTTTTTTTTCTATACATTTAACTCCACTTTGAGTATGGACTACTTCTTCAAAATAAAAATAAAACTTTTAAGTCTTTCCGCGGACTTCAAAAAGTGCAGACCTTAAACCTTTTGAGAACCTTTGTGGAGGAATGACAAAGTCTATGTTTAGACATGGTTTTAGACCGAGAAGTCAAGACTAGTACAAATTACTTTATAATATATTAAAGATGAAAGTTTAATCTTTAAATCCGATTCATGAGAATTTTTAAAGTTTAAGGATCTATCAATATTTTTAAGCTAAAGTAAATCGTATTTCCCAATTTGGAGAAAGTCAGTAACATCGTCGGGCAAAAGATGGGTTTACTTTATTTGAGGTGAATAATTTTAACTTAAATACCCAATAAAATACTAAGGCAATAAATGAAAAGAAATATCCCAATAATATAAGGTTGCTTTAATTTTCCTACTTTGGTGTTATAGTTGGTGTTCAGAAAACGTTAGGAAATTGAAAGATGTTTATTTGTTAAATTTTAATCAAGCCATTTAGATGAGCGATATCCTAGTAATTACTATAATTTTTAAAATATGTGTACTAGTTTATAAGAAAGGAATCCTTCCATTAAATTATTGCATAAAATAAGTATCGTTTATTTCACTTTATTGAAATTACTTCCACTAAATAATTGTCTGAGATATTAATTAAGTAAAAAACTGAAAAAAACAATACCAAATAAGGTGCCGGTTTAACTAAAAAACATATGAGTACGACTTGAAACACAGCTAGCCAGTTCACAAAACAAAAAAAAATCCTAAAACGGTTACCTATTTACCTTTATTTTTTTTTCCATTCCTGAGAAACCAATTTCAGCTTTTGTCACGGAGATAGGACCACCTAAAACACCATGAAGTTATTTTTTTTTTGTTTTTTAACAACATCCAATACGGTTATTATTTGAGCAGTTTCTACGCGGCCTTAAAATTTTGTTTAAAAAATAATAATATTCCCGAGTAAGAAAATTTATACAATTAATATTTATATACCATGCGAGCAAAAATTATTTGCAGCAAAAAGGGCTTGGATTAAAAAACGTAGAGCTTGGTTTAGATCACAATGATATAGGGACGATATATCTAACCAAATCTAGGTTAAAATTTATTCAAATTCATATTATGACATGATATGCCAAACTAATGAGTAATAAAATAAGTAGACAAATACAAATTTATTTTTGTTGTTTACAAAATTAACAAAGTAAGAATATACAGAAAGAAAAATAATTACATAAATTGCTGAAATTGGCCACCGCCATGCTCCAAGCATAAATTCACACGTCTCTTAATATTTTCGAAAGTGTTGACCAGCTTATCTGGAGAAATGTTACCATATTCTTGGACAATCCTTTCTTGTAATTGTTCTAAAATTGCAACTGGTATTTTAAAAATAGTGTTCTTTAAATGAGGAAAAACGAAGTAATCCATAACCGTTAAAGAAAGTGATCTAGGTGGGAATGCAATGCCTGATCGAAAACTAATCCATCTGTCATCGAAAAAATAGCATATTTACGAGTAGTTAATAGTTTCAGCGGCTGTATGGGCGGTTGCACCGTCCTGTTGAAAATATCCAAAACGTAGTTCGCCGTCAAGTAATTGCTCCACAAATGGATTCGAAATATTGTCTCTATACCGCTGTGTTGTAACTGTGGCATGGAAAAAAATAGGACCAACAATTCTTTTTCGGGAAACAGCTAACCAGACACCAATTTTTTGAGGATGCGATGTGGACTCTACAAAAAAATGGGGATTTTCACTACTCCACATGCCTGTATTCTCAGAATTCACATAACCGGAGAGGTGGAACCAGGCTTCATCCGAAAAAATGTCAGGTCTATAATAAATCATTTGTTTCCAATAAATTTTGGGTAAACCATGGAGAGTAATTCCTGCGTCTTTCAAAATCTGCGGCTTGTATTTCTTGGAATACTTGCACTTTATAAGGAAATAAATTTAGCCGCTTCTTAAGAATAGTCCTGCGTGTTCCACAAGATCTTCCCAGGCGTCTTATACAATTTGTTGGCGTATTTTGCATTATTTCACGAATGTTTGCAACAAGTTCTTTTGTTCTTACAGATGTTCTTCCTGTTCCTTTTTTGTGTTGTATAGAACCTGTTTCCCTAAACACAGCAACGGTTCTTTTTGGGCAATAATAAAAATCCCCAGCCATAAGAGCAATGTTAGGAAAATGATCGTGAAAATCGTCCATGCACAAACCCGGGGATTGTATTGCCACTCACCCCGTTTTGAAAATACGCTTCAACCATGAATGTTTTGTGCTATTCCGTAAAGCTCATTGTGTGAATTGTTCAAGACATTGGAAGAATTAGCGATGAATCAAATTACTTGTAACAACTGCCAAAGATGACGGAATAACTGATTGATTGTTAATTAAGGTAGTTAGTGACACCCAACAGGTATTAAGCTCTACGGCTAAGCATTACGTCCTTAGATGCAAGACCCCCTTTAATACAAATGATTTTTGACCGCACGGTATTAACTAGAACCAATTGATAATACATCCCAATGGAAAAATCTTCCTTGAGTTTCACAACCTTTCCTAGAAACAAATAAAAAGGCGCCTTGAAAGCATAAAGTATGAAAATATGATATGAGATACTTAGTACATCATCCCATTATCTGCGCAATTTTTTACTTGCCAGTAGTGCGACCAATTATAATATTATCTTTGTTCCGAAAACTTAAATAGAAAAAAACAGGAGACAGACTCGAGATAACCTTCAGCTAGATGCCGGAGGGTTGACCTTCTGCCGAAATACCTGCGAGTGGTTTGTGATGTAGATAGCTGGTTTTCCGAATTTTTATTTGAGAGCGTATTTGGTCATATGTTTTAGCAAATATTTCAAAATTTTATATTTATATTTATATATTTTTATTTTAAAACTAATACTGTAAATTTTTTTTCTTCCTCTATGCGATAGGATAGTGTATTCATGCCATGAAGGTGAGAAATTGGGGTAAACAGAAGTAATAAATGGGAAAGAAAGAAAAAACTAAAAGTCTTCCTCCACAAAATTTAATAGAATAAAATTCTTTAAGGATCTCTACTTGTTTCGAACGTAGAAAGTTTATCATCGGGAGACAGAAAATATATTTATATATTGCTGATGGTTTTGACAAAAGAAAAAATGGTGAAGGACCTTAATGGAGCTTTTATGGAATTAAAAAATGATATGTAAAAGAGATATAATATGGAGAATTTGATAAAAGTTAAGACATACTGAGTATGTGAGAAGTCAGTAAATGGGGTCAAAACCAACCAAATAAACTGGGGAAGAAGAAAAAACCTTTCGAAAAAGAAAGTGTCAAAGATTATTTAAATTTTTTTAAAAACATTTTTAGGTATTATTTGTCAATAAGACATTGGGAGGATAAAATTAGTAGTAATTATCAAAGTATCACAATGAAAATTTTATTACATTCAGCAAAAATGTTTTGTGTGGTCCTGAGGTTTAAAGCTCATTAACCCCGCAAGAGGTTAATTTATAATTATTATAATTAGGTATCTACTACTAATTTTATCCTCACAATGTCTTATAGACAAATACCTAAAAATGTTTTGTAAAATATTTAAATAATCTTTGACACTTTCTTTTTAGAAAGGTTTTTTCTTCTTCCCCCGTTTATTTGGTTGGTTTAGATCCCCTTTACTAACTTCTCACATACTCAGTATGTTTTAACTTTTATCAATTTCTCCATATTATGTCTCTTTTACACATCATTTTTTAAATTCCATTAAAGCTCCGTTAAGGTCCTTCACCATTTTCTCTTCTGCTAAAACGATCAGCACTTTATAAATATATTTTCTGTCTCCTGATAATAAACGTTTCTACGTTCGAAACATGTAGGGACCCGTAAAGAATTTTATTCTATTAAATTTTGTGGAGGAAGACTTTTGGTTTTTTCTTTCTTTCCTATACTTTTAACTCCACTTTAGTTTAAGCATGGACTACTTCATTAATTTCGAAGTAATAAAGTGCTGAAACAAAATTATTTATTTTGTACTTTGAGTAATTTTTTATGTGTTCCCCATTAATGCCAGTTAGATTGCTAATATAATTATTTTCGAAAAATGATTATCGGGTTTGTTCGGGTTTGCTCGCAAAATGCTTTAAAGTACACTGCAGACAACTTGCCAAATTTGCTGAAAAATTCGAAAATAAAGATGTAGTTTAAAGAGTTATTCTAATTTTCTAATCTTTAAATTTAAGTTTAAAATTCAATTTTATAATTTTTTTTTATAAAAATGTTAGGTTATATAATTTGCAATGTTTTTTTACTTACTAGCGTTATTTAAAAATCGGTATTTAAACCTAAACAAAAAATTTAAATAAAAAAATTATTTATTTGCAACATTTTTTTAAAAAGTTTGTAGTTTCTCTTGAAAATTTATTAAAAAATAACTTGGTAAAGTTTTATTAAGCCCATTCTCCGCACCAAGAACTGAACTAACTTTTTGAACAAGATGGGGAAAAAGGTAGTGACTTTTGATATTTTTTGTAGCTGTCAACCAATATTCTGTTGTTTTAAAAATTGGCTTAAAAATTATTCGTCGTCGTATATTTAGTTCAAAAACGAGAGAACAGTCAGTCAGTCACAAAACATTAAAATAACCAATCTTCGATGTTATCGCGTGCATAACCTCAAGTCAAATATTAGTTGGTATATAACTTGTATTGATTTTAACAATTTGGCAAAAACTTGGGTACGTGTAAAACATCTTTTTCAAGCACAATTTCTGATTTCAGGATTTTGAAAAAGTTTTCGGGCAAGAACTTGGTCCGTGAAATACGGACTTTATAAGTGCAAATTACTGATTACGAATTGCCAGTCGTTTTAGTCTCGCACTGATTTACTTCTTGCTCATTACGACAACCTGAAAGAAAATGTTTAGTTGCAATTACAGAAAGATCTACAAACAATGGCTGGTAAAAAAATCATTAGAGTAGGGTAAGGTTGCCCATTTCTTCGATTTTTAAGTATTCCGAATACTTACCGTAATTTCTGGTTTAACTTTGAATTGTTCAAAAAACTGTTAAAAATCACATGGTTTTAGCAGTTTTTGACGTTCTATAAGTTCTATAAACTCTTCTAAGCCTTATAATTCTATTCTATATTCTATCGCCGCTCTTGTTCAACATATTATTATACTCTGAAGAAATCTTTAGAAACGCTCTGGAAGGAACATCAGACGGCATCAAAATAAATGGAAAAACGGTTAACAACATTAGGTATGCGGACGACACAGCAATAATAGCAAATGACAATGAAGATCTACATTAGAATAATGCAAAACCTATACTCGGCAAGTGAAGAATATAGACTCGCTCTGAATACATCAAAGACGAAATGGATGATCATTAGCAAAGGTCAACATCTTCCAATGAATCTGACGATAAAAATGGTCAGGACATAAATCAGGTGGAAACATACTACACCAGTCAGACTGGAAAATGTTAGGAAAAAATTGATATCCAAAATTTTATTTCTGGAAACTGTTTATGGGGTAAGTATAAACGTAAAAAAGCAAAAATAGACAACTGGATCGGTCATCCCTCCCCGTGGGGGGTCGAAAGGGGGTGAAAAATGGTGTTTCGTGATTTATGCTAAAAGGAGACGTCCTAGAAAAAAATGTTTCATACAAAACTTGTAGATCATGTAAAAATCTACTACTTTTGTAAAAAGCACTTTTTCACATAACCTCAAATTTTTTTAGATAAGTGCGAAAAACCGGTTTTTGTGTTTTTTAATTTTCATTTGAAAACGTGTCAACTAATATTTATGAAATTTTAGGGAGAAATAGCTTTTCTTATGACAAATAAGGAAACATTTTTTTGTTTTTATTTCATGGGCTGTTTTGAAGATATTTGCTTTTTTTTTTTGTATTTTTTTCAAATAAAATTTGTCCTTCGAAAAATCAATTTAAAAACTTTTGGTTGTGCTCATTTTTTTCGTTTTTAGTTGCACTTTAACATGAAAAAAAAATAAGTCAGGGCGCAAAAACATCCTTTAAAATGCACAACTAGCCAAAAGTGAGATTTACGAAAACGAATATTTCAGTATAAGTTCATAATTCGTTTAAAATTACGAACATTTTTTAAAATCAAGTACTTATTTGTATTCTATGGGAAAAAATACTAAAAAAATTATTAAGAAATTTAGGTTAATTAAAATTTAAATTAGCAAGAATTTTAAAATACGAATTTTTGTAATTGATCGAGAAAAGTATAATTGCGTAAGCGAGTCACAAAAAAAATAATTTTAGGTAATTTTGAAGTACTCTGGTTCTTTTTAACTAATAAAAATAAACTTAAACTAGATTCAAATAACAAGTATATATTTTAACGAAATATAAATTATTAATTCAAAAAACTTCTTCATGTTAACATAAAGCATGGTAATGATGGTAACATTGAAAAAAAGTGGTATACAAAACCTGTTTGGTCTAGTAGATACTTAACCTATAACTCACGAAAAACTCAAGAATTGCAAAATTATTACATTATTATATTTTAAATAAATATTTAATATAAGTACTAAACCAATCTACGTTTTTTTGGTACACTTTCATCATTAAAATTATATGATTCTGATTTAGAATTTATTTTTTCCGCTGAAACGTTTTCTTCAACTTCATTGCCGTCTTCATCCTCACTACTAATGTAAAAAATATCTTCAAATATTTGTTTTTCAGCATTTAAGCAAAGGGTTGGTTCTTCGTTTGCAGCTAAAATATCTTCTACATCAATAAAGCCATCCAAATTTTTTCGCTCTTCAAAATTAGTACAATAACCAGACATTTTGCACATAAGTCAGTGCATTGCAGACCATGCTTTCGGCATCCGCACTTAGTACCACAGCCTTTTTCACAGCTACAAGTAACGTGTCCGGAATAACTGGATCGTCTGTGAAATGAGGTAACAGCACGTCTTTCTTATTAGCTGTTATTTTATTCCAGCCCCATTTAGTAGCAAGTAAAGTATTGTTTCCAAGCCACTTTTGAACCTGGAAATAGCATCTGTAAGAGTGTTGCGTAGCTGCCCCAACAGTTGGTGGTATTTTTTCTAATTTGAAACCTTTTCTAGTCGATAGTTTTTTATACTGGCTGAACCTCAATTCATCAAGTGATTCTTTGGATTTTTCACATTTGTAAATTGATTTTATTAAAGTACAGCCGTTAGCAGAAATGATCGTGGGGTCTACATTTTCTTTATAAAAAGGTTCAACCAAAGTAGTCAAGTTTGGAGTTTTTAATAATGAATGAAAACTTGTTTTTTTTCCATTGCCAGCAAATCCATAGCTTGTATCGCAACCAGTGAAACAGTGAAGAAAGGCGACGATTGATCGTAAATTTTGGTGTTGAAAACTTTTTGAAGAGTAGACTGCATTTAAAATATAATAATGTAATAATTTTGCAATTCTTGGGTTTTTCGTGACTTATAGGTTAAGTATCTACTAGACCAAACAGGTTTTGTATACCACTTTTTTTCAATGTTACGTTACCATCATTACCATGCTTTATGTTAACATGAAGAAATTTTTTGAATTAATAATTTATATTTCGTTAAAATATATACTTGTTATTTGAATCTAGTTTAAGTTTATTTTTATTAGTTAAAAAGAACCAGAGTACTTCAAAATTACCTAAAATTATTTTTTTTGTGACTCGCTTACACAATTATACTTTTCTCGATCAATTACAAAAATTCGTATTTTAAAATTCTTGCTAATTTAAATTTTAATTAACCTAAATTTCTTAATAATTTTTTTAGTATTTTTTCCCATAGAATACAAATAAGTACTTGATTTTAAAAAATGTTCGTAAATTTAAACGAATTATGAACTTATACTGAAATATTCGTTTTCGTAAAACTCACTTTTGGCTTCTTGTGCATTTTAAAGGATGTTTTTGCGCCCTGACTTATTTTTTTTTTCATGTTAAAGTGCTACTAAAAACGAAAAAAATGAGCACAACCAAAAGTTTTTAAATTGATTTTTCGAAGGACAAATTTTATTTGAAAAAAATACGAAAAAAAAAAAGCAAATATCTTCAAAACAGCCCATGAAATAAAAACAAAAAAATGTTTCCTTATTTGTCATAAGAAAAGCTATTTCTCCCTAAAATTTCATAAATATTAGTTGACACGTTTTCAAATGAAAATTAAAAAACACAAAAACCGATTTTTCGCACTTATCTAAAAAAATTTATGTGAAAAAGTGCTTTTTACAAAAGTAGTAGATTTTTACATGATCTACAAGTTTTGTATGAAACATTTTTTTCTGGGACGTCTCCTTTTACGATAAATCACGGAACACCATTTTTCACCCCCTTTCGACCCCCCACGGGGAGGGACGACCGATCCAGTTGTCTATTTTTGGTTTTTTACGTTTATACTTACCCCATAAACAGTTTCCAGCAATAAAATTTTGGATATCAATTTTTTCCATTTTGCACTAAAATTTTGATAACTTGACTGGTGTATACACAATCATATCTCGGCACTACGGTTAACGCGAAATGGGACCAAGCATCGGAAATACGATCACGAATAGAAAAGGCTCGAGCTACGTTTAATAACATAAAAAAGCTATTCACTAGCAAAGATATTTCTCTACAACTAAAACTAAGGCTAGTAAGGTGTTGTATTTTCTGTTTTGTTCTAAGGGGTGGAGGCTTGGACCACAAAACTGAGGCCTAAGAAACTGGAATCCTTCGAAATGTAAGTGTATCGGCGCATTCTGAAAATACCCTGGACGGACCACATCACCAACGTGGAAGTTTTACAGGGATTGGGGAAAGAGAAGGAAGTCATCTTTACAGTTAGGAAGCGAAAGCTCGAGTACTTTGGCCACATTATAAGACACCATAAATACCGTCTGTTGCAGCTGATTGTGCAGGGCAAGTTATATGGTAAGAGGCGACCAGGAAGGAGACGACATTCATGGATGCACAACCTGCGCCAGTAGTTTGGATTGTCGTCTGTAGATCTGTTTAGGAATGCTGTGCAAAAAATTAGAATAGCCTTGTCCGAAACGGATAGGGCAGCAGAAGAAGAAGCCATAAAAATCCAACGTATAACAATTTCAACGGTTCGTTACTATAAATTCGTCGTCAATACTTCAAAACCTATTTTGCTTTTCAGTAAGGCCAGGGAATCATTTTAAGGTGCAAATTTTTAATTTAAATTGTGTTTATAATGCCAGAACTTAAGAGTTTATCACCGCATGTAAAATAAACCCTCCGCTGTCACCGAATTTCTCGGAAACCGTACAAACTATTCACTTCAATTTAAAAATATTGAAAGATCCATCCTTAAACTCTATTTCTACTGTAGCAGACTTTGCGATTACTCTTTCGTTTTCCAAATATACTATAATTTTTGTAAGTATAAATCGACCAACATTAAAACTTATTTTCTCCCAAAGAAAGATCTAATTTAAAGATTGGTTACAATACAGACAACAATTGAACCTTTAGCTGTCCTGTGACACCAAATTTTTACCTGTTAAATTAAATTTTACTGGTGTTATTTAGTGACAGCCGAACGCCTGCAACTATTTTTGAAAATGTATCTTGGCGATTTTTAATAGTCGTATGTGCAAAAAAGACTTTATTATTTCTTTAGAATCAAATACATTCTTGTAATAAAAATCGATAAGTTTAACATAAGGTTTCGAATAAATGGTATTGCATGTCGCGAGTAAAAGCACAATGGTAACCTCTAACGTACTTATTTTATTGTAATGGTTCTTTCTACCATTTTTCGTTCATTAACAATAATTGAGATACAATCAGTAAATAAATAAAAGCAAACAAAGATAAAAAAAAATAAACAGTTCCATTTAACAATACCTTTTTATTTTAATAGTGAACAAACTCTCAAGCTAGTAAATAATACTACTAAACTCACTATAAAACTATATAATACCACTTAAATTTAGAAATTTTAAGCAATTTTCGTCGTGGAAGTTTAGGCGTGTGTATAAAAAGATTAAATCATAATAACTATAATTCAACCCATCAAGCAAGGTTTCGTGATTGCTTAAAAAAATTGAATCCTTAAAAAAGCCAGCTCTTGTTGTTATATTAACTACATATTATATAAACATTCTTAAAATATTAAATTTACAATTACAATAAATAATAATACAATATTTTTTTTTTGTATCTGCTACAAACCCTTAAACCCGGACTGACTCAATTAAGCAACTGGTTGTATATGTACCACTTTACCCTACAAGAAACATGTTCTGTAAGGAAGTTATAGTTTATTAGATGTACCGTATGTGGTAAATTATTCATTAAGGTAACCGCTGCAGTAAAATTAAGTGTTGAAGTATTTACTACCATTAGATACGGTTATGTTTCTTAACTTGAAACAACTTAAACTGGATTTTACTAAAACGCTGAATATTTTATAGAAAGGCGTAGGTATGCTAAAAGGGCAACTTTCTAATTTCATGCATTTATTCTCTGTTACACCAAAACCATAGAATATATAGCTACGCATCAGATCTATATATTCTGTGACAAAATGGAAGAAGTTTAAGATCCATTATGGCTGTTAAGTATTTTTCAAACTTTCACTGAGGAAAATGATCTATAATACAACAGGTTTACTAAGACATAGTTTGTATTGATAGCTTATTTTTTATTAAACCATATTAAATAAATTGCTAGTGTATCAAATCCGCTTTAGGGTTATATCAATTCCAGATTTGCTAGAACAGTGTTTTTATTGATAGTAATCACTGTCATTAGTAGCACAGTCTTGTTGAATAATAAAATAAATTGTATTTTCTCAATGCGACTCATTTTGTTCACAGTAAAGCGCTATCTTTACAATTAAGAAAGCAGAACAGCGTCCTCAAAAACGAATTGTATCCGTTAAAACATATAATCCACAAGACGTTGGTGGGGGGTTCGCAGCGATCGGCAATCGCCGCGCGCCCTATTATTAGTTTTAACGTATTTGTTGCGCATGTCACATCGTTGTTCGGAGTCTTCTAGCTGTCCTATCTGAACTTGAATTTTATTAATCGTACCAATGTTTCAATTAGTTTGTTTTTCTTTGTATTTAAGTTTTTTTACACTTTTCATGTCAGATAAAGCAATAGAATATTCTTATTTCGAACAACCCAACATTAGTATTGGACTTTATAATCTATGGATGAATTTTACGATCTCAGTAAACCATGTTGCATAACATCGGCGACACAATAAAACCTTGTAACATCAAAAATGACTTTTTTGTGCCATCTGTTAGTGGAACTCTAAATCTACACATCTAAAAAAGTCTTGTAACCCCAAAAATTAAGTATAAATAAGTATTCCAGCCAAATAAAACCTCGTAACTCCGATGCATTCAGAATTGACACGAAAAACCTCGTATCTCCGTCATTGGCGCCATGACCTAAACGTCAAAAACACATCGACACGTGCTTGTTAGTTAAATTTTTACTGTTTTTATTTGGTATTATAAGTATAATCATAGTGAATGCTTGAAGGTCGTAGACAATGATGTTTCTTGAATGATGAAAGAGTTTTGGACTTCCATTGTCTTTATTTGTTTTAAATCACAACGTTTCAACTGGTAAGTATCTCCAGTCGTCTTCAGGTGAATACTAAATAAGTAAAGTAACTACAAGACTATTTATACTAGCTAGGTGCACCGAAGCACAACTGAGTTGGGTGCAGTCATGCGTTCAGTTAGCACGCGATCTTATCCTAAGCTTACATATATCTAACAAAGGTTTCCAGATATTTCTTAAGTCTAACGATGGTTTACTAAAACGCAGAATCAAAGGACCATTGTCAACATTTCATCTAAAGAATTAACAAGCAATGAAGAAAACTTATTGGCCAAGGGTTTAAACTTTACTATCGCTCCAAAAGAGATACCAATACTGGACATTATTAGCGCTGTCGACTCAACAACCATAGGAGAGACACAAGGGGAGGAATTTAGATGGAAAGTTAGGGAAATTCTGGAAAAATCGAAGCCTTCAAAACAAAATATCAGTAAAGATGAAAAAATCTCCCTTACAAACCTTCGCAAAGACTCCACTATCAAGATTCTACCAGCCGACAAGGGAAAATCGACCGTCATTATGGATGTTCAGACCTACGATCAGAAAATCGAAGAAGTCCTGCAGAAAGGTAACTACTCTCTTACTGCCAAGGATCCGACCTCTACCATCGAGAGAAGAATCTACCGAACACTTAAGAAATATGAACGATATATACCAGAAAAGACACGGACACGCCTGACACCACACCACAGTAAGCCTCCACATCTCTATGGCCTGCCAAAGATACACAAACGCAACATGCCTTTAAGACCCATTACGAGCTCCCGTAATTCTCCAACATACGAGCTAGCTAGATTTCTACTCCCTCTACTCAAACCTCTCCAAGGAAATAGCACATCATTTGTTAAGAACTCACAGCACTTCGTTCAAATAATAGGAGGAAAGGAACTACAGCCAGGAGATCAGCTGGTGAGCTTTGACGTCGAAAGTCTTTACACCAACGTTCCCGTAAAAGACGCCCTAAAGGTTATCAAAAACAGACTTGAGGAAGACCATACTCTACAGGAAAGGACAACGCTCCCTATTAATGCCATCTTGGAACTATTAGAATGCTGCCTCAACAATTCCTACTTTCAAGAAAAGGATAGATTCTTCAACCAAGTAGACGGACTACCGATGGGCTCATCTCTCTCGCCAATAATCACCAACATATACATGGAATGGTTTGAATCGAAAGCAATGGAACAGGCAAAGAAGAAACCAAAAATGTGGCTGAGATATGTGGATGACACCTTCATTATTTGGAATGGAACCGATGACGAACTAAGAAATTTTCTAGATCACCTCAATAGCTTAACACCAACAATCAAATTCACCATGGAGAAAGAGGAAAACAACCAATTACCGTTTCTAGATGTCAACGTGAAGGAAAATGGTAATAGCATCCAAACTTCAGTATACAGAAAACCTACGCATACAGGTCAGTATCTCAATTTTACTTCAAATCACTCAAACAACACGAAACATGGCATAGTTAAAACCCTCGTGGATAGAGCAATTACAATCTGTAACTCGGAAGAGGCACTTAAAAAGGAAGCTCACCACATCAAGACCGACCTCAACAAAAATGGCTACCCCACAAAATTAGTTGACACAATATTGGAAAACCGTAAGAATCGACCCAACGCGCAAAAAGCAGACAGAGAGGCACAACCAACACTCAACATTCCGTATGTCAAGGGAGTATCTGAGAAAATAAGAAGACTAGGACAACGATATAACATCAGCACCGTATTCAACTCGAGAGACACCCTAAGAAGCCGCCTGACGAAGACAAAGCCTATAAGTCAAAAAGATAGGAAAAACTGCGTCTACCAGATCCCCTGCGAGTGCGGCCAATCGTATATAGGTGAGACATTAAGACCACTCGAGAAAAGGATTAAAGAACACAAAAACAATACGCTTAAAGGAGAGACCGAAAAGTCAGGTGCAGCTGACCATGCCTGGAAACATGGCCACCATATCATGTGGTCAGAAGCTGAAATCCTACATAAGGAGCCACACTGGAGGAAAAGAAAGTTTAAGGAAGCTGCTACTATTCACCAGACTCCAGGCTGTTTTAGTAAACCATCGTTAGACTTAAGAAATATCTGGAAACCTTTGTTAGATAGATGTAAGCTTAGGATAAGATCGCGTGCTAACTGAACGCATGACTGCACCCAACTCAGTTGTGCTTCGGTGCACCTAGCTAGTATAAATAGTCTTGTAGTTACTTTACTTATTTAGTATTCACCTGAAGACGACTGGAGATACTTACCAGTTGAAACGTTGTGATTTAAAACAAATAAAGACAATGGAAGTCCAAAACTCTTTCATCATTCAAGTATAATCATCTTAATTTATCTTAGGTAAGTTATTTTATATATTTTTAAATATTTTTTTAACTCATATGTTTCGATTCTAGTGTGTGTTTACCTGTTTTACTTTATTGATGGAGTTACGAGGATTTCTGTCGACAAACTTAATATACTTATTTTACATTTGTCATGGAGTTAAAAGGGTTTACTTATGAAATGCTAACATTCGTTTTGTAAACTCTAACAAAATGGATTTACGAGGTTTTATTGTGTCGCCGACGATAAGAGATAATATTATGCAATGTTAAACGACAGAAACAATATCACACTCGAAGCTAGTTAAATTTTTGAGAACAACATTACTTATTTTTCGTGGTAAGTATGCTTTATTAACCGTAGCAAGCAAATATTATTCGGATTAATATCAAGGTTCATTACAACTACAAGTCGGAACTAATACAGTATATAGAACCAGATTACACCCCCAATATAATTTGATAATTACTGTAACATAAATGTATAAACATCTCGACGTTTCAATTAGTTTTTGAGATATTTGCATTTAAATGCTAGTTGGCAAGAAATATTTAAATAAACACCTTCCTTAATGAAACATAATATTGAAAATTAATCGTGCATATTCTATCAATATAATTAATTTCTTAAGCCTAAATGACCAATATTTAAGTTTACTATCTCCTGTTGCTCTATGGCTCCTTAGTTATGGAACACCCTGTATAATACCTCGTATTATTCAATTTAAACCAAAAATAACTCGTTAATGTTAGAACTTGGTTTAATTTTTTTCCAGAAACAAGATAAGTACTCGACTGCTTATGCACTTTTAACTAGGTCAACATAATAAAGATATGATGCAAATAAAATTTACTTGATGAAGTAGGTACCACTTAAAAATCGTCATTACAAAATAATTGAAAAAAAAATGTTTTAATGGTAATTTTAATTCTCTAGTGTGAGAATTATGCTGGTAGTTCAACAAACAAAACGGAATTTTAGTTGAAAATTGCTTTATTGTTTGATAAGAGACTTTGTTATTATTCTTAATTCAACCCTTGCATAAGGGATGGAAAATTACTTAAAAATGTTTTCTGACCCGTAGCATCAAAACAAAAAACAAAAGGAAGAAAAGTTTAAGACAAAAGTTAAATAGAATTTAAATTTGAATACATTATAATTATTATTGCAATAAAGACTTTAGTCTAATTTCTACATAATATTTATTTTAAACCCGACGCGTTTCGCTACACTAACTGTAGCTTTATCAAGGGATTTTTTAAATTGAGTGAGGTACTATAATTTTAACCCAAATATTTATATACTAATTATCTTTTTCTTAAACAAGTAATTATATTAAGGGAATACCCACAGAGCTGTTTTTAGAATATGGTCAATTATTGAAAAGGTTTAATAAGGGCGATTTATTCTAATCTGTTTGATCATTCAAAAGTAGACCAGTGTTTTTATGACGGTTAATTTCCAAACTTTCCAACAAATTAAGTTTATGGCTTTTATTTTCTGTATGAAGAATTTTGAAATTATCTGCAAATGTATGGCTTTCTTCGGTAATATGATTGGAATAGGTTGATTCTGTTTTTTGACGTAAAAAAATTTCTTTTATGTTCAGCGATTCTGGTTTTGAATGTTCTACCTGTCTGACCTATATAAATTTTTGGACACGATCCGCAATTTAATTGATAGACGCCAGATTTGTGCTCACTATTGGTCTTTGTTTTATGGTTTTTTAATTTTTTAACTAAAGTATCATTTGTTTTATAAGCTACATAAATTTCTTTTTGATTCAAATAGGTTTTAATTTTCTTGGTGGAATTTCCTATATACGAGCCCTGTCTCAGTGAAGTTGGCCCAACTATCAAAACTACGTTTTTTTATGAAATTTGTCATATTAGCGAAAACGTATTAAAAACTGAAATGTATTTCATAGGATATTTTTATTTAATATTAGCCTAAAATACTAGATTTTTTTGTAACAGAAAAAAATATCTTGCAAATCCAAAAAAAACTGTCGATTAATAAAAATCAACGAAACCAAATGGCAGCAAATCTCCAACTTCACTGAGACAGGGCTCGTATGTCAAGGTCTTAAAATTATTTTTTGATTCTTTGTATTGAGGATGTACTTCTGATATAGCTTTTTTAAAACATTTTTTATTTAGAATATTATCTATTATTAATTTAGGGTGGTAACCATTATTTATTAAAATGTGTTTTCTAATATTTAGTCCTTTATCAAAATCTTCTTTTGACAAAGGGATGCTATTGAGTCTATATATCATGCTATAATACGCAGATAATTTGTGTTGTTGGGGGTGATATGAGCTGAGGTGAATAGTAGTATTGGTATGTGTGGGATTTATTATTTTATTATTCACTGTTTGAATACATTATAATCATTTTTACGATATCTCTAATAGTTATGGCGATAGAATCATGAGAATCATGTCAGTTTTGAGGGTCGACCAAAGTTTCCAACTCTCACGTTTTTCTTAAATTTTCAATTTAGCAGCACTGCATAATGATTCAGAAACAAAACTCGATTACATATTTTTTAAATGCCGCATATTCGACTCTAAAAACGACAGTGCCAATCAGCATTCAAGTAGTGGTGCTCCGAACAGGGGGCCCTTCCAGGGCCTGGTGACAGGGTCGAATTAAGGTCGTTTGACGCCTTAGGCCAGACAAATTTTAGCGCCTATTTTTTTCACTTTCGAAACGGATTTTAAAAAAATTGAGCGAGTCATGATACGGATGATCAAATTTGTGCCTAAACGTAATTTCGTAAAAATACGTTTTGCAAGCGGAAATTTGCACGTTTTGTTGAAAAAAACTCATAGATTAATAATTTAATTGTATTAAACATATAATACATGTAAGTACTCAGGGAAAATTATAAACCAAAAAATAGAAGTATAAACAAACACTTAACATTAATGATTATCTAATGTTTATAAAATGTGAAATGACTAAAACAATTAACTTAAAATATCATGACTTAATATGAGTTTGGTAGTTTCCAAAGTTCAAAAAAACTAATCGACTAATCCAGCTAATTAAGATGCAAAAAATAAAACTCATAAAAACACAAATTCAGCGCTAAGAGTCAAATGATAGTGGTAGATTGGTTCCTTATAAATACACAAAATGATTTAAACTAAAGTATAGGGATTACTTCTTAAACATCATATCAATAACGACTCGTTATTAACGAGATCAACAAATAAAATAATATACAGGGTGTTCATTTGAAAACTTCCCCCCTCGATTTTCCTGCTTTAAAATGAAGATGTGGAAAATCGCTCGGACCGGTCGATTTTTATTTCGAGGGGGACATCTTTTCCGTATATTGTCAATCTTGTTACTTCAAGCCCCTAGTAGGGAGGGGGGTAAGATCTAAATTTTAAATGGATACCCCTATTTTATATAATTTTTTTGGATTCTGCATAAAATTCTGAACTTTTTTAATAAAAGCATTATTAGTCTATACTTAACAGTTTCCGAGATATTGACTCTTGAAAAATGACATTTTTGAACTTTGACAGCGTCTAGCTTTCTAACTGTACGTCTTAGAGCAAAACGGCTTACATGTCCCTATCTTCGATTTTTATTATCTTTCCAATAGTGTCTTCCGGTCAAACCGGAAGTACTATATTTCTTACATTTTTTCTTACAGTTAGAAAGCTAGACGCTGTCAAAGTTCAAAAATGTCATTTTTCAAGAGTAAATATCTCGGAAACTGTTAAGTATAGACTAATAATGCTGTCATTAAAATAGTTCAGAATTTTATGCAGAATCCAAAAAAATTATATCAAATAGGGGTATCCATTTAAGATTTAGATCTTACCCCCCCCCCCCCCCCCCCTCCCTCCTAGGGGCTTGAAGTAACAAGATTGACAAAATATACGCAAAAGATGTCCCCCTCGAAATAAAAATCGACGGGTCCGAGCGATTTTCCACATTTTCATTTTAAAGCAGGAAAATCGAGGTGGGAAGTTTTCAAATGTAAATGTTTTGAGCAAAAAATATAAAGGTAATAAACGAACAGTTTTCGTGGCCCAATGCCCAAAAACTTTTATTAAAGGTAATTTTAAAAATAACGACATATTTTTAAGTGTATTAAGATACTAGAAATGTTTTGTTCGACATTTTTGACTCGAGAAATTTTGAATACTCTGTCGTCGAAGGAAGTTGATTTCACGATATCTGATAACTAAATAGTCTCAATACTTTAATTTTGAATATTTTTGTTTAGATTGGAATGAGGAATGTTCTTTATAGGATATATTATGTTCTGTATAGATAGGTATGATAATTAGCAATTATGCCATAGTGATTTAAATGTATAAAATAATAATTATTTTAGGTTCACTAAAATTCGTTAAAAAGCCGCGGCGTCTATTTCGTTCGTGGCGCCTTAGGCCATGGCCTATTTGGCCTAGTGGTTAATACGGCCCTGCCTGGTGAAAACAAAATGAAAAGAGGATAATATATTTATTAAATAAACCTTAATTTGGTAAGACTAAAAATTCAGAAAATTGCGTTTCTTAAATGTAAACTCACCGACAAAAAAAAACCGGCATCTAAATTTTTTTAGTAATTTCAATATGGTATAACTTTTTATTTTTGACTTTATTGCAATGATTTTTTGCTGGGCGATAGATTTATTCATTAAAATTACGCTGGTTATCTTGTTTCTTATACGAGCTACGCATCTTTAATTGAAACGCTGTAGTTTCTCAGTGTCAATAAAAATAATCAGCGTAAAATAATCTAGTTAGCTAGTGGTTACTTTATTAGATTATTTAGTCAGTGACATTGTCAATATTAAAATCGTAATTAAAATGGTGCTAACCACTGCAGACGTGGGTAAAATCATCGATTTAATAGAAGATGGTCGAAATAAAAGTTATGTTGTACACGACACGACTGTACAATATCGGAGCGACTTTCGTTCTATGGCGGATCTGTAATGATTTGGGCGGGAGTTTCTAGAGAAGGACGTACAAACCTAATAGTTGTGGAAAATGGAGCTCTAAATGCCCAGAGATATATTGAAGAGGAACAGGAAGCTGTCATTCCATTTGCCCCTTTCATTGGAGAAGAGTTTATACTCATGCAAGACAAGACCAGACATCAGATCAGACCACATGTTGCACATGTAGTAAATGAGTTTTTGGATCAAGTTGAAAATCAAAGGTTAAAATGGCCACCCTGTAGCCCAGATCTCAACCCAACGAAAAATGCAAGCTGTCATTGCGGCTAGAGGTGGACACACTCGTTATTAACCTTCTATTTTAATTTTAAGTGCTCTAATGACAACTTTTAATGTTTGAAGTAAAAATCCAGCTTTATCGTAAATCACGTTTAAATAAGGTTCTCTGGCGGGTTTTTTCCTCAGGACTTGCGAACATCTTATTGCTGATCGATTGTAGATCAGAAAAAATAGTATAACATATAAGTTTATTTCTTCTTTTGACAAATTTGTCTATTTGGATTCAGTACCGGCTATCTAAATATCCATCATCGTTCCCATAGATTCCGAAGACTCTACAGATAGTAGGCGAAACCGATATTTTTTGAAAAAATACGTTATAAAATTATTTGCCATTTTATTATTTATACTATTTCTTTTCACTTTAGATAATAAAAATTGAAGATAGGGACATGTAAGCCGTTTTGCTCTAAGACGTACTGTTAGAAAGTTATAAGCTGTCAAAGTTCAAGAATATCACTTTTCGAGAGTCAATATCTCGGAATCTATAAAGTATAGACTAATAGTGCATTTAATAAAAATTAATTATAATTTTATGTAGAATTTAAAAATGTAAAAATATACAGGGTGTTCTATTTAAAAAAAATGGTGACTACTGACATATGGTATAATAGTCAAATAGTAAAATTTTAGTCCTATAGATTGCCCAAAACCCGGATCCGATATCACTTTTCGTTCGCCTGTAATTAAGCCGTTCCGGAACATTTGCCCAACCTTGTATAGGTAAAGAGTAAAACCGCGTGGAATTAAAATTTTTATTATTATTGACTGCACCATCGCTTAGGTGATTGGCCTCTTTGCGGAAATAGGCCGACGTAAAATTAAAAAAAAATCGCTTAGAAAATTTAATACAGTGTGACCAGTAAAGTCCGCATCATATAAATTTTTTTTATTAATAGCTTTATTCGAAATTTGACTTTGGCATCAAGTTTTGCTTCGATCGAGATGAAAATTAACAAAAAAATAGGAGTCACGTGATTCGCAATATCTGTCAAATTTTAATTTTTTCCAAAAAATAATTAAAAAGTGGGATTATTTCTGAAAATATCGAAAAAAGTCAAAGTTTTTAGCCCACATGCAAAATTTCAGCTGCATAAGATAATTTGATTTTTAACCCACCACTAAAATTTATTTTCCACTTAATTAACACATTACTGATGACACTGTGTTTTTTTTTGTTTTAATATTAAGGTGTATTACTTTCAGACACAAACTACGTTTTCAAAAATACTTAGTTTATGAAGTTACCTTATTCAAAAACAAATAAACTTTGCATCACCATGCTACCAAATTTTAATAGCCCAATTTTGATTTTGTAGAAAAACACACATTTAATATGACGCTACTTTAAAGAAAATGTATCTGAAATAAAGCATTGTCAAAACTAAGAAGTTTTATGTAGGTTGCGTTGAGTCTTATTTAACAAAAGTGGTGGAATTTACAAAATATGGGTAAAAAATCAAAATTATCTTATGTAGCTAAAATTTTGCATATGGGCTAGAAACTGCATTTAAAAAAATTTTTTTTAAGAACTTTTTTCCATACTTTCAGAAATAACCCCACTTTTAAATTATTTTTTGTAAAAAACTAAAATTTGACATATAGGTCATGCGAATCACGTGACTACTATCTTTTTGCTTAATTTTCATTTCGATCAAAGCAGAACTTGATGCCAAAGTCAAATTTCGAATAAAGTTATTAATAAAAAAAATTCCATATGATGCGGACTTTACTGGTTGCACTGTATATCTAGTTAATGTTAGTTAACTATAAAAAATTTAATTGACGTGCTAAATACGTCAGTAAATCTAAAACAATATAATAAATCTATTTACAATTATACCGAGTCATTTTCAATAATTTTTTACATTATTACGAACACCTCTGTATTAAAACTCGATTAGGCTTACAAAAAAACGGTGCCTCGCCAATGATAACTACCAATTAAGTGAATTCGATTTCCTATAAATTATTCAATAATAAAATAAGATCAGTCTGCACCTTCAGGGAATAATTATATTTAATTTACAATAATTTCGTAAAAAAAATTGCCTATATGTATATATCTACTTTCTCCGCTGTAAAAAGTACTTTAACTGGTTCAATCATACCAAATGCTTTTCTCGTAATATGCTTATTAAGAACTGATATCTTTTATTTTCATTGTTTTTAATTTGGTATGTCTGAAATTACATCCTATAATTTATTTTTATGGTCATGATACCCAAGCTGTCGATATTGATTTAAAACTGATCAGTGATCAATAACGTTAACCTCAATGATCTGGTACTTACATATAGATGGCACATGTCATTCATATAATGTGTTGACAACATCGTTTGTAGGAGAGAGGCGGTAAAGAGAGTAGGTATTAAGGTGGATTTACCTTTAAATGTGACCTTACTGATATACCGTGCGAGCAAAAATTATTTGCATCAAAGAGGACTTGTATTAAAAAACGTAGGGCTTGGTTTAGATCACAATGATATGGGGACGGTATATCTAACCAAATCTAGGTTAATATTTTGTCAAATTCATATTATGACATAATATGCCAAACTAATGAGTAATAAAATAAGTAGACAAAAACAAATTTATTTTTGTTGTTTACTAAATTAGGAATTAATGTTCCATAAGATTTTCCCACTTCTTGGGACAGGCATCTTATACAATTTGTTGGCATATTTTGCATAATTTTACGAACGTTTGCAACAAGTTCTTCTGTTCTTACAGATGGTCTTCCTACTCCTTTTTTGTGTTTTATAGAACCTGTTTCCCTAAACACAGCCACGGTTCTTCTCAGGCAATGATAAAAATCCCCTGCAATAAAAGCAACGTTAGGAAAATGTTAGTGAAAATTGTCCATGCACAAACCCGGATTGTATTGTCACTCACCATTTACTCTAACCCCGTTTCGAAAATACGCTTCAACCATTAATGTTTTGTGCTGTTCCGTAAAGCCCATTGTGTCAATTGTTCAAGAAATTGGAAAAATTAGCGATGAATCAAATTCAATTATTGCTTGTAACGACTATCAAAGATGACGGAATAACTGATTGATTGTTAATTCAGGTAGTTACTGACACCCAACAGGTATTAAGCTCTACGATTAAGCATTACGTCCTTAGATGCAAGGCCCTATTTGATGCAAATATTTTTTGCTCGCACGGTATTAACGTTAATGAAGATAAAAATGACTTACGTTGTTATCTCTTGCCAGTTGCTTAACTGGATTGATAGGGTTTTCCTGAAGACTAACATCGGTTGAACAACAAAAAAACAATGTTTTGTATGTTTTTAAAGATGGGCAGATTCCTTTTCAATAAATTTATTTCATTTAAAAGATTCACCCAGTATATATTGAAATGTAGTATATTAGCACAATGCATGTAATTATCAATTTTGTTACTACCGTTTAAAATTAAAAAGTACTTAGACGTTTCCTGGTTTTACCATATAATAAAAACGCTACAAACAAAACAAACAATGTTAATTTTAAAATTTCACTTAACAAACATGACCTTTCCTCATTTCAATACAGGTGATAATAATATTTATTATTTATATTTTCGCTTTTATGAAAGAAGAAAGAAGTAGATAAAAGCTGAGCGAATTGATTTCTCAAATAATTATTAGTTAGGTACTCATAATCAGGATAAGATTGAAAGTACCGGGTGTTCCACCTAAGGAGGTAATCGGTTATATCTCAGAAAGTAATAACACTAGGACTTTAGGAAAAAATATATATCGATAACAGTGGCCAAGAGAAATTGCTGGAAATTATATTCAAGTTCGAAAATGACCGCTAGGGGGCGTAAGGGAACTTTCAAAATAGAAATGCCGATTTTTTCTTGATTTTTCTTAATAAAAATATGTGTAATATATTCTTTCAAACGCTGATATCTCTGCTTTGGATAAACCGATTTTATTCAACTTAGTCTTGAAAAAAGCCCTTCTTTTCCTCTACACGTATATCTATTAACTATACCATATTGATTCTGATGGTGGACACTAGATGGCGTTTCTCCGTAATTCCTCAATGAATAAGGATTTTCTCAAAAAAATCAAATGTTATGATATGACTTTTTCGTCATGTTTGATTTTAGGCTTATAAAGGCTATTAAATAGTGGAATAAAAAATTCAGGTCCGTATTTAAAATAAAAAAGTTGATGATGGTCACTCGAATCCGAAACGTCAGATTAAAAAACTAACCTCATCAGCTTGTAGATGAGGAAAAGTTACTATAAGGAACTGAAAACCGCAACGTGATATCTTTTGTTAAACTAGAGAAATTAAGGATAATAATTATTAATATAGAAAAATAGGCGATTTTTTAAAAAATTCGATTTTCTCTAGTTTAACAAAAGATATCACGTTGCTGTTTTCAGTTCCTTTTAGTAACTTTCCTTCCTCTACAAGCTGATGGGGTTAGTTTTTTAATCCGACATTTCGGATTCGAGCGAACATCATCTACTTTTTTATTTTAAAGACGGACCTGGATTTTTTATTCCACTATTTAATAGCCTTTATAAGCCTAAAATTAAATATGAGGAAAAAGTCATATCATAACATTTGATTTTTTTGAGAAAATCCTTATTCATTGAGGAATTACGGAAAAACGCCATCTAGTGTCCACCATCAGAATCAATATGGTATAGTTAATAGATCCACGTGTAGAGGAAAAGAAGGGCTTTTTTTCAAGACTAAGTTGAATAAAATCGGTTTATCCAAAGCAGAGATATCAGCGTTTTTCTTTTATTGAAAATAGAAAAAAACTATTCCTAACATAAAGTTGCATAATTTTATGAAGAATACAATACTTATATTTTTAAGCTATTTTTATTAAGAAAAATCAAGAGAAAATCGGCATTTCTATTTTGAATGTTCTCTTAGGGCCAGCGCCCATAGAAGTGGTGGTGGTGTGGCAGAGGCGTGGCTCTGGCGAGTGGCATTACCCGTGACAATATAAATAAATTACCCAACGCACACTGAGGTGATGTGGCGGTGGCGTGGTTATGGCTTACCATATTGCAACCACTAGAGGCGCTTGATAAGTGGCATGCCACGAGTAGGATCAGTGGCATTATAATTTTGGTTGAACAATTAGGTACCTATTGACATGCGGGACTTTGGTTTTATCATGTCAAGTAGCCGAGTAAAACAGTCTTTAGACATTCTATAAAAAGACTGAAAACATTCTGGATATTGGTTGAGCTCTTTAAGTACATTAAAGCTGCCATATATATATTTTTTTTTTCATAAAGGATGCACCCAATATCTTCTTTGGCTTTTAATTTTTTGAATATTATTTAAATGCACTATTGCCAGAACTTCCTCATCCTCTGAACACGACATAGTGTAATGAATTGCGTACTGCCTCCTGCTTCTCTGCCTCTTCAGTGTGCGTCTAAAAACGATGTGGCGATCACGCCACCGCCACGCCACTTTCACGCCATACGCCACTGTCACTTCTATGGGCGCTGGCCCTTACGCCCCCTAGCGGTAATTTTTCGAACTTGAAACTAATTTCCAGCAATTTCTCTTGGCCGCTTTTATCGATACATATTTTTTCCCAAAGTCCTAGTGTTATTACTTTCTGAGATAAAGCCGATTACCTCCTTAGGTGGAACACCCGGTACAATCGACATTGAATTGTATAAAGACGAGTTTCTCAATGTATTGCTATATTGTAAAAGTTTTAAATTCTGATCTAATCGCTAAAATAACCATAACTCATAACTAAGGGCCATACAGCAACAACACAGGAGATAGTAGACTTAAAAATAGGTCATTTATGCTTAATTTATCATGAGAAAATATCCACGGTTTATTTTGAATAAAAAATGAGATAATCATACGCAATGTTAAGAAAGGTCCTGCTGCATTTAGACGCAAATATCTTGAGGGTAATTGAAATTTAATAATACAACTATACAATAGGCTCACTAAGACATAATTTGTATTGATAGCTTATTTTTTATTAACCCATATTAAATAAATTGCTAGTGTATCAAACCCGCGTTAGCGTTATATCAATTCCAGATTTGCTTGCTACAACAGTGTTTTTATTGGTGGTAATCAGTCCCATTAGCAGTACAGTCTTGTTGAATAATGAACTACTTTTAATACAGCAATTTTGTTAAGAAATAAATTTTCTTTTCTTAAGGCGACGCATTTTGTTCCCGGTAAACCATGTTCCATAATAGATAATCATACGCAATGTTAAACGACAAGAACAATATCACGCTAAAAGCTATTTAATAGTGTCCGACCGAAACAAGATTTTCAGCCGAAACCGAAACCGACTTTTCGGTCGGTCTCTACTATTTAAATTTTTGAGAACTACTGTACCGACTTTTAAAGGTAAGTATATGCTTTATTACCCGTAGCAAGCAAATAATATTATGATTAATGGCAAGTTTCATTACAACTTCCAGTCGGAACTAATACAGTATATACAGTGGCGGATCTACATCCTAAAAATTGGGGGGGCCCAAAAAATAAAACTAAATTAGAAGTTTTTTAATGTATTAAAAACTAATCTATCCATAGGTTTATGGTGTATAAGGTACAAATAAAATTAACTTTTTGAAAGTCGTTAAGAATGTAACAATAAAGAACCTATAGGTCCTTAATGTTTTAAAACAATAATCCCAAGTAATTTATTTATATTAGCACAAGACCAGATATTATAGACTACTACAAAATAGGTAATTTACAAAAAAGAAAGAAAACACTTATAATTTAACAAAAAAAAAAACATAAATGAGAAATAAACTTTAATGGAACATCATTTTTCTGTTACTACTATTTATGAAACAATTTAGGATTTGTTCCATATAGTCATTTTCTTGTAAAATATCCGATACAGATTCATGTTCAATAGCCATTACTAGGATCAGGATCTTGACTATTTTTTCGGAAAAAATTTAGCAGACTTGACTGTTTTTTCGACATTATCTTTTCTATAAAAAAAACCATAGATATCGTACTTAGTTTGTTTCAAAACACAGTCTAGGGCAACAATAAGCGAGCATGCAAGGTGCGCAGGGCAAGCGAGCGCCCGTTTTAAGGGGCGATCAAATTACAAATTACCAGTTACATATTACATAATATTTGTGTGTTATTAAATAAGTGTCCGATATTTTACAGAACGATTACTCAGTTTTAGTTATTTATAAGGTAAAAAGTTCATATAAGAAATGCATGCATTGATTATATTGATTAATTTAAATCACGATATTTCGAAAACTGCTGCTTGTAGCGACTTTTGATAAACTTACCATTTTCACGTGAAAGTAATAGAGGAATCGGTTTTTCTTCTAGAAAATGAAAATGCGATACATACCTACATGCACGAAAAAGTTATGACTTATGACTCTCCAAAAGAGAAAAAACTGTAGGTGGCGCCACCTATAATTAGAGGCCAAACTAAGATCAAATTTGAATTTCTCATATTGAAAATTCCCCAAATACCAATTTTTGTACAAACAAATTATTATACTTTTTCGAAGTTATTTACAAAAAACAAAAATAATAATAATTTTTTACTACCCTGTATCTCAAAAATGAAGAGCTTGTTAGCACAGCTTATACGAACTTTTCACCTTGAGGAATCGTCCTATAAAATATCGGACACTTATTAAATAACACCATGCACCCTGTATAATATTCATACCAGAAATTACAACAAAAGAATATTTTTTGTCCTTGCTTACCTTAACCTATAAATATAAAATAAACATCACTGGCAACAGTACCACAAGCGAATAAGCGAGAGCCGTAATGTAAAAAAGTCGGCTTATTGGTCGCTGATCGAATTCGGCTTCTCTTTGTTTCATACAAAAAAGGATAAAAATAAAGACATCGCTTGTAAAACCAAAGCCGCCGTCCCGCGGCTCCTTTGTGCGGTGCCTCGCGACACTCCACAAAGGTGCCGGCCGCGCGACGGCGCGGCGGTATTATGACAATGGAATGGAATTCGGTACTTATATTATAAATAAACATACAAAGAGAAAAGCGAATTATCTGCACATGCATTTCGTATCGGTCGGTTTTTGGCGGAGCGACGTTTCAATTAAGGCGCTTTAAAACCAAATAAAAACGTTCTGTTCTGCTGTTTAGTGTTTTTGTTTCTATAATTGTATAATAAAATTGTATACTTACTTTTATTACTATCAGTTATTTAGTTTATTAGAACTTTTAGTTTATGTTACCTATAATATAATAATATGTAAAAAAATATGTGGCGATGGTTTGGTGTGTGTTGAACAAGGCAGATTAAATTATTGATCGATCGAAAAAAAGTTGGGGGGGCCTGGGCCCCCCCAGGCCCCCCCGTAGATCCGCCACTGAGTATATAAAACCAGATTACACCCCCAATAGAACTTGATAATTACTGTGAGTATTCAGATCAATAATGACTATAAACCATTCTACGGAAGCATTAACTCCTATTACATATTGGCTAAATTGTCGTAATATTATTACTACACAATGGTCTAGCAATTTTCGTTGTCTTACGCGTATTGCTGTCACACATATAGACCAGGGCTAAAGCCTTTGAAAATGGTAAAAAGTGAAAAAAAATAATAGTAGGATGAAACCGAGGATGAAACCCATTGGAAAAGGAAGAGAATATAACAAAAATGAAAAGAAAAATAATTTACGGGCGATCCGACATCGAGAAGTGGAAAGGGGTGGTTGGTTGGTTGGTTGCTTAAAGGCGGGGGTCGGGTTCGACGTGTGGCCCAAGCTTCTTACACTGCAGCCTTCTGGCTTATTGTGCGCCCCAGTCTTGTTAGAAAAGATTTGTTCCTTCTATGAGGTCCAGTAGTTTTCTTCCAAGTTTGTCGTGCGGGAGGTTATCGCCACGTCGAATGTTTCCGAAGATTTTGAATCTTTTACGGTTTAGCGCTTCGCAGCTGTATATGATATGGGAGGCGGTTTCATCCTCTTCGCCGCAAAGTGTACATTCAATGGGTCCATTATAGACTCCCATTCGTTGAAGGTGCTTTCTTAAGTGACAATGGCCTGTTAGTAGGCCGGTCACTTGCTTTAGCTGGGTACGCGTCAAGAGCAGCATTCCAGCTGATAGCTTCTTCGAGGGCCTATCGGTGACGGCCCGTGCGTGTGCCTGGCCAGGTGTACCATTCCATCGAGATAGATGTTGTTTTTGTGCCCATCTGTCTAATGTTGTTTTGGTTGCCTTTTTTGATATTCCAAGGGCGGGTTCTGGGCCCCTGAAATTTTGAGCAGATCCGGTTCTTGCCAGTTCATCTGCTTTTTCGTTGCCTTTTATCCCTGAATGGCCAGGAACCCATAGGAGTTCAACCCTGTTGTTTCTGGCTGCCAGGTCTTTTAGGTCGTTAAGGCACTCCATTGTGATTTTTGATGTAAATCGGAAGGAGTTCAGAGCCTTTAGGGCAGCTTGGCTGTCCGACAGGATATGTATCTTTTGGTCGTGGTAGCCCTTTTCGAGATTCTTTTGTACGCATGCTTGTATCGCATGAACTTCAGCTTGGTATACTGTGGCGTAGTTTCCCAGAGGGATGCTGATTTCCATTCTGGGTCTTTCCCCAAATACACCTGCGTCTACTCCGTTGGCCGTTTTCGATCCATCAGTGTACCAAACTAGGCCATTGTCTAGTGACGGAGATCTTCCTTTGGACCACATATCAGGGTCGCACCTGACATTAAATGGTTTTGTAAAGTTATATCTCGCTTTCATGCGATCGGTTTTCATCTCCAAGAGCTCGTCGTTGATAAGGTCCGTGGCTCTTGTGTGCCCTATTTTCTCGGGGCGTTGTTTCCATTCCCCATTTGCTTTCATCCTAGAAGCGCTGCAGTTGGCCTCCATTTTGATGTGTATATCTAGTGGTGTTAGTCCTAGTATAACTTCCATTGCTGCGGTGGGGGTGCTTCTCATTGCACCGGTGAGGGGTGAGTTTTTAAGGGTTGAAAACGATTTATCTCGATTTCGATCGAATCGAAATATACATTACTATGGTAAATGTTCTCAAAAAATGCAAAGAAACGAACGTCTTATTAAATATTAACTTATTTGGTTGTTAATTATAGTAGTATATTTCGACTTGCAATTTTTTGTTTATCAATGTAACATGGAATCTTACGTTTTTCGAGTAATTGAAGTATACATTTTCATAAATAGCTCAAAATAATACATATTGATTTAAAAAAAAAATTTCGGATTCGAGCTTTTTTCGTTTCTTTGCATTTTTTGAGAACATTTACCATAGTAATGTATATTTTTTTTACACAATCAGAAAGTAGAGATTTCAAGGAACAAAAAGCCCACCGACTTTTTTATAAAAGCAGATATTTTGACGTGAGAATTTTCGATTGAAAATTAGGGTGCTTTTTCGATATTAAGTCAAAATAAGGTGAAAAAATAAATATTTTAAATCAAAAAAATTACAGTGTGTTTGGAACATAAAAAGGTAAGTTTTTACCAAATCTCGTGAAAGAAAATTTTTTTTTGTAAAAGATAAAAATATAAAATCAAAAACTTGGTTATTTGAATTTTTCACATAAATTTTGAGGTTCTGTGAAAAAAGTTTAAATACAAAAGTTGTATATCTTTTTATTACCTACAACTTTGCCATTTAACGTTTTTCCATTGGACTTGTAGTTTTTCCGGAAATCGAGATCGTTTTCAACCCTTAAAAACTCACCCCTTTCCACTCCCGACCTCAGATCGCCCGTAAATTATTTTTCCTTTCATTTTTGTTATATTCTCTTCCTTTTCCAATGGATTTCATCCTACTATTATTTTTTTTTCGGTTTCGAAAATTATCGACCCTGATGGTCTAATAGTATTAAACAGTTGTATAAAGTGTAGGTATGTGAATTCTTGTAAGGAATAGATGGTTTTTTTTTTCAGTGTATTAATGAATGGACAGCTTTGTCATCTTCAGTTTCCCGCTTGACTGTTGTGTAAATGAAAATCCTAATATGTAGGTACTAATCAGCCAAGATATCTTCGGCATACTTGTCTTGTTCCTATACATAAATAATACGAACTTGTTAATATTGGTTATTTTAAATCACCCCATTAAGTTAAAACTTTTCTTATTTCACAAAATACATTGAATTTGTTAGTTGCATTCTGTAAAATTTCTCTGTAATTATATGCCACTGAGGTATACACTAGTTATTACAGGTAATTTTCTTATCTAAATACTTTTACCGTTATGAGTTAAGTAAATTGCTGCACGCACTTACGATATGTTTAAAAACAAATATTAATAAAATTTGTTGTCTTTTTTGAAATTTTCTTGTGGTAAAAACAAACACCATTAGTTTTAGTAGATTTCATTTTCTAATGATAAAATATTCAAAAGAAAAGATTAATTTTATACCGGGTGTTTCTCAAAAAACGTTCACCCCTATAACTTTTCTGTATTAATAGATATTAAAATGAAATTTTGAGATTATGCATAAGAGATGAGCCTGCATTTATTGGCATAATTTTCAATTTGTTAGCACTTCCGGTTTGTCCGGAAGTGACCTTGATTTTGGTATTTTAAATGGGACATCTTGTTTATTTTTCCTTATTGGGATTCAGCATAACATTCTGAGTAAAATGACACCTCACTTGTAATTTTTTGACGTGTATTTATGTTTATTTTTTATTTTCAATCTAGAGTGCTACAAATTAATTAAATCTGTTAATTTATATACAAGTAGTAAATGAAAATTAAAATTATGTCATAATAATTGACTTTCTAAGTTTCACAAGCGTTTAAAAAATTAAATTTTATTTTCTTGTCGTTTACTACATTTTTCCAAATGGAACGAGGATATTTATAACGAGCATTTTTTTTCAACAATTTGATACCATACACTACTATGCTATTTTAAAATTGACACTGAAATATTTGCCTTAAATCCCAATCGCAAATTTAAAAGCATTATTGCCGCCGTCTCTTTCCTAAAGAAATATAAAGGCGGCTTTGAAAAACAATGGAATGGTTTTGAAAAGCATTATGGCTTTAATTTATTGCGGCTTCAGAAGAATTTTTCTGGTCACTTTAAAAATTAGGAGCATATCAATTTGTTCATTTCTAGTAAAACTAACCATTTTATCTGATTTACAATGTAAGTTTAATAAACGAATGACATTACAATTTTAATTTAAAACCATATTGGTTTTCAAAACCATTCCATTGTTTTTCAAAGCCGCCTTTATATTTCTTTAGAATAGACAGAGGGCGGCCATAATGAATAACGCTTTTAAATTTGCTATTGGGACTTAATTCAAATTTTTTCGTGTCAATTTTAAAATAGCATATGAGTGTATAGTATCAAATTGTAGGAAAAAAATGCTCGTTTTAAGTTTCCTAGTGAACTACCATCGTTCCATTTCGAAAAATGGAGTTAACGTCAAGAAAACAAAGTTTTATTTTTTAAACGCTTGTGAAACTTAGAAAGTCAATTATTATGACATAATTTTAATTTTCGTATACTACTTGACTATAAATTAACATTTTGAAGAAGTAGTCCATACTCAAAGTGGAGTTGAATAATATAGGGAAAAGAAAACCATAAAGTCTTTCTCCACAATTTTAATTCAGTAGCTAATAAGCTAGAATCGACATGTTTCGAGTGTAGAAACACTCATCATCAGGAT
This sequence comes from Polydrusus pterygomalis, assembly GCA_963969555.1. Taxonomy (NCBI): domain Eukaryota; kingdom Metazoa; phylum Arthropoda; class Insecta; order Coleoptera; family Curculionidae; genus Polydrusus; species Polydrusus pterygomalis. Next base: position 55,296,618 of record OZ018378.1, read on the forward strand.
GTTAAAGTAAAAATTATGAACAGCTGATGTTGTTAGCAAAAGAGAAAATATATTAAAGTTAAGGTGGAACTAATCCATAATGGAGCTTTCAATAGCACGCATAGGGAGTGATTTTCGTTTGGGTTAGACACGTGCTGGTCGCAGCGAACTTCCGTCTAGGATGTTCATGAAAAACGAAAAAAAAAAAAAAATTAAAAATTTTTTTTTTTATAAAAAAATATCAAAAGTTTCCTCTGATAATGTGATAAACTTTTATTTCCTGTCTACAATATGTGTCAGTTTTGACTCCTGCTGGGGTAACTGGGCCGTAACAAGCTTAGTACCCCAACAGCATTTTTCTTCAAGCTAAATGAAAGCAACTATACTCAAATATAAAAAAAAAAAACACAATTTTTCTTTCTCCCCCCTTCATATCTGACTTTTTCTTTCACACCTCTTCGACACAGATGAATTTTTCAAATCAAATCAAACTATAATTTTCTTATCACACACACTTGAACTGATTTCCACAAAGCACTTCATTTGACATGGAATTATACTGATATGTCCTGTTTTTCCCTTCATTTCCCACCCACAGTGGCTTTTTTACTGGTCCCGGACCTTTCAGCGTGCTAATAGATTTTCACCTCTTGACTGCAAACAAATTTTCTCACTCCCTATGCGTGCTATTGAAAGCTCCATTATGGATTAGTTCCACCTTAACTTTATTATATTTTCTCTTTTGCTAACAACATCAGCTGTTCATAATTTTTACTTTAACATCCTGATGATGAGTGTTTCTACACTCGAAACATGTCGATTCTAGCTTATTAGCTACTGAATTAAAATTGTGGAGAAAGACTTTATGGTTTTCTTTTCCCTATATAAATTAACAGATTATTTAATTAATTTGTAGCACTCTAGATTGGAAATAAAAAATAAACATAAAAATGTTATAACACGTCAAAAAATTACAATAATTGTGGTGTCATTTTACTCATACACTGTTAAAAGAAAAGAATCAAATTTAACTTTTTTTTTTATGTCCCAGAAAGTCCACTCCCGTTTTTTTGTCAATTTAACTAAAACCGCTTCAGTCAATCAGTAACTCATAAAATATGTTATTACTATTTTGACATTAATCTGATTTTATTGTGCAGTAAAAATTACAACTTAATTAGTTAATTTGACACATTTTTTATGTTAGTATTAACTTATTTTAAAATTTTAACCAAAAAAGATATTGATAATGATTATAAACTTTATCAAAGTTACTAGTATTTGGTTCATTTGAACCGTAAAAGAATTGCATGTTAATTTTAGTTAGCTGTTATGTTAAAACGACTTCCAGAAAAGTTAGTTCTTAAAATCTGATTTTTACTAAACACAAAAGAGTTAAAATAACTATACATTTTAAGTTAAATTTAATTTATTTTAATTGATTATAAATTTTTTTGATTCTCACGTCCAGGATTTCTAACAGTGTAATGTTATGCTGAACCTAAATAAGAAAAAATATACAAGATGTTCCATTTAAAATAAAAGTCAGGGTCACTTCCGGTCAAACCGGATGTGCTAACAAATTGAAAATAATGCCAATAAATGCAGGCTCATCTCTTATGCATAATCTCAAAATTTCATTTTAATATCTATAAATACAGAAAAGTTATAGGGGTGAACGTCTTTTGAGAAACACACGGTATGTATACATTTTAATTAAAATAACTTTAGTTTTTATATTCCTAAAAAACCACATGCCACCGTACTGGTAGTGGACGCGCAGCTTACAGTTTTGCCATTTTTCTAAGCTATCTCCTTCTAACTTATCTGAAAATGTGAAGGTATGAATGATTGTGAACAAATCAGGTTTTATGAATGGAATATGGAATGTTTTATCCATGGTTTTTACTGCAATTGATAAGGGTGCCTTAAAGACCAAGGTGCGCCTGTATCCCCAAGACACACTCTCGTCTGTGTCCTTTCGTTTTACCTTTATATTTTATTTTAGGGTTTGCTAGATAATAACATATTATTATATTCACTCTACTTCAATTGAAACCCAGCGTCATTGTTTGAGGACACCTAAAATTATTTGTTGTTGTATTACTAAAAGACAATAAATCAAATCTATTTTTAGCCTAAGTGCAAGTGCACCAATTTAGCTTTGCCTGAACAGGTTTAGTTACGCCCAGTGGCGGCGATAATGCCCCCGCAAGCCCCGCAACGCGGGGGGGGGGCACCCAGCTTCATGGGGGGCCCACCACGCCTGCCCAGCTGACGTATTTATAAATTTTAGATTAATATTAAAAAAAAATATAAAAGAAACAATAAAAATTAGTATTATTGTATATTAAAGCATAATTTTGCGGGGGCCCCCAAATGTTTACCGCCGCCACTGGTTACGCCGTAAGTTCTATACAAGTCAGTCATTTTATTTTTCGAAAATCATTTATTTTTAGTGTTTTGTCTATAAGTGAAGTTTGTGATCATATCTAATACAATATTTGGAGGTAAGCAATAATTTTTTTTTCATTATAAACTGAAAACACATATCTTTTGTAGTATTATATTGCGCTTTCATAATTTGCTTTAAAATTTTTAAAAAATCATTGAAAAATTATAGCGTCCTCAAATGAGGACGCTGGGCTAATTGTGATATTTTATTTTTCAGTACTAGCCAATATGAGTACCTACATCATGACATTTTAAAACGCTTGAAGAGGCTGTTGATTACTTGTATTCGGAACAAATCGAAGCTGATCTAGTAGCTTTACCACCGGAAGTTCCTGGATGTAAGTACCAGTTGTATTAGATGTTGCAGGACAATTGGAAATAGACTTGCCATCCGATGATGATGACATTCCCTTATCAAGCTGTGCCAGGCGAGCACCGTCACTTTCGCATCAACTGCAGTCGAATTCCTTGGGCGATAGAAAAATTACATGTGAAGAGAATATCAATGATAAGAACCCAGATGTACCTGTTGGAGAACGAATGGAAATAAGTTTACCGTCCGATGACGACTCTGATGATAACGTTCCGTTATCAAATTTTGTCAAGCACACGCACCGGCATGCACGTAGCCAGGAAATGTATTCGGGGGGGGGGGTCCGGCAGTGGCGTATTTCGGATTTTGATCTTTCTTTCTTAAAAAATGCGCCGCAGGCAAGAAATTTTTAGGTGCCACGCCCTTTTTTTGACTCTCGAAACTTGGAAATTCTTAGTTTCGATAGTCTAACCCGAAAAACGTAGATATTATATATAGAAAGTTTAAAATTTTTATTTTAAAAATTATTTTCTTTAAGTTATGTATAATATTATGTGTTATTTTCCTATTTTGCTGAAAAAAAAATATTTTCTGAGAATTTCGGGGGGGTTCCGGACCCCCTGCCCCCCCCCCCCCCCCCACTGGCTACGTGCTTGCGCACCGGCAACGTCCCAAAAGTCCTCGCATTTATTAGACAATAGAAAAGAAGAATCCGCTCAAAAACGAAGAAAAACCACAAAAATTGAAAGGGAAGGTTTGATGAGAGGAATCATATTATGGGTATAAAAGACAATCAACGTCGATGCCAGTTCGTTTCGTGTAAAGGAAAACCGCCTACTTTTTACACAAAATGTGATCCGACCCTGTGCATTCCATGTTTTCCAAAATTCCACAACAATCTTTCTATGCCTAATTTTGACATTTTTAGTTTTATTTTAAAATTTTTACATTTTTTTTTCGTAATAAAGTACTTTTTATACTATTAATATCATAAAAAATGTTTTTCTTTAGTTTACCAAATTTATCATACCACGCCCGCAGCGTCCTCAAATGAGAACGGCCCTTAAAACCAAAACTGGGTAAAAAAAAATTATATAACCACTTAGACCTTAACTACAATACCATACGAGTTACCTCTAAGAATATTTTCGAATTTGGAAAGAAAAAAATAATTTGGGCGTTAATGGGTTAATTTCGCTAATGTCATATGAAAATATGTCTGTAAAATTAACGGTCAACTTGCAACATCGTGTCTTATGTTATACTTGCCAATGATTTTGGTGGAAGCTTGGTTGATGTAAATAATAATAAAAAAACGCTGAAGATCGAAACCCTTCTAATTTAAATCCAGAAAATATAATTATACAGATTTAAGTACAAGTTAAATATTTCATTTACACCGTTCAAACATGCCCATTAACTAAGAATGTGTAACCATTTCGTGTACTTAATTATTATTCAGGCAGCTCTGCTTTCATGTTAAACAAATAATTAATTAGTAATAAATAACGCGTGCTCATTCGCTTCCCTTTTATTAATGTATGTAAACTATTTTCCTTGTTTGTTGCGTTTTTTGTACAACATTATTTCTATATTAGCAAATATGAAAATGACTAGCTATTTCACTATTAATTAATAAGGAAAAAGTGTTTTATCAATAAGAAACTTGATTTTAATTAAATGCTTATGTACTTACCTTGCTTAGACTAACCACTCTTATTTGATCAATATTGTTTTTGTTTAATATTTTTCTTTTTACTATTTTTTCTATAGATTTATAATTTATCTATGATTGGTTAAACAGACGCAACAATATTTTATAATGCTCGGCACAAAGAACCCCGCACTTCTCTTATGGAAAATGGCCCTTGGTTAAATTTTCTAAATTTTTAGTATGTTGTAGAGAATGCCATTCTGAACAAAAGTGTTCATGGCCACAACAATATCTGCCGACCAGTTTTTGAGATACAGGGTGTCTAAGTTGCAAAATCTGAATTCTCAATACACTATATTTTCCTAATTTATAATATGAATTCGTTTTGTTTTTCTAAATTTTTGATGGCCCTGTCATAGATAGGATAGAATACTATAAAAATAGTTAAAAAAATTATTATATACCGGGTGAGTGACGAAAATTATTTAATATTTTTTGTTAAATCATTGTATTTTCGGCATTGAATTAAATGTTTACAAAGTAATACTGTAGATGACGTTAGCTTGGAGCAAGCTATCAGAATTTATATTATTTATATTTATACAGGGTAATTCAAAAAAGTTAATATTTTTTAATTAGTTTTGAAAGAAATTTTGTAGATATTTCTTTATGTACTACTTGTCGCTTATTGTATGCTTTCAAATATATATAATTATCAAGGTTATACAGGGTGTTTCCGATGACAAGCAATAGAAAAATAACATAAAAATGCATGTATTTATAAATCACCCGGTATATTAAAAATGGATCGGTTTAATTTCGTTTATTTTTTAATATTTTTTGCTTGAAGTTTCCTATTTACATGTTTGCTATTGATTTCCCTTTTCCTATGATCAGTTCGGGAGATATGCAGCGTCGAACAGACTCAAAACACAAAAAATAAGCTAATAAAATAACAATTTTTTTTTTAATATCAATAAAATGTATTGTTGGTTCATCTTATGGTTAAAAATAAATATATTTAATGCTATATAGGGTGTTTCGAATGATTACGGTATTCTAACACTGTATTTCAAATAAGAAATATATTAAAAACTGAACAATTTATATATATCGAAATTATTTTATCCAAAAATAATAAGTAGGCCCCTTATTATTTGAAACACCCTGTATAGCATTAAATATATTTATTTTTAACCATAAAATGAACTTACATAACAAGTTTTATTAAAATAAAAAAAAAATGTTATTTTATTTGCTTATTTTTTGAGTTTTAAGTCTGTTCGACGCTGTATATCTCCAGAACTGGTCATAGGAAAAGGGAAATCAATAGCAAACATGTAAGTAGGATATTTCAAGCAAAAAATATTAAAAAATAACGAAATTTAACCGATACATTTTTAATATACCGGGTGATTTATAAATACATGCATTTTTATGTTATTTTTCTATGGCTTATCATCGGAAACACCCTGTATAATCTTGATAATTATATATATTTGGAAGCATACGATAAGCGACAAATAGTACATAAAGAAATATCTACAAAATTTCTTTCAAAACTAATAAAAAAAAATATTAACTTTTTTGAGTTACCCTGTATAAATATAAATAATTTAAATTCTGATAGCTTGCTCCAAGCTAATGTCATCTACAGTATTACTTTGTAAACATTTAATTTAATGACGAAAATACAATGATTTAACAAAAAATATTAAATAATTTTCGTCACTCACCCGGCATATAATAAAAAAATTTTAACTATTTTTATAGTATTATATCCTATCTACGACAGAGCCATCAAAAATTTAGAAAAACAAAACGAATTCATATTATAAACTAGGAAAATATTATGTATTGAGAATTCATATTTTGCAACTTGGACACACCCTGTATCTCAAAAACCGGTCGGCAGATATTGTTGTAGCCATGAACACTTTTGATCAGAATGGCATTCTCTACAACATACTAAAAATTTAGAAAATTTAACAGAGGGCCATTTTCCATAAGAGAAGTGCGGGGTTCTTTACCTTTTGCTAAATTTTGATATAAACTGCTATGATATATTTGTCCGCAAGTTTATTAGAATAATAGATATTACCTAGAGATATTTCGAGCTTAGAAACGCTCATCATCAGGGAATGGCAAATATTAATAGAATATAAATATATTGCTGTTAATATATTCAAAAGAAAAAATAAGAAAATGGTTGTGTCTTACCAAATTTGACAGTATGCTAATGTCGACTGGGGCAACCTGGTTAAAATATTTTTATTATTGTGGTACTTTTGGTTATACCGGAAGTAGGTGTCAACTTGCTTTTAAATAAAACAGCCTATATATTATTACATTTTTGGATTCTACGCAAGATTCCAGATAGATCTTGTTTAATATCATGTCCTATACCTAAGTCTAAGCGTTATTGACATATTTATTTAAGTTTTAATGTCAAAAATGATATATTCATATTGTTTAATTGCACCGTGCACCGTAAAGTAAATTTAAGCGTGTAAAGCGGGTTTACGCGCCCAAAGTTTTTGAGAAAAAAGTAAGACCGATATTGAAAAATGGCTTTAAGAAAAATTGTTTGGTACAACATTCCACACCCGGGAAAGTCATTTTGCTTTTGACCAATAAAGAATTGTTTAAGATATTACAAAATTACTAAAAATAAAAAAATTTCTAAAAAAAGTTTTGGGAATATTTTCGATCGTCATTTACTTTTCTGGATGGGGTATTTAAAGTAGAATTTATTTTGTAAATATCAATTTTTATTTTTTCTTTTCGTTTGACCAGCAAAACGTTCGGCAATTTTCATTATGTTAAAGGGGGTTACTGCTCTTAAGGTAATGTTTATCTATTTTCAACGATTTAATTAAAAACCCCTTTATTTTTATTTTTTTACTTTCAGACAAACCCGAACAAACCCGAACAAACTACGTTTTCAAAAATACTTATTTTATGAAGTTACCTTATACATGGTCAAAAACAAATAAACTTTGCATCACATGCGACCAAATTTTCATAGCCCAATTTTGATTTTGTAGAAAAACACACATTTAATAAGGCGCTACTTTAAAGAAAATGTATCTGACATAAAGCATTGCAAAACTAAGAAGTTTTATGTAGGTTTCGTGGTGTCTTATTTTGCAAAAGTGGTGCAATTTACAAAATATGGGTAAAAAATCAAAATTATCCTATGCAGCTGAAATTTTGCATGTAGGCTAGAAACTGCATTTAAAAAACCTTTTTTAATAACTTTTTTCGATATTTTCAGAAATAACCCCACTTTTGAATTATTTTTTGGAAAAAATTAAAATTTGACAGATAATGCGAATCACGTGGCTACTAGTTTTTGGTTAATTCATCTCAATTGAAGCAGAACTTGATGCAAAAGTAAAATTTGGAATAAAGCTATTAATAAAAAAAATCCCATATGATGCGGACATTTATTACTGGTGCCACTGTATATAAAATAATTAACAATTGTTTCTATAAGAAAGCTTTTATTATTGAATTTGGGTTAGATTTCGTATTGAAAAGGGCCTGCTTTAACACATATTTTATAGTATTATAATAACTATTAATACAAGGGTGTTCAAACAATAAGATTAAAAATGAAATTGTAAAAACTGCAAAAAATTTAATTTCCAATTGGAAACCTATAAATTCAATAATTATTTCTTATTAAGCATTAAAAATAGGAATAAGTTTGTGCAAGGTTGTCTATTCCAAAAAATCTTGTTTTTTGACATATGCCAATATAATATTTTCATATGGCGATGTTGCTGCACTGAGAAAAAATCCTTCTATTCCTTAAAGGAATTCACAAACTCTTTATACAACTATTTAATACTATATGTGATAGCAACGCGCTTTCGTACTGTAAGACAACGGAAATTACTAGACCGTTATTATGTAATGATAATAATAATATCACGTTAATTTAGCCAATAGGAAATAGGTTTTATTGCTTCCATAGAATGATTTATAGCCATTATTGATCTGAATACTCACAGTGTAATTATCAAGTGCTACTGGGGGTGTAATCTGGTTTTATAAACTGTATTAGTTCCGATTGGCAGTTGTAATGAAACTTGGCATTAGGCATTAGCATAATAATATTTGCTTGCTACGGTTAATAAAGCATACACTTAGGGGAAGGGTGTACAAAATGACATAGGGTTTTGTAAAGTGATTTTTTTTAATTTAAAAAATATGTTTTTTTATAAAACAACAAATGAATTTGCAAGACCATTCAATCCTACGCCTGTATTTAAATAAAAAATAATAATAAATAACTATATTTCCAAAACATAAAACATAAACGAAAAATTGCAAAAAGTTCATTTTACCCACCCAGGTGGGCAAAATGACACAGTCAACTTTTTAAGCTTAAAGGTCTGTACAAATTTCACAAATGAAAACTTTGGTACTTTTGTCCACACCTGCGCATTCAGAATGGGCAGGTGGAGCATTTCAACCAAATTTCTCCAGGTATTGACATCCTATATTGCTCAGTGCAATAGATGCACGAACATTCGTCTTCTTCGTCGTTTGCAAAAGGGTCTTCTTCTTCAGAGTCAGTTTTGATTTATACTTTTCTGGTTACTGTCCTTTTTCTTTCTCAGACACAATTTTCTGATTGTTTTTTTCTTTTGCTTCTTCTATATTTAGTGTAGAATTTAGCACGGTCGTTTCATTCCTCTTTCTTTGCTTAAAAAATCGATCAGGTAAAATGACATACTATGTCATTTTAGCCACCTGTAGGCTGTGTCATTTTACCCGACTATAACAGAATTTATAAAACAATTTCTTTGTAGTAAACTGAATATTTTAAATATCTAAAGGATGCAATTTACAGGGCAGACATCAATAAAACATAATTTAAATGAGACAACTTACCTTGCGTGTTGTGCCGATTAAAAATACCCCACTTAGTTGCTTTCTTTAAAAAACTTTATTGCGTGAAAAATGAATTGAACTTAACGAACCGTCCTCTTTACTTGTTAAATAGAGACTAAACGTTTGAAGGGCGAGTAAACAACATGGCGGACTTTGTTAAGGCAGTTTAGATCGGGAGAGTTCGCAATAAGTCGGGAAAACATTACTATGTCATTTGACCCCACTATGTCATTTTGTACACCCTTCCCCTACCACTTAAAATCAGTACTGTAGTTCTCAAAAATTTAAATAGCTTCTAGTGTGATATTGTTCTTGTCGTTTATCAGTGCATATGATTATCTAGTATGCAACATGGTTTACTGAGATGGTAAAATTCGTTCATAGATTATAAAGCAATACTAATGATGGGTTATGCGAAATAAGAATCTTCTATTGCTTTATCTGACATGCAACGTATTAATAAACTTATATACAAAGTAAAAATAAATTAATTGAAACAGGTTTTGGTACGATCAATAAAATTCAAGTTCAGGCAGGACAGCTAGAAGATTCCGAACAACAAAGTGACGTGCACAACAAGTTCCTACGTTAAAACTAATACTACGGCGCGCGGCGATTGCCGATCGCTACGAACCACTACCAACATATTGTGGATTACAGGTCCTAACGGATACAATTCGTTTTCGGGGACGCTGTTCTGCTTTTTTAATTGTAGAAAAAGCGCTTTACTGGGTACAAAATGCGTCGCATTAAAAAGATACAATTTATTTCATAACAAAATTGCTGTATTAAAAGTGCTTTATTTTCAACAAGACTGTGCTGCTAATGGAACTGATTACTACCAATAAAAACACTGTTCTAGCAAATCTGGAATTGGTATAACACTAAAGCGGGTTTGATATACTAGCAATTAATTTATTATGGGTTAATAAAAATAAGCTATCAATACATACCTAGTATGTCTTAGAAAACCCGTTGTATTATTTTATCTTCCTCAGTAAGAGGATTTTAAGTTCAGTTACTCCTAGTTGGCTATGACGGCATTGAAAAACAGTCAAATCCTGAGGAAATAATATATGAAGCTGTCACTTTCATAATAACTAAGTATAGGTTAACGGCTCATTAAGGGGCTAAAATAATAGACAAAAATAGGTAGGCAGTGGCGGCTCGTTAATGAAGGGCTCTGGGGCGCCGCCCTCCCTGCAATTATTTCAAACAGAATCCAAAAATACTTTACTTAAAAAACCAATAAAGCAATCTATGTAAGCAATCCATTAAAATAATTCAAACCAAACAGCCCTATTCCAGCGGGTAGGTTATACTAAGCGCGGGCATAAATTCAAACCAAACATAGCCCTATTCCAACGGGCAGGTTATACTCATAGACAAGCGAGTTGCACGCTCTCAATGTTTTTTACACTAAGCGCGGGCGGGCGACCGATTATCCGTCCCGATTCAACGCGGCTTCTCGATGAGTTGCCATGACGACAGAGGCGTGACGTCACCTACACATCGCACAACGAGCGGCCACGATAAGCTCCAATTTTCCGCGCCCAACAACAGCTGTTCGCGATGCCACGGTAGAATAATCAATATATTATGTACTCTGGCGAGGCGACCTGTCGATGACGCCAGGCGCTAACGTTTTGTTTATTTGTTTTGATTTGATTTATTAGTTACGTTGTTGTTGTTGGAAAATGTCGTGTAATATGAAGGTCAGTGATTTACAGAAGCTTGTGTTTAGTTCTCTGAGCTTAAGTGAAAAAATTGATTTAAAAAATGCAGGGCGGCCACTAGAAATTGAACATAGTACAAGTGCAATCAAAATGTAAAAGTAAGGCACAGTTTACGCGTAATTTTGACAAAGAAATATATAATAAAAAATCCTGGATATGCGGTTGTGAGGACAAAAATTCTTTTTTTTTGTTTCGTGTGTCTTCTTTTTGACGGGGATGATAATTGGACTATAAATGGGGTGCAGGACTTAAAACATCTTTCAGAGAAAATAAAAAAACATGAAAATAGTGCAAAACATCGTCATAATGTGGTAAGTTTTGAGATGTTAGGACAAACTAATATTTTAACTTTTTTAAGTAGTGCTTATGCTAATGAAATTAAAATTCACAACGAGAAAGTTAGAAAAAACGTACTACGTCAACGTACACGTACTTTTGAAAATAATAGACATTTTAAATTTTTTTTAATTTAAAGCCAGCGCCCCCCCTGACTCGCTAGTCATGAGCCGCCACTGTAGGTAGGTACCTACATACATACATATAGTTATTATATAAACAATGTATTATATAGTAGTATAGTATAGCTTTCATATACGGACTAAAAAATTCAAGCTTGTAGTGTACCGGTACCTTTATTTTAAATGTCAGTATGGCTATAGCTAGTCCAATTCTATTATAACAATAAACCATTGTCTTTAGTGCTGGTAATGCTAACATAATAAGATTTAAGTAATTTATACTAATAATAACAGTTTGAAGTTTTGAAAGCCTATTTGAAATTGTCTTTCGTCAAATTGTTAAACCCTAAAATACATGTGTGTGTAGTTTGGCAAAAGGTAGTTTTAAATATTAAAGATCCATTACTGTTTATGAGATTTCCATGTACCTATGCAATATATCAACAACTCAACTAACAGTAAATTATTTTATTTTTTTACAGGATTAAGCATGCTTTGGATGGCCATTCTGGGAGCCATATTGATATGGAATAGTATCCCATTTGCAGGCAGCAACTCTTCCGGTCGCCGACAAGGTAAGATAATAATTATATGAAATTAAAAGTAAATGCTAGCTCAATGAATAGCAATTTCTTCTATTAGCCGTGGCTAATCATAAACTATAAAAAACTAGTTTATTTTATTTTATAGTATTTATCAGCTAAGAATATAATGTCAGCCGTTTCTAGTAACATTATGTTTACTTAATTTGAACTTAAGCAGGGCCGGACTTTATAAACAGAAACGGATATTATAAACTTTAGTCAAAAATATTTTAGAAATTTTATATTTACGAAATAATATATGATAAATACAAATTAATCCAAATAGGTACTGGCATAACAATTTGTACCCTAATAATAATAATAATAATAATAATAATAATAATAATAATAATAATAATAATAAAAATAATAACATTAAAATTCAAAAATATTGTAAATTGATACAGCTTAACATCAGAATAGGCAGATGTGGATAACAGGATAACACTTATGTTATCAACACTGATGGATCTTAAACTCAACACATCATAATAAAAAAAGAACCTTAATTGTATCTACGTACGCGCATAGTAACTTACCATATAAACTTTTAAAGAAAGAAAAAAAAAGTTTTGTGCTTATTTATCCTGCAGCTTGCCTGGCGAAGAGATATTTAAATATATTTTATCTAAATTTCTTTGGAGTGAGAGTCTTAAAAAAGACGTCGGGAATTTAGTTGTAAGTAAAACATCGTTCAAACATGAAGGATGTATGCAGGAGTAGGGTTATCATACCCCGCCGTGATCAAATATTAACGTCATGTACCGGGTGGTCAAATAAGCGAGGACGTCGGCTTTATCTCGGAAACCATTAATCGTACAACTTTCGGAAAGATTTTTCTATGAGTAAAGTGGTCAAGAGAAATTGCTGGAAATTACTTTTAAGTTCCTCATTTCGCCGCAAGGGGGCACAATTAAAAATTGTTTTTTTTAAATTCTAAATTTCTCCGAAAATTCCCATATTAAGGTATAACTCTGATTACATCATTGGAAAGCTTAGACAATTCTGCATCATTTTGGTTTAAAGCTCATTGGCGTACCGACCTTGATAATAGTGGGATAAGCTATTGAAAGTGTATCTTACTCTCTATCCGATTTTACTAAATTTAAGCTTGTTTGGAAGGGGAAAATAAGCACCTTCAATTGCCGTATCCAACAGTGCACGATAGTGTTTAATAAAATTGCTAGATGGCGCAATTTGTAATAATAACAGTTTTTTCGATTTTATCCCGAAAATTCAAATCATACGGTATAACTATGACATCATAATCGAAAAGTAGATGAAATTTGCAAGAAAAGATGTGAAGACCGCAGTTTGATATCTTTGTTCGTTTCACAGTTATTGCCAAAACAATAATTTTTAATACAAATTGCGCCCTCTAGCAATTTTATTAGAAACTAGTACCATTGGATACGACAATGAAGGTACTTACCTTTTTCTTCCAAACAAGCTTAAATTTAGTAAAATCGGTTAAGTCGTTTAGAAGTTACAGCGATTTTAATGTTTACACTTTCACTTGATAAGAGTGGGAGAAGCTATTATAAGTGTAAACATTAAAATCGTTGTAACTTCTAAACGACTTATCTGATTTTACTAAATTTAAGCTTGTTTGGAAGTACCTTCAATAGTCGTATGTAATGGTTGCTGGGGGGCGCAAATTGTAAACGAACAAAGATATCGAACTGCGGTCTTCACATCTTTTCTTGCAAATTTCATCTACTTTTTAATTATGATGTCATAGTTATACCGTATGATTTGAATTTTCGGGATAAAATCGAAAAAACTGTTATTATTACAAATTGCGCCCTCTAGCAATTTTATTAAACACTATCGTGCACTGTTGGATACGGCAATTGAAGGTGTTTATTTTCCCCTTCCAAACAAGCTTAAATTTAGTAAAATCGGATAAGCCGTTTAGAAGTTAAAGCGATTTTAATGTTTACACTTTCAATAGCTTCTCCCACTCTTATCAAGGTCGGTACGCCAATGAGCCTTAAACCAAAATGATGCAGAATTGTCTAAGCTTTCCAATGATGTAATCAGAGTTATACCTTAATATGAGAATTTTCGGAGAAATTTAGAATTTAAAAAAACAATTTTTAATTGTGCTCCCTTGCGGCGAAATGAGGAACTTCAAAGTAATTTCCAGCAATTTCTCTTGACCATTTTACTCATAAAAAATCTTTCCGAAAGTTGTACGATTAATGGTTTCCGAGATAAAGCCGACGTCCTCGCTTATTTGACCACCCGGTACATGGGATCTAAAAATCACTTTGGTATATAGATATGGTGGATGTTGGTAAAATAAAATTTTATGATAAAAATAGGCCTTATAATATGTAACTTTCTTCTGCTCTCCATATTCAGCCATTTTGCATCAGTTAGTTTGTGTGATATTTATTCTCGTCGCCAAAAACGTAAATAAGAGGTTTGAACTTTTTGAATACTTTGTTTCTGGTTAGATGTTAAGCAGTTTTCGTAATCTGTACAGGATGTTTGATTAAGGGTTGCCACCGGCCATATCTCGGAAACTACTAGGAAAAAAAAATTATGATTAAAGCGGTCATGAGATTTTAAGTTCATCATTTCAATTAAATTTTTTTTTTTAATTCAAAAAGATGTGAAGGCCGCAGTTCGATATCTTTGTTCGCTTTAGAGTTATTGCCAAAACAATAATTTTTAATACAAATTGCCCCTCTAGCAATTTTATTAGAAACTATCTTGAAAAAATTTTTTTATTGTGCCCCCTTGCGGCGAAATGAGAAACTTTAAAGTAATTTCCAGAATTTTGTTATGACCGCTTTAATAATAATTTTTTTTCCAAGTTTCTATGCGTAGTAGTTTTCGAGATATGGCCGGTGGCCACCCTTAATGAAACACCCTGTATATAGAGAACAAAAGTGAGTCACAAAGCAAAATTTTGAGTTTTGTTTTCTAACAACAGGAAAGGTTAGGACCCACTTCCAGCCTCCTTTTTCCTCAGCTACACCCATATTGCTGAGAGTGTGTGGTGGTTTAAAGCTCATTACCCTAAACCTGACATTTCGGGAATGGAATAAAATTGTTAGATAACGAACAGGACAAAATTAACAAAAACAATAAATGCACCACAAATAAAGCAACAATATAACAAGTGTAACATTAATACGGTATTTATTGTAAAATATAGTGTGATTCTTTAAACAAATTTTCATTACGCCAAAGTAGCAGGTGTCCGACATACAAAAGGTTGGAAGTATTATTTCTCTTCTATTCTTTATGTATAGAAAACAAGTACTTTATAATAATCTACCTGTATGGATTATATATACACAGCATGCTAATTACTTACACAAAAGCGGCATTAGCATTACTAAGCCGTAGTAGCAGTAATCTACGATTTACATACAACCGTTTACAGTTGTATGGGTACAGTAAGCACCTGTACCAAACGTACAATTTTATTTTATCTGTGTAACTGGTATTTTTTGGATGGAAAGTTTTAATAAAACATAATATTATAGTTTTGTACGGTAATTTTGTTTCCTCTAGTTTCGTTTAAAATTGAAGGGTGCAGGCAAAGAAAGAGGAATGTCAAAAAATGTTAATGTTTAGGAAAGCAATTTTAAAGTTTAAAACCCTAAAACTTTATATATCATTGTGTTAGTTTTAGGCCCAATCTTTTTATGAAATAAATTGGGATGTATATTGAACATTGAAAGACAAAAATGTGTTACTTAATTTTCCCTTACAATTTTTGTACGTAAAACGTAATAAAATTTAAAGTGGAACAAATCCTAACGTATAAAAAGGGGGAATGTCACAAGAAATTTCCTAGTATTTTCGTATTTTCTTTACAAAAACTACATTCAAAAGTAAAATGACAAAGTTTATTAGGTTTAACATAAATATATATATACACTGTGGCTCAAATTAAAGGAGTACACTTTTTAATCGTGATTATTGCTAAGTTTTTTTGAAACATCAGATAGTTTTCCAAAACGTTTTCTCTTTTTCCCGTGAACCTCGGGAACAAAGTCATCGCAGGCACTGCCACTTGAATTCATTGTACTATTTTTTTTTACTTTGTAACACAAGCACTACCTGTCCACAAACTCAAATAAACAACAGATACGCAGACAGAAAGACTACCGCCAAGCGCCAAGCCAGGTCGTAATTTTATTGGCACTGTTTTTGCGACATTCCACCTTCTTAGCCTGATCCGCGCGGACATTCCCCCATTTCCGCCTGTATGGCCAAACTTTAAGTTACGATATCTTTTGACTCTTCTTCTTTTTCGCCTTTATGATGTTACTACTCGATAGATTTTCTTATTTGCTATCGGATGGTTTGATTAGTTTAAAATGAGGAAATATCGACATCCCCCCTTCTTTGCCTGCACCCTTCAATTGGTACCACCTGACTGAGATAACTCAAGAATTTTTAAACAAATTATTAAATTTGAAGAAATAGTCCATGCCAGTTAAAAGTATGAAAAAGAAAGAAAAAACTAAAAGTCTTCCTCCACGAAATTTAATAGAACAAAAATTTGTTCAGAGGTCTCTACATGTTTCGAGCGTAGAAACGTTCATTATCAGGAGGCTTTCGTTTGAACACGCGAACCAAAACCTGGTCTTTTATATAGGTATTTTATAAAAAATTTTAAATTTACAGTTCATGTTATTAAATTAAAATTAACGTCTTGTGGGGTTACTCTCAGTGCCCCCATTAAAAGGATCTTTTATTTTGAATACATGATACTTTTTTAATACCTAATTTCTGTACATAACAAGTTTTACATTTTTACAATGTCTTACAGACATACTTATATAAAAAAACAAAAACCTTCTGACATCTTCTTTTTAGAAGTTGTTTCTTTTTCTTCCCCGGTTTATTATTTGGTTGTTTTGGACCCTTTTAACTGACTTTTTCACATACCCACTATGTTTGAACTTATTTCTTTTTTTCTTCACATTATGTCATTGCGACACATTGATTTAATGTTATTTAACCTTAATTTACATTTTTTAATATTTTTGATGGTCTAAATACTCTAAATTCTGAGATAAATATATTATTTAATTGGCTAAAAGTAAATAATCTAAAATTAGGTACACATTTAAAAAACTAAATGTATGGTTATGGGTAATAATTTAAATTGTATATAAATGTCGTAATTGATGGTGAAAATTTCTAATTCGTAAACAGTTTTAAATTATTAGGGATAATTATTCAGATTCAAAATTAAAATTTTTTAATTATTTTAAAAGTATTATATTATTTAAAAGAATCAGTTCTAATATAAGTTTGTTTTCTAAAAAAACTGTATTTAATACTATTATATTACCACATTTTCTTTATTGTTCTTCCATTTTATATTGTGCTAGTGAGGAAATATTTCATAAATTACAAATTTTACAAAATAAGGCAATGCGGATTATTTTCAATTGTGACAAATATACAAAAATTAATTTTATGTTGACAAATTTAGATTGGTTGAATGTCAGAAATTTAATTTCTTATTTAGTATGTACAGGGACATTTTTTTAAGTGTCTCACCCGATTAGCGATTTTCCTACTGGTTAAAATAAAAAAACAATTACGTACTCCCTAATGGTTTTTTGCGAAGAAGCCAAATTTAATGTCAAAAATTATATAGATTTACAAATTTGACAGATAAGACGCCATATTGGATTTTTTTAGATGGCAACCCTACTTTATTATATGCCCAGTGCATTCCATTTTTTATTTAAACTTCAGAAATATATAGTTGTAATTATTTATTTTCAGTCGTTCCGGAGATACAAGGCTTCGAAGTTATCGATTTTGTTTGGAAAGTCTAACCCCTTTAAAAAATAGATCGCTTGAGATTAGAAATTTAAGTTTTTTTACAGTTACATTATTGGTTGTGGCCGAGCTAACTATGCTATCGTCAAATATGTCAGATATCCAGAAATGACAGACAAGACGCCATTTTGTTTTTTTTTTAATGGCAACCATAATTAATAACTACACCAGTAGATAGCATTCCGCGGTACGATATCAAAAATGTATAATTGTTGATATATATTTTTAACCGTTCCGGAGATACGGGGCTTCCTAAACATGCATCGTTCGATTATGCGTTTTAAGTGTCTCACCCCTTTAAAAAATAGATCGCTTGAGATTAGAAATTTAAGTTTTTTTACAGTTACATTATTGGTTGTGGCCGAGCTAACTATGCTATCGTCAAATATGTCAGATATCAAGAAATGACAGACAAGACGCCATTTTGTTTTTTTTAAATGGCAACCATAATTAATAACTACACCAGTAGATGGCATTCCGCGGTCCGATATCAAAAATGTATAATTGTTGGTATATATTTTCAACCGTTCCGGAGATACGGGGCTTCCTAAACATGCATCGTTCGATTATGCGTTTTAAGTGTCTCACCCCTTTAAAAAATAGATCGCTTGAGATTAGAAATTTAAGTTTTTTTACAGTTACATTATTGGTTGTGGCCGAGCTAACTATGCTATCGTCAAATATGTCATATATCAAGAAATTACAGACAAGACGCCATTTTGTTTTTTTTTAAATGGCAACCATAGTTAATAACTACACCAGAAGATGGCATTCCGCGGTCCGATATCAAAAATGTATATTTGTTGATATCTATTTTCAACCGTTCCGGAGATACGGGGCTTCCTAAACATGCATCGTTCGATTATGCGTTTTAAGTGTCTCACCCCTTTAAAAAATAGATCGCTTGAGATTAGAAATTTAAGTTTTTTTACAGTTACATTATTGGTTGTGGCCGAGCTAACTATGCTATCGTCAAATATGTCAGATATCCAGAAATTACAGACAAGACGCCATTTTGTTTTTTTTAAATGGCGTCTTGTCTGTAATTTCTTGATATCTGACATATTTGACGATAGTATAGTTAGCTCGGCCACAACCAATAATGTAACTGTAAAAAAACTTAAATTTCTAATCTCAAGCGATCTATTTTTTAAAGGGGTGAGACACTTAAAACGCATAATCGAACGATGCATGTTTAGGAAGCCCCGTATCTCCGGAACGGTTGAAAATAGATATCAACAAATATACATTTTTGATATCGGACCGCGGAATGCCATCTACTGGTGTAGTTATTAATTATGGTTGCCATTTAAAAAAAACAAAATGGCGTCTTGTCTGTAATTTCTTGATATCTGACATATTTGACGATAGCATAGTTAGCTCGGCCACAACAAATAATGTAACTGCAAAAGAACTTAAACTTCTAATCTCAAGCGATCTATTTTTTAAAGGGGTGAGACACTTAAAACGCCTAATCGAACGATGCATGTTTAGGAAGCCCCGTATCTCCGGAACGGTTGAAAATAGATATCAACAAATATACATTTTTGATATCGGACCGCGGAATGCCATCTACTGATGTAGTTATTAATTATGGTTGCCATTTAAAAAAAACAAAATGGCGTCTTGTCTGTCATTTCTTGATATCTGACATATTTTACGATTGCATAGTTAGCTCGGCCACAACCAATAATGTAATTGTAAAAAAACTTAAATTTCTAATCTCAAGCGATCTATTTTTTAAAGGGGTGAGAGACCTAAAACGCATAATCGAACGATGCATGTTTAGGAAGCCCCGTATCTCCGGAACGGTTAAAAATATATATCAACAATTATACATTTTTGATATCGTACCGCGGAATGCTATCTACTGGTGTAGTTATTAATTATGGTTGCCATTAAAAAAAAAAAAAAATGGCGTCTTGTCTGTCATTTCTGGATATCTGACATATTTGACGATAGCATAGTTAGCTCGGCCACAACCAATAATGTAACTGTAAAAAAACTTGAATTTCTAATCTCAAGCGATCTATTTTTTAAAGGGGTTAGACTTTCCAAACAAAATCGATAACTTCGAAGCCTTGTATCTCCGGAACGACTGAAAATAAATATTTACAACTATATATTTCTGAAGTTTAAATAAAAAATGGAATGCACTGGGCATATAATAAAGTAGGGTTGCCATTTAAAAAAATCCAATATGGCGTCTTATCTGTCAAATTTGTAAATCTATATAATTTTTGACATTAAATTTGGCTTCTTCGCAAAAAACCATTAGGGAGTACGTAATTGTTTTTTTATTTTAACCAATAGGAAAATCGCTAATCGGGTGAGACACTTAAAAAAATGTCCCTGTACCTTTATACATAATATTAAAAATAATTTATTGCCTGATCTTTTAATTATGACCATCATAATTATAAAACAAGAACTAATCAAAATTTTTATGTGGATAGTGTCTAAAACATTAGCTTATAAATCTAATTTTTATATAGGTTTGATATAATATAATAATTTGAAAAATTTTATTAAATCTCAAAAATCATTAAAACTGTTTAAAAAACTTTAAAATTACATTTAATTAAAAACAAAATGATACGTAATATTTGATACAATTTGCAAAATGTTTAACTTTTCTGTCTGTTTTTGTTAAAAGAAGGTTGCGCTTTAAAATTTAAGA
This sequence comes from Polydrusus pterygomalis, assembly GCA_963969555.1. Taxonomy (NCBI): domain Eukaryota; kingdom Metazoa; phylum Arthropoda; class Insecta; order Coleoptera; family Curculionidae; genus Polydrusus; species Polydrusus pterygomalis. The sequence continues at coordinate 55,317,207 of OZ018378.1, forward strand.
ATAAAATAAAAATGTGTTAAAAACATGTATAAAAAAATATTTAATTGTAGCTTTTTGCTAAATAAATCATGTACTACTACTACTACACATTAATTTTTTAATTCCATAAAAGCTCCATTAAGGTTTTATACCACTTATCATTTTCTTCTCTGCTACCATCATCAGCAATACATTTTTCCTGATGATGAACGTTTTTTTTTTTTTATGATCGAGCACAAGCACTATAGGAAAAATCCTTTAAGGCGCTCGGGGAGCGGTGCGTGTGCGAAGAAAGCGATTCACATTTTTCTTGAATCGTTGGAGGTTATGTTCGGTTGGAAACACGGTCTCAGAAAGGCCGTTCCACAAAGATGACGTCCTCCAAATGAAAGAGTTCTGAAACAATGATGTTCGGGGTGTTACTAAGTTGAACCACATAGGGATGAGCGGCAGTGGTTCGTCGTGTCTTTCTGCTATGTATTGGTCTAGGTGGAATCGAGCGTGCAATATCTGTCGAACACTTGCCATGGAAATATCTGTAGAAGAGAGTCAAATCACCAATCTGTCTTCGATGTTCTAAGCTGTCGAGGTTCTTGGTCAGCTCCTGGTCGCCGATTAGACGAACGGCTCACCTTTGGATGGAATCCAACAACCGAAGGGTATGCTTCGGTGGAGAACTCCAGATATGAGAGCAGTATTCCAGTGATGGTCGAATCTGGGCTTTATAGAGTGTCAAAAGTTGTTGAGGTGTATACAACTTTTGGGTACGGAAAAGTACACCGAGCTTCTGAGAAGCTGCCTTGACGATTGCCACAACGTGATTATGCCAAGACATATTTCCTCCTAGGTTGACACCCAGCAAATTAATAGACGAAGTCAGTGGAATTACGTGTCCTGCCATAACGATATCGGGTTCTGCAATGTTAACCTTCTTAGAGAAAACTGCTGCCTGGGTTTTTGAGCGTTAAATTCGACTTGGTTACTGTCACCCCAAGACAAAATTTCTTCCAGGTCTTTATTGAGGCGTGATACCTCATGTTGTCTGCGAAGATGTGCGTCAGCAGCCGAAGTTTGAGATTTCAAAGTAAAAGATGAGATAAGTGTGCTGTCGTCAGCAAAGCTATATATTGGATTTTCTGTTTTCGCTAGAAGGTCGTTAATGTACAGTAAGAAGAGAGTGGGGGATAATATGGACCCTTGAGGAACACCAGCATTGATGGTGAATGTGTCTGAGAGAAACCCGTCAATCGCCACTTGCAGAGAACGGTCCTTGAGGAAGCTAGACAACCATGAACAAAATCGACCGGGCATGCCATAAGAACGCAGTTTACTTAGGAGCCCCTCGTGCCAGACACGGTCAAAGGCTTTAGAGATGTCCAGTGCAATAGCCCAAGACTCCCCATGATGTTCGATTGCGTTGCTCCAAAGATGAGTGACATAGGCTAGAAGGTCTCCTGTTGCTCTGGACTTACGAAAACCATACTGATGGTCGCTGATAATTTTAAGGCCTTCTAGTTATTTTAGAAGTTGTTGGTTAATAGCTTTCTCCATCACCTTTTGATATAACTGAAAGCAATGCGACTGGTCGATAGTTCTTTGGCAGGGTTTTCTTGCCTTTCTTTGGTATAGGCTGGACTCGCGCCTTTTTCCAGCAAGATGGAAATATTCCTTTTTTGTAGGATAGGTTAAAAAGTCTACAAAATACTGGTGTGAGTTCATCGGCGCATCTCTTGAGCACAATAATAGGAATTTCATCTGGACCAGAAGCTTTTTTGGCATCGAGCCCCTTCAGAATTCGTTTGACAGGACGCTGACGGAATACGATATCAGTCATTTCCGATCGAACTGCTGGAATGTTCGGGGGTGTTTTTCTGTAGTAATATAGTAAGGGATGGGGAAATTATCGAAAACCTGAGAATGATTTTCTGATTATTTCCCAATCCCGAAATGTATTTTGAAGATTATTTACCAAATAAAAAACTAACGATTTATGTTGCACAATTTAATGTATTGCAAATTAAACACACAATTAGTATACTGTATAACAGAATGCTGAGGGGTGGAGTTTGAAGAAACAGAGCCATTTTTTTGATTTTATTACCAGTCAAAGCATTGGCACTACATTTTATTACCATGATTTTTTTGATTTCATTACCAGTCAAAGCATTGGCACTACATTTTCTTTTTTCTGGAATTTTTTGAAGCTCCTTTCTTTTTGCATTTCTGGCATCTCTGGCAGATTTTAAGACTATGTCTTCGAAAGGGTTGATTTTTCGTTGATATTGGTTGAAATATTTTTCCATGAGTAATTTCGCAGTGACAATCCATATCGTTTTCACTGTACCTGAAATCAAGAAATATGTATTAAGCATTGGCACAAGAGATTGACGGACGTACAGGCAGAGAGGACACCGTACAGGCAGAATTAGAAATTGAAAACGCGCAGCTTACCTTCTTTGTAGTCTGTTCTATCTATTTTCCTCATATTGTATGCCCAGTCCTTCAAAATTTTCGCCAACATAGCATCAGGCGTCACTGATGTAAAATGGTAATCTCGTGTCTCACAAAAATTCTGGAATTGCTTCCATACAAAGCCTCTTGATCGCTTTGTATTTTCAGATCCATTTTTATCGACATTTTTGGTGATTTCTTCGAGAGAAAAATCTCCAAAACGTTCCATTTTTGTAAAACGTTTAAATGATATCTCGAAATGACACTTTGGCGTTTGTTTGTATTTTATTTGTTGTCCATAGTAATAACCAAAAACGCCATTGTTCGTTATCTAGATAATCATCAAACATTACCACGACAATAAAAAACCTGTTGTTACAGACGTGTGATTTTAACTGTTGACAAGTGCGATTTTCAGTTTTGACGGGTAAGATTTTCACTTTTGACAAGGGTGATTTTTACCGGAGAGCGGGAGATTATCGCTGAATAATCAGGTGAAAATCAACCCGCTTTTATAATGGATGAGGTAAATAATCCCTGAAAGTTCAAGGTGAAAGGCAGCAGATAAACTTGGTGATTTTCTGCGTTGATATTTTAAACCACATTACATCAAACTCTGCTGGTTCAAGTGTGTCCTCTCGTTGGCAGCAAAGATCATCTCAGATAAAGAGACAGACCCCAAAGTTGTGTCTAAATCGGAAATGAAAATCGTATCCAGGATATAAATAGCTGACGGTGTTCGTTGACGATCTGACCTTTGTCTCGGTCAGTGCGAGCACATGGGGCTTGGATGATTGTAAGTGCTGGTGGACTGAATTGATGTTGGTATTAAGCCCTCTGATATTGCAGAAATCAATTTTGAAGCTGCTGTTTTTGGCTGTGTCAGCAACTGTAGGTGCCACACTATTTCTCCGTTGAGTGTTGTTAGGGGAACCCAGTATATTGTCGGAGACAGTGGATTTTCGGTTAATATCGCTTGATGAGGCTACAGGATCAGCCCCCACCCGGAGATCCGATCAAGGGGCGAGTTTACCTACGGAGTAATTTGATCCTGGATCTTCCATCATGCTTTTTTTTCCCACTCTATAAACCGGAAACATCGGCACAGCGACGAAACGTTGACTCAAAGAATAACTCAAGAGCAACTTACTATATTTTGTGGAGGAAGGCTTTTAGGTTTTTCTTTCCTTTACAAATTATAAAATGCTCCATCATCGCTGGTGGGCATTTTCTACGGGTCTTGTTTCTATTAGGCCTTCTTCAATATATTGATATACTGAAGTCATTTTTGTAAGTGGTCATCATCATCAGTAAGATCGTCGTCATTTAATTTAAAAATATCACTAAAAAAACCAAGAACGTTGTCATTATCACACAACATATTATCAAACCTACTAAGTTAAAGAACTTAGCGTTTGATCAATTATTTTTAAAAATAAATTTATTTTATACGCGGTTTTTGGATCTTGAAGTGTTTCATCCTTCTGTTCATAATCGAACAATTTTGGTTTATACTTTCGTCTAACAGTATTTAACGCAGGAAAACTTTGCTCTTTCTCAAGTTCAACAGCTAGTTTTCCAGCTTGAGCAAGTATTTCCTCGAGAACTTTGTCATCTCTATAATTATTCTTTAAATGATCAAGGAGATTCTTTAAATAGTTTTGACACACTTTAATGTCAATCGCTACACTTTGCATCATTTTGTTTACAATATTAATCTTATATAGGTAAGACATCATACCAAATTAGTATACTACAAATAAATTTAAGAGTTTGAACATTGTAGATAATATAGAACTTGCTTTATGCCTAGTCTCTATGTCAAAAGTCTCATTTTCTGCTATTTCTAAAAGACTAACACAAATCTGAATTAAATTAAACTTTAGCGGTTTTATAGCATCAATCCTACTTGACCATCTGAGGCGTGTTCGATTCGCAGGTTCAGATCGATCCGGATCGAACTAACCAATTACAACTGATCTGATTTGTGTTGGATTGGTAAATGATCGCACGGTCAAAGTGATCTGAACTGATTTTTAATATCATACCGATCCAAATCTCTGTGCCAATCGAACACGCCTCTGGTATCACTTAGGGGTTTTAGACGTAACTCAGGCACATTCAAATTATCTAAAAATGTTAGTTCCGGTGGAACATTAAATATTTTATATTTTTTTTTGTTAATATTTTTTTAACACAATTATACTTTTTTAAACCTTTGATTTGGCAACCCATTGCGCACATGGTTGCGGGGGCCCTGCCTAACGTAGGATAAATAAAACGTACTTAAAGTAAGCCTTGACAGTTATATTGGGTTTTAATGGAATTTTTTGATATGCCGACATTCTACATGCTATGACAACTTGGAGGTCAATTTTTCTTGATGTTAATGACAACTTGGAGGTCAATTTTTCTTGATGTTACGTTATTTGGGTGTTTTACAAATTTAAAATTTTAAAAAATATATAGAGAGAGTCTCTATGTCAAAAGTCTCATTTTCTGCTATTTCTAAAAGACTAACACAAATCTGAATTAAATGAAACTTTAGCGGTTTTATAGCATCAATCCTACTTGACCATCTGAGGCGTGTTCGATTCGCAGGTTCAGATCGATCCGGATCGAACTAACCAATTACAACTGATCTGATTTGTGTTGGATTGGTAAATGATCGCACGGTCAAAGTGATCTGAACTGATTTTTTATATCATACCGATCCAAATCTCTGTGCCAATCGAACACGCCTCTGGTATCACTTAGGGGTTTTAGACGTAACTCAGGCACATTCAAATTATCTAAAAATGTTAGTTCCGGTGGAACATTAAATATTTTATATTTTTTTTTGTTAATATTTTTTTAACACAATTATACTTTTTTAAACCTTTGATTTGGCAACCCATTGCGCACATGGTTGCGGGGGCCCTGCCTAACGCAGGATAAATAAAACGTACTTAAAGTAAGCCTTGACAGTTATATTGGGTTTTAATGGAATTTTTTGATATGCCGACATTCTACATGCTATGACAACTTGGAGGTCAATTTTTCTTGATGTTAATGACAACTTGGTGGTCAATTTTTCTTGATGTTACGTTATTTGGGTGTTTTACAAATTTAAAATTTTAAAAAATATATAGAAATTTAAACGTTTATTATGTAAAATAAAAATATATTTTTGGTATTATTTTTTTATATTTTTCCTTGATGTTTTATTTACAACGTTTACGGTAAGTGTTTTTTTGATTAGCCAAAGGATTCTAGAGTTATGGCGAGTTAAAAATAATTATCACATGGGTTTCAGGGTGAGGGGTTATTCATTAAAGCGCACGATGTTTTTAAAATTTAAAAAGATATGTTTCTAATAATTAAGGTTGTAAAATAAGATTCAAGCAGAATGATGACCAGGTATCATAGATGTAAAAAACGTAAAGAAAAATTGGTAATTTTTGGAAAACTACCCCCCGACCACCATGGTATGATTTTTTGACAAGTCAATTTTGCTTCCTTAAGGTATGAGGGATGATATAAAAGGCGTTTTACAAATAGCATTAAAGTGCAAACTGTAATATGTTTTAGAAGGTAATATCGGGCTGGTAAACTCTACTAAAATGGAAAATACGGGATTCAAAAATTGTAATATTTACAAATATAATGATTATGACCCACTAACTCAAATATTGTATTAAATGAATTTAAAAACATGATGATCTACGCCCCAATAATGGTTTGCATTGTTACTTTCCTAGTTACATATACCTACATTAAAATAAGTACCACTTTCAGCAGATATATTTATTGTGATATATTTTTAGATACATTTATTTTCATATAATTTTAAGCTTAATGCAATGGTATAAATTAACAGGTGTAGGCAGTTATTAGAAGTACAAGCAAGAAAATTCCTTTCACATACCTACCTATCTAATAATTTTGTAAATAGGAATAAACTTGTGATACCACAATTTTGCAAAATAATAGTTGTCCACCAAAACGGAAAGCAAGTAATCTTCAAAACGGTATACAAGACATAGCTTCTAAAGTTTTTAACCCGATCCGTAAGAAACTTTCGCTTGGAACGGCCGTATTGCGGTACAATCGGAGTATTTTGGTGTACATGTTGTACGATAGGCCTCTTATACAGTTCGACTTAAGGGCTCAGTTCTCAAGGTCAATCATGTATAAAAGAGACCTATAAATGGCTTAAATGCAGTGGTAACTTCCTGGTCGTATAATTGGACAAAACACGAAAGTAAACAAAACTATGACCGGCTGACTAACATTTGCCTTGCTCTATCAACTAGAGAATATGTCTGTCTTTCTTCGTCATATGCCGAAAGTATAAAAATAGCTACTCTGATCAACACAGCACCGCAGTGAGCAGGCGAATCGTCAATAGTTAGGCAAATCGAATTGACAGTTAAGAGCTAGAAAATGGCGTCGTTAATCCCACCTTAAGTATATGGATCGATACGAAACATTTGTAATGGTAATTTGCCTAACACTACTCCTCTCGCCGCGATAGCTCAAATCATTTTGAACATCGTTTGGACGTCTTGGTCTCATATAGTACCGATTGTGGACAAAACATGCCGAGAGGACCTTCTGTTTGCACCCTGCTTCAACCACTGACACGGAATCTGACAGACACTGTTGTCGCCTCTTTACATTTCTACAGACCCATAAGCAAACTTAACATCTTTGGAAAATTTATAGAATCTATTGTGCATAAGTAATAATACTTAATTCCATTAAACCTCTTATTATTGAAGAACACCACGGGTATTTCCGTAGACGATCTATTGAATCTAATCTAGTATCTTACTCAGAGTACATTCTCTCTTCCATGGACTGTTAAATTCAGGCGGATTCCAAATATACCGACTTCAGTAATTGAGCACAATATTTTAGTAGCCAAAGTCACCGTAATTGGTAGAACTTTTTTAGGTGGATAACTTCCTATATATTTAATAGATCAGATTTGCAACAGTGAACGGCCATCAATCTCTTCAAAATGGCAGAGTTATAAAAATATATTTGTCTGAGTGCTGCGAGTTTAACCTAGTAGGATATCAAACATACAGGGGCTTCAGATCATGTCACAGCCCAATAATAATATAGAAAAACAACATAAACAGCTTAATTTTTTCAAATTAATTTTGCACTAAATTTCTAACTTCATTTTAGGCTATTGTTGTCTGAAAAAAGGTTAAATCACGTAAGCGGATGATTTACGACTGTACCTGATCATACGTCACTAGCTCGGCCCCCCACCCCCTTTAAGCACATTTTTAGTTTTCTACCTACCGTCTAAACAGGGCCAACGGGGAGATTATGGGGATTCTGCCATCCTCCCTTCAAAATCCAGAAATATAGTCATAAATAGTCAAAAAATAAAACCCTTTAAAGATGTTAAAAAGAACAACAAAAATATCATAAATTTAATTTATTTGACACCAACTGATAAAGAAGAAGTAAAAAAAATAATTAAGAAATAAAAAACAATACTAAAGCTCCCGGACACGACCTCATTAAAGCCGAAATCTTAAAAGGAAATTCAGAATATTTATCTGAACCATTAGCGTATATTATAAATAAATCTATTGAGACAGGGCAGGTTCCTCAAACTTTTAAACTAACAATAATTAAACCATTATTTAAATCCGGTGATAATCTTGACGTGGCAAACTATAGACCTCTATCCCTGATTACCAATTTTGCGAAAGTGTTCGAGAAGGTACCTAAAATAAGAATAACAAATTTCTTAAATCAAAATAGTATTTATTCGGACCGGCAATTTGGTTTCAGGGAGGGGAAATCGACGGAGGACGCCATGGTTCATTTAACTACGAATATAATATATAAATCTTTGGATAACGGTGAGCCCGCAATGGCGATCTTCGTCGATTTCGCAACGGCTTTCGACACCGTGGACCATGACAAATTGTTGACCATTTTACAAGATCTGGGTTTCAGAGGAACTCCATAATATAGGCTTTTGCAATCTTACCTGACCAATAGATTACAAAAAGTATGTATTCAGAATATCTATAGCAATACTCAAACCATATAATATGGCGTTCCTCAAGGAACGGTACTTGGCCCGTTGTTATTTAATATTTATCTACACGATTTATATGATATTCTAAAGAATGGTGATATAGTGAGTTTGCTAATGATACTACAATTTTTTTAAAAGACACAACTTATAATATAATCTAAAAGAGAAATTCGAACAAGAACTTTGCATTATTTCTAAATTTCTTCCAAAAAAGAATTTTTACCGCAGTGCACAGCGCTATATGTTGGGGGCACAGGTGGTAGAGTGAAATATCTGGGAGTTTTTATAGACAGTTGCATGAAGTGGGATGAACACATTTTTCATTACGATCTCTGCTATACAAATTTAAATACTTGAAACAGATATTCACACGCGAACAGTTACTTATCTTCTTATCTTGTACTATGGGCTTGTGGAACCCCACCTTCGATATGGAATAACGGTCTGGGGGGGGGGGGGGGGGGGTGTGGCCAAACTCAGAGTGGCGAAGTCTAGCTAACAGAGCTACTCCAACTCAACCACTAAACTGAGAATATAGTCGTCTCGAAATATAGTAATATAAAAAAAAATAATAGTGTAATGCATAGCAGCGGATGTATTGGTCTGATAAATGTGATATTTATTATAAACTAATGGTATAACTAAATTAACGACAATATGCCAAACGATTCGGTCCCCGCGTAAGCGCGGTCCCCAGCAGCAAAAGTGGTGAAATAATAAATAAATGTACTATTGCTTATTGAACAGATACGCACGAAGCTTAAACTTAAACTTATTAATATTATACAACTTAAATTCGTTTGGAATTGAGTTATAAAATTTTATAGCATTATAAGTGAAACTTCTTTGAAATAATTATGTTTTATATTGGGGTATGGTAAAACTGTTCTTGTATCTGATATTTCTATTGGGAATGTTGTCTCTGGAAACGAACTTATTTTTAAGTTTTTTTGATGTGTTCTCCGTGGTAAGAACTTTATGAATTAAATTACCCAGATGAAAATTACATCTATTTCTCATATTAAGCCATTTACACTCTTTTCTTTTATGGGTTATATGCTCGCGTTTTCTTATTCCGTTAATCAGTCTACAGCAGGAATTTTGCATTTTTTGTATTCTATTCTTTTCAATTTCATGTAAAGAAGGCATATAAATAAAGTCGCAGTAGGAGTAGTGTGACAGAACTAGGCTAACGCAGAGCATTCTTTTAAGTTTTTGATCGAGGATATTATGTCTATTATTGTAAATTAATTTTAAGGAATAAAATGCTTTTTTCTTAATATTTTTTACGTGTTCTTTGAAGCGCAGCTCCTCATCCAAAACAATGCCAAGATTTTTCGCTGAATGTACATAAGGAAGATGAACGCCATTTAGAGAAATGTTCACATTACTTTTAACAATGTCACGATTACCTTTGTTTGCAAAGCACAAAATTTTGGATTTTTCCGAATTTAATTTAAGGTTATGAGTATTAGATAGGGAAATAATGGTTTCCAAGTCGAAATTAATTTGCTGGATCGCATCCAAGTAGTTTGTTGTGGAGAAGCTTAGGTGAAGTTGAGTATCGTCCGCGTAAGCGTCTGACTGACATAATTGGGTAGAAGTTATGATCTCTGCTGTATAAATAATGAACAATAGTGGAGATAGAATACTTTTTGTCTAATTTACAAAAAATAATCTATCTAAATTAATATTTAACAAGGAGTATAGATACCCTACAGAAAGTTTGTTCGGTGAGTGTGGAATTTTTGACTTACGACAGTTGTTTTGTTTACAAATCTTAATCAGGCAGTTTAAAAACAAAAAGAATTAGTTAAAATAGATTACACATAATATGTTACAAGGGCTAAAGATCACTTATCAAGAATACCTTAAGTAAACAGAACGATTGTACAAAGAAATTATTTTTTTCTAGCACCAAAAATATTTAACACCATACCTGCAGAACTTAAAAAAATTAATTCATTTGCTTTATTTAGGATTAAATTTAAAAAATAGATACAATCAAAAAACAGGCTGGAGATTCCTAGCTTGATCGATTTAAAAAATGTTTATGGTTGGTAGGTTATTTTCCTGAATCTCCTTATAAACCAATTATATTGTTTCTGTGTTGTTATCTGTTAAACTGGTCGTATAAAAAGTATGCGCACAAGTTCGAAAGGACTTAACGCGTTAAACCAATTTATTTGTAGATTAGTAAATTAAGTAAAGATTTGTTAATTTTTATGTATACCTTAATCTTAATCACGTGCTAATATTTTAGGGTGTGATTCCTCAAGTCATTTTATAAAGGAAAGTTCATATAAACATAATGTCGTAAACGGCTTAAATTTTTTGCTACAGAGTGTTGAATTTTTCCTTTTTTATTAGTTTTTTGTAATATCTCCCAAAGTACTTTAGATAATATATTCAATTTTGGCATGTGCTAATAGGACATAAAACCACATGTTTTAGTTATAAAAGTTATATTTTTGTCCCACCAGTGGCGTCTCTGTAAACATGAAAAAAAGTGGTACGCCACTGACATTTTTTCATGTGGATACTATTTCTGATTAGCCTGATCAATTCTACATTAAAATGGTCTCCTGCGTTTTTCTCCTCAGGCACACTGTTCTTAATTAAAATAATTAAATTAAATTAGCTTCATTTTGCAGTATTGACGAATAATTTTTGATAACATAAATCTAGTTATCCTGGAACGGTGACGTTCTTAAAAACATAATTAACGCCTTAACGGCAGTCTTATCTGCATTTCCTCCAAGAAGAACTACCTGTGTTACTTGAAGATGTACCATATACGCTAAGGAATCAAATGTGGTACCTGCATGATGGAGCTCTTGCTAATTTCAGTGTAATCGTTTGCGACCATTTAGATGCAGTTTATCCGAATCGTTGGATAGGTCGCCGAGGAGCACTACAATGGCCAGCAAGATCCCCTGATCTCAATAGTTTGGATTTTTTCTTGTGGGTCATCTTAAAACTCTAGTGTATAAAACTCCCATTAACACTTTAGAAAATTTAAGGGAGCGAATAAACAATAGGTGCGGAATTCGCCTGGAATATTTGAACGAGTGCACTATTCGATGCAAAGACGGGCGAAAGCATGCCTATTAAGTGAAGGTGGTAATTTCCAACAATTTTTATAAAACAAAATTTTGCATTATCAATGTTAGAAAAAATAAATAGTAGAGCTAATTTAATTTAATTATTTGAGTTCAGAACGGTGTGCCTGGGGAGAAAAACTCAAGAGACCGTTTTTATGTAAAATTGACTAGGCTAATCACAAATAATATTCACATGGAAAAATTTCAGTGGTGTACCACTTTTTTTCTAAAAAATATCAGAGGACATGTTTGCAGAGACGCCACTGGTGGGATAAAAAAAAATAACTTTTAACTAAAACATGTGGTTTTATGTCCTATTAGCACGTGCCAAAATTAAAAATATTATCTAAAGTAAGTACTTTCGGAGATATTACAAAAAACGCATTAAAAAAGAAAAAATTCAACACCCTGTAGCAAAAAATTTAAGCCGTTTAGGACATAATATGTTTATATAAACTTTTCTTTATAAAATTACTTGAGGAATCACACCCTAAAATATTAGCACGTCATTAAGGAACACCCTGTAATAAGAAATTAAATTTGAATTTGAATACATAACAAAAACATTAAAATCCAAATTAATTATTTAATATTTTATACTAACAAACTAACAGTATAATTTAAAAAAAATGTCATATTATGTAAATACCTACTAATAAATTACTGTTTTCTGTTTTATTGTCAAATTTTGTAGAATTAACAGTAATTCGGGGACAAGCTAATTACAGTCATTTAAATAAATTACATGGCTGTCAACATAAAGCTTACAAAGTAAATTATAGTATTTTGTAAACCTACCTAATACCGTGTTGTTTTAACCCAAAAATACTAATTAATACTCACCTACGATAATAATGGAACCTAAATTTTGGGTATTGATTAATTTATTAAAAACCGTCAGATTATTACCAAATAGGAATTTTGATTTAACCTATAAATTTGTTGGAATTTTTTTAACTAATGGGATCGGAATTTTTTTAAATAAGATTTATGCCTGTTGCGTTGTTATTATGAATATTTTTTTAACACTCTAAAAGGATGTTATTTGTACAAAATATATGTTTCATAATAGCCTATCATAAATACTTTGAATAATTCAAAAATTTTAGTTGGAAAAAATTAAAAATTAAATGATAATTTCAATTTTCAGAACAATTCAATTTTAGTATAGAGCAATTTTTTTTAATGTGGTTAAGTTTTTATAAATAGGGTAAACCCGGTAGAGATAACGCACGTTTTTTCAAAGTCGCATAAAAAATCAGATTTACAATTTTTAGGTAGGAATTATTTTTTATATGATTATACTGAGTAAAATAAAAGTAGAAGATACAAAAAACAAAACCTAATTTAATTTTAATGACCATAAAATGTATTTAAAAAAAAAGCAGAAAAAAACCATCTTACCCCATGGTATGGGTGAGATGGCGTAAACACATAATGTAAAAAAAATAATTTTTTTGGGAAAAATAAAAGTAAAGGATACGAAAAAAATTCATTTAATTCAACTGAATAAGACATGGTTCTCTTTTTTTTTTCAAAATAAGAGAAAAGTCCATCTCTGGGAGAGGTGGCGCTCACACAAAATATAAAAAAAAAATAACTAAATATTCAAATTTTGTCTCGTGCCACATAGTGGGCATCTATAAAAAATAAAAAGTTAATCTGATAAGCTTCAAGCTAATTATTTTAGCAGTTTAATCTAATAGATTGGGTGAGATGGCGCACCAACATAGGGTGATATTTGATATGGCGCGCGCCATCTAACCCAACTTGCATTTGGTGAGATGGCTCGGTAACGTGCTCGGGAACAAATAGCAATGTGAATGATTTTAAGGTTAGAAAACAAACTATATGCTCATTTCAAAGCGACAATGTTAAAACTTGTAAAAACTTTGGCTAGTTTGACACCCATATAATTAGATTACTTATTATCTAGAAAAAAAGGACTTGCTGAAATATATAAAGGAAAATTAAAATACCTTAACTCCAAATGATGGGCGCGAGGTGAACGGCATAGACGTTTACTTGCAAATGAAGGTCTATAGCGATGGCCACGTTGCCGGATATTATTTTGATTAGGGAAAAATGGCACTGCGCCATCTAACCCAACGAATACTTACACCAGGAAGAAGACAAACAAGCATGTTAATTGGTCGAAGCAAAAATGTCATTAAGGAAATGTCAAAATTGTCAAAAAGAGCGCCATTATCGGGTCTGGTTGGAACCTCGAGGCTAGAGGCGGAACGTTTAAACGCCCATAGCTTTGTTATTTTTTTCTGGCGAAATATTTTAAAGTAATATTTAAGCCAAAAAAACTATTCAAAATCCCGTTAGTTGATTTTATATGTAGTAAAAATCAAATAGCTGCATTCTGAATAACCTTTTCGACTAAATATCACTTTAAAATAAAATACTCTATATTGTTGTTGGTCTAGCCTCGAAGAAAATAAAAAATAAAACTCAAAAATGCACATGACATAATTTTATTAAAATATTAAATGAAAATCACAATAATTACCATTTGAGTATGTCTTATAATTTCTCGTAATCTGCTGATCGAGTTCCTCGTTAACTGGTTTTTCATTCATTCTCTACTTGAAGCTTTCTAAGCAATGTATAGGTATTTTGAATAAGAATACATATTTCCATGGTCAGCCTGAAAAAGCGGAAAGGCCTGGGTAAAAACATTTTATAGCTAACCTTAAGGTGAAGACAAAATCTTGTCTCCAAAATTCATTCTTTCACATAACGAACAGCTGATCTAAAACAAAAATACCACAACGTAAAAAAACCAATGATCAGATCATGGAAAAAACACTTCCGAGTGGGTTAAAATAAAATTATTTCCACTTGAGTTTAGTAGGCAGAGAAACTACAAAAGGTTTAAAAAAGATCAAAAAAATAGATCGTATAATATACATACTTACATAGTAAGCAAGAATCAGCAAGATTTAAATTAGTATCGTAGGATTTAGTAATTAAAATATGCGTATTTATAGATTTACCAAAATTTAGGAGAAAATAATCAAACAAGTGTTGGCACATTTTGGTTAATATTCAGTTTATGTTATGGTTTTGATTTGTATAATCATAGAAATAATTAATCAAAGTTAGCAAACTTACCTTTAGCAGAATGAAATGTAAACAGGCTCGTGTTCATGAACAATATTAATAGAAAAGATCAAGTTAATAAGTTAAACAAACTCTTTCATAAACTTTGTCGGCCATTATCATTTTATTTTATAAAGGCGAGGTTGGGCTGGGCGATTCCATTATTTGTGGCCGAGTCCAAGAAGACAATGAACGTTTAAAAATAATTTAATGACTCGGGTAATTTGTAGCATAGATCTGTCTCTGTCTGCATCAAGTTACCTTCGCTATATATAACGAGAGACAACCCACCAAGCAAAAAACCTCGCACTCGCATTCGCAACATTGCAATCTTCCTTCAAAATTCTTGCAAGAGCAATATTGTATTTGAAAGCTTGTAGGTAAACACCGTGGAACTCTCTAAAACAACTTTTCTATTTAGTTAATTCCCGCAACGTTGACTTGTGAAACCTTTCATATTAAATATTGTTACAACTTAGCTTTCGGATTCTCTATGCTATGTTCGATATATAAATTTAGAGAAATGTTTCAAGGGCAACTTGTAACGTGCAATATTTTAGCAATCTTCAGTTTAGAAAGTTTCAGGCAAATTACATAGCAACTTAGCAGCAATGTTGGTTTATGAATGTCTTTTTGTAATTGCAATTGTGCTGCCCAAGTGCCCAATCATTGCTTCAAATAGGTACGCCACGCGTCGGTCGGGGGGGTTATGTTTTCGGTCTCAGAGTCAGATCGGATCGGCCATTTTTATTTTGGCTTGGCATTTCTTTTAAAAGAGTGAAGGACAGTGTTTTATTAAGAAATAAGGTAGGTTACATTAAATTTAATAAAAGTTTATGCATGCTTAGGTACTTTTTAGCAGAGAACAAGTTGTTCTCTGTTAGGTAGGTAATTTTTGGAAATGGAGGTCGTGCTGTTAAACACAAAACATAACCTAGGTATTTTATTATTTAATTTGTATTGGTGTGTCTTGTGTGTGGTACTACACGTCACTGGAGACTAAACTGAAAGAACCTCTTCCAAAAAAATTACCAAAATTAAAGCAAAAAGCGCATGCATACGGTATTATAACGGCAGATATTCCAAAGTTTTCACTGGATAGGCTTGCAGACACAATTTTTGCAAGTTAATTCAATAGACAACTTAAGATAGTGTACTCCCTAAAGTTAATTGAAGTTGAATTTGTAGGCATCTAGTACTAGTAATAGGTTACTAGTAAAAAATGTGTTTGCGAAACCTACACAGAAATTTTTCATTCGTATAACCTATACACGAGTAAATTTTATATAGTTACGGGTTCCAAATCAGTAGAATGAGAATGTATGTCACAAGCCAATTCCGATACCCTATAGTTGGGGACCTTTGTCCATTTTTTGCTATTTTTAAAAAGAAAATTATTATGAGAAATTGCACACAAATCATAAGTGAGAATAGCAGTGTTTTGAAATTTTAGATACATTTTTTGAGACTAACTGGAGGAAGAAATTTGAAAGATGCAGTGTACAGATGTTTGGAAAAGGTCTTCACCAATTATGTGGGGCAGTTTTTAAGTTGGACTGGTGCCAAGGGGAACTACAAAACAAAAACTTTAAGTAAGTAAGTATGGACTACTTCTTCAAAAAAAAACTTTAAAACTCACTTCACTTATAACAGGTAGATTTTAATTTTTCTTTGGCAATACTATATTATATTAAATACATCAGATTTGTATTTAATCAAATTAAAAATTTTAATGAAAATTTTACACTCTTAATTTCAACCAATCAGAAACTTGATTTTTCTTCGGTTACCATTAAAACCCACAGAATAACCGGAAATTTTTGACGTTTGTGGTAAAATTAATAAATGAAAATTTTCCTGAAACGCCATTTCAAAGACATTTCTAGAATATATGTCATTTCTAATAAAAAAATTAATTTGTACGTAGGTTCTTTAATAAATGAGTTTAAAATTTTCTAACCGAAATCCCACGTGCTTAAATTAATAAACGGTAAATTTTTCCTCGATCATGAATATTCAAGTCTTCAGAAAAATGTCCGGTAATAATTTAATCACTGTATCTATTAGTGATTGTCATTTTTTTTAAATTTTAGATGCTGTCCGAACTAATTTTAAAGAACTTACAGATCAAGATTTTGAAAATTTTTACAAAAACTGGTTTCAGCATGCTAAGACACGTTTTGAACGAAGTAATTAAAACAGATTAGGGGTTAAGGAAACCAAACTTTGAAGGAATTAAATATAAGAAAAGTGTATACTTAATATATATACAGGGTAATTCACAGTGAATCGGAGAACGGGAGATACGCTTTATTTGAAAATTTGTTTGTCTAGATAAACGACCATGGTCTATCGTTCTAAAATATTTTCAGCAGTTGCCGCTTCTGCCCAAAACAGGTGGCAACATCGTTATTTTAAATAAAACAGCCTATATATTTTTAGATTCTACGTAACATTCAAATTATTTTTTAATATACTCCTTACTAGTCTATACTTAATAGTTTTCGAGATATTGACTCTTGAAAAATGGCATTTTTCAACTTTGACAGCTTCTAGCATTCTAACTATATATGTCTCTTAGAGCAAAACGGCTCACATGTTCCTGATGTCCTTGATTTTATTATGTTCCCAAAATTGTCAACTTTCGGTTAAACAGGATGGAACTCGAAAGCAGGAAATTAATTATTTTGATTGATTGATTTGGTTGATTTTTTGGGAAGATAATAAAAATTGAAGGAAGGAACACCAGCCGTTTTGCTCTAAGACATACAGTTAGAATGCTAGAAGCTGTTAAAGGTTAAAATTGTCATTTTTCAAGAGCCAATATCTCGAAAACTATTAAGTATATATATAACGTAACGTATAACAATGAATATTGTATTAAAAAAATTATTTGAATTTTACGTAGAATCTAAAAATTTAAAAATATATGGGGGGTTTCATTTACAATACCGATGTTGCCACCTGTTTTGGGCAGAAGCGGCAACGCCGCAATGCTGAAAATATTTTAGAACGATATACCATGGTCGTTTATTTGGACGACCAAATTTTCAAATAAAACGTATCGCCTGTTCTCCATAAACGTCTAGCGTACCATCCACCGTGAATCACCCCGAATATATGTTATACCTATAATAATATTATATATAGCAAAATAAATACATTTGTTTTTTTTTATAACATGAATAATGAATAAACGAATAATTAATGAATAAACTGAACTCTTATTTCTATAGAGGCCCAGAAAAGGGCCTGTCAAACACGCTTAAAATGGCTAGCAACAAGTCCTGCAAACATACCTTATACTCTGTACTAAATCGAGCCTAAATCCGCTCCTATACTTGATTGGGAATATTTCTTTAAAACAAAAATTGGTTAAATGGATCAATTTTTTTAAATAGGGGAAGGAAATGTTTATTACCATTTAGTTGTGTTTCTCTTTTATATAGCTGTATTTTATCTTGTTTTGTTTGTGTTTTAAATGTTATTTTAAGAAACATTGTCCAAGCGAAGTTAACATGTGTTTTATAATGTTGCTGGAACCTGGCATGCAACTATTGCAACAACCTAGATATTTTTCAATCGCCGTCACATTTCTAGTGTAATGTTACTATAGAATTTCAAAAAATTAGGTTGCTGTAATGTTTTTGTGCCAAGGTTGCTGTAATGTTTTTGTGCCAAGGTTGCTGCAATTAATTGCGTGAAACGTTGCTGTAATTTAAATATCAATATCGCTAGAATGTTGCCGAAGCGATATATTTGTCAATATTGCAATTGAAACGTTCCTGAACGGCCGATTAAGGCTTGCAGGGATGTCCCCAACCTCACGCCGCAAGAAAAAGAGCAACATTGCAGCTCTCTTTGAAAAGTTACTAGAACGTTGCTGCAACAACATTTTGCTTGGTGGGAAGTATAGCTCGAACGAAGAAAGGTCGCGTTTCTTAGTAAACACATTCAGTTTAAACAAATAACGACGTAGGAGTTATATTAACTCATAAATGATGAGGACCTTAGACAAGGATAGACGACAAGGATGGGGACGGTAAAAGTAGGGCGGTTCTATTGACAATTGTCTGGCATGTGACGTCACACTCTGACGTGACATGTTTCCATTCCGCCAATCTTTGTCTCACCGGGCTGATCTAACCCGCTGCGCCATCTCTATACCGGGTTTACCCTATATTATAGGTTATATTTTAGGAATAATTACAATAAAAAACGTTTTTTTTTTAATAAACTGCCTGTCACAAAATTCGACAAATCATTTTTTTGACATCTTTATTACAGTGTCTGTAGGACTGGAACGATATACGGATTTTAATGCGATTTACATAAGTTGAAAGATTGTTTCCTGCCGATTAATGGGGAATGCATAATAATATGATATAACCAACGCACTTTTATAGTGTACAGGGTGCACCGTGCAAAAAATAAAAAATTTCAAGTATCTACCTAAGTCACATGTCGTTTGTTGTAAAAATGACCTTTTTAGACGACATACAAATCATAAGTGACATATATGACGTTTTAAGGTCGTAGATTTGGACTGGCCTTATAACGCGTATTAATTGTGTGTAAGTCCTAAGACGAAATCCTGCGATTGTAAAGGGTTTTTAACAAAATCAAGCTGTGCAATATACATTTAAAAAATATATCTTTATTTCCTTAAGGTGGGAGTATCAATATGCTTGCCAATCTATAACCTATTTCGCGTAGATTTATTTATGTTTTCTAGCTTTTATACAAAATTTAAAGAAAATCAGTATCAACTTGATATTCTATGGGTAATAATTGACATATTTAATAATTATCAAGGAATTTCATAACTTATTTTAGAAGAATTGTATAGCGAAAAATATCGGGTAAGATTTTTTATGTCATTGTCACTCATTGCTCTTTCACTATACAATTCTCCCAAAATTAGCAATGATATAAATTGATATTTTTGTAATATATCAGATATACCTAAATAATGTACCGACGATATTGATTTTCTTTAAATGTTAGTTATTAAAATAATAAACTCAAAAAGTCAACGCGAAATAGGTTATAGGTTGGCAATAGATTAAATGACGTTGAGAATTCAACCTTAAATAGAAATAGTGACCAAGTCAAGTAACATCTATACAGTAAAAAGGTAAAACATTAGTAAACTTAAATCATGCAAACTTTGGGATGTTATATTTTAACGTCGCCGTCGTCTTATAACCTAATATAATGGCTCGAAACAATTAGTACTTTTTTTAATTATATGGCCTTTAGGCCAAGAATTATCCTATGCACTGATTTAATTTGTTGCTTAAAAAAGAAAAATACTAATTGACTCTAAGATCGGTTATCCTAAATTACAAACCTTATGATGAAATGAAGGTAATTGAGTAAGTAATTCAATTTTTTTTTTAAATACCCTTCTGTGAAAACCTCTTATGCTTGTTGATGGTCTCTCCATACGATTTTGGTAGTTTTTTATTTCAAGTCGTAGGACTAGAATTATTCGAATATTTTTGACAAGCAGCTGTTTTAACACCTCACTTAAAATGTAGACACCTAAGCAAACTAAGCATGTATTAATACCAAATCTTTCTTTGTATTGAGAGCTATAATTATTTTTAGCAAATTATTTTAAATAAAATACCGTTGACCTTATACCGGGTGTCCCAAATCATATAGAAATGGGCTAATTTCCTTGTTCGCTTTAGCTTACTGAAATTTATTTATTAATTATTATTTTTGGTATATTATGGTCTTTATTATTCTTAGAAGAAGATATTATTACCGATTTATAATATACGAGGTCGCCAAAAATCAAGCAGTTATTAAAAAAATAAACAATGGGCTAATCACACATTCGAGATATGATATGAAATACCAAAAGCTAACGTAAAACTAAATTAGGGTTGGTAGAAATAGTAACTTTACATGATTATTAAGTATATTAAGAATTGCCGACTGCAATCCAACAATATTTTCTTCACGCGACAAAAAAATAATTTCATGATGTTGCTAGGTAGATTGTAGAATCCTTAGCATTTAAAATACGGTCATCTCCAGCATTTTATACAGGGTGTTCATTTGAAAACTTCCTACCTCGATTTTCATGCTTTAAAATGAAAATGTGGAAAATCGCTCGGACCCATCGATTTTTATTTCGAGGGGGACATCTTTTGCGTATATTGTCAATCTTGTTACTTCAAGCCCCAAGAAAAAAAAAAGAAAAAGTTGGCAAAGAGCGGCGGCGCCTATCGGCGCCTGAGGGACCGGCGCACCGGGAAATCTCCCGGTGTCCCGGTGGGCCCATCCGCCGCTGATATTTTCATCTTTTTCTAAAATTGTGGTTAGGGTTTCCTATAAACTTCATAGCCCATAACAGGCTTAACATAGGCCCACAAAGGTTAAATAAATACATGTAAAAACACCTCTTTTCTACCAGGAAAAATACTACTTGGCCTTGTCCATGAGGGCTAATAAATTTTCTTAATGACAGGTGTTTTTTACCAATTTATTACCTTTGTTTTATTCCCCACTAGGCGATTGGGTAGTTTATATTACTCACTTCTGACTATGTAAAGTGGCCTGTCGGACTTTACTACAGTAAAAAACCTTAGGTAAAAGTCACCTTTTTTAAACTGTAATTGTTTGTTGGGAACAAATAACCAGGGGCGCGAAAAGCCGAGGGTGCAAGGAGTGCACCGCCCACGGGCGGCAAATTTCTGGGGCGGCAAAAAGCCGCCTCGTTTTTTCATAATAATAATTATAATAATAATAATAATCATAACATGTTAACAGTGAAAAAATCACAGTGCGTGAAATTTCGCTTAAACAAGTTAATAATTACTTGAAAGAGTGCAGATCAGACAATAGTTTTAAAACCATGTTGGCTGAGGCAGCAACAACTGCAAAGGAAATAGATTGCGAAACAATATTTCCAAAAGTTGGTGCTATTAGACCGCGCAAAAAAAGGCATTATTTCTTTACGAAAATACTGATGAAACAATTGATGAATCGGAACATCATTACAATATCAAGTTTTACTTCACAATTTTAGATACAGCAATTTCAAAAATAAAAGAACGTTTTGACCTTTTGAACGCACATAACGAAAGTTTTGGTTTTTTAAATGATATTCATTCTTTAATGTCGGTTGATCGAGAGATCAAAATGAAATATTGTGTAGATTTACAAATTATATAAACTGTCTAATCCTACAAAAAAATAAAACGATATCAATTCATTAGATTTGTGCGATGAAATTGAAAATCTAGCACCATACCTATATTATGGAAACAAAAAATATAAATGCCTCAACTGTTCTGGATTATTTATTTTCACATGATCTCCATAATCTTTTTCCAAATATTATGGTAGCATTAAGAATATTTTTGTCCATGCCTGTAACTGTAGCCTCTGGAGAATGATCGTTCTCCAAATTAAGACTTATTAAGATTTATTTAAGATCTACCATGTCTCAAGAAAGACTTTCTAATTTAAGCATAATAAGTATTGAAAGTCAGTCTGTTGACGAATTAAATATTTCTGATATTGTCGATCAATTTGCAGTGAAAAGGTCAAGATTAAAATAAGTAAATAGATTTTAGTTTTGTACAAATGTACAGAGGTAGTATTACCAGTATTATATACATAACTATATTCAGTATTATAATAGTATGTTATTGTATAATTATTATGTATTTGTGTTGTCATATATAAATGTTTACTATAGTATTGTTTAATAAAATACATTTATTTAAAAATGTGTTTTTATTTTTTTTTTTTGCAATTTATCTAATAATAATTTTCAAATGTAAAAAAATGACATTATATTTAAATACATACATATATAATTTTATTGTGTTTTATTGTAGACATACATAGGGGCGGCAAATAAGATTTGGCACCCGGGCGGCAAATTTCGTTGGCGCGCCCCTGCAAATAACTGCTTCGTTTTTGGCGACCCTGATGTATAGTATACAGTCGGAAGTCCTCAATGTAAACAAATTACTCCTGATATGATTAAGTCCCACGTTTCAGTTGAAAACCTCTAAACGACTTAAACTGCAATCTAAATACTCCATTTTGGCCAAGATTTTACAGCTTTTTCGAAGCTGCTTACCCGTGTTTTACTACCGGCATAATATAATATCGTAATAACATATAATATTAAAAAAATTAATTTACTTGGCATTTTCCAAGGTCGAGTCATTTTTTATGTATACATTGATCAGCGAATATTCGGGCTAATGTCATTGCGATTACATTAATCTTTAAATATTTGCATAATATTGAAACTTTAATGGTATAATAAAATTGCGGTTTTCTTTTATATTCAGTCAAATTTTATGGCGTGCATGCCAATTTCGCAGCAATTATTTTGGGGACAAAATAATTAAAATAATTTAAATAAATTACGTGGATGTTAACATATATTAGCAGATGACAAATTACAATCGTAATTCTTTTTTCACGAATTTTTCTTAGCCACGGTCGTAGATTCAATAAAAATATGAATATATTAGAATTTCTAAAACAGATTTAGTATTCCCATAAAGTAATAAAATACAAAAATATAATAATTAATACAAAAATTGTGCTTAAAACTAGTGGGTGTGACCGGCCTGCATTCTATATTAAAATATAAGATGTGTCAGATTAGTATTTGAGCATGGAGGTACAATAAACGGAAGGTATGATATCTTGCCGTTCCAATTTCGTCGGGGGCGCACAGTGATGTCTTGGTGAGATTACCTATTTAAAAACAGTTTAGAGAGAATACAATAATCCTTAGTTTAAAATAGGTAGGAGGGGACTTCCACGCAGACTCCCCCCTCCGAAATTCAAGTTGGATCAATAACATAGATTGAGATTAACATTAGAGTGAAACTGAAATTGAATTTTATATATAAATCTAAGGGTTTTTATCAAAAACAACCAAAGTAAAAAAAGATTTATTTTCAATGCATTGGTTGTTTTTGAGATAATTCGCGCTTTTTTTGCTAAAACATCGTATTTTCAACTCGGTATATCTCACGGACTATGGTTGTTTTTGTCACAATAAGTTTTTGACACATGTAAATATCTTTTCTGCATACGGTATTGCCTTCAGTTAAAATATTGCTTAAAATTACATTGTTTTTTTTTTGATAAAAACCCATGAATTGGATTCACATTAAAAAATTACGAAATTACGATTTCTTACAGGGTGCGCAAAAATATTAAAATTGAAAAATGAAAGTGCTAAAACTATGTAGGGGAGAGTGGGTAGACAATGGACAGTTTTGAGAAAAATGGCAACCGACTTTTTATTTGTTTAAATGAAATACATATTGATTCCTTGTGTAAGTGATGGCTACCATAGGGGTTGGTTATTGACGCAATTTGGGCAAGGTTTACCATAGGATGTAGTTGACATTTGATATTATGTAGGTGTACATTTTGTCCACACTATACCCTTGTCTGGGAGACAGTGGACAGTGGGGGTGATTGTGAGGTGAAAAATTAAAATCAGCTCTCGTTTTTATTGTTTAATTTAGAACGCAAAGCGTTTTAATATTTATTTATCACATAACATTTTCAAACCCTTCCACAAATTGCCTGTTTCTTCTTTGTTTAAGTTTATGTTTATGTTTAAAAGCCCGTTTACACTAGATGCAATTGTAAGTAACATTGCCTGTAAACATGCGCTTTGATGACTTTTTAATCAGCTGATGCAGTTTTACTCATTTAAAAACGACCATTTAATTGCATCGCATGAAGTTGCATGCAGTCATTGCATCTAACAGGCTATTAAACACATTCGTAAAGTAAGTAAAGTATTATCGCATCCTTTTTTTTTTTGAGAACAAACAAGTCTCTCGCAATAACAATATGTAAAAAATATAATTCAGGACCCGCAAATGCAAATATATAGGTACATGTGGGCAGATAGGAAATGTTCTAGCCTGTGCAGTATGTATTGAATGAATCAGCATCGTAATTAAAAAATAAAGTTTTTTGATAAAGATAAAAAATTAATACTTTTCCTCTTCCCTGTATCTAATATTTTATTTTTCGACAATTCATTTTGAAGCACAATAGCATCAGGAATGTCGAGTTTCCCTCTTTTAGCTTTGAAAGGATAATCAATTTTAGGCGATACCCTATGTCTGTCAAAGGTCAAGATTTAAGGAAAAAACTTTTCTTTGTAGGTACAGTGTACTTCTTTTAAAATAAGCAAGTTTGAGACTACTTCTGGTGAAACCGGAAGCAGTCTCTGTAGAGTAAGATAACAACTTTAATGTAAGCTTCAAAATTAATATTTGTTTTAGGTTACCAGATCAACCCAAAACCGTGCTGGGTAGACGGCCAGGAAGGCACCTGTATGTTCGTGTACGAGTGCATCAAATCCGAGGGATACCACATAGGAATGTGTGTGGATGCATTTATGTTCGGGTCATGTTGTGCACATAACTTTACCGAAAACGTAATTTTACCGTCAGGTTCGTCGTTAAAACCACAAGTATTATATACGGCTCCTAGTCATTCTTACAATAGTCATAGTTCTTCAGTCACTAAAAAGCCAGTCAAGACATCGTTTATTAGTCAACATAATACAAGTAAACTTAGACCTACAAGGTAAGTAGATGTATTACATAATTATAGGTATTTAATTAGAGATTTTCATGTATGAAGTGGTATTGCCAATTTTAAATATAACACTATTTGTTGGGTCGTCTGACACCAAATCCAAAATATTTTTTTCAATTTCCAGAGCACTAACAGTTCTTGGACCACCTCTCTATGTGATAGGGTAAAAGTCAAAATTTAATGAAAAAGCTCATTGTTAAGATTTATAATTCCTACATTAGATTAAAGGAACCAACATTGAGTTACTTTTTTTTTAAATAAAATAAATTTTGTTACAAATTTTAATAATGTATTTCCTAAAAAGTACTGAATCACAACCTTTATACATGCTTTTGCAACAAAAATAAACAAATTAACATATTATTAACTAAAATAAAGCCATTTTTAAGAACTAGTGTATTTCTTTAAAACAAAATGAGGATTTCTAATTTGAGACACGACGGTGTCCAAATTTGAGACACATAGAGTACAGAGACATTAGACATTATTAAAAAAAAAAACCGTTTCCCTCACAAAAAGAACAAACAAAAGTTTCACTTCGGATCTCTCCATACAGTCTTCATCTGTCCATCTCTACCACACTGGACGCATTTAGCCCATTTTTTACCATGTTTTCCGTTATGTACCCCAAAAGCTTTTGACGCTTTTAAATATCCCATTTCTTTATTTCTCATTTATGTCGCTGGCATTCCATTTCTTGTGTTTGGGCGGCATCTAAAAGTAAAACAAATCTAATAGTATACAGTGAGGACAAAAAGTATGGAATAAATTCATTATCTAAAAGACGATTTATTTTATGAACAATCGCTCGGACACGTCAACTTTCTTTTTATTTTCTACATATTTTGAAAATATTTTTCCTTATACAGGGTTGCCCAAAAAAGTAGGACACAAGTCAACTTAATTTTTTTAAATAGAACACCCTATATATTATTACATTTTCGAATTCTACGTAAAATTCTAAACAATTTTTGTGTAGCATGTGATATATCTATGTCGAATAGTTTCAGAATTACACAGGTTGAAAATTAATTTGTATTCTTATTTTCTGTGGTGTAGCGGCAAAAAAAACGAAGTTATTAGTTAATGCAAAATCTTTTCCAACATGACAGAAATTATGAACGTCTGAAAGTTATCTAAGTGGATTTCAATATATGTTTTTTTTTATTTAAACAGGGTCGCTTAAAAAATAGATAATGAGAAACTTTTTTTAATAACAACAATGCTAAATTTCAGAAAAATTAACAGTATTAACACTAATAGTAAGTAATGCATAATATTGGATACTCTGAAGGTAATTTAATGGTATTTAATTAGATGTTCAAAATGTTCACTATTTGCTACTTGGCAATATCCAAGTCTATTTACAAACTCAATTTGATTGTTATGCACTACACTAAGAGGTATTAGTCGAATTTCATTTCGAATGCGAATTTTCAAGTCCTCAAGATCTATAGGTTTTGTTTTGAACACTTTACTCTTCAAATAACCCCATAGAAAAAAGTCCAAAGGTGTCAAATCAGGTGATCTCGCTGGCCACTCAATAAACCCCCTCCTCCCGATCCACCTGTCTGGAAAAACTTCATCATTAATATTTCAATTCTTTCTGTTTCGGTTAATTTTATTTTTATTAGATGAAATTAATTCACGAAATTTTTGACTAGAAAAAATTTTGATATTTCTTCTTTAATAGTAAACTTTAATGAAATAATTTGCTGACATTACATTTAACGCTTTGTTTCTTTTCGGATTTCCAAAGCCTACTTTATTAATAGGTATTACAAATTAATTTTCAACCTGTGTAATTCTGAAACTATTCGACATAGGTATATCACATGCTACACGAAAATTGTTTAGAATTTTACGTAGAATTCGAAAATGTAATAATATATAGGGTGATCTATTTAAAAAAATTAAGTTGACTTGTGCCCTACTTTTTTGGGCAACCCTGTATAAGGAAAAATATTTTCAAAATATGTAGAAAATAAAAAGAAAGTTGACGTGTCCGAGCGATTGTTCATAAAATAAATCGTCTTTTAGATAATGAATTTATTCCATACTTTTTGTCCTCACTGTATAAAAGTACACGTTTCATAAGAAGCGGTTTTAGCGCACGCGTCTATTTTAAAAAACGAGCCACAAAGTGGCGAGTTTTTTTATTGACACGTGCGCTAAAACGCCTTATGAAACATGTGCTTTATACATTTTTTTCTATTTCACCTTTTATAATCAAGAAAAATACATTTTAAGAAGAAAATAAATCCTTCAAATTTTGTAAATTTTTATGTCTAAATTTTATGTTGGTAATACCACAGAAAATATAGCTTTGCGTAGCTATATTTTCTGTGGTAATACTATTTTTTATCATAGTAACCTCTGGACAACAAAAATTATTTTGCGAACTGTCATTTTTTGATTTATTGACCCATTTTCACCACGAGATTCTAAAGTTATTTTAGCGAGATGAGATTTAAAATTGGACGGAATACGTTGTATGATCCTTGTACATTCGGTACATATACAGAGCGTTCGGAAATTCGGGAGATTTTTCTACTTTTTTTCGAATTTCAAAAGACGTAATTTTACGTCACGGCATTGCAATTTAATATAGGAAAGATGGAAAATTCAAATAAAGTTGAAGTTAAAATTGACATTGGAAGGTTAGTAGATTGAATTTTGGATAGGATTTGGCAGAAAATGATAGCTTGAAGCATCTACAAAAGATTGATTTATAGATTTATGCAACCAACATACATGACTGTTATCCACACAGAATAAAAAAGTAAGTTATCAAGCTATTTTTCCTCTGCGAAAAATGGGGTTTCTCTTAAATCACAAAGGCCGCGCAAGTCAATGAAATAAAACATTTAAATGTTACCAACATCAAATAAAGAAAAAACGCGTATCGAAATAGCTTCATTACGATACGCAAATGCGTATCGTACTGAGCTTATTATGAACGTGAAATAGAAAAATGTTATTAGATGCCTTAAGGATCCTAATTTGAGAGTATCTCATATTGGGACTCATAGGGTATCTCAAATTATATTATTTTTATTTAATAAAATTACGAACTAATTTTTGGGCTAGATCATGAACATAGAAGGAATTTGTTGTTAGAAAATAATAGTGCCTAACATTACCTAAGCTATTATTCACCAAAATTCGCATTGCA
This sequence comes from Polydrusus pterygomalis, assembly GCA_963969555.1. Lineage (NCBI taxonomy): Eukaryota > Metazoa > Arthropoda > Insecta > Coleoptera > Curculionidae > Polydrusus > Polydrusus pterygomalis. The sequence continues at coordinate 55,345,699 of OZ018378.1, forward strand.
ATTAGCTTACCTTTTTTCTTTTGTCGATTTTACACTTCTGATCAAGAAAACTCTAAACGTAAATAATTGAACACGTGCACCGGTTTACCTAACAAAGGCCGATCGGAGACTAAGAGTGCAACACAGTAATGAATACAAGCGTCTGCAGGGCGAACCAAAATTTCTTATTTTCCTATTTCCATATTTTTTACATTTGGCAACGTTGCTCATATTAACAGGAGGCGATAACTAGAGGAACAAATTCCGTCGAAAAGGTATATTGGCAACCGGTTTGTTCGTTGTTACCCAGAGCATTTTTTTTTAATTTTATTTTTATAAAATAATATTAGTGGAAAGATTTGAATTAAAAAAAAATGCTCTGGGTAACAACGAACAAACCGGTTGCCAATATACCTTTTCGACGGAATTAAAAAATATGGAAATAGGAAAATAAGAAATTTTTGTTCGCCCTGCAGACTCTTGTGTATTAAAATAAAATAGTTTCTTCTATTTTTACGAGATGTGAGACAGAAGTTCTTACCAAATGGGAAACTTTTTTATTATTCATTTTACGAAAAAAAGTTATTCTTCATAAAAAGCTCTGCATGGTCTAAAACCTAAAATGCAATCATCAAATACCGAAATTTTCCAATCATATACGAGGTTTGTCAAAAAATGTGAATTTTTCCCAAGAATGTAAAATTTTTCCCAAGAGTAAAGTACCTTTATTTTTGACATTATCAAAAATTGTTATTAAAAAAAGTTGATCAGAACTAAAAACCACGTCTAAATATGCAATGACACGCATTAAATTAATTAAATAATTAAAAAATTAAATAATTAATAATAAATCAATAAAATAATTTTTTAACATAAATGCGTATAATTGCACAATTAGCTGTAGTTTTTAGTTCTGATCAACTTTTTTAATAACAATTTTTGATAATGTTAAAAATAAAGGTACTTTACTCTTGGGAAAAATTCACATTCTTGGGAAAAATTAACATTTCTTTGACAAACCTCGTATATGACTGGAAAATTTCGATATTTGATGGTTGCATTTTAGGTTTTAGACCATGCAGAGCTTTTTATAAAGAATAATTTTTTTTCGTAAAATTAATAATAAAAAAGTTTCCCATTTGGTAAGAACTTCCGAAGACACGCTGTATATTTGAAGTTAGACGATTATCTCAAATTAGGTGCCTATCTCAAATTAGGTGCCTATCTCAAATTAGGTGCCTATCTCAAATTAGGTGCCTATCTCAAATTTGGTGCCCTTCTTCTATACCATTTAGGACTCCCTGTATAAAAGTTTTATTTGTTTTGCGAAACGTAGGTATATAAATAAAAATATACGCCAATAAGTTAAATGGCTTTCCATGCTATCCGGTATTTCATATGTAAAACAGTAACCACATTTAAAAGTATAATTTTCCTGAAGTTACCAATTTGAACTAAAGCGGCTACTTACGAAAAAGCAATAATTAGGTTGCCAATAGAAAATGGAAAACACTATGTATCTTTTCTTAAATTATCAGGTATTGTATGCGTATTGTTAATAATTGTTTGTCACTTCTAAAATTAATAGCAAATTTGGCATACATTTTATATTGTTTCTGCATGGCTAACTAGATATAAATAATTATTTAGTATGTTAAGTCTTAAGTTAAAAATAGTGTTCAGCCTATTACACACAGGAATTTATTTAACTAGAGCACAAAACAAAGTTTCTTTTTTAGATAAACACTATAAACAGTATTTTTACATCGTATACTGCGTGACTGGTAATTTTTATGTAATCCACTGTTTACCGAATTAGTTTTTCACTTTCGTCTTGTAATTTTCTTGTCGCAAGCAGGGACGGTTCTACGGGGGGGTCTTGGGTGGCCCAGGAGCCCCCAACATTTCTGAAAAAAACTTTAAAATATCTCGAGAGAAATACAATCAAGCGAAGGCTACCAAAAATTGTGACTGCGCCAATGTGGTGCCCCCCCAATATTTTGGGTCTAGAACCGCCCCTGGTCGCAAGAGTTTAATTTTTATCGATTTGCAAAACGGCTGACTATACTGGAGTGTGTTACACTTCGGGGTTTTATATAAGTACTTTATCTACCTTTCAATTATTACCAGTGTAACTGCCTTTAGTATTGAAGTTGCTTCCGCTGGGATGGCGCTAGGGTGTAAAGGCCCCTTGACTCTTGCAAAATGGCTTTTAGTACATCATGCTGCTACCATTGAATATTTGTTTTTAACTTAAAATGAACACATAATCAAACCGACACAAAAAATTTTGTATCTTGGGGTAACTGGCTTTTAAAAGTACTATGGCTATGTTGATACTTTTGATGGTATGGTGGGTGATAACGAAGGCAAGCGTCAAGAGTCTGACTATGGACTTTTCAACCAGCCATTCATAGGCCACCGTCTTAAAGAAAGCAATCTTGAGGTTAAGCGATATAAAACCGGTTGTGGTAAATTAGGAAAATAAAATGCTATTTATTAACATTGGTATAAAGGTTTCTTTGGAACGTCACCTATGTCAAAAACACTCTCCTTTTCAAAATTCTCAAAAGTTCATCACACAAAAAAACTACAAGTGTTGTGAATATAATAAACAATTCAACAATAAACAGTGTATTTCAAGGCATAAAATTAAGCACAATATACAGCAGCAGTATACGTTAGGAATAATCAGATTTACAAGTGTATCTACATTACTACAAATATCAACATTATAGAATAAAAAAAATACTTGACCATTGAACAATTTATATGTCATAATTTGAATTTAACCCCAGAAGATAAATAGTGTTAATGTTGTTACGTGACGGGCAATTGTTTAATAAAAATACATTAAAAGAATCCGAAAATTGTCATGTGTTCCTTTTTTTGTTTTATTAATTATTTTGTATTTTGCAATAAGATTACTCAATACAAATAAAAAATCAAAACCTGTAGAAGTAGTAAAATAGTTATTTTCCTAACAAGTGCGCAAAGTGATACTTTTCCGCACGCAAGTACAGTTGGACGAACGACGCGAAGCGGAGTTCGGATAAGTTCTTGCGTGCGGAAAAGCACTTTGCGCACTTGTTAGGAACAACATTTTTCCTACGAGCTTCATATCAGATAACAACAAAAATAAAAATATGATAATTTATTTAATAATTTTTAATTCGACTTTAAAGAAAGAACTATAATATACTTACAACTAAAAATTACATAACAAAAAAAAATAATAGAAAATTAAAAAATTACATAACAATAAAAAAAATAATAGGAAACTTAATTATTTGTTTATAACATTTATATTTATCGTCAGAGCTGCTCATTTTAACAGTGTTTATATATATTCCCTACCAAGGAGATTTTTGAATAGTTTTACTTTTCCGCACCCAGTGCGGATAAAAGTCTTATCCGCACTAGTGCGGAAAAGTGTAACTTTGCACACAAAAATGCGTGCGCAAAGTACTACTTTGCGCACGCTCGTAGGAAAAATACATTATTAACGTAGGTAGTAGGTTTAGTCAAACATAATAGTTATACCTACTAGGGAAGGTTCTAACATCACTAGTCTAAACTGTTCTAAAAAATATATAATTTATTCCAATCTGACCTATCCTCTTCAAAAAAACTTCCGCATAAAGAAAATATTTCCATATTCACTATTTTTCGTTAATTTATTAATTCATTTATCTACTTATTCTAAATAGAAATGTCAGATAAACGTTTTGTTCGAATTATTGAAATCACATTCTTGTTCTAAGATAAAATAATTGATTAAACCATCAAATTAGAAAACAATTATTATTTTAAGTCAACTAGAAATAACATTTTCAATAGTACCAATATATACCTATACAAAGCCAATAGTAACTATGTGACCTAGTTCTGCCAAAGATGGACATGCTAAATTAATTTTTACTAAAACAAACGTTGCAAATAGAGTTATAAATATGTATATCCACAAGTTAAAGCAAAAAAAGTAAAGGTGCTTTCACCATGCTTGAATTGTAATCTATCACAAGAATCGCAGATTAGCATAAATGGATGAGCCAAACAAACAATCAAACAACTGGTTCCACAATGCGATGGCGATGATAATACTCAGCTTAAATTTGTTTGTTATGCATATTTGATTAAAAGAAATGAACCGATAATGTTAGTATTAGGGGAGAGCGGAGATATAGCGGCCGTGAACAATTTTTACAGTTAATATACCTAGTAAAAATTTTAAATCATCTCGCAAGATGGATTTCAAGTCACGTGACACACTGATAATTCTGATCAATTAAATTTTTATAAGTTGGCATGAATTTCAGGACCGGACTTAAAAATTATACATGTCCCACCTTCTAAAACAATTGATGCAATAGTCTCATTGGTTCTACCGCTTTAATATTGCCAAATAATAATAAACATGAGTTTTAATGTGTAAAGATAAAGTGTCAAAATAGATTTAAAAACTATAATATAATATTATAATTATCCAAACTTTGAAAATACTAAATTAATTGAAACGCAACTTTAAATAGGACTCTGTCACCCATATTTAAAACAGACTTTTTTTTTTTTTAAATATTTCTGAAGTATTTATTTTACCTACTACTATTTACCTAGTTCAACATAAACTAATTGAATTTAGTCAGATATTACATTTACTGTCAAGGAAATCCCCATATATGACTTAACTACGTAAGGTACGTAGACCGAAATATGGTTGTTATGGAGTTTGTTGGTTATGATACAGTTACATTGCCAAACTTGTATGTGGGCTAACATAAAGTTAAAAGCTTTAATTTAGCTAAGGATTTAATTTTTCTGTCAATGAAAACCATACTTTAACAGTTTTTGACTTATGTAAGGTACGTAGACCCAAAAATGGTGTTTATAGAATTTGTTTATTAAAATGCAATTTATTGATACGGTTACATTTCTAAACTTGTATGTAGGCTAACTTAATGTTAAAAACTTTGTTTTATTGCCGCACAAACAATAATAATAGTAATATCTAATAATAATTTCATTTATGTAAGGTACGTATAGATGGCAACATACATTTGGCAGAACTAGGCGAGACCTACCCGGTTTTATCAACCTACCCGTTTTGTCCAACTCTCCCCTGCCTACCTAAGTCAGAGAAATAAATTTTTCTTCAAACAGAAAAGGATACCTAGACCTAGATAATGCAAAATGCAAAAATTATACATTAGAAACCTAACCTTTAGGAACAAATATTTTAAGAACAAAAATTTCACAAACTAACTTTTCCACAAAAACGGCGTTCAGACTAAATGAAACTTATTACTTCTCGATGAAATCAACTAACGTGCAAGGCACACAATAATAATTATGATCCCTAATGATAAAGAATTAAAAAATTTTAACCTGTAAATTTTTTGTCAAATGAATAATAGTAGGTACCTACTTACCGGCCGCACAAAAGTAATTGAAATTTAATGAAAGTAAAAATAAAAGGCACCATAACCACTAAATATTTTGAAAACGTAATTAAATAAGTATAACCAAAAGCACAAAAACGCAATTCATAACCCGGTGTTTGGGCTCATTACGGTCCATTAGTAATCTGGGGATATTATTATGTCATCTGTTTTAAAACGAGAGAATTCGTGCCGTTTACTATAATTTACCAGATCAAAAACATGGCTTTATACAAAGTGTTATGAAAATGAAATGAAATGAAATATTTAAACGACTGATTCCTTTACCATTTTTTGTTTTTATTCGACCGTCGAAAAAGTTGGATCTAATGGGCCGCTCGCCGATATTTACCTCTACACAACACATCTCTTAAAAACGATACATCGCATTGAAAATATCGATGTTTTCGATGCATCAATGTATATCGAACATTCCTATTTCCGTTTGTGATTTCTTTGACAGCGGTCTACAATGTTTTTAAGTTTAACGGTTTTTTGTATTTATTGCTTTGCTTTATGATATTTTCTGAAGGCTAATTAAGCTCGAGCCGCAAGTCGAAATTGGCCATTTGGCACTTAGTTCCTTTTGGATAAGCACCTTTCAAGTAAAGTGGAATTTGCAATAATAAAAATATATCAAATATAATTCAATTAATTTGAAGAAATAGTTCATGCTTAAAGTGGAGTTGAAAGTATGGGAAAGAAAGAAAAAACTCAAAGTCTTCCTCCACAAAGTTTAATAGAATAAGAATATTCTGTAAAAGCCTCTACATGTTTCGAACGTAGAAACGTTCATCGTGAGTATGGGGTCAGACCCCATTTACTGACTTCTCATATACTCAGTATGTTTTAACTTTCATCAATTTCTTTATATTATGTTTAATTTACACATCAAATTTTTAATTCCATAAAAGCTCCATTAAGGTTCTACACCATTTTCTCTTCTGCTTAAACCATCAGCACCGATTATATTTTCTGTCTCCTGATGATAAACGTTTCTACGTTCGAAACATGTAGAGGCTCTTACTGAATATTCTTATTCTATTAAACTTTGTGGAGTAAGACTTTGAGTTTTTTCTTTCTTTCCCAATTCAATTAATGCTTCGATTGATTTTCGGCCGTATAGGGCCTCTAATAGGTGATGTAATGTGGAATGTGGAATGTAGTGATATAAGTACAGCATCAAGGAAGTCAGTCTGTGAAATACTGCCTAGGAGAGTTTATCTTAGTCCTTTCCTTTGCAAGTCAGAAATTACTAAAAAGCCTTTTAAAAATATAAATAACCTAAAATGTTGTAGTACGTCCCTGCTAACTTTTGCTTTTACAGTCGACCGTCGCATTCCATAACAGTTTCCACGGGAATGCCGATAGCAGGAAAACCATTATCCATGGCGGCATCTATGAGCCTTGGTCCCAGTTATTATTCATCTAGGCAGCCAACACAACCTCCAAGACATAGCTTAAGGCCCATGAGTACAGATACCTTTTCATTATCGAATAGTATTTTAGGTAAGTTGTAGGAATCTATAATACCATTATTGAATAGTTTTCTTAATGTTTCGATACACTTTCCTAGATATCACTATAAGCACAGAATATACACTGTGGCTCAAATTAAAGGAGTACACTTTTTAATCGTGAATATGTTTTTAAAATTTTTCCCTGATTTAATATATTTTTGGAGTAATGATGAACTAAAATGATCTCAGTAAAATGTGTAATTTATATCAAAATATTTTTAACTGGTCCGGATTTACAGAATTTTTAAACAAACGTGCGCTTATGTTCGTTGCAAACGGGCACTGTTTTATTTAAATTTGAGATGATACGTTTTTTTTTTGGTAGTTTAACTATCGCAAATACTCCATTGTAGGCCTCATTTTGAAAGATTTTAAAAGTCAAGAAATACAACTTTTTTGTTCAATGATGTACTAATATATTGCAGTTATCATTTGAAAATTTGAGCTTATTTAAACATGATCGCAGTATCCATGACCGTTATTAAATATCAGAGTTTCCATGACTGTTACATAATAAACAATATGTGCTTTTTGACGTTTTCTACGCTTCGTGACAGCTAATCAGTACACAATGGCAGTCTTAAGTAAAGAGGATCGAATTCTTATCAAATATTATATATCTACAAAAACGCAATTACGGTGTAAGAAAAATTGTAAAGGAGTTTCCGGACAAAAATTGGCATGTTAGAACAATTGGAAAGTTTTAAAGACATCTTAGAGAAAATAATGGGTCCATAGAAATAAAAGTTGGGAGGGGAAGGAAAAAACTTCAAGAACCCAAAAAAATATTGCCATGGTAAGAAATATCATAGGAAATGTGAGCCCTGAAGATTCTGTAGGTACCAGAAAAATAGCAAAAAGAACAAGAATTCACCGCTCTACAGCTAAAAGAATTATCAAATATGATTGCCAACTTAAAAAGTCTTTAAAAAAGTTTACCTTCACTCACACCAAACTTAATGGAAGGAGAAACGATTAGAAAAATGTAATATTATGTTGCTACGAAGATTCCGTTCTGGCGAAAATATCGCAACAATTTGGTTTTCAGATGAGAAAATGTTTTATTTGAGGCCGCCAAAGAATACACAAAATCATAGGGTATGCTCAAATGCGCGAGTGAAGAGGGACATTCCTTTGGAAAATATTTTAATCGAGAGAAGTCACTTTTCAGCTGGCGTAATATGGTCTCTGTGGAAGTTTTTCAATTGGGAATGTCAATGCTCATTTTTGTCGATACCGGAATAAAACTCAATTCGGAGGCGTACCAACAACAAATTTTACATCACTTGCTTCCTGAAATTGAAGCAATCTGCGACGATTACGTGTTCCAACAACACGTTGCCCCTTCCCACACCTCTCGAAGTACAAGAATGTTTTTGTTTGAGCAATGTCCCGGCCACCCAATAGTCCAGACCTTAACCCTCTGTTGACTATTCGCCATAGGGGGAATTTTGGAGACAAATGTTCACAATGGTCAAAGGTTTAATACCATCGAAGAGCTAAAGGAAAGGTTACAGTTCTGTTGGAATAATTTTAACCAGGACATAATTAATAGTTTTGATGGCAATATAATTTGTTAATATTAATAAATTTGTTAATTAAGATTAAACAAAAAAAGTTGTATTTCTTGACTTTTCAAATCTTTTGAAATAAGGCCTACACTGGAGTATTTCCGATAGTTAAACTACGAAAAAAACGTATCATCTCAAATTTAAATAAAACAGTGTCCGTTTGCAACGAACACAAGCTCTGTAAATCTCATAAAATCTGTAAATCCGGCCATGTTCAAAATATTTTGATATAAATTACACATTTTACTGAAATGATTTTAGTTCATCATTACTCCAAAAATAAATTAAACCAGTGCAAAATGAAAAAAAAATATTCACGATTAATTAGTGTACTCCTTTATTTTGAGCCACAGTGTATAGTTGCGTAGCTATACAAGGTGTCTTAAAGGTATGGTCAATAATTTGGGATTGAGTAGATTGGTTAAAAATAAAATAAGAACTTATTGGGCGTATGAAATTGTGATCCTATGTTCACTTACTACGAAGCTACAGCCCCCTAAAGGGGGTACTCTGAAGATGGTTTTTTCTAAATATTTTCGAGACTAAAATTGAAATTAAGATATTGCTTTGTACGCTGAATAGAACAGTGGTCTTAAAAATGTCGATATTTAAGAAATGTGGCCATAAATAGGGGATAGTAAGGTAAAAAGAGACTTTTAATAATAGAATAATTCTTTACTCTGATATTTATACTTTTTTATGTCAAATTAGAAAAGTTTACGAAGAAATCATTTTATTGGTAAGACATGATTTGATCCGTATTTCAGATAAATTTATATAAAAATCAACTTGCATTTGAAAAAATCGTTCAATTGTTATTTACCTACTACTAGGGCTGTGCGATTACCGAAAAAGATAATCGATTCTTGATTATTTGAAATAATCGATTATTTCCTATTAATCTATTTATCAGAAATAATCGATTAATCGAAAATATGTAGTTAGTTATATCCAATTAATCAAAAATAATCGATTATATGAAAATAATCCAATAATCGAAAATAATCCATTATTTCCGATTAATCGAAAATAATCAATTAATCGAGAATAATAGATTATTTATGATTAATCGAAAATGATAATCGATTAATCGAAAATAATCGATTGATTTAATCAAAATAAATCAAAAAGTCGATTCAAATATTAGATCGTTAAAAATATATAAAAGGCACACAGATTAAAACTTTGTTCAAATTATTTCGTTGATTGTCTTGCAATATATATGCTATAATATTTTTTATACCGATATTCAGGGTAATAGGGTTGCTAATAAATATATAGAGACTGACAGTAATAATAAGCAACTTCAATCATTCAAAAACATACCTATATTTTCCAATAATCGAAAAATAGTTTTTTTGGTGAATTGATTAGGTAATCAAAAAATCGTTTTTTTTTCGAATACCTAATTAATCGATTAATCAAAAAATGTTTTTTTTTATTAATAATCGATTAATCGATAAAAAATTATCTCTAATTGAATAATCGGTTGATCGAATAATCGATTTTGCTGCACACCCCTACCTACTAATAAACAAATCCTTCATTAAATGATATTCATTTATAATTCATTTATGCAATAAAACAAACAATTTACAGAACGATTCAAATAAAATGCTATTAAGTAGAATATTAATAACACATTACTATGTATTTATCGTATTTTTCAAATGCAAGGTAGGTAATTTTTAAATAAATATACCTAGAAAACTGCGCATCCAATCATGTCTTATCAATAGTCTCTTTTTTTTGTAAAATATGTCAGGTTTTTTAATTTGACATAAAAAATATTTATATTACCCTAATATCCCCTATTTCTGTCCCCATTTCTTAAATATCGACATTTTTAAGACCACAGTTCTATTCCGCGGACAAAATTTACCAAAATATCTAAATTATTGTAAATTTATATCTTTAAGGGCTTCGAAAATATTTAGAAAACCATTTTGAGAGTAGATACCTCCTTTAGTTAGAAATTCTGTATTCTGTAGTTGCGTATGGTAAGTGGACATACTTTAATTTTAAATAATCTACTTAATCCCAGATTATTGACCATAGCTTTTAGGACATCCTGTATAGTTGCATAACTATATATTCTGTGCTATAAGGAAAAGTATTTAAATTATGGCATAGAGTATTCAGACATTTACAAAAATACATGCAACTTTTTTAAAGCGATTTGAAAATACATTTTCCAAAGAACTAATAAACGTAAGGATATTTTCTTTGCCTAGAAATAACAGATGTGTATTCTACAAGGTAAAATAATAATGTAACAATACAAAACATTTAGAGAAGTTCTATTTTTTATAAATTACATAGGTACCTGGTTAGGATAAAATTATTTATTTTATTATATTTAGTAAATATATTTTTACGAGTCGAGATTTTGAATGATTTCCTATCATCCATAATATATTCGAAACCCATGAACCTAATTAAGTGCGTATATTTCGCCTTCACCCTTGTATATTTAGACAATCAATTTTCATACTATTAATACGATTATTACATTTTGTTATTAAAATTTGAATTGGAGTTGAAGCTGCAGGCTTATTTCGAATTTGGATAAAAATACAATTTGGTTTGCTTTTATTTGTGTTGTGTTTTACATAAACTCCAATTGAATAATTTTCTATCTAGCTATTATTACAAAAATTTATTTATTTATTTATTTAAACAGTATTAACAGCAGCAGTGCTTGCCATTTACATATACATTAATGTAATCTAATAAAAATCCTACAAGTAATGTGGGCTAAAGACAAATTAATCTAAGAACTCGCCGCAGTACTTGTCATTTATGGCACCGTGTTGAAGTCTGGTATAGATTACGTTAAGCGGTTGGCTACAGAAATAGAACCGGACTAAGTTCTTTTACCTTCGCCTTCGCCATATTGTAAATTTCGTAAGGGAGTCTTAAAGTTTTGTAAAGATATAGCGTAGGTACTAATTTTATTATTTATAAAATAAAATATTGACGGACCTGTACCTACCAAAATAAGTATGTAAAAACATTATTAAATTAAAGGAAAAGAAGAAAACAACATTTTTTTTTAGTATTTATTTACAAAAGCAAAATTAGGTATTTATGTATTTATGATAATAATAATAATAATAATAATAATAAAAATTTTATTCAACATTTTTTTTTTACATTTAATGTTAATATATATTTTTTTTGTATAAACTTAATTCCGAAACTCAGAAGTAAATACTTGTATTGAGTTAAATATAATAATAAGTTAAATAATAATATAATATTTATTGTAAAGAATATATTTCATATTTCAGACACAACTATATTATAATATAAAACCAACATGACAATATTTTATTTGTATTTTATATCACTACGAAGATACAATACGTTATGTATATAATATATATATAAATATATATTCTTTATTTTATTCATTATTTATTAATGACGTTCTTGAATATATCTCTTGGATTAGATAATATCCAATTTTTAATTTTATTTTTATAATTATTTAACGATTTAATTATTTTAATTGACTGTGATAGCATATCAAAAATATATGGATTGATGTTCAAAAAATGTTTGTGTGCTATTGTTTTGTTTACTCTATTTTTATATGTAATAGTATTTTCATGACGAGTTTCATGTGTGTGATTAATATAATTTATTATATTTTTATGTTTAAAAATATATATTAACATGTTGTAAGAAAATATTTGTTTAATATCCATTTTTTTGCTATCTTTAAATAGTAAATCTGAAGAATATTGGTGGTCTATAATTTTTAAAATGTATTTTTGAATAGTTTCAATATTAATAAGATAATTCCTATTTATGCCTTCCCATCCTAGTATTCCATAATTTAAATGTGTTTGTACTAAAGAATAATAAAGTAGTTCTTATTCTTTTATATTTAAAAATTGTTTAAGATGTTTAAATTTTGGTATAAGAATTCTTAGTTTTTTTTATAATGTAGTCACTATGTAAATCCCATTTTAAATGCTTATCAAAAATTATTCCTAGATATTTAATATTTTCACCTTCTTTTATGTTAATATTATTATTGCATATGATTGGACCAATATTTGGAAGTTTATTTTTGTATGAAGTAAATGGAATGTATGTTGTTTTGTTATAATTTATAGTTAATAAGTTTTTATTAAACCAGCTGCTTATTTTTATAAAATCTTTTTCAATAGTATTTTTTTAAATATTCCAATTTATACCTTCATAAAAAATTACGGTATCATCAGCAAAACTATGTAGTTTTCCTTGCCAATTTAAATTAAAAATATCATTTAGATAAATATTAAAAAGTATTGGTCCTAGGACTATACCTTGTGGTACTCCATAATTAAATATTTTTGGTGAACTAATATTTTCACCAATTTTAACATAATGTACTCTGTTATATAAATAGTTTTTAAATAAAGTTAATATTTGACCACGAAATCCAAGTTTTTCTAATTTGTTAATAAGATTTTTATGACTGACAGTATCGAAGGCTTTAGCTTAATCCAAAAATATGCATATACTGTTCATTTTATTATCAATTGAATTATATATTTGATTTGTTAGGTGACAAATTGCATCTTGTGTAGATTTATTTTTTTGAAATCCAAATTGTTTGTCTGATAGGATTTTATTTTTGTTTAAGAAATTTTCTAATCTTTTTTTTTTAATTTTTCCAAAACTTTTGCTAATGATGAAATTAATGTTACAGGTATGTAATTTTCAAATTCAACTTTATTTCCGCTTTTATAAATTGGTTTTATTATACCTATTTTAAAAGCAGATGGATATATTCCTGTATTAAAGATGGTGTTAATTAAATGAGTTAATGGTTTAAAAATGTATGAATTTATTGATATTAAAATCTCAGATGTGATACCATCAATTCCAGGAGATTTTTTAGGTTTTAAGCTATTAATAAAATTTTTAACTTCATGATAATTAGTTTCGTTTAGATAACAAGAGTTTAAATTATTCTGAACAGTTTCATCCAGCACGTGATTATTATTTTTACTTGTTATATTATTTGCTAGTGATTCACCAACTTCTGAATAATATTCAATAAAGTAATTTGATATGAAATTTTTATCAGTTGTTGTTTCTCCATTTGGTAGTTTCATTAGATCAATAAAATTATTTTTATTATTATTTTCTTGGCACAGTTAGTAATTTATTTTAGCTTTTCTAATTATTTCATTTAATTTATTTTTATAAATTTTGTATTCGTTTTGTTGATGTATGTTATTTTGGTTTTGAAGATTTTTGTAAAGTTGATTTTTTTTTTATTGATATGAGTAAACTATTTGTAATCCATTCTTTTCTCGGCATGTGTTTTATTTTTTTTTGATATTTGCATCTTTCAACATTTATTTTTATTTCGTTAATTAAAAGATTTGTTAGTTCTTCCGGAGATTTTATTGAAAAATATTGATTCCAATTGATTTTACTAAAAATTTGTTTTAATTTATTATAATCAATATATGTTTTATAATGTGGTAATCTAGGTTCATCTTTCGTGTTTGTGTTTGAAAGATTTTGTAAAATGATTGGATAGTGGTCTGTAATCTGATATTGAAATATAAATGATTTAAAAATTATTAACATTTTGTTTGGTTTTAATAAAAATATGATCAATGCACGTTTTTTGATCATTAACTTCTCTCGTAAAATTGTTAATATAAGATTTAAAATTATATTCACTCAAAATATTACAGTAATCATTAGTATACTGGTTATTTAATTCTGAAAGAATATTAATGTTTAAATCACCAATAAAAATTGTTGTATCATTATTTTTAAATTTTTTATTATAGTAAATAAAAAATAGGTTTAAATCGTTAATAAATTTCTTTGGACATCTAGGTAGATGGAGGTCTGTAGATTGTTATGATTGTTATAATATTAATTTTTGTATATTTATTAATGAACAAATCAATAAATATTATTTTTATTTCACTGAAAGATATTTCATAATCATAACTAAGATTATTTTTTATAAAAATAATAATTCCATCATTTTGATTAAAATTACCATTGTTATATATTAAATTATAATTTGGAATAGAATATAAATTTGTATTTAAAACATTCCAGGTTTCTGTAAATATTATAATATCAAAATTTTCATTTAAATGGTGAATAAATAATTTACTTTCATCAAAATTTTTTGCTATACTTCGTATATTATTGTGATACATTGAAAACGTTTTAATATCAAATTTTAAACTGTCATATTCATTTTTATTACTTACCAGCTGTGTCTGAATTTGATCTATTTCGTTGTTTTTTAAGTAAGAGTTCATTATTTTTCGGTTTTTGAAATATCTAAAAATTAATAATTTCTTAATTAGGTATTTTAATAAAAGAACTAAAAATTAATAAATGAGATTTTAAAATAAATTTAAGTTAATAATTTCGCGAATTTCCGTTTCGGAATTAATATTTATAATATTTTCTTCATGATCATTTTTATCCAAATGTATTTAAATCCTTTTTTCTTTAATTCTTTTGTTTTTCCATATAAGTATTTTAATTTTGGTGTTAATTCTTCATTAATATATATAATATTTTGTGGTGTTGGTATTTTAATATCACTGGTCCATAATTTCCCATTATTTTTATAATAGTGTTTAGATTTTTCCATGACAAGTTTTTAACTTCTTCATTTTTAAATTTAATTTTGATGATATTTTCTTTTTTTTCTGTTGTTCTGCTTATATTTAGTATATCTTCATTATCAATTTTGATGTCAATTTTTTAAAAAATTCTTTTTGTTATTTCTTCATCTGTAAATTTTGGATTTTTGGGGATACCTTTAATTTCAATATTTTCTTTGAGTAAATTTTGTAAGTCTAAACCATTTTTTTGTTCTGATGTTTCAAATACTTTTTTTAAATATGACACATCATTTTTTAATCATTTATTTTCTGTTTTTAATGCTTCTTGCTTCTTTATTACTTCTTTCAAAGATGACGATAATTTTTTATTTTCTTGAACAATCGTGTCATATTTTTCCGATAAAAAATTCAATGATTTTTGAAGTTCCAAAATAGTATCGAAAGATATATTTTCAACATTTTCTTGGGTACACTTTTTGCAAAACCATTTGTTTTTTTTAGTTCTTTTAATATAGAATTAAGTTTTTTGTTGTCAATATTGATACATTTTGTATGATACCAGTTCATACATTTTTTTTCATTGCATTGTATTGCACTTTGATTTTGTTTAATTATTATATTGCATTCTTTACATAAAACATAATTTGACGTTCCAGCTTCTTCTTTATCTTTATTGTTAATTTCAAATTTTTTTATTTTTTCTTTGCATTTTTGTTGACTTGATCTAATGGGGTATTTCAAAGGTAAATATTCGTTGTCACTGTCATTTTGGGTTAAAATTTGACTGTTAGATAGGTCTTCGTTTTTCTTACTGGTACCTGTTTTATTATATTTTCTTGTCATTTTTCTGCCAAAAAATATTTAAATATAATTTAAAATACCTAATTAATTCAAATTTCCTTTATGGTTCAGGCAAACTTCTATTTTCTTCAATAAAGCAATATTTTTTTTGTACTTGGTAATCGTTTTTATGTATTTCTTATATCTTAATCTTGTATAATTTTTGTAAAATATAGATGTAAAATTTTTTTAGGTTGTTTAAAATATACAAGGTAATATACAATAAAAAAAGTAATACATTTTGTGCGAGGTGTAAGCTTTGTGGTGCACGTCTAATTAAAACAACATATTGGGAACCTCTTTGGTATTGTTACCTTTGTGGGAATTTTATGTATGGATATGTAATATAGATGTCATAGATATGATAGAATACTATAAAATTAGTTTAAATTTTTTTATTATATACCGGGTGAGTGACGAAAATTATTTAATATTTTTTGTTAAATCATTGTATTTTCGGCATTAAATTAAATGTTAACAAAGTAATACTGTAGATGACATTAGCTTGGAGCAAGCTATCAGAATTTACATTACTTATATTTATACAGGGTAACTCAAAAAAGTTCATATTTTTTTAATTAGTTTTGAAATAAATTTTGTAGATATTTCTTTATGTACTACTTGTCGTTTATCGTATGCTTCCTAATATATCTAACAGGACGAGTATAGCTCATATAATTTACAACGAACTTCCTACAGGTTAGTCGTTTGTTGTATTAATTATCAAGGTTATACAGGGTGTTTCCGATGATAAGCGATAGAAAAATATCATAAAAATGCATGTATTTATAAATCACCCGGTATATTAAAAATGGATCGGTTAAATTTCGTTATTTTCTAATATTTTTTGCTTAAAGTGTCTTACTAACATGTTTGCTATTGATTTCCCTATTCGTATGACCCGTTCTGGAGATATACAGCGTCGAACAGACTCAAAACTCAAAAAATAAGCAAATAAAATAATATTTTTTTTTATTTCAACAAAATTTGTTCTGTAAGTTCATTTTATGGTTAAAATAGATATATTTAATGCTCTACAGGGTGTTTCGAATAATTAGGGCCCTACTTATTATTTTTGGATAAAATTATTTGGATATAATAAATTACCTATTCATAATATTTATATATATTTCTTATTTGCAATACCTACAGTGTTAGAATACCCTAATTATTTAAAACACCCTGTATAGCATTAAATATATAATAAGACACTTTAAGCAAAAAATATTAAAATATAACGAAATTTAACCGATCCATTTTTAATATACCGGGTGATTTATAAATACATGCATTTTTATGTTATTTTTCTATCGCTTATCGTCGGAAACACCCTGTATAACCTTGATAATTATATATATTAGGAAGCATACGATAAACGACAAGTAGTACATAAAGAAATATCTACAAAATTTCTTTCAAAACTAATAAAAAAAATATTAACATTTTTGAGTTACCCTGTATAAATATAAATATTATAAATTCTGATAGCTTGCTCCAAGCTAATGTCATCTACAGTATTATTTTGTTAACATTTAATTTAATGCCGAAAATACGATTTAACAAAAAAAATTAAATAATCTTCGTCACTCACCCAGTAGGTATATAATAAAAAAATTTAAACTAATTTTATAGTATTTTATCCTATCTATGACAGGGTCAACAAAAATAAAAAAAAAAAACGAATTAAGATTATAAACTACGAAAATATTTGTATTGAGAATTCATATTTTGCAACTTGGCTTGGTCGGCAGATATTGTTGTGGCCATGAACACTTTTGATCAGAATGGCATTCTCTACAACATACTAAAAATTTAGAAAATTTAACCAAAGGTAATTTTCCATAAGAGAAGTGCGGGGTTCTTTGGTGTAGTTATGTTTTTGAGGGCAAGAAGGAGGGTTCCATAATGAGTTTTAACCCTTAACTGGTATCGTCATTTTAGTAGTCGTAACTGGTATCGTCGGGTCAATTCTGACCCGACATTTTTTTTAAGTATATAAAAAAAGGACTAAATCAAATTGAAGTTCTTATATATTTATTATTATATCCTTATGTAAGAGCATTTTTTAAACAAAGAGCTGGCTGCAAAAGTTTAACATAAAAATGTATTGTGCAAAAGTAAAAAAAAACTGTATATTCCTTATATAAAAATGTACTGATCTATAGTAATGTACTAAAACTAAAAATGTAAATTATGCAAAAAAAATGTTTTTTGTTAGTTCAAAGAAAGTGCTGTTCTTTCAAATAGTTAAAGACTTATTGATATAAAACCAAAAACAAAAAAATGTGCAAGGACATTTTAAACATATTACCAGATTAGACACTAGAACCGCCGACTTAGAGTGATATTAAACGACTGCCACTCAACAGGCTAACGCATCTGCGTGTTTTAGGAGAACTCCCGATAGCTGTGATTATTACGCACTTATTTGGAAAAAATACAATGGGAAATTTATCAGCTCGGGTCCAAAGTGACCCGACGATACTAGTTAAGGGTGTGACAGGATTGATCTGGTATATCACTAATTACTAGTTAATTACGTGGTAGCGTTCTGACTATAATAAACATTATTCATTATCAATGATAGCGTTTCTGACCGAGAATACCAGACCTGGTCCTTTCACATAAGGGTAGAATTACTAGTATAAATAACTAAGACAATTTTATAGCAAAGACACTCTTGGAAATATTGTTCTCATTATAACGTCCACGTCGTTTCGTTCTGTTAGTTGCATCTACTGTTAATACCAAACGACTTACCAATGTCGACCAAACAGCAATATCCAGGTGATGATGTTAACAATAACGTCGCAGCGACGCGTCTTTAGGGCGCGAGAGCGAACCGTTCAACCTTTGTTAATGAAACACTTTATATTGATTGTTACAATAAAACAACACCCAGTTTAAACAACAACTTATAAATCTATTAACAACAATTATAACGAAAGGTAGAAAGAAAAGTTAATGAACAAGAAAAAGAAAGACTGTAAAACTAATACAAAATATGTATTATGCTAACTAATAAAGAGAGATTGTTCTATTTAAATGCGTTTACTGTACGATTCAGAAACTTACCCATTTAATGTTTAAAACCCTGTGAACAGATAAAATTACTATTTTTAATTCAATACAACCCTGTAATTTAATCACCCAAAGATTAATTTATGATTATCCCCGAAAACTGAAAAGTCTAAACACTAAAACCCTGAAACTTATAGGTAAAAACCACAATGATACTTAAAACCCACAATTTAACTTTACACTTTTAAGAAACAAAGGATTCACTACACGAGAGGTATATCAAAGAGAGAAATGTGTCCGAAAATATATACTAATTTGCTCGTCTATACCCGCTAATACATTCCCTTAAAACCCGCTCGACTATACACCCGAAAATAGCATCTTTGGTAGATGGTCAACCGAACCCGAAAACAGAAACTTCGGAACTGCTAAACCGAAACCGTTAAGAGAACTTTAGGAACTGAATTGTGAATCTCCCTGATTAAGCATCTAACTTCTAGACACAACCCCTTAAATTATGCTACTTCAAATATTTAGATATTCCACCGCATAGAAAGTACTAAAATCTATATCATCCCTCGGTACCAAGTGATAGTTTATTCCATGCAACCAATCAGAAGTAATTTCTCTCTAAAACTCTGCATTAGATCATAAAACAGGGTCGTCCCAATATATGGTTGTAGACATTACCGCTAGGTGACTCTAGTTATACCCTCTCGATATTTAATTAAAACCTTTTCTCTCTTTATGGACATTTTAACTTAAAAATCATATCTATAGCTAAACAATACATATTATTTTATAAAATAACCGCAAAAACGGTCTTACAAATAACATTCCTAAATTAACCTTAAATTTAAAGTACAGCAATCAGATTAACTTAAAAAAAAACCTTTTAAGCTGTTCCAGGGAAAATAAAAGAATAAATCTGATCCGACTTTTACATACATAGAATGGTCAAAATACAAATTCAGGTTCTACCTATATTTTCCATTTTATTCTCAATATATGGTTCATTAATATCTCATTATAATGGACCAACCACGAAAGTCCCTTTATTTATTATTCCCATCTGGGGTTAGATTTTAGTAAGTTTATCTTAAATTTGACAATACGTTATGGTTGAGTTTTTGCTATTAGGATATAAAAATAAACTTTATGACATAACGAATATTTAGGATAATTTGGGCAATTTATTTGTTTAGGAAAACCCGTTGGTATTTGTTTAAAATAGTTATACTACATTTGGTTTTATTATCATATTTATTCTTGGAATAAAAGCTTTTAGAGCCCTTCTTTCAATTTAAAAAGGAAACATATTATTTGGACTCGTGAGAACGCACTTTAATAAAATAACTTAAAATAAAAAGATAGATTTTTGCGTTCTATTACAAGGGTTAAGATCCCTTCTAGAGAACGTTAGTTACACAAAAATGCATTTTTAATGTTTTGTAGCGAAGGCGCAAGACTGCCGGACCCCCTTTGGGGTTTCATTCTAATATCTCTTTAGATGTTAGAATTACGGTTTCAGTAACTAAAGTAGATAGATAAACAAATAATTGGGCCTATTTATAATAGCAAATTATATTAATAATATCGGTAAAGGTTATTGACAACGATTTTAGACACAAGGCACGTTTTAGTAAATATTACAGTAACAAATTAAAATAATTGGTGTAGATTACCTTATTTCCTTCGACAATATCAACTGGATCATGAAGAACACAATAACCTGACGCATAAGCTTGCTACGTCTCACTGCTTATCTGGAAACTGTTGATGACAAATGTCGTTGTCTTCTGTCGAAACGCTTTGTTTTAAGAAAAAGTTAATTTTAAAATAAACCCAGAGTAAACTTTATTAGCCGTAGCTTGAACAATTTATTATATTTCAACATCTTCAAAGTAAAAATGGCAGTTTATCACACTTACCTATGTCATAAAATCAACTCATTTCAATGTCAAATTGTTATATCCAGGTCTACCTACCAAGAGATAAAATTCCAGAATGGTTTATCCTTACATTCTAAAATAACAGCATTTGATTATCACTTATAATCTCCCTAGCAGCAGAATTATTACCGATAATTTTTTTTTAGGTCACTAATGGTTTTGTTGATAGAAAATTATCCCGAGTCGAAGACGAGGGAAATTTTCTATTGACAAAAACATGAGTGAAACCGAGAAAAAAAATATCGGGAATTAATTCTGCTGCGGGGAAGATTCGGAAAGAAAATTTCATTAATTGGAGTTTCTTTTAATGTTCCCGAAATTTTAGTAATAAACCTTAGTTACTAACAAGTAAAATCAACTTCTATTGTAAAAATACAGTGCGTCATATTAAACTAAACTCATCGGAAATATGTTTTTTAAAGGTGTATTTAAATTTAAAACTATAAAGCCATTGTATTTTAGATAACAAATTTGTTATTTAACGTTTTTCACATTTTAGTAATAAGAATGAGTTACTAACTGCTCAATTTCTTTAGCAATCGAACTTGCTGATTCATTACCAAAACGAATCATTTCTTACACAATAGTATTCTTACAATAAATGTACCCGTGATGTACAACTAAAAAACTGATTGTTACTTGCTGGTTTGTCTTACCTGTCATTTGGAAGTGACTTGACATTTGAATTAATATTAAGTCGTAGTAGTATAAAGAAAAATTATCACTTATTAATTTCATTAAGTTAATAGGCAATAGACTATATCGCGATAGTCTCCCGTTGCTATATAAGCAACGTAAACAAAAATGAGCCTTCTAATTGGTTGAAAATAAATTTATGAAATTTTCGACAAAATGTTGATGTGAAATTTTCAGTTTTAATTTCTCAAGTGTAATTTCAGATACATTGATATAAACCGGTGGTCTTCTGAAATTCATATTTTTTCATCAATGTAGGTACAACCAAAAATAATTTTGTGTAAATCCCGGCCTTTTTTGCAGCTCCATATACGAAACCAGAAAAACAGCCAAGTACGGAAGCAGCATACTTAAATCACAATTCAATCCAGACCAAAAATAAGCCAGGAGCCGGCTGGCAATTTACGACAGAGCCCGGATTTGTAACAAGAGTTAAGAAGCCAACTAGTTTTAAACCAAAGCCAAATAAACCAACGAAGAAGCCATTGCCGAATAGCACTAAGTATCCGACAAAGCCAGCTAAATCGACTACAGAGAAGTAAGTAACTACTGATTTATTTGTAACCAAGTAATTAAAAGAATTTTTTTCGACTTAATCGGCTTACAAACAGTTTCTTGCAATTGGTTGGTTAATTCAATCAAATTTCAAAAATGTATACGGCTTAAAAAAACTAAGCACTATATAGCATTGCCATTTTTAAACATATTGGGCCTTTTCACTATGATTAAATTTAACATATTCAGCACTGACATCCTACATTAGAACTTATTAAAAATACATCCCAATAATAAGGTAAAAAGTGTAAAAACATGATATTATCAGATACCGTGCGAGGAAAAATTATTTGCATCAAAGAGGGCCTTGCATCTAAGGACGTAATGCTTAGCCGTGGAGCTTAATACCTGTTGGGTGTCAGTAACTACCTAAATTAACAATCAATCAGTTATTTCGTCATCTTTGACAGTTGAACTATTCACACAATGGGCTTTACGGAACAGCACAAAACATTCATGGTCTAAGCGTATTTTCGAAACGGGGTTAGAGTAAATGGCGAGTGGCAATACAATCCGGGTTTGTGCATGGACATTTTCCTAACGTTGCTTTTATTGCTGGGGATTTTTATCATTGCCTGAAAAGAACCGTGGCTGAGTTTAGGGAAACAGGTTCTATACAACACAAAAAAGGAGCAGGAAGACCATCTGTAAGAACAGAAGAACTTGTTGCAAACGTTCGTGAAATAATGCAAAATACGCCAACAAATTGTATAAGATGCATGTCCCAAGAAGTGGGAAGATCTTATGGAACATGCAAGACTATTCTTAAGAAGTAGCTAAATTTATTTCCGTATAAAGTGCAAGTATTCCAAGAAATACAAGCCGCAGATTTTGAAAGACGCAGGAATTTCTCTAAATGGTTTACCCAAAATTTATTGGAAAGAAATGATTTATTAGACCTGATATTTTTTTCGGATGATTCCTGGTTCCATCTCTCCGGTTTGTGAATTTTCAGAATACACGCATGTGGAGTAGTGAAATGTCCCATTTTTTTGTAGAGGCCACATTGCACCCTCTCTGGTTAGCTGTTTCCCGAAGAAGAATTGTTTGTCCTATTTTTTCCATGACACAGTTACAGCACAGCGGTATAGAGACAATATTTTGAATCCATTTGTGTAGCAATAACTTGACGATGAACTACGTTTTGGATATTTTCAACAGGACGGTGCAACCGCCCATACAGCCGAAACTGTTAACTACTTACGCAATTTTTTCGACGACAGATTGATCAGTTTTCAATCAGACATTGAATTCCCACCTAGATCACCTTGTTTAACGGTTATGGATTACTTTGGTTTTCCTCATTTAAAGAACATTATTTTTAAAACACCAGTTGCAAATTTAGAACAATAATTACAAGAAAGGATTATCCAAGAATGTGGTAAAATTTCTCCAAAGATGCTGGTCAACACTTTCGAAAATATAAGGAGGCGTGTGAATTTATGCTCGGAGCATGGCGGTGGCCAATTTCAGCAATTTATGTAATTCTTTTTCTTTTTCTTTCTGTATATTCTTACTTTGTTAATTTTGTAAACAACAAAAATAAATTTGTATTTGTCTACTTATTTTATTACTCATTAGTTTGGCATATCATGTCATAATATGAATTTGACAAAATTTTAACCTAGATTTGGTTAGATATATCGTCCCCATATCATTGTGATCTAAACCAAGCCCTACGTTTTTTAATCCAAGCCCTCTTGGATGCAAATAATTTTTGCTTGTCATCTCATTATCCGCGCAATTATTTTATTTGACGTCGATTATATCGTTATCTTTATTTCAATAACTTAAATAGACAATAACAGAAGATTAGATGCGGGATATTATACAGGTAGATGCCGGCGGGTTGACCTTCAGTCCGAGCCGAGGGATTGAACAAATTGTTGTGACGTTGATCGCTGGTTTCGCTAGTTTTTATTAAAGAGAGTCTTTTGTTTACTTATTTTGTCAGTTAATAATTCAAAATTTTGAAAACTATTACGAAAGAATTTTTTTTTCTTCTATGCGGCTTGGTAAAAATTAAAATTTAGTGAAAAAGCCCATTTAATATTTAGGGCAACCAAATCACCGGAAATCTGATTTTTAAATACCAACTAATTAACCAGAGTTTGCATTTTTGTTTTTCAATTAAGACTGACTGTTTCTTTCGATTTCAAACATTTTTAAGGAACAACGTAAATTTTAAAAACCGCTCAATTTAGAAATCATAATCATAAGAACTAGGATTTTCCGAAATATTTTAAAAAATATTAATATAGAGGGTGTTTCATTTGAACAATAAAAGTTTAAAGCTTTCAAAATCGTTGGAACAGGTTTAATGTTTTATGATATTTAAAAAAAATGGTTAAACGCAGTTACAGATTTGTGCTTGATTAATTAAAATTAGTCAAAACTGATTTTTTTCGGAGTATCGGTTTAAAACCTTTGCATGCCACTAAATTTCGAAAGAAATTATTTATTTTAATAATATAATAAATGTATTTTATAAACGGTTGAAGTGAGGTATAAAGACAATTTACATTTTAAAATTAAACCAAAATGACGGACGTTAGACGCTGTATTACGTAATACAGAAAATAAAAATGTTACCAATAAAATTGTCAAAATATTTAGAGTGGATTGTGAAAAGATTTATTTTAATTTTGTAAATAAAATTGAAAATAATCAAAATGTTGGATACTGGACTTAGCTAAATCAAGAATATACAACGAATAAATACAAAATTAAAACTATTCAAAATAAACAAAGCTGCATGGCGCTAGCAGTTTTGCCGCCCCGGACTAAAAGGTAAAATGCCGTCCTTTTATAACAAAAATTAAAAGAGGTAACCTTAATGGCCCAGTTCTCAAGGACAATCATGTATAAAAGAGACCTATAAATGGCTTGAATGTAGGGGTAAAAAACTAATTAGGGCTGTTCAGGGAGGCACTGACAAATAGTATGCCGGTGTTTTTTTTTTAGGAAATGCACAGAAACTTAAAAAAAAAGCCGTTTATTGAAATCACTAAAATTGCCACAATTTACCTTAAAATCCGTGAAAGTAAACACGTCGATTTTCAGAACTGAAGTAAAAACAACCATTTTTACTGGTAACACGATATTTTCTAGTCTATCTAAATGTTATCTATCCTAAGATATCTAGAGAATGTGTGTTTGTTTTAACAGGAAAGGTTCCGGTATTGCACAAAACACGAAAGTAAACAAAACTATGACCGGCTGACTAACATCTGCTTTGCTCTACCAGCTCCCGAATGTCTGTCTTTCTTCTTCGTATATGCCAAAAGCATAAAAATAACTACTCTGATCAACACAGCACTGCAGTGCGCATGCGAATCGTCCATAGTTAGTCAAATCGAATTGACAGTTAAAAGATAGAAAATGGCGTCGTTAATCCTACCTTAACCCTTTCCATGCTTCGTAGTAAAATAAAACGTGAGCAAAAAAATTGATATTAAAGATGTTGAAATTTCGATTTGATAAAAATACAAATTTTTTGATTTATGATCATAAACTAGTTAATTTTATAGCCCATATACCGCCTTTTAAGGTTGCCGCCCCGGGCAGGAGCCCGGCTGGCCCGCCACTAGCGCCGGCCCTGCTGGATACGTTATTATTGGCTAAATCAAAAAACTATCATGTCATGCAATTTATTTCCATTCCGCGACTGTCATATTTCATAGCACTTTAGAAAATTACAAAAGAGTTGTAATTTTTAAAATTTTATATAGTATTTATCCTGAACAGAGAAATGATACCTCACTTGATTGATTTTTAAAAATATGTTATTAAATATGTATGTAGCTCACGACGCCATTTTGTTTATCTTTTGTCTTACAATGTAATTGGTGCCCCTTTCTTTACATTATATATATTGCTTAGTAAAAAAATCTGAAATATTTAGGTTTGATTTGTTAAATTTGTATACCGTGCGAGCAAAAATTATTTGCATCAAAGAGGGCCTTGCATCTAAGGACGTAATGCTTAGCCGTAGAGCTTAATACCTCTCGGGTGTCAGTAACTACCTGAATTAACAATCAATCAGTTATTCCGTCATCTTTGACAGTCGTTACAAGTAATTTGATTCATCGCTAATTTTTCCAATTTCTTGAACAATTCACGCAATAGGCTTTACGGAACAGCACAAAACATTTATGGTTAAAGCGTATTTTCGAAACGGGGTTAGAGTAAATGGTGAGCGGCAATACAATCCGGGTTTGTGCATGGACGATTTTCACGAACATTTTCCTAACGTTGCTTTTATTGTTGGGGATCTTTATCATTGCCTGAAAAGAACCGTGGCTGTGTTTAGGGAAATAGGTTTTATACAACACAAAAAAGGAGCAGGAAGACCATCTGTAAGAATAGAAGAACTTATTGCAAACATTCGTGAAATAATGCAAAATACGCCAACAAATTGTATAAGAAGCCTGTCCCAAGAAGTGGGAAGATATAATGGAACATGCATCAGGACTATTAATTCCTTATAAAGTGCAAGTATTCCAAGAAATACAAGCCGCAGATTTTGAAAGAAGCAGGAATTACTCTAAATGGTTTACCCAAAATTTATTGGAAAGAAATGAGTTATTAGACCTGACATTTTTTTCGGATGAAGTCTGGTTCCACCTCTCCGGTTATATGAATTCTCAGAATACACGCATGTGGAGTAGTGAAAATCCCCATTTTTTTGTAGAGTACATATTGCACCCTAAAAAATTGGTGTCTGGTTAGCTGTTTCCCGAAGAAGAATTGTTGGTCCTATTTTTCCATGACACAGTTACAGCACAGCGGTATAGAGACAATATTTTGAATTCATTTGTGTGGGCAATTACTTGACGGCGAACTACGTTTTGGATATTTTCAAGAGGACGGTGCAACCGCCCATACAGCCGCCTAAACGATTAACTACTTATGCAATTTTTTCGACGACAGATTGATCAGTCTTCGATCAGACATTGAATTCCCACCTAGATAACCTTGTTTAACGGTTATGGATTACTTCGTTTTTCCTCATTTAAAGAACACTATTTTTAAAACACCAGTTGCAAATTTAGAACAATTATTACAAGAAAGGATTATCCAAGAATGTGGTATCATTTCTCCATAGATGCTGGTCAACACTTTCAAAAATATGAAGAGACGTGTGAATTTATGCTTGGAGCATGGCGGTGGCCAATTTCAGCAATTTATGTAATTATTTTTCTTTTTCTTTCTGTATATTCTTACTTTGTTAATTTTGTAAACAACAAAAATAAATTTGTATTTTATAATATGAATTTGACAAAAATTTTACCTAGATTTGTTTAGATATATCGTCCCCATATCATTATGATCTAAGCCAAGCCCTACGTTTTTTAATCCAAGCCCTCTTTGATGCAAATAATTTTTGCTCGCACAGTATGTATGTAGCTCACGACGCCATTTTGTTTATTTTTTATCTTAGAATGTAATTGATGCCTGATTCTTTACATTATAGGTATCGGTTATTAAAAAAGTCTGGGGGTTTAATTTGTTAAATGGTTATAAACAAAAATAATTATTCTCAATAAGGTAAAAATTGCTTTTTAATTAGCCTTGTCTCTTTTGAACGGCTGATACAAAAGGAGAAAACGTCAATCGTGCATTTAATAATAAACAAAAGTCCGAATGAAAGAGGCGGTCTGACAATAGAAGCGGTCTTGTCAAGTAAAACGTTTTAGCTAAGGGTCCATAATCGCGGTTGGGAATTTGCAAATCGTGCCTTTTTCCTTAATGGAATGGTGTACAAAATTACATACTTTGTTCTTAGTTCATTATGTTTAAACAAATACCTATTATTTATTTTTATTTCATATTTATAGACAATTTGTCCCGGATCGATGAATGTATTAGTAGTAACATGTTTTATTTAGCAAAAAGCTACAATTAAATATTTTTTAATTCATTTTTTTAACAACATTTTTATAGATTTATTTTTAATTTTAAAACGGAACCTATATTTAACAAAAAACAGACAGAAAAGTTAAACATTTGGCAAATTGTACCAAATATTAGGTACGTATCATTTTGTCTTTTAAATAAATGTAATTTTAAAGTTTTTTTAAATAGTTTTAATGATATTTGAGATTTAATAGAATTTTCCAAATTATTATATTCTATCAAACCTTTATTTATTTATTTATTTAATTTCCCAACCAACTTTACAAAAGTTTATTACAGGAAAATTTCTAATTAAAAAAAAGTTAATTAATTAAGATTAAGAATCAAAATTATACAATAATTATTATATCTAGTATCATATACCAAAAAAAAAGAAAACAGTAATATGTTATATTTTTAATAAATGTTTTTTAAATAAATATTTGAACTTTTTTATATTGATTGTATTTTTAATTTTTTTTGGAACATTATTATAAATTTTTATACCATCATAAAGAATTGATTTTTTTCCAAAATTAGTTATTATTTTTACAGTTTTTAAATTTTCATTTTTTCTTGTATTGTGTTCATGAAATGTTGTGCTATCAATAAATTTTATTTCAAAATTTTTAATTTTTTCATTGATAGAGTGAATTAATATACCTACTTTTAATTTATATAAATTTTTTATATCCAAATAATTATTTGGTTTATATAAATTTACAGTAGGCTCTAAAAATGGTAATTTATGAATGCATTTTATGGCTTTATTTTGATATTTGACAAACAGGCAGAACCCCAAACTGATATTAAATATTGCAATTTTGAATATATTAATGCAAAGTAAATATTTCCTAAAAATTTTAATGGGATGTAATATCTCACTTTGTATAAAATACCAATTAAAGGAGAAATATTATTTCTTAAATTATTAATATGTTTCCTCCAACTTAAATTTTTATCTATATGTAAACCTAAAAATTTTATTGTATTTGAATATTTTATAATATGTCCATTAAAAAGTAATTGCAATTTATATCCAACATATTGATTTGTTTTAGTTATTATCATAAAAGAAGATTTTTCAAAATTTAAAGTTAATTTAAAACCACGAATAAATTTGAATTAAATCTTGTTTTATATTATCTAAAATTTAATCTAGGTATAGCCTCATCAAAATATATTATTGTTGTATCATCTGCAAATAATTTTAAATCGCCTTTTAATTTTAAGTTTGAAATTGAATTTATGTATATCCGAAAAATAATAGGTCCTAAAATTGATCCTTGCGGTACACCACAAGTAATGTTTTTAAATGAACTTTTTGTGTTTTTAATTTGTACAAACTGTTTACGGTCAGTTAAATAATTTAGAAATATTTCCCCTTATTCCAATATTATAAATACATTGTAATAAAATATCATGGTTTACTGTATCGAATGCCTTACCTAAATCTAAAGACACTAGGCAACGTTTTTTATTATTGTCAACATTATTTTGAATTTTTGTGATAACATTTGCCACTGCAACCTCCGTGTCCCTAGATTTACGAAATCCATATTGGCCATGAAATAATAATTTTTTATTTTCTAAAAAATGGGATATTTTTTGTTGAACAATTTTTTCAAATACTTTTGAAATCACTGATAGCACAGAAACTGGACGATAATTGTTACAATTAGATTTTGAATTTGCTTTTAAAATAGGAAAAACTTTAGCTATTTTTAATTTTTTTGGATAAATTCCTTTTTCCAATGATAGTTTTCTAAGATATTTTAAGATTGGAGTTATTTCCACTTTGACACTTTGTATAATTTTGACTGTTATATTATCAAATCCACTGGCTTTTTTTCTATTAAGTTCTTGAATTATATCTTCAATATCTTTTTCAAAAATTTCATTCATATCGAAAAACATAGATGATTCATTTTCTAGACATACAATTCTTGGTGTATTCATAATTTTTTTTGTAAGTTTTTCTCCAACATTTACAAAATGTTTATTCATTTCTTCACTGATTTCATTCTTATCTTCAATTTTGTTTCCATTTATAACTAGATGATCAATTTTTAATTTTTCTTTATTTGATTTATTTGTAAGGATTAAATTTTAATTGTTCCATATTGTTTTTTGGTCTCCATTGTTAAATTGTTTACTATAAAACGCATTCTTTGTTTGTTTAGTTATGAAAAATATACTTATAAGCTAATGTTTTAGACACTTTATCCACAAAAAAAATTTGATTAGTTCTTGTTTTATAATTATGATGGTCATGATTAAAAGAACAAAATTTTTTTAAACAGTCAGGCAAAAAATTATTTTTAAATTTATGTATAAAGATACATACTAAATAAAAAATTAAATTTCTGACATTCGACCAATCTAAATTTTTAACATAATTTATTAATATAATTTATTTTTTATACAGGGTGGCCCTTTAGTGTGGCAAAGTACAATAGCTCCGTTACTATTTCAAATACATTAAAAATATTAATACAAAAGTTGAAGGGCAGTAAGTGACTTATAACGTAAAATTATTTTTAACTCTATAGGGTGGCTCAAAAAAGCGGAACAAGAAAAAATGTACTTTTTTCAAATGGAACACCCTGTATATTTTTTCATTTTTAAAGTCTACATAGAATTATAATTATTTTTTTATTAAATACATTATAAGTCTATACTTTATAGTTTCCGAGATATTGACTCTTGAAAAGTGACATTTTTGAACTTTGACAGCTTCTAACTTTCTAACAGTACGTCTTAGAGCAAAACGGCTTACATGTCCCTATCTTCAATTTTTATTATCTTCCCAGAAAAATCAACTTCCAGTTAAACCGGAACAACTATATTTCCTGCTTTCGAGTAACATCCGGTTTAACCGGAAGTTGATTTTTTTGGGAAGATAATAAAAATTAAAGATAGGGACATGTAAGCCGTTTTGCTCTAAGACGTACTGTTAGAAAGCTAGAAGCTGTCAAAGTTCAAAAATGTCACTTTTCAAGAGTCAATATCTCGGAAACTATAAAGTATAGACTAATAATGTATTTAATAAAAAATAATTATAATTTAATGTGGAATTTAAAAATGAAAAAATATACAGGGTGTTCCATTTGAAAAAAGTACATTTTTTATTGTTCCGCTTTTTTGAGCCACCCTATAGAGTTAAAAATAATTTTACGTTATAAGTCACTTACTGCCCTTCAACTTTTGTATTAATATTTTTAATGTATTTGAAATAGTAACGGAGCTATTGTACTTTGCCACACTAAAGGGCCACCCTGTATATTTGTCACAATTTAAAATAATCCGCATTGCCTTATTTGATAAAATTTGTAATTTGTCAAATATTTCCTCACTAGCACAATATTAATATAAAATGGAAGAAAAATAAAGAAAATGTGGTACCTACCTAATATAATAGAATAGTATTAAATACAGTTTTTTTAGAAAACAAACTTAAATTAGAACTGATTCTTTTAAAATAACCTACTTTTCGGCAATGTTCGATATGATACTTTCAAAATAATTAAGAAATTTTAATTTTGAATCAATAATTATCCCCAAATATTTAAAACTGTTCACTAAAATTGATACGTGAAAAAGACTGGCATTTTTTGAATCGAAACTTCATCTTCTGGGGTTCAGCCCTGCTTGGGTAGTAACTTAGTTATGTCGTAATTTTAATTTTGAAAAACCAAATATGTATTGGAAATTTATAAAAAAACTTATTTTTTCCACTAGTAAAGTGCTTTTTTTTAGGAAATACGAAAAAATGTTATTAAGAAAAATGTTTCAGAAAGAAAAACTGAGCAAAAACTTTTAAAATTTTGTGTCTACTTGGATATAGGTATTAAGATTTTTTTTTTATACCGGGTGTTTCTCAAAAGACGTTCACCCCTAAACTTTTCTGTATTTATAGATATTAAAATGAAACTTTGAGATTATGCATAAGAGATGAGTCTGCATTTATTGGCATCATTTTCAATTTGTTAGCACTTCCGGGTTGACTGGAAGTGACCATGATTTTGGTATTTTAAATGGGACATCTTGTTTATTTTTACTTATTGGGATTCAGCATAACATTCTGAGTAAAATGACACCTTACTGGTAATTTTTTGACGTGTTATAACATTTTTATGTTTATTTTTTATTTTTAATCTAGAGTGATACAAATTAATTTTATCTGTTAATTTTTATAGTCAAGTAGTACCTATATGAAAATTAAAATTATGTCATAATAATTGACTTTCTAAGTATCACAAGCGTTTAAAAAATGAAATTTTCTTTTCTTGACGGTTACTCCATTTTTCCAAATGGAACGACGGTAGTTCACTAGGATATTTAAAACGAGCATTTTTTTTCCAACAATTTGATACCATACCGTCGTTGCCGCGACGAAAGCTTCTATGTGACAATTTTTCATATTTTGACTTTTTTGCGCCATTCTGTCAAGAATCATCATATTTATGACTTAACGAAGTTACCTAGGTGAATATATCAAAAAATAGTGTAGCTATAACATAAAACTAAAACACGAAATCTCCTATGTGTGTAATATTACACATAGTAGCTTTCGGCAGCATGTTGAAAGTATTGCAAATGCAGAGGTGAACTGATCTAGAGAAATATGTAAAACTGTTTTTTATGCCTACTGAAACTTTTGTTGAATGCACAGCTTTCGTCACGGCAACAATACACTCCTATGCTATTTTAATATTGACACGAAACAATTTAATATGTAATGTCATTCGTTTATTAAACTTACATTGTAAACCAGATAAAATCGTTAGTTTTACTAGAAATCAATAAATTGATATGTTCCTAATTTTTGGAGTGACCAGAAAAATTCTTCAAAAGCCGCAAGATTGTATGTATTGTATGTTTTATAAACTAATGGCATTATAACTTTAAATTAAAGCCATATTGCTTTTTAAAACCATTCCATTATTTTTCGAAGCCGCCTTTATATTTTTTTATGCAATAATGCATAACGCTTTTAAATTTGCGATTTTTTCAATGTCAATTTTAAAATAGCATAGGAGTGTATGGTATCAAATTGTTGGAAAAAAAAGGCTCGTTTTAAATATCCTAGTGAACTACCATCGTTCCATTTGGAAAATGGAGTAAACGTCAAGAAAACATAATTATTTAATTTTTTAAACGCTTGTGAAACTTAGAAAGTCAATTATTATGACATAATTTTAATTTTTATAATAATATATACTACTTGACTATAAATTAACAGATTTAATTAATTTGTTGCACTCCAGATAGAAAATAAAAAATAAACATTAAAATGTTATAACACGTCAAAAAAGGACAGGCGAGGTGTCATTTCACTCATAATGTTATGCTGAACCCAAATAAGTAAAAATATACAAGATGTCCCATTTAAAATATCAACAAAGTCAAGGTCACTTCCGATCAAACCGAAAGTGCTAACAAATTGAAAATTCTTCCAATAAATGCAGACTCATCTCTTATGCATAATCTAAAATTTCATTTTTCATTTTTCAAATTTGCCCACCGTTTTTTCGCATTTTGTAGAGTGCGCCACATAGGAGCCTATACTTTAATTTAAATGGTCCAACTTTTTTGTCCTGTACTGTATGCGCATTTTGACTGAGTTATGTGAAGAGGATCCACGATGATTCAGAAGAAACCGTCAACACTGCACTTTTATGCAACGTTATAAATATAGGTCAAATTGCATTGTTATTCATTCTTTCTCGACTCTTGTTTCATACTGTAATAAAATAAAGTTTTTAAAAACAGTTTTCCGGCTCTGCAACCCTTATTTGGCGCAGTCGTATTTGTAGGATAAGTGCAGTTTTTTCGATTCGAATAATTCACGGCATCGGGTCCGGTTCGGTCGCATAGAACGTGGATTTTAATCCTTTGGCATTCATCAAGAACCCGCAAGAGCTACCCAAGACGACAGAAGAATCACCCCCGAAGACAGGAAGTCATATTTGGTAAGCCAAGTGCCTTATCCTGTTTTTCACTTTTTCCCTGAATAGGAAACCTCATGATTTTAGGTCAGGAAATTTCTCTGAATAAGAAATATCCTGTGGTTTAAGAATTTTGAATTTTTGATTTTGTTGCAAAATTGCAAAAAGAATTTTGTTTTCTTTGAAACTTACACGTTTATTATTTACAATTATTAAATGTGCTGAAAATACTACACTTTGAATTTAACGAAAAGAAACAGTTTCGTTCATTTTATTTACTTTACTTCGAGAGTAGAGAAAAAGCCGCAGGCTTAAATTTATTTCAGTATATGACTGAAAACAACGATTTTGCTATAGACGACATTGTTAGTGATCTTTTTCGAAGGTTAAATATAGCAACAGAGCCTATAGAAAAGATGGCCAATCCACAAGAACCGCAGGTTCAAGGTCCAAACCTAAGTATGTTAAAAATGTATGTTGATATAATCCCAAATTTTGATGGTGATGCAATCACCCTATCAAGCTTTATATCTGCATGTAACTTTATAGACTCAAATTATGGTCAAACCAACGATCCAATTTTAAAAAATTATCTAATTCGCGTAATTCAAAACAAACTTATAGGCAGAGCTAGATTATTAGTAGGCTGTCGAAACGAGTTAGATACTTGGAGTAAAATCAAAGGTGCACTTCAAGATTGCTTTGGAGATAACAGAAATTTAGAGTGTCTCGAACAAGATTTGTTTGTAGCCAGACCTAATAAAGGCGAAAGCACCTTAGATTTTGCCAAAAGATTACAAATATTGCGTAGTCAACTAGCCCAAAAATTGACATCAATACCCGAAACTACCATTCCAAATGCTACAAAAATTATTTACTTAAACCAATATGAACAAATTACCTTGCGAACATTTATTCGAAGTCTTCACGGAAGCTTACAAAGTGTTATACGTTTAAGAAACCCCGCGAATTTGGAAACCGCGATTACCCTGATAACCGAAGAAGAGAGTTTTCAATATACCCAAAATTTATTTAGACCATCGCCGCAGGCGCAGGCTGAATATAAAAACCCACAAAAAAATAATTTTCAAAATCAAAATTTTATGAACAAAGCCGCAGGCAGCAGTCAAAATAATCAAAATAATTACCCACAAAGACCAATGAATTATTTACCCCCATTTAACTTTAGAAACAATCAACCTAATAATAATTATCGTTACAATCAACCAATGCATAATTTCAGGCAAAATCAATATCAAAATAATTTCCAAAATTCTCGATTCCCGAGTCAGCCAATAAACGTACAACCCCGTCCCCTTCCACCGAGACATTTTCCAACTAACCGCGAAGTGTTTGGCCCCCCAAAAAATGTATTCAAGCCCACAGGGCAAGTGCCAAACAATCAACCCGAACCAATGTCAACAAGATCGCGAAACTCGACGGTTCAACAACCAGCATACCAAGGGTATAATGATTACAACCCTTTCAGTAACCGGGCAGATCCGCGTCATTATATTTCGGAAGAATTATTCCAAATAGAGGACCATCGCGAAAACCCTGAAAATATCGTGAACAATGAGGCGACAAGCCAAAACGCGCAAACAACCCCAGATACGCAATTGAACCGCTATGAACCCCAAAATAATGATTTTGACTTTTACACCCCAGACAAGCATTACGACTATGACGGTTACGGTGACCCCATAGACGAATATTCTGAAGAATATACAAATTTTCAGAATGCCAACCAGAACAACGACCCAACATAACAATAACCGAAATGCATACGGAAATTAACAGTAAACTACCCTATATCGAAATTCAACACCCACCAATGAAACTTTTAATTGACACCGGATGTTCTCAATCTATGTTAAGACCAGCAATTGCAAAAAAGTACTTTCCCGATAAAATCTTTACATCCCCAACTAAAATACGTACAGGCATAGGCGAAAAAATCGTTCGTTCTAAAATAACTATTCCGGCACCAAAAGAACTAAAAAGCAAAGAAAGTATAACTTTCATTCTTTTTGATTTTCACACATTTTTCGACGGAATATTAGGCCTTAAAGAAATTCAAAACTTAAATTTTCTTATTGATTTTAAAAACAATTATTTGGTAAATCAATCAACCAAAATTCCCATATTTTATCCTATTTCGCAGAATAAAACATATAAAATTTGTGTTAACCCACATGAAGTTGCAGCTGTGCAAGTTCCCGTATCTATTTACAACGGCGATGTCATAATCCCCGAGTTCAATAGAGATAACCTTTATTTTGCTGAAACACTCACAGTAGCAAAGCAAGGCGTTGCAAAGACGGAAATTTATAATTACTCTGACGAAACAATAACAATAGACCTTTTAGAACCGATAAGCGTAATCTCATTTCCGGACGTGAACAAAGAACAGTTTGAATTTTTTCACATGGAAAACTTTTTACCCGCTAGCAATACCGAAACTCAAAAAAACAACAAAATTGATATTTCAAAATTAATTCGTATCGACCATTTAAATTCTGAAGAACGAAGAGAAATATTAAAGGTATGTCAAGAATTTTCCGACATTTTTCATAGAAACGAAGACAAACTAACATTTACAAACGCGATTAAACACGAAATTAAAACAAAGGACGAGATCCCGATACACACAAAATCGTATAGATACCCTTACATACATAAAAACGAGGTACAGAAACAAATAAATAAAATGCTAGATGACGGAATAATCAAACCTAGCCAAAGCCCTTGGTCCAGTCCAATTTGGATCGTACCTAAAAAACTTGACGCGAGTGGTAAACAGAAATGGCGTATAGTACAAGACTATCGTAAAATTAACGATAAAACGATAGATGACCGGTACCCTTTACCTAACATTACGGACATACTAGACAAGCTAGGCAGATGCCAATACTTTACTACCCTTGACCTTGCCTCTGGGTTTCACCAAATCGAAATGGACCCCAATTCAGTAGAGAAAACGGCATTTAGCGTCGAAAATGGGCATTATCATTACGTCCGAATGCCCTTCGGGCTCAAAAATGCCCCGGCGACCTTTCAAAGGGTCATGGACAATGTATTAAAAGGTTTACAGGGCACTATATGTCTTGTATACATGGACGATATCATTATTTTCTCAGCAAGCCTAGAAGAGCATATTAAAAACTTAAAAGCAATCTTTAAACGCTTACGCGAAGCGCGATTTAAAATACAACACGATAAATGTGAATTTTTACGAAAAGACGTTGAATTTTTAGGACACGTTATAACACCAGACGGGATTAAACCCAACCCAAAAAAAATCCAAGCTATTCGAAAATTTCCAATTCCGAAAACGGTTAAAGAAATTAAATCATTTCTAGGACTTTTAGGGTATTACCGCAGATTCATTAAAAACTTTGCTAAACTAACAAAGCCTTTCACCAAATGTTTAAAGAAGGGTGAAACAATACAACACACCCCCGAATTTACCGAAACCTTTGAAATCTGTAAAAACCTACTATGTAACGATCCTATTTTACAATACCCTGATTTTCAAAAACCATTTAATTTAACGTGTGACGCATCAAATGTTGCCCTAGGTTGCGTATTAAGCCAAGGAAAAATAGGAAACGACCTTCCAATTGGTTACGCATCGCGTACCTTAAACCCGGCAGAAATGAATTACAGTACGATTGAAAAAGAACTCCTAGCAATCGTATGGGGAACAAAATATTTCCGACCATACTTATTTGGCCGAAAATTTACCATAGTCACTGACCATAAACCACTTCAATGGTTATTCAGTTTAAAAGAACCCAATTCTAGGCTAGTAAGATGGCGATTGAAACTTGAAGAATACAATTATGAAATCGTGTACAAAAAAGGCACACAAAATACGAATGCTGACGCACTTTCTCGTGTCGAAATTCATATGACCGAAAACGAATCTCTGATAGGCAACCCCGGAGACATTAACTTCGATATTGACCAATACTTACAAACAGACACAGACCAAACACCAACAGTCGAAGACTTAGAAAATTTAGACCAAATATTTAATATACATCAACCCTCTGACAACACCGAAATCCTTGAATTACCAAGCGCTCGAGAACCTGATGAAAACGAGACGGTACATTCCGCCACAGAAGATCCAATACTAAATATTCCATTTACCGAAAATGCTGTAAACTATTATACCAATCAAATAATTATTAAATACAAAAAATCGAATACCTATCATGTAATAAACTCAAATCCTTTTGAAATGAAAACGCGTAAAGTCGTTAACATAACTGACAACTTTGAACAAGAAATAATTAAACTTTTTAAAGAACACGTTAATCCAAAGAAAACGTATTGTTTATATTTGGAAAATTCAGATATTGACTTATTACCAAAAATAAGTACAGTATTAACAAACACGTTCAAGAACCATTCTTATCGTTTACTAATTTCTAGGAAATTATTAACTGACGTCACCGACGAAGAAAGACAAAAGAACCTACTTAAATATTATCACGAAAAAACTTGCCATCGCGGAATAAACGAAGTTTTGTCCGACTTAAAAACCCTGTATTTTTGGCCTGGTATGAAAACAGATATTACCGAATATATTAATAATTGCGAAATTTGTCAACAAGCGAAATACGACAGACACCCACCGAGAATAAAATTCGCACTAACACCAACCCCTAAAGAACCCCTGGAATCTATTCATATAGATACATTCCAAATTCTGAATACAAAATTTCTCACCATCATAGATGTATTTTCGCGATATGCACAAGCATACCCCCTAGAACCTGTTAGTAACGCAGAAACTACCCTTGACAAACTTATTCATTTTATAACTCACTTTGGCATACCACAACAAATTACTTGTGATAATGGCCCCGAATTTAAAACATCACTTTTAAAAGACTTTTGTAAATTACATAAGATAAATTTACACTATACTACCCCCGGAAACTCCAACAGTAATAGCCCTGTTGAACGTCTACATTCCACCCTTTTGGACAATTTTAGAGTTATGAAACTAAAAGATCCAAAACTAAGCATAAAAAAGACTATGCAGTATTCCGTTTTAGGATACAATAATTCAGTACATAGTGTGACAAAACAAAAACCCTTTGACGTCATAAACGGTCGTTCTAAGGCAATCGACCCGTTCGACTTGACAGACGAAATGATTCTAAACCAATTCATCATAGAAAGACGTGAAAGACTAAAACATCTCTATAACCAAATTCATCAAAATTCTCTTAATGAAAAAACGCGTGTCATAGAAAAACGAAACGAAAATCGTGAGGAACCCCCTACGTACGTGACCAATGCAAAGGCATATGTCAAAAATAAAGCCGCTCAACGAAATAAAGCTAAACCAAGACAGGTCAAAACAACGGTCAAAGAAAATCTATCAAACAAAATAAAAACCTCTAAAGATAAATTAGTTCACAAATCTCAAATCACGAGACCCCGTACTAACATACATTCTTTTCCACAGGAAAAAGCTGACAAATCACAACATGACCATGACCATGACAAACCTCAACCCAGTTGTAGTTATGCTCGTAGCAATAGCGAGTCAAACAATATGTAATGACATTAAGATAACAGACCTTAAGTCTCCCTTACTCCCATTCCACTTAGGAAAAGCCCGAGTAGTCGAGAATAAACATACATTTATTCATTTTATTGAAATATCGCATCTTAGCGATCAAATAAGTAAAATTGATAAGTTTTATCAAATAGTAG
This sequence comes from Polydrusus pterygomalis, assembly GCA_963969555.1. NCBI lineage: Eukaryota > Metazoa > Arthropoda > Insecta > Coleoptera > Curculionidae > Polydrusus > Polydrusus pterygomalis. Next base: position 55,385,470 of record OZ018378.1, read on the forward strand.
AATCTAGCTTAAATAAGTCTAACCCTAAGTTACATAATAATAACCCGCTATTACGCAATTTATTAACGCATACTCAACATTTAATCTTAAGTGCAAAAAATAAACTTAACAATATAACCCCTCATAAACGTGAGAAACGTGGTCTATTAAACATTGTAGGAAAAGTGCATAAATGGCTTTATGGCACATTAGATAATGATGACGGCGAAAGATTCGACCAAGCTATCTCTGTCTTACAAGAAAATCAGAATTCTATATACCATGAAGTGTCTCTTCAAGTATCCTTAACAAAACAGCTTATTAATAATTACAATAAAACAATTTCGCTTCTTAATATAAACCAACAGCTAATAAAGCAACGGTTAGAATATTTTCAGTATAATGTTAATCGATCAATCGATGACATTTCAGCTTATTTAAGAGCCCAAAACACGGTAAACCAAATAATACTAAATTGTCAAAATATAATTACATTTTTGGACAATTTAGAAAATGCGCTGATGTTCGCGAAATTAAACACATTACATAGTGCAGTAATTTCAGCTAGTGAATTGGACAATATTGTCACTTATTTGACTAGACTATATGAAAAGGAAAAAATCATTAATTTTAAAAATATAATTTCTTACTATCAATTATGCGGTCTTCAAGTAAGTTTGTCAAACAATAAAATTATTTTTGCAATACATTTTCCAATTTTGAAAAATGAGGTTTTCGATAACTTTTACCTTATCCCAGTTCCTGTTAACCGATCAATTATTGTACCTAATTACCCTTACCTTATACTTGGCAAAAATGAGCTGCAAGAAAACTATGAAGACTGTCCCAGCATAGAAGACGTCTACATATGCCAAAACCGATTAAAACCATTGTTTGATAATTGCATCGTATCGATGATCCGTGACGCTGAAAATCGAAACTGCCACCTAGTACCAGTATACCTACCAAACCCAATAATAAAGGCCGTAACCAGTAAACATATAGTAGCTGTACCTGCCGACAACCCTTTGAAGATTTTCAAAAAATGCCAGTCCAATGGAGAATACGTGTTCATCAAGCAACCCAGCCTGATCGAACTACCAATTAATTGCGAAATCAAAATACTAGATTTCCAATTTTACAATAAAGAAGATAACATTAAGGAGAATCCACTCAACTTACCAGAAATCAAAGTTTATAAAGATAATAACCAAAGTCAAGATCAAAACCCAATTAATCTATATTCTATCGATATGGACGATATTCACGACCTACAAGAAAAGGCGAAATCTATGGAAATCCCAAAGAAATTTGAAATCCACCCTGTTGGCTGGAGTTTCATAAGCACCCTTACTACAGTAGCCTTCATGATGCTAGTATGCTACGTTTCGGCGAAAATCTACCTAAGAAGAAGAAGAAATCAAGCTGCCCAATCAATGGAGACCGATCAAACATAGTACCGAAAACATATCAACCCTTATGTTTTCTGCTTAAGGAGGGAGGAGTTATGTGAAGAGGATCCACGATGATTCAGAAGAAACCGTCAACACTGCACTTTTATGCAACGTTATAAATATAGGTCAAATTGCATTGTTATTCATTCTTTCTCGACTCTTGGTTCATACTGTAATAAAATAAAGTTTTTAAAAACAGTTTTCCGGCTCTGCAACCCTTATTTACTGAATATTTTTATGCTCCTAACCGTTTGACATAAAAAAGGTATAAAACCTTTGTTTCGATAAGTCTAATCGTTTTCGAGAAAAACGCTAAAATAACATTGCCTGCATATGATGAATATGAAATCATTTTCACCGCATTCGTTATTTCTTGAGGTGTCTCACTATCGCTATCAGACAATGTCTTATTGGACAAACTTGAGCAAAATATTGTAATTTCTTGACACGAAATACGAGAAATATTATAGATTTGACAATCAATAAATTTTAAACAAGTGCAGGTTCTCGCGGCAATTAGAACAAGTTGTAAGAAAAACTACCTTAAAAGTGAATTTTAATTTTAAATTTCTATTCTAAACACGATAAATTGTTAATATAAATAGTTTAATATCCATAATAATTAATTCGCAAAATAACCCCGGATATGGTACCTACATAATGTTAAGAAAGGGGATTTCTAATACGGAATTTATTCCAGTTAAAAATTAGGGAAGAGCGCGAATGGGGCAATCACCCCCTAGCCCCCTGTACTCTATGTTACTGTATTTATAATTATACTAGCAGTGTTTATATCTTTGTATAGTTGAATTCACATAAACTTTTAACGCCGTGACATTTCAGTTCTGTCATACTTGTCAAATACTGCAGCAACTCATAAAATATAAATTTCTAATGGCTAAATTTAATCAGTATAATTGTACTGCACACAAAGTATGTCTATCTTGTGTTATTTCATACGATTAAAAAGAGATAAAAATAAAAAGAGTTGGCCGAACAATTCCAGAAAAGAAAAAGAAAAAAACACTGACCAATCTCAGCTGTATAAGAAATTTAGTAAGTTGGTGAAATCTAAAGTAACTAGACAATGACAAGTCTTGACATTTGGCATTAAAACTTTATGTGAATTTAACTATATATCTAACAAGTTAAGTTACTGAACCTGGACCGAAAAGGTGCAGCAAAATATTAGCCGTGAATAGACAATAAAAAACTAGCCGAAAATTATTAATTATTAATAATATTTATATATTAATTAATTATATTTAAAGGCCTTTCTACTTGTAAGGTTGCTAAGCCATAAATTAAGTATTATTAAATTCAACTATTTGTTGAATGTCAGTATAGACGTCAAAGTGAAAATACAAAGGTTATTCGGCTTTTCTCCAACTTTCTAGTAGATAATGGAGATCGAGAAAGAAGTTGAAGGGAATAAGATTTATGTAGCCTTACACAATAATTGTGGAATAGCAAGAAATATTTTTATGCTAAGTAGCTAAAATCCAATAAATACGGTCATACATGTAACAAAATATGAAAGTAACTGTTCTATCATTAAGGTAGGAGTATCAACATGCTTGCCAACCTATAACCTATTTCGCGTAGATTTATTTATGTTTTCTAGCTTTTATACAAAATTTAAAGAAAATCAGTATCGACTTGATATTCTCTAGGTAATAATTGACATATTTAATAAATATCAAGAAATTTCATAACTTATTTTAGGAGAATTATTGTATAGCGAAAAATATCGGGTAAGATTTTTTTTAACATTATTATGTCATTGTCACTTATTGTTCTTTCACTATACAATTCTCCCAAAATTAGCAATGAAATAAATTGATATTTTTGTAATATATTAGATACTACCTAAATAATGTACCGACGATATTGATTTTCTTTAAATGTTAGTTATTAAAATAATAAACTCAAAAAATCAACGCAAAATAGGTTATAGGTTGGCAATAGATTGAATGACGTTGAGAATTCAACCTTAATATTGTTATTATCTAAAAAAATATTATAAGACTGCATTTTTAATTGAAGGGTACAGGGTAAAAAAGTTGAATGTTACAAAACACAGTTATCGAGAAAATCGAATTTTAGTGTTTAGAGACTCGTACACTATTTATATGAAAATATTTCAAATTCTTTTTTTTTTTGGCCAATATAGCATAAGGTTCCCCTTTAATTATTTATAGTTGCATATCTGTAGGTTGATGTCATAGACGTGCAATATTTTTATGGGTAAAACCTACATAATTAATATAAAAACGATGAATGTCACATAACTATTGTGCAAAAGTCGGCAATAAGCGGAACTTCTTGGAAAAGGAAAATAAAAAATAGTTGGATGATAAAAGAGGCCAACCAACAGTGGATCACACACTGGGGTTGGGAAGAAGAGTTGGGGTGACTGATCCCTTCTCCCCCTCCCGATAATATGGACATTCATCCTTTTTTCTCTGAACGCTAGGACATGCATCTTTTTTCCCTTGTACTGCGATATTTAATCTTGATGTAGTGTCCATGTCTCATCGTTGTTGCTCGGTTTACATAGTAAATTAAATTCTACCGTTATTAAGCTACACATTCCAGCCTTAACCTTAAATTAGATTTTTTTTGGACATTCATCTTTTTTACCCTGTACCCTTCAATTGTTTTTTCACTCTGACCTCTATAATACTGGCTTCGCGATACACTCGATAGGTTTTTTGTCATTCAGTTCCAAAAAGTGATTGTTTTAACAATGCCTTGCCACTTCTTTGATTTTGTAATTACCTATATATTTGTCAAAAATAATAAAAAATCTTGTAAACATTTTTTACATAATTATTTTTCCAAACTTATATATATTTTTATGGGGGGGTGGGTGCCAATATAAAATAAAAAAAAAATTGATCAAGTAAAAAAAAAGTACATCGTTTTCATGGCTCAATATTGGTCCGGGGGGGGGGGGGTAATTACTCCCTTATCTATGCCCTTGTTCAAAGAGCGCCTCAGTGCTAATGTATAATTTCGTTTATTTAGTAAATTTTGGCCTGAGAAATCAAGTTTTTGGTCACATGAAAACAGAATATGAACACGGCAAGAAGAATTTTGTTAAAACTCTACAAAAGATTTTATGCATATTACATAATAATATGAGCATATATTTTTATTGACGACAATTAATAACACACTTTAAAAAAACAAAATTTAGTCTAGTAAATTAGAGATTTTAAGCAATTTTTAATTATTGTTAAAGCAAAATAACTGAAAGAATACAAATTATTGGTTGTGGCAAAATATTTTTATAATAAATTAAATCAAGTAGTGAAAATAAAAGAGAATCTCGAAATAAGTATACTAAATATCACGAATAGTCTCGTTTTAAAACAGATGACAGCGGTTATTTGTCATCGATCAGCTGATATTGGGACATAATAATATCCCTAGATTTGTAGCGGACCGTAATGAGCCCAAACACCGAGTTATAAACTGCGTTTTTGTTACATTTAATTGTAAGTACCTACAATTATTATTCATTTGACCAAAAATTTAGATACAGGTTAAAAAATTTTAATTCTTTTTCATTAGGGATCATAATTATTATTAATGTGTGCCTTGCTCGTTAGTTGATTTCATCGATAAGTAGGTAATAAGTTTTATTTAATCTGAACGCCGTTTTTGTCGAAAAGTTAGTTTGTAAAATGTTTGTTCTTAAAATGTTTGTTCGTTAAGGTTAGGTTTCTAATGTATAATTTTTGCATTTTACAGTATCTAGATATCCTTTTCTGTTTCAAGAAAAATAAGTAGAAGTTAAGTATTTCCCTGACTTAGGTAGGTAGGGGAGAATTGGACAAAACCGGATATCGCCTAGTTCTACCAAATGCCAAAACAGCTTTCCATATTATTAACCTTTAAAAAGCAGCTATTTGATTTTGAAGGAATTATTTTTATTATTGTTAATATTATTATTATTATTATTATTATTATTATTATTATTATTATTATTATTATTATTATTATTGTAGGTAATAGTAAGTAAAATTATGTTACTATAATAGTTAAAATAGCTAACCATATTAGTATGTAATAGGATAGCGAACAAATATATAATTCTATTTTCTGTGTCTACGTACCTTACATAAAGTGAAATTATTATTTGATATTACTATTATTATTGCTTGTACGACAATAAAATAAAGTTTTTAACATAAAGTTAGCCTACATACAAGTTTAGAAATGTAACTGTATTAATATTGCATTTTAACAAACAAATTCCATAAAAAACACTTTTGGGTCTACGTACCTTACCTAAGTCAAAAACTGTTAAAGTAGGGTTTCCACTGACAGAAAAATTTAATCCCTGGCTAAACTAAAGCTTTTAACTTTATGTTAGCCTACATACAAGTTTAGGAATGTAACTGTATCATAACCAACAAATTCTATAAAAACCGTATTTGGGTCTTCGTACCTTACGTTAAGTCAAAAACTGTTAAATTAGGGTTTTCATTGACAGAAAAATTAAATCCCTAGCTATATTGAAGCTTTTAACTTTATTTTAGCCCACATACAAGTTTAGAAATAATGTAATTGTATCATAACCAACAAATTCCATAAAAACCACTTTTGGGTATACGTACCTTATGTAGGTCAAAAACTCAAGTAGGGTTTCCACCAGAAAAATTAAATCCCTGGCTATATTGAAACTTTTAACTTTATGTTAGCCCACATACAAGTTTAGAAATGTAACCGTACCATAGCCAACAAATTCTATAAAAACCATATTTGGGTCTACGTACCTTACGTAAGTCATATATGGGAATTTTCTTGACAGTGAATGTAATAACTTGAATTCAATTAGTTTATGTTGAACTGTAGGTATTTTACCTATAGGTATAATCTGAACAAATAAAACAAACAAAAAAACTGTTCTAAATATGAGTGACAGAGAATCCTATTTTAAGTTGTGTTTCAGTTAGTTTAGTATTTTTAAGGTTTGGATATTTATAATATTATAAACTTTTTAAATCTATTTTGACACTTTATCTTTAAACCATATAGAAATTCATGCTTATTATTACCTACCTTAAATTATAATAATTATAAAACAAAACTTTCAAAAGAAATTATTAGGTACCTATTACTTATTATTTGGCAATATTAAAGCGGTAGAACCGATGAGGCTATTGCATAAATTGTTTTAGAAGGTATCACATGTATAATTTTCAAGTCCGGTCCTGTAATTCATGCCAACTTATAAAAATTTAATAGACCAACATTGACAGAGTGTCACGTGACTTTGCCCCCATCTTGCGAGAGTATTCAAGATTTTTACTATAACAGGTTTATTTTATCTATTTCTTGACTCTAAAAGGTATAAACAAATAATAACCCAATTAAAACCCATAAAAATACTTTAAAAACAAAGTGATTCACAAAATTTTATATTTGCCAATATTCTTCTGATAATGGTCATCTAATAATATAAACAGAAATAAAGAACTAAATAATAATAATTATAATAATAATAATAATAATAATAATAATAATAATAATAATAATAATAATAATAATAATAATAATAATAATAATAATAATAATAATAATAATAATAATAATAATAATAATAATAATAATAATAATAATAATAATAATAATAATAATAATAATAATAATAATATTAATAATAATAATAATAATAATAATAATAATAATAATAATAATAATAATAATAATAATGTGGCTGTTTCTGGTCAGCTATCGGAAGCCGCCCCTGGCGATGGGGTACGTTCGCCAGCCAAAAAACTGGAGGACACCGGGGAAATAAAATACCCGGGGTGGACAAAAACCAGAACCGGTTGGTGGGTTAGCAACCCATGAGCTGAGGATTTTACATTGCTGTCAATACCAGAAAAAATAGATATTCGGGTGGGCCGGGGCTGCAGGACCCGGGTCGGAACCGCCCTCATGATTTACCTGCACAGACCAGAGGCAATGAAAACGGACAACGAATCTTGGAAACCCAGACCCAGCCACCAACACAACAACACGAAAGGGTCACCCAAGACGTAGATGTTGCTGAGGTGGTACCACAGCCCACTACGTCACAGGGAAACCAAAGACAACGAACTATATGGACAGACGAAATTAATGAATTTATAGTTCGGTGCTACTTTATAATAACAAAAGCAGATACGATAAAAACCCCTTTTAGCAAAGAGCTGCATAGACAAGTTACCGAAAAGTATCCAACCCTGCGACAGAAAACAACGCAGAATATAATAGATCAACGTAGAGCGATACTCAACTGTCGAAGATATTCAGACACAATTAAAAGAATTAGACAAGAAGTCGCGATCTCGATTGGACTCGCCCAATTGCCTGAAGAACCACACCAGCAAGAAACGGAAAGGACATCAGAGGAAACATCACAAGAAATAGAATTTTATCAAAAAAATTTGCTCCTATATGATGGAATGGACCCACTTAAAAAACCCAAACTGCCAAAGCTCCGGTATGGGCCAAACACTGAAAGCATTATTAAAAAAGTAGACCTCATCATAAAGCAAAAGCTGAACACAGATATAATGCTAGAAGAGCTACACAGTATTGTTTATACAGGAGCAGCAACAGTCCTTCTTCTAAATGGTCAAGAACTTGAAGCAACAAGAACAAAGCGTAACAGACCCAAACAACCACAGTGGGAAATAAGAATTAAAAAGAGCATTGAAACGTTAAGACGAGAAACTGCTATCATTACACAAAGCCAAAAACCAAACCCAAGCAAAAAGGTGGCAGAGAGAGCGGCGCAGATTATGAAAAAGAAAAATCAACTGACAACCCAACAACTATAGAGATACTAGATCTATTAAAACAAAAGTTCTCAGCCAAAGCCAAGAGGCTTAAAAGATACCAGGAAAGCAACCTACGAAGGAGGCATAATCAGCAGTTCCACCATAGCGAGCGCATATTTTACAGAAATTTGGATCCGAGCGCACAAGCATCAAAACCTGAAAATATGGAACTACCCAAGGTCGACACTGTAAGGGAATACTGGAATGGAATATGGGGACAATCTCTAAGGCATAGGGAAACACAGTGGCTAGAGGATGAGAGAAAAAACGCATCAAAAATTGAACCTATGGAAAACTGGGAAATCACAGAAAAAGAAGTGGAAACAGCGATAGGAAAAACATTAAGCTGGAAAAGCCCTGGTTTGGACTCTATCCATAATTTCTGGCTTAAAAAGTTTAAATCAATCCATAGACAGTTAGCCAGGTGTTTTAATCACCTACTCAAACACCCGGAAAAAACACCAACTTTCCTGACTAACGGAGTAACTTATCTTCTACCAAAAACCGAGCAGTATACGGACAATCCCGCAAAATATCGACCCATTACATGTCTACCGACTATCTATAAAGTACTTACCTCCGTAATAGCTGAAAAGCTTGACGCACACCTTGAAGCTAACGATTTACTCGATGAAGAACAGAAGGGCTGCCGGAAGGGCTTTAGAGGGTGCAAAGAGCAGCTAATTATTGATGCTACGGTTATGTACAACGCCAAACATACACAAGACTCCCTACATACAGCTTACATCGACTATCAGAAGGCGTTTGATAGCATCCCGCACTCTTGGTTGCTCGAAGTTCTAGATCTTTACAAAATAAACAAACACATCAGTATCTTTTTGGCACATGCTATGACACAGTGGAAAACTAGACTTCTTATTAACACGCCCGAAGAATTAATGGACGCCGGAAAGATAGATATCAGACGGGGAATCTTTCAGGGAGATGCCCTAAGCCCTTTATGGTTCTGCCTTGCTTTGCGGCCACTTACCCAGCTACTAAATAAACAGGACAACGGATATAAGCTCAACCAAAAAGGGTTAAGCATTAGCCACTTGTGGTATATGGATGATCTAAAGATTTACGCACCAACAAAAAAAAAGCTTGAAAGTTTGCTTACCTGTGTAGGCAAATTCAGCTCAGACATCCATATGAAGCTCGGCCTAGATAAGTGTAAGATAAGTAGTATGGAGAGAGGAAAATGGGTAAGACACAGAGGATTTGAAGTGAATGAGGAACAGGGATTTATGGAAGGGATGGAGGAAGACGAAAGGTATAAGTACCTGGGTTATCTACAAGCCAGAGATATAGATCATAAACCGACAAAACAAAAACTCAAAGCAACCTACTTAAAGAGAATCCGTTTGATACTACGATCAAAATTGTCTGCCCGAAACGTCGCTAAGGCAGTAAATACATATGCAGTATCTGCCATCTCCTACAGTTTTGGAATCATCAAATGGACAGACACTGAACTTGAGGATTTAAATATAAAAACCAGAAAAGAATTCTGTAGATACCGTGCCCACCATCCCAGATCCTCCATAGAACGGTTCCATCTACCAAGAAGACTGGGAGGCAGGGGGATCCCTGATCTGAAAACCAGACATCACCAGCAGCTGTACTTTCTAAGAAAATCAGAAACTAGTAATCTGCACAAAGCGCTAATGAAATTGGACAAAAAAGCAACCCCACTACGACTTGCAGAACGAAGATTTAACAACGATGTCGCAACAAACGAACAACTAATGGAGCAGTGGAGGAGTAAAGCCATGCACGGCAAGTATCTGGCAAAAATCGAACACGAATCAATAGATACTGCTGCTTCACTATCTTACCTAACATATGGTAATATCTTCAATGAAACCGAAGGCTTTATCAGCGCTATCCAGGATCAGGTTATCGCAACAAAATCTTATAGAAGACGCATCCGCAACGAAAATCTAGACAATGTGAAGTGCCGAGTCTGTAATTCAGCTGAAGAAAACTTAGATCACATAACTGCCGGTTGTACAGTGCTCGCACCTAAAGCGTACCTAGATCGCCATAACAGAGCTGGCAAAATAATTCATCAGAAGCTACGTGAAAAACATATGGGGCTGACAGAAACAACTCCCTATTATGAATATGAGCCTCCAGCCGTGTGCGAAAATGACAACGTACGTATTTACTGGAACAGAAAAATACAGACGGATAGAACGATCCCCAATAATATACCTGATCTAGTGCTCACGTTTAAAAAAGAAAGGAAAACCTTCATTGTGGATTTTGCCGTTCCCTTAGCCACAAATCTCTCAAAAACTTATGCGGAAAAAATCAACAAATACTTACCGCTACGGGACGAAATAACTGAGATGTGGCATATGGAGTCTGTGACGATCGTACCAATTGTGATCGGGACCCTGGGTGAAATACCAAAAAAGTTAAAACAAAACATATCAGTGCTTGGCCTAGAATGGAAATTATACAAACATTTACAAAAATCAATACTACTGGATACATGCAGCATAGTGAGGAGGGTTGTTGGCCTACAATAGGATCATCTTGTCACTTCTGACCGATGAATTCTGTAATACCACTAATAAGTGTGATACCGTTTAATAATAATAATAATAATAATAATAATAATAATAATAATAATAATAATAATAATAATAATAATAATAATAATAATAATAATAATAATAATAATAATAATAATAATAATAATAATAATAATAATAATAATAATAATAATAATAATAATAATAATAATAATAATAATAATAATAATAATAATAATAATAATAATAATAATAATAATAATAATAATAATAATAATAATATTAATAATAATAATAATAATAATAAATAATGAGGGTTTTGTTATATAATTATTATTTATATTTATAAACATAGTAAATTTCCTCTTGCTGCGATAGGTAATAGTTATTTATGTACCAAGGCAGTAAAGTGATTCTTTATCGGACGAGTCTGAAATTATGAGATGAGCGAGCGAGGCGAATAACAGGCGAGTCGATAAAGACACTTTACTGACGTGGTGCATACAAAATTTTATCGCCAACCGTTCAGAATTTATAATATAAAAAATTGAGGTATAACTCATCGCATTTTATTATAACAAAGAAAACAGCAAATATACACGTCAGAAAATTTCGGCTGACCACGTGCGTATTCCAAAGCACCCCTCAAAAAAATAATAATAATAATAATAATAATAATAATAATAATAATAATAATAATAATAATAATAATAATAATAATAATAATAATAATAATAATAATAATAATAATAATAATAATATAATTAATAATAATAATAATAATAAATAATGAGGGTTTTGTTATATAATTATTATTTATATTTATAAACATAGTAAATTTCCTCTTGCTGCGATAGGTAATAGTTATTTATGTACCAAGGCAGTAAAGTGATTCTTTATCGGACGAGTCTGAAATTATGAGATGAGCGAGCGAGGCGAATAACAGGCGAGTCGATAAAGACACTTTACTGACGTGGTGCATACAAAATTTTATCGCCAACCGTTCAGAATTTATAATATAAAAAATTGAGGTATAACTCATCGCATTTTATTATAACAAAGAAAACAGCAAATATACACGTCAGAAAATTTCGGCTGACCACGTGCGTATTCCAAAGCACCCCTCAAAAAATTTGACCTACTATTTATCGAGCTGTAATAGGAAAAGGCGTGACAGTGACAGACGATTTTTTATGACATGTCAGAAAATTTCTGCCGACCACGTGCGTATTCCAAAGCACCCCTCATGAAAAAATTTGCGGCAGGTAAAAGTATTTATCTGCCGCATTTGCAGCAGGTAAAGTATTTTATTTTACAATAAAATTTTTATTACTTCCGGAAATCACTCTGATAATGTAAGGCTTTACTGCCGGTTGACGATAAACAATATTATCAATTATCATGTGAAGTGAAATTGAACTGGGAACTACTGGGAGAGTGGGAAGGCGGCGCCGTTTGGGAAAGAGCTCAAAGGGCGGGGGGAGCGGTCGCCCCCTGGCCCCCTGCACGTTTTGGCTTCGTGCCACTCTATACAACACAAATTAGCTTCTTTTTACAGTAAGATCCATAGACTAGTAACTCCCTCTAAATAAAATCAATTTTCAAAAAGAACTAAACATTATAGAACATTTTGTTGTTAATTACGGATAAATATAACTCAAATCTAATTGGCCAAATCCTAAAAAAGAAAACTTATAAAAAGGCTATTGACTTAGTTTATCCTAGAAGCAAAAACTCGGACAAATTTAAACTTGTCACTTTCTTTGGACAACCTAGCGAAGTAATTGGCAATTTTCTTAACAAACTTGATATAAATTTGTCTTACAAAACTAATAACTCTTTAAGTAAATTTATTAAAAGTAATAAAACTAAAAGCGATAAAAACAAAAAATCAGGCGTCTATAAATTATAATGCAAAATTGTCCTAAAACATACATTGGCCAAACGGGTAGACATTTAAAAAAAATAATGCAGGAACATTATAACAGTTTTCTAAAAAACAAAACCGACTCAAACTATGCTAACCATTCAGTTGATAATCAACATTATTTCGATCCTTCCTTTAAAATCTTACATACAGAAATCCAATGCTTAAAAGTAAATTTGTTAGAATCTATGAAAAAAAATAAATCAACTTAAAAATACGAACCTGTTACTTAATGATCAATTAGATTTAAGTAATTTACCACTGTTAAATTTATTCTGTTAACCATATACTTAAGATTTTGTAAATTACCCATATGGTACCTTATTTAATTTTTTAAACACTGTATTGGATTTTTCCGCTATTGTAGCCCTTCCAATGTTTTATTTACATCTTCAATAATTTAATTTTATTGTACTTCCTTTTTATTTTTAATTTTTATTTAATCATTGTCATCTGACGAAGCTACTCAAGCTACAGTGTTAGTGGAACATGTAATTATCTTGTTAATTTAGTGGAAATTCGCAAGTTCAACTTTGTTTTACTGTATCCCATAATACTATAATTATGGATTTCCACCTGGTATCGGTTAAATCAATTAATTCCAGTATTCACCTGAAAACGACTGGAAATACTTACCAAATTAAACGTTGTGATTCAAAACAAATAAAGACAATGCAACTCCAAAACTTTTCTATTATGCATTCAATAATAATATGCTGCTTTACATATTTTGATCATGTAACCTTAATAATAATTATAGCACAACAGTATGCTCTTAAAATAAATATAAATATGACAGGTGTATCATACGATTGTTTAATGTCTTATACTTTGGACGTTCTAAGATTGTAGCGGTGTAAATTTTGTAACAGAAGAGGCTATTAAATTTAATAAAACCCATTTGTCACTTTTACCGCAGCTTAATGTCATAAACTTTTTACTATAGAAAATAAAATATGTGGAAAATATCCTGTAATTTTATTTATCGATTGCAGGCCAACAACTGCGATATATTCCACGACAAACACGGATTTGTTGTTGCGGAAAAATACAACCGAAACCGAAATGCCACAAACGTCGACTTTCAGCAGTTTATTGGACGATCAAATTGCCCACAAAGTTGGTGAGTATATCTTTTATTCTGGTATTTTACTGTATAGGTCGAAGAAATTGTGCCGGAAGTTCACAATCTAAGCTACGCGGTGTGTTGAAAATAGTCACCAGATATTCGTTTAGATATTTTTATATTAGGTTAACTTTCGAAATGTCTTTATTTCAAATTAACTTTTACAGTTCATAACGTGGAAACTGACAACATATTATTATTATAAAAAATAATAACCATTAAAAAAATAACAATAAAAAAAATGGGAGTTAATCCAATTTAATTCATTAATAAAATCAATTTAAGAAAAAATAGTAGGTATAAATAATTTAATTTAGTAAACATCTCTTTAATTGTTTTTTAAAATTTTTTTATTTTTCTGATATTTTTTGGAAGATTGTTATATTTTATTATTCCGTCATATAAAAGCGATTTTTTTCCGAAATTACTTTTTACTGGCATAGTTTGATAATTTATACAATGTCTGGTGTTATGATCATGTTGTGTCTTATTTTCCTGAAGTATTATGATTGATTTTTTTTTCTTTTAAAATGATAGAGTGAATTAGAGTACAAATTTTTAATATATTAATGTTTTGAACGTGTAAATACCCTTTCGGTCTATATAGATTAACAGTTGGTTCTAAATGTGATAATTTGTGTATACATTTAATAACTTTATTTTGCAACTTTTGTAATGGTTTTAAGTTTGATAAACAAGCAGATCCCCATGCAGAAGCTAAGTATTGTAATTTTGAATATATTAATGAAAAATATATATTTTTTAAATATTTTAAAGGAATGAAATATCTAGCTCTGTACAAAACAGATACCAAAGGAGATATCAAGTTGATAATATACTGGATATGGCATTTCCAATTTAAATTTTCGTCTAAAACTAATCCTAAAAAATTTGTCGTTTTTTAAATTAACTTGGTTAACTGCAGGAAAATGTTGATACATTTTTTCCAATTATTACCTATCTTTAGAGTAGTAGATTTTTTTTTCTTGTTTGATTACGTAAGGGCACCAGTTTTGTTTTTACCTGTATTAGATTTGTGTCGGATTGAGAAATTAGTTATTCATTTTTAGAAAAAACTGTAAAAGTCAGTCAGTACGTACTACTAACTTCCAAAAAAATATTTCACCAAAGTATAACTCTATACAGTGTGTATCAGCCAAATGGAATAAATTCGATGATAAACTTGTTCTGTAATACACCTGTGTATTTTTTTTCGTCGTTCAAGAAAGATCCACAGGCCTAGTATACCAATAACATCAGTACGGTAATATTTCGAGATATAAATATTTTAAAAGGAACTACTCAAAATACTTAATTACAATTTTTCAAAAAGGAACCAAGTAGCTAA
This sequence comes from Polydrusus pterygomalis, assembly GCA_963969555.1. Lineage (NCBI taxonomy): Eukaryota > Metazoa > Arthropoda > Insecta > Coleoptera > Curculionidae > Polydrusus > Polydrusus pterygomalis. The sequence continues at coordinate 55,400,689 of OZ018378.1, forward strand.
TATTTTTTGCTAATATTGTATTGTATGTGATATTTTAAAGAACTGCAGTTCTCTTTAATTAAAAATAAAAATTTTCATAAATGGAATTTTCTTAAAATCGATATTTCGTTACCGTTATCAATTTAGACAATATTATTCTTATTTGCATTGTTTCTCCGCTTTGTTATTTGGCTCTTGGTTCTCTGTTCTATATATAATAATCTACATCCACTTTAAAATAAAATCCTTTAAACTATTGGTAATCTAGCCTGGAAGAAAATGAAAAATAAAACTAGGAAATGCACATGACCTAATTTTATTAAAATATTAATGAAAATCGCAATTGCCATTTGAGTCTGTCTTATAATTTATGGTAATCTGCTGATCGAGTTCCTTGTTTACTGGTTTTTCATTCATTCTTTTCTTGAAGTTTTCTCAGCAATGTGTGTATTTTGAATAAAAATTATACCCTTTATATTGTACTCATTGTCAGCCTAGATAAGTGAAAAGGCCTGTGTAAAACCTTTTTATATGTAACCCAGGGGTGACGTGACGAAATAATCCTGCCTCTAAAATTCATTCCTACACATGAGATGGACCAGCTGATCTAAAACAAAAAACCACAATGCAAAAAAAAACACTTCAGAGTGGGTTAAAATAAAATTATTTCTACTAGAGTTCAGTTGGTAGGTAATCGACAAAGGTTTAAAAGAGATCAGAAAATAGGTCGTATAATTATAATATACATAGTAATGTCGTTAAGCAAGATTTAATTTGATATCATAGAGTTTAGTAATTAAAATATGCGTACCTATAGTACCAAGATTTGGGATAAAATTATCAAACAAGTGTTGGCAAAATTTGGCTGCAAGTTTAATTCTTACGCTAATATATGAGTTATATGGGATGATTTGTATAATCATGAAGATAAATTAATCAAAGTTAACAAAAATAATATGTTTTTTAGCAGAACGAAAAGTAAAAAGGCTCGTGTCATGAATAATATTAATAGAAAAGATCAAGTTAATCGACTCTGTTAGCCATTTTCATTTTATAAGGCCAGGTTGGGCGATTTCATTTAGGTCCAAAACAGGGAAAGGCTCTGTCTGCAGCAAGTTACCTCCACTATATATCAAGAGAGACAAGCATGGCTCGAACAAGAAAAAATGTCGCCTTGCTTCGTTCACTTTTTACAAATAACTACGTAGGTGTCATATCAACTCATAAATGTTGGGGAAGGTAAACGTTGGGGCCTAACGTCACATAATAATTATGCTTCCATTCCGCCAATCTAATGGTTCAACGTTTTCATCTCGAGTGGGCTTCGATGTCGTCCTAGTGGGAGAAACACAATGCTGTGTTGTATGTATTATTAAAACTTTTTTATTGTAACACTTTTAAAACAGTAGATAAAAAATTAGTAATGTGTATGTCCATTACTAGCAGAGTGCATTATGCTAGGTAATAAGGAAATAAGTGTGACTATTCTTTCTTTTTCTTCTTCACTTTTTTATGGCGTCGGCTGCGATAAGCGCCATTTGCCAGACGATTCCTTCTTGAGAGATGAAATTGTATTCTTGGGAAAGTGCTATCCTTAGCTGTTGTATAGTGCTTGGTTGCATAAGGCGACGACGAACAGCACTTTTCAATTGATCTTAAAAATGTTCAATTGGGTTTAAATCCGAATTGCATGCAGGCCAGTATAACCATGGAATATTAACCTCATCTAAATATTCATTTATCACTCGTGCCACATGTGATTTAGCATTATCATGCTTTAGTATTATTTATTCTCCGATTAAAGGAGTTAATGGGACTACTGCCTACTCTTGAAGAACATCTACGATGTGCATTTAGTGCTTCATTGGTCACAAATACTGAAACCGACTCGTTCGTGACCGTGATTTTCCGAATCAATCACGCTCTGTGACCCTATCGTTTATATGACCCCGTTTTGAACGGATCAATCTAATGAATGATCCGCTGAAACCCGGGTCATGAAAATAATCCAGGTCTTCCCATCCCTATAACGGGACCACTACCAGATATTAGCTCTGTTTGGTGCAATCGGCAGATTTTTCATTTGATCTCCTACAATGCATTCACGACCACTCGACGACCTCGACTCATCTGTAAAGCGAACATTGCCGAATTGCTCCACAGTCCATTCTAAATGATCTAATTAAAATGTTCTAATCGTAACCGTTCTCGTCGATGATGCAGCAGTAATTGTGGTTTTTGGCCTACGTGAATGGACCTCAGCTTCATTTAACCTCATTCGAATCGTTATGTCACTAATATTGACCCCACATATGTGCGGATCGGCCTTTACTGAATGACAAACAAATTAATTATATAATTTATCTGTCATTGTCATAATGTTGTAAATAAAAAAAAAATTAAAAATTTGTCTTTTAAATTTTATTTAATTTTTTTTTATTCGGGATTTTCTCTATCAAAATACAACTCGTGCATATCAAATTTCCTTTGAATTGATGAATGAATTTTTGAAAAATTTAGTTCGCAGCCCATTTTTTTAAAAAGCCGGAAATTTTTTTCAGGCGATACCTATGCATTTATGCAATAATTAAAAAATTGAAGATCTTTAATAATAGTTTGTTAGTTATTGCATTCCAGTGGCGGAGCCAGGTAGAGGAGGGGGGGGGGGAATGGTGGCAATTGCCCCCCCCCCCTTGTAGATTAAGATTTTTTAAATATTGAAACAGAAAATATAATCAATAGTTTCTCAAAATCAAAACATAGATTATAAATAAATAAATAAATAAAGTCTTTATTAGGCGGGGCTCAGCCAATGGCTGCTTAGGCCCAACCTGAAAATATCTTTTACAATACAAATATAAAACTAAATGCTAGAAATTCCTAAGAAACTATCCTAATTTACAAATAAAACGTACAAATTTTATGCTTAAATTAGTCTGATTTGGCGAGACAAAATGATACTGTGCTGGACAATCAGACGACATTGCTATAATATTCCTTGATTTTTTTTTTTAAACGTGGAAATATTATTTAGTGATTTCGGATTAATTGGTAGACTATTATATAAGGTAGCGGCTGTATATGAGAAAGAACCCCTAAAAGTTGTTGTGGTATGCCTTGGGACATGCAAAATGTCTGGATCTCGCCTAAGTCGCCCAAAGACGTCCTCTCCGAAAGTCAACCTAGCCTGAAGATAGCTAGGTATATTTGTTTTAATAATTTTATGTATTAGGCAAGCAAAATGCACATTCCTACGAATGTGCATCTTACACCACCCATGAGTCGAGTAATATGGTGTGATATGTTCTCTTTTCCTGACATTGGCCGAGAACCGCATACACGCGTTTTGTAGGACTTGAATTCTATGTGCGTCATGCTGACTTAAACACGGTCCATAGACTGTGTCACAATAGTCAAATAATGACAGAATCAGGGATTCCGTTAATTTGAGTTTAACCTGAGTGTTAAGAACATATTTAAATTTATACAAGAATTTGAGTCTGCCATAAGCTCGGCTCAACAAGCCGTCCACATGCTTAGTAAAAGTAAGGTTATTATCAAATACAATACCAAGATTTCGAGAAGTTGACTGAAATGGGATCACAACATTATTTAAGACTAATTTTTCATTAATATTTACCTTTGCACGCTGACGATCACTACCAAGAAGCATAGCTGTTGTTTTACTGGGATTAAGTAATAACGCATTTTTCTCCAACCATAAACTTAGGCTGTCCAAATCAGTATTTATACGCTGCACCGAATCCTCCTGCTCCTCCGGTAAGAAAGAGAGGTATAGCTGGCAGTCGTCAGCATATATATGGTCACTACAATTCAATATATTAGCCACATCCTGCAGTATAAATAATGAACAAAAGAGGACCCAATATGGATCCCTGAGGCACCCCACTGGAGATTCCCAGGACATCCGACAAGACCCTTTCACCGCCACTGATTAATTGAACCTGTTGTTTTCTATCTGACAAATATGATTTAAACCACTCCATGGCATCCCTGGAAAGACCATAGTAATGCAATTTGGCTATCAGCAAGCGGTGGTCCAAACAATCGAAGGCCTTTGAGTAGTCCAACAGTACCAGTGCTGTAGTCATCGATCTGTCCATGGCAGCGAGGATGTCGTCAGTAATGTCCAAGAGAGCCGTAGCCGTGCTATAGCCACTGCGGAAACCCGACTGCTTTCCCGGTAGAAATCTATCAATATGACGTTTTAATTGTCTATAAACGAGTTTCTCAGCCACTTTAGATGTTACTGTCAGGATACTTATCGGTCTCACTTCATTAAGCGAGGAAATAACTTTCTTCTTTGGAAAAGCAATAACCAGGGCATGTCTCCACGACTCTGGAATAGAGTTTGTAACCAAGGATACATTTATAATATGAGTAAGATATTCACAACAATAAGGTAGACATAGTCTTAACATTTCGGAGGATATTCCGTCTACTCCTTTTGCGTTTGATTTGATTTCCTCAACCACCCCAGATACCTCATTCGATGTGACAGGTTGAAAAGAAAAGAAACCATCTACAGAGTCATGCCTGTTCTGATTAAAAAAGTTTATAGTATCCTCATCTGCCTTAATTTTTTTAATTGAATTTATCAGATAGTCATTAATTTTATTTGGGTTTTGAAACTCATCGGGCAGTTCGGAATTTTTATCCCTGGAATGTATATTTAACTTATCAAGGTTACGCCATAAATGTTTTGAATCTTTATAATTTTGGTTAACTTCACTCTCAATAAAAGCCTTTTTTTCACGCCTAATTGAAGCCGTCACAAAGTTTCGCATGTCCTTATAAAAAGCCCACTTTCCGTCAGTTTGCTCACGAGTAGCATAAATATCTTTTAAAGAACTACGGTAGCTTGACAGCGCCCGATCTCTTATTTGCATCATACGTTTGACATTCGGAGTAATCCACGGGCAAAATTTTTTAGTTATACGCACTCGCCGTAAGGGAGCATGGATATTAAAAAGGTCATTTATACAATTTTCCAAGTAAATTAGTTTTTCTTCCACCTTGTCGATTGTAAAAATATTTGCCCAATTTATGCTTACAGCATCATTATGAAAACTTTGCAAATTTATGTTTTTAATGTTTCTAAGTAATAGAAACTTTTCCCGGGTGTCTTTCCTTAGTGGCAAATCAAAGAGACAACTTATTAGATGATGATCAGAGAATTGAGGAATACTTACTACTTCAGTTTTAAGGTTTAAGTTAGGATCATTTACAAACATTAGGTCGATCAAAGTACTGGTTTCATTGGTAATTCTTGTAGGCCTATCTATGAGTTGAAAAAGATTAAAAGTTTCCATAAGCAAAGAAAAATAATTAAACTCCACACTGGCTTTATTTAGATAATTAATATTAAAATCGCCCATACAAAAGACATAGTCGGAGGCCACAGTAAAGTCTGCCAACATGTCCTCCAGAAAATTCAATGATTTGTAATTGATCAGCGGCGGTTTGTAAACACAGCCCATTGTGACTTTTTTTTTATTTATTTTAGCCGATATCCAAACATTATCAATGCCATCAATTGTATCACAAGATACAACCTTTATATTTTGAAAGTTTATGCAATTACGAACATATATGGCAACTCCACCACCCCTACCCTGCGGCCTACCTTGCCTAAAAATGACAAAACCGGGAATTTCAATCATAAAATCTTCTATCTCACCCACCAGCCACGTTTCAGTCAAACATAGAACATCAAAATGTTTTTGCAAAATGTAATCTTTAAACTCATCAAACTTGTTATAAAGAGATCTTATGTTAATATGTGCGATTAAGAATCCCGAGAGCACAGCATCATCGTCCCCCTCCAGCACATCATACTCGCCTACGCCAACCATCAGACTTTAACAAAAAGTAAACAAATCGTCGATAGCATCCCCATAAAATAATTCAAGAGAAAATAAACTAAAACTAATAAAGTTTAAATTATATCATATCAGTCTTGCCTTGGCCTGAAACCTAAAAAATATATCATAAATTCTACAAAACAAAAATGCAAATTTTAACAGAGAATAAGAATATTATTGGCACATTTCTGGGAGGCAATTATATTTATTTTACTCTAAATTTAATATATCAACCATTTCATATTTAAACAAAAGAGAATTAAAATATTTTAATTAAACAAGTGTACCTGGGTATAAATATTCCCTAAGGTATAAACTTATTTTGTTTTGTTCATTACCTGAATTTAAAGGCTTATCGCTATGCGCGAAGAATAAAAAAAGGCAATTGCACCTGACGATAGATATACAAATACTTTATTATTAGTATGGCACTACCATGCAAATAAAGTCGTGGCTAATAGCATTTTACAAGTCGCCCAAATCGGTCACCAGTGTGTTGACATTGCTGTTGCGTATGTAGATATTTCCATTTAAAGACCATGTATTTTTGACACCATATTTTTCCACTGCCTTCTTCAGCAATTCCAATTTGCATTGTGTGAGGTCTTCGCGTATGACAATCCCAGTCTTTTTTAAAAGTTTCTTTTTACCATAAACATTTGATCTGAGCGAAAAATGTTGAAATCGTATTAATATTGGTCTTTTAACACCTTCCTTACGCGCTCCCACTCTGTGACAGGCTGCAAAATCCTGCATGCATGTCTCAATCTCAAGTTTATTTTTGAGAATTGCGATTATCATGCTTGATAGTTTTTCTTGATTTTCTCCTTCTTGTTCCCGTAGGCCATAAAGCCTTAAGTTGTTAAGCCTACTATATTGCTCATTCTTATCGATTCTTTGCTCCAGTGACTTGATCTTAGTCGTGTTGGTTTGGACCTGATCAACATAGGAGCGCAAGGAGTCTTCCATTCTATTGAAACGTTCGTCCATCCTTTCAAGAATCATATCTGACTGCTGTTTGCAGATTTTGGCAATCACCTCTTCTGACATACCTGTTTGGCTGCTATTGGTTCCAGATCGAAGTTTGCTCATATTATCGATATGGTCGGGCTATATTTTATTTTCACCTAACCTCACTTCCTCTCTATAGAAACGCTTGCAATTATAATTAATTAAATTATTCGGGATTTTCCACAAAAAGAGAGCAGCGTGCAGGATCCTCAAACAAGGCTGACTTGGGCACTAACAGACAACTACCATCACTTCTCTTTTACGTTATCTCATAAGAAAACTATAAAAATTGCGGGAGCTAACGACGACACATTACACACGATAATACATTTTGTATTATAATAATTTTATTATTCACAAAAAGGTATATATATACAGGGTGTCTCACGGTGATCGTTCATTGGAATATTTTGAAACGTAAGGCGTTTTTAATCCTGTAAGTTTGGATAATGATGTTTTCGGAGATTCGGTCATCAAATGAAGTAACTATGACCATATGCGACTTCCGGTTATACCGGAAGTTGTCTCAAATTTGCTTATTTTAAATGGAGCACCCTGTATAATATGTTTTCTCGTGTTACTTTCTTTATTTCCAATAAGTTTTATCAAATGTTATTTTATCCTAATCTATCCGTTTCTAAGAAAAAAAATTATCGTACAAATGCGTGTCATTGTTAGTTGCAATTAACATTTTGTTTATATGTTTTACCGAAAATCAATAAGACTGTTTGATATTTGGGGGATTTTTGGAAAAACCGTAAATAAGATTAAAAACTATTCTAGTTAGTTATCACACCACATCTTATGTGGACAGATAGGAAATGTTTAGCGTTAAAAAAATATGGAATTTTTAATTTGTCGATAAACATCTAAAATTATGTCTTTTCTATTTCCCTGTTCCTTTCATTCTCCGACAATTCATTATCTAGCACAATAATATCTAATTTCACAACTGGAACTTCGAGTTTCCTTCTGTGTAATCTTTAAAAATATATTCCATTTTAGGCCACAACCTGTAAATAGTCAAAATTTTAAAAAACTTACTTTTTAAACGGTTATTGGAAATAAAGAAACGAACACAAAAGACATTATACAGCGTGCTTCATTTAATATAAGCAAGTTTGAGGCATCTTCTGGTATAAAGGGAAGTCGCATGATATGGTCGCTGTTATTTCATTTGAAGAGAGCGTCTCTGACAACCCTGTTATTCAAATTTGCAGGACTCAAATTACATTACTTTCCGAAATATTTTAATAGACGATCATCGTGAGACATAGAAATTACGTTTTGTAATATGTTATTTAGAGTTTATTTGTAAGTTCTCTCTTGCCTAATAAATATATGCACTTGTTTTGGAGAACAGTTTTTTGTATTATTGCATTTACTTCCAAAACTATTTAGATCATGTGACCCCCCCTCCTCCCTTTGTGACTCTGGATCCGCCACTGCTGCATACTATACAATCCCCTGCGCGAATGATCTAATCTAATAATTCCTATAGAAAAAATAGCTAACACTAATAAATGTGAACAATACAGACCTATAAAGTAATGTAAAAAGTATATGAAAAACTTTTTGAGAAGATTAATAAACAGTTTATAGATTATTTTGAAAACAACAATATTTTAAGCCAATATCAAGCTGGATTCCGACGTGGAAATTTTTGCGAATGCGCATTACAATCTGTATTAATAAACTAGCAAAGTGATCTAAGACAAAGGAAGGTAATTGGTGTTGTATCTTGGACTTCCGTAGAGCTTTTGAAACTATAGACCGTAAGTTACTCTTAGAAAAGTTAAAAAGTATGGTTTGCGTAATAATGTACTAAAGTGGTTTGCAAGCTATTTAGAAAATCGTACCCAGGAAACAAGATACCTACATGAACAATACATCAGACCCAAAAACAAATGCGTTTGGTGTACCTCAAGGAACTATACTGGGCCCAAATTTGTTTCTAGTGCACAGAAATGACATAACTAGGAATATAAAAACTGTAGTAAGTATTCAGCTTTTTGCTGATGATACCTGAGTATATTTTATAGGAGAAGATGTAAATATGATTGTAAATACTATAAACGAAAAACTTGCAGGATTATGTAACTGGCTTACCCAAAATGGTCTAAGTTTAAATATAGAAAATTTAATAATATTCTAACAAAACTCATGGTGGAATTTTTGTAAATAATGTAAATATACAAAGAAGAACAATACAAATACTTAGGAGTCATTGTAGATGAGAATTTGACGTTTTCCCAACATGCAGAATACATAGCTAATTTAGTGTAAAAAAAAATATATCTTCTTGGAAGAATGGAGTCTTATCCTAGCGAATGGACAAAACAAATAATTTATAAAGCAATTATTATCATGCCGCATTTCAACTATTGCACTTCAATCTTGTTTTTACTTAATAACAATGAGAAGAATACACTGCAGCGAAAACAAAATCAAGCTTTGCGGTATATTTTGGGATGTAATAGACTTACTAGTGTGAAAACTATGTTGGAATTAACAGGGATGTTAAGTGTTCGACAGGTCATATTCCTCAATACAATGACGTTTATATATAAAATGAAACAAGGCTTATATCCTGAACATTTATTAAAAAACACACAATATATTATATCAAATGTACATGACCATCAAACAAGATCTAGAGAGAACTTCTATGTAACGACAGCTCCAAATCGTTATAGTCAAAATGATGTTTTCCACAATGGACTTGTCCAATGATGTTAAGAAAGCAAAAACTGTTAAGATATTTGTCAAAGAATGCAAACAGTATTCTAAGAAGATTGTGTAGAAGGAGATGCACTTTTTGCAAGATATTAAAATTATGTTAATGCCACATGCCTTTATTATGTTAACTCTAATATTTTATATGTATACTTATAACATTATATCATATGTATTTTTTTTTTCTTATTGTAACGATGTTAGCACATGTTATTACTATTAAATTATTATTATTATTACATAATATATTACAAATAATATTTTTTTAAAAGTTTTATGATTTAATTTTGTTATTTAAATACTATTTTTTCAGAACCCAATTATGTCTTAATGTATTTTTGTTATTGCTATGACCGATTATAGCATCTCAAGGTTTACTGCTATATTATGTTATTTACACTGATCGTCGCTCTTGCCGACTTTGCCTATGGGTCAACCCGAACCACTTTGTTAGTAATACCTATACAGCATAATATTTTCTCTTTATGTTACCTTGTAGTAATAGTAGTAACAAATTAAATATAAAAAAGATAATAAGTCTTTACACAATATTTCTTAAAAAAAAAACATTTTATACCGGGTGGTGCACCGCCAGACTGATCATGGAAAATCCGATGCAAATTTTGCTACCTTTAAATATTGGCTCCCCTATTATAATTTAACATCAAAATTGTATTAGACTTTTTTGAAGGTCCTTTTTTGATGGACTTGCACGTCAAATTTTATTGTTTTCGAATAATCCAATTAAAAGTTATTTAAAAAAAACTATTCATACATTTTTTTAAATTAAATACGGCTATGATATAACACATCTCAATGAATATGTTACTAGACGTTTTATTTTTTTATTAGTTTCAATATATTATTTTACAGTATTCAAGAAAAAATAAGTAGTGTGTGTACTTATTAACATATCGCAGTTTCTGCGATTTTTTCACTATGATCCCGGGTTCAATTCCAGGCTCGTCTTTTTATTTTTTTAATATTTCGTTATTAAGGTACTGAAAGTTTTTTAAATTTCGGATTCTTACAGCGACAATCCTCGATACGAAAAAAACGAACTTGGGATGTGATTGTGAAGACACTAAATGTATTTTCTATCGCAAATTGAAATGCTTTACAATTAGAGGTAGCTAATAAATGGTTTTGTCAAAAGTATGAAATTAAATGAACGAACTCGAACAGTGCCGTGCCCGAAGGGCTCGGCACAATAACATTTTCACCAATTTATCAGCTGTCAATGTAAGAATACTTTCTTTCCTTATGTTTAAATTGATTGAATACATATTTTTATAGGATAAACTTGGAAAGTATATCCCACATTGCACACCTTTGCTGTGCGATTTTAAAGAGCCGGTGCTGACAGGTTCAATGTCAATATCAATGCCATAATATTAAATAACATATTTCAGTAACCAAAAGTCGTAGCAAATCGAGCGAGACGGCATTGTAAATAGGACGTCGAGCACTATACGATGCCGTCTCCAAAAACTACCTATCTATACGATAAAACGGACATTCTGCACCATTTATTTTTATTTTCTGGTTTTCGTCAGTTGTTATAATGACAATTTGTCGATATGTTTCTCCTTCACGTTCCGCAGGAATGTGAGGCAAAAAAAGCAATAGTAAATATAAAAAAAAATAAATAAGAAAAATATTTTTTTATTGTAGTATTTTTTTTAGTACTAATATTAGATGCACCCTCGGCTGACGATTAGCGATATGTACCTAGTCTAGTTTAATAAATGCAAAATCTTGAAACGAAATACTGTCATAAAATTCAGTTCCTTAAAGTGTAATTTAATCCTATTCTGCATCCATCGAAAATGTTTTGGACATATTCCCTTACTTCTTGTGCATTGTGCATAGAACAGCCCTGCACTTGAATACAATATGTTTAATCTCAGGTCGAATTTGATTTTGCAAAATCTCCAAAAAAATTTATTTTCACAAATTTTGTTCCAAATAAAAGGTCCAATAGCCCGAGGTCCCAATATGCCTGTCCAAACATTTACCTTTTGAAGGTATTAAGTTCTGGATTGTACAAATCTATATTCATTTTATGTACTCCAATATCTACAATTTTGAAGATTTGGTTCATTGTTTAATGGAAAGGTGCATTCGTCGGTAAAACAAAAGGTGTGGGAATTCCCTAAGGTTATTTTAACCTTTCCATAACTTCAAAACAAAAGTATGCCCTTCGTATTTCATCGCCTTTCCTCCATTCTGCACAGTACTGTGGAGAAATGCTTTTCTGCAGCTTGGCCAAGAAGCAGCGTGGTGCTAATTCCATTACTTTCTTCTACATAGAGTAAAAGTTTTAAATCTACATTCTTTCCTTGTGCTCTACCATCGAGTACATTATTATTTTGCTCTAAGCAGATACATTTATTAATAATTACAGTACTCTCACTATTAAATTACGAACAACAATCGGGACTGTTGTTTTACTTGGAATGGGTTTGTCAAGAAACATCGCGGAGAATTTTTCCGATACTCTAAGCAAACAATTTTCCATGTAGTACCACTTAATTATTGTTATTTTTCTTGAATACTGTAAAATATATTGAAATTAAAAAAAAAATAAAACGTCTAGTAACATTTGACATTGTTATAATAATTATAACTGATAGTTCATTAAGCTACATCACAGAACATATAGCTACGCAACTATACAAGGTCAGTTGAAATAACCGGAACGGCTAATTTTCTTCAAAACTACCAAGGCTAAATCAATGAATTTTGGTTCAGTTGGATAACTTAAAAAATTGAATTGAAAATTGACAATTGCGACGTTGCCAGATTTTTAGTTTTTTCTGTAACTCAAGGAATGATTTCTTTTTAAATATAACACTACCCTTTTTTTATTGATTCGATTCCTCCCATCAACATTACCATTTCCTGATCAAATTTTTATCTCAAATAGTTCTATGGGAAAAAAAGTTAATTAGTTAAAACCCTAACTCTAAAAAAATCCAATCTATTTCCATTTAAAAACGTTTCAAATAGTGTAAAAAGAAGGTTGGTAAACATAATGTACCTAATAGTATCGATAACGATAATAACAACAAGCAACTACTAAGAATAACCTAGCTAGTAAAAATTACTTAAAGTCGCCACAGTGGTTCTTTTCCCGTGCGTCATCCGTTTCACGTCATCAAAATCGTATGAATCAAATCAAAATTACGAGACGAAAAAAGTCAAAACTAAGTCTAAGTTCATAAAATGGACGTGCCTGCCTACCGTTTGACGTACCTACATAATATCCCGAAAAATTATTATTTATTTTAAGTTTTGCCCGGCATTCTCTATTATCTAAAAGAAATTGACAAACAAATGTTAATACACTTAATACTATTGTTAAAGCTTAAAATCTAGAAAAGTTTGGTGTTTTATTGACTATTAAAATCTCAAAAGTCAAATTTTTAACATCCTTTCATTTAAGGAAATTTAGCCACTGCCGTAAACTTTTCAAAGAACTTTCACGGTTAGAATATTTAAAATAAATAAATTAGGTATTATAAAAATCCATAAATACTTACCGCCAAAACAGATGGTGGGTATAATTAGCTCTAAAAAGAACTATTTTTAGAAAAAGGAACAGTTTTAAGGCACACAGATTTACAAAATACGAATTAGATTGGCAGATCAAAATAAGGTTGACAATGACGTTCTAAAATACAACGGTTGTCAACGAAACAAATAAAAAAAGTAATTAATTGACGTTTATAGTTTTATTCTTGTCTAGCACATTATATTATTGCGGAATCTGGGAGACGTTCTTTTATGCTTGTATTCAAACTTGTTACTGTAATAAATAAGGATGCAGAGTTATTAACCACGTTGAGTCCTGATCGTTGATTGATGACGCACGGGCAAAGATCCACTGTGGCGACTTTACATATTATAGTACACTACATTAATTTGATTATGAAACCGATAATATGTAAGTAATTTTTACTAGCTATGTTATTGTTAGTAGTTGTTTGTTGTTATTATCGTTATCGATACTATTAGGTTCATTATGTCTACCAAGCTTCCTTTGCACATTATTTGAAACGATTTTATTTGGAAATAAATTGAATTTTTTAGAGTTAGAGTTCTAACTAATTAACTTTTTTTCCCATAGACTATTTGAGATAAAAATTTGATACTATCAGGAAATGGTAATGTTGATGGGAGGAATCGAATTCAATAAAAAAAAAGATTGGTGTTACATTTGAAAAAAAAACAATCCTTGAGTTACAGCAAAAACTAAAAATCTGGCAACGTCGCAATTGTCAATGTTCAATTCAATTTTTTAAGTTATACACCTGCACCAAAATTCATTGATTTAGCCTTGGTAGTTTTGATGAAAATTAGCCGTTCCGGTTATTTCAACTCACCCTGTATATTCTGTGTCTACATACATCACAGCCGTATTTAATTCTTAAGAATTTTTCGAAGAGCTTTTTCTTAATAACCTCTAATTGTCTTATAAGGAAATATTGTGCGATTCCATCATACGGAGACCTTTAAGAATTTTAATAGATTTTTAATGTAATATTAATTTTTTTTTTTTTTTTTTTTTGGCTTTGGCAGGTCTGCCATTGAGCCGTGTAATATTAATAGAGGAGTCAAATTTTGAGGGTAGCAAAATTTACAGGGATTTTACCATGGCCAGCATACGGGTGCATTTATTTGTTCGAAATGCGTTTATTTGCATTTATCGAATATTTTAAAAAGGCTTGTTAGTTTTTTTATATTAATAATAATAAACTATTAAACAAAAATATTTTTTGTTAAAGGCCTTCGCCGGCGTGCCAGAGGGGCCTGCGCGATGAAACCGTAGACAAAGTAGTTCGGATTGGCTTCAAGGCATAATAGTAATGGATGCAGCAGTGAGTATAATTTTCTTTATTAGGAATTTATTTATTTAAAAAAATTACTACTACCGACCTGGATTATTTGTGTTAACGGTAATTGGGAACATTCTCGCCCTAGCGGCCCTAACAACGATACAATAGTGTGTAAAGTAAGTCTTTTTTATGAGTAAGTAAAAAAAATACTTTACGCAAGAATTGTATAGACTATTTTTTCCACTACCGGAAAATATACAGTGTGTGTATAAAGTCTAGTAACGGCTTAATAACATCACAATTTACTGGCCGATTTAAACCAAATTTGGTACAGTTGTGTAGGAGGATCTAACGCGCCGAATGACGATATTGGCGTTGTTGCCAGCTTTTTAGTTTGTCTGGAATTCGAACGAAATTTATATTTTTAAATATAACACCCAGTATATTTTTACATATTTAAATTCCACATAAAATTATAATTATTTTTTATTAAATGCATTATTAGTCTATACCTCATAGTTTCCGAGATATTGACTCTCGAAAAGTGACATTTTTGAACTTTGACAGCTTATAACTTTCTAACAGTACGTCTTAGAGCAAAACGGCTTACATGTCCCTATCTTCAATTTTTATTATCTTCCCAAAAAAATCAACTTCCAATTAAACCGGAACAACTATATTTCCTGCTTTCGAGTTACATCCGGTTTAACCGGAAGTTGATTTTTTTGGGAAGATAATAAAAATTGAAGATAGGGACATGTAAGCCGTTTTACTCTAAGACGTACTGTTAGAAAGTTATAAGCTGTCAAATTTCAAAAATGTCACTTTTCGAGAGTCAATATCCCGGAAACTATGAAGTATAGACTAATAATGCATTTAATAAAAAATAATTATAATTTTATGTGGAATTTAAAAATGTAAAAATATACTGGGTGTAATATTTAAAAATATAAAATTCGTTCGAATTCCAGACAAACTAAAAAGCTGGCAACAACGCCAATATCGTCATTCGGTGCGTTAAATCCTCTTACACAACTATACCAAATTTGGTTTAAATCGGCCAGTAAATTGTGATGTTATTAAGCCGTTTCCAGACTTTATACACACACTCTATAATATAAAATATAAATCAAAGTACAAACACGTGCGTAAAGTCATTTGTTATATGTATTTTTTTGCATAAATAAAAATATCTAATAAAATCCGATAAATCACTGTCCATATTTATGATGATAAAAATGTAAAATTAAATTAAATTAAATTGTGCAATGCAAACCCGATTATGCGAACTTCACATTATCCGAAACGACTTATGACCCGATTTTCCGAAATGATTCTTGCTATTCCTCCGCATTATCCGAAATTTCTAAGAAATGTTTTGTAAGTTTTGTTGTGGCGGCCAAAAATCGACAGACTTTTAAATTAAAAAAGAACCAATTACCTCTTTCTTGAATTTATGAATATGAATACATACTAATGTACATACATAAGTATTAGAATTTATTATGTATGTACATCTATATATATAGTTACTTTTCCTATAGTTAATGATTTTACTCAATCTCCGCATTATCCTAAATTTCGATTATTGGAAATTGGTCCAGTCCACATCATTTCGGATAATCGGGAGTCTACTGTATTACAATTTAAATTTGCCGTATTAAAATATTTAATAATCCGAAATAAGTTCTTAAAATGATACATAGACCTTACAAAAATTATGAAATGTCAACATTTAGATACGTCACATTCACTAAACTACACAAAACTAGAAATCCGTAAATATTAAACACCCACAATAAACAACAAGGAATCTACAGAGAAAACTTAAAACACAACAACAAAAATGGGGCCGAGCCGGTTCTGGAGTATATTTTGAGCATGTCGCTAAAGAAGGATAGGCCGATAAAAAGAGGTTTGTGCGCATGCCCAATTCTGCCACATCTGACGAGCAAGCTGTGCGCTCGGACGTATTTTCTAACCAATAAAATTTAACTTTTAATTGCGCACGAGATAAGTTGTACGTATATAATGGTAAATTAGTATGGCTTTCCCCAGACATAGCATAATATTTAAAAAGCGTAACAAATTGGAATGTTCACTGTTTTTTCTCAACTGATAATCTTTACCGTTATCGACTAGATGGTGTTAATAACCCAATTTTAACCATTCTGAGACATCCATGATCTTCTCCTGATACCCTCATTTGAGGGTATCAAAATTTATATGGGCACCTGGTGGTGCACCATCTATAGGTTTATATGTTAAGGATTGAATAACACTACATTTTTACCATGTGAAACTTTCCACTGCCATTTAATTGTTACCTAATTCATTTGGATGTACTAATGATAATAATATTATATAATATAATAATAATAATAATAATAATAATAATAATAATAAAAATTATTATTTCCACAACATCAAATAATTATTTATATTTTACAAAACGATATAGTATGGGAAATAATAGGCCATATTTGCAGCATCCCAACAAACCCGAACAAACCCAAACATCAAACATGGGCGTTGTTGAAGCCAAAAAATATAATAAATAAAGAAAATAATTACAAAGGAAAAAAATGTTTCAGATAGGCCAAAGGTTGTGTGGTATTAGAGGATAGAGATAGGAGAATGAAATAGAAAATAAGGAAGAGAAAGACAAAGAAAGAAAGAAGATAAAAAGAAATAAATAGATAATTAAGCGTAAGTTGCGAACGAACCTTTTTTATAGTAATGTTAAAGTATTGGTAATTAATATACTAGCTAGTGATGAAGTAATTTTGATTTAATTTTCTTTTTAATTGTATTAATATTGGTAGAAAAGTCATTAATTTTAAATTTGTTAATAAGGCAAGCAATACCATAACTAAAGGAATTTTAAAAAAATTGCTAGTTATGAGAGGGAATTGTAAGGATGAGTTGTCGACGAATAAGTTACGTATATCAGTTCTAAATTTAATTCTATTATACAGATATGGGGGCTTTTTAAATTTAATAATTTTATAGAAGAAACAATGTGAATGCAGAGTACATCTTTCAAACATATTCAGCCAATCCAGTCCAGTCAGTTTATGCGAAACTCCCTACCACAAGCAAATCTGATACAAGAGTTATGCATTTTTTGTATTCGTCTGCTATCAATAGAGTTTAAAAACGGCCCATAAATGTGATCGCAAAAAGTAAAGTAAGATAGAATAAGAAAGTCACTTAACAGCACCTTTGTTTTTTGGGATAAATATTGCCTATGAAAAAACAGACTTTTTAAAACTGAAAATGCTCTTTTTATGCAAAGCTTAATATGTTGTTTGAATTTTAATTTGGTGACTAAAACAATTAAGACCCAAGCTTCTTTTTTATTATATTTTTAAAGGAGTCCTGTCCCAGATTTTATTTATAATTATCTAATAAATAATTTCTTACATTTTCTCTCTAGGTCCCATTAAAAAAAATGTAAACAAAAACGTCAATACCAATGCCACCTTACAATATCCAGTGTTTTCAAATTTCTTTTCTGTTTTCTTTAAATAAATTCCTTACGTTAGACAGGTTCAGAAGAGTATAGCGGAGTCGATATAAAGTAATTTTAAAGACTTAAATTAAATTGAAATGGGTGAAACGTGGAACGCGTTGTACTAAATTGAAAAATTACTGCAAGAGCGAAATAGAAATACGGCGCTGGAATTTAAAATAAAAAATAAGTTGAGATAGTTTAGCTTTTTGTTTTCTTTTTCGCAAAATAAATAAATATACGCTGTAAAAATAGAATGTCTTGCTTTTGCAAGATGAGATAACAAATCAACAATTAATTAATGTCTTATGCATAGACTTTTATAGAATAGACTAAACCATTCATTCATGAATAGCCTGCTTGTTAGCATCAAACCTTTGTATGTGTGAAACCAAGACAGAAGATAGAGATAGCATTAAATTTCCGACTCCGTGCGGAATTGTAATGGCTCAAGGATTCGGAGCGATTAGTCAACACCAGCGGCGTAGGGCGTGACAAGGATTTTTAATATAATAAATAAGTAATAATTAAAAAAGTTTTTATTCAAGTATTACCAAATTTTTATTTAAGTGAAGATTAAAAGAGGACTTTGAAAAAAGCCTAAGATGTGAATATTTTATTATTCATGAATGAAATTAAGGAATTTTTAGGCGAGAGACAATAAGAAATATTTTATTTTTTGAATTTAATCATGTATAACCACGTAGAGGATATTTGTACACACTCTGGTATGATGCATTGCAGTAATAGGTAAAAGAACTTTAATTGTTAAAAACATAATATTTTTTGTTGACATGGGAGGAAATAAATTGAAGTATCATTTTTTTGCTTCCTGCTTTTATGAGGAAACCCCAGGTAGGTATATGGTATTTTACACTTGCATGTTTCAAATTCCATAGAGAATAAGTGTAAATTATTAATGTCCTGCTTGAACGCACATACTTAAGTACCATAACAATCATTGTTCCAATAATGGTATCCTTAAAAATTATCTCACAGATAAAAATGTTTACTAGAATTATTTTCATTTACTCTTTTCCTGAATACTACATTACTGAATGGGCAAATAATACAGATTATAACCTTACACGTGAAAAGATAACTCCGGATTAAAAGAATCTAATTTTCACAAACCTGACACTGACGCACTATTATGTTGAGTTATTATAACAACTAAATGAAAAATGCTTTACAAAAAAACTAAAAAAAGAAACCACGTACAAATACGAGTAGGTATTCCGACGATTAACCACGACAGCGCAAAAACAATTACTACGATTACTTATAGAAAAAAAGAAGGGTTTGTGTACTACACTTGTTTTTGTTTCTACCCGTAAATGGCCGATGCGTGGAAAAGATAGGAAAAGGAGGTTGCCTCTATCATTTAGTTTTTGTCACCCTGGAACTAAAATAGGTAGGTACTAAATACAAAGACCTGAAATAATCATATTTGTATTATTTAAACCAACAAAACAAAAACTTGTTGTACCTATTAACATTAACATAGTATCTTATTAACGTTTGTAATTCTGAACTATACTTTTATAAAACGTGTACTTTAATAATTTTATGAATCTATGAGACTTAACAGTAAGTTTGACAGCAGTTTGATGCACATGTTAAGTATAGTGGACCATACGTGGACCATACAGCTAACCAGACAAATTGTGAATTCTGGAATCTTTGATTATTTTAAAACGTCTAATCGGCGACCACGAGCTGACTAAGAACCTCGACAGCTTAAAACATCGAAGACAGGTTGGTGATTTGGCTCTCTTCTACAGATATTTTCATGGCAAGTGTTCGACAGATATTGCCCGCTCGATGCCACCTAGAGTAATGCATAGCAGAAACACACGACGAACCACTGCCGCCCATCCCTATGTGGTTCAAATTAGTACACCCCGAACATCATTGTTTCAGAACTCTTTCATTTGGAGGACGTCATCTTTGTGGAACGGCCTTTCTGAGACCGTGTTTCCAACCGATTATAACCTCCAACGATTCAAGAAAAACGTGAATCGCTTTCTTCGCACACGCACCGCTCCCAGAGCGCCTTAAAGGATTTTTCCTATAGTGCTTGTGCTCGATCATAAAAAAAAGAAAAAAGAAAGTCTATTCTATGAGTCAATGGTCTTATGGGAAAAGCTACGCCAACTGGAATGACTTTTGTGGCTAGTCAAAAACTATTTGGAAATAACCCTATTACTCTAAAAAAAATTATAATAAATCTGCATTTTTACCCAAGCCCCCTTTATCTAAATATATTATTATATCCTTTGAATCATTATGGTGGGTCAAAGACAACAAAAAGCATTTGAGATACTTATTACAAAAACTGGACGACCGCACACTTATATTCATTTAGTACCAATGGGCTATTTCCTTCCCCGTCTGCGAAAGAAATACTCCTCTCAATTGATTATTTTTTGCTTTTTACCCCCTCTTCCCGCAGAAAAAATATCTACGCCCTTGTCACCAGTTATATGAGATTGACCCGGTATAGTTTAGTAACGGTAATCAATTTTCTTGTTTAATTCATTGATTAAAAAGCTTCACAACTATAATGTTCTTTGTTCAAAAGCTCATGGAGTTATGTCAAATTATTTCACTGTAATGAAAGCTCAACAGCGTGGACAATGTAATGCAATGTACCTGCATCAAGTGATTTAAACCGCTTATCACCCGTATATTCAATTCAGAGCAACTGACCGGTTATACCAAAGCGATTCTGACAAAAGGGCTGCTTTAATTTGATTTGGCCTATAGCTAATTTAATTAAAACAAAGCTCGAGCGCAATAACCATATTAAAGAAGCGTTTTTGTGTGGACATTTTGTGTAGAGGTGATAATTTTGTACCACACGACTTATTACCGTACTTTGCTTATTTATTATTGTTATTTTACATCAAAGAATTTTGCAAAAAATTAAGTAACACAAAATTTTTTATTTTAGTTATACAGGGTGTCCGGAAATTATGAGCAAAAAATTTTGGGAATAATTCTAGACTGAAAATAATTGCTATCGCTTCCTATAACATTTTTTCGAAAATTGAATATTAACGGAGTTACAGGGTGTTAAAGTTAAAGTTTTTTTTTTGCAATACCTTTTGCCACGCTCATAATATTTTGACGAAACCTCGTATGTGGGGCCTTTTCGGGATGAGGAATACAAATTTGCCCACCGTTTTTTCGCATTTTGTAGAGGGCGCCACATAGGAGCCTATACTTTAGTTTGAATGGTCCCAACTTTTTTGCCCTACACTGTATTCGCATTTTGACTGAATATTTTTATTCTCATAACCTTTTGACATAAAAAAGATTTATCCTTTTATTTCGATAAATCAAACCGTTTTCGAGAAAAACGCTAAAATAGCATTGCTTGCATGTGATGAATACGAAATCATTTAAATTTATTTTTAACTTTAAACATAGCATAGCAAAGGAAGAAAAAATATTCCATGGAGTTCGTCGGAATTTTTTAAGAAGAATTAATTTATGCGTTGAAGAGGAAGGACGTAACTTTAAGTCTTTGATTTGAATGTTTAATTTATTGGTCTAATAACTTGTGTATTTAAAACTGCAAATAAAATTTAACTTTAACACCTTGTTACCAGTTAATAATCAATTTTCGAAAAAATGGTATGTGAAGAGATAGCATTTATTTTCGGTCTAGAATTATCCCCTAAATTATTTGCTTATCATTTCCGGACACCCTGTATAATACACAAAAAAACCCAAAAAAACACAGTGAAACTCACGATAGGGATAACAATTTATTCCAATAAGTCAAGTACCTTTAACTATAAACGAATGATTAATCTGATCTTCAAACTTCAAAAAAAATTACAGGATTTTTTTCTAACTTACCCTGTACAATTATTATAGAACTGGTTTCGTCCTTGCCATTTTTAGCACGTATTTGAATTTGCAAATTTTCAAAAAATTATTATTCGTAGTTTTTGATATATTCCAGACTTTTTAATACTTCTTTCAGGGTATGTAGTTATCCTAACAGTAAATTTGACTGTATTATATTATAAAACCTTTCTGGCTCACAAAACAGATTTTTAAAATTCAACCAAATTCCACAACTATCTTAAATATTGTAACTATGACTATTATGCGGATGACACGCAATAATTATATTACTTTACTTTCCAGCAGTTTATACAGGGTGTCCGGAAAAGAGAGGTCAATCCGTCCATATATTCCTTGAACAAAAATAATATGACTTTTATAATGCCATTTTTCATTTTTGACCTTCATATTCGATATACAATATACAGGGCGTCAAAGTTTGAAATTGAAAACTGATTCGAGTACTTAATAAGATACCTATAAGTTTTAAATTTAATATATTGCTTCAATATAAAGAGTTACATGTTTTGAAGTAAGTTCTTAGTGGAGCAATAAGATATTTGTATTTAACTGGTTAAATACTGCGTGCTTTTATCTGGAAGCCACTGTCCCTACATTATTTTTTGCTAGTTCTTTGCTTTCGTTATTGTCACCTATTGCAAAATCTTACTTAGTTATACCTTGTGTCTATGATAATGCCACAATGACTGACTTGATTTAGCATTTGAAAATGATGAGATTACCTTAAGCCGCGTTTACATCAGTTAAGGACCCATATACTCTTAAAACCATTTTATCGAAATTTTATAATAAATAAATGGTTATTTTTAATTACCGTCAAATGGGGTAAAATTGATTTTATGGGGAGACTTTGATAACAGGTAATATTTTGTTAAATAAATTTAAATATCCCTCAATTATAATCCGCGGACATCCGCGCCATGCTCAGTCGGAAGAGTGAAGTTTCGCCATTGTTGTGTCCTGTTAGCATGCCGGTAAGTGTTTGTTATAATATTTTTGTAAATATTCATAAGTTATATCACAAGAGGTGAATATTTTTTTGAATATTTTTTGACATTTTTGTGCAAAATTTCTGTCAAAAATTCGCGAGACAAAAATTTTTATAGAAATTTTGTGGAAAAATGTCAAAAAATATTCTAAATAAAATATTTACCTCGAGTGGTATATGTTGAGATTATATACCAAAAAAAAGAAAAAATACAACGAAATGCAAGATTTTTAAAATGATTTATGTAGCTACTAGAAAAACGGACAAAACGAAACAAAACCTAAACAATTGACAAAGTAATAAAACTAACAGAAAATTAGTTATAAGTATTATTGTTAAACACACAGTTATTATAATAAACAGTAGTGGCTTGCTGGTGTTGCTGGAAACTCTTCGAGCTGCAAGAGACTGGAGCTTCGTGTTGGTCCAACCCATTAGTTGGAGGGTGACCTCTTAAACCTTGAATAGTGTTTTCGTGATGAGTTTTGTCCATCTGCAAGTATGGCTTTATGGATGCAGCACTACTATGTCCAGTTATTTTTATAAGAGTTTGTTCGCTCACACCTGCTTTGCTTAATGTAGAGACAGCTGTGGCTCGATTGGAATGGTTTGTGATTTTTTCTTTCTCAGTATCTAGTCCAATTTTTTGTGCTGCTTGTTTTGTCCAATTAGAAAGAGTATTTTTTCCAATGGGACAGTTTTTGTACCAATTTGGATTTACTGTCAGGAATAGTCTTTGGGTAGTTATATTTTGCCCTCTTTTTGAAATTAGTTTTTTGTAAAGGCGAACTGGACATAAATCGGCATCTTTTGTGTTTGCCACTAACCATTTTGAATTTAAAAGCTTCTTGTCTCCGCCTTGGGATGTTTTTGAAAAGATTGGGTTATATTCCATTCTATTACTTTTTGTACCATCGCTATAATATTCTTCTCTCTGAAATACGTATTTAGGCATGTCTCGGCTTCTCCTCCTCTCCATGCTAATTCCACAGCCGCTATTTTATAGAACTTTTTCTGTAAATCCTCGGGGTTATTTTCGTCAAAAATTTTTACCATCTTTTTGTACTCGTCGTAGGTTAGTGCTCTTGCACTTTTCCGGTGATTTTTTGGATCAGCCTGAAGCAGTTTTCTTTTAGAATTTCTAGCCATACGTGCTTTTTGGAATTCAGGATCTTTAAAAGGATCAAATTTAATGTTGTATTTATTGAAGTACCTTTCTTGAAGCAGTTGGGCTGTTTGGTTCCACATTGTCTTGATAACCCCTTCCTTGTAGTCAGAACCATCTTTTTTCTTCATATTAAAACTCCAGTCTTCCAATATAGCGGCAAGTTGTATTATAGTTGTATTTTTGGTCAATATATACTGCCGTGTTTCGCAGAATTTCTCGAATTGGGTCCATATATACTTTTTTGTTTTTGTTGTATTTTCTGGGATAGTCTTTTCAGCGTTTTTTCTTATATTTTCGACTGAAACATTACCGAATCGGCAAGATTCCATTTTTAAAAAAATGTGACATGAATCTGACAACATCAAAAACTTGATTTGTTGAAATGGATTTTTGTTATTATAGAAACGGTCTATAGCAACCATCAAATATTTTAAACTTGTTATGATGTTGTTATGCATTGGCATTGTTGTGGCAGGTGGCCCGGGGTATATCCACTTATGCGGGGTATATTCGGGGGTAATACCACGAGTGCTTAAAAATTATCTGGTTAATTTTTATGCACGAGCGGTATTTAGGGAGATTATTTCTAGAATGAAATATATATAAAAATTTTTTTTTGTCATACAATTTTCAATTTCATATAACATAATTAAAACTGTAACTGAAATCCAATAACAATTTTTTTTTTATTTTATAAAAAAACTTAACAAATAACAACAAACAATTGAAAATTAACTAATTATTGATTGAATAATAAAAATTAAAAAAACTGTCTCGTCAAATAGGTTCGATTGTTGTGTGTTGGATATACAACGTTGTCTAGGCAACGTTGTATATCCGCTGATATTTTTTTATTTTTAACGTTTCTTATGGGAAAATTTATACATGAGTGAAATATTCAGTATAATAGGCATCTGATTGGTCGCAAAACAGCGTTTAATTGGTCAGAATCGAATTGAGGTATATAATCTATAATAATACTGCAAATTAGCGTTAAATTGACACTGTCTAAAATTATACGTTATTTCATCAGTTTTTAGCAATTTTATTAAAAAATCGGTTATTTACGATGAGGTGGTTTCTACTTAACCCCATTTCATGTAAAATTCGGCGCCAAATATGCTTGGTTGAAAACTATTAGTTGATATATCAAGCGGGGTCACTTTGATAACACTTTCGGGGTGAGATTGATAGTAAATTATATATGAATCTGTTGATGTTTTTGAACGTTAAATTTGTATTAAAATGTGTTAATTTAAGTTCTGTAATTTATATATGAATTAAAAGTTTTCTTTTGACATCATAACTAAAGTCTAATTTTCACTTTTGCAAGGGTATTAAAATTTAATTTTTATGCTGAGTGATAAGGGGTGACTTTGATAATCTCTGTAAACTTATGGATTTTCAAAGTCACCCCAAGCGCACATAAAATTGATAAAAAAAATATATTAAGAGTGAGGGAAAAAGTGTTACATTGATAACTCTTAGATCCAAAGCATTCGTTGTAATGCAAAAAAACAGTGCCTATCAAAGTTACCCCAATTTGAGCATAACTTTGATAATGAGGTTATTATTGATTTTCTAGCAAAAAAAAACAATTTTTGAAGTTTGTTTTAAGCCTGGAGGTCTTCATTCGGCATAGTGCAAATACATTATATTTTTGTTGGCGCAAAACTAGGTGAACTTTTCTTGTAATTTACATATTAATCAAAAAAGCTAACAATTTCACCCCATTTGACGGTACTAAAAAAAAATTGCAATTTATATCTTGATATTTGTTTAATCAAGAAATTCAGTTTTTAATTTCAAACTTTGTATATCTATCATAAGGGTCAAAAATGAAAAATGGCATTATAAAAGTAATATTATTTTTGATAGTAAAACTGGTACAGATGATAATCTCAATAAAATTAACATTAAAATAGGTAATCAATAGTTAACGTTCGTAGATAAAAGTAAAAGTATTGGTTTAGTTATTGATTCGCAACATTTTCTTTAAATAGTCAGGTTACTAGACAGAACTACAGATACTGGCACAAGAAAATCTTCCCTGTTTCATAGAAAATCGCACCCAGCATAAGGAATAATTTAATATCGGGAGAAGGCTTATGCAGCTCATGTAAGGGAGTAGTCAACTACACTTTTTTCGTGTCGATGGATAGGGAGACGAGGGTAATAGAATGACCACCCAGATCGCCCGATCTTAACCCACTGGACATTTTTTGCGGTGTTACTAAATTTAGTTTATAAATCTAAAACCAACTCTATATAGATACGCTTACGAAGTCGACTAGTAATATGAGATGTTTCTCCATAAGTAGGTATAGTACGACAGGAATTTTTCGATCGATTTATCTACTGCAGAATGCATTTTCGATCCGTTTCTTCTTATCATAACGCTGTATGTATTCCTTATTTAAATATGTTTTTTACATTACCTTGTATTTAAAAAGAAAACCAAATAATGGTAAAAGCAAAGAGCAATAAAAGTGGAAACTATCCACGTCCTTTTAAACCCGGGCACGAATCGTAAATAGAATTTTAAAGTATGAAATAAGCCAAACAAATGGAATATTAGGATAATGCCGTCAGTGAAATACGAACGAAGATGCGAACTGTACAAAACATCCCATTTTTAATGAAAAATTTTCTTGTTGGATTTTCTCACCTGTCTTAATTTATTTTCGGAGACAACAGTTTCTCATCCCTTAATACCCTGTTGGATATCCTGTTTTATTGGTTACTTTAAACCCTTCTTTCTCATTCACACAGTTCTTATTTTAAAGTTGTATTAGCTACGGTTTTATTGATATGTCCACAAAACTAAAATTAAAAATTGTACTGTGTCATTCTGCATCTCATTAGCAACTATTACAGTTACTTTTGGGCGAAATAAACCTTTACGTATAATTCCTGAAGTTTTAAGGAAAATAATGTTCGATCTGTTTTCTACCGTCTATGAAAATATCGCCTTTAAATATCAACTTAATTAATAACAAATAGTATAAAATAATAAAAAAATTGCCCATCAAGAGGTGCAAGTTATCTTTTCATAAGTTGGAATAAAACGATAGTAATTATTTTTAAAAATTTGTGACTTGGCAAAATAAACCTCTTTTTTTTCCCTGACAAAAATATCAAAATACAACGGCTTTTTGCTTCTCGACTATACAGTTTGGTTTCTATCTTTGCTCCACAAGATAAACGTCGAAATTTTTTTTTTTGAACAGTTGGTACTGCATTATGTTTCACTTGCTCCTTTTTAAATCTGAGAAGGCCTTGGTCTAATCAATTTAAAGTAAAATCAGGGGTACCGCAGGGCTCCCAAGGCGCTCCTCTTTTATTTCTTTAATTAAATTTATCAATGATATTAACCAATTTTTAACCAATAATTATCCAGACCGGACAAGAACTTTGACTGTGACATAAATCCCATTGTCCAAAACATTTGCTCACAATTAAGTTTCCCTGATTAGTAAATCAAAAGTTAAGCAAGCCGTACCACTTAGATTGTGAGAAAATCATTGTCACAGTGAAAATTAATTTATGGTTTAAAAATTTTGGGTAGCTTAACATACTCAGCCAAATGGTATATTGAGAAATGCACTGTATGTACAGTTCCATATTTATTGTATAATAAATACAGTTTTTTTGGTTTTTCCCGTTCTGTTTTCCCTAAAATTAAATTATTCACCATTTTATTCGCTTAGAATAATTGGTTTTGACCAAAGACCTCTTATAGAATAGACTAAGCCATTCATTCATGGATAGCCTGTTTGTTTGCGTTAAACATTCGCACGTGTGAAACAAAGACAGAAGAAAGAGAAAGCGTTAAATTTCCGACTCCGTGCGGCATTGTAATGGCTTAAGGATTCGGAGCGATTAGTTAACACCAGCGGAGTAGGGCGCGAAAAATTTAAATTATTGACATCATCAAGATCATTTTGCATTTTTGGGTGAGAACAAATGTACGTATTGACATGAACCAAAAACCAAAATGCAAAGAA
This sequence comes from Polydrusus pterygomalis, assembly GCA_963969555.1. Lineage (NCBI taxonomy): Eukaryota > Metazoa > Arthropoda > Insecta > Coleoptera > Curculionidae > Polydrusus > Polydrusus pterygomalis. Next base: position 55,428,700 of record OZ018378.1, read on the forward strand.
TATTTGCGGCTTAATGGAAACTGATATTTTGAAGTAATTTTGCTTTCTAATTATTCCACAGGGTGTTTTGAAACAAGGCAAAATAAAAACTTTTCGTTTATCCTTGTATAATATGTGAAAAAACCAATGTCTCTTAAAATTGGTATAGGCATGTTAAAACTAATAAATGTATCTAGAGCTCACAAAAAAATCACTTAAATCGTTGTAAAAATAAAAAAGTTATAAAGCCTTAAACTTAATCCAAATTTTTTGATGCCAGTTTTTTTTGCACGGGAGTGAGTGTATGTTAAAGATATTGATTTTTTATTTTCTTTTGTATTTTATTTAGACTGTGGAGTTCCTGAAATGTTTACCAAGCCCCAAACAAGAATAGTAGGAGGAAAAAATGCTCCTTTTGGGAAGTGGCCCTGGCAGGTAATATTTATTTATATTACAAGTACTTTATGTATATTATCGCACCCAAGTCGAGTTTATAGACTTAATCGAGGTAATCCCTTCAGTGAAGTGTAATGTACATACATCTGCTAATTTGGTTCATCCAGTTTGTTAAATGTTAATTTCCATTTGTTTATTTTTCCAAGCTTATTTATTAGTTTTCAACCACTATATATAATGACAATTTAAAAAAAAATTAGTAGCACCATTGAAAATCAAACTATAAGAAGGTCATATAAGCAGATTTCCTAAATCTGCTACGTTAAATTCATAGATGGCACCAAAGTCATCAAAAATAAAGTGTGTTGATGCAGCCACTAACGACAAGCCTTTTCACTGCTAAATTAAAACATTGTTGCCGCTTGTCTATTTGACTTGCTGCATGAGTTTTTTAAATTTATTTTTATAGCTTATTGTAAAACTTGATTTCACATAAGTACCTACAACTATCCTAGATTTAAGTAGCTTACATTTATTTTTCTACGTATAGTATAGTCTAGACTTAAAAATGTCCCTATTTTTAATTGCTTTGTAGCATATAATATTTTCAACCTTTTGACGTCCCAACGTTAATTACATGAAAACATATTGACTGCCATGTATTCTATTTCTAACAGAATTAAATGACGACTCTCACTATTCAATACATACCTAGGCGTATACAACGTATATTATGTTGGGTAAAATATGAATAATGTGCGGTTTGTATAACTTGGTTTTTATTTGCAATAATTATTACTTTCCAAAATGGTTAAAATAAGTAGGTTTTACTTTCTTAATTAAGAAACATCCAGTTTGTTTGTATTAGTGTATTACGTATTTTGCTATTTTTCGACGAAATCAAACATATTTTAGTTATACTTGCTGTCGCTTTTTGTCTACTTTTATTTGTTTTACATTTAAAACCTAATGCAACGGTAAAATCATTTTGAAAATCGGTCCAATTACCCCGGAGTAATCAGCGTACATATTATTATCAAAAACATACATTCGGCTGGAATTGAGAACCTCCTATTTTATTGTCTGTTAAAAATGCTTATATGATTAAAAATTCCAATAAAATACGATATGCGGTAACACCACGACATCACATCAGTGAATTTGAGACATCTCTTGCCGAGACGCTGCATTATAACGACAGATTCAAGGTTAGAGTTACGATCAACTCCACAATGGCAGCGAAACCACCTTCAATACGTCTAAAACTGGGTTGTCAACTTTTCTCGGACATCCGCCATTCTTATAGTTTGATATTCACTGGTAGCACCTCTTGCTTAAAAGTTGATATTTAAAAACGTTTAATAAGATTGACATTGGTTTAAATTAAATATTGAGAATTAACAAATTGTGAAAACGGTTCTGAAAAAGTTAATAGTTTTAGTATTTACAAATTATTAAATTACATCATCACATCTTGGTACAAAAATTCGTTTACCAAACAAATTAAACCGAAAAATGATACAATAAAACGTAAGTTTTAAATAAATTAAAAAACAGCGAGATGAACGAAACACACTTGACTTATTAAATTGTTTCTATTTCCACGGTTATTCGAGATGTTATGAAACCTAAATTTTAAACCCCTTTAGTTAATAAAAAATGTTGGCACATGAGAACACATAATTTTAAGTTCTTGTAGGTCAGGTAGTAGTAAAATCTAAATAGGCAAGAAAAATAATTTCTATTGTACAGTTAAATATCAAAATACTAATTCAAATTGCATGGTACTACCAATAAAAAGCTTTTCCATTTGTTTAAAATGTTACCAACTGGTTTTCAACTATTTTGTTCTTATCAGTGAAGGGTTCCTGGTCTTTTTCTTGGTCATACTATGCGATTTCGTATGTTGATGTTATATTGGACACAATACGGCAAATTGTTCCCCCTTAAGAATATTTGTTTAATTTGATTGTCCATTCCGTAATGACGTCATTGACAGATCGGCCAGGTGATCTGGAGGATACACAGTCGTCAGTAGTCGCAGATGATTACATGCTTTTAAATGTAAACAATTATTTTAAAAATTTATAGTTTAATCATTCAAAATTTTATTTGAAATTTATTGATAACGCCATCGTTGTTGGCTTGATAGGTTTTATAAGCCTTTATAGCTAGGTCCACTATAAAAACTATGACTCAAAAATAAGCTAATTGACCACTTGACCAGGTCTATCGTAGTTATACTGGGTAACTTCTAAGGATCAAGACAAAGTTTTTTCAAATGTTCACATTTTTTGACAAACCTTATAGATGACTGGAAAATTTCGATATTTGATAGTTGCATTTTAGGTTTTAGACCATGCAGAGCTTTTTTTGAAGAATAACTTTTTTTCGTAAAATGAATAATAAAAAAGTTTTCCATATGGTGCAAACTTACGGAGACATACTGTAGATTGTAAGGTATATTAATTTAAAGTAAAAATCCAATAAGTAATGGCTGGAGAGTATTTATATAGAATTATCAGTTATTAAAAATGTTATAACTGTACCACTGGTAACGCAAAATATAACGGCTGAATGTGATTTTATAGAAAATTTTATGCTCTTAAATTTCTCTATCTTTATATTTTTTCGTAAATAGCTTTGTTCTTAAGATATTGGCAAAAAAATTTTAAAAATCCAATTTTTACCTATTTTGGGGTTGTTTAGGGGTGACAGGCACGGCGGATTACCGGTGGGGTTTGGTCGTCTTTTAAGGACCCCAATACAAACTTATATACCAAATTTTAGCTTTTTCTTCAGGGTTTCCTATATAAAGCTTTAGATCTACCCTGGGCCATTTATAGTATAGACAAATAAACAGATTTTTTACCCCGGTCCTGGATCTCATAATTAGCCCTTTGCGGTGCCGGAGAAGCATATCTTGTCTACTTCACTATCAAAGAAACCCTTGATATTTAGTTTGAAGGTTTACTTCTTTCGCACAAATTAAAATTTTTAATTGGAGATACAGTACTCGTCTGACTGACTTGACTCTTATGATGCGGTAGTAATTTAGGTCCAGTTGCTGGTCTGTGTGAGTTTAAATTACCTTCGTGTAATCTTCGACGAACTGTTCAAGAACTGACATTTTGAATTCGAACCTCTCGAAGTACGTTTCTCACCTGTACTGACCAGGGGCGGCTCGTGGTATTTGAAAGTGGAGAGGCACAGTTGAAAATTTTTTTTTTAGCAAGGTTAGATTTTAAAGTTTAGACAAGTTTTTTAAATCGCTATAAACACATTTTGACCAAACTTTGTCGCTATTATTTGTTGCAAACAGAATACACGGCCAGCAAAATAATTTGTTTAACCTTACACTACCAGTAAGCCAGTCGTACTTTTCGTACCAAGTGTTTTGAAAGCTCAGATTTGATTTCCCCACCCCACCGATAGTAACAAGACGTTTACTCAAATCTGGAACAGGTCGCTTTACTTCTTTTACTATGTACAATTTATCTTCATAGGAATTACTTGAAAAATTCTGCTCATTTATTAAAAAATTAACAAGATCACAAGTAGGATTGCGAATGTTCACATTTACCTGCGGAAGTTGTGACGCTGTACTAGGTCCCGCTGAATCCATTTTTCGCTAGTAAGCACAAAACAAATGAACTAATAAGTAATAAAAGTAATCTAATATTAATATTTTAGAAAAATAACTGCCCACTGTTGGAAAAAAAGCAAAACAAAAATCAGTACGGAAAACCACAAAAGTATTTACCGAAAACTATAATAAAATACAATGCACTATGCACTCTCTCTAAACTTTCAACGACAACCTGTTAATCTAATAATAGCATTTCTCCAAATACCGTGTTGCGGCGTTCATCTTTATAGATTAGATTAGTCCCCTCGCGTTCGCATTAAATTTACGTAGAAAGTTGAGGCTGGCCTCAAAAGAATGTTTTTATGCGCTATTTAAAGCTAGATTCGACTGGACTATTACGGGTATCATACATCACATTAGATATTTTCACTAATACGCTAGACAAGGAAGCGGGAGGCCGGGCCTCTAACCATATACGACCGCATGCAGAAATGAGATGGATGATATAAGAACAAAACACGCAAGGGATCGTAAAAGACAAGGAAGCGCGAGACCGGCTTCTACCATATACGACCGCATGCAGAAATGAGATGCAAATAGTAAAGTAATATAAATTTGTAATTTATTTAATTTGCAAAATTATTGGTGAGGCACTGCCTCACCTGCCTCATAGGAGAAGCCGCCACTGGTACTGACGTCAAACGACCATTCCGAAGAGTTTTAAGCACAAAAAATCGGTTATCAATAGCTTTAGTTTTGCGTTTTCTAAATTATTGACAACATCAAGATCATTTTGTATTTGGGTGAAAGCAAATGCACATATTGACATGAACCAAAAAATGCAAAGAATATTTGCGGCTTAATGGAAACTAATATTTTGAAGTAATTTTGCTTCCTAATTATTGCAGAGGGTGTTTTGACACTGGGCAAGAAAACAACTTTTCGAATATTCTTGTAGGTATAGTATATGAAAAAAACACTTTATCTTTTAGTAGATAGGCTATCTGCGTTCGGGAATCATAAGGGTAGTTTTTACATGTAAAATCCCATAAGAGAATTTAAGCTTCGATCTGCAAAAGTATGCCCATTTTAAGGCGTGGTCACTTTCCTACCCCTTGGCCCTAACCCCCACTGGCACTTACTACCCTTGGCCCTAAACCCCACTGGCACTTACTACCATTGGCACTAGTTGCCATAGGCGCCAGCTCACCTATCATATATCACTATAACCTCACCTACTAATATTTTACCTTCTGTATGGACCAAGTCTACCATCTGTGATACGCCATCTATCAGGTATTACTGTAACCTCAACCACTTAGATATTCAATTTCGGACCTAAGCCTACAAGTCGGGGCTCCACCTCTAAGAACAGGTACCGCATTTATTTCTAATGAATTTAAATTATTATTATTATTAAAAAAAGTTTCACCTACACTTTGGTTCGAACCTCCGACCTATGGATATATTTCCAACGTCCTACATACGGCGCCAGCCGAGCTTATTAGATAAACTCGATGACCAGTTGATGATATTATAGTGACGTAGTATCTTAGGAGACGGAAAAGATTTGCACTAATTTGGCTGTGGGACAACATTCGGCATTAACCTAAAAATTTGTTAACGTTATATACATGTACGGGGCGATATTGATGATTGAAATTAGGTAGGCTACCATACATACATTAGCAAGCTGCTATTTGTTGTATGTTAAAAAATATAATTTGCCACTGGGGTATAGAAAACGTATAAGAACATCTAAAAGCACTTAGCAGTGTCCCTTAAACATATGAAAACGTCTATTTAGCAGCCCTTGAACGGGTGAAATGTTTAATAACGGCATCTAAAACCTATTGGGCGGTGCGATAAAAGGCACCTTAAGCGATATATTTTATGGGTTAATACTAGAAAACTATGACTTCATTTAGCATCTATTTTAGGCACCATACCGATAGACCTTATTGACAACAAATTCTTATATCCTATAACGTAGCACAGCGATATAAGATAAACAAAGATAGCTATAATCAGGCCCCAATACAATTAGCATACTCTCAAAACGTGTTATGCCTGTTATAACTTAATGATTGTGGCCAAGTTCATGCATTAGTAATTCCCCGTGTGACGCAATAGCCCCAGTAGACTCGTGAAGAATAGGGGTAGGTTTAACCCCCGCACTAATACTTTCCTATATCAAATTAAAGGGAAAAATGGCAATAACAGGGGTTCAAATGCTATATTTCTAAACGACGGGCCGTTTAGAACCCTTGAAATAGACAATATTTTAGGTTTAAACTAATAAAGAAATAATTACATTACTTATATTCCTAACAAAAACGATCAATGTAGCGTTCAAATAGAATATTTGCAATCTTGCATGTATTAACAACAAAATCGATGGTATTATTTGACTTAAATATGCGTTTCATATAGCTTAGGATAAACAGAAAAATAGATGCAGTTTAGGGCCTAATATTATTGAAAAATAAGAATAATAGGTCCCAATGTTATTGAAAAATAAGACTAATATAAGAAGAAGTAGTAGAAGATGCGGCACTCTGGCGTACTCAGGTTTTGCGGCACTCTGGCGTACTCTACTGCGCAGGCGTCTGTCACCTGTCAAATGTCACCTGTCATACGTCATCTGTCATTGGCCCTAACTACTATCGGCATTAGCTGCTTGGGCCTTAGCTGCCATTGGCACTAACTTCCATTGGCACTAGGTGCCATAGGCGCCAGCTCACCTATCATTGGTACTAGTTACTTGGTCAGACGTCAACTGGGATACGTCATCTATCACGTGTCACCCTAACCTCACCTACCAATGTATTACCTTCTGCGGGGGCCATCTGCAATACGCCATCTATCATAATATGTTACTATAACCTCAACTACTTAGATATTCAATTTTCGGGGCCATGCCTACAAGTCGGTACTCCGTAAGACCTATCCCCAAGAACTGGTACCCCAATAATTTCTAAACACCATCACGCGGAGACACCTATTGGTCGTCGGTAGAACTCGCGGGGCCTCAGGGTCAATGCCCCCTTACTAGAGTACTAGTCTAGCTGTTGAAACGTCAGAGGGCGCCTGGTAATAGGGTTACGTCATCATGTTCTATTAATTTCAGTAGAAAAAAAGTTCCTTTATCCAGCGGGGTTCGATCCACCAACCATTAGTTTGCTAACCAGTATCTCATACCACGGAGCTATTCGGGTTCTTACGAGACATTGTTATTATACTGTACTCTTACATCATCGCATTAGCATACTTGCTATAACAAAAGAATAATTATTACTCATAGATAGGTAATGCAATATTAATGAATTAAATTAGGCAGGCATACATTTGCAAGCTGCTATTTGTTGTATGTTTAGAAAATATAATCTACCACAGGGGTATAGAATACGTATAAGAACATCTAAAAGCACTTAGAAGTGTCCCTTAAACATATGAAAACGACTATTTAGCAGTCCATGAACGGGTAAAAATGTCTAATAACGACATCTAAAACTATTGGGCGGGGCGATAAAAGGCACCTTAATTGAGCTATTTTATGGTTTTACACTAAAAACTGGTATAAATGGCCCCATTTAGCACCTTTTTACCATATCCCTAGCCCGTATTGTCAACAAATTATTTAATCAGCAGAACTAACGACCAGGAAGTAGTACAACAATATAAGATAGACAAGGATAGCACTAGCAACTATTTTGAATCGACACACTGCCGAAAACGTACAAGAATAGTGAAAACGAAAGGTCAGTCACTTTATTTTGCATATATTAACAATAAAATCGAAGATATTATGTAATATCTGACATAAATGTACGTTTTCCTATATGAACTATTAAGGTACATAGGCCCTAATATTATTGAAAAATTGGAATAATATAAGAAAAATCAGTAATGTAAGGCCCAAATGCATTAAATAAAGTATGATTTATGCCTTAGTAACACCTATACGAATTATTAAGGTAGACAGAAAATAGATGCTGTTTAGAGCCTAATACTACTGAAAAATTGGTTTAATATAAGAAAAACTAGTAATTTAAGGTCCAAATGCCTTAAATAAAGCATGGTTTATACTAGCCCCTAATATAGAAGGCAAGTCTCTTAAATCTTGCAATTTTAACACAAATTTTATACAGTTCAAAACCCTATAATTGCAACAAATATTGGCTTAATGTAGGTTGGTTAACCCTAAAAATGATCATATTACTGTTAAGTTATGCTGCAATATGAAGCAATTTGGCGTCATTACACCTTAGAAGACGCTCCGAAACTTTCATAGGTTATAGTATTAGAACCTTGTAACTTGGCTGCAGGTATTCACGTATCTAAAAGGTAGGTAAAAAATAGACCACAGGGTTAATTTTAATAAATATATATTAAACACCTGCGCACCTAATGTAATTGGAACATTACTAAACGTCGCTAATAATATAGGAGGTAGTGACAGATATACAGGGTATAGATGTACAGATCTTAAAATAGAGAATTAAAAACAAGACTTTGTTGGTGTAATACTAATAATTTTGTGATACGTGCCGAATAAACAATTGAAAAGACGCACTGAAAAATGTGTGGTGTTACGTTCCAAGAATTACGAGTGAAGAACAATCCTAAATAGAAAATAACAACAAAATAGGGCCTTGTTAACCAAAATAAGTCTGTCACTTGTTAAAATGATAGCAAATAATTGAAAACGAGGGTATGTGCATAGGTTGACGTAACAAGTTAATATGAAAATCCCGAGACCCGCAGGGGCGAGGTGTACTAAAGACATGCGGTTAGCTAAAGTTCTTAAGGATAATATAACATACGAAACGTATTTAGGATGAATAAGATATTAGGAAAAATTCCGAGCCCCGCAGGGCGAGGTGCACTAAGGATATATGTTCACATACATAATACCAACAAAATTGGAACATATTGTAGGATAGGTAACCATATTAGGCCTGTTATATGGCATCAATTACGTACGATTGTACATAAAAAACCTTGTTTTTTCACCAAAATATCTAATCCCATATACAGGGTAAGCTCGGAGTATCACTCACCATAATAGCATAATATGGGCCCAAGACTGATTTCGCACTAATTAGCATAGTAAACAATACGTTATACTAAATAGGAATCAGTAACAAAGAGTCGGATAACATTAATCATATTATCACTATGATGTATGGGTTCTTTATAGTCTAGATAGCACATTCTCAATATTACTAATATATATATCTAACTTAAAACAAATACCACCGTGTTAAGGTGAGATTACCGATGCCAAACAGCTGATACTCACGCAGAAAGGCAAGCACCGACGTACTGACTATCTTATAATATCATACGTCACCTGAGGCTTATTAGGTATATATATATAAATGACTTAAAAAATCATAGGTGTTTCGTTTAAATTATGGTAGGGTTCCTACGCCAAAAGGCCGTTTCAGTCACGAAACGAGAGAAAAATAGATAAAAATTACCCCAAATATCGCCTATAATTAAATTATACAAAGTTGTTAATGCCCATATAGTCATATGTATAGTAGGCAGGGCTTAAACACTTAATAAATCACTAAAGTATAGCCTCTGAAGCCGTAAAAGCATATCTAACAGCACCTACACACAATAATCAACAAAAAACCTCTCCGATAGGGTAAAACACATAATAATCCACCAAGTATGGCCGTTAAGCCTAAAAAACGCCTATTTAACAGTGTGTATACGTGACTAGTATCCAAAAATAGCCAAAAGTAACACAAAAACGGCCTCTATATTAATATTTCGCTAACACATATTTTAAGTAAGACTGTCATCTACTATATCCTACAAATACACGTTGCAAACATTCACCACCTTAAACATTGAGGTTATGTTAAGTAAATAAATTAATAAATGTTTGGCTTATAGGCAGCATTTTTATACATACAGAGTTAGCACAACAAGCAATTAAATAGACTTTATTAAAAATATGAATTACCGAGGATATACACATCTAATAGTCGTTGTCTAACCCTATCAGCTACGAAATATTAGCGAAATACCTAAAAAACATTAATAAATAGGAAAAATACCTATTTTAGGCCCTATTGCTTCAAAGACCCGATAAGGTACATGTATTTATGTACCGCTAAACACCCACTTAAACTTACACCAAATTGTTTCGTAAAAACCACATACCTAATACGTTGTGCATTAAGATATCGTTAAAAATTACAAAGAAATGTTCGTACCGAAACGGGTAGAATGATACTTCATACGTTTTTTGCAGCGGTTTTGTTCTCGGTCATACCGAGAAAATTAAATATTGCAGCTTGGAGGAACCGTACATATTCATATTGTAACATTGTCAATTAGAAAATAATAAATGGAGTACCAATATCACCTTTTTTTTTTAGAATCTAACATAGGTGTGTACTGAGGTAGTTTAATACTACAGGTTGGGCCAGTGGAGTAGGTTACTAAGTCCCATCAAAAATATCTAACACAATACTGGTTAACGTGTCTAGTTGATGAGTTGTTATAATATATAATCATAGTGTTAATCTGACAGCAGAAATATTGAGGTTATGTTAACTAATAAATTAAATCAATAAAATTACGGCTTATTGGTTGCACACATATAGTACAGCAAGTAAAAGTGCAATTAAATAGACTTAGACAGAAATATAATGAATTACTGAGGTAAACAGACAGAACAGCTAGCCTTTTATGCATATCAGACAGTACTGTTTAAATATACATAATTAGCCGCTAAAAACTTCTCCAAAAAAAAGGGAAAAACATACAATAATCCATTAAAATGCCTAAAAATGTTCTTTGAACCTATAAAGCCCTATTTATACAAAACACTCAACCAATAACAGTTCTTGATAGGGTAAAAACATCAAACAAAATATTAAAGTACCTAAAAAATGACATTTGAACCTATACAAGTTCTGTTGTCTATTAGGGCCTTTGCTCGACCAGGCCTTATACCATTTGAGCATATAAATATACCAATGTATGATAACCTATTTAACAGCCCCTTACACAAAATGTACAATCAACAGCCTTTCTGATGGAATAAAAAACATCAAACAAAACATTAAAGTACATACTTAAAAAAAATTACATTTGAACATATATACTCCAGTATGCCTATACAAGTTCTGACAGGTCGCTATATTGGCATATGGGCGTGCTTATTAGTACCCTAAAACCATCCGCTGATTGGGTAAAAAACATCCAATAATTCATTAATGGGCATAAAAAAGGGTCTTTGAACCTATAAACCCCTATTTATACAAAATAAGCGATCAATAAATACTTTGATAAAAAAACAGTCATTTATGGTGGATGCGCTGGAATTCTGTACATGACTTAATACAATTAAAAAGGTACGCCATACGTTACGGTGTCTTAAAGAAAGTTTTGCATGTGGTATATTGTTGGCCTTGTTTTATGTATGTAAATGTATATCTATCTATTTAGGTGCAAGATGTAAACGTAGGTAGTCAGGTTAGTTCAGAGGGTTACTAAACTTATTTATTATTGATATGTCTGTCGCACGTATAAAAATTCAATTAGAACAAACAACGACAGTATAGAATGTGGTGTGATAGCCACAGCATTGTAAGGGTGGCTAAATATATAATGCAGGATGTACCGAAAGTATCCAGCACAGTGGTAGAAAAAAGAGGTAGGCAGACGTCGTGTGCTATTACAGTTATACCAATGAGAAATTAAGAAATAACATCCGAACCAGGTACCACCTATGATAGCCCGCCTAGCATGAAAATATTGAAATTATTCGCATCAACAGTAAAAACACCATATGATCTGAAAAATTAATAGCTAAAGGACGGGGATATAGAGAAACATGAATAGAGTACAAGAAAAGCATCAGCTAAATACAGCAAAAATTAGGATCGCCTACATCTAATTTGGATATCAGCAGAAATACTTAATAGGTGTTTAATTTAAATAGACTTAAATCGAAAGACATTACAGAGAATGAATAGCTGTGCGGTAGGCTCTTAGCCATCAAACATACCCTCCTTGGGGCTTTAAAAATAAGAATAAAATAGGGAAAAATACCTAGAAATTCAGGTTAATTTTCCTTTTAAAATCAGTTAACTACTGCAAGATTATTTATGTAACACAAATGCACGACGAACCTAACCCAATTTCTTGGGTGTGGTTATTCTGTATAAAGACCGGCTAACACCAAAAAAAAAAGGGTCAAAAAGTATATACACGATCATCCTCTAATATTAGGAATACCGAAAAATAACACTAGACAACCACTAACAGGGGTTACATTAACGTTAAAAGATAAGGATGTATACCATTTAAATTACCGAATGATCAGCCAAATAAATAAAATTCCCGTTTAAAATGCTATATTAGTTATATGAGATGGGCGTTAAATGTATAAACTTGTGAAATTCAGTGGTGACTGCCCCTATCTAATCAGCCTTACAACCACGAAAAATAAAAAGTAACTAGTTGGATAAAATGGTTTCTTAACGACTCGTCCTTCTAAACTAAAAATAAATAAAGCAAAAACAGTTGTAAAAAATTATTCATTAAGCCATAAACTTAGAGCAGGTCACACTACGGTATAAACGTTAACAGCAGATATTGGCTCACGGATCGTTACGGCCATTAGGTAATACTTGTTGTTAGATACATGTGTAGCGAAACATTACAAGTCACCTAGAAAACCCAAAAACTTGATCAGTAAACTAGCTAGCAGGTAATAGGTCCTTACGATTAGAGTTGTTATGGCGAGCGAGGTGGGGAGGGGAGGGGGTAAAGTAAACAGGCAGAGGCTAAAAAAGTTCCAACAACTAGTAAAAATTATTTTAAAACCCTAAGTCATAAACGTTAGACTGTATAAAACCATTAACGACATAATGGTGGAGATAGGGAATATTTTTCAATCTTGCCATCACATTAATATAGACATTAATAAAAAGGAGAGAAAAAGAAATTCAATACATTATTGTGTGTTAGTAAAGATTACTAGCTGAGCTACCGAAAGTCTCCTGATACCTTTTTTGCTGCTTCAGCTACATGTCTATATGTAACGTTCCACTTCCAATAATAGGTGATTCTTATGGCGTTTTACCCCCTCTAACATGTTAATTATCAGTAAATTTTATAATTTATACAGATTTGTTCCAGGTTCATACTAGGCTATACCCTTGTTGTATGAATTAGATGCCTAGAACGCCTAATTGGCGACAGGAACCAACAGCAAGTATGTTGCTATTGTAAGATATGCAGGTATATAAGGTTGCAATATGATAAATTATGATAATTATTATCTAAAAGCAAGTAAAACACAGGCATTTTTGTAATATATTTATTTTATAAAACCAAGTATTTCTTGAGAATAGTTCTATTACTACAGCTGCTAGATCAAAATCCATGTAACGTTGCCACTGCTATATACCAAGGGCGTATCATCAACTTCAGATTCACTTAAATTATCCTGCTTCGTCTCAGTAAATTCTACTACACATGGTTGCGGTTTAGTCGTTTCTACAGGTACTTTGTCACATATTTCATCATTATTTGAGAACTTTCTGCTAGTCGACACTCGGGGCCTCTTTGGTGGAAACAGTTTTGAAATTATATTTGTATATTTCCAGCTAGTGCTTGATTTAATGTGTTCATCTTTTTGGAAATGCCGTTTATGTAAACTTGTAAGTAATATTAATTCTTTGTACAACTTTAAGTCTTTCTGGGAATATGCTTCAGGACGCATACTTGTTAATAAATCCAGCAACCCATTAGTTAAAGTGTATGAGTCACTACCAACTACCAATTGATCATTTTGAAAGACGACAAGGGTATTTCCAAGAAACCAGTTAGTTCCATCTGTTCTAAGGCCAAAAACGTTTCCCCTAGACATTTGCAGGAGTTTAAGTTTGATTTTTCTGGTTGCCATCTTAACCCTTTCACGTTGAAGGCACTAATGAAGTATTTTCCCTAGTATTTACCTATTTATTTACACCATACCATTTATTAATGTTTTAAAAGAGACGCTACGATGAATTAAACAGCCGCCTAAGATGAAACAACATATTTTTATACTTATGTTGTCAGATGCTCTACTTCAAAGTAGCGTTCAAATACATTCAAAGCTCCAATCAAGCCATCATTATTTGTAATATTATGGACTTTGTCCATGTTGTCCAAATGGTTGAGGGTATAACAAGTAATTAGGACAGCGCTCTGGCTTGAAATAAGACTGAGTGCTTCTGCTGATAGTAACTATGTCAACAGGCTTAATTACTCGGTGAAACCCGAATCTATAGAGAATTATTCGGGGTTTCGGGGTTACTCGGGTTCATTAGGATTTTGAGAATGTATTTTGCTTGACGTAGTTTTTAAACACAGTCACGGCCTTCTCCCAAAATTTTGCAAATTTCGTGAGCCTTTGGCCGTGACTGTGTTTAAAAACTACGTCAAGCAAAATACATTCTCAAAATCCTAATGAACCCGAGTAACCCCGAAACCCCGAATAATTCTCTATAGATTCGGGTTTCACCGAGTAATTAAGCCTGTTGACATAGTTACTATCAGCAGAAGCACTCAGTCTTATTTCAAGCCAGAGCGCTGTCCTAATTACTTGTTATACCCTCAACCATTTGGACAACATGGACAAAGTCCATAATATTACAAATAATGATGGCTTGATTGGAGCTTTGAATGTATTTGAACGCTACTTTGAAGTAGAGCATCTGACAACATAAGTATAAAAATATGTTGTTTCATCTTAGGCGGCTGTTTAATTCATCGTAGCGTCTCTTTTAAAACATTAATAAATGGTATGGTGTAAATAAATAGGTAAATACTAGGGAAAATACTTCATTAGTGCCTTCAACGTGAAAGGGTTAAGATGGCAACCAGAAAAATCAAACTTAAACTCCTGCAAATGTCTAGGGGAAACGTTTTTGGCCTTAGAACAGATGGAACTAACTGGTTTCTTGGAAATACCCTTGTCGTCTTTCAAAATGATCAATTGGTAGTTGGTAGTGACTCATACACTTTAACTAATGGGTTGCTGGATTTATTAACAAGTATGCGTCCTGAAGCATATTCCCAGAAAGACTTAAAGTTGTACAAAGAATTAATATTACTTACAAGTTTACATAAACGGCATTTCCAAAAAGATGAACACATTAAATCAAGCACTAGCTGGAAATATACAAATATAATTTCAAAACTGTTTCCACCAAAGAGGCCCCGAGTGTCGACTAGCAGAAAGTTCTCAAATAATGATGAAATATGTGACAAAGTACCTGTAGAAACGACTAAACCGCAACCATGTGTAGTAGAATTTACTGAGACGAAGCAGGATAATTTAAGTGAATCTGAAGTTGATGATACGCCCTTGGTATATAGCAGTGGCAACGTTACATGGATTTTGATCTAGCAGCTGTAGTAATAGAACTATTCTCAAGAAATACTTGGTTTTATAAAATAAATATATTACAAAAATGCCTGTGTTTTACTTGCTTTTAGATAATAATTATCATAATTTATCATATTGCAACCTTATATACCTGCATATCTTACAATAGCAACATACTTGCTGTTGGTTCCTGTCGCCAATTAGGCGTTCTAGGCATCTAATTCATACAACAAGGGTATAGCCTAGTATGAACCTGGAACAAATCTGTATAAATTATAAAATTTACTGATAATTAACATGTTAGAGGGGGTAAAACGCCATAAGAATCACCTATTATTGGAAGTGGAACGTTACATATAGACATGTAGCTGAAGCAGCAAAAAAGGTATCAGGAGACTTTCGGTAGCTCAGCTAGTAATCTTTACTAACACACAATAATGTATTGAATTTCTTTTTCTCTCCTTTTTATTAATGTCTATATTAATGTGATGGCAAGATTGAAAAATATTCCCTATCTCCACCATTATGTCGTTAATGGTTTTATACAGTCTAACGTTTATGACTTAGGGTTTTAAAATAATTTTTACTAGTTGTTGGAACTTTTTTAGCCTCTGCCTGTTTACTTTACCCCCTCCCCTCCCCACCTCGCTCGCCATAACAACTCTAATCGTAAGGACCTATTACCTGCTAGCTAGTTTACTGATCAAGTTTTTGGGTTTTCTAGGTGACTTGTAATGTTTCGCTACACATGTATCTAACAACAAGTATTACCTAATGGCCGTAACGATCCGTGAGCCAATATCTGCTGTTAACGTTTATACCGTAGTGTGACCTGCTCTAAGTTTATGGCTTAATGAATAATTTTTTACAACTGTTTTTGCTTTATTTATTTTTAGTTTAGAAGGACGAGTCGTTAAGAAACCATTTTATCCAACTAGTTACTTTTTATTTTTCGTGGTTGTAAGGCTGATTAGATAGGGGCAGTCACCACTGAATTTCACAAGTTTATACATTTAACGCCCATCTCATATAACTAATATAGCATTTTAAACGGGAATTTTATTTATTTGGCTGATCATTCGGTAATTTAAATGGTATACATCCTTATCTTTTAACGTTAATGTAACCCCTGTTAGTGGTTGTCTAGTGTTATTTTTCGGTATTCCTAATATTAGAGGATGATCGTGTATATACTTTTTGACCCTTTTTTTTTTGGTGTTAGCCGGTCTTTATACAGAATAACCACACCCAAGAAATTGGGTTAGGTTCGTCGTGCATTTGTGTTACATAAATAATCTTGCAGTAGTTAACTGATTTTAAAAGGAAAATTAACCTGAATTTCTAGGTATTTTTCCCTATTTTATTCTTATTTTTAAAGCCCCAAGGAGGGTATGTTTGATGGCTAAGAGCCTACCGCACAGCTATTCATTCTCTGTAATGTCTTTCGATTTAAGTCTATTTAAATTAAACACCTATTAAGTATTTCTGCTGATATCCAAATTAGATGTAGGCGATCCTAATTTTTGCTGTATTTAGCTGATGCTTTTCTTGTACTCTATTCATGTTTCTCTATATCCCCGTCCTTTAGCTATTAATTTTTCAGATCATATGGTGTTTTTACTGTTGATGCGAATAATTTCAATATTTTCATGCTAGGCGGGCTATCATAGGTGGTACCTGGTTCGGATGTTATTTCTTAATTTCTCATTGGTATAACTGTAATAGCACACGACGTCTGCCTACCTCTTTTTTCTACCACTGTGCTGGATACTTTCGGTACATCCTGCATTATATATTTAGCCACCCTTACAATGCTGTGGCTATCACACCACATTCTATACTGTCGTTGTTTGTTCTAATTGAATTTTTATACGTGCGACAGACATATCAATAATAAATAAGTTTAGTAACCCTCTGAACTAACCTGACTACCTACGTTTACATCTTGCACCTAAATAGATAGATATACATTTACATACATAAAACAAGGCCAACAATATACCACATGCAAAACTTTCTTTAAGACACCGTAACGTATGGCGTACCTTTTTAATTGTATTAAGTCATGTACAGAATTCCAGCGCATCCACCATAAATGACTGTTTTTTTATCAAAGTATTTATTGATCGCTTATTTTGTATAAATAGGGGTTTATAGGTTCAAAGACCCTTTTTTATGCCCATTAATGAATTATTGGATGTTTTTTACCCAATCAGCGGATGGTTTTAGGGTACTAATAAGCACGCCCATATGCCAATATAGCGACCTGTCAGAACTTGTATAGGCATACTGGAGTATATATGTTCAAATGTAATTTTTTTTAAGTATGTACTTTAATGTTTTGTTTGATGTTTTTTATTCCATCAGAAAGGCTGTTGATTGTACATTTTGTGTAAGGGGCTGTTAAATAGGTTATCATACATTGGTATATTTATATGCTCAAATGGTATAAGGCCTGGTCGAGCAAAGGCCCTAATAGACAACAGAACTTGTATAGGTTCAAATGTCATTTTTTAGGTACTTTAATATTTTGTTTGATGTTTTTACCCTATCAAGAACTGTTATTGGTTGAGTGTTTTGTATAAATAGGGCTTTATAGGTTCAAAGAACATTTTTAGGCATTTTAATGGATTATTGTATGTTTTTCCCTTTTTTTTGGAGAAGTTTTTAGCGGCTAATTATGTATATTTAAACAGTACTGTCTGATATGCATAAAAGGCTAGCTGTTCTGTCTGTTTACCTCAGTAATTCATTATATTTCTGTCTAAGTCTATTTAATTGCACTTTTACTTGCTGTACTATATGTGTGCAACCAATAAGCCGTAATTTTATTGATTTAATTTATTAGTTAACATAACCTCAATATTTCTGCTGTCAGATTAACACTATGATTATATATTATAACAACTCATCAACTAGACACGTTAACCAGTATTGTGTTAGATATTTTTGATGGGACTTAGTAACCTACTCCACTGGCCCAACCTGTAGTATTAAACTACCTCAGTACACACCTATGTTAGATTCTAAAAAAAAAAGGTGATATTGGTACTCCATTTATTATTTTCTAATTGACAATGTTACAATATGAATATGTACGGTTCCTCCAAGCTGCAATATTTAATTTTCTCGGTATGACCGAGAACAAAACCGCTGCAAAAAACGTATGAAGTATCATTCTACCCGTTTCGGTACGAACATTTCTTTGTAATTTTTAACGATATCTTAATGCACAACGTATTAGGTATGTGGTTTTTACGAAACAATTTGGTGTAAGTTTAAGTGGGTGTTTAGCGGTACATAAATACATGTACCTTATCGGGTCTTTGAAGCAATAGGGCCTAAAATAGGTATTTTTCCTATTTATTAATGTTTTTTAGGTATTTCGCTAATATTTCGTAGCTGATAGGGTTAGACAACGACTATTAGATGTGTATATCCTCGGTAATTCATATTTTTAATAAAGTCTATTTAATTGCTTGTTGTGCTAACTCTGTATGTATAAAAATGCTGCCTATAAGCCAAACATTTATTAATTTATTTACTTAACATAACCTCAATGTTTAAGGTGGTGAATGTTTGCAACGTGTATTTGTAGGATATAGTAGATGACAGTCTTACTTAAAATATGTGTTAGCGAAATATTAATATAGAGGCCGTTTTTGTGTTACTTTTGGCTATTTTTGGATACTAGTCACGTATACACACTGTTAAATAGGCGTTTTTTAGGCTTAACGGCCATACTTGGTGGATTATTATGTGTTTTACCCTATCGGAGAGGTTTTTTGTTGATTATTGTGTGTAGGTGCTGTTAGATATGCTTTTACGGCTTCAGAGGCTATACTTTAGTGATTTATTAAGTGTTTAAGCCCTGCCTACTATACATATGACTATATGGGCATTAACAACTTTGTATAATTTAATTATAGGCGATATTTGGGGTAATTTTTATCTATTTTTCTCTCGTTTCGTGACTGAAACGGCCTTTTGGCGTAGGAACCCTACCATAATTTAAACGAAACACCTATGATTTTTTAAGTCATTTATATATATATACCTAATAAGCCTCAGGTGACGTATGATATTATAAGATAGTCAGTACGTCGGTGCTTGCCTTTCTGCGTGAGTATCAGCTGTTTGGCATCGGTAATCTCACCTTAACACGGTGGTATTTGTTTTAAGTTAGATATATATATTAGTAATATTGAGAATGTGCTATCTAGACTATAAAGAACCCATACATCATAGTGATAATATGATTAATGTTATCCGACTCTTTGTTACTGATTCCTATTTAGTATAACGTATTGTTTACTATGCTAATTAGTGCGAAATCAGTCTTGGGCCCATATTATGCTATTATGGTGAGTGATACTCCGAGCTTACCCTGTATATGGGATTAGATATTTTGGTGAAAAAACAAGGTTTTTTATGTACAATCGTACGTAATTGATGCCATATAACAGGCCTAATATGGTTACCTATCCTACAATATGTTCCAATTTTGTTGGTATTATGTATGTGAACATATATCCTTAGTGCACCTCGCCCTGCGGGGCTCGGAATTTTTCCTAATATCTTATTCATCCTAAATACGTTTCGTATGTTATATTATCCTTAAGAACTTTAGCTAACCGCATGTCTTTAGTACACCTCGCCCCTGCGGGTCTCGGGATTTTCATATTAACTTGTTACGTCAACCTATGCACATACCCTCGTTTTCAATTATTTGCTATCATTTTAACAAGTGACAGACTTATTTTGGTTAACAAGGCCCTATTTTGTTGTTATTTTCTATTTAGGATTGTTCTTCACTCGTAATTCTTGGAACGTAACACCACACATTTTTCAGTGCGTCTTTTCAATTGTTTATTCGGCACGTATCACAAAATTATTAGTATTACACCAACAAAGTCTTGTTTTTAATTCTCTATTTTAAGATCTGTACATCTATACCCTGTATATCTGTCACTACCTCCTATATTATTAGCGACGTTTAGTAATGTTCCAATTACATTAGGTGCGCAGGTGTTTAATATATATTTATTAAAATTAACCCTGTGGTCTATTTTTTACCTACCTTTTAGATACGTGAATACCTGCAGCCAAGTTACAAGGTTCTAATACTATAACCTATGAAAGTTTCGGAGCGTCTTCTAAGGTGTAATGACGCCAAATTGCTTCATATTGCAGCATAACTTAACAGTAATATGATCATTTTTAGGGTTAACCAACCTACATTAAGCCAATATTTGTTGCAATTATAGGGTTTTGAACTGTATAAAATTTGTGTTAAAATTGCAAGATTTAAGAGACTTGCCTTCTATATTAGGGGCTAGTATAAACCATGCTTTATTTAAGGCATTTGGACCTTAAATTACTAGTTTTTCTTATACTAAACCAATTTTTCAGTAGTATTAGGCTCTAAACAGCATCTATTTTCTGTCTACCTTAATAATTCGTATAGGTGTTACTAAGGCATAAATCATACTTTATTTAATGCATTTGGGCCTTACATTACTGATTTTTCTTATATTATTCCAATTTTTCAATAATATTAGGGCCTATGTACCTTAATAGTTCATATAGGAAAACGTACATTTATGTCAGATATTACATAATATCTTCGATTTTATTGTTAATATATGCAAAATAAAGTGACTGACCTTTCGTTTTCACTATTCTTGTACGTTTTCGGCAGTGTGTCGATTCAAAATAGTTGCTAGTGCTATCCTTGTCTATCTTATATTGTTGTACTACTTCCTGGTCGTTAGTTCTGCTGATTAAATAATTTGTTGACAATGCGGGCTAGGGATATGGTAAAAAGGTGCTAAATGGGGCCATTTATACCAGTTTTTAGTGTAAAACCATAAAATAGCTCAATTAAGGTGCCTTTTATCGCCCCGCCCAATAGTTTTAGATGTCGTTATTAGACATTTTTACCCGTTCATGGACTGCTAAATAGTCGTTTTCATATGTTTAAGGGACACTTCTAAGTGCTTTTAGATGTTCTTATACGTATTCTATACCCCTGTGGTAAATCATTTCTAAACATACAACAAATAGCAGCTTGCAAATGTATGCCTGCCTAATTTAATTCATTAATATTGCATTACCTATCTATGAGTAATAATTATTCTTTTGTTATAGCAAGTATGCTAATGCGATGATGTAAGAGTACAGTATAATAACAATGTCTCGT